>CM042844.1:91290790-94220570 GCA_023653725.1 Bungarus multicinctus
GCTGCACGGAATTAACTCCCCTCACCCCGCACACCTTTTACAAAAACTCCAACCCAAAAAACAAAGAGGGGAAAGGAAAAAAAAGCATTTCCATTTGTTTAAGCAAAGACAAACAAATGATTCCTGGAACAAATATATTATTTCCACCACACCAATGCCAGAAAAAATAATAATAATCAAAGGTCTGTCTCTCTCTCTCTCTCTCTCTCCTCACTGAAACGGGGAGGAGAAAAACCTTTGATTTCTTTCAGTAGAACTTAGTAAATGTTACTATGGTTATATGTTAAAATTATAGCACTGTGTCAGAATGAAATATTTGATGACGATCTGCTTTGAGCAGGAGCACAATTCTCCAATTCTCATTTTCTCTGCGGAAAGAGAGATGCCCAGTCAATTGTCAGCTCCTTCTCTCTGGGGTGCCATCATTCGATGGCCCCTTTCCTCTCCGCCCACTCATTTGGCTGGGCAGCTGGTCTTAGAAAGGAGCCCTGCCATCATCCTGCCATGTCTTCTAGGGCATGGTCATTTGACGATGGACTATCAGTTGCAGATGGGCCTGGGACCATGAAGGACATTGGGACAGGGTAGAGCCAAAATCTCTCCATGCTGGACAAGCTCTGGAACTGCAGCTGGCGAGTAACCGTTTCATGGGACCATTTTAAAGAGCAGATGCGTTGAGCTCTTTGTATTTTCTTTCTAGTCCAAATAACTTCTGAAGGAAAACTTTTTGTGGTTCCTTCTTGGATGCTTGGCACCCTGGCTATGTGAACAACTACCTTTTCTCGATTTCGATCACCATGAGAAAACAATGGTTTTACACTAGTCGCCCCTGGAAGCAGAAATTGAATTTTCAGGTCAAAGTCCAACCCTCCCCATTAAGGCTCAAACTGACTTTCAAGATCAAAGTCTTTCAACTAAACACAGAAACACATAAAAGGAGCTTGTCCTGCTGGGCTTCAGAAACACCACACTCCAATGATTACTGCTAACCACCAAATCCAGTTTTAACATCACTGAGCTTTTCCCCTTTTCAAAAACACACACACAAAAATAATCTTTGCACCGGGATTTTGTAGAGCTGGATGGAAAACTATGCATGTCCCTTCCTGTACCTAATTACCCAACTGCAGAAATCTGCCACAAATTTTGCCCTTTAGTTCTCCTAATCGCATTAGTCCAAATGCATTCCAATTGCCAGGAGAAACAATTTTTTTTGTTTAACTGATTCCAAATCTGTATTAGAAGAGCTATTTTTGAAACGTCATCTCCCCTTTTCTGAGGAGAAAAGATGGAGGCGTGTTCTTGCTTTCTTATCGTGCTTGTGGGGGTCTGAGTGTGTGTTTATTGTTTTCATTTATGGGCATTTCGTTCACTGAACATAAGACCGTACGGAAGGGCTGAGGAGGGCTGGTGGCAGCTGCCTACTGAGGTTGCATATAGAAGCTCTCAAACATTTCCTGGCGGGCCTGCAAGAAACTCTTGTGTGATATCTTGGAAAGAAGTTGATGGAAGGGGAGAACTCATGAGGGCACCTTCCCCTGCATTTGTGCTTCTGGGAATCTCTTCTGCCTGCATCACCTGTTAACTCCACCACTTTACAGGCAGACATGCTGTTTACTTAGCCACTTCGTCGGAGGCTTAATATTAATTAGTTCTGCGTAGTGTAGGTCCGAAGAGCATCCAATCTAAGATTGATCTAAGGCAGCTCAGTTCTAGAGGAGGTTTGTAGGGTATAATCTTTTGGTGTTTTACTACATATTTTGCTCCGGCCTGATCACATGCTAGCAACCAAACTAGAACAGCTTCCAATACTTGGCATGGCTCCAGCTTTCAGAGGTACCAATAATTACATTGGTGTTTCCATGTTGTCATTATTCTGCTGCAAGACACAATTCCAGCTTCTAATTAGGCACTTTGTAAATTCTGTGCATTCATTTTTTGAAAAATGAATTTTAAAAAAAGATGTGTGTGTGTGTATGATGTAAGCTTGTGAAGAACCTAGCAGAACAATGTACTACAGATAAGAAAATTTGCATCAGTTTCTATCACTACCAACATTATCGTGTGAAGCAAGAATGGGGGTGTGGAGTGTGAATATAATTTCTCAGAAGGTAATTTTCCTTTCAGCCTAAGTACTCTTATTCATTCCTCACTTACTCAATGATTTCCTGTTCTAATTACACAGCATTATACAGTATGACATTTGTAGAAATAAAATGTGTCTAAATCTAAGTGAATTGGTTACCAATGCTTAACATTCTAAAATGGTGCATCAACTTTCTCACTGCTCTGGTTTTAGTTTTGCATATTTATTCTTAAATAAATATGCAAAACTTAGCAGTTTAGCAGTTAGCAGTTTAAATTAGCACAAATGCATGCATTCAGGAGAGAAATAAACACTTGTAGCTAAACGTGCAGCTAAACACCTGGACAAGGGGATAGCTGTATCTTCCTCCTTCTGCGCCAACTATTGTTGATGGTTAAACAAATCAAGACAAATGGAACTTATCCAAAAGAAAACACCTGTTTCTTTTTGTAGGAAAGGGGCAAGGAAAATATGAAGGGAGGGAAGAAGAGAAAGACAGGCTAAAACAGGAGGGAAATAGAGAGAGAGACTATGTAGAATGCAAAGGAATGACTGTTTCCATTATTTTGTAACCGCAAAGCCAAACAAAACACAGCATTATCACCTTTGTGTTGCTATTGCACTGCTGTGGTTATTTTGAAAATCACAAGTTCTTAAATTACCTCCCAAAGCCACACCCTTGAAGATTTGATAATTATTTACACAGAAATCAACCGATGTGGGCTGTGAATGGCCAACGAAATATTGAAAAAGTGAGTCTGTAAAGACTAATGAAAACATTTCAATATGCTTCTTTTGACGGGAGAAACAAGATCATACTCCCTTAGTTCAGGAGTCTCCAACCTTGGCCACTTTAAGACTTGTGGACTTCAACTCCCAGAAATTCCTCAGCCAGCTTTGCTGGCTGAGGAATTTCTGGGAGTTGAAGTCCACAAGTCTTAAAGTGGCCACGGTTGGAGACCCCTGCCTTAGATTGACTGGCTTTCCTCTGGGGATTCCTTCTTCCACATTTTGTCCTTGGACAATCATCTAGTTGTCTCAATCTGATGCACAATCACTCACATGGAGCTCTGTCTTCCTTTCCTTCCAATACCAACACATCTCACTCAGCTTCCCATCATCCACCCAGCCTCTTTAGGCATCCCTTTAACTCTGGGTGATGCTACCTGTTTACAAGCCACTGCTCATTGCAGTAGCAGAACTGTGATTAAACCAGGCTAGGTCAGCGGTAGGGAACCTTGGCTCTTTTATCACTGATGGACTTCAACTCCCAGAATTCCTGAGTGAGCCATAAACGTTTCCCCATCCCTGGCCTAGTGGTTTTTCAGTTGTGAGGGAAATCAATTTTTGACTTGAACGGGACTGTTTAATATACAAATGTAGGACATATAAAGAATATTGATCATTCAAGTCAAAAATTAGGACATTTGTATATTGAACAATCCCATTCAAATCAAAAATTGATTTCCCTCACAACTGAAAAACCAGTAGGCCAGGGATGGGGAACTTTTTATAGCTCATTCAGGAATTCTGGGAGTTGAAGTCCATAAGTGATAAAAGAGCCAAGGTTCCCTACCACTGGGCTAGGTGATCATTTTATTCTGAGTCGCAGATACAGTGAAAGTATCCTCGCCCTCTTCCCCTCCTCCTCCTCCAATTTGTGATTGCTTTAGCACCACCATGTTGCCAATGCTGCCACAGTGACCGCAGTAACATAATCATAGTGGCTGTATCCCTGTCCCCTTTCCTGCTTCTTCTGGCTCCTGTGCCCAATAGGCTCTAAGCAAAAGCCTGATGGATGAGCACCAATTGGTTGTTGTGAAACACTGGTCAAAATCTGAGATCTCTTAATGGCGCTGGACGGCAAAGGAAGGATGAATGAGCAACTCAGGTATCTGCTGGCCTGTTAGGTTTGGCTGGGGGGGCATCAGCGATCAAGAGGGACCCTTGAGCCAGACGGGCCAAATGAGAAGCAGCATTTCAGGGCACAAAACCCTCATTAGCACCCAGGATTACAGGGACCACACAACCCATGCAACAAAAGAAATATTCATGTGAAGGTGCTTAAACATGATTAATAATAAATCAACTGGCACCAACTGTAAATTCATAGTGTACCATTAAGAGTGGCTGTTAATGAAAATAGTTCTAGCAGCAAACATGGTTTACAAACACTCCCCCTTATGTAAAACTCTCGAAGAAGTGGATTTAATGAGCCACCCTACGTTCACTCTGCACGCACAAGTTACAAAAAAAGGCCAACCCGTGTGTCCAATTTTGTTGTTGTTGTTTAATTAGCCAAATATTCCTCCACGTTTCTCAGAGAACTATTTTGCTTGACCCTGAGGCCAAACTCAGAGGTGGAAGGGAGACTCAGAAGTACAATTATCCCCAGGCACCACACATTTCTCCCCCAGTGGGCTGAAGGGCAGAACTCGCTGCTCCCTCTCCTGGTCAAGGTGTCTCCAGGATGTTCACTGACCACTGAAGGGTCACCTTGTGGTCTCCACACCAGGCAAGGGAGCCTTTTGTATCGATGACTCCAACCATTTCCTTGCTCTGCTCCCCTCCCTGCTTGTTCTTGCACAGTTTCAGTAATTAACGGCAACACTTTTTAAATATTAATGGCTGCCTTACCACATTAAGGAAATGCAAATCAAATAATTAACTAATCCCAATAGGCGAACCTCTAGTTTTTTGTTTTGTCGACGTTTGAACAAATTTTTATGAATTATCCACACAACGGGAGTCTGCTTTGTTGATGGAACTTTAAAGGGACATTTTCTCCCCTATTTCATGGAACACCTCAATGTTTGAAAGTCCCGGCAATCAAAGAGAAATGTCCCTCATGAAGAAACGGCTCCTGCTGATCAGAGAGAGGCTTATTTTTGATATACTGTCAGTTGTGCCAATTTCAGAAGGATATTTTAAACATACTGAAATAAGGGCAGCAGGCCAGCATTTCTTGTGGCCATCTTTCCTCCGCATCCATGTTGGACCCTTCTGCTGAGGAAATGGTTGTTCTCCTCTCCGCGTAGAGCCGGTGAGGGACTTGCTGGTCCCTGTTTGCCACTGGGGTGAGTGGGAGGTGGGGGAGGTTTTCCAAGTCTGAACAGACTAGGTCCTCCTCTTATATTTTGATCCACCAGTTTCGATGTCCTAACCACCTCAAAATCTGGCTTGGTAAAGACCGGGCAAAACCTCCCTCCATGATGGAATCCTGGTTAACCCCGCCTTTAGTTTTCAAAATGCCTCCCTCTCCACCCAAGTCTGGGACCCAGGAGAACATTCCGGGTCGACCCCCACGGCCACCAGATGGGGGTCATGGTTTCCACTCACTGACCCAGAGAAGTACCATCACTAAATGGATCATGGCGAAAACACGAGACCTTTGAGCACACAATGGTTCCAATGCAGGAGATAAGGAGAGATCAACTTCCCAGAATCTAGAATATTTTGCATTAATTCATGTTGTACGCATACTCTGGGGTTATTATTTTTTGAATGATAAAATGTATCCAGAAAATAATTTGGGATTTCCCCAAACTTGAAGAACCTTATTCCTGTTATTAAAAAATACAGAAAAATGAATCTATTTCATAAACAAGGCATCCAATTTGTCCATCAAAAAGTTAGGGAACATAGAGGGAAGTAAGCAAAAGACCGATTCTTTCAAACTGTAATTTAGTCATTTATACTGATCCTTATGGGGTTCTAGTTTGTTTTAAAAGAAAAAGTAGAAATAAAAACACAATATATATATTTCAATATATATATTTACATTTATATTTACAGTTCTTAGAGCAATTTTATACAGGTTCCAGTATAATGTTTAGAGCAATATAATATAGATTCCTATATAAAATCAGAAGAAAAGAAATACCCTTGATATTTCCTTAAAAGAGAAAACATAACAACAACAAACAAAAAAGATTATGAAGGGGAATTAATTCAACAGTGTCTGAACATATTTAAAATGGCTAAAATTCTACATCTACGGGGTTGCTGGCTTATTTTTAATACCCCATGAATGTCATTTGAATAAGTAAAATGTATTTATCCTCAACAGGTCTACAGGTACGACCATTCATTTATTGACAGTTTGAAATCATGACAGCTTTCAAAAATGTGAGTTACAACCTACATTCACACTTAGAACTGTTGCATCCCCCACAACAATACGGGCAGTTGGCAACCAGCTCGCATTTATGACCTGGATGCTTGATCTCGGTTTCATGTAACAGTCTCTTTGTTATTAGCTGAGAAATTCAGCAGAACTTGGTCACTGTTGTTGGACTCCTTTGTAATGGCACCAGGTGAGGATTTAAATGCTTAAAATGCTCTTGACATTTATGCCTTTTCCACAACCCTTATAACGGCCTTGTTAATTCTTGCAAGGTATACTTTGTATAGCTTACATGTTAAAGAAGTGGGGTAGGTGAGTTGTGTTTGCATGCCTGAAATATATATTGTTTAAAGCCAATAGTGTGCTAGCAGCCCTATCTCAATGCCTATGCAAAAGAACTCCTTTGGCTATTAGGCCAACCATCTCCCCACAACAAGAAACCTTCTCATTCTGTTTAGCAACCCTCGATTTTGAGAAAGCTGCAAAGAGACTATTTCGGAGGCCTCACGTTCCAGCAACAGCCCTCCGCAGTGATTGTTAGGGAAAGCACCGTCAATATGAATCAAAATTAGAGCTCTCTCTCATGTGGGCATTTGACAGTCGGATAATAGAGTCTGGGCACAGGTTGCCCAGGCGTTTCTTTTCTTGTTAATATTTCCTTGTGTGCCCAACATAATGCAAGAGACAAGTGTAAAACAACACACCGAGAGAGGCAGGCAAAGAAAGGCTTGAATGGGAGCCTTAACGGAGAAAAGTGGGGTAGGCTTAATTTTCAACAGCATTCAATAACAATTTATTTGCAGCCATTTTCTCGGCTAACCTCGCACAATAGAGCAGGTAAGATGCAGCACAAGGCAATTTGTCAGCTGCCAGATAGGAACAAAAGAACCAATTTTTAATAAGCTCTAGCATTACCTTATTTGTTCTGCAACATTTTAATAACTGTTTTGGAGGCCTATAAAAGAATCATTAGGGAGAGAAGGAGATGAGATGAAAGCCAGCAAGAAAAAGATAATCTCTGCTGAAAACACTTTTTACAGATAAACTTCATCTACTCACTTACAAATAGCTCTTTTCTCTTAAAGGGATAATTACAGGCTGGCAGTATCTTGTTCCCACGCATCAGCTGAAGGTCCTAATTGGTTTTCCTCCTGCCACCGACCTCACAGTAAGTCCAGTGTGTGCTGTTCGGCCCCCAAGCCTGCCTCCCTATTCTAATTGGCCTTTTTTCTCTTCCTGGCTGGCAACTGGTCTGGCTTGGCATCCCAGAAGGGTGCCAGGCAAGCCCTCCTAATATGTCTCTTCCTTTCCAATTTTGCACCTAGGCTGGGTTGGACTAAAGACTTCCTCTGTGCAGACTTTTCGAAAGTCTACATTCTGCTTAAATAAGTGCCAGTCCTATCCAGCCTCAGTAATCAAGGAATGTGCATCCATTTTTTGAGTTCAAGAGATGCACTCAGCCTTTGATTTATGTGCCAAAAGCCATTCTCTGAAATTGGACAGAGCAGAATAAAAAACAAAATTTGATCAGTGAGAATTGTTGATCTGATTTAATTGTAAATTATTAATACTAAAATATGCACTCCTCCCTCCTTTCTGTCATAAGGAAGATAAATGAATGGTATTCTGAGACAACTCTGAGACCCCCCCCCAAAGGCCCCTGAAGCCCTTCCATCAAGTCTCCAAACACCCATGAGCCCCACAGTGGCCACAGAGAGACTGAGATTGCAACAAGGACCCAACAGACCAAGATGGGCACTGATGGGCTAAACTCATTCCCTATCCCAGTGGAATCTTTCAATCGCATGTTGGGAGATGGGAAAAGCTCCCCAGAACAGAATCAGAAATTCTTCTGAATTTGTTTTTAGTCCTGTTAATTTCAGTGCACTTTAATCTCACCTTGGAGAATAATGTATTTTTTAAATGGGTTTCCCTTTCTATTTCCTGTGGGGAGGGGAAGTAGCAGCCAAAGCAGGAGGTTCCTGTTTCTTAGCAGCCTTTTTCTTATGAACTGAAGGTACCTGGTCCTCATATCTCAGACCTCACCAGAACACAGAACTTCTACGAACACCAACCGCAGGACAGGGCCTTGGGAGGCCAAGAGCTTCAGGCCACGATGAGCCCAATGCTTGTGGAAGGCCCAGGTGAGAGAAGGCTGGTGCAGTGAGTCACATGAGGATGGCCTTGAGCAAAGGATTCCTGGATGCTCTAGGGACAAATAAGTAGCCAGGGCAGAAGGCACTTTTTCCTGACCGGAGGCCCTGATTAATTTGGAGGCAGCATCTTCTGAGGCGGGATTCCACAAAGACTGGGACCCAAATAAACTTAATGTAAACCACTCCAAACTTGATTGCAGGAAGTACGATTTCAGCAACAGAGTGGTCAATGTCTGGAACTCACTACCTGACTGTGCTGTCCAGCCAGTGTATGGGAATTGGATAGTTAGGTAGCAATTGTGAGCTGTTCCCTTAAGGCAGAGGTAGGGAATCTTGGCTCTTTTATCACGTATGGACTTCAACTCCCAGAATTCCTGAGTGAGCCATAAAAGGTTCCCCATCCCTGGCCTACTAGTTTTTCAGTTGTGGGGGAAATCAATTTTTGACTGGAATGGGATTGTTTGATATACAAATGTAGGACATATAAAGAATATATAAATAATATGTCCTACATTTGTATATCAAACAATCCCATTCCAGTCAAAAATTGATTTCCCCCACAACTGAAAAACCAGTAGGCCAGGGATGGGGAACCTTTTATGGCTCACTCAGGAATTCTGGGAGTTGAAGTCCATAAGTGATAAAAGAGCCAAGGTTCCCTACCCCTGCCTTAAGGGAATGCATCATGGTAAATGTAGTTAAGGTATCCTGGGAAATGTAGTCCATGTCACGTGACCACATCTGTAATCCTGATTGGTCACTAAATTGACTCTCAATGGGTTGGGGGAGTTTTCCTTACTCTTGGCTGAACTCACAGACTCGTGGTAATAACTGTTTTAAATTCTATTGCTACGAGATGAGAGGAAAAGGATCTAAGATCAACCATCTTTTTACTGTTCTGTATCCTGTACAGTGGTAGCTTTGTCTTCTGTACAGGTGCAGATAGATAAACTCCACAAAACATCCATAACAAAGTACTTTTATTGGTTTATGAGGTATCCTCATAACTCACATTTGTGACAAAATTCTTCTTGAATGACCAATCCTTTACATATCTGTCTTGTAGGTAAAAAGATGGTTATCTTCTATCCTTTCCCCCTCATCTCGTAGAGTCCATGAGTTCAGCCAAGAGTGAGGAAAACTCCCCCAACCCATCGAGGGTTAATTTAGTGACCAATCAGGATTACAGATGTGGTCACGTGACATGGACTACATTTCCCAGGATACCTTAACTACATTTACCACGATGCATTCCCTTAAGGGGACAGCTCATAATTGCTACCTAACTATCCAATTCCCATACACTGGCTGGACAGCACACTGACTCTGTTGTCACCTGCTCAAACCCCCACTCCTTTACCTTCAAACTAACCTCTACTGACCTCACCCCATTCCTAAGAGGTCTGTAAGGGGCGTGCATAAGCGCACCATCGTGCCTACCATCCCTGTCCTATTGTCCCCAATTATTAGTTCCTATTTCATGTATTTATACTTAGGTTTATTCTTATACCTATCATCTTGTAAGCGTTTGACTAAACAAACAAACGAAGAAACAAATAAAGAAATAAATTCCCTGTTCCTCTGCAGCAGAAGAGCAGCAGCAATTCCACACCCAGTCTGAAGATCTAGATCAGAAGGCTCTTCCTTAAACTGCACAAAAGGAACCATCTATAGTGAAACTGCAGCTATCATTCCTTCTCTGGGTTGGCATTAAGTACCGACCTGTGCTTAATTTGATAGGTGCTCATTACTCCTTCAAGAGATGCTGCTTAATTTCCTAGCCTTAGAATGCCTTACCCATGAATTTTAATGCATTTATGAAATAAGACATAATTTCCCTACTGTAATACTATAATCCAGAATGCCAGTAAGATTCAGAGCCTAAAACATTCTAGGCAAAGCATGAATACTTACAGTTCAAACCAGGCCAGGCTGGTGATTTTTCCATCAATGCTGAGTAGGGACAGCATTAATTATTCCCAGAGTAAGGAGAAAATATTCACCACAGTTGTTTAAAGTATTCCCAGCTGAACTCCAATCCCTTTCTGTGTAGTCATTAAAGAATAAAGCAGCAATTTTGACCCTAGATTTTGGATGTTACAAATGCTACGCAGCAGGTGAGTGATTATTAAATTTACTGTGCTTCCATTTTTATTGGTGGAAAAGGTGGTGAACTTCTCTCTTAGGTGCTAAAAGTAACTTGACCGGCCCAAAGAAATTTACATCTGGAAGATACATCCTTTTTCTGGCTGTTTCTCATTATTGCCCTGGGCTCACAAACTCTGAAAGAAGGAGCAAAACTTATGAACTAAGAGCATTTGCCCAACTGACTTGAATATTTGTCATTCTGTACAGAAAAGGAGAAGGGAAAGTTATGCAGCATTTAGATCAGAAATCTCAACAGCAGCAAAATCAGAAAATAAAATACAGGCTGAATAGTCAAGACCTTGTTGATGATCCAAACTCTGTCAAGGATCTTGGAGTACTTATTTCAAATGACCTAAGTGCTAAAGCCCACTGTAACTACATAGCCAAAAAGGTGTTAAAGAGTTGTTAACCTAATCTTATGTAGCTTTTTCTCTGGTAATATCACACTACTAACTACGGCATACAAAACATTTGCCAGACCAATACTTGAATACAGCTCATCAGTCTGGAACCCACATTACGTATCTGATATTAACACAGTTGATTAAGTCCAGAAATATTTCACAAGAAGAGTTCTCCACTCCTCTACTCGTTGCAGAATACCTTATGTCACCAGACTCGAAATTCTAAACCTAGAAAACCTAGAACTATGCCGCCTTTGGTCAGATCTAAGAATAGTATATAAAATCATACATTGCAATGTCCTACTTGTCAATGAATACATCGGCTTCAACCAAAACAATACAAGAGCAAACAATAGATACAAACTCAAAAGTTAACCGCACCAAACTTGATTGCAGGAAATACGACTTCAGCAACAGAGTGGTCAATGTCTGGAATACTCTACCTGACTCTGTGGTTTCTTCCTCAAACCCTAAAAACTTTAACCTTAAAACTGTCTATTATTGATCTCACCCCTTTCCTAAGAGATCTGTAGGGGGCGTGCATAAGTGCACCAACTGTCCCTGTCCTATTGTTTCTTTTATATATATATTTTTCCTTATATGTATCCATGTATTCATAACTATGTTTTTACTTATACCTATTATCTTGTAAGCAATTGACAAATAAAAAAATAAAATAAATAACCCATCAGGCCTGATGGCAGACCCAAGCACCACCTGGCTCCATGAAAACCTGTCCTGCTGCAGGATGGAACCTCAACCAAGGATGGGGACAACGGAGAGTTTTCATTCTGAACTCCTGCAACCTGACAGGCTTAGAGCTTGCTAAGATCCGCGCCGTTTTTGGCCCAAGGTGGTCATGGAGCTCTCCAGCAGGTCTACTAAGTGTAAGGTAACCAGCTTCCTGCTGTCTGCTAGCAACTTTAAAAAGGCCTGATCCTAAACCTCTGAAGAAGCAGCAAAAAGCCCCTGAAAGGAGGTGGTGGCAGTGAGAGATCTTGGGACTTGAAGGGTCCTGGTACATCAAAGCTTTTCCTCCACGGAGTGAATCGGAATGTTACCTCTCAGCAGAGCAAGCTCAGAAGGTGAAGGAGGAAGCTGGAGGATCAAACTATCTCACTAGGAAACGCTTCACCAAGGAGGGACCTGAATGCAGAAAACATGGTGGGTAATTCACTTCACTTCCTGATATCCAGGACATACAGAGGTGGATATTCAGCAGGTTCTGACCGGTTCTGGAGAACCGGTAGTGGAAATTTTGAGTAGTTCGGAGAACCGGCAAATCCCACCTCTGATTGGCCCCGCCGCCATCTATTCTCTGCCTCATGAGTCACAGCTGATTGGCTGTGTCTCCTTTAGTTGCCCTGCACAGGAGAACAGAGCTGGAAAGCAGGCTAGTGGGGTGGGGGAGGGAATGGTGATTTTGCACTATCCTTCCCCTGCCACACCCATCGAGCCACGCCCACCAAGCCACGCCCACAGAACCGGTAGTAAAAAAAAATTGAATCCCACCACTGAGGACATAGCACATAAGCGATGCTGGAGCAGGGTCTGCAGGATTGTCTGCGATGCTACACATCTTCTTCGCAACCTGTTTTCTTTGCTACCTTCTGGGAGGGGGCTTCGTAGTGTCTGAAGCATTCAGTCACAGTTTTGCTCCATATAGCATGAACCTTGTGAACTCTCAAGGTTTCTCTTTCTTGCTACGTATTCAAAATGGACAGTGATTACACACACACACACACATATAGAGCGAGAGAGGGAGAGAGAGTTTCATTTTTAATCTGGGCCAATGTGCTCCAATAAAAAATGACAATCAAGATTATCTGATATCTTATCTTATCTTATGTGCATGGGTTACGTTTCCCACAGATCAATGTCCAATTCATTAGAATCTCCCCAGTAAAAAAAAGAAAAAATTATGAAGATGATCAACATCACATAACAAAATGGCTCCTTGGAATTCCCATCCATTCTGCCCAGCGCTCCAAAGTTAAACCAGATCAAAAATGTCCTGTTTTGATCATGGCTGTCACGTGTAGACAATTCTGACTCTAAATTCCCTTCTCTTTTCCCCTTTGCCTATCCCACATCCAGATGGCTCTGTGTCTGTGTGTGAATGTGAATGTGGCCCCTCTCTCCACACATACTCACACGCACTCCTTTCTCCAGACATGCTTGTGTGGATTTGACTGCGATGCATTAAAGTTAACCAAGTCTGACATGCCACAAGACTCAGTTTTAGAAAGAGCAAACTGCCCTGTGAAATTATTTATTTATTTGTTTGTCAATTGTTTACAAGATAATAGGTATAAGTATAAACATAGTTATGAATACATGAAATGGCTACATATAAGAAAAGTAAAAAGAAACAATAGAACAGGGACGGTAGGCACGTTGGTGCGCTTATACACGCCCTCTACAGACCTCTTAGGAAAGGGGTGAGGTCAATAGTAGACAGTCTAAGATTAAAGTTTTGGGGGTTTGGGGAAGAAACCATAGAGTCAGGTAGAGTATTCCAGACATTGACCACTCTGTTTGCTGAAGTCGTATTTCCTGCAATCAAGTTTGGTGTGATTACAGTTGGTATTGCCTAGAGAAATCACGGGAGCTCAGACAATGGACTCTAGGCACAGAAACCCCTTTGGCCGGGGACAATGGGTGCCGTTGGACAAAGGTGCCACTCTGCTCCCCAGATCGAAATGACAGGATATCAAACCCAATACTGGGCAGTTCCACTGTGGATCAGGAGGAAAGGATGCTGTGCTTTGAGTCAATAACATGATGCAGTCCAATGCATCTGTTTTGAATTCCTAGCCTTTTATTTATACACAGAACAAGTCAATTTAATAACTGCAGAATGTTGTTTCAGGCAACGTAACGGACACACAATAAAACTATTCTTTTCCCCAAAGGTCGCCCTAGGAGAAGCATACATTGTTCAAATGCCTGCTTCTCCCTGGCTATTAGGCTATTATTATAAAATTGGGGGGGGGGGGAGTATAATAAGCATATATTTTCATCGGAGCCCCTCAGCTAATTTAAAGTAGCAGCACAAGGCAATCAATCACAGGCTAAAATTACTTCGTTTTCCAAACTGTTTACACTTTTAAAGTTACAAACCCTCTTTCTGCTATTTCAACTCACGATTTACAGCGACAGATATAGACTTCCCTTGGCTCCCTCCCAGCCTGCAGTCACGAGGGAACTAATGATATGAACAGATCAGTGTTTTATAATGGAGAAAAGCGCATGTAAATTTCCAGTCGGTCTGCAAATAATCAGGGCAGTCTGACTATAAATGAGGACGCCTGAAATTTATTTTAGGAGAAAAATCTGAAAGCTGCACTTTTAATCTGAGCCAGCCAGAGGGGATAAAAAAGAAAAAAGAAAGAAAAAAAGAAAAAAAAAAAGAAAAAAAAAGAGTTTTTTCTTTAAAAAAAAAAACAGCAACTCCTGGAAGATGGAAGACTGGTCAAAATTTATCCTAAATAAACTCTTTTCCAAACAATGCGTTAAGGAAGAGCACAATATCCAACTGGCGTCAGAGTTCCTATTTTTAGCAGTCATTCTTCATCATGCTTATGTGAAACATTGAAGTGGCTGGCTCATGAAATTGAAATACACTCACAGAGAGAGGCACAAAGAAATGTTTTGTAGCATATTATCAGAAAGAAGTAATTTTTTTCCAAAGAAGGTCAGGGCTTGTGTATGCAGAGCAATAGTGCTCCTGTTTCTTTTCCAGAAATACATCAGAAACGTTTAATAAACAGATAACCATCAAAATGAATGTTCATGATACAGACAGCCTAGCAACAATCTGGCGGTTGTCATCGGTTTATTCTGTAGGCATAATAATAAACTGGGAGAGGTGGGGGGGCTAATGTATGCACAATTGCTAATGGTTTAGTCTACCGTGTGTTGAGGCTGAAAATCTTTTTATTAGGTGATACACCAGAAAAAGCAATTTCAAAAATTATAAGGCTTTATAAATGGGAACCGTTAGGGGATATACTTTGGAATAAAATCCTAGTTCCTTCTCAGTGGTTCTCTACTGAGGTCAATAAATCTATGCAAAAATACTTTATATTTTTTAAATTATATCTTAATTGACAATTGTGAAACAATCTCAAGAACAGATCCAGTCAAAGTGTTAAAATATAGAACATGGTACAAATATTGGGGGAATCTGAGTTTCGGAGGAAATAATTACTCCACCATTCAGATCCAATCCTCAAGAGCTCCTCTTATTTTAATATGAAAGATTCAAATTTACTGTATATTTACTGTATACCGTATCTCACGATATGGAACGGGTGTTTTGACAGATCCCACTTGATTCATTATCATGCTTATCTTTTTCTATTTGATTATCCATTCAAGTCTGTATCTTATTTTGAGCAGAAGTGAACTAATTTGGAAACAGAATATGATGGCAGAAAGGATCTGTATAAATTCAGCTTCTTTAAAATTAATAGACCAAGTCAGAAAGAATATCTTGATCGTGTCCTGTTTTCACGTTCCTTGGCTTTGAAGTTGAGAGCTCAGTATCTAAAGTGCTGCTGCTGAAACAACAATACAACAATTAAAACTAAACTAGATGAACAAACTACCTCACCTCACTGTCCAGAAACTAAATCATTTTATTGGCTAAGAATTTGTTTCTCCTTTCTTGGTAAAGCATTTAATACTTGGGGGGAAAATACTTTAAGGCCAGGAATCAAAAAGAATCCTGCTGTTCAAGAAAAAAGATAGATAACCACACTGTGTGTGTTTCTGTCTCATCTCCAATGTGCTTTCAGAAGAAAAGTTTGGGATCTGCTACCTAGAGGGTGGCTTAAAGGAATTTTTTCACTATGGAAAGACTGTCATGTCATACAAGAAAATTTTTGGGGAAACACAACCCTGCTTCTTAGCCTATTTCCAACTGCCTGATATCCAAACATGACCAGCCATGTTCTCCTCTGAGCAGGCTTTTCCAACTTCTGCAATTAAAAAAAATTCTCAGAAGGATTTTAGACTGGCCGTTGTTTGGGAATCTCACCCTCCACATATACACACCTTTGAGAATGCTTGGACAGTAGAGGCCTGTGGATGGAGAAAATCATCTCCACCAGCCAGAAATTCATTCCCCCTCCCCCCAAAATATATTTACCTTGACATGTGGCGTTTTCAGATTTTTGCTCAGGTAGAGACGCCGTTATGTCTTTCGTGCAAGGACTACTGGAGACCATGAAGGAGGAAATGGGGTGAAGGCCACCTTCTTCAGGTCAAGATGAGAAGCAGCAAAAATGTGGGAGATCAGAAACGCTCCTGACTTCTGCAGTTTAAAACAGGGGTCTTCAAACTTGACAGATTTAAGACTTGTGGACTTCATCTCCCAGAATTCCTCCTCCAATCATGTTAGCTCAAGAATTCTGAGAGTTGAAGTCCACATGCCTTAAACTTGCCAAGTTTGAAGTCCCTTGGTTTAAAAGATGGCAGACCTTTGTTTTAAAGCTTTGGTCCTAATGCAAAGAAGGGTTAAAAGGGAAAAGTGACAGAATCCTGCTGCCATTGGAGGAGATGTCCTACAAAGAGGAAGTCAACTTCCAAACCCAATGCAAATGGTGACTCTGCCCAACTTCTTGGGTACGCCCAAGTTATTCCACAACACACAGTTGCCTATCCCCTCTTGTCATCCTTCTAGTTGCAGTCCCTGTTCTTATCAGGGACGGGTGAGCCCCCATATCCTGCCCCCTGTCCAAAGGACAAGTCTCACCCCACCCCCTTGGACCTTGAATCTCTGTCTATCAAAGGGGTGAGCTTTTGGCCTCAAGTGGCTCGCCATGGAGGGGGAGGGGAGTTCTTCAGTATTTCATTCTGGGGCTGTATGGTTCTCTATCTGTATTTTATTGTTGTATGAGCCACTCAAGAGTTCTCTAGGATTGGAGAGAATGTGAACAGGTAATCGACCCAGCTTGCTGTTTAGCAATCCAAGAGAAACTCTATTTAATTCTATAAAAACACTGAGAGCATATGCACCAAGACAAATTTCTTGTGTGTCCAATCACACTTGGCCAATAAAGAATCCTATCCTATCCTATCCTATTCTACTCTATATTCTATTCTATTTTATTCTAATTCAACTGGACCTGCTCCCTGATAAACTTGCATTCAACACTGTACAGCCTAGTTCCTCTTGGACTTAGAGCTCATTCAAAGATCTTCCACCCAGCAGCAATTTTTAAGAGGACAAAAAAGGAAAACTATTAAAGTCACGGGGAGATAAGAAGTAAAGTAAGAAATAATAAGAAGTAAACTCAATCCATCAATCAATGCATAACTGAAACTGGGCCAGTTTTTACCTGAGCTTGCCTACATTTTGGAGCATAGTCTTGGGGTCAAGCTGGGACCAAGATGGCTCCTGGCCCGAAACAACCAGTGGAAGGTGAGGGTAAGCACACCTCCAGGGAAATTCCCTAGCTTTGCTTTAGACCAGACACCTCGCAAATCTATTGCTGTTGTGGCCTTAGGGTCAAGAACTGGAGATGAAACTGCTACCCAAAACATTAGAGTGAGGTTGCTCCACTGCAGCGTGGAAGGGAAGCGCCTAATGACAGAGAGGGAAGTGGGAACCAGATCTTCCAGTGTCTTCCAGTGGGTGGGAAGAAGGGAGGCTTTGGTTTTGCAGCCCTTCTAGATGTCCAGAACTGATAGCAGCCAGCAACACAACGGGGCTGTTGCACAGGGGCAGCCCTGCCCTTGTCCTCAGGACGGCCAAATCCCATCCAATTGACCAGACCCTTTGTTGGAGTGGCAGAGCCCCACAATTTCACTTCATTGGTCTGGCTTCCAATGCAGCTTTAACAAGGGAATCCTGGTTGAAGGGGACAGGGGTTTTTTAAAATAATAAAATAAAATAAAAGTGCACGTTCCATTTTGGCTAGGCACGCACTGCTTTCGACTTCCAAGTTCACAATATTGCATTCACTAGCTAATACACAGAAACGTATCTATGTAATGAACAATGAGTGGTACGTATGAGTAGAATCAATTTGTTTCAATTTAAGGAAATGGAACTGGGGCAGCCCAAATGCTTGTTTTTTGGGGCACCCTCAAGTTCTTAAGTTTTGCTGAAAGCCCTCTCTCTCTCTCTCTCTCTCTCTCCCTCCCTCTCTCTTTCTCTCTCTCTCCCTCCCTCTTTCCCTCCCTTCCTCTCTCTCCCTCTCCCTCCCTCTCTCCCTCCCTTCCTCTCTCTCTCTCCTTCCCTCTCTCTCCCTCCCTTTCTCTCTCCCTCCCTCTCCCTCCCTCCCTCTCTCTCCCTCCCTTCCTCTCTCTCTCTCCTTCCCTCTCTCTCCCTCCCTTTCTCTCTCCCTCCCTCTCCCTCCCTCCCTCTCCCTCCCTTCCTCTCTCTCTCTCCTTCCCTCTCTCTCCCTCCCTTTCTCTCTCCCTCCCTCTCCCTCCCTCCCTCTCTCTCCCTCCCTTCCTCTCTCTCTCTCTCTCTCTCTCACACACACACACATCAGTTCTGTAAACAAGACTGGGACATAAAATTGCTTGATGTAATTTAGGGTTATATAAAAATGGCTGCTATTAAAAGACAGAAACATTCACTTTCTGTCCCTCTTTTGAATCACAGGCAGCAAAGAGCGAGATCTGAAAGTACAGCCGATCCCCATCCTTCACTCAGGTGGAGAAATGGTGCAGAACGTAAAAGCACAAAAGGTTGTAACCATAAAACAAAAACAAAACGTGAGGGGAGGTAAAAAAAACAAGCGAACAGAGGCTCTCCTCTCTTCCCTCCTTTGCTTTTCTCTGGTGAAGGCTTCTCTCAAGTGCCATAAGTCAAAGAAAGGGGCCCCAAATTTGGTTAACGGATAAATCACCGTTCTTGATTACAGGACAAGGGACTTGGTTCATCTTCATGAGCTTGACAACAAAATGTGCAATGAGAAAAGGCTACATTCAGCCTGGACCATGAAGGAAAAGGCCATTCTTGGGAGGATCAATGTTCTTTTGGAGGGGACACCTTTGTTTCATAATAACCTCCTTGTCAGAGGTCAAGGCGTACAAAACTTGGGAGTCAAACCGTTCTGTAGATTAAATGAGCAACCTCAGCTTGAAATCCCCAAGACCATGTAAACAAGGGTGGACCACAGCTTTTGCTTCTGGATAACTTTTGAACGAGTCGATCTATGGAAGGGCTATCCTGTTTTTCTCTCCTCCACCTGCAGAACAGCAGGCTTCTTCCATAAAGCCATTCCCTCCCCTTGCCAGAGTTTCCATTTAATTAAGCTGACAGTAGAGCAGGCCCTGCCTAATGTAATCCAGACCTGTTTTCCTACAATGTAAATTCTTAGGCATGAAATTACATCTGAAGCAGACACAATAATCCTTCTATTTCTGAGACATAAATTTAATCTACACTAAAATAACATTTCCTTTGTCTAGAGTGGGCTAGTTCAGCTTTTTTTTTCTCTGTTTCCTGAAATAAAGTTTGGGGAACTAGGGCATTTTAAGTGACCCAATTGAGTCTTTTTTTCCCCCTTTGTGGGAGAAGCAGCAATAAGAATAAGCGGAAGATGATTCTACCTGCACGGACTTCCAGGTGGTTGCCCAAAACACCTCTGCTTCCCTGCAGAGATGGGGTCCCCCAGGGGTGGGATTCAAATTTTTTAACAACCGGTTCTGTGGGCGTGGCTTAGTTGGTGGGCGTGGCTTGGTGGTCATGTTATTGGCTGGGCATGGCCAACTCAACATCATTCACATCAAGGCACGCATCTCCTTACCTGGCCTCTCATGACTGTGGAGATGCTGCAACAGTCGTTAAGTGTGAAAAAGGGTCATAAGTCACTTTTTTCAGTGCCATTGTAACTTTGAATGGTCACTCCACACAAGCAAAGTACCAGCAAAGAAGGGGAAAAAAACTCCAGAGATGTTCCAGAGATAGGAAGTCTAGTCCTGCCAAGAATGTAATAAGGGTTAACGGAGAGGCAGTTTCTGTAAGCAACACCAGAATGTTTCCTTCCTGCCTTCCTTACAGGATTAGGCCAGTAATTTCTTCTAACAACCAGTTCTCTGAACTGCTTAGAATGTTAACAACCGGTTCTAGCGAATAGGTGTAAACCTGTAGAATCCCACCCCTGCTTCACCCCAAAGCTCTCTACCTGAGCCCATGAAACCAAACGGAGGGCAGAAACGTTAAGAATTGCTTAGGTGGGATGGGGTGGGCAGTGTAGAAATGTGATGAATAAACAAATAAAAACAAACAAACAAATAAATTATGTGCCTCCCCTTTCAGCTTGACAGGGTCTCTTGCCAAGAAGCGGTGGCGGTGGCAGGGTGTCCCCAGTCCAAATAGTGCTATCTCTGACTTAGCATAAAGCTGTGCCCTGGGGCAGAGGAGACCTCTGGATTTGATCATTCTCAAGTCGATAAGTAAACTGGGCAAAGAGCATAATTCTCCCAATGTCAGGAAACACTTCCTTTAGAGAATTCTTAAGTTATACAGGATGATGCCTTGCAACTTGACAGCCAGATCTGCTCTATGAAATTCTTCCAAGGACTTCTTACAAAGGTATTGCATGAGGAATTTGACTCTTTGTAGTCTGGGCTCCATAGTGGATATTATTTATGAAAATACAGGTCTGCGAACAGCCAGCTTCTCCAAGTCTTATCAAGCTAAGTGATATAAAGGACAAAAAAAAAAAATGCTTTCTTAATAATTTCTTCCCCAGTCAGATACTTGGAACAATGCACTGTATGTAACCAACCCCACAAGCTCCAGCTGCCTAAATTAAATATTTTAAATATTTGATATTTTTAAATATCTGGCACAGTTACTCTATCTACCCCCAGATCAAGTATGTAGACATGTCTGCTCAGAACACAACATGCTCGGAATCACAAGGGAGTTCTAGGGCTGTAGCTATGCTTTCTAGCGGCCATTTTTCCAAGGCAAATTAATCGTCCTCTTTTCCTAGAAAGAAGGCAGGGTAAATTTGTTTGCAAAAATTGGTTCTCCTTGCCTCCATCGGTAGAAGGCAGAGCTGCCCTGGGAAAGAGCACTGAAACGAATGTTTCAGATAACATGAAACCGAAAGTCTTGGCCCAGGAAGCTAAAGTGTATTATGACCCACGTGCATTGATCTCCTAATCATTTCAGGGCAAGAATTGGACTTGGAGAGAAACCAGCACCAGGGCTGACTTTCCAAAAGCTTTGACTGGCCCAGGGATACTTATGGCAGCAAAGACAAACATCACTACCACTGACTCCCTATTCCTATTTAATGCTTCGGACCTTTCTTTGGTTCTTGACCTGACTTAAGTTCGAGATCTACAGTTCAAAAAAAGTCCAGATGCAGCTGGAGTCTGTGACTGAAAGACAAGCTACTTTTGCTCTGGTTATTTCCAGAATTTGATTTGTGGAGATTTCTGCCTCCTCTATATTGGAAAAGTATCCGAAGACCTGCAGTGGCATAAGACTGGTACAGCAGTGGTGCATCCTGTCTGCGGAGGTCATTAGCTCCTCCACCTCTGGGGAATTTTAAGAAGCGGCAGGGCAACCCCACTGAAGGATGGCTAATGCAGAAAGGGGGGGGGGGGCTAGATGACCTTTTGTTCCTCCACTACTGCCCCTGAATAGGGAATGCTGCAATCATGAAATAACAAAGTTTGCCTCCCTTACTAGAAGGTCTGTTCAGTGGCCAAGGCTGTCCCTCTGCTTATTATCAGAAGTCCTTATCATACTGAACTAACAATATAACTTCTGAAAATATCTCAGGACGGGAAAATGATAATGTGAAGAAGTTCCTTCCTTTCTTTGGAAAATGTTTCCATTAAAACCCTTTCATATTTGATTAATTTAAATGGTTTAGAAAAATTAAAAGGATGACACGTTAAAAGGGAAACTATTAGCTCAACTGACAACCAAAGTTGAGGGTCAGGAAGCACAACCAGGCAAGGGACATCTCAGATCTAAATGTCAGCAGAATACGAGATATAGACAGCAGGAGCTGTAAAATAGAAAAACAAGAACTTGAGCAATTGTATGCCTGTATTTTTATTAATAATTCCAATTTATCACTCTATTGTTTGACCATGTTCCCAATGGGGCACATTTATTTTAGCTCTGAATCTTTCCTACCATGTTTCATGTTAGGCCCATCCTCGGTGAGGTCCTTGAGCTAATTCAGGTTTCTGTGCAATGCCCCTGGACCACCTGTTTGTACAGACCCTTGATCTTCAACCACAACTCCTTGCCCACCACTGGGGCCTCCTAGAGCTTATACTGTCAACAAGCTGTCAACCCTGAAGCTGGCTAGACCGTGGCCATCTTCCTATTCTACTGGGGTTTTTCCTATCTTCAAAGCTTCAGGGCTGACACAGACTGGAGATGAGGGAGAGGGAGAGGGAGGGGGGCATAGAGGTAGCTGGGGTGCTATAACCAAAACAACACCTGAACCAAGGTCATGTGTGCAGGTGGTTGGAAGGTGGAGACTGAGGCCACCCCATGCCTGGACTGTGTGCTGATTGGACCTTGCAACTGATGCTTCAGGGGAAGTGACAAACTTTTGCTTTTAATTAGGGGGGAAAACCTCTGGGAACTTTCGATCCGGTTTTTACCAGCACTGTGCCAATATGACCTAATCAAATGTTCTTTGAAGAGACCTCATGCTTCGGAGTTCTTTCGTTTGGGGTTGTGTTAGTTGGGACCCTGACACAAACACCTTTTAGATTAGGGGTCCCCAAACTTGGCAACTTTTAAGACTTAGGCACTTCAACTCCCAGAATTCTCCAGCCACAATACCTCTGTTTCAGATCAAGGGCAATTCTGATTAAAATTTGATTGCAGTTTAAAATTAAAATTTAAACAGTTCTGTTTAAAAAATACCTCATAATTAAGTTAACGAGTTAACTGTTTAACTAAAAAAAATCACCAAACAACTGGGTCTGTTAACCGTGTAGTTTAACATTCTACAACATTGCGTGCATCAGCACTGGATCACAGCTTCAAGAGGAGGATGGAAAGAGCTGATTCAGCTGGGAAAAGTCTTGATTTAGCATTTCTGAACAGGTTGGGGATGCCAAACTGAAAACTATCAGTATTAGAAGAAGATGCATTAAAAAAAAAAGAAAAGAAAAGAAAGAGGTACTTTGTTCTTTGTGTCTGAAACAGGTAATCATTAGCCATGAGGCCGCGTTTCTAGTGTTTATCCATTTACTGCATTATGTTAAGGCTTCCTTGATGCAGCCTTGCTGCTTCTTCCTCTGAATGAATGACAAAGTGCATTTCCTCCTTCTCCTCCTCTTCCTCCCCCCCTCCCCTTTGGCCAAGGGAAAGTACCTGATGGTTTGCATTTTTGCTCTTTGTTTATTGAAAAAGTTTCCTTCTTCCCTGAAACAAAGTATTCATTGCAATGAAATCCTTACCCTGAAAGTCATAAATGGAATAAATAAAAGGGAAGTTCAAAACATCCCTCTCAGCTGAACAAGTTTTCCTTTTTTTAATTTAAAAACCTCTGCCCTCCTCCCCACATTCTGACTTGCCATTCTGGAGAAAGATCCAGTTTTCTTCCTGCCTTGTTCTCCGAATATGTAAACAAGGTGTATGGCTGCAGGGCAATGTTCTGCTCCCAAAGTATTTAAGCATTTGAGCGAAGCTATTTAAAGAATGGAGGATTCGGTTCCCTAGGCCAGATGCTAGTATAAATATGAAACTATGCTCGCGTTGCAGAATGAAGTATTTATAGTGCCTGTGTTTGAACAAACAAATGACTATAGAGTCCTTCTAATAACACCAGACAATTGGTGATCTTCAGGGCATCAGACCAAGATTTGTCCCCACTCTAAATCCCCCTTTTAAAAGCTGAATCAATTCAACACAAGGAAAGGTATTTGGCAAATTAACGGGCCCGGACACCTTTCTACACACATGGTACCCCATGGTGTCCTTCAGCCCCAGAGCTGCTGGCCTATCAGCAGGCAAGGGGCAAGAGATCACTTTAATGTGCCTTTAGAATCCAAGAATAATGCCATCTGAGATCCCCAAGGGGTTCTGGAGAGTTTAAATGGCTACTCAGGTTCCTAGACGTATCGGGACTAGCAGATCCAACCCAGGATAATTGGAATGTACTAGAGACACCATGCAAATCCTTCCACATAACCCTCATGCGAGTCTTCATGGGGTAGAAAAAGCACTTCTTGGTATGCCAATGGTCTGCTGTTGAAAGGAAGGGGTTAAACCAACAGCTTCCCCTACTGCTTCAGTTTAGCCACAGCAGCTGTGTGGATGCCAGGAGAAAAGTGTGCTCAGATAAGAGCCTGAGGTCTCTAACACCACCTCACCATCTGCAGTCCTCAGTCCCCTGTAAGGTCCTTATCGAAGATGACTTTGCAGTCTTGCGCAGAAGAGGGGCTCTCCCCCTATCCCAGAAGCCCATCTCTCTGCATCCCATTTGCTCCAGAGCCTGAATGTCATGGCCCAGGCAGATCAGGGCTACTCTAGGGATGCTGAGCCTCTTGGAATATGAGGCATCATCTTACTGCTGATACTCTTGCTTTGGGGGATCATCATTTCCGCTGTTCCACCCTCGGATGACCACTTCCTATTCCCTTCAACCTCTCAAGCCCTTCTTCCTTTTCCTGCACACAACTGCCCTGTATTAATTTCATCCGTATCTTGACAAAGAGTTCTACAAAAACACCCTAGTAGTTGAAAAAGCCTACTGCTTTTCTGTAAATGCACACATCTGATGAAATGAGCTGTCATTCACAAAAATAAAATCTGCTAGTGTTCAAGACTCCCCCGATTTTGGCTTCCATAGGCTACTATGGCTCTCCTCCTACAATCCTTTTCTGTAAAAATTCCAAAACATGTTTTTATTTCAAACACGTTAATTGGTACTTGAAGGAAAATAATGACTGGAAAATTCAGGTTTTTCCTGTTCTCTTTTTCCATAATAATGTGTGAAAGATAGTGCAGCAGCACTAAATTAAATGCTGAAGCTCTTGATTGCATTAACTGTTGCAATTGATTATTAGTATTGTTGTGGGTTGTTTTTCTCGACTGCTAGTTATGTTATTTATAATTTTGTTATGCTGTTGTTATTCTGGTTTCAGTTATTGTTAATGGCCCAGGGTCATGATCTGTACTTGAGATAAGTGAGCATATAAATTTAATTAAAAAAATAAATCTGCACTAACCCTCCAAGCTCATACACTTTACAATAAAGAGACAGATGTATCTCCAGCTACAGATAAAGATCTATGGGGATTCTCCATAATCATCCAGGTCATTTATTTTATTTATTTGATTTGTCAATCGCTTACAAGATACAGGTATAAGAATAAACATAGTTTTGAATACATGAGATAGATACTTATAAGAAAAATAAAAAGAAACAATAGGACAGGGACAGTAGGCACGTTGGTGTGCTTATGCTCGCCCCCTATAGACCTCTTAGAAAAGGGGTGAGGTCAATAGTAGTCTAAAGTTAAAGTTTTTGGGGTTTGGGGAAGAAACCACAGAGTCAGATAGAGTATTCCAGACACTGACCACTCTGTTGCTGAAGTCGTATTTCCTGCAATCAAGTTTGGTGCGGTTAACCTTGAGTTTGTATCTATTGTGTGCTCTTGTATTGTTTTGGTTGAAGCTGAAGTATTCATTTGCAGGTAGGACATTGCAATGTATGATTTTGTATACTATATTTAGATTGGACCAAAGGCGGCATAGTTCTAGGTTTTCTAGGTCTAGAGTTTCAAGTCTGGTATTCAATAAGGTATTCAATAAGGTCTTCTGCAATAGTTTCAATAAGGTATTCTACAATGAAACTAGGTATTCTGGTTTCAATAAGGTATTCTGCAATGAGTAGAGGAGTAGAGAACTCTTCTTGTGAAATAGTTCTGGACTTTCTCAATTGTGTTAATATCAGATACATGATATGGGTTCCAGACTGATGAGCTGTATTCAAGTATAGGTCTAGCAAATGTTTTGTATGCTCTAGTTAGTAGTGTGATATTTCCAGAGAAGAAGCTACATAGGATTAGATTAACAACTCTTAATGCCTTTTTGGCTATGTAGTTACAGTGGGCTCTAACACTTAGATTATTAGAGATGAGTACTCCAAGGTTCTTGACAGAGTTTGGATCCTCAACAAGGTCTTGACTATTTAGCTTGTATTTTATTTTGATTTTTTTTTGCCAATATGTAAGTCATGGTTATCCCAAATGTGTTTTTTCAAAAGGCAGCTGGACTTTGTTTTTCCTTAAAAACATTTTGCTTCTCATCCAAGAACCGAAGAAGCTTCTTGGATGAGAAGCAAAACGTCTTCAAGGAAAAACAAAGTCCAGTTGCCTTTTGAAAAAGCACCTTTGGGATGCAGATCAATATTAAGACTTTTCCACTTTGTGGCTAAAAGCCAACTTCTTCCATTTATATATGTGGCCAATCCATCTCTCACGTCTTCACGTTTTAAACTTTCCCAGAGGTGGTGGCTTCACGTATTGTGATACTACTGAGAAATTGGCCATTGGTTCCAACACAGGCTACCTTCCTGGGATCCTTCGGCAGAGATTTTATGCTACTGTCCTCTTAATGAATCCATTTAGATGTAGGCTCCCAGCCAACTGCACAGTGCCCTGTTTCAATCGTCTGTCTCTATCCCCTCGTCGGGAAGTTGAGGACGGTGACAGTCCCATGAAGGTGGCCATCGGAACAAGGATGATCCTTTTTCAGCAGGTACAGATGTGTTCCTGCAGCCCCATCTAATGCTCTGGATCTCAACTGCCTCCAAGCTAGCAATAGCCAAACAATAATGAATTATCAATAGATGTTCAAGAGGAGAATCTGATATCCATCAAATGTAGCGAGTGGCTTTCTTTCCCATGTTAGTTTCCGTTTCACTCCAAAAGGCCTTGCTTCCAAGGTAGAGGAGAATGAGACCGCAACTGAAATTACATTGCTAATAGCTCAGATAAGAAGTCTGAAAATTCCATTCTTGGGTGCAGCAATTTATCAGTGACAGAGATCATAGCAAGACTATTTATTACTGGAAATCTCCATAAGGCAAGGTTTACACAATAACATAAATGAAACTCACTGATAAATCAAAATGTACAGATATACAGGAACATAATCCCTATTGTTGCGCCAACTAGGACATCACATTCTGTCAGCCTGCAAAAGCGGTTAATCCAGCACTCTGCTAGCCTAGGATAGGGGCCAAATTTACACGATAGCAGAAACCACGAAAGGAAGTAGGACAAGCTATGTCGTGCAAATATTGCTTATTTGCTCATTGCATGAGAATTGCATGAGTGGATAGCGGAAGGAAGGAAGGAAGGAAGGAAGGAAGGAAGGAAGGAAGGAAGGAAGGAAGGAAGGAAGGAAGGAAGGAAGGAAGGAAGGAAGGAAGGATTATATTGTTCTAATCCAAAATTTCTTTTTCTCTTCTCCAATGTACCTATTCAACTCTTGTCCCTTTCCTGCAGAGAAGCTCACCATAAAGAGGCAGATGGATTATTTAATTTCACATGTAAAAATGCAAATGAATCTAAATCTCCATTTTAAAATTTGCATTTGTGAATCAAAATTAAAGTACTTATTCTAATGAAATGTTCAATGCAATTAGAAAATTATGGGTACAAAAATGTATATAGTCATGAAAATAATATACAGAAACACAATGTAGCACAGAAAAGTCTTTCTTCAAACTATACTTAGCCAAACACACCAAATATATATATGTGTGTGTTTGTGTGTGTGTGTGTGTGCGCGCGTGTGTGTATTTGTAACAAAATATAGATGTTTTGTGGACTTATCAAGATTTAAAAAACTTAACAGGTAAGAAATGAGAAACTAATCATGATATGCAACACAAGAGAAAAGGAATTGTTTCTGGCAAGGGAGTCCATTTCAAGGGACGCAACCCAGAATTATGAGGAAAGGCAGCTGTGGTACGGCAGCTACTAGGACTGAGAGTAGAATCCCAATTGATAGAAGTCAAAATAACTTGTTCAGGTTTCTTTTTACATTTCTTGAATCAGCAGAAGGGTTTAGTGTATTTTTGGTGTATATGTACTCACATATGCACATGTATGCACGCATATATCTTTTAAAGTAAATGTCTCTGGAAGATATTGTCAGCCTTACCAGGTAATTCAGACAGGAAAAATGACCAGATAAAATAATTCTAGTATTTTGTATATCGCCATTAACAGAATCTTGCAAGTCTGAAAATACAATCTTTATAGCCTGATATTTGAAGAGGATTCTTTCTGAGCCTCTTGCTTCATCCGTTATATAGCTGCAGTCTGGACTTTCTCTTGATTTCTGAGTTAGTTATTCCCTAGTCAGTATCTCTTTGCTCCAATCCCAAGGTCTTTCCCCATTACAGTTTAATACAAATGTAAAGCTCATTGAATGGTCTTAAATAATAAATGCAAACTTGCTGTAATACAAATAATCAAGTGATGACTCATTTCTTAAAGCATTGGGAAAATACAAATTGATTAATTATGCATACCTTTTATTTGCTTAAATTGAAATACCAATCATAATTGGCATTTCTGTTTTGCTCTTATGAAGCCCTCTCTACCCAACTACTAATGCATATAGAGTTCTGTAGAGGTCCAATCTAAGACCCAGAGCCCTCCATTTCTGCAAATGGTGCCATACTCATGGCTTTGTCATATTCTCTCTGCCTCAGCGTTCCATTTTGGAGCCTTTGATTGCCCACAAAATGCCCATGAGATGCCTCTGAGGAAGAAAGGATTTGGTCAACTAGCTCATGTCTATCTCTAGTAGATCCTGTTGTTATGGATTGAGCTTTTGACAGTTTTCTTATAATGTTGTTGTTGTTGCTGTTGTTGTTGTTGTTTAATCTTGGATTCAAGTAGTATAATAAGGATTTTAAGTCATGATTTATGATGATAACAATGAAATGATATTGATACATGGTTCATTCATATCCTATAACCCGTAAAGTAGAATAGTTTGGAAAAAAAGTCAACATCGATTTTGCTTCCAGAAGAGAAAATCTTAAAGGGCCATTTTATTGTACAAGAATGCTGACTCATTTCTGGAATTTGACCAGAGGTCCAAGTGACATCGTCTTATTTTTGTGTTTTTATTTTATTTCCAGAAAGGAAGGCAGTGAAGAAGAACGAACGGAAAAGAAGGGATGCACTGGAAGCCCCAAACCCAAAAGTTCTGCTTGATGAATTAAATGGGGCAGTCAATGCTCTCCCCCTCACCCCTGTTAGACCAGCTGATGACAGGGGTCAGGTGAGTAAGATAAGCAGGTCTCTTTGGCCCATCCAGAACATGATTTTCAGCAGGTTGAAATATACTGAAACTGCCCAAAGTGTTAAGCTAATGAAATATGACAACCCTGGAAAAAAGTAAACTTAACTCTACTTGAATCATCCAGGGGTTCATTAAAATAACTGAACAAAGAGGGTTCAAAGACCAAGTGGTCAAACAAGACTGACAGTGAGCCCCCTCAGTGGCTGCAGCTACAGCCGGGAAGGAACAGAAACCCAAAGAAAAGAGGAGGAAATAAAATTTGAAAAGTAGGAAAAGCCACCACAGCAAAGGCTTCCTACCCCTTGGCCCTGAGCTCCTTCCAGGGTCTCCTTGCACAGGAGGGAGGGTCTTCAAAAACTGGCAGAGGGGATTTTCAGAAATATTTGTCCCTGCAGATTCGGCCCATGTTTGAATATGATTTTTCTCGTTGTGGTGTAGACCAGGAGTCTCCAACCTTGGCCACTTTAAGATTTGTGGACTTCAACTCCCAGAATGCCTCAGTTTGCTGGCTGAGGCATTCTGGGACTTGAAGTCCACAAGTCTTAAAGTGGCCAAGGTTGGAGACCCCTGGTGTAGACTACTCTCTCCACACCAAACCAGTCCTATTTTGACAGGATTTGGAACCTCTCAACATTTCATGGAGCAGAAAGCATACAAAAAAATAAAAATAAAAAAAATGGCTCAACAGCAAAGACTCAGTAAGTCTCAAATACCCGATTTTGCAAAGACTACAACCACAAGAGAAAAAAACAACCATTCATAAAACTTCCAAGAAGTTCTGCAACTACTGATATGGCAAGTTAACACAACTGTTATTGCCATTTCCCCCCCCCTTAACCCAAAAATACAAAACAGTGGATTTTGCCCTATTCAGGTATCCAGGAGCGCCCTGGACAATTCCCTGGAGATGCTATCCTGACACAACTGGACAAGGGGAACCCAGGTCCCATGGACGTGTGTGTGTGTGTTTGTGTGTGTGTGTGCGCACGCATGCGTGTGAATGGGCTTGCAGCTCGCAGCTCTTTAGCACCAGAATGAGACAAAAAGAAATATACAGGAGAAACAGGAAACAGTTTAAAATAGAACCATAAAAACCTAGATAAGATTCCATGCATAACAGAAACATGCATTCATTTATTTTATTACTAATGGTCTTATGCCACTTCAGTCAAAACAATGAATGTATGCAGCTTACAAATGAAAGGAATAATAATTATTACTATTGTCATTAGTCTTCTCTTTTACTTGACACTTTCCAAAACAGCAGATGAAAGACTCCCCAAGACATAGGTGGATTTTAATAAGAATAATAACAACAATAACAAAGGCTTTGGGGATTGGTGCTAAAAGGGAGGAGGAGAAAAAGTGATTTTAAAATGGATGAGTTGCCCATGACTCATTCAGAGAAATTGCTGGACTCCATGGGAGACATTCAGCTGAGCAGAAAATCTGTGTATTGAATTAAACCACAAACATTTAGGCTGACAAAGAAATGTGATAAAGTAGAAATGAAATAATCAGTGTTAAGTCCTAGAGACAACAGGAAGAAAAATAAATGTCAATATTTCTGGCTCCTAATCTGACACAAATATGCTCACGGACCTGTTGGGAAAGGAGAATGTTAAGAGTTGGGCTGGATGGAGTCCCTGAGACAGTGCCCACCCAGATAACAAGATGATTTTAGAAATCCACAAGTTTTAATAATTGAAGGTGTCCGGAGAAATACTCATCTGGTTCAGTTCCAAGTGGGGAGGAAGACACTGGAAACATGGAAGTCAATTGGAAAGATGGTTTAATGAAGCAGAACCACCAAGCACATGGTCCTGGAGCAGCTGACCATGTGGAGTTGAGAGAGAGAGGTATTTATACCCTCTCTTGGGCTTTGAACGTGAGCTTCCTGTTCCTGTGCAAGAATATGTATTCTATTGGTTGTTGTAGGGGTCACAGCTAACTTTGTAGGCTGTCTGAATCCCAGGCTTGGTTGAAGCTTGCTGGGTGATGCAATGTAACGAAGAGGGTTGTGTTCTGAAAGGATGTTGGGCTATTCCTATCGTGTCTTAATGGCTTTATCCTGGTTTGGATCTTGAGTGAGGGCTAATCCCATCATCCTGAAGCTGAAGGCCTTTTGTTTTGTACATAGACTTGCCTAGGTGGGAGCTGCCCTTCAAGAGCATGTTTCTCCTTTAGGAAATATAATATTCTGCCTCTTTAAATATTTCCTAGGATATTTCATTTTTCTAGGAGAGAGGTGGGTGTTACCTTTGTACAATGCAAACTTGCACTTTCTTGAACATGAGTATAGCTCTTCATCCAATCCAGAACTTTATTAGAGTCTCAGATTGTAGCAAACGTAGACTCAAACGAAGGTGACTTTTGGCTGGAGAAACAGCATCCAACCAGAAGAAAGCATCAATCTGGATAGCTTTATGACTCCATTGGAGATCCTCCATGGCCACATATAGATCACCTCCACACACAACAATAACTGCATGTGCATACTTGGCTAAAAATGATGACTTGGTTACTGTAGATCCACGCTATGGCCACCAAAATTGTGACAATTAAAACAAACATGTGCAAATATCATTTACCTAGAATGTTAAAAGTGTAATTAAAGAAACCATCTGTGATCTAAAAAATAAAGGGCAGCCAGCTTGTTAAACTATGGAAGTTAACTTCCATAGATCGATTTAACAGCTCTGCTGCTAACCAATTAAGCAATTAAAACACGTGCAACATCTCACATAAAAAAAAGATACACATTAAAAAAGAGTTAAAATTAGGGAAACTACTCTAGCTTGAGATTTTTACTCATAGCCATGGAAGACTAACACACAACAGACTGATTAGACTCAAAGCAACATATTCCTTGGCTATAATCCTTTTGTCTCACATACAAGATATACCGACCGCTCATTTCTAAAAAAAATCAGCTTAAATTGGTTACTCAAGCGGTGGGGACAGGAAATAACACCACCAGCACATCCAACTTTTTCCAGATGACTTCACCAAAGATAGCATTGCTCCAAGCATTCGTATTTAATTCATATTTCACATTTTAATGAAAGAAACTGTGAAACCACCTATGCCACAAAGCAATCATTTATGCTCACAGATCATGTATGTTGTGATTTGTGAGAGTCATACTAATTCCAGATATTCATCATCTACAAAAAAATGTATCTTGTTTTTATCATGCTAAATAAAAGACAAGATAAAAAATATTTACCTTCTAATCCTTGTGTGCAGTTAAAGGCATGACACACCCCACCCATCAAACTTCTCTCTCTCTCTCTCTCTCTCTCTCTCTCTCTCACTCACACACACAAACACACAGTTTCTATCTGAATGAAATGGGCCTAAGCACCCCTGTAGTCCTCACAGGCTGATTGAACAGGAAAAACAAACCATAATTCAGAGTGGGAACTTGAGTAACCTCTTCCCCTATTTCACTGATTTTCCCACAACATAAAATTCAGCAAGCGCAAATTGGTAAATAAATTATGAAAGGTACGAAAAAGCAAGGGACAGAACAAAGCTGGTTAGTGTGACAGGGCACTAACCAAGATATGCCCTTCAAAGGTTGTTGGCTGGCCTCCTGCCTTCAACCACTGACAGGACCGGCTGCCATGGAGTGGAATTTCACCAGTGGTGGGATGCAAATTTTTTTTATTACCGGTTCTGTGGGCATGGCTTGGTGGGCATGACAGGGAAAGGATACTGCAAAATCCCCATTCCCTCCCCACCCCACTAACCTGCTTTCCAGCTCCATTCTCCTGTGCAAGGCAACCAAAGGAGACCCAATCGATCAGCTGGGACTCAATGGGAGGCAGAGAAGAGATGGGGCGGGACCAGTCAGAGGTAGGATTTGCCGGGTCTCCAAACTACTCACAATTTCCACTACCAGTTCTCCAGAACTGGTCAGAATCTGCTGAATACCAACCTCTGAATTTCACCCTGTTTGAGGGGGTCACAAGTTGTCTGCTCTGTCACTAAATCAATTTCCTCATTTCTTTCCACTCTGCAAACCACAGAGGGGCTGGCCAGCCATCTCTGGTGGTGGTTTATGAAAAGTGTCCAGGAAAACCTCAGGAAAACAAGAAGTTGCGGCTTCCACAGAAAACTTCATGCATTCATTACCTATAACCAGACTCAGCCATCAACTTAGTCGCTGGCCTGGCATAAATCCGAGCCCAGAGATATGGTTGTTGCTAGATTCATGCCACATCATAAACCATGGAAAACAAGCAAGATTTGGAATTGTGGGCAGTTTATAAACCACTGTTTATGTCTTAACACGCTTGCATAAACTCCTTCAGTTCTCAAGGAGGGCTGAAATTTAAAGTCAGGTACAGAAAGGAAGAAGTGGGGAAGGGACCCCAATAAATGGAGTCCCCTCTACTAAACGCGAGTCCTTCCTTCCTTTGGCCCATGTCCATGCAAGCCCAGCTCCGACTGTCCACTCTTTTCATCTTTTTCCAATGGCACATTTGGAGATGAAGCCATTTATAACTGCCTGTCCTCAGAGTTAGTGGCTGAGTAATTGACAATAAACCCACTGCAAACGTGAGAATGCTGTTTTAGTAACCTTATCCTAAGACACTTTCTACTGTATGCCTCAAAGGGTTTCAATAAGAAAAAAAAAAATCAGCCGGTAGAGACATATTTTCTTGCTTAAACACCAACTCAACTCAACCAGAGTGCAACTATAACGACATCTTTATGGGGCAAATAAAACCTAAAAACAGCTTTCATACTTCATTGAAAGGAACTCTGTAAGAAGCAGCATTATATAAAATAATTTGATTTCTTTTCTTGAAAAATAGGTAGACCAATGAATGAAGATAGGCATTCTCCCACCTGCGATGGGCTTGCTCATACTGGATGGTTGCTCGAAGCCTGTAGAATAAACAAACCCTCATTCAACTATGCTGATTTATCAAATATTGGGTATGCAAGTCAACTTGCTCTAAAAATATGATAAATCTGAAGGAGGAGGAAGAGGTGGCAGCGAAGGATCAAATAAATGATTTAATCTCATTTGATTTATCTTGAAAAACAGGTTTGCATGCTTTAATGTGAATAACACATTCCACAACCAGTTCTATTATTATCTATACGGTAAGGCTGAACTTCTGTTATTTTGATAAATGTCTAAAAGAAACAGCATTCCTGATATAAATCAAGTGACGGTTGCAACCGCTGTTCTCCTGCTGACTAGGAGCCCCTTGGACATGGGACTTTCCTCCAGGAGTGGAATGGAGACCCACCAAGGCCCTCAAATGTCCCCTGCTCTTCTACTGCTGAGCTTCTCTGAGCACCGCAAAGAGCAAAGGGACTTCGGCATCCGATCCCCATTAGTTTTAGCCAATGAATAACATTAGGATTTCCAGGAAATTGACCGATTTCATCATATCAGCTTTTCGTTGGCACCCAACCATCTCAACAGAACAGTTACCTTCAGCTGCCTTTGGAGCTTTGGAGTTTAGTTCTTTAATCTTATGTCTGTAAAAACTTTCTCAGATGTATTAGACCGGGTAGAACAGGCTCAATGTCTGAACCAGAAGTTGACCCAACCAGTTCCTTTCTCTTTCCAGGGCCAGCCCAATTCCTTGATCCCAGCATCCTTCAAACACTGTTTTCATTGGCCAGGATGACTCCAGTACGAGTTTCACAGCTAGGCCAGCAACGGAGGGAGATGCGAAGGAAGCCTTCCATTGTTGTTCTCTAGGGATTTGTTACCTGAAGCATTTTTACAGCCTGGCCTCCAGCTGGGCTGATCTATTTAGTCAGTTTCATGTTGTCAAATATTCTGGAGTGGACAATTTTATTACGGGGATTCTGGGGAAAGCTTTTCCCTGTCATTTTAGCCTCAGACACTATTGCTGGCTCACACACTACATTATATCCTAATCCTGGGATAACAAAACAAAGTTGTTTCCTTGGCTAACACCCAAAATCGACACACTGACCCATAAACTTTACAATCCCAAACAAGCTAGAATTGTACTTGCATCATGTGACACAACGAGATGTGTAAAGAATAATTCACAGTCATCCCGGGCTTAGAAATAACTACAAGTTACACATCTGGCCCACTGACCTGCTTGCGTAAGACGAGCCAAGTTGGACTCTACTTGCACACTGACATTGTGCCAACTTGGATTCCTTCTCAAAGGGTTGTGCAAAGACTACTGGTCTGTTTTACCAAGGAAAAGTTGAGGATTACATGAGTCTTTGGCAAATAATGGTTGTGAAAAATCTGAATAAACAATCTCTGCTAATTGTAGCCTAACATTTCATCCACAATCAGATCAGAAACTTTTAAAAATACTCGTCAGGACTTTTTAAAAAGACTAATATCCAAACCATACTTATAAAGAAAAGGATATTTTTTTAAAAAAAAAATAAATGGGATAAAGAAGTAAAAACTCTGCCACACATCAGAAATCTTTCCCAATCTTCTACCTTCTTCGGAACCTCACAGGGACGGAATACAAATAAAGTTGCCACCGGTTCGGTGGGCGTGGCTTGGTGGACGCGCTTTGCACCATGCACACACTTTGCGTGCACACGCGCATCAAACACGCACTTTGCGCAGGCGTAGAGGCATTTGCGCAGGCGCAGAGTTGTTCTACCTCTCCTCCTGCAAGCCTGCACGATGCCGGTTGCTGCAACAGCTGCTATTCTGCACCACGCAAAGCAGCTACGCTTCGAATTCTGGCCATAAAAGTGAGTATAGGAGACCGGGCGGGTGGCGGAGAGAACCGGTTCTCTCTCTGCTGCTCATCGCCGCTACCGGCTCTCCAGAACCGGGTAGAACCGGTTGCATTTCACCTCTGGAACCCCACCTTCTGATTGAAATAAAACCCCAACTCTGCCAGGCAGCGAGTCTTTCCCAGAAAGAAAAAAATCTACTTCTGTCCACTTAAGGATGAGATAGAAAGTCCAAAGGTCCCAAGTCCCACCAGCAATGAAACAAAGATGAAAGATTATGTCCATATTATGTACCTCCAAAAAATAAGGAGGTCATCTTCTGGTTCCCTGAAGCTTTGAATGAAGAAATCATGATTAAATCAAGGCCTGAACTTTCATGGGGCTTCAACATAGAGCTTGGAAACTTGCAGAGTTCCCTGCATTTTGGGATTTCCCAAGCAGAGCATAAAATTACACTTTTCTGAAAGGAAGACATCATGTCTGTTGGAAACACTTCAACTGATACAATCCGATGGGATACAGGATTCCCTCCCCCCTTACATGGCCCTGCCAGATAACATGATTTCCTTAAACCTTTTGGATTATGTATTGATTGTGCCACTCAAATTCTTGGGCAAAACATATAAAGATGAGATTTTGTAAAAGACGTCTCTGAAGATTTATTTTAATTATTTTGGTTTCTGGGTAAACTGATTTTGATTAGGTACACGACTATATGTATGCAGTTTATTAGAAGCTTACAAATCAGAAGACAGTCTTTAAAAAAGCTCTGTCTCTGAGAAGCCTAACAGCTTGTAGAAATATAACTAAAACATGGAAAGCTTTAACAGGGCAGCTGGGGATGTGATCCTTGTAACCTTTTAACTAACGCAAAAGTGGTCAATGTTTAACATCCAGGCCTCTAAGAGCGTTTTGATCTGAGACTGAACTCTCCCCAGCTTAGATGGCGGAGGCAGGATTGGTGGGGCCCAGAAGAAGCCAGAGAGGGAGAGCAGCTGAGCCAATCTTGTATCTTCCAAACCTAGAAAGGGAATTTTTCATGGGTTCACCCAATGGTCAACGAAATGACCAGGGAGAAAGCAACTATATTAAGCTCCAGGCTTTACAAAGACAGAAGCAAAACACCTAATTCATCACAAAACCCTACTGCAATGAGTAAGGGTGCCCGATGAAAGTCACACACAAGGAAAAAAATCCCTCTCTTACACAAGACCCATAGGGAGGGCAGCCTTGGCCTTCCTTCTAAATTCTGGCAGTTTGCATTGACTCGCATGCATCTACTCTGCTCAAATATCGTTCACACATTATCCTTGCCCTCTAGTGAACTTTCAATACGCTTCAACCTCTGCAGCCCAACAGACACTTGAATGTTCCTTCATTTTACAGTCACCTTTGAAGTCTTTATCAGATTTCCCTGAGTCTCTGCCACACATCCCTTCTCCCTTCAGTCAAGAAAAGCCCAAGAAAATTGGTCCCCACAATAACCTCAGAAGCCATCTCACACAAGAACCAAAGGAGCACTCACCCAAGTCGGCCTTTTCCTTCAAAATATCCTTGAAATTGAGGCCACTGTTGTGCGTGGATTGACGGAACCTGCTTAGGGCTTCTCTTTGACCATCTTTTCTCAGTTCCAGAGGTGTGAAGGCTTCATCCCGGAGGCCACGTTTCCACTTGGAGATATCTGTCTGGGCCCATTGGGCCAAGTCCTCAAGCTTCACAGTTACTTTTTCCGAAGCAGCAATGACTTCATCCTGGAAGAGCCGAAGGGGGGAAAAGGTCATTGTTGACTCCTGACTTTGTATCGTCACCAAATTACCACAGGCTTTTCTCACCGAATGACGTAGAGAAGATCTTACGGTCTCCCACCTGTCCTAGCACAACACTGCCTGAAAAGCAGCCTGAGGATTCTGGGCCAGCCGGGAAAACAGTTGCCCTTCTTCCCAGAAGTTCCACAGGGGCTTCTTTCCTTCCAATTGCTACAGGGAGGAGCCAGGAGGGACATCTTTTTTGTGGTTCTCCTCTGGTGCTTCTCCCCCACCATGCAGGCCTCCCGGGTCGGGGTGGGGTGTAGCATGACTGTCTCCCATAATTTCCATCCACCCCAAACATTGTGTTTTCCCACTCCTTCGCCTTTTCCCTGACCCTTCCCATTTTTTTAAAAAAAACTCTACTTTCATTAAAAGCAGTTCCAAAGTAGGGCATACCGACTGTTCAAATGTTTGGATTGGTTCTAAAATTTTAAGAAGAAGCCTCGTGTGGCAGCAGATCCAAAGGAGTTGCTCTTTTGCTCTGCCCCACCAGTATTTATGGAGCTCACTTCCCAAATCAGGACACCTTTTGGGTCCTGAGCAGGAACCCCTTCTGGGTCTCCAGCTGCTCTTGTTCTGGGAGGCTGCTCTCCCACCCCACCCCCCCAGGGCACCAGCACAAGGGGGAGCCAAAACCCTGTGGAAAGAAAACCCTTCTTTCTAAAAGGGTGACTTGGCTGCAGTACTTGGCACTGATAACTTTGCAGCTGATGCTAAAATGTACTCAGCGGGCTCAAAAAAGGCCAGGATTTACAGTAGGGTAGATTGAGAAGTCTATATCTCATCGCCAAAGAGGACAATTCCACAATTCTCAAGGACTTGAGCTTGGCTTGAAGGATTTTGCCTTTATAGCCTGCACGGAAATAAATAACCCATGGAGGTATCACATGAGCACTTGCCCTTTTGAGGGAATGCAGAGGGACATCCTTCATTAGACTTTCTTGTTCACATCACACCGCACATGTTATGATTGTTAATGTTATTTAAATCAACATTCTACACAGGAATACCTGTTGAAACAGAATTTACTTCTAAATAATTAGAAACCAGAGATGTGTGTATGTGTTCCAACCTCTGCATTGCCAGAGATTGACAAGGCCCCCACTTCTGAAAATGCAATTAATCTGCAGAGGTAAAAATGCATAGCATGATGAGTAATTGTTCTAACTTGTTCTTATTTGCACAAATGATCTAATTATAAATGGGGTTCCTGGAACTCTGAGTCACTAGAAAATTCCTGTTTATGATACAATTTCCTTGCCTAATACACAAATATTGAAGTAAACTTTTGTTCTAAAAGTTACATGAAACATTTGACATAATCACCCAAGAAATATTACAAAAATTCTGCAAGTCTTCTGCAAAAAAGAATAATTGGCAATGCTCTGATTTCCTGCACATTTCCAGGCAATTCGTTTTAATCCCTCCCTTTCTCCCAAGTTTTGTTAAATTACAGGTAGTCCTTTACTTGCAACAGTTCATTTAGTGACTATTCAAAGTTACAACACCACTGAAAAAAGTGACCTATGGCTGTTTTCCACAATTACAACTGTTGCAGCATCGCTGAGGTCATGTGATCAAAATTAGGATGCTTTGGTTTGTATTTATGATGGTTGCAGGGTCCTGGGCTCACGTCATAATTCCCCTTTGCAAGCACGTCATGATTCCTCTTTCTAGCAAGCAAACGTCAATGGGGAAGCCAGATTGACTTAACAACCGGGTTATTAACTTAGCTGTCATGCCCTTGTTGGAGTCTGATTCTGAGGGGGAGATTGAGCAGGTGACAGGGAGTGGGTGTGTGGCTCCAGTGGCTGTGGAAGAAATGGGGGAAAGGCACAGTCCGGTTGGGCCCTCGGACAAAGACCCAGGGCCACCCCCTCTTCATCCTAGGGCACGCAGGAACGGAGAAGGGAGCAACGTGGCTTACGGGAGAGAAAAGGGCCCTGATCCCTTTCCTTAATTGTAGCTGGGAGAACAGAATATAAGTAAGGTGTTTGCACACAGCACCTTGCTGGAAACAAAGCGTGCATTATCTTTGTCAAGGCTTATCTGGGTTTTGGTGTATTCCTAATTATGTGTGCTTTGTTATCTTTTGGAAGTCTGCAATATATCATGCTGGCCTGTTGTGTTAATTATTTCAGCGTGGTTTGTGTTGTTTTTTTTAATTTCTAATTTATCTGTGCTTTGGGTTTGGTCTGCATTTCTGCCCTTTGTAGACTGTTTTTGGAAGAGTTTGATCTCCAGCTGAGGATAACTGGACATTGGGGGCCAACTTGGAGGCATTAAAGGGAATGGTATCTAATTTTGTGACTTCGTTATTTTTGTGCCACGCCCCGGGTCATCACATTAAGAGCTACAGCGATCTACTTAACAATTAGGGCAAGAAAAGTCATAAAATGGAGCAGAACGCACTTAACAAATGTCTCATTTAGCAACATAAATTTTGGACTCAGTTGTGGTCGTAAGTTGAGCACGACCTGTATTACTTTAGAAAATTGTCCTTTATAGCAGGGGTCTCCAACCTTGGCCACTTTAAGCCTGGAGGACTTCAACTCCCAGAATTCCCCAGCCAGCAAAGCTCTGGGAGTTGAAGTCCACCAGGCTTAAAGTGGCCAAGGTGGGAGACCCCTGCTTTATGGAACGCCTATTTAATCAAATCAGTTGACTGAACTTTGTTTTACTCCATTGCCAGGAGCAGACCGGGCAGCAGCATCACAGGCCAAACTGGTCTCCTTGCAAAAAGGACCCTTCCAGATCACTGGAAGTGAAATTGCTGTTACTTTTAAAGGACAAAAGAGCCAACATTTCATGAGATACCAAGCAGGAATGGCCAAATATTTCCAGGTTCAGCAATTTCAGAAGATTTCAGCAATTTTTAAATAACCCATTCAATGTCTTCCAGGTACCTTAGACCTCAACTCCCATATTCTCAACGTATGGGAATTAAGATACCGAAGGCCAGGATACATGGCTTCACACCTCATGCAAGCAAATGAAACTTAATTCTCTATGGCCATTTTGTCTGGGAATCATAGGACTTGGTATCCAACAGATCCCAGCAGGAAAAATGCTGAAAGCCACATGCAACGTGTCAACCCTCCATAAATCTTGCCTGGCACTTTTAAAGAGCCTTATGCAAATGTGATTTTCCCAGAGACCATGACTCTTAGCTCGATGCGTTCTTCCCCAAAGCTCAGCCAGGCCAAGGTTCCCGTTTTCAAAAGGATCTGGACACCAGACCAGGAAATACAGGACTGCGTCTAAAGGGGCAAATGCAATGGCACTTCCATTGCCAGATGCTCACCTCCTCATTTTCAGAAACTGCCATGGCTAACCTCTTGTTGGCATCCCAAGCAGGGGTGGGATTCTACCGGTTTGGCATGGTTCGGGTGAACCGGTAGCTCCAAGGATCAGCTGGGAGAGAACTGATTTGGTTTGCTCCGATGATCAGCTGTTGGGGCCGCCCGGGTTCTGGGCTGCGCTTTATATCCTGTATTTCAAGCTCAGCCGATTTGCGCAGCACAGCGGATTGCTGCACTTCAGCTGTTTAACACACAGGGATTGCTGGAGAAGGTCAGCAGCAAATGCTCTACACGCACGAGAAGCACACATTTGGCGTGCTCACTGAACCGGCTGTTGAATCGCACCCCTGATCCCAAGTGAACGAAGCTGACCACTGAACAACTAAAAGATGAGCACAATTCATGACTCCATTAAGAACGAATAACCCTGTTATTGAGGATCCAGGGTTGATGCCCAGAGGCCAAGCCATGCCAGGCACCTGCAGAAAGACTACGCATTCCATACCGCCAGAAACCAACAATTCCATCTCACAAGCAAATGAAGCTGAACTCCGGACTCATATGGCCGTCAGATCTATTTGGCCACTAAAATCTGATTCAAATGAAAACAGATCTTATTATCCCGTTCTCCTTTGACCCTGCTGCTTCTTCTTCCCAAGTGGAAACTCCTTGTTGGAGTGGAATCTCTTGTTCCATTGATGGAAAGTGTGTGTGAATTTTGCTTTGTGTCTTGCAATTTGATTTAGCCCAAAGGAGGCATAGCTCCAATGTGAAGCTGAGGATGTTTTGGGTGGCCAAACCACTCTCTTTGACTCTTTCATGCAATTGCTTGTAGTGTGGGTTTTAATTCCATTTACAAATGGAGTGTTTAGTTTATATGACACCTGGAGGAACTTACTATGAAGCTATTATTAAACAATAACTATAAAATGCCACAGGTTACAGCAGTGTGCCTGTAACACAGCGGTAATCACCATAATCTAACCTTGTTATAATTATCATCATTTCTATCAATATACAGGACCAGAACAAAGGATCTCTGCAGCAAAATGACATGTGACAATATTAATACTATTAATACACACAGTTCAGCTAAAGCACCTTTGATGGGAGAATTGAAACGTATGCTTAGCATTTTCTGGTAGTTGCTTTCCTGGCCTCCACAGGACTGGGAAATCCTTGCACTCCAGCTGAATCCAGCCCCAACTGCATTAAGCCTGCGGCAGCTAGCTTACATAATCTGGTGCACAGAAAAGCCCGACTATGCAGACCCCTCCCATTTTAGATCCAGGTACCATAAACAGGAACCCTGCTTCCTTCTCCTCCTGCACTGGCACCACTGAGACCCTGAAAGGGTGTACCCATTCCTAGAACTGGAAGGGGCCCTGGAGATCATCCAGTCTAACCTCCTGCCCAGCAGAGGAATCTAAATGAAAGCATCCAGGTGGTCTGGCTCCCCCAATAACTGGTTCCAACTTTCTTGTCGTTAGAAGTGGTCTTCTCGGTTCTCGATTCTTTTGCTCTTTTCTCTCCCTTTCAGAATTCTGGTTGCTGCCATGTCCATTGAATGGCTGCCATGCAGAGTCTTTCCTTTCTATTTTGAACAAACCTGTCGAAGTATCTTTGGCCAACCTTTTTTCATTCTGAGCTTTTATTTTCTGGAACCATTTCTGAGGCTCCAGACTACCTGCTTGCCTATGCTCTTCCATGGCATAAATTTTCAGGGTTTCTACCGTCCTTCTTGTGATCTCCTACATAAACGCTTCATCTCTTCCCTAAGTCAAAGTGAATTGTTGCATGGCCACATTAACTTGCTCTAGTTTGAGGTTTTATTTCTGCCACAGAACCTTCCTTTTGTTGACTTTAAAAAGCCTTTTAAAGGTATACACTCGACTATACTTGGTCTTCTCCAATTGTCCCGGATATTTCCATTCTTCAGTCTTCCCCATTGAGTTCATTCTTCCACCTCTCCTGAAGAAAGGAGTCAACTAGGACAATCACAACAGACTTTTTAACAGAATAATAGTATAACAGAGTTGGAAGGGGATCTTGGAGATCTAGTCCAAGGCCCTGCTCAGGCAGGAAACCCTATATCTGTGATGGCGAACCTATAGCACGCGTGCTATAGGTGGCACGCAGAGCTATTTGTGCCGGCACACGAGCCGCAGGCAAACTTGCCTCACTGCACATGTACGCACCTCATAGCTGATTTTTCAGCTGGTTTGAGGCCTTTTTCGACCTCCCAGAGGCTTGAAAAAAGCCTCTGCAGGCTTTGAAGGCCGAATAACAGGCCCATTTTATCACTTCCTGTAATACAGGAAATGATGAAACGGGCCTATTATTTATCTGCAAATCCTGCAGAGGCTTTTTACGAGCCTCTGGTAGGCCGAAAAAGGCCTCAAACTGGCTGAAAATCAGCTGTGAGGAGCAGTGCAGGTAAGGGGGAGAGGGCCAACCAGGTATTTGCCAGTTCTCCGAACTATTCAAAATTTCTGCTACCAGTTCTCCAGAACTGGTCAGAACATGCTGAATGCCACCTTTGCCTCTAGGGTAGGGATCTCCAACCGTGGCAACTTTAAGTCTTGTGGACTTCAACTCCCAAAATTCCTCAGCCTTTAAGTCCACAAGCCTTTAAGTTGCCACGGTTGGAGACTTCTGCTCTAGACAAGCTGACTCTTCCACTTGCATAATCCTGAACCAGGAGGTGACAGAAAAACTTCTGTGAGATCAAGACTTTGGTGGGCAAAGTCTGCACACAATTTTGGGAGGCAGATCCAAAGGAAAAGTGGGAAGCTGCAGGAGTGGCAGAGAGTAAACAAGGATTTTGATGGGGGTGTGTGTCTCTCTCTCTTTTTGAAAAGTGCAATTGTGACTACACTTTGAAAACAGCTGGAAGCTGAGTGGCTGTTTTGTATGAGAATATAATAGCCATAATTGTTTATGAGTATCAGACCTGCTCATGCATGACCAGATCACAACCTCTCAGTCTTGTCTATACATGTTAAAAAAGATGGGTATGGAAACCTCCCAAGTTTTAATCGATTCTTCGAACGGGGAGATTAATTAAATTCTAGGGGAAAACACATAGTCAACCTATCATAATAGAAGAACAGAATAATTTAGGTTGCTAAAACATACTAAGTTACTAACGTTATACAGACATCTTGTAGAGACATAATTATTTTGCCTAATTGTCTATTTGGACTGAAGATTATGGTGCTAATTATCATCAGTTATGAGAAATACACTTTCCTGCTGAGAATGTAACAATTTGTGCTTCCCCCTTTTTCTCTCTCTCAATATACTCTGCAAAGAGCCTACTCCAAGGAGACCCAGAACTGTCCCAGGAGAGACCAGAGGCAACAGCTTGACCGCCAACTGCAACAAGGAAGGACATTTAAGGGACACAACTCTGAAGTCCCCGCAGAGATTATCTGTTTGCTGCCCAGCCTGGATCAACCTCTGTGTGAAGATGGGAAAAGAAGGGCTTTTAGACATCCCTCCTCATTAAGCAGATGAACCGCGGCCAAAGACCAGCTAATTTTTCTTCTACTTCTGGTAAACGCCAATAGTTTCTATTTTGTTAAATATTGTTAAATATGGATTTACCTACAATATGGACTTACTAATATACATCTATCCCGTCTCCCCATTTTGTCAAATTTGAAGGCCGCATCAGGGTTGCGTTTGACCTTGAGGGGAGGGGGGGCAGCTTGACATAATTTGTGTTGGTGGCGCCTGTGGCCTGAGAGCTTTGCGAGAGAAAATAGGCTCCCGAGCTCCGTTTTCAGCTGGGACGGCCTCCTGCAATCCTCAGCCAGCAAAATCGGAGCTTGGGAGGGCCGTGTTTTCTCTGACAAAGGCACCACGGGCCGATCCTTTGCTATTCCCAGGGTGGCCCCATGGATCAGATCTAAGCACCCCATGGGCCCCCGGGCCTTGAGTTTGACACCCCTGCTATAAGGGAATCAACCACGAGAAAAAGGAGACGAGACTAGTGAAGCAACACAGTTGCCAGCCAACACAGGAGCACATTTTCATGCGCGGTTTCTGTCTCACAAGAATACCACTGTCCGGCTATGTTCCTGTTGCTGGGCCACTATTTCCAGAGGGCCCATTTCACTCCACACTTTCCTCCCTCCAAGGAGTTGAAAGAAGGATCCTCAGTCTGATTCCATTTCATCCTCACACAATGGCTCCTGTTGGGAGTGAATCAGATGTCCTGTACCAATCACTCTTCACACACAACACCGTGACCACCTCAGTTCCACTGCCACCTGGGTATCGGCAGACCCTCCTAAAAGGAGAAAAGCCACTGATCTACTTAGAGAATTTAGGTGGCCACGCACAACCCTGGTGGCTAACAATAATCTCCCTTGGAAGGTATAAAAGGCACACCAACATGAAAGCAAAGCTTAAAAACAACCACAGTACATCAACTGAGGCATCAAAGCCAACCTCCAATCTAAATTTGAAGCAATTTACACCATCCTTCCCAGGAACTCAGGTCCACCCTAACAGCGGAGGACATGAGGAGTCATTCCCTGAATCTCAGTTGTATCTGTAACATTTATACATTTACAACAGAATTTGTGTCTTCTTGAAATAGACAACGCAGCCACAAAAGAGGAACCAGAGGTGCATTAAAGCAGTGGTCGCCAATCAGTGAGCTGGGGACCACTGGTGGTCCGTGAGAAAATTTTGGTGGTCCACAGAGAAACGTCACTCACACAGCAACTCATCCAGGCTGCGCAGGAACACAAGGCTGCACTTCCCACATGGCCTGCGGGAAAACAAGGTTTGTGCCACTTGCATTGCGAACAACACAAGGTAGTGAGGGGAGGGGGGAAAGGGCGGAGGGGGGGAACTTGCCCCATGTGCCTGGCCTGGCCACCAGGCTGCTTCTTTCCGCTTCTTTCTTCTTCTGCTTTTGGCTGCACGCAAGGAAAGCAGAAGAAGTCTTTCTTTCTCTCCCCCAAACTCCGCCAGAAATGAGTCTTTGGGACCCTTCAAGGCATCCTGCTCCAAGAGGCTGCGCCAGCAAAGACTCATTTCTTTGGGGCGGAGTTTGGGGGAGACAGAGAAAGACTCCTGCTGCTTCTGCTGATTTCCTTGCATGAAGCCAAAAGTCTCTCTCTCTCTCTCTCTCCCCCTGAGACAGAGCTAAAGGTGGTATCCTGCGATTCCAAATAAAAAATGATTGATCGGTAGGAAAACGGGATGGGGAATTTTCCTGCAGACTTTTGGGGGGATTTTCCCAGTGTCTCTGCAGAAAAAGCAGAAGCACAGGACTGGCAGTTCCAGGATGACCAAAAGACCAGTCTTGTGACTACTGCAGCTCTGGAATATGGGACTGACTTTTCCACCAACATCAGCAAGCCATTGCCAGTCAAAATTCATATTAGCGGTCTGCAGGATTTAAAATTATGAGTTTGGTCGTCCCTGAGGTCCAAAGAGTTGGCGACCCCTGCATTAAAGAACGTTGGCTCTAATATCTGCCCTTCCTATTGGGACAAATTCATCCTTCATGCCATTGTAAATATTCCCAAAGTCACACAAAACCCCAGATTTTGCCACTGAAATTTTCCAGGTGTATTGTGCTTTCATGCTGGGATTCCCCATTCACATAATCTGCTCGGTTCCAAAAATCTGAGTTTTTAGGAAGAAACATATATGACTGATTGCTTTAGCACAGGCCCGAAGACTCAATGGGATAATTGCGAGTAAGGCAGGAGAACCGTCACGGATCCCTCTCAAGGATTTTAATTTAGGTTCCACAGATTTACAAACCGATCATCTGGGACCCCACCCCCCTCCCATTTAATTTTATATGGAGTGAAACCACGTGCCGCTCTTTGAATGTTGGGAAATAAAATTCCTCTAAATCCCAATCGTTCTACCTACTTCTATCTAGTCTTCAACCTTTGGGGAAAAGTAGGCTGGAGAGTTCACCAGACTGGAGAAAATGGATTGTCTAGAGACTTTAGTCCTTCAGTCAAAATTCAGGCCAGGGGTCAATAGAGAGGCCACTGTGCCAGTCAATAAACCCCGGGCAGATCTGGGGTGGCGTTGGTGAGTCTCAGGATGGCTGAGAAGCCCTTAAGGTTTTGGTTCGGCTTTTTCTCATCCTGAGTTAGCTTTCTGGTTGGCTCTGTTCTCTGGTACTTGTTGGGGTTTTCCTCCCCTCCCCTATTTTTTATTGTAATCCATCCAGAGTCATTGACAGTTGGGCAGACTGAAGTTGAATTAATAAATTTTAAAAAAATAAATAAACATCCACAGGAGTCATTAAAACAAACATAAAGAGACAGCTCAAAGTAATTTAGTTTCAGCTCCAGTAAGTCAGTGCAGAGGAGGAAAACGCTCCCGTGTCGGGGGAAAAAAAAAGGAAAAAACTACAGGCAATTCTTCAAATAAGAATTGTCCAAGGAAAACATGCTGAGCTGCTTGCTGGACAGCTACTAATCTTGTATTGAAAGTTGAGAGAGATTGCACTCTGTTGCAAATGAAGAACAAGTCAACAATCTCTTCTATTTAGCCATAATGAGCAAGCATGAAATGGACACCCTGTATCTCTTGGTGAATTTCTTGACTCAACACCCATTGAACTGGACCTCCTGTGGCATGGTCTCTCCTCGCCCGAGGACAAGAAGTGCAATAGCAAATAGCCGTTAGACTTATATACCGCTTCACAATGCTTTACAACCCTCTCTAAGCGATTTACAGAGCCAGCCTCTTGCCCCCAACAATCTGGGTCCTCATATTACCCACCTCGGAAGGAGGGAAGGCTGAATCAACCTTGAGCCTGGTGGGATTTGAACTGCCAAATTGTAAGCAGCAGGCTGCAGAAGTAGCTTGCTCTACTGCACCACAGAGGCTCCTATTTTGCAGATCTTCTCCTTAAAAACATCTCATCCTCTTGCTGGTTGCCTTTGCTACTCAGCTCATCTTGGGCTCGGAGTCAAAACTTATGGGCGGGGGAATTCTTGTTGCTTATCAGGAAGAGCCCAGAAGATTATCGCCCTGAGGCCAGATTTTGTCTTGGTTGTGTAGTACATAGTGAGAAGAACGCCTGCCTCTTTAGAGGTTCTGCTGGGACAAGCGATCGAGGGACCCTTTGACAGCCCCAAAGGGAGATATAACCTACTTGCCATTTGATGGAGAAAACTTGTTTTAAGACTGAGAAAAATGTAAAATGCTTGAGTATCTTCTATATATATAAAAGTGAAATACCACACATGCATCATCACAAAATCTCCAGAACCGTAAAGTCTACAAATCTGAAATTTGGCATGTGTGTTCCTCTTGGCTTCTAGGTGCTCACTAAGGAAGGATTTTTCTAAATGACCATCAAAGCATTAATATTTCATATATTATTATTAACACGCTCTGATGCTAAGGAGTTATATTCCCCCGCCCCATTGAAAAAAAATCTCTTCCAAATGCAAAACACAAGCAGAGGAGAGGAAATTCAGTTTCAATTTTAGTTTGACAGCAGCAAGCAGCTTTAGTACAGAACAGTTGAGCTAAGTCACACCCAGGCTCTTTGCTGTCTCCTTCTTGCTCCCACAGCAAATACTGTTTCACTTTCCAACAGCCCTCCACTCTCACACACCAACAGGACCCTAGCCAGATGAATATCAATTGATGCTGGTAGGCAGAGGCAGAATTCCCTCCCCCCTTATTTTCCTCCCCCAAAATTAAGCCCGACCACATAGTTTCGTAGCGAAGCACGGGTATCGAGCTAGTTATTATAATATATGAATTGCCCGTTAGTTAAAGCTATTATGATAGGGCACTAAATTAAGAAGCACATGTTAAGATGGGGGAAATTAAAATTGTCACTGTTAGGGAGAACTCCTGTGATAAAAATGAATTTCTGCATGGAATGATGCTTTTGTTTCAGGCAGCACCTGTTTTGACAACTGATGTGCCATTTAAGCAATGGCAATAATTTATATCTAAATTTGTACTGAGGTGGTGTGTTGGGGGGGGGGGGGGAAACGCAAGTTAAATATAAAGCCACGTTTGTCAAAACTGCTGCTGGGTCTGGACAAGTTGTCCCACTCTGAAAGTTAAGTGAGAATTCAGATTTCACGCCACATCTCACCCTCAGACGGCTGAGGGACTCTGGGAGTTGAAGTCCACAACTCTTAAAAGTTGCCAAGGTTGGAGACCCCTGGTCTAAAGCAAAGTGCTAATTTGGCGCTTGGGAAGTTCTGGCTGCAAGCTTGCCTATCTGTTTCCCTCTTCAACATGGCTCATCGTGTAATCTTTACATGAGGAGGACCTCTTGAGCGTAGATAATAAACCGTGGCTTTGCTTTGAGCAAGCCAATTCCACATCGTAAGTTGTACAGCTGATTTGTCTGGACACGTTTGAGGGACTGCCAGCCCCAGCGTGAGTCTTGGGAGGCGTGATTAATGGGGAGCCGCGGCTTTCAAACAGGCCCAAGACGAGGCTGCCCTGGTTCATTTCCTCCACCCTGGATTATTTTATATTCACATGCTACTTTAAACGAACTATTTAACTACGCGCAAAACATGCTTCCTGTGGGCTGCTTAGAATGATTCGTAAGTGAAATTGCAAGCACTGCTTTTCTCATTTCTCTTCACGTTTTCCCTCACAGCCCAACTGCTTGGATGCCCTTTTAGGCCCTCACATGAGTGGGGGGAGGAAGGGGGGAGGGGGGGCAGAGGGGGGGGGAATGACAACTCCGCCCTCTTTGGCCCTCCTTTCCAGCCTCTCTTCCCTCCCAGCCATGGCATTTCTGTGACACGCCTCTCCATTTACATTTTATGCATACAACCCATCAATCTGAAATGCTGCACAGGTAATTGTTAAGGTAAAATGTCGAACTGGTTAAGCATACAAGTCCCATAATGCATCACTGCATATTCCCCTCCCACCAGTTGTAAAGGATGCCCACTTTTGGTTTTGCCTTGACTCTCGTTTACCTCCTGGAGGAGTGGTTTATCTGGGGGAGAGCATGGACGTGAATTGGTTTGATTTTTCTACAATAAAAGAATGATTCTGACTGCAAATAGTTTGGGAGTTAATTTTGGCTAAGATTCATTATGAGTTATCAACAGTAGTCCGCAACTTGTGACCACAATTGATCCCAAAATTTATGTTGTTCAGTGAGAAATTTGCTATCCGGGGCTGCCCATGCTCCATCCTGAAGTATACTGAATTCAGGATAAAAAAAAAAAAAATCATGACTCCAGATTTTTTCCTAATTCTCCCTGGGCTCCTCTACATTTTGCCTGCTTCTACCCTAGAATTAAGAATTCAGAATAGCAATCTGTTCGGAAGAAAAGTTGGCAACTCTGTCTCTGCCACAGCTCCCTTTAAACACACGAACACTCAAAGCAGGACTGAGATTTAAAGAATGAGGGAAACACAAACAGGAACTTGGCTACAGCTCATTTACCCAGTTCTTTAGGAAATTAAAAGAATGTGCTGTAGTCCACTGATGTCTCCAGCTTTTTCTTAATGCATACATCCTAGGCTGAGCCCTTCGCTGTATATGTTTAGTAGCAACAACGATGAACTCAGATTAAATATTTAATTATGTGCTCAGCCTTTTGTGCCATGCAACCACTTGTGTCAAACAAATTGTAGGTCAGTAGCTTGGAAGTGAAGAGAAGGACCAGGGGAGACACCATAGCAGACCTCGAATATTTGAGGGGCTGCCACAAGGGAGAAAGGGGTCAAGCTGTTTTCCAAAGCACCTGAATGCCAGACAAGGAATAATGGATGGAAACTGATCAAGGAGAGATTCAACCTAGAAATAAGAAGAAATTTTCTAACAGTGAGAACAATCAACCAATGGATCAGAAATTGCCTTCAGGAGTTGTGGGAGCTTCATCACTTGAGACTTTCAAGAAGAGACTGGACTGCCATTTGTTAGAAATGGTGTAGGGTCTCCTGCTTGGGTGGGAGGGTTGGATTAGATGACCTACAAAGTCCCTTCCAACTCTGTTAACCTGTTAAATTGATCCTCATCCTCAAAACTCATCTCTTGATCATATTCCAGGATCCTTCAGGATCGGCTAACATCAGGATCTCATGTCAGCAACTCATTTCCTCCTAATCATTCACACAAAATTGTGGCAAAGCATTGCCCAAGTTACATGCCAGAAGACTACCTGTTGGCCATATCCAAGAGAAGAGGAATATTGAGGCAGTATTCTTCAGGAGGAGAGAAGAGGTGCAACCCTCTTGAAAACATCCCCAAAACCAAGTTCAGCTTTATGGAAAGCTCTTAACCGATGGGAGACTTCCTTGACTGTATCTATGTGTCTATTTGACACAGCTAGAGGATTCCTTCAAGGGAGCTGATGGTAACCCTCAATGCTTCCTTTTTATTTATTTATTTATTTATTTATTTATTTATTTATTTATTTATTTTATTTGTCAATTGCTTACAAGATAATAGGTATAAGTATAACATAGTTATGAATACATGGATACATTTAAGAAAAATAAAATATAAAAGAAACAATAGGACAGGGAGGGTAGGCACATTGGTGCGCTTATGCACGCTCCCTACAGACCTCTTAGGAAAGGGGTAAGGTCAATAATAGACAGTCTAAGGTTAAAGTTTTTGGGGTTTGGGGAAGAAACCACAGAGTGAGGTCAGACATTGACCACTCTGTTGCTGAAGTCGTATTTCCTGCAATAAAGTTTGGTGCGGTTAACCTTGAGTTTGTATCTATTGTGTGCTCTTGTGTTGTTATGGTTGAAGCTGAAGTATTCATTGACAGATAGGACATTGCAATGTATGATTTTATATACTATACTTAGATCGGACCAAAGGCAGCGTAGTTCAAGGTTTTCTAGGTCTAGGGAGCAACCTTTAACCCTTGAGAAGGTAAATCTCAGGAAGAAATCATAGGCAACACTGAGTTTCCAAATCTTTCGGTTTCCGAGTTCTGCCGACGCTTCCATTTTGAACAGGGCATTTTGGCTGAATATTCGGATTGTTCCCCAAAGGCCCATCTCTCATCCCAGATGAGTGGCAGCTTTTCTAGCAGGAGGGACGATCTCAAATTCCGCCAACAGAAGTTTGGCAGTAAAAACCACACAGACACACAAGAACGCTACAATTGCAGAACCTGAACACATGCAAATTGGAGGCTTAATTAACTGACAATTGTTTCTGAGATATAAAGAATTGCCATTTGTAGTTTTTGCACAGAAATGGCACATATGGCATTCTGGAAGACAGACAGCAGGTTCCCCCATCTGTGGAATATGACTGTGCAACTTACACGGTTTCAGATAATTGTCACCAGCATTTGTACAGCACCTTTCAGTGTTCAACACACTTTACACATCTAGTGCTCCGAGTCTAATTTCATTCTACTGCTGAATATGAAGTCTGACTTAACGGGCTAGATCCAGGCACGGACAGTTTAGCACCAACACAGGTGGATTTCCGTCCTGTGTCTCAACTCTGATTCTACTGGAAGAGCCCTGCACACTCTTAAACTCTACTTCCCAATGATCCGTCCTGTATCCCAGTGATGTGACTCTGAAATCGAAGGATTTAGCCAATTTGGGCTATGCTGCCCTTTCCCTGGGAGAGAATCTAGGGCTCCTGGGTTACCTCAAATCAACACAAGTTCCCTTTGCAAGGGGAGAGGGGAACAGACCTGAGGGCCAACAACACTATGCAAGAGTTGTGGATGCGTTGGGTCTGCTACAGGGCAACCTTCTCAAGCTTGATGAGAAGGGGAGGGCCTTCGCTCCCTTCCCTCTCCCCCGACTAGCCCCAATCCTGCTCCAGAGCTGTCGCCCATCCCGGTGGTCAGTCTGGACGTCCTTCAGTCAGCAGAAGCCCAGCTTCACCTAGGAAGACTTCTAGGATGAGCTGCCTGAGCTCTCCACTCTGCTTGCCTTCAAGTGGCTGTTACGGCATCTGCCTTTCGGGAGGGTGAGGTCAAATCTCAAAATGCTTCTCAACACCATTTCACTAATAGGCCAGCATGTACTGGGTGATCGAGATGAACAACAAGGTGCCCCTGAAGCCTGGGGAATCATGGAAGTCCAGTGCCTTGGACTCCCAGTAGGCTGCTGTCTCTGCCTGCTCTCCTTACTCCGAGAAGAGTCCTTTCTGGGCAGATGACAGACAATATTTTCTTCAGCGAGAAGTGTTGCCCTCTGCATTCGCCCAGTGAAATTATGCATGCGGATTTCTTTTTTGGCTTTTGTTTGCATTGTGTCCCATTGTGCTGGGAAAAACAATATGTGCTTTAATTAGCAAATATCTGTAAATAATTTACTTGTTTCTCAGTACAACAGAACAATGGGGCAGTTTTGACATAATTCGATTGAGCATGTGCGGCTGGGTCTTTGCCATAATCTTCCATTGTCTGATATCACAATCAATCAGGACATTATTCATCATCAACATTAAAATGTGCAGAAGAAACCCAAGATTTAAACTCAGTTACTCTAATAGCCCCCAGGCAAAAGAAATGAATTAGTTTTATGAAAAAGGCACAGTAATATCCAAATAATTTTGAAAAAAGAAACCAAAATACCCCCAAATAATTAGATCACTAATTTAGATTTGTCCTTAGAGAATAAAACTATCCCCAACACTTATTCAGTGGACCTGTTAGTGGATTAAGCTCAAAGAGTCCAACAGTTAATGACATTTTTGTACAGAATCACGTGCATATAATCTCAGGGATATTTATAGGAACCCAGTACTATTTACTGCAGTGTTTCTCAACCTGGGGATGAGTGGACTTCAACTCCCAGAATCCTCTAGCCAGATTTGTATGTAACACTGGGTTGCATGTGCACACCAGCACACAAACTCCCATGCAAAATCAGCACCCTTTGCATCCAATTCTGCAAATCCAACATCCCTGTCAGTAGATGAAGGCCACCAAAACCTGATCTCACCTGGAACTACAATGTAGTCAAGGTCTAGAACAGGGGATTATTATTATTATTATTATTAAATTCCCAGAACCTCCTGATCAGGACGCAAAGGTAGAAAATTGGTTCTACTTGTTTTAACTTTTTTTTTTGGCACCTTTCAGCTTTCATGGATCACCATCAAGTTCTCACAGGACCCAGTCTCAAAAGCCCTGCATTAGAGATCAGAAATGCTCAATTGGACCCAGAGGGTTCAAGCTCGGTGGGGCTGCCATAAAACCACCCTGAAGGTTAAGAAAACACGTGTGAGTCGCTCTTTGGGGCCTGTGCAGAGATGGCATTCGGCAGGTTCTGACCAGTTCTGGAGAACCGATAGCGGAAATTTTGAGTAGTTCGAAGAACCGGCAAATCCCATCTCCGACTGGCCCCGCCCCCATCTAATCTCCTCCTCCAGAGTCCCAGCTGATTGGCTGGGTCTTTTTTGGTTGCCCTGCATAGGAGAACAGAGCTGGAAAGCAGGCTAGTGGGGTGGGGAGGGAATGATTTTGCAGTAACATTCCCCTGCCACGCCCACCAAGCCATAGGCACAGAACCGGTAGTAAAAAAAAAAATTGAATGCTACCGCTGGGCCTGTGATGTAAAGCTTGGGAAGTTGCATGCCTTGGAGAAGCATCTTTAAATACTGTTGGTAGCTTCCCTTCAAATAGCAGCCTACGTAGAAGACCCCAAGTGCCAGCAAGACCAATATCTCTTCCTCCTCAGCATTTGGCACCCATCCATGAGAAGCCCTGAACAAGCCTGGGTACTTTTGCCCCAAAGGCAATTCAATAAGTATGATTAAGAGTACAAAAAGGAGAGCCAATTTATTTCACTTGTGCTTAGGAATATGCTGCAGCGTAACTAAGCAACTGAAAGTAAAGCATACCCTAAATTAATTTGCCTCTATGCTTATTTAAAACATTCAATTAAAACATCTTTAAAAAAGACTTTCCATCTTGCTCAGGATCTTTGATATGTTTGAGTTGCAAATGTGCAGAGGCTTTTATTCACCAAGACAAGAATTTTATGCTCCAGGGTCACCAAATCAGGAAGGTTGTCAGTGTGGGGAATTCTCTACCAGAGTCTGGCTGTTAGGCATGATGGAACAACTGCCTTTCTCCAACAAAAGAATTTTGGCCATCCAGATCCACAGTGAGATTTATGGAAGACATGCCACACCTTCCCAACCTTCATTATGAAATTGTGGTTTTAAAGGAGTAAATGAAAGCCGTGGCTTAGATCAGGGGTCTCCAACCTTGGCCACTTTAAGCCTGGAGGACTTCAACTCCCAGACTTCAACTTCAATTCCCCGGCAGGGGAATTCTGGGAGTTGAAGTCCACCAGGCTTAAAGTGGCCAAGGTTGGAGACTCCTGGCTTAGATGGCTTATAGTGGGCAGAAGGTCAGCAGAGCTCTCCGCTATTAGAGTCCCATAAGCAACACAGCCTAGCATGAAAGTCCGCCATTTGTATGTATCAGTACCTCAAGTTCGCTCAGCAGCAGTTCCACAGAGTTGCACCCTGCACGGCTTCATCTCAATCGGACCAATTCAGCAAATCTGCCTTGGCCCCAGCTTAGCTTCATTATACGCTAAATTACAAAAACACCTCGGGGGATGTACAGTAGTCCTCGCCGTACGACCACAACTGAGCTCAAAATCTCTGTGGTTAAGTGAGAGATTTGTTAAGTGAGCTTTGCCCCCATTTTACAACCTGCCTTGTCACCGTTGTTAAGTGAATCACGGGAGTTGTTAAGTTAGAAACACAGCTGCTAAACGAATCTGACTTCCCCACTGACTTTGCTTGTGAAATGGTTGCAAAAAAGTGAACGCCCTTGGGACACAAGCAATGGTCGTAAGTGTGAACCAGTTGCCAAGCATCTGAAATTGGAACACACGATCATGGGGATGATACAAAGGTCGTTAACTTTGAAAAACGGTCATAAGTCACATTTTTCAGCGCCGTTGCAACTTTGAACGGTTACTAAATGAACTGTTGTAAGTCAAGGGCTACCTGTATATCTGGGTTTCTGAGTGTTTGAAGAGCCTCAATTGTTTCTCCCCATAGAACAGCCTGTGGTTGCTGGTAAGAAGATTGAAGGTGGAATGAAAGGAGCTGAGTCTACCCAGAAGGCCCTCAAGCACAGGCACAACTTGAGCCCAGGAATTCTGCATCCAGTCTCTGCTACACAGCCTGGCCTGGGCCAGACCAGCACTGGCAGGTACGCAGGAAGTTTAGGGCAACTGCTTAAAGATTTGCACAACCTGTTGGACAGACCCACGGGACAACTCCAAGGGACAAAACTAGCTCAAGACTAACGGGCCAAAATAACACAATTAAAATGTGGCACAACTGCCACAAGCTAGGCTTCGAGAAAGACACAACTCATAGCGCCCAATTCACAAAGATAAAAAAAGCAGGGGCTTCTTTCACTGCATTGGGAGGCCAATTGGTGCCTGCTGCCTGGATCACATGTCCCATACATGTCTCTCTCCACGCAGGCCACATCGCTATCACTTCACAAGCAGATAAGAGACTGGCTGGAACTCTGGGTTCAAGGCACACAGTCACATTCTTGCTAGTCATCTGTGAAGGAAGGGCAGAGCTTCTACTCTTTAGGGGGCATCTCAGAAACCTCTGGAGGTGGAACAGAATCACAGGCCTCCCCTTTGGTTGTGTGGCTGACCCATGGCCACAGTGCTGCCCACCTAGAATCTCAAACCAAGGCTGGAGAGGTGCCAAATGGCCCTATCAGTGTAAAGTCCAGCAGACTGGACTAACGATAGCAGCAGCTTCAACCAATCTTGGGTAGATCTTCCAGCTACAAATTATCATCCTGCTTCTACCATGAAACCTATCCTTTGCAGCTACAAACTGCTGGTAGAATTGTCCATCTAGTCACTTTTGCAACCTGCAGCTTCAGGCCCCCTTTTTATGACCCCCAAGAAGTCCTGACTTCACTGTAAAACCAGAGGCCCCCAAGATGCAAAGTTTAAACATTTCCAAGAACGTATTTCCCATTTCTTGCTCTTTTTTTGCTGAAAGCTGTTGCACCCAGGCTTTCCAACTCCAGGTTTCTCCAAGCAGCTCCAGACATTTCTTCTGGAAAACACCTATCAAGGGCTTGTTTCCTGCATGCAACATTTATTGCTGGCTCCCATGCTCCAATGTGAGTCTGTTATGCTGCGGTCTTTGACAAAGTCTCTCAAGCTCAGCCCAGACATCCATTGCAAACAGGCAGGAGCACGGCCCCAGAGTGAGTCAGCCCCCAGGGATGCAATTCCAACCTCTCTGGAAGATGCAGCCAAAGGATCTTCCTCTGAAGGGCTCTGCATCGTCATTTGGAAACCAAGTGCATCAAAGCAGTGAAGCTGCACCCGAGTAATCAGGGGCGAAGCCCTGTCTCCTGGTACATTTTGATCTAACAAATGGACTGCGTGGGTCGCTTCACACCCACTGAGGTCCCATGGACAACTCCTGCGGAGCCCTTCCTGGGGGAGGAAGGCATGCTGGGCCAGTCCTTCACTGGATGCCAATGATGGTCGCCATCACTCAAAAATTGGAGGCCTGGGTTCTACCCCTTCTTTGGCTTGGAAGAAATCCCAGCCTGACGTTCCAAGAAATCAGTTCAATATCCCTTTCCGGACCCACAGAGATGCCTACGAGAAGCCCCCATTATATCTCTGGCTACCTGTGACCCACACATAGACATGCTCCAAGCATCAGTGTGCTCAACACAAGCACCCTGCTGACCTTTGACCCCCCCCCCCCCAGAAAGGCCCTGACTCTATAGATTTATCATCCACCTTAGGAAATGGAAGATGGGCAGGGACTTCAGCCATATTTTATGCACTAGCTCAGCGTATAATTCCTTTTTATTACACTACTCTTGTTCCAAGCCCTGTCTGTTATTTTCTTCTCTATGAATTATCCCCAGAATAATTTTCATGCCCACAGGCTTAGAAATGGTTGCAGGGGGCTTCTCCACTTAAAATGGCTCCATCTCTCTGCTTCGGAAATAGCTGTTAATGTCATTTACATAAAAGAATTATCACTGTGGTTAAGTTACTTAAAATAACTGCCTCGTTGTACTGAGAAAGAAGCTACACTGCTTTTTCTCAATGGGATGTTTCTTCCCAAACAATATAAAATCAAAGATGATAAAATCATTCTATAACCCAACAATACAGATACAGACTTCAGAGGATAATTAGGTCTGCAGAAAAAGCAACTGCTACCAACCTGCCTTCCATGGAGGACCTGTATCCTGCACGAGTCAAAAAGAGGCTGTGAAAATATCTACAGACCCCTCACATCCCAGACATAAACTGTTTCAACTTCTACCCTCAAAACGACGCTATAGAGCACTGCACACCAGAACAACTAGACACAAGAACTGTTTTTCCTCAAACACCATCACTCTGCTAAACAAATAATTCCCTCAACACTGTTCAACTATTTACAAAGTCTTCTCATCACTATCGCCCATCTCCTCCCACTTGTGACTGTAGGACTGTAACTTTGTCGCTTGTATCCTTAGGATTTATATGGACTGTTTCCTAGTATGATTTGATTGCTTATTGTACCCTACGACTATCATTAAGTGTTGTACCTGATGATTCTTGACTCTTGAAGAACGTATTTTTTCTTTTATATATACTGAGAGCATTTGCACCAAAACAAATTCCTTGTGTGTCCAATCACACTTGGCCAATAAATAATTCCTATTCTATTCTATTCTATTCTATTTTATTCTATTCTATAGAAGAGGACATGGAGAAATGGAGAGCACAGAGGCTTCTTCAAGGGGAGTAAGGATGCCTCCTTTGCTCTCTCTGGCATCTTCTCCAGAGGGCTGAAAGGTGGTGCCAGGAGTACTGTCTCTGCTGCCAAGTGTTGGGGCAAAGTTGTGGCAACCTCTCCAGAATAGAAAGGTGTTCAGACACCTCAGTTAAAGTTCCCAGCCAAAGACACCAGCGCATCTCTACAAGCAAGTGGGCTGCTCTCCCTCTGGGCCTGTGGGGAATGCAGGAGAACATCCCAGCCCATAATGTTGGATTAATTTTCAGCCATGTTCACACTGTATAATGCGAGATGATCATTAAGGCATATTAAAATGATTTGTGGCCTACTTCCCATCCTTTCATTAAAACAAGGCTCGATTGGGTTATAAATATTCATTACAAGGAATTTCATCTCTCTCTCTCTCTCTCTCTCTCTCTTTCTCTCTGTGTGTGTGTGTGTCTGATCTATCTATCTATCTATCTATCTATCTATCTATCTAAAATTTCAGCTCATCACTTGCAGGGCTCCATTATCTGATCCCTCAGAGGGAGAAGGCGGCTTTCTTGGCCACCGCCCCCCCCCCCCCCCCCACGGAAGGGTCCCCCAGGTGCTACTCACCCTTTGAACACCACATCCAGAAGTGAAAGACCATGTGTGTGGGGGGGTGGGGGTGGGGGGCTTGGGAAGCTGTCCTCTTTCAAGGGGAGGGAAAAGGCCAACACCTAGAATCTGACACACCTTCCTACATGCAGGTGACTCTATATACATGAAGCAATTCAGGCCCCCATGCCCTGGCTCCCTCCGAAGCATCTTTCTGTCTCCAAGGGAGACCAAAAAAAGCAACCCTTTTTCTACCCCTCTTTCTTACAGTGGCGGATTAATGCTCACTGGGGCCCTACGCACTGATAAATCTCGGTGCCCCCCCTCCTGTGTACATACTGTACAAACGAAGGCCATCTTCTGAACTTTGTGGCGCCCCCTTTGGGCCTGGTGCCCTGAGCGCCTGCTTAAGTCTGCTTAAAGCTTAATACACCACTGCTTCCTTATCACCCTCCAAGGGGAAGGGGTCACTTCCTAAAGCCACCTAGTCCCCGCGGAAAGGCCGCTACACAGGGGCCCCGGGGAGCTGTCCCCTTCCACGCGCCGCTCAAAAGGGAAGCGCCCCGGAGCGAAGAAGGGCAACTCGAAGCCCCAGTCCCCCCCCCCCCGGCTTGGCTTCCCCGACAAGGACAGAGCGAACGGCCTCTTCCTGCCTCCCGCTCGCCCGTTACCGGAGCTCAAGCTCGGAGACGCCGAAGGGAAGGCTGCCTATCTGCCCAGCTTTCACCTCCCGGCCTGGCCGGGCACGCAGAGTCTAGCCGCGATCCCGTGGCTGCCCGCCGCGCTGTCTTGCCAAAGAAGCCCCGCATCTCGGCCGGAGTTCGCGCGAGCCCAGCGCCCCGCTACTCGGACCTAGCCTCGGCCTGCTGCCCCGCGAGAGGCTCCCCAGGCTGCAGCGGGCGCATTCTCACGTGCAGCCGTCTTCGCAGCCCCCTTTTTTTGGCCCCCGGCCTGGCAGGCGGGAAGGGGCGCCGGTCGCGTGGCGGCACAAGGGCTGCTGCTGCCACCGCTCGTGCCCGTGCCTGCCGGGGCGCCCGGGGCCTGGCAGCTGGCCAGGGGGCTGGCAAGAGCTCTGTCCCGGTACCTGTCATCCCGCACTCGGTCCTGCCGGCCGGCCGCAGCCCAGGCGCTTTCGCTCGCGCTTGCCCGGCCTGCGTTTCGTAATTTCCGCCTTCCATCCCGCCGCGGATCGGGAAGAGCGGGAGCCGAAGGCCGCCGCCGCCGCCGCCGCCGCCAGAGCCTCTCCACACGTTCCAAGGCGCCCCAGGTGAACACGGAACTCCACTGACGGCCAAGGGGGGCGGGCTCCCGATGCCTCCCCCACCCCACCCCGAGACGAAGGGAAGCGGCGCGCCGGTGACGAGGAGCCCGAAGCGGGGCGGGGGCGGGAGGAAGGTTGCGGGAAGTACAGGGCACCTTCAGCAAGGCAGAGTCCAGACCTGCTTGCGCCAAGAACCGCCGCCGCCGCCGCCCTCTCGCGCTCCCGGCTGACAGGCAGGCTGGATGGGCGGCCAACCTGCTGCAGCCTTCCCGGGAGCCCGGCCGCAGGGACCCCCGTCTCCCGGCCGCGCTTTCCTGAACCCTGCCCGGCGAGGGGGGCCGATGCACACCGTCCCGGCCGAAGCCCTCTCCCCTGCCGGCCGGCCGGCAGGCTGACAGACACACTTCCCTCCCGCCCCCGCGCGCGCCCCCAACTCCCCCTCCGCTCCCACCGGGAAGACGCGGCGGTCCCACCTCGCCGTGGTCGCTCCTTCGGCCCTGCGGCGTGTCCTCCGGGAGGAAATAAAGTTTGGAGCTGGATAAAAGTTGTCGGGAGGTCCGCTCCTCCCAGAGCAGCTGCAGCTCCGCTATGCAAATGGGGTCTTCGGCCCGGCACCGCACAAAGAAAAAATCGCCGAGGGAGAGGATCCGCGCTCGGCCGTCCAGGTGGAGCTGAAACGCCTTGTAGAAAATGTACGGTCCGTGCAGTCCGCACGGCGAGCCGACCCACTGCAGGGGGGGAGGGGGGAGGCGGAAGGGAGGGGGAAGAGGGAGAGAAGCATCAGCCCCCGCAGAGCCATCTCCAAAACACGCGCCCTCCCCCGCCTTCCCTCCCTCCCTCCCCCGGCCGCCGGATCGGATCGGGTCGGGTCTCGGGAGAGGCGACTCGGGGCCAGGCGGGGCGGGGGCTGCGGGCTGGCCGGCTGCCCTCTGTCCGGCGGGCAAGGACCCGACCGAGGCACCCCCATCCTGTCCCCGGTCGGGGAGACCAGCCAGGGGGGTGGCAGCTCTCGGAGAAAGTTCCTGGAAAGTTTGGGGCGCGGGGGGCGAGCGCGGGGGGCGCGGGGCGCCGCCAGGAGGGGCGGAGGAGAACCGAATACCTGGACTGAATTGGGCTCCATCTCGACGCTCTGAATTGATTGAACTCAACATTCTCCAAACTTGTTGGCTTGAATGGATCGCATCAGGTCCTGGCAGGGAAAAGCGATGTCTCTCCGCCGCCGCCGGCCAGCCTCGGTCGAAAAGCCGAATCCCCCGGCCCGGGCCCGCCTCGGAGAGCCAGCAACGCCCCGCGGCGCCTCTCGCCGCCTCCCCATTGCCCAGCCGGGGCGCAATCCGGGCCCTCCTCGCCGCCTGCCGTCCGCCTGCCCCACCGCTGCGGTTCAAGGCGCGAAACCGGCACTGCGGGGAGGCGAGCGGCTCGAAACGGAATCGGGCTCGGGGTTCTTCCTTAAAATCTTACGCTGCCCGACTCCCCCGAGCTGCCGACTCCCCCGAGCTGCCCGCCAGGCCCCCGAGTGCCGAACCAAACCGCCGCTCCATTTTGCCGAGCCGAAAGGCGGTCTGGTGAAGTCTTCATCTGACAGGACCTGCTTGTATATCTCTAATATAAAGAACATTTCCTGCCGAGAGTCGGAGGCGCTGTTCTTCTTTCTAATTCTCTGTAGCAGATTTGCTTTTATTAGACATGTAGATGGGTTTGATAGTTAAATTACGTTTCCTTGGTGCCATATTCCGCGCCCCCCCTCCTTCCCTCCCTCGGCGGAATTTGATCGCTTAGATTAGCTGCCTGCCGCTAATATTTCCATCTAAAGACGGGAGGAGGGAGACCGGGGTGTGTGTGGGGGTGATCGATTATATAAACATATAAATATTAATACATTTCTTTGCTTTTGCGCACACGCACACACACAGAGCCCAGAAGCAGAGGCGTGGTGTGAGCGGACACCCAGGGAAGCGCAGCGATCACGGGATCTTGCCAGCGATCTCGAGGAGCGGATCGAACAATAAATCAATATTGGGGCACTGCGCGGCGCGTGGGGGCTTCGCCGGCAGCGCGCCCTGCCCCCACTCCTCTTCCTTGCCCCTGGAAGTCTTGGGCACACACGTACACACAGTTACGTGTGTACAATGCGCATTTCCGGCCGCCGCGAATATGTTTATACATCTAAGCGGTGCGGAAAGCGCAGAGAGAGGGTGGGGGGGGGGTTGAGGTGGATCTATTTGGAGGCCCGTTCAATGGCCCCCGACATTCAAGCCGAGCGGGAGGCGGGCGGGGGGAAGCTGGAGCGTCAAACGCCCGGCGGCTTCTTCTTCTGCTGCTGTTGTTGCTGCTGCTGCATCCGCGGCTGCTCTCGGTCTTGCGGACCCGCTGCGGACCCAGGCATTAAGCATAAACTTAGGAGCCGCGATCCTCCTCCCTCTCCCCTACCCCCCCCCCCCGCAGCCCCTGGAAGACGCCGCTTTAGAAAATGGTGCAGTTGCGTTAGTAGCCCAGAGCTACCGTAGTCGATCTCCTTCCCCGCCCCCGTACAAGGCGTGAGGGGGGGGGGGGGGCGGGGCGGGGGAGAAAAATAACATCTCCGCGCTGTAGTCGCTCAGGGAAATAAATTGTCCGTACAGTAGATGACAGTTGTAATCCGAGCCATGATAAAATTACAGGATGTCGAAAGGCGGTTTGGAACGCTTTCGCAAACGTTTTACCCCGAAGTCGCCGCATCCAGCTGGAACAGGGGGGCGGTAGAATAAAAACTGGAGCCACGTGACCGCCGGAATTAATCGTCGGGACGGACGGGCGGGTGGAAGGGGGCTCAGCTTTCTCCCTCCCGGACCCCCACCCCACCCCCGCATCGGCGCCGTTTCACCCGGGGCGCGGCGGGGAGAGCAGGCGGGAAAGGCTTCGCCAGAGGTGCGAGGCTGCCGGAAACTCTGCCGCTAATTTGGCGGGCCAGACGGTCCCGTCGCGGGAGGCAAAGGCGAAAGGGGGCGCTTCAGCCGCCCTCCGTCCTCCCCGCTCGCGGCCTTGGGCTTCGGATCCCCGGACGGAGGCTAAATCCGCTGCCCCGACGGGAGGTTTCGGGGCCCTGGATGGCCGAATTCCCACTCTTCGAAAGGCGGTCCGAGCTTGGCCTCCTGGAAAGGAAAGGGCAACTTTCTGAGGGATTTACTTCGGAAAAGCCACGTTCGGCCTCTCCCGACTTTTGCTGTGATTCATTTCTACCCCTTGGTTTCCAGCAGCCTCCGCAGGAGTTTAATCGGGTGCCGTGCAAAAAGTTCCCGAAGTCCCCCTCACTGATCCGGGGTCACCTCAGTCTTTGACCCGGGTTTCTAGAACATTCGGGCCTCTGGAGCATTTACCTCAGCGCGTCTTGGCGTGAGCCAGCCCTCCCCCTCTCCCCCGCACGCCCCTAGCAATGAAGCGGGAGCTAAAGCTTTCGTTTGAAAGACGCTCGCCCCCCAACGCTACCCCCGGACGCTCTGAAGGCAGAGGGGCGCTGCCGTTTCCCCGCCAAGATCCCGGGGCCCCGAGTGGCTGGGCTCGCAGCACAGGTGCGTTTGGTCGCGGACCGCAGCGAGGGAGTCGCATGGGAGGGCTCCCCCCTCCCGTCCTCTTGTTTGCTCGGAATGCCGGCAATTGCGCGGGAAAATTCGGAATAGCTGCCCGGTCCCTCAGCCCGGACTCCTCCAACTTCCAAAGCCCTGTCGCTCCGCCCCCCTTGAATTTCGCCGCTGCGCCGCACCTGCAAATGATCTCCCTTCAAAAAAAAAAAAAAAAACCCGCGCAGAGCAAGTTCCAATTAAGAGAAGCCGGTTGCTCTCTGCGGAAGGGAAGCTCTTTGGAAGCCGCGCACTTCATCGCCTGCTTTGATTTCGGCCTGCGAGAGAGGAAAATAAGGGCCATTCGAGGCCCCCCCCCGTCAATCACCCGCCAACTGGGAAGCTCCAGACAGTGACGGGAAAGAGGGGGGGGGGTGGAGGCGCCCCCAAATCAGGCCTCTTTCCGCCAGTGGGACTTGGGAGCTGGGGAGCGTTTAATGCCGCCGCCTGCGCTCCACGACCCCTTCCCCAAAACGGCCTCGGCTTCAATTAGAGCAGGGGTCTCCAACCTTGGCCGCTTTAAGCCTGGCGGACTTCAACTCCCAGAATTCCCCTCTGGGAGTTGAAGTCCGCCAGGCTTTAAAGCGGCCAAGGTTGGAGACCCCTGAATTCGAGGCGAGCTTCACTTCGCGCGCGAGGGAGGCTATGGAGAGGTTGGTATTTGGGGCTTCCCGCGTAGCGGAAGGCGGCGGCCGTTCCGCTCTTTGCCTCGCATTCCACCCGGGGATCGCCCTGACTTTGGCCCGGCTTAAGGGGTCCAGGTGTCGCCGACCCGGCCCGGATTTCAGCACCGCCCGTGGTCCAGCGAAGAGGTGCCTGACAGACGCCTCGTCCCTTCCCTTCCCAGGCGGCTGGGGGTGGGGCCGGGCTCCACGTGCAAGCCTCTCTCGGCCGTGGTGCTCGCGGCGTGTGTGTGTGTGTGTGAGCGTGCGGAGAGAGATTGGGGGCTGGCAGCCACCCCTCCTCAGGGCTGCGGAATAACTCCGGGAGAGTTGCGCCTAGGAGAACCGCCGGCCAGCAGCGATTCCCCGGAGTTGGAAGAAGGGAGCAGGGATGGGACCGACCGCCTCCTTAGCGGCAGGGCAAGAACTCGCGTGGACGTGACCAGCCAGACGAGGCCAGCTCGCCCTCCCCGGGGGAGAAGCAGCCCCCTCAGGCCGGCTGCCGCGTCACTCAGCCGCGCGAGGCTGCAGAGCGCTGAGACCGCCCGGGAACGCCGAGGATCCGGCGCAGGAAGGCCGTGTCCGGGGCGCCCGGTCTGGAGAAGGGACCAAGAGCTTCTATGCCGCGGATCGCCTCCCTTCCTGCCTTCCCCGCCGTGGTCCTGAGAGGTTGGAAGAAGTGGCGCGGTGCCGGGATCGGTCCGGACGCAGAGCTCAGGATCGCCGCGCAGACCCGGGCTGTCCCTTGCGCCTCTGTCGCGTCCTTTCGCCCTCCCGCGCTGCCCGGAGCCGCGGTGGAGGTAGGACTAGCGGGAAGCTTCTTTTGACCCCGTAGAGAGGGGCGGACCGGGACACGAGAACATCCGAATCATAAAAAGGCTTCGGCGTGCGGCGGCCTCTGTCTCCGCGCCGGCCCATCGGATCCTGATTCTTTCCGCCTGCGGACCGGGACACCTTTTCAGCCCTGCGTGCCTGGGGGCTGCTGCTGCTGCCGTTGCCCCATCCTGCCAAGGCACTTGGTCCTTGAGGCTGAGAGGAAGGCGCCCCAGGGCTCTTGCGCTGCCGCCGGCTTCCAGCCACGGGACCCTGGCGCCTCGCTTACCGTGCGAGAGAGCCCCATTTGTGGATCTGCTGGGGTCGGTGGCCCCGGCGTCACCGTTTGGGACAGGCATCGTTCCTGGGGCAAGGGGGCTGCCGCTCACCAGGGGCGTTTTGCAAGGGCGGCTTGCACCTGCACCCCTCTGTGCCCCCTGCAGTGTCTCCTCCGCCGGGACGTAGACGGAACGAAAGGATGGGGAGCTCTCTGCGTCTCGTCGCGGTGCACCGAAAGCCAGCGGGCTGTCAGCGGCTGTGAAGGATTCCTCGGTCCCTCCGAGACTTCCTGGAGCCAGGAGAAGTAGTTCGGCGACTTTCGCCCTGCCCAAAGGTCCCGAGAATGCGTCCCTGGCGAGGGGTAGCGCCCCGGCTGCCTCGGGCCCGGAGAGGGATCCCTCTTGGCCATCCAGCCGTGGCAGTTGGGGACGGCTGGCCAGAGAGGCTCCTTTGTTACGGTTAAGGGGAGAAGATACTTAGGAAAGCCGTCTTCTGGAGACAGGTGGGAGAGGCTTCGGTGTATATTTGGGGAGAACCACCCCTCCTTTTTGCTGGCTTCTGCCACATCCCTGCTTGGCTGTGCTGTGATCAGGGGCACCTTCCCACAGCCCGAGTTCTGCCCTCCTGACTTAGCAGGTGCTAAGGAGTTTTTCATGCCCAGAGAAGAAGCAGCATCTCTGGATAGTTTCAGCCTGACTGAGACTCAAAACGAGTTTCATACCTGGCCGGGATGGAAACGTTCTGTCCCACCTGATGGGAAAGTGAGCTACAGAAACTCCGGAGAATCTCAGGGCTGAAGTGGGAATCCTCAGTGGAGGCTCTGTGAGCTGGGCAGTTTGGTCATTCCAACTCTCACAGTCCTCACCCTTGGCCACAGGGGCTGAGAATCAATGATCAACCAATCAAGAATAGAGCTGAAAGGCACCTTGAAGGTCTTCTAGTCCAGCCCCCTGTTCAAGCATCTCTGATAAGTGACTGTCCAGTCTCTTCTTAAAAGCCTCCAGTGATGGAGCTTCCATGATTTCTGAAGGCAAGCTTGTTCCACTGGTTAATTGTCCTCACTTTTAGGAAGTTTAGATTGCTTCTCTCCTTGATTAACTTTCCATCCATTGTTTCTTGCCTTGCCTTCTCTGTTGTCTCTTATCATGCCTTCTGGAGAAGATGGAACATCTGAAGGGCCACAAGCATGTGCTCTCTCCTTCCTCAATTTTGTTGCTGCTGCTATTGAGCATTTGATATAAATGGATTTTTCTTTGCCGCTTTTGTTTTTGCAAAATTCTCGAAACCAAGGAAATCCAAGCGAACTGAATCTCCCTGGCTGCAAAATAATCACAGATAAGCAATTAACATTATATTCCTTTTTTTAAAAAAATGAAGCTCCAAGTCTGGGTTTGGGTTAAATCCCAAATGGGAAGGAGGAAGAGAGCCGTTGTAGCAAAAAGACACCCTGCAGAAGCTCTGGAGGTAATGTAAATCTTCTTGTGTCTGCGATGTGGGTGTGACATTTGTGATGCCTTTGGAGTGGTGGCCGCCACAGGAGGGGATGAAGGTGACGTTCCTGGCCAGCAAGGAGGTTCCCCTTCTGAGAAAAACCTGCAATGGAGGGAAACCTGCACTTCACTTTTCAAGAATTCCAGCACTATCGAAACTGGGAAAGATCAAAGGTTTCTGGCCTTTTCCCCACTCACATCACCTCTTGCTGGGAATCTTCCAGGCCAGGGGGTACTCAGGCTGCAAAACTGCAGAGGGGAACAAAGAGCCCAGAGTCGCTTCACTGGCAACATGGGCGGCTTATACATTTAGTAAATAAATAAATAAATAAAATATCTCTTTGCTGCCATCTAGTAGTCAAGGGGATTTTCGAGCCCCAGAATATAATGCCTAAGTGCCTCCCCTGTTCCCAGCCTGACCCTCATCTGAATGCCTGATTGGAAAAGTAACCATGCAGTGGCCCTTTCTCCTTTCCCTGCCCAATGACTGGTTGGGCAGGGAACATCCCAAGCCCAGCTCCTCTGAAGCTCAGATTCCTGCTCTCCTCCTTGGTTGCATGAGAGCTGGGAGGACCCATCAAAGAGCCATTTCCAGAGAGCCCTGAAATGATCATCTTTGGCACTCCTGAAAGTTGGAGACCAGAGCCTGGCTCGACGAGCAGCCCCTCAGCTGCACGCTTCTGTCACTCACCCTGGAGAATAGATATTGGATAAGGCCAGCAGGGGACCTCAGGTTTAGGATCCTGGCTTACACCTCAGCCAAGGAGGAGCATCAGGAGAGCTCACCCACAGCCACAGGAAGGCCATACCTGTCTCTTAAGGGCAAAGAGCCAGTGAGATTCATTGCTGGGGTATTCAGACCCTTTAAAACCACTTGAGTTGGTGATCTTCAAAAGCCCAACGGATGGTTGGAAATCCCACAACTTAAAAGGGCTTCTTGCTGTTGGTCCTGAAAGGCCTTGTGCTGAGTTTGAACCCCAAGCCGAGCTCTAACAGCAGCTTTCCCATCCCTAAGGCCTCCTTCTCTGGGGACATTGAGAAGACCCTCATTCATAGCAACCCCAAGGCAGTCATCGCAACCTTGATCTTACAACAGGCCCTTTGCTTTAAATCCCAAGCTTGGAAGCTTCTGACAGCAGCCCAGCCTTCAAAGACCTGGTGATCACTGCCATCTCAATGAAGCGAGTGTGTGTGTGTGTCTTTGTGCCAGTGGGCACCACTTTGGCCTCATTTGTCTGGATTGGCATTTGCCATTTTGAGCCTTGGAGAGAACCGTTTGCAGCCCTTTTCTTTCCCTACCCTAATTGGAGTGGGATCATTGGCAAACACACCACTCAATGCCAGATCTTTTATGAAAATGGATTTCCTGGTTTCTCTAGTAACCGCCCTTTGAATCCTGCTTTTAAGCTGCTCTCCCTTTGGCTGTCCACTCTGCAGCCCAAGTACTCTGTGCCTCACCACTGGGCCATTATGATTGGGGCCCTAAGAGATCAGTGAGTCTTCCTTTTGTAGTCAATAGCAGCACCTCACTTTTAGGGTTGAGAAGTGCCCTGGCCCCAAATTAGGCCTCAGAAAGAGGATCTTTGCACCCTGCTGTCTCTCCTGCCCAGCTGAGAATGCATCTCCATCTCAAAATGCAGAGACATTATTACACATAATGGGCAATTTGCAAGAATATATGATTCACGGTTCCTCTGGCAACATCACGTCCTCCTCTCTCTGTGCTACCTGGGAAAACAACAACACAGGGATTTAAATTCCAATTTAATCATAAGTTGGTTTTTATCCTGCAGAGCCTGGTTGTGGTTCTGGGTATGAATACCTGGGGGGAAAGAGAGGGAGGGGGAAGGAAATTTAGATAATGTTGTAATGGTTCCGTGCATCCCTTTTGAACATTCCGGAGTTAAGCTTCTAATAAAATGCTATTTTCAGAAGAGAAAGAGAAAATGTGGCAGCTTAATAAACCCATAAAGCAATTGGGCCTTTTTGAAAACTCTGAATCTCCTGCTGTTCCCCAAGCAGCATTAATTTATTAAGTCAAATAAGCTTCATGGCTTAGGCTGAAAAGCATCTACGGTTACAAACATTTAGGAGAGAGGAGAACAGTTAAATGGAAGGGAGCAGCGGCTGGCATGTGGCAGCTGGCATGGAACCTTCAAATCCGAGAAGATGTGTTGATAGTCCAGAGGAATGCATTCACTTGGCCAGCTTTCAGTCCTGGCACGAGGAGCCCAATTGCTCTCTAGTTCTCTTGGCTTGATGGACCTGCCAAGGGCATCTTTCTGCTGTGGTGCCAACATTTGGAAAACTGGACCTGCTTAAAGGCCTCTGCCATCCAGGCTCCCACCCAGCAGTGGGACCTGTCAGATGACTTTCTGATAGGGGCCCTCGACAGTTTTCAGATGTGGCTTTACAACTGCCAGATGGAATTTCTTAGTGCAGCCACGCATCTTTGCATCATCCCAAACATTGAGCAAGACTCCGCTCCAGGTCTGATTCAGGTTCCCAATGCAAAATGTTTCCCTCCAATCTTTTCTTAGGACTGCGGTATTTGCGCTTTTCACTTTGTTGAACCAAACCTGCAGACAGCCTGAAACTTTGACCCAGGTCCTTTTGGTTTTCCCGTGGCCAGAAGTCCTTTTCTATGCAATGGGTGTGCTGTCCCAGTCAGTCTATGGGAATTAGATAGTTTATTTATTTATTTATTTTATTTATTAGTTAAATTTATATACCGCCCCCTCTCCCAAAGGGACTCGGGGCGGTGAACAGCCAAAGTAAAAATAGACATATGAAATATATACAGTATTACAATATTAAAAATTAAAAGAATTAAATACAATTGGCTCTACTAAAATTTAAAATAGAGGAATTAAGAAAAATTAAAAACCAGATTAAAATTTAAAAACCCCTAGGCCAGTCCGGCTTGCCGAAATAAATAAGTTTTTAATAGATGACGGAAGGTCATGAGATCAGGGACGGCCCTCATCTCCGGGGGTAATTCATTCCAGAGAGGGCGTGCTCCCAATGAGAAGGCCCGCATCTTCGGGGTCACCAGCCGTCCAGCCGGCTGCACCCCGAGGAGGCCGACTCTATGGGAGCGTACCGGTAGGCGGGAGGCCGTTAATGGCAGGAGGCGGTCTCGCAAATATCCCGGTCCCGAGCCATGGAGCACTTTAAAGATAGTAACCAAGACTTTGAAGCGCACCCGGAGGGCCACCGGGAGCCAATGCAGCTCGCGCAGAAGTGGCATAACATGGGAGCCCTGAGAAGCCCCCATTACCACCTTCGTGGCTGCATTCTGCACCAGTTGGAGCCTCCGGATGCTCTTCAAAGGCAGCCCCATGTAGAGAGCATTGGCATAGTCTAGGCGGGAAGTCACCAGGGCGGAGGTGACCGTGTGAAGCGCATCCCGATCCAGAAAGGGCCGCAACTGGTAGATCCTACGGACCTGGCCAAAAGCCCCCCTGGCGACGGCCGCCACGTGGTCTTCCAATGACAGCCGCACATCCAGGAGGACACCCAGATTGCGGGCCCACTCTGTGGGGGCAAGAGTTCCCCCCCCCATAGCCAGCGATGGAACCAGCTGGCTGTACCGGGGTGCCGGGAAGCACAGCCACTCAGTCTTAGATGGGTTGAGCCGAAGCCTGTTCCGCCCCATCCAACACCGCACGGCCTCCAGGCACCGGGTCATCACTTCGACGGCTTCATTGGGGTGTCCCGGGGTAGAGATGTACAGCTGAGTGTCATCAGCGTACTGATGGAACTTTACCCCAAAGCCACGGATGATCTCACCCAGCGGCTTCATATAAATGTTGAACAGAAGGGGCGAGAGCACCGACCCCTGAGGCACCCCGCAAACCAGGGGCCTCGGGGCCGACCTCTGCCCCCCTGCCAATACGAATTGCGAGCGGTCAGAGAGGAAGGAGGAGAACCACCGCATAACAGTGCCTCCCACTCCCAACCCCTCCAACCGCCGCAATAAGATACTGTGGTCGACAGTATCGAAAGCCGCCAAGAGATCTAAGAGGATGAGGACAGAGGAATAACCTCTGTCACGGGCCCTCCAGAGATCATCCACCAATGCGACCAATGCCGTCTCCGTGCTGTGTCCGGGCCTGAAGCCCGATTGGCATGGATCCAAATAGACAGCTTCATCCAGGTGCTGGGGAAACTGTTGTGCCACCACACTCTCAACAACCTTCGCCACAAAACGAAGGTTGGAGATGGGACGATAATTAGATAACAAAGTTGGGTCCAGGGACGGTTTCTTGAGGAGGGGTCTCACCACCGCCTCTTTCAAGGCGGTGGGCAGACATCCCTCACTCAAGGAAGCGTTAATAATACCCTGAAACCAACCTTGTGTCACCTCCCGGGTGGCCAACACCAGTCAGGAGGGACACGGGTCCAATAAACATGTGATAGCATTCAGTCCCCGCAGCAACCTGTCCACGTCTTCGGGGGTCACAGGATCAAACTTCTCCCAAATGACTGCCTCAAATTCTGCCCCCGACCCCCCACCCAGAGTTGCCCATTCAGAGTCCAACCCATCCCGGATCCGAGCAATTTTATCCACCAGGAAATTCGAAAAATCCTCAGCCTATCCCTGCAAAGGGTCCTCCCGCGCTCCCCCTTCCAAGAGGGAGTGGGTCACTCTAAACAGGGCGGCCGGGCGGTTTCCTGTGGACACAATAAGGGTGGAAAAGTAAGAATGCTTTGCCACCCTTATCGCCACTAAATAGGTCTTAATATAAGACCGTAATAGTGTTTGATCGGGTCTGGAGTGAGTAGTCCTCCAAATACTCTCCAGGCGTCTTTTCCGGCGCTTCATCTCCCTCAGCTCCCCAGAGAACCAAGGGGCCGAGTGAGAGCGGTGCCAGGTCAGAGACCACAAGGGCACGACCCAGTCCAGGGCCCCAGCCGCCACCCTTTCCCAGGTGGCGACCAGGTCCTCAACCGAGTCGTGTGTTCGAATGTCAGGACATGGCCCAAGCTCCATCAGGAACCTATCTGGATCCATCAGGTGCCTGGGGCGGTACCATCGTATTTGGTCCGCCTCTCTGCGATGGGGAGGAGCGGCCTGGAAGTCCAGCCTAAGGAGCGAATGATCTGACCATGACAAGGGCTCAACAGAAACGTCCCCAACACCAAGATCATCCTGCCATTGTCCAGAGACAAAACCAGATCCAGGATGTGACCCCCAATGTGAGTGGGTTCCCTAATTAATTGGATCAGGCCCAAGGCTGTCATGGAAGCCAAGAACTCCTGAGCAATCCCCGAGGCCCCACCAGCCGAAGGCAGGTTGAAATCCCCCATGACCATCAGCCTGGGGGTCTCAACCGCCAGACCGGCTATGACCTCGAGGAGCTCAGGCAGAGCCGATGTCACATAGCAGGGAGCCAGGTATGTGATCAATAGGCCCATCTGAACCCCGGAACCACACTTTACAAAAAGGGATTCATATCTGGTCGTCTGAGGAACTCCCTAGGTCCCAGATCCTCCCGAATAATTACCTCAACCCCCACCACCACCCTTCCCCTGGGCCCTCGGCTGATGAAAAACCTGAAACCCGGCTGGGCACATCTCCATTAGAGGGACACCCGCCTCCTGTCCCAGCCAGGTCTCGGTAATGCCAGCCAGGTCCACACACCCCTCCGTGATAAGATCATAAACAAGGGGGGCTTTATTAACTACGGACCTGGCATTGCATAGCATCAGCCGGAGGCCTGGGGCCCGATCATTCAAACAACTCAGGGAGCGAGACGTGACCTGGGAGCCGGAGCACACCACCGCTTGTAAACAGCGGGGGTGGGCTCCCATAACTTGATAAGACCCCCTGTCAACACCATACCTGCCTCTCCTGCCGATCGTAGGGATGGCCCTTTCCTCCCCCTCCCCAGAAGAAACCCCCATCCTCGATTCGACCATCCCTGATCCCAAGACCTCCCGGTCGCATACATACCCCGGTCTGGCCTTTCTCCCAGACGGGTTGTCCCCCAAACCCAGTCCGGCCCCTTTCCCTAACCTCAATAATAATTTCCCCCTCCCTAACCCCACTAAAAATTTAGTCAAAAATTTGAACAATTTAAAAGAACCCTTAAAATCAACATAATTAAAAACCCCAACTGTGCCATGTCTCCTCTCTGGAACCCAAGAACCATCCTCGAGGTGTGACAGGGAAAGGCCCGTGGGCCAAACCTGAGAAAGGGGGGCATTCCTCAGGGCCCACAGTTCGGCTGCCGAATAGCTAAATTTCATCATTCCATCTCCGGGCGGTAAGGCCTGATGACATGGAAAGGTCCAGAATGTACTGTCCTACAGAAAAGTGATCCTCTACCCCCATGACCCTCTCATGGTCACTGGGGAGCCCCGATGATAATAGGCCCACCATCCTCTCACGATGGTGAGGGACCAAGTCTCAAGGACCTCAAGGTGAAGGTAATAGTTCAGCCCCACTGTCCTCTCACAGCAGTGGGGTGGAAGATGGAATACAACCGTCGTCATCCTCTCACCACAACGGCAGTCTAGTGTCCTCATCATCTGGCGCCTTTCTCCTGGCCAGGGATAATCAATCAGGAGCGTTAGTGGGTCGGTGGGAGATGTTATTCACCAAAGATGATAATAGTCCTGAAGTTGGTGACAGAGATGTTATTCACCAAAGATGATAATAGTCCTGAAGTTGGTGGCAGAGACTCAACAGTGGCAGATGGTTACCATAGTGGCAAAGATAGGGCTGTTGAATTGCTCATATCTGCCGCCCACAAAATGGCGGCTAGAACAGCGGCCGCAAAAAATGGCCCTAGCGGCGCTGCAGCAGCGACGGCGGCCATATAATCAGTCGCCTGTGGCCTCGGCGCCAGCCAGCCAAAAACCCGGTTGAGTCCCAGCAAAGCACCTGGTAGCCCCGACTGCCGCCGATTCGCCTCCTGTCTCGCCTGCATGCCGCTCAACTGCCTCGCCCCCCAACACCTCCTAGGGTGGGCTTGGCATGGCAGCAGCACAGTCCTGGAAGAACGAGTTTCCGGAAGCTCGAAAAACAGAATCAGCGGCGTCAATCCGCCTGCCAAGTGACACGCCGTCAGCCTCGTCCACCGACCGGGAACGAAGAGATATCACAGTAGAGGAACAAGCCTCGGCTGGTCTCCTTGCCTGGTTTCAAATGTCCCGCCTTCCAAAATGGCAGGCGCAGCTGCGATCCTCGGCAGACTCCGCGTCGCTTACCCACTTATCCTTATCTGTCACGGCTCCAACACACCCAGAAGTGGACTCGGGGTGTCGGCAGGATCCATCCCAACCAGCTGGCTAAAGACCAGGGGGGAAAACTCCCCCCCCCAACACCCTCTGCCTAGGCCAAACGAAACCCTTCAGAGACATCTCCATTCAAGCAGCCGACATCCTGCTCATGCGCAGTTACTTAGGAATTGTGAGCTGTCCCCTTAAGAGAATGCATCATGACAAATGTAGTTAAAGGTATCCTGGGAAATTTAGTTCATGTCACATGGCCACATATGTAATCCTGATAGGTCACTAAATTGACCCTCCATGGGTTGGGGGAGTTTCCCTCACTTTTGCCTGGACTCACTAACTCATAGCAGCTTCTTTCTATCGCTACAAGATGGGTTAGGAGTTAACCATCTTTTACCTACAAGGTAGATATACAAAGGATTGGTCATTAAAGAAGAACTTCATCACAAATGTGAGTTATGAGGATACCTGATGAACCAATAAATGTACTTTGTTATGGATGTTTTGTGGAATTTATCTATCTGCATCTGCACAGCTCGCAAATCCACTACTGTGCAAGATCCAGAAAAATGGGGATAGAAGTGATGGTGGGTCGGACAGTTGGGCTTCCAAGATGCCAGAACAAAAAAGAGGATGAAGAGGCTGATTGTGTAAAATTATGCTTGATGCTTATACTTCTTAATTGGAAGTATGGTTGAGAATTCTTTCTCATTGGAATGAAGGAGAACGGAGTGTTCTGTCCAGGGATAGGATTGTACTGGTTCGGACTGGTTCGGGCTAACTGGATGTTAAATTTGCATCGGGTTCGCCGAACTGGTACCGGCTGTCCCCGCCCACCCCACCCCTCCCAGGAGTCTCCACACGGCCTATTTTCAATGCAGGTAAGTGCAGGGTCCGTGTTGAGGCTCTGGGAGGGGGGAAAATGGGTCTTCTGGAAGTCCAGAAATGGGTCTGTTTCCGGCTTCCAGAGAACCTCCAGATTCCAGGGGAGGCCATTTCTGCCCTCCCAGAGGCCCAGGGGAAGCCTCTGGACCCTTGCGAAGGTGAAAAATGGCCAAACTGGAAGTACTGGAAGTCGCTAAATGGGCCTGTTTCCGGCTTCTGGAAGGCCTCCAGAGCCCAGGGGAATCCATTTTTGTCCTCCCAGAGGCCTGAGGGAAACCTCTGAACCATTGGGAAGGCAAAAAACAGCCTTCCCAGAAGTTCCGGTAGGCCATGCCCACCATAGCCATGCCCACTCAGCAACTGGGCAGTGAACCAGTTGCTGGGATTTTTGAATCCCACTCCTGGTTCTGTCCTCACTGCATGTTAATTTGTGTGCAGCTCGACATGCAGCTAACCCCACCTATCCTCCAATAAAACAGACCGTATGCATAGAACTGAATGTTTTATTGAAAAAACAGGATATGGTGAAACTGGGGAAAATAGGGATATATACAATGAGAACCAAATACAAGACAGACAGTATTGAGTTACTGCTAAACGTAGCAATTAATAAATACAAGCAATTTAAATCTCACTAGCAATGCTGTCTGTGTGTGGGATTCTTCTTTGTGCTTCTGCCTTCTCCATATGCTAAAGGAAATGGAGTCTGGCTTCCCAGGGTGCACTTGTTTTGAGAGTGCGAGCTGATGAGTAAATGGGTAGGGTCAGCTTCAAACAATATACTTGGTGTTTGTCCCTCTGGCCACTAGATGGGGCTAGAGAGCAACAACAGTATATAAAAGATATATGCTGGGGCATGAAGGGACCTTTTGCCTCCAGATAATTATTTCGCAGCAGGAACCCCACCGGTACTTGGACCTGTCTGTTCTTTGTCTAGCTGTCCTTGGAAAAATGTGTTAACTTCCTTTGCTGAAAAAATTATTCCTTTTATTGTTTTATTTAAAAGACCAAATGAAGACTAATGAAATCCATTTTATAGAAACAGAATAGAATAGAATTCTTTATTGGCCAAGTGTGATTGGAAAGGAAATTGTCGTTGGTGCATATGCTCTCAATGTACACAAGAAAAAATAAATAAAATACTTTCATCAAGAATCAAGATACAACACTTAGATAAGTGTTACAGAAATAGAAACATGAGACAACACAAAGCTTTTATTCAGAGCTGTGAGGAAGGATGGACACCTCTTAGCAACATCCAAAGGTCACTTCATTTTTCCAAATAATGTGCAGGACCCTGTTTCACATTTATTTCACATCAAATAACTCCGTTCCGATTGTTTCTTGTGATAAATCTGCTGACTTGGGCAGTAGGAAGATGAGAGAAGGAGGGAAGGAGGAAGGGGGAGAAGGAGAGAAGGAAGTGGCAAGGGACTTATAGCCTCTTTGGATCCTCCCTGGTACTTTCGGCAGGAGAAAGCACAAGGCACTTTAACTGCACTGGGGGCAGAGAGGGTATTCAGCCAGTTCTGACCAGTTCTGGAGAACCAGTAGCGGAAATTTTGGTAGTTGGGAGAACTGGCAAATCCTACCTCCGACTGGCCCCACCCCCATCTCTTCTCTGCCTCCCATTGAGTCCCAGCTGATCGGCTGGGTCTTCTTTGGTTGCCCTGCCCAGGAGAACGGAGCTGGAAAGCAGGTTAGTGGGGTGGGGAGGGAAGGGGGATTTTGCAGTAACCTTCCCCTGTCACGCCCACACCATGCCCACCAAGCATGCCACACCCACCAAGCCACACCCACAGAACCAGTAATAAAAATGTTTGAATCCCACCAATGACAGGGGGGCAAGAATTCAAATGCAGTGGAAGCCAGAAGAATATTTCATTTTTATATAAAAAGCTCATAATGAGAATAAAAATATAAACATGTGATATTAGGATAAATATAAAATGTTTGAAATGCCCAGCTGAGTGGGGCTGATCTTGAAAAATTAAGCCGATCCTAATTAGAACTGGATAAGAGACAGCAGGAAAGTTCAAGTTTGTAAGCTGCATGGGGAAGTCCTCTCCTGTCCCCAAGACTATGGCTGGCTTGCTGCCAAGAAAACAACCTGGATACGTCCGTGAAGACCCCCAAAGTCAATCTGAATTTACTCTTATGCATCTTTGTCAATGACAAATTACAAGGGCATTTTCATTAACACCATAGAAGTAGGAGGTTCTCCCACTTACTGAGGGCCTTTTCTACACAATGGTGATGTCTGGTTTGAAATTCTAATAGTATGATCTCAGTATTAATAAATTAAATATACTTTTCCATCTTGAATTGTTTTACCAAGTTTAGAAGAGAAGAGAATTCTTTATTGGCCAAGTGTGATTGGACACACAAGGAATTGGTCTTTGGTGCATAAATCTCAGTGTACATTAAAAAAAGATACATTCATCAAGAATCATTAGGTGTAACACTTAATGATAGTGATAGGGTACAATAAGCAATCAAATCATACTAGGAAACAAGTCAATATAAATGATAACAATACAAGCGACAAAGTTACAGTCATACAGTCACAAGTGGGAGGGGATGGGTGATCAGGAGTGATGAGAATATTACTAGTACGGTAATAGTAGTGTGACTTAGTAAATAGTTGGACAGTGTTGAGGGAATTATTTGTTTAGCAGAGTGATGGCTTTTGGGAAAAAACTGTCCTTGTGTCTAGTTGTTCTGATGTGCAGTGCTCTACAGCCTCATTTTGAGGGAAAGAGTTGAAACAGTTTATGTCCGGGATGTGAGGGGTCTGTAGATATTTTCACAGCCCTGTTTTTGACTCGTGCAGAATACAGGCCCTCCATGGAAGGCAGGTTGGTAGCAATTGTTTTTTCTGCAATCCTAATTACTCTCTGAAGTCTGTGTCTGTCCTGTTGGGTTTTTTTTTTTTAAAATTACATTTATATGCCGCCCTTCTCCGGAGACTCAGGGCGGCATACAGTCTATGAAGCACCATGCTAGATGCTCGGCAATAGCCTTCATTCCATTGTATATGCCTGCTTATTACTAGAGCTTTTTGGCCCCCCCAAGAGGCATTTTTATAAAGTCAGCTTATTGCCCCCAACAATCTTGGGTCCTCAATTTACCTACCCCGAGAGGATAGAAGGCTGAGTCAACCTTGAGCCTGGTGGGATTCGAACCTGCACTAATTGCAGGCAGCTTGCACTAAGTGCTAGGTGATTAACAGCCTGCACCATCAAGGGTTGCATGGTACATGTCTAATATATATGATTCCTCCTTTTTTTTTTATTTGTTCATTCATACATTTTTCCTTGAGATATTTATATTCTAGCCTTTTTAAAAAAAGGGTCTCTTGAAGACATATAAATGTGTTTTTTAAAATTCCAAAACATTAGAATTTTGACTATTCAGTCGATCAATATTTGTTGGAAATAATTTGATAATAGTTATGTCCATTGTTAGTTGTGTGGGAAGTTAGCATCCACTCCTCTCCTAGAAAAATTGAAATAGCCCAGGAAATATTAAAAGGCAGAATATTTCTTCTAAAAAGAGTAGAAACTCAAGAAGCAGAAACTCACTCAAGAAGCAGAAACTCACCCCCACCTTTGTCAATGGGTGGGCCATTAAGGCCTGGGCCAGAATACTTTACATAAGAAGGAACTCCAGGTAAAAGCTATAGCAATTGCCAAAAGCCCTTTTAAGGGCATAATCACCCAGAAAGGCCAGACCAAGCCTATAGAGTTAAGACCCCCGCCCCTGGGAGTCTGACAACCAATTAGAATACAAGCTCCAATTCAAATCTCAACAGAGAGTATAAAACCCAGGTACTCTCAGCACCTCAACACTTCCTTCTTTCCTTTTCCCTTTTTCCCTTCTCTTCTCACCTTGAAGCATGTGATCATTCTTCTCTGGAGCTCTAGGCCATGTGGCCCTGTAACCATTAAACCTTCCAAGCAGCCTCCATGTTTCCAGTGTCTTTTTTCCCCACTTGGAACTGAACCCAGAAGGATATTTCTTTCAACAGTTGGTTTATGAAGAAAAAACTACTGCCTGACCAAATTTTGATATTCTGTGTCATTTTTAGGCTGTTCTGTTACTGTTAATGGCTCAATTATTTTATTGGCATTCTGTGCTGGGTATAGAAAGGATTTGATTACCACGAAGATCTCCAATGATCTTTTTTGGACGGTGAATATCACAAATCTCAAATCTCTTTTCTTTCTGAGTGGAACAGAAAGAACATCTGTAAAATCTCAGTTGTTGCTTCTCCAACTTTTAAAGGAATAAATATTGGCCTTTTTAAATTCCAGTCTGCTATTTGAAATATGCAAATATAATGAACACCTTACATGGTAAGTTTTTCTAAGTGCTGTCTATGAATTTATTTGGTAAATTTGAATTTCTAATGATTCTTCATCCAAACTATGAAAGTTTCATTTAATTAAAAATAAGGGTATGCTTGAACATGCTAATGGAGAGAAGGATTTCCCTGTTGATCAGACGGAAGGCTGGATTTAATGCGTCCACGCTTCATAGACTATGGTAGATTGCTGAGATCTACACAGGCAACATCCATGAAAATTATCAGGAGACGAGTGGGAACTGGCAGGATGGAATATCTGAAATATTTTTCTTAGTGACTGTAGGAAGTTAGCACCCACCCCTCTCCTAGAAAATTGATATAGCCTAAGAAATATTAAAAAGGCAGACTATTTCCTCTAAAAAGAGTAGAAACTCAGAAGCAGAAACTCACCCCAGAAGCAGAATCTCACCCCCACCTTTGTTAATGGGTGGGCCATTATGGCCTGGGCCAGAATACTTTACATAACAAGGAACTCCAGGTAAAGCTATAGAAATTGCCATAAGGCCTTTTAAGGGCATAATCACCCAGCAAGGCTAGACCAAGCCTGGAACTCAGGACAGCTTACAGAGTTGCCCCTGGGAGTCTGACAACCAATGGGATACATTTCTTACGCAGGAACAGGAAACACTTAAGGTGGGGCCCAACAAAGGTTATAAAACCCAGGCACTCTCAGCGCCTCAGTCCCTTTTCCTTCTGGACCTTCTCTTCTCACCCTTTTTTCTTGATCTCTTCTCACCTTGAAGCATGTGATCATCCTTCTCTGGAGCTCCAGGCCATGTGGTCCTGTCCACCATTAAACCTTCCAAACAGCCTCCATGTTTCCAGTTTCTCTTTTTCCCACTTGGAACTGAGCCCAGAAGGATGTTTCTTTCAACATGACTTTCTTAAGTCACCAAGAAAAATATTTAAATGTATTGCATCCTGTCAGTTCCTACTCATCTCCTGATGTTTTTGTCAGAATATATTCATGAATTGGGATAGAGCTTGGTAACAAGGTCAGCCAATGAATAGGCATAGCAACTAAGTCAGCCAATGAGGACTGTTTGGAAACTGAAACTAGAATTAGCCTAGGCTGGAAACTGAAACTAAAAGTAGCCTAGGCGTGGTTTTATATTAAGCTCTGCAACTCCGCAGCTCTGTGAAGCTCTGAGTCTGTCTATTGAAAATGAAACTGCTTCTCTCCTCTGCTTGCCTGCTGAACTAAAGTGAAACTGAAAGTTCTCTCTGTTCTGCTCTGCTGAGAGTTACTTGCAACATGTTTCTGTCTGGGTTTGTTCCTTGTTGGAGAAATCTACAACTGGTTTGTAAAATCTACTTATTGTGTTTATAAAGATGTTAAATGAAGCATCAGCGATCTGTGTTTATTTTTCTGGAGCTGGATTCATGTTGCAAAAACTCTGAATAGTTTTCATGGACACATTCAAGCAATGTTGTTTGCTATGACCTTATTTGCGGGGGTGGGTGGGTTTCTCTCTTAGTTCCAGCCCTAGACTTTCCAAATTGTCCTCATCCAGGTGCTTCCTAGATCAACTGAGGTCAAATTGGTTCCAACAAAAAGTATCTATGACACTGCAGAACACTTCAGAGGTTGATCTCTTCCTTCTAGTTCTCTTCATGTGGGTGGACTTCTCAGCCTTAAAGATTCAGGAGGTTCGGATATGCATGGATTTATTAGGTTGGTTTCTTTGGCCACCCACTGATATCTCACTTATGTGGATGCAGAACACATAGCAAAGATAATGCAAATCAGTAAAAAAAATGGAGTAAAACAACACATAACTAAAACTATAATAAAATTGACGACAGGAATCAAAATAAAGTAACATTTCAAATGAAAACATGGTCCAAAGAATCGTGTGAACTCTTGGCATCTCAGAAAGCAAGAGACACAATTGGTTGGTTGTCCCATGGAAGTCATTCCAGGCTCCCTGAAATGACCGTAGGAAGTCAAGAAAAGCTAAATCTTGCTTTGCGTTCTTTTATCCGTAATTACCCATTTTCTACTTGGGACTCTGGTCCTGGCTAATTCTGACCAGAAAGCCAAGACAGATAATTCTTGCCCTCCATTGCAAAATCACCCAATCTCCCTTCTCAATTGCGATTCTTGCATAGTTTTTCTCTCTCTCCAGATGCCAAAAAAGAAATGAGAAATTCAGAGAGGTTTTTTTTCTTCTTCTTCATCCTACTTCAGAGCATACACTTTAACAGTTTCTGTGGCTTCTAATAAATTCATAAAACTGCTTCTAAATATTTGTGTTCCCTTGAGAGGCCCTTAGATGATGAAGTAGAAGTAAATAAAATAAATGTATCAGATGAGGGAAGGATTCTAATAGTCTCTTATATTTAGAGCAAGATAAATGGTGAGTCAAGGAGACAATTTTCATTAACTTTGGATGTCTCATCTCACCCTTAAAATTCTTTGATATTTCCATTTTTAATGAGTGGTTACCTCACTTAAATTTAATCAGTGCAATTCCTATCAGACTCTGACATATTCAGCAGGATTATGGGCTGTTTCTGCCAAGTTAATTAACCCTGGAAGCCCAACAATCGCACCAAGTAAGGACAACAGCTCTGAAACACCTCCCAGACCATACCCAGAGGTGTTAGAAAAGGCTCATTTTCCAAGAAAAGGACGCTATACCCTAAAGGAGCTGAATAGCCTCTTCCTATAGTTTTGCATATTTGGAATAAATTCCACGAACCCAATTTCTGTATGAACGTGTGTAGACTTGCTCTGCAAAAGCAAGAAGAAAGAACACACTTGCATAATTGGCAGAAATCACAGCCTTCTGCCTCCTTTTGTGCAGACCTGCATTCAGAGAAAGATATTTGACATTATTTGACATTATTTAAGGGGCTGGGCTGTCCATGTCTGGTGAAAAGATTAAAAAAAAGGAGGAGGCGAAGGCCAACAATAAGTCTAGCCACAGTTATCTCCACTCCAGAGTGCAACGACTACAATTTCCACAAAAATTATTGAAATGTCTAATTTTGCATGCTTATGAATGCATGCACATTTTATGCAATTATGCCCTTTTTTTCAGACTGTGTGCGTAAGTGTATGTGATAGCCACTTAAACTGATAAAGAATTAGGCTTGTAAAACCAATGGGCAGGTATAGCCCAAACTATGATCTGATTTTTAAAAATGGATTTCTCCATATTGGAGCATAGAGCCGCAGACTCTGTCCTGGCCACTGGCAGCCCCTTGGTCAGCCTTGACTTATCTCAGAAGCTAAGCAGGGTCAGCCTTGGCTGGATCTTGAAGGAGGACCACTTAAGGCTCCCAGAATTCTTGGCGAGGCTGGGAATTGGAAAACAACAATAACAACAACAACACCTTCTACTGAATTGAATTATGAACTTTAACTGGAATCCTTGCAGTGCTTGAGAAAGGTGAGTCAGTGGCAAGCGAAGAGCTTCTCCTGAGGATGCCATTAAAAGGTTTGAAAAGTGCAGGGGATTTTGCCTTTAGCTCCTGGCCCACAAAATTTCATTTTATAAAACTAAGGCTCACTGCTGTTCCCGGAGAAACAGTAGCTTTCATGTTTGCACGTATATAATTACTGCTTCATCCCGCAGATACGTTATTTACGTCTCCGCTAATTGATGTTGAAAGTTCAATTACCTGAAACACAAAGGTGAGTGCAGTGGTTGTTCAGCCAGAGGAGCTGAGCTGGGCTCAGGCAGAAACAACATTGCAAAGTGTGTGGGATGCAACCCTTTGTTGTGGTGGCTGTTGCTTTCTATAAGCCGATTGGCAAGACAAGCTCTCTCGGCAAAGAGACCCTGTGCCAAAAGCAGTGGTGGGATTCAAAAAAATTTACTACCAGTTCTGTGGACGTGGCTTGGTGGGCGTGGCAGGGGAAGGACACTGCAAAATCCCCATTCCCTCCCCACCTGCTTTCCAGCTCCGTTCTCCTGTGCAGGGCAACCAAAGAAGACCCAGCCGATCAGCTGGGACTCAATGGGAGGCAGAGAATAGATGGGGTTGGCTGGGCCAGTCAGAGGTGGTATGAGCCGGTTCTCTGAACTACTCAAAATTTCCGCTACCGGTTCTGTAGAACCGGTCAGAACCGGCTGAATACCCCCTCTGGTGCCAGGACTGCCATATATGCACCCAAAAAGTTCTCATGACGAGAAGCCCAGTTTTCTATGTCTCTTTGCTGCCAGCCCCTGGCTGTCCTGAATACTGCAGCCCAGATATGGCAGCCCTTGACCTCCATATTTTCAGCGGTTGATGTAAGACTTTATGATTGAAGCTCCAGCTGAAGTTCGATGTTCTCAGCACTGGTTGCATTGCATTTACCCATCCCCCAAATAGGTTAGCTCCATCTCTCTTGATGCTCCAGAAGTCCCCCAAGGCCTGGCTGGGTCTGGGATGCTCATGTTTTTTCATGCAGCAAGTATGAAAGAAGAGCAGCCGGCTAATGGTTAGAGCAAGCTCCTCTTTTCCTTAGCTCAGCAGGTAACACCCATTGCCAGGCGGTTGCAATTGTTGGGAGGATCTGGGTGTAATGGCGATGGAAGGGAGGGCACACGGTCTCTTCAGTAAATCACGCCTTGGACACACGTGTTCAAATCAACCCTACAGAGAAATGCCAGTCAGAAGTTAGGATGATGAGTAGAGCTTCTCCTAAATTGCACAGTCCAGAGGTCAGATGTTGTTGTGGTTGTTCTGCCATTGGGGCTTAACTTACCGTAACAATCTCTTATGTCAGTTCTCTGAAAATATCCATTTGTTCACACAGAGAGGAATTCAAGAGTTTATCTTTTTAAGGTTTTAACTGATCCCATTTATAGTACTAATATAATTCCTCCTGCTAGGAAGGTATAGAGTAGCATAGAAATAATAACATTATACATTGCTATTTGTGAATAAGCCAAGTCTGGCTGGCACACACCTTTTCTAGTCTATTCTTTTCTTCTTTTCTTTTCCTTTCACTATTCTTGTTGCATCAATTACTCTTAACAATATTCTGTTCCTCACGTGACATTGTGCAAGACAGTAAGGCAGATTTTTTTTTTTAAAGAAAAATCTGCAAAAAGTTAATGTTTAATGGCTCACTCGGGAATGTTGTTTGATGTTTACACTTCCTTTGACTAACCTAATTTATAGAGTGAATTAAGGTTATATAAGACCCGGGCTTGGCAAATTAGTTACTAGTACTTGTTGCCCAGAAACTATTATGTTCTTCAACGCAGCATGCCTCTGAATGAACCTTTTCAATTCTGATCTCTGATCTCTCTCCCCCGCCCACCCCCAGGAGCATTAATGCCCTTCCGAGCTACGTCTGCAAGCAAGCAATTCTCTGATGCCACCTCTTACACCTTGAGCAAAAATGGAGGCCGGGAGGAGAGGGCTGCGTAGGCACCCAGATGGGTCCCTGTGCACCAAGGAGAGGTCACCTTTCAACAAGGAAGCAATTAAGTGGCCTCTGCTGGACAGAAATCTGGGTGGAGAGGAAATGATCCCTCAACCCTGTGAAATTGGGGGAAGGGGCTGCCCATGTTGTTTTGCTTGGGAAGTAGAAAAAGTGTGCTCTCCAGCCAGTGTATGGGAATTGGATAGTTAGGTAACAATTGTGAGCTGTCCCCTTAAGGGAATGCATCGTGGTAAATGTAGTTAAAGGTATCCTGGGAAATGTAGTTCATATCACGTGACCACATCTGTAATCCTGATTGGTCACTAAATTGACCCTCGATGGGTTGGGGGAGTTTTCCTCACTTTTGCCTGAATTTACTAACTCATGGCAGCTGCCTTGTATCGCTACAAGATGGGTTAGGAGATAACCATCTTTTACCTGCAAGGCAGATATACAAAGGATTGGCCATTAAAGAAGAACTTAATCACAAATGTGAGTTATGAGGATACCTGATGAACCAATAAATGTACTTTGTTATGGATGTTTTGTGGAATTTATCTATCTGCATCTGCACAGCTACAAATCCATTACTGTGCAGGATACAGAATAGTAAAAAGATGATAAAGCCTCAACCCCATGATGATTGAAGCGGCTGCATGATATTAATCTTTCTATCCCGTAGTCGTAGAGGTAGGGGGTAGAGCTCAGAATAAAAGGCCAAAGTGACTCCTAGAGGAAACCCCACTTTGAAACAAGACAATATCTGGCTTCAGTTCACACGAAGTAATAATTTATCAGGACCACTGCATATACTGAACTGATGTTATTGTTTACACATATTTCTGTGCCATAACATGAAGGGTTGGAAGTAGACCTGAAACTGAACAGAGGGATTGGTGAAATTGGAACTCGGATCCGCAACAGCTGCTACCGTCCCTCAAATGTGCAAATGCTCGGGGCTGCACTCTGCAATTCCGCTGCCCATGCGCTTCTTCCCCTTAAGGCCAATCCCTCCAAGCTCTATTTAAAGCCCCCAACTCAGTGGTGGCACCACTGGAGCAGGAACTGGGGCCCTGTCCAAGCACCCCAGTCCAGGGGTGACCCTGGTGGGTTTTTTCATCTCCGTCCAAATGGGAGTTGCCAACTCAGCAGCGGAAGGCCGTGGGTGGCTCACCAGATCAGGGCAAGACCTGTGAGGAAGACAGCCCCCCCACCCCTTGAATGTGTCTTTTCTGCACATGAGGGGGAAGGAGCTTTGGCACTCTTGGGGTGATTTCTACCAAGAAAGGGTTGAAGGGAGAATCTGCAGAAACACAAACGACCAGTGGTGGGATTCAACCAGAGTAACAACCGGTTCAGCGAGCGTGCGCAGCATTTGAAAAGTGCCCATTTTCAGCTCTAAAACGTACCTCCTGCTGCAGCCCAGGTGAGTAAAACAGTTGAGGCGCGGCAAACTGCTGTGTGCCACGCAAATCAGCTGGGCTGCAAAACACAGAAATATAGGACAGACTAATGCAATGGCAGGTGGGAGGGGCCAACTAATTGTCGGAACAACCTGTTTACCTGAACCGGTCCGAACCCCCAGAATCCCATCCCTGCAAATGACCTAATGAAGATCAAATATAGTCCTCCATTTTAGTTGATCATTTGTGTTTCGGAGTAATCTGTTTTTTGCTGCAACTAGGGCTTCCCTTCTAACCAGTCCTGAGAGGTTAGAAGGAAGCAGCTTTTGAGATGGAACATGAAGGACCACATGGTTCCTAGCAGGCACCCAGGGCGGCGAAGGGAAGGGCCGTCCCTTCCCCTGTAACAGTGGTGGCTAACCATTCTGGGCTCCCGTGCTGAAAATCGTGTGCGTGCTTCGGCGCACGCTTGCGTGCCAGAAGGTAATGCACGCTACACCCCACGTCCAGGGGTGGGATTCAAATTTTTTAACAACCGGTCCTGTGGATGTGGCTTAGTTGGTGGGCGTGGCTTGGTGGTCATGTTATTGGCTGGGTGTGGCCAACTCAACATCATTCACATCGAGGCATGCATCTCCTTGCCTGGCCTCTCGTGACTGTGGGGATGCTGCAACAATCGTTAAGTGTGAAAAATGGTCATAAGTCACTTTTTTCAGTGCCATTGTAACTTTGAATGGTCACTCCACACAAGCAAAGTACCAGCAAAGGAGGGGAAAAAAACTCCAGAGAAGTTCCTGAGACAGGAAGTCTAGTCCTGCCAAGAATGTAATAAGGTTTAACGGAGAGGCAGTTTCTGTAAGCAACACCAGAATGTTTCCTTCCTGCCTTCCTTACAGGATTAGGCCAGTAACTTCTTCTAACCACTGGTTCTCCGAACTGCTTAGAATGTTAACAACCGGTTCTAGCAAATAGGTGCGAACCGGTAGAATCCCACCCCTGCCCACACGTCCCCTGCACATGCACATGCAATCCCCCCATGCCATGCATCTTTGTTCATGTGCAAGACCCCTCACATCTCTGTGCATGCACGCGCATCTCCCGCGCCCCCCCACTCCCCATGCATGTGTGCCAGATACCCGACAATCAGCTGTCTGGTGCAGTGGGGCTCTTCTCGGTGACCTCTCGTGTGCCGGCAGAAGTGGCTCTGCGTGCTACTTCCGGCATGTATGCCATAGGCTTGCCATCCCGGCCCTATAAATAAGCGCTGTCAAGATTCAGGTTCTGAGTTTTGAAACCCTTGTGTCAACTCACAAAATATTTCTATGGTCTTTTTAGAGTTGCCAACAGAAAGGGAGGGGGGATTTTTTTAAAAAAAAAACCTGGTTGACTCTAATATGCTTGTTCTGCTTATTAATGTTTGGATGGCATAAAGCAGACAGATCAACTCCACAAAGCATCCATACAAGGTCTTTTTTATTGGTTCATCAGGCATCCTATCAACTCACATTTATGACGAGGTTCTTTTTAATGTCCAATCCTTTGCATATCTGAATTGTGGTGTAGAAAGATAATAAGGTCTCATCCCCATGATGATTGAAGCGACTGCATGGTAATGGATTCAGGCAAGAGTGAGGGAGCCTCCCCCAACCCAACTAGGGTCAATTTAGTGACCAATCAGGATTACAGATGTGACCACAAGACATGGACTACATTTCTCAGGATACCTTAACTACCTTTACCATGATGCATTCCCTTAAGGGGACGGCTCTCAAATCCTAACTAACTAACCCAAATCCCATTAACTCTAAACTGTCTGGACAGCACAATGCTTTTAGGAACTTTTGGGAAGCCTAAGAACAAAACGTTATCAGGAATAAACTGCGTACCTGGAGGACCGCATCAAACTCGTTCCTCCATTTGTAAAGAGCTGCTGCTAATATCCTTTGATGGCCGAAAGGCTCTCAAAGGTTTCCAAATGCATCAGAAATTCAGAACCCAATAGAATAACGGGTGGGGGTGGGGGGGCCATACGTGGTCTTTTGTTTCATACAACCCGTCTGTTTACCAGAAATGCTACTTTGCAGATTTTTACAATTAACATTCCTGCCATGTATGCAACTCTGGGATGAAGCTAATAAATTCTTTCAAGCTCACATGCAGCTTATTTTTTTCCCCCCAACCATTTAATGTTGATTGTAGACTGTAACGTTCCCCAGGGTCCCTCTTTTGACTTCCTTCTCAAAATTTAGATCTTATCTCTCATCGTCACCCCCCCCCTCTCCCAGAAACGCCTCTGGGTCAACATCTCAGTAACACATTAATTTTAGGTTGTGAGAAGCATCATGTAGAGTATTTTGGTTTGGCATATGAGAAGCCTGTTATAATGCTACGAGTTTTTTTTTTTTTTAATGCTAGGGAGGGGGAGGGGGAGGGGGAGGGGGAGGGGGGGGAAATCAAAGCCAATTGTGGTTTATGGAAAGTATTAGTGTTACAAACAGTCCTCTGTGATAAATGCAGATGGGGGTGAAAAACGCTCCAAACGTACATTTTAAAAAAGATTATTCATGTTTTAAGGCTTCAAATGCAAAGTGGTTTAGCATTTAGTGCCTAATAATAGATGATGGCTATCACATTTCCAACCTTTATTTCAACCATCTTTGAAGTCCGGCCATATAAAGTCTGTTTGTAGAACCACAGGAAAGTTAAAGCAAATATGACGGGTGATTCATCGAAGCAGGAATTTGCAATGAAATACAGGCTGGGAGGGGAGGGCAAGGGGAGGGGAGGCCCTCAGTCTGTATCAAAGGAAATGAAATGTTTGCAATATTTTCCAGTTGATAACTTTATTAAAGCATTTTAGAATTATGTAGCTTGAACACTGCTGACATAAACAATCTTTGACCCGAAGCAGATTGTATTAGACTCCATGGGGAGGCAGAATTAGAGAGGGGGGGGAGAGGAGGGGGGAAGAGTTTCCTACATTTAAGGGGAAAAAAAATGCCAGAAGGTCATGGAGACCCCTAATTGACTGCACCAGAGCGGAAATTTTTAGTGGGGGAAGTAGACGCAACCCTGTATTTGCTGCTGGGGGCATTTTAAGCTGGCTTTGTTTAGGCCAGGAGCCCTGGTTCAGTGCAAAGCATTCTGGGAAATCCTGCAAAACCTCCTTATGGAACTACCCTGTCCGGAGAGGGTCACCAAATCTCTCCCACCTCCTGGCATAATGCACCTGGCATGGAAAGACTGGGGTGGGGTGGGGGGCGGGAGATGGACAGGGTTTGGGGTTCCCAGGTGTCCTGTCCGAAGGAATCCCAGGAAAATGATGGGCTGAGAGAGCAGCCTGGCTAAGAAAGATCCCCCCTCTCTCTTCCATACCCAGGTCCTTTGGGAAGGATCTCTCTCTCTCTCCAGATCTTGTACTGCTGAGCTGCAGTTGCAAAAGAAATTAATTTGTTGCTTGTTATTACACATTGGCAAGCTTTCTGCTGCAAGAATGTAAGCAATCTTTCTTTGTTTTCCAGATTTAGTTAATCTGGCAGTTAAAATACTTTGGAAACATTTTAATGACTTATCTGGAAAAGTAGCTTTGGTGTTTTTCAAAACAAAAGCTTAGCCCTGTATGCAAGGGGAAGATAAAAGATAGAAGTGTTTGTTCTAAGCGATACTATTCATTTAGAGATCATAGTGTAACCCAACCCAAGCAATTATTCTGCAAAGAAAAAGAGAAATCTGCTTATAGTGTTCTTTGATACAGTCTTGTCTCGGGAAGTAAAACACAACACACACACACACACAGAGTATCAATCCATTATGGCAAGGGCTTAGAGAAGTGCAGGCTGTTTTTATTAGCGCTGAATCCTGTTTTGCATAAAAGAAGTGGCCTGTTTGAAATCAAGAACACATTTCCATTAATAGGACTTTGACAAAGTAAAATAAAATCTCATTAAGATGATGTAAGTACATGCGACAATGAAATCTCTGTAGCTAACTTTGGCTTAGCAATTTACAGCCAAGTCCCCACAGGAAGGAAAACAACAGATTTTTACACCAAGCTGTCTTGTGTCTTGAGCATTTTTAAAAGGCCTGCAATGAAACCCTTTGTCAGGAGTATCTGAAGGGGGAGGAAGAGGAGGAGGAGGAGGAGGAGGGAGAAGGAGAGGGGGGGGGGTGGACTCCGAGGAGAGGAAAGGATTAAACTTGGAAAAATAACTTGGATCCCCGGTTCTTTCTTATTCTTTTTCTGGCAAGGGTAGCAGGAGATAGAGTAGATCAGAAACTATATTTTTGCAATCATACAAACATGTTTTGTTCTGGAGCCTGCTCTATAATCATCCTGCCCATTTCAAGGGACTTTCCAATAGCAAGCAACTGACAACAAGGTTTTGGGTTACACAGCAATTTAGGAATGCATTAAAAACTAAGCAGTTAATATAATAAAGTGTAGTGCTAACCTTTGTGAACTTTAGAACAAAACAAAAAGTGCAATTTCAAAAACTTGTTTTATTTAATGCTTACCGGCTTAGCCAAATATTTCAGTTTACTCAGTCTCTCTCTCTCTCTCTGTGCATGTTTAAAAGAAATCTTTGATGTCTTTCTTGTTTGATTAGTCATTAAAAGAAAAGGTATTGATGGCTCTTGATCATACAGTGGATTTTATGACTAATCAGCCTTGGCAGTTGCTCTATTTTCTTCCAAAACAAAACTTTAATATTATTTTGACCTTACATAATCTCCCCTCCTCTTTCAGAACAGTTGCACAAGCTACTTATTAAGTATTACAAACAGCATATTCTTAATTTACACCTAATCAAGTGAAGCAAGAGGTTCGCTTTCCATTCTCTGGCAACGTTCACAGAAGGAAGCAAGTTGAGCTGGTCTAGAAGTAAACACTCTTCGGTCCAAAGTGTATATAGGATTACAGCACAATTATCAGGGAATAATTGAAACACCACATCAGGGCCGCAGCAACCACATCCTCACTGGAGGGGCAGCAAAGTGATATAGAAAAACTCCCAAGTCTTTGCTGCCATCTAGTGGCTGCTTGGAGTTTTACAATTCGAACCCGGTAGCCCATCAAGCAAGTTCCTTTCACTGAGGGTTAACAGATTAATCATGGTGAACTCAATTAGCTTATGTTTGCACATTAAGTTTTTTAAAATTTATTTAATTTGGATAATACCTGACTCTAACTCAGAGGTCTCCAAACTTGGCAACTTTAAGACTTGTGGACTTCAGTAAATTAAACTAAAAGTATAAATTAAAGTTGCCAAGTTTGGAGACCCCTGCTCTAACTGATTCTAGGTGGCTCACAACCATAAATAACAGAAAAACAGAAAATACACATTAACCGTAACAAATACAAAAATAACCACAAAATGATCACCAGATGGCAACCTAACAACAATAGAATCACAAATATCACATACAGAGGAGTCCCTTTTACCCTATGCCATGGGTCTGGGTAAATAACCAGGTCTTTTTAGACTGTCATCAGGGCAAGAGTTGCACAGATCTAGGGATGACCTCATTCCAGAAGGCAAGTGCCATTCCAGCTCCACAGAGATAACACTCTCTTAATTTTAATTGATTCAGTTAATTAATATGAATGATCAGGCTGCATTTTAAAGAACACTGGCCTGCTTTTTTTTTTAAGTTCCGTCTCCTCTGTGAATTAATATAATAAGGATAAAATAATAAAATGTGGCCAAACCCTTGTTTTGCTGATTAGATTGGGTTATTGGGTTATTGTTATGTGGCATAGCAACACCAGATGCAGCCCTTTAATGCAAGACTGAATTTCGTCCCTTGGATCTCGGGGCGGGGGGTGGGGGGGGTCAGCCAAAGCAGAGGTCCCCAACCTAGTCAGCTTTAAGACTTGTGGACTTCAACTCCCAGAATTCTCCAGCGAGCATGGAATTCTGGGAGGTGAAGTCCACTAGTCTTAAAGTTGACAGGTTTGGAGGCCTCTGAGCCAAAGGAAGATTGTCCAGGCAGGACATACGGACTGAGTTCTATCGTCTTGCAGATGCTGAGGATTTCCAACTTTCTGCTGCCCCTCTGAACATTCCCTAATCATGGGCCTCTCCAACAAGCAGGAGTGCAAACCCCTAGAACTCCTGGTAGACACGGCCCTCCCTAAGATGTCTGTAGGGTCTTGAACGACCAAGAAACCAAGCTTTTCCCAGAAGTCCCTGAAGGGGCTGGCAAGGCAGGTTGGAAGAAGTGCCTTCTAAGCGCTTTGCCCCGCAAATGCAACCAAAGAAGCCTCTTTTCTAGTGACCGGATGATGTGCCCACCTGTTCACCTTGCACAAAGTTAGCCTGCTCATCAAGGCTCGCTGAAACATTCGCAAGAAAATATAAGCCCCGGCCTCAAATGGAACAGACTGTGATAGGAAGACCTTGTCCACATATGCTTCTGGACCTACCAACAGGCACCCGGGTTAGTTTTCTTAAATTGTCCCAGGCGGGAGGCAGAAACGTTGGGCGAGAAGATGCGGAACCAGGAGATGGAACAGTGGCTGACTTCTCTGGCATTAGCCATTTGGAAAGGGGGGGGGGGGGCTTGTCCAAGACAGCCAGCCAAACCCTCAACTCCCGCTCTCAGACTCCCCCTATGGCTGAAGGGGTTCCACCTGCCCTGGGATCTGGGGGCCCGCGAGGGAACCGGCCCTTCCTTGTGCTTCTCCAGGATGGGGGCTGTAGACCTCAGCACAACCAGATCGGGTGACACTTATAAACAGGGATGGCAGAGCATGGACCCTTGGTGGCCCCAAAGGGAAAACTCCTGATTTCATTTGTGACCCCTGCTGTTTGGAGGTATTGAGGTTCTTCTAGTTCACCATTAACCTTTGGCAGGGAAAGTTGACCATTTTCTCTATGAATCCACTAATTGGCTGCTTTCCCTTTTCCGGATGATTGTTTGCCATTTTAAAATGGGTGGAAAAAAGAGAGAGAGAGATTTCAATCCTTCCCTACTTAATTCCCCATGCTTCATAAAATAAATCAGAAAATAAAATACAGGCTGAATAGTCAAGACCTTGTTGATGATCCAAACTCTGTCAAGGATTTTGGAGTACTCATCTCAAATGACCAAAGTGCTAGAGCCCACTGTAACTACATAGCCAAAAAGGTGCTAAAAGTTGTTAACTTAATCTTACGTAGCTTTTTCTCCGGTAATATCACACTACTAACTAGAGCATACAAAGCATTTGCTAGACCAATACTCGAATACAGCTCATCAGTCTGGAACCCACATTACGTATCTGATATTAACACAGTTGAGAAAGTCCAGAAATATTTCACAAGAAGAGTTCTCCAGTCCTCTACTCGTTGCAGAATACCTTATGCCATCAGACTCGAAATTCTAGACCTAGAAAACCTAGAACTACACCACCTTCGGTCCAATCTAAGTATAGTATATAAAATCATACATTGCAATGTCCCACCTATCAATGAACAGTTTCAACCAAAACAACACAAGAGCAAACAACAGATACAAACTCAAGGTTAATCGCACCAAATTTGATTGCAGGAAATACGACTTCAGCAACAGAGTGGTCAATGTCTGGAATACTCTACCTGACTCTGTGGTTTCTTCCCCAAACCCCCAAAACTTTAACCTTAGACTTTCTACTATTGACCTCACCCCTTTCCTGAGAGGTCTGTAGGGGGCGTGCATAAGCGCACCAACGTGCCTACCGTCCCTGTCCTATTGCTTCTTTTATATATTTTTTATTTTTCTTATATGTATCCATGTATTCATAACTATGTTTTACTTATACTTATTATCTTGTAAGCAATTGACAAATAAATAAATAAAAAATATAAAAAAATCATAAATTAGGAGCAAGGACTCGATGAAATCGGTGTAAGACACGAAAGCTTGAAAGCCTGTTTCTTTTTCTGACCCAGCAGAGCAAGAACTGAAAAGAGTGGGGCATCCAAGTGTTCTCCCTGCAAACCAAGGATTGGCAAAACACATCTGGGGACAAACCCGCCCTGCCTCACCCCCAACTGAGGACCTGCCCCGCCCCAATCGCCCCCAACATCATCTCAGGTCCTTTTCTTGCCAAACCATCTTCACTCTTAGGGCTGAAATATAAAGGAGGCAGACACAGATTAGGGAATAACAGCCGGCAACAATTCCCAGCAATATCTTCACCAAGATCTAAACATCTGGTGCATGATGTTATTACTTGCTCTTTTTTTGTTGGTTAAAATAATAATAAAAATAACTCTACAGTAAAAAAGGATCCATCCCTCCCCACTTAGCTAAATAAATCTGCCTCCTTTTTAGAAAAGATTTATTCCAATCCAGCATTTTTGTGGATATTTAATTAAACATCTGAAACAACTTATGTTGGACTATTTAGAGACAAAGTTGTTCTTATCCTGTTTACACATGTAACGTTGCTGGGGTCTTGCATTTTTTCTTACTATTCTGGGGGGGGGGGGGAAAAACCCCCTCGTAGCTTTTCCTGTAAGCATTTTCTGTTTCTTTTCTTTTTTAAAAGAAAATGAACCACAGAGACTTCAGATCAGTTCAGGTACCCTCAAATCACCGTGGAAAGATTTGATTCGGGTGATTCTGAGATGTGATGGGGTCAGCAAGCCCCTTCCCTCAACTTGAGATATCTTGGGCCCAATGCCAACTGACTCAAAGAGGATCTTCAGGGTGGGTCATGGGGTGTCGAAGCCTGAGACAGACACACCTCTGCCCTGGACATTCCTCACTAAGCAGGTAAGAGAACAGCCTCCTGTCATTTCATATGGTGCCCCCCTCGGGGGGTGGGATTCAAAATGTTTAACAACCGGTTCTGTGGGTGTGGCTTATGTGGTAGTCATGGCTTGGTGGTCACGTTATTGGCTGGGCGTGGCCAAATCAATTATCACTCACATCGAGGCACGCATCTCCTCGCCTGGCCTCTCGTGACTGTGGGGATGCTGCAACAGTCGTAAGTGTGAAAAAGGGTCATAAGTCACTTTTTTCAGTGCCATTGTAACTTTGAATGGTCACTCCACACAAGCAAAGTAGCAGCAAAGGAGGGGAAAAAAAACTCCAGAGAAGTTCCTGAGACAGGAAGTCTAGTCCTGCCAAGAATGTAATAAGGGTTAACGGAGAGGCAGTTTCTGTAAGCAACACCAGAATGTTTCCTTCCTGCCTTCCTTACAGGATTAGGCCAGTAATTTCTTCTAGCAACCGGTTCTCCGAACTGCTTAGAATGTTAACAACCGGTTCTAGCGAATAGGTGCGAACTGGTAGAATACCACTCCTGGTGTCCCCCAAAGAAAATGTCTCCACTGCATGAGCTAACTTGGGATTCTGAAGTAAAAACAATCCAGCTTCTGAGATATTTGCTTCTTTCAATAAATCTGGTGAAAAGAATTGGAGCTTGAGCTGAGCTTCCATTCTTCCTCTGTCCCCTTCATCTTGGCCAGGCTTTCATTTTGTTTTCTGATGAACCACAAATTTGTACAGGCCTTGCTGAACTCTACACTCCAGGAAACAGGCCTCTGATTTAAGGCTCCTCAGCTGCATCGAACTGTAGTTTTGTATTGTATCTGTCAAGCAGCCCAGGTCAGTTCAGATCTTGGTAGACCCCGTAGACCAGGGTCGCTCTCCTACCCAGGTTATTGCACTGGTCAAAGGAAGGGAAGGCCAAGAAGATCTTGTGAACCTGTGTCTGCTTGAAGAGTGACCACCCAGCGTTTCAGAATCATTGAGCATCTACTTACTGTAAGAAGACAGGAAACAAATGCTTTACATTAGAAAACACCATAAAAATAATTTAAAAAAAACCTCTTGTTCTCATCTTTAAAACTAAGCTGCCTTTCCTCACCTGCTTCCCTTTTGTGAAAGTCCTCAATGCCCAGAGCTTGGAGAAGGGTGGAGGATGGATATTTTCAGCAAGAAAGGGGGGGAAAAGAAAAACCACCACCAGCCTTTCACCATATCCATCTCAGCTGTTCCTTCTCTCAATTCAAGTGGTAACGTTCAAAAGAGGAGTCTGAGGTTTGTTAAAAGATTGCTATAAAGCTCTCCTCGACTTCTCACCTGCGGAATGGTTTCTTTACAAGGCCCCAGCATTCAAAGGGAAGAAAGGCCATTGTGTGGTCTGTTAACAATAGCAAGAGGGGAGCCAAGGAGAGGCCGGGTCTACACAAAACATGAAGGCATCACACAACTGCCAGAACTAAACTACACTTTAAACACGACAAAACCTCCTTGGCACCACATCTGAAAACAAGCTCCAAGTATGCTTCTCAATGGGAATAAAGCGCAAAGAATATCCGTACCATCAAAGTACGAGCGGAATCTGCTCTTCTTCAAACCTGACCTAACAAGCTCAACCCAAAGGAAAATCCTGCTGTTTTCTCTGGAAGCAGACGGGCGGCCAGTTGCACCCAGGAACCCCCTGAAGCGAAGGGGGAAAGAGGGCTGTGGCTACCTTTCTGAAGCCTGAAGGACACCCGAAGATACACGGTCAGGCCTGGGCGGAGACCGCCTGAGTCTCTGTAGGTGCAGCTCTAGTGCTGGGAATCTCCTGCACGACCCCCTAAGCTGGGCGGCCATATTTGTTGTCCTGGCGAATCCATTGGAGGGCGCTGGGACGGGGGGGATGGGATGGGACAAGTAAGCTTAGGCAAGACCCAGGACAATATTTTTTACCTTTTGCTCCAAATGTTTCCTTCTGACCTTAATCCTTTTCTCTCTGACAAGAACTAAGATGTAGGGACAATGAGCCCTGGTGGCGCAGTGGTCAGAGTGCAGTACTGCAGAGCTACTTCTGCTGACTGCCGGCTGCCTGCAATTGGGCAGATCGAATCCCACCAGGCTCAAGGTTGACCCAGCCTCCCATCCTTCCGAGGCAGGAAAAATGAGGACCCAGATTGTTGGGGGACAATAGGCTGACTCTGTAAACCGCTTAGAGAGGGCTGGAAACAGGGGTGGGTTTCTACCGGTTCTGTCCACCTCTGTAGAACCGGTAGCTCTGAAGAGCAGCAGACGTAGAACCGGTTCTATGTCTGCTGATGTTTTTGCCCACCCGCCTGGCCGGGCTCTTACCTGACCTTTATTTCCTCCTTTTTCAACTTCAGCTGCCGTGAGAGGCACAGCTGCAATTAAAAAGGCAGGGAAAAAGTGCTGTTTGAAAGGCTGCTTCTCTGCACGCAGCGTGCTGATGACGATTTACAGGGAGGCGTGCACGCAAAGCATGAAGGAAAGCATATCGTAAATCACCAAACCTCATAAATCATCGAACAGGTAGTTAACCCTGTCGGATTCCCATCCCTGGCTGGAAAGCACTGTGAAGCGGTATAGAAGTCTAAGTGCTATTGCTATAAAACAGTGGGAAACTGCAGGTAGAAAAATACAACGCGTGGCGTTAAAAATGCAACACAGAAAGTAGCTGGGTGATGGGTTTGTGCAGTAAAAGTCTAACCAGAAGCATCTGAGATAAGTAATGGGTCGTGGTAAATCATCTACACTCTCTGCGTGAGAGATCTTCCACGACAATCTTGACAGTATTGCAGAAACATTGGGATCCTATCGATAGATGTATTTAGTTTCCCACCCGCCTTTCACTCTTTTAATGGCAGGGTCTGCAGTTGCTGGGGGAGTTCTCTTGCATTTCATCTTGGAGAGAAAACTCGGGCTAAAACACATCGGGAGTAACCAGTCATGCCTGGCATTGAAGGACACTGTTCCTAATGCCTTCTTAAAAGAACAACTGGAACTGAAGCACACACGGACACACACACACACAGACAAACTCTCTCTCTCTCTCTCAAGCATCAGTTTAAAGCTTTTGTAAATTGATTACACTCCCAAATAAATCAATCCAGGCTCAAAGGCCAATTATTAATACAGTATTTCGAATAACACCTCTCATATTCAGGGGGAAAAAAACCCTGATTGAATGTGTTCCAAGAAGCCGGATGCTGGTAAATAGGTGGTGGAGTGACACAATTTCCAGTTGGATCCTCAAGGGGGAAGATATCGATGGGAGTAATCCAGAAGATATTTACACCAAAGGAAAACCTTTTCAGGATTCTTCAAAAGCACTGAGCAATCAAGCTCAGTGTCTACACTTCATCGGCACTCAAGAAGCTGTTGTGCTCCAAAACCTGTTTTGGTTCAGAGGAGAGCCCTGGAGTGACTCCCTGCTCCCCATTGCAGCAGACATACACAGGGAGGAGAAGAGAGATAGGTTGTGTGGGGGGTGGGGGAGAGAGATATCCCTGGCCTTCTTGAGTCCTTCCTTCCTGTTTCAGGCCACTCCATGAAGTCATTCTCTCCATCTGCCCCTGGATCTGCCAAAGCTAAGCTCTTGTAGCTTCTTGCAAGGAAAAACAAGTGCCTTCTCTTAAAAATGTCCCAGCCAGTCTATGGGAATTGGTTAGTTACTTAGGAATTATGAGCTGTCCCCTTAAGAGAATGCATCATGACAAATGTAGTTAAAGGTATCCTGGGAAATGTAGTTCATGTCACGTGGCCACATCTGTAATCCTGATTGGTCACTAAATTGACCCTCCATGGGTTGGGGGAGTTTCCCTCACTTTTGCCTGGACTCACTAACTCATAGCAGCTTCTTTCTATCACTACGAGATGGGTTAGGAGATAACCATCTTTTACCTGCAAGACTGATATACAAAGGATTGTCCATTAAAGAAGAACTTCATCACAAATGTGAGTTATGAGGATACCTGATGAACCAAATAAATGTACTTTGTTATGGATGTTTTGTGGAATTTATCTATCTGCATCTGCACCGCTACAAATCCACCTCTGTGCAAGAGACAGAGAAGTGAGTCCAGAAGTTCGTGTCAGGGGATGAGCTGTCCCTCTTCCCATCGTAGGCATATAGGAGAAACCTCCTGGCTCTAAATAGGCTATGAACTTATCCAAAATTTCTGTACCTGATGTAGATATTGTGCAGGTTTAATCTATTCAGCACAAACTGAAAACCAGGAAGAGCCAATTAACATCTGGGCTGACTCACCTCAGCTATCCAATATCAAAACCAACTTTCAAAGGCTGAGATAATTATCCAAGGTACAGATTCCCGCATTGTCAATGTTTCTGGTATGGAAGAAGTTTTAACTTGATGATCATTTAATCGTCTTTTTCCACATTTCCCCCTAAATTGTTATTATGTTCCCTTTTCATGCGTGATGACCAGAACTGTACACAATATTTCACAGAAGGATGTGACATTACAGAGCCGGAAGCTTTATTTTCAATATCTTTCCAAATGTTCTCTAGAATTTGTCACAGCTGGGAAAGGAAACAACCTGATAGCACCACTGGGCTTCCTAGCAGGACCCAACAATATTTGGTTAATTACGGACTAACCAGATCCCATCAGGCTATATGTGAAGTTAAGCTTTTCTGTCCCAAAAAGCCCATCATTTTAAATCTATTGAAGCACATTTGCCATTTGGCTGAGCATTGACTCAGCTTGAGAGATGCTTCTTCGTGGCTGGTCACTGAATAGTTTGGGTCCCCTCCAAATTTGGTCAGCTCATTTCTTACCCCAAGTTGAGATCACTGAACAAGTTTAAAGACAAGTAATCCCTCCAAGTAGAAAATTGCACATTTATTCCCACTGTTTTCTTTTGGGATTTTTTTTTTTTAACCAATTAGCAACCATTAAAAATGACAGACCCCTTTCCTCACAACTGTTAAGTTTTGGTGAGGAAAACTTTAAGCAAAGATTTTTTAAAAGAAAAATTAGGTATTCAAGAGTCAAGTGGGCACCTCCAACATGCGTCCATTGGTACTCACAGACAAACAAACAAATAAGCACACAACCCCAAACCCTCCAGATAGGCAGGATTTTCTTTTGAGGAAGCCATGCTAATTTTCTGGCTCCCTTGATCATCATCATTTCTATCAATCTGCCTAGAACAGGCATTCGGCTGACCAGCTCATCATTTTCTGGCTCTCCCCTGGGTTTCTTTTTAAAAACGTTCAGTCGAAATGGCAGCAGTGCAAGGAGGTATTGCAAACAGCCCTGCCTGGATTGGATTACATGAAACAGGGCTCTCCAACCTTAGCAACTTTTAAGGCTTGTGGACTTCAACTCCCAGAATTCTGGAAGTTGAAGTCCACAAGCCTTAAAAGTTGCTAAGGTTGGAGAGCCCTGACATGCAGGAATGTTCTGCCTGGTATTTGGTCCAAATTTGCGAGAGACCCTCCCTCTGCAGACAACTGCCAAATTCCCCACCACCCTTGTGCAAATTAGTTTATTATGGTGAGGCGGGGGGGGGGGGGGGGGGGGGCGTGGAGGGTCAAAGAGGCTTGGGAAAAATGGTTAGTATGATCCACATCATGTGTCTGGCAGCAGAAGGAATTGAAAACATTTCCCTGGAACACAATCAAGGGACCAAATTCTTCTCTCTTAAGTAGCCTGATAAAGCTTGACTTAAATATTATGCTCCAGGGAAGATCACGAATCTAACCATAACACAGAGTGGAACATTTGGAGCTGATATCTAACAAGCAGAACAAAAGAGAGGATTACAAGGCAGGACTGAAACATTTGGATATAACTACAAATACAGATAAGCTTTTGGAAGTATAAGAGATGCTTGTCTTGTTGTTACTGTATATCAGCCCAACGTCAAGTGTTATTTGCCTTACTAACCTAGGTAAAGATCTCAATCAATGAGGATCATAATTGCTAAACAGAGCCCACACCTATAAATTCAACACACCTCTCAATAATCTCTGTGGGAGAACTCAGCCTATCATTTGCTAGTGGAGACAGTTGGCCAGGATGTCCTTTGGTCTGCCTCAGCCAATCAATTATTATGTTCCCAGGGTTGCAACATAAGAGAAACAGTGTCATGCCCCCTGTTGGAATCTGATTCGGAGGGGGAGGCTGAGCAGTTGACAGGGAGTGCGAGTGGGGGCTCTGTTGGCTGTGGAAGAAACTGGGGAAGGGCAAAGTGCGGCTGGGCAGAGCAGGGGAGAGTAGAGCAAGGGAGAAGGAATTTGGAGGAAGACCCAGGCCCACCCCATCTTCATCTTAGGGCACGTAGGGAGGAATGGAGAAAGGAGCAATGTGAGTTGCGTGGCTCACTGGGGAGGAAAGGGCCCTGATTTCCTTCATTAGCTGCAACTGGGAACAGTGTTTCAAAAGGAAAGCTGCACACAACAAAGTTGTTGGGAGCAAATTGTGAATTATCTGGTATCATCAAGGCTTATCTGGGTTCCCGGCATCTTCCCAACTATGTGTATTTTGCTGGGCTTTCAAGTCTGCAATTCCTTCTCCTGCCCTGTCCAGTTAATTGCTGCAGCGTGGTTTGTGTGGATTTTTATCTACAGTTTATATGTACTTTGTGTTCGGACTGAATTTCTTCCACTTAAAGACTGTTTTTGGGAGAGTTTTTTTCTCCAGCCGAAAGTAACCTGGATATTGGGGGCAAAGTTGGAGGTATTAAAGGGACTTTTTTTTTTACTTATGTGACTGTGTTGCCTTTGTGCCACGCCTTGGGTCATCACAAATGTTACAAATTACTCAGGCAGCATAAAAATTTAAAATACATGAGAAATAAATATGCATGGATAGAGACTTTTTAAAAATGTGCACACAACTGAAACTCTTGCAAGAGTTTCACGGGGGGGGGGCGGGATGGACCTGACCTTCCGGGCAAATAATCCCAAAATGGAATGGGGATGTCACCATGGAAGTCTCGCCAGATACCCTCAGGATGAAGAAGACCAGCATATGGGACTCAATGAGAGCTGAAGGCCAGCTGAGAGTAGAACTTGGGCCCCGGGATTTGAGCTATATGGCCCAACTTCTATCACCCCATGCAGCTTGATTGTATTACAAGAGAAACATAAAGGACTCTGCAATGTTTTCAATCTCCTTCTTCCCAAACCCGCAATAATATCTTAATTTCTCCAGAAGAAGCCGAGGTAAGCAAGAGAGAAGAAAGTAAGGGAGCCATAGTGAAAGAGGCCAGATTCATGACTTCCAACTTTGTAGTATTTCAGGACCCAGGTGAACAACACTTCTTTATTGTACACAGTCAAATGACAAAATGGGGCAGGGAAAAAAAAAAAGCAGTTCTGCTATTTGCTTTGAAAAGTTTCTTCCCTTCTGTTGACTTGCAGGGCGATGAGTCGATGGGCTTCAAAAGGCCTTGCAAAATTTCCCTTAATCGCAGATGCTTTTCCTACGAAAGAACTATAAAAAGAAATGGTGAGAAAAACCTCCAGCAGGTTGCCAATGCAGAATGTCATCCTCTAAGCTCCTTCTCAGGTTGGAGGGGCTCTGGAATCAAATTGGACACGCTGGTAATTGGTCAATCTCGGCAGGTCAGGCAAGTTCTCGAGTCCTTCTGTAGTGCAGACATCAAGAGAAGCTTTGTCCCAGCCAAGCTCCAGATCAACCCTGTTTACATCACCCAGAGAAGCTCGAGGCATTTTCTGAGCATCTGAGATTATGAGATTTTTGCGGTGAGACAATCAGCAAAATCGAGGAACATTTAAATGAAAGGGTTATTGATTAGGCATGCTAATGTAAAATAGATTGACAGGCCCTGATGGTCAGTATGCCTCTTCACATTGTACTTTATGTCACCATTTTATTTTATCCTAAGTTAACGAAATGTGGTGCATATTATTTTTTAATTATTCTAGATGTTTTGAAAATTAGCTTTTGCTCTGTGTGCCCCTTTCTTCTTTGTGATCCAATTTATTCAAACAATTATTCTTTTTGATGCTCAAATAAGGACACTCAAACCCTATATAGAACAATCTAAGTTCCCCCAGTGCCAGGAAGAACACTGTCATGGGAAGTGTGGATGCGCTTGGAGAATGAGGAAAAGAAATACCCAAATGATTTGGATATCATGGAATTTCTTTCTGAAGACTTATTCTACAAATACTGTAGCAAAACAGATTTTTCCATCCTATGGCCCTCCACTTTATTTCTGTTTTGTAAATAAAGAACGTTGCGTGTCTTCTCCTTGGTTTGATGAGTAACAGCAGCCATCAGCCACAGAATTGCTTTTACTCATTGCCAGGTTTACTTTAATCTGGATGCTCTCCAGAGCACGGTCAAATTAATTCTGAGCAAAAATGGACACTTTCAAAGAATACAATGGTTGTTCCTCCTCCTCCATTTGGATTACAATCCCAAACAGGGAAGAGGATGAAATTTATGAGCCAACATGCTTTCATTAGATTTTTCATTGACTGGTTTAATAGGGCTCCCACTGTTACTTCCTTCTATAAGTCACCCCTCTACCCCGAAAGAATTCGGCCAAAGGCCGTGCTTTGCCAAACTCATTTTCCTCCTCTGTGTGAAGTTGAACCCATCTCAGGCTACTTGCTCATCAATGAAATAAGCCAGGCCATCTCACAGAAACTCAAGTCTCTCTTTTCAACCCCATCTGCAGAGCTGGTCTATACTTGGGTCTACTCTTTCCATTTGGGTCACAGGTAAAGAAGGAGTGGGAGAAATTCAAGGGAGGAAGGGCAGAAACGTTTCCCAGAAGAAGCAAGCGTTCTTCTGACACTTTCCCAAAGGGTAATCATTCTGATCGTTCAGCAAAGGGAACAAGGAGAGGCACTTATGCCCCGATCTCTAGAGAACGCCTCCGGTCTTCTGCTCCCTTCTCCATGCAGAGGTTCGGGGAGCCACCTCAAGTTTTGGGTAGTTTGAGAAGAGCGGAAGAATTCATAGAAAGGAGACAAACCTTATTGTCGCTACAAAATAGAAATACATACTTGAGTCCCCCAAATATCTTCCAGCAACCTACACAGGAGAAGTTTCGCAGATCTGATGTGGCTCAGCTTAGAAAAGATGTGTGGGAATTAGGGATTGTCTTAAAGGAGGGTTCACGGGTCTCTACCCTTCAAGGTTTTGCTATCCAGTCCAGTTCTAGAGGGAGAAATACATTGATTCCCAGTCAGTGGGTCCTGCCTAAATTATGCTTCCTGTACCAACAAAACCCAATGAACGGCTCTTTGCAAGATCCTACCTTTGCTCCACTGCTCTGACAAGCTTCAGGCTTTCTTCAGCTTCTCTATTCTCATTGAATAGGTGTCTTCTTGCATTTGGAGCTTCTCGTAGACCTCAGTCTATGAAGAAGAGTGTTGGGCAACTCTGTAATCTCCTGTCTCTTTTTATCTTGTATGCATCACATCCAAAACATACTACAGACTGCACAGTGTTAGTCCACAGGTTGGAAACATGGCAAGGCTAAAAAAAACCCTGCAGCTTCAGTGGGAGAGGGCGGCAGCATCACATAAACTCTCTCCTTCTGCGGCCATCCAAGCTCCCTTGGCCCCAACCCAGAGCAGGGCTCAGCTCTCTTTGAACTACAGGACAGCAAATGACTCCTGGCTTCCTGGTGTTTGAACAACTCAACCTGTGCTTGCAGAACACAAGTCGTTTTCCTGGGAGCAGGGGTGGGGGTGGGGGGCAGTTGGCCTGACCTTCCTGAAATGGAGACTGCAGAGATATATGTTGGATAAATTTCCTGTCTTTCTTTCCTAGCACACATTGGCAAAGCCTCGCTCCAAGAGATCTGGAGTCACCAAGTTGGTAAGGCTGATATCAATATACTACAGGTTGGTTCTATTCTATTTCCTTTGCAGTGGAGTTTCATTTTGGGGGGGGGACCCCAATTGCATTCCGAAGACCCAACTGGAAGTGAAAATGAAATTCCAGGGGAAAAAGTGAGCTAAGTGCCGGTCTCTTTTAACGAAAGCTTAATTGTTAGTAAACATCCCACAAAGAAGTATCAGAACGCAGAGCTTAATTTCACTGTGATGCTCACATATGGCTCAACAGAGCTAACAGGCTGGGCTTCTGGAGCTTTTGTGGCCTAAAAATGCTCAGGGCTGCCTGCGCAGGCAGAGAGGGCACCTGGGGTGGGGAGAAGGTGGCTCCTAGCCTCAGAAAAGGGGCTCTCCAATTCCCCACTATCTGGCTGCCTTCTGGAAGCCATTCTTCCCTTGCAAAGGAGTTACGCAGCTGCCTAATCCAAAGGAACTTATGGAGGAAAACTGCAAAAAGCATGCCCATTCAGGAAAATCACGCACAAAATAATGTTTCTTTTGGAGGGATGTGCACAAACCCACAAATTGTACTGTAAGCTTAACAAATATTCTTGAACTTCTGTGGGAATGGGTGAAATGGAATTTACAAATGGAAAATATGACAAAACCGCAAGGAAGGCATTTGCCCAGCTGTAGTGGCAGGTTAGCAAAAGCAGCAGCGACCCTTGCGCAGAATGTAAACTTTCCCAGGATTCCTTAATGCCCCCATTTAATCACCCTTAAATATTTCAGCTCTCCCAAGTGGGAAAGGCCCTCAGCACTAAGTTTTGCTTGTTTCCTTTTTCTTTTCATTTTTGTTTATTGTTAAAACAGCTCAATTTGCAATAAAAGGCAGAGTAAAAGGGGACTAAGCCGGCATTCCTTCCCTGCCGGAAGTGGTATTTTCATGGGGCTGTTAACAGGTCATTCCACATGGATTTCCAGATATAATCCACGAGATGTATCAGAACAGCCAAACTCTGCAAAAACGAAACGTTGATTGAAACGGCAATGATCTTTGTGTTGACCACTTCCTTATGGGGAGTCCCTAGGCCAGGACCCTGGCCTAAGAGGGCACTGCAGATACAGGGGGAAGGCAGGGGAGACCCGCTGCTGCACTCCACTTGCTGCGCCTTCCCATTGGGGCTGTCCCCTAAAAGGACGCGCTGGCTCAGACGGGGGAATGATCTGCAAGGGGCTCCTTTGCTGTCTCGACGGCATACGGTGTGGGCTTCCACGCTGATGCCATTGCACAGGTATTCTTCAGTTTCCTCTGGAGTAACTAGACTCACGTCTGTGAAGAGCAGCCCACCGGTTCGGCTGTGGTCAACAGTGCTCAGTTCATCCTGGCAAAGACATCCCGCCGTGGTACCCAGCATGAAAGCCAAATTAAATCCAGCTGCTTCTTGCAACCCTACCTGAATGTTGCTGATGAGGTCGTTGGTGAGCTGGCCCAGGAGCAAGCGGACGTCCTCGATGGTGTAGCCCATCAAAGGGTCCACGGTCCCTTGTTCTTCAGCTGGCGCTTCTGCAAGGACGGGTTCTGGTTCCTAAAAAAGGACAGGCAAATGCTCACCAAGCGACCCCCCTCATCACAAGGGCAGATGGCCTGCTAGAGCAGATGGAGTCCCTTGTGCCCCACCCCCCCACTCTGGCCATAGAAAGGGGAAGCTGAAGACCCCCATCCTTTCCCACCAAGATGCTCAGTCTTCTTTGCAGGTTTCCTGCTGTCACTCATGGCAGGAAATTCTCTACCTTTGTCCGGTCTTCAGCACAAGCAGGAAAATTGAGAGAGACAGAGGGAGGGAGGGAGAAAGAGACAGACAGAGAGAGAGACACAGAGACAGAGGGAAGGAGGGAGGGAAGGAGAAAGAGACACAGAGACAGAGGGAGGGGGAGAGAGAGAGAGAGAGACAGAGACAGGGGGAGGGAGGGAGGGAGACAGAGAGAGAGACAGAGGGAGGGAGAGAGAGAGACAGAGACAGACACACACACATAAACACAGACAGAGACAGAGAGAGACACAGAGAGAGAGAGACAGAGACAGAGGGAGGGAGACAGACAGACAGAGAGACAGACAGAGACACAGGGAGGGAGGGAGACAGACAGAGGGAGAGACAGACAGAGAGACAGTCAGAGACAGGGGGAGGGAGGGAGACAGAGAGACACACACACAGAGGGAGGGGGGTGGGAGGGAGAGACAGACAGATAGACAGAGACAGAGAGAGACACAGAGACAGAGAGAGACAGAGAGACAGAGAGAGAGACAGACAGAGATGGGGAGGGAGGGAGGAAGGGAGAGGGAGGGAGGGAGGGAGGGAGAGAGAGAGAGAGAGAGAGAGAGAATGCATGTGTGAATGTGAGTGAAGGGATGCAGAGAAAGCTACAAAGTGGTGGGGCTTTTCTTTGGGGCTGAGAAGATGCCCAGGCTGGGGCCAGGTCCTCTTTTGGCTGTTCAGAGGCCTCCAAGCTTCATTGGGAAGGAGCAGATCAGGGCAGTCTCTTAGTTAAGGCCACGAAAACTGTCCCCTGGGAATGCAAGCTGAGGAATGAAGGAGTTTGGCGATGGCAAGATGGCATTTGGCTTTCTCCCCCAGAGAGCTCCACTTACCTTGGTCGCCTCCTCCTCTTCCTCCTCCTCCTCTTCCTCCCCTAGAGTCAGAGCTAGGAACTTGGAATAGATGTCGCTGGCTAAGCCTTCTTCCAAGGGGGCAGGAAAAGGGGTCTTTGCAGGTTTGACTAGTTCTACCACTTTCTATTAAGGAAGGCATAAAACAAGGGGGTGGGGGGGGAGGAAGCAAGAGAGGTTAGAGAACAGCAATGCAACTAATGCACCCAACTTGCCCATGGCTTTTTCAAGAAAGGAAGTCAAAGGCTCAGGCCGTCTCTTTTGTTACTCTCCCAAGTGCTGGAAGTCTCCCGGACGTCCTTCTCAGATCTGCTCTCCAGGTCTGGTCACAACTCTTTTGTCAGAGGGGGAAACCCAATTCGCTCACGCCCTCCCCCCTCCCCATGGCAAAACAGGTTGTAAAATCGGGCGTGACTCAACCACCGCCATGCTTAGCGTCCCGTTCCCAATTGTGGTCATAGGTCGGGGGATACTTGTGCCCTGAACTGCCAATGTGTAGGAAGGGAAAGGGCTGGAGGGCAAATGGTTGATTCTCTGAGAAGGGCAAAAGCCTCATCCAAGGTCACCCAGTGCCCAAAGGCCCCCCTCAAGCCCCTCCACAAGGGACCATGGGAGAGACATCAGAGGGATCCGATTCTTCTTCTCTCGGGGCTATCTGGAAAAAAAAAAACCCTGTCTGGGGCACCCTTGAAGATGCTCAGGTTCAACCGGGTGTGTCTCAAAATATGAAAACCAATACAACGGTCTAAACTTGGGGCAAAGTGGAGACCTTTGTTGGAAGGGCAAATGACTGGACTTAGGTGATGCTGGGAGATAAATCCCCCAGCAGCCTCCGTTCTTCTTGAAGCACAAGAGCTCCCTGCTGATCAATCCTCTGGATATCTATCTTGTAGGTAAAAAGATGATAAAGCCTCAACCCCATGATGATTGAAGCGGCTGCATGATATTCATCTTTCTATCCCATAGTCGTAGAGGTAGGGGGTAGAGCTGCCACCACGAGGCTGTGGTCAGGCAAGAGAGACGAAAACTCCCCCAACCTATCGAGGGTCAAATTAGTGACCAATCGGGATTACAGATGTGGCCACGTGACATGGACTGCATTTCCCAGAATACCTTTAATTACATTTACCAGGATGCATTCCCTTAAGGGGACAGCTCACAATTGCTACCTAACTATCCAATTCCCATACACTGGCTGGACAGCACATTCTGCCTTTTCCCTTGTTCGGGTCTCCCAAGTGCTGCCTCCAAATTGTTGCTTGTTTTGCCAGGGGCTTCTTTGGCCTGGTAGCCGAATTCAGCTGCCGCTCCAGAAAGTCCAACAATTCAGTCCCAAACATGGCTTGTATGTGCCTTTTACATGGATTGGCAGGTTCCAGTGATTTTTTTTTTTAAGAGAAAAAAATATTGTTGGAAGTTAGCACCCACCCCCCTCCTAGAAAAATGAATTATTCTAGGAAATATTAAAAAGGCAGAATATTTCCCCTGTAAAGAGTAGAAACTCAGAAGCAGAAACTCACCAAAGAGGCAGAAATTCAGCCCCTCCCCACCTTTGCTAATGGGCCATTACTCCGGCCTAAGCCAGCCTATTTTACATAACAAAGATCTCCAGGTAGAGTTATAGAAATTGCCCAAAGCCCTTTCATTACATCATCATCCAGCAAGGCTCAACCAAGCTTGGGACTCAGGACAGCCTACAGAGTTGCCCCTGCATGATCCCATGGGCATCTGACAACCAATCAAAAATACAAGCTCAAATTCAAATCCCAACCGACGGTATAAAACCCAGGCACTTTCAGCATCTCAGCCCTTCCTCCTCTGAAGCTCCAAGGCACGTGATCCTGTCCACTATTAAACCTTCTTTCCAAGCAGCCACCATGTTTCCAGTGTCTTTTTCCCCACTTGGAACTGAATCCAGAAGGATAATTCTTCCAACAATATGAAAGCTAGAAATAATTATTAGACCACTGAAATACAGAAATTATGTTAATAGAATTGAATATGTAAAGAAGATAAATGTTATAGTGATAGAAATAATTTGTATACTAATATGATTAGAGAATTAATATTAAAATAATGAATATGGTTGGAAAATGTCATTGTTATGGCACAAGGCATTTGTAACCAGACGGCACAGCGTTAAATGAAAGATGAATTGAATATGCATTTTAAATAAAATGAAATAAATTATTATTTGGGTTGCAGTGATTCTGTGTAGAGAATTTTCTTGGCGTTGATCGGTCTCCTCTGTCAGCTCTTCATTCAAACAACTATTTAATCACAGAAACAAGCATGTTGTGTTAAATCTGTGCAACATTCGGCCAGGTTTCAAATGCACTTGTAGTTGCAAATTACAATAAAAAGGAAACCTTTTTTGTTGGCAGCTAAGATTTCTGAAGAAAAGTGAGCTTTGGGGACAGAATGTTATGATCCAGCAAGGCTGATTTCTTTTGATACTCTGCATTCCTAACAAGTCCAAGAGAAAATCAGCATGAATGAATTGTGAAGAGAGCCTCGAGCCAAACTTATTTAAATGAATCTTTCTGATGCAATGCTTCTCTTTAAGCAGTACAATTAAGGCGTTGTATTTCCTTTAAACAAAACCTCATGTATACCATTACCATTGATTATATCGTGAAAAACTATTTAAAACCGAGGAGACAAGGTCAGCATTACAATCCTGCTTTTATTTTAAAAGTTACTCTTCCCCCCTCCTTGCAAAAGAGACATTTATTGTTTGTTCAGCATGGGAGGGGCTTTGAGGGAACGAAGCTCACATATAACATTCTAAGGAAATCCATCCTGCTAATTTATTTCATGGCTGCGACTATAGGACCCCACCCACCACATCTGCTGAAGGCTTGCCCCCATCCTCTCTTGGCTATTTGTCACCCATCACATTTCAAAAGAAGCAATGCCGGGTCGCTTGATTCTGCAAAGCTCTCTCCTCCTCGGTTTCAACAGCAGCAACAAAGAAGCTGCCACCCAACTCCAGAAAACCCTTTTAGCCATTTCCACGGCAGATACCAACTAGCTTAAAACCAGGGGTCTCCAACCTTGGCGACTTTAAGACTTGTGGACTTCAACTCCCAGAGTTCCTTAGCCAGCAGAACTCTGGGAGTTGAAGTCCACAAGTCTTAAAGTTGCCAAGGTTGGAGACCCCTGGCCTAAACCACTTCTCAATCTCAGCAAGTTTATTTTTTATTTTATTTTTATTTATTTATTTATTTGTCAATTGCTTACAAGATAATAGGTATAAGTAAAACATAGTTATAGAATACATGTATACATATAAGAAAAATAAAATATAAAAGAAACAATAGGACAGGGACGGTAGGCACGTTGGTGTGCTTATGCACGCCCCCTAGAGGCCTCTTAGGAAAGGGGTGAGGTCAATAGTAGACAGTCTAAAGTCTTTTGGGGAAGAAACCACAGAGTCAGGTAGAGTATTCCAGACATTGACCACTCTGTTGCTGAAGTCGTATTTCCTGCAATCAAGTTTGGTACAATTAATAAGTTTAAGATGGGTGGATTTCAACTCACCCAGTTGCCATGTTTGAAGAAGCAACAGGTTATGCTGGCTGGAGAATTCTGGGAGTTGAAGTCCACAAGTCTTAAAGTTGCCAAGTTTGGAGACCTCTGGGTTCGGGCATGGCTGGTTGCAGAATCCTGGGAGTTGAAGTCTTCCTCTCCCTCTCCGCCCAAATGACACACCTCAATATTAGCAGAGCAATGTCATCCATCTCTTCGCTTCTTCGGTTTGAGAATCTAACTTTAAAGTCAATGGCCGCCCCGAATTCCAAATTCTACACCTTAAATCTCTAGGAGAAGCTTTATGAACAGCAGTGGTGAAATGCTATCAGTTTGGCCTGGTTCGCCTAAACCGGTAGCAAAAAAATATTCTGACAATCAGCTGAGAGGAAAAAGAAGAAAAAAATTCAGGATTGGCCCTCTGACCTACCCCTGTGCTTTTCTCTTCTCTATCCTCTCAGCTGATTGGCACGGCAGAGCCTCAGCTGGTGTTTGGAAAGCTGCACGCGCATGCACAAAGTGCGTGATCACCGAACTGGTAGAATCCTACCACTGGTGGACAGCCATAGGGTTTCCTATCCATTGGTATTTCCCCAGGGGTGGAAGCACATCCCAGGGCTTTCAGAAGAGCTTCTCTGAGGAATCAGGGGGTTTCTTGCTTTTTCTTCACCCTCAAAAGCTACACATTGGCCTTGGCCTCTTTTGGCATTTGTCCTGCCTTGCCTTCAGCCACACTTGCAAGCACCCGAGAGAGGAGCTGTGATCAGCCCACAGGGTAAAAAGGAAACCCTTGCAACTTGGGTTCTCAGAAAGGCCCAATGTCAATCAAGCAAAGATGCAGAAAAATCGGATCCTTTGGAAACTAGAGGCATCGATCCAGCAGAAGTCTGTACGTTAAGGCGAGTGTTTCGCCAGCATCTAATCCTAGTAGAAGCTCCCCCTAAAATCCAGATGAAGCAGAGAACCTTTTGCTTTGGAAATGGCAACTTCAAATCTCAACAAATAAATGCTCTGTCCTACATATTGGCAAAAAAAAATCAGAAAATAAAATACAGGCTAAATAATCAAGACCTTTTTGATGATCTAAACTCTGTCAAGGATCTTGGAGTACTCATCTCTAATGACCAAAGTGCTAGTGCCCACTGTAACTACATGTATACATATAACGCCAAAAAGGCGTTAAGAGCTGTTAACCTAATCTTACGTAGCTTTTTCTCTAGTAATATTACACTAATAACTAGAGCATACAAAACATTTGCTAGACCAATACTCGAATACAGCTCATCAGTCTGGAACCCACATTACGTATCTGATATTAACACAGTTGAGAAAGTCCAGAAATATTTCACAAGAAGAATTCTCCACTCCTCTACTCGTTGCAGAATACCTTATGCCACCAGACTCGAAATTCTAGACCTAGAAAACCTAGAACTACGCTGCCTTCGGTCTGATCTAAGTATAGTATATAAAAACATACATTGCAATGTCCTACCTGTCAATGAATACTTCAGCTTCAATCATAACAACACAAGAGCAAACAATAGATACAAACTCAAGATTAATTGCACCAAACTTGATTGCAGGAAATATGACTTCAGCAACAGAATGGTCAATGTCTGGAATACTCTACCTGACTCCGTGGTTTCTTCCCCAAACCCCAAAAACTTTAACCTTAGACTGTCTACTATTGACCTCACCCCTTTCCTAAGAGGTCTGTAGGGGGCGTGCATAAGCGCACCAATATGCCTACCGTCCCTGTCCTATTGTTTGTTTTATTATATTTTTTTATTTTTCTTATATGTATCCATGTATTCTTAACTATGTTTTTACTTATACATATTATCTTGTAAGCAATTGACAAATTGACAAATAAATGAATAAAATAAATAAATCTGATGCTTTGGGCAGAAATAGGAAAACCAGTCTAGCCAAGTATTCTTATTCAGTTTTTTTCTTTCTTTGTGCAATGCTAAATTAACTCTACTTGTCTTTTAATTCTCTGTGCAATTTGGAATTCCTTTTGTGCTTCAGCCTTTTATGCATTAATTTTATTTAGCATCCCCTCATAATTGTAATGAAATTGCAACACCTCCCATCTTCCAGGGAGATTGTGTTATTTGCAGAGGATGGAGGCCATTCTGGAGCCTGCTTGGAACACCGCACAGCCGAGCAAACTGCCCAGAACATGATTTCTAGAAAAAAGAGCTCATGAAATGAATCAAAAGCAGCAGATGAAACGAGTCAAATAAATACTCGCAGTAATTCTTGATGTTCAGGGTAAAGTACAAATATTTAGGTTAGTGGTTGGGAAACGATTGGAAAGGAAGGAGAGAGAAAGCATCACTAAAAACAATCTTTCTGCTATATTTTTTTTAAGATACTTGCTTTTTCTTACTTGTGCTTTGTGCCTTGAAGTTTCAGAAAAAGCAGCCAAAAGCTTAAATGGTTATTTAAAAAGCCACTGATTTCTAAGAAGCAATAATATAAACCCAGGCATTTAGTCTGGATGAGGATAGCTTTTGCCAAGCTTGCTCAATTATTTGCAAGCGCTATGTGCTAACTTACACATTTCTGTTTGGGGAGAGTAAAAAGAGTATCCAGACACGTCTGGGCTCGTTCATAGGGTGAATAATACAGTGCAGTGCTGTGACTCATGAGTTATCAAGGAGATGTTTATGTAATATTAAAATCTGCTCCTGGTCTGCAGATAGCAAGCGTTGTACTCTCTCTGCTGTCTCTTCCCTTCAGGTCCAAGTTTCCCTCCCACCCAGAAAGTCCAGATGGAATATCCTGGCCAATTCTCGGCCTGCTACCTCAGGGGTGTCAAATTCATTGAGGGGCGCATCAGGGTTCTGTTTGACCTTGAGGGGCGGGTGGGCATGACCAGCTTGACATCACTCGTGTCGGGGGCGCCTGTGGTGGCCCAAATGCTCTGCCAGCGAAAATGGAACTCGGGAGGCCGCAATGGCCTCCTGCAACCCTCTGCCAGAGAAAACGGAGCTCCGCGTGGCCCTCCCGAGCTCTGTTTTCACAGGCAGAGGGTAGCAGGAGGCCATCGCAGCCTTTCAAGCTCCTTTGTCGCTGGCAGAGGCATTGTGAGCTGGTCCTTCGTTGTTTCCAGGGTGGCCCTACGGGCCAGATTTAAGCACCCCGCGGGCCGGATCCAGGGCACGGGCCTTGAGTTTGACACCCCTGTTCTAGATAAGAGACCCTTGTGTTCCGTTGCTTGGTTTCAAAACAATGAGGGATAGAAACTTTTTCAAAACAGAATGAGAGCTTGAAAATAGCTTCTGGCCACACAGATAAGTATAGGAATTATTTCTATGTACCCAGTTTCTGTTGCTCCTCCATTTTTAAAATTACAGATACATAAAACACCATTGATTTTTTTTCCTGATCTCCTTAATGCTATAATCAACACAAAGGAATTTTAAATGTTACCACACATATCCCTACAATAAAATGATTTATTGCCTGTATTTTAATTCTGGGATTGTATTCCCAATCCAATTTTTTTTGCATCTGCTGGTAGCATCTTGTTCCAAAGGTACACAGAATCACTGAAAAGTGCAAACATCTCTATTAGTGAGTATCAGCATACAATTTTAAAATACGTTTGCTATGGTTTGTATTTCCTCCCCTCCATATTAATTACTACCATTAAAAACACCATCAATGTGACAGTACTTTCTCTGAGATTTAAGACATTAAATAGCTTTGGAATGTTCTTCCCCTGCCCAAATGACTGCTTCCTTTTTGCATTGTGTCTTCTTCTCCTTCTCCTCCTCCTCCTCTATCCAACTAAAGAATCTTCTTTACCCTCAAGATTTATCTTTCTCCACAGAAGGACGGTCTTAGCTTCCCCCCTCAATGCTCACTCCAGATTGGGTCATACTAACAGCCCCACCTCTGCTCTGATACTGTCCCTGACAGATTTGTCACCTTTCTTTCAACAGGCATGTGCTGCATCTGGATCCTCCAAGGACCACGACTGGACCAGCATTAAAGATGTCAAGCAGCTTGGTCAGCTGTCACCATTCCTGCCCAGTTGGTCTGGCCTCTGATGGGAATCCTGGAAGATGCAGCCTCACCACATCTGGAAGGGGCCCAGGATGGGAAACGTAGAGGCTGACCTTCCAAAGTTTGTTCTGGACTTCTGAATCCTTACCAGCATCATCTAAGGCAGGGGTCGCCAACCTTTTGGACCTCGGGAACAACAAACTCATAATTTTAAATCCCAGGGACCATTCACCAGTTCTGTGGGCATGGCCTAATTTGTGGGTGTGGCCTGGCTGGGCATGTGGGCATTGGTGGTCATGTGACTGGCTGGGCATGGCTTGTATGTAAATATTATAAATACTGTATTTTCTGGCGTATAAGACTACTTTTGAAACGAAAAAAAGTCAACCAAAAATCGGGGATCGTCTTATACGCCGAGTATAATTTTCCAATTCGATCCTGCACCAATCACTGCAAGGCTGCTCGGACCGCCTCTTTAACTCAGCCAATCCAAACAGGCTTTTTATGCATGCAAACGAATTTTCCAACTCGATCCTGCACCAATCACTGCAAGGCTGCTCGGACCGCCTCTCTAACTCAGCCAATCCAAGCAGGCTTTTTAATTAAAAAAGAACTGGTGTTGCCTCGGAAGTGGGGGGGTAGTCTTATACAGCGAATATAGGCCTAAACCTATGTTTTAACTATAAAATTAGAGGGTCGTCTTATACGCCGGTCGTCTTATATGCCGGAAAATACGGTATTTATATAAATATTGAATTTTTTATTAGAAAAAGAGCAGCTTTTACCCAAAATCAGGCAAAGCAGGAAGGCAGATTGAGTTGCTCACAGAATCACAGATTCATTCAGATTATCTATCTGCCATTGGCTAGCTCAGTCTATCACATAAAATTTGCTTGCAAGCAAACTTATAAAATTTGCTAGCAAGCAAAGTCACAAAATTAACTCACAACACACCATGTATATAAATATTGAATTTTTTATTTAAAAAGAGCAACTTTTACCCAAAATCAGGCAAAGCAGGCAGGCAGATTGAGTTGCTCACAGAATCAATCAATGATCTATCTATCTGCCATCGGCTAGCTCAGTCTCTCAAATTTGCTTGCCGTGAGTCTGCACTGAATAATAGAACTTTCAGTCCTAAGGGAGATTCGGCTGTGCTTAAAAGCAGAGCCGAAGATCTAAAGACTAGCCAGGAAGCAAAAAATCCAACCATTTTCTACTTCCTAGCTATTCTAAATCTCCTGGCACAGCAGAACAGATAATGGTTGAAAAATTGTAATTTAGCAAGCAAGTTTGTCGGGTAAGGAGTGAGTGGGCAGGGAGGGTTCCCGTGAGCCATGTGGGCAGCGCAGCCTTGTGTTTCTGTGCAGCCTGGATTAATTGCTTTGGGGGGGTGCTCTGGGGGTGAGATTTCTCAAGGCCCACCAAAATTTTCTCAAGGTCCACCAGTGGGCCGTGGCCCACCGGTTGGCGACCGCTGATCTAAGGTGTCCAAAGGCAGCTCCTTTCCAGCATGAGCACGAAGCAGTTTTAGCTCTTTAGTTCAAAGAAACCGGTATAGGGAAATAAAGTTGAGAATCTTAAAACTGGAAGCAGGACATAAAATTCTTCAAAATTACAGAAACTGTATGTTAAGAGTTTATTTTATAAATATTATGCTTTTAGCTAAACGTGTGCTTAACAAAAAGATGTAAGGCTGTAATAGGATGCTGTGTGGCAGCAGAGACGGCAGGCAAAGTGCTTCGGCCTTTTCTGAACAGCGTCTCACTTTCTGTTAAAACAACCGTCCTTCTCCAGGCTGCAAATTCAATTACTGACTTTATATCAATCCAACCCAGTTACAGAAACCAGCAAATGAGGGAATCTGCAATTCTGGGTATTTTTAAAAAAAACATTCCAAAATAGATGTGATTGTGTGAAGAAATTGGTTGTGAATATTCCTTGCCTGTGAAGAGCAATGAATCTCAACCTATTTCCATATTTCTAATTAACACCAAGTTAAAAATAAAACTCATGCCATAGCCCACTTTAATCAAAACGGGGAAATACAAAATTCATTTTATCAGAAAACTGATAGTGGTGATTTGAGAGACTTCAATTTTTCACCTTTGAATTGCTAAAATTAAGTTATTAATGTGCACTTCCCTCTCCTGTGATCAATGGGGAGAGACTGAAATTTCAGATGTTCCCTGATTTTATCCAGGGATAAAATCCGAAGGATCTGAATGGTCCCAATAGAGACATTTTTGTACCTTGCAACTCCCAGATTCTCCTCCCCTTGAAGACTCACTGAACACATCACAGTCATAAGAAGCCCCCCCTCTGGTAAGGGTATTAGTACCCTTCACTCTAATGTCCTTTAAAATCCGAAAGACGTCATGTGCCCACTTAGTTCCCATGAAGTCATGGAGAAGAACAATCCAAGGGTGTTCATGGGGTATAGTAAAAAAAGTCAAGATGGAACCAGGCAGTAATGACTGAAGTTTAAGCCTAGAAAACAAGCACAGCTTCCATCACATTTCTCTGACCAAAATTAATGAATCCTGTGAGGGGAAAGAGGAACTCGGGACTTTCCATGCCTGGCTGAGTTTGCCTCTGATGAAGCTGGAGACCATGAAGCTTCCTAAAAGTGGGCAAGTGGTGTCATAATAACCCTCCAGTTCAAGAATCTTCCACTTTACTTTCAACTATCTCCAAACTTCAGTTAGAGCAAGGGCAGGGGTGGGATTCTACCAGTTCGCACCTATTTGCTACTGGCCTAATCCTATAAGGAAGGCAGGAAGGAAACATTCTGGTGTTGCTTACAGAAACTGCCTCTCCGTTAACCCTTTTTACATTCTTGGCAGGACTAGATTTCCTGTCTCAGGAACTTCTCTGGAGTTTTTTTCCCTCCTTTGCTGGTACTTTGCTTGTATGGAGTGACCATTCAAAGTTACAATGGCACTGAAAAAAGTGACTTATGACCAGCGTGGATAAAAATCAATGATTTTTTTTAAAAAAATCGGATTTTTTTAATTTAAATTGGATTTTTTAAAAATAAAATGCTTTTTGAAGAAAATATATTACCATCCAAAGGTTATTCCATCATGAAATAGAGATTAGTTTTTTAATTATGTATAATAAGGCTGTATATGTTTAATTTTTTTGGTAAATAAATTTCATTAATCCATTCACAATGCCATGCTCTTCCAGAGGTTTTTGTAAGATTATTGGGCAGTTTCTCTGCCTACAAGATATTATCACAGATGCTTGGTTTACTTTTGCAGTTCTCAAAACTGAATTTGACTCAGCAGAGATCACATGCCTCTTCTTCACAGCAAAAATGTTATAACATGAACAGAGTTGAGTAAAAGACCTTAATCCTACTGTTCTAAAATCAATGATGTTTTTTTACAAAATCAAAGACATCAGATTTTTTAAAATATAAATTGGATTTTTTTTATTTTTATCAAATTTATTTTAATAAAATGCCTTTGGAATAAAATCAATCTAAAGATAGTGTTCTATTTAAGATACATTAATAATTTAGTTTATTCAGCATGAAATGGACCTTAGTTATGTAGCATGAGACTGTATATTCTGCAATGTTTACATTTTTGGTAAACTCATTCAACGAATCCAAGCTCTGCAAGCTGAGATAACATGCACTGCATTGATGCATTCACACAATTTCATAGCTGAAATGACAGTTGATCTTTAGAAAATATGATTTAAATCGAGTTGATTTAAATCAAGCCTCTTTACTAGTGATTTAAATCATGATTTAAATCAACTTGATTTAAATCAAATCCACCCTGCTTATGACCATTTTTCACACTTACGACTGTTGCAGAATCCCCACAGTCATGAGAGGCCAGGCGAGGAGATGCGTGCCTCGATGTGAGTGATATTGAGTTAGCCATGTCCAGCCAATAACATGACCACCCAACCACGCCCACCTAGTCACATGATCACCAAGCCACGCCCATCACCTAAGCCACGCCCACAGAACCGATTGTTAAAAATTTGAATCCCGCCCCTGAGCAAGGGGAACCATCATCTACTCTTCTGGGCTCTTCCCAAGGCATCTTAGGTGACAACGTCTCCTAGGAGACAGGCAGGGCCAGGCACAACTTTTGTGAGGTGTACCTGTCTGGAGCTACATCCTGAAAACTCCATCCTATTCTCCAACTTTATTGCTAGCCTAGGAAATATGGCTGTTCTCACTTTCTCCAGTTGTTCCTTCCACAGTTCCTGGATGCTCTCCCTGCTGTCCACTTCAGTGCAAGAAATAAAAAGTATGCAAGTAAAATGAAGCCAGAAAATGACTTCTCTGGTGCAGCTGTTCACACAACAGGAATGGCAGAGCCACAGTCCCCCATGTCATACCCTGCTATTCTGCCATAATTCCACTCCCCTCATAAACAAATGGTTGCATCCAGTAAGTACATTCCTTCTAGTCAAACACGGAGCATGAGGTTATTACAGGGGGATAAACAAAATGAAGATTACACTTTCCTGAAAAGGGTTTTTTTTTCCTTTCATCTTACATGAATGTCAGCAAGGTGCTTGGAAGCCTTATAACCATATCAGACCTGAAGTGAATGTCCTGAATGGCTTTCTCCAGGAATTCGAGGCTCTGACGCAACGTATTGCGAATCTAATCAGTGCATGTTCCATTTTAAACAAGTTAATAAACTTGTTTATTAACAAATCCAATAAAATCAATCCAAGAATCAGACTGGTGCAAAGCATGGCCAATGGGTCAAATTATCTCCACACACAGGATAAGTTTTAGAATTTGTTTGTTCCAAATGAGCAAGATGACAAAGCTGCAATAGCTAACTAATCTGGAAGTTTATTTTCTTTGATGCAACAGGGCAATCAGACAGCATTTATATTACTCAACTTCTCCTGCAGTTAATTCCCATCCTGCACAGAGCCCTGGAGGGAGAAACTGAGCCTAGGCCTAAGGCCTGAGCCTAGGATACCACCAAGCCTCTAAGCCAGGGGTCCCCAAACTTGGCAACTTTAAGACTTGTGGATTTCAACTCCCAGAATTCTCCAGCCAGCTAGCTGGAGAATTCTGGGAGTTGAAGTCCACAAGTCTTAAAGTTGCCAAGTTTGGAGACCTCTGCTCTAAGCTATGGAAAGTGACAAGCCTTGACCTGCAACTCAGCTATGGCAACCATCCTTGGCTCCCAGGGGAATGTTGATGGCAGGTGGATTTCAACCTGTGTTCGAATTCAAGACTCTTCAACAAAAGGTTACCAATTAAACATGGATAATTTTAAGAAGCATACGTTTTGTTTCCTTCTTCTCTGATGAGATGAGCTGGCTGAGCTGGAAGATGGAGTTAAAGGTGTCATAAGTTTGGAGTCATTGTGTTGCCATAAGAGACCAAAGTCCAACCTCTCTTGAATTCTATTGATTCTTATCTAGTGCCAATTTAAAATTTACCCTTAGGTGATTAGATTCTTGTGTCCAAGCAGCAATACTTCTGTGCTTTGAACTTAATTCTTGTTCCTGGTTATTTGCACCTGACATTCTCCCACCTTTTAGCTTGATGAGGCTTCATAAAAATAGGACAAGTGACAATTTACTCCACCTTTCCATCCTGCCCCCATGTAGATCTTTAAACGAGAGCCAGGCAAGCAATGTTTATTATGATATGTTCTTTGGATCTCCTTTACCTTAAAAATCCCCAGTCCCATAACGTTATCATTAATGCAAAATAAAATCACCCTAGTCACACACAATCTCCATCAAAATGTCCCAAGTGAAGAAACTACCAATGATTTTGACAAATGGCCTAAAGGACAGGAGTTAGCAGAGCAGCTGTGGGTCTGATTGCCATCTCTAAATATTCTAGTGCATAAAGGGAGGCTGCTTTGTCTCCATCTAGTGATCAAATTGGGTGAAATTGACATAAAATTGACAGTCATCTTTTGTGGAATGAAGGGAGCATCTCTAGCCAAAAGGTTTGCAAGGAAGAGTTTGAGAGTAAAGCAGGCCATGAATGGAAACATTCATAGTCTCATAAAGCAAGAGACATATCAAGTTGGATGTGTATGGATCAAGTCTATATTTGTAACATGTATCCTCCATCTCTTTCCTCTCGTTATCTTTACAGAAAAGGACAGATTATATACCGTCTTACATGGAGTAATTCTGCATTTTGTGACATACAATGAGATGAGCAGGAATTTTGGGATCTGGGGACAGGTGTGTTGGACTGGCCAGTTCCCGGCTCAGAGTTGGTGGCTTGTGAGCCATTCAAGAGCCAGATGTCCACAGGGGTCATGGCTGCAGCATCACGGACAGAAAAAGGCAAGCAGTTGTCTGAAGAAAGCTTGACTTTCTGATATAGAGAGTCTTCTCCTTTTTGCCAACTGGCTGTGTAGCAGAAACAGGCAGAGACGCCCAGAAACATATTTTAACTTACAGCTGCTTTAAACGATTTGAAAATGTGTTGCTTGCTTTTGCAACGCTTTTATGGTCTTTATTGGGTTTTTTTTTTTTATGACTTGGCTCTAAGAACTCCTGAGAGATTTTGTAATTTTGACGGCATGTAATAATGAGAAACAAATAAATAAGAGTGATGATTCATGTGAAAGTTTTATTAGAATGCTTAAATAAATGACATATACTATCACAATTTAGTTCATGCTTTGGATTTAAAGCATGACATTGATAAAACAGAACCCCATTTCTTTCCCTGATCTGAATCTCTGCATTACTTAGCTCTACCTACAGAAGAGGACTCGCTGCCAAACTGGTTGAGAAGAAGCAATCTCTTGCCATTGTGAAAAGCCAATGAAACAGGTATAGCAGATCGAACTCACAAATGCTTCAGCTGTCTCTATGTCTGTCCGTGATCGTTTTGCCACTGTGGCCCCAAACTGTTATACCAAAGCTTTATTTTATTAATTTTAAAAGATTTACCTACTTTATTATATACCTGTTTAAATATTATTCCCAAACACTAGAAATGACTATAACTTTCTTATTTGTATCTTCCGTTGATTGCTTTTATTTAGTAGCCTGACTCTCACTTAGCGTTGGAACTTATGATTTATGATTATTGTATTTTATGATTATGATAGTAATTTATCACTTGCTGCTTGTATGTACACTGAGAGCTTATGCACCAGAGACAAATTCCTTGTGTCCAATCACACTTGGCCGATAAAGAATTCTATTCTGTCCTGTCCTGTCCTGTCCTGTCCTGTCCTATCCTATCCTATACTGAATAATAACAGTCATACTATTCAAATGTCTTCTCTGTGGAATTTTAATTTTTAGGTTAGTAGGAAATGCAGAGATAAGGCCAAATTGTGCTTTCACTATTCCCACTGCTCAATTAAATTTATTCTGGGCTTCTTTGAAAGCAAGCAGATTGTCTAATTTTAGAAGGAGAGTCGGATTTGGGAGTAAGGATGCAAAAGACAATACTGTTTGAAGAAATGGCTTTTTAAGAAAAAGTTGTATCTTGATCTCCTTTTGATTTCCAAAGGACGGATTTCTAAATATTATACATGCAACCCCCTCACCCCACAGAGGTGCACCCCCTCAGGCGCAGCACAGGTGTTTGAGCTGGTGACCTACCTGGAAACCTTCGGACATCATACAGAACTTTCTGAGACCCCCACAAGAGGGCACTCAAGGGCCCTCCGATTAGGCAATTTTTGCAGAACAAAGTAGCCTCTACACCTTATTTTCTAGTTTTCTGAATATTTAACTTTAAAAAAAAAAAAAAACACCCAAGGAGAGTGTGTGGCAGCAGCCAAAAAAGCTAATACAATCCTAGGTTATATAAACAGAGAGAGGCACAGAATCAAAATAACTTGAAGTATTAGTACCGTTTTATAAATCCTTAGTAAGGCCACACCTGGAATACTGTATACAGTTTTGGCCACCCCATTACAAAAATGTTGAGACTTTGGAAAAAGTGCAAAGTAGAACAACTAAGATGATGAAAGGCATGGAGACTAAAACACATGAAAAATGATTGCAGGATTTGGGTTTGGATAGTCTAGAGAAAAGAAGAACCAAGAATGACATGATAGCAGTATTCGAGTATTTGAGAGGCTGCCATAAAGAGGAGGGGGTCAATTTATTTTCCAAAGCACCAGAGGGCTGGACAAGAAACAATGGATGGAAACTAATCAAGCTGAGAAGCAACCTAGAATTAAGGAGAAACTTCCTAACAGTGAGGACAATTAACCAGTGGAACAACTTGCCACCAGAAGTTCTGGGTACTTCATCACTGGAGGTATTTAAGAAGAGACTGGATAAACACTTATCTGAAATGGTATAGGGTCTCCTGCTTGAACAGGGGGATGGACTAGAAGACCTTCAAGGTCCCTTCCAGCTCTATTCTGATTGATTGAAGCTCACACCTCTACAGATCTCTACTAACAGATGCAGGTGAAAGAATAATCCTGTGAAATGCTCTCTCTGAAGAGGGATTAGGATGGGTTAATTTAGTCTCCCCTTTCTGAAAACCCTTTGTGAGAGGAATCCAAAAACTCTGCCCAGGTCCATCTGCTAACAAGCCATCACCCTTGGAACAATGAAAGGCAATTATGAGTTAAGTTGCCCTCAAGACAGGAGGCATCACAGCCAGGAATGGAGTTGATAAAGGGCACCATAAATCATCCAGAGCAGGGGTCTCCAGCCTTGGCAACTAAGCCTGGAGAACTTCAACTCCCAGAATTCCCCAGCCAGCTTTGCTGGGAGTTGAAGTCCACCAGGCTTAAAGTTGCCAAGGTTGGAGACCCCTGATCCAGAGAGACAAACAACCTAAGAACATTACGAAGAGAATATCACCCAAGTGACCAAGCCCTTCAGCTCTGCTTTGAAGAAAAGACACATTTGCCTTTCTGAAGAAGACAATCTACAGTCCTCATCTTCTTCATAGTTATCCAATTCATCTCATGGTCTTCTAAATTCGGTATTATGTGACACCAGGAAGCTTCTTTCTCATCTGAGGATGAACAGGGCAGCTTCAAACTCAAGGGGGGTGCTACACTCCCCCCCCCCCCAAATCACCCTCTCCCAGCATAGGCCAGTGGCAGACAAAAGACAACCAGGCTAAATTCCCTGAATCCCATTTCCTCAATTAGAGAAGAGAGGAGAGATTTGCTGCTTTTAAAAGTCAAAACACACTTAATGAGAGCTTAAAACTCCTCAGTCAATTCTCCTCCTCCTCCTCCTCTTCCTCCTCCTCACATTCCTAAGCTTTCCCATTGACTTATGTTTTGATGATCCAGCCAGTCAAAAACCACCTAGGATTAGCAAACCGCAAATGTTTAACTCTGAAAAAGCATTTCTTTTAAGGGTTCTGCTTAACAGTTACGGTTTGTATCATATGTAGATATGATATTTATATGATACGATACATATTTATATTTACAGAAATATAAAGAAGTATTTTGATAAAGCTTCAGAGATCTATAGATCTAAAAGTTATTTGATACCAGTGGTGGGATGCTACCGGTCTAACAACCGGCTCAGTGAGCGTGTGTATTGTGAGCGCTGAAAATGGGGCATTTAGAAGCTCAGCTGTTTATCTTCCAGGTCAGCAATGGTAAGTAGAACAGCGGGGCGGGGGGGGGGGGGGGGGGAGAGAGAATCAGTTGTGCTGAGCAATTGGGATGAGTTCCAAAGCAGGAAATAAGGACAGGATAGGGTGGGTGCACGTGGGTGGGGTCAACTGATTGTCAGAGCTACCGGTTTGTCCGAACCAGTCCGAACCGACAGAATCCCACCACTGTATAGGACAGTGATGGCGAACCATTTTGTTGTGATATGCTGAAAACGCGTGCGTGCCAGCACCCACAATGCAAAGCATCCTGCCCCCCTCTGCACATGCACGCACTGATTTTCGGCCCGTTTGTGGCCGTTTTTGCCCTCCCGGGTGCTTCAAGGGAAGCCTCTGCAGCCTTTGGAGGCCAAAAAATGGGCCCGTTTAGTGACAAAAAGGGCCCGTTTTTCAACCTCCAAAGGCTGCAGAGGCTTCCCTTGAGCCCCCAAGAGGGCTAAAATGGCCTCCCCTGGGTTCCAGAGGCCCTCCAAAGGATGACAACGGGCACCTCCGGTATTTCTGGAAGGCTGATTTTTCAGCCTCCCGAGGCTGCAGAGGCTTCCCTCGAGCCTCAAAAGGATGAAAAATGACCTCAAAACGGGCCAAAAAAATCAGCTGGGAGGTGCGCTCACGCGCAGTGCAGGTAAGTTTGGCTGGGGCCTCGTGTCATCTGTGGCACGAATGGCTCCGCGTGCCATCTGTGGCACACGTGCCATAGGTTCACCCTCACAGATATAGATATTTCCCATTCGGTACACTATTTGCTGCTAGACTAATTTCAATTGACTAAAGTCCTCACATCACGACTGCCTTTTGGGCTGGCAATCTCACTGTCAGTGATACAATTGTTAAGTGAAACATCAGATGACTGGGTCACACTTATGATGTCAGCTCCATTTATGGGCATCAAGCAAGTCCCTCACAGTGGTGAAGTGCAATTTCACACAACCATGGAAATCTCCTATGGACCTTTTTTTTTTTTTGCTGAGAATGGAAAAAAAAAGGAATTGATTTATGGATTTGTTGATTTAAAAGGGTTGAATACGGGGACGTGTTGCAACTTTAAAGTGGGAGGAAAGATCATGAATTTGTTGGTAACTGCTGCAAAGATCTTTTTTTTTTTCCTTTTCTTCAGTCTTTTCTACTTCTTTCATCTCACTCTATAAAATTTCACGCTTATCTTATGGTATCTGAAAACCTTTCATAACAGTTATAAAATGAATACCCACAAGCAGCAAGCAATACCCTCTATTTAGCAAGCTCCCTCCAAGTTTAATGCAAGTTCTTGCAGGTAAAGTATTCAGCGGATTGCAAGTGGTCTGCACGAACACAATATCACCTAGCTTTTTGTTTGCACTGTTTTACACACAATGTAATTTTGTTAGGGGGCAATTTTTGTAAGCTCTGGGGGCATCAGAAGGGGATGAAGTTGGCAAGGTGGGACTCCCAGCCCAAGAGGACTGGCTGTCTTCACCACAGGGAGCAGCTCAGGATCCCAGAAGCTAAGGGAAGGCCCAAAACTGAAGCCCAGCGTCGTCTTCCAACTCAGCATTTCTCAATATATTCTGGAAAAAAAGAGCAAATAAATAAAGGGCCAGTGTATGACCTTGGATCACTCCTTTCCCAGTTCTGAACTGTTTTGGTTTCTTCATTTTCTGTGTAAACTCTTCCTTTCCTGGTCATCCCACAAATTCTTCAAGAGGGAGATGAGTGGGCCATTAAAAGTCCCTGCTTTTAAGAGTGATGCACAGGTTGTTGCAGCCAAAGGTCTTGTGTAATCAATAAAGGAGAACCAGCTGTCTCTTGTCTCTCCCATTTTCTGAGCTCAGTTTGCATACCTGGCAAGTTCTCCAGAGTCCCACCTTTTTAGCAGGTCTGATAGGACGCAACAGTTGCAGCTGGAGCCTCCTTTTAGCAGGGTCCTTTTGAGGCTTATAAGAGCCAATCAATACAAATTAATCTCTTGCAGTCTGTTAGCCACTGTTTCTAAGTACAGCCTTATCAACTTCATTTACCACTTTAAATGCACCAGCAACAGCCACAGTCTAACTAGTAACTGCTGTTACTTTGTCAACTCCTGTAGTGATGTTTTCAGCAATATTTCCTAGGAACCTTCACTTTCCAGAACGCCTGGTTCCAAATCAGTGATCAGGTATTTGTAGATATCGTCGCTTTGGATCTCCCAGGTGTTCATAACCTTCTTTCCCTTAAATCTTCAGATATTGGCTTTCTTTGTATTTTGGAATTCTTTGTCTTTTGTGCTCAGCAGGCCATGAATCATCATCATTAGAATTAGAATTAGAATTCTTTAACTGGCCAAGTGTGATTGGACACACAAGGAATTTGTCTTGGTGCAAATACTCTCGGTATAAGGTAAAAGAAAAGATACATTTGTCAAGAATCATAAGGTACAACCCTTAATAATATCATCATCCTCTTTTAACCACCTTATAATCCCTTGCAGGGTGGAGTCTGGGCAACTGAATGGAGCTGGGGACTTACTGGCCGGATGCCCTTCCCGTCCCCAATGAGGAGTTTTGTTCAGCAGATCTATTCTCATTGTGTCCAGAGAGAGAAATACCTGCCTCTACCTAGGATTGAATTCACAGCCTCCTGATTGTGAGGTGAGAGATCCACCTCTAGGCCACCCCACCACTCCTCAGGAGCCCATGAATATGGTAGATTATTTCATTCCCCCCCCCCTTGTCCTTCCCATTTGATTGTGCACCTCTGTTTCTTTGTGTGACTTATTTAGGGAGGACTCCTGCTCCCTTCTAGTTCTGGGGAATCAAGTGTTTCCTCAGGAAGTTTGCCTTCCCCTTGGTGCCTTTTATCTTTCCGCATCTGGCAATGCTTCCCTTTGCTCCCTCTTAGTCAACGTGATGTTGTGACGTTGCAGCCCACAATTCTCCAGGGATCCCGTTTAACAGATCTAACCCATTAAATCTACTTTTCACCTCCGCATTACCATTGTGAATTCTGTAAAGGTCAGAACTTGCTGATCGAGTGATTTCCTGTTCGCTGTTTCAGTATATTTTTACCAGAAGGTGTTTGTGATCTGAGCCAAAGGCAGCCTTCGGACATCTATTGCTTGACTGCATAGAGGGTCTCTATTGTTGCTTGAGAGCAAAAGATCAGTCTGGTTGCAGGGTGATCTATCCAGGGCTACTTATTCACAGGGCCATCTTATTCTTAGGCAATTGGACAGTGATGATATTTATCACCAACACTGGATTTTCTTGGCCGAACGCTCTTAATGGGTCAGCGGTTTCATTTTCCCACAATACCAGAAACAGTTTTCCTTCCAGGCTGCTCTCATTAACTTGGTCCTCTGTCAACTGGCTCTTGAAAGCACTTCAGAGGAGTCCAACTTCTCCTTCCTCTGTGCTTGCAGCCGAGAATTCAGGTTGCCCTAATAGTGACTAGTTTCTCTTGGAAATGCCAACATTGGTGCCCACATTTTGCTTTCTTCACTCTGCTGTGATGCAATCACTTCTTGGATTTTAATTTTAATTCTTCACCTTATTTTCTTTCAAAATTCAGAGACTGGGCCAGGTGGCCAATCAGAGTGTTCCTTCAGAGGATGTCAGACTGATTCCACTACTACTCAAGGACCCCAGAAAATAACAGGGAAATATTTTGATGGCCATGCTACAAAAAAGATGTTGAGACTTTGGAAAAAGTTCAGAGAAGAGCAACTAAGATGATCAAAGGCCTGGAGACTAAACCATATGAAGGACGGCTGCAGATTTTAGGTCTGGCGACTCTAAAGAAAAGAAAAATTAAGGGCAACATGACAGCAGTATTTCAGTATTTGAGGGGCTGCCATAAAGAAGAGGGGGGGTCAAATTAATCTCCAAAGCATCAGAGGGCAGGACAAGAAAGCATGGTTGAAAACTGATCAAAGAGAGGAGCAATCTGGAATTAAGGAGAAGCTTCCTAACAGTGAGGACAATTAACCAGTGGAACTGCTTGCCTTCAGAATTCGTGGGCACTCCATTCAGAATGGTATTCAGCAGGTTCCGACCAGTTCTGAAGAACCAGTAGTGGAAATTTTGAGTGGTTCAGAGAACTGGCAAATCCCACCTCTGACTGGCCCCTCCCCCATCTCTTCTCTGCCTCCCATTGAGTCTTAACTGATCGGTTGGGTCTCCTTTTGTTGCCCTGCCCAAGAGAACGGAGCTGGAAAGCAGGTTAGTGGGGTGGGGAGGGAATGGGGATTTTGCAGTATCCTTCCCCTGCCACGCCCACCAAGCCACGCCCTCAGAACACCACACCCACCAAGCCACACCCACAACTGATTGGCTGGGTCTCCTTTGGTTGCCCTGCATAGGAGAACGGAGCTGGAAAGCAGGTTAGTGGGGTGGGGAGGGAATGGGGATTTTGCAGTATCCTTGCCCTGCCATGCCCACCAAGCCACCCCCTCAGAACACCACACCCACCAAGCCACACCCACAGCTGATTGGCTGGGTCTCCTTTGGTTGCCCTGCACAGGAGAACGGAGCTGGAAAGCAGGTTAGTGAGATGGGGAGGGAATGGGGATTTTGCAGTATCCTTCCCCTGCCACGCCCACCAAGGCACACAAACCTAGCCACACCACGCCCACCAAGCCACACCCATAGAACCGGTAGTAAATTTTTTTTGAGTCCCACCACTGGCTCCATCACTGGAGGTTGAGCAGGGGGCTGGACTAGAAGACCTCCACGATCCCTTCCAGCTCTATTCTAGTCTAGATCTTTGTGATTACATTGTATTTCATGTATTTTCAGGGAGAAGAGCAGCATGTGAATGGGTTTTTTTGGACTCGAGGGCCAGAATGACTTGACCAGATCCTTGATATCTCCTTCAGCTGCCCTCCATCATGACTGCTCCAGTCCTACTTCCTTACAAAGCTCTCAGGCCTACAGCCTCAGGATCCCATCATCTTCGTCTCCTCACTGACCGGACCTGCCTTCTTGGCTTAAAGCTGTCAGATCTGATGAAGCAAATTCTGATGAAGCCTTTGGGAGAAACTGCCTGTTGCATCTCTGTGTGAACTACTGACGACCTGGCTTGGCTAGTTCCCTTTCTGCTTATGGATCACAGTGAGGATAGTAATTGATGCAGAAAAACAACTGGGTTTTTTTTTCTGGGTTACATCCTCAATGTTTGGCATTTATCATGGTGTCATGATCAAAGTCAGCTCAAATAATTATGACACAACAAGAACACAGAAACTTGACTGTTTATCAACATCTGAATAATTCTGTTTTCAACGGAGGGTTCAAGAAAAGGACTTTGGAGCAATCCTGTCAAGTTTTCTGGAGATGTTTTGCTTAAGGAGCAAAATCCCAAGCATGTTTCTCTTTTAGTTCGTTTTTCTTTAATGTTAAACTGTAGGTGAACTTTTAACACTGTTAATTGAAACCATGTTGCTTGAATTAGCATTCGTAAGACATTGGAAAAAAGAATTCAACGTTTATATTTCTGTTTGTAGGTTCTGTTACTAATATTATTATGCTTCTCTAAAAAGGAAAAAGAAAGAAAACCAAAAGACCTGTTTTGTAAGCAGATAATTCTTCCAAATTCTAAACATTGGCTCTGAAATGAGATTATTTAATTCAGCAAAGTGCTGAATTAAATGTAGTAACAGACATTTGAAAAACTGAATTAAAATTATGCACAAGCCAGAAAGGAAGGAAACTTGTTGAAAGCAACATTTGGTGGTGGTGGCGATACCAGCAGCAAAACTCTCACATGAAAACCAAATTCCATAATTTTAAAATGAGCTTTTGCTTTAACAATTCTGCCCCCTCGGTGCTGCATAGGAAGAGGGGGGGGAAAGCCCCCTTCCCCCCCCATCACAAATGAGTCGCTCTGTCCAAAGGAAATGAAGCCGAATTTGGAAGCAGCCCAAGTATGTGAACACCGAGGAGAGCATTAAGTTAATGTAAATAATTTCTCTTTTGCAAACTGAACTCCAGCAGATGATATTGGATGGCTATAAATTTTATGGCAGAGCACATTTAATAATATGTGTGTGTGTGAGAGAGAGAGGGGGGGAGGGAGGGAGGGAGGGAGAGAGAGAGAGAGAGAGAGAGAAAGATGGGGAAAGAGAGAGACTGAGCGCAAGATTCAGAATCGACACCATGTCCAAACACAGAATATAACGCTCTGGCAAGCTTAGCCAGGCCCATAAATTTCTCCGGCAGGGGCTGAACCAGGGGTCTCGCAGCTGGGTCACCGAACACACATCCAGGCAGTTGGGTCATAAAACACAGATTATTCCATCCTGATGATGGAAGCCCAGAGGGATAAAACTATATTTGCCAACCATGCCATGTCATTAAGACTTGTTTCAAAGCAAGAGTTGGTCCAAACACTTTCGCCTTGCTTCCTCAAAGAACTGGGGGACCGCATCACCCTCAAAATCGCATTTCTAAATGTCCCCCCCAGCTCTATAAAGGCAGACCATAATACATCACCGTCACTAAACTAAATTAGAACCCCCCCTCCCCCTGCCAACATGGCTGATAATAATGAAAGCTTCTATGAAGCTATTGACTAAGCGAGACAGATAAGAGTCATTCCTGGGTCTGATATGTTGCTGTATTCAGTTCTGCTGAATTCTTGAATTCCGCTTCAGCTCCCCGAATACATAAACTGCAACCTCATAAAAAGGATAAATAGAGTAAACCAGTTGATTGCAAAGTTTCACACAGCTGCGTTAAGAACATTGGTTGTATCGTTGTAATGCAGCACAATTTTTCTGTAGAGTTACACAGAAATGAGACCCACATCATTGGTTAGAATCCCAGACCAAGTGAACAATCCACTGGGCTAATGCATGCAACAGACTTCCTAAAAAGACCAAAATTGAAAATTCAGTAAAGAGAGCAGGTGGTTGGAGAGAAGCAGAAGGAAAGCAATGGTTTGCAAAAACGTGGGAAGCTGTGATGATGTTATCTAGTTGGGTGATGAGATGTCTGCAAAAAAAAAAAGCCAGCCAAGTTCAGAGAGCACCAAGGAGCCTTTAAGTTAGGAAGGTCTCATCAACTCCCTTCGAGAGGAAGGCCTTTTGGCAATGCACAACCCACTGTTCTAAGCACTCCCTTCCTTGTTCCTTGGGTTGGGTGCCCCTAGTCAAGGCAAAGGGCATTGCTTAGCCCCATTCCTCCGTAGCTATGGTAACAAGACCTAGCAAGGCGTGTGTGTGTGTGTGTTGCTTTCGCAAATACTGTCAGCAAATACATTCTTAACACTACAGCCAGCAACAATAGCACCATTTATTCTTCTTAATTTCAAATTCCAAAGGACACAGGCATTACTATATTCCCTTTTCTTCTTTTATCTGCTATTTTGTGCTTTTAACCCTTGAGCATTTTTGACATAAAGTTGCTTGGAAATATAGAAAACAGATGCCAGAGAATATGCATTAAAACATCCCACTTAATCATTTCCAGTCCCATGAATTACTTACCTCATCTCCAATCACAAGTTCTTCCCTGGGACTGTGGAAAAGATATTCGTACAGTGTATAATGTTGGAATAAGCTGAAAGACAAGAAAGTGGACGATAATTTTTTAGGAGCATCCAGGATTCATGTTGCTTCTAAAGAGGTTCTTTAACCACACAACCTAAGACCCTAAAGCTCTAGCTAAATTTCATAATCCAACACCCGTTTTTTTTCTCTTGTTCACTGTTATAAAATCCTGCAGTAAGGTAACAATTCCTACTAAATGCAGAACTAAACTTGCCACAAAGTTGTGCAGCTGTGATTTCTGATCTGCTTCACAAAGTTGTTGTGGTGGAGGAAAGCAAGAAGCCCCACCATCTTGGAGGGAAGGAAGAAGAATAAATGCACTGTTGTGAGAAACTGTGAGCCCTCTGGAAGGGAGCAGGGCCATTTGCAAAGGCACCAAGACATCAGAAGTTGACTTCCATTTATCAGTCAGGTTCTGCTGGCCCTGGTGGATCTGGGTTGATCCCATCAGGATGGCCTTGGGATCTGGACTTTCTGCAGGGGGAGGGTGGAAAGAATGCTAATTGATGACTGCTAACTGATTCATTGTCCAGCTAAGAAACAAGGTGGCTTGTGTTGTGGCCCGCCAGCAGAGATTCGGACAGTGAGGAGGTTGGGGTGGAACATGGGCCAATCCTGGAGTTTGGGGAAGGCTCTAAAGAGTGCTCTGCATCCGAAGCAGAGATGGGGCCAGGGCCGTCTGATAGTTAACAGCTGCCTTCAGAGTTGGACATCAATGAGGCAGAAGAACAGCTGGAGCCTGTTCCCATTGTGTGCATGCACAGAGCAGCTAGGAGAAGGGAACAGCTAAGGAACAAAAGTAGACTTGGGAGTAAAGCCAAGGTGAATGGCCCCTCCCATAAGGAATAAAAGAGGAGTGGAAAGGGAGTGGAATTTTGTAGGAGACAATTAGTTCATTTGGGTGAAGATCTGTTCCTGCATTCTTACTGCATTCTTACTCTTATTGTCTGCTACAGTGTGGCATCTGAAAGATAACGTCCTGGAAACTCTCCAAGCCTGATAAAGGTCGGTAATTGTGAAATATCTTGAAAGACTGTTGGCTGGGACTTTGCTGGAGAGGAATTCACTGTAAACTAAATAAAAGGGGTTTATCAGGATGAGAAGTTAGCTCCCTGCTGCTGGGGAAGCCTAGGTCAGAACAGCTTGGGCAACACTCGGGTTTCTCCTGGTCTGAATAGATTTTCCTTTTTTGTCAGACATGGAATCCACTTGACATGCATTCTGGCTGCTATTGAGGGAGAGACTTTTGGCATAACATGACAAAGCATTACAGATGTGAACGAAACAATAAGGCAGGCCTTTTTATGACAGCCACGTAAGCATCTGAAAGCAATTAATGCAGACGGACATTCCTCCTTTGATTGTTTTCTGTAGGAAAATGTCATCAGGGAAGCTGGTGTTGGAATTGGTGCAGCTGATACAATGGGAACCAGGGGGAGGGAAGGGGGAGGGGAGAGGGACAGTTACTAATCAACTGCCCTCCCCTGCCCTGGGAACAGGGCATTTCTCTCTCTTTTCCTTGCAAAACAAAACAAAAAATCTCCACCAAAATTAAAGGGAGGAAGAAATTCTGAATATTCTTGGGGGGGAAGACCCCCCCCCAACTCCATCACTGGAAACGGATCAAGAAATCTCCCTTTTGAGGAATCCGGCTATTTCTGTGAAAGCAAAGACCTGCACTAAGAGCGGAAGAAGAAGCCAAGCAAGCTGCAATGCCCTCTCCATTTTCAAAGCTCCCAAAGGTCGGGCTGGCAGCAGATTCTTTTTCATTTCATTTTCTGAAATTGGCTTCTGCTCTGAAAATGGGCTGAAAATTCCAGAGATCTAGGCTTCTTCTGCTATTTAAAAGCCAATAAACACGTCCACTTGTCAAAGGCAAAGGGCAAGGAAGGGCCTTTCACTTCTGTTGGGGTTTTCCAGGAAGTATCCAACTCGGGCCATCTAGCTTAGGGCTCTCCAACCTTAGCAACTTTAAGCCTGGAGGACTTCTGGGAGTTGAAGTCCTCCAGGCTTAAAGTTACAAGGTTGGAGACCCCTGTTTCAAGGTCCTACCTGATATACTCAAGCGTACACTCATTCCTGATACACTCAAGGGCTCCCAGAGCTGTGTGGGACTGTGGTTGGCTTCCAAGTGAGATTCAAGGTGCTGTGGCACCCTTTAAAGGCAGGGCTCTCCTACCTTGGCAACTTTAAGCCTGGTGGATTTCAACTCCCAGAATTCCCCAGCCAGCTGACACCCCCCCCTCCACCCTCGAGGAGGAGAAACAAAAGGGGACTTTCTTCCTTCTCTAGGCAAACATTAAAGGCGTTGGTTTCACAGTATAAACCCAAATAGGCTCCCTCAAAATATCTTGCTAGAACGTGTCATGTTTGCATGAGAAATGTTAGGGTAAGGCATATGAACATTTAATCACTTGTTCAATTTATTAAAATCCTAATGATTAATTGACTAATTAATTCATTACCCAGTGAAGGCTGTCTAAGTTTCATATTATGAAAATTAGTGCCATCAACTTAGCAACCAATCATCCATTTTTCTTTCGTTAGTGTTAATTCCTTGGGGGTTCAAAACGGCACCAGCACTCGGAACCCAAACCTGACTATTCATGAAAACAACCCAAGGGACCCTTCTCAACTTCACAGCCCAACAAGTATTGAATGGCCACCTCCCCCTATCAGTGCTGAAGGATGAGGAAGCCCCACCTGCTCTTCACGTAATTGATGATGGTTTTGGCTTGATCGATGGTGAAGAACTCAAACCCGCCGCTTATCTCTGAATTGCTCAATCCGATGCCAGCCATGGCGCTGGCTAGTTCCTGGATGTTCTCTTCCAGGCTCATGTGATAGGCTGCAATGCAAAGGGAAAGATGAGTGAGCATCTGTGGTTCAACTATTACAAAGTCTGCACTACTATTACTGCTAATCTTCTCATCACTCCTTATCACCCACCCCCTCCCACTTGTGATTGTAGGACTGTAACTTTGTCCCTTGTATCCTTACGATTTATATTGACTGTTTCCTAGTATGATTTGATTGTTGATTGTACCCTATGACTATCATTACATGTTGTACCTTATGATTCTTGATTCTTAACGAATGTATCTTTTCTTTATGTATACTGAGAATATTTACACATACCTAGCCAATAAAGTATTCTATTCTATTTTATTCTACTCTATTCAATGTGGCTGTGATACGCAAAGAGTTCTCCAGACTCCAGCAAACCCACTCTGAAGATAAACCTCCACGCAAGCATTGGCTTCCATACATTTAGATCATGTGAAAACGTAATGCTTATGCTGAGATTTCTCTAACGTCCAATCTTTGCCTCAATAGTGTGAAAAGATGGTTATCTTCATCCCATTTGTGTTATAGCAGAGGAAATCTCCCGTTTGATGCTGGGTCCAGGTAAATATGCCCAAAAAACTCCCCCAGCCCAACCAGAGATCAAGTCAGTGACCAATCAGGATTTACAGATGTGACCACGTGACATGAACTTCATCTTCCATGAGGTATTAACTACATTTCCCATGAAGCATTCCCTAAAGGGGGTAGCTCTCATTCCTAAACGAACTACTATACTGTCTAACCGGCACACACATATTGAAGAAAAGGCTTTGCACACATAACATACACACAAAGTGATAGAGGAGGGTATGGCTTATCAGGGAAATGCTCCCAAGCATGCTGGTGTTCTGACCAAGGCTTCCTGAGATAGTAACGATCACAACAGCTGGGACATTCCTATGGTTACCACCAAGTCTGTGTTTTCCCCGACTGAGGCTCCAAGGAGGAAATCAGCTCCTGGGAAAAGGAGGAGCAGATCTGGGCAAAGCTGGAACCATGAGAGGGTTATTTTCTGGAGAAAACTGGAGGGGCTATGCTGGCCAAGTGGTGTATGACTTGCCCTGACTCTGAACTAACTGCCTGTCCGCTAACTCTGAACTGATTCAAGCTCTGCATTTCCTCACTGGTGAAGATCGTGGTGGTGGACTCTGGCACGAGAGTTACACTGAAACCACGCAGGCCCCTAGAAGTCAAAACGTTACTGGACTCAAAACAGTTTCCAAGAAAGCATTGAACCACCATTTGTCTGGGTTGATCTGAGTGTCTCTGCACTAGGGAGGGGGATGGACTGGAGAACTTCCAAGACCTCTTCCAACTCCTAAGATTCTATGATGGGGACAAGTCCACACAGAGGACATTTAATCTTTGACTGGACATCCTTCCAGAGAACTTCATACAACTTCTCAGTCTTCGGTATCTCCATAGGTGAGATGCTACGGATGCTGAATGTTCTCACGATAGTCAATCTGTTATTGTGCTCTCCAGCCAGTGTATGGGAATTGGATAGTTAGGTAGCAATTGTGAGCTGTCCCCTTAAGGGAATGCATCATGGTAAATGCAGTTAAGGTATCCTGGGAAACGTAGTCCATGTCATGTGACCACATCTGTAATCCTGATTGGTCACTAAATTGACCCTCGGTGGGTTGGGGGAGTTTTCCTCACTCTTGGCTGAACTCACGGACTCGTGGTAACTGCTCCACCTCTACCGCTACGAGATGAGGAAAATAGAAGATAAACCATCTTTTTACTGTTCTATATTCTGTACAGTGGTGGATTTGTCTTCTGTACAGATGCAGACAGATAAACTCAACAAGACGTCCATAACAAAGTACATTTATTGGTTCATCAGGTATCCTCATAACTCACATTTGTGATGAAGTTATCCACCACTGTACAGAATACAGAATAGTTATGGTGGCCCAGTTGGAGGGCCAGGCAGGCAGGCTTTGGTGACAAAGGGCCTGAAAAGAGTCTCTTTTCTCCTGCCCATCGGAAAGACCAGTTATCCTCAACACAGGCTGTAGGGTGAAGGGAGCTGGCCTGCCCTGGCCCATCTCCAAGTAGGTCTAACGCAGCAGCCTGACCTCAGCCAAGAGTTGAGAAGCCAATTTTTAATTGCTTGGATTTGTCCATTCAGTTTACATGGATATATACAATGACGATGTACGATGATGTTTTAGTAAATCAATTTTAAAGTAAATTCTTGGGATAGAAAGCAGATGTGCACAACCAGAGATGCTCCAAGTTCTTTACTCTAATGGGCACACTTTGAATCTTAAGCGTTTCAGCATCTAACCCAAAGATATTTTAATCTCTCCTGGTTTGTCAGATAGATTAGAAGATGCAACACGATAGAGCCACAATACCCTTTCCCTTCTTGCTGTTGCAGATGCTCTGACACTTTCCATTACACTACAGATAAGGCTGAGATTCATATATTAACAAAGTTATACAAATGTCACTTTTAAAATATAGCTAATGCAGACTGTAATATAAGCCTTTTTGGAAAACACGCACCAGATTTTCCATCCATGGTTCCAGATGGGCTTTTCTGCAAAGGATAAACGAAATCCTGAAATGCTAGAAAGTTTTCAGTTCAAGTGCCAAAGTCCCTTGTCACAAATTTCTTCATAGGTTAGACAACTCTCTCTTCTAGGAGAAATATTGTTTTCACTATAAAGCGATGCCAAGCTGCTTTTGTCAAAAGGCTTGGCTGATTCTTGTCATGCTATTCTGGCTTTGTTTTTGCTTGAATCCCAGGAGAGAAATCAACATGCCTGGCATTTGCCAAGCATGAATGCAAACAGAGCACTTGATGATGGGTAGGTATTGCTCTCCTGGGCAGGTGAGGGTGTCCAAGGAGGGTGCTCCATGGCTTCAGAAGCTGCATGGCTCCATGGGCTGAACTAACCTCTGTTCAGAACCTGTATCTGTTTGAGCTCTGAAATATCTCAGGAGCAACCTGGTTAAATCCATCTCTCTTCTTCTGGCATTTTTGTGGCAAGATAATTTAAGCTACAAGAGCAGATTAAGGCCAACACTAACTGTGGTTTGCAAATCCAAGTTAATTGGGTCCATATTGTAGAATGCCAGGTCTAATCAAACCATATTTGTGGCCAGGTCCAGATGTTAAGTCATTACTTGGTGTAGATGTGAGCAACTTCTGAGGACTCAAAAGGCTCCTATTTAAACCCCCCACTTCCTGGGGGGGTGGGGAGGGGCACTGGTGGAGGCTGGCTTTGAGGACAGGCCTATTATTTATTTAGTGTGGTTGTAGACCACTCCCATTGTTACAAATACAAAAAGGGGAGGCGGGTGGGAACTTCCACCATGCACCCCATGACAGGGAAAAATCACATGGAGCCCAAGAGTCACAATCTATTTCTAGAGTTTGTTGCCATGGAAAACGGTATACAAATGCAAGGAATAAATAAACATATTATCCTTTCAATAACAACAGCTAGTGAATTCAGGGTAAAATCACAATTTTGTGGGGGCCAGGGACATTCCCAAATAACGGCCCCTAATATTCTTATATATAGTATTCCAAGGAAGAATGGGTACGCTTGTACGATGCGGCTGAACTTACTCTCCAGATTATCCAGCAATAAATTGAGGAGAGTCAGGAATCCTCCAATCTGCACAGATGAGAACTCTAATCCTTTGGCCCACCAAAATCCAGAGACATAATAATCCAGTAATGCAGCTTCTGCCAAAGATGTCAATCGATGCTTCAGATTCAGAAACTCTTCCAAACTCCTGTAGTTGAAAAATACCAGAACACAAAAGTACACCTATCTGTGTAATTGTGCCAATTTACTTTCAACGGGGCAAATTTTGCAAACCCAGGAATGAGCAGAAATCGATGGGTCTCCAAAAGTTTGGACCAAAACCACTGCCAGAAACTTTACCATTTAAGTTTAAGCTGCTTCTGGAGGACAGATCTCCCCATATGGATTTTCTGACTTACATACCAACAGGAACATGACATTTCTGAAAATATTTTAATACCACAGCTAGGCAGAGTCAATGTCTAAAACTAAATCTGCATTGTATTTGTACTAAAAACTAAATGATATTTTAAAAAACGATACTGACATTCACAGCTTATGGATTAGAGAATTTGGGTACCTGATAAATGGTTGCAAGTCTTAAAAATATAAAATTTGTTTCACTGGATTTAAAATTAAAACTGATTCACATTTTATTATGAGTTGACTGACCAAGAAAATATTGGGAAGATTAGACGTTGCAAATAAAAGAGGCCTTGTTTGCATTGCTCCTTCTGAGCATCATTTAGATCATGAGTCCTCAACCTTGGCAAGTTTAAGCCTGAAGGACTTCAACTCCCAAAATTCTGAGAGTTGAAGTTCTCCAGGCTTAAAGTTGGCAAGGTTGGAGACCCCTGATTTAGATGGGATCACATGGTGGTCTCCTCTCAAGACCCTCAACCACGACCTGGGTCTCTGAGACTGACTTGGAAACTGTTGGGGAGGGCCACAATCTGTGGCATATTGAGGAATGTAACTTTGTCCCTGGAGTGAAGAATGACATCCACAGAAGCTCCATTTCTCTTCAAAAGGAAAGAACACACATACCCCAAGAGCCCAAGTCACAGGGTTTCCCTCGCACACAGACACACTCCCTCTGCAAACCAACTGGCTGCTGTCTCGACAGAGGATGGCAAGGGCAAGCTCTGTCGATGTCCCAATCAAACTTACTTCTCAACTCCTGTGATATCCTGTTCCAACATAATGCTAATCTCAGCAAGTGATAGAAACTTCCAAGCCATTTCTTCTTCATCTCTATTAATTTTGTCATCATCCTACAGAGCAAAACAATGAATTACAGAACAATAGCACCCACACAAAAGCAGTACATTCAACCGCAAGGATTTTTAAAAAAATTAGTGCATAAAGAGAAACAATGGCAATTGTCCACACCAATTTAGCTGATTTACAGCAGGAGCAGGAACAGACAGATAAGAGCAGAATTAATTGGCCTTGCATTTGGAAATGTTTTTTTAAAAAAGACAATTCAATGCAGCAAAGCAGAAATTCTTATTTTTGCTAGGTCACCACTGGCCCTTGAGCAAATTTGAAACACACCCTGCAAGGCCTGGGATAGACCTTTGGCAACAGCTGTTGTTCCTTCTGCAATCAGCAAATGGGGATGGAAAGGAGTACATGGAAAAACGACAAAAAGGCCCCAAATTATAAAAAGGCAAGTGTTCTGTTACTGTAGTTTTGGTTCTTTTAGGAAAATTCTATCCATGCCTCTCCACATATCAGAATCAAAACAGGGATGTGGTTTTGCAGCAGGAATTTATGTGTTTGTTTATTTGTGTTTGTTTTTATTGATTTATTTATCAATCAACTAATTCATCCATCCTCTCCCACCCAAACCTGTGGGCAGCCCAATTGGCCAAAGGATATGGGGGCCAAGGGCCAGGGCAGCCCCGGGAAGACCGGCTGACTTCAAAAAGGCCACAGAATACATGAAGTGGGAGGGGGGCAAGGGGCTGGGGCCTATATGCCCTTTTAGGCCACTGCCACAATGCCAGCCTCGCCGGAGCCTGTCGTTGCCACACTGCAAGGCTGCTCAAGTCCAACCAGACCCGGATCCCTTGTGCAGCTAGCTGCTCCTCCGTTGCTTTCTTCTTCAGCCAGGCCATTTCTCCTGCCCTCACCCCCAAGTGGCGAATGCAGCCCTTCCTTCTCTTCCTCCCAGCCCTTGGAGAGATTCGAGGGAGAAGCGCCTCTGTCCCCCGAGAAGGTCCTGAGAATGTCCCCCCGCAGGATCTTCAGGGGAGACAGAGCATCGGGTTCCCGGAAACTCGATCCCAAACTCCACCCGGGGACCAAATGGCGACCCCGCCAGCAACAACAACACCCCCGCCCCCCCAACCCAGCCTGGCGCTTTGGCGGGAGGCCTGCGGGAACCTCCCCGGGCGAGGAGAGCGGCAGCTCTGCCCGGCTGCCTTCGAGCCCCCGGGACCTTGCGGCGCCGTCCCCTCACCCGGAGGCTGCCCGGGAAGCGAGGCTCGTACCTGCAGCATTGACACGAGGCTCCCCCGCTCTCGGTCCGACGTCGCCGCCGCCGATGCCCTGGTCGCCATGTCGCCGCTCGGTTGCCAGGCAACCGGGCCACGCGGCCCCCGCGGGACAGTCGCCCTCGCGCCGGCGCCGGGTCCGCCTCGCCGCCTCCTTGCAGGCCGGACAGGCGGACTAGGACCGAGCGAGGGTTGGATGGATAAGTCTCCGGGGCCCGGCGCCTGAGCCGACGGGGGCGGCCCGGGGCTCTCTTAGTAACCCTGGCGGGTAGGGAGGGCAGAAGCCGGACCAGCTCTGCCTTCTGTCTCTCCGTCTCTCTCGCTTTCTCTCTCTCTCCTAAAGGGTCCCGAACCTCTCTTGCAACCCCCGCCCCCTCCCGTTTGTGAGCCCTGCCACCTCCGTGTGCAAGGCGTCCCGACCTTGGGAAGCCCCCAAAAGCTCCAGCCTGGTGCAAAACGTGGCAGCTCACAGAGTTGGTGAGCACATCCTGATACACTTCACTCAAGTGATCCCAGAGCTGCGTGGGACGGGGGTTGGCTCCCAGGTGAGATCCAAGGTGCTGTGGCACCCTTTAAGGCCGGGGTCTCCCACCGTGGTAACTTTAAGCCTGGCGGATTTCAACTCCCAGAGGTTTCTCCTCCAAAACTCCCTTTTCTTTCTCTTCCTCGAGGATGGAGCGGGAGGGGGTCAGCTAGCGCAAGGGTCTCCAACCTTGGCAACTTTAAGCCCGGTGGACTTCAACTCCCAGAATTCCCCAGCCAGCTTAATGTTGCCAAGGTTGGAAACCCCTGATCCAGAGAGAGAAACAACCTAAGAACATTACAAAGAGAATATTACCCAAGTGACCAAGCCCTTCAGCTCTGCTTTGAAGAAAAGACACATTTGCCTTTCTGAAGAAGACAATCTACAGTCCTCATCTTCTTCATAGTTATCCAATTCGTCTCATGGTCTTCTAAATTCGATATTATGTGACACCAGGAAGCTTCTTTCTCATCTGAGGATGAACAGGGCAGCTTCAAACTCAAGGGGGGTGCTACACTCCCCCCCCCCCCCAAATCACCCTCTCCCAGCATAGGCCAGTGGCAGACAAAAGAGCATCAGGCTAAATTCCCTGAATCCCATTTCCTCAATTAGAGAAGAGAGGAGAGATTTGCTGCTTTTAAAAGTCAAAACACACTTAATGAGAGCTTAAAACTCCTCAGTCAATTCTCCTCCTCCTCCTCCTCTTCCTCCTCCTCACATTCCTAAGCTTTCCCATTGACTTATGTTTTGATGATCCAGCCAGTCAAAAACCACCTAGGATTAGCAAACCGCAAATATTTAACTCTGAAAAAGCATTTCTTTTAAGGGTTCTGCTTTAACAGTTACGGTTCGTATCATATGTAGATCTTTTATGGAAGTATAAAAAACGTATTTTGATAAAGCTTCAGAGATCTATAGATCTAAAAGTTATTTGATAGCGGTGGTGGGATGCTACCGGTCTAACAACCTTTAAGGTCCTACCTGGATCCAGAGCAGGTTATCTGAAAGGCCATTTTCTCCCCACTTTGAGGCCTGGAGGAAGAAACTCCAGATCCCATCTACATACCTGACGGGATCCTGAAGTGAGCATTTGCGACTGCTGGTCAACCCGCAGGGGAACAGGGAAAACTCCAGGTGTTACACAGAAGAAGGGCAGGTGGTGATGGTAGGCTTGGACTTTGAAAGTCATCTGCTCTTGTGTGTGTCCTCTTTTTTGGATACTGCATTAGATTGAATTGATGGGTGGGTAATCCTCTATGACTTTGAGAGAGGGGGGGCTTTTGATAGGCGATATTGCTGGTGGTTAACTGTGCGGATGAGGACCAGAAATCAAGTCAAAGTGAAATAAATAAACCAGTAATGGCTTTGCTGAAAGCCTCTCAGAAGAACAGGCCATCTTCGGGAGCTGCAGGAATGCTGAGCATGGTAGAAAACTCCCCAGCAATTCCATTTAATTCTCCCCATTTTTCTTCTGTCTCACAGCGGACTGTGTCTCTAGCTTAAAATAGCCTCTTTAATTGACAATAATAGATGCCTATTTAGCAGAGGAGGAAATAACAGCCCTGATGCCGCCTTCCGTTGTAAAGTGTTGCAGGAAATTCATATATTGGTAGACATTTGCAAGGCTTTGGCTTTAGCATCTAACAACTGAGCAAAATGCTGCAATTGATTCTGCCAGGCAGCGCCCTCAGCACCCAGAAGGGGGCGGGGGTTTGAAATTGGGCCTGCGGAGGGGCTGTTAGAGGGTCTGAGAAGCCTGAGTCTTGTAGAGGAAGAGGAGACCCCACCCTCCAACTATAAAAGTTGAGCTTTGGATTTAATGCAAAAAAAAAACCCCCACCTAGAACAGAGGTGGGACAGGAGGGCCAAAGGAAGAAGGCGAAGGAAACTGCAACCCAGGGAAACTTTTCATAGACTCTTTGGATTGGAACAGGTGTTCATTTAATGGGGTGAAAATTAATTTTTGCAATATTTTTTAGTGAGGGGCTTCTAAAAATATGTGCTTTTACACCAAGAATTGAAATCTGTTATTTTTGCAACTGCACAACGTTTAGCTTGGAATGGTAAATCCACGTCTGATCATATACCCTGCAAATACTGCTAACTTTATCTTGTCAAAATTACGCCCTGTGCTACATAAATTAAAGTTTTTTTTTTCTGCATGAATCTTATCTAGCCAAGCAAAAAAAAAAATAATCCATGCGGTCATAAACTAACACCAGAAAATAATTATCTGTGTTACAAGACCATTCAAGCAAGTTTCATCAAGTCTTGTTTTGATTCGTTCTTCGACACCAGCCGCCGACTTGCTTCTTGGCCTCTGATAGGACGTTTCTCATGTGTCTACCCTCTGCTTGCTGCCTCTGCGACCTGTTTCACACATCTCACTATTGATTGGGTGTGACGGGGCCACTGTGGTACTTCAATCAATCAGAATAGAGCTGGAAGAGACCTCGGAGGTCTTCCAGTCCACCTCCCTGCCATTTCAGATAAGTGATTATCCAGTCTCTACTTAAAAACCTCCAGTGATGAAACACCCATAACTTCTGAAGGCAAATTGTTCCACTTGCATTGGTTCATCAGTGAACGTTTTTATTTCCACCGCAGACAGTTTGCACGTCAAAGGTGGCTCATAGACACCTCCTGACCAGTCATTCAGCTCCAGCAGAGTGGCTATTCTGGCGTGAGCTCTACCCACTGCATGGCACCACCTTCACAGACAGTATTAACATTTGTAGAATCTCCTCCTTAAAGGCCTTCAAGCTTTTGTCAGTGCCTTTCTTCTTTGTGAAATAGACCAGGTTATCTGCCATCACTTGAGCAGGTTTCCCTGTTTCTCTAGAGTGAAATGATAAAAGATATCTTCCACCCAGTTCCACTGCACACAGAATAACGTTCTCCTTTGATGGTACTGGGGAATTGCTGGTGTGAATTGTTCGCTGGGGAATTGCTGGTCTGAAAAGCTTATGATATGTATGCCGTTATTTACCAAGCGCATCTAAATTATATTAACGTCACCAAAATATCTTTACAATCCCCAAGGCATGTCACAGCTTTTGAGCAGGCCTAATGTTTGGAAATTGAAAGTTGAAAAATTAGAGTCCCCACGACTCGCTTATAAACACTTTTTAAGAGGAAGATTTAAAAATAAAAGGCAAGAATGGTAGAAAACGAGCAAGGCCCCCCTAACTTTACCCTATACATCTCTTGAGAAAGTAAGCGGATGAGGTCTGAGTAAGTGAGGCAGCTTTGATTTGAGTGGATGTGGAGAACTTTAATTTCTGTGGCTTTGCAGCTTCCCTGTAGCCAGATGGGTCCTGGCCAGGGGCATATTGTAGAAGCCTCTTTCCAGGTTTGCAGAAGTTTTCTGGGACCCCAGCAGCTGGAGGAAGCCAGCCAAGGATGAGACATTGGAGAGCATTCAGAAACATCAGCTGGTGCCAGAGCTGGTGCTGTTTTCAGGGGCAGGAGACATCCTGCTTTGCAAAGCACAAAAGCTTCCAAGGCATTAAATATGGAGTTTGGAATAAATTCATTGGGAAGTTCAATTTTAGAATCAATTCTCGGTTCAAGGAATCCATAAGACTGATTGAAATAAAATAACATAAATGAAAACCAAGCAAACAACTGGGTTGCAAAAATGCAATTACTGGGAAAACAGCCCCATTTGCCTGATTGAAAGTGCTGTCATGCTGTTATTAAAATATCTTTTGATGGATTGTAAATGGTGCAGATAGTTCATAAAGGAGCGCAACAGATTTGTCTTAAGGGGAAAAAATGGGCTTCATTTTGAAGATGGAAGCAATCTTTTTGATCGGGTGTTGATTGAAATCACTTGTACCAAACAACATGCGTTCCTCCTTTTGAAACCGGCATCTGGCTGGGATCTGATTTAGTGCATTCTTGCCATGAGATCCAATTCATCTCCGGGCCAAGAAGACAGGCTAATTGAGATATCCCATAGATATTTTTGAATGCATTATTTTACTAGCAAAGAAGCTGGTATGTGACAAAAATACTTATTAAAGTTTTGTCAGGAAGGATTTGCATGGAAAGATTTGTAAATATTGTCAGCGCGTTGTTTGCACAGAAGGAATCGGATAGGAGACCCAGTATATATGTAGGTGGATTGACCAAGTCAACATTATTTTTCTTGTTGCTCATCTTCTATTAAGGCTGATGTCTATAAAATAAATAAATATTTTTATATAAAATAAATATTCCCACTGCTCACTAGTTCCATCTTTCTGGAGCTTTGTAGGGCCCCTTTCGCAGGAATTTTCTTGAAATGACTGTGAAATTGGCTGACGATAAGCACTTTTTTCAAAAACGGTTCTCAATCAGATGCCTGACCTGGCTCCAAAACTGGAGATCAAACTGAGAAAGAGGCTTCCCATAGCCATCTCTGCCTTGACAGCAGCCACTCTAGGGCCCAGCCATTGTTTTCAATGCAGCCCCCGCACCCAATGCATCCTTTCCTGTTTTTAAGGGAGCTCTTTGAAGCTGTCGAGAGAAACCCGTAGTTGGAACTGATGCTGAGCTGACTGATCGGATGGGATTCTAGCAAAGCTAATACCGCAGCGACGGTAACCCAACTGGACTCATCTAGAGGGAAATATCTCTGCTATTGTAATCTTTCCAGGCCATTAGGCAGCATAATGCAAACCTACCCATTTCTTGAGAAGTGTTAGTCATTTTAAAAAAGGTTCTTCTGCCGTCTCGGCTGAGAATGAGAAATTCCTTGGTTTTCCCATGCAACCTTCTACATCAGACCCGGGTGAAATGATTGATCTAAAATATAAACAGGAAACTGCTCAGTCATGACGAGTTATTTCCTAGAGGGATATTTTTCTAGCTCATTTTCTATTTTGTGAGTGTAATTCAATAGCAGCATTTTGTAGCCTATCTCCTATAATGGAATATATCATTAGTTTTACAGCTAGATGTGTTGATTCTCACTGGATCTATGTGGCGTCATTCTAATGAGGTTTTAATAGCAAGCATGAAAAAGAGGCGACTTTCTCAGATCAATAATACTGTATGATTCAAACTCCACACTGTAAATGATTAAAATGTTAGCAGGAGCTTCTTGCTTAGCAGGTTAAGTTCCCCTTCCGCTCTGTCTCTTCCTTGCAGATCCATCTTGTTCTTTTTATTTTCATTTTAGCCAGAGAATTGGGTGATGCAGTTCCACCACTTTTCTCTTATGTTACCAGGCAAGCCTACGGGAGATATTTATGCACCTTCTTGAGGAGGAGGGCAGTATTTTTATTTATTTATTTGTTTGTTAGTTTGTCAAACATGTACAAGATAACAAATATAGGTATGAACATAAACAAGAACAAAGGAAGTAAATACAGAGAAATGGGGACAGTAAGACAGGGATGGTAGGCACGCTGGTGCGCTTATGCACGCCCCCTTTAAGGGCCTCTTAGGAATGGGGTGAGGTCCACAGTAGACAGTTTGAGGTTGGAGCTATGAGGGGCTGAGCTGTAACAATGGAGTTGGGTACGGCATTCCAGGTGTTGACCACTCTTGCTGAACCAAACTTGATTGCAGGAAATACGACTTCAGCAACAGAGTGGTCAATGCCTGGAATACTCTACTTGACTCTGTGGTTTCTTTAACCTTGGACTGTCTACTATTGACCTCACCCCTTTCCTAAGAGGTCTGTAGGGGGCATGCATAAGCACACCAACGTGCCTACCGTCCCTGTCCTATTGTTTCTTTTATTTTTCTTATATGTATTCATGTATTCATAACTATGTTTTTACTTATACAGTGGTACCTCTACTTACGAAATTAATTCATTCCGGAAGCCGTTTCGTAACGTGAAAATTCCGTAAGTAGAGACGCATTTTACCCTTTAAATGCTCTAATCCATTCCAAGCCCCCCAAATTCAGACAATAATGTTTTATAAATTATAATATTTCGTTAATACCTGTAATAAAAACATGTTACATTACTGTGTCTCCAGCTATCTCTTTCTATCTGTTTGGATTTCGCTAGACTGAAAACGCGGCACGGTGCGTTACTCTCATCCCATACACAAAGATCCCTCCTAGCCAATGGGATGCCAGGAAGATGCTGGGAGATAACCAATGGCAGAGCAGCTCGGATGCGCCATTTTCAAACCAAGATCAAACTGCGCAAATTAGCGCGAATTTTGAAATTTTTGGCCTTTCGTATCTTGAAACATATTTCGTAACTAGAGACGATATTTTCTCGACGACGTGCTTCGTAACCTGAAACTTTCATAACCAGAGCCTTTCGTAAGTAGAGGTACCACTGTACCTATTATTTTGTAAGCAATTGACAAACCAAATAAATAAATAAATAAAATAAATGAAGTCATATTTTCTGCAATTGAGTTTGGAGCGGTTTACCTTGAGTTTGTATCAGTTGTTTGCCTGTGTACTACTGTGATTGAAGCTGAAGAAGTCATTGGCAGGCTAGACGTTATAGCAAACAATTTTGTGTACTAGGCTTAGATCGGACTGCAGGCGGCACAATTCCAGATTGTCCAGGCCCAAAATTTCAAGCCTAGAGGCATAGGGAATTCTATTGTGAGTGGAAGAGTAAAGAAATACCTCTGAAGCCGCTCAATTCAGAGGTGGTATTCAGCAGGTTCTGACCAGTTCTGGAGAACTGGTAGCAGGGATTTGGAGTTGTTCGGAATACCCCCTCTGACTGGCCCCTCCCCCATCTATTCTCTGCCTCCCACTGAGTCCCAGCTGGTCGGCTGGGTCTCCTTTTGTTGCCCTGCACAGGAGAAAGGAGCTGGAAAGCAGGTTAGTGGGGTGAGGAGGGAATGGGGATTTTGCAGTATCCTTCCCCTGCCACCCTCACCAAGCCATGCCCACCAAGCCACGCTATGCCCACAGAACTGGTAGTAAAATTTTTTGAATCTCACCACTGTCTCAATTGTGTTAATGTCCAATATACAGTGCAGATTCCAGGTGGATTTCAGAGACCAAGAGCCCGGGCAAGTTTTTGTTTTTCTGTCAGATTCTCAGAGTGCTTGAGGACTTCCTTTGGTGGCATTTTGTGCTGGCCACCATTGCTGTAGTGGCCGCCTCTTACTTCTCCTCCTTCTCTCCCTTTGCAATTAGGAAAGACCCCAATGGAAGCGTTCCCTAAGCCAAGGCCTTGGTGAACCACTTGAGGGAAGAGAGCAGAGGGAGAAGGGGGATTTCCTCAGGCCCTACTTTGTGCCACCCAGGAGAATTTCATGGAAACTTTCCGTAATTTGAAGGAGAACTGAGAGGGAAGATGGCTGAGGGAGAATGTTTGGTCTCCCAGCACTCCAGCTCAGATCTGGGCAGGAGCTGAATTTGGGAAGAATAATGGAGGTTTCATCAACATTGCAAATCCAGGACAATCCCTGGAAAATTACCAACTCATCTTGCATAATATTTAAAATCTTCAGAGTGAACCCCAGCATTTCTCCTTCTAAAGCAGTTTCATTCTCTTCTACTTTATTTTATGGGCTTTAGTTGGTTTCTGCTGTCTTGCTTAACTTGCAGAGATCTTTTAAAGCAGTGGTTGCCAACCAGTGGGCCGGGGACCACTAGTGGTGTGTGAGAAAATTTTGGTGGTCTGCAGAGAAGTGTCACCCCCAAAGCAATTAATCCAGGCTGTGTGGGAACACAAGGCTGTGCCGCCCACATGGCCTGTGGGAACTTGCATTGCAAACAACACAAGGCATTGAGGGAAGGGGGAAAAGGGCAAGGGGAGAACTCGCCCCACATGCCTTGCCTAGCCACCAGGTTGCTTCTTTCCACTTCTTTCTTCTTCTGCTTTTGGCTGCATGCAAGGAAAGCAGCAAAAGTCTTTCTTTCTCTCCCCCAAACTCCACCAGAAATGAGTCTTTGGGGCACTGCAAGGCATCCTGTTCCAAGAGGCTGCACTGGCACAACAAGTCTCACAAAGACTCACTTCTGGCGGAGTTTGGGGGAGAGAAAGAAAGACTTCTGCTGCTTTCCTTGCATGAAGCCAAAAATATATCTCTCTCTCTCTCCCCTGATTGATTGATCGGTAGGAATTGATGATAGGAATTGATGGTAGGAATCGGTAGGAATTGAATAATTGATCGGTAGGAAAACGGGGTGGGGAATTTTCGTGCAGACTTTTTTGGGGATTTTCCTGGGAAAACGTCAGCAAGCCACCATCAGCCAAAATTCATATTAGTGGTCCACAGGATTTAAAATTATGAGTTTGATGGTCCCTGAGGTCCAAAAGGTTGGCGACCCCTGTTTTAAAGATCATTAGTGTGAACTTTAGTGCAAACCTTAGTCTATTGTTGTGAGCCACCTGGACTCCCTTAAGATGGGCAGCCGTATAATAAATAAATGTTGGATTAAAAATAAATATTTTTAGAAAAACAGAATAAGAATACTTTAAATTAAGAAATAATGACATGTAACTGCATCCTCTAAATTCAAGGAGGGAGGGAGGGAAGGAGGAAGGAAGGAAGGAAGGAAGGAAGGAAGGAAGGAAGGAAGGAAGGAAGGAAAGGGAAGGAAGGAAGGAAGGAAGGAAGGGAAGGGAAGGAAGGAAGGAAGGAAGGAAGGAAGGAAGGAAGGAAGGAAGGAAGGAAGGAGCAGGGGAGGGAGAAAAGAAAGAAATCCTTAGCTTCCTTTTCCAGTGTATAAAACAGGAATAGTAACGGCTGGCAGTCTGTGTATGTTGCAGAATGGTTTGCAAATATTAATCATCCTGCGTTTTTTGGAATCAGCTGAATCCAAGTCATTTATAGAAGAAATCCAACCCACCCATCACAATTATGTGAGTGAGTCCAAAACAATTCCTGAGAAGATACTTAAAATTTATGCTTGCTGCAGCAATTGCAGGATATTTAAAACAAGGAAATGGGAGACTATGCAAAAGTAGAAAAAAATAGGGTTTAATTACAAAGAGTGTTTCCTACAAAGATATTAAAACTATTATTTAAAGACCTCTGTCCTGAAATAATGTGTTGCATTAAGCATTGTACAGTAACCCAATAAAGCTAATAAACTGCAAATTGCAATTGATTTGAATGGACTTTTTATGCCTGGCTACTTGCAGCATTGCAGCCGCTGTAATTAAAAATAATACTCCCCCAGCTATAAGAAGCATCCATCATCGTGAATCATAAGTGCAATTCAACAGTCAATGAATTCTAAAGAATTAAAATGAAATATTTATGCCCATCTAAATTTCTGAAGGAGAATCAGGCGCTTACTTTTTGAAGAGCAACCAAATGCTGAGGATTCATTTTTCTTGCCAATTACCTGTTTTTTGTAGGGTGTTTTTTTGTTTTTTGTTTTAATGGATTCTGGATCCAACACCAACTTCAGTACAATATAATTTCCAGCTGAATATATAATGTGCCTCGATTTTTCTATCGGCACTTTATCATCCCGATTAACAGCAACACAGAAAAATATAGCGACACCCAGCACTTAGGTCAGTGGCACTGCTGTAAATCTGTTCCAAAACATTATATAGGACCTGTAAAAATAAATATTGTGTACTTTAAAAAGTATTGCGCCCGTCTATGTTGTGTTTCCTAGTAAGATTCCATTAAAGTGTTAAAAAAAAAAATGCATGGTCCAAATAGAATTTGTGTTCAGCATGATGGCTTTGGACCTAAAACCTTGAAGCATAAAAGGCAATTGGCTTCTGAGTGCCAGAAAGACTCATCTCACAAAGGAGAAGGGAGAACTAGGATTCCTAGAACTTTGCTGGCTGCGGAATTCTGGGAGTTGAAGTCCACAAGTCTTAAAGTTGCCAAGGTTGGAGACCCCTGTCCTAGAAGATGGCAGGAGGGGCTGCCTCCAAAAAGGCTCTGGGGTCACTTCCCTTCAATCAGGTCCAGAGAAGGGCTTGGAATTTGCCTTTTTCCTGAGAGAAGAACAAGGTGGGGAAGGGAGGGGGCCCTGAGAATCAAGGCCCCATGCATGCAGTGAAGAGATGTCCATCTCTTGGGGTGAGCTTCAGGACTGTTTGATTTCATGAAGGGATAAAGATATTCACACATGCTTTGGATGCATATTTTGTCTCTCAGAATGGAAAGCTCCCGATATGAAATGGAAATAACAGTTGGATCCTCCAGGCCTTGCAGAAGCTTCCTTAGTTCCACATGTTTGGGTTCAGACGAGAAATCTTGCACCCACAAAGACAGCTTTGGAAATCGCTGTCTTCCTTTGTCACTTCACCCAAACTTTGTATCAGCAAATGAAATAGGACTACCCTTGACTAGGGAAAGACAAGAAGCAAATTATTTTTTTTCACTGTTTTAAGTTTTGATTTTTTTTTCTTTTTGTAAAAGACCAATTGCCATTTTCCACAACAAAATATTTTTGTGGTTGAAAGAAATTGGCAGGCTTAAGTCGATTTACATCATCCAGTTCATTGGGACTGTTCATTCAGTTCAATCAGAATAATTACTTGAATTCATAAGATCAATTCGGTTTGTTCAGTCATTCAGTTTGAAGGAGCTAAATTAGTCAAATGTGATTTGGTCCAGTTTGGATTCAAACATTTATATTTGTCCATAACAGGGGTATCAGAATTAATCTGTATCAAATTGATTAGGAGGCACCTGGTTTGATTCAACAAACGGAACTGAATCTTTGCTTCACGTCAAAAACTCAGGTTAATTTGGAGTTGATCCAATTGCCCTCAAACTGTTTCCTGAACCAAATATTCACAGTGGTCTTCCCTGTTCCTTAGTCTTTGACTCTTCCTGGTGAGTTTCCAGTACCTGCTGGGACCTCCCCACCAATTATTCACAGACTGCAAAAGACCCCATCATTCTTTGTGTAAGCCCTGTTCACTTCTGCAGATATAACCCAGCTGGATTCAGAAAGGAGATCATATCCCTCAGCCCCATTAAAGGGCCCTGGGATCCTATCAATCAGGGATGCCAATAAAGCAGGTTTCCTCAATATAAAGCAAGGGGATCTTTGCATTCAGATTTATTGCGTGGCTAAACTTGGAAGCAACAAAGTAGCTTTTTAATTATTCCAGATATGGCTTCCAAGGCATGATTAACATTATTGTTGTACAATATTTTATCTCCTGCCAAAAATTGCATTCAGACATCATTGGTAAAATGGTAATTATGCTTCTGAATATTGCTGAAACTGATAAAGTTGTAAGATAGAGTGTATGGAAAGAATTGCTTAGGTGGGACGATGGGGAGATGGTCCATTTATTATGTACTGGGATATTCAATATAATCCTATAACTCCAGAAGGGTATTTTTCTGTAAATGTATTATGATAATATAAATATTTTTCTCATTAAATGAAGTGGTTGTCTTAAGTGCAAATCACGGCTGTAAAATTGAACAAGCAGCTCCCCTCAAGTGGAAAAAGAACCCCCAACAGCAATTGTAAGGGAATTTTAAAAATGTCAACTTTAATAGTTACATTATATTTCATGGCTTCTTCGCTGTGGGATTGTATCCTGAAGTGAAGAATAAAACTGGTAGCTTGGACTGTTGTAATTAAACTACTGTATATCTAACCACATGATTTCTCCTGCGGACAAATAAAATGTTTATTTTTGAAAGAGATGCATTTGGGGAGAAAAAAAGGCACTCCAGAGAACACAACGGGATCTTCCAAAGTACTTCAGACAAACACTTGCACTGTTGTGCTGGTAAGCAGATCACACCAACCGATTTAATGTCTGTCTCCACGACGGACACCCAGTGGAAACTACAAGCCAAAGTGGAGAGTTTTCAGAAAGTAATGCAGGGCAGGAAAAACTGAGATGTTAAAAATCCTTAGTGCAACAACTCAAGTTCTAGTAGAACACGCAAGCATGAAAAAATAGCTTGATGACATCCTTTTGTCTCCGTGTCTCTATCTTCATGTACAGAACTAGGAAAGTCCTTCAAAAATATATACAATTACATTGCAACGGTTGACTTTTTCGTTTTCTATGCCAGCTGGAAACTCGGGTGATGTGAAGAGAACGATGTGTCGGAGTGCGGTTTCCGGTCCTGCTTCCCAACGTTAGCTCACCTAAAATGGTCGCCTCAGATAACAAATGCAAGGGAACTGACAACAGCAGCTGTTTGTTCTTCAAATGCCAGCTTGGGTGAACTTCTTCTTCATTCTGTATATTAGACAGGTGCCCCAGGGGCCAGGGGTAGAAACTAATAGCCATTCCCAGGTCCGAGTTAGATGTGCCCACAGAAAGTCCCTGAGGAATTGTGGCTCTCAACGGAAGGAGCCAACTCTCCTTCCCACATTAATTATTACATGTGTACAATGAGATTGGCTGAGCCTCCCTTCGTGCAACCCCAACACAACTCACAGTGAAGACAGAAATCCCTAATCAGTCCCAATCTTATTACACTAGGTGACCTGGTTGCACAACATGCCGGCCCTGCAAATCTACGTTGGCATGAAGTTATTTTCTGTTCAGTAGTCTGACAGCCCATGTTCTTGTGTGGCTGGCTATGCTTCTCTACCTCCTACCCGATGGTAGGAGAGTGAAGAAGTGCTGACAGGGGTGTAAGTCGTCCCTGAGAATTTTCCTCACTCTTGTAAGGCAGCGAGCCCTAAGGAGGTCATCTAGTGGTATCATCTAGCCCATGATGTTTTGTGCTGTGCTCACCACCCTCGATTGATTGTACCTGTCAATGAATACTTCAGCTTCAACCATAACAATACAAGAGCACATAGTAGATACAAACTAAAAGATTAACCGCACCAAACTTGATTGCAGGAAACACGACTTCAGCAACAGAGTGGTCAACGTCTGGAATACTCTACCTGACCCTGTGGCTTCTTCCCCAAACCCCAAAAACTTTAACCTTAGACTGTCTACTATTGACCTCACCCCTTTCCTAAGAGGACTGTAGGGGGCGTGCATAAGCGCAGCAACGTGCCTACTGTCCCTGTCCTATTGTTTCTTTTTATTTTTTTCCTATATGTACCCATTTCATGTATTCATAACTATGTATATACTTATACCTATTATCTTGTAAGTGATTGACAAATCAAATAAATTCTAAAAAATTCTAAATTCTAGTGTCTTTCTATTCATGGCTGTCAAGCCAGCATACCACACCGTAATGCAAGGGGATGCTTTCTATTGTGGATCAGTGAAAGGAGGTCATCAGTCGTTGTTCCACTTTATTCTTTCGCAAGACCCTGAGGAAATGGAGTCTCTGTTGGGCCTTCCTGGCCCCCTGGTTTGTATTGATTTTCCAGGTGAGATCTCTGCTGAGATAGACTCCCAGGAATTTAAAGGAGGAAACTCTCTCCACACAGCCCCCCTTAATGTAAAGTGGGGCGGGTTCCTCTCTCTTCTTATTCCACTTATGCACCAACCTCTGTGTGAAATCCCTTTACTCATTGAAGGGATTTAACACAGAAGACACATTGGTGGATACAAGGCATATCTTTATGTGGTTCTCCACCCTCACATTGGATTCTAATGGGATTCCCCTTGTTCTGAATCACTGATTTACTCTCTGGGAACAAAAGGAATTTAACACAAAGGTCAGAAGATTTTTATTCTTGGATCTAATGGATATTGGGAAAGGAGAGAGGGGAGGGCTGAATCATTCATGGAGTATTATTATCCTACATGAGACTTAACATGTTTACAGTCCAAAGCAAAGCTAATCTGATGCCTTTAGTTCATTCCCTAAGCTTATCAGAAATGGCTTGTAGCCATGGGTTTCTTCTGATTTTGAAACAGTCTTTTTCTCTCTATATATATAAATGTAGACCCAATTTAATGTAATTGAGGTGGTATGTCCAGGTGAGATTTAGGCCTCTGCTCAGCAGATGGTACTGGTAGCACCTGTGGCTGCCCTTGGCTGTGTTGGAAGCTAAGCAGGATTAGGCTTGGCTTGAACTTGGATGGGAGACCTCCAGGGAAATCCAGTTCCATAGATGACTTTGAAAGTGGAACAAGACTTGCTGGAAGGCAGCATCAACCAACTCCTCCTATATTCTTGCCAGAAGATAGAGTTGTTCAGGAGGTGAGTTGGATGAAGGAACTTGACTGTGGTCGAACAGGTCAAAAATCCCGAGCACCAGATGTCTCAGCCTCCCCAGCATTAGGCTCTCGCTCCCTGATGGAATTCTGGGACCTGGGTGGCTCTGCTCCCCCAGAATGTTGCCCCTTTTCCCACAGTTGTCATATGCAAGCTAGGGTTGGAGTGACTTCCTCTCTTGTCTTACATAAACATCCCAGATCATTCTGTCTGGCCTGGAGGAAGTTTGTGGAGGGAAGCGCCAGAAGCCAGTGACGCACACGAACAGGACATCTAAATGGGAGGGGCCCCTGGGAGGGAGAGGCAGCCTCCACCTCCCCCACCCCCCAAGACAGTCTTTGTGTTCCCTTTTGCACCATTTGAGTGCCACTGAGCTTCAGGGAGAACTCTTGGGGTCCCCTGTAGTCAACCAGCCCGTCACATACAGTACATTTAAAGACCAGCAGCTCCTTTGGCGTCTACAGCAGAGCTCTTCAAACTTGACAGCTTTAAGACTTGTGGACTTCAACTCCCAGAATTCCTCCACTAGTCATGTTAACTTAGAAATTCTGGGAGTTGAAGTCCACACGTCTTAACCTTGCCAAGTGTGAAGACACTTGGTCTACAGCATTGATCTTGTGTAAATTCCATACTAAATAAAAGCCATTCTTTCATTCTTCATGGAGAGATGGCTGAAGAGCACCAGAGGTATTCCTTATGTGTGGTTCCATTCCAACAAGGAGTGTTAATATGATGTATATAATGAATATGTATTGTATTTCCATTTTGTGTAGCAGAGTGAATACAACATGCAGGACTCATGCTTGAAGTCATTGGTTTGGTTGAATCCCTTGTAGCTTATATCGTACACTAAGAGCATATGCACCGAAGACAAATTCCTTGTGTGTCCAATCACACTTGGCCAATAAAATATTCTATTCTATTCTATTCTATTCTATTCTATTCTGTTCTGTTCTGTTCTGTTCTGTTCTGTTCTGTTCTGTTCTGTTCTGTTCTGTTCCGTTCCATTCTACTCTACTCCAGTATACACTACACAACACTACAGTACACTACACTCCTCTCCTCTCCTCTCCTCTCCTCTCCACTCCACTCCACTCCACTCCACTCCACTCCTCTCCTCTCCTCTCCTCTCCTCTCCTCTCCTCTCCACTCCTCTCCTCTCCACTCCACTCCACTCCACTCCTCTCCTCTCCTCTCCTCTCCTCTCCTCTCCTCTCCTCTCCTCTCCTCTCCTCTCCACTCCTCTCCTCTCCTCTCCTCTCCACTCCTCTCCTCTCCTCTCCTCTCCACTCCACTCCACTCCACTCCACTCCCCTCCCCTCCCCTCCCCTCCCCTCCCCTCCCCTCCCCACTCCACTCCACTCCACTCCACTCCACTCCACTCCACTCCACTCCACTCCACTCCACTCCACTCTACTCTACTCTACTCTACTCTACTCTACTCTACTGTATTCTATTCTTGTAGCCCTGGGGAGGAGATTCACTGGTTGAAAGTCTGGCCACTCCCTATTTAAAGATTAAAATGCACTTTGGTTGGTAATTAAACAAAGCAAAATAGAAAACTTCAGATAGAGGACATCACATTCGGTTTGACAGGCCCATCAACTCAGAGGGTGGTTTTTATTTTTCTCTTTATGAGCTTTTAAGGCAAAGAACGAGAGACCGAGCTTCACTGATGAAATCAGAATCAGTGGATGCTGTAACCATGGGAGGTGATGGCAAAGGCTCTCTTCAACTGGTGGCTAATCAGCCTCTTAACTGGGGACTCTAAAGTCTGTCCATGCTCCCCTGCTCCCCGAGACACCTTTGGAGACTGAATTCCAAGTGCTGCACAGCCGTTATAGTAAGCAGGGGTCCCCAAACTTGGCAACTTTAAGACTACATCACAGTCGGTTTGACAGGCCCATCAACTCAGAGTGTGGTTTCCACCTTTCTCTCTCTGGGCCTTTAAGACAAAGAATGAGAGACAGAGGCCCACCGATGGAATCAGAATCAGTGGATGCTGTAACCATGGCAAATGATGGCAAAGGCTCTCTTCAGCTGGTGGTGAATCAGCCTCTTAACTGGGGACTCTAAAATCTATCTTCGGATCAGGTCCCCCACCTTCTAAGGCCCAAGAGGCTCTGATGGATCTCTCCATGGAAGAGTTTCTAAGGGTGGGTGGCACCCACTGCAAATCATCTTTTCTGTTCAGCTGCCCAGGCTGTGTTCTCAGAGATCCTAGGAGGGAGGGAGGGAGAGAGAGAGAGAGAGAGAGAGAGAAATCTATCTATCTATCTATCTATCTATCTATCTATCTATCTATCTATCTATCTATCTATCTATCTATCTATCTATCTATCTATCTACCTACCTACCTACCTACCTACCTATCTATCTATCTCCTGGGAGACTTTCTATAGGAGGAAAATTTTGCTGGCTGAGGAATTCTGGGAGTTGAAGACTGTTAAGGTAAAATGTCGAACTGGTTAAGCATACAAGTCCCATAATGCATCACTGCATATTCCCCTCCCACCAGTTGTAAAGGATGCCCACTTTTGGTTTTGCCCAGACTCTCGTTTACCTCCTGGAGGAGTGGTGTATCTAGGAGAGAACATGGACGTGAATTGGTTTGATTTTTCTACAATAATAGAATGATTCTGACTGCAAATAGTTTGGGAGTTAATTTTGGCTAAGATCCATTATAAGTTATCAACAAAGACCACAAGTCTTAAAGTTGCCAAGGCTGAAGACCCTTGCTCTGTAGGTTGCTTTTGTGCATCTTCAACAGATGTTGCAAAAAACAGTCTTGAGAAAGAAGATGGACTTCAGCCAACAGGTTTGCTGATAGGAATCTACCTGAAAAAAAAATCCTGAAAAGTCATTTCTTTGGACCAAGCGTTTTATCAAGACCTGTGGCTGGGATCACATGTGGCTCAGCGTTGGGTGCAAACCTATCCTTGTTTCATGAGGTTGGAGAGATCTGAGAGTCCAGATTTGGCCTCTTCTCGTGCCAACTTTGAACCACAGGTGACCACATAACTCTGCGTAGCACACAAACAAACCTCTAAGCAGCATCCTATTGGAGTGTCTTTCATAGTCTCTTTGTTGTCCTTGTTTTCTTTTGATGGGGAAGGTTTTCTGGATCAAGTGCCCCTTCTGGACTTCTCTCCACCGAAGGAATCCAAGAGAAGGAATGGGGGAGTGGGGAGATTGATGACTCAGGTCAGGGAAATGGGATCTGGGCTTTAAACGGATCCTTGGACCCATTTCCTCCACAACTCAATGTGGATGGGCCAAATTATTGGTTTCATCGTCAGGTTTGCGATTGGGGATTTTGAGTAACATCTCTTTTTTTTTGACTTAAGGAAGAAAAGGCAGATCTTTCGGCATCGAAGGAAATGGGCACAACACGCACGGATGTCCCACCTCCTAGGCTGGGACACCCATTCCAGTTTCACAGTGAGGCGGCAGACGAGGAATTAATCCTATTCACAATGCGAGATTGGCAAAGGGAGGTCAGAGTCTTCTTTTTTAATGGTCCACATTAGAATTTCCACACAGAGCAAAGCAAAGCTGATTAATATTGATGGTTTGCCACGTAATAACAACTGAATGCATTTATTTCCCTCTAAAAGAAGGTTTGGACTGGCCTAATTGGCACGTCTTCAGCACCAAAGTGATTAAATTGTGGAGAAGGGATTCCAGCCCCACCTGGGAGCGACAGGGAGGACTTGTTCCCAAATGCTTAACTAACCTAGAGAAAGGGACCCCCTGAATTAAAGTCATAACTGCACTGTGGCAAATCCCAGGTGGCTCCTCTTTTGGGGCTTCAGTTAAAAATTTTGCAGGCTGAGGAATTCTGGGAGTTGAAGTCCACAAGTCTTAACGTTGCCAAGGTTGGAGACCCCTGTTCTATAGCACCCTTCAGACTCCTTCCTTGATTTTCTGACCGGCCACACCCTCTGGCAATGTGGGGTGAGCCAGAATCCATGCCACCTTTTTGAAATCAACACACCCAAGGTCCAAAAGATTTGCCACCTTCCAACCAATGATGGGATTCAATTTTTTTTTATTACCGGTTCTGTGGGCGTGGCTTGGTCGGTGTGGCAGGGGAAGGAGGCTGCAAAATCTCCAGTCAGAGATGGGATTGGCCGGTTCTCCAAACTACTCAAAATATCCGCTACCGGTTCTCCAGAACTGACCAGAACCTGCTGAATACCGCCTCTGATTCCCACCCCATTCGAGGGGAAGAATACTGCAAAATCTCCATTCCCTCCCCACCCACTAACCTGCTTTCCAGCTCCGTTTTCCTGGGCAGGGAAACATAAGAAGACCCAGCCAATCAGCTGGGACTTGGGAGGTGGAGCATAGATGGGAGCAGGACCAATCAGAGGTGGGATTTGCCAGTTATCCGAACTACTCAAAATGTCCGCTACCGGTTCTCCAGAACTGGTCAGAACCTGCTGAATACCAACCTCTGCTTCCAACCTCTTTTGCTGCACCATCCCACATGTTGGCTTGGCCCACAGAGACCTGAACGACCAGCCAGCTCTGAGAAGATCCTCAAGGAAAGAAAATATTATTGCAAAGAAGAACATTTATGTAGCTTTCAAAATACACTAAAACTTGTGCTGGGAAGGAAAAAGGAGCCTTTTGATTCATTCAGTGGCCTCTTCAGTTGTATACAGCAGGGCAGGGATTTTAGCTAGCTTTTTTTTCCTGGTATAAATTTGCTCTTGGAACCCAGGCTCAGCTATAACCTACCACAAACAAGCCCACAGACACATTTTTGTCTTGCTTCAGAGAGGAAGCACAAATGTTTAAATTCTCATTTAAGTGTATGCAACCCCAAAAAAGACTCTGGATCAGCTGCATGTTTTTTTTTAAAAAAATATATTTTAAAATACTCATCCTACACAATCATATTTTTGTAGAGTGCAACTGAGGTCTGAAGAACCGTTAGTTACAGCTGAATAAGGATCCAATACTCACTGACAGTCCTTGCATTAGTATAATTTATGCATTCATAAAACTTTTAATAGATACGTATTTTCAAAAAATCGTGGCAATAATAGAGCGAGTCAGCAGCCTGTCACTCCTAATAATTCTCACACCTCCCAGATTCACAGCCTTCCATTTTGGTGCTGGCTATTTCAGGGTGAGGAACAATTCATTAGTCGAAATTTTACAAGTTCACTAATCAGGGGCCTCTCTCCTAATTGCAAACTCCTAGAAATCATTCTTCTGCTTGTAGTTTATGGTAATTTGCAAACATTAGTCACAATACTTTGACTTGTCTCCTAAAAGCCACTTGCTTCAGCAGTCTGACTGAAGATGGAAGAACTATGCCAAGGAGCTGCTGTTCCCCTATTCCAGAGGGGGCCCCCCCATAACACTTCCAGGAGACCCAACTGGTCCTGAGGAGCAGAAGGCCCCCTACCAGCTGCCAGGGGAGGCTGCATTTTCCCCACTTCTGTCGTTTCTTGGTCCACTATTCTTCCTCTTTCAAAAGTTCCCATCCTTCCAAACTCTTAGGTGGGGGTGGGACATGTCAATGTGGAGAAAGGCTTTGGAGACCAAGGATCCCCAGGAAGAACCTTTTGATTTCCTCCTCAGAAGATCCCACAGGGCACCTTCAAGCTGCTCAGGATGATGAAGCACCAGGTGATTTTCAGCAGGTTCTGACCAGTTCTGGAGAACCGGTAGCAGAAATTTAAAGTAGTTCAGAGAACCGGCCAATCCTACCTCTGACTGGCCCCGCCCCCATCTATCCTCTGCTTCCCATTGAGTCCCAACTGATCGGCTGGGTCTTCTTGTGTTGCCCTGCACAGGAGAACGGAGCTGGAAAGCAGGCTAGTGGGGTGGGGAGGGAATGGGGATTTTGCAGTCCTTCCCCTGCCACGTCCACCAAGCCACACCCACAGAACCGATAGTAAGAAATTAAATACCACCATTGAGCACTTTGACACCTGTACAAAGTAAGGTTTGAAAAAGAGCCTCCTAAATATATAATGCATAAATAATGCATGCCTACCTGTTTGCACATGCAGCATCTGCTTCATGAATAGAATAGAATTAGAATTAGAATAGAATTAGAATAGAATAGAATTAGAATAGAATAGAATTAGAATAGAATAAGAATAGGAATAGAATAGAATAGAATAGAATTAGAATAGAATAGAATTAGAACAGAATTAGAATTAGAATAGAATAGAATTAGAATAGAATAGAATAGAATAAAATAGAATAGAATTAGAATAGAATAGAATAGAATTAGAATAGAATTAGAATAGAATTAGAATAGAATTAGAATTAGAATTAGAATAGAATAGAATAAAATAGAATAGAATAGAATTAGAATTAGAATAGAATAGAATTAGAATAGAATAAGAATAGAATTAGAATAGAATAGAATTAGAATAGAATTAGAACAGAATTAGAACAGAATTAGAATTAGAATAGAATTAGAATAGAATAGAATTAGAATAGAATAGAATAGAATAGAATAGAATAGAATTAGAATAGAATAGAATAGAATTAGAATAGAATAAGAATAGAATTAGAATAGAATAGAATTAGAATAGAATAAGAATAGAATTAGAATAGAATAGAATTAGAATAGAATAAGAATAGAATTAGAATAGAATAGAATAGAATTAGAATAGAATAGAATAGAATAGAATTAGAATAGAATAGAATAGAATAGAATTAGAATAGAATTAGAATAGAATAAAATAGAATAGAATAGAATTAGAATTAGAATAGAATAGAATTAGAATAGAATAAGAATAGAATTAGAATAGAATAGAATTAGAATAGAATTAGAACAGAATTAGAACAGAATTAGAATTAGAATAGAATTAGAATAGAATAGAATTAGAATAGAATAGAATAGAATAGAATTAGAATAGAATAAGAATAGAATTAGAATATAATAGAATTAGAATAGAATTAGAACAGAATTAGAATAGAATTAGAATAGAATTAGAATTAGAATAAGAATAGAATAGAATTAGAATAGAATAGAATAGAATAGAATAGAATAGAATAGAATAGAATAGAATAGAATAGAATAGAATAGAACAGAACAGAATAGAATAATAAGAATGGAATGGAATGGAATAGAATAGAATAATAAGAATGGAATGGAATGGAATGGAATGGAATAGAATAGAACCGAACCGAACCGAACCGAACAGAACAAGAACAGAACAGAACAGAACCGAACTGAACCGAACAGAATAGAATTCTTTATTGGCCAAGTGTGATTGGACACACAGAATTTATCTTGGTGCAAATGCTCTCAGTGTACAGTGTACAGAAAGAAGCAGTCTGGTGGCCAGGCCAGGCGCTGAGTGAGGCAAGTTCTCCCCCTGCCTTTTCCCCCCTCCCCTCACTACCTCCTGTTGTTTGCAATGCAAGCGACACAAGCCTTGGGTTCCCACGGGCAATGTGGGAGGTGCAGCCTTGTGTTCCTGCACAGCCTGGATTAATTGCTTTGGGGGTGACATTTCTCTGCGGGCCCCCCAAATTTTCTCGTGGGCCACCAGTGGTCCCTGCCACTGGTTGGCGACCACTGCCCTAACCCTCTACCCAGGAGCAGAGATGCCATCCTGAGCTGTCGGGATCTCAAGTTTCATTTCCCTGCAATCAGTTCCACCTGTTGGACTTCTCCTCTTTACAGCGGTGCTCCAAACTGAATGTGGAATGCTAAATGGAACATTATAAAGCAAAATGGATCCCTCTTCCCCTCATTCTTTCTTCACCTGTAGCCAATTTATCTCCTTGGTAACAGAAGGACAATACTTTCACTAAACATAAAAAGCCTCCCAAGCAAGTAATTTCATTATATCATTTCATCTAATTCGGGTATTCTTCTGATATTGCATGTAATTCAGTCCTGCGGGTCAGACTTCCAGTGAAGGTGGAGACCTCTCTTCTCCTGGCTAGGAATCTGAAATCTACTCTGATCTTTAATTGCTTTCTTATCTTCTTTGTCTTTTTGCCTTTTTCTCCCTCTCAGGTTTAAGCGGATCTTTCACAGGCAGAAAATCCAGTTTATTTCCACACCCTGTTGGCTTCCCAGTCATCCTGCAAAGGTGCTGCGACTTCACACCATTTACTCAGGGGCTCCGAAGGACCTCAGTACTCTTGAGGAAGCCATGTTTGAAACGGAGACAGGGAGTCTCTACTATAGAGACCTCCAAACTTGGCAACGTTAAGACTTGTGGACTTCAACTCCCAGAATTCCTCAGCCAGCAAAATTTTCCTGCTATAGAAAGTTTCCCAGGATCTCTCTCTCTCTCTCTCTCTCTGTCCCTCCCTCCTTGGATCTCTGAGACACAGCCAGAGCAGCTGAGCAGAAAAGATGATTTGCAGTGGGTGCCACCCACCCTTAGAAACTCTTCCATGGAGAGATCCATCAGAGCCTCTTGGGCCTTAGAAGGTGGGGGACCTGATCCCAAGATAGATTTTAGAGTCCCCAGTTAAGAGGCTGATTCGCCACCAGCTGAAGAGAGCCTTTGCCATCATTTGCCATGGTTACAGCATCCACTGATTCTGATTCCATCGGTGGGCCTCTGTCTCTCATTCTTTGCCTTAAAGGCCCAGAGAGAGAAAGGTGGAAACCACCCTTTGAGTTGATGGGCCTGTCAAACCGAGTGTGATGTAGTCTTAAAGTTGCCAAGTTTGGGGACCCCTGCTCTACTATAACGTCTGTGCGGCACTCAGAATTCAGTCTCCAAAGCTGCCTCGGGGAGCAGGGGAGCATGGACAGGGCAGCCTCCAGAGTTCCTCAAAGCAGCGGTCTCTCCCCAGAATTGGCTGTGGAGATGTCCAGGGCTTCTGATTCTTGGAAACTGAGTCAGAATCTCTTCATGACCAGGAGTCGTTTAGAGACTTTCCATTGGGTTATCTGACAACTCCACAAGACATTTGAAATCAGAGAAGACGAAACCATTTTATATGATATGGGATTTATTTTATCAATGGTTAGATAAAAAGACATGGTAAAGAAATAGATTAGGAAGCTTTACAATAAAAAGTTAATAGATTGATATAGAATACAGAATATAGAATAGATTGATGTAGGATATATATATAAAATATATAACCATTGGATGAATGTATAAGATTAAATTATAATGAAATTTAGAATATCTCATATAGAATGATGGAAAAATAAGTTTAGTCAAATGAATGATTAATATTATATAAGCACATGTTAGATTGATAAGGTGAGAATTTATATAACTTGTGAATAATGGTAAAAAAAAAGGATAGCACCAAAGATTGCAACCAACTGACACACTGTATGTATATAATTGAAAGATGGTTTTATGTTTTTATGTTTTGTGTGTATTTTGATGTAAAAAATAAAAACTTTATAAAAAAGTGGGGGGGGGGGGGGCGGGCAGATGAGCTGGGAAGACTAACCCTCTTGTTGTGCATCAGAACTGACGGCGGCAAACCCGGGCAATCCCGGTTTGATCTTTGCCACCTCCGGATGGTCCTAGGAGAATGATGGTATCCAGGACTCTCCACATTCTAAGCAGCTTTTTGTGGGGATCAGCAGTTGTAGGAAAAACCTACCAGGAGTGTGTTTTAGAGGACATGAAGTGATTGTAATTGACGTCCTTCTGTCTGGCAGCCTACCCTGCATGGCTCTGTGGTGTGGATCGAGGTTGGGCCTATCTACAGGAGAGTGGGAGGCAACCATGAAGCCACATCTGTGCTGTTACCAAGAAAATAATACCCCAGAAGGTAAGATTTATAAAACAAGGAGCTCAAGATCCATGCTTCGCTACAGAACTATGTGGTCGGGCTTAGTTTTTGGGGAGGAAAATAAGGGGGGGAAATTCTGCCTCTTCCTTACCAGCATCCATTGGCATTCATATGGCTAGAGGTCAGGGCTGTTTGGAACGTATTTGCTATGTGAGCAAGAAGGAGACAGCAAGGAGCCTGGGCGTGGCTTAGCTCAACTGTTCTGTACTAAAGCTGCTTGGTGCTCTGAAACTGAAACTCTTCTCCTCTGCTTGTGTTTTGCATTTGGAAAAGGTTTTTCCAGGTGGGGAGGGGGAGTAGAACTCCTTAGCATCAGAGCGTGTTAATAATAATAATATGGGAAATACTAATGCTCTGATGGTCATTATGGAAAAATCCATTTTTATATTGGATTATTTTTTTTCCTGGTGGGGAAGTGTTACAGCCAACGTCACATTTGCCTGTTGCTCAGCGCTGCCATCTAAGCTTGGGCTGTGGGGGCTTCGTGCTGCTTCCTGGGGCTTGGGTGGGGGAAGGCAGGGTGGGACATCTGGGTGGCCACATTCTTAAGCCCAAAGGGGATGACTATAGGAAGTTAGCACCCACCCTTCTCCTAGAAAAATGAAATATCCTGGGAAATATTAAAAAGGCAGAATATTTCCCCTAAAAAGAGTAAAGTAGAATTTCAGAGAAGCAGCAACTCAGCCCCCCACCTTTGCTAGTGGGCCATTAAGGCCTAAGCCAGAGTATTCTACATAATAAAGGGTTTACCCATCTTACCACCTGGCCTGGGATGATTGTATCAGCCAACACTCAGGTGAAGCCATGTGGTCCAGACCAAGCCTACAAAGTTAAGACCCTGAGAATCTGATAGCCAATGGGATTAATTTCTTGCACAGGAACAGGAAACACTAAGGTGGAGCCCAACAGAGGTCATATAAGGGTCTCTCAGCATCTTGGTCTCCTCTTCTTGACCTCCTCTTCTCACCTTGAAGCATGTGATCATCCTTCCTTCTCACTTTGGAGCTCCAAGCCATGTGGTCCTGCTGTCCACCATTAAACCATCTTTCCAAATAGCCTCCATATGTCCAGTGTCTTTTTCCCCACTTGGAACTGAACCCGGAAGGATAATTCTTTCAACAAGACCTTAAAGCCTCCCCTGCTCTTGCTGCCTTCTACGGGGAAGGAAATTCACTGCAAGCAGACTGGCATTCAGTCACATACAGCTCTGAGTTTTTTCTTAGAGAAAAATAAATTGTCAGTTATTATTAGAATATAATGCTCTGCGCTAAAAAAGGAAAATAAAAAAGAAGATAACCAACCCCACTCTGATTGTTGTTAGAAGCCTGCTTAGAATAGGAGACAGAGAGAGAGGGTGGGAAAGAGAGGAGAGGGAGAGAGAGGGGGGACAGAGAGGGGGAAAGAGGGAGAGAGAAGAGGAGAGAGGGAAGGAGGGAGGAGAAGAGAGAGGAGAGAGAGGGAGAGGGGAGAGAGAGAGAGAGAGGGAGAGGGCAGGAGAGGGAGGGAGAGAGGAGAGAGAGACGGAGGGAGGGAGGAGAAGAGGAGAGGGAGAGAGAGAAGAGAGGAGAGGGAGAGGGAAGGAGAGAGAGGAGAGGGAGAGGGCAGGAGAGAGAGGAAGAGAGGAGAGAGAGAGAGAGGGAGAGAGGAAGGAGAAAGAGAGAGGAGAAGAGGGGGAGGAGGGGAGAGAGAGGAAGAGAGGAGAGAGGAGAGAGAGAGAGCGGAGAGAGAGGAGGGGAGAGGGGCAGGAGAGAGAAGAGAGAGGATAGAGCTTCTCTGTTAGAGAAGAGGAGAGGGAGAGAGAGGAGAGGAGAGGTCGAGAGTTTCGAGAGAGGAGAGAGAGAAGAGAGGAGGGAGGAGGAGGGAGGAGAGAGAGGGGAGAGAGAGGAGAGAGAGGAGAGAGAGAGGAGAGAGGAGAGGGAGAAGGGAGGAGAGGAGAGAGAGAGGAGAGAGGAGAGGGGAGAGAGGGAGAGGGCAGGGCGAGAAGAGGGAGGGGAGAGAGAGGGAGAGAGAGAGAGAAGAGGAGGAGAGAGAGGGGAGAGACGAGAGAGAGAGGGAGAGAGGGGGGGGGGGGGGGGAGAGAGGGAGAGCGAAGAAGGGAGAGAAGAGGAGAGAGAGGAGAGGAGAGAGGAGAGGAAGGAGGGAGGGAGAAAGAGCGAGGAGACAGAGGAGGAGAGAGGAGACTAGAGAAGAGAGGACGGAGGAGGAGAGGGAGAGAGTGAGAGGAGGAGAGAGGAGAGAGGAGAGAGGAGACAGAGGGAGGGAGGAGAAGAGGAGAGGGAGAGAGAGAGAAGAGAGGAGAGGGAGAGAGCGGGGGAGAGGGAAGGAGAGATGAGGGGGAGAGGAGAGAGGGAGGCGAAGAGGCAGAGGGATGAGAGGAGAGAAGAGAGGAGAGGCGAGGGGAGAGAGAGGGAGAGAGAGAGGGCGAGGGCCGAGAGAGCGAGGGAGGAGAGAGAGAGAGGAGAGGGCGGGAGGAGGAGAAGAGGAGAGGAGAGAGAGAGAAGAGAGGAGGGAGAGGGGAGAGGGGCGAGAGGGGGCGAGAGGGAAGGAAGAGAGTGGGGGAGAGGAGATGACGAGAGGGAGGCGAAGAGGAGGGGAGAGAGAGAAGAGAAGCGGAGAGGAGAGGGAGGCGAGGGAGAGAGAGAGACGAGGAAGGAGGAGGCCCAGGAGAGAGAAGGGAGAGAGAGAGAGATGGAGACGGAGGGAGGGAGGAGAAGAGGAGAGGGAGAGAGAGAGAGAAGAGAGAGAGGAGAGAGAGAGAGGAGAGGAGAGGGAGAGAGAAGAGAGAGGGAGAGGGAGAAAGGGGGAGGGGGGGAGGGAGGGAGAGAGAGAGACAAATCTTGAAAGGACAAAAAAGTCCTTTTACACTTATTTTCCCAAGGGTTACTTTTCTTCTCCAATATGCTGGAGAAGATTCTGCAGCTAGTATTGCATCGCCTGCCTCTCTGGCCAGAGCTACGTCTGCAAAAGTAAGAGGTGCGGAGGGGAGGCCAGCATCAAATGCTCAGAGAAAACACACAGCTCTGAAACACTGCTTGGAACAGAAAGCAGGTATGCCTCCAGATGGGGCTACCAATCAGCAAGAAGTTTGGACATGCTCTCTCTTTTCCTCCTGGATTCTGGGTCTTTTCAGACAAGGATTTTATCGCCTTGTAGCTTCCCCAGAACTGAATGCAGACTGAATTGTGATGCTGGAAAATATTATGAAGAATCCTTGGATGACAAGAACAAGTGATCCAATACTAGTAGAAGTAAAACCAGGCTTCCAATTGGAAGCACTAACAATAAAGGGAAAAGCTTAGCTAATTTGGGCACATAATGCAAAAACAAAGACTCCTTGGCAAGAGTTGTGGTGGCACAGTGATTAGAATGCAGTACTGCAGGCTACTTCTGCCGACTGCCAGCAGTTTGATCCTCACTGGCTCAAGGTCGACACATCCTTCCAAGGTCTGTAAAATGAGGACCATAATTGTTCTTCCTGCGCCAACTCAGGAAGCTCAAACTGCCCAAGGAGCTGCTGATCCAGTTCTACAGAGGAATTATTGAGTCTGTCATCTGCACCTCTAGAACTGTCTGGTTTGGTTCTGCAACCCAACAGGACAGACACAGACTCCAGAGAGTAATTAGGACTACAGAAAAAACAATGGTTACTAACAGGGGTGGGATTCTACCAGTTCGCACCTATTTGCTAGAACCGGTTGTTAACATTCTAAGCAGTTCGGAGAACCAGTGGTTAGAAGAAGTTACTGGCCTAATCCTGTAAGGAAGGCAGGAAGGAAACATTCTGGTGTTGCTTACAGAAACTGTCTCTCCGTTAAGCCTTATTACATTCTTGGCAGGACTAGACTTCCTCTCTCAGGAATGTCTCTGGAGTTTCTTTTCCCCTCCTTTGCTGGTACTTTGCTTGTGTGGAGTGACCAAAGTTACAATGGCACTGCAAAAAGTGACTTATGACCATTTTTCACACTTCCGACTGTTGCAGCATCCCCACAGTCACGAGAGGCCAGGCGAGGAGATGTGTGCCTCGATGTGAGTAATATTGAGTTGGCCACACCCAGCCAATAACATGACCATCAAGCCACGCCCACCAACTAAACCATGCCCACAGAACCGGTTCTTAAAAAAATTGAATCTCACCCCTGGCTTACCAACCTGCCTTCCATGGAGGACCTGTATACTGCACGAGTCAAAAAGAGGGCTGTGAAAATATTTACAGATCCCTCACATCCTGGACATAAACTGTTTCAACTGCTTCTCTCAAATCGATGCTATAGATCCCTGCACACCAGAACAATTAGACACAAGGACAGTTTTTTCCCAAAAGCCATCACTCTGCTAAACAAATAATTCCCTCAACACTGTCCAACTATTTACTAAGTCTGCACTACTATTACTATTAATCTTCTCATCCTCTCTTTCACCACCCCTTCCCACTTGTGACTGTATGACTGTAACTTTATCACTTGTATTATTACGATTTATATTGACTGTTTCCTAGTATGATTTGATTGCTTATTGTACCCTATGACTATTATTAAGTGTTGAACCTGATGATTCTTGACTCTTGACAAATGTATCTTTTCTTTTATGTATACTGAGAGCATTTGCACCAAGACAAATTTCTTTTGTGTCCAATCACACTTGGCCAATAAAGAATTCTATTTTATTCTATTTGAGGCTAATATGCTGACTCTTAAAACCATTGTAAATAACTGTGAAGCTGTGTATAAGCCTAAGTGGTATTGCTTTTGCTATTGCTTAAAGGAATAGAGCAGGAGTCTTCAAAGTTGACAACTTTAAGACTTGTGGACTTCAACTCCCAGAATTCCTGAGCTAACATGACTGGAGGAGGAATTCTGAGAGTTGAAGTTTGAAGACCGTTGGAATAGAGCAGGGTCCCCAAACTTGGCAAGCTTTAAGACTTGTGGACTTCAACTCCCAGAATTCCTGAGCTAACATGGCTGGAGGAGGAATTCTGGGAGTTGAAGTCCACAGTCTTAAAGCTGTCAAGTTTAGAAACCTCTTGGCATAGAGGATCCTTGAAAAAGAAAGCTGACAGAAGATCAGATATCATCACTGATGACAAGCAAAACCTTGCAAGAATGCAAAGAAATGACAGTTGATAAGACAATTCTAATGAAATCATGGTCATCGGGCGATGAAGAATTAGAAGCCTCTGAAAAGGAGCGAATAAAAACAACAGACTAGAAGGTTCTCCTTGCCAGAGATCTTTGCTGAGTTCTGCTCAAGCATCTCCTGACATTTTGGATAGAAGGAAACGAACTTGTCATCTTCATCAGACAGTTCATATCAAGCCAAATGAGTTGACAAACGGGTTTTTCAGCTAGAAAACATAAATGACTTCTGGGGATAGTATTTCAAGACAATTACTGAGAGGATTCTTTGAAGAACCAGCTTATTAAATATTAAATATCAAAGCTGTAAATTACTGTAGCAGCTTTATATAACTAAATTAAATTCAAACAACATCTAATTTTCTTGATCATTGACTGTAATCCTCCAGGAACATGTGTTATTAACTCAGCGACTAATTGTAGAGAAAATGGAAGACTTGGAAAAAAAAAAGGTGTGGGGATATTAAATTTTAATCCTCAGAAAATCTTCAAGGTGGGAGTTGCAGCCCCATACTGGCAATTGATGCTCAACAGCATTTCCCCAAACTTCCGATGCAATTGCGATCCCCTCCTGGACCATAATTTAATGAAATATGTGGAGGTCATCAAGGTTGTCTGTGGACATGGCCTGGGTGGATGGGGGGGTGGGGGGGTTGCATCCATATTCACGTTGGGTTTCGGCACAAGCCAAAGTTATGTGTATTTGTGTGATTGTGCGATTCCTGAAGGGTTCCCTGACCCTCCTTCCTGTAAAAAAGAGAGTTTGACCAATTTATAGACAGATAGATTAACAGAATTGGAAGGGACCTTGGAGGTCATCTAGTCCAACCCTCCACCCAAACAGGAGACCCTGCACCATTACTGACCGATGGGTGTCCAATCTCTTCTTGAAAGTCTCAAGTGATGACGCTCCCACAACTTCTGAGGGCAACTTCTGTTCCATGGGTTGATTATTCTCTGTATCTATATACAGAGCTGGATCTCTCAACAAGAGACAGAGAGAGAAAGAGAAGAGAGAGAGATACAGATACAGATTGGAAGGGACCTTGTAGGTCATCTAGTCCAACCCCCCCACCCAAGCAGGAGACCCTGCACCATTTCTGACAGATGGGAGTCCAATCTCTTCTTGAAAGTCTCAAGTGATGACACTCCCATAACTTCTGAGGGCAACTTCTGTTCCATGGGTTGATTACTCTCTGTATCTATATACAGAGCTGGATCTCTCAACAAGAGACAGGGAGAGAAAGAGAAGAGAGATACAGATACAGATTGGAAGGGACCTTAAAGGTCATCTAGCCCCAACCCCCCCCCAAGCAGGAGATGCTTCACCATTTCTAACAAACGACAGTCCAGTCTCTTCTTGAAAGCCTCCAGTGATGAAGCTCCCACAACTTCAGGAGGCAACTTCTGTTCCATGGGCTGATTGTTCTCACTGTCAGAAAGTTTCTCCTTATTTCTAGGTTGAATCTCTCCGTGGTTCAGTTATTTGCCTGTCCGGTTGCCCTTTTCCGGGAGATGCAAAGTCCTCACAAGTCCTGGCCGGGCCAGGATGTTGCACTGGACGGGAGGCACCCGCGACTCCCTGCCACAGCCCGCCAGACAGGGGTGGGAACCTCGCCGCTCCTTGCAGCCCTCGAAGGGGCTGCGGGAACCACCTCACCCCCACCGCCTCCGGCCGTCTGGCTCAGCTTGTCCTCCCCGCCCCTGTCTGTCCCCCCCACCTCGTCCCCTTTCAGGAAGTCCGGGAGAGGGAGGGAGGGAGGGAGGGACGAGGAGGCCGGGCTCTTCTGCGCGCCGCGGGACCCTTTGCGCGGAGAGCAAGAAAGAGAGAGAGAGGGAGAGAGAGAGGAGATGGAGGCGATGGTGCTGCTGAACGCGCTGGGCACCCGGCTGCTCTTCGCCCTGCACGCGCTGCTGGGCGTCTGGCGGGTGACGGAGGTGAAGAAGGAGCGCAAGTTCTGGCTGCTGGCGCTGCTCAACCTCTTGCTGTGCCTGGAGACGGCGCTCACGCTCAAGCTCAAGCGGGGAAGGGGCTACAAATGGTGAGCGGGCGATGCCGGGGGCCCGCCGGGGCTCCCGTTCTTTCTCTTCGCTCCCTCCCTCCTTCTCTTCTCTTCTCTTCCCTCTTTCCCTCCCTCCGGGGATTCCGAGAGAGAACCTCTACTTCTCTTGTTGCTGGCGCTTTGGTCTCTGGAGCAGGGCTCTTCAACCTTGGCAACTTTAAGCCTGGAGGACTTCAACTCCCAGCAAAGCTAGCTGGGGAATCCTGGGAGTTGAAGTCCTCCAGGCTTAAAATGGCCAAGGTTGGAGACCCCCTGATCCAGAGAGAGAAACAACCTAAAAGCAAAACTGGCTGGGGAATCCTGGGAGTTGAAGTCCTCCAGGCTTAAAATGGCCAAAGTTGGAGACCCCCTGATCCAGAGAGAGAAACAACCTAAGAACAAAGCTGGCTGGGGAATTCTGAGAGTTGAAGATGGAATGATAAGTGGATGAATGAATGGATGAGTCACAAGAAAGACCCTTATTTCAGATAATAATAGGAGCCTTGTTGGAGACCAGTAACAGAACAGTGGCAAGTATCCTCAGTCAATTTCTCAGTTCAAACTCCATGTAGCCCAAGATCCCGTTGAAAGAGAAATGATAACACATTTATTAAACAAGTGCCCGGCAGCAGAGGTGGTATTTGTCATGCCCCTGGTGGAGACTGATTCTGAGCAGTCAGAGGAGGACCCAGGCCCATCCCCTATCCATCCTAGAGCATGCAGGAAGGAAAGGATCAGAGTAAAACATGGTCTACTCGGGAGGAGAGGGCCATGATCCTCTTCATGGGTTGCAGGCGTGAGATCTGCATAAGAGTTTGGGCCTGCCTGCTAACAGACGCTGGAGACAAATTAGTGTTTTATTCCTAAACAAGGTTGATCTTGGTTGGCGTTCTTCCAGCGGACTGTACCTGGTTATCTTCCTGAAGTTGGCAATTATCTATCCTGGTTTGTCTTTGTTCAGTGCAGTTTGTTTTTTGTTTTTTGCTTCGTTATTGGCTCTTTGAATTTGAACTGTGTTTCTTTCCTTTTGAAATGGTATTTTGAAAATAGTTTACTCCTTCATTGTGAACAATTAAACAATGAAGCCAAGTTGAAGGCATTAAAGGACTTTTAGTTACATTTTGGGTTTTGTTGTATTTCTGATATATTCTGATATAGTCATCACAGTATTCAGCAGGTTCTGACCAGTTCTGGAGAACCGGTAGTGGAAATTTTGAGTAGTTTGGAGAACCGGCAAATCCCACTTCTGACTGGCCCTGCCCCCATCTCTTCTCTGCCTCCCATTGAGTCCCAGCTGATCAGCTGGATCTTCTTGTATTGCCCTGTGCAGGAGAATGGAGCTGGAAAGCAGGTTAGTGGGGTGGGGAGGGAAGGGGGATTTTATAGTATCCTTCCCCTGCTATGCCCACCAAGCCAAGCCACGCCCACAGAACCGATAATAAATTTTTTTGAATCCCACCACACTGTCCGGCAGATGACCAGATTGCAACCTTCTGCTGGTCAGCATTTTGCATTGAGAGGACATCAGCTTGAAGAGATCAGGGCTAACTACTGCAGGCAGTTTCAACCCCTCTGAAAGGAATATTTTTATTTTTATTTATTTATTTTTATTTGTCAATTGCTTACAAGATAATAGGTATAAGTAAAAACATAGTTATGAATACATGGATACATATAAGAATATATATATATATGAAACAATAGGACAGGGACGGTAGGCACGTTGCTGCGCTTATGCACGCCCCCTACAGACCTCTTAGGAAAGGGGTGAGGTCAATAGTAGACAGTCTAAGGTTAATGTTTTTGGGGTTTGGGGAAGAAACCATTGAGTCAGGTAGAGTATTCCAGACATTGATCACTCTGCTGCTGAAGTCGTATTTCCTGCAATCAAGTTTTGCTTGACAATTAAGCTCAACAAGGTTCATAAGAAGCCACATAGTTTTAACTCACAGCTGCAAAGCCAACTCCGGAGACTATCATTGCTTCTGGTGACTCAACTGAACACGGCAAAAACTGTGCTGCTAAAAACAGGACAGGAGGAAGAAAAAAGAGGACTTGAAAAAGTGTCCTGTTCCCCTCCCCATCCCAATGGGGGAAGATTCTTGACTTCTGACGTCACCAGCGTCAAGATGGATTTGTCCTCCTTCTGAAACTCTGCTTCAACTTTTCAGTCGGGAAAAGGATCCCATCGTCTCTGCAAGGAGAAGAACAAAGGTGGCCTTTCAGGATGGGAGGCAGATGGTCTACCCGGCTTCCTGTTTTCAAACTTATCCACCTCTTCATACTGAAAGGCCACCCTTATTCAAGGAATTACTATTTCTGTAGACCAGAGTTCTCAAAATTTACAAGACTGCAAGCCTCTAAAATGATAAATGAACCCGCTCTTCCCTGAGCCAGATAAAATGAATGATTTGTGTGGGGCTGATTGGTGAGAGGTGGGTATTCAGCCAGTTCTGGAGAACTGGTAGCAGAAATTTTGAGTAGTTCAGAGAACTGGCAAATCCCACCTCTAACTGGCCCTTCCCCCATCTCTTCTCTGCCTCCCATTGAGTCTTAACTGATCGGCTGGGTCTCCTTTTGTTGCCCTGCACAGGAGAATGAAGCTGGAAAGCAGGTTAGTGGGGTGGGGAGGGAAGGGGGATTTTGTAGTATCCTTCCCCTGCCACGCCCATCAAGCCACACCCACCAAGCCACGCCAACAGAACTGGCAGTAAAAAAATTTGAATCCCACCACTGGACCAGAACTAAATGTATTATCTCCAGCTGATATCTCACATAGGTCCCCTGACTTCGCAGAATTACCCTCCACCTTGGGTGGGATAGAATGGACAGGGAGCAAAGGCCGAGATAGTTTTGAACATTCTCCTACTTTGCTTGGGCGGGCAGGCCTAGTCAAACTTGTCCCACCTTATGAAATTCTATGCTCTAGAGCAGGGGGTCTCCAACCTTGGCAGCTTTACGACTTGTGGACCAGTGGTGGGATTCAACATTTTTTTACTACCAGTTATGTGGGCGTGGCGTGACTTGGTGGGCGTGGCGTGGCTTGGTTGACATGGCAGGGGAAGGATACTGCAAAATCCCCATTCCCTCCCCATTCCTGGGGGAAGGTTACTGCAAAATCTTTTTCCCTCCCCACCCCACTAACCTGCTTTCCAGCTCCATTCTCCTGGGCAGGGCAACCAAAGAAGACCCAGCCGATCAGCTGGGACTCAATGGGAGACAGAGAACACATGGGGGTGGGGCCAGTCAGAGGTGGGATTGACCAGTTCTCCATACTACGCAAAATTTCCAGTGACCTTCTGGGCGGGCGTCCAAAACAAAGATGGCAAGACACCATCAACAAAGATATCCAAGCAGCGGGCCTGCACCCTGGAGAAAAGATATCCTGCTCATGAAATATATTATAAAGAACTCAAATATTTGATTGTAAATGTTTTAATAGCAGCTAGAATTGTATTTGCTAAGAACTGGAAAAATGAAAAAATACCAATGCAGGAGGAAATCGTTAAGAAAATCATGGACTGTGCTGAAATGAGTAAATTGACATTTGGAATTAGAGAACAAGAGGATAAACTATTTTATATGATATGGGATTTATTTTATCAATGGTTAGATAAAAAGACACAGTAAAGAAATAGATTAGTAAGCCTTATAATAAAAGTTAATGGATTGATATAGAATACAATATAAAATATATAACCATTGGATGAATGTATAAGATTAAACCATAACGAAATTTAGAATATCTCGTATAAAATGAGGAAAAAATAGTTTAGTCAAATGAATGTTTAATAATTGATATTACATAAGCATAAGCTAGATTGATAAGGTGAGAATTAATATAACTCGTGCGTAATGGTTAAAAAAAAGGATAGCACAAAAGATTGTAACCAACTGACACACCATACGTAAATAATTGAAAGAGGGTTTTATGTTTTTATGTTTTGTTTGTGTTGTAAAAAAATAAAAACTATATTAAAAAAAAGATATCCTGCTCCCATGCTGGCTGAGGCATTCTGGGAGTTGAAGTCCACAAGTCGTAAAGTGGCCAAGGTTGGAGAGCCCTGCTCTAGACCACCCTATTGGGTAGACATGCCAAGGGCATCCATGCCTTTGCCTGTGGGTTGTGCCTCCATCGCATAAAAGTCATCTCCAACAGGTGTCCCTTGTTATCTGCAGGTTCTCCTTGGTTTTGCCAGGATTCAATTCAAGAGCAGAGTTGAGAAAGTCTTGTGACGATTCTGCTGATGGAACTCCTGGGTAAAGTCCCTGTCTTCTCTGTCATCCAGGAGACTCAAAGGAGTCACCCTCCTTAATGGAGGGAATCCATTTCTTCTCTCTCTCCCCCTCCCAGATTGAGTGCCTCTGCTCTATGGAGAGAGGCCCATGGGCGAGCAGGGTGGGGAGCCTTCAGAGATGCCCTCAACCTTTTTGTGATTGCCCTTTGAGCAGGAGCTCAGTCACCCAGGTCAAGAACAGGCATGCTTCTGGTGAAAAATGGACCTCTCCGTGCATTTTTCTCCACTTCTCTCACTGATGATGCAGGTGTCAGGATTCCGGCACTATTCTGCTTATTACTCTCTGGATGGGTATAAAGCAGACAGAGCAACTCCACAAAGCGTCCATACAAAGTCTTTTTTATTGGTTCATCAGGCATCCTTTTCAACTCACGGTTATGAAGAGGTTCTTCTTAATGTCCAATCCTTTGCATAGCATCTGCATTATGGTGTAGAAAGATAATAAACTTTCATCCCCATGATGACTGAAGCAGCTGCATGGTAATGGACTCAGGCAAGAGTGAGGGAGCCTCCCCCAACCCAACAAGGGTCAATTTAGTGACCAATCAGGATTACCGATGTGACCACAAGACATGGACTACATTTCTCAGGATAGCTTAACTACATTTACCATGATGCATTCCCTTAAGGGGACGGCTCTCAATTCCTAACTGACTATTCCAAATCCCATTAACTCTAACTGTCTGGACAGCACCGGCACTTAACTCCATTTAAATCATGAGTCACGAGCCAAACTTCCAAAACTTGAAAAGGATTTATTGGGAGTTAACATGTCCGGCACTGCCTGGGTGTAGCTGACTCTGAGACACATCATTCATTGTCACCCTTGACCCTGGTTTTTCCCCCACCCCCTGGGTGTATCATAATTCATATTCTCCAATGGGACACATCCATAGCCAAGAGTCATCAATCATGCTCTCCAGTTAGAATTTTGCGGGGCAGAAACTTCAGTCACCTAGTTACTATCTTTGAAAACATTCCTGGAATGCAGTTTCGGTTTGCAAGCTGCTGCACTGCTCCCCCCTCCCTTTCTTTTGGCAATGCTAAAAAGACCATAGAAATATTTTGTGGGTTGACAGCAGGTTCATTTCAAAACTTCAGCCTAGTATCAAATGATCTGTCCACCAAGAAACCTTTGAATTCCAACCAACTGCACCGTTATCTATAGGAGCCTCTGTGGCACAGTGGTTAGAGTGCAGTATTGCAAGCTACTTCTGCTGCAGCCAGCTGCCTGCAATTTGGCAGTTCGAATCCCACCAGGCTCAAGTTTCACTCAGTCTTCCAACCTTCCAAGTTGGGTAAAATGAGGACCCAAATTGTTGGGGGCAAGAGGCTGACTCTGTAAACGGCTTAGAGAGGGCTGGAAAGCTCTATAAAGCGGTATATAAGTCTAAGTTCTATTGCTATTGCTATCTTCTATTCCCTCTATTTGACAATATATTCTACTCTTGAGAAAAAGTTCAGAGTTCTTAGATTCATATCTGGATCGACGTCTTTGTAGTTTAAATTCAAACTGTTCCAATAAATAGTTAAGTACCTGTGTTTTCCTGAAAATAAGACCGGATCTTATTTTCACAGGTACTTAACTGTTTATAAAATGGGTCTTCCATACATGGGGGGTGAGGGGAACATCCCCAAAATAAGCCCTAGTGCTTGTTTTGGGACCCAAAAGAAATCCGGTCTTATTTTCTTTTGGGTCCCAAAACAAGCACTAGGACTTATTTTGGGGGTATTTTATTCCCTTACCCCCATGTATAGAAAACCCATTTTTTTCTGCTTGTTTGCAGCAGGGCAGGAGGCTGAGCAGTGTCACCGGTGCGAAGCAGTAGAGCTGCCCTAGTACCCCACACCAGCTTACCTCAGGGCCCCTGTAGTCAAGCCACCCATGCCCCAACCGCTGCTTCACCTTGTTAAGCAGCAGCTCTGGCAACCCCATCAAGCAGGACATCGTGTGGCTCCGGGTCCACTTCTTCTCCTTGCTCGTGGCTGCAGTGGGGCAGGAGGGTGAGTGACGCACTTGTGCCATGGCCACAAAGCGAGGCGGAGTGGTGGAGCTGCCCTACATACCCTTGCACTGGCTTAGCTCAGTGACCCACAACCAGGCCATCCATGCCCTGACACCTGCCTCGCCTCGTGGCTGTGGCCCCAACACACCACTCAACCTCCTGTCCGTTATAGCTGCGAGCAAGCAGAAGTGGGCTGGCGCCTACATGGGCTCCTGCTAAACATGGCTGCTGCCGCTGCCACCACAAGACAGGTGTCATGGTGTGGATGGCCTGGTTTGCAGGGGCCCTTGAGGTAAGCTGGTGTAGGGGCAGCTCCACCTCTCCTCCTTGTGACCGTGGCACTGCAAGCAACCAGATGGAATGGGCAGGGGGGCTAGCTGTGCAGGCTCTTAAGTAGGGCTTATTTTGGGGGTAGGGCTTACATTAGGCACAAACAGGAAAAAAACAAGCTAGTGCTTATCTTTGGGATAGGTCTTATTTTTTGGAGAACAAGGTACTTAAGTATCATCTACCAAATATGCCTTTTATTCAACTATTAAACTGATGGCTTTGAACTACGCTTGAGAAATCATTGAGATTATCTTGGACAACTAGAAGAATCAACATTGAGTATCAGATGGTGCAAAGCTGTTCAGTGGAAGTTACAGTTGAGATATTTTGGACAGAGAATTGGATTTATTCATTCAATGTATTTATTTATTAAACAAATTTACATAGTCCCCCATTTCTCCCCAAAGGGGGGAACTGGATGCCACACAATATAAAGCTGATAAAAATGGAAAAAAGTTGCAGTCATAAATAATACAACAACAAAAATACTGATCATGGCTGGAGGGAGGATAAAAATGGTCCTCTCAGCATGGACCATTCAGACAGATCCTCTGTTGGTTGGGTGTTGGACGATGACAGTTGAGGCTCTCAACAATGCAAAGGTGAGAATCGATGGCAAAGATGGTTGGTGGATTCAGAGGCAGTCAAGAAAGAGGCTGGGAAGGACAAGGTGACCAGACAGGCTGCCTAGGGACAAGCAGGGGCTCCCAAGGACTCAAGGTGCTGCTAGATAGTTTTGACAAAGTCCCAAGGCTGGAATGACCCAATGACCGAACATCAACCAGGGGCTTTTGAATTGTATCTTCTCTGCAAAATACCATCTTGTGTAACTTACAGTCATGGCTGAAAGGTCACCTGAGGCACAGAGATCTGGAAATGGATCACTGGTCAGCAGTCGTCACCCAATGAAAGAAGTTCTTTCCATACCTGTCTCGGCCATCTTGGAAGTGGGGTGTACCCAAATGTCTAGCAAAACATCCTTGTCCTTCTTTCTTTTCGTGAAAGCAATTCCTGTCGTTTCGGATGCAGCCTGGATATCATCCTTCCGTCACTGACTGATGTTGTTCTATCATGGGCCACCCTCTTCCTTGTGGTCCTTCCTTCCTTCTCTGCACCCTCTAACCTTGCTACTAAATTATACTTTCAAATGTGACCGAAAGGAGAATTCATTGCAGCAGCTGATAATTACTTAATTTGGTAATTATTGGGCTCCTGGAGTCCCAGTTGATGCCAGTCATGGGTATCTGTGAAACTGGGGTAATGGGAGACATGTGGCATTCTCGACATCATTGTGCTGTATTATTTGTGCAACCAGGGATGTCCTATCATTGGGGCTCCTTGATTCCTAAGCAGAGGGTTGGACTAGAAGACCTCCAAGGTCCCTTGCAACTCTGTTAATTCCTGCTGATCACATGAAACTCACCCTGCTGTTTTGCTGGGATCGATATTTCTTCAGATCCCCATGGGACCTTCATCTTGCTTGGCTTTCTGAGGCAACCAAGGCCAGAAGATGCTGGGAAAGGCCTCTTCAATTCCCAAGCAGGTTACTCTCCGTCTATGTGCCTCTTCTTCCCCACTCAGTACTTCACAGAAATATAACATGACCATGACATTATTTCTGGTCCCCTCCTTAAAATAATAAAGCTGGAAAGATAAGTGCTACAGTCACTTTTAATGAGGATCCTGGAAGGAGGAATGCAGAGCTCGGCCAAGAATGTTTTCACGAGCGGCCTCCTCTTCCCCCTCCTCCTCCTCCTCCTCCTCTTGAAGATGCAGTGTGAGAAGAGAAGCCCGTTGGTGAAAGATGCTTGTTTAGATCAGCTTCGCTCACAGCCAGCTTGCCCAAGTTGAGGAGGCATTAACCCTGGTGGGACTCAGCATCCAGGGCAGCCTCCCTTGTGTACCTCCACCATCTTCCGTGATTCCACACCTGCCTTAAGTTCCAGCAGCCCAATGGAAGCATGTCCGCGTCCCAATTTCCTCACCGAAAGCCTGGATAGGAAACCTTCCTGTGTAGAGGGTTGCAAGTTCTCCTCCTCCCTTTCATCTTCTCCTCTTCCTTGCTTTTTCTAGAAAAGAGGAATCCCACAGATAAAAGCTCTGGGACCCTTCCAGCCGGGGATCCCAAACTTTTGATCCCAAACGAGTTGCAATCTGGGAGTCCATATGTTGCCTCTCACTCCTCAACAGCCCTCCCCACCCCCGACACTCTTGGATCAGCCCCGTCCTGAAATGCAATGGGGAGCTAGCTTGCTTTTGGTATCTCTGCTTCTGTCTTCTGAAGGCCCAGGAAGGTTCTAAGAACTCGGGTTCTAAGAATGGGCAGGCCAGAGGAGGTACTCAGTCGGTTTGGACCAGTTCTAGCATACCAGTAGCGGAAAATTTGGTTTGGAGAATACCACCTGCCCCTGCCCTTACCTCTCCTATATTTCCTTGTTTTTTAGCTCAGCTGATTTGCGTGGCAGAGTGAATTTCCGTGCCTCAGCTGAGCTAAAAAACAGCACAGTCATTGTATAATTTGTGGTTTTAAGGGAGTAGAAATGATCCATTGTGCAAATCACGACAGTGATCACACAGGATTGCCTAGCTTAATGACCACCACATCTGCTCTCCCTGACGCGGTCATTATGGGGGTGCTGCAGTGTCCCCGTAGTCATTCTTAAGGGCGAATGACTGTGGGGCTCTTCAGCGGCCGTAATTTCAAAACCGGGTCACAAATAGCTTTCTTTGGGGGGGGGGAGGTTTCCATCGTAACTTCAAACATTCACTAAGTAACCGGTAGTAGCAGTAAGTTGAAGATTACCTGTAAAATGACATGCGCGCCCTCCTTTTTTAGGAAAAAATTTGGAAAGCCACCACTGGGGTAGGCCTGCTGCTTTGGAAGGCAAGTGAGGAGGTGTTTGCCAGGGAGGGGCAGCAGTGGAATTTCTTTGCCTTCCGTTCCTTACGCCAAAGGGATTTGGGTGGCCAACCTGTTTGCGGTTTCAGTTGCAGGCTGTGGAAGAGGTGAGGGTCAACTAATCCACCCTCCATTTCCACCTGACAAAATGGAGCCCCGCAGCTCCATTGGGAAAGCCCACAACCAGCCCCATTGCAGCTTCCTCTTTCATGCAAGGGCACTGTAGCCTTTTCTTCCGAGAAAACATGGAACTGCCATTTGTTTTCTAAGGAAGCTGGTGGGTCCTCTGGAGCAGGGATCTCCAACCTTGGCAACTTTAAGACTTGTGAACTTCAACTCCCAGAGTTCCTCAGCTGGCTGAGGAATTCTGGGAGTTGAAGTCCAGAAGTCTCAAAGTTGCCAAGGTTGGAGATCCTTGCTCTGGAGAGTCCCAAGATTTTACTGGCGGTCTCTGCTCCTGCTGCGTTGCTGCCTTGCCTGTTTCCAAGAGAAGCTTTATAAAAATTCAGCTGGGTGACAGGAATTCTAGTGGGCAACAGCTGTGGGCATACGAATGTCTGCACCCATCCCAGGGCATCAGTGATCCCGCTTATTCCTTCAATGTTTTGACAGTCAATTCTGCAATGGTTTCTCAGGATGCTAAATTTCACCCTTTTTTTCCTCTTTCAGGTTTTCACCGCCGATCTTTGTCTACCTCATCAGCATAGTGCCCTCATTGTGGATTCTGGAACTTCAGCCTAAAAATCAGGTATTGGTTTTATTGGGGGGGGGGGTTAAATGTGGTTTCATGGCAGAGAAGGAGGGAAACTGACTGCTTGGGCATAGAAAACTGAGCAGCCTGGAAGCCAATTGGGGCTCCGGTTACTGTATTTTTGTATCCCGAACTCAAGAAGCTGCTTCTTCTGGCTTTTCTACCTGAGGTATGAAAGCATTTTGGCTTAGGCAACGACACAACACCGACTTTTCTAGATGCACCTTGAAGGACGTGAGTTGTACACTCTTCCCAACAGGCCCCTGAACAGATGCCACCAAGAAAGGGGGATGGTGCAGATGCGATCAATTTGTGTGATGGTTCTAGTTGCGCAATCCAGTTTTTGTGAGACTGGATGGTTCTTTTTTAGTGGCTTTATTAGACAAAGCCTAAAAGTTACATCCAGGTTTGGTTTTCCTCCCGTGAGAGAAACATATTTGCATCGGCAGCTGCAAAAGCAGACCCCTTCTTTTCTCATGCAGAATCAATTAAAAAGTGTAGCAAACTAGGAAGGCTTTGGTTTCCCTTGTAGCAGGTCCTCCATCGCTCCATCTTGCGTGAGATTTCAGTGAGGGAGATGCTCATGCACTGGCCCTTGTTAGATTACCACTAAAGGGGGCATTTTGTATTTCATTTGCATTTCTCCTGCCGTTTTGTTACAAACAACCAGCACCAATTGCACGAACATCCCCAGGTCACAGCTCATTGGCATTTCACATTCAGTACAGCAGTTGCATCAAAAAAGGACTGCGTAAAATTGTGTAATATTAGCATAATATTCTGACCGATTCACTGAAGTCACACAACGAGGAGCTATTTCTCTGGTAATATTACACTACTAACTAGAGCATACAAAACATTTGCTAGACCAATACTCAAATAAAACTCATCAATCTGGAACTCACATTATATATCTGATATTAACACAGTTGAGAAAGTCCAGAAATATTTCACAAGAAGAGTTCTCCACTCCTCTACTCGTTGCAGAATACCTTATGCCACCAGTCTCAAAATTCTAGACCTAGAAAACCTAGAACTACGCCGTCTTCGGTCCGATCTAAGTATGGTATATAAAATTATACATTGCAATGTCCTATCTGTCAATGAATACTTCATCTTCAACCATAACAACACAAGAGCAAACAATAGATACAAATTCAAGGTTAATCGCACCAAACTTGATTGCAGGAAATACAACTTCAGCAACTGAGTGGTCAGTGTCTGGAATACTCTACTTGACCCTGTGGCTTCTTCCCCCAAACCCCCAAACTTTAACCTTAGACTATCTACTATTGACCTCACCCCTTTCCTAAAAGGCCTGTAGAGGGCGTGCATAAGCGCACCAACGTGCCTACCGTCCCTGTTCTATTGTTTTTTATTTTTCTTATATGTATCCATGTATTCATAACTATGTTTTTACTTATACTTATTATCTTGTAAGCAATTGACAAACCAAAATAAATAAATAAATAAATTATGGCCCAATCCAGAGATTGCTCCTCAGTTTCTCCTGTGCTACATCTTCCTTGCATAAGTGAGCCGTGGGCAGCCTTACCACGCAAGTCCTGTGCACAGAGCAGCAAAATGCTCTCGGTTCAAGCGGCGTTCAATCCCAAACAGAGGCACAGTTTAGGCCATGGAGGAGGGAAGAGCGTAGCATTAACATCAGATCAAGTTTTGTAGCTCAGGTCAAGGGATTCATTTATTTACATAAGGTTGATTGGAGTGGTGCCTTCCTTTGCACATCGTCCACATACCTTAATTTGAGAACAAATTATTCAGCAGCTGCCTCCTGAGAGCAGATTCAGAGTACTGGGAGCCAGAGAATGAAGGAAAGACACATCCATAGGGCTTATCTGGGGTCCCTGGACTGGACCTTCATCTGCCCCAAGCTGACACATTGCTCCCCATGTGACTTGCAGATAGTTGGACCAAGAGTGACAAATGGAGGCAGAGATAAGTCAGTAAATCAAATCCAGAAATACATGGAAGAACCCAGAGAAGCAAGGCAGCAGGTTAGAAGGTGTGAGAGGGAACATCACTTCTAGGCAAATAGCTGGAGATCCAAAATACTGTAGAAGAAGACCAGATATGCTGGTCATGTGTGTCTGTTGTGTTCTTCTGAGTCATGTGTCTTCTCGATAGGAAACGTTTCTGAAACCTTCTGGAAACTTTCGGTTAGTCTGATGAATATTTTTATTTTGAGATACAGTGGTACCTCTATTTACGAAATTAATTCGTTCCGGAAGCCGTTTCGTAACCTGAAAATTTCGTAAGTAGAGGCACATTTTACCTGTAAATATCCTAATCCGTTCCAAGCCCCCGAACTGTACTTCTTCCTTCTTACTTCCTGCTTTGCTGGATTGCTAGCGCGAGACTGAGAACGCGGCACGGTGCGTGCGCACAGATCCCTCCTAGCCAATGGGATGCCAGGAAGATAACCAATGGCAGCGCAGCTCAGACGCGCCATTTTCCAAGAAAGCCTTTCGTATCTTGAAACATATTCGTAGGTAGAAACGATATTTTCTCGAAGACGCGTTTCGTAACCTGAAACTTTCGTAGGTAGAGGCTTTCGTAAGTAGAGGTACCACTGTACTGAAATGACTTTTATAATTCATAATGAGTTAAACAACATTCCCTATATTTCTATACAAATTATTTAGTGGCTGTTTTGTTTCAGATTCTAAGCAATAGTTAAAAGGTAAGTATTGGAACTTGCTGGTCTACTGACCAGTTTTATGTCTGTTTTCTTTCTAATTAAGGGTTGAATATTCACAATGCTCGTCTAAAACCTACTGTGGATCATGCCCATACTGTACAGCAGGATTTGACAATTCTTCTAAACTCAGCTCAGTTTTAGCTACATATGGAAATACTGATTGGGAGTGAGTATGGTGTAGAAGTTGAGACACTGAGCTAGGAACCATGAGGCTATTTGCTCTAGTCCTGACTTAGACATAAAGTCACCTGAATGACTGTGGACCAGTCATTCACAGTCAACCCTAAGAAGAAAGAAAAGTGCAACTGAACTTAAAATGTTGTCAAGAAAATGACATGGACTGGAGTCAAGGCTGATGATTTGAAAGCAAATTCCCCTTCCCATTAATATAAAGCAGTGATCACCAACCAGTGGGCCAGGGACCACTGGTGGTCCATGAGAAAATTTTGGTGATCCACAGAGAAATGTCACCCCCAAAGCACGCCCCCCCCCAAGCAATTAATGTGGCGTGTGAAGGATGTGTGTTTGTGTTTATTTTCATGGTCATGATGTGCACTGAAGATGGTGGTTGATTTCGTTGTACGAGATGCAATGACAATAAAGTAAACTAACTAAATAATCCAGGCTGTGCAAGAACACAAGGCTGCACCGCCCACATGGCTCGCGGGAACACAAGGCTTGCGTCGCTTGTGTTGCGAACAACACGAGGTAGTGAGGGGAACGGAGAAAGAGTGGAGGGGGAGAACTTGCTCCCCTCAACCCACGCGCCGCTTCTTTCTGCTTCTTTCTTCTTCTGCTTTTGGCTACACGTAAGGAAAGCAGCAAAAGTCTTTCTTTCTCTCCCCCAAACTCCACCAGAAATGAGTCTTTGGGACACTGCAAGGCCTCCTGTTCCAAGAGGCTGCGCCGACACAAGTCTCACAAAGACTCACAAAGACTCAAACTGGCAGAGTTTGGGGGAGAGAAAGAAAGACTTCTGATGCTTCTGCTGCTTTCCTTGCATAAAACCAAATCTCTCTCTCTCTCTCTCCCTCCTTCCTTCCCCCCTCTCCCCCCTCCCTCCCCCCCACCTCTCTCTCTTATCTGCGATCCCAAATAAGAATGATCGATCGGTAGGAAAATGGAGTAGGGAATTTTCCTGCAGACTTTTTGGGGGATTTTCCCAGGGTCTCTGGTCCATGGGATTTAAAATTATGAGTTTGGTGGTCCCTGAGGTCCAAAAGGTTGGACTAGAAGATCTCCAAGTTCCCTTCCAGCCCTACGATTCTGTGATTTCTACCTCACCTAAGGGGAGTGGGTGAGTGATCTTAGGCTAATCTGAACAGCTTCTCTTTAGATTCCCACTGCGTCTTCTTCCTTGTTAGACTCCCTCACTGCTTTAATCCCATATGGATTGTCCACAGCCAAGGCTCAACCCCAAAGCTTTGGAGAGCCAGTGAACCTTTGGGGTCCTTCCATTTCAGGTCTGTGCAGGACCAGACCTGAAGCTGGGTTTTTATTGCAGCTTTGCCCCAGTGAATATGAGCAGCTTGTGAAGAACCACAGTGAACAAGCCAGAGCCGGTTACAGAAATGAGACCGCCACAAACAACATAATGGAAAAGGTAAGCGTTGAGGGAGTGGTTGATATCTCATAATCACAATTTGGATTTTTTTTTTTCAGAATTAAAATATATTTCCACAACAACAGCCTTGGGGACACAGCCAGGAAATAGAGTTACACCATTGAGGTCCCAGAGATACAAGATGGGATTAAAACCACGACCACAGTATGCGTGGGCACAAGGAGCACTGAAATGATACATATGCTTTTCAATAAAAGCAAAGCCAAGTCCAGGAGAGCCAGTTGTGTAGGATCTAATAGATTTTTTCCCCTGGCAATTGGGGGAGATGGGAAGGGAATCTCTTGGAATCCATGCAAAGGGCCTGCTCAGTCCTCAACTCTCCCCTCCCCATAGGTGTGCAAGCAAGGGTGGGATTCTACCAGCTTGCATCTATTCGCTAGAACCGGTTGTTAATATTCTAAGCAGTTCGGAGAACCGGTTGTTAGAAGAAATTACTGGCCTAATCCTGTAAGGCAGGCAGGAAGGAAACATTCTGGTGTTGCTTACAGAAACTGCCTCTCTGTTAACCCTTATTACATTCTTGGCAGGACTAGACTTCCTGTCTCAGGAAAGTCTGGAGTTTTTTCCCCTCCTTTGCTAGTACTTTGCTTGTGTGGAGTGACCCTTCAAAGTTAAAATGGCACTGAAAAAAGTGACTTATGACCCTTTTTCACACTTATGACTGTTGCAGCATCCCCACAGTCATGAGAGGCCAGGCGAGGAGATGCGTGCCTCCATGTGAGTGATATTGAGTTGGCTACGCCCAGCCAATAACATGATCACCAAGCCATGCCCACCAACTAAGCCATGCCTACAGAACTGGTTGTTAAAAAATTTGAATCCCACCCTTGTGTGCAAGGTGTGCAAGAGCAGATCCTGAACCCGAAGCGCTTTCTCTTCCCTGCCACTTCTGGCTTCACTTTTCTGCTTTCTGACATTTGCCTTCGCTGCAGCTGCAACAGGCCCAGGAGTTCGTCAACACGCTCTCCAAAATGTGTGACTCCATCTGGACGCTGAGCCTCCACCAGACCTTCCTCCTGCTCCTCATCCTCGGCCGCTGGCTGCTCCCCATCGGAGGGGAGATCACCAGGGACCAGCTGTCTCAGCTGCTGCTGCTCTTCGTGGGCACTGCCGCAGACATCCTCGAGTTCGCCAGTGAAACCCTGGAAATAGAGAACGTCCGGTAGGGCCCAGATGTGCTCTCAGCTGCACCCATAACAGAGAGGACAGCCTGTCCTTCCACCCATCTGTCATTCTGTCTGCCTGTTTGCCCACCCGTCTGACTCTCTGTCCAACTGTCGCCCTTTGTCCCACCGTCAGACTTTCTTTATAAGGTGCAGTTCTTGTGAATAAGCCAGACTGACGGGAGGGTGAATTTAACTGTTTCAAAGGCTTGTAAAACTTTGAACATGAGAACTAATAGGCTGAGTAAGGGAAGATGAAATCTTTGTTCTTATGAAAAGGCGATGGTATTTGTCCATTACTTTCAAATGAAATTTTCTGCCATTGCTGGCATTTAGTCCTTGTTAGCTCTAATCGAAGTGGGTGATGCCTCACCTTTTTCAAAAAAGTGATGCTATAAAGCTGGCTTTAACTCATTTAATATATATGTGTGTGTGTGTGTGTGTGTGTGTGTGTAAGGTTTTTAAGCTGATAATTTTAAATAATAAATAAGGGAGACTAGGATAGATCTATTTCGAGCTAGTTAGCTCTCTTCAGCTAGCCATACCCTTACTGGGATTCAAACCAGGGAAGTATTACATAACTTAAGTATACATAACATAAGTATAACACAAAGTATATATGTATACACACACACACACACACACATACACACACACACATATATTCAAGGCAATAAAACAAGTTAAAATACAGAGAATTAGAGAGAGAGAAATATAATTTATTCTCCAATAGGTGGGAAGTTTCCTTTTCTGAAGTTTGGTTTGCTGTTATAAAATTGATGGTTTGGTACAGTAAAATAATTTTAACCTCATTTCCTTCACCCAGTTTCATTATTTCCAACCTACAATATTCCTCTCTCCCATTTTATGAATTATAGAAACTGATTGCAGGTTTCCATAGTTGGAGACCTCCTTAATCTAACCAATGTGTCAGGCCTAATTATGCCAGTGCCTTGTATCTAAAACGCTTGCCTTTCCTTTTTTCTCCCAGGAACAAAGATGCTCTTGTGTATGCAATCCTAGCTGTGTGGACTTGGAGCATGTTGCAATTCCCTCTGGATCTAGCAGGTTGGTCCTGTCAATGTTTCCCCAGGATTGCGCTCCCTTCCTATTCCTTGGAATCTGCTTCAATTGGCTTTTGGGAGGGCTGGTCCCTCTAGGGTAGAACTGTGGAAAGGCCAGTCTGAAGGCCAAGGCAGGGGACTCAAAAGGCTGAAATGTCTTATAGAATAGAATTCTTTATTGGCCAAGTGTGGTTGGACACACAAGGAATTTGTCTTGGTGCAAATGTTCTCAGTGTACATAAAAGAAAAGATACATTTGTCAAGAGTCAAGAATCATCGGGTGCAACACTTAATGATAGTCATAGGGTACAATAAGCAATCAAATCATACTATTATGAGGAAATAGATCCATCTATAACTAGAAATAGATGATATATTAGATAATAGAGATGGATGGATGGATGGATGGATGGATGGATGGATGGATGGATGGACGGGTAGACAGACAGACAGACAGATAGATAGAATTCTTGGACACACAAGGAATTTGTCTTGGTGCAAATGCTCTCAGTGTACATAAAAGAAAAGATACATTTGTCAAGAGTCAAGAATCATCAGGTACAACACTTAATGATAGCCTTAGGGTTCAATAAGCAATCAAATCATACTATTATGAGGAAATAGATCCATCTTTAACTACAAATCGATGATAGATAGATTAGATAATAGAAAGAGATGGATGGATGGATGGATGGATGGATGGATGGATGGGTGGGTGGGTGGGTGGATGGATGGATAGATAGATAGATAGATTGATTAAACAAACCCAGATGATTGATTTACTTAGGAAATGTTGACCATGTGCATATGAAGTTCTAGAGATGCTCAGTACTGGTTCTAGTTTGTAAGTTACGGTTTATGTCATCACAATGTGAACAGTAACCTGGCTAAGTAAGGCGTGTGGTTTAATCAGAAAACCACAGTTCAAAGGTTCAGCCTGGCTTGGAAACTGCTGCGGTGTCTGACAACTTTGTCTTTGAGTGATTTATGACATGGGTTTCAACCTCCTGAAAGAAATGCCCCCCCCCTGCTTTTTTTTCTTTCTTTTTAAAAAAAAATTCCTCCTAGTGCAACATCTCAACTGTGATCGAGCAGCTTCGTCCGCAAAGGTTTTTCACCTGCTCCTCTGCAGACACAGCGCCGACCTGTGGAACATCGGCATCAGCTTGTTCATCCAGGATGGCCCCTTCCTTGTGGTGCGCCTGATCCTGATGGGCCACTTTCGAGTGGTGAACCAGATGCTGGTGTTTTTTGCAGCCAAGAATATTTTGATAGTGTTGCTGCAGCTGTACCGCCTGGTGGTGCTATCGCTCGACTTCCACGCCTCTCTCCAGTGCAGGGCAAAAAGCCAGAAAGGAGCCACTTCCATTTACCCCTGTGAGCCCAGCTCCATCAGACTCCCATCCAATGGCCTGCTAGACGGAGGTGACTCTATTGCCCCGGAGAATACCTTCCCAGACTCAGCTGAGTGCTTATGAGGGAAGGTCTCTTCTGCTCCAGGACCAGCCCTTCCCTCCGGGGGCCACATTTGAAGGGGCTGGTCCTGGCAAACAGCCTGCTTGTCCACTGCAAGACAGGGGTCCCATCCTAGCAGCAAAGGGGAGACATTTTAAACAGGATTGATTGAGTGTTTTCTATCTCCTGCACAGTAGTGGATTGGTAGCTGTGCAGATGCAGATAGATAAACTCAACAAGACGTCCATAACGAAGTACATTTATTGGTTCATCAAGTATCCTCAAAACTCACATTTGTGACAAAGTTCTTCTTTAATGACCAATCCTCTGTAGGTAAAAGATGGTTACCTCCTAACCCATCTCGTAGCGATACAAGGCAGCTGCCATGAGTTAGTGAATTCAGGCAAAAGTGAGGAAAACTCCGTCAATCCATCAAGGGTCAATTTAGTGACCAATCAGGATTGCAGATGTGGTCACGTGACATGGACTACATTTCCCAGGATACCTTAGTTACATTTACCAGGATGCATTCCCTTAAGGGGACAGCTCACAATTGCTACCTAACTATCCAATTCCCATACACTGGCTGGACAGCACAGAGTGGATTGATTGACACGGTATCCACCATATTTATCCATTGTATATTTGATGGGGCTCAGCTGAGGTGGTTTTTTTGGGTTGGTTCTTTTTTTGTTTTGTTTTAATGTGTGACATTTGGGGACTCCATGCTTGCCTTCAGAGCCCTGCCATAGCAGAACCTTTACCTGAAATTCAGGTCTACATCTGGGGCATAATGCACGTCCCCTCGATCTTCTAGCCTGAGAATTCAACTTTGACGAAGATGCAGAAGTTCAAATGAATGGAGAGAGCAATTTCCTGCTTCCTGTCCATCCCAGACACATGAATGTATTCAGTGAATGCACCAATGGGGTGAGGATGGCATGGCTTGCCACAGAAGGATTTCAGAGCCTTGTGTAATGCTATAGTTTGTTCTGGTGATTAGAGGCCATTTTTCCTCCTGGTTCCGTTTTATTTTACACTACCATCGAGTTTGTGTAACCTTGTCCCAGTTCACCCTCGTCTACCCTGTTTACACGGCCTCTTTCCCACAAAGCAATGGGCCACTTTCCACTCATCCAGGGAAGGAGGGAAGAAAAATCCAAGTGGGCATGGCCTGTCTCTTAGAGGACATGATTGGGAGAGCTACTCGTGTTGTGCCAACCAAGATCTTACCATCAGGAATAAATCTTGAGGAAAGTTCTGGTGGTTGATTCTCTTATTCTGCCATGGATTTTGTCTTTCTTCGTCTTCTGAGCAATAACACTGCCAGGACAATTTCTGTTTGAAATAGTTTCAGCCCTTGAAATGAAATATTGTATTAACCTATCAAAGGTTGGCCTGTGTAGAATAACTGTGTTATTATTTGCAGGGAAAGACGTGTTCGATGTCCAGTTATTGCTGAATTCAGTTTTGATACAGTATATGTGGTTATTCCTTCTCTTTTATTTCTGAATGTTGGTATCTTTGGTTACTGTGAACACAATTCTTAATGCAAAGAGAGGAGATATTTTTTAATAAACGAGGAGATTTGTATTTGCTTGGGAAATGTTTATCTGGCAGTGTCTTTGTTGATCTTTCTGCTCCTTTCCCCTTATCTTCATGGATGCTTCCCCTCCATTAACTTACCTCTGAGTTGAGGAGGGTGGGAGAACAACTGACCTTAAGAGAAGAGGAGAGAAGCTGTCGTGACCTCTGAAGTTGGTGGTTCCCATCCTCCTCTTCCTCTATTTTCAGCAGTTGGGGCCTAAGCAACCAACCCATTCACCCGTAGCTCTGGGCCAGGGGTGGGATATGACAGGGTTAACTACTGGTTCGGGATTTACGAGGGTCGGTAATTTATGATGTGCTTCCCTGCACTTGGCGCCTGTAAATCGTCATCAGCAGGCTGAGTGCAGAGAAGCAGCCTTTGAAACAGCCCCCTTTTCCTGCTTTTTTAACTGCAGCTGTGCCTCATTCGGCAGCTGAAGTTGAAAAATCAGGAAATAAAGGTCAGGTAAGAGCCTGGGTGGGCAGGTGGACAAAAACATCAGCAGACATAGAACCGGTTCCATGTCTGCTGCTCTTCAGAGCTACCGGTTCTACAGAGGTGGACAGAACTGGTAGAAACCCATCCCTGCTCTGGGCTCTTCCACAGTGCTGTGTTAATGTCATTCATGATGTGCACCAATTACGCCCTTTCTCTTAGCCACTCATGCCCTGGTCGCATGGATTACTGCGATGCGCTTTGCATGGGGCTACCCTTTAAACGCATCTGGAAGCTGCATCTGGTGCAGAATACTTGGATTGGCGGGATGCATCCCTCTCCAGGGGTAATGGCGTTTCTCCAGAAGAGGCCAGGCCCAGGTCCTGAAGGCAGGAAGAGGCGACATGGACATCGCAACAGGTGCTATGGCAGCATCTCCCACCCTTGTGGGGTGATGGGCAGAGGCGGTATTCAGCTGGTTCTGACCAGTTCTGAAGAACCAGTAGCAGACATTATGAATAGTTCAGAGAACCAGCCAATCCCACCTCTAACTGGCCCCACCAACCCCATCTATTCTCTGCCTCTTGAGTCCCAGCTGATCGGCTGGGTCTTCTTTGGTTGCCGTGCACAGGAGAACGGAGCTGGAAAACAGGTTAGTGGGGTGGGGAGGGAATGGAGATTTTGCAACTCCCACCAAGCCACGCCCACAGAACCAGTAATAAATTTTTTTGAATCCCACCGCAGGTGCTGGGGAAGGGGCAATCAGATCCATAAAATCATTGAATCCAGGTCAGCCGCAGGACTTTCCAGGGAACATGATTAAAGATGGCATTCAAATCAGTGGTGGGATTCAATTTTTTTTACTACCGGTTCTGTGGGCGTGGCTTGGTGAGAGTGGCAGGGGAAGGATACTGTAAAATCTCCAGTCAGAGGTGGTATTTGCCGGTTCTCTGAACTACTCAAAATGTCGGCAACTGGTTCTCCAGAACTGATCAGAACCTGCTGAATACCACCTCTGAAAATATCCTCAAATTAAATTGCAATTTGGGCCTGGAATCATATCACTGACCAGTGGTGGGATTCAATTTTTTTTACTACCAGTTCTATGGGCATGGCTTGGTGGGCGTGGCTTGGTAGGCATGGTAGGGGAATGTTACTGCAAAACCCCCCTTCCCTCCCCACCCCACTAACCTGCTTTCCAGCTCCATTCTCCTGTGCAGGGCAACCAAAGGAGACCCAGCCAATCAGCTGTGGGTGCGGCTTGGTGGGTGTGGTATTCTGAGGGCGTGGCTGGGGAAGGATACTGCAAAATCCCCATTCCCTCCCCAGCCCACTAACCTGCTTTCCAGCTCCGTTCTCCTGTGCAGGGCAACCAAAGAAGACGCAGCCGATCAGCTGGGAGTCCGAGGGCAGAGAATAGATGGGCGTGGGGCCAGTTAGGAATGGTATTTGCTGGTTCTCTGAACTACTCAAAATGTCCGCTATCGGTTCTCCAGAACTGGTCAGAACCTGCTGAATATACCACCTCTGGTTCAAATCCCTGGCCTAGGCCTTCATTTTAGTGCTGAGTGAGGAAAATGCAATCCACAACAGAACAGAGTTTTCTGAAGAAACACACAAAGGGGGCTTTCTAGACTTCAGCTTGTTTTATGGTCTCATCAAATTTTAAAACCAGAAGACAGAAATTGTCCCTCTAGGTGGAGAGAACAGGCAGAGGAAAGAGGGTGGCCTGGAGGACAGCCTCTGGCCATTTGCCAGAAATGACTGCGCCCGACTCGGGGGGTGAATTTTTATCCACTTAGTCAATAAGACATGAGTTGTTACTATGGCAATTCTGACATTGTGAGTGTCGCGTTGCCGTGCAGTGCAACAACCAAAGGAAGCCCTGCTTTCTACATGTGAGGCACTGCTGTGTAGGTGATGGGGAATTATGAGAAGATGGACCAAGGGTGGGGGTGATAAAGGCCAACAGGGGAAGAGCTTCACAGGGTCAGGCATGATTTAATAAGTGAGCCATTTTGTTAATAGGTTGGGGTGTGATTTTTGAAAGCAACTTGGCCCCGGTTGTGTTTTGTGCTTGCTGACAATAGCCACCAAGTTTCACCAAATTAGCCCCCGCGGTTTCCATCTTCATCACAATCCTGTGGGCCACGAAAGATCGCTGGTTTCGTGGCCACTGAACTGTGATTGGACTGGAGTTCTGGTATATTTTTTTTAATTAATTTTACGAAATGTCGGCGGCTGCTGGACTCCAAAAGCTTGCGCTCAAACTAGAAATCAATGGAAAGAAAATGCCGTGTCTGGCACAGATGGCTTTGGGCAGACCCATCGCTAACGTTATGGCTGGTTCGGTGAATTGCCAAATCCCACCCTGGCTGCCCTGCCTCTCCCGCCCCATCCCACCCCTCCCACGAGTCTCCATGGGGCCCGTTTTGGATGAAGGTAAGCGCAGGGCCCGCTCAGAGGTTTGGGGAGGGGGAAAAACAGGCCACATTTCCAGCCTCTGGAGGATCTCTGGAGCCTGAGGGAGGCTGTTTTCACCATCCCAGAGGCTCGATGAAAGTCTCTGGAGCCTGGGGAAGACAAAAATGGGCCTCCCGGATGTACTGGAAGTCCAAAAACAGGCCTGTTTCCGACCTCCAAGGGGCCTCCGGAGCCCAGGGGAGGCAGTTTTCACTGTCCCAGAGGCTTGACGAAAGCCTCTGGAATTTGGGGAAGGTGAAAAATGGGCCTCCCGGAAGTACCGGTAGGCCACGCCCACCCAGCAACCAGGCAGGAACCCGTTGCTGGAATTTCTGAAGCCCACCCCTGGTCTCTGGACATACACACTCCCTACAACAGAAACCACAACCAAGGCAGCTTCTCAACAAGCATCCTTCCTGCCCCTCGACATTGAGAGGAACACTTTGATCTGAAAGACTTCTGGAACATCCTCAGGCTGGGAGTCATACGGAAGACACAACTGTATTGGGCTGTTTTTTATTCTTGGTTGGATGGTGGTTGGATTGGCTACTGTAAGTTGCATGCTGTGCTTCCATTGTCAGCTCTGATTCAACTGGTACAGGAATGCAATGCAATGCAATGCAATGCATGAATGCATGAATGAATGAATGAATAAATCCCACCAGAATTGCTTTCAAAGGGACCAAAAGGGGCAGGAAGGGGACATTGTTTCTGAGGAATCCAAAGGAAAGGATGTTACCAGTTGGACCTTCCAAGCAGGGATGGGATTCAAATTTTTAAACAACTGGTTCTGTGGGCGTGGCTTAGTTGGTGGGCGTGACTTGGTGGTCATGTGACTGGCTGGGCGTGGCCAATTCGATATCACTCACATCGAGGCACGCATCTCCTCGCCTGGCCTCTCATGACTGTGGGGATGCTGCAACAGTCGTAAGTGTGAAAAACGGTCATAAGTCACTTTTTTCAGTGCCATTGTAACTTTGAATGGTCACTCCACACAAGCAAAGTATCAGCAAAGGAGAGAAAAAAACCTCCAGAGAAGTTCCAGAGACCGGAAGTCTAGTCCTGCCAAGAATCTAAGAAGGGTTAATGGAGAGGCAGTTTCTGTAAACAACACCAGAATGTTTCCTTCCTGCCTTCCTTACAGGATTAGGCCAGGAATTTCTTCTAACAACCGGTTCTCCAAACTGCTTAGAATGTTAACAACTGGTTCTAGCGAATAGGTGCGAACCGGTAGAATCCCAGCCCTGCTTCCAGGTATGGAATTGGGGCAGACTGAAGATGTAAACACCACAAAACCATCCTTTTCTTTTGTTCTCTCTGCATCGCCAGTTTGACCGGGGAGGGAGGCAATTTGAGCAAAGCTGAGGCAGTAATAAATTATACGTCTAATAAATCTAAAAGGGTGGTGGTGGATTATATGAAGTGATAACAAAAACAGTACCTGTGCTTGTCTTACAGAATTATTTGAAATAAGCCCCAAGGCTTTGAAATGCTCCCAGAGCTGCAAGATAAAAACCAGAAGTATGAATATGAAACAGAAATAGATGCAATAGACTGCAGAGATTAAAAAGAAGAAAGAGGCAACAGCAAAATGTATCACATTTAGGGGGCAAATCAAGGACTTCTAAACCACAGGGTTGCCTTGGCAAACCCTAGATGTATTTTATGCCAACTACAATAAAGGAACTTCAGAAGAACTGGGGACACTCGTGAACCTGAGACTTTATTCTCATTTTTGTTTAGTCACTTAATTAAAGCAGCACTTAAAATAGATGGAGCACTTTATATGTTGCAATGAACACACACAAATCACCATTCAGAGATTTGCAGGCTGAGCATCTGGTGAGCCACGAAAATAGGAACGTTATTATCTCTCTTGAATAGAAGATGGAATCAGAAGCAACAAAATCTACTGCCATCTAGTGCCCCGAGTGCAGAATTACATTATCCAGATGTTGAAAGACACAAGAGCAGAGATTATTAACCAAGTGAAATGTCAATGAAACACCACACAATGTCTTGCCCTAGCTGAGATTCATTTTAAAATAGTCCATTAGTGTAATTCAAAGTGGGGGGGGGGAAACCTGTGTGGAATCACAGCATATTTGAGACAGTGACAGCCTCTGCTGTTAGGGAAGCATTTTTAACAGCCTAGAGCAATTTCGCTTGCTTGCTTTCTGATAAATTGGTCTTATATGTTTAGATGATATTTTTGCTACAAGAAAGAGAACTGCTATAAGGGGATGGAAACGTCATTTCAGATCTACAGAGAAAATGGTCAATTTGTACCTTTATACTTAATTTATAGATTCCACGGGCTCCTGGGTTCAAAGCACATGATTTATAATGGAACAGCTTTACACCGAGAGCTGTGGCTGTGAGGATCCTACATTGCCAATTAGCTGGGTTGAAAAAGAAGTTAAAAGATGCCTTACCTGTAGGATCTTCTTATTTTGTTCTCTTTGAATTCAGCTAATTGTCAGTTCCACCCCCCCAAATTTTTTTTTAAAAAAATACTGCCATCTATCCACGAAAGATGAAGTGTGAAGTTGCATGCCTTGGCTCAACAAAATAAGGCAAAATACTCCAAGAGCTTTTGTGGACAGTTGCTGTGACCTTTCCTTGCAGTGCCTAAGGCCATCCCTAGGGGCTGTCAATCAAATGTGATGGCATCTGCAGTTCAAGAGCACCAAATAGTGAGAGATGTTCCAGGTCTCTGCCCAGAACTTTCAAAGCTGTTCCAATTCAAGATGCACTTTCTCTCCCTGGTGCCCTCTGGAGCTGCAACCCAACATACCAGGGGTGGGATTCTACCAGTTCGCACCTATTCGCTAGAACCGGTTGTTAACATTCAAAGCAGTTCGGAGAACTGGTTGTTAGAGGAAATTACTGGCCTAATCCTGTAAGGAAGGCAGGAAGGAAACATTCTGGTGTTGCTTACAGAAACTGCCTCTCTAATAAGCCTTCTTACATTCTTGGCAGGAAGTTCCTGTCTCAGGAACTTCTCTGGAGTTTTTTTCCCCTCCTTTGCTGGTACTTTGCTTGTGTGGAGGGACCATTCAATGTTACAATGGCACTGAAAGAAGTGACTTATGACCATTTTTCACACTTACAACTTTTGCAGCATCCCCACAGTCACGAGAGGCCAGGCGAGGAGATGCGTGCCTCGATGTGAGTGATATTGAGTTGGCCACGCCCAGCCAGTCACATTATCACCAAGCCACACCCACCAACTAAGCCATGCCCACAGAACCGGTTGTTAAAAAAATTGAATCCCACCCCTGCAACACACCTGAGGGACAAGCTTGGAAAAGGCCACATTGGATAATGGAAGGAAACGTTGGATTGGGAAACAATAATATCAAATGCCAGTTTGCTCTTCTGCAAGAGAGCAACACAGGCAGACCAGCTGGAGTTGCCCATGGTTGGAACATCCAACAGCAAAAGTCTTTTAATCAGCCAAACCTTATTTAGTCTAGTAAATACCATTTTCATTTCCAGACACGGCTCAGTCTAACCATCCTTCTCAACCTGATTTTTACAGTGGCTCCCTACATGGGGACAGAGCAAGCTCACATTAATCCCAAATTCCTTTTAGTTAACTAGAACAATTGCCTCCGAAGAAGAAACAAAGTTCTCTATATTAAAACACATTTGGGCGCATTTTTCAAGGAAGATTTTTCCTCCAGATTCCTTTGAGATTTGATCAATCAGCCAATGGAACAGAAGTTGCCCTGGGAAGTTGTGGGAGCTTCATCACTGGAGACTTTCAAGAAGAGATTGGACTGCTATTTGTCAGAAATGGTGTAGGGTCTCCCGCTTGGGCAGGGGGTTGGATTAGATGACCTACAAAGTCCCTTCCAACTCTGATTATCTGTTATCTGCTACATGATCCTTTTTTCTCTTACCTTGTTACTTCTGGAGATTCTTTTTCCAGAATTTTGGTTCTTTGGAGCAGACTGTCCTTTATTTTATTTTATTTCTACTGCCTTTTGAGACAAATTCTCCAAAATGCAGCTCTCAGAAATGGTACCTTTCAGGTTAAGCATTGGTTATACAGAGGGCTGCATCTTATCAAATGCTGCGGGGATGTTTTCATCCTGCAATTCGAGAAGATTTGGGATGCTTGCCAAACGCCGCTGAACTGCAGCTAAGGTCAGGGGAACTCGGTTGGATAGCTTCTGGGACAGAACAGCCTAGTGCAAATTTTGACCCAACTGAATCCGACTTCAGTCAATCAGGTTTCCTTTGCCAGGTCAAGGTGTGAGGCTACAGCCCTGCAGTGAGTCCAGTAATGATTTTGACCTTCAACTGCAGAACTAAAATAATTTTAAGAATTGGCGTAAGAGGGGACAGGCAAGAATCCAACAGGAAGGGGAAGGATACAGCTTCTGTGATTATCTTGGAACTAATGGCAGCTTTTGAAATGACTGGTGTGCTTTTTGTGCTCCAGATGGTTTCAAGATAAACGGACAGGATGGCACTCATCTTTTTACCTGAAGGTACATTTTGGTACCTGCGCTCTTTACATGCAATCAGCAGAAATGATTCTTGCAAGTACCGTAAAGTCCCTCTGCATTTCCCCCTGCCCCCCCACCAAAAAAAAATAATTCAGTGCTAAATTCTCCTTGTTGAAGCCTGGAGGAATCAGCAACCTATGTAAGCTGGTTCAGGCTCCCTGACCAGCATTAGCATCAGCATTGAGTGCTTAGCATATATTTTTGCCTTCGTCTGAACTTCCAAATCCTCTTTCTAAAGTGTAAATGCATCCAGGAAAACCATCCCTTTGTTTTTCCTGACAGTTGCAGCTCTGAAAATAATGAAATAGTACCAGGGGTGGGATTCAAAATTTTTAACAACCAGTTCCGTGGGTGTGGCTTAGGTGGTGGGTGTGGCTTGGTGGTCATGTGACTGGGTGGACATGGCTTGGTGGTCATGTTATAGGCTGGGCGTGGCCAACTCAACATCACTCACATTGAGGCACGCATCTCCTCGCCTGGCCTCTCGTGACTGTTGGGATGCTGCAACAGTTGTAAGTGTGAAAGACAGTCATAAGTCACTTTTTTCAATGCCATTGTAACTTTGAATGGTCACTCCACACAAGCAAAGTACCAGCAAAGGAGGGGGAAAAAACTCCAGAGAAGTTCCTGAGACAGGAAGTCTAGTCCTGCCAGGAATGTAATAAGGGTTAACGGAGAGGCAGTTTCTGTAAGCAACACCAGAATGTTTCCTTCCTGCCTTCTTTACAGGATTAGCCCAGTAATTTCTTCTAACAACCAGTTATCCGAACTGCTTAGAATGTTAACAACCGGTTCTAGCGAATAGGTGCAAACTGCTAGAATCCCACCCCTGAATAGTACCAAGCTAAGTCCAAATTCTCCTCCAGAGAATTCCTGGAAGGCTGGCTGGCATTCAGACAAATTGGGTACTGTCTTTGTAAGATGCTCTTGGTGCTTCTGTTTCCCACTCTTTGGGTAAAATGATGATTCAGAGCACAGCCACAACCAGGAGCTGATCCCTCCCTTCCTTTTGCCAGTGTCCTTCACTTTTCTCAGAGCAAGGAGTTTTGGCACAATCTCATCAAACGGTATCTTCTCGCTGCTGAGCAGCTAATGGGTTTGAGAGATTTAAATGCCTTCCTAGTTCCTTCAATGGACAATATGATGTGGCCTGATGTCCAGGCCAGTGGCCGGGGATCATTGGTGGTCCGCGAGAAAATTTTGGTGGTCCACAGAGAAATGTCACCCCCCCCCAAGCAATTAATGAGGAGTGTGAAGGATGTGTGTTTGTATTTATTTTCATGGTCATGATGTGCACTGAAGATTTCATTGTACGAGGAGCAATGACAATAAAGTAAACTAACTAACTAATCCAGGCTGCATGGGAAGACAAGACTTGTGCCGCTTGCATTGTGAACAACACGAGGTAGTGAGGGGAGGGGGAATAGGGTGGAGGGTGGGAACTTGCCCCACTTGCCCCACGTGCCTTGCCTGGCCAATGGGCTGCTTCTTTCTGCTTCTGCTTTTGGCTGCACGCAAGGAAAACAGCAAAAATCTTTCTTTCTCTCCCCCAAACTCTGCCAGAAATGAGTCTTTGGGACCCTGCAAGACATCCTGCTCCAAAAGGCTGCGCCGGCATATCAAGTCTCACAAAGACTCATTTCTGGCAGAGTTTGGATGAGAGAAAGACTTCTGCTGCTTCTGCTGCTTTCCTTGCATGAAGTCAAAAGTCTCTCTCTCCCCTCCCCCTGAGAACAGAGCTGGAGATGGTATACTGAGATCCCAAATAAAGAATGATCGATTGGTAGAAAAACGGGGTGGGGATTTTTTCCTGCAGCCTTTTTTGGGGGGATTTTCCCAGGGTCTCTGGTCCGCAGGATTTAAAATTATGAGTTTAATGGTCCCTGAGGTCCAAAAGGTTGGCGACCCCTGGTCTAGGCTGTGCCTGGAATTTCTTTTTCTTTTTGGTCATTGCAAATTGTTATTACAAAACAGAGTGGATGTTGAACATTCTTTTATGGTTGAGGGAAATGTGTTGATCGTCTTCTAGGCATTATGTATCCTCAGTCTGAACATTTTTCTCAGCTGTACTGTTTCCTACAGAGAAAACACAGACAGCCTGTTGAGTGGGCCGTCTGCTCACAGATGCTAACACATTGCTCAGCAATAAGGAAGCAATAATCACATATTATTGCCACAATTTTATCATCAAGATGTCCCTTTGAAGATAACTATTGTGGTTCCTAAATTAAACTGCTCTTTATTGCCCCAAACAACTTAAATATGTATACTTTTTTTAAAAAAGCCACCCTAAAACATTTTATTCTTTGTAAAAGTCTCTTTCCATAACCCAAACATTTAATTTATTCTAAGAGGCTAAGTAACTAAAGCCACAATCCTATTTTTAGCTATTTGAGAACAAATATTGTTAACCTAATGGGATTTCTAAGCACAGAGATATGTGATTTTGGTACTGTGCCCATCACATGTTCCATCGAAGTGCCAGATGAAATGCCTCTCTCACGGCATCTGCACTTCTGCACCAGTGGTGGGATTCAATTTTTTTTACTACTGGTTCTGTGGGCATGGCTTGGTGAGTATAGCAGGGAAAGGATACTATAAAATCTCCATTCCCTCCCCATCCCACTGACCTGCTTTCCAGTTCCATTCTCCTGCGCAGGGCAACACAAGGAGACCCAGCCAATCAGCTGGGACTCAGTGGGAGGCAGAGAAGAGATGGGGATCGGGCTAGACAGGGGTGGGATTTGCTGGTTCTCCAAACTACTCAAAATTTCCGCTACCGGTTCTCCAGAACCTGCTGAATACCCACCTCTGCTCTGAATACCCACCTCTTCCACAGAACCAAAGCAGCATTTCAGACAAAGAGATTTTCTGAATTTTGTATTATCCGTTTTTTAATTTCAATCAGAAATCTGAATGTTCGCTCTTGATTCGTAATTCCTTCCGTCCTGCTCTGTATTTGAAAACTAATGAGGTGACTTTGACCATTCCTAAGAGAGAAATAATAGGTTATTTCTTACACTGATTCATGTTCACACAACTTAGGTTCTTTTAACAGAGGGAATTATACAGGTTTTCCAATAAAAGGCACCAAGTGTACTGCCTTCCACAGAGGTAGACTTATAGCTCTGCAAATGCAGATAGATAACTCAACAAAGCTTCCATAACAAAGTTCATTTATTGGTACATCAGGTATCCTCGTAACTCACATTTGTGATGAAGTTCCTCTTTCAATGACCAATCCTTTGTATATCTGCCTTGCACGTGGAAAATAGTTATCTCCTAACCCATCTTGTATCAATAGAAGAAAACGATGTTATCAGTAATGAGTGCAGGTAAGAATGGAGGGCAACCTCCTTCAACCCCTTGAGGGTCAATCTAGTGGCCAATCAGGATTACAGATGTGGCCACGTGATATGAACTACGTTTCCCAGGATACCCTTACCTACATTTCCTATGATGCATTCCCTTAAGGGGACAGCTCACAAATCCTAAGTAACTAACCCATTTCATAGACTGGCTGGGACAGCACACTCCCCGCCTGGAATTATAAATTCCACTATAAAAAAGGAAGAGAAAAAAAAGAAAAGAAAAGAAAAAAAAATTGCCTATAAACTAAGATAAGCAGTAAACAATGATAGCAACTGAATAGCATGTAACTATATAACTAAGATAAACAGTTAGCTATATAACTAAGAAAAAATGTAAACATTAATAAGCATCAAACAAAGCAAAACATGCAAAGCTTGAGGTTCAATCTTCAAGTTCGGCCCCTTGGTGCAAATCTGCTGGTCGCCTCTGCCAGTTTTTTTGGAGTACAGGTACTCTCTTAGGCAAAGGTGAAAGTCTGGAGGTCACATCTGGTGGCCTTGTAGGGTTGATAGTTCACTTGCTGGCAAAGGCGAAAGTCTGCTGGTCACCGCTGGTGGCCTTTTAGGATGTTCAGGAACTCTTGATGGCAAAGGTGAAAGTCTGGATGCCTCTTCTGGTGGCCTTCTAGAGTTGGAATGGTGCTCTTGCTTCCACGGTGTCAAAGGACATCGGGAACGTCGGGGGGCTGTTAGAACGGGTGTTGAAGAGGCATATGCCTGTGTAGAGTGTCTTAGTGGACATCTAGTGGTTGTTGGCGGCCGTTTAGGGTGTCCTAATGAATGTGTGCTAATCGGCAGCGGCCTTTGAGGCGGGAACTTCATTCTTGTTTTTGGTGGCGCCAATGGGCGTCGGAAAGCGGGTGGAATGGATGCTAAGGTATTTGCCAGGTTTGGAGCCTGCAACTGGGCATCACTGACAATTCCTACGATCCCCCATCCTAGAGGAGATTTGATGGCCACTGGGCCATCTACAGGACCGCCTACCGACTCAGAGAAGAGAAAGGCATGTGGGACATTATTTCCCAGCAAGAGTAGGATATCAGCTTCTGGATCTAGAGCGGGAAAGTGAGGAGCAAGGTGCTGTAGGTGAGGAATGCTACTTATGACTTCAAGTGTTGCGATCTGACTGCGGTCGTTCGGAATCCCATCGCATTCAAATATGGGCGGTAACGGGAACTGGGTACTTCCATCTAAGGATTCTATGCAAAGTCCAGTAGCTCTCCTCCCCGCCATGCTTCTCGGTCCATGGCATGTTGATACCGTGAAGGGAAGTGTGGCCTGTTGTACCTCAAAGAGGTCGAAGAATGCGGGTCTGGCCAGGGTACAGGTGCTTTGAGTGTCTATCCGCACATACATTTTCACGGCGGCTTCAGGGCATCTGTCAGGGTACACTTTGGCTAAGCAGATGGGAAGACACGAACGAGGGGCTGGTGTGTCGGTGTGCAGTGCTGTGCAGTTGACGCTCATCCTTGGTTTAGGTTGAGGTTTGTCGGTCTGCCGAGGAGCCCTGACTATTTCTGCGTCATGTTGCGGCTCCTTGTCCAAGGGAGGGTTACGAGGTGTCTGCCGTGGCTGCTCGTCATCTGGATGCAGCGCGGTCGGGTGCTGGTCACTTTCGCAGACGAGACATTGTACTTTAGTTGTGCAGTATTGGGGCAGATGGTTGGATTCGCAACAGTTGGAGCAGTATTGGTACTGTTTTAGCAATTCTTTTCGTTGTGTCAGTGATTTCGTTGCAAATCCGATGCAGCTGTTCAGCGAGTGACGAGTGTTGTGCATAGGACAAAACTGATGTCTCCTTGTAATGGGAGGTGTAGATTGTGGTGTATAGGATGAGGTGTTGATCTCGGTGTCCCGGGCCACCCTGGATGGTTTGTCTCTGGTATTAAGTATGGGGCCTGAGGACGATATTTGGTTGCTGTTGTATCTTCTGGTATTCGGAGGACTAACAGCTCTGAGGCCACGAGCACGGTATGTGTTGCACACTGTTGCTTGGTGGGAGACAAATTCTTCCAGAAGTGTGAAGGGTACAAAACGGTGGCGGCCTTTGGCCAGGAAGGTGTCAGTCAACTGGATCCACTTTTCAATTAGCACATGAGGAAGTTTTCGAACAATTTTGTTCTGTGTGTCAACATGATCGAGATAGGCGAGTGTCGGTAAGTTGGGATCCCGTTTTGCCGTTCTCAGCTGGACGAGTATGTTAGCGAGGTCTATGATCCGGTGAGGCTTGTCGATAGGAATCTTAGGAAAACTGTTGAGGTTATCCAAGAGTGTGGCTTCTACGTCCTCGGGAGCGCCATACAGTTCGTCAAGCCTTTGCCATGATAATCGTAGCACAGCGACTGGGTCATCATAGTGGGATATCATAAGAGCTCTTGGTATGTCAGAAGACTGTGGCCCTAGCCATGCTATCAGGTGTCCGATTATTTCATCGGGGTTGAGGCGTGCCGCCTGAATGGGGCGTAGGAAAAGTTTCTTCCAAACTATATATTCTCCGCCCGGCTTGTCAGAGAATCTGCGAACTCCGTGGGCATGCAAATTGAGCTTTCCACTCTGTACAGCCATGTTCCTCCAGTAATCTTCAGCATTTGCTGAGATGGGGGGAGGTGTTGATGTAGAGGGTTCTCCTCCTGGATTCTCGTAGGGTGGGTTTGGTCTGGAAGGTGATGATGGGATGTAGTCTTCTTCCCAGTACTTACGGAGAATGTCGTCCTCCCATACTGGGGATGATGGTTGAGCATCACGCTGCTGTGTAGGCTGGGCTCGGTTACCTTGTAGTGCCTGGGAGCCGTACTGGTGATGAGGTTGGGGCAGGAATGCTGTTGCCTGTGGGTTGAGTATGGCAGTTGTGGTTGATGGCATGTCGACTCGTTGAGAAGTTGGTGTGAGCACTGGTGGTCTACTTTGTTCACCTGTTAGGCCATGCGATATTGGAGTAGGGTTGGTAGTGTCGGGCAGAGAATCGCGGACCTTATTACGTACAGCATCCGTTGGGGGAGGTTTGCTGTTGGAGGGAAGCAAACCTCGTACTTTAGGGCGTACGTCATTAGCGTAACTCACATACAGAGTCTGAGGTTGTGATTCTTCCCTGTGCTTCCCTGGTTGTGGGAGACTGCTAGGCAACTGAGGCGGTTGTATGTATTCATTGCAAAGTGAATGCTGCTCATTCACGTAGGCCTGGACCCGTGTATCTGGGCTCTCTTCTCCCAACTCTTCGAGGTCGGATTGAAGGGAAGTGTTGTTGGCCAGCTTCCGCCATGCTGCAGCACGTGCTGCTTTTGTTGTGGCTTTTCTTTGCCGTTCGGCCAACTCCAATTTGGCTTGGGCTTTGGCCATTTCTGCCTGTTGCTTGGCCTGTTGAGTCGCCATTGCCGCCTGTTGAGTCGCCATTGCTGTCTTCTGCCGTGTTACCTCCTCTGTGGCGCGTAACTCTGCGTCTGCTACTGCAGCTTCTACCTCAGCTTCTGCAGCTCGTTTAGCGTAACTTGCTGCTTTGGAGGCCTGAGATGCTCCGCTATGATGGGAGGATGTCCTGGAAGGATGGTGTGAGCCAGCAGCAGAGACTTGGCGCGAGACACTAGAACCTGCCTGCGATCTAGCCCGTATAGAATTGACGGAGGAAGACACATGTGATTGAGGAGCTAAGTCAGATGCGGCCTGCTCCCGTGATGCAGCTCCCCGCCGTAGCACATCGTGGAGCGCTGCTTGGAGGGCTGTCTTGCTTTCCTGGACTTTGTCTTCGCATTCTGTGTGAATTTCCTCGAAGTGTTGGATGTGTGTTAGGAGTTTGGGGTCACCCAATCTTGACTGGATGGACTTGAGGTTGTCTTTGCTGAGTCTCCATCGTGCGAAAAGGGTATCTAGATCATCTAGCAATGTACGGAACTTCTCGGGGGGAAGCCCATGTTTTGGGACATCATGGATCTTCTCGAGCTTTGCCCATGTTTCTGTGTAGCAACGATATTGCTGCTGCCAATTGTTCTTCAAGGATTCTTTCATAGGTTCGGTAAGCTTCTTACTCTGTCTAAGGTTGTAGGTCCTTGGAGGTATCGCGGTTTCTCCATAGGGTTGGACATCTAAAAGCGGTTGTTGGGAATCAGGCTCCATGTCTACATCAAGGGTGGGTGGAGGATTTGTGTCTTCTGGTACATCTATCATGGGTGAAGAGGTTGCCATGCTGTAAATTGGCAAAGGAAAAATTCTAGAAATTTTAGTGGTTGTTTGTGCACTTCCTTTCTGTAATAGGGTACGCTACAAGCAAGGAGCAGAAATAGAATTGTTGCTGCGGTCAATACTTGAGTACGTAAGCGGTACTGCAGAATCTGGGTAATGCCAACACAGCACACAGAATGGCTGCTTCTAGGATGCGGTGTGAGCTTGCGACAGAAGGGGGCAGTAGAGGTTGCGTTGCAAAATATTACTAAAAGGGTCACTTGCTTCACAGGGTGGCAGCAGAGAGTCTGGAAGATGCTGTTGCTATGCCCATGTTAGGTTGCCGCTAGGCTTTTGAATTAAGTTGATTCAAAGATGCACAATAGTTTCATAATCGCTCTTGTCGAGTTTTGAGAAATTGTGGAAAAATCACATAAGAAAAAAATCTTTTGTTGACTACCAGATGGGGCTAGGGCTGAAGAAAAAGGAATAAATGATTTTACTTTAAATTTCTTCTTGACCACCAGGTGGAGCTGGTAGGTTGTAGGTAATCTTGGAACATTCGAAATAAATTGAATAAATGTTCACAATAATTTCAAAGGAGTTATCATGCAAAAACGTGCTGCTGTGGGCTGCTTCAATATTCAGAAATATTACAAAGTCCAGATAATATTCCCCTGTGTAATCCAGACAGACTCCATAGAGAAAAGGGGAAGGAATTCTTCCTAGCAGCCACACGGTTTCTTTGAAAGTTGAGCACAGAAGGGGGTTAGAAAGTTCTTTATTAGTAGCATGTGGGGAACTCCAGTCCCTCCCACCATGTAAACAGTATGTAGAGAGTATAAGACACAGGGGTCTGAAGAGGTATTTTTATTACTGACTTCCTGTTGAAATTCCTGGCTGGCTAGATGCAGTCATTGTCTTATAAGGAAAAAGAGAAAAAGGGGATGGCAGATCGCCTTCAGTTGCTAAAAACTGTAGAATCAGCCTTAGCAGTAGGGGAGAAGTCAGGCAGATGGGTAACTCTGACTCCTCCCTTTGTTTTACAAATTGAGTCTCTTCTCTCGTTGAAGGGGGGGGGCTTTCTTGTAACTCAAACTGGTTTTGCAGCTTTGTTGGAGCTAAAGGGTTCGATGAGGTAGTTTAATGAGTGACTTCCTGTGGAAGAGGGATTAGCCTTTTAGGATGTACCTTGATCAGTTTTAAATTGGCTGGAAAGAGTCTGTTTGAGGCTTCTTTCCTGCAAGATGAGTATGGCAAAACAGCTTTTGGTTTACATTTAAAAATACAAGCAAGATTCCTTCAAGGTTCAAACTGAAGGTTTGATGATCTTTTGGGAACTGGGTAATTACATTCCTTGTTATGCAAATAGGGTCTCTGAGATAGCCAAAGCCAAAATGAGTAGAGGAGGGGGTGGTGGGTGGGGATAGAAACTTCTCTTTGTCTGTAGCTCGTGGGGGAATCCGATCCCTCCCACCATGTAAACAGCTTCCAAAGATGCTCACAGAGAGAGATGATGAAGCATGCAGTTTCAAGTCAACATTGCGTATTCATTCCTGGCTTCAATATCACTAGCATATCATAAATTCATTAAACTTTAATTTTGAGATGAATCAGGATATATTTTCCACTGTACTGCCTTCCACAGAGGTAGACTTATAGCTCTGCAAATGCAGATAGATAACTCAACAAAGCTTCCATAACAAAGTTCATTTATTGGTACATCAGGTATCCTCGTAACTCACATTTGTGATGAAGTTCCTCTTTCAATGACCAATCCTTTGTATATCTGCCTTGCACGTGGAAAATAGTTATCTCCTAACCCATCTTGTATCAATAGAAGAAAACGATGTTATCAGTAATGAGTGCAGGTAAGAATGGAGGGCAACCTCCTTCAACCCCTTGAGGGTCAATCTAGTGGCCAATCAGGATTACAGATGTGGCCACGTGATATGAACTACGTTTCCCAGGATACCCTTACCTACATTTCCTATGATGCATTCCCTTAAGGGGACAGCTCACAAATCCTAAGTAACTAACCCATTTCATAGACTGGCTGGGACAGCACACCAAGTGTCCTTCCAGCTGTTACTTTACACAAAGCCAACTTGATATGCTTAATGGGAATACAGTATTTAGCAGTTAATAGAAAAACAGCTGGATGGAAAGAAAATTCAACCTTTAATATTTGATTCAGTCTACGATAAATCATTTCCCAGAATTGTTGGGCTTTACAGCGTTGCAGCCAAACGAGAAAGAGCGATCAAATCTGACTATTGCATTTCCAAGATATTTTGCAGAAGGGTTTACCTGATCTGGCAATCAACCAGTGCCTCCCTCTTGAATACCATCTCTCTAGAGATCCATCTTGCTTCCACTTTAGAAACTTAGCTATTCTCCTAGGCCTTGGATAAGGGGTTGTGGAACCTCTGTCAAGTTACATTTATGATATATGGAATGTGCTGAGTACAGATATAAATTATTCCTCTTTTTACGTAGTTTCCTATCTTTTTAAGTGTAAGATGCTCAAAGTCATCCTGCAGACAGGTGGCCTTTAAATTTCATAAACAACCAAATAAATATCTATGAATCAATACTAAAGTAGTATTTCATTTTGCAGCAGTTTTCTCTAAGCGAAAGGACACATTTCTCTTCCATTTGATCCTCCTATTCAACACGAACCCAAGGTCACTGGTTATGATGGGGGAGGGATCCTCCTTTCCCCTCTTGCTATTCCCCGCACCTCTTTTGCATCGGTCTTTAGATCAGTCTTGATTCCTGGTGGCTCCCTGGACAAGCCCCCAGCATTTTGAGAAATTGATTTGCTCTATTCATCTTCTTCCAAAAGCCAAGAGTGACCAACCCAAAGTCACCCAGCTACCTTCATGCCAAAGGCAGGCGAAAACCTGGTCTCCTGGTTTCTAGTACACTCTTTTAACCCTAGAAGACCAGGAGAGGGCAGCAAATAGACACAGAAAATTCTACTGTAGTTATTCCCTGCCCTCTGGTGGCCGTTTGTAGTTGTGCATCCTCATGTGTTAGAATCACTAGGGTTTTTTTGTTTTTTGTTTTAATGTCTGAACATACAAATAAGTTATTCTAACTCTGGTGATGGACAGAGAGGGCTGCATCAATGGCTTGCCATATAATTTTCTTCCCCTTGCACAAGTCTATCACATTATTTTGTAGAGGAAGCTGCTTTCGATCAGAAAGATGGTCCTGAAGGAAGGATTAGCCTTCTCCTACCAAGTACTGCAGTGCTGCCATCCAGGTCTCTGGCTTGTTAGAGTAAAACAGGATAGAAAGTTAATCACAAATCTTCTGTTTCTTCTGCACTTATTCTCCCACTTTAAATATTTCTATCCTCCTAATACAGAGATCTTTGTGTTCCTTTGCTTGCAAAGGAAGGAGTGCTGATGAGCATAAGGAATAATAACAAGATTTGCCTGCATGTAAAGAATAGCAACGACGCCCCCACCCGCTTCCCAAGGACTAGCTAATTCCCTCCCCCTGCAGATGTAATACAGTCCAGTCCAATTTCTCACTCTCACCTCCAGCCTCCAAATTTTGGGTTTTAACAGGATGTTCAGTTTGAATCTTCCAGGTGTTGCAGCACTTAAAAGTTTTCAACATTCCTAAAAGCAAAGAATAAAAATGACTCCCAAAGGAACCATTGAAAGCCTGTAACTCTTTCGCTATGCATTATGCATTCGCCAAATTTGCTGGCGGTGTTGTAAGTTTGAAGCCTCCCGCTGGTTTTCATTACTGCTACAGACTCTTCCATCTGAGCTGGGTAGATACTGCTCTGAACAGTCTTCCCATGTGTGTCTCTGTGTGTGCGCATACACACACACATTTAGTCCTGGTTTCTTATCACCTTGACTTTCAAACCAAGTTTACTTCAAAGTGAATTCCTCTTTCCTTTGAATTCCTTCCCTATTCCTTTCCACATGTCCTGCCACAAAACCGAGTTAAAATCAAACTGTTTGCATATTAAAAGATGGGTGCTTAGTTAAAGTTATTTAACTATGAAAGAGATGATAAATTTGCAATCTTCTTGACATCCAGATAAAGCACAAAAAATTACTTCTGGGTTTTTAATTTACACATTTACCAGGCACACCAAGAAAGCATCCTAGGAGAACGGAAAAAGCATTACAAGAAGCTTTTCCTGAGCCCCAGGAAAGTTGCCAGCAACACTGGGGTTGATCACATCCCTGGGAAGGCTTCTTGTGGCTCTCCAGCCCAGAGGAACCCACCAGATTCCCCTCCCCAAGATAAATCCTCAGCCAGAGGGGGCTTTCTTCCCTTCCCTGCCCTGCCCTGCCTGCTGCCAGGCTCCTTGATGTAAACAGGATTTGGGCACACAAGGCTAAAAATGCTGCAAGCATCTTTTCCCAGCCTGGGCAGGAAAACCACTTTAAAGAATGAAGAGTTGGCTTCCTCTGGGACACTCCAATCAGCAGGAGTGAGATGAAAGGTTTGTCCTCTTCAGACTCTCTGTTCTGCATTTTATTCTCTGGATGGTATAAAACAGACAGAGTAACTCCACAAAACATCCAAAAACAAAGTCTTTTTTATTGGTACATCAGGTATCCTCATAACTCACATTTGTGATGAAGGTTCTTCTCATTGTCCAATCCTTTGCATATCCGTCTTGTAGTTAAAAAGATGGTTTATCTTCTATCCTTTTTCCCTCATCTCATAGCGATAGAAGTAGAACACCTACCACGAGTCCGTGAGTTCAGCCAAGGGTGAGGAAAACTCCCCCAACCCCTCGAGGGTCAATTTAGTGACCAATCAGGATTACAGATGTGGTGTCGTGACATGGACTACATTTCCCAGGATACCTTAACTACATTTACCATGATGCATTCCCTTAAAGGGGACAGCTCACAATTGCTACCTAACTATCCAATTCCCATACAGTGGCTGGACAGCACATTCTGCCTGGCTCTGAGGTCTTTGGCTGCTTCTTCAGGGGGAAGTAGGACCGAGGTGGGATTCAGCAGGCTCTGGAGAACCAGTAGCAGAAATTTTGAGTAGTCCGGAGAACCAGCAAATCCCACCTCTGACTGGCCCTGCCCCCATCTATTCTCTGCCTCCCATTAAGTCCCAGCTGATCGGCTGGGTCTTTTTTGGTTGCCCTGCACAGGAGAACAGAGCTGGAAAGCAAGTGGGGAGGGAATGGGGATTTTTGTAGTAACCTTCTCCTGCCACGTCCACCAAATTGGCAATAATTTTTTTTGAATCCCACCACTGAACTAGGGGCCCTGTAAACCTCCCCCCCCCCCAGCATTTTGGCCCCATCAGGTAGAAAGAGGTTTTCTCCATCTCAATCTACCTTTTTAGCTCACTGGAGATCTATGCAATCCCCTGTGGCTTTTCTCCTCCAGAATGGATGGGAAGCATTACACCAATGCTGGAATCAGGGACCCTCCCAGTTCTGGATTCATTTCTCCTGCTTTTTGGCTCATTTCTTGCCCCCCCCCCATTTGTTTTAGATTACAAATCATGACTGTATTAAAAAGTTTTGCTTGTAATTTCCCATTTCATTTCAGTCCCTCCATGGGCAAGCGGCGTTATAACCTGTGTCTTAATTCCTAGAGAGGACGTATATATTTATTTCCTGGGGGAAATGGAAGAGGCGACTCTCTCTTGCAGCCTCCTTCCCCCTTTACGTTCCTAGATGGTGACTTTCACCATCAAAGTTGCTGTATGTGCAGTGAGGACTCCGGGTTCCAAGCAGCCTCTCGGTGTCTGCTAATGGAAGGGGGGAGGGTTTCTCTGAAACTGCGCAAAGACCCCCCTGCACAGAACCATAGTTTGTCCCTTCCCAAGCAGCTCCTGTCAGCCTTGCAAGGTAGTCCAGACAACAAGCTCTCTCCCAAAATAACCCCCCTTCCGTGTTTTCCTCATGCTGTTGATTTCTGCTTCTTTTCGCCTATCCCCTCTTCTTACCTGTTAGTAAGATTTTGTGACCGAGCAAGTTAAAATGGACGCTTCATGTTGCATGGGTAAAGATCAAATGGTCGAATTAAACATGAATTGCTTTTTGATTTTGCACTTGGGCAGATGTGGGTATTCAGCAGGTTCTGACCAGTTCTGGAGAACCGGTAGCGGAAATTTTGAGTAGTTAGGAGAACTGGCAAATGCCACCTCTGACTGGCCCCGCCCCCATCTATGCTCCGCCTCCTGAGTCCCAGCTGATTGGCTGGGTCCTCTTGTGTTTCCCTGCCCAGGAAAACAGGAGCTGGAAAGCAGGTTAGTGGGGTGGGGAAGGAATGAGGATTTTGCAGTAACCTTCCCCTGGAGTGGGGTGGGAATCAGAGGCAGTATTCAGCAAGTTCTGGCCAGTTCTGGAGAACCGGTAGAAGAAATTTTGAGTAGTTTGAAGAACTGGCAAATCCCACCTCTGACTGGCCCCGACCCCATCTCTTCTCTGCCTCCCATTGAGTCCCAGCTGATCAGCTGGGTCTTCTTGGTTGCCCTGCCCAGGAGAACAGAGCTGGAAAGCAGGTTAGTGGGGTGGGAATGGAGATTTTGCAATATCCTTCCCCTGCCATGCCCACCAAGCCACGGCCACAGAACTGGTAGTAAATTTTTTTGAATCCCGCCACTGCACTTAGGGTCATTTTAGTTTGATACAGGCTATGATTCTGAGACTTGTCACCAGTGACAACAACTTTTTCACTTCATTTTGTAATGTAAAACCAGTCATCTCTTTTCCGTCCCTGACTATTCACCTCAGACCACCAGGTGGCGCTGACGTCTGCAGACGGGAGCTTCCCCTTAGGGGCTTTGGCACTGATTTTCCAGCCTTTTTCTCATTACTTCTCACTGCATCAATCTCGAGTTCTTACTTTAAGATTTAAGGGCGTGGTGCCAGAGGAGCCTAGCAAGGCTGTGAAATGTGAAGGCAAAGACTCTGACAGGTGTGGGGTCAGAGCGACTGTAATAAAAGGAAAGTATATTTAGAAACGACGCGCTTGTTTGCATACAACGATAAAATTCTGCTAGAATGTCAGGAAGGGAATCAACCTTCACATCCCTGTCAAAATGGTCCTGGGAAGGTTTTCTCCTCCACCAGTGGAGTCAGGATGGAGGCTGCAATCGAAGCTGTTTTCAAAATGTGTTGTCTGTGAGATGCACATGAAAACCACACTTCTTTGCCAGCATCTTGTCCCTTTAGGCCGCAGCCTCTGGATGTCCCTGTCCTTGGCCCATCTTTGAAGAAGAGGCATGAGCAGGAAGCGTCATCCTCAGACTGCTAAAATCAATGCAGCGCTGACAGTGCCCTTCAGCTCCCTCTCCCCCCACCCCCTCCATCGTGTTATCAAAAGGAGGCACCTGACATCAGCCACCAGGTGCTTCCAGAGGGCGGGAACAGATGGACTTCTCAAAGCACCTCCCGTTGCCCTCCTGCCTCCAAGCCACTGTGAACTCTCCCCATGGTTTCCTTCTCCACTTTGAAAGGGATCGTTTCCCAGCTCTTGCTGACTGAAGGGTCTTTGTCCAGTTGACTTGCTGGTGTTCGCTTTGGACCAGACCAACCTTTCCACTTTGGCTCTGAGTCTGAGGCACAGAGGCTGCTGATTGGCTGCAGACTCTAATCTCTGCTGCAGACTCTTTCATTGGTGCTTTTCAGAAGGTCACTGGTTTGAAACTCAGCAGGAATATAGGAATGAGTATCTATATATCTTTATATCTCTCTATGTCTCTATCTATCATCTAATCTCTATTTATCTATCTATCTATCTATCTATCTATCTATCTATCTATCTATCTATCTATCTATCTATCTATCTATCTATCTATCTATCTATCTATCTATCTATCTATCTATCTATCTATCTATCTATCTATCTATCTATCTAATCTATCTATCTATCTATCTATCTATCTATCTATCTATCTATCTATCTATCTATCTATCTATCATCTATCTATCTATCTATCTATCTATCTATCTATCTATCTATCTATCATCTATCTATCTATCTATCTATCTATCTATCTATCTATCTATCTATCTATCTATCTATCTATCTATCTATCTATCTATCTATCTATCTATCTATCTATCTATCTATCTATCTATCTATCTATCTATCTATCTATCTATCTATCTATCTATCTATCTATCTATCTATCTATCTATCTATCTATCTATCTATCTATCTATCTATCTATCTATCTATCTATCTATCTATCTATCTATCTATCTATCTATCATATCTATCATTATCTCTATCCTTCTATCTCTCTATCTTATTCATCTCATACTATACTACATCTTCTATCATCTAATCTATTCTTATCTATCTATCTATCTCTCTATTCGATCTATTTCTATCTATCTCTATCTATCTATTCATCATCTATCATATCTCTATCTATCATCTATTATCTATCTATCTATCTATCCGCATCTATCATCTATCATCTATCTATCTACATCTCTATCATCTACTATCTTCTAGCTATCTAATACTATCTATATCTATCATTCTATCTCTACTATTAATCTATCTATCTATCGATATCTATCTCTATCTCTCTCTATTATCTATCTATATATCTCTATCCTATCTGCTGTCTATCTATCTCTATTCTATCTATCTATCTATCTATCTATCTATCTATCTATCTATCTATCCAGGGGTGGGATTCAAAATTTTTAACAACTGATTCTGTGAGCGTGGCTGAGGTAGTGGGCGTGGCTTGGTAGCCATGTGACAGAGTGGGCATGGCTTGGTGGTCATGTTATTGGCTGGGCGTGGCCAACTCAATATCTCTCACATCGAGGCACGCATCTCCTCGCCTGGCCTCTCATGACTGTAGGGATGCTGCAACAGTCGTAAGTGTGAAAAATGGTCATAAGTCACTTTTTTCAGTGCCATTGTAACTTTGAATGGTCACTCCACACAAGCAAAGTACCAGCAAAGGAGGGGGGAAAAAACTCCAGAGACGTTCCTGAGACAGGAAGTCTACTCCTGCCAAGAATGTAATAAGGGTTAACGGAGAGGCAGTTTCTGTAAGCAACACCAGAATATTTCCTTCCTACGTTCCTTACAGGATTAGGCCAGTAATTTCTTTTAACAACCGGTTGTCTGAACTGCTTAGAATGTTAACAACCAGTTCTAGCGAATATGTGACAACTGGTAGAATCCCACCCCTGTATCTATCTATCTGATCTCTATCTATCTATCTATCTATCTATCTATCTATCTATCTATCTATCTATCTATCTATCTATCTTTACTATTCTTGTTTTCCTGAGCACTCCTCATATCCCTGTTTATTTTTAATAAGCCCAAACCAACATTTTGAATTGGAGCCTGAACCAAATTTGTGCAACAAGGCTGTTATGCTACCCTGAGGGCCCCAGAACTGAATTCTGTACCAACTGCAGCTCCTGAATACTCTTCAAGGTTAGAATTTTACATCACCTAGAAAAGAAACAGATTTATTGTAGCATCTACCTAGATTAATTAGAAGACCTTCCTTCTTTCCTCCCCCCCCCCCCACCCCAAATACCCAATTTCATTTTTGCCTGAAATCTTCATGGACTCTTATAAAATGACATGAAAAAAAAAACCATGGAGAAAAACATTTTTCTCCTTTTGTTCTGGCAGAAATGAATTGCGAAATGAAGCAGCTGTGGCTGTGCCAGAAAACTTCTAAGACTTGGCTAAAGAAGGAGCACTCAGTTAAAATATAAAACTTCTACTTTAATTTTCATAGATATGTATAAATTATCATGAAGACACATCTGGAAAACTCTTTAATGGAATGGGCCGACTTAAACAAAGTGTTTTTTTTTTATTATTATTATTACATATTACTTTCAAAACAAGAAGGCAGAAAGTTCAGCTTCTCCCCAGAGCATTGGAAGAGTGCGACCAAGTTACTCCACCAAGGAAAATGTTCCCACGCTTGAGACGCATGTGGTTTTAATATCAGGGCGTGAATGCTTCATGTCTCCTTGAAGAGACTCTGACATCAGGCAGAAGATGTTATAAACTCAGCTCAAGCATTTAGGGTATCATAGGCACATGATTGGGAATTAATTGTCTGGAGCAGCCAAACACCCATGTCAAATGTCAGTTTCTGAATTCACACAGATGGGCCTGTCTGATGCTTATGTGTATGTTGAGTCCTACACAAAACACACTGGCCACTTTTGAGATGAATGTTTATGGGATACTAAGAGGTAACAAAGTCCATTCAAAGGTCAGATCCTCTAAGACTCAGAATCAAGATTTTAGACCGTTATTCAGAAGCTTTTCTAGCATTTGGCTGCTCTCAACCAGAGACCTATATATGGAAGCAGCTGCCATCACTGGGGTACCTTTGGATGACTGCAGAAATGTGGCTACTTACCATTGATGTCCTACTCAAAGTGGACTGAGACTCCCAAACCCCCATGTGCCCAAGCCATCCGGTAGCCTTCCTTCCACTCCTTGCCTTCACTCTCAGTGGGGCAGCTGTGCCATTGTGGACCCGGAGTCAGGGGTGGGATTCTACCAGTTCGCACCTATTCGCTAGAACTGGTTGTTAACATTCTAAGCAGTTCGGAGAACCGGTTGTTAGAAGAAATTACTGGCCTAATCCTGTAAGGAACGCAGGAAGGAAACATTCTGGTGTTGCTTACAGAAACTGCCTCTCCGTTAACCCTTATTACATTCTTGGCAGGACTAGACTTCCTGTCTCAGGAACGTCTCTGGAGTTATTTTTCCCTCCTTTGCTGGTACTTTGCTTGTGTGGAGTGACCATTCAAAGTTACAATGGCACTGAAAAAAGTGACTTATAACCATTTTTCACACTTACGACTGTTGCAGCATCTCCACAGTCATGAGAAGCCAGGCGAGGAGACGCATGCCTCGATGTGAGTGATATTGAGTTGACCCCGCCCAGCCAATAACATGACCACCAAGCCACACCCACCAACTAAGCCATGCCCACAGAACTGGTTGTTAAAAAATTTGAATCCCACCCCTGCTCGGAGGCCATAACTCTGTGCAACAAGAGTGCAGAGCTGGAGAGGGAGTTGTGGCAGGGGAGGGTGGTTTTACCGAGCTTTTGCTCCTGCTCTCCCCCTTCTTCAGGGGAGAAGAAGACGGTGAGTGGCTATTCAGAAGACAACCCCTGCAGATTAATCTAAAATCCACTTTTCCAATGAATAATGCACAGACTGAAGATTTCTTAGATGAATACTTAACACAGCGTTCTCTGGGAATTGAGTGCCTCCCCCCTCCCTTCTTTTCAACACATCTCTCAGCTATATTGGAGTTGCAAATGTAATTTTCAGTATTCTGATACATTTTTGTTGGTTTTGTCACACTCCCTGGAGGACTGCAAGCCTATAAAGAAACGAAGGAGGGGAAATAAGAATGCAAAATTAAAAGCCCGCTTTGTGACAGTCTACATGTAGCCGCTTAAAATAAACTTCCTTTCTGCCTTATGATAGTAATTCTCCTGGGACAGATGACAGAAACATTTTATACATCTGCCCTGGAAAATGCTTTCTCTATACTATGTTAATATCATCTCCCTATGATAGGATTTAAAATTTAATTTTGCAGCCTGGCATATCCCTGAAGCTCAAGGTTGATTGTGATTCTGTCTTTGCATCAGACTTTCTCACAGCAAATCTTTGCAAGTGAGTTGCATTTTGCATCTGTGTCCCTGGGGAAGGAAGGAAGGAAGGAAGGAAGGAAGGAAGGAAGGAAGGAAGGAAGGAAGGAAGGAAGGAAGGAAGGAAGGAAGGAAGGAAGGAAGGAAGGAAGGGGAGCAGGAGATGCACATATGCATGCCATAATTGTTTCTTCTCAGATCTGGACCTCTGGAGATTGACACACGTCCTCACACATTGCAGCAGGCTCTGGTGTAGTCTGGAAAGATTCATCAGAGATGTTGGCTTTCATTGTCACACATGAGCTAAAATGGGGGCTTCTGCAACTGCATAACCAGGGTTGTGGTTGCTTCTCCAGGGCATTGGCATCACCCTGGGATAGATGGAGTAGCCAATTTGCAATTCCTGTGATTTTTAGGTATTTGTGGTTTGCGTGAGTTTCTTTTTTTCTGCATTCCAAATTTATGTGTTAATTTTAGCCATATTTTGCCCTTAAATACATTTGATCCTAAACAAAAAAAAAATGAATGACTTTCAAAAATATAGTTTAACTTTTTTAAAAAAGGAGCACACGACTTGAAATGATTATCTTTCCCCTCTTTTGTTCTTTCACCCTTTCATTCTGTCTACAACAGAACTTTTTGAGAATCAAACACAACGGTGCCCCCCCCGCCTGCAGAAAAGCACAGCAGGGAATTGTGTATCATTTTTATAATATTTTAAAGCTTTCAAACTTGTCAGTCTAAAACTGCTGGTTGGGCTATTATCCAGCATAACTGGAGAGCAGTGTTAATAGGAGGAAGGTTGCTCCAGTAATTTTGGAAAAGAGAATTGTGAATGCCCACTCGGGGAAAATCCACTTAAAACGACCTTCTTGAAACTGGCTTGAGTCTTTTTGGATGGTCCCCATTGATGTCCTCTCCTTCTCTTGAGACTCACAGCCCTGGGAGAGAATTATTGTGAGGTGGGATCCAGAAAAGCAAGAGTGGAAATTCTCTGAGTTGGCAACAGGAAACCCTTGGAAAATCTTCTCTCTGTCCAATGAGAGGTTATGAAGTCCCAACCTAAATGCATCTAAACTTTCAGAATTGCCTGATTGGATTGTTCTTATTTTGAACCAGAAAGCAACTTCAAGGAACAGAATGTATGTATTTGGATTTGCAGGAAGAGGTGACACTTGTACCATGGCTTGTGTGAACTCGTGTTCTGTCATGCCCCTGGTGGAGACTGACTCTGAGGAAGAGGAGGAAGAGCCAACAGAGAGTGGAAGTGTGGCTCCAGAGGTGGTGGAGGAGGCTGGGGAAGGGCAGAGGCCAGCTGAACAGTCAAAGGAGGACCCAGGCCCATCCCGTCTCCATCCTAAGGCACGCAGGGAGAAGAGGATCAGGGAAAAATGTGGTCTACTCGGGAGAAGAGGGCCATGATCCTCTTCATGGTGGGAGATTTGCATAAGAGTTTGGGCCTGCCTGCTAACAGACGCTGGAGACAAATTAGTGTTTTAGTTTGACTGAAGGTTTATCTTGGTTGGTGTTCTTCCAACGGACTGTTCCTGGTTATCTTTCTGAAGCTGCAATTATTTATCCTAGTCTGTTGAAGAACTTGATTTAATACGGTTTGTTTTTGGTTTCTGCTTCGATATCGCTTTGACTATGAATTGTGTTCCTTGCCTTTGAAATGTTATTTTGAACCTAGTCTACTCCTCCACTGTGAACAATTAAAACAGTGAAGCCAAGTTGAAGGCATTAAAGGATTTTTAGTTACGTTTTGGATTTTGGTATATTTCTGATATAGCCTGGGTCATCACATGTTCACCTACGGAGAACACACAAGTTGAACAGGGTGAATGCACGCATGTTACCTTCCCACTGAAATGGTACCTATTTATCTAGTCGCATTTGAACTGCTAGATTGGTAGGAACTGGGGTGAGGATGGGAGCTCAGCCCATCGTGTGGATCTCAGGTCTCAAACCTTGGCTGCTGGCTTTCCAGACAACAAGCCCATCGTCTTAACCACTGAGCCACTGCGTCACCCGGATATATAAAAGCAGCTGCTAAAGCAGGGGTGGGACTTTACCGGTTTGGACTGGTTCAGGCGAACTGGATGTTAAAGTTACATCTGGGTTGCCGAACCGGTATTTTAACTGATCGGCTGGCCTCACCCACCCCGCCCTCCCAGGAGTGTCCACGCAGCCCACTTTCGATGGAGGTCAGTGCAGGGTCAGCACGGAGACTCTGGGAGGGGGGAAAATTGGCCTTCTGGAAAAACTGGAAGTTGCAAAACGGGCCTGTTTCCGGCTTCCAGTGACTCTCCAGAGCCCAGGGGAGGCTGTTTTTGTCTTCCCAGAGGCCTGGGGGAGGCCTCTGCACCCTTGGGGAGGGCAAAAAATGGCCCTCCTAGAAAAACTGGAAGTTGCAAAGTGGGCCTGTTTCCGGTGGGCCTTCAGAGCACAGGGGAGGCTGTTTTTGCTCTCCCAGAGGCCGGGGAGGCCTGCAGACCCTTGGGAGGACAAAAAAAGATTCCTCTGGGCTCTGGAGGCCCACCGGAAACAGGAAACAGGAAGTCCCAGTAGGCCACGCCCACCATGGCCACGCCCACCCAGCAACTGGTTCGCTGCCCAGTTGCTGGGATATTTGAATCCCACCCCTGCCCTAAAGCCAATTACAGGAAGTCCTCGAGTTACGACCACAATGGAGTCCAAAATTTATGTTGCTAAGTGAAGCATTTGCTAAGTGAGTTCGCCCCATTTGACAACTTTTCTTGCCACGGTTGTTAAGTGAATCATTGCATTTGTTAAGTTAGTGACCTGGTTGTTAAGTGACTGTGGATTCCCCATTGACATGGCTTATCAGGAGGTCACAAAAGGGCATCACATGACCCATAGGACACTGCAACGGTCATAAATATAAACACCAGTTGCCAGGCATCTGGATTTTGATCATGTGACCATGAGGGATTCTGCAAAGGTCATAAGTGTGAAAAACAGTCATAAGTCCTTTTTTTCAGAGCCATTGTCATTTTGAATGGTCACTAAATGAACACTGTTGTAAGGCGAGGCATACTAAGACCAAAGGAACAGCGTTCTCTCAGCAGAGCCCATCTCAAAAGGAAGGTTTTATCCCTAAGATGCCCTGCCCTGAAGATGCTGGGGAGACAGGGAGTCAGGCCCTGCCCAGGAGCTTCCGATCTGAACCTCCATTTTGATCAATTATCCTCTTGCGATGTGATTCAGGTGCACAACCAGGGTGCCTGGTGTGGACCATTTGTCTTGCCTAAATAGTCCTCCTGGACCCATCTCCTCCTCCTGGGTATTTGGGTACGACACCCAGGCTGCCAATTAAGAAAATAAAGTAAATGAAGGACTGAGAGGGAGCCAGAAGCCAAGGCAGGATCATGGCCTGCCATACCAGCCAAGTCTGGCTTTGCCTTCCCACGGACCACATCTGCTCTATGGGCAGTGATGGGATTCAATTTGTTTTTACTATCAGTTCTGTGGGTGTGGCTTGGGGGGGCATGGCATGGCTTGGTGGGCGTGTGGCTTGGGAAGGATACTGCAAAATCCCCATTCCTTCCTCATCCCACTAACCTGCTTTCCAGCTCCGTTCTATTCAGAGTTTTTGCAGCGTGAATTCAGCTCCAGAAAAGTAAACACAGATGGCTGAGGCTTCATTTAACACCTTTATAAACAGAACAAGTAGATTTTTACAAACCAGTTGTAGATTTCTCCAACATGGAGCAAACCCAGAAAGAAACATGTTGCAAGTAACTTCAGTAGCTCAGAAACAGACATCAGTTCAGCAAGCGAGCAGAGGAGGGAAGCAATTTCATTTCAATAGACAGACACAGAGCTTCACAAAGTTTCACAGAGCTGCAGAGTAGCAGAGCTTAATAAAGAGACACGCCTAGACTACTTCTAGTTTCAGTTTCCAAACTGTTCTCATTGGCTGATTTGGTTGCTATGCCTACCATGCTCTATTCCAGTTTATGAACATACTCTGACATGTTCTCCTGTGCAGGGCAACAAAAGATGACCCAGCCAATCAGCTGGGACTTGGGAGGCAGAGAATAGATGGGAGCGGGGCCAGTCAGAGGTGGGATTTGCTGGTTCTCCAAACTATTCAAAATTTCCACTACCGGTTCCCCAGAACTGGTCAGAACCTGCTGAATCCCATCTCTGCCTATGGGTTGGGAGAAGATCAGTGGTGAAATGCTACCGGTTCAGCCCGGTTCAGTCAAACTGGTAGCAAAAAGGTCCAATGATCAGCTGAGAAGAGAAAGAAGAGAAAAGCGCAGGATCGGTCCTCCGACCCACTCCTCTGATTTTCTCTTCTTTATCCTCTCAGCTGATTAGTGTGGCAGAGCCTCAGCTGATGTTTGGAAACTGCGTATTAGGTCTATGGTCACCAAACTTGGTAAGGAAACTGGTAGAATCCCACCACTGGAGAAGATGGCTGAGAGATGTGTGTCTCCTTCTGAAAGATCCCTCCACCCCACAAAGCCATCCTGTTTTCAGTCTGTTTCTCGGCACAGTGGCAGCCAAAGAAGTGGCCATCTCCTCTGCCAACAGCTGCTCATCAGGCCTGGAAGCTCCTGAGTCTGAAGTGCATGTTAAGGGGAAACGGGGCCTTTGGCTCCCAGGGAAAGAAAAGTCACATGTCTTCCTTAATGCTGACTTCTTGGTGTCAGCAAACATTTCCTGAGAATTCCTGTGCCAAATTCGAAGCACCATTAATAACCCAATCACGAGGTGTGGGCACTTGACTGTGACGGCAGATAAACAACCAAGGAATTCTTGCAACATGGCAATCTCCGGGAAAATTTTGATTTCTTCTGGCTGCCACACACTCATTGCATGCCTTACCTCTTACCCTTGTTAATTAACATGCACACAGAGACACAGAAATGCAGAACAATCACATATGCCCTTGCTTTTATTTAGGAAATGCCACGACAGGTTCTTGGACAAAATATTCTGAAAGCCTTTGCAAATTTCTAAAAGTTTTTTTCCTGATGACCCACTGACTCATTCAGGTTGAAACAGTCTTTACCCTTAAATCTATTTGGGAGCCTAAAAACAGTTTCAATCGATACTTTCCAGCCTGAAAATTACTTGTGTTAAAAAGATTACTTGTTTCACTTTCAGTTGAATTACAGCTCTTTAAAAAAGAAGAAGACTCCCTGGGGATAACAGATGGCTGATTTAATTTTTAATCAGCATTTAAAAGCCATTTTTATTCTGATAAGTTGATACTATTTTGATTAATTGAAATTTAAAAAGCGTCCCTTAATCTTGGGCAGGTTGCAGTCATGATCAGATCCTTTATGGCCTCTTGAGGCTTTGATGGAACCCAACTGGAGCTGCTGGGGTTTCTGGTGGGAGAAATACCAAAGAGGAGGAAAACCCAGTGCTCTCTTCCAGTCGCTTGTGAGCAGGGGTGGGATACTACAGGTTCGCACCTATTCGCTAGAACCGGTTGTTAACGTTCTAAGCAGTTTGGAGAACCGGTTGTTAGAAGAAATTACTGGCCTAATCCTGTAAGGAAGGCAGGAAGGAAACATTCTGGTGTTGCTTACAGAAACTGCCTCTCCGTTAACCTTTATTACATTCTTGGCAGGATTAGACTTCCTGTCTCAGAAACTTCTCTGGAGTTTTTTTCCCCTCCTTTGCTGGTACTTTCCTTGTGTGGAGTGACCATTCAAAGTTACAATGGCACTGAAAGAAGTGACTTATGACCATTTTTCACACTTACGACTGTTGCAGCATCCCCACAGTCATGAGAGACCAGGCGAGGAGATGTGTGCCTCGATGTGAGTGATGTTGAGTTGGCCACACCCAGCCAATAACATGACCACCAAGCCATGTCCACCCAGTCACATGACCACCAAGCCATGCCCACCACCTAAGCCACGCCCACAGAACCGGTTGTTAAAATTTTGAATCCCACCCCTGCTTGTGAGCATATGGAAAAGAAAGTTGTTTGAAACTTAACTTGCACATTGGGGGTCCATCTCTCTGCTTTGCCATCTCACAAGTCTTCAAACTGGCAAACCGTGCTAATATCAGTTGAATAGTAACAGCTCCCCCTTCCCCTCCAATGCCCACCAGAGGATGAACCTTAAAATGTGTACATTGGCTCATTGGGAAATGCATTGAGGATGGAGGGATCAGAGCATGAATGAGGCACGAATGTCAGATAGAGCTCCATTCAAAATTCAAGAAAGACAGCCTTAGACTCCACTGTTATAGAGAAAAGGACTTTTACTGGAAATCAAGTGGTAGCACCAAAAGAATTCTAGATCTGAGAATTTATGTGCAAAAATCACACATACAAAGTGATGGCAACGTCATAAATCATCCACAATGGTTCAAACGGTCCATCCAATCGAAGATGTGTATAATGTCATGTGGAGCATCTTCAGGTGGTGATGCAGACATCTGGCCGTTGACCTTGGCCTGGTTTGATAAAGAGCTGCAGTTGTGCAGTAAGCAAGCAAATAAGCATAAATAATAAAAGTTTTTCCCCAAGTTATACAGTTCATTCTACAGCACATTTCCCACTCCCACAAAGCCCAATTGATTCACCCTCCCCCCATTACTATGGCAGCCAAAAAGATTGCAGAAGAAAGGAGTCCTGAAGGCTTACAACGAAACATTCCTGAGTAAAACCTTAATTGATGCACAACTGTCCACAGCTTGATGTCACATCAACAGTCACATCAAGCCAGCCAACTGCATCCACAGAAGATCCTCCTTGGGTACACTGACCTTGTGGTCCAAGGAAAGTCAATGGATAGCAGAGAAAGTTGTGATCACATATAATGACAATCTCTGACACTTTCTCCTCAAAGTCATTCCTTCCGGATGAGAAAGAGGGTTTCCATCAAAGGACTTAAGACATCCCACATAGAATAGAATTCTTTTATTGGCCAAGTGTGATTGGACACACAAGGAATTTGTCTTGGTGCAAATGCTCTCAGTGTACATAAAAGAAAAGATACATTCATCAAGAGTCAAGAATCATAAGGTGCAACACTTAATAATAGTCATAGGGTACAATAAGCAATCAAATCGTACTAGGAAACAGTCCATATAAATCGTAAGGATACAAGTGACAAAGTTACAGTCATACAGTCACAAGTGGGAGGGGATGGGTGATAAGGAATAATGAGAAGATTAACAGTAATAGTAGTGCAGACTTTGTAAATAGTTGGACAGTGTTGAGGGAATTATTTATTTAGCAGAGTGATGGTTTTTGGGGGAAATACTGTCCTTTTGTCTTGTTCTGGTGTGCAGTGCTCTATAGCATCGTTTTGAGGGTAGGAATTGAAACAGTTTATGTCCAGGATGTGAGAGGTCTGTAGATATTTTCACTTTTTTTGACTCATGCAGTATACAGGTCCTCGACTGAAGGCAAGTTGTTAGTAATTGTTTCTTTCTGCAATCCTAATTATTCTCTGGAGTCTATGTCTGTCCTGTTGGGTTGCAGAACCAAACCGGACAGTTCCAGAGGTGCAGATGATAAGACTCAATAAAATTCCTCTGTAGAACTGGATCAGCAGCTCCTTGGGCAGTTTGAGCTTTCTGAGTTGGCACAACCCTGTTTTGTGCTGTGGGGAAGAACCAGCAGGCAAGGAGCAGGTAGAGAGAGTGGTTCTATTTCCAGTTTACTAACAGCCAAGCCCAGATGGCCGCATCCTGTTATTTTTAGCCCAGCAGGAAGGTCTTGATGTTCTTAGAGTTTAGGCAGTTATTTTTGGCCAGCCACAGGGCAAGTGCGTACACGACGTCACAGTTTCACTTGCATTCATTCAGACGGAGGACGCCTGGATGGCTGCAGATGGAGGACTCCTAAAAGGAACAGGGCTTCTAATTACACCTTTCCTGCTACCCTGGTGTGGTAGGAAGCATTGGAGGTTAGCACCCACCCCTCTCCTAGAAAAATGAAATATCCTAGGAAATATTAAAAAGGCAGAATATTTCTCCTAAAAAGAATAGAAACTCAGAAGTAGAAACTCAGCCCCTCCCCACCTTTGCTTATGGGCCATCACTCTGGCCTAGGCCAGCCTATTTTACATAACAAAGATCTCCAGGTAGAGCTATAGGAATTGCCCAAAGCCTTTTCATCATCTAGCAAGGCTCAACCAAGCCTGGGACTCAGGCCAGCCTACAGGGTTGCCCTTGCATGGCCCCATGGGAGTCAGGATACAAGCTCAAATTCAAATCCCAACAGATGGTATAAAATCCAGGAATTTTCAGCATCTCAGCCCTTCCTTCTTTCTTCACCCAAGGCACGTGGTCCTGTCCACCATTAAACCATCTTTCCAACAAAAGTGATAGGGCATCAGGAGTGGGGTTCTACCAGTTCGCACCTATTCGCTAGAACCGGTTGTTAACATTCTAAGCAGTTTGGAGAACCAGTTGTTAGAAGAAATTACTGGGCTAATCCTGTAAGGAAGGCAGGAAGGAAACATTCTGGTGTTGCTTACAGAAACTGCCTCTCCGTTAACCTTTATTACATTCTTGGCAGGACTAGACTTCCTGTCTCAGGAACTTCTCTGGAGTTTTTTTCCCTCCTTTGCTGGTACTTTCCTTGTGTGGAGTGACCATTCAAAGTTACAATGGCACTGAAAAAAGTGACTTATGACCATTTTTCACACTTAGGACTGTTGCAGAATCCCCACAGTCATGAGAGACCAGGCGAGGAGATGTGTGCCTCAATGGGAGTGATGTTAAGTTGGCCGCACCCAGCCAATAACATGACCACCAAGCCATGTCCACCCAGTCACATGACCACCAAGCCACGCCCACCAGCTAAGCCACGCCCACAGAACCAGTTGTTAAAAAATTTGAATCCCACTCCTGTAGGGCGTCCTATATTCAGCAGCCGTAATAAGATAGTTCACTGAATAAAAAAATTGGCCAAATACATCCCTTTCTGTTGAAACAAATCACAAAGTTACCCTGCGAGTGTAAATCTGAAAAAATATCACAGCTTCTGAATCACTCAATGGTGGGGTGTGAATTGTTTTCAGGGTGATATTATTACTTCAGTTTAGATTAGAGGCTGAATTCTCTACCACAAGGGAGAGAAACCCTTTCTGCAGGTAGAAAGGTGGCCTTTCAGTGAGCTGATTAAAAAAAAAAGACCCTTCCCTCTGATGTGTTGATTTTCTATCTGCTGGGTGGTAAATTATTCAAAATGTGCCACACTCGTGCATATCAGACTGTGCAGTGGTTTGGACTGATTCCCAAAAGGTTCGGTTGGAAGAAAATATCATTCTGGGTTCAGTTCCAAGTGGGGAAGAAAGACACTGGAAACATGGTGACTGCTTGGAAAGATAGTTTAATGGTGGACAGGATCACATGCCTTGGATGAAGAAAGAAGGGCCGATATGCTGAGAGTGCAATTGTTGTATACCCTCCGCTGCGATTTGAATTTGAGCTTGTACTCTGATTGGTTGTTAGATGCCCATGGGGTCATGCAGGGGCAACTCTGTAGGCTGGCCTGAGTCCCAGGCTTGGTTGAGCCTTGCTGGATGATGATGTAATGAAAGAGCTTTGGGCAATTCCTATTATAGCTTTACCTGGAGTAGATCTTTGTTATGTAAAACAGAGTGGCCTAGGCCTGAGTAATGGCCCATTAGCAAAGATGGGGGGGGGGGTGAGTTTTTGCTTCTGAGATGAATTACTACTCTTTTTAGGGAAAATATTCTGCCTTTTAAATATTTCCTAGGATATTTCATTTTTCTAGGAGTGGGGTGGGTGCTAACTTCCTACAATTCTATTCAGTGAACATCAGCTCTTTAAAGCCACCGTGTCCTTTCTGGTATAACTGCTCCATTCATGCTCCTGCAGCTTTTGTTCTCTCCAGATGCTTTCAGTAACTAAACCAGGAGCAGGTGTGGAACCCCCAGAAGTTTGAGTTCCTGGATGTAGTTTGTACCCCATAGGAACATGAATGGTTCCCTCTTTAAACAAAATTAAAAAAAATAAAATAAACCAAGGTGCAACATTTCTGATTAAAACCTGCACCACTAATCAGCAATCAGCTTAAATTTCAATTGATTAGTAAGAAAAGCGTGATTTTTAATAGCTGAGGGGGGATTTTTACTGACAAACCTGGGAATTAATAACACTTTTTCTCTCTGCATATGTATGAATACATATAACAGTATTTTCTTTCAATAAGAAATTAAAAAGAGGTTGACACTGAAGCAACTTAAAAAAACACCCTCTATATAGAGGCCTTGAAAGTATGTAAATGTGCTCAAATGAAATTAATTGAAGCCTCACATTCGGAAGCAAAAAGGAATATTATATGTGTAAAAGTGTTTCATTTCTTTATTTGTTGTTGTTATTATTATTATTATTATTATTATTATTGTTATTATTATTATTGTTATTATTATTATTATTATTAATAATAATAATAATAATAATAATAATAATAATAATAATAATAATAATAATAATAATAATAATAATAATAATAATAATAATAATAATAATAATAATAATAATAAAAATATTCATTTCTAAAACCTCCAGAATCAGGTTTTCTGAAGGTGGCTTATATACAGCCTTAAAGCCTGCGAATTAAGAATTGTGACTTCCAATTGCAACAAGTCCTAAAGCCAGAGTAAAAACTTTCCGAGAAAATCTGATCCCACAGTGCCCTCTATTCAGAGTTTTGCAGTGTTAATTCAGTGCCAGAAAAATAAACACAGATGGCTGATGCTTCCTTTAACATCTTTATAAACACAATAAGTAGATTTTACAAACCAGCTGTAGATTTCTCCAACATGGAGCAAACTCAAAACAGAAACATGTTGCAAGTTCAGAGCAGAGCTCCAGTCTTCAGCAAGCAAGTTAGTTTCTCATTTACTTTAGTTCAGCAGGCAAGCAAGAGGGGAGAAGCAGTTTCATTTTCAATAGACAGACTCGGAGCTTCACATAGCTGCAGAGCTTAATATAGAGCCACACCTAGGCTACTTCTAGTTTCAGCTTCCAAACAGTCCTCATTGGCTGACTTACTTGTTATGACTGATTTTGTTGCCAAGCTCTATTCCAGTTTATGAATATATTCTGACACCAGGGGTGGGATTCAAATTTTTTAACAACCGGTTCTGTAGGCATGGCTTAGTAGGTGGGCGTGGCTTGGTGGTCATGTGACTGGGTGGGCGTGGCTTGGCGGTCATGTAACTGGCTGAGTGTGGCCAACTCAATATCACTCACATCGAGGCACGCATCTCCTCGCCTGGCTTCTCATGACTGTGGGGATGCTGCAACAGTCGTAAATGTGAAAAATGGTCATAAGTCATTTTTTTTTCAGTGCCATTGTAACTTTGAATGGTGACTCCACACAAGCAAAGTACCAACAAAGAAGGGGGAAAAAACTCCATAAGAAGATCTTGAGACAGGAAGTCTAGTCCTGCCAAGAATGTAATAAGGGTTAACGGAGAGGCAGTTTCTGTAAGCAACACCAGAATGTTTCCTTCCTGCCTTCCTTACAGGATTAGGCCAGTAATTTCTTCTAACAACTGGTTCTCCAAACTGCTTAGAATGTTAACAACCGGTTCTAGCGAATAGGTGCGAACTGGTAGAATCACACCCCTGTCTGACACCCTTGAGGTCTCTGCGGGCTGCACGATCAAAGCTGCAGCGTCATCAACATAACAAACATGGTCCAATGGTGGCATGTCACAGTGTGTGGCCGAGAGATCTAAGTGATCTCCAGCTAGGCCAAGTCCTCAGAGGCCTTGAACTTCTTTCAAAAGCACCATGGAGATCGTGAGGTGAATCACTGCCACAGAAGGGGCTTGTCAGGAACTTCTCCTAGAATTCATGTTTTTCCCTACCTATATCAGACTTGTTCCTCATCCTGCCTAATGGTGTCATGCCCCTGTCAGAATCTGATTCGGAGTGGGAGGCCAAGCAGCTGACAGGTAGTGGGAGTGTGGCTCCCGAGGCTGTGGAAGAAACTGGGGAAGGGCAAAGGCCGGCTGGACAGAGCAGGGGAGAGGGAGAGCAAAGGAGAGGGAATTCAGAGGAAGATCCAGGCCCACCCCCTCTTCATCCTAGGGCACATAGGGAGGAATGGAGAAGGGAGCAATGTGAGTTGCATGGCTTCCGGGGGAGGAAAGGGCCCTGATTCCCTTCATTAGCTGCAGCTGGGAACACAGTATTTAAAAAGGGAAGTTGTGCACAGCAAAATATTGGGAGCAAATTGTGAATTATCTAGTATCGGTAGAGGCTTATCTGGGATTCTGGCATCTTCCCAGCTGTATGTGTTTTGCTGGGCTTTCAAGTCTGCAATTCCTTATCCTGCCCTGTCCTGTTAATTGCTACAGCATGGTTTGTGTGGATTTTTATTTACAGTTTATATGTACTTCGTTTTCGGACTGAATTTCCTCCACTTAATGATTGTTCTTGGGAGAGTTTTTTTCTCCAGCCGAAGGTAACTGGACATTGGGGGCAAAGTTGGAGGTACTAAAGGGACTTTTCTTATTTATGTGACTGTGTTGCCTTTGTGCCACGCCCTGGGTCATCACACAAAGTTATCAATGCAGCTCATGCTGCTCGCGCTCTGTGAGCAACGAGCAGAGTTTGTCTACAGCAGGGGTCTCCAACCTTGGCAACTTTAAGACTTGTGGACTTCAACTCCCAGAATTAGGAATTCTGGGAGTTGAAGTCCGCAAGTCTTAAAAGTCGCCAAGGTTGGAGACCCCCTGGTCCACAGCACCTTCTTCTCCTGGCACCTGCCCAGTTCCAGGAGAAGCTTCATTAACTCTGTGAAAGGTCCAGCTGTAGGAACAGTGGCAGAATCACCTCTGTCAAGGAATCGCCTCAAGACCCAGGATGAAAAAAGGAAGCGGAGATGCCCCCTTCTCCCGTGGCAATGGTTTCAGCAGCCACCTACTCCTTCCTCTCTTTGTAGTTAAGGAAGGGAGCTGAATCCACGCAGGGACTGGCAAAGTGGCCTCTGTGGCAGGAGGCAAGAGGGCAGGATGCCACTCTGCGCTGGCACCGAGAGGGAAACGCACGCCGTAATAATCGAGCACAAACGCAAGGATGCAAACTGAAGCAAGGAAATTTTAATTGACAGCTCAGGAAGCTTTTTGCTAAAAAATCCTCTTAGGGGAAATGAGACTAGCTTAAATCATTTTCAGGGCTGCAAGCTAAGCATACCACCCGTGCACGATCACATGTAAGTGCCAACAACATAGCAATAAAGTGCAGAACAGGGAAACTCTACTAGGCTCCATTTTTTTTCAGGAGATTATTTTTAAATATGATATTTAACTGGGCAAACATTTCTTGGCTCTCGTCTGCTGTTTTTAAGCATCTGTCTGGCTTGAAAGAATTCAGTCGACAAAGCCTTTTACAGCCTGATATAATTGCCTGTGAAAGATTTCTACTGAATTTCATTTCATGCTGATGGGCTATGAAATGTTTGGGAGCAGATCTTGTAAAGATTTAGCCAAAGACTTTTTGTCTCAGCCAAGGCAGAGGTGGAATTCAGCAGGTTCTGATCAGTCCTGGAAAACCGGTAGCGGAAATTCTGAGTAGTTCAGAGAACCTGCAAATACCACTTCTGACTGGAGATTTTACGGGATCCTTCCCCTGCCATGCCCACAAAGCCACGCCCACAGAACCGGAAGTGAAAAAATTTGAATCCCACCACTAATCCAGGGCCACTGACCAGGGGTGGGATTCTACCAGTTTACACCTATTTGCTAAAACTGGTTGTTAACATTCTCAGCAGTTCGGAGAACCGGTTGTTAGAAGAAATTACTGGCCTAATCCTGTAAGGAAGACAGGAAGGAAACATTCTGGTCTTGCTTACAGAAATTGCCTCTCCATTAACCCTTATTACATTCTTGGCTTCCTGTCGCACGAACGTCTCTGGAGTTTTCTTTCCTTCTTTTGCTGGTACTTTGCTTGTGTGGAGTGACCATTCAAAGTTACAATGGCACTGAAAAAAGTGACTTATGACCATTTTTCACACTTATGATTGTTGCAGCACCCCCACAGTCATGAGAGGCCAGGCGAGGAGATGCGTGCCTCGATGTGAGTGATATTGAGTTGGCCATGCCTAGCCAATAATATGACCACCAAGCCACGTCCACCCAATCACATGACCACCAAGCCACACCCACCAACTAAGCCACCCCCACAGAACTGGTTGTTAAAAAATTTGAATCCCACCTCTGTCCACACTAGCTACATTTCCACAACTAGTGCAGTTTATTTTTGGAGAAATGGCATCAGTTTTGTGTGTCAGTAGTGGGATTCAATTTTTTTTTAACTACTGGTCCTGTGGGCGTGGCTTGATGAGTGTGGCAGGGGAAGGATACTGTAAAATCTCCAGTCAGAGGTGGTGTTTGCTGGTTCTCCGAGCTACTCAACAGTTCCAGTTCTCTACCGGTTCTCCAGAACTGATCAGAACCTGCTGAATACCACCTCTGGTGTGTGTATGTTTGTTTGTGTGTGTGTGTGTGTGTGTGTGTGTGTAGAATAATCCTGGCAAAGAAGGGGACCTCTGTGGATCACACTTCCTGCAATTTCCTGGCAGCAGACTATTCTCAGGTCCCTCCTATCACCCACATATGAATCTTAGTCTTTGCTTTGCAGATAAATGGCCCTCCGGTCAGGCTGCGCCCCCAAAATTGATCTGTCCAGCGTGTTCTGGTCCAAGGGTCAAACTCTAAGGGGACAGGCCTTGTCTTCGTTCCTATTGAAATTATTCCTTTATTTAGGAACAAACAAACAAAACCTACAGAAAAGGAAAATACACCAACAAGCAGAAATAAAATAAAAAAGAGGCGAGGGCAAAATATGTTATGATACTTATAAAAAAGCAGCTGGACACAGCATTAAAGCTTTACCCTACAAAGTGTTATTGATCGGTTTGTGTTATATTGAGAGAGAGCCTCGAAAACAGAGAGCAAACACAGATCAATCTGTCAATCCAGGGTGACATAAGGAGCAAACAGCCTTTCCATCACCATAGAAGAACACGAGATTCATCTGGTTCCTGATATCCTGATACATTCCGGATTTTCATTCTATCCCACCACAGTAATTGTACTGTAATAGTTTTTGGTTAAATATTTTATCACCTTATTAGTTCATGTCATGTTATTTTATGACCTCATTAGGTGTAGATTTTATTATTTGGATTAACTTTTTCACTGTTGACATTTATATTATTTCATCACAAATGTTTTAGTGCTTAGCTGTAAACCATTGTGAATCTTGGTAAATTTGGTGGCATAGAAATACGTTGTCCAGCTACAAGGTGGGTGGCCATAAAACCCATTGAAAGAAACTGGGAATCAATTCGTCAATCACACAAAACCATACTAACAATCTGAAGCTTGTTAAACCAAAATGGAACGTAACTGTAAAAGCTCCTAACCCCGAGGTAGGATTCAGCAGGTTCTGACCAGTTCTGGAGAACCGGTGGTGGAAATTTTGAGTAGTTCAGAGAACCAGCAAATCCCACCTCTGACTGGCCCCACCCCCATCTATTCTCTGCCTCCCGAATCTCAGCTGATTTTGTTGCCCTGCACAGAAGAACAGCGCTGAAAAGCAGGTTAGTAGGGTGGGGAGAGAATGGGGATTTTGAAGTATCCTTCCCTTGCCATGCCCACTAAGCCATGACCACAGAACCAGTAGTAAATTTTTTTGAATCCCACCACTATCCTAACATATCAGGGAGCATCCCTTCCATTGTATTCTTCCAGCACAGTGGAATTGAATTATTCTTATCTTAAAACCATTAAAAAAACATATTTCATTTAAAGCATAGATTTGTTAATTCAGGGCATTCCAACTTTATTCTCGAGTTCTTGCATGTAACTAACATTCATCTTTATAGTTTCCCTTCACTGATCATACAAATACTCTGCCACCTGCTGGTGGAGGGTGGGGTCACAACAGAGCTGAATTCCCAGGAAAGTCCCACCAGAAGAGAAACTCTAGGATTTCTGTCCAGGTCAGAACCATCACTGCAGCTTCCTTTCCATCCCTCCCAGCAACTCTAGGCCAGGCCTAGCTAAAGATGCTTCAACCTTTACCCATCCGATGGGCTTTACGATTGCTGAGCAACCCCTTAACGCTGCTCTGCCTTTGTGTCTCCTTCTGAGCAGGGTTCAGAGTTTATCCTTGGGCTGCTTGGGATGCCTTTCATGGTCCTCTTTGGCCAACGGACTACTCTGTTCCATCCAGTCTGTGGGTAAAACCTTCCTTTCTGTGATCTGTGAGAGGGAAGCCCGAGAAGGGTAAGAACTGAGCTCATGTCCTACTTCCCCACGCCCAAATCTCAGCCTCCTGTCTTGTGGATTTCAAACCATCCCATCTTCATCTTTTGAGTCAGATTCAGGAAACCTGTAACCTCAGATAAGGATTTGTTCAGGATTCTTCAGGATCTACTCAGGACTCTGGGCTGTAGTCAGAGTAGGGTATCCAGCAGGTTCTGACCAGTTCTGGAGAACCAGCAGTGGAAATTTTAAGTAGTTTGGAGAACCGACAATACCACTTCTGACTGGCCCTGCCCCCATCTCTTCTCTACCTCCCATTGAGTCCCAGCTGATTGGCTGGATCTTTTTTTGTTGCCCTGCACAGGAGAACGGAGCTGGAAAGCAGGTTAGTGGGGGGTTTACAGTAACCTTCCCCTGCCACGCCCACCAAGCCATGCCACGCCCACCAAGCCACACAACGCCCACCAAGCCACACCCACAGAACCGGTAGTAAAAAAATATTGAATCCTACCACTGACTTTAGTGATGCTCTTGGCAAGCAGCACCTCCCTGGATCCCTAGGGAGCATGGCCCATGGAAAGAAGAGGGGCTCTGGAAGCTGGGGTGCAATGATAGCCATTAGGGGGGTTTCCAATTTTTCCCTTTGCACAGGATAGAATCTTACCAGGAGTGGGTTTCTCTTCCCATCCCAAAAAGGCAGGAACCAGTTCCTGGTTTCTATATCCAAAACAAAGATTGAAACGAGGGTTCTCTATATTTATGGCACTTTGGAAAATATTTTATGAAAGTCAGAACTTCCTTTACATCTCAAATGTCACTGGGGTTTATGCTGTAATGCTCCATTTAACCTCATAAAACACAACGGTGCCTTTTCAATGATTAACAAAGAGGATATTCCAACAGAATGGCCTCTGCAAGGAAGCCCAAGATTTAGAGAACACTCCCCACCCCCACCCCTTTGCAAGGCTGGATAGCAAGTGAGAGAATAGCTGGGTGGATATGATTCTTTGCTAGCACCCCAGAAAGGCCAAAGGAAAAGAACAGAATTCCTGGCCAGGCTACAAAAGGAGGGACAAAATGAGCATTACGGTCATAGGGAGTTTCAGGTGGTGGGTAGGTCCTCCAAGATTGAAATATCCTAGGAAATATTAAAAAGGCAGAATATTTCCCCTAAAAAGAGTAGAAACTCGGAAGTAGAAACTTACCTCAGAAGTAGAAGCTCACCCCCACCTTTGTTAATGGGTTGGCCATTAAGGCCTGGGCCAAACTATTTTATATAATAAACATCTACTCCAGGAAAAGCTATAATAGGAATTGCCCAAAGCCCTTTCATTACATCATCATCCAGCAAAGCTCAACCAAGCCTGGAACTCAGGACAGCCTGCAGAGTTGCCCCTGCATGGCCCCATGGGAGCCTGACAACCAATCAGAATACAAGCTCAAATTCAAATCTCAACAGAGGGTATAAAACCCAGGCACTTTCCAACCCTCCTCCTTCTTTTGATCTTTTCCTTCACCTTGAAGCATGTGATCATCCTTCTCACTCTGGAGCTCCAGGCCATGTGGTCCTGTCCACCATTAAACCATCTTTCCAAACAGCCTCCTTGTTTCCAGTGTCTTTTCCCCCACTTGGAACTGAACCCAGATGGATAATTCTTCCAACAGGAGGAACCCCATCGCCTGCATGGCCAGAGCCCAGAGTGCTCAGCAGTCATTCCCAGGGGGAAGCAGAGGCTACCTTGCATGCAAGAGATTTGCCTCCAGGGCTGTGAGATTAATGCTCTCCCTTGGCAGACTACCACAGGATTTCTTCAGCCATGAAGCCAGTCAATTACAAGCGAGCTGATTATCATTTAAGGAACATTCCTCCTCCACCTTCCTTGAGTGTTCTTCAATTACCAGTTTAATTAAGCCAGCAGTCCCTAAATATGAGCCAAAATGCAGGAATGGGCACAAAAAAACAATTCCTGACCCTTGAAGCAATTTCCTCAACCATTCAGCTGACTGTTGAGTAGCAAAGAGAGGCTTTGATTGGTGTTGTGCAGCATTTCCCAAATGGGCAACCACCAGAGGGGGACCGTCAGGGGTGGGATTCAAATGTTTTAACAACTGGTTCAGTGGGGGTGGCTTAGTTGATGGACGTGGCTTGGTGGTCATGTGACTGGGTGGATGTGGCTGGGTGGTCATGTTATTGGCTGTGGCCAACTCAATATCACTCACATTGAGGCACCCATCTCCTCGCCTGGCCTCTCATGACTGTGGGGATGCTGCAACAGTCGTAAGTGTGGAAAATGGTCGTAAGTCACTTTTTTCAGTGCCATTGTAACTTTGAAGGGTCACTCCACACAAGCAAAGTACCAGCAAAGGAGGGGAAAAAAACTCCAGAGAAGTTCCTGAGACAGGAAGTCTAGTCCTGCCAAGAACGTAATAAGGGTTAATGAAGAAGCAGTTTCTGTAAGCAACACCAGAATGTTTCCTTCCTGCCTTCCTTACAGGATTAGGCCAGTAATTTCTTCTAACAACCGGTTCTCTGAACTGCTTAGAATGTTAACAACCGGTTCTAGTGAATAGGTGCGAACTGGTAGAATCCCACCCCTAGGGACTGTAACATGCAGGCCTCTCCACCCCAGTGGTGGTTTTCAACCGGTTCGGCCCGGTTCTTGTGAGCCGGTAGGAGCGATGAGCAGCAGAGACCGAACCGGTTCTCTCTGCTGCTCGGTTGTTGGGCCCACCTACCCACCCGGGCTTCCGTACTCACTTTTATCCTCTGAATTTGAAGCGCAGCTGCTTTGCGCTACAGAAGAGTGCTGTGTGGCAGCTGCCGAAGCGACCGGGATCGTGCAGGCTTGCAGGAGGCGAGTTAGAACACCTCTGTGCCTGCACAAAGTGCGTGTTTGGCATGTGTGTGCACGCAAAGTGTGTGCACATGCACAAAGTGCGCCCATCAAGCCACGCCCACCGAACCGGTGGCAAAAACATTTAAATCCCACCACTGCTTCACCCTGACCCACTCAGGCAAGGCTTGAGCTCCAGGCAGGAGAAGGGGAGCCCCATCCCCAGGCCAAAAGAAGGAGGTTCAATCCCTAAATAAGAATGGTTACAGGAACTGGGCATAAAGAGAAGAGAAGTAGGGAAGAGAAGGACCAGGGAGACATGATATCAGTCTTCCAATATTTGAGGGGCTGCCATAGAGAGGAGGAAGGGGTCAAGCTGCTTTCCAAAGCACCCGAAGGCCAGACAAGGAACAATGGATGGAAACTGAACATGGAGAGATTCAACCTGGAAATAAGGAGAAATTTTCTGACAGGGAGAACAATCAACCCAGGGAACAGAAGTTGCCATTGGAAGTTGTGGGAGCTTCATCACTGGAGACTTTCAAGAAAAGACTGGACTGCCATCTGTCAGAAACGGTGTAGGGTCTCCTGCTTGGGTGGGGGGGTTGGACTAGCTGTCCTACAAGATCCCTTCCAACTCTGATTATCTGTTATCTGTTAAGAAGTGCTGTTTTGAAAGGGGAAACTGGTGTCTACTGAACGTTCACCAGGCATCTGATATCAGAATTCCTCTGCTGTTGAGCACTACCTTCTCTTGGTCTCCAGCCTTTTACAGAGTGAGTTTTCTGTCTCCTGCACAGAGGTGGATTTGTAGCTGTGCAGATGCAGATAGAAAAATTCCACAAAACATCCATAACAAAGTACATTTATTGGTTCATCAGGTATCCTCATAACTCACATTTGTGGCAAAGTTCTTCTTTAATGGCCAATCCTTTGTTTATCTGCCTTGCAGGTAAAAGATGGTTATCTCCTAACCCATCTCGTAGCGATAGAAAGAAGCTGCTATGAGTTAGTGAGTCCAGGCAAAAGTGAGGGTCAATTTAGTGACCAATCAGGATTACAAATGTGGCCACGTGACATGAACTACATTTCCAAGAATACCTTTAATTACATTTACCATGATGCATTCTCTTAAGGGGACAGCTCATAATTCCTAAGTAACTATTCAATTCCCATAGACTGGCTGGGACAGCATAGTGAGAGAAGAAATCCCAACACAAGCACAACCCTGGTATTGGCTGCTTGTGCCAGATCTTTCACCACCACGTGGCAGATATTGGAGAACACCCTGGGTAGCATTATCATTATCATCATCATCATCATCACCATCTGATGAGGACATCTATTTGGAGGCCAGGCTAATTAGGGCTGCGATCTACAGAGCCTTTCTTCTCTAAAGCCTTGGTTTTAACGGGGTGATTTTTCTTCTTTGGGGCGCCAAGAAAATTTGCAAGAGGCTTCATTGAAAGGCGGCAGCTTGTTTGCCTCAGAGTTCAATTCCCCACCGAGGAGGATTGTCGTTGTGATTAACAATTTTAATGTAAACTCTATCGCAGCACAATTACCTTGTATGATCTTTGTGCATAATTTATTGTGCATGGCCATTATGCTGCTTTATGTTACTAGCTATCTGCAAAGGAGGGAAGACGCCGATTTCCTGAACCGCAAACAGCGGGCAACTGGGGCTCATAGCTGTGGCCATGCCAGGGACACCTGTCTCCCTGTGCCCTCCACGAGTCTCTTAGAGCATGTGCCCCATTGGCTCAGAGGATGGCTTATCCCTTCTTCTCCCTCTGCTAGAACAAGGTTGTTCTGACCCAAACCTGGTTCCAAGGAAGCAAACACGAGACAGAGGTAACAGCACAACCTTTTAATGTTTCTTTACGACTCCCATTCCTTCACAGGTAAAAGGCTGCTTCAAACCAATTAGCTCCGATAAGAAAGAGGCTGTCAAGACCACCAGATAAAGTTACTAAGCAATAATTCAAACACCTCCAGTCTTGCCTCACACTCGCACGCTTACTTTCCACAGATGATCTTTCTGCCAAAGCTGTGTGAAGACGGAGGAATGTGGTTGAGACTCAATTATTTATTCTAGAGTTTTAGGCTGCCTCATATTTTATATTGCACGAAATAAGACAATTCGAGTGTGACCTCTTTCATATTTCTCCTCCCTCCCTTCCTTTTGGCACGAAAAGAACATATACTGATTTTTAACATTCTAATTTAGCTGCAAACGAAGTGAAAGAGAATGAACAAATGAAAAGCCACCCGTAAGAAGATTACAAAGTATTCGGGAAGCTATATATAGGCAGCTTCCTTTCAGCAGACTTAGCGGTTATCAAATCTGGGGCTGCAGAGCCTGGGAAAGAGGTTCCGAAGGGAGGCAGGGGCCAATGGCTTAGAAAGCTGGAGGTGGGAGGGAGGGAGGAGGAGGAGAACTGTAATTCTATGGATTGACTTACCCTGGACAGGTGACTTTGGCTTGGAAAGCTCAGCTTGAAAGGTGAAAGATGACAGTCCCTTCAAAATCCTCAGTCCAGGGGTGGGATTCTACCAGTTCGCACCTATTCGCTAGAACTGGTTGTTACCATTCTAAGAGGTTTGGAGAACCAGTTGTTAGAAGAAATTACTGGCCTAATCCTGTAAGGAAAGTAGGAAGGAAACATTCTGGTGTTGCTTACAGAAACTGTCTCTCCGTTAACCCTTATTACATTCTTGGCAGGACTAGACTTCCTGTCTCAGGAACTTTTCTGGAGTTTTTTTCCTCTCCTTTGCTGGTACTTTGCTTGTGTGGAGTCACCATTCAAAGTTACAATGGCACTGAAAAAAGTGACTTATGACCATTTTCCACACTTACGACTGTTGCAGCATCCCCACAGTCATGAGAGGCCAGGCGAGGAGATGCGTGCCTCAATGTGAGTGATATTGAGTTGGCCACACCCAGCCAATAACATGACCACCAAGCCACACCCACCCAGTCACATGACCACCAAGCCACGCCCACCAACTAAGCCATGCCCACAGAACCGGTTGTTAAAAATTTTGAATCCCACCCCTGAGCTGCTCTACTCTTTCTTTCAAGGCAGGCAGGTTCAGTGTGAAAGATATACCATGCAGCTGCAATAAGGTTCAAAATAAGAGCATGCAGGGCACAGCATAGTTAGTAGTGCATCCCCAAGAACTCACTGCATTCAGCAGAAAAGCACAGCTGTTTTCAGGCCTTGCGTTTTCTACAACATCGGAATTTCCTCTCAGGCTTCAAGGAGAGCCGTGAGCAAAACACATCTCATTTGGAGCTCCAGAATTTGCATTCTGTCTTTGGGTGGTGGGTGGTGGAAATCCTTTGCACCACAGAGACCAGGAAGAGGAGTTGCATCAACCAACAGCATCTCTCATGTGGTTTCTGCCTTGAAAGAAAGAATAGAGCAGGAGTCTCCAACCTTGGCAACTTTAAGACTTGTGGACTTCAACTCCCAGAATTCTCCAGCCAGAACCATGTGCTGGCTGAGGAATTCTGGGAATTGAAGTCCACAACAGAGGGGGTATTCAGCAGGTTCTGACCAGTTCTGGAGAACCAGTAGTGGAAATTCTAAGTAGTTTGGAGAACCAGCAAATCCCACCTCTGACTGGCCCCACCCCCATCTATTCTCCGCCTCCCATTGAGTCCAGCTGATTGGCTGGGTTTTCTTTGGTTGCCCTGCACAGGAGAAAGGAGCTGGAAAGCAGGTTAGTGGGATGGGGAGGGAATTGGGATTTTGCAGTACCCTTCCCCTGCCACGCCCACCAAGCCACGCCCACAGAACCGGTAGTAAAATAATTTGAATCCCACTACTGACACAGCAGAATCTTTGCATAAAAAAGCTCCTGAGAAAATTGAACTTGCCTAAAACACCTGATGACCTCCACTGTAGACAGAGCACTGAGTTCACTCTGAGGTGCTACAGGTTGGCCTTTAAAAAGAAGAGCGACTGGACCCTGAGACAAAATGTTCCCGCAGCCCTCTGAGGAATGAGATGTATAGATAGCAGGAACTGATATAGAACCAGGAATCAAATCGCAGTGGGAGAATTTCTGTCTTTCTGCCCTGGAGGGAATAAATCATCTTTCATGGCAGCCAGCAAAGTTGGTTGCTTATTAGGATAAAAGGGACCCTGAAATGCATCTCTTGGAATGCAAGTTGTGGCTCATTTACAGGCCAGCCTTCTGACACAGCAGCCAAGCAAGCAGCTCGGGTGCTGGCAAAGACAATTATGTTTTCTGGTGATCTCTACCACTGCCAAGGTCAGAGTATTTTCTTTCCAATTGGATAAGTCTTCAGGGCTGGCTTTGAATGTGGAAACACAGAGTGAAAATCATCATGTGATGCTCATAGATTTGGTTTTGGGGGGGGGGGCAGGAGCAGGGATGGGCTTCAAAAGAGCAGGGCTCGCCAACCTTTAGGACCTCAGGGACCACCAAACTCATAATTTTAAATCCCGCGGACCAGAGACCCTGGGAAAATCCCAAAAAAAGGTCTGCAGGAAAATTTCCCACCCCGTTTTCCTACCGATCGATCATTCTTTATTTGGGATTGCAAACCGTTTCCAGCTCCATTCTCAGGAGAAGAGAGAGAGAGAGAGACTTTTGGCTTCATGCAAGGAAAGCAGCAGAAGCAGCAGAAGTCTTTCTTTCTCTCCCCAAACTCCACCAGAAATGAGTCTTTGTGAGACTTGTTGCTTCAGCCTCATGGAGCAGGATACCTTGCAGGGTTCCAAAGACTCATTTCTGGCGGAGTTTGGGGGAGAGAAAGAAAGACTTTGGCTGCTTTCCTTGCGTGCAGCCAAAAACAGAAGAAGAAAGAAGCGGAAAGAAACAGCCCAGTGGCCAGGCCAGGCATCTGGGGTGAGTGGGGCAAGTTCCCCCCACTTTGCCCTTTCCCCACTCCCCTAACTACCTTGTGTTGTTTGCAATGAAGTGACACAAGGCTTGTGTTCCCGCGGGCCATGTGGGCAGCACAGCCTTGTGTTCCCGCACAGCCTGGATTAATTGCTTTGGAGGTGAAATTTCTCTGAGGACCATCAAAATTTTCTCACTGGTGGGCAACCGCTGGCCTAGTTGGCCTCCTGCACTATGGTGGTGGTGGGGGCATTTTTTCCCATCTCTGGGCTCTGGAGGCTCTTTGGAAACCGGAAATTTCTGGCCATCCCGAACTTCCGGAAGACCCGTTTCCCCGCCTCGAGTCTCCATGCACTTACCTGCATCCAAAACGGGCTGCATGGCGACTCCTGGAAGAGGAGGGGTGGGCTGGGGTGGGCCAGCCAGGAGTAGGATTTAGCTGTTTTCCAAACTGCACAGAATCTTAGTTAGGGGCTCTCCCCAGAAGCCCCATCCCTGGGTGGGAGGAGCCAGGCAGCCAGAAGTCGAGAAGTGACCTGGCTGATCAGCCCAGCAGCCCTTGAAAAAGGGGGCTAAGGGGGCAAACCTGGGGCTGAGATCTTCCTCAAAGGATTGGGAATGGCATAGCCGCCTGTCTCAAATTCATTGCCCCAGCACAGCATGGTGGGCATGGGGATTTTCATAACTGAGGCAGGGAGATCTGAAAATCTGCTACAATCAAACTATTAACTCATGGTCCTGCCTTGGCTGCTGACAAGGATGGGCTGTGAGGTTCTCTGTAGAATTTGAGAGTAGATAGGAGCCATCAAAATCATTCGGTCCATCCATCACTCAGAACAGGATTCTGAATAAAGTCAGTCCAGGTGGTAGAGTAGAATAGAATAGAATAGAATAGAATAGAATAGAATAGAATAGAATAGAATAGAATAGAACAGAACAGAACAGAATAATAAGAATGGAATGGAATGGAATGAAATAGAATAGAATAGAATAGAATAGAATAGAATAGAATAGAATAGAATAGAATAATAAGAATGGAATGGAATGGAATGGAATAGAATAGAATAGAATAGAATAGAATTCTTTATTGGCCAAGTGTGATTGGACACACAAGGAATTCGTCTTTGGTGCATATGTTCTCAGAGTACATAAAGAAAAAATAAAATATATTTGTCAAGAATCATAAGATACTGTTAGTGATTAGTGATAGTCGTAAGTTACTAATAAGCAATCAAATCATACTAGGAAACAAATAAAACAATCTAAATTATAAAGATACAAGCAACACGGTTATAGTCATAAGTGGGAATGGCTGACCATCCTGTGCTTAAGCATGTTCAGTGACGGTGAGCCCCTCCCCCGCTTCTCTGCTGACCAGATTTTGCCTTTTTGGAAAAGGCTCCTCATTTCATCTCAGCTTTCCTCTCTGTAAGATAAAGCCACCTTCAGTGTGGAATGAGGAACTATGGCTGATTTTAGAGAAAACAGCATCTGCTTCCTAATGTTTGTAGTTTTTGTCTTTTGCGGGATTGCAATAAACAGTCTTTCTGCAGGAAAGACAATTTGGAGGACTGTCATATTGTTAGTAAATTATTCAGACCTGGAAAGGCATTGCAAAGAACCCCTCTGCGAATGAAAAAAGAGGCAAGAGAATGGGACATCCAATCCTTGCGTCCTGATGAATATTGCTGATGAAGGAACCTAATTTCACATACCCACTGGTAGAAACTTGTAATAAGTGACCAAGAAAGAGACTATAAATTGTGACAAAACTTCAGGTTAGTGCATGGCAGCTGAAAAATGAAAATTCTTTCTGGGAATCATTAACAAAGGGATCAACATTAAAACTGCATTACATCCCAATGAATTTGTGGCAATGCAGGATTCTTGAATGTCTCTCCACACTGGTGGATGGAAATGTGTGCACCCATGATGATCCAAGTTAAATGTGCATTTCATTTGGTGCTGAGGGCAGTGGGAGCAAACCAACCAACCAACCAACCGATCAACCAATATCCTTTTTTTATTATATTTCATAAACAAAGACTAAAATAAAAAACTAATATAAATGAGAAAATGGGAGAGGAATGACAAGACAAGTTGAAAAGTGACCAAAAATGACATCAAACAAACATAGAATAACAAATAATATCCAGCTAACTAAATCCTTGAAAGTTACAAGGATGAGGAAGAAATAGTCTTTGAAATTTTGCAGTGGGTCACCCCCTGATTTGCTGCCAATATTTTGTGAACCGGTCTCTGTGTGCAAACATGCCATTCCAGTTACGCAGAAGGCTCAAGTGGGAAAGTGGTGTGGCCAAACACCACTTTAGATGGCTTCCAAAGGCGATTAGATGATTGATGTTGGGTAGTAGTGAGACTTGTCACATGGCTAAATATTATCGTCCTGCTATGGAATGACAGCCTCTGCAGATCATCTGTTGAGAAACATGAACTGATCAAATCCCAAAGAGACTTTGTTTGTTCTGGTGAGGAGCAGAATGTTAGATTAGACGGTCTTTTGGCTTCATCCTATAAGGATCTTCTGGATGTCCTACTTCCCTGGAGGGATAAATAAGTTTGGTGTGTCCTTCCAAATGGAAGTGACTTCCCACATAATTGTTTCTTTGTTATTATTACTAATTTTAAACATTTACAGCTAATCCTGTAAATGATCTTCAAAAAGGGAAGCACAATAATATTTGTTGAATTTTGAAATGAGAGGCCATCAAAAAAATCCTAGGATGGGAATCTAGGCTGGGAATTTAACTTCTCCTTGAGTTTTTCCCATCCTGAACAAGCCATGCACCAATGGATATGATGGGAAGTATTTATTCAAAGGCATCTGCTTTGGATCGTCAAAAAGCAACTCAAAAGCCGAAGACTCCCTTGCAAGATTTTTGTGGACATAAAAGTGTTGTCTCTCTTTGGACCTGCCATGGCTCTTAAGAAAAGGCCATAAGGAGACTGTTTTTAATCACCCTGATCCCGTGCATCCCAAAGCATAAATGGATAAGAATAATTAAACATTAATGCAGGCCTGTCGTTTAAAGTCCACAGAACAATCTCATTAGCTTGTTGTTGGTTTTGCTACGAATTGGCCCAGACTGAAGCAAGGTTGCCTCCTTGCCCTCTGGGATTGACCCAAAGATAACCTGCAGCATCAGCTGCCTCCTTGGGCTTGCCTCATTTCTCATGACCAAAGTGCACAGGGCAGCAGGCAGATGCCGAGTTTATTGTCACAGCTCATGAAGTCCTGATTAGATCAACTGTGTTATTTAAGCAACAGTTGGTGGGATTTGGATCCTGCCCCCTGGCCTACTAATGTGGCCAAATGAGACTATTATATATATACTATATATACATATATGTTTTCTTATGTTTTCACGGGTATTTATATGTGCGATATTTAGGTTTCTTCGAGTATTTTCCCACGTAATATTTGTGTTTTTATTATGGCGACGTTTCAGCAGAATCTCATGAAGAAGATGGCAGATGAAATTCTGCTGAAACGTCGCTATAATAAAAACACAAATATTACATGGGAAAATACCCGAAGAAACCTAAATAAAATAAATAAAATAATAAAAACACACACACACACACACACACATATATGTACACACACGCTATATATGAGATCATTCCTAATAACATATGTGTGTGTGTATGTGTGGTTTTTTTTTTTTTTGGCATCACAATCTGATGCAACATGATTTGTTTAGTTTTGGCTTACCATGACAAAGATCCAGCAACAAACAGTGAACTTGCTCCCTACCCTTCTGCATGCCTGTGAAATGTGGAATGTGAATCTAAAGCATATAGAGCAGTTCAACCATTTCCATGGGACTTGGTCTTTGCAGAATATTAGGCATCCCAGATGAAGTTCCAGACCCACTGAAGTTCTCCCTAGGGCATGTCTGCCCTTGCTGACAAGAGCACAGACCGGTGATGGGATTCAATTTTTTTTACAACTGGTTCTGTGGACGTGGCTTGGTGGGTATAATTTGGTGAGCGTGGCGTGGTGGGCATGGCTTGGTGGGCGCGGCAGGGGAAGGTTACTGTAAAATCTCCATTCCCACCCCACTAACTTGCTTTCCAGGTCCGTTCTCCTGTGCAGGGCAATTAAAGAAGACCCAACCAATCAGCTGGGACTCAATGGGAGGCAGAGAACAGATGGGGGCGGGGCCAGTCAGAACTGGGATTTGCTGGTTCTCCGAACTACTCAAAATGTCCGCTACCGATTCTCCAGAACTGGTTCAGAACCTGCTGAATACCACCTCTGGCACAGACCCATCGGGCAGGTCGAAAGTCACCGGTATACCTGACCAGCACCTCCTTTCTGGGGAACTCTGTGCTGGAAAAGGCTTCCATGGAGGGCAGACAATCGATCTAAAATTATTTACCCTTTTGCCCACCTGGAAAATGCTGGCAAAAAATTACTCTACCTAGTGTTGCCTCATCCACAAGGGCTGCCAAAAGTAGAGTGTACTGCAGCACCACAGCGTAAGCATGGAGGCATCAGTGCAACGATTGCGGTTGTCTACACACGTTTGCCCAACAAGTACCAGGATTCTGTGCCTGAATTGGCCTGACCAATCATCTTCAGACAAACCACCACTAAGTTTTGACGTGACTTATGACGTGGTCTGCATCGTTGATGATGGACAAAGAACAACAACAATTATATCGTTGGAACGCTTGCTCAAAACAATTGACTGTTGATGCTCTGATTGTGAAAGCTTCTGGCTCTGAAATTTTTATGCACTGATTGTGGGGCTGCAACTAAATAAAATTTTAAGAGCCAGAAAGATTATGGGCAACAATTGACAGGACAGTTCCGTTAGGAAACCGTTAAGATAGGATTGCAATCAATATTTAAGCCCCATTTTATCCTTGTGTATCCTCCAAATGTATTATCCGAGCTTTGTGATTTCAGGGCAATCTTGCTACTCCCAACATTTACCGTCCCGAAGCAATTCCCCTCCTGATGAAACTATGAACAGAGGTCCTTCCTGCATGTTGTCCCCTCTGGAAGTTTGACCTTAAGGCTTCAGCTTATCTCTCAGATGCTTTTACGCAGGCAAGGTGACCTTCCTCGTGAGCATTAAGCGAGGTCACAGGTCCATGAGTTCGGTGGAGGATGGATTATCTTATCTGGGTTGCGCAGATCAAGCAGCCCCTCCAGGCAGCAAAGAGAGAAAGAAACTCTTTAAGATTCTGGGGTTTTTATGATCACATGCCTGGAAATTCATAGCTCGTCCGGCAGTAATTCATGAATTTATTGGAGACAAATCACAGCAATAATGCTTTCATCCAGCAGGTGCCACCAACTCCTGAGAGATGGGGAGGGGGGAGGGGAAATCAGTTATGAATTTTTCAGATTTTAAAAACTGCAGAAAAAAACCCTGCAGCCCTGAATGTGATACACTCTGAACTAAACCTCATTAACTTCTATGAGGTTCATTTTCTCGCAAAGGGATAAAGCAGGAGTCCCCAAACTTGGCAACTTTAAGACTTGTGGACTTCAACTCCCAGCATAGCTGCCTGGAGAATTCTGGGAGTTGAAGTCCACAAGTCTTAAAGTTGCCAAGTTTGGAGGCTTCTGGGGTACAGGATTCAAGGCCTCATCTATGCAGCCCCATCTCATTTTCCTTCTTAAATCTCACTTTCCTGTAAGTTCCTCATTTCTTCGGTCTTCCTCCTCCAAGAGAAAGAAAGGGACTCAGAGGTGAGTGGGCACGCAAGCTCCGCTAACCAAAAAAAGCTTAAAATAAACCTAGTTTCTTTTGGGTTTTTGATGTGACCTTCTCTTCCACAGACTTAAGTTTGCTTGTATCCAGAATCTCTGAAATGAATGAAAAAAATTGCGAGGAGAAAATAAAGCATAAAGTCTACTATGTTTTCTATACCGTTCCTCTGACTTTTTGCTCTTAAGATATGTAGTGCCCAGAATAGGCACTCAGCGATGTTAAAATAGATAGGAGCGGGATTTTTGAAAGCAATTTCCCTCTTGAGGCTGATCGAATTGCGTTTCCTCTTGAAGTCTGTGGCTGTCATTTCTGAGTGTGCCTTTACAGGATTCTGCTGCCGATCAGCTGAGGAGTCCAAAGACAATACGGTGCAACCTTATACCTGTCTATTCAGAAGTCAGTCCTATTGAGTTCAGCGGAGCTTATGTCCGGCTGGGCAAGGAGACTGCAGTCTAATTGCTTTAAAATTTGGGGCAGGGAATTAAATATTAATCAGCACGCTGAAAGAAGCAACAGTGCAAGTAAATGGATAACGGAAAAAGTAAATTGAATTAGGGACCGTTCTTCCTAGGTTAAAGAGCAGGTAAGTAAACATTTACAGAAAAAAGTCTGATCCTAGGAATATTTGTCTCAAAGTTTTTCAAGAAACCTTCCCCGTCACACCTTTGTAAAGATATAGCATTGTAGAGAATATCAAACTTAGACCACATCATCAACATAAGAATACAAAATATTATTTTGCATAATATATACAGATAATATGCATAAGAAATTATACCTATTATATTGGAACAGGCAGAGGTGGCATTCAGCAGGTTCTGACCAGTTCTAGAGAACCGGTAACGGAAATTTTGAGTAGTTTGGAGAACCGGCAAATCCCACCTCTGACTGGTCCCGCGCCCATCTATTCTCCGCCTCCCATTGAGTCCCAGCTGATTGGCTGAGTCTTCTTTTGTTGCCCTGCACAGGAGAACGGAGCTGGAAAGCAGGTTAGTGGGGTAGGAAGGCAATGGGATTTTGCAGTTGCCTTTCCCTGCCATGCCAACCAAGCCTTACCCACCAAGCCACGCCCACAGAACCGGTAGTAAACACTTTTGAATCCTGCCACTGGGAACAGGGTATGTGCTGGAAAAGGCCAAGAAAGCAAGAATGCCCAGGATATGAAGGAGGAGTTCTGGGAATGCCAGGAAAGGAAGTTAGTGATGGGTAAAGATAAGCCTCTTCATGGGGGAACATTCTGGATTCCTTGGAATCTCAAAAAATGAAGATGGCTGCAAAGAGAGAGTTTAATTTGGACTATGAACAAAGAGAAGCAGGCACAATGCCTAAGGAAAGGTTACAAAGAGGTATTTATGATACTAGGACACATCTGGCCTTCAATCTCTTCCAGCTGGTATTTCTCCACAAATACTTCAGCTTTAGAGAAAATACGTACCTATCTTCAAATCAATGGCATTGCCACAGTAGTTGCCTGGCTCCACCATCTGCCAACGTTTTTCATAACTGATATAGAAGGATGCTGCCTTGGATCCATTTCTCAGTGGACAAGAAAAACCTCAGAAGCTTTTGCCCTGCCATCTATCTGAAATGAAGTACGTTTTCTGCACACATAACATAACAGCCCAGATCTACCCTCCCGGTTGCAGGTGAGGAATCAGATGTCGGTTCAATTGTCCCATCCAGGAGGTGCTTCCAGCCTCTGCATAGAGCAGAGGCCTCCGAAGTTGGCAACTTTAAGCCTTGTGGAATTCTCCAGCCAGCATAGAATTCTGGGAGTTGAAGTCCACAAGGCTTAAAGGTGCCAATGTTGGGGACCCCTGGCATAGAGCAATCTGCAGAATTTAAGTCCTGTTCAGAATCTACTAAAGCAGAACAATCAGGAACTTGCTAGTTCTGTATGTTCAGTATTTCCAAGGCAGTGAACGCCTTGGAAATAGCGTAACCTGCATAACTTGCTGGAAATGAAACCAGTTCAAACAACACTGGCTGACAAACTGTATTCAACAAGTAGTCCTTAATGGGTCTACAACATCTACGTTGAGAGAAGTAAGAAGTGGGGTACCACAAGGTTCCGTCTTAGGCCCAGTACTCTTCAATATCTTCATTAACAACTTAGATGAGGGAATAGAAGGGGAACTTACCAAATTTGCAGATGATACTAAGCTGGCAGGAATAGCCAACACCCAAGAAGGTAGGCTCAAGATTCAGAGGGATCTTGACAGACTAGAACCCTGGGCCCTATCTAACAAAATGAAATTCAATGTAGAGAAAAGGAAAGTCCTACACTTAGGCAAGAAAAACCAAAAGTACACATATAGACTGGGTGAAACCAGGCTCAATAGCAGTAACTGTGAGAAGGATCTTGGAGTCTTAGTGGACAACCAGCTAAATAGGAGCCAGCAGTGTGCAGCAGCAGCCAAAAAGCTAATGCAATCCTAAGTTGTATTAACAGAGGGATACAATCAAGATCAAGGGAAGTACTAATACCACTCTATAAAGCCTTAGTAAGGCCATACCTAGAGTACTGCATCCAGTTTTGGTCACCACATTATAAAAAAGATGTTGAGACTCTAGAAAAAGTGCAGAGAAGAGCAACCAGGATGATTAGGGGACTGGAGACTAAAACATATGAAGGACGGTTGCAGGAACTGGGCTTGGCTAGTCTAGTAAAAAGAAGGACCAGGGGAGACATGATAGCAGTCTTCTAATATTTGAGGGGCTGCCACGGGAAGGAAGGGGTCAAGCTGTTTTCTAAAGCACCTGCAGGCCAGACAAGGAATAATGGATGGAAACTGAACAAGGAGAGATTCAACCTGGAAATAAGGAGAAACTTTCTGACAGTGAGAACAATCAACCCATGGTTGCCTTCGGAAGTTGTGGGAGCTTCGTCATTTCAAGAAGAGATTGGACTGCCATTTGTCAGAAATGGTGTAGGGTCTCCTGCTTGGGCGGTGGGGTTGGACTAAATGACCTACAAGGTCCCTTCCAACTTTGTTAATCAATATCTGTAACACCTGCTTCCACAATGGCCAGATGTGGTTAAGGTAAACTCCGATTGGTGATATCGCTTCTTCTCTCTCCCTACCCACCAGGCCTGCCAGCTGCTTTCCCCTTTTGCAGCCATGATTTTGGGGGACGGATGAGAAGGAAATCTAGAAGGGGAACCTCCTCAGAACTCTGGTCAATTTTACCCTGTTAAAAGTGAGAGGAAAAAGCTGGCAGCCAGGATTTTGTTCTGCTACTGAACCTGGGGAGAAGGGAGGGAAGGAAGCAAGCAAGCAGGCAGGCAGGCAGGCAGGCAGGCAAGCAAGCAAGCAAGTAAGTAAGTAAGTAAGTAAAGTAAGTAAGTAAGTGTTGGAAGAATTATCCTTCTGGGTTTAGTTCCAAGTGGGGGAAAAGACACTGGAAGGAAGGAAGGAAGGAAGGAAGGAAGGAAGGAAGGAAGGGAGGGAGGGAGGAAGGGAGGAAGGAAGAAGTCAAGCCCCAATCTTTTGTGGTGTTGAAAGAAATATCCTTCTGGGTTCAGTTCCAGGTGGGGAAAAAAACACTGGAAACATGGAGGCTGCTTGGAAATTTTAATGGTGTACAAGACCACATGGCCTGGAGCTCCAGAAAGGGATGATCACATACTTCAAGGTGAGAAGGTCAAGAAAAAGGGCTGAGGTACTGAGAGTGCTGGGTTTTATACCCTCTGTTGGGATTTGAATTGCAGCTTGTATTCTAATTGGTTGTCAGATTCCCAGGGGCAACTCTGTAGGCTGTCCTGAGTTCCAGACTTGGTCTAGCCTTGCTGGGTGATTATGCCCTTCAAAGGGCTTTTGGCAATTGCTATAGCTCTACCTGGAGTTCCTTGTTATGTAAAGTATTCTGGCCCAGGCCTTAATGGCCTACCCATTAACAAAGGTGGGGGTGAGATTCTCCTTCTGGGGTGAGTTTTTGCTTCTTGAGTTTCTACTCTTTTTAGGGGAAATATTCTGCCTTTTTAATATTTCCTAGGCTATTTCAATTTTTCTAGGAGAGGGGTGGGTGCTAACTTTCTACAGTGGCACAGCGTCTTTTCCAGGCGTCCCAAGCAGAGAAGCAGGTAAGGTGTCCCTGTCCTCCGAACAGCCACAGCCGCTGAGAACGGACATCCTTTTGCAGAGTGGAGTGAATGTCTGGTGCATAGAGAGAAAAACTCCTGGGGGAGATTTGCCTTCCCTACAATCTGGGAGCAGCCTGAGGACAGCATTTGCCCCTTTTGCCCTCAAGAATGAGCGGGATGCCTGTCTTGAGGTGGAAAGTCCCAGCCCGACTAGTAAAAGGGACAACATAAAATGGCGGCGACTAACCTCAGTTCCCTCATTAGCTTATATCATCAAGGCTTTAGTAGTTTGTGTTCCCTCCAAGCAATCGCTCTTTTCTCATTTCCTGGCCTTGTGTTTCCTCTTCCCTCTCTCCCCCAATCAGTTCACTCTGTTCCTCTCTGGGGTTTGACTCTTCCTTTAAAAGAAACACAAAGGAGGAACATCTGCTTTTAAAACTTCCCTCCTTATGGGCCCCAAATCTTGACCTTTTAGGTGCCACAGCTGCCATTCCATGCCTCCCTCTGCCCCAGCAGCCTCCTCTGCCCAGGTGTTCATGACTGGCAGGGAGGCTTCCCAGTAAGCGGAGGGGCTCTAAACGGAAGTCAGGAGAGGCGAGCAATTCATTTAGTTAATGACTGACGACTGGAAAGAAACAGCCAGGTAGGAGGGGCAGGGATCAGGCTGGGCTTCTGCTTCCTGTAAACCACGCTGTTTTCAAGCATGTGACGCTGTTTTCCCATCCCTTGGAGACAAATGGGAAGCAGCTGAGAGGGTGACTACTCCCTCTGTGGTGGATTATAATGAAGAACAGGTAGAGTTTAGGTGGCACGTCCACAAACTCCGTAGATTGCCTATCTGAATAAAGCCCTAGAGCTAAATGTGTTGTACCTACAAATACAAGTGACAGGGCCTTCTGTGGACCCTTTGAACTTTTGGAGAAAAAAAAAAGACTTTTCTTTCCTCAACAGGCTTCTGTAGACTAAGGTCCCTCTATGGGGCTCCATACAGGGGTGGGATTCAAATTTCTTAACAACTGGTTCTGTGGGGGTGGCCTAATCTGTGGGTGTGGCTTGGTGGTCACGTGACTGGCTGGGCATGGCTTGTATGTAAATATAAATATTTATGTAAATATTGATTTTTTTTTTATAAATAAAAAAGAGCAACTTTTACCCAAAACCAGGCAAAGCAGGCAAGCAGATTGAGTTGCTCACAGAATCACAGATTCACTCAGAGATCTACCTTTCTGCAATCTGCTGCCTGAGTCTGCACTGAAAAATAGAAGCTTCAGTCCTAAGGAAGGTTCAGCTCTGCTTTTAGATTAGCCAGAAAGCAAGAAATCCAACGGTTTCCTGCTTTCTAGCTAATCTAAATCTCCCGGCACAACTGATAGTAGGAACAGCTGATGGTTGGGGGGAAAAAAGAATGGAAAAATAGCAACTTAGCAAGCAAGTTTGCCAGGAAAGGAGTGAGTAGGCGGAGTGGAGCGATTTGCTGGTTCTCCGAACTGCGCAGAATCATAACAACCAGTTCTATAGAACCAGTCCGACCAGGTGGAATCCTACCCCTGGCTCCATATGGATCTGATCTTCAGGGAGAAAATTCTGGGTGTCTTGAAAGAGCATTTTCTGTCATTGGCTTTGACACCTGAGGAGAAAAAAGAACACGGATTCACACTGAAATATTATAAAAACTGGTCAACCACTTTTTAAACAAATTGCGTGGCTGTATAAATGTCATCTTGATTTCAGCTTTGTTTATTTTTACTTATTTGCGTGGTTCATTAGATTTGCATCCTAACTTTGTGCCCAACCCTGGACATTCCATTAAACATGGAGATAAAAGTAGAAGGTGGGGGATTACAAATTGAATGGAAGGATGATATACAGGGGTGGGATTCTACCAGTTCGCACCTATTTGCTAGAACCGGTTGTTAACATCCTAAGCAGTTCGGAGAACCAGTTGTTAGAAGAAATTACTGGCCTAATCCTGTAAGGAAAGCAGGAAGGAAACATTCTGTTGTTGCTTACAGAAACTGCCTCTCCGTTAATCCTTATTACATTCTTGGCAGGACGAGACTTCCTGTCTCTGGAACTTCTCTGGAGTTATTTTTCCCTCCTTTGCTGATACTTTGCTTGTGTGGAGTGATCATTTAAAATTACAATGGCACTGAAAAAAGTGACTTATGACTATTTTTCACACTTATGACTATTGCAGCATCCCCACAGTCATGAGAAGCCAGGCAAGGAGATGCGTGCCTCGATGTGAGTGATGTTGAGTTGGCCACGCCCAGTCAGTCACATGACCACCAAGCCACGCCCACCAACTAAGCCATGCCCACAGAACCGGTTGTTAAAAAATTAGAATCCCACCCCTGGATAAATGGACGGATAAATGGATCCTGGTGGGAACCGGGTATTGCAACCAAAGGAAAGGACATCCCTACCTCCCCGCCTAACTGAGGGAATGAGCCAGAAGTAAAATCTCACCCCTTCCTTGCCCTTCAGGAGGTGGGATGGACATCTTCAGAGGGCCAGAAGAGCAAAACAAATATCTGGAGAGATAAAGCCAGGGCATCAGGGCAACATGTCACACACACAAGTTTCCCCCCCCACCCCAAGTTCAAGAATGTGTAGGGGAAAAACTCCAAATCTTGAGAATGTTTTCAAGGTCAGTTGACTGAAAACAAGTTTCATATTGATATATTTTGCACTTCTGAACCCTGCAAACCTAAGTAAGGCTACTGCAATTCACACAATTTTATTAGTACATCAGGCTTCGCCTCTGTTTGTTTCCTTTTGACTGTGGAGACATTTTGGGCGATAAATAAGCATGTCGGACATTAAAATCCTGTATCCAAAACTCTGGGAAATCAGCAAAGGGAAGAAGTTGCATACAGCTTAAGGGATCTTTGGGTGGGCCTCCAAAAGACTCAGCTGATTGCCTTTTACTGCTGTGTATCTTTGTTATGTGTTTGCAGAGTAAACTGTTTTTGAGAAGGCTATCCTGCAAAGATTAACAGGGGTTAGATTAAGATGTCCTTGATTTTACCATTTAATCCAGCCCATTTTAGTCCTTTGAAGATGACAAAATAACAGGCATCTTTTTCCTCTTCTCTAGATCACATTAGACCACATTAATCATCTGTTGTCAACTGGGATTTTAGTCCGGTCTTTGTGAGTTTGGAGGTCAATGCCCTGCCCTGCCCTAAAGTTACTGAATAATTTTAGATGAGTCCATAAGGCGAGCAGTCCACTGTCCAGATATTCTGTGCTAGAGAAAGCTGAAATCAATAATATACAGTATATAACATTGTAGAATGCATGACTGTTATTAGACTTTTCAGACCTTTAGTTGTTATGGGTTCTGTAATCTACCGAAATGTGCCTTCCCTTGTAATCATCTACCAAAAATGTGCTGAACCAGGAAGAGCCTCCCAGCGAACACACAAAGTCCTATTGGCTGCTGCTAGGATTTTACAAGAGCTCTTGTTTTCATAACATCCATGGTTCACTTAAACCAATGAAAACTGGCACTTCCACATAGGAACCGCAAAATTATCATCCTTAGATCCACCCAGTCTTCTGCAGTAAAATACTTGAGGCTGCCGCCCGGTAAATCTTAACCTGTGATTTAAGCGAAGTAGTGAATAAGAGCCCAAAGATCTCCAGGATGGGGCTGGTCCTTCTTCCTAACCTAACACCACCGCACAGGCCTGTGTTGCTCTTTGAAATATCTTGAGTCCTGTAGGAAGTTAACACCCACCCCTCTCCTAGAAAAATGAAATATGATAGAAAATATTAAAAAGGCAGAATATTTCCCCTAAAAAGAGTAGAAACTCAGAAGCAGAAACTCACCTCAGAAGCAGAAACTCAGTCCCCACCTTTGTTAATGGGTGGGCCATTAAGGCCTGGGCTAGAATATTTTACATAACAAAGAACTCCAGGTAGAGCTGTAGGAATTGCCCAAAGCCTTTTCATTACATTATCATCCAGCAAAGCTCAACCAAGCCTGGGACTACAGAGTTGCCCCTGCATGGCCTCATGGGAGCCTGACAACCAATCAGAATACAAGCTCAAATTCAAATCCCAACAGAGGGTATAAAACCCAGGTACACTCAGCGTATCGTCCCTTCCTTCTTTTCCTTCATCTTGAAGCATGCAGCCCTTCCTTCGTTGGAGCTCCAAGCCATGTAGTCCTGTCCACCATTAAACCATCTTTCCAAACAGCCTCCATGTTTCCAGTGTCTTTTTCCCCACTTGGAACTGAACCCAGAGGGATAATTCTTCCAACAGTCCCCCCACTTGCCACACAAACACACATATCCCTAGCCATGATAATAGATGTTTCTGGAGGAAACCTGCTTGGTGTACTACAACGACCACAAGAAGTTTGAAGAAGATTCCCTTAAGCTACATCCTGACTTTCGTGGCATGTTCCTCCAGGTGGAATAGATGCTATTTTTCAAGTCTCACACACACACACATCCTCCATTCCAAATAAATTCATAAAAGTTGTTGCTGGCATTTGGAAAGATCCTAGCTGGTTGCTGGAGTAGAGCAATCTTCAGGGCTGTGCAAAACACATCAGTTTCATCTGATAAGACACAGTTTTGTAGTTCACTGTTATTTATTTATTTAGCATATGGCAAATACATGGACTTATAGTGGTTCAAATGTTAATGTCCACTCCACCCAGTCATTCAAGAACAGGGTTGAAAAAAATCAGACATTGGGCTGGTGTAAGCTCTTGATGGACATTTGGACACAATTACGTGCTGGATATTTTGTCAAGGAGTACCACAGTCACACTGAGGGGTAGAGACAAGATCCTACTTAAACAACACTATTGTTTGAAGGGAATTGGCACAAGGATATCGTATCCAAGTTCCAAAATCTTTTTTACTAAACTCGCTTGTGATCAGTGTTAACCATGTGCACAGCAGTTACTTCATCTTGAGATGCATCTCCTAGGAGTATACACGGGCCATCACTTAAGTTTTCAGCTTCCATTTCAGAGAGAAGCATTAATTTTAAATATCCCTCTGTGAGGAAGATGGGCAAGTTCTGGCAGAACAAAGCCAGAGCTACGTAGTTCTCAGAACATAAAATATGCCTTATTTCCAAGGTGCTGAGTAACGGCATGTAAACTGCATGTTGTAGGATGCTTGTCTTTTGAGAGGCATCTGTGATTACAGGAAAATAGTAGGATTGGTGAGTGAAAACAGCCACTGTGTCTAGACAGACATTGTTTTAAATGTGGCCCCAAGACTGTTGTACGTACTATTATCTGTGAATTTGTAGCAATGTTCTCCTATGTCAAATATGAATAACTGTGCAAAGGAAACGCATCTCTAGAATAATTATAGTATATAAAAGTGCGAATCATATTGGAAAAGGTGGTATGGTATGATAATTTACAGACATATGATATTTGCACTAGCTGCTTTGAGAGTCATGTTGGCAGAAAAGTACAAGAATATTCTATAAAAAAACTTTCATGGCTGCCTTTTGAGAAAATAAGTCAGGGATCAATGTCCATTTTTTTCTCGGCATTTTCTAATAGTGGGATGCAGACTTTCCCCCCCAAAGAGTTGCAGGAAAATCTACCTACCTACCTACCTACCTATGTTTAAAAACTGCCCATCTCCCTCAGTTTTTGAGGGAGATGGGCAAAGAGGAACTTTGGGTGGTATACAATAAAATAGGAATAGGAATGGGATTCAGATTCACTTGCTGGATTTCTTCCCCATATGTATGTACTAAGCCAGTGGGACACGTCTAGATGAAACTAGGTGACCACCTGTGATGGATTGGTAGAGCGGGATAGCATCTGCCTTGGCACCTGCTCATGCTTCCTGCTCTTGAAGAATAGAATAGAATAGAATACTTTATTGGCCAAGCGTGATTGGACACACAAGGAATTTGTCCTGGTGCAAATGCTCTCAGTGTACATAAAAGAAAAGAAACATCCGTTAAGAGTCAAGAATCATCAGGTTCAACACTTAATAATAGTCAGAGGGTACAATAAGCAATCAAATCATACTAGGAAACAGTCCATATAAATTGTAAGGATACAGTCATACAGTCACAGGTGGGAGGGGATGGGTGATAAGGAGTTATGAGAAGATTAGCAGTAATAGTAGTGCAGACTTTGTAAATAGTTGAACAGTGCTGAGGGAATTATTTGTTTAGCAGAGTGATGGCATTCTGGGAAAAATTGCCCTTGTGTCTAGTTGTTCTGGTGTGCAGTGCTCTATAGCATCGTTTTGAGGGTAGGAGTTGAAACAGTTTATGTCCGGGATGTGAGGGGCCTGTAGATATTTTCACGCCCCTCTTTTTGACTCGTGCAGTATATACAGGTCCTCCATGGAAGAAATTGTCTTTTCGGCAGAAAAGACGCCGACTGATGCTCTTGGGTTAAGGGCCATTCATTCATTCATTCCTTCGTTCATTCATGGGGGGGGGAGGGGGGGGGAGGGGGCAAGCAGCAACACCGCCCTCTCGGTGAATTTCGCGCAATCGGTTTCAGCCATGATGTCACGCGGGGTCGCTGGCGGTCAGGCTCGGAGACGTGAGTCCCTCCTGGCTTGGCTTAGCCCACCTTGGCGCCCGCCTTCCAGAGGTGCGCCCGGCCCTTCAGCCGGAGCCCTCCCGGGAGGGGCGGCCTCCGGCCTTTGAAGGTCTACGGGGGAGCGAGCGCCACGCCCGGGCCTCGGTGGCTGGCCGGAGCGCCGGACTGCCTCTTTTGCCTCCATGAACCGCCAGGCCCCGGGTATAAATAGCGCGGGGAGGCGGCGGCGGCGACGTCACCCGCAGAGGAGCTGCTCGGGAGCGGAGCTGCCCGAGGGAAGGGGAAAGAGGAGGAGGAGGAGCTGGCCGGCCGGTTGGGGAGCGAGCGAGCGAGCGAGCGCCTGGGCTGCTGCTGCTGCAGCTGCGGAAGGAGCGGCTGGAAAGGAGCGGCTGGGCTCCTCGCCATGCAGCCTGGCCGGCGGCAGAGCTGACGGCTTGAGTCCGCGCTCCGCCGCTCTGCGAGACGCACGTTGCCAGGGTCGCTCGGTTGCCGGTAAGTGGCCCCGTCACGTGCTGTCCTCCCGCCCCACCCACCCACCCAAATCCGCGGGGCAGAAAGTTGGGACCGCGGGGCAGGGGACCGGGAACCTTCGGCACGTGCACCCGGCTCCGCTTTGTGTGTGTGTGTGTGTTTGTTTGTTTGTTTGTCCCCCCGTTTCCATCCGCTCGCGCTGTTTGCAAAAGGCGGGGATCGGCGCTGGGAAGCGAGGCGAGGAAGAGGAAGGAGAGATCGCCGGTCGGGACTTGCCCGTGTGGGTTGCTGGAAAGCCTCGCAAGTCTAGCCCGGCCAACAAGCAGCCAAATCCAGAGTTTGGCGCTTCTGGGCGCCTGCTTTGCAAGGGACAGAGCTGGTTGGGTGGTTGGATGCTCCGTTTCTTTCCGAGAGATGCTCAGACTTCCAACCTTGGCCACTTTAAGCCTGGCGGACTTCAACTCCCAGAATTCCCCAGCAAAGTTCGCTGGGGAATTCTGGGAGTTGAAGTCCGCCAGGTTTAAAGTGGCCAAGGTTGAAAGTCTGAGCAAACTCTCGGGAGTTGCGCGCTTTCCCCGTCGGGGAGATTGCCCCCCGCCCCCCCCCGAAGCGAGAAAACTTTCCGACGGTCTCCGAGGCTCTCCGCGCAAGTCTAGATCCGGCGATCCCTTTTGCAACGGGGGGGGGGGGGGGGAGGACGCGCATCTGGTCCCCAGTTCCGGCTGCGCGCAGGGCCAGGACGGCGTCCGTGACTGACAGGCGCTCCCGCGGTCTGTTTTCTGTTCCTGGATGTTCTGTTGAACGGCAGCCAGACATGTAGCGCTGGAGGCTTTGGGCGGAGGGCGGGGGGTGGCCTCGACCGAGGTGGGCTGGGCCCGCTCGGAAAAAGCCGAAAGGAGAGAAGCTGCGGCGGATCTGGGTCCTTTGCTCCGCCGGGTAGGTTTTGGATCCTAGCCCTCAGCCGTTTTGGAGCTTTGCAGAATGAATCCCTTGCTCTGCCCGGTTTTTTTTTTTTTTTGCAAGGCATACCTGGTGGACATACCTGGCTTGGCGACTTTGAATCCCAAAAGAAGGATGGTTTGCTTAGCCTCCCATTCCTTTCTTTAACCTTTTTCTTTCTTTGTTGGTCTAACGAGCAAAACTCTCCGCCTGTGTCCCTTTGGTGAACTCCAAGCAGGAGGATGAACTTACTTGAAATCTTATTTCCTCCTCTTCTTCTTCTTTTTAAATATTTTTTATTATTCTTTTTCACATTTTACAAATCTCAATCTTAACGGTACAGTGACATCATCATTACATATATCAGTCTCATATATAGACATTGATATACATTGATCTATCATTTTCTTATCTCCGTTGTATTCTATTTTTCAACCATTTATACCAATTGTCCCAAACTTCGTAATATTCCCACTCTTCTTTATCCTTTAATTTTAACATAAGTTTATCCATTTCAGCACAATCTAAAAAATTTTTTTGAATTACAAATTCCTCCGAGGGCGTGTTATTTTGTTGTGCAAATGCTATCCTCGCTGCTGTCGATATATGTAGTAAAATGTATTCAATATTTTGCTATATTTCTTCTTATTTCCTCTTCTAATGTTGTTTCAATCTGCAGGAGCAGAATCGGGTAACAGTTTTGCAGTTACTGGTAGCTATGGGGGGAGAGCTGAAAACTCTGATGTCTCAGCAGTTCTTGGGGTTTTTTGAATTAGAAGAGCCCTTAATTCTGCCAGGTCTTTTTACCAGCAGGCTGTGACAGCAAATAGTCACATTAACTAGGTCAAAAGCATCAACTGTGGAGCTGCACGTCCGTCTGGGCTCTGGGAAACGCCAACTCTGTCATGATGCCCAGGAAAGGCTTCAGGGCATTACTAGCTCTTTCCCATTGGCAGCAGGATGGACAAGCCCTACCCACTTCTGCCTAGATGGCCAATCAGTGTCCGGGACATGTTCCAATCAATAACGGAGAGGGTTTTCTTCAGTCATGGGCACTTATATATTGAAAGGGTCAGGGGACTTGATTATTGGTCTTCCTGCAACACAACCGATAGTGTAGAATTAATTTAGCGTGTTTTGTGAAGAAATCCGTCCTGGGTTAAATGAATCCTGGGTGGTTAAATTGGCCCTTGTTTTGGTATTCTCACCAGATGTTTGTTCTTCTCCTAACCTCAATTAAACATATTACAGGGCAAAACTTTCATTAGAATTAAAAGAAAAGGATAACTCAGTTTATTATACAGTATAGGAAAATTGGATAAATGAAAGGAATAAACAATTAATTAAATAAGGAATGTAGAATGTAGAATTATAGTGTGTGTGTGTGTATGTATGTATGTGTTTGTGTGTGTGTGTGTTGTGTGTATATAAATATACATAGGAGTAGAAAATATGCACTGGAATAATAATTGAAATGCAAGCATTGTCCATATAGATTTTAATATATATAACACATTTATTTTAAATATTTGTATTGTATTTTGTATTTTAATGTTTCAGTAAAGGTTCAATTTTTGCAGAGCTGAAAGGCGGTTATTGCACCTTTCCTGATTATTGGCGACAATTAAAATTAGACAGCCAGGAGTTTAACTTAGCCAGAACCAGGGTGATGCCTGGATGCTCAGTTTGTGGTCGCCCTTTGCCAACCTTGGCTGATCTTGGAAAACTAAGCAGAGCTGGACCTGGTGAAATCTTGGCTAAAAGTCTCAGGGAATAGCTGAGGGCAGGAAAAAAGACAAGGCACACCTCTTCCAGTCTGATGCCAAGAGAACCACACACATTATCTGTGACATCCCCAGGAGTTGATTTCAGCTCTGAGGAGACCTCACAGTTTAAGGCAAGTACTATAAGGAAGAAGAGCTGTGTGTGCTTTCATATCTGTAGCATATCCCTGGACGCCAGAGTATTTGTCTAAGCCAGTGGCCATTGACCTCCATGGCAGGATGAGCTGTTTTAAGAATGTTTACATTGGACTGTGGAGCCCGTTCATATGGGAGAGGAACTATTTACAGCAGGGATCAAACACACACTCAGACAACGAGGAAAAGAGGCTGTTTGTGGGGCTGACAAAGAGATCCTAAAACACGGGTTTTGTAGGGCATTTTCCTTCTTCGTGGCATCTTTGGGGTCAATTTTTCAAACTTTGCTATTGTCCACGGGGAGGGCGGAAGGGGTGCATTGGAGGGTGTGAAGATCACCCTCTCACTAGCCTTAAGCATTGCTATCCCTGCATCTATGTCCGGTGGCCACTCCAATATCCCAGAGGGAAACAAAGCCAACCATTTTTCCTCTGCTTTCTGATTTGCGGGGCTGGAGTTTTTGACCCCTGAGCCTTTCAAAATTGAGCCAGTTTTTTTTTTTTCCAAAATAAGCAAAACATACTTTAAAAAGTAATGCACTGTTACCTTAACCCCGATGGCGAACCTATGGCATGCGTGCCACAGGTGGCATGCAGAGCCATTTGTGCGGGCACGCAAGCCCCCAGCCAAACTTACCTGCGCATGCGCGTACCTCCCAGCTGATTTTCAGCCGGTTTGAGGCCGTTTTCATCCTCCCAGAGGCTCGAGGGAAGCCTCTGCAGCCTCAGGGGGCCGAAAAACGGGCCTTCCGGAGATACCGGAAGTGCCGGAACGGGCCCGTTTTCAGCCTCCTGAGGCTCCTGCGGCTTCCCTCGAGCCTCTAGGAGGGCAAAAAACAGCCTCAAACAGGCCAAAAATCAGCTGGGAAGTGCATGCATGTGCAGTGCGGGTAAGAGGGCGGGCCTGTTGTGCATGCATGGGTAGGGAGAGCACATTTCATTGTGGATGCCGGCGTGCACATGTGCACTTTTGGCACACCACAACAAAAAGGTTCGCCATCACTGTCTTAACCAATAAAAGGTTCAAATATTTCTGCCTTGTGCAATACGTTGACTTCATCAGATTCCAAATCATGGGACTTGGATGGGAGTATGTTTCTAATCCAGATTTATGTCACCCCTAGGAAATCTGGTTCACCCTAATATTGGAATGGGGGCAGCATTTAATGAGCCTCTGTGGTGCAGTGGTTAGAGTGCAGTATTGCAAGCTACTTCTGCAGCCAGCTGCCTACAATTTGGCAGTCCAAATCCCACCAGGCTCAAGGTTGACTCGGCCTTCCATCCTTCCGAGTTGGGCAAAATGAGGACCCAAATTGTTGGGGGCCATAGGCTGACTCTGTAAACCGCTTAGAGAGGGCTGGAAAGCACTATAATGCAGTATATAAGTCCAAGTGCTATTGCTATTTATTTATTTATAAGTTCCTTTGGCTGCTTTTCATCAGATGATCTCAAACTAGAGATTCAAATTCCAGCTGATTAAAAATGAGATTAAAAAAGGACAAAACCATAGTGACAATAGTTACTAGTTTCACAGTTTCAAATATTCAACTGAAGTACTGGGTTGGGAGTATGTCGAACACCCACAAAAATGCTAGAAAGGTAAATGAACAAAACATCCCATCTTTGAATATCCCACTTGATAATCTTGTAATTTTGCAAACTCTAGTAATCTCGTGAGTTTTATGCAATTGTGTTGGGTCTGTGGATGTTGCTTAGGGTTTTCAGAGACATTAGTTTTTTACTAGTGCTGTGTTACCTCATCCTGGCCTGATAATTTCATGCGCTTTTAAATATTGGTAACAATCTTTACTGAACAGGGAATATGTGCACGTAAGTTAAGGTGCCATCACTGAAAAGATCTTGCTTGACCACCAGATGAGAAGGGGCGTGTCCTTGCAAGAACGGCTAGCTCCCAACAACCTCAATTACATCAGGCACCAACTGTTGCAAGACTCCTTCGGATGGCTTTTGGGCATCACTTTTCAAGACCTGAAAAGAAACTGCAAAAGGGGTGCTTGAAATGTTTCCCCACATTTCAGATCCCTCAGCTGGACTCAACTGAGGGATGTGAAAATCTTCTGCAGACTTTCTAAGAAGGCTTTCATGCCTTGGAGCCCAGTAATGTAGAACTGCCCCTTGCAGGGATGACTTAGATGGTCTCTTCTAATGGGGCTCCAGCGAGAGCCTCCCTTGAAACGAGCCTGGAGGAATTGTGTGAATTTTACAAATGGAGTGAGATTTTCAGGCCAAGAGTGCATGGGCAGGCAAGGATCTCTCTCTGTTTGGCAACATCTGCTGTTCTGAGCAGTTTTTCTCAAAGCTAAGTTAGGAAAAAGCTGCCACTGTGCAAAATTAACAGATACCAAAAGGAAAATGTGTAAGAGAGCTCTTGTTCTCCAGAAGGAAGTGAGAACAAAATTCCCATGATGAACGCACTGATATTTTTCAGAAATCCAGTGTTTACTTTTTGATATTCATTGCTTACTATTTTCACTGAAGTTGAAGTCATCATTTATAAAATCAAACACTTTCTCCAAAACTTGGTAAGCGTAATACATTGTAAAAAAAAAAAGTATTCAAAGAAACAGTATCATTAATCCGTCAGTAACAAAATTCTGGTTTTGACAAACGTTTTCAATATAAATGTTAACAGAGTTAAATACATTCTAAATGTTATTTTTGATGTCTAAGTGGTGAGTTGTGATCCATTGATGCTCTTGCTATAGAAGTGGGTTATATAAATATAATCGTGCGACAAAGGCTAACATTTTCAGGGGAAAATAATGCATACGAAGTACTTGGAATCTGACAAATAGGCAATGTAAAAGTCTAATATTGCAGTACTTCAAAGATAAATGAGCTGTCCTTTTCACCCAATGGATTGAGGATCTGATTAAACTTGCCACTTACAAGTGGATTACTTGTAGACTTAGTAGAGGCAAATATAATGAAATATGGGATTTATTCATACAGAATTCAGCAGGTTAAGAAATACATTTATATAGTAAATATATATAACCAGAAACATCACTAGAAGCCAAAATCATAAGACTACATCTGATTTACTCTGGCCACATCATGCATGCAAATTCATTGGAGAAGTTAGTGATGCTAGGAAAGGTTAGTGGAACAAGTAGAAGGGCAAGCAAAGAACATGCTGGCTTGATACTATCAAAGGTGAACATCCAACAACTGAAAGAAGTTGTGCTTGATAGGGTAGCAATCCTGGAATTGGTTCCTTAAAATTTGAACAGTTCAAATAAACCACATTCCACCCTCTAAGTCAGGGGTGCCCAAACTTGGCAACTTTAAGACTTGTGGACTTCAGCTATGCTGGCTGGAGAATTCTGGGAGTTGAAGTCCACAAGTCTTAAAGTTGACAGGTATGGGGTCCTCTACTCGAAGTCATGCTTTTCTCTTGGCTCAAACTTTGCCCTGTGACCACACTTCCGAGAAGATGACTGTAGCTGTGGCCGTGAGGTTCTACCCCCTCCTGGGCAACTTTCCCTCATAGATGGGAACTTGTGCAGGACTCTTCCCACTGGTCTCCAGCACCAATGATAATAGAGGAGAGACTCCTTCAGATGTTTGGGTTTACTATAGACCTTTCTGCCTTTGAATTAGACCAGGGGTCACCAACCTTTTGGACCTCAGAGACCACCAAATTCATAATTTTAGATCCCAAGGATGACTAACTGGTTCTGTGGGTGTGGCCTAATTTGGGTGTGGCTTGGTGGTCATGTGATTGGCTGGGCATGGCTTGTATGTAAATATTATAAATATTTATATAAATATTGAATTTTTTATTAAAAAAAAGCAACTTTTACCCAAAATCAGGCAAAGCAGGCAGGCAGATTGAGTTGCTCACAGAATCACAGATTCATTCAGAAATATATCTATCTGTCATTGGCTAGCTTAGTCTGCCACATAAAATTTGCTAGCAAGCAAACTCACAAAATTAACTCACAACACACCATGTATGTAAATATTGAATTTTTTATTAAAAAAAGAAACTTTTATCCAAAATCAGGCAAAGCGGGCAGATTGAGTTGCTCACAGAATCATTCAGTGATCTATCTATCTGCCATCGGCTAGCTCAGTGTCTCAAATTTGCTTGCCGTGAGTCTGCACTGAATTTGCTTGCAAACAAACCTTCAGTCCTAAGGGAGGTTCGGCTGTGCTTAGCTAGAAAGCAAGAAATCCAACCATTTCCTGCTTCCTAGCTAATCTAAATCTCCTGCGCAGCAGAACAGATGCTGGTCGGAAAAAGGAAAAATAGCACCTTAGCAGACAAGTTTGCCGGGTAAGGAGTGAGTGGGCGGGGAGGGTTCCCGCAGGCCATGTGGGCTGAGCAGCCTTGTGTTTCTGCATAGCCTGGATTAATTGCTTTGTGGGGGTGCTCTGGGGGTGAGATTTCTCTGCAGCCCACCAAAATTTTCTCATGGCCCACTGGTTGGCGGCCGCTGAATTGTGGCTGGCAGGCAATTGGAGCAGATCTTTTGAGGTTCTTGTTACCTGATAGTTTTGCTTTGCTGGGCTCTTAGCAAATTGGCAGCTGCCCTCTTTAGAGTAGCTGGCAGGCCAGAATCCCATGTGTGAAAGACTGGAAAGAGGCTTTCCCAGGCTGGGAAAGGGGCAAAGGATGGACCAGTTGAAACTGACCATACAGGAGGCCTTCCTCTCTGTGTCTCCATCAGGGAAAGCTTGAATGTGGGAAGGAATGCCCACCTCCCTTAGAAAGGAGTGAAGGTCTGGATATGATGCTCTCTGGGTCCCAGGGAAGATGGTGGCTTTACTAGCAATGTCTCCTTCCCCTACTAATATCAATTTTGGGTGAGGTAGCATCGGCATCTTGTTGTATCATGTCTATTACTTGGAGATCCCTGTGGGGTTTTGCTTCACTAGTTTGTGCGTTGCTTGTTCAGATACACAGAGGCATGTGTAAAAGGCATCCATATGATTTCCCATCATTCTTCAATCTGCCTTATTCTGCCATCCAACCTGCTACTTTTCTGAAGTTTTTATTTTTTTATGGCTTGAAACAAGTAACCTTATCAGTTCTGGCAAAGACACACAATCTTTTGGCCTGGTGAATTTTTTAAAAGCTCAGCCTTTGAATGCAGTTATTCTTCCCAATGTCATTTATTTATTTACTTTCTGGAATGCTTTCTGCAGGAGGAGAATCCTGAAATATTTTATGCTTTTTTGGGCTGCATCCAGACTGCCTGTTTTCACAACTGATGCTGTGATTGCACAGCACAAATGCATAATGATTAACCCCGTTTGCTTCCCTTTGACAGTTGTCATTCTATACAGCTAGTTATGACTGCAATTTTTGTTGCTCAGTGATTCTGTTGTTAAATGAATCATAGCCAATTTTACAACCTTTTTTTGCCACAGTGCAATTTTTAAGTGAATCACGTGGCGGAGGTTTTAAAAAATTCACCAGGCCAAAAGATTTGCGTGTCTTTGCGAGAACTGATAAGGTTACTCTTTTCAAGAAATGAAAAATTGATTTTGATTGTCAGAAGCTGGATGAGAAAGTAACAAATGGGGATCATGTGACCTCAGGATGCTGCAACCATTGTAAATGCATGCTGGTTGCCAAGCGCCCAAATTTTGATTATTTGACTGTAGGATATTGTGACCATTGTAAGTGCGAGGACCTGTTACTCACTTTTTCAGTGATACTGTAATTTCAGTCATTAAACAAATGGTTGTAAGTCAAGGACACCTGTAGTGGGAGGCCTCTAAGTGCTGCTTGGTATCCAGCCGTCTCATTAAGGATGGGAGTTATAGTCTTACTGGAAGAAGTCCCTCCTCTTAACTATTCCCTCCCTGCTCCTCCTGCGTGGCCCTGCTCTCCATTCCCTGGTCAGATTATGTGGCTTTGTGACAAAGAAGAAAGGAGGATTAGGCTGCTGATTGAATTAACTCATCCATTAGTTCGGCCTTATTCCTCCTCTTTGTAGTGACTTTCATTCAGAAGGCCAGGCTGCTTTATCATCACTTTTTCTCTCTGCGGTGAACTGCGCAGGGATAAAGAATGCAATAAAAGGATGCAATGTCCAAGAAAAAAAAGAGAGAAAGAGGGAGGAAGGGAGGGAAGGAGAGAGAGAGGGAGGGAGGAAGGAAATTATTGAGTCTGTCATCTGCACCTCTATAACTGTCTGGTTTGGCTCTGCAACCCAACAGGACAGACACAGACTTCAGAGGATAATTAGGACTGCAGAAAAAACAATTACTACCCACCTGCCTTCAGTCGAGGACCTGTATACTGCACGAGTCAAAAAGAGGGCTGTGAAAATATTTACAGACTCCTCACATCCCGGACATAAACTGTTTCAACTCCTACCCTCAAAACGACACTATAGAGCTTTGCACACCAGAACAATGAGACACAAGGACAGTTTTTCCCAGAATGCCATCACTCTGCGAAATAAATAATTCCCCCAACACTGTTCAACTATTTACAAAGTCTGTACTACTATCACTATTAATCTTCTCATCACTCCTTATCGCCCATCCCCTCCCACTTGTGACTGTAGGACTGTAGCTTTGTTGCTTGTATCCTGACTATTTATATTGACTGTTTCCTAGTATGATTTGATTGCTTGTTGTACCCTATGACTATTATTAAGTGTTGTACCTTATGATTCTTGACTCTTGACGAATGTATCTTTTATGTACACTGAGAGCATTTGCACCAAGACAAATTCCTTATGTGTCCAATCACACTTGGCCAATAAAGAATTCTAAAAGGGAGGGAGGGAGGGAGGGAGACTGAGAGAGAGAGAGAGAGAGAGTTGATATTAACCACACACGCCAAAGAGTGTGCTGAGAGTTTTAATCAGAAAGTCAGCTCCTTTGAGGATTAAATATAGAAAATCCAGAGATAAATATACATTCTGAGGGTGTGAATGCAGATTCTGCTTGGACATATGGCTATTAATCATGAGCTCTTTTCCTCTACATCACCGAATGTTATATCAGTTTTCTAAGGAAAGGTGAGGAGTTAAACGTGTTATACTTTGATAATATGCTCCAGTTAATAATAAGAGCCATCCAAGCAGAGGGTTTTTTTGGTAAGCCAAAGCCTTTGTTGAATAATTGCACTTGATTGTGGTTGCACATCTCTTATTTTCAAGTCACATTTTGTGTTTTCCATTGGCAGACATCAGCCAGAAAGTTTATGCAATTTTAAAGACAATTTGACTGTGCATTTGAAATTAAAGTGACCAAACATTGCAAGAGAAAGAAATGTAACTGCAAAAGTGTTATCATTTCCCAAATACTAGGAGCTCAAAAAATAACCATCCCCTGTCAAAGGAGATGGATTTTTTTCCCCTTTGTGAGGATTCCCCACAATTCACCTTTTGGGACAGGAGCACTTGTAACTCTCTTCACACCCCCTCCTGGTCTCTCTGACTCTCAGTAATGTTGAATGTATACAGGTTTCACTCTCTTGAAAAAAAAAAACCATGCGTGCCCCCCACTTTTTCATGAGCTGTGAAAATAAGAGAAAATGAAAGCCAAGAAGGTGTGATAATACAAATCCCCTTCAACAATAGGTGTACAATATAACAGAAGTTTAGTTTTTGCCATTTGGCACAATCAAGTCCCTTGTTTGTGAGAGATGACAGCATGTCTGGATCATGCAATCCTTATGCCATCCATCGAAGGACAGAGATGTTGGGAAGGCCTGTTGCTCTTAGCTCCCCGAGGATACAATGCTAGAAGAAAGGTGTGCTTGTGTGTACAAATCCCTGATAACAAAAGAGTTGCAGGTGGATCCCTAGCCAGACACGTAGCCGTGTAGGGAGTTCCCACTCTTAAGAACTCAAGCCAGAAACTCTGTAGACCAAACCTTCTGAAGCTGTTCGGGCAAAGTTCTCCGAAGTGGGTGTTTCCCATTGTGATCTCTGGGGCAGAGTTTGCCAGGAGCTTTTTAAGTCAATTCTCAGAAAAATAGGTCTAGAATACCCATGCACACCTTTACACTTTACAAGACCAAGCAAAGCTAAGTCGGAGAATTTCACAGCTTCTTCTCCCGGTTGTGTCTTCATGCAGGTAAGATTGTTGTGCGTTATATTAGTGTGGAGCTAGACAGAAACTTAAGGCTCAGAAGTGATGTGGAATTATTCTTCCACTGAAGCGAGTAGATAGAAGCTAACTTGGTTGGATTTTCATGGTCGAGCTTTTAATATGAAGTAATTGTCTGCTGGGAGAATTGTCTACGAGCCTCAGAAATCACCCAAATGGCAACTGGGGGATGACCTATTGTTTGATATGTAACCTGCCAGAGAAAGGAAATATTTATTAAGATGTTTGATTGAATAGCTGGAATAGTGAAGTGTGTAACAAGTCAGAACACACAGTTATTATGGCTGATTGGTTGGTAAGAGCAAGCTCCTGCATGAGGCAACCTAAGCTGTGATTGGTTGCTGTAGGTATAACGGGGGAGTTTCCTTGTTCCCCGCCTTTTTACCTCTCTCTGTGCGCCGTAATTTACCTCACGATGTTCCTGCTGTGTTGATTTACCTGACAATGCTCCCGTTTGCCTCTCTTATTTACTCTAAATATATTTATTTACATAAAACAACAAGTTCGTGTCAGCATTTCTGACTTCTTTTAGTCACTGGCTACGCAGTTCCCTGATATTTATTCTGTATTGCTTGACGACAACATGGACCTGAATAAATTCTTTACACTTTCTTGGTGGCAAGTCAGGAAATATCATTCATTTTCTCCAGCCAATGTCCTGGGTTGTTGCTTTCCTGTATAGTTGCACAATGTGATTATGTCTGGATCTTAAAAAAAAGAAAAAAAAAACCCCTACCACATGACAAGGTGTTTAAGTTTTATGTAAACTCCAACAGTTGTGTCAATAAAATCACCATACTCCTGTAGAAACGTCTCTTGAAAACATCTCTCCTTGGCAGCTGCCAGCGAGGCCGTATGCATTCTCAAGGAAAGACAGGTTCAACACACTGTATCTTTTTCTGACATGCTTGACCTTGGATCTCATCCAAGCTCTCTTGGCAGACGGTCAACTCAAGTCAACAGCTGTTCTCGTGCTCCGCATAGGCTGGGTTATCTTGCATTTGGTGTGGTTGAATCACCACTCCCATCTGGTTCTCATTGTTCTCCATTGTGAATTTGCTTTGCAACCGCCTTGTTCAAACTCCTCCACTGATAACAACATTGTCATATGAAGAGCCATAAGCCACCCTTTCACCCGCCTTCATTATTTTTCAAGTGTGGTGGAATGTTCAGCCCAACAACTCTATCTGCAGACTGAAATGGCATGTCCCAAATATAAGCTTACTAGATAATGTTAGTCCCAGTCCTGTCCATGTGACTTGTAGGGTTATTTTCTTCTGCTGTTGAGTATAGTTTGGCTCCTAAACATTCCCTGGTATCTCTCTGAGTTCTGTAATAAATGAGCCTTCCATGACTTGATGTTTCCCAATGTTTGGGATACTACTTTTAGAAGTAGAAGTTTTCAACCTATAGTATAGCACCCAATCAGGCTGGAGAACATTGTTAAGTCTTCCACAGAAGTCACTGAAAATCATATTCAGCCGCATTTCCCTGTCGACTTTTCTGTGGAGTCAGGCTAATGCAAAGATATTACTCCAACAAATACTAAAATTAATTATAGATCAAAACCCTTAATTTTACTTCATTCTTCTTGACCAGCTCAGTAATGTTTAACTGTTCAGTATCTCAAAAGTCATGGCAAATAAAGGTAAGATGCAATTAAAACTCTACAGTCCATCAATTTTTAGAACATTCATATGTACCTTAGAAAATACATTTGATGAGACACAGCAAATACTAAGAGCAAAATAGCACTTAATGTTACTTGAGCAATGCTTTTTCCTTATCTCTGATAAGTGAAAAAATGTGATTATACACCACCAATAAAACAGGATTTTTTCAGCTCTGCAATTATACCTATTACTTAATTTTGAAACTGATTGTCTGTGTAGGAAAACAAATTGTAACAGTAAAACAGACACCCATCAAATATTTTCAAAAGTGTTTCTGTTTAAAAAATTTTTAACATTAGTGTATTGTACAATAAAGTGGATTGAATTTTCCCCTGATTTTAAATAGAGGTGAATCTTCACTGGTTTCTTTCTGCTCTTTCAAAAGGCTAAAGGTGAACCCTCCCAATTTTATACTTGCACATTAATTTTTACTGACCCAAGTTCAGAGCATTGCAGCCTTGTAGCTAAAATGCTTGACTTGGGCCAGGAAAAGCTCTTGGGGGGCTCTTGGGGGGGGGGGAAGGGGGTTCTATATCACGTAGAGGCATGTTGGATTATTTTTTGAATCACCAGTTTGGGGCTTACTCAGAATCTTGTGCTAATGAAGACTCTTGATTTGTTTTCTCTGGTAATATACAGTTGTTTTGTTTTGTAACTTCCAAAGTTTGCCTTTTGATTTTGCCTCGGAGGCATATTCCTGAGGACTGGTATAAACATGATTGAAACTTCAAGCATCGAGCAGCTTGCAGGCTGAGACTTCTGCTGTCCAGCCAGTAACCTGTACTCAGTCCTGTTTTCTCTTCTCTAAGCAAGCTTGTGTTTATAGAAAACTGAATGAAGAGACAGGGCTGCCTGGTTTATGAACTGGGTGAGGTTTATAAGTCAGCCTCAGTAAGAGGCAACTCTCATCCTGGTCTTCAAAAAAGTCGAAGAGGCAGCTAACCAAGTGAGAAGCTTGTCCGAGGTGGTAACCAGAGTTCTGGTCTCCTTGCAGCCCCCAGTAGATGGATATTGACATGGACTACGAAAGACCAAATGTTGAAACCATCAAATGTGTGGTTGTCGGGGATAACGCAGTAGGCAAAACTCGCCTGATCTGTGCAAGAGCCTGCAACACCACCCTGAACCAGTACCAGCTGCTGGCAACCCACGTCCCAACAGTTTGGGCAATTGATCAGTATAGAGTCTGCCAAGAGGTAGGTATGGCTTTGACATGGAAATGTGTTTTAATTCTGAGCCTCCATCTAGAAGGGGTCATGGGAAAGTGGGCTGGATGGAAGGAATTCCAGAGAGAGGAGTACAGTAGATTAGAGCAGGCCAGAGGAGGACTTAGAGAATATATGTGGAAATACTTCAAGTATTTTCCTGTTGCCTTTGCATGCTTATATCATTGCTACTTGATGGAAGGTGCATCGTATCCAGGGGTGGGATTTTACCAGTCCGCACCTATTCGCTAGAACCGGTTGTTAACATTCTAAGCAGTTCAGAGAACTGGTTGTTAGAAGAAATTACTGGCCTAATCCTGTAAGGAAGGCAGGAAGGAAACATTCTGGTGTTGCTTACAGAAACTGCCTCTCCGTTAACCCTTATTACATTCTTGGCAGGACTAGACTTCCTGTCTCAGGAACTTTTCTGGAGTTTTTTTCCCCTCCTTTGCTGGTACTTTGCTTGTGTGGAGTGACCATTCACTCAATGGCACTGAAAAAAGTGACTTGTGACCATTTTTCACACTTACGACTGTTGCAGCATCCCCACAGTCATGAGAGGCCAGGCGAGGAGATGCGTGCCTCGATGTGAGTGATATTGAGTTGGCCATGTCCGGCCAATAACATGACTAACAAGCCATGCCAACACCTAAGTCACGCCCACAGAACCGGTTGTTAAAAAAATTGAATCCCACCCCTGATTGTATCCTTGCATACCTGCGCTTCTGATGATTCAGATCTTCTGGCCAATGTATCCTCCCTTTTCCATCTTCTTAGCTGCCCACCTGTGCAGTTAATTGTCCAAAGAAATCCTCCCCCCAATTGTTGCAAAAATTGTTAGTAAAGAAGGCATTCCAGCTCATGTGATCTAAACATGTATAGGGTTGCATTTTCTGTGCAACTGTTACAGTGCAGCAATTCTACCCCAGCTGATTTTTGTAACTGTTGGTCTTCTTCATAAACTCCATGCTGGGTCTTAAATCTGCCAGCCATCCATTCTACTCTTTGCAGCCACATATTATCCTCATGCCAGACTTTAATGATGCATTTTCCTTTTGTGTCCCACCTGAATATATTAAAATGTTGCATCATTATTGTTGCTCATTTCACTAATCACTTGCTGCACTGATTTCATTGGAGGCTTAGTTAGATTGTCTAGGCTTAAATCTTTTGTTAAGAAATCGTGTTATGTACAAAAGCATGAAATCTGTCAGCTTAGTCCCAGATTAAACCATGCCTGCTGCTGACTACAGTTTAGATTGCATCCAAAAGCCAAGGTTTAATTCTGCATGTTTGTTTCCTCTGACCTATATAAATTCTTCTGCATAACACAGTAACCTCAGGAAGGCTGATGGCCAAGCGTTCAGGTGTTATACCAAACTATAATTAGCACAACATTTACTTCAAATTGTACTTGCTGGGTTTTGGCAGCTGATCACAAAGAATGATTTTTTGCTTTGGGCTCCTGTCCAATCAAAATTTGGTGGATTATTTGAATTGAACCTCTGATGGTCTCCAACCAGAAGTTGACATCTTCTCACGGGAACCCAGAAGTTGATATCTTCTATCATCCCTGACTATAACTTTGCTGGCCTCAAATTTTTGGGAATTAGGTCCCTGCTGTCTGCTTAGGTCCCTCACCTCCCATCTCCTTCCAAGCTCTGACTGCTTTCACCACAAACCTTTGTTTTACAGATACCTTTCTCTGTTCCAGGTTCTTGAACGATCCCGTGATGTAGTTGACGAAGTGAGTGTTTCTCTCAGGCTCTGGGACACATTTGGGGATCACCACAAAGACCGACGTTTTGCTTATGGAAGGTCAGTCTAAGTTAGATGCCCCTTTTGTGTCCAGCAAGCGAATAGGAGAATAATTACATCTTTAATAGGTTAACATTTGGAGTAATGAATCCGAACAAAATACTATATATTTCATAGATCATCTTACAAACTGTGTGAAGAAGAAACAGCACTATTAAATGAATAATTAAATTAACTGTTAAATAATTAAATTATTGACTACCTTTACTAGTTTTATTTGCTTGGCTGATCATAAAGAAAAATTACTGCTGAATTGGGAGAGTTTTGAAGACTGCAATCTTCAAAATTTTTCAAGATTGCAGAGGGTGAAACTTTGCCTACCGTTTTCAGAAAAGTGGGATCAGACTAATGAGGAAGGTCCAGCCCCTTTATTAACTAAATTCCATGTTAGTACAAATGGAAAATATTTGGTTATCCTAAAAATGCATTAGATGATGCAGTCTTTTTAGGACCGGAAGTCAATGCTAGCTTAAAATTCCTGCAAACCATTTGAGATTTATTGAAACTGCTTCAGACTGTCTGTTTTGGTTCCTTTTTAATTTAAAAGTTACCAAAAAGAGCAGACTTTGTGGATGAGTATGAAATACCTTTATGTCATAATTGCATGCATGTCAAATACATTGACATCAATCCTGGCAACAGAAATTGAAATCCAGAAATTCTTTTTGCACAGGAATCAAAAGTGATTTGTTATATGCCACAGAAGAGGATGAAGCACAAAGGCTGATCAGATCAGCCTCATAGGCCTTTGTGTCCAAGCAGATGTTCTGGCTGCTGAAGCTTCATTGACATTAATCCTTTTGGTTTAATATTGATTACATTGTTCTAGATGGTGCTATAATCTGCAGAAGGTTAAACAGGCTCCATTGGACTTCAGCTCCCATAATTCCCAAGCAATAGGGCTAATTATTGTGCCAATGTGAAGTTGAAGTCTAAAGAACTATACAGCGTCAGGTAGAGAATCAAATAGGATGAGAAATTGGGAACATTTGTGGATTTCCTTCTAGAAGCAACTGAAATCCATTGAGTTCAGAGTGTGCATCAGTAACACATTTCCAGCTTCCTATTTCCAGGAGTTGATTTGGGAGAAGCCCCAAAATAAGATGCCATAGTCCTTGAGAACCCTACAACCAGGACAAAAGCACAAAGAGGGTGGGGGCTTCTTGGTGCAGAAAGACATGGCCTCCAGCTGCTTCCAGCTGATCACTTGGTGTCTCCTGGGGAGCAGGAAGAATAACCAAGATCATAAAAGACACGAAAGAGCTCAGGAATTTTGACCACTGGCTTTCTCTTGCTGACCTTGTAGTACCTTCTGGGGAGTAAGTCATTTAACAGCTAGGTTTAACAGCTTTCCCAGCCTTGGTTAACAAATACAGTTAAATATTTAAGCAACATTTAAATGTCTTTCCTAAAGGTTGCAAAATAAATGGCAGGGGCATTGCCCCTTTGCCAAATGTCTGCATGCTTAAAATTAAGTTCTTATTGATTTGGCAGGTTTATTTGAATCCTTGCTTCTCCTCCTGGAGGCGCCTTCTTCACAACCCAACATGTTGTCATTAAGCAGTTGGGTTGAGATGTGAGGACAGAGCCAGGAGCGTCCCAGCATTTGCTGAAACAAAACGGTTGGGAGAGGACTTATTTCTACCTCCCTGTGATGTCTCTGCACGAGATCTTTGGGGATAATTACTTGAGTAGAACTGCTGAACTCTTCAACTCTCAGTTTATTGAAATCTGGATTATGTTAGTGTCAGAAGAATTGACTCAAAGTAACTTCATGCTACAAACCAGCAAAGCACACCTGTCAATCTTGGGAGAGGTGCACTTATAAAAAGCAGCCTCTCCTCTGTCTTTCCAGCACCTTGTCTCCGTGCAGGTACCACCATCAGGGCACCATCATCCACTGGCCAATCCATCACTTTTCTTCCAAGCAAGCTTCGTCTTGTTCTCCCTTTAGCTCCTTCCAATCTCTCTCTCTCTCTCTCCTTCTCACACCCATCTGTGCCTCCTCTGGAAGGCCATTGCTGGCTGAAAGCCACAAATGCCATTGCCAAAAAGACCCCTCCATCCATTCCATCTTGGAACCATGCAGAGAACACAGCACCCCACTTTTTCTGTAGGTGGACAAGAACCTCAAACATACTTCTTTCTGGTTGGGCATAGACTTCCCACAGCTGCCGTTTTTGGATCCTGCGTGGTTCCAAGCCAGAGGTAGTTTGGTGACTAGCAAGAATGTCCTCCTAGGGAATGGCTGTTGGCCCTTCCAAAGTCAGATATGATGCTTCTGGGCTCAGATTTCAGGGGACAATGAGGACACTATTGTATGGTGGATTTTGACCAGCAGCAATATTTGAAAACAAAACCAAGCCATTGGTTGTCACAGCAATTTGTACACTGAGAGGAGGACCAAATCACATTCTTTTCCCAATTCCCTTTACTCAGTTCAGGAAGGGAGGGAGGGACTCTAAAATATATTCCTAATGCACAAAGAAGGAAAATGCTGCTTTGTAAATACTTGTCTCCATAAAGACAAGAAAAGAGAGAGACACGATTGGCTGCAGTTTTCTGGCTGGGGGCCTACAAGTTAATTGCCTGAATCACACTTTGGTTTGGAAGGGGGGGTAAGATTTATTATTATTTTTCCCTTGTGAACCTTAAAGGGATCCTTGGTGTGCTGGATTTTCCTCCAGAAATTGTCTAGAATCATTCTTCACAGATTCCTCTTGGTTTATCTCAGGACCTGTTTGATATTTGTCGGTATTAACTGGTTGGCCCAACTTCCCCTTGCAAAAAGTCTTTGACCTACCACAGGCAAAAGGGGGAGTTGACCTGCTTGCTGTAGGGTTGAGCCCTTATTCTGCCCCATTTTATCCTGGTATGCCATTTGGGAGTTGGGTAAGAGGGCCTTTGGTTGTTGTGGAGGAACATAGAATTGTGACAATGTTTATGCACTTCAACATCACGATCCTGGCGTACTTCTAAATAAACCAAATCTTGATTATTCCCTCCTTCCACCCACTTTTGAACAAAGCGATTGAGATACAAAGTTTTATTTAAAACGAATACTGTTTGGTTTTGCAGATCCGACGTTGTGGTATTGTGCTTCTCCATTGCTAATCCTAACTCCCTGAATCATGTGAGGACAATGTGGTGTCAAGAGATCAAGCACTTTTGTCCTCGCACCCCTGTGATTCTGGTGGGCTGCCAACTGGATCTTCGCTATGCTGACCTGGAAGCTGTCAATCGAGCCAGGAGGCCATTGGCAAGGTAGAATTGAATACAGATAAAACTATTTTCCCCTGTGGGAAGACAATGTTGGATCTTTGCAGAAAACCTTGGCTCCTAAGGAAGGAGCCAAGCCAACACCTTGGCTCCTAAGGAAGCATTTGAAATGGCCTTGCGTGTCCAATTTCTTTAGTTTATAATACAATACATAAAGATAAAAAACAAAATGAATACCAAGTGAATTAACAATTCTATACCTGGAGAAGGGTTCTCTCAGATAAGCAGGAAGTCTTCTCAGATGTTGAGGGCACGTATGGTCTTCCTGGTGCATCCAGAAAAGGAAAGCATGAAGGCCAAAGGATCCCAGGAATGCATCCCTTGATAAGTGGGGTCCACTAGTGCTGTTCAGTGAGTCTGACCAGAGTCTGACCTCTTCTTTTTGCATTTTGTTTTCAGGCCTATCAAGAGGGGAGACATCCTGCCACCAGAAAGAGGCAGGGAAGTTGCTAAAGAGCTTGGAATACCCTATTACGAAACCAGCGTCTTTGATCAATTTGGCATCAAGGATGTTTTTGATAATGCAATCCGAGCAGCCCTGATTTCCAGGAGACATTTGCAGTTCTGGAAATCCCATTTGAAGAAAGTCCAGAAGCCTTTGCTCCAAGCTCCATTTCTACCTCCAAAGGCTCCTCCCCCTGTCATAAAGATCCCAGAATGCCCCATCCTCAAGATTAATGATGTGGGATACTTACTGGACAATCCCTTGTGTGCAGATGTGCTCTTTATTCTTCAGGAACAGACTCAGATTTTTGCTCACAAGATCTACTTAGCTACCTCTTCATCCAAGTTTTACGACCTTTTCTCAATGGAATGTGAAGAAACGCCAGACTTGACCGAAAGCTTTTGTAGTGAAGGTAGTCATCTCCTGACCAAAACCTGCAGCCTTGAAACAGTTGACCAGGGAGTGGAAGGGGCAGCTGCACCATCTTCTGCTTTGACTGAGGGCCTCCAGGTAGAGTCTGAAGCAGGAGACGCTACCTGCCCAAAACAGGGTCCAACGCTCTGGGGCAAAGGTTTCATTAGCCTACATCAAGAGATGCAGATCAATCCTGTTTCAAAGAGGGTCTGTGCAGTGACGGTAGTCAAGATGGAGGCCTCCATCCAACCGGGACCTTTTAAAACTGTCCTGCAGTTTTTATACACCGGGCAGCTGGAGGAAAACGAAAGGGATCTCACTCGGGTAGCTCAGATTGCTGAGATCCTGGAAGTGTTTGACTTGCGGATGATGGTAGAAAACATTACCAACAAGGAAGCCTTCATGAACCAGGAAATTACAAAGGCTTTCCATGTCCGGAAGGCTAACAGAATAAAAGAATGCCTCTGTAAGGAGACATTTTCTGGTGAGTCTACACGGAAATATCCCTCTACCTTGCATTTGTTCCAATGCTAATAAGGACACCTGGGATGGTGGTATTGCAAACCAAGATCCAGTTGGGACATTCTGAAGGGTCCAGGAAGGGAAGCTTTGTGCCCACAGCCAAAAATTGTGCCCTACGACAGGTAATTCTGTATTCCTTGATACTAACACAATACATCTTTACACAAAAAGGCAAATCTGCCCCTCCGCCCAGTCAGTTTTGAAACCTGGAGGTGGGGAGGGTTGTCCTCCCGTTGTAGAATGGGGGGAAGATGCCGATGCTTTTGAAAGAGAGATCCAAGGGTGGGGTCTCCTCTTCTGCTCAGAAGACAGCCTGACCCAATTCGAGCGTCGGGAAAAAGTCAGAATTCATAGGGAGACGGGCAGAAATAGGAGGCCTCTTCCTGCTTTCCTTCCTTGCTGGCCTTCTGGGCCCAGGAGGTGTGGGTGCCTTTGACAGTCAGCTCCCCAAGGCATCTTGGGGGCACTGTGCTCAGGGTCCTGGTGAATGTTAACTCCTTTGGTGATAACTGGATGGGGTTTCTTTTCTTTTTCCTTTCCCTTTTCCTTTCCTTTCTTTCTTGTCCAGTTCCTTGTTCTCTTGCATCATCTTCATCCAATTTTGCTTCCCCTTTCTCTTTTATTCTTCCGCCACCAGAATTACAATTCTAGCTTTTTTGGGGGTGGGAGGGATGCGAGCCTCCGCTTCCAACCATTTACTTGGGAAATGATGTTTTGTCAAGTACAGTTATGGTCCATCTGACTCAAGAGGGTCTCTGGCATTAGTTCTTCAGACAGGAGACTTTCCCAGGCCTTCTGGACTAGATTTGAGTCTCTCTGCTGCGACACAGCTGCTCGACTGATGAGCTGCCTTTCTCTTTAACTAATTCTGTGACTTGGAGCTGTTTGAGTGGAGTACAGTATATGAATGTAAATTGGAAGATAATGAAAAGACAGGTATTTTGGGCTACAGAAGCTGGGTTCTTAAAGTTCCACTAGTATTTAGTATTTATTTGATTTGTCAATTGCTTACAAGATATAAGTATAAGAATAAATATAGTTTTGAGTACATGAGATAGATACTTATAAGAAAAATAAGAAACAATAGGACAGGGAGGGTAGGTGGCAGCCAAAGAATATAGAAAAGTATAAGGTATATGTTCCATCTAGTGGCCTAATGGAGTTTTGCAACTAAGGTTAAGAAGATCTGTTAGAACCCACAGTTGGGGGACTTGACTGAGACTGGGAAGACCAGGATCAAGTCCATGAAGGTCCCCAGGGTGATTTTGGGCAGGCCACCCTCCATTCAGCCTACTTCATAGGGTTGTGGTTGCAGACAGGAACAAAGAGAGATCCCCATCTAAGCCACCTCAAGACAGAATATAAATATTATTATTAGCAATATTTCTTTCTAATGTGTTGTGGCATTTACATGTTGTATGACACTGATACATACATTGGACCCATTTTAATTTTTGTCAATGAAACTCTTGCTAACCTCAGCCAACAGGAACCCCTACTGTGGTTCCTGTGAGGGAGGCTCAGAGTTTAACTGCTCTTTTGCTCATTTAAACATTTACGCTTGCCTTTCGGGGTGTCCTCAATGAAGGGCCTTCTTTGCAGAAATTCTGTGAAGTAGCAGGTCACGTGTGGTGTCTTCCATGTTCTTTCTGATTCTCACATTTGTCTTGCAAGCACCAGCCGTTGTTATTGTGTTTCTTTGATCCCTTAACAGATGTGACGTTTGTGTTGGAAGATGGCAAGATAAATGCTCATAAACCACTTCTAATCTGTAGCTGTGAATGGATGTCTGCAATGTTTGGAGGATTCTTTGTGGAAAGCTCAAACAGCGAGGTATTTGTCCTCTTTGGCCTGTGCCCTCAAAGCTTTGTTTTGGAGAAGGAACTTGCAAGGACTCAAAGGGTGTGGGAATCCCTTGGCGGTGTCTCTTTGGGGACTCCTCTTCTCCAGTCTGTCTTCTGCACTAATTCTCAGAAGATACCTGGCTCCTGACTGCCGGGAGTTGGTGGGATGGGGAGGATGGAGGTGAAAAAGCTGGTCTCCACCCCCCATCAGATCTCAGTCCCATGAGTGAGGAGAACCAGGTGAACCTTGTCTTCATTCCATTCTGCCTAATTTGCAGGGCTTCAAAACGCCATGTAAAATCGACACAACCCGAAACGTGAAATGTTAGAAAAACCAGTGGGTCACCAGGCTATCCAAGAGAACCGTTTTCAATTCCTACCTTGACATGAAATATTGGGGTGGAGCCCTGAAAGATGAGGAGCCACCATGCTCATTTCTGGCAATACAGTATTGATGACCTCAAAGAACAGTGATAGCAGCTTTGATGATTTTTTAGCACTGCCTGAAATGATCTTCTCATTATTCCTCATATTTCAACTGCTGAAACTTTGCTTTTCACTTGATTGTCAAGGGGACTCTCCTGCCCATCAAGAGAAAATAATGTGGTTCAGCGATGCTAGCTCTCAAACACACACACACACACACGCATGGAGGGAGGGAGAGACCCACATTATACACTTAATATTCTGGAAGCTATGTTCTACTAAAAAAAATTCTCATTACTTTTGAAACAGCAGTAAGCATAATTCCCTCCCTGGAGGCACCCCCAGTTGGTGGTTCATTAAAAATACATACCTTGATTCAGTAAGCTGTACTCTACAACAAGAAATTATATATAGATAGATATTTATATATATATATATATATATATACACACACAAAATCTGGTTCCTAATTATAATCACTAATAACGTGCATTCTTCTTGGTAATCTTAAATATTAATTGCAAAGCCCTATTTTTTTTTCATAGCACATGAAGCTCTCGGTGTCCATTGTCTTTCACTGCCTTGTTCGGGGAGAATGATGGCAATGGAAAGGAGCAGAGTCTGGTTCAAGATGTGGGTAGCATGTAAAGACTGAGGCAGTTCCACATAAATATAATGAGCCCCTTCTAATTTATTTATTGTTCTGAAATTCTGCAGGAAGAACAGGTTATTTGCAGCAATAAGTCAGGCATTTGTGCTCAGTCTCTGAAACAGCCAGCAAAAGAGAGAGAGAGAGAGAGAGAGAGGGAGGGAGGGAGAGAGAGAGGGGTGGGGTGTGGGGAGAATCTCCTCTCCTGAATCATTACTGAGATGGTGGGTCTTTACCCTCCTCTAGTGGCAACTTTACATGTTCTCCCTGGCTTTGTGTGTTTTATAAAGCGGTTGTCATGGATACTTGTGTCTAGTAAAAGGTTCTTTGAGAAGTTGCATGAATAATGCAAGAACTTTGTGCAGGGATCACCTCCACCAGAGGAGAAACCCTGGAGAAGAAGAGTTTGGGCTCAAAGCACATGTAACTCAGGGACTTTGTGACTGCTTTTGTGATCTCATTCAAGATCTGAGCCTGCTCTGTTTTTCCACAATCAGCCCTGGGCCATTTGTTGGGATGAGGACATATGGTTCTTCTGTAGGAGAAGATCTATTTGTCTCAACAGAACAGAAGCAATGAGCTACGGGACACTGAAGAACAAGCCCAGTCTTGATGATCTGGATTGACCTTTGTCAATACTTTTTTCTCCTTGTTGGACTTTAACCTGTCTTTCTGGGTTTAATTTAGAAGGGAAGATGGGCAGTAAGCATGGGAAATCTTGAAAACCTGGTGCATCGATGTGTTTTGAGGGAGCTTCTGCTCTTGCTCCACTCTGTTCTCTTCTATCCCCCAGTATAAGCACTGATTCTTTGCAGAACATGACTTTGAAAGTGAAAAGAACATTGCAGAATTATCGAAAGCAGTTGTCCTAGGGAAGGTAATACCGAGAAGGGCTGAAAAAAAAAATCAGCATCCCAAGAAAGCATCTCTGAGCTATTTTTAGCTCCATGGTGTTTATATTAAGGGCAGAAAATTGCTAACGCAGAGCCCCCAAAACGAAGAGTCCTTGACCTTGTGTGCACACTGTGCCTATGTATTCTTCATCATTATCCCGCTTAGTTCTCTTTCTTGCAGGGGCATCTGGCACAGATCCCTAATGGGTAGACACGTAGTATGTGTGCCTCTGCAGACATTTATTTATTTATTAAATTTCTATATACCGCCCCCTCTCCCAAAAAAGGGACTCGGGGCGGTGTACAGCCAACTAAAAACAAAAACAATATATACAATTAAAAACAAATTAAAAACAATTACATTAGAAGCCGAATATACAATTTAAAAATATAAAACTAATAAAAATTTAAAATTTAAAAAAATTAAGATACCAAGTTTTAAAAACCCCAAAAATCGTTACTGGGCCATGACAAACAAAGGAAGGCTCTTTTCATTGTTCATTTTGGGGACTTTGTGGTTGCCTCTCATCCAAGATCTGGCCTTCATTATGCTTCTGATCCACACTCAGCTTGTGCTTCTGTTTGCAGAAATCAGCAATGGGGTGGCCCAGTCGTGCCCCTTGGATGCCTCTATGGGCGCAGTGTTTTATTTAAATTGCTGTTGGGTCGGTGGATGAGAACTCAGGGAGCTAAGGGTCCAGGGCCCCACTTTTCCAAGGCACAAATGACATCTTGGCAGGGGGCTTCCATGCTGAAGGGAACTCCTTGACAAGGATTTTGTTATCCTGCCTGAAGCTGCAGCTTTCTAATAAAATGTATTTGTGAGTGATGGAAGTCAGGGCTTTGCTGCTCATAGTTTAGCCATCGTGTTGGGGGAATTAGGAAGATAAATTAGAACTGAATCATAAATTGGGCTCTTGAGTCAGCCAAATCTCACAAAAATGAGAAGAAGGCATAGGAATGCAAACCATCGAGGAGAGCAGTTTAGGGTTTAGCAAAACGGAATTATCAAGAGAATTTTGTTGCCCAGCTGCCTCCTGTAGTGGATTTTCTTCTTCCATGAAACTTTGAGCTCCATCATTTGCTTTCAAGCGTTGCTTCCTTTGCTGTTGAAGAGCTGCAGGAGGGCCAGTTCTTTCTAAAAAGGAGTCAATCAGAGGTTGCCTTCAAATTGCTCAGCTGGTGCGTTTTGAAGGAGATGACTTATCCGTGTTTTAGGCAAAGCTGGGAGCATCTGGCATAGAATGACCAGGTATCTGAGGCAGATGTCCAGAGTTCCTTCTCTCTTCCTCTGAGAATTGTTTCATTATGTCTTTCATCCAAGGTTTGCCTTTAGCACAGCCATTTTGTTTTGGCATCATGATAGTTCCTCAGATTTTGAAATGTATCTATCAGCTCCCCCCAGACTGGATGCTTTAGTGCAGGGATCCCCAAACTTGGCAACTCCCAGAATTGCTGGGAGTTGAAGTCCACAAGTCTTAAAGTTGCCAAGGTTGGGGACCTTTGCTTTAGTGTAAAGCTTTTCATAAACCTTCATCTAATTCTGTCTATAGAAACTCGGCCTCCTTGAAGTTCAGGTCAACTATGAATGGACACAACCGTGTCATTTTCTTAGCAATCATATAGAACAGGAGTATCAAAAGGGCATTGCCACGGCATCGTCACATAATGTATCGGTACTTTTTCCCCCTTTGCTAAACCGGGCGTGGCCGTGGCCAGCGCGTGATGCATCCGGCCCGCAGTCCACGAGTTTGACAGCCCTGATATAGAACAAAGAATAACACAGTTGGAAGGGACCATGAAGGTCTTCTAGTCCAACCCCCTGCTCACTCGAGTAGAAGACCCTATACCATTTCAGACAAACAATGATCTGAAGTGATGGAGCACCCAAAACGCCTGAAGGCAAGTTTTTCCACTGGTTGATTGGCCTCATCATTAGGAAATTTCTCCTTAGTTCTAGGTTGCTTCTCTCCTGGGTTAGTTTCCATCTATTTTTTTTTCCTCATCTTGCCTTTTGCTGCTTTGGAAAGTAGTTTGACCCCCCTCATCTTTGTAGGAGCCCATCAAATATTGCAGCACTGCTATTATATCACCCCTAGTCCTATTTTTCATTAGACTAGACATACCCAATTCCTGCAACTGTTTTTCATATATTTTAGCCTCCAACCCCAGTTATCTTCGTTGCTCTTCTCTCCACTCTTTCCAGAGTCTCAACATCTTTTTTATATTGTGGTGACCAGAACTGGATGCAGGATTCCAAATGTGGTCTTACTAAGGCTTTGTAAAGCGGTAATAGAAGTTCACGTGATCTTGATTCTATCTTTCTGTTAATGCAGCCTAGGACTGCACTGGCTTTTTTGGGCTGCTGCCACACACTGTTGGCTCATATTTAAATGATTGTCAACTAGGACTCTAAGATCTCTCTCACAAGTACTGGCATTAAGCCAACATTCATCTAACCTGTACATAAACAATCGGTTGTGGAAATGGCTTTCCATTTGCCATTTGCAAATTTGCCATTTACAAATTTGTCACTTACAAAGTAAAATTTACAAATTTTACATTTGTAAATTTACCATTTACAAATGGTGCACCTTCTGGGATGTCCAGTTTAGATTTTTCTGTGGTCACTAGAAAACGATTTCACCACAGGGAACAGAAAGAGGGTAAGATGTAGGCTAACATTTGGCTTATTTTCTTGTAAGATGACATCCTTGATTAATGCATTGCCTTGATGAAGCAATTTTTTTTAAGAAATGCCAAGATGACTCAATGAAGCAATAAATGGCTGAATTGCTGCCAAAATACTTTGCAAGGCCAAAGAACCAATTTTACTCCAACCACATGAAAAGCAAAATTTGCACATAGAAGAAAGATTGCGAAAAGGCTGTATGAATTTAATCTAAGGCTCCTCCTGATGGGATGGTAGATTTTTCATTCTAATAATTGTAGATTTGGTAGTAGAACAAGCTGCCTTTGGTGAGGATACATTCCACCGAAAGTGAGATTCATTAATGAGAACCAGGACTTTGAGCAATGGCTTAGTAAATCAACTAAATAGCAAGTGTGCTGTAGCACACATTTACAGTGGGAACTGTTTCTACAGCTCCAAACTTGAGCTGCAGAACATGTTTTGCATGTATGTATACAAATTCCATAAGAAGAGCTATTACTCACGAGGGAGAATAATAGCGTTGGGTCAGGTGGGCTGGTAGTTCGATGGTCTCCAATCTTAATGGAGACTTTAATCCTATGTATTTTCCCATAGACCTAAATGTGCTGCATGTGCAAGACGAGATCTTTCCAAGAATAATGATTTCATTAGCTCTGAAGGTGGATACGGTACATTTCCAAGCTCATGGGAAGCCTCGATCTATGAATGAAGACTGAGTCTGGTTTTGTCCTCCTCTGTCCTCCCCTTCTCTTAGTTTGGGAGTAGGCTGACCCTTCCCTTGCAATAAGGAGCCTCCTTTAAGGGAAGGAATGGCAGAATTTGGAGGCAGCGTTAAAAGAAGGATTAGCCTAGAATCTCTACGTAACCACTAACAAACGAAGTCTTAAGTCCTTGAGCAAGTCGCTTGTGGCAACCCAGAGCAGCGGTCGCCAACCTGTGGGCCACGAGAAAATTTTGGTGGGCCGCAGAGAAATCTCACCCCCAGAGCACCCCACAAAGCAATTAATCCAGGCTGTGCAGAAACACAAGGCTGTACCACCCACATGGCCCGCGGGAACCCTCCCCGCCCACTCACTCCTTACCCGGTAAACTTGCCTGCTAAATTGCTATTTTTCTTTTTTCCGACTATCATCTGTTCTGCTGTGCTGGGAGATTTAGGTTAGCTAGGGAGCAGGAAATGGTTGGATTTCTTGCTTTCCAGCTAGTCTTTAGATCTTCGGCTCCGCTGAACCTCCCTTAGGACTGAAGGTTTGCTTGCAAGCAAATTCAGTGCAGATTCATGGCAAGCAAATTTGAGAGAATGAGCTAGCCGATAGCAGATAGATAGATCACTGAATGATTCTGTGAGCAACTCAATCTGCCTGCTTTGCCTGATTTTGAGTAAAAGTTGCTCTTTTTTTATAAAAAAATAAATATTTACAGGCATGGTGTGTTGTGAGTTAATTTTGTGAGTTTGCTAGCAAATTTTATGAGTTTGCTTGCAAGCAAATTTTATGTGACAGACTGAGCTAGCTAATGGCAGATAGATAGATCTCTGTGAACAACTCAATCTGCCTGCTTTGCCTGATTTTGGGTAAAAGTTGCTCTTTTTTAATAAAAAAAATCAATATTTATATAAATATTTATAATATTTACATACAAGCCATGCCCAGCCAGTCACATGACCACCAAGTCACACCCACAAATTAGGCCACACCCACAGAACTGGTTAGTGGTCCCTGGGATCTAAAATTATGAGTTTGGTGGTCCCTGAGGTCCAAAAGATTGGCGACCCCTGACCTAGAGTTTCAAGGCTCTTTTAACTCTGCCCCCAGGTTCTGCCACCCCTTCCCCTCCCCCCTCCCCTCTTTTTCTAGACACCTTGCAACCTAGATGGAAAGCAGTAGCACAACCCTCTTCCTCCCGGACTGAATTATTTCTCGCTCTGAACATTTAAAAATGCCTTCCCCAACGTTTCAGGTTGTTCTCCCCAACATCACTAAGACCTCCATGCAAGCTGTCCTGGATTACCTGTATACCAAGCAACTGTCCTGCAGCCCGGATTTGGACCCCCTTGAATTAATTGCCCTGGCCAACCGATTCTGTCTGCCCCACTTGGCCGCACTGGCAGGTGAGCCTTTCCAGACTTTCGCCTTCCCCCCTCCCCACCCCAAGCATCTGGGAAGAAAGATCAGCTTTTGGCCGCTTTGTTTTCTGAAATGCAATCTACATTTCCAATGTAGGGAAACGGTCGTGTTCCTTTCATCCGATCCCTCTGTGCTGAATTCATTAAGACCCCACCCCCATCCCGAAACGTGTGTGCCTGCTTAAAGAGACCAAAAGCAAATAACAGACTGCGGTTCCTAAGGCCCTTCGGGCAGCCTGATTATTCTTAATCGAAAGAGTGAGAATATTAAAGTTTCCATTGTAAATTCTCTACTCGGAGAGCCTAATAACATCTTAAGCAATTTGCGTTTAAGCAAATCTTGCAGAAGGAAAGAGCCCAAGACCCATTTATTGTTCCAGCCTGGCTTTGTTAATTATCGTGTTAGTATTTTTGGAATTAACTATCCTAATAGTTTGTTTGTTTATTTATTTATTTATTTATTTATTTATTTATTTATTTATTTATTTGTCAATTGCTTACAAGATAATGGGTATAAGTAAAAACATAGTTATGAATACATGGATACATATAAAAAAAATAAAAGAAACAATAGGACAGGGACGGTAGACACGATTGGTGCGCTTATGCACGCCCCCTACAGGCCTCTTAGGAAAGGGGTGAGGTCAATAGTATTTATTTATTTATTTATTTTATTAAACTTATATACCGCCCTCTTTCCCTGACAGGACTCAGGGCGGTGTACAGCCGATTAAAAATATCACAACAATACAAAATTAAAATCAAATATATAGTGGCTGGAATAAAAGTATATAAAGGGGAATTAAAAAGATTAAAAACCAAATAAAACCAGATTAAAATTCTAAGAGAACCCTAGGCCAGACTGGCTTAGCAAAATAGATGAGTCTTCACCGCCCGTCGGAAGGTCAGGAGATCGGGGATGGTTCTCATCTCCGGAGGTAATTCGTTCCAGAGGGAGGGTGCCCCCAATGAGAAGGCCCGCACCCTCGGGGTCGCCAGCCGTCCAGCTGGTGGCACCCCGAGGAGACTCACTCTATGGGAGCGTATTGGCCGGCGGGTGATGGCAGGAGGGAGTCCCGTATATACCCCAGCCCCAAGCCATGGAGCGCTTTAAAGATGGTAACCAATACTTTGAAGCGCACCCGGAGGACCACGGGGAGCCAATGCAGACAGTCTAAGGTTAAACTTTTATCCCTCCTCTGCTCCCCTTGCGTCAAAGAGAAGGGGCTGGATGAGAGAGAGCGGCCCTGCAGCAGCAGACATGGCAAAGGCCGGGTGGGGAAGGACAGGGGAAGGAGGGCCACCTATGAAATATAGGGGAGTGATCTCACAAGTGCGGCTCATGCAGGCTTCTCTCCTTCAACAGAGCAACACACGGTGCAGGCACTCACCAGAACAGCCATGAGCGGTGTATGCATAGATGGAGAAGTGTTGTGTGTTTTGGAAATAGCCCAGGTTGGTGTCACTCTATTGAAAATGTCTTACATGCTTATGACATTGTAAAACAGATGCACAGGTGGTCCTCGACTTAAAACCATTCGTTTACAACAGAACTCAAAAAAGTGCCTTACGAGTGGTAAATAAAGGACTATCTGTAGTTCATTTGGTGAAGAATTTATGGGTGGAGAGTTACTGTACTCTTCCCCATGGATGAAAAGGAGATTCCTTTTTCTTCAACATTACTTTTGGGGTGTGCTTCTCATCCTGCTGTTCCTTTTGAAAAGCTGAGGATACAACTTCTCACCAGGGCTGGGATTCTACCAGTTCGCACCTATTTGCTAGAACCGGTTGTTAACATTCTAAGCACTTCGGAGAACCGGTTGTTAGAAGAAATTACTGGCCTAATCCTGTAAGGAAGGCAGGAAGGAAACATTCTGGTGTTGCTTATAGAAACTGCCTCTCCGTTAACCCTTATTACATTCTTGGCAGGACTAGACTTCCTGTCTCAGGAACGTCTCTGGAGTTTTTTTCCCCTCCTTTGCTGGTACTTTGCTTGTGTGGAGGGACCATTCAAAGTTACAATGGCACTGAAAAAAGTGACTTTATGACCATTTTTCACACTTACGACTGTTGCAGCATCCCCACAGTCATGAGAGGCCAGGCGAGGAGATTCGTGCCTCGATGTGAGTGATATTGAGTTGGCCACGCCCACCAACTAAAGCCACGCCCACAGAACCGTTTGTTAAAAATTTTGAATCCCACCCCTGCTTCTCACCACCTTAAACACCCCATTTTTCAATCTGCCCTTAATGACATGATGCGTGTCTTTGAGGGAGAGGGCAGAATGAGAAAATTCCAGGTTTTCCACAGTGGGAGATGGGAAAAAAGAGGAGAGCCTGGTGCGAAGCTGGCTAGGGAATTGTGAGAGTTGAAGTTCCACCAGGCTTAAAGTTTCCAAGGTTGGAGACCTCTGCTCTGGTCTACAAGAATCAGCCTTAATGATCGTCCGGGTTGGGATGACTATGAGCAGTGGAGGTTTCAGGACCAAATAACGAAGTGGCTGGGGGATGTTTTCCTAGAGACTGGCAGGGTGAAATCCCTCCCTTTTTGGCCCATCAGTTTTCTACTGCCAATATCTCCCCATTTCCGTGAGAGTAACTTCTGTCCTCTCAGAAAGTGCCTCTTCGAACCAGCCACTGGGCTATCAATCAGGATGGTTTGAGAACCAGTCCCTGCTCCAGTGAAATGTCCAGCCTGAATGCCTGTTTCCCAAGAGGTCCCCCAGAGCTTCAGGAGTGGAGATGTTCTCTTGCCTTGACTTCCTTCTGTTTCTTTTCCAGTTCCACAACGCTAAGCAGCTGGCAGCTTGGTGCTTGCATTACATCTGCACTAACTATAACAGTGTTTGTTCGAAGTTCCGAAAGGAAATTAAAATGAAATCTCCTGGTAAGAGATTCTGGAAAGCTTTCTTCATCACCTTTTCACAATATTTATGTCTGCAAGTCCATTATTTATATGGTTTTACTGCTTATTGTAATATAACTTATAAGACCTTTTTTATAGCTGCAGAATTACTGAAATCTAAAAATGCATGACATTGAGCTGCAGAAATGATCCCCCCCTGAAATTTCCTATTCCGCCTTTGGGACACTTCAATTTCAGACACTTTGATGATGACACTTTCAAACATTTTCAAACACTGTAGACTAGGAAGGTCCGTTTTGAGTTATGGCATTTTGTGTCTTTCATAAATGAACTGTCTCTTTCTGAGTTTTCTATTTGAGACTATCCGAAAGCAGACACAAAATGCTACATCCTCCACCACGAATAGGAAATCCCAGATGTTCTCATCCCCACCCTATAACAACTTGAAACTTGGTGGAGTTTTTGAAGAGACTCCCCTGCCCTTCACACACACCCCTCCCCCAGAAAACAGCACCAGATTTCAGATTCTGCATTCCATGACTTTTGCATGTTAGATAACACATTTCCTAGGTTTTGTCCTTCAAGAAAATAGACAAGTTTCTACGGCTTTGCTGGTTCAAAATATTGTTAAACTTACTGGGTATTGTTTGTTCACCAGATAATCAGGAATATTTTGAAAAGCACCGTTGGCCTCCCATTTGGTACCTGAAGGAGGAAGACCATTTCCAGCGGGTTAAGAAGGAGCGAGAGAAGGAAGAGCTGGCCCTCAATAAACATCATTCAAAAAGGAAGTGGTGCTTCTGGAGTTCCTCAGCTGTGGTTGCCTGAGTCGAGAGAAGGCCAACCGATCTTGGCTCAGCTGGGAAAAAGTTAGTTTCTAGTGTTGTTCCTGGGCACAGCTGGACTCGGTGGAACCGTCAAAGACCTTTCTTCCCTTCATTTCAATGGGTCTCTCCCCAGACCAAGGGCTTAGCAGACTGGGCCAAAGAGACCCGAAAGTACCACTTGTATTCCATCTGAATTCAGGGATCACCAAAGGTTAGGAAGCACAAGTGTTCACCTCAGGAGTGTGAATCTCTTTCTTAGACCCTCACTCTGCCATTTTAATAAGCTAAAACTGGCCCACACACCGTTTTATACTCAATAACAAGAAATTCAGCACCAGTGTTTTGATCTCTGAAGTGAGCCTATTTTTATACTCGTGAATGAGCGTTTCTGTGTGGGGTTTGTAAGGGAAGGTCTTTAAATAATATGTCCGTGACATTTTCTCTCTCTCTGAGATTGCAAAATTTACTCAAGCCTTTAAATCATCTCTGTTTCTTTTCACCACCCTTTGGTCACCATAGTGCTGAAAACAAAGCAATGGCTTTAAAATCTCCCTGAAATTGCTTAATCTAGCAACACGTCCAATTTTGCTAGGTGAAATGATGTTTTTCCTTCTCCCAAGGACTGTATTTGTAACTATTAAATCCTTATTTTGTTTATTGGGAAAAAAATGAGATCCATTAATAACAGAAGTCATTAGGATTGTAATTGTCAATCAGCCAAAGAACACAAAGTGTACAATTTTTTTTTCAGCTAGCTGATCAAATATGTATGTTGAATGTTTGGCCTGTTAGGACAGGAGGCAAGCGCCATGTGTAATTTTCTCCTTTATATCTAGTTCAGGAGTGAAATTAAGGAAAAGATCCTTTTCTCTTTCAAATCCAACGGCAGGAACACTCTTGGGGTGGTTTCTTCAGAACTGTCTATGACTTTTCTTTGGAGAAACTTCTGCATAATATTCTTTAGTTCATTATTCATATTCACACGTGAAGGGCTCCTTAAATGAAACAACTTCTTCCATTTTTATTATTTTACAAAAGGACAACCTGCATTTCAGTAGCGTCACTCTGACCCAAATAATCCCATTTTTGAAAGGACTGCATCTTAACTAAGCTGAGTATCTTGTTGCTTCTAAAAATGCTGGGAAATCTTTCCTCTAAACCCCTGACATTTTGATAAATTGAATATTCTGCCACCTGAGATACGCACCAGCACGGACCTGAGGGCCTTCAGGCGCGCGTTGAAGACCTGGCTCTTTGAGCAGGCTGGCCTGGGCTGAGATAGTTTTAATTGTCTCCTTAATTCGGTTTTAACCTGGGTTTTAAATTTTTGGGGGGAGGGTTGTTTTAGCTTAAACAGCCGTTATTTAATTTCTTTTTAACTTTTGTATTGTTCTGGGTTTGATTCGGCTGTACACCGCCCTGAGTCCCTAGGGAGAAGGGCGGTATATAAATATTATAAATAAATAAATAAATAAATATCTTTTGCTAAAGACATATAGGTAGACATCAGATTTCCAGCATTTTGAGGCAACTTATATTAGCAGTGTTTTTAAAAGTACTTTAGGAATAAATGGGCTACCTCCTGGGACAGAACAATGGAGGCTACATTGGAAGACCTGAAGTTGTGATGGCTAGTCCTTGATTTACAACCAGTGCTTAGTGACCATTCAAAATTACGATGGACACTTAGAGCCGGTTCCAATGGCCGCCTCCCCCCCTGCAGTCAGGTGACTTTTGGGACACTGGACAAAAGTCGCCTGTACTGCTACATGGCCACAATTTACTATATTTGCAAGAAGCCAGTGTTTACTTCCAGAGTAAACCATGAGTTTGCTTAATGACCACGGCGTTTGCTTAGCAACTGCGAGGTTCACTTTGCAACTGTGGCATTCACTTAACAATCACTACAAAAAAGGGAAATAAAAGCTGGCCCAGCCATGCGGTCATCTGCTTTATGACGGTCATGACTTACGACTGTAATTGTCAGCCTCACTTACGGTCAAAAACCGAGGGCTACCTGTCTCCCCTTCAGGCAGAGGTGAACCTGGGCTGCTCACCCCCTACCAGACAAGGAGATTATGGGGAGTCAGTGTGACACTCCCATCTATATTCTCTCAGTTCCTTAGAGGGACGTAAATAAGCAGAGGGATATAAACAGGTTTTTTTCAAAGCCTGCTCCATTCACCTCCATAATATTTACAGGTAAAGCAGGTGAATGTATAAATTCCTCACTTAGGGAGGCAAATTTCTCAACTTTTGAGCCAACTTGGGCAGAGGCAAGGAATCTCTTTCTCAGCTGCTGCTGAATCAGGAAACCTCCACCACTCCAGGTCCCAGAAGCGGAGACCATTAACTTTGCTCCAGGCAGCGGGAGAGACTCAGAAATATCTCCACTGTGTACATTAAATAACCCATATTTTCAAAAACACAATGTACTGTTCGTTACAAAGGGCTTGGAAGGCAAAGGGTATTTGCATATACCTATCATGTTTGATGAAGGATCACAAGATCCTTGAAGAGGAAGCTGAGGAAACAAATCTGAGTCATATTTCATCCCTTTGGCTCCCAAGAGCAAGAGGGATGGATGCAAAGAGAGATTTTAGGAGAGCCTAAGGCTGCTTATATTGCATTCTTCTGGAGTCCAGTTTTAGCAACCACCTCTGGACAGGGGAGCTCTGGGCTCAGCTCTCTACCTGCCCCCTGAATCAAGGCAGCCTATTGCAAAATGTTTGCACCCGGTGTGTTGCATAAACATCACTGTGCCTGACAAGATGGAGGGTACTCTTGACACAGGGAGAGGAGTCAGTGAACCAGGGCTATTCTCAATAACCAGTGGTTGGACTACTTAAGAGCTTCTGGAACCAAATGGCTGGTTCATTTGGTGTAATTCTGCCTGTGGCCTTTAAGCTTGGTGGGAGACTTAACTTTTGTTTCTATTTTGGGAAAAGCATCTCAATAAAATGGTTTAGCTACACAACCTTTCCTAATCATTGCCTCTCCTCATTTTAAAGAATGTGCCAAAAGCAATTCATGCTTTTTTCTAGAACTCTTGTCCCAAGGACCCAACTGGGTCAAATGGCCATGTATGATTGCAAGGCTAATGAAGGCATAGAACCAGAGTATACAGTTTTCATCCCAGGGATGTAAGGCACGCCTGAAAGCTCACATTTGCTGCCTTGTGTTTGTTGCACAAACAACCGTCCTAAGCCATACAGAGCACTTCAGGTGCAGGAGGTCCTGGTGCCCTTTTGGTCAGCTCAGAACCCTTCCTTTCCCCTCCCCTAATTGCAGGTGCCCCTTTACAACTGGGAGCACGGTGCAAGCCACGAATCCACCTTCATTTCCTCCCTCTGGCTATGACTTCAACTTGCACCTTGTTTTCCTAAATCTGTTTGTGGAAAAGGCGTCCTAGAAGGCAGCAATGCCTATTAAGGGGTTGAGGATTTGGGCCCAGTGTAAAATATCTAAAAACACAGTGTTGGTGACTGCGGTCCTGCCTCGATGGGGCAATGCCTCCTTTCGTTTAATCCCTCCTTAAGAACGGATCTACTTTGAAGATGTATTGAGAGGTGTTTAAAAGGTTCCACTGCTGTTTCTTGCCCCTACATTTTGCTAGAGTTTGAAGTGGCCGTGTGCACGTCTTTTCTGATTGACTGATCCAAAGAAGTGTTCGTTTCTATACTTTCATGTGTGTTTGTGTGAGAGATATTTCTCCACAGGTCACAAGATGGTCATATGCACCAAAGACAAATTCCTTGCGTGTCCAATCACACTTGACCAATAAAGAATTCTATTCTATTTTATTATATAGGAGAGACTCTACGTGTTTAGGATGATTTGAGACAAGCTCTGACAATCCATCCCAACTCTAGGCGGTTAAAGGGGCAAGTAAAAGATTTAGAGGAGAGTCTTGTCTTCTGGACAAGTTTTAATCGTCCCAGCCAGAGGTCACCAGTTCATTATTGCCACACGTTAAGATGTGGGTTACAAATAAAACCAAAGATATAGACCATTCTTCCAAGCAGACACACAAAAGCCTGGAATTGAAGCATAACTTACCTATACCGGATTAAAATCCCTCCATTTAACTCTGTTCAGAAATTCTGAACATTTTGTGGTAATCAATGGCCAGCTGGAAGCACAATATTTTCCGCATCACACTTCTAATTAAGGGGAAGAGCAGAGACCCACTAGCAAAACTTTCCCACCTGCATTAAGTGCAAATGACTTGTATCCACATATATGTTGAAAAGTGTTTGGGTTTCACACTCGGCCAAAGATGGGAAGCTGTCAGCGGGAACAGAAAAACATACTGTTCCTCTTCTTGTTTCTTGAGCTCAAGATGCGGTGGAGAAAAAGGCTACTACAGGTTCCTTTACAGGTCAAGGGATTGTAGAAATCTGCTTGTTGTGGTTGAAGAAGCAGAAGATGTTGCATGAAACACGCAGCACTTTTCACTCAGTGCAAAACATGAGAGACTACATTTACATTAAGTAAATCCGATCTCAGCAGACTTGGCAAGTTTGATGAACACTCCTTCTTCCACAAAGGCAATCATCTTCCAATCCACTAGCTACTCCCAGGAAGCAAAAATCCAGGATGAGCGAAGGGAGAAGAGAGTTTTAAACAGTTTGCCATCTTTTGAGGTGTAGTAATTCTGCCCCATAAACTCACATAAAAATTCCACACACCCCTCTAATCATCCTGCAAGCTATTCCAGGGTGATTCAGCTCCAACCTGCAGTCAGTCTCATACCACGCCTTGATCATTGTATGTAGATGATTATGTAGAGATTGTGCTGACATCTTGTGGTTCAAGAGGAAATGGCACATTGACAAGTCAGTTTGTTGAGTCATTGGATGCAGCAGCACTTGAATTGGTTACCTTTATGATGACCTCATTTCCTCCTCCGATAGCAAGCTTGATAAAACAAGAGCTCCTTCGGTTGAATGTCTGCCTGTCAGCAGTGGGGCGATACTGAGTTTCCGTGGCTTGAGATCCTCAGGAAGCAGCCGGTGAGCGAAATCTCGGGGTTTCACAGGAGAAACAAACGTTCAGCAGAAGGTTTAACAATGATCTGCTGCAACTTCTATCGCTGCCCTTCAAGGTGAGGTAGACAACATGAGGCCGCTCCCCAGTCTGCTGGTCTAGGGCAGTGATGTTGAACCTTTTTGTTGTGGTGTTGAAAGCGCGCGCACGTGTGATAGCGCATGCGCCGGCATCCACACTGCTATGCGCCCTCCCTCCTGCACATGCAACATCCCCGACCTGCCCCCCTTAACTGCACTGCACATGCGCGTGTCTCCCAGGTGATTTTCAGCCTGTTTGAGGCAGTTTTCATCCTCCCGGAGGCTTGAGGGAAACCTTTGCAGCCTCAGGAGGCTGAAAACAGGACTTCCAGAAATACCGGAAGTGCCCGTTTTCAGTCTCTGGAAGGCTTCTGGAGTTCGGGGAAGGCCGTTTTCGGCCTCCCGGAGGCTCAAGGGAAGCCTCTGGAGGCTGAAAACGGGCCTGTTTCGACACTTCTGGAAGGCTCATTTTTCGGCCTCCCGAGGCTGAGGTTTCCCTTGAGCCTCTGGGAGGCCGAAAATGGCCTCACAACGGGCTGAAAATCAGCTGGGAGGTGCGCGCATGCGCAGTGCAGGTAAGTTTGGCTAGAGCTTGCATGCCCGCACAAATGGCTCTGCATGCCACCTGTGGTACATGTGGCCATAGGTTCGCCATCAAGGGTCTAGGGATTGATCCTCAGTGCCACGGAGGGAGTTGCAGATCACAAGCAGGGGCTGCCCACGTGTTCTCCAGTCAAGGAGGAGAGGAAGGCAGACTGCCCCCTTCCCTAAAACCACGCACAATGGAGCTAAGTGGGCTCTCTCCCAATCAAAGGAGTCATGCCAGGACCTCTCTGGGATGCCTAGAGGAGGTGGACAATGACCAGACTTTGCATCTGTTTGGAGATTTTGGGTTCGTCCAACCGGTTTCCCCAAGAGAGAGAGAGAGAGGGAGGGAGTGGTGGTCTTTTTCTACAAAGACCCCAAAGGCTAAAAAATCTTTACCCCTTCTGGCAGTCAGACCAAGCATCTGCAAGAAACAAAACATTCCACCCTAGTTTGGAAGGGTTTATTTATATAACGGTGGGAATAATTAACAGTGCACACATTTATTGAGGACTGAATTGCTTAGTATTTACATTTGAGGAGGATTTTACATCAGGGAACTCTAAATAGGGCTCTAATAATTTTATAACAGATCAAGACAGACATATATAAAAAAACAAGAGCAACAATTTCTGCACTCTCGCAGCAAAACATCCGCAGCAGCTTCTTCCCAAACCAACAGTTAGCATTTCTTGAGCCGGTTGGCTGGGAGATTCGATTTGTCCAGGTCATCGAAGTAGGGGTGATTGAGGGCCACACGGCCAGAAATCCTCTTTGCGGGATCGTAGATCAACATTTTCTGCAAGTGAGAACAAAGGGACACATCACCCACCAACAATCCATAGGCAAGAAGGACAGGGTGATGGGTGTCCAAGGCAGAGCAAGAAAACTTTCTACCCATACTCTTCAGTCCCAGTCTCTGCAGCTACTTTTGGTGCTTAGATTGCATAAAATGGTCACAAAACAGCTGATCCAGTTGGCATGGCCAGGTAAAACAAAATATTAAGAAACGAGAAGAACATCTCAGATTACAAGTAATCCCCGGGTTACGAGTGTTCCCATAGCGGACGTTCGAAGTTATGCAATAAGCTCCCTGTAGTGACTGCGAACAATTCCCAAAACTACAAATCTTGCAGCACTGTGGCAGTTTTTCGCCCTTACGAACAACTACTGAGGCTCTGCAACATTCATTCTGCATGTTGCGGGCTGAAATGGAGCTTCTGAGGGGCAGATCCACCCCTCAGAAGCTCCTTCCAGGCACCCAGAGGCCTCCCCTGGCCCATTGCAGGCTGAAATGGAGCTCCTGGGGGGGGGGGGATCCAGCCTGTTCCATCAGTGGCAACCCCCTTGGCCTTTCCCACCCTGAAATACCTCATGTGCGCTTAATGAGCCTCGCATTCGATTAGCAAATGCCGTGGGCGAAAGGGAGTGATCCCATTCAAGGTGCAAGATTCACCCCCACAAATCCTTGGGTTATGAATGGAATGGGCAGGTTCCATTCCATTTGTAACTCGAGGACCAGAGGTGGGTATTCAGCAGGTTCTGACCAGTTCTAGAGAATTGGTGGTGGACATTTTGAGTAGTTCGGAGAACTGGCAAATCCTACCTCTGACTGGAGATTTTACTGTATCTTTCCCCTGCCATGACCACCAAGCCACGCCCACAGAACCGGTAGTAAAAAAATTTGAATCCCACCACTGTTGAGGTCTACCTGTATTGTCTTCTTCTCTCCCTGTCCATGGGGTTGTGGCCCTCCCAAGCAAGGCACTGGAAGCAACTAACCCCCATTTTCAGTTTCTAAATGTACCTCTGGAGCCCAAAAGGGTTCTTGGAAGTACGTTGCCAGTTGCCCCGCAGCGAGCTGGCATGTAATCTGTTAATTCAAAGGGTCTGAACTGTTAACCCAAAGGGAAGCCAGTGGTCACCTTGGGAAATGTGGTGGATAGCTATTGCAAGGTGAGAAATACAATATCTTATAGACATTAGGACAAATAATAGACCACAATTTTGAGCTTTGTCAAGGGGGTTGCCAACCCTGTCCTATAGAACCTCATGAGAAGTACCGTATTTTTTGGAGTATAAGATACTCAGAAGTATAAGACGCCCCTAGCTTTTGAGGAGGAAAACAAGAAAAAAAAATATCTGCCTTTGCCTCCCAGCATTTGCCACCTTGCAGCAAACAGCCTGGTCAGCTTCAGCACAGCCTGATTAGCACCAGCAGATTTTTGGTTGGATCGGCCTCCCGGCGACCAGCTGTTTCAGGCTGCAGGCATTGCCTATTGGTGCCTCCACACACCCCCATTTTTGGCTTCCGCATCAAGACTCCCATGCCCTGTTTTCGGCCTTCGTGCACCCCATTTTCCGCCGGTTCTGGGTGGCGGTGATCGGAACGGGGCAGAAAATGGGGTGTGTAGAGGCTAAAAATGGGATGCGGAGGCGGCAATAGCCAATCCCTGCAGCCTGAAACAGCTGATCGTTGGGGAACCCAGAGTGGGATGGAGCCCATCAAATGGCTGTGATCTGCTGTCATCGGACTGGGAGTTGGGGAAATGATCTTTTATTTTTATTTTTTCCCAGATTTTGTTCTATTGTACTTTATTAATTTATTAATTCTTTTTGTTAATTTTCATTGTTTTTTATTTTTTGTTTTAAATATGGTTTTACATCGTCTAAGCTGCCTCGAGTCGCCATGGGCGGATAGGCAGCAATATAAACTCAATAAATAAATAAATCAGCTGGTGGTGCTTAATCAGGCTGGGTTGAAGCTGAAACAGGCTGTTTGCTACAAGGAGGCAAACTGATGGGTGGCAGAGGCCCAAGGGTGGGGCCAGTGGGTGGGCGGGGCTTCAGCAACATTTGCTGTGTAAGATGCATAGACATTTCCACCCACATTTTTGGGGGGAATATATACATCGAAAAATACGGTACCTCAAAACAAGCTGGAACATGGAAAACCCAGAAACATATACTAGACCAGTGGTCACCAACCGGTAGGCGTAAGAAAATTTTGGTGGGCCGCAGAGAAATCTCACCCCCAGAGCACTCCCCCCCAAAGCAATTAATCCAGGTTGCGCAGAAACACAAGGCTGCTCAGTCCACATGGCCCCGGGAACCCTCCCCGCCCACTCACTCCTTACCCGGCAAACTTGCCTGCTAAATTGCTATTTTTCCTTTTTCCGACCATCATGTGTTCTGCTCTGCCGGGAGATTTAGATTAGCTAGGAAGCAGGAAATGGTTGGATTTCTTGCTTTCTAGCTAGTCTTTAGATCTTCCACTCAGCACAACCGAACCTCCCTTAGGACTTCAATGCAGACTCACAGCAAGCAAATTTGAGAGACTGAGCCGATGGCAGATGGATAGATCACTGAATGATTCTGTGAGCAACTCAATCTGCCTGCTTTGCCTGATTTTGGGTAAAAGTTGCTCTTTTTTTTAAATAAAAAATTCAATATTTACATGCATGGTGTTTTGTGAGTTAATTTTGTGAGTTTGCTTGCAAGCAAATTTTACATGACAGACTGAGCTAGCCAATGGCAGATAAATGAATTTCTGAATGAATCTGTGATTCTGTTAGCAACTCAATCTGCCTGCCTCCTTTGGGGTAAAAGTTGCTTTTTTTATAAAAAAATCAATATTTACATGCATGGTGTATTGTGAGTTAATTTTGTGAATTTGCTTGTTAGCAAATTTTATGTGACAGACTGAGGTAGCCAATGGCAGATAGATAGATCTCTGAATGAATCTGTGATTCTGTGAGCAACTCAATCTGCCTGCCTGCTTTGCCTGATTTTGGGTAAAAGTTGCTCTTTTTTAATAAAAAAATTCAATATTTATATAAATATTTATAATATTTACATACAAGCCATGCCCAGCCAGTCACATGACCACCAAGCCACACCCACAAATTAGGCCACGCCCACAGAACCGGTTAGTGGTCCCCGAGATCTAGAATTATGAGATTGGTGGTCCCTGAGGTCCAAAAGGTTGGCGACCCCTGGACTAGACAACTAGTGTCCTATCGGGTCACCATCCTGATGACCACCCTGCATCTAGAGAAACAGAATGACATCCTGTTGATGTGGGGGGGGGGGGGGGAAGATGACCCTGCACATGTGGGAAGAAGCTAGAAAGAAAAACATTGAACGAAGGAAAATGCAAGTCGGGATCTCATCTGGCATAATCCTTCCTGGCACCTTCCCTCTAGTAGATTATACAAATTCATCTCACCTGGCTCAGGAAAGCTCTATGTCATCGATTAGAGTAACTGTATGAGCAATCAAGGATTCCGCCAGTTGGAGCTACGTTCCCCTTAACTCAGAAGGAACAAGCTGACCAAACTGCTATCCTAACACCAGACTTCACACTTGTGTTAGGGATACTGTTTTATCTATCTGCATCTGTACAGAAGACAAATCTACCACCGTTCAGAATATAGAACAATAAAAAGATGGTTTATCTTCTATCCTTTTTCCCTCATCTCGTAGCGGTAGAAGCAGAACAGTTACCACGAGTCCGTGAGTTCAGCCAAGGGTGAGGAAAACTCCCCCAACCCATCGAGGGTCAATTTAGTGACCAATCAGGATTACAGATGTGGTCACGTGACATGGACTACATTTCCCAGGATACCTTAACTACATTTACCATGATGCATTCCCTTAAGGGGACAGCTCACAATTGCTACCTAACTATCCAATTCCCATACACTGGCTGGACAGCACAGATACATTTGGGTTTTAAACAAATGGCTACACAAAAAAGTATTTGTAAATATGACCTACTACAAATCCTGCTTTCTCCAAGCAACAATTCACCAAACCATTTTGCAGACCTGCAGCCATTTTCTCAAGCCTGACCAGCTGCTTTCTGCTCACCGCCTTGGCCACCAGGTCTAGCAACCAAGAGAGACACCTTGTTTCCCCCTTCAGAAGAATCAAAAGGCCCACTTTGATTCAAGGGGGTGCAGATGTTGATGAAGATTTTAGTTTGAAACCTTTGGTGACCAAGTTGGTTTAGAGTCGTGATGGCGAACCTGTGGCACGCAAAGCCATTTGTGTGGGCACGCGAGCCCCAGGCAAAATTACCTCACTATGCATGCACGCACCTCTCAGCTGATTTTCGGGCCTTTTTTTGGCCTCCCAGAGGCTTGAGTGGAAGCCTCTGTAACCTTTGTAGGCCGAAAAAATCGGCCCGCTTTGTCACTTCCTGTATTTCCAGAAATACCGGAAGTGATGAAATGGGCCCATTTTTCGGCCTACAAAGGTTGCAGAGGCTTCCCTCGAGCCTCTGGAAGGCCGAAAAGGCCCAAAAATCAGCTGGGAGGCGCACGCATACTCAGTGCAGGTAAGAGGGTGGCATGGGGAAGGATCCCGCACACATGTGCAGGGGGCGTAGGCCACGCGCATTGCCTTCTGGGTGCTGGCACACGAGCACGCACACAATTTTCGGCACAGGAGCCCAAAAAGGTTAGCCACCATTGGTTTAGAGAGAACCCTACCCCCCAGGTCGGACTCAAGAGGGTCCTTGAACAAGCAGTGAAAGGCTTCAAACCCAAAAGAAAGAGAAGTCCACTTGCCAGGACTCAACTTCTACATCCCGCAGAAGAAGAGCGACGCAGTCACTTACCGAGAGCAGATCGAGGCCTTCGTCATCCAAGTTCTTCACATGAGATGCCAGGCTGCTCGGTTTCCATTTGGGGAAGGTATTCTTGTAATCCTGCAAGGATTCTACTTCTGGCCACACATCATTGTTGGGGGTCCCCAATGCTCTGCCAGGAAGGAGAAAAAGGTGGGTTGGATCTGCCCCTCAGAGAGACCTCAGGAGGGAGGCTTTCAGAGTCCTACCCTTGGAGTGTGAAGACCGGCTGGCTGAGGCTCCCTTCCCACCACCCAGTCGCAAAGTGACACGGAAACTTTTGGCAACAGCAGAAAGAAGAGAAAGGAAAGGAAGCAAAGGAAGGAAGGAAAGAAAGAAAGAAAGAAAGAAAGAAAGAAAGAAAGAAAGAAAGAAAGAAAGAAAGAAAGAAAGAAGAAAGAAAGAAAGAAAGAAAGAAAGAAAGAAAGAAAGAAAGAAAGAAAGAAAGAAAGGGAAAGGAAAAAGAAAGAAAGCAAGAAAAGAAAGGGAAGGGAAGAAAGAAAGGGAAAGGAAAGGAAAGAGAAAGAAAGAAAGGGAAAGGAAGAAAGAAGAAAGAAAGGAATAAAGGAAGGAAGGAAAGAAAGAAAGAAAGAAAGAAAGAAAGAAAGAAAGAAAGAAAGAAAGAAAGAAAGAAAGAAAGAAAGAAAGAAAGAAAGGGAAGAAAGGGAAAGGAAAGGAAAGAGAAAGAAAGAAAGAAAGAAAGAAAGAAAGAAAGAAAGAAAGAAAGAAAGAAAGAAAGAAAGAAAGAAAGAAAGAAAGAAAAGAAAGAAAGGAAGGAAGGAAGGAAAGGGAAAGGAAGAAAGAAAAGGGAAGAAAGGGAAAGAAAGGAAGGGAAGAAGGGAAGAAAGAAAAGAAAGGAAAGGGAGGAAAGAAAAAAGGAAAGAAAGGAAGGAAGGGAAGAAAGAAAGGGAAAGAAGAAAAGAAAGGGAAAGGAAGAATGAAAGAAAACGGGGGGTCCTTTGGTTGTGCCTGATGGGTCTGCTTTTCCATATCATCTGGGCACCCCAGAACTGGGAAGAAACGGGCAACCACCCTCAGGCTGGAAAACATAATTTTGCTTCCATGGGTCCAGCCGAAGGAATGTAGTAGGACACAGCAGGTGTTACAGGCGTGGTAGGATACAACCACCCGTAGAGCTGTCTGAGTATGGCCAGGAATCCTGAGCAGAGCAATCCCCATTCATCAGGGAACGCCACTATCTCAAATGAGCAGCATGCAAAAGTGGCCCCAGCTGATTGTTCCTCCCAGGCTCAATACCTGAAGATCCGGAACAGCTGGTCGATTTCCGAATCGCCGTGGAACAGCGGCTTCTTGGTGGCCATTTCTGCAAAGATGGTCCCGATGCTCCATATATCTACAGGGGTAGAGTAGCGGGCAGAGCCAAGCAAGACCTCTGGGGATCTGTACCACAAGGTTACAACCTTAGAAAGGAAATCAGCAATTAGAAGATTTTACCTGCTATTTAAAAACACACACACACAGACAAACATTTTGGAAGTGCTAGGTAGAATTATCATCCAAGTCACAAAAGGATTTAAAGGAGTCTGGGTGGCGCCGTGGTTAAGAGTGCAGTATTGCAAGCTACTTCTGCAGCCAGCTGCCTACAATTTGGCAATTCGAATCCCACCAGGCTCAAGGTTGACTCAGCCTTCCATCCTTCCGAGGTTGGTCAAATGAGGACCCAGATTTTGTGGGCAAGAGGCTCTCTCTGTAAAGCACTATAACGTGGCATATACTGTAAGTCTATTGCTATTATTGGTAGCATCCTTCATCTCGAATCCCATAAATTTAAGAGGCAGGTTTGGAACTGAGCCAGCTATTACCTGAACTATTCAGGATGAATGATTAACGGGCACCCAAGACCCGTTTGCCCCTTCAACGAGCCCACATTAGCACCATTGTCTCCAAAGGAAGCTAGATTTCGAGCCATTTCAAGTTGGAACACAAGTTAAGACACGAGATTAGCCGTTGCCAAACCTGTTCACACAGGGCCAACTTGGGAAGCGCCTTCCATTCCCAGTGGCCCCCACCTGCAGACCATCCCTCTCTTCCCCCCACAGGGCCCTCGTTCCCCCCCTCAAGTGCTTCAACCTCTTCAGAGAAGATCTGAACCTGCCTGAAGGCGGAGCCACACACGCCCCCTCCCCCTTACCTCGTGTGTGTAGACCCTCACGGGGATGCCAAAAGCGCGGGCCAGCCCAAAGTCGGCTAGTTTAATCACACCGTTGTCATCAATTAACAAGTTTTGAGGTTTCAGGTCTCTGTGCAGAACCCTTCTTGAATGGCAGAACACGATACCTTGCAAGATTTGGTACAAGTAACTCTGAAAGAACCACAAGAGCAAAGACTTCCACTTCAGAACGTGGCCACCTCTTCTCCCGAGAGAACTACCTGTAGCACCCATAGCCAGTCAGCGTCATTAAGTGATGCGCAGTCACGCATCAGCCAACACTAAGGTTGCGTACTTGCATTCCCAATGCCAGCCTTTAAGTCCAAGGATTGTCTGAGGACTTTGGTCATTATGGATGCCCCTGAGTGTAGATCAGGGGTCCCCAAACTTGGCAACTTTAATACTTGTGGACTTCAGGAGTTGAAGTCCACAAGTATTAAAGTTGCCAAGTTTGGAGACCTCTGGCGTAGACAGAAACTTTGCAAAAGCAATAAGGAAATATAAGCTTATTTGGCACATGTTGAACTTCATAACGGCTGCCTTTAGATGATGGTGGGCTTTGCAGTTCACAAGCAGGGATTCACTTGGCCAAAACAATGACTTTTTATAAGCACTCGCATGGTTTTTATGCTGCTTGCACCAACCTTAAGAGGCTCGTGCCAGAAATGAGCTAGAAAATGACATTTTTTTTTCCAGACCCTCCTTTTTGTTTTTATTTTACTCTTTCTTACCTTAACGAGCATACGATCTAAATATTGTCCTGATGGGACAGAATCCAAGTATTTCTTGAGATCCATGGAAAGAAATTCAAAGATAAGGTAAAGCCTTGAGTCTTGCATAAGCACATCCTGAAGACTAAAGAGATGTATTTGAACAAATGAAGACAACTCAAACTCTTTAACTCTACAGTCAGCACAAAAAGTTCCCTCTGCTAACTACTCTGCAAGCTGTCATTCCCCACATAATGCCACATTAATGATTCTCTAATTGTATCATTAGTTAATAGCCTTCTCTAGTTTGTTCAGATGCTGCCACTGCTGGGAAGGGCCAGGGAGAAGCAATGGTGGCTCTGGAGAAGATTAAACATAAATCTGGTTTAGCACAATGTCTAAAAGCTGTTACGGCAATAATGTAGACATTTTCATTTATTTTTCATATCATGCAAACGTCATTTTCACTTAACATTCTCTGCATTTTCCCCAGGAAAGCTGACATAAACATTCAAATGTAAGAAATTTTACTAGCCTATTAGATGTATCCCCAGTTAACATCCCACTTAACTAAATAAACATTCTGTAGCAATAAGGCAGAACCACCAGGTGCAAATAGACACGGTGGGATCAATTAGCATGCACCCTGATCCAGAAAAATCAACCCCCTGCAGCATAACCCCCAAGCCCCTCCACTTGGAAAGCCTGGCTTAAGTGTAGTTCCAAAGAAGAGCATCACAATCTCAGAAACTCAGAAAGTCCTGAGTTAAACTGTATTGTTTCTGCAGTTGGGAGATCTGAAGGCTGGAGGGCAAAAATGGTGGATCAGCATGTATTCACCATGGCTGTAGCATCCCAACCTTCCCAGCCAGCATCTAACAAGTGAAGTCAATGGGAGGGAGCTGGATTCCCTTCCACCAGAGGTCTCCAAACTTGGCAACTTTAAGACTTGTGAACTTCAAATCAGCTATGCTGGCTGAGGAATTCTGGGAGTTGAAGTCCACAAGTCTTAAAGTTGCCAAGTTTGGGGACCCCTGCCTTACACCCTGCGTAATTCACTTAATGACTGTGGTCAATTGCTTGAGAACCATGGCAAAAAAAAAAAAAAGGTAGTAAAATTCACTTAACAAACTGCCTTTCTTAGCAAATAGGCCTATTTTGGGATTGGGTGTTCGGGTAAACCCTGTGCAAAAAAATAAGAGTGATGTCGTTTCTTTCCAAAGCATCCTCCTCTTTGCCAAATGGAGCCACAGGGTTGTGTACTCACCACACAATATTGGGATGGTGCAGCTCTTTCAGCAGGGAAACCTCCCTGATGGCCGTGCTGGGGACACCCTCTTCATCGCTTTCCAGGCGTATTTTCTTCATGGCTACCACTTGCCCAGTGGCCTTGTGCTTGCCTTTGTACACCACGCCATACGTTCCTAGCACAAGGGGGACAAGCAACAGTGTGTGTGTGTGTGTGTGTTGACTTTGTAATTCTGGATGAAGCGACAGAAGGGGTCATCAAGGCTTGGGAAGAGGGGAGCCAAGAAAGAACATCAAACAAAGCAACTTGGCACACGAGAGGGATGAACTTGGATGCTTGGAGAATGCACAAAGCCACCCCCCACCCCCCTCTGATCCTTTCCAGAATCTCACAGGAAGAGAAAAGGCATCTTATTCACCACATTAAAAGGGACAGCTAAGGGACAGTTTTGCATAGTTGGCTCCTCTTCAGATTTGGTGCACCAAGAGCCCAAGACAAATTGAAATATTGTCTCCACTATTAAAGATGTTGATCACAAAGATGACTCTTCTGTTTCCCCTTGTGCTTTCCCTTGCAAGATTTTGGGTGGGTAGACTTCAATCGTGTGAGGTGTGTTAATCTCACAATTTTGATATAGAATAGAATTCCTTATTGGCCAAGTGTGATTGGACACACAAGGAATTTGTCTTGGTGCAAATGCTCTCAGTGTACATAAAATAAAAGATACATTCGTCAAGAATCATCAGGTACAACACTTAATGATAGTCATAGGGTACAATAAGCAATCAAATCATGCTATTATGAAGAAATAGATCCATCTTTAACTAGAAATCGATGATAGATTAGATGATGGATGGATGGATAGATAGAATTCTTTATTGGCCAAATGTGATTGGACACACAAGGAATTTGTCTTTGGTGCAAATGCTCTTAGTGTACATAAAATAAAAGATACATTCGTCAAGAATCATCAGGCATAACATTTAATAATAGTCATAGGGTACAATAAGGAATCAAATCAGAGGTGATATTCAGCAGGTTCTGACCAGTTCTGGAGAACCGGTAGCGGAAATTTTGAGTGGTTCGGAGAACCGGAAAATACCACTTCTGACTGGAGATTTTACAGTATCCTTTCCCTGCCACACCCACCAAACCATGTCCACAGAACTGGTAGTAAAAAAAATTGAATCCCACCACTGAATCAAATCATACTATTGTTTGATTGGTTATTAAATGTTGGGTTTCTGGGAGAATCCTGAGTGTTAGGAGTTTGACAGCTGATTTCTCAAAAGCTGCAAAGCTTCCACAGCATCTCTAAAGGGAAGAGAATGCAACTTTTGGCTGGTAGAACCTCCCGTTCTGCCAGATTGATTTACTTCAAATAACTTTTCATCCCATATGCTTCTCTGTGGCATAATTCCATGAGAGACAAATAGGAAGCTTCAGAGGGGAGGCCTTGGAAGGTCCGCCTCTCCTCTCCACACACACACACACATCAGAGGGGCAGATCGGGGGCACCTACCTTCACCAATCTTTTCTATCTTGGTGTAGTCATCCATCATTCCAAAGGATTTGAGCTGAAAGAACCAAGGAGAGTAACCATTTGTAGCAAATTTGCCCCCTTTGGATACTTTCTCTTCCTCCGCCCAGGGAGGCCCCCTCCTCCACCCGCCTCAGCTGATTTTCCTCCCTTTGACCCTTCTGCCTTCAGTCAAGAGCTGCCCAGCAAAGCCTCCCACTTCCTTTGGCACCCTCCATTCCAGGGCTCTGGAAACTTGGCAACTTTAAGATGTGTGGACTTCAACTCCCAGAATGCAGTTGGCTGGAGAATTCTGGGAGTTGAAATCCACACATCTTAAAGTTGCCAAGTTTCCAGAGCCCTGGAATGGAGGGTGCCAAAGGAAGTGGGAGGCTTTGCTGGGCAGCTCTTGACTGAAGGCAGAGCTGGCTGGAGAATTCTGGGAGTTGAAGTCCACACGTCTTAAAGTTGCCAAGTTTCCAGAGCCCTGGAATGGAGGGTGCAGCCCTGCAATCGCCTGAAAAAGGACAACCGGGCCGGGCCAGCCCCGGAGTCCCTTCCACGGGGACGCATCAACAAATACCGGGGCTTTCTCGCAGCTGCATGCCAGGCCGAGAGAGAGGGAGGGAGGGGGGCACCGGGACCTCCCACCCCGGGGCCAGCGCTCAGCGGGAGGGCCCGGCGCCTCGGCTGCCGCTCCACCGCTGGCCTGGATGGTGGGGGGAGGTGGAGGCTTGCAGCAGCCTTACCGCTCCTCGGGCCGGTGCCTCCGCGGCGCAAGAGCTTTCCGGACCGAAGCAGCCGCCGCCGCAGCCTTGCGAGCTACGCCGGCAGATTTCAAATTAACCGCGTCGCTTCGCAGCCGCCCGCCCGCCAATGACGCGACGCCGCCGCTTTCAAACGGGCCAATCGGCGCGCGGCGCCAAAGCGGGGTGCCTGGAGCGGGCAGGAAAGGCAAGCAGGCGGGCCCGGCAAGGCGAGCGGGTGCTGGTTCTCGTCCCGCCACCCGCCCTAAAGGATTCCGGCCCGGGCGGGTGCAGCTCCGCGTCCGGCCAAGCCCTCCAGGTCAGGACGCTGCTGTCCGTCCCCTGCCTCCCACCGGTGCTAATGGCCGGCTGGGGCTACGCCTGGAAGGAGACCCGCGGGGGCTGGGCTCAAGCCCCCCCCATTGCCTCCTCGTCCCCCCCCCCCCCCGACTTTGGGCAGCCCCTGGAGCCCCCCGTCCGCCGGGAGGGCAGCGGTACCTCTCCCCCCCACGCTCGGTGGGCTTGCGTGGCTGGAGGGGCTCCCTCGGCCAGCTGGCCCGCGCCACCCTTCCAGCCTCCCTCCCTGCATTCAGACGCCAGGTGGGGCGAACTAACCTGGGCGCTTCCTGAAGGACGGAGAGAGGGAGCCGCGCAGCCGCTGATCCTAAGGCGGCTCTGCTGCTGCTGCTGCGCTCCTTCCCGCCTCTTCCGGCGGTCGCTTCTCTTCCACCCCCCCCCCTCACCCCGTCGCCGTCCCACGTGCTTCTTGCTCCTTCGCTGCAGGGCTGGGGATGATGGGTGCTGTGCTCCGGCCGGGGAGCTTGGCTTTAAGCGAGCCTCTTCAACGGCAGCCGAGACTTGCAGAGGCAGCTTGAAAAGTTGGGAAACAAAAACTTTTCCAGAAAGTTGAGAGTTGTGTAAAGGTGTGTAGTTGTTGCTGCTTGTTGTTTTGCTATATCCGGAGGCTTGGAATGAATAGCAAATAGCACTTACATACCGCTTTCCAGCCCTTTAAGTGGTTTTACAGAGTCAGCCCATTGCCCCAACAATCCGGGCCCTCATTTTACCCACCTCGGAAGGAGGAAAGGCTGGGTCAACCTTGAGCCTGATGGGATTCGAACTGCCAAATTGCAGGCATGGAGTAGCTGAAAATTGCTCCTGCTCTAGTAGGAACCTCCAATCTGGCCTGGGCAAAGGGTGGCAGTCTTGCCCTCGCAGGGCTTTTTCAGCTCCTTCCCAGGCTGCTGTTCCTGGGAAGTTTCCAAAGGGAAAAGCAGAAGCTCAACTTCGGTCACTAGACTCGATTCTAGAAGCTACATTTCCTTTCGTTTTGCACGAAGGGCAGCTTCTGTCTTTGTGAAATCAGATCTTTAGAAACGGTTTGCAGTTGCTTCCATTTGCCTCCCTTACCCGGCATCCCAAATAACCTGGTAATCTTCACAGTGATATTGAGAAAAATGTGAACACTGCGGGGAGAAGCATGTATAGGAATCAGGACAAATCTCACTGCCAACTCTGGCTCATCCCTTGGAGCTGGCAAGTCTTGCAGAGCCAAGATAAGGTAAAGGAAAAGGTTCCCCTCGCACACACATGCTAGTTGTTTCCGGCTCTAGGGGGCGCTGCTCATCTCCATTCCAAAGCCGAAGAGCCAGCGCTGTCCGAAGACGTCTCCGCGGTCATGGGGCCGGCAAGACTCAACGCCCAAAGGCGTATGGAACGCTGTGACCTTCCTACCAAAGTGGTCCCTATTTTTCTACTTGCATTTTTACAGGCTTTCAAACTGGTAGGTTGGCAGAAGCTGGGACAAGGAACGGGAGCTCACTCCGTTAACGCGGCACTAGGGATTCGAACCTTGCAGAGCCAAGGGCCATCCCCAAACCAGCTTCTTTGCACAGAGCATTGGACAGAAGAGAAGGAGCAGCCAATTCTACTCCTGCCTTAGTGGCAATTACTACACACGGGCAGATTTTTCAGTACCAAAATAGCTTACAGTGAATGAAAAGTTGTATGTTTCTTTTTTTCTTAAATGGCTTTGATCCCCAAGTTGTGTAGGAACAGGCTTCTATGGAGGAACATTGTTCTGTTTAGAGGCAAACGACTTCAGAGTCCATAAAATACATTTACAAGCAGGTCACCTATTATTTTTTTCAATTTAAAAATGTACCCACTATCATTCTGTCTAGGATCACTGTATTGTATACAATTAAAACAAGGTTTAAATATAGTTGAATGGAGTTAATGTTTAATGGTGAAATTATAGAAGGAGTCACAGGAACACCCTAATTACTGGATTGGTTATTTTGGAGAACAGAACAGTTGAGCTGATTGTCCAATTGAGGGCAGAGTATATACCGTATATCTCCATGATGGTGAACCTACGCGTGCCACAGAAGCCATTTGTGCAGGCACCGCAAGCCCCAGCCAAACTTACCTGCAGTGCGCATGCACAGGCCTCCCAGCTGATTTTTGGCCCATTTTGAGATCTTTTTCGGCTTCCCAGAGGCTCAAGGGAAGCCTCTGCAGCCTTTGGAGGCTGAAAAATGGGCCTGTTTCATCACTTCAGGTATATGGAGGCTGAAAAACGGGCCCATTTTTCGGCCTCCAAAGGCTGCAGAGGCTTCCCTTGAGCCTCTGGGAGGCCGAAAAAGGCTTCAAACGGGCTGAAAATCAGTTGGGAGGCACACACGTGTGAAGTGCAGGTAAAGGGGCAGCGGGGGGGGGGAGGTTGTTGCGTGCATGGGGGGGCATTGCATTGTGGGTTCTGGACCGGTGTGGCGCATGTGCTATTGTGCAGGTGCACGCTTTCGGCACACCACACACACAAAAAAAGGTTCGCCATCACTGGTATATCTAAGGATGACATTAGTTATTTTGGGAACAGTTGAGCTTGTTGTCTAGTAGAGCAGTGGTCGCCAGCCAGTAGGCCAGGGACCACTGGTGGCCTGCGAGAAAATTTTGGTGGTCCGCAGAGAAGTGTCCGCCCAAAGCAATTAACCCAGGCTGCGTGGGAACACAAGGCTGCGCCGCCCACATGGCCCACCCACCCGCTGGCCCCCACCCTTCAGCCAAGCACAAACCTTACCTTGAGTAGAGCCACGCAAGCTGGAACTGGAAGGTAAGACCAATGGCAGAGGACGGAAATCCGCCCCGGGGTGGCTTGCTGACATTGGTGGGAAAGTGAGTGCCATATTCCAGAGCTGCAGGAGTCACAGGACTGGCCCTTTGGTCATCCCGGAGCAGCTCCTCCATGGCAGCCCGGTGCACCCGGGTGGAGGAGCATATTCGTGGTCTGCGGGATTTAACATTATGAGTTTGGTGGTCCCTGAGGTCCAAAAGGTTGGCGACTCCTGCAATAGAGCTCTGCCCTCTACTGGACAACAAGTTCAACTGTTCTCCAAAATAATTAATGTCATCATTAGAGCAACGTTTGAGAAGTGGCTCGTTCGCTTCTCAGCCTCTTCCTTTTTTTCGCCTTAGGTTTTTAAAACTTTGTGCAGAAATCATCTTGTCTGCAACATAGACTTAAATCTGTAGTATAAATGAGTCTTCTAGGCTGAACCTTTCCAGGTCTTTCTGCTGGTTCTGCTGGTAGTGGCTCTTTGTCACAGGCCTAAAACACTGTGGACCTTGTTCCCCTATCAGCCACCAGCCCAACATAGGATGGTCCTTCTACTGATGGCCAGGAGATCCTCCGGGATTGCCGTCACAAGGGACTTCTGTTCCGACGGGCAGCAGCTGCAGGATTCAGTGCAATTTGTCTCTAGCATACACGTATTATATTGCCTTGCAGTAACGATGCCTCTGTAAAGGAAACAGAAAGTATATTCTGCTTTTTACACAATGTTGTGGTCTAAGCAAAGCTGGCCTATTGAAGAATCTGAATCAGGTTGGTTTAAACAAGAGAGAGAGCGAGAGATGATGTGCCCATTGCACTTGCTGTGGCAGAAGTCAGGGGGACGATTTATGAAGAGATGTTCAACTAAGGGAGAATTATTGGTTTTGTTTTCAAGACCTTTGCCAGAAAAATGGGTAAGAAGCAGGGAAGTCTCTTTACCAGAAAGTCAGTTGTGTGGACTTTGGTTTAAAAAATGAAATAAAATTCCTGAACAGGATAATTTTTGGCTATCTCCAAAAACGCCATTTGTGTATTACTGTCTAGAGCAGGGGTCTCCAACCTTGGCAACTTGAAGCCTGGCGGACTTCAACTCCCAGAATTCCCCAGCCAGCTGACTAGAGCAGGAGCTGGCTGGGGAATTCTGGGAATTGAAGTCCGCTAAGCTTCAAGTTGCTACGGTTGGAGATCCCTGTCTAGAGCAGGGAGGGATATCTCCGCTCCAAGCTTCTGGATATCATGGACTTTCTGCCCTTCGTTTCCATCTGTCTTCACCTTGGTGGACAATCTGGGGGGGGGGGGAAGTGGAAGAGGCTTTGAAAGCCCAATTCTGGGGGTGTTGCCACTGACCAGGGCACCCCTTCCTTGTTATTTCGCTGAAGGCTGTTTTTCAGCCTGGAAAACTCCACACTTTGTGCACAGATCTACACCAGAGCCTGGTGCTTCTTGGGATCCTGCCATGTGGGAGGGAAGCCAGGAGAGGGCCCTCTGGCAGGGAAGCCCAGGGATTCCCCCTCCCTGGGAAACGCAGCCCCTCCCTGTCTCTGCCTGTGCAGGCTCTCTCCTCTCCCCCAAAGAGAGATTCTCTGGTTGAGTGAATTGGCTTGATGGGCTACATACCCGTACAAATGAGTTGCATTGCATGTTCCTTTTTTAGTTGTGTATTTTGATTTTTACAGCTTCGGGGTAATCCCTGATTTATTATTATTAGCGGGCTCATTTTGGCAGAAAGGCAGAGTGTCTTTGCAATAAGTAAGCAGAATTTCACCACCGCTGCAAAATTACTACAGAGCTGAGATTGATTCCGCGTAGTGTGAGCGCCACATTATCACAGAATATATTCCTCACTGAGACATTCACGGACTTCCTGCCGCTCTGCTTTGTAGTTGTGGGGCTCAATCCCCATAACTGAGTTACTCGGTGGTAGGATCCAACATGTTTTACTACCAGTTCTGTGGGGGGTGGCTTGGTGGGGGTGGCAGGGGAAGGTTACTGCAAAATCCCATTCCTTCCCCACCCCACTAACCTGCTTTCCAGCTCTGTTCCCCTGTGCAGGGCAACCAAAGGAGACTCAGCCAATCAGCTGGGACTCAATGGGAGGCAAAGGGTAGATGAGGGCAGGGTCACTCAGAGGTGGTATTTGCTGGTACTCCAAACTACTCAAAATTTCTGCTAACGGTTCTCCAGAACTGGTCTGAACCTGCTGAATACCACTTCTGGAGTTATGTAAACAGTTGTGGGTATATATATCCACCTTTTAATGTATTGTGCTACATTTGGACACATTTGCCAAGAAATCTTGTGCATCTTTTCCTGTATATGATAGTGAACAAAGATAAATGTGTGTCTGTGCAACCAAAATGAAACCACTTTAAAAAATCCATTTGCTTTGCTCACAGATTGACCCAACTGCATTGGGATATTTGCCACATAATCCCTGGAAGGGTAAGGTGTTGGGTGGCAAGAGGGTTACTGGCTCGAATCCTGCAGGAGATGACCAATAAAATCACGATGGGTTGCATTTAGTGAAAGAAGCCGTATCTTGAATTGATTATGATTAAGAGCCCTGGTGGTGGCCTGGGTAGAATGCAGTATTGCAGGCTAACACTGCCCACTGCTTGCAGTTCGACACTAACCTCTCAGCCTTCGATCCTTCTGAGGTGAGTAAAATTGTTGGGGTCAATAGACCGACTCTGTGAACCGCCCAGGGAGTGCTTTACAGCAGGGGTCTCCAACCTTGGCAACTTTAAGCCTGGTGGACTTCAACTCCCAGAATTCCCCAGCCAACTTTCCTGGGATTCAATTCTGGGAGTTGAAGTCCGCAAGGCTTAAAGTTGCCACAGTTGGAGACCCCTGCTGTAAAGCATTATGCAGCAGTATACAAATCTAAGTGCTGTTGTTATTGCTATTGGTTATGCAAAGGCAACCCCTCCTGTCTATGTGTGTGTGTGTTAGGTTTTTGAGCTGATATATAATTAAAGAAGGGAGACTAGGATAGATCTATTTCGAGCTACTTAGCTCTCGTCAGCTAGCCATACCCTTACTGGGATTCGAACCTGGGAAGTATTACATGTGAGGCAGTTGTAATTACCATTAGGCCACAGGTTCTCATCCAGATTAGCGATACAGGGGAATGAGTGTATATTCTTGTGTTACAACACCCTGGTAAGCCCCAATCAAAGATTCTTCCTTATTCTAAGCATTTTTAATACGTATGTAGATATATACATTTATTTACACATAAACGATATTACTTTATCATTTATCATACATTGTCATTTGACTCCTTTGCGTCTTTAAAAAAAAAAAAAAGAATCAGAAAGTTTTGCCCAAACTTCTTTCTCGGTGACTCTTGGTGGCTTCCGAGAATAAAACCACAACACAGAAACTAGTACAAAAGCAATGGCATTATTTCCCCTCTTCCTTGTGTATATGTGCTGGCTTAGCAGAAGGCAGGGGCTCACGGCAGCTCTCAAAATTCTTTGAGGGTGATGAGAAGGGAAGTTATTGTCTCAGAGGAGTTTTCAGGCTAAGCTTTCCTTGTCCTGGCTGGGGCTGATGGGAGCTGGAGAAGTTGGAAGCAAAGGGGAAATGTTAGTGAAGGAGGAGGGAGAGAGAAAAGGCTGCATTCAGGGAATTCGCTCTGTGTCCCCTGGGCGCAAAGATGAACGGGAACCAGGCTGCCACCCCAAGTCTTACCCCTGCGCTTCTTTGCGACGGGCTTTGCTAAAAAGATCCGCTGGTATCTTTTCTCCCACCCACACAGCGAAAGAACCTGCTTTTCTCTTAGAAAAGAAGTGCCTGTCTTGGGTGGCGAAACTGGAAGGGCTGCGAAATCCAGCCTGTCCGGTTGAGGAGGGGGCGGGGCGGGCTCTTACCTGGATATGCACGAACATCCGCTTTGTGTGGGCATAACCCCCTGCAGATGCCAGAAAGAATATGCAGATCCCCTCATCTGGACTCACACACTCACACACACGATTCCCCTTCGGGTGCTGGCGTCTTGAGATAACTTTGGGTGCTGGCGTCTTTTGTTCTGTAAAAGACTTGCTGTCTCCACTTCCCTTGGTCATAGGTCCATCCGTGGCTTGGATGATCTTCAGCAACAGAGTGGTCAGTGTCTGGAGTACTCTACCTGACTCTGTGGTTTCTTCCCCAAACCCCAAAATTTTTAACCTTAGACTGTCTACTATTGACCTCACCCCAGGGGTGGGATTCTACCAGTTCACACCTATTGTTAACCTTCTAAGCAGTTCGGAGAACCGGTTGTTAGAAGAAATTACTGGCCTAATCCTGTAAGGAAGGCAGGAAGAAAACATTCTGGTGTTGCTTACAGAAACTGCCTCTCCGTTAACCCTTATTACATTCTTGGCAGGACTAGACTTCCTGTCTCTGGAACTTCTCTGGAGTTTTTTTTCCTCTCTTTGCTGGTACTTTGCTTGTGTGGAGTGACCATTCAAAGTTACAATGGCACTGAAAAAAGTGACTTATGTCCATTTTTCACACTTACGACTGTTGCAGCATCCCCAGAGTCATGAGAGGCCAGGCGAGGAGACGCATGCCTCGATGTGAGTGATATTGAGTTGGCCACGCCCAGCCAGTCACATGACCACCAAGCCATGACCACCAACTAAGCCACACCCACAGAACCGGTTGTTAAAAAATTTGAATCCCACCCCTGCCTCACTCTTTTCCTATGAGGTCTGTAGGGGGCGTGCATAAGCGCACCAACGTGCCTACCGTCCCTGTCCTATTGTTTCTTTTTATTTGTATCCATTTCATTTATTCATAATCATGTTTATACTTCTACCTGTTATCTTAATAATCGCTTGACAAAATGAAATAAAATAAAATAAATAAATGATCTTTCCCTGGTTGTGATTGCAAGCGTGCTGAATTCCAACCAGCCAACCACGGGAGCCTAGGGTAGGTATAAACCTAGCCTAGGTGCTTCACGTGTACTTCTGTGTTGTAGCCAGTCAGGCCCTTGGGTTTGTTCTACAAGGATGATGACATCAAGCACTGGTCAATGTGAGTCTCTTCAGGGCAGAGGTCTCCAAACTTCGCAACTTTAGTCCACAAGTCTTAAAGTTGCCAAGTTTGGAGACCTCTGCCCAGACAATGCCTTGTAAGGGTGGCTCTCATTCCTCCCCTCCCTCAAGAGGAGGTTGGGCTTATCTTCAGCAAGCCCAGGTCTACATTGCTTCTGGAGGCCTCTCCAGAGCCACGGAAAGTCCAAGTAGCCAATCCTCTTCTCCTTTGAAGTCATCTGAGCCGGTGGTCATCACAGTGGGTTTGTCCTTAATAAGGTATTGAAGCAACCCCGATAACTCTTCTGACTTGATCATTTAACTTTTGGGGGATATTTGAGCCCGTAGACATACTGCAGAAAAAACAATTACTTCCATCGAGGACCTGTATACTGCATGAGTCAAAAAGAGGGCTGTGAAAATATTTACAGGCCCCTCACACCCCAGACATAAACTGTTTCAACTCCTTCCCTCAAAACGACGCTATAGAGCTTTGTACACCAGAACGAGACACAAGGACAGTTTTTCCCAGAATGCCATCACTCTGCTAAATAAATAATTCCCTCAACGCTGTCCAACTATTTACAAAGTCTGCACTACTATTACTATTAATCTTCTCATCCCTCCTTATCATTCACCCCCTCCCACTTCTGACTGTAGGACTGTAACTTTGTCACTTGTATCCTTAGGATTTATATTGACTGTTTCCTAGTATGATTTGATTGCTTATTGTACCCTATGACTATCATTAAGTGTTGTACCTGATGATTCTTGACGAATGTATGTTTTCTTTTATGTACACTGAGAGTATTTGCACCAAAACAAATTCCTTGTGTGTCCAATCACATTTGGCCAATAAATAATTGGCCAATAAAGAATTCTCTTCTCTTCTCTTCTCTTCTCTTCTCTTCTCTTCTCTTCTCTTCTCTTCTCTTCTCTTCTCTTCTCTTCTCTTCTCTTCTCTTCTCTTCTCTTCTCTCTTCTCTTCTCTTCTCTTCTCTTCTCTTCTCTTCTCTTCTCCCTTCCCCTCCTCTCCCTTCCCTTCCCTTCTCTTTCTATTCTATTCTTATTCTATTCTACAAGGCAGAAGAGTCACTCTGCTCTCCATCCTCTCCTTTCACCCGCCTGTCTGAAGAGGGAAGGACATCCAACCTCCACCTGTTCCTGTGTTTTTGCATGCCCAGGACAGGGAGGGGCACCTGCAAGCCGAAGCAGCAGGTAGGCTTGGGAGAGGCTGAACCATGCGGCCCAAAGGGGTAGTTTCTCCCTTGCGCAAACCGAGAGCAGTTGGGAAAGAGCTGCCTGTGTGGCTGGCGCTGCTCTCGGCTGGGAGCTGCTTTGCTCTCCATCGGGGTTTTCTTCTGCAGTTCAGCCTGTAAAGCAGGGGTCTCCAACCTTGGCAACCTTAAGACCTGTGGACTGTTTCCTAGTATGATTTGATTGTTGATTGTACCCTATGACTATCATTATGATTCTTGATTCTTAACAAATGTACCTTTTCTTTATGTATACTGAGAGTATTTACACCAAGACAAATTCCTTGTGTGTCCAATCACACTTGGCCAATAAAGAATTTATTCTATTCTATTCCATTCCATTCCATTCTATTCAACTCCCAGAGTTCCTCAGCCATCAAAGACCCCTGCTCTAAAGCACTTCTGGACAGTCATATAACACAACCCTCCCTCTACTGGTCATACAGTTGGGTGTGGTCACATGGGATCCTTGACTTACTACCAGAAATGGGGCCCCTAATGCAGTCTTAAATTGAGGCCTAGCTGTAGTGCTGACATAAGGGCAGGTCATCACATGCAGCATGAAATAATAATGCAAATTGGGCAAAGTTGGTGCCATTTCCCATCATGCCCCCCCCCTCCCCCCCCTCCCCCGGGCTGTCACTTGTGTCTTCAACTGGGCCTCCTTCCTGGCTGAGGGACCGTTTGCTTCACCCAGTAGCATCTCTGCCTAGGGACGTTGGGACAGCTGCTGACCGCAGCAGTCTGCCGACAAGTGAGTGGGAGGGACATTTAGCCAACGAAGCCCTGGCGAGGCTGGGAGAATTCCCCTGGGACACTTTCAAAGTCAAATATCTGTCCTTCGGGTGCCAATTACCGGCCGGCTAAACCTTTCATCGGCCCTTTCCCCTCAGGCCTGCATTTCCATTCTGCCTGGCTCTGGGGAAGTCGTGGTTCGTCCTGCAGCTTCCTGCTCCAAAGAGTCTCCAGTCTGAATCCTCACATCTTGGCACATTGTTGCGGCATGCATAATTAGTTGTTTCCAAACACACCGAAGGGGCTTTGGAGGCTGCTGAAGACTAATTGCAGGATAAGAAAAGACTCACACAAACCTTCCCTCCCAGCTTCTTTGCTTTGGGACACAAGGCATGTAAGCAATTGACAAATAAATAAATAAAATAAAAATAAAAGGCAAACACAGCCAGAATGTCGGCTGCACACCCACATTGGAAATGCAGGAAGAGATCTCTTTCTTTCTTTCTTTCTTTCTTTCTTTCTTTCTTTCTTTCTTTCTTTCTTTCTTTCTTTCTTTCTTTCTTTCTTTCTTTTCTTTCTTTTCTTTCTTTCTTTTTTCTTTTTTTTCCTTTCTTTCTCTTTCTCTCTCTCTCTCTCCCTCCCTCCCTCCTTCCTTCCTTCCTTCCTTCAATTTTTTTATTTTAAAACAAATTCATCTATAAATGTGTCAACTGGGTACATATATCTTGTGCTAATGTTTATATTTTGTATACATTTTTACTAAGATTACATCCATGTTACAACCTACTCAATCTTACATATAGGATAACAATATTCATTTTAATTTCTGACTTTATTTTCCAACCATTTATAAAATAAATCCCATATCCTATCTTATCCTGCTTCTCTTTCTTCTTTAATTGCCAATGTTAATTTCTCCTTTCTGCACATTCCAAGGTTTTCATAAACTACCTTTTCCTCTATCGGAATCTTTTAATTTTCCCCAGTTTTGATCACACTCTTTCTTCGCAGCTGTGTCCGTTGTGGCTCCTGGGTTGCATTACCTGTTTTGTGCAGGGCTGGGGAAACCTGCAAGCCCTTTTGCCAATTCTCCTCATTCAGGAAACTTTCAGGAAGCTTTTATCCCTGTTTCCTGGACAGGGTATTTGAGAAAATGGCTCCATTTGGAAGCTGGCCAAGAGGGGTGTCCTCTGTTTCCCAAGAAGGAAGCTGTACTTGGCTGCCCTTCCCAAGTGGGAACCCAGCAGATGTGGGTCTCTACCCAAATGTGGCTGGGTTAGTTGGAGTAATTCAACCCTCGCCCAGGTTCAGTGTACCCCCTGCCTTACTTCAGGCATGCCAGGCAGGGTATGCTGCTTTTCTCTTCCCCCACAAACAACCACCCTGTGAGGTAGCTTGGGTGCAAAGGGACTGTCTGGTGGAAACTGACCGGTGTAGTTCTGTGCCTTGAATCCATCTCCTTGGATTTTGTCCAATGCTGGACCTTCTGTCTCTCCCAAATTATATAGCCAGAGCATTTTGAAATGTGCTGGTTTTAATATTTAAGCCAGGGAGGGTCTTCAAACTTGGCCACTTTAAGACTGGTGGACTTCAACTCCCAGAAGGCTGGAGAATTCTGGGACTTGAAGTCCACAGTTGCCAAGTTTGGAGATCTTTAGATGTTCTGTATTCTGTACAGCGGTAGATTTTGTCTTCTGTACAGATGCAGATAGATAAACTCAACAAAACGTATATACGAAGTCTTTATTATTGGTTCATCAGGTATCCTCATAACTCACATTTGTGATGAAGTTCTTCTTTAATGACCAATCCTGTGTATATCTGTCTAGTAGGTAAAAAGATGGTTATCTCCTTATCCCTTTCCTCCCATCTTGTAGCGGTAGAGGTAGAGCAGTTACGAGTCCGTGAGTTCAGGCAAAGTGAAGAAACCTCCCACAACCCATCGAGGCAGGGGTGGGATTCTACCAGTTCGCACCTATTTGCTAGAACTGGTTAACATTCTAAGCAGTTCGGAGAACCAGTTGTTAGAAGAAATTACTGGCCTAATCCTGTAAGGAAGGCAGGAAGGAAACATTCTGGTGTTGCTTACAGAAACTGCCTCTCCATTAACCCTTATTACATTCTTGGCAGGACTAGACTTCCTGTTTCAGGATCTTCTCTGGAGTTTTTTTCCCCTTCTTTGCTGGTACTTTGCTTGTGTGGAGTGACCATTCAAAGTTACAATGGCACTGAAAAAAGTAACTTATGACCATTTTTCACACTTACGACTGTTGCAGCATCCCCAGAGTCATGAAAGGCCAGGCGAGGAGATGCATGCCTCAATGTGAGTGATATTGAGTTGGCCAATAATATGACCACCAAGCCACGCCCACCAACTAAGCCACACCCACAGAACTGGTTGTTAAAAAATTTGAATCCCACCCCTGCATCGAGGGTCAATTTAGTGACCAATCAGGATTACAGATGTGGTCACCTGGCATGGACTACATTTCCCAGGATACCTTAATTACATTTACCAGGATGCATTCCCTTAAGGGGACAGCGCACAATTGCTAACTAAATATCCAATTCCCATACACTGGCTGGACTGCACACTGGGCTACATCTTCCCTTTTGCTTAAGGGAGCGGATCAGAGGGTGCCCTGAGGGGGGGGAAAAAGAGGGGTGGGGTGGGAGCACCTCCTTCCCTTCGTGCCAATTCCAGGTGCAGGTGGCCGAGGAAAGCCAGGTGCAAATTCTCTGCTTCGGGAGGCCGCTAGGTTTGCCCAGCTGGGCACAACCCGTCACAATGGGGGCTCTTTTGTTGCCGCTGGTAGCTAGGCAGGTAACCTGACCCTGCGTTGGTGCCATAAACAGAAGCAGGCGCGGCGTTAAAGGCGTCGCGGCCTCTCCAGAGTCAAGCAGGGAGCCTCCCTCTTGTCCACGCAGAGAGCTCGTCGGAGCTGCACCTGGAAGACCCCCCACCCCACCCCCCCAAAATGCGGCGCCCACTTAGCAGGCAGGTCCATCTGGCCTGCGTTGCTAGCTGCAAATCCCGACTGGTTGGAAACGGGCAGAGGCTCTGGGCTTGATGTCGATGGAGGTTCGAGTCCCGTTCCCCGCCTTCCCCCCCCCCCCCCACGCAGGTCGTGTCGCCGCCTTTCATCAGGGGAGTCGCGCTGATGAAACTGCCGCCCCCGGTGAGCCCTTCAGCCCAGCCTGCCCTACTTCCCAGGACAGAGGGGCTGCCCACGGGCGTACAGCCGGCGAGGACTTCTCCCGGCCGGGCCAGTCACACCACGCCCCCCCCCCCCCGCTTTCGGGCGGGGCGCCCGGCTGGGATCGGCCGGTTGTTCGCCGCCGCTGCCACCTGTTGCTCCCGCTGGCCCGGCAGGCGGGAAGCTTGGAGCGGTTCCCTTCCTCGGAGTGGGGGTCCCGGCGGATCTTTCCAACGCGGCCATGGCCTCGGGCTACGAACAGGTGAGCCGCGCCCCGGAATCCTCCGAGGAAAGGGGGAGCAGGGAGTCGGGGGGTCCTCCCCTCATCGTCCGCCCTCCTGGTCCGAGAGAGCGGCTTCCCTGCAGACTCCGACGGCGGCTAGGCGAGCGGTGCGCGGGCTGGCATGGGAGCGACACCTCTGGCAGCTCTGGCCCGAGGAGGGCTGGCCTCTGCCCGGCGGAGCCTCCCTCTGCGCCCCGGTGGAGGCTCCCACGGCGGGCCGGGCGGAGTTCCATGCAGGGCGCTTTCCCGGTCCTGCCTCCGAAAGGTGTCGGCCTCGTCCGTTCCCTCCTCGCAGCCCGGCTTGCAGGGCGAGGGCGAAAGCTCCAGCCGGAGCCCTGAGAGAACCAGGCAGGACGGTGGGAGGGAGGTGGAATCCAACGCCTCGAGGAGCGACCGGGAAGCCGGTCCGCGGCGAAAGGCGCGCGGGCGGCGGGCGGGGCTGGAGGGGAAGCGACCCCGGAGAGAGAGAGAGAGAGAGCTGGTTCGGCAGCCGAAGGAAGAGCTGGGGATCCCAGCCTCCGCCACCTGTGGCGGCCCAGGCAGAAGACTCGGTGTGGGGCGAGGCCAGCGAAGGCTTCCCGGGTCCTCCCCCGAAAGTCGCCTGCGCTTCTTTCCCCTGGCCGGGCGCCCGGTCCCGCCTCTCCGGCGGCTCGCTCGGGGGTCTGGCTTGGGATGGACGAGAGGGCGACCTTCTCTGTCAACGGGTCTCTCCGCAGCCAGAGCGGCCCCGCCCGCAGCGTCAAGGTAACCTCGGTTCCTAGGGCTGGAAGTACCTGGAGGGGATACCCAGTTTTTTTCCCTTTAAGGCAGGGCTCTCCAACCTTGGCAACTTTAAGACTTGTGGACTTCATTCTGGGAGTTGAAGTCCACAAGTCTTAAAAGAGCAGGGGTCACCAACCAGTGGGCCGGGGACGATTAGTGGCCCACAAGAAAATTTTGGTGGTCCACAGAGAAATGTCCCCCCCAAAGCAATTAATCCAGGCTGTGCGGGAACACAAGGCTGTGCTGCCCACATGGCCCGCGGGAACACAAGGCTTGTGTCACTTGCATTGCAAACAACACAAGGTAGTGAGGGGAGGGGGGAAAGGGGGGAGGGGGGAGAAACTTGCCCCATGTGCTTTGCCTGGCCATCAGGCTGCTTCTTTCAGCTTCTTTCTTTTGCTTTTGGCTGCTCACAAGGAAAGCAGCAAAAGTCTTTCTCTCCCCCAAATTCCAGTAGAAATGAGTCTTTGGGACTCTGCAAGGCATGCTGCTCCAAGAGCAAAGACTCATTTCTGGTGGAGTTTGGAGGAAAGAAAGAAAGACTTCTGCTGCTTTCCTTGCATGAAGCCGAAAGAGTGTCTGTCTGTCTGTCTGTCTGTCTGTCTCTCTCGTCTCTCTCCTCCCCTCCCCCGAGAATGGAGCTAGTATCCTGTGATCCCAAATAAAGAATGATCGATCGGTAGGAAAACGGGTGGGGAATTTTTCTGCAGACTTTTTGGGGGACTTTCCCAGGATCTCTGGTCCGCGGGATTTAAAATTATGAATTTGGTGGTCCCTGAGGTCCAAAAGGTTGGCGATCCCTGATCTAGAGAACATCAAGAACCCCATAACTCCATCCTGAAATATATACATTCTCTTCTATAGAAGAACTCTTGACTTCTCCACGTGGATGATCGGGCTATTGGGGGTCAATACTTTTTTTAAAATGCTGGATTCAAAAAAAAAGTCATCAAAGCAGGCTGAGGAACTTTGGGAGTTGAAGTCCACAAGTCTTAAAAAGTTGCTAAGGTTGGAGACCCCTGCCTTAAAGGAACCCAACACCACCCCTGCCCACTCCTCGGTTGGAAACGTGGCATTGACAGAGCAGCCTGGGGCAGAAGGGCTCTCTGGGGTGAAATCTGATAGTTAACATTCCAAAGCCTGTAGTACAGTGGTGGGATTCAAATTTTTTTTACTAGCGGTTCTCTGGGCGTGGCTTGGTGGGTGTGGCTTGGTGGGCGTGGCAGGGGAAAGCTACTGTAAAATCTCCAGTCAGAAGTGGTTTTTCTGAACTACTCAAAATTTCCGCTACCGGTTCTCCAGAATTGGTCAGAACCTGTTGAATACCTAACCTCTGCTGTACTAGGAAAAGGGTTGGAACCTCAGGGGCTGAGAAGGGGTTTTAGCTCTCAAAGGGGGGTAAAAGACCCCAGTCCTCCCAGGGCTCAGAAGAAAGGCTTGGTAGGCAATTTCATGGCCCCTGGAAGAAACAGCCTAACAAACATGGGATGTATTTCTCTATATTTTATTGCTTCTTCCCAAATGTGGCTGGGTTAGTTGGAGTAATCCAACCCTCGCCCAGGTTCAATGTACCTCCTGCCTTCCTTCAGGCATGCCAGGCAGGGTATGCTGCTTTTCTCTTCCCCCACAAACAACCACCCTGCGAGGTAGCTTGGGTGCAAAGCGACTGTCTGGTGGAAACTGACCGGTGTAGTTCTGTGCCTTGAATCCATCTCCTTGGATTTTGTCCAATATTGGACCTTCTGTCTCTCCCAAATTATATAGCCAGAGCATTTTGAAATGTGCTGGTTTTAATATTTAAGCCAGGGAGGGTCCTCAAACTTGGCCACTTTAAGACTGGTGGACTTCAACTCCCAGAATTCTATGCTGACTGGAGAATTCTGGGAGTTGAAGTCCACCATTCTTAAAGTGGCCAAGTTTGGAGAGTTTAAGGGATCCCAAGTCCCTTTGTGTCATTTTCCTTTTAGTATAATTGAGAAATACACTTGTTTTTCATAAAATGTGTTTTGTGAAAAACATATGTTACATTTTCCATAAACAATAATTTAGAAAGACTTAGGTTTTTCATAAAAGCAACGTTTAGCAAATTAAGAAACCATGACCATGCTTTTAAATGTCAGCATTTTCCCCCCTTCACTTTGCTCTTTTTCTCACGTGGTGGCGCTGTAGCCTAACATATATTAGAAGCCCGGCTTTTCCCATGACATTTGCTAGGGTTCATTTAATGCAGTATTTGCTCTCTTATAAACAGCCTAAAGGTATTATTAATTCATGCTTGGTTGGAAGTACGTAAAGTCGAGAGTAGGATGTAAACACACGAAACTCTGGTTGTTTTTATGCACAACAAAACATATTGCAAAAATATACACTGTACACAAAACAGATTGATTTTGTCAGGAGTTCCAGGGATGGCTTTCTTCTGTTTTGCCCTCCAGTGTTGTTTCTCTGAGGAGCTCTCTGTTTCCAAATGGACCATCCTGTTGTCCTCCATCCCCCCTTGTAGGTCTACCAACCTCCTCCTCTTTCTGCCTTAGATCAGGGAGGAAAGGAGCCTCCAACCCTGGTGGGGCTTGGATAGGAAGGTGATACGCAGAAGGACTCTTTTCCATGCTCAGGAAATGCTGAAAATCAGGCAAACGATGAAGCCCCCAAGGAAGACACCATCAAGGCCTTGGATGGGGCAGGACTGTTTCTGAGCATCGTTTGTGTTGCTCACAGTTGTGTGTGGGGTTGACCTCCTTGTTGGGACAAGGTTGGTCTAGCCTGCAATTATGTCCACAAAGCGACTAATTCAGGTTGACTTATTTATATTCTACTAGCAGGGTTCCCGTGCTTCGCTTACGCAACTATATGACCAGGCAAGTTTTTGGGGAGGAAAATAAGGGGCTGAAAAATTCTGCCTCTGCCTACCAGCATCCATCGGTATTCAATCTGGCTAGCGTCCTGTCAGCGTGTGAGAAAGTTGAGGGCTGTTTGGAAAATGAAACAATATTTGCTTGTGTGAGCAAGAAGGAGACAGCCAGGAGCCTGGGCGTGACTTAATTCAACTGCAGATGGAATATATTTCTTTTCGAGTGGGGAGGGGGAGTAGAACTCCTTAGCATCAGAGCGTGTTAATAATAATATAGGAAATACAAATGATCTGATGGTCATTTTGGAAAATCCTTCCTCACTGAGCACCTAGAAGCCAAGAGGAACATACGTGCCAAATTTCAAGTGTGTAGGCTTTACGGTTCTGGAGATTTCGTGATGATGCGTGTGTGGTATTTCATTTTTATATCTATATATAAAAGAGGAAAGTTTTCTAGCGGTGATTCTCCTCCCCTGGTCACATCTCTGTCTGGGAACAACCTTGCTTGGTTTGTGTATTATTGCTTTAATATGTTTGTGTGTGCATGTTTTTCAAAAGTGGCTCTGGAAGAGAAATCTTTCACAATACTCTGAAACCTCCTGAGACGGTTGTGCGCTTCATACTAAATCACGTTCCTTCAAGCACAGCAAGGAGAATTCATCCGAGCCACTCCTGGAGAAGAGGCAAGATAGGAATCTCAGATATCAAACTGGGAAATTTAATTCAATATTGAAATGAGGTCCCCCCTCCCCCCCCCCCACCCAGGAAAGCAGGTTTGTCAACTGCTGTTGCTTCCACTTTCTGATGTGGTTCCACTCAGGCCTCTTATCTAGGACTGAGATTATCCACCCTGGGTGGGGTGACAGCTGCTACCCTCAAGAGGGGACAAGAAATGGGGAGGAGGCCCAGGAGTCTGTTGGTGGGGCTCATCCACCGCTCTTCCTTGCTTATTCCTTGTCAGGGGAGTTAAATCTCTCACGGCTGCTCTCGTTACTTTTCCTGCACAGGATGAGTTGAACTGCATGACCTTGTGGGTCCCTTCCATTTCTACGATGTTGTGATGTTGTGGGTCAGAGTTTTGTTGTGGAGCACCAAGCCCAACGGAACCACTGATTTGTAGGGTGGAAGGAACAGCAAAGAGAAGTTGCAACCGATCCATTCCTGATCTCCACTATGGTTTCTAATTCTTCCACCATTCCCAATAGGCTCCTGATTTCTTTCCCATTGTAGTCAGGGTCATTTTGACCCAAATATGCATTCTGATATTGTGTGTGTGTGTGTGTGTGTGTGTGTGAGGCTTAAAGCCTCACCCTTGTAGAAAACTCCTTTGGGCTGCTGATCTGCTGAGCTACCTCAGGGTTTCCTGCAAAGATCCTGCTTCTTTCCAAACTTGGCTGATGCAAAGGAGATTCCAGGAGCCTCGGTTGAAACACGTGGCTTGTGCACTTGCCTAGATTCCTTCCTTCCTTCCTTGCCCTGGGCCATTTCCAGCTGATGCCTGGTTGCTTCGGGAGCCAGCCAGCCAGAAGAATCAGAGGTCACCAGGGAGAGAATCTGGCAACCTTGGGAAATTTCAGGAATTGCAGCAGAAATCTTCCTGCTTGGTGGTGAACATTCTTGTCCCTTGCAGATGAAAAATGTGACCGCTTGCAGGGCTGGAAAGTGCTCTTCTAATAGTAATAGCACTTAGATATCACTTCACAGTACTTTACAGCCCTCTTGTTGTGGTTCACCAGCAGCAGATACGGACGGCTGAGGTCTCAGAGAGCGAGGACTCAGATGAGGGGCCTGCGTGTGAGGCAGGGATGGGGCCAGGGCCATCAGGGAGTGGAATGCTGCCTTTGGAGATTGTGGAGGCTGGCAGCAGTGAGGAAGAGGTCTCTGAGGAGCCTGTGCCCAGTGCACATGCACGCAGGACTGCTCAAAGGAAAGAGCAGCTGCAGTAGCATGGGCGACTCAAGAGTAAGGCTGCAAGATAACGGCCCCTCCCTCAAGAGATAAAAGCTAGCGGAGAAACCGGAGTTCTTTGCAGGAAGCAAAGAAGTTTTTGCACTCAAGACTTGTGGATGTTCGGAGTATCTTGGTTGGTGTTGAATATTTGTTTGGAATATTTCTTGGCAACTTAATCTAGTGCTTTCGGCAACCTTGCACAACCTTGGCAAGGCTTGTTCTTATCAGAGACAATTAGTTTTAACAGCCTTTTAACCATGAATTAACAGAATTCGCAGAGAAGCGTTAAAAGGTTTTGCTTTTACCTCTGTTTGGTGTTTGTTTCCTTGGAACAAGGTTTGGGTCAGAACACCTCTCTAAGCGGTTTTACAAAGTCAGCATATTGCCCCCAACAATCTGGGTCCCCATTTTATCCACCTCCAAAGGATGCAAGGCTAAGCCAACCCTCAGCCGGTGAGACTTGAACTGCTGAAACTGCTGGCAGCCAGCAGTCAACAGAAGTAGCCTGCAGTACTGCATCCTGACTACTCTGACACCACGAAATCAGGGCAGAAACTCTTGGAGAGCCCATTCCGGACTTGACCAATCAGCCACTAATCAAAAAGTTAGCACAACTCCAAGGATTCCTGGCTGGATAACAAAATTGAGAAATCTGCAGCTGTTGTCTGCGTGCTTCCTCCTTGATTCATCCCACATCCAGATGCATTTGGAAAGCTGAGCAGCAAAAGAAAACAAGGATTCCTGGTCAGAAGAGTAATGTGGAAGGAAAGGGTCGTGGTGGCTCCAAGTGGCATGCTGAGGTTTTCCGTCTCATTCGCTTTGCTCTTATCTGAGATAACAATTCCCTTTTTGTTCTTCCTTGGCACCTGCTCTAGATTTGGAGCAGAGTCAGGCAGGCACAGCTGTTCTCTTCTGCTTCATCTTAGCTGCAGCTTAGCCATCTGTCTAAGGTTCTTCTGCCACAAGGAACCCTGATTTAAAAACTCGGATGCCATTGTTGAAAAGCTTGAAGACTGCAGCAGAATTCCAGTGTATCCACAGGATTAATATTTTAAAGATGTGGAGGATGTTACATGCTTTTAAAATAATACGTTGACTTAGAAAACCAGGTTGGGTGCAGCAGTTAAAGGCACCAGAGGTGAGCTGGGAGACTGTGAATTTGGGCAAGTCCCTCCCTCTCATCCCCAGAAGGAAGGAAGCGAAGGCAAACCCATTTCCAAACATGTTGCCATGTGGTTGGCAGGACTAGAAGACATGTGGGAGCTTCATCACTGGAGGCTTTCAAGAAGAAATTGGACTGGCGTTTGTCAGAAATGGTGTAGGGTTTCCTGCTTGGGTGGGGGGTTGGAGTAGATGACCTACAAGGTCCCTTTCAACTCTGTTAATCTGTGTCTCTCTGTGTGCATGCATACAGAGAGAGAGAGAAAGAGAGAGGAGGAGGCGGAGGAGGAAGAAGAAGAAGAAGAAGAAGAAGAAGAAGAAGAAGAAGAAGAAGAAGAAGAAGAAGAAGAAGAAGAAGAAGAAGAAGAAGAAGAAGAAGAAGAAGAAGAAGAAGAAGAAGAAGAAGAAGAAGAAGAAGAAGAAGAAGAAGAAGAAGAAGAAGAAGAAGAAGAAGAAGAAGAAGAAGAAGAAGAAGAAGAAGAAGAAGAAGAAGAATTATTATTATTATTCCTGAAATAATGATTTCAACATTACCTTAGGCTGCCAGTTGCTGTGAAATCCAGTCACCTTCTTGAGGAGCTAAAGATATGATATTTAAGGTCCCTCAGAGTGTTAATTTCTTGCTCCCTGGCTCATGTTTGTTTGCATGCCTCTAGAGAAGATACATTAAAAAGTTACTTTTATTATTGTCCTTAATTGTTCCTGGTATCCTGATTACAAGAAAAATAAACCAAGGTTTGATGCTTATGATAGATTTGTTTTGCAGAACTGCACTGCAGTAAAGGTTCACAAAGTTAAATTTCCTGAAGGTTCAATTGCATGAGTGTCCTCCTAATCTCATGATGGGAAGTCAGCAGCCAGAAGGGACCTGGATGCCCACAGAACTTCAGATTGGATTTGGAATTCTGCAGCAGCCAAGGAGTCCTAGAAACGGATATGGCTGCTTTAATGAGCCTTCAGGGCAGGGCAGGTGGAAACACCACAGGTATCCCAGGAATGCTATTCTACCACAGTAGGGTGTAGTATCAGAATTGTGAAATCACAACCAGGCTTCTTTAGGTCCCATCTCATATGAAAGAAGGTCAGGGCAGGGTTGTTGTGAGTTTCTTTCTCACATTCCCCCCACCCAATCTCTTGGCTGTGGAGTCTTTTCTCCAAGTCCTTCCTTAACAGGCCTCTCCTGCCTTCCTCAAGATCAACTTTGAATTCCTAACCTTACAAATATGTAGCTGATGTGTTTGTTTTTCCCAAGTCTTTCCAAACCGAACTCAAACTATTGCATCACCTTACGTCCTACCTAGCACTATGGGCAGTTCTCCTGTTGTGTTTGGTGAGGCGTGGCATTGCCTAACAACTTGTCAACATGGTCAGGGTTTAGGTATCTGTGCCACAATGAGGTGAAGAGGAAGGAAATAGTTGAGTCTGAGGATCTGCAGGCCACTTCTTAACTCAGAAGGTTCTTGGAAAAACACAGCCATCAGCTGCAACAGTGACAGTGTCTTGGGAAGGTTGAAGTCAGGGGTGGGATTCTACCAGTTCGCACCTATTCACTAGAACCGGTTGTTAACATTCTACGCAGTTCGGAGAACTGGTTGTTAGAAGAAATTAATGGCCTAATCCTATAAGGAAGGCAGGAAGGAAACATTCTGGTGTTGCTTACAGAAACTGCCTCTCCGTTAACCTTTATTACATTCTTGGCAGGACTAGACTTCCTGTCTCTGGAACTTCTCTGGAATTTTTTTTCCCCTCCTTTGCTGGTACTTTGCTTATGTGAAGTGACCATTCAAAGTTACAATGGCACTGAAAAAAGTGACGTATGACCATTTTTCCCACATATGACTGTTGCAGCATCCCCACAATCATGAGAGGCCAGGCAAGGAGATGCGTGCCTCGATGTGAGTGATATTGAGTTGGCCACGCCCAGCCAATAACATGACCACCAAGCCACACCCACAGAACTGGTTGTTAAAAATTTGAATCCCACCCCTGGTTGAAGTGATGATTATTTCCTAGCAAACTCACCAGAAAATCCTGCTTGTGAGCAACTTTAAATTGCTGACTGGCTTCACAACTTGTCTGTCATCTGGGAAGGATCATTAAGTTGATTTCTCCCATCTTCAAAAGTTGGTCTTCTGCATTGGGAACAGGGCAACGTTTTTTTTTTCTCACCATTCGTTTTCTTTGCATAGCTACTTTTTCTGAAATGTACTGCAGACATTCCCTATGAGAGAATCCATGGTTGTTGCCGCTGCAAATTCAAATCAATATCCCCTCAAAACAACAAAGCACTAAAAAAAAAAGATTCAGGTTTTCAAGATTTCCACGCAATTTTATTCCACTTGATAAAAATGAAGACGTTATAAGCCAATGGTGGCTAAACATTTTGGGCTTCTGTGCCAAAAATTGTGTCCGTGCGTGCTCGTGTACCAGCACCCAGAAGGCAATGCATATGCCCCCCATATGCCCCTGCGCATGTGTGCGCAATTTCCCCCCCCACTTACCTGCACTGTGCCTCCCAGCTGATTTTTGGCCCATTTGAGGCCTTGTTCAGCCATCTAGAGCTTGAGGATAGCTTCTGCAGCCTTTGCAGGCCAAAAAATGGGCCTGTTTCATCACTTCTGGTATTTCCGGAAATACAGGAAGTGATGAAACAAGCCTATTTTTTGGCCTGCAAAGGCTTTTCTCAAGCCTCTGAGAGCCCGAAAAAGGCCTCAAACAGGCCGAAAATTAGCTGTGAGGCGTGCTCATGTGCAGTAAGGTAAGTTTGTCTGCGGCTTGCATGCCGGCACAAATGGCTTTGTGTGCCACAGGTTCGCCATCACGGTTACAGGCTATGTCTGGTACTTGTTCATTTTTTTTCCCATGTGAAATAGGATGATAGTTCCTGAACAATGAAGCCATTGAACCAGTTTACCTCTGGGGAGTGACTTTGGTCTGGCTATTTCCAGATAAGGGTCTTTAGTTCTTGAAATGTTCTCTGCACAGCCCTGGATCAAAATTCATTTTGTGTCTTGAAACAAGAGGGAGATGCCAATACATGTGTGTTAATGGTAAACTTGAATTTCTCCAGCATTCGGTGCCGATCATAATGCCTCGTATAGCATATCAAGTTACACCTGGTCTGACAGGTTGGTTTGTGGGTTGTGGGTGGGGAGCCAGAAGCCTCTGAAGGCCACCCAGGACTGTAATGACTCAGTGGGAATTTGAATGAGGCTGCAGAAGGCACAGCTACAACCTGGGATCTCCAAAGGCAGATCCTGAGTGAGAAAGTCACGAGAAACCAGTTCTCCAGGCGGTGTTGGCAGCAGCAGTGGGAGTTGGGCCCTGGAAAGGAGGAAAGTTAAGGCAAGAGGCACTTTCCTCACAATGAACCAGTCTTTAGGTGGGTGCCCAGAAGAATGTAAGGCTGGGCCTGCTGGATCAGAACACAGAGCCCATCAGAAGCTTTGGGGGAGGAGGGCTTTGAGCTAGACAGAATGCTCACCTTCTTACCCTGTTGTGGCCTTGAAGCTGGACCAGAAGGAAAATGTGAAGGAACAGCTAAAGTAAATCTGCCAAGTAGACCAATGGTGGGATTCAATTTTTTTTTACTACCGGTTCTGTGGGCGTGGCTTGGTGGGCATGACGGTACTGCAAAATCCACATTCCTTCCCCACCCCACTAACCTGCTTTCCAGCTCCATTGTCCTGTGCAGGGCAACCAAAGAAGACCCAGCTGCTCAGCTAGGACTCGGGAGGCAGAGAATAGATGGAGTTGGCAGGGCCAGTCAGAGATGGTATTTACTGATTCTCTGAACTACTCAAAAATTTCCGCTTCCAGATCTCCAGAAGTGGTCAGAACCAGCTGAATATACCACCTCTGAAGTAGACCATTATCCCTGCAAAGATCTGACTGCTCGTGCTTGTTGTGGTTCGCCAGCAGCAGGTGTGGATGGTTGAGGTCTCAAGAGAGCGAGGACTCAGATGAGGGGCCTGTGTGTGAGGCAGGGATATAGAGAGCTGCCTTCAGAGCTTGTGGAGGCTGGCAGCAGTGAGGAAGAGGTCCCCGAGGAGCCTGTGCCCAGTGCACGTGCACGCAGGGCTGCTCGAAGGAAAGAGTAGCTGCAGCAGCACAGGTGACTCGGGAGTAAGGCTGCAAGGTAATGGCCTCTCCCTTAAGAGAATAAAAGCCAGCTGAGAAACCGGAGTTCTTTGCAGGAAGCAAAGAAGTTTTTGCACTCAAGCCTTGTGGACATTCGGAATATCTTGGCGTTTGGAGACTTTATGTTTGAAATATTTCTTGGTAACTTTATCTAGTGTTCTTGGCAGCCTTGCACAACCTTGGCAAGGCTCATTCTTATCGGAGACAATTAGTTTGAAACAGCCTTTTAACTGGGAAGGAATGGAATTAGAAAAGCATCATTAAAAAGGTTTTGCTGTTACCTCAGTTTCGTGTTTGTTTCCTTGGAATAAGGTTTGGGTCAGAACAATGCCCAGGTCTTCCCACACCTCTAGGGGCTGAAGGGGAGTTTAAGGTTTTGTCCTCCATCTCATTCTGGGGCACCTGACTGGGATGGGCTTTAGGGAAAGATCATCGATTGACGAAAACGAAAGTCCAAGAAGCCCCACAGCAACTTTTTCTGTGCTGTTGTCACCGCCGTAGCTGTGGAATCATCTAATCCCAGGGTATCAAACTCGTGGCCCGCAGGCCGGATGCGTCACATGCTGGTCCTGCCCCCGCCCAATTTTGTGAAGGGGGAAAAGTCATGTGATGCTGCCATGACGATAACAGTTAACAGATAATCAGAGTTGGAAGGGACCTTATAGGTCATCTAGTCCAACCCCCCGTCTAAGCGGGAGACCCTATACCAGGGGTGGGATTCAATTATTTTAACAACCGGCTCTGTGGGTGTGGCTTAATTGGTGGTCATGTGACTGGCTGGGCGTGGCTAACTCAACATCACTCACATCGAGGCACGCATCTCCTCGCCTGGCCTCTCATGACTGTGGGGATGCTGCAGTAGTCGTAAGTGTGAAAAATGGTCACTTTTTTCAGTGCCATTGTAACTTTGCATGGTCACTCCACACATCAAAGTACCAGCAAAGGAGGGGAAAGAAACCTCCAGAGAGGTTCCAGAGACAGGAAGTCTAGTCCTGCCAAGAATGTAATAAAGGTTAACGGAGAGGCAGTTTCTGTAAGCAACACCAGAATGTTTCCTTCCTGCCTTCCTTACAGGATTAAGCCAGTAATTTCTTCTAACAACCAGTTCTCTGAACTGCTTAGAATGTTAATAACCAGTTCTAGCGAATAGGTATGAATCCTACTCCTGCCCTACACCAGTGGTTCCCAAACTTTTTCAGTCCATCCCCCGCCCTTGGTGCTACAAATTCATCCTCAGTGCCCACCCCACCTCCTATAAATAGCATTATTCAGAATAGCGGTTTGCACAACCCACTAAGGAAGATAGTAACAGTAAAATTCAAAACTGTAACAATTAATTGCGCATTTATTCAAAATCCAATTTAAAGATCTTTTTAGTTAATGTTAATTCAACAAAATTGTTGAACATGATCCAATGATACCAGGTTTTCAAAGTCTGATAGTCATTTATCAAGAACCTTAATAACTAGTAACTTAGTAAACTCAGTAAAATTTAGTAACTATTTCACTGTTCAGTAAATTCTTAATGTGATGGATGGGCTTGATGAAGTGATACCAGTTTCCCAATGTCTGGTTTTAAGTCTCTTAGCAGGAGTCTTAAATCACCACGTTCAGTAATCTGGGGTCGATTTCTTTGCTTGGAGAGAAGTTGGATGACCACACTGAAACCACCAAATATGATGTTGGAAACGCAACAAGGAGCATCTTAACCACTGTCCATAGTGCAGGATAGCGATCAGAAATTTCCTTCTGTAACCAAAACTCTTGGTATGATTTCTTAAACTTTGGCTTCAGCTCTGTGTCATTTTGCAGCTCAGTTAGTTGTTCCTCCACTACCTCATCTTCCTCAGTATCTGAAAATGGATTTATCACCCAATCTGGAATTTCCATCAAAAGAAGATCCTGATATGGCTCAAACGTATCTTTATGCAACATGTCCAAACGGTCACAAAAAACTGGCAGATCATCATCTTGTATCTCACCTTTCTCTTCTAGTTCAGACAAGCTCGGAACTTGGTATAACTCACAACAGCCTATATTGTGCTTGAATAGAACTAACTTTGAAATAAGCGTAGAGATGACAGATTTGGCCTTAATAAGATTGACCTCATTTCCTTGCAACTGCAAATTCACTTCATTGAACTTTGCAAACAGTTCTGATAAATAAGCAACGTCATGCCTGATCTCCTTTGAGTTCATCACTGAGCAAAGCATTCTTGTCTTCAAAAAAAACCACCACAACAGTGTCAAAAAGATTGTAAAAGCGTCTCACACGGTTGCCTTTTGATAGCCAATGAACTTCTGTATGAAGCAGCAAACGATCAAAATCTTCATCCTTCTCAACACAGAGCTGTTGGAATAGTCGATCATTGAAAGCACATACTTTAATTTTGTTCACTGGAGTAATGACAGTGTGTAATGACTTGTGCAAGCGATCCCTGAGGTTTTTTGCAACCAGATGTTGGTGATGAATGACACAGTGAATGGTAAAGACATTTGGCACTGCTTTTTTCAAGTAAGCAACACACCCATGGTAGCGACCAGTCATTGATGGTGCTCCATCAATTGCACAGGCAAGTATGTTGGTAAGCAGAATTTCCTTGTCTTTGAAAAACCGCTCAACAGCACGAAATATTGACTCCCCTTTAGTATCTGTTTTTAGTTGCCTCGCAAATAACAACTCTTGAGTCAAACTTTCGTCTTTAATAAAGGGCACATAAGCAAGAAGCAAAGATTCATTGCCTGGCAAAGTTGATTCATCCAGCTATAATGTGAAGTCGGTTGTTGGTAGTACGCTGCACAATACACCTTCCACATTCTCAGCCATTTCAACTATGCATCTTTGCACTGAATTGTTGCTGAGAAGAATTGCTCTTAATTATATCATGTGATGACTTATGCAAAATGGTACTCAGAACCTCACTAATGGCTGGTGGGAGGAGTTCTTCACCAATAGTATGTGGCTTTCCAGAGTTAGCAGTCAGCAATGAAATGTTGTAGGATGCACGCAAACCATCAGTGTTTTTTGTTGGGAAGCGTTGTAAAACATGCCTGTCAGCGTTGGACGCTTTTGAAACTGAAAAAAAAAGTTAGGGTCTTGTCTGCTTTGTCAGGATGTGCCTTCTTCAAATGTTTGTTCAGTCTGGAAGGCTTCATTGCCTCATTAGAAAATACTTTTTTCACTGTGGCAACTGCTGGTTTGATGATGCTGGTATAAATCCATACTTCAGATATTCCACACTAATATTGTCTACATTTCTTCTTTGATTTTTCTGCTTCTGCCATTTCTTCTCTGAAAACCAGAATACTTACAATATGTGTGTGTTCACATCTGATTTGAGAAGAGTTACCGTTGCAGTGTGGGGAGGAAGTAGTAGAAACCTGCTTTTTAATTTAAAAAAATAGGGAAAAGTTTGCCGAGTCAAGCAAAACAGAGCAGCACGCACAAGGCTTAGCATGGCTGCCAGCGTAAGGTATGCGCAGGTGCAGGAGGTGATGGGGTGAGTCAGGCCGGAACCAGAAGTGCTCAGCTGACTGGCGGCCGACAGAGTCTCAGGCAGAATTGCGCCCTGCAAGGGGCACACCTCCAGCACTCCTCTGCCACCCTCATTGCCTCTTATTGCCCCCCTAAATCATCCCACTGCCCTCCAGGGGGCAGTACCATCCACTTTGGGAATCACTGCCCTACACCATTTCTGACAAATGGCAGTCCAATCTCTTCTTGATGGCGTTCCCACAACTTCCAAGGGAAACTTCTGTTCCATGGGTTGATTGTTCTCACTGTCAGAAAGTTTCTCCTTATTTCCAGGTTAAATCTTTCCTTGTTCAGTTTCCATCCATTATTCCTTATCTGGCCTACAGGCGCTTTAGAATATAGCTTGTCCCCTTCCTCTCTGTGGCAGCCCCTCAAATATTGGAACAGTGCTATCCTGTCTCCCCTGGTCCTTCTCTTTACTAGACTAGCCAAGCCCAGTTCCTGCAATCGTTCATCGTATGTTTTAGTCTCCAGTTGCCTAATCATCCTGGTTGCTCTTCTCTGCACTTTTTCTAGAGTCTCAATGTCTTTTTTATTGTGTGGTGACCAAAACTGGATGCAGTACTCAAGGTGTGGTCTTACTAAGGCTTTATAGAGTGGTATTAGTACCTTCCTTGATCTTGCTGCTGCTGCACACTGTTGACTCCTATTTAGCTGGTTGTCCACTAAGACTCCAAGATCCTTCTCACAGTTCCTGCCATTGAGCCTGGTTTCACCCAGTCTTTATGTGTACTTTTGGTTTTTCTTGCCTAAGTGTAGGACTTTCCTTTTCCCTACCTTGAATTTCATTTTGTTAGATAGGGCCCAGGGTTCTAGTCTGTCAAGATCCATGATGTGAGTTTGACACCCCTGATCTAATGAATGGGGGTGAAGCTCAGTTCAGGAGGATTTATTTTTGCCAATCTGACACACCAAACGTTCTCCGAAGAACTGGCTTGTTCGTTTAAAAGCACCAATGTCTTCTAAAAAGGGAATCCTGCTTGCCTTTAGTGGCAGCTACTTCATCTCTGCTCTAATTTTGGTTTTGAACAGGAAGTAACTCTACCTCAATTTTAAGTTGAAACCCAAAACTGTTTAGTGAGTCATTCATGTTTTGAGAAACTTTGTAATTGAATGACTGCCGTGCTAAAGCAATGATTTGAAAAAGCGTTGTTGTTGTGTTGTACATTTTGCTTTCGTAGTACGAGATCCAGATTCCTCTGGCAGCCCTTTGTGCTCTGGAGGGATTTGATCAGTCACTTGATCAAATCTGTTTTGGCCAGTCAAATGCCAGCTCTACCTTATCAGGCTGCTGGCCTTGTTAGGACACTTTATTATTGTGAGCAGGATCTACTACTCTTCTGGGGCGAATTCTGCCGCCTGCCTCATAGTCATACACAAAACTTATGATACAACAGGAGCCTGCTAGGAAAGATTCAGCCCAGACAATCAGTGCCCGCAGAACGAGGGAATACAGAAGATAAATAAGACTTGAGTCGTGGATGTTGGGCTGTTGGCTCTCTAAGTTATTGGACTACGGGGCCTGTCACTTGCCCAAACTCTTTGGGGGCGAGGAGAATTCATCTGCTGGGGACTGCTACTCTGGTAACAAGAGCCACCTTAGGAAAGCTTGCCACAACTGAGCAGGGACTGTGTAGCTGAACTAAAGACATGACTACATGAGTAAAAAAAAAAAATGCATGGAGGTTTTCTAAAACATTGGATGAGTAAATTTATGACAAGACCTATACTGATCATGCAGAGATCTCTATATCCAGAGATCTCACAAAATAACTAAATGGGAACACCGAGCTATTCTTGGGTGATCTCAGAAAAAACTAAGGAGGGTTAGACACGGATTATCTTTTCCTTCCTTCCTTCCTTCCTTCCTTCCTTCCTTCCTTCCTTCCTTCCTTCCTTCCTTCCTTCCTTCCTTCCTGCCTGCCTGCCTGCCTGCCTGCCTGCCTGCCTGCCTGCCTGCCTGCCTCCTTTCCTCCCTCCCTCCCATCCTCCCTCCTTCCCTCCTTCCCTCCTTTCCTCTCTCCCTCCTTTCCTTCCTCCGTCCTTCCTGCCCCCCCCCTCTCCTTTCCTCCTCCCTCCCACCTTCCCTCCTTTCCTCCCTCCCTCCCTCCTTTCTTCCCTCCCTGCTTTCCTTTCTCCCTCCCCCCTCTCTCCCTCCCTCCCTCCCTCCCTCCCTCCAGACTCAAATCTTGTCCCTTCCTTGGTGGTTTTGCTCCTTTGTCTTCAAGCATGATCAGCTTTGAGTGTTGGGAGATAATGCAGCGGATGAAAGAGCTGTGCAGGGTGAAGCAGGGGACAGCAGAGGGCGCCCTCGTCTCATGCAAGCACTCAGAGGTGGCACTGAAGAAGCAGCTGTAACCTGCATTAGTGGCCTCTCCTGGTTCTTCAGCTCTGATCGATTTTGGCGCTAGCTTCATTGGTGTAATTGTGTTCTATCTTCCTTTTGATCAGGAGGCTAGATGGAAAAACATGGTGGATGGGTTAAACCAGAGGCCTCCAACCTTGGCAACTTTAAGCCTGGCGGACTTCAACTCCCAGAATTCCCCAGCCAGCCATCTTTGAATTCTAGGAGTTGAAGTCTGTCAGGCTTAAAGTTGCCAAGGTTGGAGACTGTAGAGTTGCCCTGGTTTGAACTGTAGAGATTCACTTCTGTTTTCTCCAGGTTTTCATTTGTCCCTCATTCTGAAGAACTGCAGAAGATAAAACACGGTTATGTTATAGAGGAATCTGGGCCTGCAAAAATCCTTGTTGGTATCAAACCAGAGGCAAAGAGAAAATTTGGGATGAGGGCAGGGCTGCAGGGGCGCTAAATACCAGCCTAGTGCTTTTTTGGATTGGATTGGAACCAATCAGGATAGATTTGCCCTCATTTAGAAACTCCAAAAAGCCAGAGTTGGATCCTTAACACGATAAGCATCATTTTAACTTATGGTATGTAAAAAGCGTTACTGGCACTAAGCATCGCTATCAAAATTTGTGGATTCAACAGCACTGCTGAATTTTTTTATTTTTATTTTATTTTTTAGAAAAGTTTTATTAAACATTAAAAAGACAAATACAAAACGTTTTGTTAAAAATGAAAAAAAAACATATACATTACAAATTAATTAGATGGTGCTTACATATCAAATATTATTCTAATACTTATTTCATATATCTGGTTGTTACTCCTATTTTAACCTCTTTATGTTCTTCCTTCCTTATTGATTTACTCATTGGTTTCTATTATTTATCCAATTATACCAGTTTTCCCAGACTGTATAATATTTTGAATCTTCCTTTTCACTGCTGAATTTTTTAAATTGTGCAGTGACTTTTAGAGTTTGCCTGTTGTTCCAAGGCTGCCTTATGGAATTCTGCCTTTGTAGAATCTCACTTAATGGACAATCTATCTTTTATTTAGAAGAGGTATATGGGGGTGTATGTATATCTGTATTATACATGACAATCCTAAGTGGCTCACCCTGCCATTCAATAAAAGCAGAACAGGGGAGCCTGCCTGAGTCACGTCTGGATCTTATCTTGCTTCTCACGACTTAAATAATGTTTCAGCCTTTTTTGCTTGGGCGATGGCTCTTTTATATTTCTCTCACAGCCTGTTCCCTGAATCTTGTGTGGTTGGACAGGAATTCACTTTTCAGAGGAAGGGTTATAGGACTTCATATCTTTGCTCATGCAACATGTTTATGTTTGTGTTTATTAGATTTCTATACCGCCCTCTCTCCCAAAAAAGGGACTGGGGGCGGTATACAGCCAGCTAAAACAGAAACAGTATATACAATTAAAAACAATTTAAAATGATTAAATTGGAGGCCGAATATAAAATTAACAGATATAAAACTGATATAAAATTTTAAAATACCAAATTTAAAACCCCACAAATCGTTACTAGACCAGGCCGGCCTGTTGAAAAAACAGGGTCTTTACTGGACGCCGGAAGGTCTGAATGTCGGTAATGGCCCGTATCTCCAGGGGCAAATCGTTCCACAGGGTGGGGGCCCCCACAGAGAAGGCCCGCACCCTCGGGGCTGCCAACCGGCAATGCCCAGCTGGCGGAACCCCGAGGAGGCCAACCCTGTGGGAGCGCACTGGGCGGCAGGAGGCTGTTGGTGGCAGCAGGTGGTCCCGTAAGTACCCAGGTCCCGAGCCATGGATGCAGACTTCTAGTTCTCACTGGCTCCTCCTGGTGGGAGGTGGTGGAAATTCTCTATCTGGACACCCGCTTTAAAAAAAATCAAAGTAATTTTTCATTAATCGTATTTCAAATTAAAACACCACATTTACACTCATTACAGCATTCGGGTTATGGTATTCACTCATATTGACATAGTTGTTACTATTCTATATGTTCTATAGTTTTTTCTACTTTTAACTTATAGCAGTATTTACAGATATATGTACAGTATTTCCCCATTTTACTGTAACTCCCACATATTCTTCATGTGACAACTTTACGTCTGTTCTCTAACCACTGGTACCATATATTCCAGATCCTATAGTATTCCGTTCATTGACTATATTGTTAAAGAATTCACCATGTGAGTAAGCAACCTTTCTAAAGTAGCATCCATTGAAGGCCCTGATTCAAATCACTCCTTGGGCACAGAGCCTGCTTGGGTGACCTTGGGCCAGTCTCTCTCTCTCTCCCTATCTCTCTCTCTCTCCCCCTCTCTCCCTCTCCTCCCTGTCTCTCTCTGAAGGAGGCCAGAGCAAGCCACTTCTGAAAATGCCGCCAAGGAAGTTTCTGGAAGTGGGCAAGAGTCAACTCTGACTTAAAGGCACAAGCACACATGGAGGGTGGATGGCCTTGCTAAAGGAATATATTTTGAATGGGCAATTTTGTCTTCTCTTGAGCTATGAGGCCTTCTAAAGCAGGGGTCTCCAGTCTTGGCAACTTTAAGCTTGGTGGACTGGCTGGGGAATTCTAGGAGTTGAAGTCCGCCAAGCTTAAAGTTGCCAAGGCTGGAGACCCCTGTTCTAGGGGAATGGCTAACCCACCCAGTCTTTGGCTTGGGGCAGATATGAACCCTCTAAAACAGGGGTGTCAAACTCAAGGCCCGGGGCCCGGATCCAGCCCAGGGTGGTGGGGTGCTTAGATCTGGCCCGTAGGGCTGCCCTGGTAACAACAAAGCTCTGCACTGCGGTGCTTCTGCCAGGGAAAATGGAGCTTGGGAGGGCTGTGTGTGGCCCTCCTGAGTTCCATTTTCACTGGCAGAGGGTTGCAGGAGGCTGTCGCAGGTGAAAATGGAGCTTAGGAGCCCATTTCGTTGGCAGAGCACTTGGACCGCCTTCCGAAATGAGTGATGTCAAGCTGGCCATGCCCACCCTGGCCACGTCCACCAAGGTCAAACACAGAACCCTGATGCGTCTCTTAAGGAAATGGAGTTTGAGACCCCTGTTCTTAAAGCAACCAAATCATTAGCAGCAGGTGGAAGGCAAGAAATCTGGCCGGTGCCGGGGAATCTGAGGGAGGCTGACATTTGGGGAGGGGATGAAGTGGAAAGGAGGAATTAGGAAACTTTGGGCATGATTTCGTTTGGAACCCATCTGTTATCCTTACTATTGTTCTGACGCAAAGAAGCATGGAGAATTTTGGCAAAGAGCTGTAAAAGGAATGTGTGGTTGTTAATGTAGAGCAGGGTTCCCCAAACTTGGCAACTTTAAGACTGGTGGACCAGTGGTGGGATTCAATTTTTTTTTACTACCGGTTCTGTGGGCAGAGGCTTGGTGGGCTTGGCAGGGGAAGGATACTGTAAAATCTCCACTCTGAGGTGGGATTTGCCGGTTCTCCAAACTACTCAAAATTTCCGCTACCGGTTCCCCAGAACTGGTCAGAACCTGCTGAATCCCACCTCTGTTGTGGACTTGTGGATTATGCTGGCTGGAGAATCCTGGGAGTTGAAGTCCACAAATCTTGAAGTTGCCAAGTTTGGGGACCCCTGATTTAGAGGGAAAAAGAGGGAGAGAAAAAATAATTGCTTTTATGGGCTACTGGATGCTTTTGGGGGAGGCAAGTGGAACCAGATCAGGCCAGTATTGACTGTGGAGCTTGGATGAAGATGTGTCCATGGTTGCACAAGTGCATGGTTTCTTACATTGCATTCAGAGAATTCCAGGAACATTCTCATTGTATTCCATTCAGAATATATTTTTTCTAACGTTGAGCCTCTTGGACAGTTTTGATCGTTACTGCATATCAAGCAGTTTAGGGAAACTCCATATAATTGCCTCCTTTTAAAAGTTCCAATAAAAATAAATAGGAGATGAATGAATGGATCAATGTGTTTGTGACACTTAAAAAAATCAATAAGTAGGGCAAGAGGTCATGGAAAGGAAGGAAAGCATTGATGACCAGGCCACAGTTTGTCCAACCAGTGGTAGTGAGAAGAGCTTCTTCCGTTGTTTTGGGGCTCATTAGGAATTGCTCCCTGGGTTAATCCAAGGGTCGGCTCCTCTGCGTTTCTCATCCAGGGTTCAAAATGCTAGTAGGCAGAAGCAGGAAATAGCTGGAGTCCAGGCAGCTGCGATTGACCACTCGGTTTCCTTTTGCAATCCCCAGCCTGGAACTCAAATGACTTTGCAACCTTCCCAAATAGGGAGCATATGGGGGAGGCATTTTGCTCCACAGAAGCGAGCTGTTTCTCTTGGCGTAACTGAAAAAATTAACCAAAAAAAAAAAAGAAAAATGAAAATTCTGATTCAATACAGCAGGGAAGTATTTTTGCTTCCTGCTTTACTTAAAATAGCGCTTAGCATCTCACAGTAGGGTTATTGATTCTATGTTTTGCTTCAGAAATGGAGATTTGTAGAAAGTAAGTATCTCAGTTTTTCTTTATAAATGAGACATGACATTTTTTTCGTCTCGAGACATCCTCGTTTTAACTTGCTGTTGCCATGGTCACTCATTAGTATTCCATGGAGACCTGGTTGCCATGGAAAAATGTGTAGTTGTACAAGGTTTCCATAGTTACCCTCCATCGTTATGAACCTTTTGAAATATCAGCTAGCAGATCTGTTTGGGTAAGCCTGAAATATTACAGCAGTATTTAAAGCCTGGGCAATTAAGGTGGGGTGTTCAGTCTGCAGCTTGGATATTTATCTTTAGACTCCAAGGGAAAGGGGATTTTTTTTTGGGGGGGTGGTTGGTCAGAAACAGCCATGCTAAAAATAAAGCTTTCAGAAATGGCTTCACAGTTGGGAATTCAGCCTCCATTTATATTTTGTGCAGGTTTTAAATAATAGGTTCAAAAGAAAGTGTTTCTGCCTCTTTTCTGAACATGGATTGGCATCCAAGGTCCTTGAGCATTCCCACGGTGGCTGCTGGCTGTCAGTCTTGGTTGGTGTGGCCCCTCCCATGCCAGAGGGGCCTTGGGTCAAGAGTGGGGAGAACAGGGGATGAGGGGGGGACCTTACCTGTGGTGATATTTCCCAGGAATTTCTTCAAAGCAAAAGTCCTATAGGATTAGCAGAAGAAGACACATTTCTTCTCTTTATCCTGGAATCCTGGTTATTCTCCGGAAGACTTGGTTGCTCGGAGGAGCAATTCAGTTTTCATAGCCTGTGGAGGTCTGTCTATGACCTACGGGGAGGCAGTTGTGTTCCTCTGGTGATAAAAGAAAATCAGCCTCCTGCAGTTAGTTAGGAAAAGATTTTTAGAATGGAGAGGGAAAATGTTCTGGAAACAGTTCAAACCTTCACAGCAGTCGTGAATGAGGCAATCAAATGAGGTTGTATGATAAGAATACAAATAAAACAAAATGCGGAATGAATGAATCTAAGTAGGGTCTCTTTGTTATGAGGAAAGCCAGGGATGGGATTCTACCAGTTTGGACTGGTTCGGGCGAACCGGTGGCTCCAAAGATCAGCTGGGAGTGAACCGGTTTGCTCCAAAGATCAAGGTATTTCCTTTTTTCCCCCAACGATCAGCTGTTTTCCAAAGAGCATCTGTGCCGTGTCAGATTTCTTGCTTTCCAGCTAATCTAAATTGCACGGCACAGCTGATTCCCCAGGAGGCTTCCCTGAGGCCCAGTAGACAAAAAAACCAACAACTTCACACACACCCAGTCACATGACCTCCTGGCCACGCCCACATAGCCATGCCTACTTGGCCACGCCCACAAAACCAGTAGTTAAAAATTTTGCATCCCACCCCTGAGGCAAGCTATCCCTGAGTGTCCAAAGCTGGCAACATGGTCGTTAAATCTGGCTAGCTGGAAGGAGTTGCAATGGACTCACTCTGGACCTGGTCCAGAAAGCGGTTCACATTTAACTTTAGCTGGGATTAATATTTGGAGGGACCTGTGATGTCTCTGGAAAAAGCTGAATGAATGCCAGTGTGATCAAAAGATATACACTCTAGCTCCGATTTATTAATATAGCGTGAGAATAAGAATGCATGAACACAGCGGGAAGAACAGATTGAGCTCTTGGTGTCCTCTGAGCCGGATTGTTTTCCGGCAGACATTTCATTAACAGACTAGATAATATCATCAGTCCATGGGGAAGAGGAATTTGCTGGGTTTCATAGAGAGAGTACCTTGGCGGTCCAGTCTCGATGGGCTGTGGCCTTCTCCCTGGTGGTTCCTGGATTAAAGAAACTTCTTTCTGTTTATTTGGCACTGTTTTTTTCCTGCTTCTCTGGATGTTGACACCAGAGAATCTCTCATGTCAACATCCAGAGGTGGAGGAGATGGTTGGAAGGGATGCGTTCACTTTGTTTTCTTCCTAGGCCAATTATGGCGAACCTTTTTGTTGTGGTGTACCAAAAGCACACACATGTGCCGGCACCCAAAATGCAATGCGCCCAGAGGTGGGAATTCAAATTTTTTAACAACCGGTTCTGTGGGCGTAGCTGAGGTGGTAGGCGTGGCTTGGTGGTCACGTGACTGGGTGGACATGGTCAACTCAATATCACTCACATCGAGGCACGCATCTCCTCGCCTGGCCTCTCGTGACTGTGGGGATGCTGCAATAGTCGTAAGTGTGAAAAATGGTCATAAAGTCACTTTTTTCAGTGCCATTGTAACTTCGAATGGTCACTCCACACAATCAAAGTACCAGCAAAGGAGGAGAAAAAACGTCCAGAGACGTTCCTGAGACAGGAAGTCTAGTCCTGCCAAGAATGTAAAAAGGGTTAACAGAGAGTCAATTTCTGTAAACAACACCAGAATGTTTCCTTCCTGCCTTCCTTACAGGATTAGGCCAGTAATTTCTTCTAACAACCAGTTCTCCGAACTGCTTAGAATGTTAACAACCGATTCTAGCGAATAGGTGCAAACCTGTAGAATCCCACCCCTGAATGCACCGCACCACGCAACACATCTGCCCCTTACCTGCACTGTGCATGCGTACACCTCCCAGCTGATTTTCGGCTCGTTTGAGGCTGTTTTCGCCCTCCAGGGAAGCCTCTGCAGCCTCGGGAGGCTGAAAACAGGCCCATTTCAGCACTTCTGGTATTTCCGGAAGGCCCATTTTTCAGCCTCCCAAGGCTGCAGAGGCTTCCCTTGAGCCTCTGGGAGGATGAAAATAGCCTCAAACAGGCTGAAAATCAGCTAGGAGGCGCACACATGCGCAGTGCAGGTAAGTTTGGCTGGGGCTTGCAGTTCCCACACAAATGGCTGGGCATACCCCCTGTGGCACACATGCCATAGGTTTGCCATTATGGTCCTAGGCTTTTGATTGCGACCTTTAAGTGGGAGCAAATGCCACTGGCAATGTTGCCTAGTTTGCTCCAGAGCAGAGGTCTCCAGCCTTGGCAATTTTAAGACTTGTGGATTTCAATTCCCAGAATTCTTCAGCCAGCTTCTGACTGTGGAATTCTGAGAATTGAAATCCACAGGTCTTAAAGTTGCCAAGATTGAAGACCCCTCCAAGGTTGGAGACCTGTGGACCTCAACTCCCAGAATTCTGGGAATTCTGGGAATTGAAGTCCACAAGTCTTAAAAGTTGCCAAGGTTGGAGAGCCCTGCTCCAGAGAACATTAAGAACCCCATAACCCCATCCTGAAATATATGTTCTTTCTCTAGAAGAACTCTTAACTTTTCCAAGTGGATGATCAGGCTATCAAGGTCAATACTTTTTTAAAATGCTGGATTAGAAAAAAGAAGTTATCAAGGCAGGTTGAAAAGGAAAAAGTGCAGTGGAAATTTTGAGAAATTATTTCTGTGAGAAAAGGAATCTCTGTCTTCTGTACCTCTTTGGTTAAACCAGCACCAGCCCACCTGAGTGGCACAGTAGATGAAAAAGTAGAAGTGGGTGAAAGGCTTTCTGTAAAATTATCCTGAAGATTATTTCCATGCCCGCAGCATAGATTAAGCCATTTCTAGAGAAACTGATGAAATTAATCTACTTAGCTGGATGAGCTTTATAATAGCGACTGGAAAAATCTTATGCAGATGCATTTTATGCTTTGATATTTTTTTAAAAAATAATCCATGCAATTATCCTTGCTTGAGTTTGCCTCTGAATGCTAGAACATTACATTTAGAAAACTAGTTCAAATTCCTCGTCTCTCACCCATAATAGCTTTTGTTGAAAAAGAGAACATGTTGTATTTTTCTTCCCTAATTAGAATCTACTTTATACGTGCAATGGTATGTAGGGATGACCTTAGGAGGACAGAGCAAAGAGGCACAACCAAGGGAGCACTCAGATAAAAGGCGGATCAGCCCACGGCAGGAATGTTTCATGGAATAACAGAGTTGGAAGTGACTTTAGACGTCATCCTAGACTATGCCAACACTCTCTACATGCGGCTTCCCTTGAAGAGCACCCGGAGGCTCCAGCTGGTGCAGAATGCGGCCGCGTGGGTGGTGTTGGGAGCTCCACGGGGCTCCCATGTTACGCCACTCTTGCGTGAGCTGCATTGGCTCCCGGTGGCCCTCCAAGTGCGCTTCAAGGTTCTAGTTACCATCTTTCAAGCGCTCCATGGCTTGGGACCAGGATATTTGCGGGACCGCCTCCTGCCATTATCGGCCTCCCGCAGGCCAATACGTTCCCATAGAGTCGGCCTCCTCGGGGTGCCACCGGCTGGACGGCTGGCGACCCCGAGGGTGTGGGCCTTCTTGTTGGGGGAACCCTCCCTCTGGAACAAATTATCCCCGGAGATGAGGGCCATCCCTGATCTCTTGACCTTCCGGCGCTGCGTTGAAAACCTATTTATTTCATCAAGCCGGTCTGGCCTAGGGTTTTTTAGGGGAGTTTTATTCTGGGAGTTGAGGTCCACAGGTCTCCAACCTTGGAGGGGTCTTCATCCTTGGCAACTTTAAGACCTGTGGATTTCAATTCTCAGAATTCCACAGTCGGAAGCTGGCTGAAGAACTCTGGGAATTGAAGACCACAAGTCTTAAAATTGCCAAGGCTGGAGACCTCTGCTCTGGAGCAAACTAGGCAACATTGCCAGTGGTATTTGCTCCCATTTAAAGGTCGCAATCAAAAGCCTAGGACCATAATGGCAAACCTATGGCATGTGTGCCACAGGGGGTATGCCCAGCCATTTGTGTGGGAACACAAGCCCCAACCAAACTTACCTGCACTGCGCATGTGTGCGCCTCCTAGCTGATTTTCAGCCCATTTGAGGCCCTTTTTGCCCTCCTGGAGGCTCGAGGGAAGCCTCTGCAGCCTCAGGAGGCCGAAAAACGGGCCTTCTGGAAATACCAGAAGTACCTAAACAGGCCCATTTTCAGCCCCCTGAGGCTGCAGAGGCTTCCTGGGAGTGCGAAAACGGCCTCAAAGGGGCCAAAAATGAGCTATGCTTGCTGGGGAATTGTGGGACTTGAAGTCCACTGGTCTTAAGATTGCCAAGATTTGACACCATTTTAATTCCTGTGAATGTAAGGTTTATTCACTGGACCACAATGACCTGACTTTAGCCTTCTTTTTTAATAACAGGTTCTCATTCCCCCCACCCCACCCCCCCCAATTCTTTTTGCTAAAGCTCTCTTTTTTCATTTTAGGTTTATCACAGATTCTATCCTCCTGGAAACACTAGAAAAGTAAGTAAATGAATAAATAATGCTTCTTTAAAAACCAGCCTCCCTACCTTTCTCTCTCTCTGCTTTCACTCTTCGGTATTAGAGGTGAACAATTTTTAGACACTCGGTGAAGGAAAGCGTACGCTCAGCTGGGACAAGCCAATCTGTATGGTTGAGGTTTGGGAAATAAATAGCACTTCTTAAAATATTCCAACTCCCATTAGGAAATTCTCTGTTGAGGAGAAAAGAATCTCCCCTTGATAACAGAGGACAGGAGAGCAACAGAGTTCTAATGGGAGGAATAATCGGATAATTAGACAAAATGAATTAAAATAAACAAAAGGACCTCCTGACAGAAGTCCTCCCTTTTATGTCGAGGTAGGTTGTGTAACCCCTGGGAAAAGGGTGAGGTTTCAAACACCCCATTGCACTCGCCTTCTTGGCAGTCTTCAAACCTTTCCTCCTGCATTCTCAAATGGCCCTGCCAGTGAGACTGAAATTTGATTGAATTGCCCTGGTTTTATTGCATTTCTCATTGACATGACTTTAAATGCGGAACCTTTTGTCTTTTAAACAGTATTTTTAATTGTTCCAAAAGCTGCTGAACTTTGGGCAGGCTTCAGGTGAACGCATCCACAACCTCTTGCATAATAATCTTGATGCTTCTGCTCTACGAGAAACACGCAGAAGCACTTTATTTATTTATTTATTGTACTTATATACTTCATCCCTTCCCTGCTCCCAAGGGAGAAACGAACCAGTGAGAGGCGAATTCAATGGCTTATGCCCACCCCCCTTCCAAAGATATCAAAATCTATTTCTAAAGTTACCAGATGAACCGGCTCTGCTGTTGTCTTGCAGATTGTCGGGGTTTCCGTTTTTAAGCTGTCTGTGGAAATCCTGGAAAGATGGGGCTGTTTGTGTTTGTGTGTGTGTGTGTGTGTGTGTGTGTGTGTGTATGTGTTGGTGATTGAAGCGATTTCTGCATAAGGATCTAAGGCAGAGGTCTCCAAACTTGGCAACTTTAAAGACTTGTGGATTTCAACTCCCAGAATTCTGCATCCAGCTGTGTTGGCTGGAGAATTCTGGGATTTGAAGTCCACAAGTCTTAAAGTTGCCAAGTTTGGGGACCCCTGATCTAAGGGGAGGGGAGCCCCTTTTCGGCTGGGGTTTTTCCCTGAGCGCTCCTGGCAGCCGGCCACCTTTCAACACCAGGGAAAGTCTCGGATGAGGCTCACCCTGCAGCCAGCTTGCATCCTGGTTCCTGGTTGGTTTGAGTTTTTAAAATGCACAACTGCTGTTTTCATTTTGCTTCAGTCTTGTGTTTTTAGTCCGAGCTTATATTTTATGTTTCTGATTTCCACACGAGACATTCGTTGGCGAATAGTTTAAGAAATACAACAAATGTGTTAATTAATTTTACAGAGGACTCATTGTTTTAAGAGATTGTTAGCCCTTTGAATCTTCCCCAATACCAAGCAGCTTGGCTAATTAATAAAAAAAAGGTACAGTGAGTGAGCAAATCATTTCCAATTTGCTGCGTTCATGCATCTATCTGCTATATCCAGCTCCCAAGACTCCAAGTGGCTTGTAATAATGAATTCTGAAAACATAAATCAGCTACAACAAAGCGGGGAAACCCAGAACAGCATAATAAAAATAATAAATTCCTCCTTGGGCAAGGTCAGTGACAGCAGATGCAAAAGCCACCGGAGAACCAAGGCCCCCTTCTAAATTTGCCTGCTGTTCAACATGATAACCCCAGATCCCACTTAAACCATCTTTTTTAAAAAATAATTTTTATTAGGTATAATCTTTAAAAACATTGAACATGGCGGACTTTTTTGACATACATTTTTGTCATTACATATTATATTAAGTATTCTAAAAGGTTTTGTACATTTATATACATATATACATTTAATCTTTATACTTATTTATTCCTTTCTATTACCTTTCAGGTATATCATATAAACTCGCATATCCTTCCTGCTTTTCCTTTAGTCCTCATTCCATTTTGCAAACTCCCTTTCATTTCCCTCCAATGGTAAAATTTATTCCATATTGTATAGTATTCTGACTTGTCTTTGTCCTTCAATTCCAATGTCAACCTATCCATTTCAGCGAATTGTAATATCTATCACTTTGTCTTCTCTAGCTTTCCATTTTTGGACAAATATCATTCTTGCCGCTGTGATTACATGGATTATTAGATAGGCATCAGCTTTACTATATTTCTCTACCATTATTCCCAATAAGAACAACTCGGGTTTGTAGATTATTTTTAGCCCTATCGTTTCCTCCAACCACAACCAAATTTTATGCCAAAACTGAGCCTTTTAACAGGACCACCATACATGATAACTTAAACCATCTTGATGGTCCTATGGGGGGTTGGGGTCAGGGAGGAAAAATGAAACACACCCCTTCATAGAGGAAAAGAGCCTTTAGGTCTGCAGACCCCCAGATCTCTGGTTGGTGGAGGGCCCTTCCTGGGAGACCCTGCGGGAGCCCACCAGGGTTGGTTTTTATGGCTTGGTCTTTAACTCCTGCCAGTTGTTGTTTTCTTACTGACAATCGACAAACACATTTTGCTCATTAGGAAAGAGGTGACCAAGATTCAGCCTGACACTCAGAGGCTGCACTCTTGGGTGTCTTCGCGAATTGTACAATCAGGACTAGCATGTCTTTGTTCATCTGTTGGGCTGTTAAGGGGAGAAGTGCCACCTTCAATATCTTAATGTTGCAACTCTTTATTTTGCTGTCGAATGCCAAAAACAAGCCTGCTTGGGGGAGGGAGAGGACAGATTGTGGAGATGTTTCACTCTGGCCTGCGATGCTGAGCAAGCCGTTCTCAACCCTGGTACAGATGCAGATTAACAGAGTTGTCTGCCATGCTCTCAAGGAAAGGGAGGATTGTCTTGATTTGAGCCAACTCCTTGGTTTGGACCAGTCCTAGTTCTCTGTGTGCTTCTTAGCCCTCAGGAATGCAGTTTAGTGGAGAGAGGTTGGCCCGGTTCCCGTTTTATGGGCCTAGTTCGATCTTGTGCAATCATGTTTGATCTGAAAAAAACTCAGGGTTTAAAAAAAATTCGTTTCCTAAATTTGTTCTGGATTTTTTAAAAAAAATCTTTGTTTTGCTCTATTTGTACTTAACTGCAATTCTTGACACATACAGTACCTTGCGGGCAGGGGTGGGATTCTACCGGTTCTCACCTATTCGCTAGAACCTGTTGTTAACTTTCTAAGCAGTTTGGATAACTGGTTGTTGTTGTCTTTCTGGGGGGCATGTGACCTTTCCTTAAATTTGGATGATTTCCTTAGGGCAGTGGTAGGGAACCTTGGCTCTTTTATTTATTTATTATTATTTATTAATCAAATTTATATACCGCCCTTCTCCCAGGGGACTCAGGGCGGTGTACAGCCTATCTAAAAACCCACAAATATACAAAAATTAAAAAAGTATTAAACCAATTTGGCTGATAAATAAAAACTAAACAGGTCCCACCCCCCCACCTTAAAACCCCAATTTAAAATTTAAATACCATGGAGACCAAAATTAAAACCATTATCTCAGCCCAGGCCGGCCAGCTCAAAGAGCCAGGTCTTCAACTTATGGACTTCAACTCCCAGAATTCCTGAATGAGCTATAAAAAGTTCCCCATCCCTGGCCTACTGGTTTTTCAGTTGTGAGGGAAATCAATTTTTGATTTGAATGGGATTGTTCAATATACAAATGTCCTAATTTTTGACTTGAATGATCAATATTCTTTATATGTCCTACATTTGTATATTAAACAGTCCCGTTCAAGTCAAAAATTGATTTCCCTCACAACTGAAAAACCACTAGGCCAGGGATGGGGAAACTTTTATGGCTCACTCAGGAATTCTGGGAGTTGAAGTCCATCTGTGATAAAAGAGCCAAGGTTCCCTACCACTGCCTTAGGATATCTTGTGAGGTGAGTGAGACCAGCTGGTGTCTTTAAGTGGTGCAAATGGATCTAAGGATTGCTTCTCCTGAGTGTGCTCCTTCTGGAGAGCTTAAATGACCTCTCTGCTAAAGGGTTTCACTTTATGAGCAAGAGTTGACTGCTGATAGTTACCATTGCATTTTAACTATTTTAATTCCTCAAGGTGCTCTGGCACCCTGCCTGATTTATAACTCCGGTTGCAGGTATTTTTAATCCAGTGATTGGTATTTAGGGCAACTTTTTGCAAGCAAATAAACTTTTTGTATTTTTGTACAGGTAATCCTTGACTTACAATAGTTCATTTAGTGACCGTTCAAAGTTACTAAAATGGCACTAAAAAAAGTGACTTATGACCAGGGGTGGGATTCAAATTTTTTAACAACCGGTTCTGTGAGTGTAGCTTAGTTGGTGGGCGTGGCTTGGTGGTCATGTGACTGGCTGAGCATGGCCAATTCAATGTCACTCACATCGAGGCACGCATCTCCTCACTTGCCCTCTCATGACTGTGGGGATGCTGCAACAGTCGTAAGTGTGAAAAATGGTCATAAGTCACTTTTTTCAGTGCCATTGTAACTTTGAATGGTCACTCCACACAAGCAAAGTACCAGCAAAGGAGGGGAAAAAATTCCAGAGAGGTTCCTGAGACAGGAAGTCTATGCCTGCCAAGAACGTAATAAGGGTTAACGGAGAGGCAGTTTCTATAAGCAACACCAGAATGTTTCCTTCCTGCCTTCCTTACAGGATTAGGCCAGTAATTTCTTCTAACAACCATTTCTCCAAACTGCTTAGAATGTTAACAACCGGTTCTAGCGAATAGGCGTGAACTGGTAGAATCCCACCCCTGCTTATGACCGTTTTTCACACTTATAACCGTTGCAGCATCCCCACAGTCACGAGAAGCCAGGCAAGGAGAAGCGCTCCTTGATGTGAGTGATGTCGAGTTGGCCATGCCCACCCAGTCACATGCCCACCCAGCCACGCCTACCCAGCTGGACATCAGGACAGAGAACTGGTTGTTAAATTATTTGAATCCCACCACTGCTGGTGGGTTCTAAGCCGTGTTCTTAATTTCTCTGGTAGCCGCTTCCATCATTATAAAAACAGTTGGTCTGGAGCCTGGTAAGAGCAGTAGAGCTGTGGTGGCTGTCTCAAGGCTTCAGCCTTCTTCTCCGACAAAAATGATGAATTCTGCTCTGGAAATGTGGAGACAGCTGGGCTTTTCTCCAGATACCCATTATGTAATCATTTTCTTATAGCTCCACAGTGCTTTTCTGATGGCAGAGGGGTAGAGAAATGGATCTCCGCTTCCTGAAACAGTCAGTTGAGGACACCTTGGATTCCTAGGTGAGCTTAGTGCTGTTTACGAGACGCAGGGAGAGCTCCCAAACTTGGAGGAGGACCAGGCACATCAGCAAAGTCCAGAAGCTCCTGAGAATCTGCTAGTTTCTTTTGCTTTAATAAAAGAGCCAAATGCTTCCAGGATCCTTGTCCCATCTTCCTCGTTTTTCTGGGCTCCAGTTGTGTCTTCCAGTGTTTGGAAAAGATTGTTCTAATCACCAGGTTGAGCTTGTGGGAGTGGGGCTTTTGCATACGTGTTATGAACTCATGTATATGATCAACTAGCTGGATATCCGTGCTTCAGGGGTGGGATTCTACCGGTTCGCATCTATTCGCTAGAACCGGTTGTTAACATTCTAAGCAGTTCGGAGAGCCGGTTGTTAGAAGAAATTACTGGCCTAATCCTGTAAGGGAAGCAGGAAGGAAACATTCTGGTCTTGCTTACAGAAACTGCCTCTCCGTTAACCCTTATTACGTTCTTGGCAGGACTAGACTTCCTGATTCTGAAACTTCTCTGGAGTTTTTTCCCCCTCCTTTGCTGGTACTTTGCTTGTGTGGAGTGACCATTCAAAGTTAGAATGGCACTGAAAAAAGTGACCTGTGACCATTTTTCAGACTTACGACTGTTGCAGCATCCCCACAGTCATGAGAGGCCAGGCGAGGAGATGTGTGCCTTGATGTGAGTGATGTTGAGTTGGCCATGTCCAGCCAATAACATGACCACCAAGCCACATCCACCAACTTATCCACGCCCACAGAACTGGTTGTTAAAAAATTGGAATCCCACCCCGGGCATGCTTCACTACGAAACTATGTGGTCAGCCTTAGTTTTTGGGGAGGAAAATAAGGGGGCGGGGGGATTCTGCCTCTGCCTACCAGTATCCATCAGTATTCATCTGGCTAGCATCCTGTCAGTGTGTGAAGGAGTTGAGGGCTGTTTGGAAACTGAAACAGTATTTGCTGTGTGAGCAAGGAGACAGCAAGGAGCCTGGGCGTGGCTTAGCTCAACTGTTCTGTACTAAAGCTGCTTGGCACTCTGAAACTGAAACTGGAACTCCTCTCCTTTGCTTGTGTTTTGCATTAGGAACAAATTTCTTTTCAGGTGGGGAGGGGGAGAAGAACTCCTTAGCATCAGAGCGTGTTAATAATAATAATATATGAAATACTAATGTTCTGATGGTCATTTTGGAAAAATTCTTTCTTAGTGAGCACCTAGAAGCCAAGAGGAACATACGTGCCAAATTTCAAGATTGTAGGCTTTACGGTTCTGAAGATTTCATGTTGATGCGTGAGTGGTATTATATAGCGGTATATAGTGATATACCACTATATAATAGGTATATGGTGGTATATATAATACCACTGACGCATCAACATGAATATTATATATGTTTTCATAGAAATGACCCTAATACACCAAGACCTGCACATATATACATACATACATACATACATACATACATACATATTAAATCAGACTTAAAGAGGTGAGAGACTTTCCCAGAAACACAGCCAAAATCTGCTTTTTTTCAAGCTGAGGACCTTGGTTGGTTTACAAGGCTGATATGCCGGAATGTTGAGAAGACAACCCTCGGGAGGCTGTTAGTTTTCATCTTGAAAGTTTTTCCTGGGAGAAGTTCCTGTCTGACTTATTTTTCCTGTTAAGCTGTTTTAGAGAGACAATATTTCAATAAAGCTTTTGTAACACCTTCCTGTGAACCTGATTTCTGGATCTGGTTGTCCTGAGGCTGGGGAGAGCCTGGGATCTGAGTTTCTGTTCGTTGATTTGGAATTTTTAACAGCTTCCGCTACATCAGCGGAATGCCTGGGTGCCTAGAAAGGCTTCAGAATGAGTTGGGTTGTGGTGGAGTAATGCTTGGCATGTTTTGTGTACTCTCTCCTACGTCACAATAAGAAGGAAAGAAGCAGGGGTGGGGTTTCTGCCCAGTTCTGTCCACCTCTGTAGAACCGGTAGCTTTGAAGAGCAGCAGACATAGAACTGGTTCTATGTCTGCTGATGTTTTTGCCCACCTGCCCACCCGGGCTCTTACCTGACCTTTATTTCCTCATTTTTTTCAACTTCAGCTGCCATGCGAGGCAGGAAAAAATGGCTTTTTGAAAGGCTGCTTCTTTGCACGCAGTGTGCTGATGACGATTTACAGGTGTGCGTCAGCAGCGTGCAGGGAAGCACACTGTAAATCACCAAACCTCGTAAATGATCGAACTGGTAGTTAACTCTGTCGGATCCCACCCCTGGAAAAAAGCCCATCAGGGAGGACTGCTGGGGGTTTACAGAGGTTTGGGAGTGCCCCTTGCTAAGATTCTGTGAAGTTCAGAGGACCCCCAAATCCCACTCTTGGCTGGCCCCGCCCACCCCACCACGCCCCTCCCAGGAGTCCCCACGTGGCCCATTTTGGATGCAGGTAACTACAGGGTGCACGTGGAAGTTTGGGGAGGGCAAAAAACGGGCCTCCCAGAAATTTGGGAAGGCCAGAAATGATCCTGTTTCTGGCTTCCAAAGAGCTTCCGGAGCACGGAATTATTGTTTTTGGTGCAGGAGGCCAACTAGGCCACGCCCACTATGGCCACGCCCACCCAGCAACCAGGCAGAGAACCCTTTGCTAAAATTTTTGCAGCCCACCCATGAAGCCCATCCTTTGGCATCCAGGCCACAGAGTTAGTTGGGGGGTTGGTTTTTGCTGTGGGCTTCCTAACGCCCGATCCCAAGAAAAATAAGGCCAAAGGAATGTTTTTTTTAAAAAAAAAATCCCTACTTTCGTAAAAACAATCTCCTAACAAACAGTGAAAGCCGCAGCTCAAGGCATATCTTGCAGTCTGTCAGTCTCAACTTCAAGTCCCTAACATGGAACTTGAACAAAGATGCAACAGCAGTGGAGGCACGGCAGCGCAGGCCATGAACTTGGACTTTTTGATATCTCCATAACGTAGCTGTGCAGCATGGTTTTTGCTTTTGGCAGCCTGCCTGTGAAGTTCAACATGCAAACTCCTTTTGTTGCTGGACAATAACAACATGACCTGCCCTTGTGTCTCAGCAGAGTTTGCATTTCATTTATTTGCCTAATTAAGAGGCATTTTGTGGCACAGAGCCTATGCAGGGTGACTCTCCCCTAGCAAACTAGGAGGAAACAGCAGCCCAAGTTTTATTTTTCTTATCTCTTCCATATAGTTCTCTGCTTTTGAGCATCTGCTTTAGGGATTCTCCCTCACCTCCTCCCCAAATATCAACTGGCTGCAGACAGGGAAGCGCTTAGATCAGTGGTGGCTAACCTTTTGGGACTCCAGTGCCCAAAATTGTGCGGGAGTTTGCACGCTCGTGCTCGTGTGCCAGCACCCAGAAGGCAATGCGTGCCTCCCCACGCCCCTACACATGCACGTGCAATCGCCCCACCCCGCCACCGCCCCTTAACCTGCACTGCACATCACAGCTGATTTTTGGCCTCCTAGAGACTTGAGGAAGGCCTCTGCAGGCTTTGCAGGCCGAAAACTAGCCCCATTTCGTCACTTCCAGTATTTTCGGAAAAACAGGAAGTGATGAAACAGGGCTCGTTTTCTGCCTGCAAAGCCCGCAGAAGCCTTTGGGAGGCTGAAAAAGGCCTCAAACTCGCCGAAAATCAGTTGTGAGGCACCCGCATGCGCAGTGAGGTACGTTTGCTTGCAACTTGCGTGCCGGCACAGGTGGCTCTGCGTGCCCCTTGTGGCATGCGTGCCATAGGTCCGCCATCATGGGCTTAGATTTTGTCAAATCTTTCCCTTTATGGGCTGACTTTGCTCAAAGTTTTAAAATAAACCCACCCATCGGGTATGATTTTTATTAAACTCTTTTTAAAAAGGGTAATAACAAGACAAATAAATGAAGAAGTTTAACCATGAAGTGAGTGAAAAAAAGAAAAGGGAAAAATGGAAAAAGGAAGAGAAAAGTTACAATGGCACTCACAAAGTAACTTACGACAGGGTCCTTCCAATTATGACCGTTGCACCCTCCGTGTGGTCACTTGATTGTGATTCAGATGCTTGATGACTGGCAGGCACTTATGACAGCTGCCCGAGGTCCCAGGCAAGTCACATGATAACCCTTTGTGTCCTTCCCAGCTGGCTTCCAACGAGCAGTCAGCGGGAAAAACTTCAGATTCCCTGAACTATTGTTTGATCTCTCTGGCCAAAAAATAAGGGTAGTCAAATTAGGCATAACTCACTTAACGACTGCAGCACTTAGCAGCGGAAGTTCAAGTCACAATTGCGGCCATAAGTCAAGGACTAGTTGTATTCTAAAATATCTATCTTTTGCACTGGGACTATTACTCCCTGTAAGGCTAGAATGGGAACCTGGGTGTCAACTTGCAAATGACTTCAGCTGAGGCCATGCTTACTTCTGCTTCGTTTCTCGGTTGGCCTTCGAGGGGGAGGGGGGAGAGTATGAGAGGGAACTCAGGAATGTGGTGCCTCAACCGGCTAACCCAGTGGTGAGATTCAAAAATTTTTTACTACTGGTTCTGTGGCCGTGGCTTGGTGGGCGTGGCAGGGGAAGGATACTGAAAAATTCCCATTCCCTCCCCACCCCACTAACCTGCTTTCCAGCTCCATTCTCCTGTGCAGGGCAACCAAAGGAGACCCAGCCAATCAGCTGTGGATGTGGCTTGATGGGTGTGGTGTTCTGAGGGCGTGGCTTGGTGGCTTGGTGGGCGTGGCAGGGGAAGGACACTGCAAAATCCCCCTTCCCTCCCCACCCCACCCCACTAACCTGCTTTCCAGCTCCGTTCTCCTGGGCAGGGCAACCAAAGGAGACCCAGCTGATCAGCTGGAACTCAATGGGAGGCGGAGAATAAATGGGCGCGGGGCCAGTCCGAGGTGAGATTTGCCGGTTCTCCGAACTACTCAAAATTCCCGCTACCGGTTCTCCAGAACTGGTCAGAACCTGCTGAATACCACCTCTAGGCTAGCTATAACATCTACCAGCCGGTGTGTGAACCAAGGTCATGTCAATGAACAGTTTTCAAAGTTGAATGGGAACCTACGTCTGGACCAGAGGTGGTCTTCAGCCGATTCTGACCAGTTCTGGAGAACCGGTAGCGAAAAATTTGAGTCGTTCGGAGAGCTGGCAAATACCACCTCTGGATGGCCCCACCCCCATCTCTTCTCTGCCTCCCATTGAGTCCCAGCTGATCGGCTGGATCCCCCTTGGTTGCCCTGCACAGGAGAACGGAGCTGGAAAGCAGGTTAGTGGAGTGAGGAGGGAAGGGGGATTTTGCAGTATCCTTTCCCTGCCATGCCCACCAAGCCACGCCCACAGAACCGGTAGTAAATTTTTTGGAATCCTACCACTGATCTGCACTGCTTGGCCTATGTGACTTGAGGGACAAAGGGTTGGGTGGGGAGGTCTTATTCTTTTAATTATCCCTAAAGCATGGGGAATAATTTTAAAGCTAGATTCCTCCTTCTTAAGTGCCGAATCTGATAGGATGTACTCAATAAAGGATCTCTTGAACCTGAACAAAGCATCAGACTTCCTGGAGTTCATTAATCGGAACGATGACATCGGGCGTTTTTAAGTTTCAAAAGTTGCAGTGTAGTTTCCTCAAGCCTGGCTATTCTCAAAATGTGGTCAGGGATCTCTGGGGGTCCCAAAGACCCTTTAGGCGGGGGGGGTCCATGAAATCAAAGGAATAATTTTTAAAATAGTAAATGTTGGTAGATATAAGCCTCTCAGGGTTCTCCATTATTTTTAACAATGCAAAGAGGGTCTAGCAAAAATGAGAGTGTGGCCAGCTATGGTCCCTACTCACAGTCACTCATGCCTGGTTACTTCCCATCTTGATTATTGCAATGCATTCTACATGGGGCTGCCCTTGAAGAACATACGTAAAGTCCAGTTGGTGCAAAATGCAACCGCCTGCATGGTTTTGTGTAGACCCCGGTGTGCACATGTGTCACCTGTCCTGCAGGATCTGCATTGGTTGCTGATTTGCTTCCGGGCGTAATTCAAGGTGCTGGTTGTCGCCTTCATGGCTTGGGACCAAGATTATCTGAGGGATCGTCTCTTGCCGCTCACATCTACTCAACCCAGTAGAGTGAGGAGGCAGGGAATGTTGCGGGTCCCATCCCCGAGGGTGGAACCCAGAAGAAGGGCCTTCTCCGTGGTGGCTCCCTCTCTCTTGAACATCATTCCCCCAGAGATTAGAATTGCCCTCACTCTAGCACTCTTCCGGAAGGCACTGAAGACCTGGTTCTGCCAGTGGGCCTGGGAAGCTCAGAGCGGGATGGAGCCCATCAAATGGCTCATGTGATCTGCTGTCGTCGGGATGGGGGTGCGTGAGAGATGGTCCCGCCCTCCTAATTTTGTTCTATTGTACTTTACTAATTTATTTGATTCTTTTTGTTAGTTTTTATTGTTTTTTATTTTTATTTTTGTTTTATATATGGTTTGTGTAAGCCGCCTCAAGTCACAATGGGCAAATAGGTGGCAATATAAATTTAAATAAATAAAGAATGAATGAATGAATGAATGTGCTTGCTGGAACAGTTGTTGACGCTTTTGCTAGAAATCCCTCAAACTACACTGAGTTGAAGGCAGACCAGCATTTCTGCACTTTCTGCACTCAGGCAATTTGCTTACTTGAAGGATTCAGTTATGGTTATCGTAAGCACAAAGTAAACAACTCCACAGTGATTTCCTGTTTTACACGCAAATTAACATTTTTCTGCAAAATCTGTAAGCTGAAGGAGGACATACTGTACTTCGTTGTGGCAAAGGCAATTTTCTTAAATGTTTTCTGATGCTTGATAACGAGACAGACAAATTTGGGGCTGGGAAAGTTCAAGAAAGAGAAATCTAGGGTTTAATAGAGTGGAGGTATGTCAGGAGTGTCACTGTCTTCCCATTGACCAGTGCAGAACTGTGGTGGAATGAAGTCTGGATTCCCAAAGAGAGGAGCCGCATTCCAGAGGAGCAAGAGACAGTGAAGTTTAGATCGTTGGGTTGGGAGGAAGAGAGTTAAGATGGCGGCTCCCTAGCAATTCTCAGAGCGTGTCTTTAACGATGAAAGATAGTTGCCTCAGTTTGGCAAGATTTCCATGTTTTTTTAGTCGAGGAACAAGAAGGGAAACTACTTCAAAGTTACCCTGCATGTCTTCCTTGGTTTGGGGGAATGAAAAGAATCGAGGAATGGTGTGCTCTCTACAACGACATATAATGTGGTGTGAAACTTCACGGTTATTTTCTTTTAGTGAAGGAAACATGCGAGATGTGTAATCCATTCCACGTGCGAGATGTGTAAGCCATTTTTTTTTTTAAAGCCAGCAGACTCATTTTGGCAAATGGCCCTGAATCAGTAGGTCAAATACTTTTATACCTTTTAAAGTTGAATTTGAATTATTACTCTTTGAGTCAGGCAGGCAGGCTGGCTCGGAGGCTGAGTTGTTCCTACCCTGAAGAACGATGACCATGAACGCAAGAAAGGGAAGAATTAATTCAGCCCAACGGCAAGGCAAGATTCTTAGTTTATTGGGAGATTTGACTCAGATGCGCAAAGCAGCAGATCAAAAGCAAGTAGACTTTTAAAATATAATGGGCATCGTCTAAAATGTTGATTTAAGACAAACTTGTCTATGATAGCAGGGGTGGGATTCAAATTTTGTAACAACCGGTTCTGAGGGCGTGGCTAGGTGGGCATGGCCATGTGACAGGATGGGTGTGGCTTCTGTTTTTTTTGCAGCCCTTCCCCCCCCATTTTGGGGGGCTTCTGGGCCTCAGAGAAGCCTCCTGGGGGGGGGGGGCATTTTTGCTCCCAGAAAGCTTCCCTGGGGCTTAGGAAGGAAAAAATACTGAGCATGGGAGGGCATGCAGCACCCCCCTGCGCTCCATTTTGGGGCCTTCTGGTTGCCAGGGAAGCCTTCTGGGAGCAAAAACGCCCCCCCCCCAGGAGGCTCCCCTGAGGCACAGGAGGGGGTGTTTTTTGCTCCCAGGAAGCTTCCCTGGGGCCCAGGAAGGCAAAAAATGGAGCCCCCCCCCTCATTTTTTTTTTTGGCCTTCCTGGGCCTCAGGGAAACTTCCTGGGTGAAGCAGTAAGTAAGTGAGGAGAATCCTGGCCCAGCTGATCATAGGAACAGCTGATCGTTGGGAGCGGAAAAAAGTACCTTAAGGAGTGACTGGGTGGCAAAGAACGCAGTCAGCTATGTTGGGCCTGCACGCAATGTTGCACATGTATGATAAGGACTGACTGGGCAGGGAGGAGAGGGCCGGGCAGAGAGGGGGCCAGCCAGGGTCGATTTGCCGGTTCTCCAAACTGTACAGAATCATAACAACCGGTTCTATAGAACCGGTCCAAATCTGTAGAATCCCACCCGTTTGATAGGCATTGTGCACAGACTAATCTTTTAGGGGGGAAATGTATTTCTTTTGTGGCTAGGGATCCACAGAGGAACATGTTGTCAGTCTCCAAGGGAGGGCTGGGCGGTTCATTGACTCTCTTCCAGACTTGCCAATCAGAAACCGGGACAAGCAGGGACTGGAAGGAGGCAGAATTCTGTAGGAGACCATCAAGCTAATTATCTCCTGTAAAAATGCACAAGCAGGCTCACCGCCTGGCATCGTCATTTTTTATTCATTAATTGAAAGTGCCACTTGGCTTTTTAAAAAAAATATATATCACAAAATGTTTCTAATGATTATGAAAGCAGAAGATGAAGCCAAGAAGGATTTTTCTTCTTCTTCTTCTTCTTCTTCTTCTTCTTCTTCTTCTTCTTCTTCTTCTTCTTCTTCTTCTTCTCCTTCTTCTTCTCCTTCTCCTCCTTCTCATTATTATTATTATTATTATCATCATCATTATTATTATACACAAAAATGACAGTATACACAGCAGACGAAATAACCATGCTGGGTTTCGTATCACAAATCACTAGTCGAACACTTCCCAAGTGTTTAGGACTGCGTGATGTATCAGTGGATTATGCGAGCAGATCCCAGTAAGGTGGCTTTCTGCAGCTGACCAATGGTGATCTTGTTAGCGCCAATTGCTTTTAAGTGCTTGCCTAGGTCTTTAGGCACAGCACCCAGTGTGCCCATTACCACTGGAACCACCTGCACTGGTTTATGCCAGAGTCTCTGCAGTTCGATTCTCAAGTCCTGATATCTGGTGATGATGATGATTACCATTCCTTGCTTTTAAAGACTAAGCTGTTCAAAGACATTTGTAATCAGGTGCCTTCTAAATCAGGGGTCTCCAATCTTGGCAACTTTAAGCCTGGCATACTTCAACTCCCAGAATTCCCCAGCCAACAAGGCAATAATGGGAGTTGAAGTCTGCCAGGCTTAAAGTTGCCAAGATTGGAGACCCCTGTTCTAAATTATATAAATTAACAATAAAAAATGATGTAAACAGCATTCTAAAATTGGATAACTGAGCTCTGGAAAAGTCAACTCAACCAAATCTCCCTCCCTCCCTACCCCCCCGCCCTCTCTCTGTAAAATTGTATAAGTAAATGACAAAAAAACTTGGAAGGGGAGAACAGGTTAGCATAGGTTTAGTCAGGATACTTTCTTTGTCTTTACTTATTTATTTGGGGATTTTATACAAATCACACAGAGATCCACCTGCATTTTCTGGGATGGAAGACATGGGTTAACAGTCATAGCCTCCCCATAGATACCTATGCAGACCAGGGATGGGATTCTACCAGTTTGCACCTATTTGCTAGAACCCATTGTTAACATTCTAAGCAGTTCGGAGAACTGGTTGTTAGAAGAAATTACTGGCCTAATCCTGTAGGGAAAGGCAGGAAGGAAACATTCTGGTGTTGCTTACAGAAACTGCCTCTCTGTTAACCCTTATTACATTCTTGGCAGGACTAGACTTCCTGTCTCAGGAACTTCTCTGGAGCTTTTTCCCCTCCTTTGCTGGTACTTCGCTTGTGTGGAGTTACCATTCAAAGTTACAATGGCACTGAAAAAAGTGACTTATGACTGTTTTTCACACTTACGACTGTACAGCATCCCCACAATCATGAGAGGCCAGGCGAGGAGATGCGTGCCTCGATGCGAACGATATTGAGTTGGCCATGCCCAGCCAATAACATGACCACCAAGCCATGTCCACCCAGTCACATGACCACGAAGTCACGCCCATCACCTAAGCCACGCCCACAGAACCGGTTGTTAAAAATTTTGATTCCCACCCCTAATGCAGACCTTACGGATGCACAGTTTTATGGGTTTTCCTGAACTTTGCAAAGGGTTGAACAAAATGATCTTTCTGTTCCTTTCCAGCTCTGCCTTTCCCAAATAAGTATGGAGGGATCTTGGCCACAGTTTCCTTGATCAATCAGTACTTTAACTTGAGTAATGGAACAATTAAAACGAGTGGGAAATCTGAATGTTACATGCAGGTAATAATGGAATTGTGAGTCAAAATGCAACTTGCAGCTTTGAGTGTTTAAGCTTTTAGTATTTCTTTATAGTTAGTAGGCTCGCTTTCACAGAACAATACATTTGTATTTGGAGTAATGAAGAAAGTCAATTCTATCGGGCTGGTTCCTTGCTTGTCTGCCCCCCCCCCCCCCGCCTTATCTCTGGGAACTTACCACAGCCATCAGGAGGGTGGCCTCACCCCTACCAGGCTAAGCAAATTGCCGAGGGAGCAGCAGATGGCACTGGGGCCTTGTGGCAGCCGGATCCACTCAGGCTACCAGCAAGGGAGTTTCTGCAAGGACTTTGGGGCCTTCCAACGAATTCAGATCAACCCCTGGTGGGGCTTCAACCACCCTGGGAAGAAGCTGTCCATCGCTCCCCCCACTGGCCCCAAGGATGAAGGTGCCCCCTTGTTGCTGGCGGAGGGGGCCCCAGGCGCATTTCTTCTCCCTCGCAGGGATAACACTCCCTTCTCCATGAGTCCAGTTTATAAATAGAACTGCCCTGGTGGACTTCTTTTGGCTTCCCCTGTTGTCCTCTTAGGCGAGTTATGTTTGATCCCAAAATAGAAATCTGCCAGTGGATCTGCATCGCCGGGATTTTGAAAAGTTCTCGCATAAACCAAGTTGCACTCAAGCTACGTCTTAGCAAAGAGAATGGCCGCCATTTATGCTTGCCCTTTGGAGAACCGAGGCCTTGTGATGTTCAGGGAGAGAAGGAACACGTGGAACATCATATCAGGACATTTAAGAAATAATTATAACTAAAGCATCCTCCAAGGCAGATGGGTCTTCTTGTAAAAAAAATGTGTGCATGTTTAAGGAAATCTGAATTTAAAGAGTACAACTTTAATTTAGCCAGCAGCTTTGGAAATTGTACGTCTAAGGAACATAGAGCACTTGTAAATCTTTGTGTCTATTGAAATTACACTAGTTTCAATATTTCCTAAGGCCAAATTATGTATCGGGTTGGTTTAATTAAAGTCTGTGTTTAACAAGAAGCCTTTCTTTGTAGCTTTGCAGATATAAATAACCTGGGTAACTCTCTGTGTCGTTTTTAGGCATTTAAATCTTTATAGACACCTAAAATATTTTAGAGCACCCCTTCTCCCTGGTTTTCCACAGCAAAGTCACTTGGCTTCGTTTTTTTTTTTGAGTTGGTAGCTTTATTTTTTTATTTAAGTGTTATTTTTATTTAAGTGTACTTTTATTTAAGTGTTATTTTTCCAAATCAGCCAGCAGAGAGCACTTCCTACAGCTTAATATCAGAAGGAAGAAATCAAATCAAGGGAAGAGACTGGATTTCTCCTGTTCTTAGTCTGTTAAAAAGTAAAAAGGAAGGCAGAATAAATGGTTTTTGTCTATTTCTTTCATCTTGAGAGAATGAACCTTCATTTGGATCAATGTTTCCCAACCTTAGCCAATTAAAAAAATGGGTGGACTTCAACTCCCAGAATTCCTCAACCAGCTATGCTTTACCTATGCTGGCTGGGGAATAGAAGTTCACCCACCCTCAAATGGCGAAGGTTGAGAAACACTGCTTTGGACTATGCCACATCATCCTACAGGTACAAATGCTTCCATCTAGCACCAATGTCTAGTAGTTTTCCACCTACAGACTGATCTTTCTAAGGGTGGAGATGGAAACACACATATAGAGGAGAGAGATTCCATTGTGTGACCAAGTACATTCTGGACTGTTGGAACCAAGGAAGATCAAGTTCTTTTTGTCAAAGATTACAGATTTTAGACTGGAAGTCACTCTCTCTGTTTTGCCACAGTCATGGCGGTGCTGGGAATGATAAGTCAGGAGAACATCAACATGTCTTTGTTCCTGGTTCTTCAGTTAAGTGTTTCTTGGTCTACTTTGACCCACAGAATATCTCCAGTCCTATAGGGCACTTGGTTTTCACTCAGTACTTTTTGAGTTTGTCTTCTTTGGATAAAAATAATATATAAAAAATAATATTTAATCAAATGTTGTTAGAAGATTCAATGATTCATAGATTGTATATAACAATGTCTGCCTCTAAAACTTTTCCTGATTCTAGCAAATAGACTGGTTGCAGTGGTCACATCATAAATGAGTTTAGTGTGTGAAAATGTCACCGGTCTTGTTAGAACTACATACCTAGTACTGAATACAGTTGCTTATTGTAGCCAGGGTGGTGTACTGTAGCAAAGAGTGCATATACAGTGCATTGCACACCCTTCAAGCAGTACCTGGTCTGCCAGATTATTAAGGAATTGGAGTCTCACAAGATGTTGAGCAGCCAGCCCAAGGTGATGGCTTGCAGAAGGCTTGATCTTCAACTCCCTTCCTCTCCCAGGCCTCAAAGCCTTTGGCATGGCCAACCAGAGCTTCAGAAGGATGCTAGCTGATCTAGAGCTAGAGAGGCTAAGTGGGTTGAAGATGCAGGCTATTCTGCTCACAGGTTGGCTTAGGAGAGGAGCAGAGCAATGGAACCGTTGTCTAGGAAGGCCTTGAAACTAGATTTAGTTACAAAAATTGTCAGAGAGATGAATTCAAAGGAAGCCCTGCTGGTACCGTGGAAGTCAATTGCTAGTTGGAATAAACCTCCTTCTCCTCTTTCTTGCTTATTGTACCCTATGACTTATCATTAAGTGTTGGACCTGATGATTCTTGTCTCTTGACGAGTGTACCATTTTTTTTATGTACACTGAAAGCATTTGCACCAAGACAAATTCCTTGTGTGTCCAATCACGCTTGGCCAATAAAGAATTCTGTTCTGTTCTGTTCTGTTCTACTCTACTCTACTCTACTCCTCCTCCTCCATCACCATCACGATTCAGCCTAGCAGCAAAAGGATACTCATTCCTTTGATGTCACATGTCTTCTCTCGGTTGCTGGCTGGACGCCTCCGTTTTGTGACCTGGGCTGGTGGCCTGCTTGGCCTTCATTTGCCTCCACCTCGAGGCCAATGAGCAGACCTGCATTGCAGTGGCTCCCCTCCTGCCTTGCCACGCTGGAGGGTCCTGAATGGGGGCTCTGGGGGAGATGCTCCGGAAAAGCGTACGCAGGAGCAGCACCTATTCACGGGGCCTTGGGATATATAAGGGACACAGAATGTAAGGAAAAAAGGGGGTTTTCCCCACCACCACCAACCCACTCTTGAAAGGGGGCAGGGTTTAGAAGTGACACAATGGTGCTGCTGCCCACCATTTTCTGCATTACCTGAGAGCCCTGAGGTGCTTTGCCAAAGCCGTTTTCTGGACAAATGCCATCAGTTGTGGGGGTTTTGGTCCTGACATCCCTCCCCTCAAATGCCTGGGGATGTGAGATGGGAGCCAGGGAGGACCCTCAATAAATATCCCATTGACTGACAACACAGTGAGGGCCACAGCCAACCTGTTTTGTGGATACGTTAGACCGACTCTTCACAGAGTAAGTAAGGGAAGTCAGCGTCAGGAGGGCTGGGGGGTGGAGATGGGAGCGGTCGCCCTTCGGGCAGGTTCTCTGGGCATCTGATCTCCTGCGAGCGCAGAGCCGCTGTTGAATCGATCAAGCAAGCAGTGAAGATCCGGCTGCAGATCCCAGCCCAGCCCACCCCGCCCGTCTCCCCTTCCCGGCTCTGGCGGCGGGAGCCGCTTTCACAGCACACGGGCTGGCGTTCTGTGCGCGGGCAAGCGCTCCGCTTGCCTCAACGCCGCCGGCTTCTCCATCCACCAGGAGGAGCAGATCATTGGCTGGCCCGGCCACCTTCGGAGGAGACTTGTCAGCGACCGGCCGCCGATCGCTCTGCTGGCGGAGAGCATTCGGAGTGGAGGAGGCTCTCGGGGCGGACCGAGCAAGCGGACTCTTGCCAAGAACCTGCCCCGGGGACGACGGCGGTCGAACAAAGCAAGCGAGGAGGAAGCGGGTGGAATCGTGGCTTGTCTCGGCTCCTGAACAGAGAGAGAGGCAACAAACATACAAACAAGGCAATTCCTGAGTGGAAGGCGGTGGGCTCTCCTGGGAAGAGCCGGGGCCGGGTTCAAGCGGACTTATCCGGTTCCTTGTCTGAGAAACGACCTCGGCACATGGGCTTTGCTTTCCACCGCCTCTGGATCTTGGAATGCCAGGAGAGATCGGTGGAGGAGTATTTTCCTGGGCTGAAAAATGAGTGAAGAAGCCAAAGAGAAGCCAGCGAAACCTGCCCATCGGAAGAAGAAGGGCAAAAAGGTAAATAAATCAACCTCCCCCCCCCCCAAAAAAAAACCCCACCACCCTTCTTCCATTGCCTTTTATTTTCTCCTGTCGCGAGTGGGGCTGTCAGGGCATCGCCTCGGGTTTTCTGGCAAGAGGACAGAAGATGTTGTTTGTTGCAAAGAGGCGCCGATGGGTGTGTTCCCTTGCCGGGAAGCAAGTGTTGCTTTGCGATGGCTTTTGTGTGGTCGAATTGCTGACATGAAAGGCTCGGGAGAGGTTTCAAGAAGGGGAGATCTCTGCCTGGGCGCAGAGACAAACCCCCCCACCCCTCCTGCCCATCCCACCCAAGCGGAGCCTTTTTAATTTGGGCAGGGCTTTTTTTTTTCTTTTTCAGGATCTGAACCGAGAGGAAAAGCAACTTTCTCTCCAAAACCTGGATTTGAGGATGGGCGTTTCTGTTTTTTAATGGTGGAGAATCTCACAGATGGCTCTTCAGTGAATTGCCAGAAGGGAGGGTTTGCTTTCCCGTATGGATACTTGGCTTTGGTTGAGCCCTTCTATGAAATATTCGGTATATTAAAAGCAGGTAAACATGTTAGTGAGTTCCCCGTGACACCAGTTGCAACCCTCAAGCCCTTATCAATCCATGCAATTCCACTAAATGGAGCTACTCAGAGGGTAAAACGGACAGCGCTGGGTGGTCTTTCTTCTTGCAAGCCACCTTATCGGGTGGAAGGTCCCAATTCCCATGGACACCGAGGTGGAGAGGTGCCTGCTGGAACTCCCTGGTAAACATTGTAGGCTAATATTTTTTTTTTTTTCCACCAGCAAGTGGGACTCAGCCTCTCAGAATAAATCCAAACAGCGGGGTTTAACTGATCTCTTCCACAGGTGGGATCGCCTACGTAATAAATTAGTGCCGAGAAAATGCCCATTTTACAGAGGTATCGATTGGCATTTGAAAAGGAAATCAGATATATACCCCTAAACATCTAAAAAACATATTGTATATTTTGTTTCAAAAGAAAAAAGCTAGAGAACATTCTTAATGATCAATCCATACTATTGGAGCATTTCTCTTGATAGCATGGCAGTCTTTTAAGGGCTGGGCAAATGATTTGCTGTAGGTTTTATATTTTGAAAGTTTGTGTGGTTTTTTTTTCTTCTTTAATGTATGTTACTGTAAGGTGTTTACAGCTGTTTTTTACGCGCAAAATAATATGAAGTGAATGTCTCTGCTAGAAATCCCTGTGCGCTGGAGAAATATCTCTGAGCTTTGAGGAAAGGTGACTACGTCCATTAAACATGGAGGGGTTTCTGTTTCAGGATCTTGAAGTTCCAGTTGCCTTGAGAATAATTCAGGTCCAAGAGCAGCCATGACCTTACTGCCCAAACTCAGTTCTTGGGGTTAAGGTAGATCTAACCTGCAGACATCATGTGTCTCCCTTAGGATGCTTTCTTAGGGAAGAATGGATGGGTTAGGACAGCAGGGTCATATCCAACGCCCAAAATGTGACCCTCTGGAGCTTCAGAGACAAAGTTCCAATGCCAAATTGGACATCTATGTTTTGTGATCTTCTTGTGACCTCCTGTGTGTCCTCGCTTATGAAATTGTGATGTTTCGTGCTACGACCAGTAGGGAAGTACCCAAAACGAGGTGCTTAGTCATTGTTTTTCAGCTTGCAATGCTCTTTCCTACCTCTTGCATATCATGGAGGCCCATTGAGCAGAGCTTGGGAGAGGTTGGGTGGGGTGTTGGCTAACAAGCGATATTTTTGCAAGGCTCATCAACATGTTTATTTTAACATGGTGCAACATTTCAGGATCTAAAAAAAGGAGCCTTTTTTTCAGTTTAAAATAGAAAACTCTGGGATGTTGCATTTTGCACCTTTGACTCTTCTTTGTAAATTATGGCTTGGAATGAAGCTGTCAGAAACTTGCTTCTTCTAATAAACCCAGCTTGTTATCAAACGGTTATGAGAACTGGATTAATTCCTTGGTAGAAAGTCCAGCAGTTTCTCCTTCATAATATTGTGGTTAGTTAGTTCTATGCCTAGTTGACTTTGCTCTTTTTTTGAGTCTTGGAAAAGACTTGAGATGATGAAAATTAATGGATGATATACTGAAGCACTCACTTTAATTAACAGAGGAAAATTTCCCAAAGTTTTTGGAAGGAAGCTGCATATCTGAGAGCCAAATTAATAAGCTTCTTTTTAGAAATGTCCAGACTTGAGACTGTATCTGGAAAAACCAAGCGGAACCTACAGCAATTTCCTGTGGTTTATTTATAAAAGGAGATATGATACTAGCATGACATAGTTCACACATCCTGCGGGTGCTTCCTAATCTAATACCGGCATGGCAAATAAGGGAATGTGAGAACGAAATTTTGTTCACATTTATTCTGGTTTTACTTTCATTTTAGGTTTTGGGCCTGCATAGCATGGAGGGAAATGGAGAAGGATGCTCTTGACTTATTCATTTAAAAAAAAAACAAATTTAGGGTGCAAACTGCATTTAATTTAGTAAGACTTGTGAGAAACCAAGCAAGTGTTAAGGTTGTGCTGGTCCCTTACCGGATCTGGTTTTAATTCAGCCTTTTTAGACAGAGTGCAAAGTCATGACAAGAAGCCAGGCCGAAGAGAAGGAGGAGGAGAAACGGTGTTTTAGAAAGTCAGGCTAGAAAATTTCAAGCTCTCATCAGAAACAGGAGACGGCATTTGGCAGAGATGTAGGAGCAGGCATGGCTGATAAAGAGTATGCGAGAGGGAAGGCTGACTCGTAGCTTCTCGGAAGTGCCAGATTCCAACAAAGCCGGCTGGTCTTAGGTGAGGGGGCAGAGTGAAGTTCAGATCTCCCCACTGGCCATTTGATACTACTCTCTGATGTTCTCCTCAGCAGCAGTGGGATTGAACTGGAGAGAGAGGTAAAGGGTTACAGCCTAAAACTCCCATTTAAAATGTGCCTCTCGAAGGGGCTGAGGATCTTTTCATCCTTGGAAAGAGGGCCGTAGGTTAAATGCTTGGGGTTTTTTTTTTCCCCACAGTCTTCAAATGTCCAATATTTGAGGGGCTGCCACAGAGAAGAGGAAGAGGTCAAGCTATTTTCTAAAGCACCCAAAGGCCAGACAAGGAATAATGGATGGAAATTGAACAAGGAGAGAGATTCAACCTGGAAATGAGGAGAAACTTTCTGACAGTGAGAACAATCAACCAATGGAACAGAATTTGCCCTTGGAAGTTGTGGGAGCGCCATCATTGGAGACTTTCAAGAAGAGATTGGACTGCCATTTGTCAGAAATGGTGTAGGGTCTCCCGCTTGGATGGGGGGGGGGTTGGACTAGATGACCTACAAGGTCCCTTCCAACTCTGATTATCTATCTCATTTCCCCCATATTTTTTGTTTGTGGACTTGCAATCATGCTGACAAGCCCTCCTTGGAAATAAGGTCACCCTAGGAGTCCTCAAAGCTTCATCCAACCATACAAGAGAATAAGCTGGGAGTGCACAAGTAACACTGGGGGAGACATCGCAATCTGGAAGCTGTGAAAGAGTTGCTATTTGCTCCTGACTTTTAGGAATGTGCAAATGAATGAGTTTCTTCATCTCTGGTGATAGATGGTGTGCATAAGTGCACCATCGTGCCTCCCGTCCCTGTCCTATTGTCCCCATTTATTCGTACCCATTTCCTGTATTCTTACTCATGTTTATACTTCTACCTATTATCTTGTAAGCGATTGACAAATCAAATAAATCAATCAAATAAATAAATAAGTATCATGTGGAAAGATTACTTAAAATATAAATTGGTTCGGGATCAGTTTCTTGAAGCGTCTGCTTCAAGAAGTGTGTTATTTATATGGCATGAAAAGATGATGATGCATTAAAATAACACCAGTTTCATGGAAAATTACACACAAAGTTGTTATGCATTGATATAGACACAGGAAAGCCTGGAGGATTCTCTTGTTGGAACACCCTTATGAGCAAAAAGATGCTCGTCAGAAACCATGATCATTAAGCCAACAAAAGTCTGCAACAAAAAACCAGATTTTAACCCCATGGTTGCAGGGTCCGTGGTTTGTGCCATGTGGTCCCCATGCAAGCATTCATTCCAAATGGAGTGGAGGAAATCGCCTTCCATTGGCCTACCTTCATGGCCTTCTGTTAAAAACCAGTAGCGTGGACATCCATTGTGCTCACCTGTGGGCAGAGCAGGTCCTGGATGGGGTCACACACAAAAAAGGAGAATGTTTAGGTTGACATGATGGCATTAAGGGTGCTCTCAGTCAGCTGCAGGTCTGTTTTCAAACCACTGAGTGGAGTGTATTTGAACATCAAGACCTGCATGAATACAAGGATATTCTCCTACACTGAAAGTGTGTACTGACAGCGTAACAACGGACAGAGTCTATGGGAATTGTAAACCCTGGATGACTGCCGAGGTACAAACACTTCTGAGAGCCCAGGATTCTGCCTTTAGAGAGGTCAGGGCAAACCTTAGAAGAGGCAGGAGCCTCTGTGGCGCAGTGGTTAGAGTGCAGTACTGCAAGCTACTTCTGCTGCCTGCCTGCTGCTTGCAATTTAGCAGTTCAAATCCCACCAGGCTCAAGGTTGATTCAGCCTTCCGTTCTTCCAAGGTGGGTCAAATGAGGACCTAAATTGTTGGGGGCAAGAGGCTGATTTTGTAAACCTTTGTAAACTGTAAACCACTTAGAGAGGGCTGTAAAGCACTATAAGTGGTATGTAAGTCTAAGTGCTATTGCTATTAAAGCAATTTGTTGGCATTTGAGAAATTGGGCAGGAGAAGGAACAGCAGGGTTCAAGGGACAGCAGTTGCAGGATATTTTTGACAAAGGGAAAACAAACACCCTTCCCGATGATGAAATATATCTCTTCTTCTTCAGTTAAGGTTGCAGTTTCCATGATTTTGCTCAGGGGGCTTCAAACCTGACAGCTTTAAGACTCGTGGACTTCAACTCCAAGAATTCCCCCTCCAGTCATCTTAGCTCAGGAATTCTGGGAGTTGGAAGTCCACAAGTCTTAAACTTGCCAATGTTGGAGACCCTTGATTTTAGCTAGATCAGGGGTATCAAACTCAAGGCCCAGGTGCCGGATCTGGCCAGTGGGGCTGCCCTGGAAACAGTGAAGGACTGGCCCACGTGCCCCTGCAGGAGGCCGTCGCAGCCTCCCAAGCTCCATTTTCACTGACAGAACACTCAGGCCACTACAGGCGCCCCCGACACGAGTGGCCACGCCTACCCTGGCCACGCCCTCCTGGCCCTCAAGGTCAAACACAACCCTGCCCTCAAGGAAATTGAGTTTGATACCCCCAAGCTAGATTAAGCAGATCAAGGGAATCTGCTTTTCTGTGAGTTGCTCCTCAGGGGAACATTTCGAAATAGGCCCTGTGGGTTGTGTTCTGTATTCTGTACAGTGGTAGATTTTGTCTTCTGTACAGATAGATAAACTCAACCAAACCTTCATACAAAGTCTTTATTATTGGTTCATCAGGTATCCTCATAACTCACATTTGTGATGAAGTTCTTCTTAATGTCCAATCCTTTGCATATCTGTCTTGTAGGTAAAAAGATGGTTATCTCCTTATCCCTTTCCTCCCATCTCGTAGCGGTAGAGGTAGAGCAGTTACCACGAGTCCATGAGTTCAGGCAAGAGTGAAGAACCCCCACCCCCAACCTATCGAGGGTCAATTTAGTGACCAATCAGGATTACAGATGTGGTCACGTGACATGGACTACATTTCCCAGGATACCTTAACTACATTTACCAGGATGCATTCCCTTAAGGGGACAGTTCACAATTGCTAATTAACTATCCAATTCCCGTACCCTGGCTGGACAGCACAGGTTGAGTTTTGCTGCCTTGCTTCTTAGAGGGCTGCAGTTATCTGACCCTGCCAGTCCTGTGAGGTAGGCCAAGTGAAGCATGACTTCAGAGATGTAAGAGAAGAGTAACAGAATCTTGAAAGCCTGCAGGAGTTTCTCTCTCTACTCCAAACGAAATCCAGGCAGGGTTGTTTTTCAGCTTCTCAGTCACACTTTCCACTTTCAAGATAATATTTTCTGAAACTCCTCTAGCAGCATTTGAGTATTCCTCCCCTTTCCCAGGTCTATATTCTTTAGGAAACACACCGGTTATGCCATTGATGCTGCTTACTTGGTTGAAGATCTTCAGCAGGGTTATTTATTCTACCATAAGGCTACATTTAGCATCTAAGCGATCACTATTACATGGTGAATGATAGATTAGATGGTCCTTGGATGTAAGTTCAGCAAAATTGTCATGCGTTCTTATAAGAGACTTTTCAGACGAGGTTGTCGTCACTCAATTTGATGCCAGAAAAATAATAATTTATAGTTACTTTTTTTTTTCCAGTCATATTTCATCTCTACTAAATGGGGATTTTCAATTTTATCCTCAAGAAGAACACAATGCATGCCAGAAATGTTTTCCTCCAGTCAAGTAATGGATTCACAGATAAGATGAAATTTGTGGAGGCCTGTCGTTACTTTTCACGGTTGGATTTTTTGGAGAAATAAATGCATGTTACTTTGCAAAATAAATATATGCCATTCCTTGAGATCTGAATGTGACAAGCCTTACTTCCAAAGAAGCCCTCAACACCTCCATGTTTTGCCTTCCCAGCCTGAAGGTGTGGTCTTCCTTTCATCTGAAAACTCAGCTTGAGATTTTGCCTTGGCTTCTGAAAAGAAGCCTTAAATTTCAGAAAAGATCAAGGGCCCTTTGAGATCAGATTTGGGTAGCAGCCAGGGATGGAGTTAAGGAATCAGCTACTCCAAAGATGCCTTCTTAAGGTTTGAGTTGAGCATAGGGGAGTGCTAAAACAATGGCTTTTATTGAGAGGGGAGAGGGAGGGAGGGAGGGAGGAGAGAGACACACACACAAACACACCAGCTTATGCTGAGCTCTCCAGGGTCCTGACCAAACCCAGATTTCTCTTCCTCTCAAGGTAAGGACCATGCCTGAGCTCCTTAGCCAAGCCAAGGTTAGGAATTCATATCAAATGCAGAATATTTATGTGGTGCTCAGTAGATTGCATTATCTTTAACCATTTGTGTTCAGATATTTGAAAGAGCAAAGGCAGACCTATGCAATTAATGGGCCAACCATTACAACCCAACACCACCTCTCTAATAGCCTTGTGGGTAATATTCTTTTAACTAAAAGATTAGTGATGAATCTTGTAGGAGATTGTTAAGTAGGACAAGTCTGCTGCAATATGGTACTGGTGGCTTTTAAAACATGTCTGCATATTTTTAAGAGTTCAGATAAGTGTCAACTTAACAGGAAGCTACAGTGTTTACAGCAAGAGAATAGAATAGAATAGAAGAATAGAAGAACTTTATTGTAATTGTACAAGTACAACAAAACTGTGGATGCACCCCAGCAACTGTTTGCAATACAATAAAACCGAAGGACTTAAAAATAAAGATTAAAAAAAAAAGAGCACCCACATTTCCATTTGCAATTTGAGAGTGCAATATCTACGAATATACACAAAATATACATCCAACACTGACTGTGACACTTTGCCAAGTGTAATACATAAGAGATAGATTGTACTGTAATATCTGTATGAGGTATTGCAGTTTCACATCTTTTCACATCTTAATATGGTAGTAACTTATATTTATTTGCAGTTCAGATGGCCCAGGGAAAGAAACTATTTGTTAATCTAGTGGTGTGGGATTTTATTGACCTAAAGCGCCATCCAGACGGCAGCAGGTCAAAAAGATAATTGCCAAGGATGTGAGGGATCTTCTATGATGGCCTTGATTCTGCTTTGGCAGCGGGACCTGGCTAAGTCTTCCAGGGAGGGCAGAGGGCAACCAATGATCTTTTGAGCTGTATTTATCACCCTCTGTACGGTTTTCCTGTCCTCAGCTGAGGAACCTGCATACCACACACCCAGACAGTATGTCAGAGTGCTCTCCACAGAGAACAGAAAATCTCCTGCACTTAAAACACATTTTAGAAGTTCAAGGATACCCCTGATTTGAGTTTCTTAGCCATAACAGATCCTTGGTTAAACTTGGGTCTTCTCAGACTATCCACTTCTGCAGTTTGTCATTGCCTTATTTTGGGCTTCCTCCCCCCCTGATCTCCTGGTCTGGATTAGAAACCTGGGCTCTCTTGGTCACATGAACAAGTTCCAACTTTTCTTCACTTGCCAAGATCTGCCAATGTGTTCTAGGTGCTGCCATTGGTAGATCACAGCTATCAACAACGTTTTATTCTTTAGGATTTTGTTGACCAGGCATGCTGAACCCCTTAAAGACATTTTAAAAACCCACTTGTGGAGGCAGGCACTGCAATTAATAGTGCATCAAAGCTTTCAGGTCCTTGTGACATTGATATAACTTCATTTCCACATTGCCCTCTAGTGTTCAACAAAATGTTTTGGATCTGCTTTGGAAACATCTTTGGTTAGAAGTTCTGGTGAAACCAGTAGGCGTCATTTCAAGATAGGTTTTTATAAGGGGCTTTAAGCTTGAATCTGATGGTCTCAACAGTTTTGTATAGAAAACGTTCCTATATTTTATATTGGGGGCATAATTTTGATATTGTTGATTATTCTGTTTATTTTATGTATGGATTTGTGTATTAGTTTTGAGGGGCGGGTTGTTTTGGACCAAATGCAACCCAAGGCCTTTGGGAGTGGATGACATACACATAAAATAAGTAAGTAAGTAAATAAGATACTTTCAATTCAATAAGCTACTTACTTTAATCAGGTGGTCTTCCAATAGCAATTAGAAGCTGGCAGTTTTATTGGACATGTATGGGAAAACAGTCAAACTTTAAATGTCCTTCTCTTGGCCTCAACGTATTTCTAGAGCAGGGGTCTCCAACCATGGCAACTTTAAGCCTGGAGGACTTCAACTCCCAGAATTCCCCAGCCAGCTGGGAATTGAAGTCCTCCAGGCTTAAAGTTGCCAAGGTTGGAGACCCCTGTTGTAGAGCACTTCCCTTTTTGTGATGTTGTAACCACAGCCATAAAATGGGAGGGGGAGGATGTTGGCTCAAGGGCTTGGTTGGAGGGCAAGTGCCAGCTAGTCCTAGAGTTGGCTGATCAGAGGTTGCCATGCTCTCTTCCTCCTCCTCCTCCTCCTCCTCCTCCTCTTCTTCTGCCAGTTAGCTGCTTGCTACTTCTGTTCTGGCTGCTCAGCACTTTCTGTTCTCCCATTTCGTTCAGGAGGACAGATGAGATGCTTTTATTGCTGCCCAGAGGCATCAGGGAATTACCTGACAGCAATCATCTTGATCAGTTGGCTCTCCTCTTAGGCAAACTGGCATTGTGGCAGGGAGCCTCATGTAGCTAACACCAGCTTGCAAGCATGGGGGAAACAGAGTCAGGTCTAATTTTTATGGAATGGGAGACCATAGTATTTGTAAACAGCAATGGATCATGCCCAGTATTTCCTAGCCGAACCACAACTACAATGATCTAATACATATCGATTTTACAGAAGACAATGTTGAAAAAGCACCACGCAATCTAAAACCACCTCTATCTATTGGACCGGACGGAATATGTGCCTACTTCTTAAAAAAGCTATCCACTGCCATAGCCGAACCTCTAAGCATAATCTTTGAAAAATCTTTCAGGACCAGCTCCTTGCCAAAACTATGATCACAAGCCACGGTCATCCCCATCTTCAAAAAGGGAGACTCCAGCCTAATTGAAAATTACAGACTAATCTCTTTATGCTGCGTCACCTGTAAAGTCATGGAATCAATTATTAACCAATCCATCATCCTCCACTTAGAAACAAACAACCTACTCTCTAATAAACAATTTGGTTTCAGGAAAAAACTATCATGTAATCTGCAACTCTTACATTGCAAAAACATATGGACTACACAACTCGATCAGGGCAAAGCAATAGACGCAATCTACATAGACTTCTGTAAAGCCTTTGATTCAGTGGTACACGACAAACTACTCCTAAAACTAAAATCTTACTGTATCTCTGAATACTTGCATAACTGGATAGAAACATTCCTATCAAACAGACAACAAATGGTCAAAATTCTGTACCTGTCAACAGTGGTGTCCCCCAAGGCAGTGTTCTAGGACCAACTCTCTTCATACTCTACATAAATGACCTCTGTGATCATATTAAGAGCAACTGCATTCTCTTCCCTGATGATAACTAAGCGGGAAATCTTCTTGTTGCCAGGAGAACAAGTTGTTGGGGTCCATGTAATCATCAAGTGTCTCTCATGTCTGGAGGGATCTTCACCTCCACTTAGAAGACCCTTGGGATGCCTGCCTGTGGATGGGATTTGGCTGTGCCTGAATCTGGCTGGATTCTGTCTGTTGTTGCAGTGCTTCTCAACCTTCTCAACTTCTCAACTGGAGGAAAACTTTCAGATGAGCAGACATCTACTTCAACATGTGGGTGGGGGAATTCTGGGAGTTGAAGTCCATACATTTGAAAGTTGCTAAGGCCAAGAAACCCGGATCAGCCCTTAAGCATGAATGGTGGGGCCTTGCTAATTACCCCTAGGCAGGTGCAGGCCTGCAATGAAAATTTTCGTTCACAAAGCAGAAATCCTTTTGCTTTGGTTTCTGCGGTCCACGGCAGGTGTTCACGAAGGGGCGAGAGGCTTCCAGGCCTTTTACAAAACAAGCTTAGAGTTTGGATGGACCTTCCCTCACAAGAAAGAGAAAGTCAGTTTGAAAAGCAGCAATCGGAGACCTTCAACTGTATCCTGAATGGTTTTAAATTAAATTGCTTTTCTGGGATATTTTTTTTTTTAAAAAATGAATGTGAAGCAATGTGCCAGAGGGAAAATTTTAAAAGCTGTGATTCTATCTTGGAAATCAGTGACATTATCCAGCCCCAGGCAAAGATGTCTGGTGTGTGTAATGTCATCAGATGTTGGAACAGTTTCTGGGAGGGATCTCTTGGCCTGCTTCTTCAAGGCCAAGCAAGGATACCATACTAAGTGGTCTTCACAGGCCCTCCTTATCTCCTTTTGCGTCCATGCCGTTAGCATTGATAATGTTGACTTGTCCCTATCAAGTCATGGTGGTAAAAAAACAAACTGAAAGTGACAAAAAAATACAACAAACAAAATTATAACAAAGATGACTCTGACATTTTTATTTTTTGTTCCAGAGACAATACAGCAACCTCTCTATACATTTTAACAAGTGATACCAATACCTTAAAATCCTAATAGTTAACGTTCTAAAATATCAATATTAATAAAACATTCTTCTCTTCATTTTAATTTAACAGATAATCAATGGTCAACCTTGTATTTAAAAAGCTCAACATTTCTCCAATCCAGTTCAATCTAATCCTGAAATCCCAAAATCAAAAGCTAATTTTTCTCCTTGTTTGGTAGGAAATCCAGCCGCGGCCTCCAAATCGTAAGGAATTCAGTCAAGTTATTATCTCTAAAGCAAAGCAATCAATTTTGCCACCTTGGCCAGCTCCATTCATCTCAAAAGCCATTCTTCCACCGTCGATGTATTTCCTTCTTTCCGCCTTTGGGCGTAGAGCAAGCAACCTTGCTGTCAGGCAGGTGCCTTTCCCAGGACACGCCTCTTAGCTCTCTTTGCAGCCTGGTTTTCAGCCTGGAATGAAGGGCTGGCAACAAATCAAGGAACTTTAGGAAGAGCCCATCACCTACACATACACACACACTGTTTAGAGTGGTGGCAATTCCTAAGCTTTGTCTGCTTTACTCTTCTTCACTTGAAGATTGGGGTTGACATGCTCAGCACAAAGCCCTTTTCCTTAACCGAGTTGCAAGAGAATTGGATGTGTTTCAACTGCAGATGGCCATATCTGTGTGTAGTTTCAGGTTTACAGTTTATAGGTTATAATTTTTCTCCTTTTCATTTTCTATTTACATGCAAAAATACAAGAATAAGAGGCCAAAACTGGAGAATGCACAGTCATGGCAAAAACTGACCTAGTCCATCCATGCATCCAATCATCCATGCATCCATCCATGCATGCATCCATCCATCCATCCATGCATCCATCCATCCGTCCGTGCGTGCGTGCGTGCATGCATGCATGCATCCATCCATGCATCCATCCATCCATCCATCATAACAGTTTAACTAAATTCAAACAGGAACAGCTCCTTTTAGATGATATACCATAAAGCAAGGAAGGATTAGACATTTGGAATATTATATTTTAGGGAAAAAGTTAAGAGGTTAATTTTATAAAGTCAGGCAAAATGATTTAAATAAACATAAGCAACAATCTTCAAAATTTCAAGAAATACATAATAGGGTGTTAGCGGCTAGGGACCATGGAAGGGAAGGAGGACAATGATCTATAGACATTTGTTCCTTTAAGTTTTTTCCTTCATGTTTTATTTTTTTTAACTTGGTTTCAGGACTTCACTTTTCTGCACCTGTGCTAACTTTGGCTATAAGGTTGATGAATACAAACTGACTGCTTGTTTATAATATTCATCCTTCATGAGGGAAGACATTCTTTGTTAAGACAATATTCATGAATTATGTAAATATGACTCGTGGTGAATGGCACAGGAGTTTAGTTCTTGCCACAAATACTAATACCACACAGTATTAAGAAGATCACTTTGTTTGCTGCAGGCTGAGTTAAACTTACAAAGATCGATGATCATTTCAGTTTAAAGGATTAGCTTTTTTGTCACTTAGTTAATTCTCCCCAGCCCAGTTCCCAATTGGACATTTCAGAAAATCTTATGGCACCAGTGGGAAGAACGCCAGGGACCCCGGCCTTCTCACTGCAGACCGTGGCAAGGAACAAAGCAATGTAGTCCTGCTTTTATGACAGTGGTACTCTTTCACATAAACAGCCAACATTTTCTCCAGAAATCCTGCAAAAGGATCGTTTTCCAACTGAGAGGCAAGTGGGATTATTCTTGCATGTGCACTCACCACCGCCTTTAATTAGGAAGCCACTAATTGTGCTTGTCATAAAACTGTCATAAAACTGACACAGTTTTAAATGGGATGCTAAATTCCAGCAGAAATGGGGAAGCTGTCATGCCCCCGTTGGAATCTGATTCCGAGGAAGAGGTGGAACAGCTGCTAGGGAGTGGGAGTATGGCTCCGGTGGCTGTGGAAGAAACTGGGGAAGGACACAGTCCGGCTGGGCATTCAGAGGAAGACCCCCTCTTCATCCTAGGGCACGCAGGGAGGAATGGAGAAGGGAGCAATGTGGGTTACAGTGGAGAAATGGGCCCTGATTCCCTTCATTAACTGCAGCTGGGAAGACAGGATTTAAAAAGGGCGTTTGCATACAGCTCCTTGTTGGAAGCAAAGCGTGCATTATCTTTGTTTGTCGAGGCTTATCTGCGTTCTGGTGTCCTCCCACCTGTTTCATTATCTTTTGAAGTCTGCAATTCCTTATCCTGCCCTGTCTCGTTAATTGCTCCAGCAAGTGGTTTGTGTTGGTTTTTATTTATAATTTAGATGTACTTTGGGTTCGGACAGAATTTCTTCCCTTTAAAAAACTGTTCTTGGGAGAGTTTTTTTCTCCACAGCCAATGATAACTGGACATTGGGGGCCAAGTTGGAGGAATTAAAGGGACTTTACCTATTTTTGTAGCTTTGTTGCTTTTGTGCCACGCCCCTTTGGGTCACCACAAAATCTGACTTTCCTATCCTTACTGAACATCTTAGGTCTTCACCGGATCCCTCAGTTTGAAGCATTAAACCCCGAGACGAATGATCCTGTCTCCTTTTGGGAAGCCGCTCTATAAAGATATTGGGAAAGTGTGGACCTTGCTCAGCACCATCACTCCAGGTGGCACAACAAACCCAGGGGCAGAGATAGAGAACCTCGTCCTTTCAAAGACCTGAAAGGCACCAGACACCTCTCAGTTGGTGTTGTGGTTCACCAGCAGCAGATGTGGACGGCTGAGGTTTTGGAGAGTGAGGACTCAGATGAGGGGCCTGCATGTGATGCAGGGATGGGGCCAGGACCATCAGGGAATGGAGTGCTGCCTTCGGAGATTGTGGAGGCTGGCAGCAGTGATGAAGAGGTCCCCGAGGAGCCTGTGCCCAGCACGCGTGCGCACAGGGTTGCTCAAAGAAAAGAGCAGCTGCAGCAGCATGGGTGACTCAGGAGTAAGGCTGCAAGGTAATGGCCTCTCCCTCAAGAGATAAAAGCCAGCTGAGAAACCAGAGTTCTTTGCAGGAAGCAAATAAGTTTTTGCATTCAAGCCTTGTTCAGAATATCTTGGTTGGTGTTTGGAGATTCTTTGTGTTTGAAATATTTCTTAGTAACTTTATCTAGTGTTCTTGGCAGTCTTGCACCACCTTGGCAAGGCTCATTCTTATCAGAGACAATTCGTTTGAAACAGCCTTTTAACCGGGAAGGAATGGAATTCGTAAAGAACCATTAAAAGGTTTTGCTGTTACCTCCGTTCGGTGTTTGTTTCCTTGGAACAAGGTTTGGGTTAGAACAGTTGGTGGGCACCATTGTGGTGATGCTTGTGGAGTCACAGGGTTCCTTTTCCAAGGAGATCCTCCTTTGAGGTGAAGGATTTATTCCAGAATACATTTTTTAAAAGCAAACGTTAGAAGGAAATATTTTTGGGTGGTCAATTTACAGCGACCGGTAGCTCTTGTTCTTTCATTAGGGGAGTGTTTTTGATGCTTCGATTCCATAGAGAAAAATGGGATATAAAATGCCATAAATAGCAGTGAGTAAATAAATACACTTTTCAGGGGCGGGGGGAGAAAGCTAATGCCAAGGATTTTAGTGCTCAAAGTACCGGGTGGCTCTTAAACGCCAGACAGGCTGCAAAACAACATTTTATTTTCAGACAGACACCCTCCATGCCTCATGAATGTGACAGGAAGATTTATAACAGGGCATGATGTTTCATCCGGTAAAGGGTTGAAATAACCGACTTAATCCCAGCACTTCCGCCACTTCCGAGCCTTCGCAAGGCCTTGAGGACCTGGGTCTGTGCCCCACCTGCCATCCCAAATGCGCAAAAGGCCCCGTTTCCTGGTCATGTTGACATCAGCGGACTGTAATATTTTTTCTCCGCTGCTGCATGTGTTTAATTTTTAGCATTGTGACTTTTGAATTGATTTTATGACAGTTTGCCGCCCAGAGTCAGTTGTTTGAGATGGACAGCCGTATAAAATTGAATAAATAAAATAACGTTAAATAAATGAAAGAGAGTTGGCAAGAGGGAATAGTTGTGTTCAGTCATGAGTTGTACTCAGCCAGCATTGCATTCTTCTAATTGCTTAGAAGAATTATCCGCATACAGTTAGCCCTCAGTTTATGACAACTGGGACAAGAATTTCTGTTGCTTTGGCAGAGTTCCAGATAGATTCAGAAATCTTTGAAAATCTGTGGGACCTCCATGCATTGTCAAAGCATAGGCCAAGGGTCTTCAAACTGGGCAAGTTTAAGACTTGTGGACTTCAACTCCCAAAATTCCTGAGCTAACATGACTGGAGGAGGAATTCTGGGAGTTGAAATCCACAAATCTTAAAACTGTCAAGTTTGGTAAGACAAGTTGTTTGTCTTACCAAACAAGCAAATATCACAATTGTTTTCTAACCATTTAGAGTTTTCACATTTCATGTATCTTCTATTCTTGTTTGGAGGTCCACTTCCTTTCTTAAGGAATTAAAGACTTGGTCATGAATTTATGGCAGAATCCATGGGAGATAGATATTCTCTTTAGTTTGTGTCAGGTTCTCAGAAGGTGTCCACTGTTGGTGTAGGTTGTATCTTTCAGCTTTCTTATGTTGTCCTTCCTTTTGTTCTCCTTTTCTGGTCAGCTAGTAAAATGAAGGAGATCCAGAGAGAATCTGAGGACTTAGTGTAAAACAGAAGGAAACAGGCAGAGACTTGAAGAATGAATGAATCAGTCAATCAACCAATCAATAAATGAATCAAGTGAAGAATGAATAAATCCCTTGCATCGGTCTGATATAACTTTGAGTTATCATTCCAACAAAAATACCCCAACCTACCTCCTCCTAAATGCAGATCATGGCTTGTAGTATCATTCTGTGGGATTACTACTCAATAATCTTGGGTAGGTTTTGGCTTTGTTATGATGCTCAACAGATGCTGGAGCAGCTTGAACTATGAGTAGAAGACTTATATTTAGATTAGATAGTTCTGCTTCTTTTTGTATTTCTGAGAAAAATAAGCACCGTTGTGTGAGTAATGAGTGCTCCTTCTCTTAACAACAACAACAACAATAACAACAACAACAGTGGCCTTCAGAAGTAGCATTTCACCCTGTTTGGTAGTTTGAAGAGATCCAGTCCATTCCACCAATTCACACCCACAATCCATTTTACTTAATGGGTACATAGGCAGCCTTACTCTGTATGCTTAAAACCCAAGAGAGTGGGCAGATTAAGACTGGTAATTAAAGATTATAAGTGATTTGTAGAGGTTTTTGACTGGCTTTTGTGAAGTTTTTGGTGTGAACTCCATCATGTCACTAGTCTTTGGCTCTGATTACTTCCATGTACTTTGCCTTCCATGTCAGCGTTAATTATACAGTTGGGACCATTCTCTTTCTAAAAAGTTTTCCTTAAAAAGATGGGTGGGGGCCCCCAGTAATGGCGTGTTCTGAGATTTCACTGAAAGGTCAGCTGAAAGGCTTCGTGCTGAGTTTTTCTACATTATTTATTACAAGGCTACCTGGTGTCACTGCAGTTCTGCACTACTGTGTTTAACGCTTGCTGAGCAAAATATGGGATATATAATAGACACACACACACACACACACAAAAACACAACACAAAGAGGAAATAAAGAATACTAATAGGAAAATCAGGTACAGGTAATGAATTATGGGTGGATAAAAAACAAACCTGACATAACATTCAATTAATATATCTGTTCTGACCAAGGCTTCCTAAGACACCAAAAAAACACACATAAAATCCAAGACCCTTTTATTTTAGTTCAGTGGCTGTGAATTATGGTCATTCACAGCCTGGAATGAGTCTTAACCAGTTATAATTAGTCCCAGGGACGTCTGCCAAAGTTCTTCGAGAAACATCTGATAAGAACACACCTTTAACTGACTTGAAGTGCTGCCAACGACTAAAGTCCCAATTAGTCTTTCCAAAACCAGAGAACAAATTCACCGCAGAGCTTTCAGAGTCCAAACCAATCAGAGCGAACATCATTGCTTCCTGCCAAGGTTTTCCTACCTTTGCACTTCCTTTATATCTTATGGGAGAGGCAATCACCTCCAAGCCTTACTCCTGAGTTGCCTCTTTTGTCTTAGCTGCTCTTGCCTTCTGGCAGCTCTGTGCACACATGCACTGGGAACAGGCTCCCCTGGATCCTCTGCCTCGCTGCTGCCAGATTCTGGAGGCTCCGGAGTCAGCACAGAACTCTCAGATGATCCTGGCCCCATCTCTGTTTTGGATGCAGGACCCTCGTCCGAGTCCTCCCCAGACTCCCAGACTGGTCCCTGTTCTTCTCCATTGTCTGATTCTGCTGCTGTCTGCACAGGCTGCCGGCAAACGACAACAATATCCATCCACATGCATCATTCAGAGTTCAGATTATTATCAGATACCTCTGCATGTCCCCATTGAACTATACAATAGAAATGCTCAGTTAACACAGTTCAAGTTGCTAAAATACAACTCCAGGTAGTAGACAGTATACAATACATTGAAAGTACCCTAAATTGTACATTCAAATTAAGATACGAATTCCAAAATCCAATTCTGTGTGTAAACTTTGTAGTCCCAAAAATGATTTCTAGTTAGAAGGGATCTATTTTTTAAATACGAAGTTATAAAATATAGATCTTAATATCCATCCTGGAATTGTGTTATACCTTGGAAAGAAAGTCCTGGGGTTATTTTGATTAGTTTTTAGTGAAGAGAGGTGAATTTTTGAGCAGAATGAAAACCAGACTTTTGGAACAGAAGAAATGGCCTTCTTAGGACCACTACTATGTCTCCTCAGGGCTGTAGCTTTGGGGATGGGCTTCTAAAGGGGTTGATCAGGACCTACTTCCAGGTGCTTTTCACCTCACCAGACTGGCCAACAGCCCAGAATTTCTTCCTCTCGGGGCAAACCAGGGTTTTTGCTCCTTAGCTTCTGAGACCAGCCAAGGCCAACTGGGTTTGGCCTCCTTCTGAGGCTGCATATCAGCATGTGAACAAATATTGTAAGTTCCTCCAGCTCCATCGTCTGTCCCCCTGTAAGTAGGCTCAAGAGAAACTTGTCTATCAGAAAATTCCTTGTGTGTCTAATCACACTTTGGCCAATAAAGAATTCTATGTAAAATTAAGTTATTGTTTTCTTAACTGAGACATCTGAAATGGCATAGGTTCTCCTGCTTGGACTAGAAGACCTTCAAGACAGTGGTAGGATTCAAAAAAAATTGGTACCGGTTCTGTGGCTTGGTGGGCATGGTGTGGCTTGGTGGGTGTGGCTTGGTGAGCGAGGCAGGGGGAGGTTACTGTAAAATCTCCATTCCCTCCTTCCCCACCCCACTCACCTGCTTTCCAGCTCCGTTCTCCTGTGCAGGGCAACAAAAGAAGGCCCAGCTGATCAGCTGGGACTCAGGAGGAAGGAGAATAGACGGGGTTAGTGCGGCCAGTCAGAGCTGGTATTTGCCAGACTACTAAAAATTTCTGCTCCCGGTTCTCCAGAATTGGTCAGAACTGGCTGAATACCACCTCTGCTTCAAGGTCCCTTCCAACTCTTCTCTTCTCTTCTCTTCTCTTCTCTTCTCTTCTCTTCTCTTCTCTTCTCTTCTCTTCTCTTCTCTTCTCTTCTCTTCCCTTCCCTTCCCTTCCCTTCTATTCTTTCTTATTCTCTTCTCTTTCTTATTCTCTTCTCTTCTCTTCTCTTCTCTTCCCTTCTATTCTTTCTTATTCTCTTCTCTTTTTTCTTATTCTCTTCTCTTCTCTTCTCTTCTCTTCTCCTCTCCTCTCCTCTCCTCTCCTCTCCTCTTCTCTTCTCTTCTCTTCTCTTCTCTTCTCTTCTCTTCTCTTCTCTTCTTCTCTTCTCTCTCTTTCCTTCTTCCCTTCCTTCCATTCTTTCTTATTCTCTTCTCTCTCTTCTCTTCTCTTCTCTTTCTCTTTCTCTTCTCTTCTCTTCTCTTCTCTTCTCTTCTCTTCCCTTCCCTTCCTTCCATTCTTTATTCTCTTCTCTTCTCTTCTTTCCTTCTTTCTTCTTCTCTTCTCTTCTCTTCTCTTCTCTTCTCTTCTCTTCTCTTCTCTTCTCTTCTCTTCTCTTCCATTCTTTCTTATTCTCTTCTCTTCTTTCCTCTTCCCTTCCCTTCCATTCTTTCTTATTCTCTTCTCTTCTCTTCTTCTTCTTCTCTTCTCTTCTTCTTCTCTTCTCTTCTCTTCTCTTCTCTTCTCTTCTCTTCCTTCCCTTCCCTTCCCTTCCCTTCTTTCTATTCTCTTCTTCTCTTCTCTTCTCTTCTCTTCTCTTCTCTCTTCTTTTCTCTTCTTCTTCCTTCTCTTCTCTTCTTCTCTTCCATCTTCTCTTCTCTTCTTCTTCTTTCTCTTCTCTTCTCTTCTTCTCTTCTTTCTTCTTTCTTCTTCTCTTCCCTTCCCTTCCCTTCCCTTCCCTTCCATTCTTTCTTATTCTCTTCTCTTCTCTTCTCTTCTCTTCTCTTCTCTTCTCTTCTCTTCTCTTCTCTTCTCTTCTCTTCTCTTCTCTTCTCTTCCCTTCCCTTCCCTTCCTTCTTCCTTCTTTCCTTCTTCCATTCTTTTCTTATTCTCTTCTCTTCTTTCCTCTTCCCTTCCCTTCCATTCTTTCTTATTCTCTTCTCTTCTCTTCTCTTTCTCTTCTTCTTCTCTTCTCTTCTCTTCTCTTCTCTTCTCTTCTCTTCTCTTCTCTTCTCTTCCCTTCCCTTCCCTTCCCTTCCCTTCCCTTCTATTCCCTTCCATTCTTTTTTCTACAACTTTTTGACACTTTTCCCTTTCAGAGGCAGCCCTCTCTTCTGCTGCTCCCCACACACCTACCACCTGGAGACCTTGTGGTCCAGAATGGGGTGCCAAAGGTAGTGCAGTTGAAAGTTTCCCCTGCGTTGTTTCTGAAAAGAGGAGAATGACCAAGTCTGCCTGCCTGAGTCAATTGCTCACTGACCTTTGGCTTGCATGACTTCCACTTTCAGAACTGGGGGATGCAAGGAAGCCGCCCAGCATTATGAATTTAACCTCAGAAGAACATGTAACATTGTCAAGTTACTTCATTTCTGTGCTTCTGTGACTTTCCTGCTACGGTGCCTTCAGATGTGTGGGGACTACATCTTCCATCATCCTTAGCAACCGTATTGGGTGAATTCCTGGCGGTTGTCATGAACATCTTTTGACGTCTGATGCCTTGACTCATTGAACGCTGCTGGTAGACTGATATGGTCCTCTCTCACACCCAGGATTTCAAACACGTCAATAATAATTTTTGAATCGAGCATATGTTCTCTTTGTTCCTAAGAACAGAGTCTTCTCTTTTGAGGAACGGTAAACAAAATAATTGAAGCCTTGAAGTTAGCCTCGTTTTTCCCCTGGTTTGAACTCCAGGTATTACAAAACTAAGGGTGATATCTACCTTCGGGCCACAAAAAGGTTCTTTTGCTTTGATCAAGATCACAATGACAGACCAAAGCTTCCTTTCTCACTGTGAGTGACAAAGGAGTGCAGTATCTGTAGAAAAGGAGTGTGTTTATCCATACTGGCACCGGACTAGAAATGACTCACATGTTTTCATTCTCTTCGCTGCTGCCTCCCAGGCACCCCTCTGTAAGAGCATGAGGCCTGTGCTTCTCAGCTTTGTTGCCTTTAAGAGAACTGGATTTCAATTCCCAGAATACTGCTGGCTAGGGAATTATGGTAGTTGAAGCCCACATCTCTTAAAAGGCGACAAGATTGAGAAACACTGCACTGGGTCATCTCTTTCCCCTCTCGGTTTGAAAGATGCAGCTCTTGTCTTTGAACTCAGGTTGGAATTGAAAGTGTGTGTTTGGCTTTCATTTCCTTTGGGTGGATACAGGAGAAACACCCCCTGCCCAGATCAGTGGTGGGAATCAAATTTTTTTACTACTGGTTCTGTGGGTGTGGCTTGGTGGGTGTGTCATGGCTTGGTGATGTGGCAGGGGAAGGATACTGCAAAATCCCCCTTCCCTCCCCACCCCACTAACCTGCTTTCCAGCTCCCTTCTCCTGTGCAGGGCAGCCAAAGAAGATCCGGCCAATCAGCTGAGATTCAATGGGAGGCAGAGAATAGATGGGGGCGGGGCCAGTGAGAGGTGGTATTTGCCGGTTCTCCGAACTACTCAAAATTTCTGCTACTGATTCTGCAGAACTGGTCAGAACCTGCTGAATACCATCTTTGTCCCAGATCCATAAAGATTACTTCCATGGATCAGAAACTGACCCACAAAAAAGAATGCTTACTAGGTAAGGATGTTGGCAGAGAGCTCTCTAGCCAGCTGGGGATTATCTGGCCAAACTCAGCCAGGAGGTCACTGTGAGGCTATAAAGGTGATCTGCTAGATTTTAATTGTCTGAGAGCTCCTTGCTTTGCTAAAAGTCTTCTGCCACTTTTATGGGGCCTTCTTTTAACAAATGGCTGCTATAGTGCTATGCTTGATTTTTGTTGTTGCAGGATCTCTTTTCATGGGCAGAGATGCCCAGATCTAAACTCTTGGATGGCGATAATTAAATATCCACTTTCAGATGTGCCCATCACTCAACTTGCCATTGTGTGTCTTTGTGCATGCACACACATGTCCTGTAGGGGTGCCTGTACCAGTGAATGGTGTGAGTGTGAAAGAAATTACCCATATTTGCTGCCTATTTACGCAGGAATGTAGGATTGGTTGAGTGCTGGCTGAGTTGGGAGAAATTCATATTGCCATTAGATGAAGTTCGTAACATCATGAATTTGTTCCATTTTTTGGGGTGGGGAGGAGGGAAAAATCTACACTGCGACAAGAATTAGCCAGAGGTTGGAGAATGCAAATGTGCTCTATCCAAAGGGCTACCTCTCTCACCCAGCCTGCTGTTCTTCATAGATGTCAATCTGTCACCCAACATCATCAGCCACATTTGGAGAACCGGAGACGGTTGATGAATACACAACCCAAGGTTGGAAATAGTTTTTTATTTATTTATTTATTTTTTTGTCAATTGCTTACAAGATAATAGGTATAAATAAAAACATAGTTATGATTACATGGATACATATAAGAAAAATAAAAAAAATAAAAGAAACAATAGGACAGGGACGGTAGGCACGTTAGTGTACTTATGCACGCCCCCTACAGACCTCTTAGGAAAGGGGTGAGGTCAGTAGTAGAAAGTCTAAGGTTAAAATTTTGGGGGTTTGGGGAAGAGACCACAGAGTCAGGTAGAGTATTCCAGACATTGACCACTCTGTTGCTGAAGTCGTATGTCCTGCAATCAAGTTTGGTGCAATTAACCTTGAGTTTGTATCTATTGTTTGCTCTTGTGTTGTTATGGTTGAAGCGGAAGTATTCATTGACAGGTAGGACATTGCAATGTATGATTTTATATACTATACTTAGATCGGACCGAAGGCGGTGTAGTTCTAAGTTTTCTAGGTCTAGAATTTCGAGTCTGGTGGCATAAGGTATTCTGCAACAAGTAGAGGAGTGGAGAACTCTTCTTGTGAAATATTTCTGGACTTTCTCAACTGTGTTAATATCAGATACATAATGTGGGTTCCAGACTGATGAGCTGCATTCGAGTATTGTTGATCAGTGTTGATCAGCGCATGAGATTTGCTCTGTGCTGGCGTGCCTGCAGTATTTCTCACAGGTACACTGTCTGAAGTGCATCTGTTCAGCAACCTCTGCTCACTTCTGTCCCTGACCCCTTGTGTGAAGAGTTGCAGTGTGAGTGGCAGAACAGAAGCTTTGCCCAGGCAGGGGCAGGTGGCCTCGGCTAGTGGCCCTGATGTGTCTGCAACTCTGATGGCTCATCAAGCTCATTAAAGAGGGCGGGGAGACCCTCTCTTCATTTGCCAGGGACTTGATATTTACACCAACTAGTCTATTCTCCCAGATTCCAAAAAGACGTGGATTGTGATCACGCTTCCTTTTCTCACTCAACTCTGGGGCTCATTCTGTTGATTTCTTTTTCTCCCCCAGTCCTTTTGTCCTTGTCCTGTTTCTAAAGGTGCGTTTTCCAGAGTCAGCCTGTTGTTTACACAACTGTGCTGTGTTTATATAAAAATAAAAGGTGCAGCTTGGCTGTTAGCTTTCAAAATCTTTGCAAATCTCTGCATCTCTCTCTTTAGAATGGTTGCATCAGATTTATTAATATCTGTATGATTCTTGGATGGTTCGCATCCTCCGTCTGTTGCTAAAATGCATTATAAATGCAAATCAAAAATATTTTTTTCTCTCTGTAGGTAACTCCATGTTGCTATGATCTCTGTTGCTGTTTTGAACTGGGTTATTTGCTTGCCCTGTGTGATGTACGTGCTTATTCCTCTTTACTTGGCCAAGGGTCTGTTAAAAAAGATTCATTCCTTCTAGCAACCATTTACCCATCACCTCTACTATACGTAAGATATATTGGGTGACCACATCATGCAAAATCAGTTTATATTAGACTGTTGTGTTTTAAAGGAAAAATAGTTCTTAATAACCCTGAACATACCCATATTGACAGTTGTAGGTTTAAGCTCAGTTCACAATGGAGCTTCATGAAATATTTAAGGGAAGACTTCTCTATTGAATCTCCTGGAACGTCAGGCTGAATATTTCTAAATGAAAGAAAATCAACTGAATTGAAAAGAGCATTTACTAAACATGATGTGCTGAGCTTTGCTATACTTGTTTTCTGAAGGCAGTAAGCAAAGAAAGTAATTAAAATGAAATTCTACCCATTTTTAGACTGATAGCTATGTTTCTCAGTGAAAGAAAAGAACAGCACAAAGAATCTTGGGATCAATGACGGAGTAACAATTTATTATGGAGAGGAAAAGAAGGGAGTGGGCTTCCTCAGAGATATGAAATAATATGCTAAATTATTGGTCTATAAAAAACAAACTTAGCTAGGCTGACTATGAGGGGAAAAAAATCCAAAATCAATGCTGACCCATATTAATTAAGCCAACTTAAAGATCATAAAAAAGCAAACACTTTTATTGTTTTTCATCTTCATAGTCAAATAGGTGTTTTTTTTTTCAATCCTGGATTATTTCTCTTGTTATTAAAATTAAAAATATGAAAACAAAATAGGGAAATAGTTTAATAATGCAATCAGAGAAGAAAATGGCTTTTGACATTTTCTGATTTGGCACTTCTCCCTCTCCCTCTCCCAGTTTCCTGGTTTAATCATTAATCTCCTGTTCGGTTGAATTCAAAAAAGGCAATAAAGAGTTTTATAAATATATAAGGAAGCATGCACCTGGATACATTCCAGAAAAAGATTAGAATGGTTTCACTCACGAAATAATGAGCAAATTGCATTACATTTTTCTCTTCTGCAGTATACACGCTGCTTTTAAGCGACGTTCAGGCCTCTAACATCTTCAGCTTCATTTTCAGTAGGGATCATGTCATTTTCATCTGCCCCTGTATTCTGCTTTCATCTTATTTTGAGAAAGTTTGAAAGAGAACTTCCTGGTGATCTTTATCTGCCTAACTCTGTGTTGTCCTGCAAAAGCGTTGTCCACAGCTTTGTGGCTGCCATCTTGATTTGCTTGGCTACACACTGCAAACAGTTCCAGAAACATTGATTATTTTTTTTAAAAAAAATAATAATTATTAAATGTTAACACTCAGCAGTATTGATTAAAGAGCAAATGGAGGGCAGGTTTGCCATTGCTCCAGATGGGTAGAGAAGCAAAATGTACACGATTTTGCATGTCTTAAAGAAGGACTTGGAACCTAAGTGGGGGCCCTCACTGACCCTCTTCAGCAGGGGTGGGATGCAATTTTTAAAACTACCGGTTCTGTGGGCGTGGCCAGGTGGGCGTGGCCAGGTGGGCGTGGCCAGAAGGTCACGTGACTGGATGTGTATGGGTTTGGGGTTTTTTTTTACTGCACGGTCCCCCTGGCCCGTTTTTGCTCCCAAGTGGCTTCTCTGAGGCTCAGTAGGCCAAAAAAAAAATTGCCTACTAGGCCTCAGGGAAGCCTTCTGGGAGCAAAAATGGGGTCCAAGGTGGGGCCCTGCACAGCAAAAACAACAACCCACACTCCATTTTTTTGCCTCCTGGGCTTCAGGGAAGCCTCCGGGGCGAAGCAGTACAACCGCAAGGGGGGAGGATCGGCTGTGCCACGCAATTTAGATTAGTTAGAAAGCAAAAAACCCAACGATTTCCTGCTTTCTAGCTAACCTTAATCGTGCGGCACAGCTGATCTTTGGAAAACAGCTGATCAGTGGGGGGGGAAAAAGAAAATACCTGGATCTTTGGAGCGAACTGGTTTGCTCCCAGCTGATCTTCGGAGCTACTGGTTTGCTCAAACAGAGCCAAACCGGTAGAATCCCACCCCTGCTCTTCAGAAGAAAAAGGGATTTCCCACCCCACCCTTCCCCAGGCAGAGAAGAAGGAAGGAGAATTAAAGGAAAGTTAAGGCTGAATAGCAAAAGACAGTGCAGGCCTTAAAGGGCAGAGAAGGGAGGGAAGCAGGGGAGAGAGCCCACTGGGAGATCCCTCTGGCTCTCCCCTGGAGGGAGCGTGGGAGAAAGACCCACTTCAAAATGTCCCGCCTCCTCTGATGGGGTGAGAAAAATCAGTGTGTCCCTGCCATTAGCAAACCTGTCAGTCAGCGTTTGATGGCCCTGAACTTCAGCCCTCTTCCCTTGATCAACAAGCTGTTCCTGCCGATTGCAGCCTCTTTCGGGGCTGCTCTGAATGCCTGCAAGGTGGATCTGAGCTGTTAATCACCCAGCTAACTGTGATGTCTCGGGAAGAACCGAGGAGTCTGCTCCGACGCCAGACAAAGGTGCCGATGACAGCAGCAACCTGTTTCAAAGGCACTTGTAGTGGACCTGTGCTTGGATAGCAGCACAACCAGTCTGCCTCTTGGACAGAACGTTCCTGGCTATTCGTCACCAGCCTTTCAGGAAGGGGCCAGGGCGTTCCTGAAGCAGCACCAAAGGGAGGTCAATGCATCGTGCGCAGCAGTGGCTCCAAGGTTGCTGCTTCAGTTGATGCATTAAACACAAGAAAATATTTCACAGTTTGAGTAGAGGCTTCCTCTCATGCCCCTGTCGGAATCTGATTCCGAGGGGGAGGCCGAGCAGCTGACAGGGAGTGGGAGTGTGGCTCCGTTGGCTGTGGAAGAAACTGGGGAAGGGCAAAGTCCAGCTGGGCAGAGCAGAGGAGAGGTAGAGCAAGGCACAGGGAATTTGGAGGAAGACCCAGGGCTACCCCCTCTTCATCCTAGGGCACGCAGGGAGGAATGGAGAATGGAGCAACATGAGTTGCATGCCTTACAAGGGAGGAAATGGCCCTGATACCCTTCATTAGCTGCAGCTGGGAACACAGTGTTTAAAAAGGGAGATTGCACACACCAACTCATGGGAAGCAAATTGTGAGTTATATTTTATTGTTGAGGCTTATCTGGGTTCCTGGCATCTTCCCAACTGTTTGTGTTTTATTGGCCTTTGAAGTTTGCAATTCCTTCTCCTGCCTTGTCCAGTTAATTGCTACAGCGTGGTTTGTGTGGATTTTTAGTTACAGTTTGTACGTACTTTGTTTTCGGACTGAATTTTCTCCACTTAAAGACTGTTCTTGGGAGAGTTTTTTCTCCAGCTGAAGGTAACTGGACATTGGGGGCAAAGTTGGGGGTATCTTACTTATGTGACTGTGTTGCCTTTGTGCCATGCCCTGGGTCATCACACTTCCCAAACAAAGCCTCCAGGGCAGGAAGCATCCAGTATCTGACTCCTGGGTGTAGGTGGTGCAACAGGTGAACACAGAAAGACAAATTAATTTTCCATAAGCAACTGTCATTAAGAGACACATTGGATCTGCATAGAATATGTGACTGATAATATTTGTGGAGCGACGGTTTGCCTCTAGACAAAAAGCTGCCAACATGGGGACGATCACTCCCTTTATTGTAAGGTCACAACAACAGAATCAAGTCTGGAAGTGCTTCTCCTTTACTTTTGTTTTCCCCCAAACTGGGCATTTTCCCAGTAGCAAGTAACATAGTGTGGGAAGCCTCCCCACTCCTAGAGTAATGAAATATTTTGAGGAATATTTAAAAAAAAGAGATTATTATATTTTCCAAAGGGAGAAATGAAGAAACATGTTTTTTTAAAGGCAGAATGCAACCCTCACTTTCCTTAATAGCCCACAGCAGATGTCAGCACTTAAGAGATAAATAGCTTACTAAAAGAAGACAAGTATCTAGATAGCTTTATTCATAAGCATATACCCTCAGCCAAAACAGGATGAAAGCCATTAAGCCACAATAGAAATTATCCAACATCCTTTCAGAACACAAGCCCCTTCATTGCATCATTTCAGAGCAGTCCAAACTTCAACCAAACTTAGCTCAGACAAACACCTAGGATTTGTACTTTGCCTATAGAGCCAGCAATGATCCCTACATAATTCCTTCATGACCCCATAGGAATCTTGCAATAGCCCATAGAATAGATGTTCCTGCACAGGAACAGGAAGTTCAAATACAAAACTCAAAGAAAGTATAACCCGCCCCCCCGCCCAGAATCACAAACCCTGGTGGTTCTGTTCATGATTGAATCAATCAGCCTCCAGCCTCCATTTTATTTCCAGTGCCTTCCTCCCAGCTTGGAACTGAACCAGATGGATATTTCTTCCCACAATAGGAAACAGCTTCTCCTGAGCACAATCATGAACATGGGATTCATTCCTATATGAAGATGGAAATCAACTTCTATCCAGGGATGGGATTCTACCAGTTCGCACCTATTCGCTAGAACCAGTTGTTAACATTCTAAGCAGTTCGGGGAACTGGTTGTTAGAAGAAATTACTGGTCTAATCCTGTAAGGAAGGCAGGAAGGAAACATTCTGGTGTTGCTTACAGAAACTGCCTCTCCGTTAACCCTTATTACATTCTTGGCAGGACTAGACCTCCTGTCTCAGGAACTTCTCTGGAGTTTTTTTCCTCTCTTTTGCTGGTACTTTGCTTGTGTGGAGTGTTACACACTCAAAGTTACAGTGGCACTGAAAAAAGTGACTTATGACCATTTTTCACACTTACAACTGTTGCAGCATCCCCACAGTCATGAGAGGCCAGGCGAGGAGATGCGTGCCTCGATGTGAGGGATATTGAGTTGGCCACATGCAGCCAATAACATGACTACCAAGCCACGCCTACCACCTAAGCCACGCCCACAGAACTGGTTGTTAAAAAAATTGAATCTCATCCCTGGATCCATTCCTATGAAGATGGAAACCAATAATTTCTATCCCAGCAAACTCTCAAAATGCTCCTCTTTTGGTTTAAGAAATTGAGATGGAAACCCATACCGTTTTCAGGATAGTCTAGAGATCGGAGCAAGAGTGGATCTCCGTTTACAGCAGAAGACACAAAAACCTCCTAATTCAGCATGTTTCTACAATCCTTACACATTTCCGACAAATGAATAAACCGAAAATACCAATTGCATTGTAAATCTTGAAATAAGATATCCTGTTCTACTTAACAGCTGTCGGGTATGTTCTTGCTCGGTAAAAGGACTTGTCAAACTGAACACAAAGCTCAGTTCCTGAAGTCTGACAGCCACAGAGATGGGCTGCTGGGGGTTCGCAGGGGTTCAGGAGAGCCCCTAGTTAAGATTCTGTGCAGTTCGGAGAACCTCCTAATCCTACTCCTGGCTGGGCCTGCCTATCCCTCTTTGCTCCTCCCAGGAGTCCCCCACATGGCTCGTTTTGACTGCAGGGTAACTGCAGGGCACGCGGAGGCTCGGGAAGGGCGAAAACTGGGCCTCCCGGAAATTCAGGAAGGCCAGAAATTCAGTGGTGGGATTCAAATTTTTTTTTACTACCAGTTCGGTGGGTGTGGCTTGGTGGGCGTGGCAGGGGAAGGATACTGCAAAATCTCTTTCCCTCCCCATCCCACTAACCTGCTTTCCAACTCCGTTCTCCTGTGCAGGGCAACCAAAGAAGACCCAGCCAATCAGCTGGGACTCAATGGGAGGCAGAGATTAGATGGCGGCGGGGCCAGTCAGTGGTGTCATTTGCCAGTTCTCCAAACTACTCAAAATTTCCACTACCGGTTCTCTAGAACTGGTCAGAACCTGCTGAATACCATCTCTTTGGAAATCGGCCCAAGGAGGTTCCCGAGGAGCCTGTGCCAAGTGCGCATACATGCAGGATTGCTTACAGGAAAGAGCAGCTACAACAGCACGGGCGACTCGGGAGTAAGGCTGCAAGATAATGGCCCCTCCTTCAAGAAGATAAAAGTCAGCTGTGAATCGGATGCTCTTTGCAGAAGGCAAAGACATTTTGAAACTCCAGCCTCGTGGACATTCCAGTATCCTGAGTTTGTATTTGAAGATTTTTGTCGCACAGTTCGGCAAGGCTTGTGCTTATCACAGCTAATTATTTTGCAGAAGCATTAAAAGGTTTCTGTTCCCTTTGGATTATGTTTGATTTGTTGAAAAGGGCATGGGTTAGAACAGTTGCTCTCTCAAATTATTCATCGTAATTTTGAGTTGGGTTTACAGGCTGGGAAGGAATTCTGGGAGCTGCAATTCTCATGTGGGTTAGAGTAGTTGTGGAGTGGGTCTGGAAAGATGGATCTCAGACAGATCCTCTCTCTCTCCCACCACCTTTCTCTCTCTCTTAGAAAGAAGACCTGTCCTTGATAGTTTCTTCTTTCAGAGGAAGGTGGAAGTCTTTTCTAGAGCAGGGGTCTCCAACCTTGGCAACTTTAAGACTTGTGGACTTCAACTCCCAGAATTCCCCTTTGTTGGCTGGGGAATTCTGGGAGTTGAAATCCACAAGTCTTAAAGCACTATAGCAGGATTCATCTTTCAAATCACACCTGAACTTAGTGGTTGAGGGATCGAGGTATCAAAATTTAAAATTTTGTATTTATGGTTTTTAAGGATAGTTGCTTTGTATCTTGACGATGCTGTTCAAGGTTTCTTTTTATCTTGCTGAGGAATCTACTGGGGGGGGGGAACAGTATAAGAAATTAAGATACATCTGTTCCTTCCTCATTCCTCCTCCCAAAAGGATGTTTCAAGTACCTTATTGGTTTTTAAAAAAAGACTTTGCCTCTTGCCATCCTACACTCTTAACACAAAAGCAGAAAAAAAAAGAAAAAACAACAGAAAAGGCTGGAGGGATGGTGAAGGAAATCTGCTTCTTAGAATGAGATACTCGATTGCAGTGGCCAAAAAGATCCAGTTTTTGGCAAAGAAGGCAGCTGACAGAGCTGGTTTTTCAGCAGAGCTAATGCAATGGTCTGACTTCTCATCAGTGAGACTGTGGGCCAACTTACCTTCATCCAAGTTGTCCATGACTCCAGCCGTTTCCTGCTTATTGCTTTATGGAGGAAATACACACCAATAACCACCGTCACTCCCCAACCCCTTTTGTGCCTTTTGCCACATACCAAGGGAGCATCTTTAGCCTAGCAATAGGCACCATTTATTTTTTTATTTATTTTGATTTGTCAATCGCTTACGAGATAATAGGTATAAGTATATACGTAGTTATGAATACATGAAATGGGTACATATAAGAAAAATAAAAGAAACAATAGGACAGGGACGGTAGGCACGTTGGTGCGCTTATGCACGCTCCCTACAGACCTCTTAGGAAAGGGGTGAGGTCAAAAATAGACAGTCTAAGGTTAAAGTTTTTGGGGTTTGGGGAAGAAACCACAGAATCAGGTAGAGTATTCCAGACATTGACCACTCTGTTGCTGAAGTCGTATTTCCTACAATCAAGTTTGGTGCGGTTAACCTTGAGTTTGTATCTATTGTGTGCTCTTGCGTTGTTATGGTTGAAGCCGAAGTATTCATTGACAGATAAGTCATTGCAATGTATGATTTTATATACCATTCTTAGATCAGACCATGGGTGCGTGGCATGACCTGAGGAGCAGCCGTCAAATAATGGAAGGCTTTGCTCTCCTTGGCTTAATTTCTTGCTTCCAGTTCTGCAGCTTCCTTTACAGCCTCGTTGAAGGAACCCTCCCTGAGCTGCCTTCTGCTTGGCACAGCACCCAGCAACTTTCCAATTATCTTGGTGGCATGGCTCCAGAAAAGAGGGTGGATTGTTTCTGTTTTGGTTTTTTTGAAGAGGGCTTTCCTAGCCTGAATTATTGTTTTTTTTTTGTTGTTGTTGCATGGAATGAATCATTAAGGAAGAAGAAAGCAGATTCTGTTTTCAGTAGCTTCCCTTTCTCTTGCAGCCTCCTCTTCCTGCTCCTCCTCCTCCTCTCCCTCCCCCCAAAAATCTTTGCTTCCACAGCCTGCCTTTTGGCGGGGGCACAACTATCATCTCTAGTTAATGGCTAGTGTGATCTGCTGTCCTTGGGGCGGGGTGGGTGGGAGTTGGGGGGTGATTTTCCCCCCCTCCCCCACAGATTTTGTTCTATTTATTAATTTATTTGATTATTTTTGTTAGCTTTTCTTGTTTTTTATTTTTTGTTTTAAATATGGTTTTACATTGTGTAAGCCACCTCGAGTCTCCATAGGCGAAGAGGTGGCAATATAAATTTAAATAAATAAATAAATGAACGAATCAATCAATCAATCAATCAATCAATCAATCTCACAAGCCATTTCCTGTCCTGCAATATGTGGATCCGTGTTCTTGAATGCCCAGAGGTGACTCAAACACACGTTTCACCTGCAGTTTAGTCTGAGAATGTGATGTGGAACAAATCCGAAGGCAGATGTCCTGGCACAGCTGGTTCAGATGTTATCAGTCTGGCTGTCTCTCCCCCCCCCCCCCCCCCCCCCCCGCCCTGCCCTCCATTCTCTCAGCTCTCCCTCGGAAAGCGTGAAGGTGAAGAAGGACTTCAAACAGCCCAGGGGTACTCTTAGCACTGCATAGAGTGAACTCGCTCTTCCTCTTTTGTTTTTTAAAGAGAGATGTTATTCTGGAACTATTCCAAGAAGGACTTGCTGAAGGAAAGAGTTGGAGACGAGAGACTCAAAAGCGACTGCTCTTGGCTCCACAACGGCACCCTCAGCTGCCTCTAGAAAAGACCGAGGTTGGGAAAGTCACCAGCAGTTGGAGATACAGAGAAAGAGCTTCCTCAGCCTTTTCCTGGACTGGGAGCAGGGAAGTAGGAAAGTGGTCAGTCACCAAGATCTCATTTTGGCTGCTGGGTCCATATAATGTCCCTGCAGGTTGGTGTCTGAACTGGTGTGGCAGAAGAATAATTCATGGAAGCTCAGACACCAGAAGGATGCAGACAGGGTCATGTCGCATCCTTGTTGTTGTTAGTTGCTAAGTCACATCTGACCCATCGTGACCCCATGGACAACGTTCCTCCAGGCCTTCCTGTCTTCTACCATCTTCTGGAGTCCATTGAAGCGCACGCCGACTGCTTCCGTGAGTCCATATAGCCACCTCATTCTCTGTCATCCCTTTCTTCTTTTGTCTTCAATCGTTCCCAGCATTAGACTCTTCTCCAGTGAGTCCTTCTTTCTCACTAGGTGACCAAAATATTTGAGTTTCCTCTTCAGGATCTGGCCTCTTAAAGAGCAGTCAGGGTTGATCTCCTCTAAGACTGACCGGTTGGATCGCCTTGCAGTCCAAGGGACTCGCAGGAGTCTTCTCCAGCACCAGAGTTCAAAGGCCTCCATTCTTTGGCGCTCAGCCTTCTTTATGGTCCAACTTTCACAGCCCTACATTGCAACTGGGAAGATCATAGACTTGACTATGCCCACTTTTGTTGGTAGGGGGATGTCTCTGCTTTTTAGGATGCTGTCTAGATTCGCCATAGCTTTCCTCCCCAGGAGCAAGCGCCTTTTAATTTCTTGGCTGCAGTCCCCATCTGTGGTGGTCTTGGAGCCCAGGAAAATAAAATCTGTCACTACCTCCATTTCTTCCCCATCTATTTGCCAGGAATTGAGAGGGCCAGATGCCATGATCTTACTTTTCTTAAATGTTGAGTTTCAAGCCAAAATGTTGAGTTTATCATCTTAGTGCTTCATTTATTCTCTTAAGTTTCCCACACAGATCAGATTAAAATAGGACCAATTAGTGTCCAAGTGGGGAACGTGTCCTTTCACTCTAGAGGGCAAGGAGCATCTGCCTTGGATCTCTGCAGTCCAGGGGGACTTTAAACCTGGGCTTGCCTCTTGCCTTCCTCTTGTCTCCAGAACGAGGAGAAGGATCTCACCTTGTGGGGAAGTTCTTCCTCCAGGAGAAGTGGAGTTGTCAGCCCTGTCACTAGCTGTGAAATCAGAGACAGGGTTTTCAATAAAAATGGCTGTTAGATGTACCTGAAAATAGATCATTCCCTTTCCCTCAAGGAGGCTGGAGCTGCAGCTTGACACACTGGTCAGCTTTGCAATGCGAAGTCCAACGGAAGGGACTTCTTGTCACCACGGGGAGCTACTAGCTTCCAAAATCTTGGAGGGGGGAGGGGAGTAAGCGCAGGGGGTTTAAAGGTTAGCAGGGAAAGGTTTTTTTTAAAAAAAAGAAGCTACATTTTCTCGGTATTTGCATCTTCTGGAGGAACCTGTGGTGCTTGCTTTTCAGTAGAAGTACACAAAATGGAGTTTTTACTTCCTTTTTTTGTGTTTCTGCTTTTTCTCCAGAGTCTGGAGAGACAAGATGAAAGGGCATATTATGGCACCCTCAGTCAGGCTGGGTGCAGCCAGAGGTGATATCCAGCAGGTTCTGACCAGTTCTGGAGAACCAGTAGCGGAATCGGCAAATCCCACCTCTGACTGGCCCCACCAACCCCAGCTATTCTCTTCCTTCTGAGACTTCTGGGAATTGAAGTCCTCCAGGCTTAAAGTGGCCAAGGTTGGAGACCCTGGCTCTAAATTGGTTTGATCCCTGCCTGTCTGCAGAGACTCTTAATAGATTCAGTTGCCTTTCTCGTTCTCCCCTTGCAGCCTAAAGCTTGGCATAGTATTTTTAAATGCAAGGAATGGCCATAGTTGTTTTCTTTTTGAATGATGTACCTTGAAGGAGTTACAGTAAGCTCCGCTTGAATTCTCTGCAAGGAAAAAGAGAGGAGAATTCCCCCTCCCCCAGAAATAAAGGGGCTTAGACTTATCACCCAAGGGCTTCCCTTTGGGGTTGAATCAAAGGCAGTGGTGCTGGAGGTGCCCAGCAGGAGGGCATGGAGCATGGTCTGTATTAGCAGAGGAAAATAACCAGGGCTGGGATTCTACCAGTTCGCACCTATTCGCTAGAACCAGTTGTTAACTTTGTAAGTAGTTTGGAGAACCGGTTGTTAGAAGAAATTACTGGCCTAATCCTGTAAGGAAGGCAGGAAGGAAACATTCTGGTATTGCTTACAGAAACTGCCTCTCCGTTAACCTTTATTACATTCTTGGCAGGACTAGACTTCCTGTCTCTGGAACTTCTCTGTAGTTTTTTTCCCTCCTTCGGTGGTACTTTGCTTGTGTGGAGTGACCATTCAAAGTTACAATGGCACTGAAAAAAGTGACATGACCATTTTTCACACTTACGACTGTTGCAGCATCCCCACAGTCATGAGAGGCCAGTCGAGGAGATGCATGCCTCGATGTGAGTGATATTGAGTTGGCCACGCCCAGCCAATAACATAGCCATGCTCACCGACTAAGCCACGCCCATAGAACCGGTGGTTAAAAAAATTGAATCCCACCCCTGAAAATAATGCTTCCTTCTTTTTCTCCCCAGTTTTCAATTTGAGATCACAGAGAATTAGCCTTCCATCCCCTTTCTTTGAGACAGAAAGGAGTAAAAACGCGACTTGTGTTTTGTCAAAGCAAACTGGACATTTTGGAGCATTGGTCTGGACGATAATCTTTTCTTGGTGGGTGTTTATCCTCGGATCAACTGAGACATTTCCCGTTAAAATATTACTTCCGTGTCCCAAGCAATCTCCCCTCCCATTATTTTTCTGACAAGGTCTTCAAAATGCATCGCTGCACAGCTTTTCTCTTGTACAATCCAGCGTTCGCTTTTACCCTGAGAATCTTCTTATTCTTCTTTTTAAGCATTGAAAACAGCTGATCAAATAATATGGAGTAAATAAAGCCGTTAGCTTTATTGCCCGTAAAATATTGGCCTGGATATGTTTTTTGGAAAGCCGTAGTGCTAAATATGTGCCTTCAGTGTCTTTTGCAAACATCCTGCTCCAGATCTTCAGCATCTTTGCATTCTGACCTGGAACTGAGGTCCATTCAGCTTTCTGAGGTTGACCATGATAACATTCTCACGCGACTGTTTAAAATGGAAGGAGTCTCACTTTAAAACAGGGTGGCAGTTTAAACTGCCATTTGCAACTTAGTTTTAAAATAAGATGCAGAGAAAATATTTTTTTTAAAAAAGTAGAAGCATTTTTTGATTACCTAGACACTGAGAATTAGTTTCTACTTCTCGGGTGTAGCTGAGGAGTTGTTGGGTTTTTTAAATAAATTTATTTATTCAACGTTTCATCAGTTAAAAACAAATTTTCACATTTTACAACGTTGCTAAAGCAGTGTATACATTTGCATTTCACTTCTATTAACGTGTTATACATCTTTGTATTTACTACTTCGTCTTCTTCTGAGGAGTTTTATTTTTGTTTATTATTTTGTTTCCTGTAGCTGGCATGTGTGGTTATTCCAAATCTGAATATGCTGGTTCTAAGTGGTGATGTATATTTGCGATACAAAAACAGCCAAGGAAGAATGAGCTATAAAATCCGGTGTCAGATCTGCCACACATTTTGCTGCATTCATCCATTCATCCGTCCTTCCTTAATTAATTCATTAAGAACCCTTTCCTAATTAACAGTTCATTCTTTGTGAGACATGGGCTCTGGCAAGTGCCTTATTTTCCTTTAAGGAGAAATACTCGGACCTTATACTCTAGCTTCTTCGTCCTGAAATATTTGAACGTCTTTGTGGTAATGTGGCAGGATCAGTGCTGCTTCTCCTCTTCCAGAGATCTGAAGGCAAGATGGGAAGGAGAGCTTTGGTTTTCCTGAAGATCCCTCTCATTCCTCAGGGCTGCCTGTTTGTGTGGAAGCCTGTTGTACGGAGAGAGGGATGGGCATGGGCCAGCCCTATGCAAGACGGGACTTACGTCTGCTATTTGTGGCTCTTTGGAGCAGCCGGTTGCCAAGGCGATGCTGGCACCATCCCAGGAACGGCGGGTGGGCACCACGTTGGCCTCCTCCTCCCAGTGGAAGAAGCTGCTACCTCTGATCTGCTGACGATCATTGGATGCTTCCTGAGAAGCCATCGGAGGCCTCTGGAGTTTTGGGTTTCTACCACCTGTTTCATTGCAATGGTGGCTCTTCTGCACAAACAGCTTGGCATGCCTAGGAATGTGTGAGGTGTGTGTTACATGCGCATGCACGCCCACTGCTGCCTATTTTGTCCTTAGGATTCAGCCAAGCTAGAGTGTTTAAAAAAAAAACCCACCCCAGGTTAATTACTCCAACCTCAGGCACTTTACGCTCCTCCTATGAATCAGAGCTAATTAGATCTGATCTTAAAGAGCTTAGTGAATGGTTGTGGATTAACCCGGCTTTTTTTTTCCTTTCATGCTTTCCTCTTTTGTAGGTAAGTCACTCTGGCATTGACCAACCCTGATTTCACCTACTGTAATCGCTTTCTTTCTTACTGCCCATGCCTAGTTGTGGCCTGCAAATCCTAAAAGGCGCTTGGCAGGAAATAGTAGGGTGTTTGTAGTGTGGCTACGTGGAAGCATGCGTATTCTGAGAAAGATGGTAAGTGTGGATTTTCCCTCTTCACCTGCAACCTCTCAGAACATCTTTGAAGGTTGGGGGGTGGGGGGCAGTAGAGCCTTGACTTGGACAGTAGTTGCTAGGCTGGAAGTCAAAGAGGTAAACAAGGAAGACTTCAGCAGTTGGATAGCTGGTTGTGGATTTCCTCCTAAGATTCCTTCTCAAATTGCAAAGACTCCGTAGGTCAGGGGGATGGACGACTGTGGCTATGACTTCAAAACAATCTGTTCCAAGCAGCCTGAAGAAAACTGAGTGGCAGGAAAGGGAAGGGCAATAGGTAGGCAACTATTGCTGCAGATTCTCTTCAAAGAGGTGTTTGAATGTAAGGAGAAGAGGAAGTTGAAATGCATTGTTAAATATAGCTTTACAAGGGCGGTCCCTAGGACTATGCTTAGTGGGGTTTACCTAACTATTTCTTAACAAGAAATTTCATTTTGACATTTGCAACATAGATTTAATTTGTTTACTACATGGGCTCCCCATATGTCTTAGCTGGAAATGTTTATTTTAGGGATATAATATCCTAAACGATGCCTGTTGCCACAGCGACGTTCAAGCTATATTTTGTCACTCATAACATAATAAATGTTGACATTCTTCTATTGGGTTATTTTAGAATTAAAAGAATTAAATAGGAATTGTGTTTACTTTTTCAGTTTCTATTTGAAGGATCAACAGCTTGTTATTCATCTTAGGAAAAAGCTCATGTTGGTGCAAAAATAAAAGAAATCCATTTTTTTGAAGGAATGTTCAGGGAAATTAGAAATATGAAGACTCAGAGTAGGAGTTGGGTTTTTTGTGACTTTGTCACTTTCCCCCCCCCCCCCTGGATGTTGAAATGAAACTTGAAAAATATGATGAAAAAAATAAAACAAATAAGGCACGACTGAAATAATTTGTCATCCTATCCTAACTAATATTTAGAGATGTAACAGATTCTCTCACTACAGATAAACTAGATTTTGAAAGTCCTTGGAAATGATAAAAATTAAGCTTGAAAGGGAGCCGAAGTGGCTTTTAATGATAGAGAAAACCAGAGAAAAATATATAGAAAACTTAGGTTGAAAGTGGATTGCAATTTTTTTAATGTGCAAAAAGATTACATTATGGGATAATTGCATTTTTAAAGTAGTGTATAAAAGGGGGGATTTAGTAAAGGGAATTAAATTCTGAGGACTGCAAAGACAGATTGGATAGAAAGGATACGAGTGGTGGCGTAGCTGTCATTTTTTTGTTTCTGTTTTTGACCAGTATCTTGGCAGGGTGTTCTCAATTTCTCAGGAATGGTGGCATCTGAAAAGGTTAGAATTAGAACAACAGAGTTGGAAGTTTAGTTTAGTTTAGTTTATTGTTATTGCACATCGGCAACGAAATTAAATACCATCTTCAGTGTGCATTATGGCTATGAAAATAAACACAAACAAACATCCTTCACATTCTGTACATTGAATTGAAAACCCCTGATATTGCATTAATATTGCACTATACAGTAGAATATACAGTCAAAGGGACCTTGGAGGTCTTCTAGTCCAACCCCCTGCTTAGACAGGAAGCCCTGGCCTATAGCATTTCAGACAAATGGTCATCCCATCCCTTCTTAAAAACTTCCAGTGTTGGAGCATTTACAACTTCTAGAGGCAAGTAATTCCACTGATTAATTGTTATAACTGTCGGGAAATTTCTCCTTAGTTCTAAGTTGCTTCTTTCTTTGATTAGTTTCCATCCATTGCTTCTTGTCCTGCCCTCAGGGGCTTGGGAGAATAGCTCGATTTCTCCTTCTTTGTGGCAACCCCTGAGATATTGGAACATTGCTATCAGGTCTCCTCTAGTCCTTTTTTTCATCAAACTAGACATACTCAATTCCAGCAACCATTATTTATATGTTTTAGCTTCCAGTCCCCTAATCATCTTTGCTGCTCTTCTCTGCCCTCTTTCTAGAATCTCTACATCTTTTTTTACATCGTGGTGACCCAAATATTGGATGCAATATTCTAGGTGTGGCCTTGGCAAGGCATTATAAAGTGATATTAACAATTCACATGATCTTGATTCTATCCCTCTGTTTATGCACCTAGAACTGGGTTGGCATTTTTGGCAGCTGCATCACATGGCTGGCTCATATTTAAATGGTTGTCCACTAGATCTCCAAGATCCCTCTCACAATTACTACTATTGAGCCAGGTACCACATCTTGCCTGTGCATTTTGCTTTTCTTGCCTAAGGTTGAAGTTTCAGAAACGCAAGTTGCAAGCTTTCTTTGTTATTGAGCTGTTGCTCCTCCTCCTCCCCATCATCATGAAATTCTTGCCTCTTTTTCTTACTGGTATACTTTCATCCATGTTGTTTAAAGGTGAACAAATAGGACCAGGTAGCCTAATAGCTGAATAAATACAGCTTACTCCTTCCACCTTACAGAAAAAGCTGAAATTATTTCTTGTGTCTGTAAAACTTTAGGGCAGTGTTTTTCAACCTTGGTGGTTTGAAGATGTGTGGACTTCAACTCCCAGAATTCCTCAGCCAGCTGGCTGAGGAATTCTGGGAGTTGAAGTCCACACATCTTCAAACCACCAAGGTTGAAAAACACTGCTTTAGGGCATGCTGCCTCAGATCTAATTTGCATGCATTTTAAGGTCCAAGACCCACTGTACAGGCTCAGAATCCTGTCCCCTTCTTTGAAGCCTCCAGAATTTCCTTGTAGCATTTAATGCATAACAGGAAGGAAGCTTCTGTCCAAGTAGGGAAGATTTCCTGGAGTGGAAAGATAACATTTATTTCCCACCTAGATATGAGGCTGGGTTGGTAAAGCTTCTTTAAAGATGGTTGAGGAGCTAAGAGGTAGAATAACAAATCCAAGAACTTCATCTGAGCTCTAATGCTAGAAGCATTCCCAGCTGACTGTTGCAGCATTTTGTTGTTGTTATTGTTGTTGTTGTTACAGGTAGGGGAGAAAACACAGCTAATTACATGATATTAATCTGAGTGAATTGGTGCATGGTTTAAAAGAAGCCAGGCATCTAAAAGTGGTGATTTTCAAAAATAAAAACATGGCAAAAAAATATATATCAGAAAATAAAATACAAGTTGAATAGTCAAGACCTTGTTGATGATCCAAGCTCTGTGAAGGACCTTGGAATACTCATCTCTAATGATCTAAGTGTTAGAGCCCACTGTAACTACTTAGCTAAAAAGGCATTAAGAGTTGTTAACCTAATTCTACGTAGTTTTTTCTCTGGTAATATCACACTACTAATTAGAGCATACAAAACATTTGCTAGACCAATACTCGAATACAGCTCATCAGTCTGGAGCCCACATTACATATCTGATATTAACACAGTTGAGAAAGTCCAGAAATATTTCACAAGAAGAGTTCTCCAGTCCTCTACTCATTACAGAATACCTTATGCCACCAGACTTGAAATTCTAGACCTAGAAAACCTAGAACTACGCTGTCTTCGGTCTGATCTAAGTATGGTATATAGAATCATACATTGCAACGACTTACCTGTCAATGAATACTTCAGCTTCAACCATAACAACACAAGAGCACACAATAAATACAAACTGAAGGTTAACCGCACCAAACTTGATTGTAGGAAATACGACTTCAGCAACAGAGTGGTCAATGTCTGGAATATTCTACCTGACTCTGTGGTTTCTTCCCCAAACCCCAAAAACTTTAACCTTAGACTTTCTACTATTGACCTCACCCCTTTCCTAAGATGTCTGTAGGGGGTGTGCATAAGCGCACCAATGTGCCTACCGTCCCTGTCCTATTGTTTCTTTTATTAATCTTATATGTACCCATTTCATGTATTCATAACTATGTATATACTTATTTTGTAAGCGATTGACAAATCAAATAAATTCTAAATAAATTCTAAAATTCTAAATATTTTAATATAGTTAACAGTTCTATTCAGGATCAAGCCTGTTTTTGGACTTCCAGCCTGGTATGAAAAGGTTCCTTTCTCCTTCTTTTCCAATAAATTTGATAAATAGAACTTCAATAATGGCTTTTGGCAGCCACTAACAATTAACATTGTCTGGGAAAAATTCATTTTATCAGTTTAGCCTGATGAATCTATTTCAGTTGATAGAAGGCTGGAACTAAATTCTCTTCTGAGACAAAAAAAATAAATAAATCTCAGATCTGATGAAGATCCACTGGATAGCCCAGACCCCCAGACTTGCTAGGGGTCTAAAAATTAGAAGTATTTTACTAGGAAAGCAAACAGTTACTTGGAGGATTGAGCAACTCTTTGGAACTCCTTAAAGACACCAAAGTTTGTCCCCAAATGGTCTAGTGACTCTCTTCAGTTGCAGCATGATGTGATGTGGGACAAAGGAAGAAGAAGACTTCACAACAGAGGTCTCCAAACTTGGCAACTTTAAGACTTGTAGACTTCAACTCCCAGAATTCTCCAGCCAGCAGAGTTGAAGCCCACAAGCCTTCAATTTGCCAAGTTTGAGGACCCCTGAAATAAGGCATGGCTGAAATAATTTGTCATCCTATATTAACTAATATTTAGAGGTGTAATAGGTTCTCTCACTACAGATAAACTAGATTTTAGAAGTCCTTGGAAATGATAAAAATCAAGCTTGAAAGGGAGCCAAAGTGGCTTTTAATGATAGAGAAAATATAAAGAAAACTTGGGTTGTAAAGATGGCTGAGGAATTCTGGCAGTTGAAGTCCACAAGTCTTAAAAGTTGCCAAGTTTGGCAACCCCTGCTTTACAGGTTGGCCCTGAGTGTGTCAGAATAAGAGAGAAAAGGCTTCTTTAAATACAGGTAAAGCAAGAATGGGTTACATCTGCCTCACTCATGGTCTGGGGAAAAGATGATGGAGGCACGGTCGATGAAAGAGCTTCCCATGGCTCACTCAGGTCATGAGGAGCGGGGGACACTATCAAAGAGAAGAATCTACAAGGAGATTCTGGAGCATCCTTGATAGGACTGCAGGTCCACCTTCTTGGAAGACCTCTGTGGGAGATGCAAGCATCAACCAAGGCAACCTATTGACCCTACCCTTTGGGAAAGGAAGGTTTATGGTTAAGATCAGAACTTAGAACTAGTTTTAAAGAGTTCTGTGGTTAGGAAATTAAACAGGTTTTGTATCTCGTCGGGGCGTTTTAATTAACAGCATTTCATATTAATGCATTCTAACACTTCTGTCATCTTCCTTGACTTCTTCCCTTTGTTGTAACACATTTGCAAGGCATCAACTTAATTAGCTTAATGGGAGGCTGCAACAATTTGTCTCTGACATCCTCTTCAAGGAATTTCCCCAGTTTCCCGCGCATCAAGTTGTTGTGTTGAGATACATATAAGAAAATAACGGCGGGATTAAATAAGATCTCACAAATAAATTAATAACTGAAGGAAAGAACGCGCATGTTCAGAGATCCTAACTGTGCCTTTAGGAGGCTTCTCGTCAGTGAAGCTACAAAATGGCTGTTATCAGTCAGCTTCTGCCCTAAGGAAATTCCTGAGCATCTGAAGAGTCAAGCGTTATGGTTGTGTTTGGTGTAAAGGCTGACATCTCCAGGATGTCAAAGATGTCAAAATCCTCGCTAAGCCCCTGGCCTTCTTTACAAAAGGTACCACATGGCCGTCATTGTATCCAGATGTTGCCGTACTTTGTGTGAAGCCTTGCTTTCCAATGGGTGCAGAGCAGAGGTGGGATTCAGCCGGTTCTGACCAGTTCTAGAGAACCGGTAGCGGAAATGTTGAGTAGTTCGGAGAACCGGCAAATCCTACTTCTGACTGGCCCTGCTCCCATCTATTTTCTGCCTCCCAAATCCCAGCTGATCGGCTGGGTCTTTTGGGCCTGCAGGGGAGAACGGAGCTGGAAAGCAGGTTAGTGGGGTCAGGAGGGAATGGGATTTTGCAGCATATCCTTCCCCTGCCACGCCCACCAAGCCACACCACGCCCACCAAGCCACGCCCACAGAACCGGTAGTAAAAAAAATTTAATACCACCACTGGGGTGGAGACTTGGATAAATTGCATAGGAGTCTCCCAAGGAGGAGCAAAGCACAGCAAGGTGCCATTTTGTTTGCAAACATGCGGCTGTCATCACTGACAGAATGACAAGGTGGGTGTGGTCTTATTCCACATCGGGAGATGACATCTGGAGATAAAGGGGATGTTTTCTTGTCCTCTTTATGCATCCTGTTGGGAATTAACTATGGGTGCATTCTTCCTTGCCTCATCTCCTTCCCCGAGTTGAAACGATAAACATGGGAGAAGAGCCACATGTCTTCCCGCAACCAAGGCAAAAAATAAGAAAAATCTGCAGAGGTTGGATTGCAGACTGAAAGCTATGCAAGCGCCACCAGTCTGGCCCTGCGTTGCTGGGCATGTGGCTGCTGCCAGTCCTTTGGATGGGCCGGGCAAGGGAGAGAGTCCTTGTGTGATCCTGTTTGAAAATCCTGCTTGGGGTTCCTTCACTGGGTTTACGCCTTGCGCATTGGCACGGATTGAAAAGTTTTGTGTTGGGGAGGTTTTTAATAAAACAGAAAAATCTGTTTAGATATTTTTAAAGCATTTGTATGACTGGGCATAAATGGCGATGATTTCAGAGCAGGTGTTGATGGAGGGTCTCAACCACTTCTGAAGGCTTCCTATTTCTGTCATCGTTAATTAAAAAAAAAAGCCAGCTCTTTTCTGTGCTAAGTAACCATGGAAACCCTGTGATCATATTCTACCAGGGATTACGGGTGGCAAGGAAGAGGGTTGCCCTCTTTCATCTGAAGGCGGCATGCAGTTGGCTGATAACTATGTTAATTGACTGTAACCCTTATCGAGGGGGGGCACATTCGGGTGTTTTAAACAGGCCGAGATTTAAATCTCCTGGTCGCTTTATTTCTTGCATGGAATAAAGTGTTCAGCTCTGCCTGCAGCGCAGTCCGATGGGATGTGTCAGATGCGCCTTCCAGTCAAGAGGAGGGGAAGAGCGCTTTGCACAACTTACAGCTAAATTGTGTATCTGAAGGGAGCAGCCTCAGGTCAGTTTGCACAAAGGACCACTCAGCCGAACCAGATCCTGAGGCTGCTGTACCATCCTCTCTTTCTGTACTGAGGCTTCAAGGAAGACCTCTCTTGGGGAGGAGGAGAAGGTTCATCGTTCAGAGAAGAGCCAGCCACCACCTGGCAGGTCTTGGAGGAGAAGGAAGACTCAGTGTGTCCGTTGTCGTTTTTAGCAAAAGCTCACACTTAACATAGATAGCATACCTTCGGCTCTTGGGAGGGAATAAAGACGGTCAGAAAATGCACGTTTGTATTACTGCCTGAGCTGTTCCTGGATTTAGGCTCTTCCATTCACATTCATCATCCCGCCTGCCCACTCCTGCTTTTGGAGTTGCACCTGGGCCAACCACATAGTCCTAGGAGCAGGGGTGGGATTCAAATTTCTTAACAACCGCTTCTGGGGGTGTGCCCTAATTTGTGGGTGTGGCTTGTTGGTCATGTGACTGGGTGGTCTGGCTTGCTGACTGGGCGTGGCTTGGTGATCATGTGACTGGCTGGGCATGGCTTGTATGTAAATATTGTGGATATTTATGTAAACGTTGAATTTTTTTATTTAAAAAATATCAACTTTTACCCAAAACGAGGCAAAGCAGACAGGCAGATTGAGTTGCTTGCAGAATCACAGAGTCACTCGCAGATCTACCTTTCTGCAATCTGCTGCCTGAGTCTGCACTGAAAAATAGAAGCTTCAGTCCTAAGGAAGGTTCAGCTCTGCTCTCAGGCCAGTGGTGCGATTTGCCGGTTCTCCAAACTGTGCAGAATTGTAACAACCAGTTCTGTAGAACTGGTCCGAACTGGTAGAATCCCACCCCTGCCTAGGAGCAAAGGAACTGAGGGGAGAGGAGGGTTTTTGCCATTTTGCTAATGGGACTAACCTCTGTTAAGTCAGGAACCTGAGGCTGAGATGGAGGGAGTTCTTCAAACAGAGGCGGAACAGGTCCAGAAGTACTAGCGGGGCAGTGGTGGGATTCAAATATTGTCACCACTGGTTCGGTGGGCGTGTGTTATGATATGTACAGAATAACCCTTGAGTAACAAGGATATGCACATGGAAACGTTTATGAGAGTAGTTATGAATAATTATTCAGCCACACACAGATACACTGAATTGAGTTAAAGTTTACTTTAAGAAATCGCACAGTCCAATAAATGGTCCAGGTCATATAAGTTTCACAGTCCAAAGAATATCCAATTAGAAAGTCTTCTTACCGGTTGCCTTTGTCATTTACAGTAAGCAAACATAGCAAAGTATAAGCACAGCATACAACAGAGAGAGCAACAGAATGTCAGAGAGACAGAATGTCAGAGAGACAGAATGTCAGAGAGAGCAAGCCATGATCTCTAGCTCCCTCTTATGGCAACTCGCAATACAATCAACCAATCGGAATATTACAGTGATTTTGTCTTAAAGCTACAAACATACATTGTTGGTTTATATATTGCCAACCCAACTAATTGGTGGACAGATTCCTAACAGCGTGGCTTGGTGGGCACGCTTTGCATGCGTGCATACACTTGGTGTGCGTGTGTGCCCTAAATGCGCACTTTGTGCAGGCGCAGAGCTGTTCTAACTCGCCTCCTGCAAGTCTGCACAATCCCGGTTGCTTCAGCAACTACCGCACGGCGCTATTCTGTGCCACGCAAAGCGGCTGTGCTTCAAATTCAGCAGATAAAAGTGAGTATGGGAGCCTGGGCGGGTTGGTGGGCCCAACAGCAGAGCGGCAGAGAGAACCGGTTCAGTCTCTGCTGCTCATCACTCCTACTGGCTCACCAGAACTGGCCTGAACCAGTTGAATACCACCACTGTAATGGGGCACTGTTGAGCCTTCCTCTTGGAATCTACAGCTTGGTTTGTGGATTTTGGTTTTGGAGCAGTGGTGGTATTCAGCCGGTTCGCACCACATCGGGCGAACCGGTAGCAAGAATTTGGCGTGGGTCACCGAACTGGTAGTAAATTCTGGCTGGCCACGCCTCTGATCCGGTCGCCCTCCCGATGCTCGCTTACCCGCCCGCCTGACATTTGCCTAAGGTATTTCTTTTTTTCTTCCCCTCTTGATATCAGCTGTAGATAAGATCAGCTGTGCTGGGATTCCCCGTGCTGAGGCCCAGGAAGGCAAAAAATGGAGGGAGGAGCTCAGCCCCCCCCCTCCATTTTTTTGCCTTCCAGAGCCCCAGAGGAGCCTTAGGGGAGCAAAAACGCCCCACCCAGACACTTCTCTGAGGCTAGGAAGCTTCCAAAACGGAGCTTGGAGGGGTGCTGCCTGCCCCTCCCATGCTCTGTTCCTTTTCTTCCAGAGCCCCAGAGGAGCCTTAGGGGAGCAAAAACGCCCCCCAGAGGCTCCTCTATGGCTAAGAAGCTCCCCAAAACGGGTGGGGGCTATAAAAAAAGCCACGCCCACCCAGTCACATGGCCACGCCCACCAAGCCACGCCCACAGAACCGGTAGTAAAAGTTTTTGAATCCCACCACTGTTTTGGAGATGGCCTTGCATTGTTTCAGGTGTTTTTAGGCTCGCTTCCCCCTAAGTTAAAGCTTGTATTAGCAAAGAATTACAAAATAAATAAATAATGTTCAGAGATATGGCAGCTACACAGCAATTCTATGTGATGTATTGGGCGCTACCTCTGTTGCAGAAAAGGGAGGTACATTGGAAAATAATTCTGGGCACCCTAAATTATGACACTACAGAGGAGCCAAACTCCGGGCTTCTCAGTTCTTTGCCATACTATTAAAAAGCAAATGGTTTCCAAGTTTGGTCATAGAAAGCAAGCACGGGCATAACTAAGTTCAGTCTAAGCTGTCCATAGTTGCTATCTATGAGTTGATAAATAATTTAGATAAAGAAATAAATAAAGGGGAAGGAAAGGGGAAGCTAGCAATGTTCGGTTATATTTTCTCTGTATAGGAAGTCCTTAGAAAGAGATGTCATCCTGCCTGCTGGAGATTTGTGACATATATTAGTATAATGAGTGTTGGAAGTACTGATAAAGGACCACTAGCTTGTAACATCCAGCCCATTTCTGCAATTTTCCTGGTGAGAGAGATGGAGACCCACAAAATGCCATTTCCTTTCCAGATCAAAAGAAAGGCCATTGCTTTTTAGGAGCTGTGAAGGATAGGAGTTTCTTGACTGGTGGACAGTATTATGGTGAATACTGAACTGGACTGCAAAAATCTAGATATCTACTTACCTGGAAAGCTATAGGTGGCAGCAAAGAGGTAGGGGCAATTCTAAACTTTCTGCTGCCATCTAGCAGTCATTCGCATTATTACATTCCTGGTTCAGAGCCTCATTGCTGGTTCTCTACATGTTTGAAGTCGGCAGCTTCTCCTTGCTGTAGAGCAGTAATTCTGACCAGTTGTGGAGAACTGGTAGCGGAAATTTTGAGTAGTTTGGAGAACCAACAAATATCACCTCTGACTGGCCCCGCCCCCATCCATTCTCTGCCTTCCGAGTCCCAGCTGACCAGCTGGGTCTTCTTTTGTTGCCCTTCACAGGAGAATGGAGCTGGAAAGTAGGTTAGAGGGCTCGGGGCAGAATGGGGATTTTGCAGTAACCGTCCCTTGCCATGCCCATCAAGCCACGCTCAACCAGTAATAATTTTTTTGAATCCCACTGTTAGTAGAATCCCTAGTGGCAACAAACTAAGGCCCTTTTCTTTGAGGATGGAGAGCCAAAGAAGGCAGGGGTCTCACATCTCAGAGTCCATAAAACAGGGATTCTTCAATCTTAGCAAGTTGAAGATGAGTGGATTTCAATTCCCAGAATCTGGAAGTTGAATTCCACATATTGTCAACTTGTTACGGTTGAGAACCCCTGCTATAAAACATTGAGATCAGATTTGTTTACTGAGAGAGCTGAAATGCCATGTGGAACACAAAATTCCTTGACTCTTCCCCACCTTTCTTTTGTGATTTGATGTGCTGAGGACCATAGGATGGACTGTCCTTTTGGAATTCTTTCAGGCAATGCATCTGTTAAACCTCAAATCAAATCAGGGGAAACCGAGAACACCCTCCCCCCCGCCACACACACACACACAATCTGTTACAGCAGAGATCTCCAAACTTGGCAACTTTAAGACTTGTGGACTTCAACTCTCAGAATTCTGGGGATTGAAGTCCACAAGTTGCCAAGTTTGGGGACCCCTGTCTTATAGCCCGGTCAGAAATCAGGTATAAAGAATTACATGCTTATCTGCCTTAAGGATATGTATCCATAGCTCTTTTATTGAATCACTTTGACAGAACAATTTCACCAGATAATTCTTTCTTTTAGGATTATCCTGAGGCAATTTTGCTTTCTCAGATTAATAAGTTTTATCTGTTATCCCGATTATCTGATTTATATTTAAAAAAATTTATTATTTCACATAAAGTGATATGCATTAATAATATAGAAGACTACTGTTTAGTAGTTAAAGATTTAATTGTGGTGGTTTGAACAATTATTTTCAATATTTAAACATGTTTGCTAATCTGCCAAATGCTGCCACAGCAGGCTGGGTCTCACCCAACCCCTATTCCACCCTGGAACATCTCCACATTAATTCAGTATGGATAACTCAAGGAAGGCATTTTGCACATTGGAAGACAATTTATGTATTTTCTAAGAAATGGACACTTGGATCAGAAAAAGCAGTCCAATCAAGAAGATTTCAGTGATGTACAGAAAATTCTGGACTGTATTGCTTTGAATGATGATACCAAAGTTATACTGCATGGCAATTGAGATTTTCTGTTTTAATTTTTATTGTCCCAATTTTATTATTCTTAGAAATAACTCAAGGCAATGAACATCCCTAATACTCCTTCCTTCTCCTATTTTCCCCTCAACAACAATTTACAGCGTCCTCTAGCTTGATTCCTTCATCACTTAAATTCAGAGCTTTGAAAACAAAATGGCAGCATACCCAGATGACCTAAGTTTAAAGACTTTGGGGCTTCAGAGGAAGCTCCTCCATTACTCAGTACGGTCTGGGCAAGAGACAGTGATGGTTGTCTCAGAATACATCCAGGTAACAGGGACACCTTCCTCATGGTCAGGATTTGCCTACTTGCCTCAGGTTGGACCTCATATTTAGAAAACATACATCAGTTGCTAAAATTGTGGTATTAGCCAGTAGATATGTGATCCTTTGTGGCCCAAAGAAGCAAGGGATTAACTAACAACTCTTTATAAAAAGTCTCACTCTCTTCCCCCCCCCCATATCTCTCTTTCCCTCCCTCCCTCTCCCCCTTTGAGAAATATGACACAGCTGTGCACTTGCTAAGCACTAATGGGACTGAAAAACATCAGATGCAGACATCTTGGTAAATGGCAGCTATTCAGATCCATTTCTGTATCTCTTCAACGTAATAATTGCTCCATGCATTCTAGTTAAATCATGGTTACAGTACTTGAGACACAATGTTCTTTCCTAAAGGACAGGCTGCTATCCTGGTGGGAGGGCCTTAATGTAAGTGAAGGAAGGGATGCGTTGCAGCTGCCTTTCCCAGTCGATGTGCTCCAGAAACATGGACTGCAGCTTTCCCTACCCATTATAGGCAACGAAGCTGGAACCCATCGCTTCTGGACAGGTCCAGATTGGGAAAGGCTGCAATTCAACCTGAGGAGATAAACCAGGTAATTGTTCATATCAGCCTTCTGAAATTTTCCAGATCGTTGTTTGCAATGGAAGCACACAGACTAAACTTCCAAGGTCCCAGGGAACCAGGAGAAGGAAATCAATGGGGCAATGTCAGAGCTTGAAATAACTCCTTGTTCCTCCCCAAATAGAAACAAAAACTTTAGACCTAAGATAAAATTACTTTTCTCCTTTTATTTTGGATAGTTCACTTAATTAGAACTCTACTTTGTTCCTCATGGAATTTGGGTTACCTGGATGGCGATTTTGGGTCCGAGCTTGTTGTGTGCGTGTGTGTGCAGTGCATATGTCTGCAGAGGATATATAACTAGACACCAGTCCTGGGCATATACAGAATTCCCAACAGCTGGAAGAGAAGAGACCCATAAAAGGTAGAGAAGGGGGAAAGAATGCAGAAGGAGCCTTTTTCCATATTGAAAGCAGAAAATTATACCACTGAAATAGAATTCCAAAGACTTTATTTTTTTTTTAAATGGTTTTTTAGTGATTCCTGAGATGCGATGTGTGATCCTTTGTTTTATTAGGAATAAATAGGCAGAGAGTAAGGCTGAAGACAAATGAGAAACATTCCCTTTTTGCTGGCGCATTTGTCTTTCTCTTGAAATATTTATAATCAAAGAAAAACATGAGTGTTTCCATTATAGAATATCTGTAAGTCTTTGTTTTCGTTTGAGTGGTAAGCTTGGCTCCAAGGAGAGACAGTGATATATCTGGGTGAGCTCAGAGTGGCATGATGTCATTTTTCAGTTTGGGGGAAAAACACTCCCAATATCCAAATGTGTTGTGGCCGAAAGAACATTGGGTTGTTTTGAGAATGTTTGAGGACAGCCTCCCGAATCTGGGGTATCCCAAATTTGCACTGCGGCTTTCATCCTCCGTAGCCACAATGCAGGAATGATGGGAATTGTAGCCCATGCATTTTGGAAGCTGCTTGGTTGAGAAAATCCAGGATGCCATTAAATAAATGCTAAAAATGGATAGAGAAGACATATTGTCCCTTTCTGATCTTCTCTTTTTTCCTAATGTGTGGAAATTACTATTCCTAATAATTACCAGTATTACTGTACGTTGGTGCATGAGGAATAAAAGGTGAGGAGGTGCTTTAAAAGTGATCTCTCTCTTACATGCTGCCTGTAAACATAATATGATAGCAAAATTTCCCCTCATCTCATTTTATCTTTACCTGAGAAAAAGAAATTTGCAAAACATCAATTCAAGCACAAAGCTTCTGCAATTTCTTTCATTTAGAAGCCTAGTAATGATTTCCCCAGGGCATCAACAGGCAATTAGCAACAGGCTCAAGGAAGCTAAAAAAAAACCCTGAGAGTTAAATGTGTGCATGCTAAGGAAAACATCTTTATTATCCAAGTTCTATGCCATGTAAACCCCATTTTGCTTTCAGTAAATCTGCTTAAAGAAGACTAAAATAATGTTACTCTTGGTTGTAAGCAGGTCTTGACAAAGGAGTTTTATAACATTTCAAGAACATCTGTAGCCAGATCAGAGAAGAATTAGTTTTGCTTTCTCAAGATGAGAGGGTTTGTTTTTTTTTAGGAAAAAAACAAAACAAAAAAGCAATAACCAGAAATTCCAAAATTTAAAAAATAGCTTCCCTTTTTAAAAGTTTCAAATTTGCTGTCTAAGGGAAATGTTTCACTTCATCTCATAAAAGGGCCAGCTCTGTTTAAACGGTAAAATGGGTAAAGATTTTTAAGTCTGCATAGACACTATTATTTATCATATATATCTGTGTCTTTTAAAACATATTTCTATTGGTTTACTTCTTAATACTTTCTTCCATTGAGAAAAGATTAAACAAAGGATTAGCTTTTCTTTAACAAGACCATTTCTTTGACTTTTAGAGACATATGCAAAACCAAATCCCAAATCCCAGTGGTGGACATTTCTTATTATACAATTAAGATGGCATGACTTATTATCTCTGATTCACCTTTGTATACTATAGCTGAATAAAACTTTTTTGAAATCACATATTAACTCAAAATGATGAAAATATTGTGTTCCCCCCCACCCTCTCTCTCTCCCTCCCTCTCTCTACTTCTAGAGGTAAACATGGAGGGGAAGGAATTTTCTTTCTAAGAAAAGGGGCCAAACCCTTTATGGATGGGTAGAGACCCCCCAAAATAGCATTTAGAGAGAGGTTTTTCCATGGATTGAAGGGGGTGTGGTTTCATGTGCTGCCTGCATCCCACAGATGGGGCTTCACTTCAGCCTGGTTTATAGCATGCCGTGGCCCAATGCTGGTCCATAGACCAGAGGTTGGGGATACCTGCCATAAAGCAGGGGTCACCAAACGTTTCGGACCTCAGGGACCATCAAACTCATAATTTTAAATCCCGTGGACCACTAATAAGAATTTTGACTGACGGTGGGTTGCTGACGTTGGTGGGAAAGTTGGTCCCATATTCCAGAGCTTCAGTAGTCACAGGACTGGCCCTTTGGTCATCCCAGAGAAGCTCATCCACGGCAGGCCGGTGCACCCGGGTGGTGGACCAGCTGCTCCAGGATGACCAAAGGGCCAGTCCTGTGACTCCTGCAGCTCTGGAATATGGGACCAACTTTCCCACCAACGTCAGCAAGCCACCCTGGAGTGGATTTCCTTCCCCCGCCATTGGTCTTACTTTCCAGTTCCAGCTTGCATGGCTCTACTCAAGGTAAGGTTTGTGCTCAGCCGAAGGCTGGGGGCCAGTGGGTGGGCGGGCCATATGGGTGGCACAGCCTTGTGTTCCCACACAGCCTGCATTAAATTGCTTTGGGGGGGACATTTCTCTGCGGACCACCAAAATTTTCTTGCAGACCACCAGTGGTCCCCAGCCCACCAGTTGGCAACCACTGCCAATAAAGAATATCTTTTTAATAGTTAACTGGAGTTTTGCCCTAAGAGTGACACAATGGGATGAAAGGGCTTTCCTAGCTGTTTTGCCAATGGTCTGAACTGCATCTACCTGTGTCCCACTTGACTGCATGATTCTGCAGAGTGGGTTTCTGGTAGTACTGCTCTGCTCTGCTCATTCACACATACACATATCAGTGGTTTAGTGGGTTTATTAATATTTCCCAGCAATTCCCCTCATCAAAAACCCAGAATTGTCCCAATTAAGTCCAGTCAAAAGCAGGCCAATGCTAATCCACAGAGCAATGGCCAATGAGTCCACAAGACAACTTGAAAGTTTGCCAATCAAGATAACACACACACTTCAGCAGTGGTGGAATTCAATTTTTTTTTAACTACCGGTTCTGTGGGCATGGCAGGGGAAGGATACTGTAAAATCTCCAGTCAAAAGTGGGATTTGCCGGTTCTCCAAACTACTCAGAATTTCCGCTACCGGTTCTCCAGAGCTGGTCAGAACCTGCTGAATCCCACCCCTGGCCCTCAGGCAAAATAAAATCCACAGTACAAGAGGGCTCATGTGGTAAGAACAGTCGAGAGATCACAAGGCACAATTCAAGTCAAGGCACGGTGTCAGTCCAAAGCGAGGCAGGAATCACAATGGCCAGGAAACACACAGTTAGGAACATGAACATGTTGTTCCGGGCATCGCCTCCATCTGTCTGCTGTGTTAAATAGCCAACTTCCAGTATCAAGAAGGGTGAAGCTGCCTCCTCGCAAGTAATCAGGCTGACCTGGCGAGACGAAGTAAACAACTTGTAAAGTTGGCCTTGGCTCTATGTTCCAGTTTATTATTTCCTTCCTTTCTTCTTGGGCTTAAAGGTCTTTTCTACCATACCTGACTCAGAGTGACATACCTACCTGGTGCAATAGTTGGATAATATGAGGCGCCCAAAAGTATATAATCTCAAATCGATGTTGATGAAAGCAACAACATACAACTAGATGTTCCTCCACGAGGAAGAACAAGACAACGAATCATGGAGGGATCCTCAAAAGAACAGGTCTTTATGGCTCTTCAGCATCTCAGGAGGATGCTAATTAGATCTAATGTCTGGGGGGAATTCTGATCCAGAAATGTGGGGAAGCAAGTGAGGAAGCCTCCCCAGCTTCACCCTGTGGGAGGAATCTGGGGAGAGCCTTTTCTTTGTGATATTATTTCAATGTCTGCTGTAGAGATTGTCCTTCACCATCTCAAACTGCCTTCTGTTTCTCAAAACGCCAGCATTTTGCAAGGAGTGTGCATGTGATTATGATTGTCTAACAAATGAAATTTCTTGTAAAATAACTGTCAAATTGAGTTCCTTGGGAACCCACACTTGCTAGACAGGGTTTCTGGGGAAGCTGCAATTGTCAGATATGTTTTCTGACAAGATGGGAACATTGAAAGCAGTTTTATATTCAACCATATTATGTGCCTTCCAGCTGGTATCTACTCTTAGCTACCACATAGATAGATTTTTCTCCAGGATGATCTGTTCCACCCGTGATCTATCAGGTCTTCCAATGGAGCACCCAACATTGTTGTGATGGAGTCTGTCCCTCTTGCTGTTGCTTATCTTCTTTTTCTCTTTTTTTTAACCCTTTCCTGCATTATAGATTTTCCAGAGACTTAGATCTCTGCATAATATGTCCAAAATATGATAATTTGAGCCTGGTCTTTGTATCCAGAATTCTGGATTGATTTGTTCTACAATCCTTCACTTACCTAAAGTTATCAGGAAAAAAAAAAACATTACCTGCATAATACTGATTTCTGTATGTATAGATATAACATCTCAATATATATTCCAAATTTTTCATTGTTGCTATACAAGTGCTAATCTGCAAGGCAAACACTATCTACCATTTCGCTCTCTTCATTATCAGTTCTAAGGCTGATTTTTCTACTAATTGTCATCAGTTTGCTCTTCTTTACTATATTTTAGTACCATTCCCCCCCCCCCCCCCCAGTTCCTTGGCTTTCTAAAACATGCAGATTAGCAATAGCACTTAGACTTATATACTGCTTCACAGTGTTTTCTAGCCTTCTTTACATGGTTTACAGAGTCAGCCTACTTCCTCCCAATAATCTGGGTCCACATTTTACCGATCTCAGAAGGATGGAAAGCTGAGAGAACCTTGAACTGGTTAGGATCAAACTCCTGGCTGTGAGCAGAGTTAGCCTGCAATACTGCATTCTAACCACTGTGCCACCAGGGCTGGGATTATTTGCATTTTCAGAGTAGTGTCATCAGCATAGCGCAGGTGGTTGATTTTCATCCTCCAGCTTTAAAACTTCTTTTAATCTGGCTTCCCTCAAGATACAGTAATGTTCTGCATGTAGGTTGAGGTAAAGTAGGTTTCTCCAAGTTCCATTCAGATTGTGATTACCTGCCCTTTGTGTAGGAGGCTACACATTTCCCAAGAGGTGTTCTGGGATTCCCATTTTCTTATGGCCATTCCACAGTTTGACATGGTCAACACCATCAAAGATTAAAGGCCTTTGTGTAATCCAAGAAGCTCATCTTGACTACTTTTTAGTATTCGTTGGCTTCCACAGTTCATCCTGATTGGCAAAGGCTCAGCCACTTGTATGCCCAAAGCATGTATTGAGGCTTCTGCATCTGTTGTGTGTCGGTGGCAAGCTCTCTTTTTCCTCAGGGGAAACCGTACAGCTGGCGGCGGCTGTCACAAATATGACTGGCCTGCAGGGGCTGCTTGGACAATCAGAATAACCTGCAATTGATGGATGACAAGGCTGTGGCTTGCCTAGGGACAACATCTGCCTCTACAGAGACAAGTAGTATCTGTGAGTCAGAGAACAGGAGGCTGATCGCCTTATCCCTCAACAAATGAGTAGTGGCAGGAACAGGGGGGCACACCGGCTGCTTAGCAAGACACAGACCAGCATCAGTGACCTATTTTTGTCCTCTCTTCCCAAGCAGCAGAAGATTGAACAGTAACTCCAAAATATGTAAACATTTCAGTTTGTCCTGGGCAGATGCCATTCATCTTCTGGCAATGTCTATGGCTCGAAAGCTTGTTGGGGTAAAATCACAATTTTGCTTTGGAGCAAATGCATGGCTTGTGGGCAGGGGTGGGATTCAAATTTTTTAACAACTGGTTCTGTGGGCGTGGCTTAGTTGGTGGGCGTGGCTTGGTGGTCATGTGACTGGCTAGGCGTGGCCAACTCAATATCACTTACATCGAGGCACGCATCTCCTCGCCTGGCCCCTCATGACTGTGGGGATGCTGCAACAGTCGTAAGTGTGAAAAATGGTCATAAGTCACTTTTTCCAGTGCCATTATAACTTTGAATGGTCACTCCACACAAGCAAAGTACCAGTAAAGGAAGGGAAAGAAAATTCCAGAGAAGTTCCTGAGACAAGAAGTCTAGTCCTGCCAAGAATGTAATAAGGGTTAACGGAGAGGCAGTTTCTGTAAGCAACACCAGAATGTTTCCTTCCTGCCTTCCTTACAGGATTAGGCCAGTAATTTCTTCTAACAACCAGTTCTCCAAACTGCTTAGAATGTTAACAACTGGTTCTAGAGAATAGGTGAGAACCTGTAGAATCCCACCCCTGTTTGTGGGTCTTCTGGGTATTGAGTGGAGGGGGCTTGAGGGCTCATCTTAGATATTATGGGCTCATCTTAAATATTGAAGGACCGAAACAGGGTTGATGGACAGCTTTGGAAAGCGAAATCTTATTGTTGTCGATGCTTGGCCAACAGAATTGATAGAAGGCTGTAAGGAAGGGAGGAGGCAAGAACCCCCTCTTGCTGAACCTCCCCTTTTTTATTTAAGAAATTGAGGTGAAAACAAGCAGGAATGTCAACCATGCGATGAAATACTTTCACAGGGCCTTATTAGTAGAAGTAGTGGTTGAGCTTGTCTCTAGGAAGAGACAAATGTTGCCTTTAAATCCACGAAAACAGTGTAGCCATATGTCCTCTGTAGTTTCCTAGATCCTCTAAATTTGAGAATTGCCCAAGGCCAGGTTTGTTCAGGACAACATAGTGAAGCCTTAGAAAGCAGTTTCACAGTAAGAGAGAAGTGATAGTTGCTGGGCAGGTGTTAAATTTAAACAAGGCAATTTGGAGACATAATAATTAAATCAACTGTGCTGGTACCATTATAATATGTATATTCCCCTTTTAATTCCCTGTCCTCCCTTTTAAAGATTTGTCTTAATGTTGCTGAACTGAGTTTAGGAATCATTTGAGTCACCAACCATCCTCCTAATTAATTCTCTTATTATGACTATACAACACTGAAAATGAAACAAAACCATAGGATGAAAAGAAAGAATTACTCTAGCAAAAGATAAAAAGGCCAGCGTCATTTGGCCCAAGTCTAGCATTAAAACCACCAGCATAAATAGAGCGGAACCGGCCTGCTGTTTCTCTGCGTCAACCTTGGTGACAGTAAGATGTACCTCAACCTTGGTGACAGTAAGATGCCTGGACTTCAGCTCCCAGAATTCCCCAGCTGGCACATCCACATATCTTAAAGTTGCTGAGGTTGACACACCGCTCTAGGTCAGGGGTGTCAAACTCACATCGTCACGTTGGCATCACGTGATGTATCAAGACTTCCCCACCCCTCATTGCTAAAACAGGCATGGGCGTGGCTAGGTATTCAACCAGTTCTGGAGAACTGGTAGTGGAAATTTTGAGTAGTTCGGAGAACCAGCAAATACCACCTCTGGTTGGCTCCACCCCCATCTATTATCTGCCCCCGTTGAGTCCAAGCTGATCGGCTGGCTCTTCTTTGGTTGCTCTGCACAGGAGAACGGAGCTGGAAAGCAGGTTAGTGGGGTGGGGAGGGAATGGGGATTTTTCAGTAACCTTCCCCTGGAGTGGGGTGGGAATAGAGATTTTACAGTCTCCATCCCCTGCCATGCCCACCAAGCCACGCCCACCAAGCCATGCCCACCAAGCCATGCCCACAGAACCAGTAGTAAAAAAATTTGAATCCCACCACTGATCTAGCCCATGGACCGGGAGTTTGACACCCCTGCTCTAGGTGATCTTAGTTGCTGTGAGTTCACTCAGGAGCAAGTCAAGGGCTTCCTGTTACTGGGAGCTTTCCTGCATTGTCGAAAATCAGGCAAACGGCACACAAGTAGGAAAAGAAATGAGAATATAGAACTCAGAGGCAGTTAGCATAGAGTCATGTTGGATTCACAGAGAGCTATTTGTTTCCATATTCCTATTGTAGATGGCATGAAGGAAACCTATCTGGTGGGCTAAATATGAGGTGTGTTTAGTAATTCCTTTCAAATGAATGTGTCTAACAAGAATGACATCCAGACTGTGAAAGGAGATGAAGATAGATCTCTTTCAGAGGCAAGTATTTTTATCCATCTACCATGATGTCAGAGCTGAGAAAGAAAAAGGGAAAAATCATGTTCATTCAAATAATGTAATTCATGGTGTTACACATAGTGTAGCTTTTTCTGGGAAAAAAAAACCCCATATGCCCACACAGAAGGAATGCATCATTAGAGAAGTGTTTATATCTTTATAGAATCATCAAGAGTTTGAGAAACATTTTAACGTCTCTGATGCACAGCTTCTTTCTTTCTGAATTTCTCCTTCGCTAGAATCCCTAAATCAACACATGGGAGCGAGAGGAGAGATTAAATCTATGGATAATATGCCATTGAGAAGTGTGAGTGCACCCGTTTTGCACACAGCCCTCCCCCCAATGCCTTGTGTTATGACTTATTATTCATAGTGGAACTCAAAGTGGGCTGTTCTATTTTTCCTCCATATTTAGCCAGTGAGGTATACAGAGCTGAGAGGGATGACTGGCCCCAAATCACCCCATGACTGGGGAATTCTGGGAGTTGTAGTCCATGGATCTTAAAACTGCCGAGGTAGAGAAACCCTGGTTTGGAGGCTGATGGGATGCCAGCCGGAGGCCAGCCGGGAGAGGCCTTCAGTGGGCATCCTAAGGGGTCTCCAATCTTGGCAACTTTAAGACCTGTGGACTTCAACTCCCAGGGGGAACTCTGGGAGTTGAAGTCCACAAGTCTTAAAGTTGCCAAGATTGGAGACCCCGGCTCTATGGTAGCAGAAGATTCAGGTGCAGCTGTTCAGCACCTCGGAGAGTTCCAAAAGTGGCCTGGCCTGACTCCCATAGGAGCAGACTGAAGGACACTGAGCTGTCCTTGATTGATCTCAGATGCTAAGCAGGATTAGACCTGTTGGGGGTCATCTGAGAATCCCAGAGCTGTAAGCTAACCCGAGAAGGCAAACATTTTTTTTTTTAAAAAAATCCTTTAAGTAGGCAGTGGAAAACCATTTTGAGACTATTGTCAAAGTTGATTGGGGATGCTTTAATTTAATACCTTCTCAACTCTTCCAGCTGTGTCTTCTGTTCCCACTCTGTTATTCTTGTCTGTTAATTCTGTCTGTCTGTCAAAGAGGTTATGATGGCTGCAGAAGAAGCAGCATTTTTTGTAAGGGGCAGAAAGGCAGCCTCGGTCTTGTAGGCGTAACGTCAATGGCTATGACTCTCCTGCCAGGATAGCCATCAGGAGGGTTTGTTTGCTATTTTGCCCGAAATGGTAAACCTGATATTAAAATCAGATTTCTGGGCCAAGCAGCAACCTTTCTGCTTCTGAACGTGTCTGTCTCTCATTGCAGTCTGTTCTGTACCAGCCATTCTTCTCTGGCAGATCAATGAGTGCCTCAGCACCAGGTTCCCATGGTGAGTCTGTGTTGCCTGGAACAGCCACTAATGAGACAAATGATTCCCTGTATCCACTATCAAATGATGCCCTGAAGGTAGGGATACTTTGGCAAACTTGGCTGATCCCGGGGCTCTTCCTTCCTCTGAGACATTCCTGCACTGCAGATTTCACAGAGTCTGGCAAAAGCTCAAGGTCCCACCCAAAGATCAAGATTTTCCCTTCCGTTAATCACCCTTCCAATGAAGTTGCTTGACATTTGATCTGCCCTATTTCTGCCGAAGCCCGAGCCTCATCTGTTCATCTCCTGGCAGAGCTCAGGCTGATCTTGCTGAAACTGCCAACTAGGATTCCTATTCTATTCTATTCTATTCTATTCTATTCTATTCTATTCTATTCTATTCTATTCCATTCCATTCCATTCCATTCCATTCTTATTATTCTATTCTATTCCAGTCCATTCTTATTATTCTATTCTATTTTCTATTCTATTCCATTCCATTCTTATTATTCCATTCCATTCTTATTATTCTATTCTATTCTATTCTATTCTATTCTATTCTATTCTATTCTATTCTATTCATTCCATTCCATTCCATTCCATTCTTATTATTCTGTTCTGTTCTGTTCTGTTCTGTTCTGTTCTGTTCCATTCTATTTTATTCTCCCATGGCGACTCAAGGCAGCTTACAAGATATAAAACTGCATTTAAAACAGTAAAACTAGTAAGAAGAATCAAATAAATTAATATAATAAAATCCCCCCCACCTCCCACCCCAGTGACAGCAGATCACACAGGCCATTTGTTGGGCTCCATTCCATTCTGGGTTCCCCAGACCTGCTGGCAGAAACAGGTCTTCAGTGCCTTTTGGAAGAGTATTAGAGAGGGGGCCATTCTAATCTCTTGGGGAATGATATTCCAGAGACAGGGAGCCACCACGGAGAAGGCCCTTCTTTTGGGTCCCACCCAGTGTATCTCCCTCTGGATGAGACCTGCAGCATTCCCTGCCTCCCCGATCTAATGGGTCAGGTAGATGTGACCGGCAATAGACGGTCCCTCAGATAACCTTGGTCCCAAGCCATGAAGGTCTTTAAAGATGACAACCAGCACCTTGAATTGCACCCAGAAGCAAATCGGCAGTCAATGCAGCTCCCACAGGAGACGTGATACATGTGCACCCCAGGGTTTCCACAAAACCATGTGGGCTGCTGCATGGAGCCACGGTGGTGCAGTGGTTAGAGTGCAGTACTGCAAGCTACTCCCACTGCAATTTGGCAGATCGAATCCCACCAGGCTCAAGGTTGACTCAGCCTTCCATCCTTCCGAGATGGGTAAAACGAGGGCCCAGATGGTCGGGGGCAAGAGGCTGATTCTATAAACCACTTAGAGAAGGCTGGAAAGCACCATGAAGCAGTATATAAGTCTAAGTGCTATTGCTATTTTGCACAAGTTGGAGCTTCTAGATACTCTCCAAGGGCAGCCCCATGGAGAGCGCTGGGTCTATCTTCTGCCCTCCTCTGAGACCCACCATCCCGTGCTTGATCTGAGCCTCAGCAGTGACCCCTCTCAGCCACGGGCCAGGGGGAGGGGTGATCAGGAGCTCAGGGACTGAGCTGGGCTGCAGGTTATGGGCATCTCTGGGAAGGCTGTAGCCCCCTTGCTTGATTTTTTTAGTATTTAGTATTTATTTGATTTGTCAATCGCTTACATGATACAGGTATAAGAATATATATAGTTTTGAATACATGAGATGGATACTTATAAGAAAAAATAAAAAGAAACAACAGGACAGGGACGATAGGCATGTTGGTGCACTTATACACGCCCCTTACAGGCCTCTTAGGAAAGGGGTGAGGTCAATAGTAGACAGTCTAAGGTTAAAGTTTTTGGGGTTTGGGGAAGAAACTACAGAGTCAGATAGAGTATTTCAAACATTCAGGTAGAGTATTCCAAACATAAAACTGGTTAGATGCCACGACGTAAGTGGCAGTGCCTTAACCAGGTTTGGGGAGCCATAGTCCTCCCGTTTGAAGGGTACCCTGAGGAGAACGGAGGTTCTATGTGAGCCAGGAAGGAGTAGGAGGTGAGGTAGAAAAAGAATGCTTTGTGCATGAAGAGAGGCAGACGAGGGGCAGTGATTCAGCCACAGGGAACAGCTGATGGAGATAGAAAAGATGGGTAATATCAAGAGGAGAAAAAGGAGCCAGGAAAAGGGGGGGGGGCTTGTCTTGGAAACTAGAAAAGATACTCAAGAGAGGGGCAATTAAACTGAACCAGTTGAAGAGCAAGCTCTTAGCCGCCAATTAGTTTGCATTCATTTTCCTGTAGAAGGGACATAGTGGCCACTCCAGGTGATATTCCCCCCTGTTCCCCCTCCCCTTGCTGCTTTCAAGACTAAGGTTCTGAAAATGCCCTTGGTATTTAGTGGGCATGGGTTTGCTTTTAAGGGCTGCTGCTACCGCAAAGGCGGTGGGGGGGACCCTCCCACCCCTTCCCATCCAGGCTGTTAAGAGTTATTGAAGGAAAGCCTTTGCTAACCAGAGTCAACTGTGGCATTTAATTTGGACTACATATTGCAGCAGGCCGCCTGCCAACGAGAAAGGAATTAATTTCCTGGGATTCCCAAGGAAAGTCCTCCTCACCAAGTCTGTCAGGAAAGGGATTGGTGCCTGCAGTTTTCCAGGAGGTCTTGAAGAGAGAGCTCTTTAAAGGTTAAGGGCCTAGGCTGATGCACTGAAAGGGTTTCATGGTCTAAATCAGGGGTCTCCAAACACACACACACACACACGCACAAAACAATACTCAAATACAGCTCATCAGTCTGGAACCCACATTACGTATCTGATATTAACACAGTTGAGAAAGTCCAGAAATATTTCACAAGAGGAGTTCCCCACTCCTCTACTCGTTGCAGAATACCTTATGCCACCAGACTCGAAATTCTAGACCTTGAAAACCTAGAACTACGCCGCCTTCAGTCCGATCTAAGTATAGTATATAAAATCATACATTGCAATGTCCTACCTATCAATGAATACTTCAGCTTCAACCATAACAACATAAGAGCAAACAATAGATACAAACTCAAGGTTAATTGCACCAAACTTGATTGCAGGACATACGACTTCAGCAACAGAGTGGTCAATGTCTGGAATACTCTATCTGTCTCTGTGGTTTCTTCCCCAAACCCCAAAAACTTTAACCTTAGACTGTCTACTATTGACCTCACCCCTTTCCTAAGAGGTCTGTAGGGGGCGTGCATAAGCGCACCAACGTGCCTACCGTCCCTGTCCTATTTCTTTTATTTTTTTATTTTTCTTATATGTATCCATGTAGTCATAACTATGTTTTTATTTATACCTATTATCTTGTAAGCAATTGACAAATAAATAAATAAAATGTATATTGTCCTGTCTCGTGCACAGAGGTGGATTTATAGCTGTGCAGATGCAGATAGATAATTCCACAAAACATCCATTATAAAGTACATTTATTGATACATCAGGTATCTTCATAATTCACGTTTGTGACGAAGCTCTTCTATAATGACCAATCCTTTGTATATCAGCATTGCAGGTAAAAGATGGTTATTTTCCTAACCCATCACGTAGCGGTAAGCTGCTTATCAGTTCATGAGTCCAGACAAGAATAGAGGGAAACCTCCCTCAACCCATCGAGGGTCAATTTTGTGACCGATCAGGATTACAGATGTGGCCATGTGACATGAACTACAATTCCCAGAATACTTTTAACTGCATTTCCCATGATGCATTCCCTTAAGGGGACAGCTCACAATTCCTAAGTAACTAACCCATTCCCATAGACTGGCTGGGACAGCACATATATCTCAGGCTGATTCTGGGATGAGAGACCACCCGGATGTAGAGTAGAATGAATAAAAGGGGGGACCAACCATTTCTGTTCCACTGACAAGAAAGCGGTCTATCTGTGTCATGGATTAAGAGAGTCTTTTAAAAAAAAAAAAACTTTCCTCTACAATCCAAACTAAGTTTGCATCCTGAGAGCTGTTCTCACTGGCATCTACACGTCACTTGTCTTGTCCCTCTGTTTCCTTGGAGGCTCCTATTGTTAGTATTTAGAGTGAGCTTGTGCCAGAGGTGGTATTCAGCCAGTTCTGACCAGTTCTGGAGAACCAGTAGCGGAAATTTTGAGTAGTTTGGAGAACCAGCAAATCCCACCTCTGACTGGCCCCGCCAACCCCATCTATTCTCTGCCTCCCAAGTCGCATCTGATTGGCTGGGTCTTTTTGGGTTGCCCTGCACAGGAGAACGGAGCTGAAAAGCAGGTTAGTGGGGTGGGAAGGGAATGGGGATTTTACAGTGTCCTTCCTCTGCCACGCCCACCAAGCCACACAACATCCACCAAGCCACACCCACAGAACCAGTAGTAAAAAAAAAAATTTAATCCCACCACTGGCTTGTGCATATGTGATAGTTTTTCAAAGTGTGGTACGAAAGCTACCAATTATGAGGAATGCACATTTTGAAAGGGAAGATCTATTAAACAAACCTGATCAAGTTTCCTAAAGGGGTTTATGCCACCACCCTGTTCTGCTCAGCTTAGCATCGTGACAGCGTCGAGCATCGGAGAGCCCAGAGCCTGAGATGACTGGCGCTTTTCTCTGAAGGGCAGCAGGAGAAGCCTGGCAAAGCCCTAGGAAGGCCCAGGTTAGAACCCAACGGGTGGTTCAGTCGCCCTGGACATTATAGGATGGGGTCTAAGTGGTGGCTCAGTGGCTAAGACGCTGAGCTTGTCGATCAGAAAGGTCGGCAGTTTGGCCGTTCGAATCCCTAGTGCTGCATTATGGAGTGAGCTCCTGTTACTTGTCCCAGCTTCTGCCAACCTAGCAGTTCGAAAGCATGTGATAAATGCAAGTAGAAAAATAGGAACCTTTTTGGTGGGAAGGGAACAGCGTTCCGTGTGTGTTTGGTCGTGCTGGCCACATGACCACGGAGACATCTTCGGACAGCGCTGGCTCTTCGGCTTTGGAACGGAGATGAGCAGCGCCCCCTAGAGCCGGAAATGCGTATGTGTGAGGGGAACCTTTACCTTTACCTGGCCATTAAAGCCAATGGTCACATTGCAGTGGATCAGTTCAGATTTATGATGTGCCCGTTTTAAATGCTCAGGTGTACCAGTCATTGCATGCCTCTTTGGAAATATTGCCAGTGGGTTTAGCTGCTATTTATTTTGCAGCATTCTTAAACTGGCCACGCCTAACAAAGTTTGAGCGACATCTCATTAATTCGGTTTAAGAACCTGGGAAATACCTGGTATTTAAATTAGCATTTTGCTGGTTTACCAGGTATTTCCCAGCTTCTTAAAGTGACATAATGGCATGTATTTTAGCTACAGTGAATGTAGATTTACAAATTTGTTCTGAGGCAACCCCCATTATGACGTTAGACAATAAAAGTATGTTAATAGAATGGGCATTTCTTATCACAGAATGTCAGAGGATTATGGATTCCCCTGCTGTCTTCGATTCTTTTTTTCTATGTTCAATAGAAGTGTTTCTTTGAATGGGGTTGGGATTGTCTTATAAAAATCAATAATATGATGAATTACCATACTCCACTGAGACACAGAGAAAGATTTTCAGCCATAAACGAGCTAAATATACACGCAAGTCGTGTTGTTCCTGGTTTTGTAAAAAATGGTGAGCTTTTTCCTCTTCGAAATGGATGACAAACCTGGCCTTGGTTTGACTTCAGAAGCCTCAGTGTTTGGCCAAGCCCTAAATCCAGAGATCAGCCTATCATTTAACTGTTCCATTCCTGAATATTTTTTGACAAGCAAGGCAATATTGCTACCCAGTGGCGACTTTGGCATATAACAACACAACCAGCCAAATCGCAAGAGGGAGTCGTTTCCATGGTAAAAGGAAATGTCAGTCATTGCTGAATCGCTCTTCGTGTTTCTCAAAACCAGGGGCCATATCCAGCAGATCCTAAGGTCTTTGTCCTCCCTGGTCTCTCTCCCAATACCACCCACTCACCCAGCAGTCTGCTCAGCAGATTCTTTGAAAGAGGTGTGGGTCAGCTCCCAAGGTTGTTGTTGACATTGGGGTGGAAAATAGCTGTGGAGCTGCCTAGAAGCAGCAGGTTCTCTGGATTCCTTTTAGTCAGCATTCAAAGATTAATACGGGGCAGAAATGGCTTTGGGTGGTGTGGAGCATAGCATTGGGGGCACCCCTCTTGGTGCTTTTTGATCTCTCTATGGGCTTGGGTACCATCAGCCATGGTATTGTCTGGGAACTATGGTGGAGCAGGAATTTGGGGACACTGTTTGCCATGGCTCTGCTTCTTTCCCAGTGGGCACTTCTGGACAGTGGTTGTAGGCAGGGGTGGAATCAAATTTTTTAACAACCGGTTCTATGGACGTGGCTTAGTTGGTGGGTGTGGCTTGGCTGGGTGTGGCCAACTCAACATCACTCACATCGAGGCACGCATCTCCTCCCCTGGCCTCTCATGACTGTGGGGATGCTGCAACAGTTGTAAGTGTGAAAAATGGTCACAAGTCACTTTTTTCAGTGCCATTGTAACGTTGAATGGTCACTCCACACAAGCAAAGTACCAGCAAAGGAAGGGAAAACAACTCCAGAGAAGTTCCTGGGACAGGAAGTCTAAGTCCTGCCAAGAATGTAATAAGGGTTAACGGAGAGGCAGTTTCTGTAAGCAACACCAGAATGTTTCCTTCCTGCCTTCGTTACAGGATAAGGCCAGTAATTTCTTTTAACAACAGGTTCTCCGAACTGCTTAGAATGTTAACAACCGGTTCTAGCGAATAGGTGCAAACTGGTAGAATCCCTACCCCTGGTTGTAGAGGAGAGGTTGAGGAGCTCTAGAGGGACCTGTCCTCTTCCTCCTCCTGTTGAACAGCAACATGGCACCCTTGGGAGAAGCCATCCAACAGTTCAATATGGTATCTATATCCTAACTGCACCCATCTTGGGAGGAATTGCTAGGAATTCCCACTTCTAGGAAGACAGCAGGCTGCTGAGTCTTTGCTTCTCAGGGGCTCTGCTCATTCATTGGAATAGCTCCCTGTGGAAATTAGAGTGGCCATATACCAATCTTATCCTTGGAGAATCAACCATTCAGAAATGAGCCTTGACCCAAAATGGCCCATGTTCTCACTTGTGAGTATGCCCTAGGTCTAGGACAGGTCACTTGAATAGATATGAGGATTGTGTCAGCCTTTGAAAAAATACAGAAGTTCTTTGGAATTTGTATTGGTAAAGTACCTCCCTGCTCTTCCCAAGACATGTTTAGGGTTCTGCATGATTTTGAAAGAGAAAAGAACATCACAAGAACATGTGCCTGTTACAAGTCTCACCCTAACCCTTGAAAGTAAGAGGTGGAGTTAAAGGCTTACAAAGAGTGTAGGATGTAACTGATATGGAGCAGGGTGGTGAGGAGTAGTGGTTGGAAGAGTTGTTTTCTGTGTGAAGAGGAGAATCCCCAAGCCCCGAGAGATCAAAAGATCAACAAGGTCATGCATAACTGAGGAGAGGGACTGGAATATCTCCACCATCACCACCATTAAGTTGGAAGCTGATGGGGGGGGGGGGGGAGGCAGAACAAACAGCCCCAGCCTGTCTTCCTTCCTGAAACTTAGGAAAAGTTTTCTACATGTGGTAGGAGGGAATTGCTGGGAATAAAATTGGCCCCAGTGGAGTGTTACTTAGCAACAGATTGGAGGCTAAAAGGAAAGGAAGAACTTGGAGATATAAAGAGAGCTGTGGCAATTGACTGCATGGAAAATATACTGGATATTTAGGAAAAGTAGAATTCTTATAGTACCAGAAGAGCAACTTAGGAGGGAGGAAGATTTGTGTATGTGTGACACTGTCAATAATAATACTTATTTTGTAAATAAACCTGTTCTGGGGATTACAATGGGATGGTTTTATTAGTTTGACTTTGTTTGGGCACGTCTTTAAATTTAATGAGTGGATTTCTTATAGCAAGAATTCTTCTGAGTTAGCAATACCAATAGCAATATCACTAAGACTTACATACCACTTTATAGTCCTTTTCAGCACTAACTAAGCAGTTTGCAGAGTCAGCATATTGCCCTCAACAATCTGGGCCTTCAGTTTGTCAAAGACACAGTTTACTGACCTCGGAAGGATGGAAAGCTGAGTCAACCTTCAACCAGTCAGGATTGAACTCCTGGCAGTTGGCAGAGCCACCCTGCAATACTGCATTCTAACCACTGCGCCACCATGGCTCTATCTTTTATGATCTTTAGAACATCTCCAAAGATCAGAAAGATGTTCTTCAGATGGTCCCTGGACCTCTAGGTTGTGCCCAAGTGACAGGTGGCATGATTTCCTGCTCTCTTTGTAGCACAATGTACCCAAGCCCTTAAAGGAGACGTGAATATTTGTTGAAGGAACAAGAGCAAAATAGGGCTCCTTTCCCCAAAATCTGCAGTCAGCTGGCCACTTCAATGCCATCCCTGCACCGATGGACCTCATCTTTGGAAAAAAATTTAATCTAGATCCCTGCCCCCCAAAATCTCCCCCAAGGTTTCTGCCAGAACTGATGTGGCTTTTGGGATGGTGTATCTGAATTTCAAAACAGCAGATCCCACTGGATGGCATCACCGTGATGCAAAAAATCCTGCTTCTTTGCCATTGTCTAGTGTTAATTCACATTGAAATATGTCATTGGTAAAGTATAATTAGAAAATAAGATGAAGTAAAACCCAAACTATAACCTTGCTAATATGATTTTTTTAAAAAAAAAAACACCATATAGTCTATCAGGCATTGTTGATATTGTAGCTACTAATTTCTGATTTGATTCCTCAAAATTATCCTTCAGTAATTTCATTGTTATGTTTTGCATGTTATAGGCTTGCATTTATTCTTCTGAAATTTACAGCCCCCTCTAGTGTCCAGTTTTTAAATCATGAAATTGCTTATTTCTGTTTTGTCTTCTGGAAACCAAAACTGATCTATTTCCCATGAGAAGTTGTTTGTTCTCAACTTCTCCAAATTCCAAAGTCATAGTAAAGAAAAATTCAATATTCCAATTTTATCTGGACCTTTATTCCGTTTATAGCTTTCTAAACTCAAATTCTTATCTCTTTGTTGTTCATTTCAGGTTCTCTCAATTTTTAAATTTATAATTATTTTTTTTTCTTTTGGGGAGGGTTAAAGATAAATTCACCCCCAATGAAGACTTTACAAATTTGTCATTTTAAAGGTTTCTAAGCTTAGAAGTAGTAAATTAGCAATTTCCAGAAGTGATTAGAAAATGATGTTTGTGATTTTTTTTTTAGAGGTTTCCACTGTGATTGCAAGCAAGATGGCTAATCCCATCATCTCTGAGTGCTGAAACCCATCTAAAACTGTTATGCTGCATCTCCTCATGAGGAGCAGCTCATATAGGCGATCTCCCATCTTCTCCTTATCCAGAGAGGTTCCAAGGAACTGGTTTACTCACTGGTTCCTTGGCCTTTGTCACAATTGTTGGCAGGGCCATCTTCAGTTCACTATACCAGCCCCAGAAATCCCATCTAGTGGGAATTTAGATTGTGGTTACCCAATTAAATGTGTTTTAAATAGCTGATAAAACTGATAATTCTAAGTCCTGTTTCTTCTTCCTTTCCTGGACGATGACTTCGTATCACATTTTATCCAGTTCGATTTTGAATTCCTATTTTTGAAATATAGTTTTAGAAGGGAGGATGTGATGTTCTTTCATGTTTGGGATCTTGGATTTGATTTCTCAGGTGGTTCTCAGCATTTTGTTTCCCCTGCACCAACCTCTATTCTGGTACCTTTTCCCTGCAATAATGAATATTTTCCTTGTAATTAAGGGTATGTGAGATTTTTATTAGTCTCCACTCTAAACTGTACATTGTCTATTGCAGGAGTCTCCAACCTTAGCAACTTTAAGACTTGTGGACTTCAACTCCCAGAATTCCTCAGCCAGGAGCTGGCTGAGGAATTCTGGGAGTTGAAGTCCACAAGTCTTAAAGTTGCTAAGGTTGGAGACCCTTGGTCTATTGAACTAGTGAGAAAACAACCCCATGTTTAAGGGATTTCTGGATGAGGATTGTACCAGTTTCTTTTAAAGATGGCAAAATGGAAGTTCTGTTTACAATTGTAATATCAGACCTAGTTCATGAAGAACTAGGAAAACTAGGAAAAAAATTTAATTCCACCAAGCATGGTACGTTTATGGATGGACAATCCCATGTGCTTTTCTTGGTAATGTAATCTTCTCCTCCACCCCTTCCTTTTATTCCCTAAAGTCCTGTTGATTGCTTTTCTCATCCCAGACCACAAGATGGCAATCCTCTAGGTTCAGCAGAAAATGCAATCTGCAAAAGGTACTTTTATTCTAGAATATTTTTTCAGAAAGTTAATGATTTGGCACTGCAGATAATACAATGAATGCCAGAGTAATGCATTTTTTAGTTCAGGGAGTAGCAACAATGGTGCTGCAGAAACTAAAAATCACTGGGACTTTAGAATTCAGACAAGCATCTGCAACACAGCACCCCAGACTTAACAATTGTTGATAAGAAAGATTTAAAAAGTCTGAATAGCGGATGCGGCAATACCTGTGACAGCAGAACAGAAGAGAAAGAACTGGAGAAAAATCACAAAATACAAAGACCTGCAAATATAAGTAGAATGATTGTGGTGAAAGAAAGCAAAGATAATTACCAGTAGCGATGGGTGCATTCCCAAAACATTTAAGAAAATCTGAACACCATCAGCATCGACAAAATCCCCATTGACCAACCGCAAAAGGCACTTTTACTGGAAACAGCTTTGGATGGAATTAGCAGAATGCATCCATGATCCCCAACTGGCAGTCAGAAAGCATGACAAATTCATTAATTTCACAACATATAGAATTAGAATTATTTCTTGGTCAAGTGAAATTGGACACACAAGGAATTTGTCTTGGTGCAAATGCTCTCAGTGTACATAAAAGAAAAGGTACATTCGTCAAGAGTCAAGAATCATCAGGTCCAACACTTAATGATAGTCATAGGGTACAATAAGCAATCAAATCATACTAGGAAACAGTCAATATAAATCATAAGGATACAACTGACAAAGTTACAGTCATATGGTCACAAGTGGGAGGGGATGGGCGATGAGTGATGAGAGGATTAACAGTAATAGTAGTGCAGACTTTGTAAATAGTTGGACAGTGTTGAGGGAATTATTTGTTTAGCAGAGTGATGGTGTTTGGGAAAAAAATGTCCTTGTGTCTAGTTGTTCTTGTGTGCAGTGCTCCATAGCGTCATTTTGAGGGAAGGAGTTGAAACAGTTTATGTCTGGGATGTGAGGGGTCTATAAATATTTTCACAGCCCTGTTTTTGACTCGTGCAGTATACAGGTCTTCGATGGAAGGGAGGTTGGTAGTTACTGTTTTTTCTGCAGTCCTAATTATCCTCTGAAGTCTGTGTTTGTCTTGTTGGGTTGCAGAACCAAATCAGACATTTATAGAGGTGCAGATGACAGACTCCATAATAATATAATATAGATAATAAAATAGAAAAATCTAACCTTAGTTTCAATTGGGAAGACGTGACCATCCTAGACCAGCCCAAGTCCAAAAATGCCAGGGAATTTCTAGAAGTCTGGTACTCTGACCAATCACTCACCAATAGACATATAGACATTAACAACATCTTTAGGCTGTACAAAAGAGACAATTAACCAGCCCAAAAGAGAACAAATGACTCCAGCATCTCTCCACCATTAATCAGCAGCCAGATCAGCATAGATTAACTCTAAGGTCAACTTCAGACCAACAATCTACCTGACTCTGGTTTCTTCCCCAAACCCCAAAAACTTTAACCTTAGACTGTCTACTATTGACCTCACCCCTTTTCTAAGAGGTCTGTAGGGGGCATGCATAAGCGCACCAACATGCCTACCGTCCCTGTCCTATTGTTTATTTTATTTTTCTTACATGTATCCATGTATTCATAACTATATTTTTACTTATAGCTATTATCTTGTAAGCAATTGACAAAAATAAATAAATTAAATAAGTAAATAAATCAAGTAAATAATACCCCAAATCAAGAAAGTGTCATTAGTAAAAGCTCAACCAAAGAATCCCTAAGACTTCCCCTACCCACACAGGCAAGTCACCAAAATATAAACTAACAGCAAACAGCACTCCTTACTACTGCAACTCTGATGATGTTACCTAGTTAAAGTAATGAAAAGTCTGCAAGAAAACAAGCCAGCTCAAAGGGCATCAAGGACCCATCGTGGAACCTATAATATTATTAAACAACAACAGCTGCCTTTCCCAGGTCCTTGGGAAGGACTTGATGATTGGTTAAAATGCCGAATCTACTCTAAAGATCTGGCTGACTAAGCAGGGAAGCTCCTGTGGTTGGGGATCGGCCTGGCATTGAGTGCAGGCTGGGCACACAAAATACTGGGAATACCAGAATTTCAGGCTCTTGTTTTAGTCCAGCCATTAGATTCTTAACAGTTAGAATAAGAACAGAATAATAATGGAGTTGGAAGGGACCTCAGAGGCCTTCTAATCCAAACCCTTGGTACTCTGACCAATCACTCACCTATACCTGCGATGGCGAACCTAGGGCACGTGTGTTACAGGTGGCATGCATGGGAAAGCCTATACCTGCGATGGCGAACCTAGGGCACGTGTGTTACAGGTGGCACGCAGAGCCATTTGTGCGGGCACGCGAGCCCCCGCCAAATTTACCTGTACTGCGCATGTGCACGGCTCCCAGCTGATTTTCGGCTCATTAGAGGCCATTTTCGCCCTCCCGGAGGCTTGAAGGAAGCCTCTGCAGCCTCGGGAGACTGAAAAACGGGCCTTCCGGAAATACCAGAAGTACCAAAACGGGCCCGTTTTCAGCCTCCTGAAACTTCCCTCGAGCCTCCAGGAGGACAAAAACGGCATCTCCCAAGCTCCAGAGGCCCTCCGGTGGCTGAAAACAAGCACTTCCGGTATTTCCAGAAAGCCCGTTTTTCAGTCTCCCGAGGCTGCAGATACTTCCTTCAAGCCTCCGGGAAGGTTGCTTCTCTTCCTTGGTTAGTTTCCATCCATTTTTTTTTCCTTATTTTGCCTTTTGCTGCTTTGGAAAGTAGTTTGACTCCCTCATCTTTGTCGAAGCCCATTGAATATTGGAACACATGAGCCTTGGTAGTGCAGGCTGTTAATCATCTAGCACTTAGTGCAAGCTGCCTGCAATTAGTGCAGGCTCGAATCCCACCAGGCTCAAGGTTGACTCAGCCTTCCATCCTCTCGGGGTAGGTAAATTGAGGACCCAAGTTTGTTGGGGGCAATAAGCTGACTTTGTAAAAATGCCGCTTGGGGGGACCAAAAGCCCTAGTAAAAGGCAGGCATATACAATGGAATGAAGGCTATTGCCGAGCACTTAGCATGGTGCTCCATAGACTGTAAGCCGCCCTGAGTCTCCGGAGAAGGGCGGCATATAAATGTAATTAAAAAAAAAAATGTTCCCCCAGTCCTTTTTTTTCATTAGACTAGACATACCCAATTCCTGTAACCATTCTTCATATATGTTTTAGCCTCCAGCCTCAAAATAATTTTTGTTGCTGTTCTCTGGACACTTTCCAAGAGTCTCAACATCTTCATTTGTACTGTATTGTGATGACCAAACTGGATGCTGGATGCCAAGCGTGGCTGTATTAAGGCTTTGTACAGAGGTACTAGAAGCTCACATAGATCTTGATTCTATCCTTCTGCAGCCTAGGATTGCAGTGTTGTTGTTGTTTTGGCTACTGCTGCACACTGTTGGCTTACATTTAAGTCGGGTGGGATTAAATTTTTTTTTAACAATCAGTTCTGTGGGCGTGGCTTAGTTGGTGGGTGTGGCTTGGTGGTCATGTTATTGGCTGGGCGTGGCCAACTCAATATCACTCACATCGAGGCATGCATCTCCTCGCCTGGCCTCTCATGACTGTGGGGATGCTGCAACAGTCGTAAGTGTGAAAAATGGCCATAAGTCACTTTTTTCAGTGCCATTGTAACTTTGAATGGTCACTCCACACAATCAAAGTACCAGCAAAGGAGGGGGAAAAAACTCCAGAGAAGTTCCTGCAACAGGAAGTCTAGTCCTGCCAAGAATGTAATAAGGGTTAATGGAGAGGCAGTTTCTGTAAGCAACACCAGAATGTTTCCTTCCTGCCTTCCTTACAGGATTAGGCCTGTAATTTCTTCTAACAACCAGTTCCCTGAACTGCTTAGAATGTTAACAACCGGTTCTAGCGAATAGGTGCGAACTGGTAGAATCCCACCTCTGATTTAAGTGATTGTCCACTAGGACTTCAAGATCCCTCTCACAATTACTGTCATTAAACCAGGTCTCACCCAGCTTGCACAATTGGTTTTTCTTGCCTAAGTGTAGAACCTTACTCTTCTCTACATTGAATTTCATTTTTTTAGATAGTTGTGAGACCTTCTTGGGAATCATCCTCTGTAGTGGTGAGATTCAATTTTTTTTACTACCTGTTCTGTGGGCTTGGCTTGGTGGGCGTGGCAGGGGAAGGATAATGTAAAATCTCCAGTCAGAGGTGGGATTTGCCGGTTCTCTGAACTACTCAAAATTTCCACTACTGGTTCTCCAGAACTGGTCAGAACCTGCTGAATCCCACCTCTGATCCCCAGATGAATCAGATCATTAATATGTCCTGTGCCATGAACCTTGGATCCTTATTGATTCAAAGGTGAGGACTTCCCTCATTTGACTTCAGAATACATTTATATTGTGGCTTTGTCTGATGAGTTTTGGCTCTTACTCTGTCTTGCATTGCAGATTTCATTGGTCTTTTGACTCAAACTGAGGAGAATCCATTGCTGTCAATTTTCAAAGATGATGCTATAAAAAGTAGGAAGAAGAAACCTCACTAGTGTTTTGAGGATTGGCGGATAATTTTTCTTGTTCTGCAAACGCATTTTAGAAAAGATGTGCCAATATGGAGTTCTTCACTCAATGACCCAGAGGAATCAGAGATTAGGCCAAGGAGGGTCAGCATTGATTGCCAAATTGATCAAAACACAGTAACAAGATCAATCCATTTAAGGAGCGCAGATTTACAACCTCCACCAGCGGGAGACTGAGACCAGCTCATTCTGCCAAAACATTGCAAGGAGATGCCTCTGGTTCATTTGAATGTCCAGCAATTCCTCAAGGAAGACATCAATTTGAGATGCATGTTTCTGTTTATAAACCAGGCCAGGCTTGTCTGGTGCACTTTAGGTCACTTTCTTTCCCTATGACCAGCATGAAGGGAATGTTTTGAAGAGCTGCCACCTTTGAGTATATATATATCATATTCTTTAGCAGTTAATCTGCAGGGTCGGGCAGAGGTGGGATTCAGTAGGTTCTGACCAGTTCTGGAGAACCAGTAGCGGGAATTTTGAGTATTTCGGAGAACTGGCAAATCCCACCTCTGACTGGTCCCACCAACCCCATCTATTCTCTGTCTCTCATTGAGTCCCAGCGGATCGGCTGGGTCTCCTTTGGTTGCCCTGCACAGGAGAATGGAGCTGAAAAGCAGGTTAGTAGGGTGGGGAGGGAATGGGGATTTTACAATAACCTTCCCTCATGAGTGGGAGGGAAGGAAGATTTCGTAGTAACCTTCTCTTGCCATGCCCACCAAGCCACACCCACAGAACCGATAGTACAAAATTTTGAATCCCACCACTGGGGCAGGGGTGTCAAACACAAGGCCTGCGGTCCACACCAGCCACCATGTGGTCAGATCCAGCCCACGGGGCCATCCTGGAAAATGTAAGAGACCGGCCCACGTTGCTTCAGCCCAATCTATCCAATGTGGAGAGGAAACATTGGGCCAGCATGGCTTCGGCCTGGTCTACCCAATGCAAAGAGGAAACATGCCGGCAGTTTGGGGATTGGCACCAAGCTGGCCACACCCACCCAGCTGGCCATGCCCACCCACCCAGTCAGCCATGCCCCCCCTCCCCCGAGGTCAACCACAGCCCTCATGCTACCCTCAGTGAAATTGAGTTTGATACCCCTGCTGTAGGGTCTTTTACAGTGTGATTTGAAGTTTACTGATAACACTGTATTGTTACTGATGCTTGTTGTGTAGGTTTATTTTTTCGTCTTCTATCAGCTAGCACAATAAAATGTGCATAGTAGCATTTCCAACCCCAAGTGCAAGACTTGATTTGGGATTGTCCACATTGCAAATGAATGAATGAGTCCTCTAGTAAGAGCTGTGGGGGCAATAATCTAGTTAAGACGCTCTGCCATTAATTTTAATTTTATTTGAAATAACCAGTGTACTTCTAAATGCAATTCTGCATTTCGTCATTCTGAATTTTGGCCCCATCTTACCTCTCCAAAACAAACTGACTTTTTGGTCTTGGGAAAGGGGAGTTGGTTGGCTAGCTGTGAACTAGAGGCAAGTATCTTACCAGCCTTAAATGGGACTAGCTGGAGCATGCTTGGGTTGTTTTTTCCATGATGGACACATTATCATCTAGTTGCCATTCCATTTTGCTTTTTTGGGAGGGGGGGGGGTTGTCCAATCTTTTATTTTATTTTATTTATTTCTTCATTTATTTCTTCATTTTTTCTTATTGATTGATATGATTTGATTTGATTTGATTTGTCAATCGCTTATAAGATAATAGGTGTTCTGACCCAGGCTTCCTAAACCGTAATTACTCACGCTCTTATTTTAAAACAAGACTTATTTTTTTGCAATGCTGGGAATTGTTTTCATTCCCAGCCGGAATTAATCTCAAACAGTCCCCCGAGATAAGCACCCACCTTTCAGTTCTGGGAAGTGCTGCCAAAAAGAGAAGTATCAAATGAACTAGAAAAGAAACCAATCGAAGTACAAAGAGCTTCTAGGAGGACTCTGAACTGATCGAACTACTTTGCTTCCTGCAAAGGTTTCATCATCTTGGCCTGACTTTTATACCTTATGGGAGGGGCAACCACTTTCCAGCCTTACTCCTGAGTTTCCTCTTCTGCTTCAGCTGCTCTTGCTTTCTAGCAGCTCTGTGCACACACGCACTGGGAACAGGCTCCCTTTGTTCCTCTACCTCGCTGCTGCCAGACTCCAAAGGATCTGAAGGCAGCACCGCATCTGTGCATCGGACGCAGGACCCTTGTCCAACGCCTCTCCAGATTCCCTGGCTGAACCCTGTTCTTCCCCACTATCCGAGTCCGCTGCCGTCTGCACTGGTTGCCAGTGAACCACAACAATAGGTATAACATACAATAGGTAATAAGTACAGTGGTACCTCTACTTACGAAAGGCTCTAGTTACGAAAGTTTCAGGTTACGAAGCACTTCTTTGAGAAAATATTGTCTCTACTTACGAATATGTTTCAAGATACGAAAGGCTTTGTTGGAAAATGACGCGTCCGAGCTGCTCTGCCATTGGTTATCTTCCTGACATCCCATTGGCTAGGAGGGATCTTTGTGTACACACCGCGCTGCGTTCTCAGTCTCACGCTAGCGAAATCCAGCAAAGCACGAAGTAATAACGAAGAATTACTGTCTGAATTTCGCGGGCTTGGAATGGATTAGGGCATTTACAGGTAAAATGCGTCTCTACTTACGGAATTTTCAGGTTACGAAACGGTTTCCGGAACGAATTAATTTCGTAAGTAGAGGTATCACTGTATAAACATGAGTAAGAATACAGGAAAAAGGTACGAATAAATTTTATTTATTTTTATTTATTTTTATTTGTCTATTGCTTACAAGATAATAGGTATAAGTAAAACATAGTTATGAATAGATGGATACATATAAGAAAAATAAAATATAAAAGAAACAATAGGACAGGGACGGTAGGCACGTTGGTGCGCTTATGCACGCCCCCTACAGACCTCTTAGGAAAAGGGTGAGGTCAATAGTAGACAGTCTTAAGGTTAAAGTTTTTAGGGTTTGGGGAAGAAACCAGATTCAGGTAGAGTATTCCAGACATTGATCACTCTGTTGCTGAAGTCGTATTTCCTGCAATAAAGTTTGGTGCGGTTAACCTTGAGTTTGTATCTATTGTGTGCTCTTGTGTTGTTATGGTTGAAGCTGAAGTATTCATTGACAGGTAGGACATTGCAATGTATGATTTTATATACTATACTTAGATTGGACCGAAGGCGGCGTAGTTCTAGGTTTTCTAGGTCTAGAATTTCGAGTCTGATGGCATAAGGTATTCTTCAACGAGTAGAGGAGTGGAGAACTCTTCTTGTGAAATATTTCTGGACTTTCTCAACTGTATTAATATCAGATCCGTAATGTGGGTTTCAGACTGATGAACTGTATTCGAGTATTGGTCTAGCAAATGTTTTGTATGCTCTAGTTATTAGTGTAATATTACCAGAAAAAAAGCTACATAAGATTAGGTTAACAACTCTTAGCCCCTTTTTGGCTATGTAGTTACAGTGGGCTGTAGCACTTAGGTCATTTGAGATGAGTACTCCAAGATCCTTGACAGAGTTTGGGTCATCAACAAGGTCTTGACTATTCAGCCTGTATTTTATTTTCTGATATTTTTTTTGCCATTATGTAGGACAGAGCATTTATTTATTGAGATCTGAAGTTGCCATTTGTTTGACCATTCTGATACGTAGTCAAGGTCTTTTTGAAGGGTAGTGGTAAATGGGAATTATAGGACAGGGATGGTAGGCACGACTGTGCATTTATGCTTATCTGGGTGCTGGATGATAATTATCCATATTAACTCCAAATGAACATTCTCAGGAATAAGTAGAGTGGTTTTTTTTTAGCCAGACTGGACTCCTGATCCAGCCCAGAAAGAGGGAATTTTCAGTTGTGTACAACGATCAGCTGAAAACATCTTTCCAGGCACAGAGATGCTCTCAGGTGATGGCTTTGCACCCACTGGCATCCAGTGCCAGCCTTCCTGGCGAAGAGCAGGTTCTCTTGCCAGGAATTCACCTTGCCTGACCTGGTATTCTTCTGGGCACCCGGTCTCCTGCCTTCCCACTTTGCTGAGGTCAGCCTGCTTGAGAGCACTTTCGTGGCATTCCGGAGCGCCATTACCCCATCACTGACACACAAAGTAGTTTAAGCAGTAAATAACAAAAGGTTGCAGCTTTGGAATTCGTGTAATAATACCTTTGGCTTCGGAGCTCACTTTAGCATGTGGCTCAGTGCCTCTTCCCCAGGATCTAGTTCTTTTTTTATATGTATAAATAATTTTTTTTATTTTATTTTTTACAACAAATATACAAATCTACAAATAAAACCTTCTTTCAATTGTCGGTTTGGTAAATATATCCTGTGCACAATATCTATAGTCTTTTCCTCTTAACTTTACGTTCATGTTGTATAAATCAACTTTTCATGTCATATTATATCATTATTATACTATCATTAAAATTTTAAGTTCAATTCCAAATTATCTTGAAGAGCAAATCTCAATTCTTATTGAGTTTTATTCATGATATAACTTATTCAAAAATAATCAGTTTACAATATATCCTTATTGTTACGTTATACTTCAATTTCTTACTTTTCTGTCTAACCATTGATAAAATACACCCCGAGCTTATAATACTCTTTCTTCTTGCTCTCTAATTGCTAATGTTAATCTACTCATTTCTACACATTCCATTCTTTTCTTAAACACCTCCTCCTCTATTGGAATTTTCTCGTTTTTCCAGTTTTGAGCAAATACAATTCTAGCTGCAGTTAAAACATCAATAATCAGATATGTTATTTCTTTATTGTAACCTTCAGGTAAAATTCCCAATAAAAATAATCTCTGGTTTTAGAACAAGATCCTGTATTATCTTTTTTTCCCCCAACCATGTGTGTATTTTAGTCCAGTATCTTTTTGCTTCTATGCATGTCCACCACTTATGGTAACATAATCCAAGTATCTGATGACATTTCCAACAATGTAGTGTTGAACATCTTTGGTATTCTTGCTGGGGGCAGGATCCAGTTCTTGAACGCCTGGTTCAGCCTGGCCTGTGAAACAACTCCAGACCTGTTGTCACTCTGTGTTCTCCTTCGGTTAGATTGCAGGGAAGTGAGGGGATTAGGGCTTCCTGCATGGGCACAGTGTAAACATTTGGGCTGGGCTGGGCTGGGCCGGGCTCTAGCAAGCGAGGATGTTTGCTGAGAGATCGGTCCACTGAAAGAGAAACTTTCAGGCTACTGCCTGACCTGGAGGTTTTTTTTTTTGGCCGGGCAACAGAAGTCAGGAAAGTTTCTCATCTGCAAAGACTCCTGAGTCAGCCACCAGCCGCCCATGCAAAGAGACTCCAGTCCTCCACTGGAAATGGGCACTTTCTGTTCTTGCCATTTGAGCCCTGGGCGGTTTCCCTTTAAATCCACAGGGCAGCACAGGAACACCCTCTTAAGTCTGGGTCAGGCCAGCACTTCTGTACCCGAGGACATCTAGGTATCATGTTTCCCCTCTCAGTCTTGGAGACCTTGCGTCCTCCAGTGTCTCTTGGGACACAAATTGCAGGTCCTGCGAGTTAGATTTCCATTTCCAGGTGGAAAAGTGTTGCTGAAGCATCATCCGCAGAGATTTGAACAGCATACAGAGGAACAGTTGCTCTTGAGTAGGGAGGAGGGCAGTGGTGGGATTCGAAATTTTTTACTAATGGTTCAGTGGATGTGGCTTGGTGGGCACGGCAGGGGAAGGACATTGCAAAATCCCCCTTCCCTTCCCTCCCCACCCCACTAACCTGCTTTCCAGCTCTGTTCTCTTACGCATGGCAACACAAAAAGGCCCAGCCAATTAGCTGGGACTCAATGGGAGGCAGAGAAGAGATGGGGGCGGGGCCAGTCAGAGGTGGGATTGGCTGGTTCTCCCAACTACTCAAAATTTCCGCTACTGTTTCTCCAGAACTGGTCAGAACCTGCTGAATACCAACCTTTGGAGGAAAGTCTTGTTGAAACTTTAAAGGGCTGCTTTGCTAGATTCTGAACATTTGAGAGACAGTTAGCATTAACATTTGCCAAAGAGATATTTTGGAGAAAATATTTTTGAGTGATTTCAGCTTACATTTTTAAAACATTTCAGGTCATCAAGCTTATATTCTTCTTACATTCTTATATTCAGGTCATCAGCTTATGTTCTTCTCCATTAGTTCTGGGAAACGAAAATGATTACCTGCTTTTAAATGACATATTCCATTTTTAAGATGACCACAAAGGACTAATGACTTTCTTGAACCTGTTAAGCTTTCAGTGGGCACAAATAAGCCTCTTCCTCCTCCTCCTTGTATGCATTGGCGCTGAGTAGAGAAACAAATACACACAGGTGCTTGACAGAGGTTTGACTAACATTAAAGGAAAGACATGGAGATTACCTGGGAACATGGGCTGAAGGTATCAAAGGAGGTGGGAGCTCTATGCATTCAGCAGAAATCCTCCACCGTGTTAAAATGTGTCAGCTGGACATATTTCTCTGCAGTTCTCCATGTTGCTTTAGACCAGGGGTCCCCAAACTTGGCAACTTTAAGACTTGTGGACTTCAACTCCCAGAATTCCTCAGCCAGCATAGCTGGCTGAGGAATTCTGGGAGTTGAAATCCACAAGTCTTAAAGTTGCCAAGTTTGGAGACTTCTGCTTTAGATCCAGGATGCCACCTTGGGAACAGATAGCCTGGATAAAAAAAAAAGTATTTAGATCCCCCTTCTCCCATTTTATATGCCTGCATTTGATTTGTTGAATCAAAATGCTTAGTGATTGGTTGCAAAAGCTTCACTTGTTTATTGGGTTTTAAAGTCACCAAGAACTTCAGATTTCTTAGTCCACCATCTTAGTCATCTTCCCCACTGAAGCCCATTTAGAGCACTGAAGCCCATGAGGCACTGCAGGGCCAGCTTATTTCTGAGGCTGATGACTAAGAAAGGAGACTGGTCCTTTTCCCACAAGGGTGATCATCAGAGATGGGGTCAAACATCTAGGTTGCAGCCCCACATACTTGGGTACTCGCAACCCAAAGAAAAGAAGCTAGAACAAGCTAGAGTTCTTACCCTGGCTTGTACTGGGATGTTTTTGTTCTCTGTGGCTTTGCTTTCTTTCAGAGTAAATTTTCCTACTACTTCTTGTTGCTATTTATTAGTTCGTGTAGTGGTTTTCAGTTTTGCTATAGGTAGGGAATGTTAGCCTCTCCGAGTCCTGTTGGATTGGAGTTGTAAAAACTCCAGCAAACAAGGAAACAAGTAAATAAGTATTTCCTTCTTTTCAGCTGATTTATCTAAATAAGGCATTTGCTTGCTCTCAAAACGGATGAGCAAATATTGGCAAAATAGATGGTTAATACACTTTGCTTCTGTTAGCTTACAATATGTTGCAGCTTGGCCAGTTTCTCATTTGTGCCTCCTCCACTTGCTGGATTTTTTTTCTTTTCTAATGCTAAAAGTTCAGACCTATGGACTCAAAAACCTGCCATAACCCTCTTCGAAGCAAATATGCATCCAGTGAATAAACGGATACCAAGAAAACATGCTTTAATTCATCAGAGATTCTTAACATCAATAACTTGGCTCACGAATGACTTTAGGAATAGGCCATCTCAGAATCCCTACTGTCTGAAAAGCCACTCCAGGTGACCTTGAGGCATAACTGCAGCAGTTCGGAGTCTACTGAGATAAGTGGTACCGCCTGATTTATACTTTTATGATTCCATCGGCTGCTTAGATCTGCCTGGGCTGTGTTTTGTAGGCTCCTGTTGTCTGAAAGTCACGCCATCGCAGCTGATGGGGGAAGTGGCTACAATTGGTTTGGATTTTCCTGGCTGCAGTTCCTTGCTTCCGCATTAAACCCCAGATACAGTTGCTTTGGATTAAGTAACTTAATCACTGGATTAAGTTACTGATTATTTTGATGATAAGAAAATCAGTGTTCAGTGAGACAGCTTTCTGTTCATCACTGACATCCATATATCCTAAATAAAAGATGTGCTTGTCTCCTAGACCAGACAGCTTCAAAGCTGGTGGCAACACTTGGGTTGGTTGATCCAGAACTACCGTGTTTCCCCCCCAAATAAGACCCTGTCTGATATTTTTTTTGCCACCAAAAAAGGCACCAGGTCTTATTTTCAGGGGAAGTCATCCAGTGACTAATCTCACTACACGTTGCCCCCAGCCCACTTTTCCCTGCTAGAGGCCTTCAGAAACTTCTTCTGCAAGACTTTCCTGAAGGCCTCTGCAGCCGATAATGGAGCTTTGGATCGATCCAGAGCTTTCTTATCAGCTCCAGAGGCCTTCAGGAAAGCCTTGCCATCTGCAGAAGATATGGGCTGGCAAGGCAGGTGTCGGGGTGTGTGAGGCCTGGCTGCAACTGTCTAAAGGTAAATAGTAGCACAGCTCCACCCATCCCCACCCTAGCTTAATTTTACCCATCACCCTGGAGTGGGAAGAATCTTAGTTAGGGCTTATTTTTTGGGGGGCAGGGCTTATATTGGGCGCACGTGTAAAAATCAAGCTAGGACTTATTTTCAGGGTAGGTCGTATTTTCGGGGAAACAGGGTAAACAGGATTGGGCCGAAATAGTTATGGTATAAAATGACATCAGAAAAGTTAAAAAAAAAAAAGAAGGCAGCAGCAATAATGGCCTATTTCTTGATTACTCACATAAGAATGTGTCTCTGTAGCCAACAGCGGTTGAGAAGGTAACTGGAGTCTTTATGTGCAAAGAACACAACACAATGACTTTGCCTCTGGCAAGTATGTGTATTGTCTGGCATGCAAATTATGAGCCAATCAGACCACTTAAGCAACTCTGAGGTAGAGCCTGAAGGGGACTTCTCTGCATTGAAAAGAATAAACAGAAATGATTTTGTTCATAGGCTTATTTCAATATCTGGTCATTCCTTTTTCTGACATTCTGTTGATCAGTTGAAAATGCACTGCTCATGGGAGCAATTGCTTGACTGTAAAAGCCTTAAGGAGAGAAAGTTCCCTAAAATTTAATTTAACTTAAATTTAATTTAACTTAATTTAAAATTTAATTTAAAATTAAAATTTAACCTTAGACTGTCTACTATTGACCTCACTCCTTTCCTAAGAGGTCTGTAGGGGGCGTGCATAAGTGCACCAATGTGCCTACCGTCCCTGTCCTATTGTTTCTTTTATTTTTCTTATATGTACCCATTTCATGTATTCATAACTATGTATATACTTATGCCTATTATCTTGTAAGCGATTGACAAATCAAATAAATTCTAAATTCTAAAATTCCAAGGACTCACAGAATATAAAAGAGAAGATCTGGAAAAGAGCGCAGTTGAGGGACATTGAGAAAGGTGGTAGGAAGCATTCCATAATCCAAGTTTTGTTTTGGATTTGACTGGCCATATTCAATCGAACATCAGATGTTAATGCTGAAGTTACAGTTCAGACTTGAATTCTTTTTTTTCGTTTATATTTTTGTAACATAAATCCTGTATGGATTGTTCTCCTCCATCTCCTCCCTCTCCCCTTTCTAGGCCCTGCCTTTGTGGTCTTTAGGAAACCAAAGCCTAGGAAGCTGGTTAGACTATTGTTGATTTTGTGAATCACAGAGTGAGCAGATTGAAATGAAAACAAGGCCACTTAACTGTCCCATGAAAGTATTTAAAAATGTAGGTCTTTTCTCTTTTGAATATGCGAAAGCAATTTCAAGTGAAAATATTTTAGTGACCAGGAATTTAAATATAATACGCAGGTGAGAAGATTGACTTTTGATCTATTTGTTTTGATCTGTCTGTTTTTAGAGCTGCATGAGGCACTTTAAGTACTGTAAATCAGGGGTGGGATTCTACTAGTTCGCACCTATTCGCTAGAACCGGTTGTTAACATTCTAAGCAGTTCGGAGAACCGGTTGTTAGAAGAAATTACTAGCCTAATCCTGTAAGGAAGGCAAAAAGGAAACATTCTGGTGTTGCTTACAGAAACTGCCTCTCCGTTAACCCTTATTATATTCTTGGCAGGACTTGACTTCCTATCTCAGGAATGTCTCTGGAGTTTTTTCCCCCTCCTTTGCTGGTACTTTGCTTGTGTGGAGTGACCATTCAAAGTTACAATGGCATTGAAAAAAGTGACCTATGACCATTTCACACTTACGACTGTTGCAGCATCCCCATAGTCATGAGAGGCCAGGCGAGGAGATGCGTGCCTCGATGTAAGTGATGTTGAGCTGGCCACGCCCAGCCAGTCACATGACCACCAAGCCACACCCACCAATTAAACCACACCCACAGAAGCGGTTGTTAAAAAAAATTGAATCCCACCCCTGCTGTAAATTTTTATATTTCAGCAATTTATATGCCATTATAAATGCTTTTCCTGAAGAATCCCTACTGTAACATGTTTCCTGGACATCCTAACTTTTAGTTTTTCTTCTTTTCCTAATAAACATGAATGCTCTGAAGTGCAAAATCAACAGAGCTGGCTATTTTCTCAAATATTGTAGGATCTCAAGCTCACTTTATACATTTTATTTTTGAGTGCAGTGAATACAAGTTTACAAAAAACTGATACCATGCAAGTTATTCAACAAAGATTAGAGTAGAAACTGCTCCACGAAGTTTGTTAACTGCACAACTGGTAAATCCACAATCGTGTCATTGTAACCGGTAGCGAATGAAGTGGTCCTTTGGAAACAGATACTCAAGAGTTGGCATGTATTTATTCATTATACTTTTATCTTACCTTTTTTATTATTTTTAGCCTGTTGCAATCTCTGAGTAATGTAAAAATAGCCTGAAAAAAATTAATCAGGAACTTGTTAACCATTTCTGAAGCAATAACGGCTGGGTTAGAAATGAGATGTGACCCTTGTAGGACAGAGGTCCCCAAACTTGGAAACTTTAAGAGTTGTGGACTTCAATTCCCAGAATTCTCCAGCCAGCTATGAGTTGAAGTCCCCAAGTCTTAAAGTTGTCAAGTTTGGAGACCTCTGCTATAGGAGTTACCTCTATAAATTTTCCATATCTGCCCTTCCTTTTTTTAAAATACACGTCAGCTTGCCTGAAGGAACTTCTACTTCCTCTTAAGCATTCTCTACCATGGCGGGTTCTGGGAAGCCAGAAGGATCTAAGAGGAGAAACCTGGTCTTGTAATCCTCTGGGAGAGCAACACTCCATCTGACGGTCTTGTACAGGATAGCTATTGGCAGGGGATCTTTTGTTGTAGGCACCTTCATTCATTGTCTTGCCTTAGATACCAGCTATTAAAATGTGGGCAGTGAGCCTCGGGAACAAAAAAATTTGGACAGCTGTAGTGCATTGCTGAAATGCTACTGTTGGAGAGATGGAAGGAAAAACCTTTGCATTCCGTTTCTAGGGTGTAGAAATCCCCTATCTGTTTATTTTATTTCATTTATTTATTTGGTTTGCCAATCACTTACAAGATAATAGGTATAAGAATAAACATGAGTATTTATGAGAGGCGAGGAGATGCGTGCCTCAATGTGAATGATGTTGAGTTGGCCACGCCCAGCCAATAACATGACCACCTAGTCATGTCCACCACCTAAGCCAGGCCCATAGAACCGGTTGTTAAAATTTTTGAATCCCACCCCTGGGGTCACCTGCAAGAGGTGGATGAAGTGCAGGTGATGACAATCCCAAACTGTAGAGGAGTATGGAGTTAAGTGCAAGAATCTCTAAGTAAACCAGGAGGAAGAGGAGGAGGATCAAAACAACCCTGTCTTGATTCTGGCTGGCATAAAAGGGGACAAAGGGATGTCTTGGCAGAGCTTCAAGATTCTACAATTATATCCTCTAACCGCGGGGTCTCCAAACTTGACAGCTTTAAGACTTGTGGACTTCAACTCCCAGAATTCCTCCTCCAGTCATATTAGCTCAGGAATTCTGGGAGTTGAAGCCCACAAGTCTTCAACTTGCCAAGTTTGAAGACCTTTCCTCTAACCAATCAAGCAGACTTGACCTACCTCAGAGGACTGAGTTACGGTTGTTTGGAATTGGACGAAGGCACGTCCAACTCTTCTAAGCCTTGCCGGAAGGTGGAATTCTTTGGAAAGGGAATTAATTGAAAGGTAGTTTATTAACTACTTGCAATTGTTCATGTGTAGTGTAATGATTGACACAAGCTCCATGAGGCAGACTGTGTGCATAGATTTCTGCTGCTTTTGTTTCTAATGTTTGCACAATCTTCTTGCAGTCTTGGCCTGGTTTTGCTTTTTTCCCCAAGACTAGAGGAGAATTGTTCCAAAGGGCAGCAATGATCCACTTCTTGAGGCACCACCGTGGTTTCTTCCAGAGATTGTAAGGGAGGTTGTCCCCGAATCTTTAGACAAATGACTGGAAAACTATTCCTCCTGTGATGGGTGCACGCTTGTAAATTAAATCATTGGATTGTTTGCTCCCTGGGAAGGGCAACTGGACGATGTCTCCCTCCGGCTAACAATTTGGACTTGATGATGATGTGACAGGTCCCTAAATCTTCTTGTTCAAATCCTGCGGGGAAAAAAAGCGTTGGTGAACTGAAAGTCATGGACTTGGAGCAGCTGTCAGATGTGAATCTGTTTCCTTGTGATTTCTTGGCATTAGTTCTAGTCCTGCTCTGTAGAACCAGGCTAGAATAGAATGGAGTGGAGTGGAGTGGAGTGGAGTGGAGTGGAGTGGAGTGGAGTGGAGTGGAGTGGAGTGGAATGGAATGGAATGCAATGGAATAGAATAGGAATTGGAATAGAATAGAATAAAAAATAGAATAGGAATAGAATGGAATGGAATAAATGGAATGGAATGGAATAGAATAGAATAGAATAGAATAGAATAGAATAGAATAGAATAGAATAAATGGAATGGAATAAATGGAATGGAATAGAATAGGAATAGAATAGGAATAGAATAGAATTCATTTACCAAGTGTGATTGGACATACAAGGAGTTTGTCTTTGGTGCAAATGCTCTCAGCGTACATAAAAGAAAAGATACATTCGTCAAGAGTCAAGAATCATCAGGTACAACACTTAATGATAGTCATAGGGTACAATAAGCAATTGAATCATACTAGGAAACAGTCAATATAAACCGTAAGGATAGAAGCGACAAAGTTACAGTCATACAGTCACAAGTGGGAGAGGGTGGGTGATAAGCAGGGGTGGGATTCAACTGGTATTACTACTGGTTTGGTGACTACGTTTTGCGCCTGACGCAGGCTGTGCACGTGTGTAAAAAAACTTAAGCTGTGTCACCTGGACAGCTGAAAAGCGCTGTGCGCAGGTGCGCAGCATTTGAAAAGCCTCTTTTTTTCCTGCTTTTTCAACCTCAGCTGTGCCATGCAAAGCAGCTAAGGTTGCAAAAGCAGGAAATAAAGGACAGGTAAGAGCCCAGGCAGGCATGTGGGCCAAACAGCAGCAAACACAGAACCGGTTCGATGTCTGCTGCTCTTCAGAGCTATCGGTTCTTTAGAAACGGGCAGAACCGGTAGCATCCCACCCCTGGAGATAAGGAGTGATGAGAAGATTAATAGTAATAGTAATGCAGACTTTGTAAATAGTTGGACAGTGTTGAGGGAAGCATTTGTTTAGCAGAGTGATGGTGTTCAGGTGGGAAACTGGATAACCCTCTTTAGTTAAGTCTCACATGGTTCAAGAATAGTGCACTGGGAACAGTGTTTATATACCGGGGCGAATAGGCAGAAGGTGGGATTAGTGCAAAAAATGGGTGAGGCCACCAATCTCCCTCCCCTCAGCCAAGGACCCCTTTTCTTTCTTTCTGATATGCACGATATTCTCCATTCCTCCTGGCCCAGAAGATTGCTGGAAGACAACAGGTAGCTTTTGCCACCAGCCCTTAAAATATGGGTTGAAAAATGCTGAGGGATGCATGCCTTAGATTTGGGTCATAAGATCTCAGCCTCTTGCTGAGCTGCTCTCTCTCCAGCATTTTTGGTTTGTCTCTTGAAGGAGCTGATGCCGCCAAGGCGGTGGGATTCATAGTCACCAAAGGGAAGAAGCAAATCCGGGACAAGCTCCTCTTGGCCCTTTCCCACCGTGTTCTCTGAAGAGGACATCCCTCGGGTCCTCTCTGGCACTTGCTGAGAAAAGGCTGAAGGGGCTCCAAAGCCAAGGGAGGGGACGCAAGGTGTGTGCATGGGAGGGGGAGGGCTTTCTTTCACCGTTACAAGCCAAGAGACCAAAGTAGCTGTGAGAGAGAGAAAGCTTCCTTTGCTCTTCCTTTGTGGTGAAGCACCACTTGGGAGTTTGATGTGACTCGCCTTTCATTAACTTTCCTCCTCCCAGAATCTGTCGTGTTTTTGCGCTCGTTTTTCTTGCCCTTTCTCTGGGCTCCAGCCTGCAGGACTGTATAACCAAACAGCCAATGGGATGTGTCATGCCCTGTTAGATTCTGAGGGGGAGGTCGAGCAGCTGACAGGGAGTGGGAGTGTGGCTCCGTTGGCTGGGGAAGAAACTGGGGAAGGGCAAAGTCTGGGTCGGCCTTCAGAGGAAGACCCAGGGCCACCTTCTTCATCCTAGGGCATGCAGGGAGGAATGGAGAAGGGAGCAACGTGAGTTACGGGGGAGAAAAGGGCCCTGATTCCCTTCATGAGATGCAGCTGGGAAAACAGGATTTAAAAAGGGTGTTTGCACACAATACCTTGCTGGAAGCAAAGCATGCATTATCTTCATTTGTCAAGTCTTATCTGGGTTCCAATTGTCCTCCCAACTGTGTGTTTTGTTAATCTTTTGAAGTCTTCAATTCCTGATCCTGCCCTGTCTTGTTAATTGCTGCAGCAAGTGGTTTGTCTTGGTTTTTATTTATAATTTATATGTACTTTGGGTTCGGACAGAATTTCTTCCCTTTAAAAACTGTTCTTGGGAGCATTTTTTTCTCCAGCCGATGATAACTGGACATTGGGGGGCAAGTTGGAGATATTAAAGGGACTTTATCTACTTTTGTGACTTTGTTGCTTTTGTGCCACGCCCCTTTGGGTCATCACAGAGGTGCATGTGTGTCCTTAATCCCAACAAATTGGGCTCCCCCAAGACATGAAGCTCCAATTGCGTGACTGTTTTTGAGATGGTCAGAAGGTGTTTTTGAGTCTCTGCAGTTGAGAATATTATCCTGGCTGCGTTCTTTTTGTAACACGACTTCTGCATGTTCTATTACGATTTTATTACCATTTTTATCATCATTCCCTTGCTTAAGAGGGTGCTAAGAAGCTTAGGACTACTTGGAGTAGGTTGTTCCTTTTGCAAAGAGAGACTGTGCAAAAGTACTGTGTAATTCTGGGTCTTCCTGAAGGTCACTGGGAAGTCTGAAGGGAATCCAGGGGCTTTTGCAACCCAAGAATTGACACATACACAAAACACACACGCACAGGTCTTTCACGCACACACCCCTCAACACCCAGGAGAAGGGTAGGCGAAGTCCCTGCATTGCGCTGGGAAGGGAGATTAAGAAGTGGGTCATATCTCCTTCAGCTGATTGAAACAGAAATCTGGAAGAGGGACATCTGCTTTGATGAGGGTGGGCAATCTCCTCTCTCTCTCTCTCTCTCTCACACACACACACAGAAAGAGAGAGAGGGAATGACATGAATGGACTCAGGGGAAATCACAATGCCTTTTGTCCCAGAGCTGAGATTCCAGCACGAGCTATATAGGGAGAGCTTCTTCCACTAGATCTGGTGGGATTCAACCTTCTCCATTTGACAAGGAGAAATGGTCCTGGAACAGCCTCTGCCTGCCTCCTGGGCACACACAGGCGTGAAGCAGGGAGCCCGGGAAGGGGCGGGTACCATTGAAGGGAGCTTTGCTCTATGCCCTTGGGGTGGAGGTGGGGGCCAGGGGTGGAAAACGCCCCCCACAGGCCTTCCATACCAATCCTGGTTTACCTCCCCTAATGAATATTCAAAAGCTGCAGTTCTGAGAGCAAAAAATAACAAGGTGACATAAAAAAAAAAAAACCAAAAACCCACCACCCCTTCTCTCTGCCCCTTAGGTGGGGTGGGGAAGGGGGGGGCTGGTTTCTCCTGTTGGAGAAGTGAAGGGCCCCCCCTCTCTCCCCCCCCCCCACCGCTTCCCTCCCTCCCCCATCCAACTCCTTTGATCCTGGAGGAGAAAATGGCCAGGATATTTCCCAGGCATTGGCTGCTGCTTTGATGCCTGCATGATGGCATCTCCAGCCTCCTCCAGAGCTGTGTTATAATCAGCATGTGCTGGAACGGGGGGGGCGGGGGGGCTGGGGGGGGCGACAACAATGTTTGCTGTGGTCCCTGCAGCAAGACTGAACACTCAGCATAAAGGACGCACTGTTGATCCAGCAATGCAGGCATTGTTTCTTCCACCAGGCAGCAGTTAAGGGTCTCCATGGTAAATGTTGCTCTCTCTCTTCCCCCCCACCTCCTCCTCCTCCTCCTCCCTTCTTTCTTTCATTTCTTGCCACGGCCCGCAGTTGATCTAAAAAGTAGGAGCTGCTGCTCCATTTCCTTCTGAGTTAAGGAGCTCGCTCAGCCCGCAAACCTGGGCGAGGGAGCGTCGAGGAGCAACGTCAAGGATGCTCTGGAGGGGCGGATTTCGGGAGCGGACCTGAGGATTACGGTCAGGAGCAAGCCGGGCGAGGAGAGCCAAGGCGGGGGGGGCACGCACACACACACACACCGCTTCTGCGTCCCTCCGGGGAGAGCCATGGGTTGCAGCGTACCCCCTGCGGAGGCAGCACTTGAGCACTTCCAGCCCGTGGCAAGGCACCCAGCCTCCTTCACCCAGCTCTGCCCGTCCTCGCCTCCGCCTTCTTCTTCCTCGCGGGGCTCCACGCTTTAGAATGGCTGCCCTCTTCCCTCCAGGCTCAGGTGCAAGGCGAGCTTTCCGAGGCTGAGTTTGGTTAGGGGCCGCCCGCCTCTTCCCACCCCCCTCCGCCCCGGACCGCGGTGGTGGGGTCCTTGGATGTCTCCCTGCCTCTGGCCGGTGCCTTCGTCCCTGGGCTCGGCTTGAAGGGCCTGAGGATTTTTTGGGTAGCCACTCTTGCCGAGGGAGGATTGTTCTATCAAAAACAAAAAAAAAACAAAACGGAGGGGTGGGGGGGTGTCCTTAATGCATTATGGCTCACGCGGCATCGCAGCTGAAGAAGAACCGAGATTTAGAGCTCAACCCCGAAGAGGAGAACGAGAAAAAGAGGAAGCACAGGAAGAGGTCCAAGGATCGGAAGAAAAAGGTACCTCGGGGTTTGTCTTGGCAAAAAAAAAAATTAAAAAAAAAATCTGCCTTTGGTTTTACTTTGCTGTCCCCATTGCGGCGTGAAATGTCAAAGGGCTTTGATGCAGGGAAGTTGTGATGGAGGAGGAGGAGGAAGAGGAAGGCTGCGAAACGTCCCCGGGGGCCCTATCTGTGGGCCAGGGAAAAGGCTTTGGCAAAAGGGGCTTCTTTGAAGTTAGATTGTGCTCGAAGGGCTGTGACAGACCTGGCTCTCTCTCTCTCTCTCTCTCTCTCTCCCTCTGTGTGTGTGTTTGCTCCAGCAACCTGGTTCGGCGACCTGGTTCGAAGCCCAGGGCAAAGCAGGGTGGGAATGGAGAGTTTTACAGGTTAGATCGATCGCACCTGCATAGATCTGGGCAAAGGAGAGGAAAGGTGGACGGGGATTTCACGAGTTGCAGAGTGAGGGTTTCGGGTATGCTGAGGTTTGTGAAAGGACCACAGTGTTGCGCGGTTTGTTTCTGGCCTGGGGAGTGTGTTTGTGTGGAGGGGGGTTCTCCTTTTGGTTGCTTCCTAACTTTCTTTTGTCAGCTTGTCCTCGTGGGTGGTGGTGAAGGGATCGCTGAGCTGGGGCGGGGGGGGGGGGGGGGGGAGGGTTGCTGAGTTGTCCCTTCCCTGCCTGGGAAGCTGCTGAACCTGGAAGGCCCTTTCCTCCCTCCCCTCCCCCCCCCCAAGCCCTAAGATGGCCCCCTCCTTCACGAAGAGGCTTTGTTCCAACTGGCCCTTTAAGAGGATCCTGTATATAGGGCAGAGGCCCAGGGCTCCGTTTCTCTATCATGGCCTGCCTGTGAATTGTCTTTAAAAGGCTCCCGCTATTGGAGCTAGAAGACAGCGTTGGGGTCCTCCTAATGCCCTTCTGCTATGCCTTTGTGAGGTTTTCCCCGAGGGGTGCATCATCCCCTAATGGGCTCGGAGCACCGGAGCCTGTCTTGCTTTTAAAGGACGCGGTGGCTGTCAAATTCTCTCGAGGGCGGAGGAGGAGCAGCAGCAGCAGCTTTGGCTCTTGCGAGCATCTTTCTCGTTCCTCGACTGCCTTCCTCCCACCCGTTGCCTCTGCAAAGCTGCAAGGCTGAGCGTGGCGTGAAAAGCACCCGCGAAGCTTCTCTGGGCAGGGAGACCGCGAGTGGGGCCGGCTCACGGAGGGGTTGCGGTCGGCGCAGACTGCCGCATGGAAGCCTCTTAAAGGGACAGGCGCCCTGCTGTCTTTTTTTTTTCTCTCTCTCTGTCTCTCTCTCTCTCTCTCCCTCTCAAGGGCTCCTGTGCCTTTTGTGTGCAAGGGTGGAACTGGTGGGAGCAAAATATGGCTCTGAATTGTGTGTGTGTGTGTGTGGGGGGGTTCTCCCCTCCCTTCCCCTCCAAGCCCTTTCACTTTGCTCCCCAGCCTCCCCAGATTTCTAAGGGATGGAAAGTGGAGCTGTGTTTTTAAGCTGTAGGAAGTTAACCCTCACCCTTCTCCTAGAAAAATGAAATCTCTTAGGAAATATTAAAAAGGCAGAATATTGCCCCCTAAAAAGAGAAGTAGAAACTCAGAAGCAGAAACTCACCTCAGAAGCAGAAGCTCACCCCCACCTTTGTTAATGGGCGGGCCATTAAGGCCTGGGCCAGAGTATTCTACATAACAAAGGCCTCTACCCATCTCACCACCTGGCCTGGGAAGATTGCATCAGCCAGCACTCAGATGAAGCCCTGTGGGCCAGACAAAGCCTACAAAGTTAGCTAAGACCCCGCCCCTGGGAATCTGACAGCCAATGGGATACTTTTCTTGCACAGGAACAGGAAACACTAAGGTGAGGCCCAACAGAGGGTATATAAATAAGGGTCTCTCAGCATCTCTGCCCTTCTTTTTCTTCACCCAACATCTTGAAGCATGGGATCGTCCTTTTTACTTTGCAGCTCCAAGCCATGTGATCCTGCTGTCCACCATTAAACCATCTTTCCAAACAGCCTCCATGTTTCCAGTGTCTTTTCCCCCACTTGGAACTGAACCCAGGAAAATATTTCTTCCAACAAAGCAAAGAGTCTCCCCCTTCCAAGCTGTTAGAGGACTCCAAAAAGGCTACTCCCGTGCACTACAGAAGAACTAGCTACATGCTTCCTTCAGTGGGCATAAGCTGCACCTTATAGCAGGAGCAGAATGACTTTGGGGTCTGATCCTGCTGCCTTCTTTGTGGGGGGAGATAGAGAAGCAGTGGAGGGAGAGGAGGGGGGGGGCAGAAAGACAGAGAGAAAGAGAGAGCAGGGAAGGCCAGGAAGTATCTGCTGTTGGTTCAGAGATGAGGTGAAACTGCTTTGTTGACAGAAATACATTCACTGTTTTAGAGATGCTGATACTTACCTTGGAAAGGTTAAGTTTGGAGACCTGGGCAGAAATACCCAGCCATCATAAATTGTCACCCATTTCCTTCTTTCAATATTTGCGTCATGGGAGAAAAGGCCTCACAGAGCTTTCATCCCAACCGTCAGGAAATATTTCTTTTCCCCCTGCCCCTCCATAAGGGTGGCTTGAGCTCAAAAATCCTCTGGAACCATTTAAAGAACTTGCGTCTAGCTGGGAAAAATCAGGGATGAACTCTGCTGCACTTGCAGGCTGGGCCAGGCTGCCCATCGCCTGTGCTGGGGAACTTTTGACATTCCTTAGCTCAGCACACAAGGCAGTTTCCCCTCCTTGTAAATTAGGGTAATTATTATTTTTTTTTAAAAAAAATTAGGCTTCGTTTTCCTGAGCTTCCCAAGCAAGGAGGCAATCCTAGCCTGCCTTGGTCTGGCTCTGTACTAACTCTGGAACAATGTTAGAAATACGCCTTGGAAGTTGCATTCTCCTATTGGCAAGAATTGGGCCTCTGAAACCGCCCAAATCAACCTGAGTGGCCCTTTCAATTTGCAGACCCGAGGAACTCCCACGGCCTTTTAAGAAAAATCCCCTGGGGAGAAGATAGTCCCATCCTGAGTTACAGGAATGCAGTTCTGCATTCCTTGCACCTTAGGATCCGGCCAAGTTGATTGTTCTATTAAATTTGAAACCAGAAAGGATTAGCTGGAAGTTAAAGGGACATTTTTCTGAGCAAGCTCACCCAGTTCTTGCATACAAAAGTTTGCTCTTTGACATAAAGAACATTTCTGGGATGATTCAGTATCATGTTACATAATACTCTACAAGCTGGCTGTTGCACCCTAAGCGTGTCGAGTCCCACTTCAGCTGAGCCACTGATGAAGTCCAGAAATACTCCACTCCAGCATCTGATCAATGAAAACAAGGATCTTCCAGGGCTTCACGGAGAGGAAAGACTCTGAGGTGCCTAGGAAGATGCCCTTGTAGACGAGAAGTTCGCCTCATTTTGGGTGTGCTTTGTACAAGGAAGATGATTCATATCTGCAATTTAGCAAACAAAGATAACTCGCAGCCATTTAGTTATCAAGGGTGTGGATCAGACTGGGTGAATAGGAATAGCTTGGAGCCATCAAATAGCAATAAAAAGAGGGTGGGTGGGTGGTCCATGATAGGGGTTATTTATTTCTGTATATGGTTACTCAAAGAGGGGCTGGCTGGATGGACTCAGGCTTTGACAAATGCTGTGGTGCTTGGACAGAAGCCAGTGGGCAGGATCAGCCAGCACAACCATCGGAGGTGTCACTGCCTGAGTTCCCAGAGAGTTTCCAATGGCCGCAAATTGTGGGGAGAAATGTGGAGATGGTGAGGTTTCTGATCCCAGAAAGGAAGATCACAGGAGCAGGAGAGGTAGACTTCCATGTAGAACAGCTGGATTTCAGACCTGTGGCCATTCTGTTCCCTGGACCCGCAAAGCTATCTTCAGTCGATCGAGGAGAATATTCGTAGATCAGGGTTGGAAGGAAGAGTCCCAGGAGTTCTCTGAGCTTGGTAGTTTTCTTGCAGATTGTTCATCATGACCCAACTAGGTAAGTAGTGCTGGTGACGTTACCTAGTTTGGGTAATAAGACGTCTGCAAGAAAGCAACCAAGTTGAGAGAGACATCCAGGACCCCTGACCTCAGCCTTTCCCTCCTAGGGCACGATAGCAACAGTGCTTAGACTTAGATACTGCTTCACAGTGCTTTACAGCCCCCTCTAAGTGGCTTACAGTGCCAGCCTATGGCCCCCAATAATTTGGGTCCTCCTTTGACCCCCCTCGGAAGGATGGAAGGCTGAGTCCACCATGAGCCTGGTGGGATTTGAACTGCCAAATTGCAGGCAGCCAGCAATCAGCAGAAGTGGCCTGCAGTACTGTACTCTAACCACTGCGCCACATGTTGGAGATGCTGGATGTTATGATATGTACAGAATAACCCTTGAGTAACAAGGATATGAACATGGAAACGTTTATGAGAGTAGTTATGAATAATTATTCAGCCACACACAGCTACACTAAATTGAGTTAAAGTTTACTTTAAGAAATAGCACAGTCCAATAAACATTTTACAGTCCATAAAATATCCAATTACAAAGTCTTCTTACCAGTTGCCTTTGTCATTTACAGTAAACAAAGATATCAAAGTATAAGCACAGCATAACTCAGATAGCAACAGAATGTCTGAGACAGAATGTCAGAGAGAGCAAGCCATGATCTCTAGCTTCCTCTTATGGCAATTCACAATACAATCAACCGATCGGAATATTACAGTGATTTTGTCTTAAAGCTACAAACATACATTGTTGGTTTATATATTGCCAACCCAACTAATCGGCGGACAGATTCCTAACACTGGAGGTGCAGGAGTAGTGAGAACAGCACCTATTAGAGATGATTTCCAATGGCTCTGGGGTCTTGTTCAGAGGCTCGTGGTGGTACTAACACAAGGACAAATGGTTTGAGCAGAAAGTTGGCATAATTTTGTGTTGTAAGCAGAGAGGGCAATGGCAGGTAGAATTCCTGATGGGAAATCGGTGGCATAGAGGAGGGTTTGTGGTTTCTGGGCCTCACTTCCTTTTTCACTTGGCCCCACAGGCAGTTATCAGAAGAAAGAACAAAGTTCTTGGGAGTTGGAGCACAGGATGGCCAAGCAAAAGGTGCATTCGATGAGCCAGATCCTAAATTAAGGGCATGTAATGCAGCACTGCCCACTTTAGTGACAGATTTTTCCTCTGTGTATTAACGCAGGGCCTTGATACTCTGCCTTAGACCCATAAACAGAGCGGTCCAAAATGGGACAACTTGCCACAACCAACTCACTGCAGCCAACTCACCATGGCCAGTCGGCCTATGCCCCATTGGTTGGGTGACAGAGCAAAGGAACTACCTCGTTCTGCATGTCCCTAGTAGAAATACATCTGTCTTAAAACATCTGTTGAAATTATCTCAAGATCTATTTTCAGCCTATATCAGGAGCAGAAACCTTTGTTAAGGGAAGGCCACCCCAAAGTTTGCACAGCTTGTGGGAACCTGCACTCAAAAGGGAAGAGATGCAAGGAGCCTTCTTGCGAGGTTTTTAAAGGGCAGAGCAGATCCCTTTATCTCCTGCAAGACTAAAGGCCCATTTTGCACTCCATCATTCTCTCCTAGCTCTTCAAAAGAGGGAAAGTCATGATCCCCACCTACTCCAAAGGGGCCTGAGGCTGCAGAGAGGTGCAGGGGTACTGTGAGTTCTTTATCCCTGGCCCAGCAACTTCTTGGAGGGGTGGCCCTGATGAAAAGTCCAGCATTTGGACAGCAAAAAGGCTGGATTTCGTTCTTGGAGGACAAGATTTGACATTAGCTTGTTGGAGCAACAAGAAAAATACCGCAAGCTATTAAACCGAGTAAAAAGAAATAGCATACATATCTTTTCACTCAGTTAATAGCTTGCTATATTTTCCATTTTTCTTTGCTTTCTTTGGAAGTTTGTTCTGTCTGCTGTTGTTTGCTGATTAGATCTTGGGAGATGTATAGAAATATAAATATAAATAAATAAATAAAATGTCAGGAAAATTTTGCAACAAGTTTGAATAATAAACATGGAGAAATAACTTTCCCCCTTGATTTTTTCTTCTCAACTTACTTGTTTGGTCTGGAATGATTTTATTCTGTAGTTTACTTGTGTATTTGGCTCACTTACATGGATATGGTATATACTTTTTAATGTTCTTTATTTCATTAACGTGCATTTTGCATCAAGGTTTATTTACATGTTACAGCATCTTCCTATTTTCATTTGAATTTATGTTCTATTAAGGATCTTCATCTAGTAGATATATCCTTTGAGAGGTTTTACTATCTTAATTACAACCACCTTTTGGAAATATTTTCCTCACTTTGGGGACCATAATTAGGAATTTATTTTCATTTCAGTCACTGATTAGAATAAGGATTTTTAGAACTTAGTTCATTCTCTACTATTTTTTCACTTCATTAAAATCCTGCCAATTGTTGGATCCCTGGTCTCTGGAGGATCTGTTCTAATGTTTGTATTTAATTCCGCATGAGGCATTGGAAAATGCTGGAGTGATTATTTTAATCCAATTTATCTATGAATAGCTCATATTATGGAATAAGTTGAGTTTAAAAATAGCCAGAAAATCTGTTTTCAACATAAACAGGGCCTTGTAGAATATTTTGGTCAATTCACTTAAAAGAATTAAAAAAAAAAAAACTTCTGTTGAACTAAACTCTGCATTTGATTTCAGAGTGTTTCTTGGCAGCTGAAACAAACATTTCCTGCTTGAACTGCTTGGTCTTGATGCTGTTACTAGTCCCAAAGTTCCAAATCTGTCAGCAGTATTAGAAAGACTCAATTGTGATTTCTAAGCCTGTAACTCATTTGTATAAGAAGTTGGAGCAGCTGATGAGTTTATGCTCATTATTTATGTAACCTTTGGAATAACAAGAAAAAAAACCCACTGAAATGTGAAATCAATTTTATTTCTCTAAATCTTAAAAGGAAGTCAATGCAACAAGTCATTTTTGTTATATATTGAGGTATCTCAAAGAATTTTAAAAAAAAATTCACAAAAAAAATCAATTAGTTAAAAAAATTATTAAAAAAATCAATTAGTTGCACTTGCTGCATTGTTGAGGTACAGTATAGAAGTTGGAATATGGATTAATTAATTCAGGTTTTATTGTTACCACATTTGGAGTTGAAAGGCACTGGATTTTTAACTTTAAACTAATCTTGAGGGTGAAGACTACGTAGGTCTTTCTTGGTGATATTGTCAGCGTTCGATCTTTATAAAATTATCAGGAACTGGATTGATGGAAGTGGTGCCTATAATGTGGAATGGCCAACACAATTCAGCACCTAGAAGAAAAATCTACACCTGGTTTGTTTCACATGAATTACTCATATGTCTTCAATTTTGAATTAGTTTTCATTTTTTTGGACAGGGGAATACTTAATACAGATGTAAGAAAGCAGTTGAATAGAATGTAATACTTTTGTCCAAGGGAAAGGATGAAGAGAATGGGTTGAGTGAGGTTAGTTCTCCATTGTGTGGAGAGAAAAGAAAGGGGGCGAAAGTGCAGCATCTAACACACACAGAGCTTTCCAGGAATAATATATCATCTGAAAGAAAGGAAAAGTTGAAGGTAGAGTGCAGATCTACTAGGGAAATACCTTGCATTAGTTCCTTTGCAATGAATAGAAACATCTAATTATTTCAGTGGAACTGCTGAGGACAGTTTTGAGGAAGACAGCAAGAAATGGAGGAAAACCCATTTTAAGTCTGAATTCTGAAAATGACACATTATCAAGACTTTTCTGAGCCCTTTCTGGAAGTAAAGCTGTTCCTCTCTTGTATCTTTTCCATGTTACCCAGTAGATTTTTCTGAGAGTTTCAGTGCCTTTTTGGATCATATACTCTCTTGGTAGCTCACCACAATGTGTGTTGAGTAGACATTCTGATGGCAAAATGGCTCCATAGTTTGAGTTGCTCTAACAGTGGAAAGTATTGAACTCAAGAAAGAAAGAGAACTGCTACAAAAGTCTTGGTTTCTGTTGATCGTTACATATCCTGTGAGGGCTAGCAATTGGTTGGCCGTATCAATGTATGTACTACAACAGGTAACTCTAGGGTGCTTCCAGATCCGTCTTCAACAATGTAGGCACAAGTGGAATCTATGACATCAAACAACCACCTTTTACTGGCTGTGTTTGCAGCACCAGATATGTCTGTACCTGGATGGAGAGAGGTTCACTTTGATAATCATAGCATGGACACCATTTGTTTAGATTACTGTAATGCATTATCCATGGGCCTGTCCTTGAATACAGTTTGGATACGTTAGTGAAGATGAACTGTTGTGGCAAGGGTGATAGCACATTGTGGTCATTTTCTTCACTCTTAATCTTTGAGGGTCTTCTCTGGGAGATCCTCTAGGTTGAGATTCAATGAGTGGCTACTCAGATGATGCAAGACTTTTCACTGGTGGCTCCCAGATGGATGTGGCTCTCCACAGTAGGACAAAGGCCCCATCCTTACTGTCTTTCTTCTGTAGGCAGAGTCACATTCATCCTCCCAGAGAGATTATTATAGCATTAAACGATATGCTCAGTGGTGGGATTCAGTTTTTTCTACTACCGGTTCTGTGGGCGTGGCTTGGTGGGCATGGCTAGCTGGGGTTGGCATGGTTTTTTTTTTTTACTTTTTTTGCAGCCACCCCCCACCTGTTTTTGGGGAGAATGAATGTGACTCTGCCTACAAAAGAAAGACAGTAAGGATGGGGCCTTTGCCCCACCATGGAGACTCACATCCATCGGGGAGCCACCAGTGAAAAGTCTTGCATTTCTGGGCCTCAGGCAAGCCTCTGAGGAGGTGATTTTGCTCCCAGAAGGCTCCCCTGGGGCTCCGGAAGGGGAATCCCAGCAGATTGTTTATACAATCAGCTGGTTGTTGGGAGAAGAAAAAAAAGAAATACCTTAAGGGGCCAGTGTCAGGCGGGCTGGGTGAGCGAGCATCGGGCAGGCAGGGCAAGCGACCAGTCAGGGGTGTGGCCAGCCAGAACTTACTAATGGTTCGGTGACCCATGCCAAATCCTTGCTACCGGTTCACCTGAACCAGTATGAACCGTCTAAATACCACCACTGGATATGCTGCCCGCCGTGATATCCCTCCTGTTTTAATACTCTGTTTTATTGCTTACGCTTGTTCATTTTATCTTGCATGTTACATAAAATATTTACACATAGCTTTGATGCCAGCTGTTCTGAATTACTGTTTGATCACTTTGGATTTTGTTGCAAACCTTTTTGAACTATTTCATGGCAAGCAGGATATAAATGCTTTAAGCAGAGGAAAAACAATGGTATCTTTCTCTCCGTGATCCTACTACCCAAAGTCCTCGCTGCTGGGAATAATTGCCCCATCTTGCTTTGTGGAGATGGAGATTGAACCTTTTTCCTTTTTATGTTCTGGATCTTTGTGGCCTCCACAAATGCGAGCTTAAAAGCGTTTCAGCCTTTGGGTGCATCGTTCCGATGGAGGTGGGAAAATGGATCATAAATCATCTGTTCGACTTTGTGCTTATCTCAGAGGGCTCTACTAAACAGGAAGAGGTGTAAGCCTGGTAGAAAAAGCCTAAAGACTTTGTGGAAAGAGTTGCATAAATGATCAGCAGTATCCAAGAGAGCAGGGAAGGCCCAAAATATTTTCTCAGATAAAGATTTTCTGACACCGAGAACATCTTCTGCCATCATTCAGCAGCCAGGGCTCTTTGTGTGAAATGCATAGTAAGTATTAAGTCAGGCTATACATTTGTAATCAATCTCTCATTTTTAAAAGGGTCTTAAAGAGAAACCTTTATTTATGCCTCTTCTCTGCATTGCCCGGTTTATGTAGATTCTGCAAACAAGAAGCGAGATTTAATTTCCCTTGTTCACAAAATCTCAAATGGGTTGGTTAATTTTGCTGCCAAGATTAAATCCAGAAGTGTTTTTATGTGCTTGGAGAGGTAAGATTGGTCCTAATTATGTCTTGCTTTGGGGACTGTGTGCACAGATTTGAATCTTATTTTGTTTTCTTAATTTAAACAATTTATATAGCCATCCATCTCTCACCAAAGTATGTATGGGCAGCTCTATACCATAAATTGTCTAAAGATGCCCCCCTCTTCCAAAGGATTTGCAGTATGGATTGGTACAGCTTCTGTCAATATTTGAGAGCTAAATCTAAAATCTTGACTACCAAGATATCATTTTGAACAATCTTTATTGCTCCAGTTTTATTGCATTTTTTTCCTTGTTCTAAAATTAGAATTATATTTTTCACTATTGCACTGTGCCTAAGGAAAAACACCATGGAGTACCTTTAAATTCTTCATATTCTTAAAGTTATGGAAAGGATAAGGTACCACTGAAGGAGATCTCTCAACCATTAAGAAACTATTAAAACTAGTGGTAGCTTCTGAGAGACTTTGTCCTTGAAAACAAGGACGTCTGAGCAACCACGGCAAATCGCTCCCATGTTATTGCCAAAACACCCGATGTAGATGTGTCCTTGTGGTTGCCAGGAATCAAGCTTCCCTGAAGTGTGTTTTTATGATTATTGAATGAAACATGCCTGTTTCACAATGGAAACAGCATATATGAAACTATGAAGTCACAGAATTGGTGACCAGAAAGTTAAAACTGTTTAAAGTCTTTTAAAATCATAGGGACTAACAGCCAAGAGCACCTTGGTAGTAGGAGTTTTTCATTGCAGTTTTTCTTGCCATTATGAAGCTGGCAATCTCTCTCTCTCCCTCCTTGTTTGAATTTTATGCCTTAGTTTGGGCTGAGAAGAAGATCCCTCTCATGGCAGCAGCCAAGACTTCAACTACGGTTATTCACGGTTTGTTCTGATGGATCTTCCTCTTTAAGGTCTGGATGCCAAGGAGCTGATCTACCCTTTTTCACCCGCTGGAGTCTGGTGGAAGTAATTTTTTTTTTTTTGCATTTGGGGATTTTTTTAAGGGCAAAAGGCATATCTCAGCCCTCACCCCTGCAAGCAAATTAGAGCAAGGCCTGGTGGTCTTCAACCCATATGTTGCACAGCCTGCTTCAGGCTTTAGAGATGGAATACAGTATATGCTGCATGACAGCAAAACTAAATAAATTATTTATGGCATATTACATAAACCAATTTCTCTGTGTGTTGGGGGAATATGGAGCTTTCTGTAAGAGAGCTACAGGGTCCCATCCATATCTGCTCAGAAGTAAGTCCTATAGTTAAGACTTGGCAACTTTAAGACTTGTGGACTTCAACTCCCAGAATTCTCCAGCCAGCTCTGCTGGGAGTTGAAGTCCACAAGTCTTAAAGTTGCCAAGTTTGGAGACCTCTTGTTAAGAATATAACAGTCCTCTTCGTTTTATTCCAAAAGCTCATGGTGTCTCCAGAAAAGGGTCAAGAAAAGGGAAGACAGTCAGTGGCCAATATGATAATGTGGTTGAAATCTCAGTTAGAACAATTTAGACAGAAATAAGAAGCTGAACTAGAAGCCATCAGAACGGTCAAAAACCACTGTGAAATTTGATTTGGAATCATTAAACATTGATAATCTCGAGGTCATTTGTTGCTTGCTTCTATTTACTGCTGGACTCTCAACTTTTTCTTTTCCATTGCTTGAGTTTTTCTACTTTCGTCTCTCCTCACTCTCCATGTTTCCTTCCTTAATCATTTCTTTTGATGATGATGAGCCCATTGATGACAGGCCTTTAAAACACAAATTCCTCTCCTACCTTATTCTTCCTTGATGTCCCCATGTTTTTGCATGGGTTCTGTACTCTTCCACCTGGATTAGATTTCTCCCATGCTTATGACGTCTTTTCCAGGTATGGTTTTCTTCCGCTTCTGGTTTCCTCCTCCTCCTCCTCCTCCTCCTTTTCCTTCTCCTCCTAATTCAACGAACTGACTATTTTTCTCTTTTCTCTGCTGTGTGTTTTCATATCCAACTTCCTGGGTGTGTGACCCATTTCTTCTTCTTTATTATTATCAGGACATTTCTGCATCCTCAGTTCTTACCTGGTGCCCCTATTTTCTTTCTGCAGGTTCACAGTTACCTCATTTCCAATGTGGGTCACCCTGTCACTTCCTTACATCGGTGCCTACTTGCATTTTCAGTTAGGTCTTGTTTACAAAATCATGTGGCAAATTTTCTGTTCTCTTTTTTCGTTGTGTGTTTTTTATTGTTCAACTGATCATTTCTTTCTCAGGACTTTGGGGGAAAATGTTTCTCAGCTTTAGTTATATATTTCTAACTACTGTACCTTTTTTTTCTTCTGGAAAACACACCTCTAATAGCAATAGCAATAGGCTTATATACTGCTCTATAGTGCTTTACAGCCCTCTCTAAGCAGTTTTACAGAATCAGCCTCTTGCCCCCAACAATCTGGGTCCTCGTTTTACCCACTTCGGAAGGACGGAAGGCTGAGTCAACCTTGAGCCTGGTGGGATTTGAATTGCCAAATTGTAGGCAGCCAGTAGTCAGAAGTAGCCTGCAGTTCTGCACTCTGACCACTGCGCCATGTCTAAGCTCTAAATATCCATCCATCCATCCATCCATCCATCCATCCATCCATCCATCCATCCATCCATCCATCCATCCATCCATCCATCCATCCATCCATCCATCTATCTATCTATCTATCTATCTATCTATCTATCTATCTATCTATCTATCTATCTATCTATCTATCTATCTATCCTCTGTCATGTTTATGTATATGACCACCTATCTCATGATTCTGGATGGCATGGAATAAAAGTATTTCTTCTCAGTTCAATACAGTCCCCTTGTATTGAAAAGACACAATTCTCCCTCCACCCACCCTGCTTGATTACATAGGAGAGGACCAGGCTGAGCCTGAGGGAGGGATCAACATATCATCAGTCACGAGTCCCTATAAGCCCACAAGAGAGCTAAGTCCAGCCCACCTTCAATGCCTTTCTTAGTAGCTCAGATTCTTGTAGAGAGCTTAAGCTTGCATTCAGTCTTTACATTCATTTGAACTGCCTGAATTTATTTATTTGTTTGTTTGTTTGTTTATTATATTTATATACCGCCCTTCTCCTGAAGGACTCAGGACGGTGCACAGCCAACCGCAAAATTTTATTACAATTATAAAAGTTAAAAAGAATTAAATATTTTAGGCTGTCTAAAATTATACCCTCCCCCAATAAATTATTAAAACCCAAATTTTAAAATCCCAATTTAAAACACAAATACTGAATTAAAAATCCCATTTCAGCCTAGGCCGGCCTGCTCAAAGAGCCAGGTTTTTAATGCACGTCTGAAAGCTCTCCGGTCCATGTTATTGCGTATTTCCAGAGGCAGACCATTCCAGAGGGCGGGGGCCCCCACAGAGAAGGCCCTACTTCTAGGAGCCACCAGGTGGCACATAGAAGCCGACGGCACCCGGAGAAGGCCCTCCCTGTGGGAACGGACAGGTTGGTGGGAGATTACCGGCAGAACACGGTCCTGCAGATAACCTGATCCAATGCCATGGATTGCTTTAAAGGTCAAAACCAGAACCTTAAAGCGAACCCGGAAAACCACCGGCAACCAATGCAGCTCGCGCAGGAGAGGCGTCACATGGGAGCTTTGTGATGCCCCCATAACCACCCGTGCGGCCGCATTTTGTACCAGTTGGAGTCTCCGGGTGCTCCCTGCAGGGAGCCCCATGTAGAGAGCGTTACAGTAGTCCAGGCGATCTCCTGATTTCCCAGTACTTGACAATTATTGTCGCTATCCACATAATAATCCTGAGATAAATAGGAAAAACAGCTCAGGCACTTGCTAATGCCATATCTGTATATTCTTCCTTTCTGTTCAATTTCATCTTTAATCCTCCTGGCCAACTAGATGGAGACCAGCAAAGGGTTTCATCTCACACTCCTGTGTCTGCTCTCACGCTGTTTTGGTACATTATGGCAGCGATGATACCCAAAGATGTGTAGAGTGGTGAGCTATTTTTGGAGGAACAGATGAAGCCTGGGCTGTTTCTCCTGCTTTTTTCGGTAAGATGCGATTGAATTAGCATGTTCACTCTGAAGAATTCTGCCAGGGAATCAAAGGAGAAGCAGTTCTCTACCCTTCTGCCAAGGTTGAAGATGGGGATGCCAAGGCTGCCTGTCATCCCAATTAAAACTGCTCTTCATTCTTTATGACTTCAGGCAGACATTCGGTATCTGATCTCTTCATGCTTCAAGAGCCTCATCAGATGGCTGCAATACTCCAATATCATTGTGCATGTTAAAATACATTAGGCAGTACGAGTGAGCAGAGGAGATAAATGTCCTTTGGATCCTTTGTTTACAGTCTGATAATGTTTTCCCCTTTCTTTGCTGAGTTTTCCTGGCCTCGGTCAATATGGGAATTTGTTTGCAGAGTGAAAATACAGCAAAATTGTTAGTGGTGCATTTGCAAAAGGATTATTCCCTTTGCAATCATGAAATTCGAAAAGCTGTAATCAAAACTGTACTTGGGATACATTTCTAGAATATGGTGAAGCTTCCATTTTCGAATATCAAAACTGAAGGGGATCCTTTCTTTCAAGTTAAGTTGTATGCACTTGAAATAACCTCCAAAGCCACATTCATCCTGTATACAGTCTTCAACAATTCTGTTCTGGAAAGGAGTAATTGCATTAAGGACAATTATAAATGAATATTTATATGTCATTGTTATTTAGAAGCCTTCCTCTCTTCCTGGTTGTAGTTGGTGGTCAGTTAAATAGAGCTGGGGGCTCAGTTGCTCCTGAGCTGGTTGGCTTCCCTTCTGACATATGCAGGGCATTTCAAGATAGAAACAGGATGTATGATTGAGTGGCAAAGATCAGCTATGCCTTAAAAACACCTGCCTTTCTGACTTCTTTCTTACTCTCCCTGGGGCAGGAATACTGTATTCTAGCATATGTCTTTCTGCAGCCCCAGATGACAACATGTGATTTCCCCTGCCCTACTATTTTTATTATGATTTATTCTGTTGTACCTGTAGTCTTCAAAACATTCCGCCATTAACAATGGCATTAACACCACTGCAAATACATACATAACATTTCCTTGACTCACCAACTTCCCTGCTTTGCAAGAGTGACCTAACCCCCTTGTCAGTGATGTTTGGCCTCTGGCACCTTCACTGGGGTTGGAATCAGTGGTGGGATTCAAATAGTTTTACTACCAGTTCTGTGGAAGTGGCTTGGTGGGCGTGGAAGGGGAAGGATATACTTCAAAATCCCCTTTCCCTCCCCACCCCACTAACCTGCTTTCCAACTCCGTTCTCCTGTGCAAGACAACCAAAGAAGACCCAGCCAATCAGCTGGGACTCGGTAGGCAGAGAATAGATAGGGTCGGGGCCAGTCAGAGGTCATATATGCCAGTTCTCCAAACTACTCAAATTTTCCACTACTGGTTCAGAACTGGCTGAATACCACTTCTGGTTGGAATGAACCATTTTGGAGGAAGGCTCAAGTCTGTTCAGGAAGTGGTCACTCTAAAGGAGAGTGATACCATCAACAAGCTAAGTTTGAGTGGTTGTGCAGTTGTGCTAGGGTTCCTGATAAGGTGCTGTACTAGGGACTAGAACCAACAAGACAAGGCCACTTTGGGAACATGTCGAGAAAGTTTTCTCCCCCTGAAAATGAAAATTCATGGAAATGCTGATCATAATTTGGCTGAGACCTAGAGATGAAAGGCTGAGAAGATCATGGCTTAGCCATAAACCCGCAGCCTTCATCCTGGTGCCCATCGTGCAGCCTCATCTCTTTTTCAGGACAGCTTGACTGGCTTCTGAGATTCCCCCAATGACATCAGGCAGTTAATGGCATCCATTGGAGGTCAATCCCATCTCAAAGTGTGAGGATTCATTTTGTAAAGCTGTCCTTGCACAATACCACTCTTCATAGGGTTGACCTTCCCTTTGACCAACCTCTGGGGCTGCCTACAATACAGCCCATTCTTTCCACCCACACGGGCTAAGGTTTGTCATCATTCCTGGAAAGCCTTTGGGGATCATCCCTAGCCTTTCTTTGCAGTTCTGGCCTTCATCCTAGCAGGGTCAAATTGCAAACCTAATATGTCAGTATGACCGAGAGTTTTGTCAGCCGAGGAGGGCCTCTGGCTGCAATAAAACACTCTGATAAAAGTTTAAGAATGTTTTCATCGCGATGCTCACACTCAATTTTATTTTTTTTAAAAATGACTATTTGGAAATTGCCTTTCTTTCTTTTAACAACAGCTGGGCTAAGGGTACTCTGTGTTTTGGAGTCTGTTGCTGACGCACCAGAAGATGCTCAAATCATAAATGAATTATAAAAGATGTCCACATTTTGCAATCTGGAAATTTTTTTTTTAAAGGTGGGATATAAACTCAACTCATGGTACATTTTGAAAAACTTAATCAGGGTAATTAATGATTAGTGAGAAAATAGAATTTTCTTTGCTACTTCAATTTGTATCACACTCCAATTTATTTCAATCAAAAGTCAGAAACAAACAGAAATAAAGTAACATTTTTAAATACTAATAAATAGCAAAAATCAGGCACTGATCCTATGGAACAGCCTCCTCCTGTTCTTCCAGAAGATGCAGATATCTCTGGACCAGGATATTACTGGATCCTTATGTGTAATTGTGTTGTCAGTTTGTCATGGTGCCTGAGTATTGTGTTATGGCTATTTTTTAAATCTAGTTTGCTCTCTATTTATGTGAATTACTGTTATGCTTTTGAGATAGAGGATCATGCAAACTGTCTAAATAATTAAAAGCATGCACAAAGAGATTCATATGAGTATTTTTACTCAGGGGAACCAGAAGTCAATTGTTTGTGGATATTGACAGCACTATGCCAAACTTTGCAAGATTATGTCTAATAAAAGATTAATTATGTGATAAAAGGCAATTAAATCACATTAATTTAGGATATTTGACAACAAAGGAGAAATAAGGCTACTTTGATTCTCATTGTGAAAGAGGAGCATAAGCACATGTGAAGGAGGCGCTGGGATAGGCCTTCAAGTATAGGGACTTGGTTAAAATTCCCATAAACTGCCCATAACTTACCTTGCTGAGAATAAAATTTTAAAATAGATTCTAAAGAAAAAAATGGTTGGAACGATGAAGGTTAGCTATAAGTAGAACATTGCCATTTTACTGTAAAAAATCAACTGGAAATGGTCTCGTTGCATCACAATGCCTAAGAATTAGTGAGCAAAATACTCCATGAGTTTTCTAAGTATGCAGCAAAATACCCAAGACGTAACATAATAAAATATAAATTAAAAGTTGAACCAGAAAATGGTTTGCTTTGTATAATGATGTTTACAATTATGCATGAGAAGCATATTCCAGGATATTTATGTACAGACTGATAGTTTTCACTTAATCTGAGACAATCGACATTTTAAAGTTATTAAAATGTAAATTGTGATGATGGAAGCCTACTGTTTGCTGTGTTGGTGGAAGAAAAGACTAATAGTTGAAATAGAGGTTGATGACATCAATGTGTTTGTACTGAATAGTCCTCTTAAATAGGAAAGAAACGGGTGGGCTTCGGAAATTTTAGCAACAGGTTCTCTGCCTGGTTGCCGGGTGGGTGTGGCCATGGTGAGCGTGGCCTAGTCAGCTTCCTGCACCATGGTGGAGTTTTTTCCCCTCCCCAAGCTCCGGAGGCTTTCCTCGAGCCTTCGGGAGGCCCATTTCCCCCCTCCCCGGGCTCTGGAGGTTCTCTGAAAGCCGGAAATGGGCCTGTTTCCAGCCTTCCCAAACATCTGGGCGGCCTGTTTTTCACCTTCCCCGAGCCTCCGCGTGCGCCCTGCACTTACCTGCATCCAAAACGGATTGCGTGGGGATTCCTGGGAGGGGAGGGATGGGGTGGGTGGGGCCAGCTAGGAGTGGGATTTCAGGGTTCTCCGTGTCAGGTTTGGAAGCCATATTGAGATCCGATGCTCCCACGCTGCCACAATTGAGCCTGGGAAAGTGGGAGGGGGGAATAGATCGGCGTATATCTAGTTAGACATAATAAAATTCTTTTTCTGATTCAAGGTCAGGTCGTGTGGCGCTTAAGTGAGAGGAAGTCTTACTTTAGGATGGATGGTGATTGGGGCATGTGATGTGGTGATGGGTGCAGGGGATGGATTTTGTAGTTTTTACTTATTGCAAGGAAGCCCAGAACTTTCAGATTCGGGATTCCACAGTTGTGCCAGTTTACTATCCACATAAAGCAGAACTTTTGAGAGATGTCTGTCTCGGAGTTATTGGATGGAATGGAGGTTTGCTGGAACGCTGACACTCTGAACTGTGCAGAACGTTAGCTTGCTAGAGGATTTCCCAAACCCCTGCAAACCCCCAAACAGCCCACCCCTGGAAGGAAGGTGTTTTCTGCTGAAATCCTAAAAGTTGCTCTTCCTTCTCCTGTCATTTCTTATTGTGTTTATTGGCTCCGTTTTAAGAAGTTGTGGAACTCTGGGAAAACAGGTGGAAGGAACAGCTGGGAAACAACCTTCTTCCCGCTTGCCTAGAGGGAAGAATCCATCCAGGCTGCCTGTTCCAGATTTCCTTTCCTGAGTCCAGCCATGGACAGATGTGGACAGCAGGCATGGGCAATCAGAGGCCTCAAGGGTGCCCCATTCGTTCCTTCCATTCCATTCGTTTTCGCTGGGCTACACTTATTTCATGTGCTATTGGCCTTCCATTTGCTTTCACAATTAGAAAGGTTTGGTCTTCTTTCCTTTGTTGCTGTTGCTTTCAGTAGATGTCTCAGCCACTGTGAGGTTGTGGTGACGGTTCTGGATAGTTGCCTGAGAGAAACCCAGGTTCATGCCTACCCTTTACTGGGGAAGCATACTGTGTGTGCTGTCCCAGCCAGTCTATGGGAATTGGTTAGTTACTTAGGAATTGTGAGCTGTCGCCTTAAGGGCATGCATCATGGGAAATGTAGTTAAAGATATCCTGGGAAATGTAGTTCATGTCACGTGGCCACATCTGTAATCCTGATTGGTCTCTAAATTGACCCTCGAGGGGTTGAAGGAGGTTGCCCTCCATTCTTGCCTGCACTCATGGACTGATAATAGCTTTCCTTCTATCGCCACGTGGTGGTTAGGAAAAGAACCATTTTTATTTTTCTGTCTGTCTCATGCACATAGATGGATTTGTGGCTGTGCAGATGCAGATAGACAATTCCACAAAACATCCATAACAAAGTACATTTATTGGTACATCAGGTATCTTCATGACTCACATTTCTGATGAAGCTCTTCTATAATGACCAATCCTTTGTATATCAGCATGCAGGTAAAAAATGGTTCTTTTCCTAACCCATCACATAGCAATAGAAGGAAAGCTATTATCAGTCCATGAGTGCAGCAAGAATGGAGGACAACCTACTTCAACCCCTCGAGGGTCAATTTAGAGACCAATCAGGATTACAGATGTGGCCATGTGACATGAACTACATTTCCCAGGATACCTTTAACTACATTTCCCATGATGCATTCCCTTAAGGCGACAGCTCACAATTCCTAAGTAACTAACCAATTCCCATAGACTGACTGGTTGACTTGAGGCTGGTTACTCTCTTGTAACCCAAACTACATCACAGGGTTGCTCTTATGGGGTGGAAAAGGAAGGGAGGAACTTTGTGCTTCTGTAGAAGAGACCAAATATTAAATAAATAAATAGATAGATAGATAGATAGATAGATAGATAGATAGATAGATAGATAGATAGATAGATAGATAGATAGATAGATAAACAAACAATTAAATTATATTGGAGTATTTAAAGGTTATTTTACATTCCTACGGTATTAAATTTAAGACCATTGTGACAAAGCAAATCTCTTTCCTGGACGATTTGACAAAGCCTATACTGTAATTATCTTTGTCATTTTCCTTTGTCAGAATTTCTTTGTTTGCTATCTAATTAGCTTCCTGGTTGTTCTCAGGAGAGTCAATTTGGCGAGGTGCTTCATGGGGGCATTTGATATTTTATAATCTGGAAAGGAAACGTTTGACCACCAACTGAGGAGAGATGAAAAATATAGGATTAACTGTCTGTCATCCTTAATGTTTTTTTTTTTATCAAGCTCTACAGCCAGTGACTATGGTTGTAGTTGTAAAATTTAAGAGCTGCTGCTTCAATGCATTCTAAACATGCTGCATATGTGTGTCTTCCTTTTTCAATTGATCTAATATTTTGGCTTGTTTAGTTTTGCATTGTTGTGGTTTCTTATATTGTGAATTTGCCCACTGGCTGGCCACCATTTGTTTTGGGGACAATGAAATGAAAAACAGCTCACAGAAATTTCCTATATGATTTCTGCCTTCTGTTGTTCTTTTTAAAGACAGATTTCAGAGATTCTGGTCTCTTCCATAGATTCAAGCAGAAATAACTGTTGAACAGACAGTAAATTCAGAGTGAAAGGCCATATGTACGCTCTGCCTTGGGTCAAAAATCCAGGATAGCTGGACAAGCCGTCCCATTGAAAATATTTCAAATCCTGCACTTTACCGGAGACTCAAAAATATGCCTCTCAGGCTTTTAAGGGAGTACCTCAAAGCAATAATGCTTTTTAAAACATTTCTATGGGTCAAATCAGTGTGAAAGAGACTTAACAGCAAAAGTAAAATCCACCGATCCAGGAGCTATATTTTCTCTGACATGAGCAAGTAAGCAAAGAGCTGTAAAAAGCAAAGTGGCCTGCAATTTTTTAAGTTAGATGCAAACATTTCTCTGGCGTGGGGAGGAGAGGAAAAGTTGAAATTTCCAGCAGTGAAGATGTTCTTTGTGGGCACCTCCAGTTAACCATATGGGATTGAGAGGCATCTGGGACCAGCCAGGATTCAGATAAATACATCTTTCATTGCTACTAAGTATAGTACAACTCCATCCAGCCTTGTACCCCACTTAACGAAGAGCTTTTAATATTTCTGTTCTTTTCATCTTCCACTTTCTCCTCCTCTGTGTTTTTCTTTATCCAAATATTATTATACCACCCAGCTTCAAGCAAATCAAAGCAATTTACCAACTAATCAAAATGCAACCAGGTCCACCATCCAGGGTGCACCCACAGATCCCATCGAAACAAGATGGTCTTCACATTTGGGCCCACTTCTCTCTTCCGGGTTTTGAGGCGTGACCTAGGTTTCCAGCAATGACTCAGATGCTGGGATTTCTCCATGGTGTTTTTTTACTTATCTGCTTCTCTCTGGGATTCCACGGGAAGCCCACTCTCCGCTGGCATATCACCTAGGCATAGAAGATGATCAAGGCTGTCTTTAAGTTCACCACCAGTCTCTGAGAAGGTATACCAGGCATTTACAACATTAGGGAAACTTCAGCGGCACCTGGTGATAGGTGTTTTTTGAGCGGCTGGCCCTGCAAATGCATCCTCTTCCCACTTCTCAAGCTGTAAAATCTGCATATGCTTTCCCCTAGTGCTTTTCTTGTAAGCACAATTTATGGTATATTAGGAAATTATCCATTGTGGGTAACATTACATAATAAGACAATATTCTGATAAACTATGGAATTCTAATGTAACATATTTTCTCTGCTACTCAGATGTCATGTTAACAGATAATCAAAGTTGGAAGGGACCTTGTAGGTCATCTAGTCCAAGTGGGAGACCCTACACCATTTCTGACAAATGGCAGTCCAATCTCTTTTTGAAAGTCTCAAGTGATGACGCTCCCACAACTTACGAGGGCAAGTTGTTCCATGGGTTGATTGTTTTCAGTGTCAAAAAGTTTCTCCTTGTTTCCAGGATGAATTTCTCCTTGTTCAGTTTCCATCCATTATTCCTTGTCTGGCTTTCAGATGTCTTGGAAAATAGCTTGACCCCTTCCTCTCTGTGGTAGCCCCTCAAATATTGGAAGACTGCTAAAATGTCTCCCCTGGTCCTTCTCTTCACTAGACCAGCCATGCCCAGCTCCTGCAACCGTTCTTCATATGTTTTAGTCTCCGGTCCCCTAATCATTCTGGTTGCTCTTCTCTATACTTTTTCTAGAGTCTCAACATCTTTTTTATAATATGGTGACCAAAACTGGATACAGTACTCTAGGTGTGGTCTTACTAAGGCTTTATAGAGTGGTATTAAGTGGACCTCGCTTAATCTTGATTGTATCCCTTGGTTAATGCAACTTAGGGTTGCATTAGCTTTTTTGGCGGCTGCTGTACACTGCTGGCTCATATTTAACTGGTTGTCCACTAAGACTCCAATGGAATCAATTGTTGTTGTTGTTTTGTCATTTGAAGTTGAAGCAGATCTAATTCCTAATCATTCCATTGCCAGGTAGAATAAAACAGTTGAATGGCACGTGTTTGTTAGAACACTTCCAAGCAAACACACTTGAGAAGCTAAATAAACAAATGATCTTGTAAAGTTGCCCCTTTGAGCAGCATTGCAAGTCCTTTGTTCCTTGAAGTTCCCCCTTTCTGCATTTAAATGTGGGCATTTGTTAGAAAGCACTAGAGTGAGGTAATGCACTTCATATCATGGCACAAATTATGTAACTGGCACAATGATGGCATGATGTGCATGGCACATGCCCTTTTGTTCCCTGCAGAGATCCTCTGTTGGCTAAGTCTGTAAGCAACGAAGGGATTGTTGCACTAGAAAGATGTTATGGACATCCTGTGAAAGAAACAACCCTCTATTAACTTCCTGAATTCAGCCAGAGAAGCGATCTTGATTAATTTATTGCCTACTATGTTAAATCCTGGCAAAGATGTAGGACATGTAATTGTTCTTTTACATGAAAAAATAACTGGAGAACCATTTGTGCATAAATGACAATTATTTTTAAACTGATGAAAATAATATCTGTGGAACAGCATTTTAAATATCTCCTTAGGTTTGTGGGGTTTTATTTATTTATTCAGATTTCTCTTTGACACCAATTTAATACAATTATCAGATAAAATCTGCTGTGTGATTTTCTCTCTGCGGTAGGCGCTTTCTCCTTTTCTAGAAGGTTTCTGCTATAGAACCTGAAGAGACGTGTATTCATACAACAAAACATATTTTTTAATGGGTCTTCATTGTCAAGTACCAGCTTCTGCAAAGACATTGACTGGCTGCAAGTGTCTCAAGAGAGCTGATCAAGGAGATACTGGCATGCCCAGTTCCTTGTGCCCAACTGTGGTGATATGCCAGGGGCAACCTTTCCCGAGCATGCAACTTACACAGTTCCTCCAAGCAATTTTTTCAGTCATCCCCATAGGAAATGTACCCAAGACAGAAGCATTTCTTGCAGTACTGAACATCTTATTCAACTATCCCAAGACACTTTAAATTTATTGATGGGTATCTCTGCTCCTGCCTGTTTAGTCAATTACATTCCCAGGTTACATCCCATTCCGATGTAATTCCATCATAACCTACAACATGGTGGTGCAACTTGGATATCTCCACGAACTTCAGATTTTGCCACTGTCGCCATGTCAGTGCAGATGATGGTTGAGGGCACTGGAGTTGTGACAGGAGATTTTGGTTGACCAACCTAGATAACCCGGAGTTCAAGGGGCCAAGACAAGCAAAAAGGGGCGACCTGGTTTTCATGGAATAAAGAGTGTAGGCATTAGAAGCATTAGGACAATTGAATCTTGTTCTTTACTCATAAAGGAAAAAAAAATGTCAGGAACAAACTTAATTTCAGTTCCAATGAAATCTTCTTGAGTGTTCTGGGCAGTTATATGTTATTTTCAACATGGCCTGTCACAATTCTTCAAAGCACAGCACCATCCTCCACACATATCCTACTCAGTGAATAAAAACCTGGATGCTTTTATTTTTAAAAATGGGGGCGCTTTGAGCTATAGCAATAATAACAGCACTTATATACCACTTCATAGTGATTTACAGCCCTCTCTAAGCAGTTTACAGAGTCATCCTATTGCCCCCGACAATCTGGGTCCTCATTTTACCCACCTCAGAAGGATGGAAGGCTGAGTTCAACCTTGAGCCTCTCAGAATCGAACTGCTAACAGTCGGCAAAAGTAGCCTGCAATACTGCATTCTAACCACTGTGCCACCACTGCTCTTTATATAACTATAACAGCAGGAGGGATTTTTTTAATGTTAAGCTGCAAGGACCTGTGGACAATGGCATTATTGTCTTTGAAAGTTTCCACTGGATTTATCATCACCACCAACATAAACTGTGATAGAATCATAGCATAGTTAGGGTTGGAGGGGCTACTTGGATCCTCAGACCCCCAGAAGGCAAAAGAAGCATCTCCTACATATGGCTGTCCAAGCTGTCTTTGGGTGCACCCAATGAAAGGATCACATGACCGTCTTCCGCAGAACAAGGATGCATACTTTTGCTCTGATGAAGCTGTTACATTATTGGGGGCTTTAAGGAGAAGGAATGAAGCTTTCTTACAGATGGAACGTATGGTTCGGTTTGGTCCTAGCGCACGTTCTTTCTCTTAAATCTGCCAGTCTGGGTTTCCTGTGGACATCTTCTTGAACACTTCTGTAGCATCACGCAAATCTTATAACGATTCTTCTGCCTTGCTGTTTCTCATGGAAACTTGCCACTAAAGTGTTATTTGTGTTAAGTGCATCTTCTTCAATTGCACGTCCAGAAGTTTCTACTAGCAGGAATGGCTGGAGGACACAAAGAAATTAATGGCTGTCCAAGCTCAATGCTATTTAGCTGCTCTGCCCAAGATATTAAAATTTAATTTTGCTTCTTTACTTGGTTTCCACTACAACCCCCACCCCCACCCCCCCAGAAAGTGCCCTAATCTATACTTCCTAATCTCATTTAATTTTAACTCTCACATTTTTCTTTCTGGTAACAAACACTTGCAGATAGATAATACCGCTTGAAGTAACCTGATTTCCTCATGGCTGCCTGCCCTCTATTAATAAGAACAAATTATACGGCTTCTATCAATCCAATTCTGATTATTTTGCTTGAATTCAGGCTTCATACAGAATGTCTCAATTCAGAATTTACTAGACAATCCATTCATCCCTACTTTATTTTTTTTTTTCTTGCCTTGTGGATTGCTATGCAACGTTGCATACACAACATTTCTCATTTTTGCCAGTGGGAAGTATATTAAAGTTTGAGATAATTTCTTTTAATAAAATCTTAAACAGAAAACTTTATGTTTAAATACTCTTCCTGGTGTATTTCTTCCAGAGCGTTTGTGGCTGTATGAATAAATTATTGATACTTTTTATTGCCGGAGCTCAATTCAGAGCCCAATGGCATAGTTGCAAACCGTACAGCTCTGCGTGTCCCAAAATTCAATTTTCAAATGTAGAGAAACTAATCCATATGTGAAAAATACAGGACTGTGCATATGTGTGTATGTTTTGCTTTCCAAAAGATTCTTATTGCTCAAAAATAAATTTAGGGATTGTAATAATTTTCTTTGTGCTGCTCTTTTAATTTTATCTTCCCCCAGCTTAGAAAATGTATTAGCAAATGTTACCAGCAGGGATCATGTCTGCAATATATAATGTCTTGACTGTCAGGAAAGAAGGACTGGCACCATTTAATGCAACCTGGCTCAATCTTCAGAAAGAAATTTGTCATCTAACTCTGCTATTTTCTACATGAACTGAAAGACCATTAAAGTCCCAGATCCTCTCCCACCTCCTCCTTCCCCACTCCCACCCCAGGGGAGAGGAAAACTAACACAATCATTACACAGAGGTTGTAACAAATGAACAAATGACATGGTGGAATTAATGAACAATTAGCTATGATCATATGTTATAAACAGCGCTGATTAGAGTCGAACCCTCCTTTGACAAAACATATCCTTAATTTTCACTTCGACTGCTGTGGTTTCATTCCACCTGAATTACATATCCAGCCCGAAACCACACCATAATTTTCTCAGAGGTAAGACATCATTTTGTCCTCTTAGCAACCAGACAAAGGATTGTGTCTCTTCTATTACCACCTTCACTGATCACCACACTGGGTATAACACCCAGCCAAACAGAATCAGATTGTTGTTATTTTTTAAAAAAAATATTTATTTAACCCTCATCTAAATGATCTCTTCTGTTTGGCTAAGTGTAGCTTTCACACAGTGTCTGAAAAAAGGGACGAAAGGGGAAAAATATTTGCATGAGGGAAGGCGAGCCTTTGTTATCACATGTCACCCTGAACAAAGTAAAATTACGCTACTCTGTAATTTGCTGCTTTTATTAACCCAGACAAGCATAAACTGCATGCTGTAATGGTCCATCTGGATCCTCGGTAGGTTTTCAATTATTGCTTTTCCAGCTTCTCACTCCCTGCCCAGGGGAGACATGTTAGGTGTTTTATAATATGTGTGTCCTAAAACATGAACACGCAGGGTAAGCTACTGTGCTGTTCTTTGTGAAGATAATTTCCTTTAATCTGGACAGTCTGGTGACTGAGGTTTTTATGTTGTGGTGCTTTGTTTGCCAGAGGAAAAAGGGAATGAAACAAATGTTTGCTGTCGATTGCAACCATGAGCCTGAGGCAGAAGTCTTCATGGTTCTTATAACATGGCTTGGCATCCTGCGGTGCAAATAATGCGCAGCTACAGAGAATGGCCAGGCTTAGCAAGATGTTGGAAGAGCTTCCATTTTGGGCTGGGAGCACCAGAAAGCCAGGGAGTCTTTGGAGATGTATCAAGATACACGTGGAATGCATCCCGACTGTTGTAGGATAACGTGGATTTGATGAATGCATGCGGTCTTTGTTCAAAAAAAGCTTCTTAAATACAAACAGGCTGGCTTGCATTTTTTAAGTCAAAGTGGGCCACAGATTTTGTAGTAAAATAATTCATAACAAGAGATGGAAAGAATAGATGAATTGTCAAAGAGGATGGTAGCCAAGGGAACCAGCTAAAAGAGGAGGAAGGACCAGTTCTACAAGTGAGTTGAACTGTCCACACTCAAGGGTCAGGTTTTGGCACCTTCTAGTGAACTTCAGATACCTACTCCATCCACCTGGATTCTTTGAGAGGTATCCACGATGAAGTCCATTAGCACAGATTACCACGCCTGGATTGGAGGCACCAATGCAGTGAGAGAAGTCGAAACCACAGGAAAGGAAGGGATGTGCCTACAATCCAACCCAACAAGGCAACTAGCCAGTGAAAAGGTAGGCAGCTAAATTTAAAGGCAGTCATTCCTAAATGAAGGCTTTAGCTCCAAGGAAAGCCTCAGATTTGAAAGCCATTAGCTTAATGCTTTCTGTTCAAAGGGAGAACTGAAATATTGACTCTGAGAATCATGCCATTTAGATCAAGATTGAACTGACAAGCTTAAAGGGTGGAGATCCCTTTTAGGTTAGTCAATATGCATCAGGAGTTGGCAAAGGCCTTGTTAATGAGCGTCTTCAAGTGAAAGCTTGAGAGAACCTGCCTTCAGATAAATAAGGTGATGGTGTTAGGAACCTTGAGATTTGAGAAGATGAAAAGGTTTCTTTGTACATCACAATCTGTCCTTTTCCAGTGTTCTCTCATTTGATATGCAATGAATTAAAGGCAGACGTACGTGTCATTTTCGTACATGTATTGGAAGTTACGATTCTCCTGTCTTCTAGGAAAACATTAGAAGGGGAAGGAAAATTCCCCTAAAAGAAAGGAGGTGAAAACACAAGCAAGGACAGCTCCATTAGCCCCCACCTTTGCATGGGACACGCATTAGCAAGGATCCTTTCCCATAGAAATCAGATAGATAGCAAGCTACAAAAAACTTGTGAAAAGCAAACAGCGTAACAGGAAACTCAGGATATTGCAACCAGGTGCAAACTGATAGCTACAAAGGATCAGGGAAAAACAGATTGGACTATAAAACAATTACTCCTACCAAGATCCCAGGAAGAGATCCCAATCTCGAAGAGACAGGAATTCAACACGCACAAATCAAAGACTTCACTTCCAAATCAAAGGACCTGAAAAAGTATAAGAAAGGGGTTTTCTTACCCACTTAATAGATTAATCATAGGAACGCTGTGAGATTTCTTTTTACCTGCCTTCCTATTAATAAACCGATTCTGACTTTCAAAGCAGCTGACCAAATCATTTTGCATTTCTCCCAGCCGGGAAATTTGAATCTACAACAGGAAAGAACTTTGCCTATTCCTTAAAGGGCAAGGCTTCTTTTTTCCTTTCCTCACATGAAAGCCTTACTTCTAGAATAAAAATGTCAGATGGATAATTCAGATCTCTGAGTTACAAAAAAAGCACAATGTTCTCATCTTCCCTTTTGGGTGGTGACTTGATATGAATCAGGCTGAAGCTTTTGAGGGCCCCAAAGCTGGGACAGTTGCTTAATGTGTTCCTCGTGATGCTGTTGTCACATACATAAGCTGCATATGGGGAACTTACATGTTAACGCTACCGATGCATGGACTTCTCTTTTTTTATGGCTCCATTGTGTTCAGAGAGACTGCATAACTACTCCGATTACACATAATTCAAAGACAGTAGAAGGTCTCCTGTGTGATCATTCTCGCCGCTTGGTTTTGTGCAGCTGGTCCTTGCAGCTTTTTGCTTCTGGTAGAGAAGAGTCTACCAGCAAACTTTGTGGAGCTCTTGGGATCATCCCGCATCCCTCTCTCATCCCGAGTGTCTGGAGGTGCTTTAAAAGCCTTCACTTGTAGGTAGGGCTTCCTGAAGACATCAGGGGCTTCCTCATCTGCTTATGCCTTCCCACTAGGTTCCATGGCTGTAGTGGATCCTTTTGGAGAATTCCTTGATTTGGATGGCTGTCCTAAAGGGCTCTTTAAGGGTGATGTGTGGGGTGTGGTCCAAAAGCATATGATCCTTTTTTTTTGTAATAAATTTTTATTATTTTTATATTTTAAAAACATTTCTTTCAGTGAACAACAATGTGATGACCCAGGGTGGGATACGAAATAAACACAGTGATAAAAAAACAGGTGAAGCCCCTTTTATTCCTCCACTTTGCTTCCAAGCTCCAAATATCCTTGATTGAAGACAAAAAAACTCCCACACAGTTACAAGGAGGAGGAAAAAAGCAATACAAACCAGGCAAGATAAGGGCTGGAGGACAGCCACAGATAACAGAACACACATTGGGAAGGACGCCAAACTCAGAAAGGAACCATAAACTAGAGAAATTTTTACACTTTGTTTCCAGCGTTCGTCTGTACACATGTCCGTCCTCTTATTCAGTTGTCACAGCTGCAGCCCATGAAGAAGATCAAAGCCCTCTTCTCCCCTGTAGATTACATCTCTCGGGTATCCTCTATTCCCTGTGTGCCCTAGGATGGAGAGGGGATGGGCCTGGGTCCTCCTCTGACTGCCCAGCCTCCTCCACAACCTCCTGAGCCACACTTCCACTCCCTGTTGGCTGTTCTTCCTCTCCCTCAGAGTCAGTCTCCACCAGAGGCATGACAAACGTGATTTCAGGTTTACACTTCAACACAAACATGACCTTAGTACATATTTATCTTTCACATTCAATTCTATGTCATATTATTACCTCCATTTTCCAGTAAATTTTCTCCATTATTTTTATTTTCTTTACACTTATTAAATTCATTTTCAATTTATATCTTATCTTAATTCCTTTTTCTATAAGTATTCTCAAATCTTATTCCATAGCCTAACATTCTTATTTTTTAATTCTAAATACATCATATCTTTATCCTTTTATCTGTCACATTTGCAATTTATGCACGTGATCTTCACGATCAAATTCCACCCATCCATTTGTGTGACGCGCTGCCAGCACCGCCCCCTTGATCTCCCTCTCCACACACACATCCTGCAGACACTCCTGTGCTCTTTCTTCAACTCCGTTTAATTCTCATTGCAGAATTTGCGCTATGGCTCTACTCAGTCTACGGTCTTGTTCAGTGGTGGGATTCAAAAAGTTTTACTACTGGTCTGGTGGGCGTGGCTTTGCGCCGGGCACACTTTGTGCATGTGCACACACTTGGCGTGCGCCAAACATGCATTTTGTGCAGGCGCACAACATTGGTGGGATTCATTTTTTTTTACTACTGGTTCTGTGGGCGTGGTTTGGTGGGCATGGCAGGGGAAGGATACTGCAAAATCCCATCCCCTCCCCAACCTACTATCCTGCTTTCCAGCTCCGTTCTCCTGTGCAGGGCAACACAAGAAGACCCAGCCGATCAGCTGGGACTCAATGGGAGGCAGAGAATAGATGGGGGCGGGACCAGTCGGAGGTGGGATTTGCTGATTCTCTGAACTACTCAAAATTTCTGCTATCAGTTCTCCAAAACTGGTCAGAACCTGCTGAATGCCACCTCTGGTACAGAGGCATTCCAACTCGCCTCCTGCAAGCCTGAACTCTCCCGGTTGCTTCAGCAGCTGCCGCGTGACACTCTGTTGTGCCACGCAAAGCAGCTGGGCTTCAAAAGCAGAGGATAAAGGTGAGTATGGCAGCCAGGGCGGTGGGTGGGCCCAACAGCAGAGCAGCAGAGAGAACTGGTTCGGTCTCCACTGTTAATTGCCGCTACCGGCTCAGCAGAACCAAGCCGAACTGGTAGAATACCACCACTGCTCTTGTTAGAATTGGTACTCAAGCCTCTTTTTATTTAAATGTCTTCACTCTTGTGATCATTACAAGTTTTTGCCTTAAGGAGAGGATGGGTCACAATGTCCTTTATATCGGTTCTGGCAATGAAATTTTCCTGGTTGGGTGAATTGACCTTATGTATGTATGTTTTGATGCAGCTGCAGAAGCTCCGATATTATTTTGTTTAGCTGTTAACATTTTTCCTGCTTTTAAAACTACATGCAATTCGGTTCCAACATGTTGCTTTTTCTTTTTATCTTTTTGGTGGCATGATGATGCCTTAATTTGTGGTGTGTGACTTCATTTGTGTTTAATGCAGAGTAGATTAGAGTTTTAATCATTTTTCAGTCAGGGGCCCTTCTGCATTTCCCTTAAAAGAATAAAAGCATTTGTCTTATTATTTCAGGGTGCAGATTCCTAAAAATCCTCAAATTGTAATGATAGACACAACTCTTCACGGGGAAGAGAAGAAATGGATGGTGAGCACACAAGGAGCTCTTGTCCATCTTGCCAACTTGAGAATGATGACCTTAACCAAGGCACCAGAGCTCCTCCTGCTTTTATCTTTACAACACCGTGCAAATGTGCACCATCACCAGTGTGTATGCACGCTCCTTGAGAGTCAGTTCAGGTTAACTCCCACAGATAGGCGTTTAAGTAAATTCCATGAGACATTTGAGAGCTTTTTTCATTGCGGGTGTAGAGCACTGTTTGTTTCTTGGTAAAATAACATTCTATTTACAAACCTATTTGCTGAGAGGAGGAAGCCCAGCAAACCCAGATGGGAGGTTTTTTGTAAAAAAATATTTGCTTCCCAACAACCAGGCAGAAAGTGAATCATTTTTAAAGATAAGAGGGGACTCCTAGAAAGATGTTCTGCATCCCCTTTTTGTGCCTAATAGGGCTGTGGAGAGCTTCTGATCTGACCTTGCCCTTGTGAGAATAAATATCCATCTGGTTCACTGGAAACATGGAGGCCAATTGGAAAGATGGTTTAATGAAGCAAAGCAATCAAGCACATGGTCCTGAGGCAGCTGACCACGTGGAGTTGAAAGAGAGAGGTGTTTATACCCTCTCTTGGGCTTTGAACGTGAGCTTCCTGTTCCTGTGCAAGAATATGTATTCTATTGATTGTTGTAGGGGTCACAGCTAACTTTGTAGGCTGTCTGAGTCCCAGGCTTGGTTGAAGCTTGCTGGGTGATGCAATGTAACGAAGAGGGTTCTGTTCTGAAAGGATGTTGGGCTATTCCTATCGTGTCTTAATGGCTTTGTCCTGGTTTGGATCTTGAGTGAGGGCTAATCCCATCATCCTGAAGCTGAAGGCCTTTTGTCTTGTAGATAGGCCCCCTTTAAAGTGTAACAGGTGTTTCCTGTGCTTGTACTTTGTACTTCTGGTATGCACACACTCCGGTACAGTAACTTTGGCCTTGATTGTGGTTTGCTGCTATTAAGACTGGATTGAAGGCCAAATCTGGGAGTTCCCTCAATGTGCAAATCAGAAGTTTGTGTTCTTTTTGCTGTTCTTGAAAATAGTGTATTTCACAAGGAAATGAAGTTTGGATATAACTTAAAAATTTCAAAAAAGTTTTGAAATATATAAAAAACGTTGGCTAATCATTATTGCTGGGATATATGACGCTTAAGATTTTGTCACCCCGGTCTTGATCAGGCCCTCCTAAATCTTCTGGCTAAATTGTTGCTCTGTGGTATACTTCTTTTTCCCTGTCCTTCCAGGTTCTCTTATCTTTTTCTCCTGAGGAAATTTCAAAATTAAAGCTTTATATGATGTTTTTAAACGAAGCAAATAGATCAATTAAAAAAAACAACAATGTATGTTGCTTTGTTAGAAAAGATACATCAAAGTATGCGTGGAATATTTATGCCCTTATACCAATTCTGAGTTTTTTGGCTGTATGTAAAGCTGCATATACTGTAAGTAAATGCATACACAGAAACTTAACTAACAAATAAAATAAACATGTAAATAATTAATAAATAAAATAAAATATGATATTCATACCCTATAATGTGCTGGGGAAATTATATCTATCTTAATGTCATCACTTTGGAATATTCTGCATCAAATAAACATGTTTTGCGATCAAAACATATGTAATCAAAATAAAAGAATGCAAACACAGAGGTGTAGAGAGATGATCCTGTAAACAATATGCAGCAACCATTAATAAACCATGCACTTGGTTCAGGAAACTGAGAAAGAATATCAAGATTGTTTTGCTTTGACTTTCTTTGGTATAAGAGAAAGGAAAGAGAAAAAAAGTGTCAGTTTTTTGAGATTCTGTTATAACCTATATTAAGGCAGCTGTGTTTTTTCTTGTGGTATCTGCTCCTTGGTCTTCAAAGGATTGGGACAAACTTAGTGTTTTGGGTTTTATATATAAATCTGAAACATTCTCAGAAACTTAGAAAACCTAGCTTTTGATCCATTTCTGTGATTCTTGTCATTGATTAGAGTATAAACTTATTTTTTTTTTTAAAAAGGTGCTGTTACTTCTAATATTCAACATCTCATACTTGGGCAGTGGTTGCTATGTGGTGTGCTAGATCTGCACTGCATTATATATATATATTACACACACACACACATATATGTATGTGTGTGTTAGGTTTTTGAGCTGATAAATAATTAAACAAGGGAGACTAGGATAGATCTATTTTGAGCTATTTAGCTCTCATCAGCTAGCCACACCCTTACTGGGATTCGAACCAGGGAAGTATTACATGTGAGGCAGTTGTAATTGCCATTTGACCACTGGTTCTTATCCTAATCAGCTGAGACAGGGGAATGGGTATATATTTGTGTTACAACACCCTGGTAAGCCCCAATTAAGGGAGGAAGCATACTGCTTTCCTTTTCTGTCTGTCAAAATAATGGTGTGCTTCAATTATATCTCAAGAAACAAATACAGCTACATTTGCCCAAAGAAAAAAAGAATGATGCCATAAGATTATCTCTCATTCTGCATTAATAACAGATCTGCAAAACAGAGCAAGTGACCTCTTTTTAGGGCAGAAAATTACAGAGGGAGAGGGAGAAGGCTGTGGTGGTGAAGAGAAAGAGAAAATCAACCTAGTACTAAGGATAAATTTCCTGACAGTTAGAACAATTATAAGTGAAACAGCTTGCCTTCAGAAGTTGTGGGCGCTCCATCACTGGAGGCTTCTAAGAAGAGACTGGACAGCCATTGGAATGGCATGGGGTCTCCTGCTCAACCAGAGGGTGGGATTAGAAGACCTCCAAGGTTCCTTCCAAGTCTGTTTGTTATTCTGTTATGATAATCTCTGTGGCTGTTCCTTAAGATGGAAGACGGGGCATATATTAGCCTACTGCTGATGGTGAGATGGTTCCAGAATTGCCTCTGGAATGAAACAGACATAGCTCCTTATCTCAGGAGTAGGGAAGTGCAGCAGACAAAGGCAAGGAAGGGTATTCAGCAGGTTCTGACCAGTTCTGGAGAACCGCTGGTGGAAATTTTGAGTAGTTGAGAGAACCGACAAATCCCACCTCTGACTGGCCCCACCCCCATCTATTCTCTGCCTCCCACCTTCTTTTGTTGCCCTGCACAGGAGAACGGAGCTGGAAAGCAGGTTAGTGGGTTGGGGAGGGAATGGGGATTTTGCAGTATCCTTCCCCTGCCACGCCCACCAAGTGTTGTGGTTTGCTGGCAGAAGGTGCGGACAGCTGAGGGCTCGGAGAGTGAAGACTCAGATGAGGGACCTGTGTATGATGCAGGGATGGGGCCAGGACCATCAGGGAGTGGAGTGCTGCCTTTGGAGATTGTGGAGGCTGGCAGGAGTGATGAAGAGTTCTCTGAGGAGCCTGTGTCCAGTGTGTGTGCGCGCAGGGCTGCTTGAAGGAAAGAGCAGCTGCAGCAGCACGGGCGACTCGGGAGTAAGGGTGCAAGGTAATGGCCTCTCCCTCAAGAGATAAAAGCCAGCGGAGAAACCGGAGTTCTTTGCAGGAAGCAAAGAAGTTTTTGCACTCAAGCCTTGTTCAGAATATCTTGGTTGGTGTTTGGAGACTCTTTGTGTTCGAAATATTTCTTAGTAACTTTATCTAGTGTTCTTGGCAGCCTTGCACCACCTTGGCAAGGCTCGTTCTTATCAGAGATGATTAGTTTGAAACAGCCTTTTAACCGGGAAGGAACGGAATTCGTAAAGAATCATTAAAAGGTTTTGCTGTTACCTCCGTTTCGTGCTTGTTTCTTTGGAACAAGGTTTGGGTCAGAACCCCAAGCCATGCCATGTCCACCAAGCTACACCCACAGAACCGGTAGTAAAAATCTTTTGAATCCCACCACTAGGAAGGGCTTATATCCCTAAAGTGAGGCTTCACCTGGAGAAGGTGGCGTTAAGGAAGTCGTCTTCACCAAATACCCTCAGCCTGCTGCCTTCCAGAGATATCGGGCCACAGCTCAGATCATTTCTGCCTCAGGGGCCGTGGAGGAGATCCGAAGCTGTCCCCTGCTGGAGTGGGGAGGGCTGACGTAATGCACGAGTTGCCACAAACTCGTGGGCTGTTTGTTCTTTTCCCGCAGAACAACTTGCGATATCACTGAAGTGAATAATTCTATATTTGGCTGGAAGATTCTGTATGTCAACTGCAGAGCTCATAAACAAGCAGAGGCCCTTCTTGGCAGCCTGCCAGGAGTACATCTGGGGACTTATTTATCAGTTATGTCCAAATTGTGGAGTAAAGGAGAAAATATATTCCTGCTTTCACTGAGTTTGTGGCTCTGGAAGAGGTGTTCTCCTTTCCCAGCACCATCTTACATAATTTGTGGCTTCCCTGGTAGGAGAGAAATAGGAGAAATTAGATTTTAAGTTGTTTCTCATCCTAGGGAGACCGTTTCAGACATCTTTCTAGATTATTTGAGCTGATCTCTACCTCTTTGTTCCTGCTTCATTCCACTCCTTGCAGTAGGGACTTTAAATCAGGAACTTCCTTTGTCATGCTGCGTGAGGTCTGTCCTCTGTGACAAGAGAGATCTACTTGCCACATTGAGAGATCTACTTCCCTAAGAGGAGCTTATATTCACACGCTGTTGAATATAAAGCAGTAACAAAATTACCTACGCAAATTTAGATTTAAGAAGAGGATTAAAAGGGGTTTCAGGCTACCTGGTAAATCTAGGTGTTGAATCTCTTTCACTGGGAGACGTTGGGATTCAGCCTGCATCATAATCTTTTCTCGCCAGAGCAAAAATACAAATGGAAAATGGTACCATCCGCCAGCCATTGGTTGTCTCCACCCCCATGTTTTTTGTAACACACCGTTGTGGTTCACTGGCAGTCGGTGCAGCCAGCAGCGGTGTCGGACAGTGAGGAAGAATGGGGACCAGTCAGGGAGTCTGGCGAGGACTTGGACGAGGGGCCTGCGTCCGATGCAGGGATGGGGCCAGGACCATCTGGGAGTGGGGTGCTTCCTTTGGAGCCTTTGGAGTCTGGCAGCAGCGAGGTAGAGGACTCAAGGGAGCCTGTTCCCAGTGCGCGTGTGCGCAGAGCTGCTAGAAGGCAAGAACAGCTGAAGTAGAAGGGGCGACTCAGGAGTAAGGCTGGAAGATGATTTCCCCTTTCATAAGGGATAAAAGTCAGACCTCAAGGACGAAGAGCTTTGCAGGAAGCAAAATTAGTTCGATAGATTCCGAGTCCTCCTTGAAGCTCTGGTTGTTTTTTTCTGGTATTTCGGTTGGTTTCTGTTATAATTGGATACTTCTGTTTTTGGCAACATTCCACAGCATTGAAAGGAGCATGCTTATCTTGGGGAACTGTTTATAATTAGTTGTGGCTGAGAATGAAAGTAATTCCCAGTGTTGCAATACAACAGGTTTTGCTTTTAAAACAAGTTTGATATTAATTCCGTTTGACAAAGCCTGGGTCAGAACACACACAGGAGTCTATCTAGGACCACATAATGACTCTATGGTGCCATTTCATTTCCGACGTGAGCGTGAGATAACATATAGCATATTTAGCCATCTTATTTGGTAAATATTCGAGGCCTTTTATGTTTTTCTACCTAAACTACCTAAACTCTACAATAAACTTCCACATGAGCAGCAGAGGTGGTATTCAGCAGGTTCTGACCAGTTGTGGAGAACCAATAGTGGAAATTTTGAGTAGTTCAGAGAACTGGTGGTAACCTTCCCCCAGGAATGAGTGAGAATGGGGATTTTACAGTATCTTTCCCCTGCCACGCCCACCAAGCAACACCCACCAAGCCACGCCACGCCCACCAAGTTACACCCACAGAACAGGTAATAAAAATGTTTGAATCCTACCACTAATGAGCAGTGGGGCTTATGGCTCCCTTCTAAGGTAGAAGTACAGAGCCAGTTTGGTCCAGTGGTGAAGGCAACTGGCTACAAACTGGGAGGCTGAGAGCTCTAGTCCCAACTTGGGCACGAAGCGAGCTGGGTGATCTGATTCTTGAGCCAGTCCCTTTCTCTCAGCCCTAGCAAGGAGACAATGGTTAACCACTTCTGAAAAACCTTGCCTGGGAAACAGCAGGGATTTGTCCAGGCAGACTCTGAGAATTGGACACAACTGAATGGAAAAAATAAAATAAAATAAAATACAAAAATAAAGTGCAGAAGTACCATTTCCAAAGGAAATAGAAGACAAACTTTGCCCATGACTTACGTGAGCAGAGAAGCATGTTCTCCAAGCAGCCAGCTGAGGAATATAGCTGGCGAGGCGTATTTATTGTATGTGCATGATATAATCCCTTTCAAGATAAAGAGCAACTGTGAGTGCTTTTGGTGTGGGAGGGAACGAGACAATGGCAAGTTAGAAAGTGTCTCTGCTGTAGTGTGTGATGCATCATGTACCATGCTGTAAGACAGTAGTGGAGTATTTCAGGGAAGGCATGTCACCCTAGTGTGGCAGAAGTGATGTCTATGCTTGCTGGGTTAGTAACAGAGAAGCGGTTTTGTTCTTGCTGATGTTTCTAGCTTGTGTTTCTTCCAGGAAACTGAAGATGATTTGAATCTATCTCCCTCCCTCTCTCTCTCCCTCCTTCTCTCTCCCTCTCTTTCTCCCTCCCTCCCTCCCTCTTTCTCTCAACTTTGAGCACCAGCAACAAACATTCAGGGTAGGCTTAAATACAGATCTAAGAGGTAGAAAACCCAGGCTAGGCCCCCAGTCAGTTAGAAAGAAAATATGAGCTGTCAGCCAAAAGGGATTATCTAATGCAGTGGAAGAATAGGTTCATAGAGTGAGTGGCTTAAGGAAAAAAACTTATGCTTATGGGCCTACCAGTTATGGAGGGCATTGCCAGCTGAGAACTCACATTATTATGGTTATTACTGAGGAACATATTGGATATGGGGCAGGAGAATGAAAATCAATCATAGTAAGCTCTGTCCAGAATCACAGGATGCTACAGATGACTTGGCCATTCTTGGGGGTCCTCTGTAGAAGACCCCCCCTGTTTATCAGAAGAAGACGAGATGTTCAGCTATAGAGGGCCAAGATGCAGTGCTGCTGGAAAGGCCTTTCCCAGGAGGACCTTCCCGCGGTTGGCACAAATGCTGCCATTTTACAGCTCTGTGGTGAGAATGAGGGTTTCCAAATGTGACCGTTTAATTGCCTGGATGAGATTTTTCTATGCTTCCGGTAGGAGCCAACATTTGCGCTCTCTCTCTCTCTCTGTCTCTCTGTCTGTCTGTCTGTCTCTCTCTGTCTTTCTGTCTGTCTCTCTCTGTCTCTGTCTCTCTTTCTGTCTCTGTCTCTGTCTGTCTCTGTCTCTGTCTGTCTCTGCTCTCTCTCTCTCTCTGTCTTTCTATCTCTCTCTCTTTCTGTCTCTCTCTGTCTCTCTCTCTCTTTCTGTCTCTCTCTCCCTGTCTCTGTCTCTGCTCTCTCTCTCTGTGTGTGTCTTTCTGTCTCTGTCTCTGCTCTCTCTGTCTCTCTGTTTCTGTCTCTGTCTTTGTCTCTCTCTTTCTTTCTCTGTCTCTGTCTGTCTCTGTTTCTGTCTCTCTCTCTCTCTGTGTCCATCAGTGATTTTTTTTTTCCAGCCAACTTTTTCCATTTGGAATTCTTCTTTGCAATGTCATTAAACTTTCTTGTTTTGGGGGACAACTGAGATTTCATGTGAAATAAAAACTGTGATGGAATGGACATCTGCATGGGGAAAGGGATAAAATGTGTGGCATAATACCATAGCATAGATATCATGATTTAGGTCAGTGGTGGCTAACCTTTTTGGGCTCCGGTGCCGAAAATTGCTCATGTGCTCACGCTCGCTCGCATGCCAGCACCCAGAAGGCAATGCGCGCACCTCCCGCCCATGCACCCTGCACATGCACACGTGATCCCCCTGCCCCCTTACCTGCACTGCGCATGCGTGTACCTCCCAACTGATTTTTGGGGCTTTTCTGGCCTCCCAGAGGCCTGAGGGAAGCCTCTGCAGCCTTTGGAGGCTGAAAAATGGGCCTGTTTCATCATTTCTGGAAATCCAGGAAGTGACAAAACGGGCTTGTTTTTCGGCCTCCAAAAGGTGCAGAGGCTTCCCTCAAGCCTCTGGGAGGCCGAAAAAGGCCTGAAAATCAACTGGGAAGCACACGCATGCGCAGTGAGGTAAGTTTGCCTCACTGGGGCTCGTGTGTCTGCACCCATGGCACCCGTGCCATATGTTCACCATCAGGGATTTAGGTACTAGAATCAGAAGCTGGGAAACAAAGGGAGGAATTGGTGTGAAGCTGTCTCCACACATGTGTTGTGTATGCATCATCATGGCTTGTTGTGGGTTTCACTGCAGGATGGGATCTGATTAGTCTCAAATTCTGGAGTCCAAAGGCTGTTTCCAAAGCAGCTGCATAGATTTGCAAAAACTGATGAATTAGTCGTTTTTTCCCTTCTCTCTTTCTTGTCCCTCGTGACCTTTGATGGAGGTGCTTTAAGTTAGGAAAGAGCAGCACTGTCTGAAAGTGCCAGTATGGTTATCTATAATGGAGGTGTGGATACATCTTAATGTTATAAATATGGATAAAATCATAAAGACATACTAAATGAAAGGGGAAAACAAAATAGAAAACAAGAACAAAAAAGATTATGGATTGGCCACAATTACAGATACAATCCAGATGTGAAAAAGATAGGAAGGAGTATGGGTTTTATAACGAACCAAATGAGCTAGACCAGATTTTAATGGGAAGAGATGAAAAAATGAACCAAGAGGATATACATTTATTAACTATCAAATTAGAGGAAGAACAAGTAAAAGAAACTATGATAATTTGGGCTAAGAATTTTGGCTATGCAATAGATTTGGACAGGTGGCAGAAATTATGGAATAGAAATTATAAGCTTACAAAGTCAACAGCGTATATAGAAAATCTCTATAAAATATTTTATATATGGCACTATTCACCTGAAAGAATACCGAATATGTATAAAAACAAATCTGTTAAATGTTGGAAATGCAACTAAATACCAGTTCATATTATCATTTGTGGTGGACATGTCCCAAAGCAAAAAAAATATTGGAAGAAAATTCACATAGGATTGGAAACTATGACAAAACAACACATAGACTTGAAACCGGAGACATTCCTATTGGGCAAGCTATCAGAAAACTATAATAAAGGTAATATATATTTAATTTAACATATTCTAACAGCAGCCAGCATTGTATATTCACAATACTGGAAAAATGAAAAAAAAAAAACCTACAGATGATAATATAATCAAAAAAATTCTGGAAGGTGCAGAAATGGATAGGTTAACTCTAAAAATCAAGAAAAAGAAGATTCAGAATATTTTATAACATGGGAACTTTTCTACAAATGGCTAGTTAATAGATAGAGAGGTTAGATAAGCGGATTTATGTAAAATATGGACTACATGAGAAAGAAAAACTGATTAGTAAATATTTTGATGATTATATAATTGATGTCAATATGGAAGATAGTATACTTTTCAATAACGATTGATATTATATATGTATGTACATGATTATAATGATTATGATGATGTTTATATTTTAACACTTTGGACACCTAGAAAACACACTGTTCAATATAGAAATGGAATTTGTGATACAAAAACAATAAAAATATTTTTAAAAAGGTTAGGAAGAAGGATGCAGAATATAAAAATGTTTCTTGAAATTGCTTGAATAGAGAAATTTTGCAACCTCTGTTGTGGCTGTTCCTATGGTCGGGTATTTGCCCAAGTGGTCAATTTTTGTGTGTGTGTTTTTCCCAGTTCTACAACTTTCTGACTTTTCCTGCAACAGAGTATTTTTATTTTGTAACAGTGTTGACTGGAAAAAAGGACTGTGTATCATTTCTTCATGGTGAAATACACTAGTTACTTTTTTTAATATTACCACAAAATCTGAATATAAATTGTTCCACTTTCCTGATCGACTGTGGACGCCTCTATGAATACATTGTCAGCACATTTACTGTAAATGTTGCACAAATCTTGAGTCAGAGTTTAAAAGTAATGGATATCTCCCAGAATTTAAGGCAGTAGATGGTTTTTAAAAGCTTGTACCTGGTTGCATATAATTTAATAGGGCTGCCTGGGACCTTTAAGCAGAGTGCAAAAAGGATTGTTCCATGGATGGCTAGCTAGAGTTGGGAGCCTCTTGCAATGTGCCTTAAGTATGCAGGTTTTTTTGCTTTTTTAAAGATCTTTTTACTGTGATGTTCCTAGAACTGCGCAGTTCTGGAAAAAAATATGGAGCATTTTAAGAAAATGAAGAAATTTGGGGTAAATGTTATAATTCAACTGGTCCCCTGACTGCAAATATTGAAATGTGCCTGCTCCTTTATCTTAATTTAGTTTATATGGGATGCTTTGTTGTCATTTTGGTGAAGAACAAAGATCAGATGTACATTCAAGATTGTTTAGGTGAGACAATTATTGTGATATGGTTCAATTCTCCTGGTTGTTGTGTAGCAAGCAGATAATATTTCACTTGAGGGTCATTTCATAAAGTGATACTGTAGCTGCTCATGTTTTCATACTTTTATTCTTTTTAACAGTATTTTAAACAACAAAGCTTGTTTTAGAAAAATCCACGATTTCAGGATCTTATAATCTGCACATTTTGCATCCTTGTAGACTCCCGGCATTAAATGATTGGGCATTTTGTTGGCTGTTGTAAATAGAAGTTAGTTTCAAAAATTGACATGGTAGTTAGGATTTTTATGGCCTCTACTGTAATATAAGATATTGGAGCATTTATCACAGTAGTGAGTCCAGTGAGCTCATTTAACAAAATTATGTCGGGCCTACGACAATTGGCTATTCTGTCTGCATAGTAAGCTGTTAAAATAAGTTTGTCTCAATGTAAGATGTCATCTTTGTTCTCATCTCAGAGCTGGAAAACCTGGCATTTTCCTGAGGTCTGGGCTAGGTGTTAATGGAGCCTGGCACGCAGTGCACTGTGATAGGAAGTGAGATGGTTTCTTGGATGTCCCCGTTGCCTTGTATTAGTATTGATTGATTGATTATTTATATTGTGCTATTTTGTTCTTTTATGTTCTAGCTGTCCAGAATCACTAGGCTGAGATGCAAGTGGTTTTTCTGTCCTGCCTTCATGCACATAGGTGGATTTGTAGCTGTGCAGATGCAGATAGACAATTCCACAAAACATCCATAACAAAGTACATTTATTGGTACATCAGGTATCCTGACTCACATTTGTGACAAAGCTCTTCTACAATGACCAATCCTTTGTATATCAGCATGCAGAGTAAAAAATGGTTCTTTTCCTAACCCATCACGTAGTGATAGAAAGAAAGGTGTTATCAGTCCATGAGTGCAGGCAAGAATGGAAGGCAACCTCCTTCAACCCCTCGAGCGTCAATTTAGAGACCAATCAGGATTACAGATGTAGCCATGTGACATGAACTATATTTCCCAGGATACCTTTAACTACATTTCCCATGATGCATTCCCTTAAGGCGACAGCTCGCAATTCCTAAGTAACTAACCAATTCCCCTAGACTGGCTGGGAAAGTACAAGTGGTATACATTTTTTAAATAAATCAATACATATTTGTAGCCAGGAGGCTTACAGTTAGCAATATAAACACAGTGAGAAAGAAACTCTAAAAATGGTCTACTATCTGGCAATCTGACTGAATTCAGACGAAGCACAGCAATTTGATAGTATACTTCCTATTTAACTTTGCATTTCATATAACTGCCTAAACCCATGGCCTCCATTTTTGTATTTTTAAATTATTGCACAACCTTAAATACCTGACCAAGTTTTAAAGGCCTCTTTGCACACTGCTCACTTTCTCTGTTAAAGGCTTTCTAGGCATTTCCCCTGCAAGCCATGGGTATTGTTCTGGTGTTTTCATTCTTTTCTTCCTTCCATGTGTAGGAAGTTAGCACCCACCCCTCTCCTAGAAAATTGAAATAGCCTAGGAAATATTAAAAAGGCAGAATATTTCCTCTAAAAGAGAAGAAGAAACTCAAGAAGCAGAAACTCACCTCAGAAGCAGAAACTCACTCCCACCTTTGTTAATGGGTGGGCCATTAAGGCCTGGGCCAGAATACTTTACATAACAAGGAACTCCGGGTAAAGCTATAGAAATTGCCAAAAGCCCTTTTAAGGGCATAATCACCCAACAAGGCTAGACCAAGCCTGGAACTCAGGACAGCCTACAGAGTTGCCCCTGGGAGTCTGACAACCAATTAGAATACAAGCTCCAATTCAAATCCCAACAGAGGGTATAAAACCCAGCACTCTCAGTACTTCAGCCCTTTTTTCTTGACCTTCTCACCTTGAAATATGTAAACATCCTTCTCTGGAGCTCCAGGCCATGTGATCCTGTACACCATTAAACCTTCCAAGCAGCCTCCATGTTTCCAGTGTCCTTTTCCCCACTTGGAACTGAACCCAGAAGGATATTTCTTTTAACAATCATGAATGAGGTTTAGGAGGGGGGATGGTCTCAATGGCTTTTCCACTCTTTTGGAATCCAGTTCAGATGTGTAATAGTTTTGATAAGTGGCTTTTGCTCATTATGCACCGGTTTTTCTGTTTATGATATTTAAGAACAAGTGGCATTGGCTGAAATAGCAAAAAGAGTAAAGAATTAGTTAAGCATCCTACATTTTCAAGAAGTGGTTCAGAAAGTTACCTCCCTTGTCCGGGACTCCATTTTTGTTCATTAACAACAGATTGCTAATTGAGTGTTAAAGAAGGCAGAGGAAGTGGGTGGGCCAAGGCTAATTCCCTGGAAGAATCAACAGAAGTTTTTCCATCAGCCGATGCTCAGATGACACAATGGACTCCTTGCGTCGGCAGTTCATTGTCATGAGTCACAGATAGTCAGGAAGGAAACCTTTTCTGAATTTTCCCAGAGGGAAGCCATAACTTCCCATTTTCCCCTTGCTGGAGAAGGAGTCTTTTCTGTTTAGAGCAGGGGTGTCAAACTCAAGGCCCGGGAGCCAGATCTGGCACACAGAGTGCTTAGATCTGGCCCATGGGGATGCCCTGGAAATAGTGAAGGATCAGCCCACGGTGCCTCTGCCAGTGGAAATGAAATTAGGAAGGTTGCAGGAGACCATCACAGCCAGAAATGGAGCTTGGGAGCCCATTTTCATTGGCAGCACACTTGGGCTACCACAGGCACCCCCGATACAAGTGATGTCGGCTATGCCCCCTCTGGCCACACCCCTCCCAGCCCTCCCACAGTTAAACACAACCCTGATGCGGCCCTCAATGAAATCGAGTTTTAACACCTCTGAGCTAGTGATGGGTTTTAATTATTTGGCCATGTAGCATCGTCATTGCTCACCATTCTTAGCATTGAAGGTGTAGTAGGAAGTTAGCACCCACCCCTCTCCTAGGAAAATGACATATCCTAGGAAGTATTAAAAGGGCAGAATATTTCCCCTAAAAAAGTCAAGTAGAAACTCAGAAGCAGAAACTCACCAAAGGGACCGAAACTCAGCCCCCAGCTTTGCTAATGGACCATTACTCTGACCTGGGCCAGCCTCTTTTACATAACAAAGGTCTACTCCAGGTAGAGCTATAATAGGAATTGCCCAAAGCTCTTTCATTACATCATCATCCAGCAAGGCTCAACCGAGTCTGGGACTCAGGACTGCCCCTGCATGGCCCCATGGGAGTCTGACAACCAATCAGAATACAAGCTCAAATTCAAATCCCAACAGAGGGTATAAAAGCCAGGCACTTTCAGCATCTCAGCCCTTCCTTCTTTCTTCACCCAAGCCATGGGGTTCTGCTGTCCACCATTAAACCATCTTTCCAAACAGCCTCCATGTTTCCAGTGTTTTTTTCCCCACTTGGAACTGAACCCAGAAGGATATTTCCTCCAACAAAGGTCAAACATCCAGGTGGCTTTTTGTGCGCCCCCCCTCCCCTTTCTCCTCAATTCTTTCATTAAACTCACGCTTATTAAATGAAAGCCCCATCCCTTATAACTCCAGCCCACAACAACAAAAAAATTGAAATAAGAGGTGAAACCTGAATGTTTCTCGATTATGGACGCTGGGTTTGATGAACATCTGGCGCTTGGATGCATTTTGCCCCAGGTGCTTTGCAAGCCCATGCAAATAGGCCAAGAAGAACAATGGAAGAAGGAGAAATGAACTAAACTGGTCTCCAGTAACCAGCTGAGAAGCTCGTCCCCCTGCAAGTCCCTTGCCAAAATGACACAGCTGCACACAGCAAGAGCAGATGCAAGCAGACTTGTAACAAACTGACTGGATAATATATCCTCCACCCCCAGGTATTTGTGCACCTGCTCTTCATTTAGCCTCTTGTTACTAATATTTTCACAGCTTTTGAGACAGGTGCACCAGAGTGTGGGCTGCCTCACTTCTTCCAGACTTGTGTTCCCTCCTTTGTAGACTTCTCAGAAAACATCTGAGGACACTTCCTCATTCTCACCGCAGCCAACACCCCTGGCCTGGCCTCGCCCCCCCCCCCCATATCTGTTTCCTAGGCCAAGTACCACCAAACTCATAATTTTAAATCCCGCAGACCCAGAGACCCTGGGAAAACCCCCCCCCAAAAAAAACTCTTCAGGAAAATTCCCCACCCCATTTTCCTACCAATCATTCTTTATTTGGGATCGCAGGATACCGTCTCCAGCTCCGTTCTCGGTGGGGGGGGGGAGAGAGAGAGAGACTTTTGGCTTCATGCAAGGAAAGCAGCAGATGCTCCACCAGAAATGAGTCTTTGTGAGACTTGTCACACTGGCGCAGCCTCTTAGAACAGGAGGCCTTGCAGGGTTCCAAAGACTCATTTCTGGTGGAGTTTGGGGGAGAGAAAGAAAGACTTTTGCTGCTTTCCTTGCATGCAGAAGCAGAAGAAGAAAGAAACAGAAAGAAGCAGCCTGGTGGCCAGGCGCGTGGGGTGAGTGGGCAAGTCCCCCCCACCCGTCCTTTTCCCCCTCCCCTCACTACTTCATGTCGATTGCAATGCAAACGATGCAAGCCTTGTGTTCCCGCGGGCATGTGGGCAGCGCAGCCTGGATTAATTGCTTTGGGGGTGACATTTCTCTGCGGACCACCAAACTTTTCTCACAGACCACCAGTGGTCCCCCGCCCACTGGTTGGTGACCACTGTCCTAGACTGCATTCTAAGTAACCCCAACATAAATCTTTTGAACAGGACGATCTGCACAATGTCCAAGTTGGATAAAGCAAAATGCATCAGAGAGTCACGTATTCCCTAATTTTCAAGACTGACTGTCTCTGTAAATCAAGGGTGTACATCCCTACCAAAGCATTGGTGGTGGGGTTGCTTCAAACAGGGCAGCAGCAATGGGTAGCAGGCATCGTGGTTGAAAAAGTTGCTTTCCGGGATGACTAGCCTTCTGCTATAAAAAAATCAGGACACAACAAACAGGGATTGGGTTTGGCTCCAGTGAAGTTGCTGAGGCCTCAGCTGAAAGTATCAAGTTGCTTAATAAACTAGGATTGGCACAGTAGGGCTCTGTCCCTTGATCAATTCTGACTCCAGCCTGGGTTTCTGGTTCTGCTTTTAAATAATGTTGGAAGAAATATCCTTCTGGACTCAGTTCCAAGTGCGGAAGAAAGACACTGGAAACATGGAGGCTGTTTGGAAAGATGGTTTAATGGTGGATAGGACCACATGGCTTGGAGCTCCAAAGTGAAAAGGATGATCACATGCTTCAAGGGAAAAAAGGGGCAAGATGCTGAGAGACCCCTAGTTATATAACCTCTGTTGGGCCCCACTTTAGTGGTTTCCTGTTCCTGTGTAAGAAAAGTATCCCATTGGCTGTCAGACTCCCAGGGGCGGGGTCTTATCTAACTTTGTAGGCTTTGCCTGGCCCACAGGGCTTCATCTGAGTGCTGGCTGATGCAATTTTCCCAAGCCAGGTGGTGAGATGGATGGAGGGCTTTGTTATGTAGAATACTCTGGCCCAGGCCTTAATGGCCCACCCATTAACAAAAGTGTGGGTGAGCTTCTACTTCTGAGGTGAATTACTGATTCTGAGCTTCTACTCTTTGTACGGGAAATATTCTACCTTTTTAATATTTCCCAGGATATTGCCTTTTTCTAGGAGAGGGGTGGGTGCCAACTTCCTGCATTTTATTCCTTGGATAGAATTCTATTTCCTTCTTCTTTGTATGGCATCATCCATGTTCTCTGATGCACCTGTATTTTTCCCTTCCCGCAGTAATGAAATATATGCCGTGCTGTAACCAGGGCCTGACTTTCCAGTAAAATCGCAAAAGTGGAATTATGCACCTGCCGTTTCATTTTCCCAATCCATTTGAAACCAAAGTGTCATTTCATTTTTTTCTGGCGTTGGTCAGAATTTCCTGGGAAGCACTAGAGGCGACCTGCCCAGATTTGATAAACCCTGAATATGAACTAGCTTTGCTGCAGATCGGTGGTGGATTTGGCACATGTGATTTTGGGAAAAGTACCCGGGGTGCTTTAAATATGCAAATATTTTCGTGAGGCTGATAACACCAGATTCAACGGCTATTGAGCTCCTTTTATTTTATTTTATTTTTTTATTTTGTCAAGCGATTATAAGATAATAGGTATAAGTATAAGTATGTAAGTATAAGTATAAACATAGGTATGAATACATGAAATGGGTACATATAATAAAAATAAAAGAAACAATAAGACAGGGACGGTAGGCACATTGGTGCACTTATGCGCTTATGCACGCCCCCTACAGACCTCTTAGGAAAGGGGTGAGGTCAATAGTAGACAGTCTAAGGTTAAAGTTTTTGGGGTTTGGGGAAGAAACCACAGAGTCAGGTAGAGTATTCCAGACATTGACCACTCTGTTGCTGAAATCGTATTTCCTGCAATCAAGTTTGGTGCAATTAACCTTGAGTTTGTATCTATTGTTTGCTCTTGTGTTGTTATGGATGAAGCTGAAGTATTCATTGACAGGTAGGACATTGCATGGATGATGAATTCCTTGCTCCATCATCCAACTCTGAGACCAAGCAGGATAACCAGCACTTTCCAAAATCCCTTGCCCATGAAGGGAGGTGAGGAGGGGCTGGCTGGCACCGCCTTTCACCGGTAGTGATGAGTCACCTTTCACTGCTGGAGGAGGAGCCCAGTTCTCGGAGACATGAGCGTCTTCCACGACAAGTGATCCTAATTCATCTCAGCTTTGCTCATTTCAGTTCATACAGAAGCATCCTTTCCTTCTGAAAGCTTTGCTTTTCTGTTCCTGGGAGTTCAGAGTTTAAGCATCACTCGTCATAGCAGGAAGGCAGGCAGAATTTCAGATCTCTTCGGGCCATTATTCATGATCTCTCTCTCTTTCTCCCCTCCCCTTCCTCTTCCCTGGATTCTACCATCTCCGGCATATGGAGGGAGGGATTAGAAAGGATCTGTAGGCACCCCCATTTTGCTCTTCATGGAAATGGAGAGAGAGAAAGAGAGAGAGATTCTCTTTCCCACATGTGTGGGTGATGCTGCCTTCCAGAAGGAAGGTTGGAGCTAATTTTTGTGCTGAGCTGTCAGCAGCTGCAGCAGAGATTAGAAGGGGGGTGGGGGAGGAGGAGGAGAAGGCCCTCCAGTTTTATGATCCTGCTGACAAATGGGAGCCTTGGCTAGAATGCAAGTCATTTGCTGCTGGCAGCAGGTCAGAAATACCTCCCAATGTGTAGAAAAGTTTCCCTTTGTTGGGCTGGTGCTGAACACCCCCAAGTGGGCCCTGGAGGGTGTGAAGCTCGTAGTATCCCATTGCCTCCTTCACAGCCATGTGGTTCTGTTTCTCTGCTGGGGTTTTACAGCAATCTGTGCTTTGCAACCTGTTGGGCAGATCTGGAGATGAGGTGGGTTCTTTGGAGATTCTGGGGCAGAGACCGGGTCTTCTGAATTCTTTACTGGACCTCAGCTTTCTCAGAGTGAAAGAAAGGGTTAAAACACACACGCACACATACACTGTATGATGGTCGGTCAGTTTGCAAGGAAGGAAGGCTCTCCATCAGAACATACTTTAGGATAGGGGTCTTCAAACTTGACAGCTTTAAGACTCGTGGACTTCAACTCCCAGAATTCCTCCTCCAGTCATATTACCTTAGGAATTCTGGGAGTTGAAGTCCACAAGTCTTAAATTTCCCAAGTTTGAAGATCCTTGGTCTTAAGGGTGAAAAATGGTCATAAGTCACTTTGTTCAATGTCGTTGTAACTTTGGTCATTAAATGATCTGTTGCAAGTTGAGGATTAGGTGTCTTCTAGTTCAGGGGTCTCCAACCTTGACAGCTTTAAGACTCGTGGACTTCAACTCCCAGAATTCCTCCTCCAGTCATATTACCTTAGGAATTCTGGGAGTTGAAGTCCACAAGTCTTAAACTTCCCAAGTTTGAAGACCCTTGTTTTAGGATCCAGGAATATGCGAAAGGGAATTGTTTGGAAATTGGAGGAATTCACAGCCTTTCACACTGATTTTGCAGATTCTGAAAGGTCAAAATTCACAATATTATGATTTTTTTTCTTGTTTTAAAATTATTTGCCAAAAGAGGAGGCAACACCTCCAAATTGAGGGTAAAAATGTAACTTCATGCAGTCTGCTGCCGCCATCGTAATCTCTCTGGCTAAGACTGCAGCGACCCTCAGAGCCTGTAAGGGAGACCCCTGGTTGCAAAGAGGCTTCCTGCTCATAAGAATCAATGTTGATGTCACTGAAACTAAGTGGAGCATGAGATGATGGACCTTTCCTTGTGAAGGACATTTTCCACCTGCCTGAGAACATGATGGGAATGAATTAACTGTTAGAGCAGGGGTCTCCAACCTTGTCAACTTTAAGTCTTGTGGACTTCAACTCCCAGAATTCCTCAGCCAGCAAAGCTGGGAGTTGAAGTCTACAAGTCTTAAAGTTGACAAGATTGGAGATCCCTGTGCTAGAGGGACTCTTTGTTCTGACCCTGCAGCTGTCATCTGATGTCCCCCTTTCCCTGATGGAATGAAAGATCTTTATTTGAGCCTTTGGTCAGATTAAATAACATAAAGTGACATGCAATAAGATAAACAAAGCCAGCTCAGGTTTTTCCTTTAGAGGGATCTACAGCAGTGACCCAGCAGAGCTCTGGGGTTATTCAGAAGTAGACCTTAGACCAGGGGTCTTCAAACTTGACAGCTTTAAGACTTGTGGACTTCAACTCCCAGAATTCCCCCTCCAGTCATGTTAGCTCATGAATTCTGGGAGTTGAAGTCCACAAGTCTTAAACTTGCCAAGTTGGAAGACCCTTGCCTTAAACGCAAAGTCTGGGGAGCTGATTCCGATTTCACACTCGGCTTCTTCAAACCTGGCAAATGGATGATGGTCCAAGGACTGGTGGCAGCCCCATCTTGGAGAGACTGTCTGCTTCTGCCTTCTCTATTGCCTCCTCCAGAAGCAGAAGGTGGGAAGAGGCAAGATGTCAACTCAAAAATATTTCTCTGGTCTTTTAGAGTTGTCAGCAGAAAGGGAGTGGGCAGCGGTGGGATTTTAAAATTTTAACAACCAGTTCTGTGGGTGTGGCTTAGTTGGTGGACGTGGCTTGGTGATCATGTGACTGGGTGGACATGGCTTGGTGGTCATGTTATTGGCTGGGTGTGGCCAACTCAACATCACTCACATCGAGGCAGAAAGTCTAGTCCTGCCAAGAATGTAATAAAGGTTAACGGAGAGGCAATTTCTGTAAGCAACACCAGAATGTTTCCTTCCTGCTTTCCTTGTAGGATTAGGCCAGTAATTTCTTCTAACAACTGGTTCTCCAAACTGCTTAGAATGTTAACAACCGGTTCTAGCGAATAGATGCGAACTGGTAGAATCCCAGCCCTGAGAGTGGGAGGAGGAATGCATACCTTAAATATTTTCATAGATAATTGCTAGGCGGCCGAAGCTTCTAGCGCACAAGTTTATTACTGGAGGGTATGATTGATGATTCTTGGCTATGGATGTGTCCCATTGGAGAATATACATCCAAGGGGTGGTGGAGGAAGACCAGGGTCAAGGGTGAGATGAATGATGTGTCTCAGAGTCGGCTGCACCTAGGTAACGCCGACATGTTCACTCTTAATAAATTATTTTTTTAAACTCTCAAAAATGTGGCTAGAGACTCATGATTAGAATGGGGGTGGATTGTCGGAGCCCTGACACAAGATTTGTTTTAGACAAACTGGAATTTCACTTTATAACACACCCCAAAGGTTGTGAGATTCAATGGTGGGATTCAAAATTTTTTACTACCGTTTCTGTGGGTGTGGCTTGGTGGGCACGGCATGGCTTAGTGGGCATGGCTTGGTGGGCATGGTAGTGGCTTGCTGGGCGTGGCTTGCTGGGCGTGGCAAGGGAAGGATACTGTAAAATCTCCAATCCCACCCCACTCCAGGGGAAATATACTGTAAAATCCCCATTCCCTCTCCACCTCACTAACCTGCTTTCCAGCTCCATTCTCCTGTGCAGGGCAACAAAAGAAGATCCAGCCAATCAACTGGGACTCAGGAGGCAGAGTATAGATGGGGGCAGGGCCAGTCAGAAGTGGGATTTGCCAGTTCTCCAAACTACCCAAAATTTCCGCTACCAATTCTGCAGAACTAGTCAGAACCTGCTGAATACCACCTCTGGTGAGATTATTTCTGCAAAATGGCTATAGGCCTCATGTACACAACACTTTAATAATCGGGTTTCTCTTCTCTCTGGTTTTAACTAAGGAAGAAATGATGTCTTGTAATGGCTCCACCTGGCATGTTATTTAACTTTCTTTCCCTCCAGGAACATAATGGGATAACGTTCTTTTTCCTCATTCCTGGAGAGCTTTCCTTGCTTTGGGAAAAATGGTGGTGTTAGGTTAGTAATGTCCTAGGACCTGGTTGTGGGATTCTCAGTCAGCCTTCTGGTTCCATAACAGCTTTTCTTCGCTTACAGCAACAGCTGCTGAAATGTTGGATCTGAAATAATTAAGGGGATCAGCGACATTGGAGGACATGGGGGCAAAGAGAAAGGCCAACTTCATTCCTAGGGACTTCCTGGCACATCCATACCTTTGTCTTGGCAATCTTTATGGGTTTTTACTCCTGCTTTCTCTCTGGGATTTCCCATTCAAACACTGACCAGTCCTGAATGTCCAAATCCAAAAAGGTCAGACAAGAGCCAGAGGTTTCCATGGAAGTAATCCTTCCCTCTTATTTCGCCTAATATGTAGCATCCTCAATCAATCCTCGAGTGATTATTTGTCACTTTTATTTGCTTCCGATAAAATTGACTTGTGACAGTTAAGACAAGTTCTAAAAATATAAAAACCAATGTATACAGTACAGGAAATGTCTGAGGAGGGCGACAGGGGCAGAATAATGGGAAAAAAAAAAAACAAATCCACTGTAGTTGTGTAAAACAACTCCTCCTCTTTTGTATGTGTGTCATGACAAATCTGAGAAGAAACATCCCTTTTGACTTTCTGACAAAAGCAGTCAGTTCCTGCAGAAGTCCCAGTGGTCGGCTGTCAAATACCACAGAGCACCAGGTTTTATTGCTGATAGATCTGAAGTCCTGTTGTGAAATATGCACTCTTGATTCACGCATTGAATTAAATTATAACATTATTTTTTGCTTTTGGCTTGGTATCGGATGTAATTTGTAAACCATGATACATGCATCAGTGTGTGTGTTGCATGAACCAAGCCAGTTGTAATTCATTTTACAAACCATGTCTAAAGAAACCATGAGATCTCCTTATTAACTTTAAATCCAGCCACCTTCCCAATTTTTTCTATTTCTTGCAAAAACGTATATCCTGGATTTAGTGGGTCTTCTACAATAAATACTAGGTCATCTGTCATCCGGACCTTATACTCTTCTTTTCTGATTTTGATCCCATTTATTTTTGAATTTCATCTGGTTTGGGCTAGTAACACTTCTAAAGACAGGATAAATAACAGAGGTGATAATGGGCACCCCTGTCTCACTCCCTTGGCTATCTTAAAATCATCTGTATGATCCCCATTTACACTAGCCTTTTGTCCAGAATATATTGCCCGTAATATATTTTCAATATTCTTTCTGAAATTTGTTTTTTTTTAATTTGCTGTGACATAAATTGCCAATTCAGATTATCAAAAGCTTTTTGTGTGTCTAAAAATATTGACGCTGCTTGCTTTTCTGGGTTGACTTCATAGTATTCAATAGCATTTAACACTGTTCTTGTGTTGTTCCTTATCTGTCTATTTGGTAGAAAACCATTCTGGTCGGTCGAGGTGTATAATTTCATTCAATATTCAAATATCCCAAAGATGTTTACTGAATGTTGTGATCTCAGTATTTATAAATAATAATCACAACAACAACATTGGAAGGGACCTTGGAAGTCTTCTAGACCAAGCTCCTATTTAGCCAGGAAACCCTATACATTTCAGACAAATGGTTGTCCAATCTCTTTTTAAAAACCTTCAGTGTTGGTGCACCCAGAGCTTCTGGAGGCAAGTCATTCCACTGATAGGTTGTTTTTACTGTCAGGAAATTTCTCCTTAGTTCTAGGTTGCTTCTCTCCTTGATTAGTTTCCATCTGTTGCTTCTTGCCCTGCCTTCAAGTCAAGGGTCTTCAAACTTGGCAAGTTTAAGACTTGTGGACTTCAACTCCCAGAATTCCTGAGCTTGATCCCTGATTTTTCATACTAGCAATGAGAAATTGTTGTGAACTTGTGGCTTATGTATATATGAAGATTCTGACACGTGAACAGTATATAGCAGGGGTCTCCAACCTTGGCAACTTTAAGCCTGGAGGACTTCAACTCCCAGAATTCTGGGAATTGAAGTCCTCCAGGCTTAAAGTTACCAAGGTTGGAGATCCTGCTATATAGGATGGTCCAAGGCAGAGGTGGGATTCAGCAGGTTCTGACCAGTTCTGGAGAACCGGTAGTAGAAATTTTGAATAGTTCGGAGAACCGGCAAATACCACCTCTGGCTGGATATTTTATAGTATCCTTCCCCTGCCCACCAAGCAGTAAAAAAAAATTGAATCCCACCACTGGTCCAAGGCATGAAACCTGCTAGCCTTGCTTGTTGTCCAGGCTAGGGGACATTTGCTTGGGCAGTCCATCTTCAGCAGGGAAGGGAAGCACCATGTGATGCCTTTCTGTCTTTCCCGTGGGATAGACGGTTTCATTGGCAAAAAAAATAAAATAACTGGACACCAGAGTTCGGCAAAATATAGCAAAAATATTTCCACCTTCAAGATATTCTCCTACTAACCCCCAAAGACATATTAGCACTGTATGAAGAACTACTTCTAAATTAGTAAATTCACCTGATATTCTGACACAAGCTGGACAATGGTTTTAGAAGGATGATTGAACCGTGATATTATGCTGTATAAATCATGGGTTATATTACTAAGCATTGCTATGGCCCTACAAACCATGGTTTTATCATGAACAGTTGAGTCTTGTTGGTTGATACTGTTCCTTCCTCCTTCCTTCTACTAGGCAGTTGCTTCTGTCTTCTGAGTAACCATAGTTTGTTGTTTTAGATGCAGTCAACAAATTGTCAGCTACATTGGCTGCCAGCATGCTTCTATTTGAGTTTAAGGTCCTCCTTGATGGCATGGGGCCAGATTATTTACAGGACTGCCTTTCTCTGAATGCATCTTCCCATCCCATCAGATCTGGCAGGAGAGGCATGCTCTGGATTCCATCCGTTGTAGAGTGTGTGTGTCGTTTGGTGGGACTCAGGGAGAGATACCCATCGCACGAATCATCATCTCTCTGGAGATCAAATTGGCTTCTATCTCTGCTGGCCCTTCACAAGGCAATAACAATAGCGCTTAGACTTATATACTGCTTGATAGTGCTTTACACCCTCTCTAAGCAGTTTACAGAGTCAGTCTATGGTCCCCAACAATCTGACTCCTCGTTTTACCCACCTCAGAAGGAAGGCTAAGTCAACCTTGAGCCTGGTGAGATTCGAACTGCCAAATTGAAGGAACTGGCAGGCAGCAGAAGTAGCCTGCAGTTCTGCACTCTGACCACTGTGCCACAGCGGCTCATAAGGCCCTAAGATGCACCTGTTTCCTGCCTGTGGAATGGTTGTATTGAGAGTTCTTATTGTTTTTATTGTAGTGGCTGGTTGTGGGTTCGTGTTGTATTATTGCTTCTTAATTAGAGAAACAAATAAACAAATTTTAGTATATTTTGAAACCATTCAGCTCCCAACTTTAGGAAAAAGTTTAACCCCAAACCTATTTAGGATTGAGCTGTCACTGTGTGAACAAAACAAAAAGACTTAAACTCTCTTAGTCTTTATTGTACCTGCAGAAACTTGAGGTTTTCTATGACTTCTTCTGTCAGATCAGTCATGATGGAGGGTGGTTTTCTCTTATCACAAATGAGTTAGTGTTGTGACCCATTACTATTTCCCATTCTTGAATGAAATAGTCTTAGACTAACTTTTAAAAAAATATTTCCACTGCAGTTGGATATTCCACAGCACAATGTGTTGTTTTCTCTTCTCTCTCTCTTCTCTTACACCTGTGCACCTGGCAATGCCACTATTTCTTCAAGCAACTGAGAAGGTGATTCCATCCAACCCATCCATGACGTTGTTTCCCCAGGTTTAAAATGTTCCTGGGCCTCTTTTCCCTTGGACAGCATGCAGGCTGGGTAAATGCCAGTCCCTGGTCGTGTTGCTTCTGGAAAAACAAGCACAGTGTCAGACCTGAAGCTGGCCTAACCGACACCATCTTGGAGCTTCAGGGTTGCCTCAGCTTCGGTCAGGTCAGCTTCTGAGTTGACACACAACCCGAATCCATTCCTGGAGAACAGCTGGTCAATAGCATCCCGGAAGCTCATTGCAGGAGTGATCCCTTGTTACTCGCTGAGGTTTGGAGGCTATTTTTGGTCCTCCTCATTCCAGGCTTACGCAGCCCGGAAAGGGCTCGAGATTACAATGCAGGGAGGCCCCTCCAGGATGTCTCTTCTGCTGGCTTCTTGGTGCTCCTAGGCAGACCCTCCTCCCAACTCGCCTTCCCATTCTTTAGAAATAGCTGGAGAGGTAGCCTAACGTGGCCATGCTGGCTGGCTTTGTTGCTTTCCGTTTGACAGCTATTTTGGGGCTGACAATCCGTGTGCAAAGTGTTAACTAATTGAATCATCGTGTTTCACATTTGACCACAGAAGATGGCAGTGGAAGAGAGGGAGTGCTCCGTGGACCAAGTAAGCCTGTGCAGATGCTGTCCTAAGATTGCTTTTAAGGTTTATTTGTCTGCATTTGTGTGTGGCGGTAATGAGTGATTGCTATTATTGTCACGGTTGTTGTCATTCTTGGCCAAAAGAGGATTCTTCCCGGTTTGCAGGTAAATGTGGACGTAGATCTGCTTGCTTCATTTTGGGGGGGAGGAGGGGGGGGGTGTTTTTTTTTTTTTCAAGGTTTGCCTCTAAAGCAAGTCAGTCAAGGTTTAGCTCTCTGCCCTCTATTCTCTGCCCTCTGTTTCCCACCCAAATCCCCACTTCATCTGAAAAGTTGCAATGGGGCTTTCTGTTTACTGCATAGAAGATGCTTGGAAGAAATGTAAAAGGATAGGTTTGTGTCAAAGAAAAGGCCTAAAATGCCTCTGATACACATCCTATTTTTCATTGTGTGGCCTTAAGAGAGCTCGGATGACCTTACTCTAGAAAACAATTGGACCCGATTTAACTGAAATGCACATTGTTAATAAAGAGCTAGAGCTGCTGAAGTTAAAGTTATAAAATCTGCCAAGTTTGAGGATCCTGGATGACCTTCTAGACCGAACTTGGACAAAAGAGGGATTCTTCGTCCAATTCTTCAAATGATCCTTAGAGCATGAATCTCTAAACTGCATAATAACCTACTTTGGCAGTGAGTGAGATGGTTGGAACTGCAGGGGAACATTAAGTATTATCCCTGTGCAGCAGCTTGTCTGTCAAGGATCAATCACCCTGAGTGAAGTTTGTTATCCACTGGTATTACTGATATGAGGAGAAGGACTTTCCAAAGATCAACAGCGCTTATAGGAGAAATTATGATTTCCCTTGGTGATAAAAACTATTTCAGAATGAATACAGCTGTATTTCCTTATGCAACTTCATGGCAATTGCAGCAAAATATCCAGTATTAATAACTGTGTGGAATAAATGCTGATTTTATGACTATTGTTATGATATTCATGCACTTTAACGTATACATATACATGCATGTGCTCAGCAGATCTGTTATAAGGATGGCATGTGGTGATGGACCACATGTAGCTCTTTCCCAGATGTTCCATGCCGATGTATTATTAATGGTAGGGAGTTCCAGTGATGAAATTGTGGGGGTTGCTCTGCAGGAAAAGCGTTGTTGGTATATCCAAGGAAAGGAAAGGAAAGGAAAGGAAAAAACTTAAGAAACTTGTTTGGAAAAGATATTGTTGTGATGTCAGGCAATATGGAAAATAAACATATTGCATCTGAAATCATTTTTGCAAGCATATCTTTGAAAGTGGCTTTACTTGTAGGATGAGACCCTTTCTAGTTAAGAGCAAAGTGCTACGTGGTGATTAAGCTTGACTCCCAGTGATTGTGTGAACTGAGGCATTTTAAAGATAGGAATGTATCTTACAAGGGGTTTCTAATCTTTTCTTGTAAACTAAAAGGGAGATCGCTAGGTGGCAGCTTGTTAGTCATGGCACTTATAGTATTTCTCTTCGGGAGTTTTTTATGCCACCTACTGGTGGGACTCTGAAGTTTCTGTGTCTCTTTGTTGCCATCTAGTGGTCATCTTGCTGGGACTCCTAGCCCAGAAGCTGCCAGCCAGGAGAGGTTTGGGAGCTCCTCCATGTGCAGAGTGTGTGGACTTTGACAAAAAGAGAGGGCTTTTGATCATAAGCAGATTGGAGCATCTTTTCCCCCCTGCCTTAAAACAGAATACTGATGAAATGATGGAAGAAAATGATGGTCTTTTTGGTGAAATACTACCAGAATAACTTCTCTTCTCTTCTCTTCTCTTCTCTTCTCTTCTCTTCTCTTCTCTTCTCTTCTCTTCTCTTCTCTTCTCTTCTCTTCTCTTCTCTCCTCTCCTCTCCTCTCCTCTCCTCTCCTCCCCTCCCCTCCCCTCCCCTCCTCTTTTTTGCTCTTCTCTTCTCCTCTCCTCCCCTCCCCTCCCCTCTCCTCCCCTCCTCTCCTCTCCTCTCCTCTCCTCTCCTCTCCTCCCCTCCTCTCCTTTCCTCTCCTCCCCTCCTCTCCTGTCTCCTCCTCCCCTCTCCTCTTCTTTTTTCTCCTCTCCTCCTCTCCCTTCTCTTCTCCTCTCCTCCTAACTCCTCCTCCCCTCCTCTCCTCTTTATTTCTCTTCTCTTCCCCTCTCCTCCTCTCCTATCTCCTCCTCCCCTCCTCTTCTCTATTTCTTTTCTTCTCTTCTCCTCTTCTCTTTATTTCTCTTCTCTCCTCTTCTCCTCTTCTCTTTTCCTCTCCTCTCTTCCTCTCCTATCTTCTTATCTCCTATCTTCTCCTCCACTCCTCTTTATTTCTCTTCTCTCCTCTCCTCCCTCCTCCCTTCTCCCTCCCTCTTTCCTTTCCTCTTTCCTTCCTTGCTTTCTTCCTCCTACAATACAGAGGGACCCTGCTTTGGTTAGAACTGCTTATGTTGGCTTTAACTTCCTGGCTTAGGGGTCTATTTCTTATTTATCAGCCTTTGCTGAGTCCTTAGCTGTACAGAAACATGGAGCACACAGAATAAGGACCTCTGAAGGCCTTCTGCCTTTCCACCCCAAAACGCCCAATTTCAGGCCGGCTTGCTTGGAAGAGATTCCTTGGTTGGGTCAGGTTTCTGGCCTTCTTCAGGCTGAAGCTGGGGTGTCAAGCTGCCCAACCTGCCTGCCCGCCCTCAGTGGAATGCGTACAGAAGGGCTGGGTTGAGGCTGACATGGTCCTGCCCCAGACAGAGGCTCCGAGAGTGCATTGACCTGCCTGCTCCCTGTTCATGGGCAATACTGCTGCTCTGGCAATTTACTAGCGACTCAGCAAATGCTGCGTTCTCTCCCTCGAGGGCATGGAGACATGGCGTGCGCAGAGGACACCACGGGCAACACAAACTGAGCTGAACCATGGCGGGCAGCGAATCGACAGAGGTACGGTACCTCTTTGCTTCTAGCAGTGAGTTGTGGCGAATAAGCATTGCAGATAAGCACTAAAAGGGACGCCGTACCCGATCCATAGATTAAGGGAGTTCCACTTGGTAGCCCTCCGGAAGGATGTTCTGGAGAAGTCCTTGATCGGGCGCAGCAGCAGGCATTGGAAGTAGCTGCCAGAGATTTATGATGATTCTGTGGACTGAGGTAGTTGTCAGATCAATTATAGATTACAATCAATTATATATTACTGGGAGATTTGCTGAGAGTAATAATTGAGACGAGAAGTGTTTAGGAAGCAATGTTTTAAAAGAGAAAGAATGCGATGAGACGATTCAACTAAACACAATATTTATCTGGCTGTCGAATTTTTTTTTTCCCATCTAAAAAAAAGGACAAAGCATTTAGGAGTGAAAGAGAGGGAAAGTGTTTCCAGAATTGGTAGAGCTTACTGTTACAAATAGATCTTTTCCTGTAAAACCTAATTGTATCCCCCCTGCTCATTACTTGTGCTTTTTCTTCCTGCCTGCTAACTGGAATGCAGCTGGTCCTCTTCCTTAAAACATCAAAGGAAGCACATGGCTAGCTTACCGTGTGTGCCCTTCTGGAATGCTAAAATTAAGCTACTGCTCGGGTGATGACAGACATAAAGCATTGCTAAGTATCCCAAATCAGGTTTTACTACGTATAAATAAAGAGGTTGCCTGTTTAAATTAAAATGAAAAAATGCAGAAGGAATCTGGAATAACTTCCTACCACTTATCCTTTGCATTACTATTGAAACTCCTTCTTAGCCTGTAAAAAAAAAAAGGGAGGGTTTTTCTGTTCGTGACCTTTGGCCATATTAGGACCACAACTGCCCCCTCCACAATTTTTTGGCCCTAGGAAGTCTTCAGCCTCCCTCTCCCAACCATACCAAATATCAATGATTGGGTTTTCTGGCATCATAAGGCATCTTTTATTATTTTTAAGTATTTGTTGTCGTTGTTGTTGTTGTTGTGTGTGTGTGTGTTCGCCTTCGAATCAGTTTAGATTCTTGGCAACTGCCTGGCAAGTCTCTGAAGACAGCATTTCTGGAAGAGGTTTGGTCTGGCCTTCTTTTTTTGTAGGGTGAAGAGAGAGGGACTGACCCAAACCTTCCCAGCTGCTTCCATCCCTAAGATGGGACTAGAATTCACAGCTTCCCAGTTACTAATTTGGTGCCTCTAATGCCACTCTTTTAAACCTTAGATGAGTCTTAAGCCAGGGATCTCCAACCTTGGTAACTTTCTGGGAGTTGAAGTCCACAAGTCTTAAAAGTTGCCAAGGTTGGAGACCCCAGGCTTAAGCCATTCAGATAACTCTATAAACCCTGCTTCTTGCAGGTGGAAACCAATTCAGACAGTACAGCCTTTATGTGGCATGGAAAAGCACAGAATCTGGCATAACCGGGAAAGTAGCACCCGTTGGCACTATTATATCCATGTAACTGCTTGATAAATGAGTCGTTCGTATTGACTTAGTCAATACCGAAGTCCACATTGACATACTTAAAAAGCTGACAACTTGTCCCAAACTAGCAGAGTCAAAGTTGGGTTGAGAAGACCTGGTCCCTAAGAGTTTTCAGGAGGGGGCCAGGTGATAAGATGCGTGTTGTGAAGTTTTGATATCAACCCTTGCCACTTCTTTGTCTGTTGAGGCTGATGCTGAGATGTTGTGACACATAAACACAATGGAGCAGTGCTTCCATCACAACAATAGGTTTTGTTGTTTCAGTGTCACTGTGGCTAGAAACAGCTTTGTTGAGTCAACTCACAGTATGCACCCTAAACTGCCCCTGGAAGGCCTCCTGGAAGCGATGGCTGGTCCAGAATCAGGTGGTATGGACAATGTTGACATGTCTTGCTACCCTTCCCCCAAGTGACCCCGCTGCATTGCTTCCAATTTGTCTGGCAAGGTTGTGCACTCTGGATTGTTCAATCAAACCATTTCTCTGTTTAGATTTCACCTCCACCACAAACAAGATCCCTCTCCCGAGATCTGTACCACCCCAGAGATGGTGTATTTAGCAGGTTCTGACCAGTTCTGAAAAACCGGTAGTGGAAATTTTGAGTAGTTTGAAGAACCGGCAAATCCCACCTCTGACTGGCCCTGCCCCCTTCTATTCTCTGCCTCCCATTGAGTCCCAGCTGATTGGCTGGGTCTTCTTTGGTTGCCCTGCAGAGGAGCACGGAGCTGGAAAGCAGGTCAGTGGGGTGGTTAGGGAAGGGGGAGTTTGCAGTATCCTTCCCCTGCCATGCCCACCAAGGCATGTCCACAGAACTGGTAGTAAAAATTTTTTGAATCCACCACTGTGCCACCCTCACCTGGGGACATTCCAGATGTCTCTAAAAACCTGGATATTGTTGGCTCTGTTATCTGTTCAAGGGGCTGGGTTAAGATGCAAAGGGTTTTCTTTCAGTTAGTTCCTCTTTACTGTTTCATATTTTTAATGTAAGTCACTCAGAAGTCACGTTGGAATCAGGCATTCTGAATTAAACAAACAAACAAAGATTCTAAATTTAATGTGTGCATGTATCTATTGGTTTTCTTCAAATAGCTTTATTGTTCTTTTTGAATGTGAGAATGTTCAATGATGGAGAAATTCTGAAGGTGACTGACTTTCTCCTTTTGTGTGTAGAAACCCCCGTTTTATTCTGTAGCAGGAGTTTCAGTGGTGGGATTCAATTTTTTTTTTACTACCGGTTCTATTGATATGGCTTGGTGGGCATGGTTTGGCTTGGTGGGCGTGGCAGGGGAAGGATACTATAAAATCCCCCTTCCCTCCCCACCCCACTAACCTGCTTTCCAGCTCCGTTCTCCTGTGCAGGGCAACCAAAGAAGACCCAGCCAATCAGCTGGGACTCAATGGGAGGTAGAGAAGAGATGGGGGCGGGGCCAGTCAGAGGTGGTATTTGCCGGTTCTCCAAACTACTCAAAATTCCCACTACCAGTTCTCCAGAGCTGGTCAGAACCTGCTGAATACCACCTCTGAGGAGTTTCCTCCTTTTTTTGCGAGAAGCAGGAATCCTATGGATGCAAAGATGTCTTCACACTGAGTAGAGTCTAGGAGCAAGTTGATTCCTCCAAATTAAAATTATTGCTGCTGTTCCACAGGGAAATCAAAATGAGCTCCATGCTAGGACGGGCCAGAATGTTTTCTTTGTTGAGAACAATGAGATTGTGCTAGAGATTTCCCTGCACAATAATGTTAAAATAGACCAGAGAGCCAAAGATTAACCAAGCTCTCTTTTGTATATCCAGTACAATGGCAGTCATGCTGAATGTTGAAATTAACACAGAAATTATCACAGAAATTCGTATACGGAATAGTATTTTGTTTCATTAATGAAAAGAAAAGTATAAGATTTTTTAAATATTTATTTATTTTTATTTTAATGATCAGAATGCAACACGTTGCCACCGTTCTAGCATTACAATTGTTATACATATATAAATTTTACTTCACCATTTACAATCCTCTTGTTTGATACATCGTTTACTAATTATTCTAAACATCATAGGTACTTATGTTTCGACCTTGCTTCTTCTGTGCAACAACTGATGAAATTTATTCCACGTTTCATAGTATTCAGATTCCCCCCTTATTTTTTAATTCTAGACTTAACCTATCTGATTTTGCACAGGCCATAATTTTCCTTATTATCTCTAATTCTGGCGGTATTCTTTCCTTCTTCCAGTATTGAGCATATATTATTCTAGCCGCCGTCAGCAGATGTATTATTAGATAAATTAAATCCTTCCTACATCCTTCTGGTATTATTCCTAGGAGAAAAAATTCCAGTTTAAATGGAATACACTCTCCCACCATTTGTTCCACTCATGTCTGTATCAGTCAACATCAGTTTATGATGAGGGTCAAAAATATTTATTTGGTCTCCAGAGATTGGCTGATCATGTGATTCTCCATAGCAAAGTCCTTTAATTTGGATAAGATTCCCCACATCATGGTTTTCAAATATTTCTCTCCTGATGTATTTAGCTGGCATGGATCAAGCTATGGTCAAAATTGTACAGGTAGTGTCATTCCTTTGTTGGAAACTGCCTCTGAAGGAGAGGAGAAACAGCCAACAGGGAGTGGAAATGTGGCTCCGGAGCTTGTAGAGGAGGCTGGGGAAGGGCAGAGGCTGGCTGGGCAGTCAGAGGAAGACCCAGGCCCATCCCCTCTCCATCCTAGGGCACGAAGGGAGGAACGGAGAAGGGAACAACATGGCTTACGGGAGAGGAAGCGGCCATGATCCCCCTCATTGCAGCTGGGGGGGGAATAGTATATAGGAGGGACGTTTAAAACACAGCATTGCTAGAAGCAAAGTGTGTTTTATTTCTGGCTGAGGTTTATCTTGGTTGGCGTTCTTCCAATGGACTGTACCTTGTTATCTTCTTCAAGTTTGTAATGAATTATCCTGGTCTGTTGTAAAAATTCCTTCAGTGCAGTTTTTTTTTTTTTTAATTTCTCCGTTATCTGTTCTTTGAATTTGGACTGTATTTCTTTCTTTTGGAGACTATTTTGGAAAGAATTTAATCTCCAACTGCGAACAATTGAATAGTGGGACCAAGTTGGAGGCATTAAAGGAAATTTATTTACATTTGGGAATTTTGAGAAATGTGCTGCTTCCCGGGTCATCACAGGTAGTCCTTGTCTTACAACAGTTCTTTCAGCGATGGTTCAAAATTACAACATCACTGAAAAAAAGTGACTTATGGCTGTTTTTCACACTTACAACCATTATAGCATTTTCCCAGGGTCACGGGATCAAAACGCAGGTGCTTGGCAACTGGCTCATATTTATAATGATTGCAGTGTCTCCGAGGTCATCTTTTGCTATCTCCTGATAAGCAAAGTCAATGAGGAAGCCAGATTCACTTAATAACCATGTTACTCATTTAACAAATGCAGTGATTCACTTAACAATTGTTGGAAGAAAGGTCATGAAATGGGGCAAAATTCACTTAACAAATATCTCGCTTAGCAACAGAAATTGTTGGGCTCAACTGTGCTCGTAAGTTGAGGACTACCTGTATTTGCCTAAAAATGAATGAACCAAACCAACAAACCATCTTCTGCAATATTTAGGAAAACTCTTGCAGATGTTGGCTGTTGTTGAGGTATTCCCCATTAGGAGAAAGAGTGCTCTCAGAGAAACGTAGTGACAATGGTGATGAATAACACACAACTAGCACACAGGTACACTGAATAGTAAAATGTAGGTTTTGCCAGTAAACGGGTAAGCAAAGTCCAACAAACAGTCCAAGTTATACACGGTTAAAGCAGTTGGTATTCAGTCCAGGGATAATCCAAAAACAAAACCCAGTATCATAAACAAAATTCAGTAAACAGAGTTTGCTAACAGTTGCAAGACTCACAGCAATCCGAGCAGAACGACAATCAGGCAACAGGCAACAGGGAAAATGCAAGAAGAACAAACCAGGTTTCTGGCTCCACCTTATGGCCATTGGAGGAACCACACCCAATTACAATTACAGCATTCTCTTAAATCCTGGTTTATACATTGCCAACCCAACTGTTAGGTGACTATCATTCCTAACAGCTGTCTTGAGATATGGAAGCCTTAAAACCAGAGATCTCCAAATTGGGCAACTTTAAGATTTGTGGACTTCAACTCCCCGCGTAGCTGGCTGGAGAATTCTGGGAGTTGAAGTCCACAAGTCTTAAAGTTGCCCAATTTGGAGACCTCTGCTTAAAGCAAATGATGAAACTTAGGAGAAAGACTGGTGGTTTGGTCAGGAGCAGTGATGGTATTCTACCGGTTCGGCCTGGTTCGGCCAAGCTGGTAGCAGTGATGAGCAGTGGACACCGAACTGGTTCACTCTGCCGCTCTGCTGTTGGGCCCACCTGTGTGCCCAGGCCCCCATACTTACTTTTATCCTCTGCTTTTGAAGCGCAGCTGCTTTGCGTGGCACAGCAGAGTGCCATGCAGCAGTTGCTGAAGCAACCGGGAGAGTGCAGGCTTGCAGGAGGCGAGTTGAAACCCCTTTGCGCCTGCACAAAGTGTGCGTTTGGTGCATGCGCGCACAGGGGTGGGATTCTACCAGTTCGCACCTATTCGCTAGAACCGGTTGTTAACATTCTAAGCAGTTCGGAGAACCGGTTGTTAGGAGAAATTACTGGCCTAATCCTGTAATGAAGGCAGGAAGGAAACATTCTTGTGTTGCTTACAGAAACTGCCTCTCCGTTAACCCTTATTACATTCTTGGCAGGACTAGACTTCCTGTCTCAGGAACTTCTCTGGAGTTTTTTTCCCCTCCTTTGCTGGTACTTTGCTTGTGTGGAGTGACCATTCAAAGTTACAATGGCACTGAAAAAAGTGACTTATGACCATTTTTCACACTTACAACTGTTGCAGCATCCCCATAGTCACGAGAGGCCAGTCGAGGAGATGCGTGCCTCGATGTGAGTGATGTTGAGTTGACCATGCCCAGCCAGTCACATGACCACCCAGCCACATCCACCAACTAAGCCACGCCCACAGAACCAGTTGTTTAAAAATTTGAAACAAATTTCAAATTTGCATGCAAAGTGTGTGCACGCACGCAAAGTGTGCCCACCAAGCCACGCTCACCCAACCGGTGGTAAAACTTTTTGAATCCCACCACTGGTCAGGAGAATTTGCTTTCTGGACTTGTCAAGCTATAATTGTTGTATGACCAGGGACAGGTGCTTTATTTTATTCTGCCTGAGAATAATGGCTACCATTGTACCTGTTTCAGCCTCCAACGCCACACGAGATACTACCTAAACTTTTTTATTCAGACAAGCTACACAATTCCTTTCCTGTTTCACTGAAGGGGTATCTAGCTGCTATCTACATGGATGTTAATATTTTGTATGGCGAGTATCAGAGCGCAGCTTATACATAACAGGGAGTAATAAAATATTTAACAAAGAGGTACCTCGTTATATCTACCGATAGTTATGAATGTTATGTAATACTCAACATTGATCCCAAATGTAGGTATAGGATCTGGGTGTGATATAAATGTTCCGCATCATGAAATTCAGATAGCAGCTCATGCTTGGTTTTCAAACTCTTTATTTTCTTTCTCTTACAGTCTGACACCAATGCAAGCTACCTTCGAGCAGCCCGAGCAGGGAACTTAGAAAAAGCTCTTGACTACTTAAAGAATGGAGTGGACATCAACATTTGCAACCAGGTTGTAGGAATATTTCATCCACACGTATTTTGTTTTGACCTATGCTTGTGTCGGTGTCTTGAGAGTGCCTGTCCGAGAATTCAGGATAAGCTACTGTAGATGTTCATCTGCCAAGGCTGGCTGGGGATTATGGGAATTGTAATCCAGCTCACTAAGAGGGCTTGAGGTTCGTTTAAGCAGTCAAAACAGCATATTTCATGTCCATTGGGCATTATTATCAGTGTTGCTACTACAACAACAACTAATAACAACAATAATTATGTGGCTAATGAACACAAAACTAAAATAGTTTATCCTAAAAAGATTAATGGATGGATGGATGGATGGATGGAGAAATAAATAAATAAAGATACCGTAGATGTCTGTCTGTCTGTCTGTCTGTCTGTCTGTCTAGATAGCTAGATAGCTAGACGGATAGACGGATAGACAGATAGACAGATAGACAGATAGACAGATAGACAGATAGACAGATAGATAGATAGATAGATAGATAGATAGATAGATAGATAGATAGATAGATAGATAGATAGATAGATAGATAGATCTATCTTAATTGGGCAAAATAAGTGATAAGAAAGAACAATGATATTCAGGTATATTAAAGCTAAAGTTCCATGCATCTCAACTAAGTCCCATTGAACCTCAATCAATCAGAATAGAGCTGGAAGGGACCTTAGAGATCTTCTAGTCCAACCCCCTGCTCAAGCTGAAGACTCTACTACACCATTTCAGATAGGTGATTGTCCGTTGTCCAGTCTTTTCTTAAAAACCTCCAGTGATGAAGAAGCTCTTACAACTTCTGCAGGCAAGCTGTTTCACTAGTCAATTGTTCTCCCTGTTAGGAAGTTTCTCCTTAATTCCAGATTGCTTCTCTCCTTGATTAGTTTCCATTCCATTGTTCCTTGTCTTTCCTTCAGGTGTTTGGGAAAATAAGTTGACCTCCTCTTCTTTGTGGCAGCCCCTCCAGTACTGAAATACTGCTATCATGCCACCCCTACTCCTTCTGTTTTTTCTAGACTCGCCATACCCAAATCCTGCAACCATTCTTTATATATTTTATTCTTCGGGCCTTTAATCATGTTTAGTTGCTCTTCCCTGCACTTTTTCCCAAAGTCTCAACATTTTTTTTTTGTAATGTGGTGACCAAAACTGGATACAGTCTTCCAGATGTGGCCTAACTAAAGCTTTATAAAGCGGTGCTAATACTACACATGATTTTGATTCTATGCCTCTGTTTATACAACCAAGGATTGTATTAGTTTTTGGCTGCTGCTGCACACTGCTGGCTCATGTTTAAGTGATTGTCCACTGGGACTCCAAAATCCCTCTCACAGTTAGTTTTTGAGCCAGGTTTCACCTAATCTGTACTTGTACCTTTGGTTTTTCCTGCCTCGGTGTAAAACCTTGCTTTGCTCCACATTAAATTTCATGTTGTTGGATAGGGCCCATTGTTCAAATCTATCAAGATCTTTTTGGATCCTGAGCTTGTCTTCTGGGGTTTTGAAGTTCTTTATGAAGAGTACTGGGCCTAAGAGGGAACTTTGTGGTATCCCGTTGCTTCCTTCCTTCCATGCAGATGTAGTACCACTAACTACTACGTTAAGTACCTAGTAGGATTTACTTCCCTAGATTGCATTTGAAGTGTCTTCTGAACCCTAGAACTTCTTTTCATGTTGTCCTCATTAGGCTGCTGCACTGTATTGTCTCCATCTTGCTTAAAGTCAGCACTTTGGAACCTAATGTGTGCCTATCAAGGTGTTTAATTATAACTTGAAATTAACCCATCTGGATTTTATGGAGATACACTAATATCAAATGTATGATTCCATCTTTGCTTGACAGGAGAAATTGGTTGGTTTTGATACAAGGAGCATATTTGTACTCATTACAGATGAATTGGGTGCTGAGATTTCCATATAGAAGAGTACTTTGTCCTTTGATACTTTAGACATGGATACCATCTTAAAGTAGATTCAGATTCAAATTAAATGTAAGGCATCCAGAACGTATCCATGATATCAATCACTCCGAGACATTTTCTCTCCAGTTGATTTATTTAGGAACAGATCTGGCATGTCAAAGGCATTTCCCAAAGTGAAAACTTTTCGCGTGTTACACAGAAGAGACCTGTGGAGTTGGAAGGGACCTTGTAGGTAATCTAGTCCATCCAAGCAGGAAACCCTACACCACCTCTGACAGATTTCAGACCGGGCTCTTCTTGAAACCTTCCAGTGATGAAGTTCCCACAACTTCCGAGGGCAAGCTGTTCCATTAGTTGATTGTTCTCACTGTCAGAAAATTTCTCCTTATTTCCAGGTTGAATCTCTCCTTGCTCGGTTTCCATCCATTATTCCTTGTCTGCCCTTTGGGTGCCTTGGAAAATAGTTTGACCCTCTCCTGTCTGTGGCAGCCCCTCAAATATTAGAAGACTGCTATCATGTCTCTCCTGGTCCTTCTCTTCTCTAGACTAGCCATGCCCAGTTCCTGTAACCGTTCTTAATAGGTTTTAGCCTCCTGTCCCCTAATCATCCTGGTTGCTCTTCTCTGCACTTTTTCTAGAGTCTCAAACTCTTTTTTATAGTGTGGTGACCAAAACTGGATGCAGTATTCCAGGTATGGTCTTACTAAGGATTTATAAGAAGGCTGAAGCCATGACTGTACAGTTTTAGGAATTAAAAGGGACTTCCAGCTGAGAAAGTATGCATAGGAGTTCCATTTCAGTGGCATCTGTAAGGTGAAGCTCTAATTTGGAAATGAAACAGTCCATAAGTTTGTGTTTCTTCAGGGGATGGGCGGAAATTGCCCTGTAGCCTCCCTGGGTATTGTGCCCATTAGGGATGTTCCAAATTGGATAACTTCCAGAATTCTCTGCCAACATAGGAATGTTCTCTCTTCAATACATTTGATGGAAAGGTTGCTGACTATCATCCATGTTCAATATGCTATTCATGTAAAACATAAGGATAACTGCACTTTGTTTTCTATTAGACTGATGATACATTGAATAGCAAAGGGAGTAAGTAATGAATTAGAAATAGATAAGCCCTCCCTCCCTCTCTCTTCCCCTCCCTCCCTCCCTTCTTCCCTCTTCCCCTTCCTCCCTTCCTCCCTTCCTTCCTCCCTCCCTCCCTCCTCTTCACTTTCTCCCCTTCTCTCTACTTTCCCTCAAACTCTCATCATGCTGGAATGTGACCTTTAGGCCTCTTGAGTTATCATCCGTTGTTCTGAGCCCCCTGTGTCAATCTCTCCCCTTCCTTTTTCTTTTTATCAGAATGGGCTGAACGCTCTCCATCTCGCTTCCAAAGAAGGCCATGTAGAAGTTGTGTCAGAGCTGATCCAGAGAGGCGCCAATGTGGATGCGGCAACCAAGGTCTGGAGCTGATATCTGAAAATTGCACTGCCTTCCTACTCAGGCCCCATGCCCGGAGAAGACAACTGAAGGAAGAAAAGGGCGTTAAGCCAGAGGTCTCCAAACTTGGCAACTTTTAAGACTTGTGGATTTCAACTCCCAGAATTCCTCAGCCAGCATAGCTGGGAGTTGAAGTCCATAAGTCTTAAAAGTTGCCAAGTTTGGGGACCCTTGCCTTAAGCCTTTAGCTGAGTGGTGGGAGATGCAGAGGAAAAGGAAAATGTTTTGGGGGATGTAGAATTGTTGTTGTAGAGTCAGTGACCAAAACTAGGCAAAGGGCTGGTCAGAAGATGAATCTATTCTCATTTCATCTTGTCCGCTTCCTGTAACGTCTGTGATTATGTAGAACTAGATTGACCAAATGCCTGTCAGCCTCCCAGATCTTCTTCCTAACATCTTTTCCAGCTTGGCTCTTGTCAGCTGCCATGGCAATGGGCGGCGGGATAATTGGGGCTTTTGGGGAAAGGGTGATGGAGGTTGAAGTTGTGTGAACTGTAAAAGTTGGGATCCTTTCCTGCTTACTGAGCAAATGCAGCCACTTATCTTTTCTAGGCCAAGGTCAACCGTCTCACCGTACCAGATGTCTGAGACGCCATGTGAAGATGTAAACCCACATGACATTATACACACCTCAAATTGGATGTCCAGTTTGAATTGTTGGGGTGGGTGGGAACTTGGGATAACTTTCTATATGTAATTTCCATGCCTTTTGCCTCAGTTCTTGTACTTCCTTTGTGGCTACCACTTCTTATCCAGTAAAAGTACTTTCCTCTATAAAAATGGAATCTTAAGGTTTTCTTTCTTGGATTTTGAATGGAGGCACAGCTGACATTATACAAGATCTGAGGCAAAAGGTGTGGAAATTACATGTAGAAAATTATCCCAAGTTCCCACCCCCAACAATTCAAACTGGACATCCAATCTGAGATGTGTATAATGTCATGTGGATTTACATCTTCAGGTGGCGTCTCACACATCTGGTATGCCGAGACGGTTGACCTTGGCCTAGAAAAGATAAGTGGCTGCATTTGCGCAGTAAGCAGGAAAACATCCCAACTTTTACAGTTCACACAACTTCAACCTCCAGCACCCTTCCTTCCACAATGCCACAGTTTTCTTTAACATACTTCGCTGAAAAGCCACAGCTGCACTGTGGTTTATTATTCCCATGATCGGTGTCCTACAATACCCTGAGCCCAAAGGCCACATCCCAGTCAAGTGATTTTGCATCCCAAAGACCTTGAATTGGACTACCTCTAAGCCAGGAAAGTCTTTGCAATGACAGCTGTGTCAGTGACCAGTGCCAATGTATTCAAGAGCAGCAATCCAATGTTTACAACATCTGGATTGCCAAGAGTTTATTGTCAGGAGGATGGGAAGAGAATTTGGCCAGGGGTTCCATCAAATGTCAGAGTCAGGACCTCTAAAGCCCACACTTGGGCAGTTTAAAACATTTTGCACACTCCTAAACAGTCAGAGCTTCCCTGTTGCTCGATTGTTCCGTAGTAACCGACTCTCCAGCACTTGGCTGTGTTTGTGCAGAGTAGTCATTTTCATTCTCTTTCAAGGTCTTCGAGGAAGGGCTGGCACGGTTCTTCTGCAGCAGCAGCACACCTGCAGATCTGCTCCGGGGCTGGTGGAGGGCAGCAGGCGAGGCAGAGCTAATAGCCCAGGCTAGAAGAGAAACAGGATGGATGCACCATACAGTAGCAATATCAGAATGAAAAATGGGAAATTAAATATATCTGCAAGTGAAAAAATAAAACCAAAGGATAAGAACGTTGCATTTCACCTTGTAATGTTAGCTTATGGTCCAGTATGATATGAATAAATGGCAGAAATCTCAGGTTTGCAAGAGTGTTAAGATCAAAAGGAGTGCAGACCTTTTTCCTTTCCTAATTCGAATTATCTATGGCTTTGTCACAGCCAGAGACAAAAGATTATAAACCTTGACTGTGGCTAAAAGAAACACACCAGCTCCAATAAACTCTGGCCACCTAATAATTTCTCACTGTGTGTGGAAGAACCATCCTTTCCCCAACCCCTGGCATCCTTGTGCAAAAGAGAACATGCCTGTTGTGCAAGTGCCTGCGTCATTTCCATTGTGGTGTCTTGCCATGTTGCAGATGCTGCCATTTGCCCACTAAAGGTGCCCACGGGGTGCGTATGCTGGGCCCTTTTCAGATCACAGTTCGTGGTTTATTTCCACAGCCCACCGAAGCAAAGACTTTAGATCCTGAGAATTAACCCAGGGGTGGGATTCAATTTTTTAAACAGCCGGTTCTACAGGCATGGCTTAGTTGGTGGGCATGGCTTGGTGGTCATGTGACTGGCTGGGCAGGGCCAACTCAACATCACTCACATCGAGGCACACATCTCCTCGCCTGGCCTCTCATGACTGTGGGGATGCTGCAACAGTCATAAGTGTGAAAAATGGTCATAAGTCACTTTTTTCAGTGCCATTGTAATTTTCAATGATCACTCCACACAAGCAAAGTACCAGCAAAGGAGGGGAAAAAAACTCCTGAGACAGGAAGTCTAGTCCTGCCAAGAATGTAATAAGGGTTAACAGAGAGGCAGTTTCTGTAAGCAACACCAGAATCTTTCCTTCCTGCCTTCCTTACAGGATTAGGCCAGTAATTTCTTCTAACAACTGGTTCTCCGAATTACTTAGAATGTTAACAACTGGTTCTAGCGAACTGGTAGAATCCCACCCCTGAATTAACCTCAGGGGAAGACAAGTTGCCCAAATGATCCAGTGCTGTGATGGCGAACCTATGGCACGCATGCCACAGGTGGCACGCAGAGCCATTTGTGCTGGCACGCGAGCCACAGGAAAACTTACCTCACTGCGCATGGGTGCGCCTCACAGCTGATCTTCAGCCTGTTTGAGGCCTTTTTCGGCCTCCCAGAAGCTTGAGGAAATACTGGACGTGATGAAACGGGCCCATTTTTCGGCCTCCAAAGGCTGCAGAAGCTTTCCTCAAGCCTCTGGGAGGCCGAAAATAAGCTGGGAGGTGCAGGGATTGTGTGCGCATGTGCAGGGGCTGTGGGGGGGGGGGTGCATTGCCTTTTGGGTGCTGACATGCGAGTGGGTGAGCGCAAGCACGCGCACCATTTTTAGCACAGGAGCCCCAAAAGATTAGGCACCACCGATCTAGTGACTTCTCTTTCGCGGCGTGTCTCCTCCTGAAGCTCAGTGAGCTGTTGGAGCAGAAGAGCTTGTTCCTCGGTGCCTAAATCTCCAATGGGCTTTATCCCCAAAGCTGTCCAGCTATGTGCAGAATCCCTGTGTGGGTCATCTGAGGACCGCTGAGCTGTAAACAGGCTCATTGGTATCTTCCTGCCTGCCCCTGTAGTTGGAGGGCCTGGCACATTTTTCACATGCCATTCTCATCTCTCCTTACAGAAAGGAAACACAGCTTTGCACATTGCATCCTTGGCTGGGCAAACCGAGGTGGTGAAGGTGCTGGTTACAAATGGGGCCAACGTCAATGCACAGTCGCAGGTAAAGCCATATTCACTTGAACCCTGCTCTGCTGGTGAGGGACGGGGGTGGTGGTGCATGGACGACTTTACCTTCTCTTCCTTCCTCCTCCAAGCCCTTTAACCTTTTTGCTTTCTTCCCGGAACTTCCCTGGAATTGAACATTGGAAGCTATTGGGCAAAACATATTGCCTCAAATAGAATAGATAGAATTCTTTATTGGCCAAGTGTGATTGGACACACAAGGAATTGTGAATTTAAGCCAGAGGTCTCCAAAGTTGGCAACTTTTAAGACTGGCAGACTTCAACTCCCAGAATTCTCCAGCCAGCATAGCTGGCTGAGGAATTCTGAGAGTTGAAGTCCACAAGACTTAAAGTTGCCAAGTTTGGGAACCCCTGATATAAACCAACCTTTTCAGTTACTGTTTCCTTCCTCCCTATTAGAAGGATAAAAATCTCTGTCAGTTTTGGAAGCCATATTCCACGCTGCCACATAGTCTGAGAAAGTGGAAGGGGGTGTGTGATTTCAATTAAGTAGCTCTAAGTAGACAAAATAAAATTCTTTGGTTAGTCCGGGTGCCGTCAGCCTCTATGTGTCGTCTGGCGGCCCCCAGGAATAGGGCCTTCTCTGTGGGGGCCCCTGCCCTCTGGAATAGTCTGCCCCCAGAGATACGTACCAGCACGGACCTGAGAGCCTTCAGCCATGTGTTAAAAACCTGGCTCTTCGAGCAGGCTGGCCTGGGCTGATACAAGATTTTAACCGTCTCCCGTTTTAATTTGGATTCTAATTTGGGGTTTTTAAATATTTATGGGGGAGGGTGGACTTTTAATTATACAGCCCAAAATTATTTAATTCATTTTAATTTTTGTATTGTGTATCGGGGTAGAATCGGCTGTGCACCGCCCTGAGTCCTTCGGGAGAAGGGCGGTATATAAGCGTTTGATAAATAAATAAATAAATAAAATTGAGTATGGTGCAGGATGAAATAAGGATCTTACTTTTGGACAGATGGTGATTGGGCTATGTGATGTGGCCAAGGCAGGGGTGGATTTGTAGTTTGGGAAATTGTGGAAAGCCAGAAAGCTTTTAGATTCGGGATTCCACCGATGTGCCAGATGTGCTATTCTAATAAAGGTATTTTTGAGATATGTTTGTCTCGGAGTTACTGATTGGAATGGAGGTTTGCTGGAATGGTGACAACCTCCCCAGCTCAGATCCCAGGGAAAGTCAGCCTACAGTATGTATGTGAATGTGGGCAGCTGGACATCAGGAGGATATAGTGGGGCTGTCCAGTGCTTTGGATTTAATTCCAAAAAAGTGCTTTGGCATATTCAGGAGTTCAGACATGCCACCTTTCAAACAGTTGCCTCCTTTCCTGGGATGAGCTGCCAGCTACAGAGGACAACCATGCAATGTCAGAAAAAGATGCGACTGATTTGAAGGGTGATAAAGAGGAGCGATGTACTTTCTGGAACTGAATTTGAAGTATGCCTGGAAGCATCATCCATTTAAACCTCCATTATGGTTCATTGTTTCATGCCCTGTCGGTTAAGCTCTGCATTGTGGCCCCAATGCAGAAGGGACCTCACAAAACAAATCACCGTTAACATTTAGTCAAACTATTTAAACATCAAAAGACCAAATGGTAATGAGACTGCAGATAAACTACCTGTAAGATCAGGGTAGGTCACATGGCTTTGACAAACGCAGTTAGAACAACAGAGAAACATTGCCCAACTATCAGCTGATCCTGACTCTTATAGAGTCTGTCAAACATTATGGTGAAAAAAGCCTTTATTAACAAAGAAATTTATTAACAAAGACTTTATTTTCATTGGCTGGGGAAGGTGGGTTAATTTTTCGCTGTCCTTTTTTCATGACCCAGCTTAGGTTGGCAAAAGGACACATTTCTGTCTCATTCTGATTGCTCATTTGGGTTCAGCTTCATCAGTTGCCATCCAGTTAAGGAGGAGCACTTCCTGCCCATCTCATTCACTAGAGACCAGTGACATTCGTGGAGTTTGACAGCTGTTGTCCTGCCATTATGTTGCCCTTGAGCAAACAGGGGCATCTCAAGGAAAAGATAATCTGAATCAAATATCTCAGCCCAGAGAAAGGGGTGTCCTCACACATCTCCTCCCTTGGCTGGAGCCTGTCCAATCACACTGCTTACTTCTCCATTCCAACATTTCTCCCATTACAATTTTCAGCTAAGACCGACCAAGGATCTGGTTGTGGCTTATGGCTTCAGCGTTCATCCAAGGGGTGTTTCAAAAATTATCCTACCTTTTTTCAACAGGAATAGGTTGTGCCACATTTTAGTGGGAAGCGTAGATTCTCAATCCTTCACTGTGAAGAAATGTTCTTCCCTACTGCTGGTGTTGAATGTCTGTCCTTCTAAGGAAGAGGCTACAGATATAATTGTTGTGCCAGACAGGAGTATCCAAGCTAGGGCAAGGGAGTTGTGACCTCATGGCACCAACTCCCCTCCAATTGTACTTGTGGCATATCATGTAAGAATGTAAGGGAAGAACTTAGCCCATTCCTAATATCCACAGGGATATCATGGCGAGCTATGCCCATCTCTTGAATTAGAGTTGGCCATTTGCAAGATTCTAAACTATCCACACACATCAATCCAGTGTTTATGGCTGAGTTTGCTCAGAATCTTAATTTTTAAATCATGGACATGGTTGGTGTGGACAAACTGAACGCATAAAGTTCTTGCTGGCTTTTCCAGGTAAAAGCAAAGCAATATCTTTGTTGTTCATTTCTTTTTGTACGCTGTCAACTAAAAAGGATATTTTTCAGATAGAGAAGCATTGAAAAACACGTTCCCGAAATTGGCTCAATCCCCAGTGTGAACTTGTATTACCTGCTTCAGCCTTCTACAATCCTATGCTTTCAAGATGAATGGGATTCTGAAAAATGTCAATTTCCCCCCCTATTTTTCCCCCCTAGAATGGCTTCACACCACTGTACATGGCAGCCCAAGAAAATCACTTGGAAGTGGTTAAGTTTCTTCTTGACAATGGAGCTAGTCAGAGTCTCGCCACTGAGGTAAATGTTCATATATATACTCTTTTACCAAAATATTAAATACATTGTATGATCATGTTATATAAAATAAATAAAGAAAAGACTCATAGGTGGCTGGTACCCACACAATCTAACCACTTTATAGCACATAAAGCACATATAGCACATATAGCATATGCTTTAATAGTATTCAACAGCCTTCAAACCAACATTGGTTAATCTTAATTAACATAAGCAGATCCAGGAAGTCCTTGGGTGGGAGATTACCCCAAAACCTAAGCCTTCTAGACCAGCCTGGAAAGTTAATAAAAATCCAGGCCAAAGGATTTTAACTATAACTCCTATGAGTCATTTCAGTCAGTGTTGTTGATGTTCCCGGGCAACATGGTTTTCTATCCATGGCTACTGATTGTAAACAGGACCAGGTGGACAACTTCCTCATGTTTCAGAGTGTAAATTAAATCCCTACAGACCCAAACTGTAGTTCTGATGAATGCTTATCTTCCTGAGTCCATGTATTAAACATGCAAAACATAACATGGTCTGCTTGGTTTTCTTCTGTTGTATTATGTGAACCCAATCAAAGGTGGTTTGGTAAACAAGTCGAAAGGAATCCAGGCTTTGTCATAGGGAAGAAGGTCCCACATTCACAAACTACAAACTTCCAAGTGTCCAGATTCTTTTCCAGGAATTCAGGAAATGTAAAAGCTCGCCTCACGGAGGGCCCCAGGCAGGGAAGGATGTTCTGTGCCACGTTTGTTACCACTTTGTCCAGCACAAACTCCTTCAACTTTTTATGCAGTTGAACTTCTGCTGAAGTTGACCCACTCTGTTCAGGACCAAAAGGGGAAAATGATTACGCGCAATGGGGGTTCATCGTATTGATTGAATTCAGTTTGTGTGAATTCAAGGAGTTCTTTGGACAACGTTTTGGGAGCAGAGTTCCTCACCTGCTGCCTGTAGATAGGTGGCTCTTGGCCAAGAAACCACAGGTGCTGCAGATGCATCAAGAGAGGTTTACAAGAAACCAAACACCAGTTCTCAAGTCTGCACATTCTGTATCACAGTCCACGTCCATCCAGTTGTCTGGCAACCCCCATTACGTTACTGACTTGGCCATCCACTTAATACCCTAATCTTGAAGTTCCACTTTTGCTAAAATATATTGTGCCTTCAGCTGTAGGTTCAGTTCATTTTATGATTCCTTCTTTTGCATTTATGAGACAGTTATTGTAAAATCCCTTCAACTTTGCGAAGTAAGCAGCATAAGCCTTCTTTTGCAGGGAAATATAAAATAATTGCAATGAGAAACGTGTGTATAGTTCTCTTCAGACAAGTAACTTCCAGATTTTCTCTTCCTTGTATTGAAACATTAACAAAAGAGATACTGTAGAAAGATCTATTGGTGTAAACGTGCTTCTTTGCTGGCACTTTCAAGGAAAAGTTCAGTGATCGGCTGTTGTAACGTCTGCTGATGGCTGCACCTTGTTCCTTTGGTAGGATGGCTTCACCCCGTTGGCTGTGGCTCTCCAGCAGGGTCATGACCAGGTGGTCTCCTTGTTGCTGGAAAATGACACAAAGGGCAAAGTCCGGCTCCCAGCGCTCCACATCGCTGCACGCAAAGATGATACCAAGGCGGCTGCTTTGCTACTGCAGAACGACCACAATGCCGATGTGGAGTCCAAGGTTAGTTACGCAACATTTCTTCTTCTTCAAAGGACATGGATGGATGTGAGCTCTTCTTCTGCTGCTCCTTGACAGGAGTTTTGATCATGTAAGACATCGGTGTCCTATGCCGTGGCTTAATAAAAGCATTTTTTTTCCAAGTTAAATTTAACATTGAACTTGAGCACACAAGCCAATTGTAGTCAGCCAATTATAGCTTTTAATCTACCAGTTATTGCACATGTAGAAACAGCAGCACCAGGAGGTCTATGGAGTGTCAGGATTCCAGCAGTTACCCCCATTTAAATCACGGGTCTCGAGCCCAACTTCCAAGACTTAAAAAGGGTTTATTGGGAGTTAACATGTCCGGCACTGCCTGGGTGTAGCTGACTCTGAGACACATCATTCATTGTCCCCCTTGACCCTGGTTTTCCCCCCACCCCCTGGGTGTATCATAATTCATATTCTCCAATGGGACACCTCCATAGCCAAGAGTCATCAAACATGCTCTCCAGCTAGAATTTTGCAAGGCAGAAACTTCAGTCACCTAGTTACTATCTTTGAAAGTATTTAGGGAATGCAGTTTGGGTTTGCAAGCTGGCACATTGCTCTCCCCTCCCTTTCTGTTGGCAACTCTAAAAAAAAACCATAGAAATATTTTATGAGTTGACATGGCGATTCTCCATCATCCAGGTCATGGTTGTCTCAAAGGTGCTTTTCCATGAGAGGCAGAATCCTTTCAAGGAAAGAAAACCAAGGCAGTCCAGTTGCCATTTAGAAAAGCATCTGTGGGACAACAACACCTGGAGGTTTGTTCAGTTGACTGCTGCTCCAGAACTGGTGGACTTTTGATTTATAAGCACGTATGCTCTGTATCTGTATCTCAAAATTGTTGAAGGAAACATGCAACTGGCGGTGAGATGTCCTTCTCTATTTAAAGCCTTTGAGGTCCACCAAGGGGCTATTGCAGTCTTGAGTTTACTTATTCACTCTAGTGCAAAAGATGCATCCCAGGGGCTACCTGTGTGACCCCTACCTGTCTGAACCAAGGACTGGTTAGTCTTGTTTAGTTTTGAAAGGATAGGTCAACTGATAGGGCAAAATAGAGGCCTTTAAGATACCCGAGAAGCCCTTGAAGTACCTAATGTTCCTTCCCAAAATGGCCCTGGCCTGGCTTACTTTAGATCAGGGGTCTCCAACCTTGGCAACTTTAAGACCTGTGGATTTCAACTGCCAGAAATCCAGCTTTGTTGGCTGAGGAATTCTGGGAATTGAAGTCCATAAGTCTTAAAAGTTTCCAAGGTTGGAGACCCCTGCCTTAGATGTGGCCCTTGACACACTGAACGAAGCCTAGCACAGCTTCCACCCCACGGAAGGGACTCTCCTTTTCTTGTGGTTGTGTAAGAAATTGGCAGGACTCAAAATCAAGAAGCCTAGAACTAGAAGGCTGTTGTGGAACAGAGGAGACAGAGAGAGAGAAAGAAAGAGAGGGGGGGATTTTGATTTCTCCCAAGGGGCATTTACTTACATGTTTAACCATTTGTGTTTCTGCCGGTCAGCCCTGCTTTCCCCTCCTGTGCTTGTTTGTGATTTTATTTTAGCCTCATCTGGCCTTCACAAAGCTTTCTGCCCCATTATGGCCGTTGGAGAACTAACCATTCATTTCTCCCCCTTTCCTTTGCTTCCCAATGTGTTAACCTAGATGATGGTGAATAGAACAACCGAGGTATATCTCTATATCTATATCAAGTCTTCTTCTGTGTTTCAACTTTGAGTCTCTCTCTCTGCATCGTCGCTCTTCTTCTGCCACTCAGAGCTGCTGCTTCTTTTCTTCTTTCTCTTCTCTGCGCTGCCTTTTAGAGGAGTAGAGAGCGGCTTCCGTCTGAACCGAGGGTGGCATGTGCTGATGGGCTGGGGGGGCTGGGGGGCGGGGTCGTTGGGGTGACGGGGAATGGAGTGGAGGGGCAGGGTTTTCTGCAGCTGAGTCCCGTGCTTTTTAAATAAAGTGCCCCACGAGAGAGCTTCGGTGGAAGTCATGGTCTCCCCCAACTCCCGCCTCAGAGCCAGAAGCGATGTCCGGCCGGGTCTCCATTGCTGGGTCGAGACTTTATCTACTCCGTGCAAAGCTGCAGACATCTCTGGCCACCTCTGCACTCATGGACTGGCTCCTGCATGACACTTGGTTGTCGGCATCCACCAGAAGGGACGGATTCTTCCCAGGGACTCAGAAATGTCTGAGTTGGAGGCAGAGGGAGCATGGCTAAACCAGGCTTGTTGGACCATTTCGGAAGCGGATGGGTTCCCAACGAAATTTTCACTCGTGGTGGGAATGGACGGAATGGCTGCATGTTTTAGCATTTGTCAAAACAGGGGAACTTAAAACGAACAAACAAACACACCCAATCGCTCAAGTATCAGAACGACTCACTGAACATCTTTGTTTGGATGGGTAGTTTCTAATGAAATTGTAAGATTAATCCAGCCTGATTGCTCACAGTGGGAGACTTCACCTTAAATAGAATAAATTTTAAAAAAAATCCACCTCTTAGTCATTTCTTTTAAAATAGATTCTGGTGTTGTTTCAATTAGCACCTCTCTTCAATTTTTGGATAGTTAAAAATAGCCAGCAATTATTTTAGGAGACTTCTTTCTGAACTTTAGTAGGGAAATTTAAAAATATTTAACTGGTGAGGATGCTGAAATATTCATCCCAGATAGATATTTCCAAAAAGACACTGACTGAACAAACTAAATGGCAGGCATCATTTGCCTTGTATTAGTAGCATTTAGTATTAATTTATTATTATTATTATTATTTGTATTATTATTTGTATTAGTAGCATTTGAGGAGCCTTTGAGGGGTTAGAGTGCAGTACTGCAAGCTACTTCTGCTGCAGCCAGCTGCCTACAATTTGGCAGTTCAAATCCCACCAGGCTCAAGGTTGACTCAGCCTTCCATCCTTCCGAGGTGGATAAAATGAGGACCCAAATTGTTGGGGGCAAGAGGCTGGCTCTGTAAACCGCTTAGAGAGGGCCGTAAAGCACTATAAAGCGGTATATAAGTCTAAGTGCTATTGCTATTTAGTTTTCTTTTTTGAAATAGCCAAATACTTTTTCCTGCTTTTCCTCTCCCAAAATACGAGTAACATATTTTCTTCTGAGCTCTCCCAGCCTCCCCAGCCTCAGAGAGACCATTAAGCAAAACAGGGGTGAAAATTAGAATGTCCTCCCCATTTCGGGAACATGCATTATCGAAGCTCCTGGTCTTCCGTTTGAAAAAAAAAAATAACAATAATTGATCTTTTGCTGTGTATGTTGTGGTTGTTTCTCTTTATCTTTCAGAGTGGCTTCACTCCTTTGCACATAGCTGCTCACTATGGGAACATCAACGTAGCTACACTTCTGTTAAACCGTGGGGCGGCTGTGGACTTTACTGCCAGGGTATGTCACAATCCCTAGAAAAAACCGTCTATGCATGTATTCTGTTTGGAGCTGCTCCCTTGACCCAGAACCTTCTAAGCCTTTTGACTACAACCCCCGTCATCTCTTTTCAGTAAAAATTGTAAGCAGAGAAAGCTTCAGGGCCTAGTTTAGGACAGAGATCGAAGGCTGATTTGTTAAGACGGTTGGGTATTTGCATCCTATAACACGTTGGAGCATTTTCAAGAAAGGTTAAGAGGGATTTTTCAGATCTGGAGGTTCAGTTTCAAATCTTTGTTCCAGTCCCTCCTTGATTGCTTGTGCAGCTGATTAAGAAAAAAGAAAGAAAGAAAGAAAGAAACAGGTTCCCTCTAGTCTGGCTCTTGGGCAGAGGTGGTATTCAGCAGGTTTTGACCGGTTCTAGAGAACCGGTAGCAGAAATTTTGAGTAGTTTGGAGAACTGGCAAATGCCACCTCTGACTGGCCCTTCCTGCATCTATTCTCTGCCTCCTGAGTCCCAGCTGATCGGCTGGGTCTTCTTTGGTTGCCCTGCCCAGGAGAATGGAGCTGAAAAGCAGGTTGGTAGGGTGGGGAAGGAATGAAGATTTTGTAGTAACCTTCCCCTGCCACACCCACCAAACCACGCCCACCAAACCACACCACGTCCACCAAGCCACACCCACAGAACTGGTAGTAAAAATTTTTGAATTCCACCACTGCTCTTGGGGTACAATCATGGGGCTCTGTGACCAACTGAGCAGAAGTCACTCATCCCGCCGTGGAGGAAGAAGTGAAGGTTTCTTCTGCAGAATTAATGGTTCTGCTTGGATGGCAGTTGAGCTTTTGGTGTGTTTTTCTTCCCCTTTAGTGATGAGTCTTTTTGGGTTCACATCAAAGACAACTTCACTCTGAAGTGAGTCAGCACCAGACGAGCAGATAAAGATAGACTCTCATGCTACAAGCAGAGAGTCAGTTTCATTCCAGGGGAAGGGAGAACACCTCCTTGGAAAGGAGTCTAGTCCTTTCCTATCCCCCCTCTCACTCTTCTCAGCCAGAATGAAGCTTTGGCTAATGATAGAAGCACTGAAAGAGGCCTTCCATTGCAGTGGTGGGATTCAAAAATTTTTTACTACCAGTTTCAGTGGGCATGGCTAGGTGGCCATGATTAGGTGATTAGGTAGGTGTGGCCTTTTTTAAAATAGCAACACCCCACCCCATTTTTTGGCCTCAGAGAAGCCTCAGGGGAGGGGCCTTTTTGCTCCCAGAAGGTTCCCCTGGGGCTCAGGAAGGAAAAAAACAGCATAGGAGGGGCACACACTACCTATCCATGCTCTGTTTTGGGGCCTTCCTGGCTTCAGAGGAGTTTCTGGAGGGGCCTTTTTGCTCCCAGGAAGCCTCCCTGCGGCCCAGGAAGGCAAGAAATGGAGGGGGGGCATGTTCCCTCCATTTTTTGCTTTCCTGGGCCTCAGGGAAGCCTCCTGGAAGAAGCAGCAAGAAGTGAGGGGAATCCCAGCACAGCTGTTTGTAGGAACAGCTGATTGTCGGGAGGTTTAAAAAAAAAAGAAAAGAAATACCTTAAGGAGTGACTGTTCGGGCGAGCATCGGGCGGACGAAGTAAGCAGGCATTGGGTGGGAGGGACAAGCGAGTGAGCAGTAACTGGGCGACTGGGTTGGGGGCGTGGCCAGCCAGAAGTTACTACCAGTTCAGTGACCCATGCCAAATCCTTGCTACCGGTTCGCGTGAACCGGTTTGAACCGGCTGAATGCCACCACTGCTCCATTGGTTTAGAAGGCAGAGATGCCCTCGGGTCCAGCTGGCAATTGCATCGATTAATGCTTTCTTGGTGGTGTGATAGATGTGCTTCGCTCCTGCTGCCTTCCAGGAAGTTTTTGTGCAGCTTCCCAAGATATAATACAAACATTTTAAAAAAAAATAGCATGATGTCCTGAATCACCAAGAGAGCTTTCTGGCTGAGCCCCTACCGCAATGGTGCCAGCTCAGCACTTGGGCCTGTGCCAAGGCCACAGTGAAAATAATCAAGAGCCACCTGGTATTGGGGCCCAGGGGTTTCTCATACCCTGGGAGAACTGTCCCTGAGATCCCGTGTGCAGGGCATGAGACCCCTTCCTACCAGCTGTGGTTGCTGATGGCTCTTCCTATGCTGATTAGAAGGGGAAAGGAGAAGGCAGGAAAACAGAAACTGGCCAGGGAACTCTGCTGCTCATGCTTGAAATCCCTGCAGAAGAGAGATTTATTTTCCTCCCTTCCCCCCTCCCCCTCCCTCCCCGTCTTCCGCAGAAGTCCTCCAGGAAGGGAAGAGGCAATTTAAAATGGTACAAGAATGAGCACCTTGAGAGTCCCAGCATTGGGAAAAAGATTCTATCCAGGTGAAATGCAAAGGCTGTTTCTTTTTTCCTCTGCAGAATGACATCACTCCCCTCCATGTAGCATCCAAAAGAGGGAACACTAACATGGTAAAGCTGTTACTTGACAGAGGAGCCAAAATTGATGCCAAAACAAGGGTAAGGTTCTTTTATTACTTTGCATTGCAAATCAGTCCGGGACAATATGGTCAGTTCTGCCATCTTCATCTCCAAGCGTCATCATTAGTGCAGTGCTTGTACACCATTGACTCTTGCTGGTTTATATATATTGAGGCTGATTATAAAACCATTAACCCCCCCCCCCACATCAAAGCATTCACCTTCTCAGCATTCACCCAGCCACATTGCACACCAAATGAGGGCAAGTTCTCTTTCACTGCCCTGGACAGAGCAAGCTCTAAGAACAGGGGTGGGATTCTACCTGGTTGGACCGGTTCTATATAGAACCAGTTGTTACAATTCTGCGCAGTTCAAAGAACTGGCAAATCATGCCACTAGCTGGTCCCACCTTCCCCATCTGCCCACTCATTCCTTACCTGGCATGCATGCCATTCAACTTGCCTGCCTTCGCCTAATTTTTGGTAAGTTCCTATTTTTCCTTCTCTTCCCCCTCCCCCCCCCATCCCGACCACCAGCTGTTCTGATTACCAGCTGTGCTGGGAGATTTAAATTAGCTAGAAAGCAGGAAATGGTTGAATTTCTTGCTTTGTAGCTAATCTAAAAGCAGAGCTGAACTTTCCTTAGGACTGAAGCTTCTATTTTTCAGTGAAGACTCAGGTAGCAGATTGCAGAAAGATAGATCTCTGAGTGAATCTGTGATTCTGTGAGCAACTTAATCTGCCTGCCTGCTTTGCCTCTGATTTTGGGTAAAAGTTGCTCTTTTTTAAAATAAAAAATTAAATACATGTAAAATGCATGGTGTGTTGTGAATTAATTTTATAAGTTTGCTTGCTAGCAAATTTTATGAGTTTGCTTGCAAACAAATTTTATGTGACAGACTCAGGAAGCAGATTGCAGAAAGAGTTCTGAGTGAATCTGTGATTCTGCGAGCAACTCAAATCTGCCTGATTTTGGGTAAAAGTTTCTCTTTTTTTTAATAAAAAATTCAATATTTACATGAATATTTACAATATTTACATACAAGCCATGCCCGGCCAGTCACGTGACCACCATGCCATGCCCAGTCAGCAAGCCACACCCAGTCATGTGACCACCCAGTCACGTGACCACCAAGCCACACCCACAAATTAGGCCATGCCCACAGAACCGGTTGTTAAGAAATTTGAATCCCACCCCTGTCTAAGAAGGAGAGAGATTTCAGAAGAAAAACATAAGAGTGAGCTGGTCAGAGAGGAAGTGGCATCCACTCCTAGGGTTGCATACCAGCATGGCCTCCTGTGGAGGATGGGTTTCCTCCCCTTGCAGGAGACATTGAATGTGGTTCTTCCAGCCCTGCCCCCACTTTGGGCCATGAGAGTTGCTTCTTTGGAGATGGCCCAAACTCTTCTGCTCAAACCCAAGATCTCCTTAATCCAGGCTTTCTTCTGAGAGGGACCAGGGAGAGCTTACCTGCAGGACGTAAGCTCCACAACTTCCTTGCAATTGGCACAGAAAGGGACATAGTATTTAGATGGAGGTCCCACGGATGTCTGGTGGGAGCCTTTGCTATATCTTTTGACAGCAACTTCTACCAGTTGTGCCTTGTCTCCAGGACTTCCGGTTCTCTGCTTCCATTATTCATTGCTCTTGTGACTCTGGAGGGAGGTTTCCCACAATGTGCCTTGGACCCCATGTATGATTTATTCCCGTCTCCCGGGGTCTCTTTTTCTTTGGGAGCAGCACCCTGATATTCTCACACTTTGGCATTTGAGATACAACAGGATCTTAACAATAAATAAGATTGCCCTCACTAGATGTGATGTCAATGACTACAGCAATAATGCCACTTTTTCCCCCTGTCTAAAAGATGCTCCCCAGCATATCAGGTGGTTAATGGAGCACACTGTGCACTCAGAGAATCATCAAAGCTGCTTTGAAAGCACTTCCCCAAAAATGTGCGGAAAAGAAGTGATTGATGTGGCTTAAATAAGTAAAAGAGGTGAAGTGACAGCTAAATAACATGTTGTATAGATCTTGTTTATGGTGCTGGCATTCCAGAATGTCATTTTCTCTTCATTATTGTACTGATGGCTCCTCATATTTTTCTGGTGTTTATTTGGCTGGTTTTAGAACCTCTTTGACATGGCGTTCAGGTGATCCTATCTTGTCTTAATAAATTGGCCTATGAATAGCTCTTCTGCCCACGCATTTATCCTCATCTCCCTTCCTTTTGTGGGTGGAACAAGCAAAGCACAAAGTCCCAAATTAGCTGGAGTTGCTTTGATCAGTCCAGTGTGGCTCTGGAGATGGTTTTCTCCAGGCAGTGCCTGCTCTTTCAGTGAGACCCATATCCTAGGGAATATTGCCATCTGGGGCCACAAATGCAAGCTGTCGTGGCCCCCCTTTTTAAGAACAGAGATTAGGTCACCTCCTTCTAGGAAGCACTTATAGGAATGAGTGGCAGTGGCATACAAGCAAAACACTGAAATGAAATGGTTAAGATCTGGTTTTGATCTGAAGGGCATTTGGGATGGATGAGTTGCAAGTGCTTTTGGGTAGAAGTCATGCTGCTGGTTGATTCTGTTTCCTGCAATTGTGGTTATTTGGTTAGCTTTCGTCATGTGAATGTTGTTATATTTTAACCTGGTGACTAAGGCAAAGATATAAACCACTCATACTCACTGTTACCTGGAGCATGTGAGCTCTCAGTAAACAAAAACACCTGGAGGAACCAAAGAACAAGAAAGTCCTCTAAAGCAGGGCTCTCCAACCTTGGCAACTTTAAGCCTTCTAGACTTCAACTCCCAGCTTTGCTGGCTGAGGAAGTCTGGGAGTTGAAGTCCACAAGTCTTAAAGTTGCCAAGGTTGGAGAGCCCTGCTCTAAAGGTCTGATGAAGCTATTGAGTCCTGCTTCCCTTCTCAGGATTTTTGGCTCTGTGGTACTTTCAGGTTTAAACGGAGCTTAGGAGAATGATGGGCTTGATGTGTTGTGCAGCCATTGAATGACGTGATGGGAAATATGAGTGCTCAGTCTCATAGACCAAGGCTACGGGTAAAATATGCCTCAACTGTGAAGTAAAGCGGTGTAAGTGCTTGGCCTGTCACAAACTGCCCCAGCCATCTTAAAGAAAGTGACGTGCTGTCTTGGAAGAACATTGTGAGAATGTTCTTTGCCAAGGAGCAAAAAAAAAAACCAAATAAATATCAGCTAAATAGGAGAAAGCAGGACCTTCCTGAGCTTGAAGATAGCTGCGTGAAGCACACTAAGTTGTGGTTTTTTGAATTTGGGAGTTTTTTGAGGTAGTTTTGGAAATGGTGACTTCTTCATGAATCCCATGGAGTTCCTGAAGCAAAACCTTGGGGGAGATGATGTGTTGTCAAACCTCAGAAATTCAGGGATCGGGTTTGAGCAGTTTGGAATGATTTACCTTTCCAAAAAAAACCCAATATTCTTGGTTGTTTCTAATTAATGCATAGATGAGTTGTATAGAACAAACATTATCCTTTCACCATTTGCAGTTCCTGAGGATTCTATGACAAGATGCATAGATTGAGTCATCTGAATGAGAACCTGCAGCAACTTTCCCAATGTGTAAAAACTAGGTTTTCTTGCTTTAAGAATCAGGGCTTGAGGGTAAGAACTCAAGAATCAGGGCTTGAGGGTAACTGTGGTTAGGGAGGAAAGGTGTTCATCCTGGAAGGAAAAGTCCCTCCTGCTAAGGAGAGCAGGTGAGGTTGAGTGAGACCCTCAGATGAAGAACTTTGCGTGGGATCTGTTCTTTGTGTTTCATAAAATTGTTCTCCAAGGCTTTTCCTGGAAATGCCTCATTCAGAAATGAGTTTAAAGACAGTCGGGGTTTGTTATGGTGGGGTTTGAAGTGACTACTTTACAAGATTGGACTCGAAATATATCAATTCTGAAGTATCATTCAGAATATGTAGGAGGGAAAGACCAAGAAGAACTTCATCTGGGAAAGGAAGCTATATTTTCTTCTATGCATAGCAATAGCACTTAGACTTATATACTGCTTTATAGTGCTTTCCAGCCCTCTCTAAGCAGTTTACAGAATCAGCCTATTGCCCCCAACAATCTGGGTACTGCATTCTAACTGCTGGGAGGGAGGGAAGGAAGGAAGGAAGGAAGGAAGGAAGGAAGGAAGGAAGGAAGGAAGGAAGGAAGGAAGGAAGGAAGGAAGATAGCAATAGCACTTAGATTTATATACCACTTTATAGTGCTTTCCAGCCCTCTCTAAGCAGTTTACAGAATCAGCCTATTGCCCCCAACAATCTGGGTACTGCATTCTAACTGCTGGGAGGGAAGGAAGGAAGGAAGGAAGGAAGGAAGGAAGGAAGGAAGGAAGGAAGGAAGGAAGGAAGGAAGGAAGGAAGGAAGGAAGGAAGGAAGATAGCAATAGCACTTAGATTTATATACCACTTTATAGTGCTTTCCAGCCCTCTCTAAGCAGTTTACAGAATCAGCCTATTGCCCCCAACAATCTGGGTACTGCATTCTAACTGCTGGGAGGGAGGGAAGGAAGGAAGGAAGGAAGGAAGGAATAGCAGATTTATATACCGCTTTATAGTGCTTTCCAGCCCTCTCTAAGCAGTTTACAGAATCAGCCTATTGCCCCCAACAATCTGGGTACTGCATTCTAACTGCTGGGAGGGAGGGAAGGAAGGAAGGAAGGAAGGAAGGAAGGAAGGAAGGAAGGAAGGAAGGAAGGAAGGAAGGAAGGAAGGAAGGAAGGAAGATAGCAATAGCACTTAGATTTATATACCACTTTATAGTGCTTTCCAGCCCTCTCTAAGCAGTTTACAGAATCAGCCTATTGCCCCCAACAATCTGGGTACTGCATTCTAACTGCTGGGAGGGAAGGAAGGAAGGAAGGAAGGAAGGAAGGAAGGAAGGAAGGAAGGAAGGAAGGAAGGAAGGAAGGAAGGAAGATAGCAATAGCACTTAGATTTATATACCACTTTATAGTGCTTTCCAGCCCTCTCTAAGCAGTTTACAGAATCAGCCTATTGCCCCCAACAATCTGGGTACTACATTCTAACTGCTGGGAGGGAGGGAAGGAAGGAAGGAAGGAAGGAAGGAATAGCAGATTTATATACCGCTTTATAGTGCTTTCCAGCCCTCTCTAAGCAGTTTACAGAATCAGCCTATTGCCCCCAACAATCTGGGTACTGCATTCTAACTGCTGGGAGGGAAGGAAGGAAGGAAGGAAGGAAGGAAGGAAGGAAGGAAGGAAGGAAGGAAGGAAGGAAGGAAGGAAGATAGCAATAGCACTTAGATTTATATACCACTTTATAGTGCTTTCCAGCCCTCTCTAAGCAGTTTACAGAATCAACCTATTGCCCCCAACAATCTGGGTACTGCATTCTAACTGCTGGGAGGGAAGGAAGGAAGGAAGGAAGGAAGGAAGGAAGGAAGGAAGGAAGGAAGGAAGGAAGGAAGATAGCAATAGCACTTAGATTTATATACCACTTTATAGTGCTTTCCAGCCCTCTCTAAGCAGTTTACAGAATCAGCCTATTGCCCCCAACAATCTGGGTACTGCATTCTAACTGCTGGGAGGGAGGGAAGGAAGGAAGGAAGGAAGGAAGGAAGGAAGGAATAGCAGATTTATATACCGCTTTATAGTGCTTTCCAGCCCTCTCTAAGCAGTTTACAGAATCAGCCTATTGCCCCCAACAATCTGGGTACTGCATTCTAACTGCTGGGAGGGAAGGAAGGAAGGAAGGAAGGAAGGAAGGAAGGAAGGAAGGAAGGAAGGAAGGAAGGAAGGAAGGAAGGAAGGAAGGAAGGAAGGAAGGAAGATAGCAATAGCACTTAGATTTATATACCACTTTATAGTGCTTTCCAGCCCTCTCTAAGCAGTTTACAGAATCAGCCTATTGCCCCCAACAATCTGGGTACTGCATTCTAACTGCTGGGAGGGAGGGAAGGAAGGAAGGAAGGAAGGAAGGAAGGAAGGAATAGCAGATTTATATACCGCTTTATAGTGCTTTCCAGCCCTCTCTAAGCAGTTTACAGAATCAGCCTATTGCCCCCAACAATCTGGGTACTGCATTCTAACTGCTGGGAGGGAAGGAAGGAAGGAAAGAAGGAAGGAAGGAAGGAAGGAAGGAAGGAAGGAAGGAAGGAAGGAAGGAAGGAAGGAAGGAAGGAAGGAAGGAAGATAGCAATAGCACTTAGATTTATATACCACTTTATAGTGCTTTCCAGCCCTCTCTAAGCAGTTTACAGAGTCAGCCTCTTGACCCCAACAATCTGGGTCCTCATTTTACTGACCTTGGAAGACAGAAGGCTGAATCAACCTTGAACTTGGTATGATTTGAACTGCCATATTTCAGGCAGCCAGCAATCAGCAGAAGTGGCCTGCAGTACTGCACTCTAACCACCGGGCCACCGTGGCTCATAAGCTGGAATAAATATTTATTGAACCATTATCCTATGATATTGGCAAATGTGACTTCTTGATTCTGTTTTAATAAGTAAAAAATATACAGTAATTAAGATGTAGCTTTCTTCCTGGACACTACTCTGCAGGCATTAAACGTGACTGTTTTTGTGGGCTTCCTCCCCAAAAGAGCTGTAATTTTATTCCCTTCAGGATGGCCTAACACCTCTGCATTGTGGAGCCCGAAGCGGCCACGAACAAGTGGTGAGGATGCTGCTCGACCGCGGAGCCCCTCTTCTTTCCAAAACGAAGGTAATGTTGTGGAGCTCAGGATCTGAGGGAGTCATAGACTCCAAAGTCTGCCATTAGGTTCGTCTAGAGTTTGGCTGAATATATCATTAGAGTTTGGCTGAATATATCATGATTGGAAATCCACCACCTCAACCAGTGGTGGGATTCAGCCAGTTTGCGCTACTTCGGGAGAACCGGTTGTTAACTTTCTGAGCAGTTTGATGAACTGGTTGTTGGAAGAAATCATTAGGGTAGAGAATCGGTTGTTAAATTCTTTGAATCCCGCCACTGACTTTAACCCATGGTTTCCGTTGTTTTCCAGCTTAGGAATAGCCTTGCAATTAGGTGGGACGGGTAATGCTTTTTAGAGTTCTCAGGGTGATTCTTGGTCTACGTTATTTTGGTTTCTCATAGCAAAAACTCTGTAGCTCAGGCTAGAACTTCTGCACCCATTTTCCAGTTGGAAAATAGGGCAGTTGTAGAACTCACGGCAGATTCCTTGATTCCTTGGTTCATCGTAAGACTCAGCACGGTGTTTTAGTTTTTTAAACAGAAACATGCTGCTTTCTCTCTTTTCTGCCTAAACCTGTGAGCAGGTGAGGATGAAAGGACTTCAAGCATGTAAGACAGATAGATGCCTATTGATATTCAGTATATTTTTCTTCCTGTCTCAGGTGAAAATTTATTTCAAACAGGATTTTCAGGTTCTGTCAGTGTTTGGCCAGAGATTAATCAAGCAATGAATCAGCAAACAGCTAGAGGCAAACAAAATCATAACCAAAAGCCAACATGGGTTTGTCAAAAACAGATCATGCCAGATAAACCTTATTGCATTAGTTGAGAAAGTGACAAAATTTATGGACCAGAGGAATGCTGTGGGTATAATTTACTTGGACTTCAGTAAGTCTTCTGATAAAGTAGACCACAGCCTAGTTACTTGATAAGATAGAAAAATGTGGGTTAGAAAGCATCATCACCAGATGGATTTGTAACATGGAGGGAAGTATGCAATAGGATGCCCCAAGGCTCTGTTTTAGGCCCAGCACTCTTCAACATTTTCATCAATGATTTATATGAGGGGATAGATGGGGAACTCATCAAATTTGCAGATGATACTTAGCTGGCAGGAATAGCCAACACTCCAGAAGATAGGCTTAAGATACAGAAGGATCTTGACAGACTTGAACATTGGGCACTATCTAACAAAATGAAATTCAATGCTGAAAAAAGTACGGTTCTACATTTAGGCAAGAAAAATCAAATGCACAGGTATAATACAGGTGGTACCTTGTTAGTAGTAACTGTGAGAAGGATCTTGCTATATCACTTAAATATGACCCAGCAGTGTGATGCAAAAAAGCCAACATAGTTCTAGACTGCTTTAACAGAGGAATAGGATCAAGATCATGTGAAATGTTAATACCACTTTATAATATCTTGGTAAGACCACACGCGGAATACCGCATCTAGTTTTGATCACCACGATGTAAAAAAGATGTTGAGACTCTAGAAAGAATGCAGAGAAGAGCAACCAAGTTGATTAAGGGACTGGAGGCTAAAACATATAAAGAATGATTGCTGGGATTGTTTAATGAAAAGAAGGACATGGTAGTAATGTTCCAATATCTCAGGGGTTGCCACAAAAAGAGAGTCAAGCTATTCTCCAAAGCAGGGATCTCCAACCTTGGCAACTTTAAGACTTATGGACTTCATCTCCCAAAATTCCTTAGCCAAGTTTGCTGGTTGAGGAATTCTGGGAGTTGAAGTCCACAAGACTTAAAGTTGCCAAGGTTGGAGACCTCTGTTCTGTTACAATCCTTCTCTCTGTCAACATTTTGATCTGCAATGCCTTGTGATTAATTTGACTGTTTTCTGATAAACATTTCCCTCTATCACGGGCAAACAGTTTGAGAAGCCTAAATTATGTTATTATTTATTAAATTTCTATACTACCTAAATCTCGATATCTCTGAGAGGTTCACAAGTAAAAAGCATTAAAAAAATAATTTAACAATAGATGAAAGAACAAGGAAGGGCAAATAGCAAAACCCAGACAGGAGCCAAAAACAGATGCAGAATCCTGGGCAAAGAACCAGGACTTCCAAGCTTTAGCCAGGCCCAAGTACAACTTTTGGGGGGGCCAAGCAGCTTGCAGTAATTCTATCCACCCAATTTGGATTTGATTTCCCATGTCATTCTGTCTCTCAAGCCAGAAGGGATTCAAAGCAGATTGTGGTACAAAATTGGGCATCAGTTGTACAAAGAAGAAAGGGAGGTTTGGGTTGAGTTTTTGTCAAGTCCTCCTATAGGTTGGAAGTCATGCTTGCACCTCATTCTTAGGTGTTTGGCCTTCGGTCTTCTTCGTCCAGTGGAGAATCCTAAAGCTGTATTTTCTATTTGCTTCAGCCGAGGTGTCTAGAAAAGCTCAGATAAACTGTAAGCTTGTTTTCTTAAGGAATTCCTAAAATGGCATTTTCTTTGTTTTTCAAAACATACATTGAATCTGTGTTTACTAGTGTGTGGATTTGATTCCAAAATGGTCTTTTTTAAAAAAAATTCTCACATTGCCTTAAGGTGCTGAAGCAGCAGAATTCAGCTTAGTATGGATTTGGCCATGACTCACTTTAAGTCATCATGGCCCTTGTTTTTACTCTTCTCCGGTCATTACTTTTGGCGCAAGCAAATGGCTGCTAACAAGAAAAAGGAGATGCTAGTCAATTTTGAAGGAAAAGGTCATGGAGAACATCTTGCGTCCTTCACCTTTTCTGGTACTTTCAGTTGTGTTTCCTTAGAACCAGGATTTCTACAGTTTGTCTGGTCACCCCAAGCCAAGGGTCCTCAAACTTGGCAACTTTAAGACTTGTGGACTTCAACTCCCAGCTATGCTGGCTGATGAATTCTGGAAGTCTTAAAGTTGCCAAGTTTGGAGACTTCTGCCCAAGCGATGGTAGTATCAGGAAGTCTTCTGAAGATCCTCTCCTGTCTCAGTAGATGGCACCCTTGGCCCAATTTAGTTTAGGCTTGGAAGCTAAGCAGGGTTAGCTCTTCGGCTCTTGCAGGAAGCTCAAGCCAAATTCACAGGAAGGAGAAGCTGTTTTGAAACCCTTCAGATTATAATGCTTTTTTTTACAAGTTTTTACAGTAATTTTGTTTGGACAAAAGTGGATATGAGGGATGCAGGATACCTCTTTTTCTGGTAAATCCGAATACCAAGCATGGGAATGTGTATGAACTTGGCTATTTCCTCTCTTATCAAACCATTAACTCACAATCACTTTAAATTGTGGCTCTCTCACCAGGATTGTCATAAAATGGTGCTCAGTATCAAAGAGAAATTCTTAGCATCTCTCATATGGAAAGCTCTGTTGGCTATCTAATCTGCAGTTGTGGGCTTCATATATCATTCAAGGAAATGCTGCTCCATTTAGTCTTCAAGAGATGCATCCAGAAGGCCTTCTCTGCAACCATTGGCTTTTTAAAAAGATCCATATCTAGAGATCTGTGCAATGTAACTTTAGATTGTTTACATTCCACTGCTGGGGATATTTTGGATGCAGGTCTTTCTGGGTGGGGGGAGGCTAAAGGTTTTCATTTAAATACAGGGTTCTTACTTGGTGAAAAACAACCCTGTGGTTTAAAACAGGGGTCTCCAACCTTGGCCACTTTAAGACTGGTGGACATCAACTCCCAGAATTCAGCAAAGCTGGCTGGGTGGACTTCAACTCCCAGCAAAGCTGGCTGGGAAATTCTGGCAGTTGAAGTCCACTGGTCTTTAATGTGACCAAGGTTGGAGATCCCTGACTTAAAATATTAGAAATCTATTCCTGCCTTGGCCTTATTTAGTGAAAAGGTCTCTAGCTTCCAAGTTAAGCACTTCTTCTACCAGTGTAAACATTTCTTTCTTTTTCCTTTTCCTGAGATTACTTTGAAGGTCCCATAGATGTGTTGCTTTCGTAAGATAAGAATCACAGCCCATTGAAAGGGTTTGTTTGAGCCTCTCCCTATAAACACCCATCCAGCTGAGCTGCTAGACAAGAACCAGATGTTAGTCTTGTCTTCCTTTTCCAGAGGTGGGCTTCTTACTCTGCATTCCCCCTGCCCCCTTTCTACTTCTAGAATGGCTTGTCTCCATTGCACATGGCGACCCAAGGAGACCATCTCAACTGCGTTCAGCTCCTGATTGAGCACCACGTACCGGTGGATGATGTCACCAACGACTACCTGACAGCGCTTCATGTAGCCGCTCATTGTGGCCATTACAAGGTTGCCAAGGTTTTGTTGGACAAGAAGGCAAATCCTAATGCCAAAGCACTGGTGAGCATACAGGGGGTCCCTCTCCTCTCTCCCCCCGCCCCCCATTTACCAGCTAAGTTGGGTCTGAGTTGGGAGGGCAAAAAACATTGCAATAGCAGTACGGTTCAACAGAAGAGGCTGTGGACTTCCTTAGAGGGTTTATTAATTAATTAATAATGTATTATAAGGGGAGGATGGGAGGAAGGAATTGGTTTCATTTTGTTGCTGATGTTGTGATTATGTTAAAAATTCTTCATCATAGTCATTCTTTTATCACTCTGAAAAATCACTGTAGCTGAAGAAAGAAATCTATGAATAACCTGATTGGGTTTTTTTTTAACAAAAGCCTTTTTTTAACAGTTCTGTTTTTTTTTTTTTCGTTTTTTTTTTACTCTAAATCAGGGCTCTTCAAACTTGGCAAGTTTAAGACTTGTGGACTTCAACTCCCAGAATTCCTCCTCCAATCATGTTAGCTCAGGATTTCTGGGAGTTGAAGTCCACAAGTCTTAAACTTACCAAGTTTGAAGGCCCTTGTGATAGATGATGGATAGATGATAGATACATACATAGATAGATAGATGATTGATTGATAGATAGGTAGTTAGGTACAGGGGGAGAGAGAGAGAGAGAGATGATAGATAGATAGATAGATAGATAGATAGATAGATAGATAGATAGATAGATAGATAGATAGATAGATAGATAGATAGATAGATAGATAGACGGACAGACGGACGATAGGTGATAGATCAGGGGTCTTCAAACTTGACAGCTTTAAGACTTGTGGACTTTAGCTCCCAGAATTCCTCCTCCAGTCATGTTAGCACAGGAATTCTGGGAGTTGAAGTCCCCAAGTCTTGCCAAGTTTGAAGACTCTTGTGATAGATGATGGATAGATGATAGATGCATACATAGATAGATGATAGGTAGGTAGGTAGGTAGGTACGGAGAGAGAGAGGGATGATAGATAGATAGGTGATAGGTGATTGATCAGGGGTCTTCAAACTTGACAGCTTTAAGACTTGTGGACTTCAGCTCCCAGAATTCCTCCTCGTCCGAGTCCCAGATCCCTCGTCCGAGTCCTTCCGAGACTCCAGGATTGGCCTATGTTCCTCCCCGCTGTCCAACTCTGTGCCAGCTCCGCAGGCTGCCAGTGGACCACAACATAGCTAGCCCCAGATGGGATGTAGAAAAATAGCCCTTGGCAGGAAGAGAGACCTTTGGCACGTACAATCAGACAATTTCCTGATGATGTTGAGGATAGTGTTGGTGATGACGTGGAGAACAAAAGAGTCTTTCCATTCAGCTAGACTAGACAACGACTCTGAAAGTATCTGATTTTTTTCCCCTCCAGTTGAGAAGGTAGCTGAAGTATTTTTTTTCCAAGGTGAGACCTAGTTCTGTCGGTTGCTTTTAAAATAAGCAGCTGATGCTACTTCGACTAGTTTAAAAATTTATCGTCAACATCTAAGCCAATGCTGTGAGCAGCAATACATGGATTTTTTGGTAGTCAGGAAATCCTTCTTTTAAAAAAATCATGTTGCAGTTACACTAATGCAGTTGTGTGCTAAACTGTACATCTATTTCTTTTCTTTGGGCCACATTTATCATTAGCATTTTGGCAAGGACGATGAACTGTTTTCACCAGCTTATATGACACCGCCATGGTGTTTACTGAAGGGGTTGAACTAGGACTGTTTCAACTCCTACCCTCAAAACGATGCTATAGAGCACTGCACATCAGAATAACTAGACACAAGGACAGATTTTTCCCGAACGCCATCACTCTGCTAAACAAATAATCCCTCAACACCATCCAACTATTTACAAAGTCTGCACTACTATTACTATTAATCTTCTTATCAAGCCTTATCACCCATCCCTTCCCACTTGTGACTGTATGACTGTAACTTTGTCACTTGTATCCTTAGGATTTATATTGACTGTTTCCTAGTATGATTTGATTGCTTGTTGTACCCTATGACTATTATTAAGTGTTGTACCTGTTGATTCTTGACTCTTGACGAATGTATCTTTTCTTTTATGTACACTGAGAGCATTTGCACCAAGACAAATTCCTTATGTGTCCAATCACATTTGGCCAATAAAGAATTCTATAAAATGATGATCAATAATGAAGGAGTGAGAGACCCCATTTCAAACTCACCTTCCATCATGGGAGCTTCTGGGGAGGAGGATTTTTCAGGGCCCCATCCCTCTCTCCCAGCCCAACCTACCTCACCTTTGTGTGGGGATAAAATGGACATCCTGAAGTCAACTGCCTTGAACTCCTGAAGAAATAGAAACAAACAAATCATAATAAATGAAGCTTAGCTGTCGTACAATATCAAACGGGATAGATAAATTTCGCAAACAATACTAGGGGATTTTTATAATGCTTTCCAAAATTTTCAGAATGGTTTCACGCCTCTTCACATTGCCTGCAAAAAGAACCGAATTAAAGTGATGGAACTTCTGCTGAAACATGGAGCGTCCATTCAAGCTGTCACAGAGGTAAGGTATCTTTGAAGTTATGGCCAGGTTAAGTTGAATAAGCCACATTTCAGCCGTGGAGCACAAGAGCTCAGAATGCCAAAAGGGATTCTCAGTAAACACGATCACCATCTTCTATTGCCTTGGTTAACATTTTTGCCTGCTAATTTTAAGAAAACAAAGTCCTTTGCCAAAATCTTGGCATTCATCAATTACTCAGAAGAGCTGTATCCAAAGTTGACCCAGAAAAGGCCGTGTCCTCCATGTCCTTAGGTAATGGAGACACAACAGTTTGAGCTGGAGTAAAAGAATTTAGCTCAATGTGCACCCTGAATTTTTAAGATAGCTTTTACTGCCATCAAACCAAAATAGAAAAAGTAAACTCTCATTCCCACATAGGGGAAGTGGAATATTGCATGCTAAATGATGCACATAAACATACGAGTGTGCTCTGGCCTAAAATGTTTGACTTTGATCTGCTTACGTGGCCCTTTTCAACTTCTGGTTTCTGCATTTCTACACTCAACTTGTTCTGAACTATAGAAAATACACCTTCTGGGGTGCTGGGCAGAGGTGGTATTCAGCCGGTTCTGACCGGTTCTGGAGAACCGGTAGCGGAAATTTTGAGTAGTTCGGAGAACCGGCAAATCCCACGTCTGACTGGCCCTGCCCCCATCTGTGCTCCGCCTCCCATTGAGTCCCAGCTGATCGGCTGGGTCTTCTTTGGTTGCCCTGCACAGGAGAAAGGAGCTGGAAAGCAGGTTAGTGGGATAGGGAAGGCATGGGGATTTTGCAGTATATCCTTCCCCTGCCATGCCCCCCAAGCCACGCCCACAGAACTGGTAGTAAAAAATTATGAATCCCACCACTGGTGCAGGGGGTTTTGCAATCTGTGCATGCAGAGTACAACGGAAGATTTTTTCCAAACCTAAGTAGATGCGCAGGATGCGGCCTTTGTGTCAAACTAATGTGTTTTGAACTTGCCACAAGGTGATTTTGTAATATTGGCAACAGCTAGCCTTGTATATTTTGGAGCCACCAACCATCAGGTGTCCCAAACAGCTCAGCCCTTAAGCATTCGGTCCTCGGTGTGCTCTGCTACGGCTTTGTTCATATTATGCCAGCCCAGGAATGGTTCTTTTCTTCTCTCTGCTCCTTTTCTAGTCGGGTTTGACTCCGATCCATGTTGCTGCCTTCATGGGACATGTCAATATTGTTTCACAGCTGATGCACCACGGAGCTTCTCCCAACACAACCAATGTGGTAAGTACTAGGGTGGACTTTTCATTACTGGGCAGCCCCGGTGGCCTCTTCCTCCTCTCCATCTCCCTTGGCTGGGCTGTTTTTCTAGGCAGAGATAATGACCTTGTCTGGAACCACAGTTTTGAACCTCCAATGGTTGGTTTTTCTGCCAACTGGCAGAAAACACTATCTTTTGCGTTCTCCCAGCTGGATTTCAGAAGAGAGAAGATCTTTCCTTGAGACCTTTCTTGTCCTCCTTGTTCTACCTGCAGCTCCCCTGTTGAGATTGTCCATCCCTGATCTTCACAGATGCCCCACCCCTGGGGAGAGATTGACAAGGCTCCAAGCTTTCAGGGGTGCTGAAAAAGACAGAAAAGGGACAGCACAAGCTAGTCAGTTCTCTGTAAAGTTTCCAAACAGTGGCGTTTTGCATAGGAAGCCATCACCCAGAAGTGACATTGTTTGACCAGAATTAATCACTCTCTGATATATCCAGGCAACAATGAAGTGAATGTGAAGGCTTTATTTTCCCTTCTCCTCCCCTGGGCTACGAAGAGATGGATCCTGCAGCATTTCTCTTGCTAAGTCTTAGCCAAGTTTCTTTTTTATCCTGATTTGTGCCACAGGAAGAAGGTGTGTGCATGATCACCTCTAGTCGGTGGGAAAGTCTCTATTTCTTGAATGTCATTTTGAGGCAACTCTTGTCTATGGAGCTGATCCCAATCAAACTAGAGCGCTTTTCAATCCCCAAAGGAGGAGGAGAAGCTTTAAAAACCAGAGTGGTTTGGAGCAGATCTGTTCTCCCAAAGCTGGCCAGAGAAGTCATGTTTTTGTTTTGCTATGGTCTGCCACAGGTCATTCTTCGCTAGGCTCAGTGCCACAAGGAGGGATCCACAGTCACAGAAAAACAGGCAAACTCAGCACAAACTGTGCTATGGGCAGGATTTGCTTTTAACTGTGGCAAACTATGGCCAACTCACCAAACATGACACTTCCCTTTTCAGTTTCTTGCTGTCCTTGTGTTCTGACCCAAGCCTTGTTCAAATTAAACAAACACAAATTGCGTATAAAAGCAAACCTTTTTTAATGCGGTGCTGGGAATTCGGTGCATTCCCAGCCAAGAAACATTTAAACCTGTTTGTCCGATATCAAAAGCAAGCCCTTTCAAGGTTGCAAAGGGCTGTCAAGAACAGAAGACTAATTACTGATTAAATATCCACCGACAAAAGTTTCAAAAACAAACCAGAGTAAGCAGGGCTTCAACGAGCACTGCGAGTCTAAAGAATTTCTTTGCTTCCTGCAAAGAACACATCCCCAAGGGCTGGTTTTTATCCCTTCCAGACTTCTCCCGAGTCGCCCGTGCTGCTCTTTCCTTTGAGCAGCCCTGCACACACACGCACTGGGCACAGGCTCCCCGGGGTCCTCTGCGTCACTGCTTCCAGTCCTGGCCCCATCCCTGCATCACACGCAGGCCCCTCGTCCGAGTCCTCATTCTCAGAGACCTCAGCCGTCAGCACCTGTTGCCGGAGAACCACAACACCTTGCCATTTCCCTAGTGACCCCATCCTTCGGCTGAAGTGCATGAAGCGCCGCAGATTGTTAATAGCCTTTTTATTATTACTATTGATTTGTTTCGATTGGCCCAGCTGTGAGTTTGCCTGTTGACAACAGGCGTCCGGAGCCCTCAAGCTCAAGAGCAGAGAATCAAATGGGGGTGGGGGACATTCAGAACTGAAGGTCCGAAGCTTGGCACAATCCCATGAGCTCTTCCTGTGGAAAACGTCGTTTAAGCACAAGGGTGCCTTAATTCCTCAAATAACACCTCTCCTTTTTAAAACAGCAGAGTTTTCATTTGGCAAAGAACAAATGTGTTCAGGGCTAAAAAAAAAAAAATCAGTCCTGGAACAAATTACTTTGTGAGGCCTAGACAGTCTTGAGGGGTCAAAGATGACCTGCTTTCACATCCTGATCCCAAAGATCTCTGTTGTTGCTAGCAGTATATTTTCTCCCTTTTCTCTGTCTTCCTAACCTCTACCATCCTAATCTTTTTCCATTGACAGAGGGGTGAGACAGCCCTGCATATGGCTGCCAGAGCTGGCCAGTCAGAAGTGGTTCGGTCCTTAGTTCAAAATGGCGCCCAGGTGGAAGCTAAGGCCAAGGTAAGCAGCTTCTCCGCGTCTTCTATGCTGCAGGCGGCCTTTGGCTGCTGTGCATTAAGGGGCGAGATATCCCTTCCAGGGCCACTTAGCATCCTTTACTGTCCCTTGACAAGGAGATAGTCCTAGGATTCTTTCCAAGAAACTGTAAAACATTTTGGTTGAAGCGTTTGAAGCGTGAGATTTCATGGGATGCCCCCTTTTCAGTGCAAAAGTTCTTTCCAGTGTAGAACATTTTCTGTGGAGCTCAGAGTGCTAAAAAAAAAAAAAAACCTCTCCTATTTGTGTTCAGAACAGCCATTTTACTCTTGGGAAAGAACATTTGGCCCAGTATCACACTCAAAACAGTTTGGAACAAAACAGGTGGTGCGTTGCTAATCTGTCCCATTTAGATGGCGAGGGATTCTCTTGTTCTGACCAAGGCTGCCTGAGACCGTAATTAATCACATGCTTAGTCCTAACAACTCTCTTTTTCTTTCTACAGCCGGGAATTATGTTCATTCCCAGCCCATAATGAATCCCAAACAGCCTCTCGAGATAAGCACCCACCTTTCTCTCCTTTGAATTGCCAATTTAACTGTAAAAAGACAAACGAGTACAAAGTCCATACAGAGCTTCAAGGTTTAATCCGAACAGAGCAAACAAACTTGCTTCCTGCAAAGGTTCCTATCCCTTTGCTTCTCCTTTATGCCTTATAGGAGGGCCAATCACTTCGAAGCCTTACTCCTGAATTGCCCTTTTTGTCTTAACTGTTCTCGCCTTCTGGCAGTTCTGTGCATGTGCACACTGGGAACAGGCTTCCCTTGTTCCTCTGCCTCACTGCTGCCAGATTCTGGACGCTCCGGAGTCAGCACATAACTCCCAGATGGTCCTGGCCCCATCTCTGCATCGGATGCAGGACCCTCATCCGAGTCCTCCCCAGACTTCCGGACTGGCCCAGGTTCCTCCCCACTGTCCGACTCTGCTGCCAGCTCCACAGGTCGCTGGCGGACCACAACACCTCTTGACGTGGTCTTCCAGTCAGAACTGAAGGTTTCGGAGTCTCTATTTTAATGTATCCGGTCCTGTGTTGAGGGTTTCCTGCTTTCTCCATGGGCCCTAAAGACTACCCTTGGCTGCCCATTTGAATCTTTCCTTGCCACTTCTAGGATGACCAAACGCCACTGCACATTTCTGCGCGTCTGGGCAAAGCCGATATAGTCCAGCAGCTCTTACAGCAAGGAGCCTCTGCAAATGCTGCCACGACATCCGGGTATACCCCACTGCACCTTTCAGCACGAGAAGGACATGAAGATGTGGCGTCCGTCCTTTTGGACCACGGGGCATCCTTGAGTATCATTACCAAGGTAAGAACGTTTAAGGAATAGAAAGCAGGCCTTGGATCGGTGTTTCAAAAGTGTTGTGGCTGCTCTTTATCCAGGGAGACAACATTATGTTAGAAATTGTTGAGAATATTCATAGCTCAGGTTGTAGGTTTTGGCAGGGATCTGTTCTCCAAGCTTGCCGTTTAGCTCCCAGATGTTTCATTGCCAAACTAGGTAACATCTTCAGTGAAGGTTTTGGGTGAAGTATCTTCTTTGTTTGTATAGGTCCTGGGTGGTCAATTGGTCTTGGTTGACTGATTGACTCACAAGACTGAATGAGTCACAAGGTTGATTGTGACTCAATCAGTCTTGTGTTTCAACCAGTCTCAAGACTAACTGACCACCCAGGGCCTGTATAAACGAACAAGAGATTTCACCCCCAACTGAAGATGTTACCTAGTTTGGTAATGAAATGTCCGGGAGCTAAACAGTAAGCTTGGAGAACAGTGCCATAATGCCAAAACACCATTATGTCACTGGGAATGGCATTGATTCTAATAGAATTATTGCTCTGCACCAACAATATACCAAACAAGGTCGTTGACTTGTTTCCATAAGATGCTGAACGAGAAAGATGTAATTTTGGCAAGTAAGGGGTATCTTGTTTTTCCCGTGGAAAACCCCACAAATTGAGTGATTGATTGATTGATTGATTGATTGATTGAGTGAGTGCTATTAAGTCACAGTTAGCTCCTAGCAACCACAGAGATAGATTGTTCTGCTCAGCCTGGTCTTCAGATTTTCCACCGGAGCCCTCTTTCCTATCATATTGGAGTTCTTCCACCTTGCAGCTGGTTGTTCTTCTTTCTTTCTACCATTCTCAGAATTTAAAAGTTTCTCTGGAGCTAATTCTTCACATAATTATTTAGAATATAATAACTTCAGCCTGATCTTTTGTGCCTTGAGTGAGTATTCTGGATTAATTTGTCCAATGATCCTCTTGTTTGATTTCTTGGCCATCCATGGTATTCTCAGGAGTTTTCTGTACATCAGAGTTGTAAGGCATGAATACTCTTTTTATCCCTCTTCAAAGTCCAATTTCTGTTTACATAGAGTGTCACAAAGAAACCATTGTCTGCACGATTTTGGTATTTTTCCCTTGCATATATTAACATGGTATATTAGAGAGAGAGTTAGCCTCCTTTTCTACTTTCAGAAAATGTTTACCTGGGAATAAACTTGCTTGGCGTTCAGGAAGAGAGCAGCCGACAGAGTTCAACTCTCTCGTTCTGAAAGTTCTCCAGAGTTTGTCTTGTCAATCATCCCTTTAATTCAGAGCCAGTCCAACCTTGGCTCAGAATCAGAACTGACCCTTTTGTAATGGAGAAGATCTTGAGGGTGGTTGGGAGGGGGACAGCAGAGAGCAGCTTTTCAGCCATTCTGAACAACTTTCCTTCTTTAAAGGCAGTGGAGAATCCCACACCCAAATTCTCTGTTCTGCTCCAGTTGGCTTCTGTGCTTGGAATGGGGGCCTGGAGGCATCATGTCCTTAACTTCAAGTGGCAAAGTAACTTGGGCCAACGCTGTACACAGTTGAGAAAATAAAAGAGGGAAAGTGGGTGGGTGGGGGAAATCAACCAAAGATTATTTAAAAAGACAATTTGTACATGTGAAGTTCATCTGTATGTATTTAGGTCCTTAAAAGGTGGCAATCTCTAAATTGGAAGCATCCCAAGGAATAGTTCAAACTGTTTCTGCAGAGCAGATATCATCCTAGTGGCCTTTGATTATTTTTGTTTTCCAGAGAAACTGATTAGTTTATATCAAAATGGTGCCTTTTTACACAGGCTGTGTTATTTTGCTTCTTCAAGAGGAACATTTCAAGTATTGAATTACTGTTGCTGATTTTGAATTTGATGGGAATTAAAGCGATTTCCATTTTGCCTTTTTACCATCCTTGCCTAAGTTATATTTCTTTTGCTAATAATGGGAAGGTTCCACTCATAAGATTTGACATTACAAATTTCATCGTCGTATCCCTGCAGACATGATCCTTATGCTTTCAAAGCTTCTTGGTAACCCAAAGGATTTGAAAGTCGTTTCAAAATAAAACACAGTCCTTTAATTGGCTTCCTTGTGCATTGTAGAAAGGTGGATCCTTGTGTCACTTCCAAGTCCACATTTGGTTGGGAATGGCACATTCCATTCTGCCGTTAACACGGAAATACAACCTTTTCAGTTGCGCCTGGGTTCTGCAAAAATGGTTTTTTCCTCAAATAAAACAGTTAATACAAATGTTTATCTTACAGAAAGGATTTACCCCTCTACACGTGGCAGCAAAATATGGCAAAATAGAAGTTGCCAACCTCCTACTTCAGAAAAATGCTTCTCCAGATGCAGCTGGAAAGGTAAGGCAGATGTTGCTATAACATGGCCCATCAAATGGTGACAGCATCAGGATCCCCCTGGAGTAGTTCTCCTTTTCCATCACTTCTGTGTGGTATTGCAAAAGGTCTTGGTTTCTCCTGAAAAAGAAGTATTGATTTCTTGAGGATATTGTCATGTTTCACAATACCTTGATTAATTGATTACATGCCATCAAGTTGTTTTATTGTTACATATTATTGTATGTAGTGACCACGGAGATGGATTTTTTCCCCTCAGGACAATCTATCCCTAACTTGTTCTTTCAAATCTACCAATGGTGGGCTCATGGCCACTCTAAATGAGTACATCTTCAACCACAACATGTGGTTGCTTGCTTTCTACTAAAAGACAGATCTTTGATGACATTATTCTGCATAGAAAATGTGGACCACCCATAATGTTCGCATGAAAAAAAGAATAATCTCTATTGGGCAAAATTTACCAATTTTAGTTTTCATGGCTGCATATGCACATGGGAGTCATTTTAATTAGATGGTGGAAGTCTTGCTTGAAATCGGAATAGACTTTTCTCTTGATAGGCTGGTTTGAATGTCTTTATCAAGAGATTTTGGTAAAGAGACATTCCCTGTTAAAGGCTGAAAGTCCAGAGAGGGTTATAACATTAAACTGACCCCCACCCCTCACAAAAATATCTTAACTTAAGAAACATGTCAATAAAGTATGAATCAAAATTTCTTCTCCATAGTCTGTAAGAGATCAGGGAGGATAGTTATTCAGGTAGGCAAAGTTGATGTCTTAAAAAGTGTGAAGAACATTCCCATACAAGTCAGTGTTTTGTGTTGTATCTTGTGTTGTAGTTGATCATTTCCAAATCACAGTTAATACCATCGTAAACTTCATTAAACCTAGTTTAACATAATTCTTCAAGTGTTTCTGTAAAGTGGGTTTCTAACCATGCCTGTTTGTTCTGCATGTGTTTTTAGAGTGGTTTAACTCCACTGCATGTTGCGGCACATTACGATAATCAGAAAGTGGCACTTCTCCTTTTGGACCAAGGAGCCTCTCCTCACGCCTCTGCAAAGGTACCAATGCCACCGAGTGGGGTGAAGATCCAGCCACCTGTTCCATCTTTCCCCTCCTTTGGAAGCCCTGTTGGACCTCCTTTAGTGACACTATAGGATGATCCAAAGCAGGAGATGAATTAGATTAGGAATGTCCAACCTTGGCAACTTTAAGACTTGTGGGCCTCAACTCATAGAATTCAGAATGACTGTCTGGGGCAAGTCCACAGGTCTTAAAGTTTCCAAGGTTGGACATTCTCTAGGTTAGATGGTAGGTGTCCTTTATCTTGATCATCCACACTAAGGAAGACATGGAGTTGGTAGAGGAGGATTTGACAAAGGGTTGATGCTTTGGGAAATTCATTCTTCTTCCCTGGATTGCGAACCACAAGGTTAACACTAAGGGCCACCTAAAACTTTCTGACCCAGATGAGATGGGCTTCCCCATTGTGTCTCTTCTGGACCTGTATTGGAGACTTGCGATGTTCTCTTCCACCCAAAAACTCCTATGGAGCCTCTAAGCTGTATTTGTACTGTGCTTATAGAACATAATTATGAAAACGTAAATTAAATCAATAGTGTTGTAGTCAACCTATGGCAGCGGTACACGATCCAAATGAGACTCTCCCAATTTAGCAAAATGTCCCAATTTTGGTGCTCTGAGGGGACATCTGGAAAACTTTGGAGTGCCAAAACATAGAGGACTTTGTTTTGTTTAAGCATTATGCAGATTAAGATAGTTATGGTGATTGGTGGTCTCAGGAATCTATGAATTGGATGGAAGTGATTACCCTGGCATTGCTATTTGCAGAGCATACAAGGTTTAGTCTTTGTGGTTTACAGGAATGGCAGAAGGAGAGAGGGGGAGAGGGGGGGGGAGAGGAGAGAGAGAGAGAGAGAGGATATATGTCATAAGGTCAGTAGAAAAACTTAAGGGATGATTGGCACAAGAGGACATCAGAGGCCACCTTAGATAATCTTGGATTCTATGTAAATAGAAGTATATCCCGATTTCCCATGTCAGTATTAGAAACAGTCTCCATGAAGGGGACAAATAGGAAGTGCATAGTTCCAGGCTTTTTCACACAGCATCAGGGAGATACACATTTCTAAAAGACTTTGGCTACATTCACACAACATGCTTAATGTGTTATTTATTGATTTTTTGGGTTCCCATAATGCATAGAACCACTGGCAAACTGGATTTCTGTAAAGCACTAAGCCAGAAAAGTTGAAATCAGACCAAGTTAAGATACAAGTAGGAGCCATCTTGCCTGACTAAATGTGTTGTATGAACAGTAGCATTGACTCTTCCTTTGCGAAGAAGAAGCAATGACGAAATATTGGTATAGGCAACATGAAATTCCATAGCTTCAGGGCTACCCTGCTTTTCTTTCTTCCTTGCATGGGGTGAAATGTGTCACTTGAATGGGCTACTTTTTTCCTATTGTTTCTTGAGGTCAAAGGGAAGGAGAGAGTTAAGCAGAAGAAGTCAGGTAAGGGCCTTGCATGGTTGTTTATCACTTCCATCAGTCTCTGTGTGGCAACTTGACTGTGTGTAGATTGATTAGAGATTGGAAAGGTCGAAGTGGAAAATGCCAACAACATGTTTGCATTCAGTGGAAACTTGGCAAACGCAGAAATGGATTTCTGCGCATGAGGTAACAATCAGAATTCCAGAACATGGCCGTTAGATTCAAACCCAACCTCTGATGCTCTGTTCTTCAATGCAGTCCTGTATGTGCTTCCTCAGAGAGGATCACTAACATCCACGCCTAGAGAAGCGGATGTAGAATTTTGATCTTAATCTGATCCATCAAAGATCTTGGAATACATAACAAAATCATTAATACAAAATGTTGTATTCTTTGGATCCCTGCTAAAATTCCTGTGGTAGATTCACTTAGACTGTTCAGATAGAAGAAACACTTCAGAAAGACTTCTCTGTCTTAATGGAAACTGAACTGATGGAGAGAATTTGGGAGGTGATGAATGAATTTATTTATTTATTGAATTTATATTGCTGCCTATTTGCCCATTGTTCTTCTCTCCACCTTTGGGGACTGCTGTGCTAACTGTGGCCCCCTTAAAAGGGATTGTGGGGGGCACAAGCCCTCTAATTGCCCAATGGAGTTATGTTTTGGGGGCCTTGGTCATTTCTGAGATCTGCCAGACTCAAATACTTTGATAAGGTTATAGGCAGGGGTGGGATTCAATTTTTTTAACAACCGGTTCTATGGGCGTGGCTTAGTTGGTGGGCGTGGCTTGGTGGTCATGTTATTGTCTGGGTATGGCCAACTCAATATCACTCACATCAAGGCACCATCTCCTCGCCTGGCCTCTCATGACTGTGAGGATGCTGCAACAGTTGTAAGTGTGAAAAACGGTCATAAGTCACTTTTTTCAGTGCCATTTTGAATGGTCACTCCACACAAGCAAAGTACTAGCAAAGAAGGGGAAAAAAAACCCCAGGGAAGTTCCAGAGACAGGAAGTCTAGTCCTGCCAAGAATGTAATAAGGGTTAACGGAGAGGCAATTTCTGTAAGCAACACCAGAATGTTTCCTTCCTGCCTTCCTTACAGGATTAGGCCAGTAATTTCTTCTAACAACCAGTTCTCCAAACTGCTTAGAATGTTAACAACCGGTTCTAGCGAATAGGTGTGAACTGGTAGAATCCCATTCCTGGTTATAAGTTCCAACTTGCTAACTGAAATCCAAGTGACCATCGAGAGAAAATGTTACACAATAGTTGTGAGTTAAGGTGAGCTGTGATAAGATGGGATGGGAGAAACCTAACAATCTTGAGGTCTGCAAATCAAGGGAAAACCTATGGCTCAGTGCTTGGGGGTTGCTGCCCAAAGCAACTTTGTGGGTATCTTTATACAATCCACAGGCATCGCTCCCTGATTCCGAACTGCCTTGAGAAATATAAGTTATTTTATAAATACTGCCATAAAGCTATAAAACAAAGCAGTTATTATTTGGTCCATCAGGGTTAGGATTGTTAGGGTTATCATGTTGAGCTTGATACTGTACACTCCTCATTTTGAAGCACAGGGCTTTCTCATCGCAAAGGCCTGTTTTAAGAGTTTGTTCAGAGAATAAAAACTTGCACAAAGGATTGCTTCCTGCTGAACAGGGAAATGCTTAGATGTCCAGTTCTTTTTTTTTTTTCTAAAGTAGGTCCAAGTTCCAAAGCTTTAGCACTGGGTGCAACCATAAGAAATAGCACATCTTCACAGAGTCAGGATATTGCCTTAGTTTGATGCTGAAAAATCTCTTTTCATAGGACGGGCCCTTCTCTTTTTTCCTCCTGAGCCAATGTTGCGCCAAAACCCAAATGACAGACTTGAGAGAAAACCAGAAATTATGGGTTGGCTCCCTTGATTCCTTTACCTTTGATCCAACGGCTAGGCAGTTGCCTGCAAGCCTTTTTTGGGAAAGGCTTTCTGAAAGTCATAAAACCTAGCTGAGATGAGTTTCCCCATGGAAGAGCCCTCCTGGCTGTTCACAAGAGATGACCAGATGTCCCCATTGGCTGAGGGATTTCTTCGGTATTTTCTCCGGAAAGGATTTCTCCTGTTGTCTTCATCGGCTGGAGGGCAGGAGGTCTGTCATTTGCCCCCCTGCCAAAAGTTTCCTTTTTCACTGCTCTATGGAAACAACATTGCAAAAATGCAGATTGAATTGAATTCTTTATTGCCACTGTACGTTACGTACACAGTATACATACAATGAAATTCACATAACACCCAGAGACCAGACAAATATTAGATCAATTCTAATATGCACCCGTCTGTATAACTAACAGCCACAACTTTATGCCAAAATCAGCTTCTGCAAATAGGATGCAAGAAAATGCCGTTTATCTCTTTCCTGGAGAATTTTCTCGGTCATTTGTGCCTAGATCGTGGAGTGCCAGCGTCCCTGCTTCTTAATCTGTCTTTCTTCCACAACTAGGTCCTAGAATCATAAACTTGTCCAAGGTCTCTGAGCAGAGATGATCATGGCTGAGCTGCTGTTACTCTGTTTTCTAGCCAGCTTATGCATCTCCACCGTTAAGAGACAGGATATGGTTTACTGACTGTGTCTGTTTTTATTTTTAATGCAGCTGCCCAAGCAGACTAAAAATGAAATTGTGGACTTTTGCTTGATATTTGTTCAATCCCCTCTTGAGATGAGGAGACTCAGGGTGGGGTTAAAAATCTGGCCGGGGGCGGAAGGCATGTTTCTGCTTCGTAATGTTGTGCTTATTAAAACTATTCTATATATTTCTTAAAAGTTTTATACCACCAGCCCCCCGGCCCTGTTATTATTCTCTTTTTCCCTTTCCAGAGCACCTCCCTAATCATCTGTCCCTTTTAGAAATCCTCACTTCTAGTAAAGTGTTTAAGCTTTTCCCAGACTCTTAGCTCTGCAGAGATGAGGAAATGGACACATCTGTCTTGTCTTTGGATGAACTGTGACCTCGAGGATAGAATCCAGGGAACATCTGGAGCCTCTGTGGCGCAATGGTTAGAGTGCAGTACTGCAAGCTACTTTTGCAGCCAGCTGCCTACAATTTGGCAGTTCAAATCCCACCAGGCTCAAGGTTGACTCAGCCTTCCATCCTTCCGAGGTGGGCAAAATGAGGACTCAAATTGTTGGGGGCAATAGACTGACTCTGTAAACCGCTTAGAGAGGGCTGGAAAGCACTATGAAGTGGTATATAAGTCTAAGTGCTATTACTATCTACCTTAGTTCCACCACTTCCCTTGATGGAAGAGGGGGAAGAGAATGCCTCCATCAGGTCACTGGAAGTTGCCCTGTGACATCACCATCAGCATGTCCAGGGTTCTGCTCCAACACGTTCTCACATCTCCCATGCTTCTCTTCTTCCATCTCCCAGTCCCTACCCAGGTTGCCATGTGAGCTCCTACAGGCACCCTTGCTGGTTTCATATATTAATGGAATTGCTTTCAATCTTCAGATTATTATGACTTTTTTACAAGAGGAGGAAAGGAAGAATCAGGTTGGGCACCCCAAGAATATTTCTTCATTAAAACGGATCCTCCTTTTCTTAGTGATGTTTTTTTTTTTTTTTTGAGCTGAAAGTGTAAGGGAAATCAACAAAGGCCTTTTCAGGCAACACGATTGCCTTGGAAATCAGCAAGCAGGCCAGACCAGAAAAGAAATATTACTGGTAGGGGTGGCAAGGGGGAGGGAGATTGCATAATTTCCTTGAAAAAGGAAAAAATAAACCTTTTCCCATGGACTATGCAAGAGAAAGTATGTGGTTAAAGGTTTAGAAATCCTCACTGATAAATGCCAGTAATAGCTCCTCTCCTATTTAAGGAAAGAGCCCATAACCAAAGACGTTTGCCTTGACAGAACGGCTACACTCCGCTGCACATTGCTGCCAAGAAGAACCAGATGGACATAGCAACCACATTGCTGGAATACGGTGCTGACGCCAATGCTGTGACAAGACAAGGCATTGCTCCCGTGCATCTGGCTTCCCAGGAAGGTCACATGGATGTGATCTCCTTGCTTCTCACCAGAAATGCCAATGTGAATCTCAGCAACAAGGTGTGTGTGAGCAACGGAGAGAGTCTCTGCTCTCCAATGGCCTGGCCTGGGTTGTGCTGCCGCCCCCATTGTCCACAATAACGCCACAGTCCGCAGGGGATCTTGTTCCATGACCGTGAGTTTTGCATGACATTCAATCTCCGCCCTGTGCAAGGATGTGGAATAGCTTGCAAGCCAGATTTAATGGCATGAATGCTGGCGGGAGAGGATCGTCAAAACTGTGATCCAGGACAAATATAGATCCCTGCCTGGCACAGGAGAGTCGTGTGAATCCTGAATGTTGAATTCTGCAAGGGATTTTAAAAAAAGGTTTACTGAGATGTTACCAGATTCTCTTAATCTTTCTCTCCTTCTTCATAGATAGATAGGTAGGTAGAGAGAGACAGACAGACAGACAGACAGACAGAGATACAGATATAGATAGATACAGATGGATGGATGGATAGATAGACAGACAGATACAGACATACAGATAGATACAGATAGACACAGATAGATAGATAGATACAGATAGATAGATAGATAGATAGATAGATAGATAGATAGATAGATAGATAGACACAGAGAGAGAGAGAGGCAGACAGACAGACAGACAGACAGACAAAGGAAGAAGCATCTAACACTTATAGTTCACTTGTCTTACACCTCTTGTTATTTTTGTGTCCTAATGTCAGATGATTCTTCTGACTCATAGGACTGAATTACAGGAATATTGTAATTAACTCTGATAGTTCTATTACATCTATTGCAATTTCACTATAGAACCACAGACCATCATTGCACAGAGTTGACTAAATGCAAATTAACCAGTTAATCTTTTATGAATTAATGCAAACGTGCATAAGAGGAAGTGAGAAAATTCCTTCTGCAGCCTGTTGCCTTGGTCCTCAAATGGTTGCCCCCCTACCCCGCCCCCCCCCCCCAAAAAAAAACCACAGCAAAAGAAGCCAGATACCCAGATCTTGTGGGCCACCTGATCTGATAGCAGGGACATTTCTTCTGCTCTGAGGCTTGTAGAAGACCAAGTACGATGGAACAAAACTGATTGTGATTGGTAAAAATGTTGTTCAGATCAAGGCATTCGATGGGCTTGTGGTATCATTCTTAAAAAGTCCAGTTGTTGTTTTGGGCAGCTTTGGGATCTTATGTATAGTCTTTTTCCATTGTAGGAAAATGCAGCACTGCAAGGAAACCTCACAGCATCTTTTTGATTAGTTTTCTACATGGCAAATTAATGTTCAGGATGAATAAATCTTGAGGAAAGGGCTCCTGGAGTAGTTGTGCTGCGCCAGCAAGATAGGATCATACATTGTATTTTACCCCAACACAAACAATAATAGTCCCTTTATAAAGCATGGCCACTGACTTGTACCTGCAGCATCTATTCCTTTTTCAGTCTTTAACTGTGTACTTGGATGTTCCTGGTTGAAATGTGTATTGAGCACCACAGGTGCATTTTCTGCTGACATTAAGCTCAGGAGGAGAGTCCCAGCTTTGCTAGGCACTAGAAACCCAGTTCCCGATGCTTCTGAGCAGATCCTTCTGCCCCAAAACTGATTCGCTGTGTGTGATTTGCAGAGTGGCCTGACTCCACTGCACTTGGCAGCCCAGGAGGACAGAATCAATGTGGCAGAGGTGCTGGTCAACCAAGGAGCCGTGGTGGATGCACCCACTAAGGTAGGATTCGTGGAAAGATTGTATTTCTTAAAAGTTTTATATCCCCCCCCCCACCCTCATTTATTACTCTCGTTTTCCCTTTCCCAGGCCACCTCCCTAATTATCTCTCCCCTTTAGAAATCCTTCTTCCCAGTAGAGTGGTTAATCTTTCTCCAGAATCTTAGTTTTGCAGAGATGAGGAAATGGCCACATCTGTTTTTGGGTGGGCTGTGATCTCCAGGATAGAATCCAGGGAACATCTGGAGCCTCTGTGGCGCAGTGGTTAGAGTGCAGTACTGCAAGCTACTTCTGCAGCCAGCTGCCTACAATTTGGCAGTTCAAATCCCATCAGGCTCAAGGTTGACTCAGCTTTCCATCCTTCCGAGGTGGGCAAAATGAGGACTCAAATTGTTGGGAGCAATAGGCTGACTCTGTAAACCGCTTAGAGAGGGCTGTAAAGCACTGTGAAGTGGTATATAAGTCTAAGTGCTATTACTATCTATCTTAGTTCCACCATTTCCCTTGATGGAAGAGGGGCAAGAGAATGCCTCCATCAGGTCACTGGAAGTTGCCCTGTGACATCATCATCCTGTCCAGGGTTCTGCTCCAACACGTTCTCACATCTCCCATGCTTCTCTTCTTCCATCTCCCAGTCCCTACCCAGGTTGCTATGTGAGCTCCTATAGGCACCCTTGCTGGTTTCATATATTAATGGAATTGCTTCCAATCTTCAGATTATTATGATTTTTTTACAAGAGGAGGAAACGAAGAATCAGGTTGGGCACCCGAAGAATATTTCTTCATTAAAACGGATCCTTCTTTTCTTGGTGATGTTTTTTTTAACTGTAAAGATTGTATTTAAACAATCCCAGGAGAGGCAAGTTAACATGGCTAAAACCAGTTCCTCCCCCCCACCCCCACTGCCCTTTCTGACTTGGGAATTATTTCTTGTGTCAGTTATTTCTTGTGTCAGTTTCTTGTGTCAATTATTTCTTGTGTCAACCTTTGTTCAATAAAAGCATATAAATAAATATAACAGCACAGCTGGGTGGGATCATGGATGCAGCTGATCAGATCTCTTCTGGTGCTTGGCCAGCCGCCTCTGGATTCCTTTCTCGGGCCCTTCTAATTGTGTGACTGATGTCATCACTGTGTTATCCAGTCTGTGGATGGATGGTCCTTCTCATTTCCACCATAATGCCTGCCCTAAAGCCTCAAATACTCTGCCTCCTTCAATCAATCCCAGGTGCACAGTTCTGCTTTGGAACCGATTGACCTGTTTAGCTGTCAGGCGTATGGCATCATTAGTGTCTTGGACAAAAAAAAAAAAAATCAGTCACAGGACGTTCAGATGACAACTTCTATAATCATAAGAGTTGCTTCCTGAGCTGGCTGAGGCATACAGGAGGTGTGGGCATGGCCCTAAATCTTTGGATGGTTAAAGGAGTTGAAAGGCAGCAAAGGATTTTTGCCTGTTTTTCTTCAAGAAGTTTGTTGACTACTGGCGAAAAATGTTAATGCAAAAGTCCAGTTGAGGGACTTCTCAAATCGGGAGGAGTGGATCTCATAAGAGTAGATAAATTGGACAAATTCTCTTCCTTTAGATCAGATGAAAGAAGATGCTTGCTTTCCTTCCCTCTCTAGCTTTAAAAACAACATGGAATGGAATGGAATGGAATAGAATAGAATAGAATAGAATAGAATAGAATAGAATAGAATAGAATAGAATAGGAATTCTTATTGGCCAAGTGTGATTGGACACATAAGGAATTTGTCTTGGTGCAAATGCTCTCAGTGTACATAAAAGAAAAGATACATTCGTCAAGAATCATAAAGTACAACACGTAATGATAGTCATAGGGTACAATAAGCAATCAAATCATACTAGGAAACAGTCAATATGATACAAGCAACAAAGTTACAGTCCTACAGTCACAAGTGGGAGGGGGTGGGTAATAAGGAGTGATGAGAAGATTAATAGCAATAGTAGTGCAGACTTTGTAAATAGTTGAACAGTGTTGAGGGAATTATTTGTTTAGCAGAGTGATGGTTTTCGGGGAAAAACTGTCCTTGTGTCTAGTTGTTCTGGTGTGCAGTGCTCTATAGCGTCAACTACAACAATAAAACAACAACAAAAGCAACAACAAAACCACAACAACAACCAGAACAAAAAAAAAAATAACCAGACTGTGTAGGAGGCCCAACTGCCTACCTGGGTGAAGGCAAGCTGTGTGGTCTCCCTGCCCTTCTGCTCAGAGAAAGACCAAGGGTCCTTTGTGGACATAATAACAGACAGCCCAGCCAGATATTCCGATGAAAGGGTTGCAGATTTTTCTTCTGGCAATGGAAAAAAGTCTGCTCCAGTAATAATTACCTGCCCTTGTCCTCTTATCAAAGGTCAGGAAGCTGATTACCCTGTCATAAAAGTTGTCCTGGCATGGTAGCCTGCAGTAGCAAAATCCATGGAGGGAAAAACAGGCAGACAGAGAAGAGAAGAAATCTCATACATAAACTATTACATTTGGGCACAAATAAATTAGGAAATCAGTTGGGAACTGGAACTGTTTCAAGTCCGCCTACTTTCTTGAGGAGGAGGTGGTGGTACTTTCAGTTTCTTATTTTCTTATTTTACTGCATCTTTCCAGCACATTCAGTAAATCATTTTTTAAAAAGAATTTCCCGAGACCTGGAAGCACTGCCAATTTAATTAGAAGCCTGTAAAACAAAATAGTCCTAAAAGGAAGGACAGGAGATAGCAAATCTCAAAACTGTTTTGAGTCTGAAATGTCTTCTCAAAAATGGGGACGTTGCTGCAACATTTAGGGCTATTTTCATTGCATTCTCTGAATTATTTACCTGGTGCAGAGAATAGCAGTCAAGATTTGCTGAGGGGCCTGATAGTCCAGTAGAAGGAGCAGCATTTGGATCTCAGGCCAGATCAGAATGAAAAGGTGCGATCAAAATTGGGTCTCCGTACCTGGAATTCACTGTAAGAAGCCATTTGTGTAGTTGTTGTTTGTATCACTAGATGGCATCCCATATACTTTGCCCTCCCGTAAACCAATCCAGAAATTAAATTTCCTCTGCCAAAAATTATGTACAGTGAAAAAGAACTGTGCTCAAGGGCTATGTTTGCACACCGTATTTGCTAGTGACTTTCTTTGCAGGACATGTTGAGTTTGTTTAGCATTGCACTTGATTAGGTTCTTGTGAGATACGGTCAAGCTGTTTGGTCAGCTTACCTTTCATTGCATTGTTGAACCCACAGACTGGTGAATTCCATAACCAAGTCAAGTGTGATCTCATTTATTATGTTTCCTTGTTTAGGTGAAAGAAAGGAAATGATAATGAATGGAAGACTAATTCATTTTGTTGTCTTATTTGATCCACCAATCAGTTCCATAAAGGAAAGAGTGTGGAGAGGCTAAGTTAATGGCCAAAATATTCATATTTTGACTGAATTAAGCTGAAAAAAATAATACCAGGACAGGGGAGTTGGCTCTGTTTTACATGCTTTTAATGTTCCCCCCACATTTTCTCTGCAATCTAAAAGGTTATTTGTTGTTAAACTAGAAAAGATAGAACAGAATACAATCTTCCCAAGGACTGCAGGCCACATTTTGCTTAAATCTTCTGGATGATCTTGCAATACCTCAAATAAATTTTGGGCAGATTCTCAAACCAGGTTCATGTTCCAAGAGCTGGGATGATGCCAAGGAAGACAACAGCACTTAGTACATAAAAATGGATGCTTGTTGACCTGCTGCTGAGTTGTAGACCATCTGACCTTCTCCATGCAGAGATGCTGGGCAGGGCTGTGAGAAGGAAATGCTGGTTGGTTTCTCATCCTTGCTTAGCTCTATCAAGCAAAATCTGTTAGCTGGCAGGATCTCAGTAGATCCTGTTGGTTTGTGTCATAGGACAATCACTGTATTTTAAAAACAAACAGTAGATGCCACCCTAAAAATGTGGATATAAACACATGTGTTTGTTATCAAACGTGCAAGTGAGTAAATAGCTCCATACTAACTTGTGTCTAGTAAAGAAGTACTTGTGTCTCAAGGAGGAGGTGTGGGAATGTGTGCAAGCAGGGGCTGGAGGGCTTTTATTTGTGGTGCAATTGTACATCAGAAAAGATCACATTACCTTGACTCTTTTGTGAACTGTCCCTGTCATGCGTTCCCAGCTCAGTTCTGCTAAATAAGCATCTGTCTCGAGAGAGAATATTATCATGATGGAAATGATAAGGCTTAAATTGCCCATGACTTTTAAGGGTCACTGTGATGATTCTTAAAGGTCTGAAGACAGCACCTCCTCCTCCTGGTCCTCAGCATTCTTGATGGAGCAGAATTTTTCTCTCTCTGGGATATCCGCCCTCCCCTTTTTTAAAAAAAAATTGTGATGCAATCCTTGAGGCTTCCTCAGCCCTACAGAGTAGGTACGTATGTTCGTTGTGACAAGGGCCACACACAAAAGTGAGCACCCTTGCCACGTGTCCACGTAGTGCTTTCATCTTGCATGTCCTCAAAGTTGCTCAGGTCAACATTTCTGGCCAGCCAGGCCCCTTCCCATTTTGGGAGTCTTTGTGATACCTCCATGAGATAAGATAGTTGTGATGGAACCGTTTAGCTCAGCTTCCTTCTTGCAAGGGGACTTGAATCCAGATCTCGTGGTTCAAAGCCCAGCAGTCCGTTTGACCGAGGCAGCGTTCCCAGCCTACAAAATTCCTAGCTAGCACCACAAATTCAGAAACGGATTAAATATGGCTGGGGCCTTTCTTTGGTGCCCCATTGCAATAAATAGGGATTCATTAAACTGAGTCCATCTGCTTTTTGGCCCAATGCGTTCTCTGAAAACCCTTTTTAAAAACACAACTGGGGCTACTTTAAACCTTGGTGGGGGTGGAAGAGAAGACTTGGAGCCTGAACGCATTACGTTATTTCGTATTAATCACCCTGCCGTTCTTCTTTGCACTTTCCTTTGTCTGGATTTAATTTTAGATGGGCTACACTCCATTACACGTTGGGTGCCACTATGGAAACATAAAGATAGTTAATTTCCTCCTGCAGCAATTTGCAAAAGTGAATGCCAAAACCAAGGTGAGATTTTTCTCCCCCTCCGACCCTCCTTCCCATCTCTTGTCTCCCTTCCTCTGGGTGGATGGGAGTGGAGTTCCTGGAAGATCTCTTGCAAGAGCCTCCTTTCACTTTTCTTCTCCTTAGAATGGCTATACCCCGCTGCACCAAGCTGCTCAGCAAGGACACACCCACATCATCAACGTCCTGCTGCAGAACGGGGCATCTCCCAACGAGCTCACGGTGGTAAGAAATTGGGTGGGTGGGGAGAGATCTCTGGGCCCCACTTTTGGCAGGTTCCCTCCTTGGCTGGTAATTGCTGCTTGTGTTCATAATTCTGGGGTCCTACGAACGGAAGGAGGCAGCTCAACTCTCTGTATATAACCCTGCATGTCGGGCGGGGGGGGGGGGGGTCGGGTCAGACTTGCACTGGGGTCTCCTCATTCTCAAGAAGCAAGTGGCCCTTGGACCATCCCTCACTCTTGCCTGTGGGTGGCTTTCATAGAGGAGCTCAAGAGCGGTCCTCCCTGTCTCAGGAAAGTTGAGATGGTTTTGCTATCTGGATTTACAGCCAACCTTGAACACGAGTGTTTTCGTCACCTCTCCATTCTGCATGGTGCATTTAAAGCAGGGATCCCCAAACTTGGCAACTTTAAGACTTGTGGACTTCAAGTCCCAGGATTCTCTAGCCAGGCTTCTCCAGAGCAGCTATGCTGGCTGGAGAATTCTAGGAGTTGAAGTCCATAAGTCTTAAAGTTGCCAAGTTTGGAGACCTCTGATTTAAAATAGCCCTTTTCTTGGAATTCATAAACTTGGTCACAGATGGAGTGTCGATAACCCCAACTGTCTCTGTTTGCTCTTCAGTAGTTGGTTGTTCAAGCCAGACTTTACTTTTCCATTTGCTTCCCATGGAAACGGCCTCAAACTAACCCTTCCTAGTAGATAGCAGCTAAAGTTCCTGAAGGGAAGCACGCTGGACTTCTAGTTGCTTCTTCAGTGGAGAAGTTGCTAGAGTTCCTCTTCTTAGGAAGCTTTTCCTCCTCTAGAATGGGAACACGGCCCTGGCCATTGCCAAACGACTGGGCTACATTTCTGTCGTCGACACGCTGAAAATAGTGACAGAAGAGACAATGACGACAATTGTAAGTATGGCTACCTGTCTATATCTTTCCAAAGAAACAAATGGAACAGAAATGCAGATTATACTAAGGTGGCAGGAATAGCTAACACCCAAGAAGATAGGCTCAAGATCCAGATGGATGTTGACAGACTAGAACACTGGGCCACATCTAACAAAATGAAATTCAATGTAGAGAAAAGTAAAGTCCTACACTTAGGCGAGAAAAACCAAAAGTACACATATAGACTGGGTGAAACCAGGCTCAATAGCAGGAACTGTGAGAGGGATCTTGGAGTCTTAGTGGACAACCAGCTAAATAGGAGCCAGCAATGTGCAGCAGCAGCCAAAAAAGCTAATGCAATCCTAAGTTGTATTAACAGAGGGATACAATCGAGATCAAGGGAGGTACTAATACCACTCTATAAAGTCTTAGTAAGACCACACCTAGAGTCCTGCATCCAGTTTTGGTCACCACATTATAAAAAATATGTTGAGATTCTAGAAAAAGTACAGAGAAGAGCAACCTGGATGATTAGGGGACTGGAGGCTAAAACATATGAAGAACGGTTACAGGAACTGGGCTTGGCTAGTCTAGTAAAGAGAAGGACCAGGGAGACATGATAGCGGTCTTCCAATATTGGAGGGGCTGCCACAGGGAGGAAGGGGTCAAGCTATTTTCTAAAGCACCTGAAGGCCAGACAAGGAATAATGGATGGAAACTGAACAGGGAGAGATTTAATCTGGAAATAAGGAGAAACTTTCTGACAGTGAGAACAATCAACCAATGGAACAGCTTGTCTTCAGAAGTTGTGGGAGCGCCATCACTTGAGACTTTCAAGAAGAGACTGGACTGCCATTTGTCAGAAATGGTATAGGGTCTCCCACTTGGGTGGGGGCGTTGGACTAGATGACCCACAAGGTCCCTTCTAACTCTGATTATCTGTTATCTGCATCTGAGCGGTCCTTGGTACTCTCTGACAGCTTGGTTCCTTTCTTCCAGACATTTCATTATCCTGATGATGTTTCCTAGTTTGGGTAATGAAACAACTGCAAGAAAGCAACCAAGTTCAAAGACCTTCATTTCAATGATGAGCTACAAACATTCTCCTTTATTAGAAGTGCATCAGGCTGCAGGCCAAAGCAGTCTATCCACCTTAGACCAGCAGTTGTATGCTACCGGTTCGGTCTGGTTCATCTGAAACGATAGTAAAAAAAACAACAACCCTCTAACGATCACCTGAGAGGAGGGAAAAAAGCCTCAATCAGCTGACAGGAGAAATAAAAGTGCAGGATCAGCCCTCTGTGCTTTTTTTATTCTCTCAACTGATTGGCACTGCAGGCCTCAGCTGGCGTGTGGAAAGCTGCATGCGCCTGCGTTAGGTGCATGCGCATTAGGTGCGCGCGTGTATGTGCGATCACCGAACTCATAGTGGAACAGGTAGGATCCCACTGCTGCCTTAGACCAGAGCTGGGTGGCTAGTCCTTAGGATGGTTCAGGGTAGCCAGTTTCCATTACAGAATCCTCTCCCGGTGAGTTTTTTTTCTTAAAAACACAGCAAGAAAAAGGAGCCAGTTTTGGAGAGCTGGAAAATTTTCTGCTCCACCTTCCCTGCAGTCCAGCTCAAGAGACTGACCTCCCCTCCTGGTTAAATAAGAAGAGGTTAGCTGGTGGCTTCAGGCTGCAGAAGTTCCCATGGAGACCTTTGTCTCCATCGCCTGAACAGAGTCTATCTGAGCTGAGAACTCAGACTTAGAAGCAGGAAAGTGAGTGTTGAAGGCAGATGAAAATTCAACCGAAGGAAGCTCACAGTAGACCCAACTTGACTCACTCTCTCCTCTTATTTTCCCCCATTCCAGAAGTTCCTAATATAATTCTAGGCTCACAGAGTTGCCTTTGCAGCGTGCAAATAATCTTAGAGGCAGATTTAAAATAAAAAGAACTAATGGAAAACAGAGCAGCAAGTTCTGTAAAATGGATCCAGACGAAGAGAAGCAGATGAAACGGAGCACTGAGCACAATAACTACTGAAACAACAAGGAGCCGTGTTGTATTGGGAAGGCTGGGTTCTCCTAACGTTGCAGTGACATTCGTTCCAACATTTTTGTTGTTGTCACTGATTGGCAGATCAATATTCTCCTTTTTGTCTCAAATTAGTTTTGGCACTTGTGAAACAAATAATTTAATGTTCATTGTTTTATTAGATTGATATCCTTCCTCCTATTTTTTAGGGTGGGAAAACTCAAGATGCAGTACATAAGAATCCTCCCATTCCCACCCCACCATAGGCTAGGTCAGGGGTGTCAAACCAAGGGCCTGGGGGCTGGATCTAGCCCGTGGGGGTGCTTAGATCTGGCACGCCTCTGCCAGCAAAAATGGAGCTTGGGAGGGCCTCTGTTTTCACTGGCAGAGGAGCCGATTTTCACTGGCAGAGTGCTCAGGCCACCAAACGCCCCCAACATGAGTGACATTGAACCGGCCATGCCCCCCCCCCTCCCCCCGGGTCGAAAATAACCATGATGTGCCCCTAAATGAAATTGAGTTTGACACCCCTGGGCTAGGTGGAACTGACTGGCTCAAGATCCTTGGGGTGCTTCTGTGGCTAAAGGGAGTAGGGTTCAAGACCTTCCTTATTAGGAAATCCCAGGGCTGTGGAGTAGATGGTGTGTCTATGGGGCGGGGAGAGAAAACTTTCTGATTAAAGCAACAGAAAGTTGCTACAGTAGACTCGCCTGGAAGCAGCCATGTTAGAAACACCCCAATGGGTAGGAGTAGAGATCGCATTGTATTCAGACAGTGGGGGGGATGATGGGGGCTGTAGTCCAACTCACCTGGAGAGGATTGATCCACACAGTGACATCGGCATCTCTTTGAGTATTTGCTGTAATGATAAAATTGAATTGCATCCTTCAGTCTCAAGAGACTATGGTATCGTGCTCTGAAAAGAGGTCCTAAAACAGCATCTAGTGTGGCTAAAAAGGCCAATTTGAGAGGGCAATCCCTTCCACACTGAGGACAGATACAGTCTGTCTCCTGTCCAGCCCCCAGATTTTGCTGGTTCCGAGACTGCCTCTTTGCCTCATCCTGCTGAATGACTGTCTCTTCTTCGAATTGGAGAAGGCCATGCTGCGTCTTTAGCCACCAAGCTGAATGATCAGAGGTCAAGGTTTCCCAGCTGTTGATGTCCATTCCCAAGGCCTTTAGATCCCCCTTGCAGATCCCCCCTTATATCGCAGCTGTGGTCTCCCCCTTGGGTGCTTTCCCTGCACTAATTCTCCATACAGGAGATCTTTTGGAATCTGCCCATCAGCCATCCTCACGACATGCCGAAGCCAGCGTAGACGTCACTCTTTCAATAGTATATACATGCTAGAAATTCTGATGATAAAATAGGTACATGAAATACTGCAAGGGATCGGGGGGAAATTCACTCTATTTCATGTAGATTATTAATACAAGAGTTTCCGGAGAAAACTGATAATTTACTGATAATTTTAAATTGAACTGATGCTTCTTCTTTCCTTTTTAACAGACGGTCACAGAAAAACATAAAATGAATGTTCCAGAAACCATGAATGAAGTTTTGGACATGTCAGATGATGAAGGTATGTGGAAGAGAAGACAGTGTTAGTTGTGCATGAAAGATACCTATTATTAAGAAGACCCGCCTTTCTGTGGGGTTTTCTATTACAATTGCTATGATAAATTGTTTCCCTGGATTTGTAAAATGAGCCTAACATTTTATTCACTTAAATTGTACAGCATGTAAAGCGAATGCCCCTGAAATTCTCAGTGAAGGTGAATATATTTCAGATGCTGAAGAAGGTATTTCTGGCGCCTTTTTTCTCCGAGTTGCAGTGGACTCTGCCCTTCAGAGTTTCCACTTTTTCTCCTAACAAGCCACCTATCAAAGCTGCATATACACTACAGTTTGTACTTCTAGTGCGAAGCCAACAGGGCTGCTTTGCCTCTTTCCCTTCGACCAGGCAGCTGAACCTGCCTTGCCCTTGGTTAAGCCTTTCCCTCCCTCTGCCTGTTGGAGGATGAAGTTTTACAAGAAGGAGCTTCTTCTGGGCATGCAAGAATCTAGCATGATTGTCCTCCATTTGTGGGCCCAAGAAATGTGGTGGCCCCAGACAGTGGACCTGTTTTTCCTCCTTCCATTGAACAGGTTTATTTCAGAGCTGAAGTTCCAACCAGCATCAGCATACCTGTATGAACAGAAAACAGAGAGGGTTGGGTTGCATCTGAGTGTTTGGGGATGCATCGTCAGACTGAGGTGCTAACTGCCTCCTACCATAATGTAGGAGTAGAATAATAAGTCCTATAATAATGTTCTGTTTTGGAAAATGACTGGCTGATCCCAGTTTTGCAATTACTTCATATTTTAGAGAAGCATGTAAAGAACAATAGTACTTGCTGTGTTTGTGTGTAGTTATGAAGAGAAGAGCCCCATTCAATGATATTCCTCATTCTGTCAATAGCAGAGTACACGTGGCTTCTTTCCATCTTTCAACACCTGCAGATTCTTAAGCATAGAATAGATGGAACGTGTTTAACTCAGCAAGAATTTTAACCCTGGTCCAACTCTGTCACATTATCTTGGATTGTCCAAGAATCCAGTGCAGCTTTTACTATGGGAAATTCCTTATTAAGATGTCAACTGAACCTTTGCACCCAAAGGGCGTGTTCTGCCAACAAAGTGGTATAATTTGTTTCAAGCAATTGACTGTTTTTATCTTAGTGGCTAACACCCCGAAACAACTGGAGTGACATTATAGGGTTTTTTGAAAAGTACTAGCCATACACACTTAGGTATATGCAGCAAACTCCTTTCACTAACATCGTCAATTCTCTTTAGCCACTAGAGTGCCTTCATGACCTCTTACCTGTCTTAATGATTGCAGTTATTCAATATAACTTTCTGATTTGGTTCAGGTCCCTTCCTTTACTCTTTTAATCAAATTGCCATTAATCTTCTTGGGGTATTCTCTTATGGGGTTGTTGCTTTTTCATAAAATTAAGAGTTTCTATATTATTGTATTAATCAGATCTATAAATATGAGAGATGTATATTTTAAGCAGACTGTTTCTATGGAGGAAAAGTAGCACAAATCTTTAATCCTAGGGTTCATGAAAGATGGATGGATGGATGGATGGATGGGTGGGTGGACGGACGGATGGACGGACGGACAAATATGGGCTATTTTTAACTTTACTGCATATTCTGAGATATTGGTTTAAGCAGAAAGTGGCTTACATAGTCGTTCTTGTTTTTGAGGTCTAAAGTTGGTGTTGGTTAAATTTCATTAAGAACAGAAGCACCTTCTCTATAGCTGTCCATTGTCAATTGCTGGTGATTTATAATTGATTCCTTGGTTGTCACATTGCAAGCCATCTTAAGCCATTAATGTAAGGTGATCTGAGCCAACATTGATAGGACAGAGAGTTGAGTTGTAAAGTTGAGTTTTAAAGAGATAAGTGTATATTTTGATGAATAACGAAATGCATTTTGGATTTTGGAATGACAAGGAAATATTATTTGGCAGCCAGCCCAACCTTGGTTCTTGCCTCTGCCCTGTGCAAAACCTGTTCAGCCTGTATATTTGCAAACAAACGTATTAAAGTCCTCCCAACAACAGGAAGAGAAACCCTGAGTTCCCAATTGTTGGAGAATATGAAGAACAAAACAACACTTACTAAGTGCCATGTCTATAAAACATAATAATACTTGGCTGTGTCTTTATAAATGTTTGCCTTAGAACCACAGAGAAAGTAGACCGGTTGGTGAGCAAGATGCCTATCTCTTGCAGAGCAACAACTTGACAAGACAATGAGGAAAAATAGTGTCAGTTATTTCTGTTAGTCCTTTTTACAGCAGGGAGCTTTTCATTTTTGCTCAGATCATTCTACGTGATTTTGGAGTATCCATCTTTAATGCCTGCTGAAAGAGGAGGTAAAAGTCAAGACTCCTTTAAGTAAAGGGCAGCTTCTGGTGACCTTGTGGACACATTTGGGGAGCTTTCATAGCAGAATGGAAGGGATTGGCTGTGGGTGTCTTCTAGACTAGAGTATTTCTCAGAGTCTGTGGTCCAATGTATAGTCCTGGGATTTCCTGGTTGGCTTCCATTTAAACATGAACCAAGTCCAATCTTGCTTAGCTTCTTTTTCCTTAAATTGCTGCTCTATGCTGGGAACAGAAGAGATAGTAATGCAAAATAGTCCCACAGGGGTCTCATTATGTGAAAGGCAAAGCACTAAGACCCAAGGTTTTTTTAAGTAAAGCTAGAGATATACATTCTTGCAAGAAGGACAGAATGTTATCACTAGTCTAGTTTCCTGTTAAATCCACTAAGCGCCCACTACTTTTTCTCATATTGATGAATTTCAATAAATAACCCAGTTATAGCGGCAAAGGCTGCATCATTAGAAAGATCCAGTTAGGGACAGAAAAATCAGAGAAAATTGGCTTCGTACTGTCCTTTCCTTAGAATTTCCCAGTCTAAGTCAACAAGTCAAATTTCCCGGTGGCTCTTCCTCCAATTCCTAGTCAGCTCCAACCTGGCTAGATTACCTGAGATCTGTCAAGATCAAGTGGGTATTAACTATGGGGAAAACCTCTGCTCCCCACAGTACCTCCATGGGGGTGGCAAGATGTTCAGTGACTTCACAGATTTTGCAAAACTGAAAACCTATAACATGCAGTTGTTGGTTTATCTTTTTGTTTTTGCAAGGAAAATTCTAATCCTGCTCTTTAACATACTTTGGGAAAGCCAAGTCCACCATGTTTTCTGTGTACATTTGCCACAGGAACCAAACCAAGCACCAATCCCCTTTTGTAAAGAAAACTCTGACCCCGTTTGCATCTCAAAAGGCCCAAAATACTGTAGGCTTTAGGAAAGATGGAAGGGTGAAGCCAGAATGAGGGTGTCCTGGTAATCAGTCCATTCTTTTTCATTCATCCAGCCAACCAGAAAAGGAAGAAAAGCCTTTTAAATAAACTGGACTTTGAGAGGGCTGGAACAGAGGTGGAGAGCTAGAATAGTGTCAAAGGCTCTAAGCCAGAGATCTCCAAACTTGGCAACTTTTAAGACTAAGGATGAGCAAAAGTATATATGTGTTATGTGTGTGTGTGTATATGTATGTATATAAGATTTATATTCTACTATATTTTACTAGAATGATGACAAAAAGTTATGTCAAAATGACTCCACCATGTTCAATGTTTTTATGTGTTATGTTTAATAAAAATTAAAAAAAAGGAGCCTTGTGGACTTCAACTCCCAGAATTCTGGGAGTTGAGGTCCACAAAGTCTTAAGGTTGGCAAGTTTGTAGACCCCCTACTCTAAGCTACTGCACACTTTCTCCTGCTCCCCTTTAGACCACACCTGGTGTTTTCAGGTGCCCAGGTCCTCTCCCTTTCCTTGCTTGCCTGCCAGGGGAGAATTGCCAGCGGTGTTTAATGATTAGCCAAAACGGTTTGTAATCTCTTGGCCCAGGGAGGAGGCCCGACTTCTAGGAGACACAAGTAGATCCCAGAAGCCTTTCCCTCCCCACCCAGTGGCAGAACAAGGCCCACTGGTGCCCCTCAGCACTGACAAATCTCGGTATCCCCCCCCCCCCCCCCACTCCTCTGTACATAACTATACAAACGAAGCCTCCTTTTGGGCCTGGTGCCCTAAGCGCCTGTTTAAGGGTTATTAATACAGCAACTGTCCCCACCTAGAGGGATCTGTGGGAATCCTCCGACCTGGGCAGACCCCATTCCAGGCACCCATTTTCCCTCAGCTGTCCGTGCCTCGCCGCTTTCCCGCCCCCTCAGCTCCTGAGAGGGCTGAGGCGCCTTTTTGTTGGATTCCCGCCTGTCCCAGCCAGGCCCTGCAGGCTTAGCCTAGGAGTGAGTTTCAAGTTACAGGGCGAAGGGGAGGGCGAAGCCGCCCCCAACACCCAAGCGGTGCCCTCATCGTTTCCATACAAATCACTGGCTTGCCCGCCTGCCCGCCCCCGGGGTGCCGCTGCGCTGCCTGGTCCTTTCCGCCCGTCCAGCCGCCCGCCCGCCCGCCCGCGTCGGAAGAATGCCGAGAGGAGGAGGAGGAGGAGGCGGGCGGGCTGGTTCGGTGGCCCCATCCCTCCGGCAGCTGCTCTCCGCTTAGAGCGGCTTCGGGGAGCAAGCCGCCGGGGGAGGCCGGGAAGAGGAAGACGGCGGCGGCGCCCGGGTCCCTAGCGCACGTGCGGACGCAGCTTTAAGACGGCCGGAAAGCGAGGAGCGTTCCTTCCCCAGAGCCGATGCTGCTTTGGCGGCTGAGGATCAACCGCAGCAGCAGCAGCAGCAGAAGAAGCGGCGCTTGGAACTCGTGGGGCCGGCCGCGGGCGGAGAAGACCCGGAGGCTGAGGACGAAGCGGGCGGAGATGGCTTTCCAAGGCAGTAAGAGATCCCGCATGGCTCCCTTCAGGAGAGAGAGATAAACCGTGCTCTCCAAGGGGATCTGCTTAAAGGAGAAGGGGGAGAAAGTGGATCCTTTTACATTGTTGCTGGCGGGGGGAGGTATTTTTAGCCTGGCCTGGAGAGTTAAAAGCGGGACTCTGGTCAGGTTGTTCAAAAACATCCCCTCTCACCGCCCCGCTTGCGTGGGTGGTTAGCCTAAAATCCCCAGAGCCGCAGCCGTGGAGGAGGAGGGGACCGGGCTTCATTCAGCCCCGCTGGGAAGCCTCCGAGGGCAACTCCGACTTGTACCTCACGGGTGTAAGTAACCTCAGGCAGATCCAACCCCCCCCCCCCACACACACACACAGGAAGGATAGTTTGAGCTCTTTGATTTAAGTGGAGGGGGAACATTTATTAGGGGCGTTATTTTCAGGCTATCGTTGTCGCTGATGGAATGTGGCCTTGACGGTGGCACAAAGGGGAGAGAGATTAAGGCAGGGGGGGAGTTAACCCCCTGGCGCCTCTCCTTGCCTTTTGGTTCACTGCAGCCTCACGGCTGGTGGGATTCTGGTGGGATTTATGGCAGGGCTCCCCAAAACTTGGCAACTTTAAGACTGGTGGATTTACAGACCCCTCACATCCCGGACATAAACTGTTTTAACTCCGAACAGCTAGACACAAGGACAGTTCCCCCCCAACACCATCACTCTGCTAAACAAATAATTCCCTCAACACTGTTTAACTATTTACAAAGTCTGCACTACTATTGCTATTAATCTTCTCATCACTCCTTATCACCCCTTCCCTCCCACTTCTAACTGTAGGACTGTAATTTTGTCGCTTGCATCCTTACAATTTATATTGACTGTTTCCTAGTATGATTTGATTGGTTATTGTACCCTGTGACTATCATTAAGTGTTGTACCTGATGATTCTTGAGTCTTGACGAGTGTATCTTTTCTTTTATGTACACTGAGAGCATTTGCACCAGGACCTTACGTGTCCAATCACACTTGCCCAAAAAAGAATTCCATTCTATTCCTATTCTATTCTTACTATCATTCTTACTAGCTGTAAAAAAACACAAGAGTTTTGGCACAGGATTGGGAAATGGCTGGAAGAAACGATGGGATTGAAAATAGACCATAGACCAGAATGTTTATTATTGGGAATTATACCAAAGATATCCATATCTGTCTATCTATCTATCTATCTATCTATCTATCTATCTATCTATCTATCTATCTATCTATCTATCTATCTATCTATCTATCTATCTATCTATCTATCTATCTATCATCTAATATCTATCTATCTATCTATCTATCTATCTATCATCTAATATCTATCTATCTATCTATCTATCTATCTATCTATCATCTAGTCTCTATCTATCATCTAATTATTTATCTATCTATCTATCTATCTATCTATCTATCTATTGTCTAATCTCTATCTATCGTCTAATCTCTATCTATCATCTAATATCTATCTATCTATCTATCTATCTATCTATCTATCTATCTATCTATCTATCTATCTATCTATCTAATAAGGAAGAGTTATATTTGATAATACACGACATCGCTGTGGCAAGAATGGTATTTGCCCAGAAGAAAGAGAAAGAGAAAGAAAATTCCTAGTGAAGATGAAGTAATAAATAAAATTCTGACATGCGCTGAAATGGATAGGCTTAATACTAGAGATGAAAAATAAGGATGAATCGGAATATTATATAATTTGGAATAGATTTTACTATTTATGGGGACAGAAAGGAAGGGGTTAAGAATGAAAAGAGCTGTTAAGAGGACATCTACAATCATGAGATGTAAATAATACCAAGAATGTTGGAAGATGTAAGTAAGGATGAGCAAATGTATATGTGTATGTGTGTGTGTGTATATATATATGTATGTATGTATGTATGTATAAACGTATGTAAGATTTATATTCTACTATATTTCACTAGAATAATGACAAACAGTTACACCAAAACGACTTCCACCGTGTTCAATGTTTTTTATGTGTTATGTTTAATAAAAAATCTAAAAAAAGAAGTCGTCTGGACTTCAACTCCCAGAATTCTGGGAATTGAAGTCCACAGATCTTAAATTTGCCAAATTTGGAGACCTCTGATTTAAGGCCACAAACAGCCCTAGGAGAGAGATTAAAGCCCATTGCTACTTTACATGGGTGGCTGCTTTAATGGGATAGTTTACTTACATGGTTTTAGAACACGGTTCATAAACTGGTCTTTATCTGGATTATAATAATGAGGGAAGGCAAATGCCTTAAAGTAAACTCAAGTTGTTTTCAAAAAGCAAACTCCCAGTAATCGAAGTGTAGGATGAGTGGTATCTGTATCTAAGCCACATTTACAAGGAAGAACTGTTTGTTCTGTCTTCCTCACACGGAAATCAAGGAAAAGTGAGGTGGCATTTCATTTTTCTCACTATGCACCTCCCAGGTTGCTGTGAATTTCACTTCCACAAACCAGGATGCAAAAATGTCATCTGCCCCATAGACGGATCTGGTCTCTTCCCTGGCAGGCAGGGTTGTAAACAGAAGAGGAACCAAGTGAAGATTTTCTTTCTTCTCCTAAAACAAGTCAGGTTTATTCCCTGTCTGTCCATAGTGTGAGGGACTATATATATATATATATATATATATATATATATATATATATATATATATATATATATATATATTTGTTTGAAAACCCGAAGAACCAAAGATCCAAAGATTTTGCTAAAATCTGGTTCTTTCTGATCTGTGTCACTCAGAGGTGTTTGTACCTCAAATAAAACAGCTTAAGCTCTGAATGTGAATCCAGTTTTGGTTTGCCCTGCCTTTCTTGGACCAAGCTGGACCTCCCACCTTGGGACTGACCTACAGACATCCATCCACCTTCTTTTGCCTTGTTCCCCAGAAAGACAAGGGACTTCTTTGATGTTCTTCATCATGTCTTTACCTCACTGTGGATTCTCTGTGGCTGAATAAAAATATAGAGATATCTCCTATTCTCCCCAGTTCAGCCTGAAGCCACTTGGAATTCTACAGGTTGTTTCTTTTGGTCATCCCTTGGCAACTTTAAGACTTGTGGACTTCAACTCCCAGAATTCCTCACCCAGCAGAATTCTGGGAGTTGAAATCTACAAGTCTTAAAAGTCAAGGTTGGAGATCCCTGCTCTAAAATGTCCCCAGCAGGAGCTCCTGGAAAATAATAGAGTTATGATTTGGCAAAGTGAGGAGGGGGTGGACTAAGGAAACATTAAGTGATTAAGTAAGATTACAGAGCAGAGCGGATGGCCCACCACAAATCTCTACATAAATCTGAATCAGGAAAGAAAAACTCCCCAACCATTTCTGTGGTTGGCACCAAATTGGACTTCCAGTGTGAGTTAAAAGCCGTGTGGACAGGTTGGGGAGGGGAGGGAAGGGAGGTAGCGAGCAGACTAGGAGAAAGGGATGCAGAAGGGGATCCTATGAAAAGCCAAATTTTGAAGAGGGAGATGCTTGCTGGTTTTTGAGCCCCCATAATGCTGGGCTACTTACTGTATGGGCAAAGCAGACTTGTGATTGTCCTAGAGGAACAGAACAGAACAGATAATCAGAGTTGGAAGGGACCTTGTAGGTCATCTAGTCCAACCCCCCCGCCCAAGCGGGAGACCCTACACCATTTCTGACCAATGGCAGTCCAATCTCTTCTTGAAAGCCTCTAATGATGGCGTTCCCACAACTTCTTATTTTTTATAAAAAACACATATTTTTTATAATGTGGTGACCAAAACTGGATGCAGTACTCTAGGTGTGGTCTTACTAAGGCTTTATAGAGTGGTATTAGTACTTCCCTTGATCTTGATTGTATCCCTCTGTTAATACAACTTAGGATTGCATTAGCTTTTTTGGCTGCTGCTGCACACTGCTGGCTCCTATTTAGCTGGTTGTCCACTAAGACTCCAAGATCCTTCTCACAGTTACTGCTATTGAGCCTGGTTTCACCCAGTCTATATGTGTACTTTTGGTTTTTCTCGCCTAAAGTGTAGGACTTTACTTTTCTCTACATTGAATTTAATTTTGTTAGGATGTTCACTTCATTGAAAAGTGATCACACTGAAAAAAAAAAAAGTTGGTTGCTCAGCCCTCCTGAATGGAGATCAGATTAACACCTGGATTTTTTTCTCTGCTTGTGGGGAGGTACCAGCCTGAGGGAGATTCTCAGGTAATTAATATTTCTAAGCTGACCCTTCAGAGCACGAATTATAGGCCAGGCAGAGGAGGGATGAAAGGAAAGAGTTGGTTTTATAGTCCCTTGGATTTGGGCTGAGCATCTGAAGGCCAAGAAGCCACAGCAGATCACCTTCTGAGCAGTAGTGGGTTCCTACCTTGGTTGCTACCGGTTTGGTGGGTGATAGCGTGCGCATGCGCGCCCCTAACACACCAATCAGCTGAGGGGATGAAGAAAGGAAAAGCTAGGAGCGACCTCCCTCCCACCTATGAACTTGTCGCTTCTTTTATCCTCTCAGCTGATTGTGGGAGGAACTGGTTCAGCTGTACTGGTATTTTTTTTTCTACTGCTGATTTGGCTGAACTGGTAGGTTTGGTTTTTTTTTTTTTTTTACTACTAGTTTGGGTGAACCGGGCCGAACTGGTAGTATACTGCCACTGCTTCTGAGGCTGTCAGAAAGCAGCTTCCTAGCTGTGTCCCTGTTGCAAGTTCAGATGAAGTGTGATCCAGGGATCCCTTTGCCCTTATTAGGTGTTCTGGATATCACCTGTTTGTCTTTCTTTTTTTTTCTTTTAAAAAGGCTGTTGTTGAAGATGGTGATTAATCCATGAGATAACATTGGGGTCAATCTCATCCATGAGATGCATAATGCCCTCTATTTTGGCAGAGAAGACCTCCTGTTTATACTTCAGTATGTATGAACCCATGAAGGAGGATTTCTCTCTCTCTCTTTTTTTTAACAAGGAAGAAACATAATGGTTGATGTTTATCACCTTTCAGCAGGCCAAACTCTGTGTGTGTGTGTGTGTGTGTTTGTGTGGTTGTGTATGACTTTTATTTCCTAGCAAGGTTGTTAAAAGGTGGGCATCCCACTGTTTTGGATATGTTCCTGAATTCCCCTCGCTTTTTTCTGCCGGCAGGTGAAGATGCAATGACGGGTGACACGGACAAGTATCTCGGACCCCAGGATCTCAAAGAATTAGGGGACGATTCTCTGCCAGCCGAAGGCTACGTAGGCTTCAGTCTGGGAGCCCGGTCTGCCAGGTATGAGCATGCTCTCCTTGTAAGCATCTTCTTCCAGGAAACCTTCTCTTTCTGCAGAAGTCCATTCAAGTCCCATAAAGTCACTGCCAGCCTTTCAGTGATGCCTTCATTCAGAGGTCCCCAAACTTGGCAACTTTAAGACTTGTGGAGTTGAAGTCCTCAAGTCTTAAAGTTGTCAAGTTTGGAGACCTCTCTGCCTTCATTGTTTGCGTTCATCTCTGCCCTGCCTTCCATAAGAGTTCTGCTATGGCAAAAGAGCACCTCTAGAATCCACCGCTTCCCTTCCACCCCCTTCAATAGGCTCATTCATTGATTCAGGTGAATGAATCCCCACTTCTCCCTGATACCTGCTCTCACCCCAGATCCATCAGAAGTTTCCTTTGGAAACAGAGGAGAGCTTTGTGTGGGACTCACATAGCTGAGCCACCATTTTGACAGGTCCACAGAAAAACTGGTTGGATCAGATGCCTCTAAGGTCATTTGGTGGTTAAAGGCTTCCTTCCCCCCCTCAAAAGAATGCATTATCATTCCCATGGATCAGTGATCACTCTGTCAATTTGTTTGCCAGCTGCTGCCTCGCTGCCAGAGCCCTTTGCCAGCTTTTGTTTCCAGAGGAGTGTACAGCTTTCTTGCAAGGGAGGAAAATGGGTCTCTTTGCCATGGCGGGATAAAGCCGAAAGCTGATTTTAGTGAGGGCATCTTCCAATTTGCGAGCCTTGAAACATAGAAAGCCATCATTTTGGAGATGATTTTCTCTGTCGGAAAAGAGGAGTCAGTTTACAGGTGGTGGAATTGTTGTGAGGCTAATAATTAAACCTCCTAAGCTCAGCCCCAGGACATTTTCCTATAGCTTAATGATTGCTTGTAGAAGGTCCTTTCATTATCTCACAGCGAGTGGCATCTCCCGCAAGGCACAGTGCGGATCGGAGTGAATTTGGGGAGTTGTTTCTGGGTCTGCCTTGGTCCAGGACCATGTAACCCCACTTAACCCTTTAGATTCTTCCTACATGAGAAACCTTTTGAGTTATGGAAATCATTTACTCCAATGTTTCTCAAGCTTTCTAAGTTGCAAGATGTGTGGGCTGGCTAGGGAATTCTGGGACTTGAAGTCCACCGACCTGAAAGTTGCCAAGTTTGAGAAACACTGATTTACTCAATCATATGTGAGTTCAGCATTGCACAACTCTGCCAGATAAATAGAAATCTTTTGGATGTTACAGTCTTGCCAGATTTCTCATCCAAATAGCGTAACATTCCACTGGTGGCGTTATTATTCGGGCTCTTATTCCACAAAATGTAAACTGTGGCTTTAATTGTTTAACAAAGAATATTTCAGTATTAAGCGAGTGAATAGCACTTACTGGAAGAAAAGAAAGGATGAATATATGCACACATCTCAAAGATATTTATGGAATGTTAATCTGTCACTTCCCTATCCTCCCTCCCTTAGGATCAAAGTTGCTTAGCTGACTTTATTGCTTTTTGGTAGAATCTCAAACTTTAACTGGTTCAGCTAAGATGAGCACAACAGCAATAAAATAATTCCTTATAGAAACACTAAGCGACAAATGCAAATTGTGGTCAGAACCATTTAAACCAATAGCAAATATCACGATGTCACTAAGATTACAGAAACTAGATGAATCTTGAGGGTTTTCTTAATGGCTTAACTACTGAAGTGGACTTCCGATAGTCCACTTTTATTTCAGAGTTGCAGAGCTGCTACACTAAAGCCTTTTACATCTTATTCCTGTTAATTAGCATTTTAAATTGGCTTTAGAAGTATGCTGGCTGAAACGGACATTGGTAGAATATAAGTATTGCATGAATTTCTTGTCTGTCTTCTATCAGCACTCAGGCAACAGTAGCAGAAGTGTTGGGGCCCTGCACAGAGAGTTTGGAAAACCTCACAAGACCAGGGTTAGGTTTCTCCAGAAAAGTCTAGAGCTGCCTTTGCTCATTAAGACCATCCCTGACCTTAACTTTCCTGATGGCCTTGGGATGCAGTTGACCCAGGAGGAACATAAAAATGATGTATTGGGACTGTTAAGGAGAGCACAGCCCATCTAAAACCTGTTGCAACCCCCTAAGAGCAGCTCATAAGGATACCATGCTAAGAACTACCTAACAGTTTCATGGCAAGTGGTATATATCTTAAATGCATCATTCATTAATAATAGGGTCACACCGTTCTCTTTTTAGCTCTTTCCCTGTGTAAGTCATATGTCAGGGCTCTCATAAAGGTTTTTTCCATGAAGATAGACTAGAAAGAAGATGGGAATGTAGTTTAGGAAGAGGCATGTTAATGCTACTTAGCATTGAAAAGGTTTTGCCCAGAAGATCAGATCAGAAACAACTAGATCTCTGGTAGGTTTCTTCAGTAGTGACCTTATCAGTTCATCATTCTCACAGCTAAACCACCTCTGAGCAATTAACCGGGGAAACCGGGGAAAGCATTCTAATCCAGGGGTTGTCAAATTTTTAATGGGGTTTTTTAAGGGGGAAAGGTCCAGGGCGGGTGGGGGAGACAGCCCGCACGGAATTGGGGGCAGCCGGGCCGGCTTGCGCGCCTGGGGGGCCTCGGGGGTTCCCGTGTCGGGGGGGCAGACAGAGGGTGGGCAGCCGGGGGCCAATTTTATTAGCACGGTGACTGGGAGAGGTAGGTATGCGAGGGGTAGAGGGCCATATCCGGTTAGGGGATCGCGCTCCCGATGTTTACAAGCGGTAGCGCGCTCCGACCCTCCTTACCCATCCTTACCCATCCTGTAGTCCTGGTTGTCCAGAATCTCAGGCCCTGAATACCCGGCTGCTGTTGTGCAATGCCAGGTCCGTGATTAATAAGGCCCCCCTGATCTCTGAGTTGGTTCAGGAGGAGGCCGCGGACCTGGTAGGTGTCACCGAAACCTGGTTGGGCCCAGAGGGAGGTGTCCCTCTGGTTGAGATGTGCCCACCAGGTTTCCTTGCATTTCACCAGCCTAGGGCTCAGGGAAGGGGTGGTGGGGTGGCGGTGCTTATAAAGGAAGTCCTTTGTCCTAGGGAGGCCACTGTCCCTCAGACGGCTGGCTGTGAATCTCTTTTTGTGAAGTGGGGGCAAGGGGTTCAGATGGGTCTTTTGTTGACGTACCTGGCTCCCTGCCACGTCTCATCAGCCCTGCCCGGACTCCTAGAGGTGATAGCCGGGCTGGCGGTTGAGACCCCCAGGCTTTTGGTCATGGGGGATTTCAACCTGCCATCGCTCGGTGAAACCTCTGGGTTGGTCCGGGAGTTCTTGGCTTCCATGACGGCCATGGACCTGACCCAGTTAGTTTCTGCTCCCACTCACATAGGAGGACACACGCTGGACCTGATTTTTGTCTCTGGGCAGTGGTTGAATGACTGTAAGTGTGGGGATTTAGTTATTACTCCCTTGTCATGGACAGATCATTCCCTCCTTAGACTGGACTTCTGTTCCGCCACCCCCCACCGCAGGGAGGCGGAGCCACTTAGATGGTTCCGCCCCAGGCGCCTAATGGACCCGGAGCGGTTCCAGAGGGAGCTTGGGCCATTTCCTGAGTCTCTGGCTCTCAGCTCGCCTGGAAACCTGGTGGCCACCTGGGATGGGTTGGCCGCCGGGGCTCTAGATCGAGTTGTGCCTCTGCGACCTCTGACCCGGCACAGATCCCATTTGGCTCCGTGGTTTACGGAGGAGCTACGGGAGATGAAGTGCCGGAAAAGACGTCTAGAGGGCATTTGGAGGGCGACTCGTTCTGAATCTGACCGAACACAGGTGAGATCTCATATTAAGACTTACCTTGTGGCGATAGGGGCGGCGAAATCTTCGTATTTCTCCGCCCTTATTGCGTCGGCAGGAAATCGGCCTGCCGCCCTGTTTAGAGTGACCCGCTCTCTGCTTGAACCGAGAGCGCGGGATGACCTCTTGCAGGGTAGAGCAGAGGAGTTTTCTCGATTCCTGCATGATAAAATCGCTCAGATCCGGGAGGGGCTTAACTCCAATTGGATGGTCCCGGGGGAGGTGTCCGGGGCAGGTCTTGTGAATGTTATTTGGGGAGAGTTCGATCCTGTGACCGCCGAGGGTGTGGACAGGTTGCTGGGGAGTCTGAATGCCACCACCTGTTTATTGGACCCGTGCCCTTCCTGGCTGGTTTCGGCCGCCAGGGAGACGACACGAGGCTGGCTCCAGGGGATTATCAACGCTTCTCTGAGAGAGGGGTCGCTCCCGACCGCCCTGAAGATGGCGGTGGTGCGGCCCCTCCTCAAGAAGCCTTCCCTGGATCCAGCTGTTTTAAATAACTTTCGTCCAGTCTCCAACCTGCCCTTTGTGGCGAAGGTTGTTGAGAGTGTGGTGGCACGTCAGCTTCCTCAGTACCTGGAGGAAACAACTTACCTCGATCCGTTCCAATCGGGCTTCAGGCCTGGGCATAGCACTGAGACGGCATTGGTCGCGTTGGTTGATGATCTCTGGAGGGCTCGTGACAGAGGGTTCTCCTCTGTCCTGGTCCTATTAGATCTCTCGGCGGCTTTCGATACTATCGACCATAGTATCCTGTTGCGACGGTTGGAGGGGTTGGGAATTGGGGGAACCGTCTTTCGATGGTTCTCCTCCTTCCTCTCCGACCGTTCGCAATTCGTGTTGGCGGGAGGGGAGAGGTCCACCTCTAGGCCCCTGGTTTGTGGGGTGCCTCAGGGGTCGGTTCTCTCCCCTCTTTTGTTCAACATCTATATGAAACCGCTGGGCGAGATCATCCGTGGTCTTGGGGTGAAGTGTCATCTCTATGCAGATGACACTCAGTTATACATCTCCACCCCGGACCACCCCAACGATGCTGTGGGGGCTATGTCCAGGTGCCTGGAGGCCGTGCGGGATTGGATGGGCGGGAACAGGCTCCGGCTCAACCCATCCAAGACCGAGTGGCTGTGGTTCCCGGCGCCCCGATATAGCCAGTTGACTCCGTCGCTGGCTATTGGGGGGGAAATTTTGCCCCCCACAGAGAGGGCTCGCAATCTGGGAGTCCTCCTGGATGTGCGGCTGTCGCTTGAACACCATCTCGCGGCCGTCTCCAGGGGGGCATTTCACCAGATCCGTCGGATCTACCGGTTGCGGCCCTTTCTGGATCGGGACGCCCTGCGCACGGTCACTCAGGCCCTTGTCACCTCTCGCCTGGACTATTGTAATGCCCTCTACATGGGGCTCCCTGCGGGGAGCACCCGGAGACTTCAACTGGTACAGAATGCGGCCGCGCGGGTGATTATGGGGGCGTCACGTAGCGCCCACGTGACGCCTCTCCTGCGCGAGCTGCATTGGCTGCCAGTGGCTTTCCGGGTTCGCTTTAAGGTTCTGGTTCTGACCTTTAAGGCGATCCATGGCATTGGACCAGGTTATCTACAGGACCGCATCCCACCGGTAATCTCCAGCAGGCCAGTGCGAGCACACAGGGAGGGCCTTCTCCGGGTTCCGTCGGCTGCCATGTGTCGCCTGGCGGTCCCAAGGGGTAGGGCCTTCTCTGTGGCGGCCCCTGCCCTCTGGAATGCTCTGCCACTAGAACTGCGTACCGGCATGGACCTGAGGTCCTTCAGGCGCGCGTTGAAGACCTGGCTTTTCGAGCAGGCCGGCCTGGGCTGAGAGAGGGTTTTAATGTGTCTCCAGTAATTTTAATTTGGGGGTTTTAAGGGGGTGGGGTGGGCTTTTTATCCGGCCAAATATCCAATTTAATCTTTTTTAATTTTTGTATTATTGTTGGGGTTTTAGATTGGCTGTACACCGCCCTGAGTCCCTAGGGAGAAGGGCGGTATAAAAATTAAATTAAATAAATAAATTAAATAAATAAAATAAATTAAATAAATAACCTCCTCTGAGGCTTAAACCACCAAAACCCAATTTTGGCAGTATCAAAAACAGACCTTTGCATAGACTCATGAAGTCTTCATGCCGCTGGCCATGGGGGGCTCAGTCCAGGGGGACTTGTGGTTGAGCAGCATCTGCTGGCTACTAGCTCTCCAGCCTGGGTTGAGAGCTGTTCCTGTCATCCCACAGGCACCGAAAACAGGACAGGAGGTTAGAGTAAGCTGGAAGTTGTCCATGTAGCCAAATGACATTGATTCCCATTGGAAGTTCTCCAGGATCACTAGCAGGCTGTTTACCCATCTTCTCTTACCTAAAGTTTCTTGAACGGAGTTTTTAGGTAGCTACCCAGAGTTCTTTTTAACAGGTGGGCAGCTACATAATTTCTTTAATAAATAAATCATTAAAACCAAAGAATTTTCTCCCCTCCCTTCCAATTCGGTGACTATGTCATCCAGCTCTGGCTCTGTGCTTTCCCCCTCCACTGATTCTTTGCTTTCTATTTCTCCTCCTTTTTCTTCTTTTCCCTTTTTTTCCCTTGTATATTTCTAAACCTAGTCCTAAGGTCAGGTAAGGAAGCATGGCCGCAGCTTGGTAATGTTTCTCTGATTTTGCCATTTCTCATTCTTCTGCTTGCTTGTGGTTTTTTTTGAGTTAGCATCTCAGCATATCATGGCTACTCGGTTGCATCCAAATAATGCTGATTTCATGACTGCAGTGAAATGCCCTCGGGGGGGGGGAGGGGGTTATAGGGCTTAATGGCTTGCTAAGATAGGTGGCTTTAATAATCCACCAGAATTTCTTCTTGTTCAAGATGGTAACCAGTCCACGAGATAAACATTCTAAAAGCGATGGGGTTTTGTAAAAATTTGGGAAGATTTACTCAGAGGTGCAGAGTGCATGTCATTGTCGTATGCTGTTAAGCCACTTATGCGTTCTTACTTTTTTTTTTAAGTTAGCCCCCAGGCATTTTTCTGCTTGCTGAATGCATATTATTTGACCTTTTTCTTTTCTTTTTTTCCCCCCTTGCAACAGTTAAGCATTTTTGTTTTAAACGTGGCATGTCTTCTAACGTTTGCTCTATGCAACTTCCAGGATTAAAACATCAGACTTAACTAAGTGCGTAGCCTTTCCTTTGGTGGATTCCGATGGTTTTCCTCCAAACTTCAGGAGAAGAGGCTAGGTTGACATGTTCATCCCATTGAATCCCTTGCATACAACGAAGAGACAATCTTTAAGCAGGAGAGTGGACTTGGATCAGGGGTGGGATGCAAATAGTTTTACTATCGGTTCTGTGGGCGTGGCTAGGTGGGCATGGTCATGTGACTGGGTGGGCGTGGCTTCTTTTTTTTTGTGCAGCACCCCCACCCCTGTTCTCGGGTTTTGGGTTTTTTTTGCCTCCTGAGCCTCTTGGGCGAAGCAGTAAGACAGCAAGGAGGATCTCAGAACAGCTGATCACCGGGAGGAAAAAGAAATACTGGTTCAGCCGTACCGGTCGCTTTTTTTTTACTACCAGTTCGGCTGAACGGTTCACCTGAACTGGGCCGAACCAGTAGAATCCCACCACCGACTTGGATGTCCCCCTTCTGCCTCCTACCTCACTCCGTTGTCCACTGAGCTAAGCTCTCGGATTCTCTGCTTATGAAGGGCAGCCTCCTAACCTTAACCCTGGGATTTAAACCAGTTAGCCTCTGGAAGGATGGCCCATGACCTCTCCTTTGTTTCTGACGGGCCAGTTAATCTGAAAAGCCTGAGGTTGGAATGAGCTTCCTTTGAGCAACTGCTTTTCCTTGTTGGGGTACCCTTGAAGTGGAAGCCCCGAGTGTGCTTCAAGTGCAGAGCCAGTCATCAGAGGGGGAGGATCCTCTTAAGGTTAGGGCAGTCAGTTCTTAAGGTGAGCTCTTCCCTTTCAAAGGATGCCAGTGTAGACCAGATAGCCTCTCTGAGAACTAAATCCTTAAAAACAACATGGAAAGATTCTCAATAAAACGGATGAGTTAAACTTCACAATAGGGCTGTCAATTAATGGGGAAATGGTTTTTTTTTTCTATGTTAACCAAAATATTTCTAAATCATTCCTTATTTTACAGACTGTTAGCTGTACATGGTTAGATGCACACACAATATTTTTGTGTCATGCAAAATACAATATAATCCACAGTCCTCTGTGCCATCATCTGAAGGGCAAGTAAAACATTGACTGACAGAAGTATCCACATAAGTGAAGTCTAGGCTAAAGAAATTGAAGGGCAGTTTTGAGAAAGTTCTAAAGCCTGCACCTGTATAAGTTTTGGAATAAGGCATAAATCATAAATTCAAAGTTATTACGTTGCCTATTGAAATCAATCCCGGTTATACTTCGAATGAGCTTACTCGAGATTGGTAATGTACACCTAGTGTATATTGGACTTCAACATGCCTTTTTTCCCCTTCAAATAGATGCCCTCTGATTTTAAATGGATAAAATAATTGTCAGGACAGCTCCTAATTTCAGCTGAGCAACAAAATTTCCTTTGATAAAATAGAAATTGCCAGAATAAATGATGAAACTTTTCAGTTTTTATATGGAAACTCCTAAAAACTTCATTGAAACTGCACTCATAGTATTTTTAAACTCCCCCACATCAGTTACACATGGTTTAGGGACTTGAGCTTACTCCCTGGAAGTTGCATGAATTAATTTTTCTTTTGTTCATCTCATCCTCATCATCGCTCTCTCTGATAAATTGTAAATACAACCAGCCTCCGCTCCTTCAGTTCGGATAGGTCCTACACCTTGAACAGAAGCTCTTACACCCGGGACAGCGTGATGATCGAAGAACTAATGGTGCCACCAAAGGACACGGTGAGTTCCTTGTGACTCTGGCTGGGGGGGTGGGGGTGGAGGGAGGGATTTAAATGCACCCTTTGTGCGCCCTACATCTTGATGGGACTGTGGCTTCCATCCTTTCCAGTCAGCACACCCTGGGATGTTTCCTGGAATTTGTAGCTGAGCCAATTAGGAGAGGAGTAGATGGACAAGCCGTTTCCTCTATATTTTCTTATCGCAATAATGTATGTGCTGCTTTAATCCAAGCAATTCAAGCCAAGATTTGAAGTTTTTGGCATAAATTGTGACCTTGGTGGCGCAGTGGTCAGAGTGCAGCACTGTAGGCTACTTCTGCTGCCTGCCGACTGCCTGCAATTTGGCAGTTGGAATCTCATCAGGCTCAAGGTTGACTCAGCCTTCCATCCTTCTGAGGTGGGTAAAATGAGGACCTAGATTGTTGGGGGACAATAGGCTGACTCTGTAAACTGCTTAGAGAGGGCTGTAATACACTGTGAAGCAGTATGTAAGTCTAAGCGCTGTTGTTATTGCTATTGACTCAGCCTTCCTTCCTTCCAAGGGGGGTAAAATGAGGAGCCAGTTTGTTGGGGGCAACAGGCAAACTCTGTAAACTGCTTAGAGAGGGCTATAAAGCACTATGAAGTCTAAGTGCCATTGCTACCAAACTGAAAATGCCCCATTAGCTAGAAATTTCAGCCGGTCAAGTACTTGGTAACCCCATTTCCATGACTGTCTATGATTCTTCATAAATTCCAGGTTTAAAAATTCTCAGTTTATCAGCCTTCCTGATTTTTTATTTATATATTTACTATATTTGTATAGTGCCACCCTCCATGGCTGTGTAGAGTTAAAATAGAAAAACAACAACAACAAACAATGCATCCAAGATGAAATTTGAATTCTAGGCTAATGCATCAGGATGCAATTAACCCATTAAAAGCAATCAACATTGCTGAACCACAACTCCCAACAACCTCAGAGTGCAGGGCCCCTGGAAATTAAAGTTCAGAAAGAGCCCAAGGCCAATGTAGCCCATCCTTAGAATTCAGATTCTTAGATTGCTTTTTTTCCTACCAGTTTTGAAATTATTATTAAGTGTTTAAGGTCAAGAAAATAAACTGTTAATGGATGGAAGGTGACTAAACACAGGGTTAATTAAGCAGAATACCTGTATATTTTATGTAGTATTGCCTTTAGTCTGCCACGATAAAACTCCTGTTTATGCCCTGAAACTATATCTGTAGTGAAATGTCCCTTTAGTTTGAGACATTGTGGAATTTGAATGGTTTTTTTTTCTGTAGTTCAGGGGGAAAGACCACTGAATAAGCTATAGCTATAGTTGGTAGCCAGCATGGAAGACTTCAGTTAAATAACAAGATGCTAGCCTTTCTTTGCTAAATTAAACACACTTTTCTACTGCGTTAGACTCTCACAAAATAGGGACTATGACCTCAGCACACATAGGCAACCTCTGATTGCTGTAGCACTGCTACGCAGAATGTGGTGTGTCCACGGGAGGAGGAGTTCAGAACAGTCAAGACAGCGGCCACAACGGTGCAGTTGAAGCCCCACCCACTGTCACGTATACTGAGATCCAGTGGTGTGCTTCTGGCTGTCATCTTGATTCAGGAACTGTCCAGCAGTTCCTGAGTTCCATCAGACTAAGACGGGGGTCAGCAACCTGCGGCTCTGGAGCCGCATGCGGCTCTTTCAGCCCTCTGCTGCGGCTCCCTGCTGGCTGATCCCACCACTGGCTGGCCCCTCCCCTCTCTGTCACTCCTCGCCTGGCCTGAGAAGGTAAGGGTAATGGCGGGGGATGGAGACTCGCTCCATATTCCAGAGCAGGAGGTTACTGGGGGGGAGTGAGTGACGTCGAGTTGGCCATCCATCACCCAGTCACACACTGGTTCCCGGTGTTTTCTTTTCTATGGGAAACGGGTCCAAATGGCTCTTTGAGTGTTTAAGGTTGCAGACCCCTGGACTAAGCTGAGCTAGCTGTGAGATTGCACAAGAGCTCTGGCCACCGTTAGAGTAAGCTCTGCCACTACCTGGCAGACTCTGGTCTGACATAAGCCTTTCGCTCTCGTTCTTCGTCCTCCATTGGTCTCAGAGATGTCTAGCCTGGATTTTGGGTTGACTTTGTTGTTTTTACTTAACTGATGGAGCTGCCTCTTCTTTCCACTTTTGACAGAATACCAAACCTGGACCTACCAGTAGCCTGAAAAGTGTCCATAGCCAATCTGAACTTGAGGTTCTCTGGCTGAAAAAAATACCCCCCCACCCCCACCCCCACCCCGGAATGCAGAAAAAGAAGCATTCTGAGAAATAGCAGAATATCTGCATTAAAAACAAAGAATCTTCCTCCTCTTGCTTATCAAGAAAGGTGGGAGAACCTTGGGCCTCATACCAGGCATGCAATGTGTTGAGTATCTGCCCCTTGCCTTTTAAAATTGACAAGTTGTTCTAGGTGAGACATCCATTTCCTTATAGGATAACATTGCAATAAAGCAATTGCTGATCAGTTTGAGCCAGTTGGCTCACAGAGGTGGTTTGGTGCCTGGACAAAAACCTTGTATCAAGTCTCTTTTCCTCCTTGCAATTCATCTTCTGACTGCAATGGACAAAGGCAATAGTTGGTCATTGTGTGGGGAGATGCAGGCCCAACAGTCCATTCAACCCAGAGATTTGGGGAACAACGGCTGCATAATCACCATAGTGTTATAACAATGTTAAGAAGGGAGATCTCTTTGGAGGCAAGATGGCAGACAAAGTTAATAAGAGAGAAGAGCAGAGCAGAAACAGAGTCACTTACCAGCTCTAACCATGTAAGTAAAGCTGGCAAAATATCTATGAAATTTAAAACAATCACAATGACCATCACCATTTCTTCCAGAGGATCTTTTAAGGACTTGATTGTCATAAAGCACAGGATATTTCTTATTTCTTGGATGAATTAATTGTTTCTTGTTGTCCATCTCTTTCAAGCCCCCGACATTTCCTAGAGAAGTGGACTCTGATTCCCTCCGACATTACAGTTGGGCTGCGGAGACCTTGGATAATGTTAATCTTGTGTCTAGCCCCATTCACTCAGGGTAAGTAGTTCGGATACTATCCTTCCTTCACTCTGGGTGAAACCAGGCAGTGCTTGGAGGAGAGAGAGTAACCTATTCACAGCGATTTTCCTTGACATACATTTCCTCCATACTGACTGTGGAATTTGATATTTATTGTTATTGAATATCTACACCACCATTGTGTTGCTAGCAACACTTAAAGAGTAGCTTAAAATAATCAAGAAATACAGAACAGGAAACCTAGCAATAGAGTTGATGCTTCTGATAGCAAAACAATGAAACCAATATCTTTAAAATATTAATTTGACTGAGTTTGGGTGCCACTTCACAGCCCAGAGCAAGAGAGAGACATATTAAGATAAATAATTAGATGGCTGTTCAGTTAAACGTTGAAAACCATGAATAGTCCTATTTCATAATAGGGAACTTCAGTTTTTTAGCAGATCCTGATTCTTATCAGTGCCAAATCTCTATCTTGCTCTGAAATTAACTGTTGGAATTAGAAGGTAAAACATTTCTTCTTCTAGTCCACAATGCTGTAGTAAACATGTTTTAACCATGACTCAACTGGATGTATTCGGAGGAACTGGTGATGAGTTTCTTCATCTTGGATGTATGGAAAAACCTTTTCATTTCCTGTATATGTAGAGATAGATGATAGATAGATAGATGGATGGATGGATAGATAGATAGATAGATAGATAGATAGATAGATAGATAGATAGATAGATAGATAGATAGATAGATAGATAGAGATAGATATGCAAATTCTGACTCCATTCCTCTAACTAATAAGAAACCTGGAAACTGCTTCATATGCTAGTAGAGATGTGTCTGTTCTGCTCATGGATTTTTTTTTTTTGCTTTATAATCTCTTGAGCTTTGTGAGCCAGAATCAGAAGAGAGGGAGGCTCAGAGCACACCATCAAAAAGAGGGCTGGGACTCAACCTCCATGTTCATCTGCTGACTCCCCCCCCCCCCCCCCCCAAAAAAAAAAAACTCTTGAGCTCAAAAGTTCTTAGTCCACTGCTTTGATTTAAGACTACATTATGGAACTCAGATATTTTATAAGATTGACATCTAATCTAAGGGTTCCTTTTTCATACCTGCACCAGTTGTATTAACTTTGCAAAGGAATTAGCCTTGATAATTGATTAGACAAGGTGCATGACGGGGAAGTAGCTTTGGTGTCAGCAAAACAGCTCAAGTTCCATGAATTTCACTTTCATTTAAGCACAATTAAGATGATTTGATTTCCCAGTAAGTTGGAAGATATATTATGCCTGTCCAAAAAAGGAAATGTATTTTTCAAATGCTAATAATAATCCTCTCAAAGTTTTTGAATACTATTTTTAAATGTTTAGACATGTTTGCTATAATTACAAGGTAGCTTCCATTTCCTCTTCTTCCCTTCAAAAGCATATCTATAATTAGAGCCATAAGCAAAATAATCTTCCTGCCATCAGATCAAAATATGAACGAGGCTTTTAAAAAGATCTACAGTACAGCTTTATCCTTCAGGAACTTTCATAATCTTTGTCAGCCTTGTTTACTGACTTATCCCAAACGGACAGAAGTCTAGAATAAACTCCCTGGTTCCCCCAAAAGTCAACATTGTTTGTGGCACTATTAATATGGTGACAGTCCCATCTTCTTAGCTGATTCATTCAACATGTATGAAATAGAGATTGGGCAGCTGCATTTGAAAAGGGGCAGCTCTTTTCATATCGCTCCGAGTGAGAATACTTTGCTTCCTTCCCCTTAAAAGTTAACTAGGAAACATTCCTGCCTGGAAAGGGCTTTTTTTTTTTTACCTTGGCGGGGCTGCTAAATCTCTAGATTCCCACAACAGAATTGTGTGAGATGGCAAAGACATGGCCACAAGCGAGTGTAATTCCTTCCCAATAACTCCCACCGGGAGAATTAACCAGCCAGTTTGTAGAATGGTTGACCCAGCACCAGCTGTTAAAACTCGCATGTCAGATGCCAAAGACCAGCTGGGAAACTACTTCTTGGCCATACAAGATGGGAACTCTGAAGAGTATCCCAGTAAAAAGGGCCTTGGGGGGAAAGGGTCCCCAAATGGCTCTCAGGCCCCAAGTTGCTGGCTGTCAAGAATGCACTCGCCTTCCCCCTCGAGCATGTCCGTTAAACCAGGGTCTCCAACTTTGGCAATTTTAAGCCTGGAGGACTTTAACTCCCAGAATTCTCCAGTCAGCAAAGATGGGAATTCTGGGAGTTGAAGCCCTCTAGGCTTAAAGTTGCCAAGGTTGGAGTCCCTTGAGTTACATTTAATGTAACTCCTATATCTGAGATTCCTTAGTTTTCCTACACAGGTGAAAGTCGCCTTAGTGGCCGTATGCTGTTAAACCTTCCACTATTTTTTTCCTAGAAATTAGGAAACTCCTCATATCCAGGCATGCAAACAATCAGCATTTGAAGGCCCCTTGTTTCTTTTTCTCTCTCTGGCCTTGTACAATTTAAGTTAAACACTTTCTGTAGTCCTTCAAAGTTCTTGATCATCTATCACCTTATTATTATTATTTTGTCCATTCAATTGGATGTTTATTGGATTTTTTTTCACAATACTTTTTAAGGCTAACCATGATTTAGGATTCAGGCGAAACCCTAAGGTGTGACTAATCGAAATTGGCAGCAATTGCTTCTAATCTCTGCACTAGGTCCAAAATATACAGGAGCAGAGAGAATCAGTGGTAATCAATGCAAGGGGTAGGATCTCAGGGCTTTGCTGCTGCAAATGCAGTTTATTCTGAACATTTGCACTGTATTTTTTGCAAGCTCAATAAACCATCGGTTGGGAGTTTTCAACCAGTAAGGGCCAAGATGAAACTACAAGCTAAGCCAAAATCAAGCACATGCCATCGCAGTCTGGCATTGTTTCAGATAATTTGCCTTCTCAAACAGAATCAGAATTGAGCTGGAAGGGACCTTGAAGGTCTTCTAGTCCAGCTCCCTGCTCAAGCAGGAGACCCTATACCAGTGTTGGCAATCCTTTTTGGCACCGAGTGCCGAAATGGGAGCACGCGTGGAGGCGGGGGAGCACCTGAAACTGGAAGAGCAGCTCCCTGTTGCGCATGCGCTCCGGGAAGTTGAATTTCCGGCATGTGCATGTGCACCAGCCAGCCGCCAGAAAACGCCAGAAAACGGAAGACCAGATGGATGGCACACATGCACGCGCTGGAATCCAGAAGAGCAACAGGCGATGGCTGGCATGCGTGGAGAGATGGCTCGGTGTGCCACTTCTGCCATAGATTTGCCATCATGGCCCTATACCGTTTCAGACAGTCTCTTCTTAAAAACCTCCAGGGATGAAGCACCCATAACTTCTGAGGGCATGCTGTTCCACTGTTTAATTGTCCTCACTGTTAGGAAGTTTCTCCTTAATTCCAGGTTGCTCCTCTCTTTGACCAGTTTCCAACCATGCTTTCTTGTCCTGCCCTCTGAATCAACTTTCCACATAGTATATTATACTATACTTGTTATAACCTACCGTAGTATAATAGAATAAGCTTCCCGCATAGTAGCCATTGGCAGCTGCTCGCCAGCTTTGCCGTGCCCCTCTAGGAATTGCCCACCGCAATTCAACAATCTTATAAAATAGAATTCTTTATTGGCCAAGTGTGATTGGATACATAAGGAATTTCTGTCTGGTGCATAAGCTCTCAGTGTGCATACAAGTAACAAATGATAAATCACGATCATCAAATACAATCATCATAAATCATAAGCTACAACACTAAATATAATACATATAAATACACCACTAAATAAAGATAGGGTAGCTGTAGATAGGCAAGAAAGCACTGTGGTTTGTAAAAAAAAGAAAAGAAAAGGTGCCAAGCATAATCTAAATATTTCAGCAGCGTTACTCCTCCTGGATAACTTTGAAATAAATACACAAATAATAAATAAATGAACATTTAAAATACTTGCTCTCATAAATCAACTGAACATCCTTTGCCATCAGCCTTACATCCTATAACATAATCCACGCTCCAAGAATGCAGGCACAGTGCAAAACAGTCCTCAATTTTGTCCTCCCCCATCCAATTTTTGAGCAAAGGTTTTAATTTCAGCAAAATGCATACCGCTATCGCACAATCTCTTTCGCTTTTAAAACAGGGAAATAACCTCCATCTCTCTCCACCACCTAAGACCAAACTGAAATGCTTTGCTTTTGTTATACTGCCTTTGTTTATGATCAACATTTTTGTTGCTTGCTTCTAATAATCTCATATTAATTTTTCCCCAATTTGCTCTCTAAATTATTTTGCAGCTATTCCTCTCCACTCCCACAGTATGATTCAAGGTGATGACGCTGTCTGTGACTTCTCATTTTGCCTCTCTGTGTGTTTATTTTATTTTTCCTCCCCAGTTGCAATGTCTGTAGATGTTTCAGTGCGTCTCCAGTCTTTTCACCTTCTGCTATAGACTTTCCTCTTTTGTCTACTCGTTGTCTTTAGTCTTGTGCTTTAGAAATTGTTCTGTAACTCATATCATTAGTCTGATAATGATTTAGATGGTCACTAACTCTTAATGTCATTTATGCAAACTGCATGAAAAAAAATCCTTGTCTGATGTCTAGGTGGGCTGATAGACAAGCTAATTAACAAAGGGTCATGGGCATTTTGATACTAGAGGAATTGCTAAAGTCTCGTATCTGGTGGAATTTTGCCAGTGAGGATCTATGGAAAACGTTTCACAAGAAAGAAACTATTTCTAAAATAATCAAACTGCAGCTTGCTTCTATGGCCTTTCTAGCTGGGGGACCATGGGTACTTGCTGAGCTTGAAAAATCAAACCATGATCAGCTCTTAACCATGTCTGTATTCACATTTAGCATCAATGGTTTTGTTTAGGCAAATGGTCAGAGAGAATTGCACTAAACAAAGCCTTCAGGCCTACCAAACTTGGGAGCTTTTTTGGTTAGACTAAACAAACCAAAAGGGAACCATTTAAAAATAAGCTGAGTTCTTGGACAGGGAAGACAGTTTGGGACGGGAAGACAGTTCTCTTCCAGACAACCTCCTGCTGCACTGCATGTCCTGGGGTTGACTCCCCAAGAGCGAAAAAGAAGTTCTGAGCTGCCCAGAGTTGCTTAGGATGGGCAGTCATCTAAATCTTTTGAAGAAATAAATCACTTTCCCGGCATAGGGGATGGAGAGCAGGTTGGAGATTCAAGGCAAAAATTAAAACACATGCGACAAATTGCCAATTTATTCCAGGGCAGAAGAAGCACCAGATTTTTTAGAGTGATTTTTGGTTTTTTGGCATGCTTCCATCTCTATAAAAATCAATGTCGGTCCACAGCCTTTTTCTTTTTTTAAATCAAGAATTAGAAGGAAGCAGCTTTTTAATCTACAATCACATTGAGATTTTAGGCCTGGAAATGTAGAAAGGATAGTTAATTTTTTAAAAAAACAAACCACCCTGCTTTAGAATAATGTGCAAGTTAAGGAATCAAGAAACAAACAAACAAACCCAGAGCAGTTTAAATTTTTCTTTGCAGCAGGCGAAATGAAAGCTGTAGTTATTTTGTAAAGGCAGCACTAAGGGCGAATGGACTAGGGAAACCCGACATGTCCGTGTTGCTTTCTGAAGAGCCATATGGAAACGGTCTGCCATTGCCTTCATAGGAGCTCTCTTGAGCTCTTTCAATAAATGGTATTTAATTCCAGCAGAGCCTGAGGGTTAGATGGATCTCATGGCAAATGAGCTTCTGATTGTGTCCCATTCCGTTTGAGAGGAGTGAAGGGAACACACAAGACTACAATTTGCTCACGCAGCATCACATGAACCAAATTATGTCCAGATTGAGAAAAACTCATTCTCAGCTGCACTGCCCTGTCCGGTCTGGCTCATTGGTCCATCAGCCTGCCTTCAGATCTTCAGGTTGGACCTGGAGGACAGATACCAGGAAATCCTGGAGGAACTGCAGGCTAGCCTGGAACGGTGAGGGTCAGTCTTGAAGATGGCAAACCCCTTTCTTAAGGGTCGTTTATCACTAAGGAAGCCTACCTGGATGTCTGTGAAGTCAACGGGAACTGTGCTTGGCTCAAGGGGGTCTTATTTTTGTCCTCTGAGCTCAGCAGAATTTGAAGATCTTTTTCAAAAGAAAGCCAGAACATCCTCCATGGGGCAGCAATGGGATCAAAGTTGGCTGTTTTCTTTGAGAAACCAACTATGAGGAACTGTAGTAGAACACCAAGTACAGGTTGAAGATGAGAGATTTTAAAGAAAAAAAGAAAGGAGTTGTTTTTTTTTTTTCAGAAAGCCTTTTTTTTTAAAGAGAAAAATGGTGTGGTCACACATGCATGTTGCTCTGGTAGTTTCTGAAGAAATAAGAGTGTAAAGAATGATTAATAGTTAAATGATTAATTGCTCATGCTGATAAGGCATGAATCATACACTGATAACTTCACAATAGGAGACACGGTGCAATCCTTAGCCATGGTATCATGCAATCATGTGATCAAAATAAGGGAAAAAACCCTGTTTCTCTTCCAAATAATCTCTGACACAAAGAATTATCTGTACCCTTTGCTGAGAAATCAGCTGCCCAAGAGCCACCCAGGCCTCTGCAGTTCTATCCAGATTCAGCCACATTAGTCTTGGCTGTTCCAGGGAGCAGAGTGGTGGTCTCAGTGTCACCTCCTTCTGAGTAGACCTGCACCCAAATGGTCCCCAATAAGTGCCGGCTGTTCTCAGAAGGCTTTTCCTTCTCAGTGCGTTAGGTTGGTGTTAGAGATCTTTTGCCTCCATGCCAGCTTTTTCCTGACGCTGCCCATTCCTCTTCCCAGTTTTCTGGTCAGCTTTATGGTGGATGCCCGGGGGGGCTCCATGCGTGGCAGCCGCCACCACGGCATGAGGATCATCATCCCGCCACGCAAGTGCACGGCTCCCACCCGCATCACCTGCCGCTTGGTGAAGAGAGCCAAGCTGGCCAGCCCCCCGCCCATGGTGGAAGGAGAAGGGTTAGCCAGCCGGCTGATTGAGATGGGGCCTTCCGGAGCACAATTCCTGGGGTAAGTGGCCCTCTGGGCTGATGGCTCATGTTGCTTTTCCTCCTTCAATCAGTTGGATCCTTGTCTTCCCTATTGTGATCACCCTCTGAGTGTTTGTGGACGTTGGTGACGTGTGTTGCTTCACTGGAGGCCAACTGCCCATGGAGGCCAGAGGGAGCTTCTCTTGAGCAGGTGGCATGGGATGGAAGGAGGAAAGGAGGATGTTCAACAGAGACCTCCCTCTGTCATGGGCTCCAGTCAGCCTTGGCCACTTATGTCCAGAGCAGTCCATGCCCATAGACCTCCTGTCTCTCTAAAGAAACACTCTGTTCCACCTTTCCTTCTTCCTTGGCTGTTGCCCGCCAAGGGCAGGAGAAGAAATAACCTGCAAATAAGCATACTCTAGCTGTCAACCTGTGGCTCCTAATTTCCCCTCTTGTTTTTCTTCCTGCTGCATGGATGCTACTAGTAAACTGCATCTTCCCACCAATCCTCCCCCTTTAATTGAGGGCGAAAGCCTGGTTAGCCGAATCCTGCAGCTTGGGCCTCAAGGGACCAAATTCACTGGGTAGGCTCTTTCTAAGCAAAGATATCAAATGTCTGCGGTTCTTTTCTTGTTTTGACTTGCTTTTTTTTTTCCTGGTTTTTGTGTTTTGATCATGCCCATCTCTTTTACGTTCCCTACGACAGTTGCAGCAAAAGCTTCCCGTCGGTTTAAATATCACAGGCAGTGAAACCATCAGTGGCTTGATGGCAGTCTTAACACTGCTCCTGTTCAACTGACCTTGTGCTTTGAGCATGTGGAATTCATGGCAAGCATTTCTGCTTTCATAAGTTCTGTGCTTTTTCTTAATTTTTCAAGAATAGCTTTTTCTTACAGTCTCAGCTGCATTAATTATACGTTTAAAAAAAGAAAGAAAGACCCACCCAAAACATGTGTTTATTTCAATCTTGGTGATAGAATTATTGACAAGGCTTTGAAGTCAGCTTGTGGAGGAAGGAGATACCCCAAACTGGGTCATTTTCAGCAATTAATATTTGTAATACAAGGTTGGCCCAGTTCAAACCTAAGATGGTGTCAGGCCAAAAGGAACCAAAAATGACTCTGATTCAAAATAAAGACAAGTTGAGTAGTTCCTTTATTGTAGACAGAATCTTGTCAGGCTAACGACTATTAGATCTACCGTCTGCAGTCTGGTGCATGGGTTGGGGAGGTCTGCCTTCACTCTTTTCCTGCATACCAAAGACTCCAAGCTTCTTTGTCTCTTGTTCCCTGGGAAAAGTCCCCTCCAGCTTCCTTGCCAAGACCTCACAGAACACTATAATTCAAATTCTCAGGAGAAGACCGAGTTGGGAAGATGCTCCTCATTGTTTGGGTTTGGGATGGCTTTATAGGCTGCACATGGAAGCCAATGGAATGGGCCAGATTTGAAGAATGCTCAAGGCTACCAAACCCCCGTTCCCAATTAAAACTAGCCAAAACAAATATTATGTAGATATTTAAGTTGCCTGGAGAAACTTGTTGTGTGAGTGTAAATGCAGCCAGACAATCCTTGAAAAGATGCGGAGTGGCAGGTTGGCTCATCCTATCAGCAGAAAAGGAGCTCCTGTTCCATTTATTAGATGCCTCATTATCTCCAATCTAGCTCTTCCCTATCTAGTTACATATCTACACACACACATACTTTTTTAAATGTTTATAATTAATATATGTCTATAATTTATACTTTTATGTGTGTGCGTGTGTCTAATTTACAAGCATTTATATTTAGAATTCACACACAGGGACACTACCCTGATCTGAAAAGAATTCATATTTAGAATCGTTGAACTCCTTAAATATATTGACAGCTGGTATTCCACAGTTGTGAAACTTAATCCACCCTGCTATTCCAAGCCTTATGTTGAATCCCTGTCCTACCTTCCCTGTGAGTTTTGTTTCTATTCATGGACATAACTGTGTGGGCTTTATCCAGAGAGACACTAACCAACAAAGATTGCATTCAGAAGGTATTTGTTGGTCTGTTTCAGTGTTTTGTACACGGGGAGCTTCGAGTTAAAGTTAGATTACCAAATGCATCAGCCCTTGGAGATGTTGCTGTTTGCTTCCAATCACATAATTTGAATAATAATCTGTGTTTGGGGGGGGGGGGGGATAAGAAAAGGCACAAATTAGGTTGAGTTAAGAACCTTTCCCTCTCATGGCATTAAGCATGTAAATAATAAAACCAGAGGATACATTAATTGGATGGTGCCCTAACTGTCATTTTTCAAAATGCTGTTGTTCCTAATGCCGTAGTTGGAAATGCAGAAGAAAGCCGGGGTCCCATCCTGCTTATTTATTAACTGTTCACTGCCTGTTCTCAGCATGGTCAGATGCTCCGTGGTTGTAAACAATGAGGAGCTGTCACTGTTTTCCCACCGATAAAGCTCAGGAGGAAATTACTGAAATATATTAAAGCTGCATTATTCCGTAAATGCTTACCTTTCTGTGATTAAATTTTTCATCTAGGAAATAAAAGAGAGTGCCTCTGCTTAGTTTCCATGCTGGTGTTTGCCATTCTGGGTGGAAGGCTCTTGAGATACGATATCCTTTATTTAGAAGCGGTTGGAAAAGAGGGACAGGGTTTAGCTAACCTGGGGTGTGTATACAGCTATGCAGGATTACTGTGCTTGTGTGACTCTGCAAATCACCTGGTTCTTGATCCTTGGGGAAAGAGACGGAGGGGTGGTCTGTATGTAGCTGATCAGCTTCACTAACTTTAGCACCGCAAGTTACAACAATGGCAGGCAGGCGTGTCTTTGGTGTATGGTCTAAAAGGAGAAGAGAGAGACATGATGTTGTGACACCTAAAGCTTTGATGACAGCATGGTGGCTCCATCTTGGCTTTTTTGATCATGTCCTGCAGAGGCCCCTTCCCAAGAAAGAGATCCTCTGCTACAGCCATCAGCCCACGGCAGAGTTCCTACTCAACCTATTGTAGTCTATTGGAAGATGGTGCCAGAAGGGGAAGAAGAACCTGGCCAGCCCCTCATGGCTGGTTAAAATTGAATTTTAATTGTCCAAGAGTTCACCTTGAGCCAGGGACTGGTCTTAGAGGTTTTTTTTTATACTAGAGAGTTTGAATGGTGTAAACCCCGCGGAGTCACCATTTGCATCATTTGGGCAGCTATATAAATATTGCTGAATAAATAAATCTCAGGGTCGTAAAATAGCTTTGGAGGTTGGAAAAAAACATCTCCGAGAAGAAACTTGCCTGTCTCCCTCTTGTCACCCGAGTTCAAGCCTCATCTTTTCTATAAGACCAGCAGGAGATTGCGTAAAGGAGAGTCACCTTGTGGCGAGAAGGGCGGCCAGCAAATGTAATAAATCAATGTAAATAAATAAAAGGAACAAGAGGAAAGCAAACCTCGGTGGTGGGTCCCTGATAGTCCAGTTCGCGACTTAAGCATCCCATTGCATCTTCTGCCTTTTAGTTGCAGTCATTCCGTTGTCTGATTTCATCTGGAATGTTTTGCGGAGAAAGTTCTGCTCTCCATCCCAGGAAAAACAGAAGTAGCATGGCTGCAACGTGGCTCTTCTTTGAGAGGCTGTTTTTCAGGGAGCGTTTCTTTCTCTGCAAAGTGGGAAATCCGTGGGCTGCAGCACAAACCACCATCTTGAGACTTGCACAACCTCTCCCTGTTTCCTTTCTAGGCTTGGCAGAAAAGAGAGCTTGAAATTGTCCCTTCTTCACCAGGAAACAGAGCCTGGTTATTCTGCACCTGTGTTGTCCCTCTTTGCAGAGAATTTGGAGGCATAGAGTGCCCTCTCTCCCTTTCTCTTTCTCTTTCTTCTCCCTCCCCTCTCTTTCTTTCTTTCTCTCTCTCCCTCTCTCCTTCGCTCAGTCTCTCCTCCCTCCCTTTTTCTCTCCATTCCATCCGTCCCTCTCTCTTTCCCTCTTCCCCTCCTTCCTTCTCCCTCTCTCTCCTTCTCCCTCTTTCCCTCCCACCTCTCTATCTTCCTCTCCCTCCTCTCTCTTTCTTTTTCTCTTCATCTCCCTCCATCTCCCTCCTACTGCCTCCCTCTCCTTCTCCCTTTCTCTATCTGCCTCCCTCCCTCCCTCCCTCATCCTCTGTCTCTCTTTTTCTCTCCTTCTCCCTCCCAAGCTCACCCTTCTCCCTTTCTCCCTCTCACACACACATGCTAACCCTGAGTAAGTTTTGCATTTGGGATAAGGGCAGGACCAGCCCTCTCTCTGTTTGCCTACTCAAAGACATCCACCTGTCTGTTTATCTATCTCTTACCCATTCACCTAAATTGTGCTCCACAAAAGCTAAAGCCAAATGGGAACTCTTGGGAGTTACTAAGCAAAATGGCGGCCTCTGTGGCTCCAGTGATATCCGTGGCCAAGAAAGGGAGAGAGCTGGGATAGTCTCAAGAGGAGGACAGGCAGGTTCTGGATAATATTCTCAGTCATTTGGGTTCTGTGTACCGTGTTTTTCTTTTCACGCTTGCTCAAAGCAGAAGAAATTATGAATGCAGAAAAAAAAAATATTGTCACGTTAACATCCATTGCATGATACAGAGCAGCTCAGGTGCAGAAAGCCGCTTTCCTTGAAACCGGAGTTATCACAGCAGATCTTCCTTGCCAGATCACATCTCCTGAGTATGATCTCTTTCTGCGTAAGCAACTTCCAAAAGTTCCTTTTTCATTTGCTTGTATGTTATTTCTGTAACGTTTCGTGTGAATTAGCCTTATGCCAGCACTCCCGTGTCTTGCTTTCAACCTCGGGTTTGGTGTTGGGGGTGTGTTTGAATCGAACGGTCAATTGCAGGTCAGGCGGGAAAGGTTTTGTGGCTTTGCCAGTTGTTAATTGCTTGCAACCGAATGACAGAACCAGCCATGCCCGTTTCAGGCCCATGGAGAAACAACTGCCACGGGGAGCCCTCTGGCCTCAAGGGCTTTTCTCTTTCTTTGATGCAGTCCGGTTGTGGTGGAAATCCCCCATTTTGGATCCATGCGAGGAAAGGAACGAGAGCTGATTGTGCTGCGGAGTGAAAACGGGGAAACCTGGAAAGAGCATCAGTACGATAGCAAGCACGAGAACCTCCTGGAGATCCTGAATGGCATGAACGAAGGTAACCTCCCTCGCCTTGCAAAAGTCCCTGGGCAGAACGGAGACGGTGGCAAAGTGAAAAATATGCACAGTCCTTCTGGTCAGGACCATCGAAGAAAGTGCAAGCGGGGGGGGGGAAAATGGAGCAGATTTTTCTCTGTACAGATTTCTCTTCCAGTAGAAACAAAACACGACCATTTGACCATTACAATTCATGCTTATGGTTTTTGCTATCTTTTCTTTAAACCACTTTTGATATTTCTGTTAACACGAAGCTGACGTTTTATTGGTTTGATATTTTTGTTCTGGCTGCAACAGGACAGGGCCCGCTAAGCAGCACAAGTATTCTGTAATGCAGGGGTGTTGAACTCGATTTCATTGAGGGCCGCACCAGGGTTTTGAGGACCAGGTTGGGCATCAGAGATGATATTCAGCTGGTTCTGACCAGTTCTGGACAACCGGTAACGGAAATTTTGAGTAGTTCGGAGAACCGGCAAATCCCACCTCTGACTGGAGATTTTGCAGTATCCTTCCCCTGCCACGCCCACCAAGCCACACCCACAGAACCGATAGTAAATTTTTTTGAATCCTACCACTGGTGGGCATGGCCAGCTCGATATCACTTGTGTCTGGGCACCTGTGATGGCCCGGGTGGCCCATCCCCCCAAGACTCCGTTTTTGGCTGGGATGGCCTCCTTTTGCTGGCAAAAGGACTGCAGCCCAATCCTTCGCTGTTTCCAGGGCAGCCCCGCGGGCCAGATCCAAGCATCTCATGGGAGGGATCCGGCCGGTGGGCCTTGAGTTTGACACCCTTCCTCTAATGCCCCCAGTCTTCGGGGCATCAGGGACCAGTTCCATGGAGAGAGGTTTTTTTCACGGACCGGAAGGGGTGTTTTGCCTGCTGCCTGCATTCTGCGGATGGGGTTTCGCTTCTTTTCGTGGCCCAGTTTCTGGCATGCCGTGGCCCAGTGCCTGTCCACAGACCAGGGCTAGGCCCCCTTGTTTTAATGTTTCCGGTTTCATTCCTGGATCACTGCTGTTCTGAATCCCTGTTTAGGGAGTCTCCAAGAATGCCTGGGTCCTCTCTGTGGGAAAGGGCTCCTTCAAATGAAGAAATTTGCATTTATACCTGCTCTCAGAGGCATTGAGCAGCCTCCCAGCTCTCTGTTTCTTTGCTGTCTGCTGAATGTTCCCCTCCCTTTGTCTTTTTAAATGTTAAAGTCAACAAGGTTTTGATGAGTGGAGTACCATCTACTGGCCAAGATAGATATTAAAAGGGACCGAGACATCAAGCAGATTCTTCAGAATGTGACTCTCTTGATCTAGCAGATATTGCAGGAAGGAAGAGAGTCAAAAATTAGAGAGAGTCAGGCATACTACAAATGTTATTAAAAGGCTCAGAACTTTTTTTTAAATAAGCTTGTGCCGTTTCAGCCACTTAAGATTTATTTGGATGGGTATTGCTATTGAATGTGCTTGTCCAGTGCTTCGGAGTCAAAAGAAAGTGACTTTAAACTGTAAATCCAACGTCTTTTTAATTTTTCCTGGTGTGTTATTATTGAAGAATCTGGATATACTTTATAAGTTTTAACAAACTTATTCGCGGAGAAAAGTACAATGTAAATTAAATAGAACATCGGTTCCGGACTCGTGTAATTCTTGTCTGACTCAGAGTTCAAGCAAACACATTCTGAGAAAAGGCTTAATACCGAGTTTGAAAATAGAAACAGAAGAATTACTTGCAAAACTAAAATCTGCACGCTTCAAAGTTACTTCAGAAAGGTTTGAGCGTGAGGCTGACAGAGTGAAGGGATTCTCTGGGGGAGGAGTGGGGAACATCTGAGTGGTGAAGATGAGTCTTCACCACTTTTCCTTTTCCTTTTCCAGAGCTGGACAGTGTGGAAGAGCTGGAGAAGAAGCGGATCTGCAGAATCGTCACTAAGGACTTCCCTCAGTATTTTGCAGTGGTTTCGCGAATTAAGCAAGAGAGCAACCAGATTGGGCCAGAGGGAGGCATCCTAAGCAGCACCACTCTGCCTCGGGTCCAAGCTGCTTTCCCTGAAGGCGCATTGACAAAAAGAATTCGAGTGGGCCTCCAGGTAAGGGAGCTTCTTGTCTTGAGAAACCCCAAGGAGGAGGAGACCCAAGTCAGGGCCTGACCAGCTCCATTGGGACCCAACAGCAGTCTCATTTCTGCACACGCTTACAGAAGGTCACCTCTTGAGTCCAGTTGGATCCTGGTGAGCAGACAAGGCAGGAGTTCTTTTTTGACTTCCCCTGGAGAGAGGCTACAGCTGTTGTCCGGTCCTCTCTCTCAAATATAGCTTCCTAAAGTCCTACAAGGGCTTTTCTCCCTCTTAACATTTTATTAATCTTTTGACTCTTATCCAGCACCTCAACTCTACTCATAATGACATGAAATAATATCTTTTATTGAATCAACACATGGATAGAAGATTTTTGTTCTATCACCACACGGAGATTTTCTTTAGATTCCCCCATTTGGTGGTGAAACTGCTTTAATTTACACGAAGTAAACTTTTAAAAAGGGCTAGGCATTATTCTGCATTCATTGGACTGATAATCTGTCACAAATGTTTTATCGTTAAAGAGGAATTCAGGAAGGTTTCACCTTAACTACAGAAATGATACAATACAAGCTGTTTTTGAGATTCTGGAATGGTGATTCATGGATCTGGAAAAGCTAATGTTGTATTCTATGCTGCCATGAGCAATGTGTATCTCCTGCTCAACTGTATTCTCAGCAAGGATTTTTTAAAGGATATTAAGAATTTTGTGCTTCTGATATGTGGGGGGATGCCCTCAAAATTTATTCTAGAATCCTGGAAATATAGTCTCTTTTGTGGGATTGTAACTATGGGTTTAAGGTTCAGGACTTTTTGGGCAAATTGGTCAGATCACAAGACGTTTTTTGTTCAACACACTTGAGTAGATGACAGAGCATGATCTCAGAGGATAAATCAGTGTATTTTTAAAAAATATTCACGAAGCCCATATATTTATAGGGTGGTGTCATTAGGTGGCCTAGAGTTACTTGCAGGGTTTTGAATTGATTTTAAATGGTTTCTTAGCTTTTGATAGTTTTAATTTTTCAGCCAATTATTTAATTCTTTTAATTCCATTTTAAATATTGTATTTATGTTTGTATTTTTATTCGGCTGTACACCACCTCGAGTCCCGCTGGGAGAGGGGCGGTATAGAAGATCAATCAAATAAATAAATAAATAAATTAGTGCTTCAAGGGGGAGAATTCAATGACTGTCAGAAAAGTCATGAGAAAATCAATCCCATGTTGTGGCTCAAGGATGTTGTATGGTCACTAGAGATTTGAGCTTAGCTTATATGAACATATTTAGTAAATTTGTGGGGACAAGAGGCAGGCTTCTCATTTCGACAAAGAGAAAAGACAGCTCACTTTTTTTCTGGAAAACACTGCACATAGCCTTGTTTAAAACTCTTTCTCGGATTCATAATAGGCTCAACCAGTGCAGGACGAGATGGTGAAGAAGATCCTTGGCAACAAAGCCACCTTCAGCCCCATTGTCACCGTGGAGCCCAGAAGAAGGAAATTCCATAAACCCATCACAATGACGATTCCAGTGCCACCACCCTCTGGGGAAGGAGTGACCAACGGGTACAAAGGCGACACCACACCCAGCCTTCGGCTGCTGTGTAGCATCACAGGTGAGACCTTAAAGGGCTCATGCATTCCCTCAGGATGAGCTGCACACCTCCGGCAGCTTCTTCCAATGGCCCTGTGCAGGGGTGGGCTTCCAATAATTTAACAACCAGTTCTCTGCCCAGTTTCTGGGTGGGTGTGGCCTAATCGGCCTCCTGCACCCCCCTGAGAATGAAAATAGGCCACCAGAGGGCCATTTTTACCCTCCCTGGGTTCCAGAGGCTCTCTGGAGGCTAGAAACGGGCCCATTTCCGGCCTTCCGGAGCCCCACCGAGTCTCTGCATGAGTCCTGCACTTACCCGCGATCCAAAATGGGCCACGTGGGGACTCCTGGGAGGGGTGGGGTGGGCGGGGCCAGCCAGTCCTTGGAACTACCAGTTCGCCGAACCAAATGTAAAATGAACATCCGGTTTGGCTGAACCGGCGCGAACTGGCTGAAGCCCATCCCTGATCTTATGACTCCCGAGTTAGTCTTGCATGCCTCAGGCCGCTTCTCCCCAGCCCCATTATGACCGGGGTGAACAGGATGGACAGAAGTTGGCCTGCTTGTTTGGTTAGAATTTCAGGCCCACCCAATTCCATTGGGAGGCTGGAAGGAAAACAGAAACTCCAAGGAGTCTGATGAATTCCTAATGTCTTTAAAGTCTACATTTTCTGTGTTCCTTCTGAAAATTTCTGATGGAAGCTTTTGACCTTCGATACACATATTTTCCTCTCAGCAGAGATCTGATTAAACATTTTGCTGAATAATATTTAAAATATTTTACATTTTTGGAGTAAAAGAACCTCTCCCCCTCTCTCTTCCTCCCTCCTTCCTGTTTCTCACTATCCACTCCCCCACTGACTCTCACTATCATCTATGCACAAAAATGTCTCCAGACTTTCTAGGTGTCCTTACTGAGTGTTAATCTTGGAAGATACCCAGAGACCATATTTACCAACTGTTTGGTTCTCTTTGTTTTAGCATCTCCTTAGTCAGCTACACTTCTTTCAAGCTTGAGGCTGAGTCCTCCCAAGAGGCTCCTCACAGACACACACACACACACACACACACACAAAATCACACATACACACAGAGAGAGAGAGTGTGTTTTCTGTCCCTGGTCAAGGCCTGTCTTCATCCTCCACAGGGAGGGAGGGAAACCTCAGTTGTTCCCATCTGAAACAGAAGACCGGGAATCCAGGGCTCGGGGAATTGGGAGCTCATAACTTTTGGCTCAGTCAGATGCACAATTCCAGTCTGGGCCAAAGCTGAGATTCTTTCTTAAAAGAGGGGCATGACTTTTTTCTTCTTCTTCAGGTGGGACTTCACCAGCACAGTGGGAAGACATCACAGGAACCACCCCTCTCACTTTTGTGAATGATTGTGTCTCCTTCACAACCAATGTTTCAGCCAGGTAGGACAAAAAGCAAGGACTACAAAGCAGATGACTTCCATTCTCATCTGGAAAGGAAGATCAAATTTACTTACTTGGACATATTTATCAATTAATCAAAATTTTATAACTGCCCATTTCACAGAATGCAATTCTGGATGGCAACAACAATTTTTGAGTTTTCTTCAAAGAGCTCATCAACTACATTCCTTGTTCCTATTTTCTTTTCATACCAGCAACCCTCTGGGGTAGGTAGAGAATGGCCCTAAATCACCCAAGCAGCTCCCATGGAGTCCAGCCCCATCACTTACAAACAGCCATTAGGTAGTTGGAAAGATTGTCATTTGTTGTTCCTCTGTGTACAGAGCACTTAAAAAGCAAGCCATCCTCCAGGGCAACTCTGATTTTAATAAGCTTCCTGGGCATCAACCAGAAAGAAAGCTATGAGGACTCAAAGGCTACAAGTTGGTCTCTGAAGGAAAATCCAGATGTGCACTATTGGGATTTCTTTCCGGAGATCAAGCTACAAACGAAGGGATAAGAAAAAGAAAGGAAACATGACTCTGTCTAGTTTGTGTACTTCCAATTTTGGGGAAAGCATCTGAAGGTCACCTGAAATTCAAGAAAAGGTGTGGAGCTCTTGGTATACATTCAGGACACATTATTTTAGACAGATGAGGATTATAGAGGAAGAGTTGTAATTTGGTATTCCAACGGAATATTTATTCTGTTCATGTCCTTATGAACTAGATGTATGAAAATCAACTCATTGTTTATGCCTGCCTGCCTGCCTGTCTAATCTCCTCCCTTTTCCCTTCCATAGATTTTGGTTAGCAGATTGCCATCAAGTTCTTGAAACAGTTGGGTTGGCCACACAGCTATATAGGGAATTGATATGTGTCCCGTACATGGCCAAGTTTGTCATTTTTGCCAAAACAAACGACGCTGTGGAATCCAATTTGCGCTGCTTCTGTATGACAGATGACAAAGTTGACAAAACGCTGGAGCAGCAGGAGAACTTTGAAGAAGTTGCAAGAAGCAAAGATATTGAGGTATTCATGATTTAACAGCAAAGGTCTTCATGATAATCCTGGACTGTGGGTGAGCCTTTCAAACTATTAAATATGGCATGAAGCCTAGTGCAAATCAGTCTCGGTTTAATTCAGTTCAGATCAAAGGTAGATCAAAAGCATATAGCCTTCCTCATAAGAGCCTGGAAGAATAAGTTTGCAAAGTGAGATGCTTCCTATTTATTTTAATTCTTTGGGTATTAATCCAGTTTTTTTTTTTTCTCCCAACAGGTTTTGGAAGGAAAACCTATTTATGTGGATTGTTATGGAAATCTAGCTCCTTTAACCAAAGGAGGACAGCAGCTTGTATTTAATTTTTACGCTTTCAAAGAAAATAGACTGCCATTTTCTATCAAGGTAAAAGCCACGGCTGCCGTAAGATCAGGGGACAAAGCTCTTGTGATCTGACAACCTTGTTCTTTTGAAAGGACATGCTTGGGGTATTTCTGGTGATGTCTCTCTCCCTGTGCCATCACACGCTTGACATGAACCTCTTAGGGGAGATGGGTTGGTGACAGAAACATAAGGCACAGAATGAGCTTCCTGCTGATAGGATGAGGTGCTTCCCAGCATTTCCTTTTAGCACCTTAGTTGAAGACCAACCTTGCTGCTCTTTGTGTGCATCCCTGCATTGAGACACAATCTGATTTGTGGGTTTGGGGTTCAGAAGCTCCTTTCCAAGTGTTCAACATCACCTCTGGAAACGGTGAACCTGGAAATGGCCAAGATCTGTCTGGTGATAGTTTTTAGGTGGCCCTCCTACCCATTCACGATGGTGTGAAATAGTTACAATCTCTGATTCTAAGGAGTATTATTCACAATGGGTGTTTGCTTCTCAAGGGGCCGCACGCACATAAGCCTGTTATGAAGAAAAGTGGGCGTAAAGAAAAGTGCTTCCAAATTTTGACCCACTGTTGCAGCTTTATGAACGAAGCTTGGACAACTAAGGGACTTCCTGATTGCTGTCCCAACATTGGACTTTGGCAACCTAGAGTGGGAAGAAAACAGCACAGCCTCCCTGGAAAGCTAATATGTATTATAGGGGCATAGATGGGGATCCCATCTCACCATGTGTTCAAGGGAACTCCTCAAAAAATATTATTGGACGGTTCTTCTTTTATAGAATAGAATTAGAGTAGAGTAGAGTAGAATTGCATTGCATTGCATTGCATTGAATTCTTTATTGGCCCAGTGTGATTGGACACACAAGGAATTTGTCTTCGGTGCAAATGCTCTCAGTGTACATAAGAAAAAAATAAAAATACATTCATCAAGAATCATAAGATACAACACTTAGTGATAATCATAGGTTACTAATAAGCAATCAAATCATACCAGGAAACTAAATAAAACAATATAAATTGTTAAGATACAAGCAACATGGTTATAGTCATAAGTGGGAAGAGATAGGTACTAGGAAGGATGAGAAGAATAATAGTAATGCAGACTTAGTAAATAGTTTGACAGTGTTCAGGGAATTATTTGTTTAGCAGAGTGATGGCATTCAGGAAAAAACTGTCCTTGTGTCTAGTTGTTCTGGTGTGCAGGGCTCTATAGCATCGTTTTGAGAGAAGGAGTTGAAACAGTTTATGTCCAGGATGTGAGGAGTCTGTAAATATTTTCACAATCCTCTTTTTGACTTGTGCAATATACAGGTCCTCAATGGAAGGCAGGTTGGTAGCAATTGGTTTTTCTGCAATTTTAATTATCCATTGAAGTCTGCACCTGTCCTGTTGGGTTGTAGAACCAAACCAGACAGTTATAGAGGTGATCTATATTGGCAAACTAAATGTAGTGGAAGTACAAACTGGAGCCCTCCTTTCAACCAACTTGTGATGTCTTATTGACTTGTAGATTAGAGACACCAGCCAAGAGCCTTGTGGCCGCTTATCCTTTCTGAAAGAGCCAAAGACCACCAAGGGTCTGCCCCAAATGGCCGTTTGCAACTTGAATATCACTCTGCCAGCACACAAAAAGGTACAGCCCGCGTGGCAGCTTAATATCCACGGTAGCAACATTAAAAGTTAGCACATGCCATAAATAGGAATGAGTTGTCTTACCCTTGGATTAAGCCAGCCCCTCTCTATATTAACTGTTTTCATGTATGCAGAAAGTAGAAGTGTGGAAAACATCTCATGTTCAAAATGTCCTGCACCGAGCAATTCTGAGCTCAACAATTTTGGACTCGGGAGTGTTTTGCACACTGTCAGCAGAAAGCATTTAAAAATTCCCAGTTGCCGTAGTTTCTGTTGTTTTTAAGGCTGGGAAATTTTCTTCTGCTTAAGAGTTCCTAGACTTTCTGCTTTTAGTGATTGTCACGTGTTGATTTGCATTTGATGTAGAGTTTTGTTTGTTAACCTACTTTTGTTGTTGACATTGGTTTGCTTTGTCTATGATGAATTAGCTTGCATTTTTGTGCTCCCTTACTTGGTCTTTTTCATATCCTGATATTCTTTTCCCTGCTGTCTGTTATAATATTCCTTGTCTCTGCAATTCATCTTGGGACCCAAAGGAAACAGAATCAGATCAAGATGATGAGGTAATACAAAACACTTTTTATTTTACCTTTATTGTAATCAAGAGCTTATATTCCAATTTCTGTCACCCTGCAGTAAGATTTCTCTACTCCAAATTCTCAAACTCTATGCCTGTTTATGCTTTCCTGCGAAATAGAGAAATTGCAAACATCCAATGATGTAAAAGTTTATAGAAGATTCTCAGTTATCCAAGTCATGCTTGTCCCAAAGGTGCTTTTTCAACAGGCAACTGGACTTTCTTGTTTTTTTTTTCTTTTGAAGACGTTTCGCTTCTCATCCAAGAAGCTGCTTCAGCTCTGACAGGATGGTGGGGAATGGAAGGATTTATATTCCTTGCAGACAGCTGGTCATTTGCATCCTTTTAGAGAGTCGCTGAGGCCTTTGGGAGGTTTATCTGTGTCCTCAGGGTCACCTGAGTAGTGCTCCTGGCTCCTTTAGTCTGCAGTTTTTCCTCTGGAAATCTATTCCTACTCCCACAGAACTGAAGAAGCTTCTTGGATGAGAAGCAAAACGTCTTTAAAAGAAAAAAAACGAAGTCCAGTTGCCTCCTGAAAAAGCACCTTTGGGACATCCAGTGATATACCACACACTACTTAGAGCAACAGAGACACTTTTCTTCCTAGATTTCACATTCAGCCTCCCCCCACGTCCTCTTCCTCCTCCTCCTCCCTCCTCCTCTTTCTCCTCTTCCTCCTCCTCCTGCTCTTCCTCCTCCTCGATGGACTGTTTCACAGCTTTTGCACAAGAAAAGTGAAACTTACCTTTGCAGATTCCCAGGGAAAAAAATTGTGCCACATTTTGCGCAAGTATTTGTGGAGGGACATATATCACTTACTAGGGTGCAGTCAGTGGCCTGTACTTTCCTATGACCTGTCCTCAGTTAAAAGCTCCTTGTGGGTAGCTGGGACCTACCAAATTCTCTTATTCCAGTGCCAGGCTGTTGTGAGGCAGGACACAAACATATCTGAGAACTTTAAATCAGGTCAGAAGTGGGATGGTTCTGCGTGGACCCCCAGTGATCCATCTCTACACATAAATAAATGCAACTTATGCAAACTAGTTAACTTTGCTAAATCTATGTCACCTTAAATATCTGACTCCTTCAGGAAAATACTGTGTTTTCCTTCCAATAAACCTAAAACCATTTTATTCATTTGAAATCACAAGTTGACTTCCTCTTCAAACTTTCCATATACAATTTATATAACCCTTTCTCTATTATAACTCTTTCTCTAATACAAGGGTCTTCAAACTTGGCAAGTTTAAGACTTGTGGACTTCAACTCCCAGAATTCCTGAGCTAACATGACTGGAGGAGGAATTCTGGGAGTTGAATCCACAAGTTTGAAGACCCCTTGCTCTAATATTATAACCCTTCCTCTATATGCACACACAAACATCTCTCTCAAATCTTCTACAACAGGGGTGTCAAACTTGCTGTTGTCATGGCGGTATTACATGACATGATGTATCGGGACTCTTCCCCTCTTCACTAAACTGGGCATGGGCATGGCATGGCCAGCATGTAATGCATCCGGCCCGCGGGCTGTGAGTTTGACAGCCCTGTTCTACAGTGTTTGAACCACAAGGAGTTAACACTCAAGAAAGAGTTTGAATATCTAAACCTGATGTCCTTCCACATTAATTGGGATTATAGTGAGCTGAATCATCAGCTATTCTGACATGTTAGTCACAACCCATTTGGGAAGGACCACACCTGAAGATACCTGGTCAGGACCTTGGTTCTTGGAGCAGAATTGCCAGCTATTGGCAAAGTACGAGGAGGAGGAGGAGGAGAAGGAGGAGGAGGGCTGTCCGAGTGAAATTTATAGTTGTGCCAACTGTTTCATGTTGGCTTGATAGGGGACATTATATGAAAACAAGCATGAATCAGCTTCTGATTGAGTCAAGCTTGAGTCAAGTGTGTTAAAAATCTCAACAATTCGAGCAGAGTTAAACATGGGCTTTATGCAGCCTTTACAGTCAATGGGACTTAAATCGCCATTTTCAGCATCTTTGTCACTTGGGATGTTCAAGCATTCCGGTACTCTTCCCAGTTATCAAATAACTTTTCTCTCAGTTCCAAGCAAACATCCTTTAAATCCTGCCCAATCATTTTGCTTTTTTTATCTGTATAGATATTCCTATAACCATTGCTAAATAAAAGTATGAGACGTCTATAGGGATGCAGAATAGAAACAGCTCAAAGCTGGTTTTTCTAATTCTCCCATCCTTGCCTTTTCTGTATATTGAAAGAAAAACCCACCCCCTTCTGTGCCTTTTATTTGTCCTTTCTGTACTCACCTTAAAGTGGGTGTGCCTTGTCATTTATGTGCTTTCTGTGCAAATTGACTTTGGCAGAAGTATTGGATTGGCTTCAATTAAATCTGCCCTGATATGTTCAGTGTACGACTGTAACCTTGTGTGGGGCTGCCTCTCATTTATAGCCAGAAATTATAATTGTGATGTCACTGTGCAGTGTGATGCAAGAGCCTTGTACCGAAAGGACATTGGGATCTGACCATTAAGGTTGAGCCTTGCTAGGTGATTGTCTGGCACTCTTCAAGGGGGCTGCATTTGGTCTGGGATCACCAGATCACCAGGTCAAGGCATTGGGTGGAAAGTGTCCCTCTTCAAAGGTGGTCTCATCCAGCTTTGCTGGCTGGGGAATTCTGGGAGTTGAAGTCCATCAGACTTAAAGTTGCCAAGGTTGGAAACCCCTGCATTAGAAGATGCAGCACGGATGTTTCAGACACCTTCTTAGGCTGCCTCCATATCAAGTCCTGACACAGACAAAACTGTAGTTGCACATGGACACGCGCTCACGGGAAAGCGCTCGCACCACTTGCAGTGAGTCAGCCTTCCCGCCTTAGAGGAAGGATGCTTGACTCCCGGCAAGGCATTTTTGTAAAGCTCTCTTGCAAATGCTTTGCCACGATCCTGCTCCATAAAAACGTGACTTCAGAGAGACTGCATCGATGTTGTTTGGGGACGACATTGGGGATGGCAAGTTTTGGGATTCAGCTTCTTCCCACATTTTTATTCAACACCCCGCCTCCCACCCACCCCCGGTTTCATGTAGGGATCAGATACATCATGAATCCAGGACGTTGGGGTAGCAACAGAGCCAGCTCAGAGCCCATTCTGCTGTCCATGATGAGGGGGCTGAAGGCAGGGATGGGATTCCAGAATCCCATAACTGGTTCGCTGCCCAGTTGCTGGGTGGGCGTGGCCATGGTGGGCGTGGCTTACCGGGACTTCCTGTTTCCATCCTTCTGGTGGGCCTCCAGAGCCCGGGGGAGGCCGCTTTTGCCCTCCCAAGGGTTCCAAGGCCTCCCCTGAGCCTCTGGAAGGGTAAAAACAGTCTCCCCTGGGCTCCGGAGGCTCACCAGAAGCCAGAAACAGGCCCGTTTTGCAACTTCTGGTACTTCCAGGAGGCCCGTCTATCCCCCTCCCAGAGCCTCCATGCATTCATGCCTGCATCTGGGCGGGGCCAGCCGGTTGGTTGAAATACTGGTTCGGCGAACTAGATGTAACTTTTAACATCCGGTTCGCCCGAACCAGTAGAAGGAGGCAGGGGATATGTCCCAAATCAGGTCATACTAGGTTGTATCACAGTTAGCCCCGAGGGAACCCCTTCTTCATCTCTCTCCCCCTCCCCCCCCGCCAATTTGGAGAATGGAGCCGGGGCCATCTATCTTCTAGTCTTCACAGAAAGGGACCATATATGCCCAGTTATATGAATGATTAAGCTGAATAAGAGAAGGGTGAAATTTATTTCATGTTAAATTGAATTTTTAAGATACGTCAATAGAATTTTCACACACTGAAACACACACACACACCCCGGAGGTAAAATATCCATTTTTTTTTAATTTCTTGCAGAGTCCACTAAGCACATACTTCAAAATTCAAGCTTTGAAACTGGATCAAAAGACCCCTAAGTGGAGATCAGCTGGAGGGGGTGGGAGAGAAGGGGCTTCACCTTAATGGAAAGTTGGTTGTTCTGAATTACGGGGCCAGGAAAAGATAAAACCAGATTGTGCAGCCCATAGGTAGACAGTATCACTTCCAAGCCCTTAAGACTTCTTAGGTGAAAAACATTTTTTTTTCCTTAGACCCCACTCGATCCCTGAGACCTTTTTAAGCCTGGGAATGGGATGAGGAGAATATTTCTTGTTTTTAAAAACAGGCCTTTGCCTGTCTTGCCTGCTGCTTAAAACAAGGCTGGGATAATGAAATGGCATAGGGGTTTACTGCTTGACCAGGGGGTTGGACTAGAAGACCTCGAAAGTCCCTTCCAATTCTGTTACTCTGTTATTTCTTTTTTCTGTTAATAAGACCGTGATTGAAATACGGAAGAGCATCTGCTTTCAAGGGGGATGTCTCTTCCAAGTTCCAAGAAGAAATATCTTTTCTTACAGACGGAGAAGACCGACCGAAGACAGAATTTTGTGTCCCTCGCTCTACGTAAGCGCTACAGCTATCTGACTGAGCCTGGCATGAGTGAGTTTCCTAATGTACTAAAATTGCAAATTAATTTTTCATGAAAAGAGACATTTTTTCTATAAAAGTTTGCATTTTATGTCGTTGGAAGAGGTATGATTCAGTCGGCAACGCCCTCCAAATTACTCAGGCGCTCTTCTTGAGCACGTACAACTTGAGAAACTCAAACAAGGACACCATCTTCTTTTGAAATATCCGTGGACCACACAAATCATTTGTGGAGAATTGGTTTTCTGTGCTTACCTAGCCAAAGGACCTGGTCTGGCTCCTTTTCCAGAGACAAGATGGTGGTATCTCATGATTGACAGCTAATCCAAAGATACACTCTATGTTGCTTCAGTTGGGGACCAATTACATGTTACAGTGAGCCACTCTCCAATTAAGCTTATTTTAGAAAAAGCAACTGTCTAGAGCAGGTGTTTCCAACCTTGGCAACTTTAAGACTTGTGGACTTCAATTCCTAGAATTCCCCAGGCAGCAAAGCTGGCTGAGGAATTCTGGGAGTTGAAGTCCACAAGTCTTAAAGTTGCCAAGGTTGGAAATCCCTGCTCTAGAGCACTTCCGCTCTGGAAAGGCATGCATTTCCTAATAAAAATCTTCCTTTTGCTGCTGGTATATAACAACACTGTTAACAACACTTTTAACAAGCACAAAATCTAGGTCTCCCTGTGTATTTGTATTACAGGCCTCCACGTAGGAATTGGATTTTACATTAATAGTTTGAGCCAAAATATATTCAGACTTAGTCGTAGAATTCCAACCTATGGAATTAAAGGTTGGAACTTTAATTTAAAATTATATGTATTTATTCACAGTAAGTACAGTTCATCTTACAGAAATCCAACCTATGGATCTCTGTAGGGTCAATTGTACAGTGAATAGATACATATAATTTTAAATTAAAATTATAAGCCTTCTAGGCTTAGAATAGAATAGAATAGAATTCTTTAATGGCCAAGTGTGATTGGACACACAAGGAATTCGTCTTTGGTGCAAATGCTGTCAGTGTACATCAAAAAAAAATAAAAAGACATTCATCAAGAATTATAAGATACAACACTTAGTGATAGTCATAGGATATTAATAAGCAATCAAATCATACTAGGAAACAATAAAAACAATGTAAACTGTAAAGATACAAGCAACATGGATATAGCCATAAGTGGGAAGAGATAGGTACTAGTAAGGATGAGAAGAATAGTAATAAGTCTTAGTAGTTAATTTGACAGTGTTGTAGGCATTAGTTGTTTAGCAGAGTGATGGCATTTGGGAAAAAGCTGCCCTTGTGTCTTGTTGTTCTGATGTGCAGAGCCCTAAAGCGTCGTTTTGAGGGTAGAAGTAATACCAAATTCCTAAAAATGATTCCTTGCTTTAAGAAAACGGCCGGGTTGATGTGAAACATTATCAAATCAAATTTAGCATATGAGAAAGTTATTTTTCATTGGCATGGAGATTATGCCTTTATTATTTTAATATCGGCAAGTCTTAAATTAATTAGAATTTCCAGGGATCGGGCTCAGGACGATGGTCCTCCCTTGTCCTCAAAGCCTGTGTGACCCAGGCATTCCACGGATGCAAAGTTAGCAGCACCCTGGACCTTTTTTGGTCCACTGTCATTTTTTAAAAAATTAGCTCACACGTCAAGAGTTCCCCTCCGCAAGCTTAACTCTTCCAAGCTTTCCAGAGACTCAGTGTAATGTGGTAACGTGAGCCATGGTCAACAGTTGGCAGTGTCTTGACTGTTGTAGCTGATTCTCAAACTCATATCTTCTGGATTAAAACCTGGCGCCCTCTCGGCTTACATTTTCCACTGCATAATAGTTTGTTTGTTTGTTTGTATGTTCAACATACAAACTTGTTTACATTGTTTACATTCTTGCGCTGGGAAATATTCGCTACTGTAGTAGGAAAACATCGGCGTCACGGCTACAGAGCTTCAGCTGCTGGCACTGGACTGTCACTTACCACATTGCATTCCTCCCCCGCCTACCCTCTGTTCTCTTAACACAGAGGTCGCCAAACTTGGCAACTTTAAGACTTGTGGACTTCAACTCCCAGAATTCTCCAGCCAGCATAGCATAGCTGATTGGAGAATGATGGGAATTGACGTCCACAAGTCTTAAAGTTGCCAAGTTTGGGGACCCCGTCCTTAACATAACAACCCACAGGAAATTAAACAATGAGCATTCTTACCTACCAGACCCCCACTAGTCTCCCTACTAGAAGAACGGAAGAAGCTGGTACTAAAACTCCATCAATGTAGCTAAGAACCTCCTAATTTCTTAACGCTCTCTACATGGGGCTCCCTGCGGGGAGCACCCGGAGACTCCAACTGGTGCAAAATGCGGCCGCGCGGGTGATTATGGGGGCGTCACGAAGCTCCCATGTGACGCCTCTCCTGCGCGAGCTGCATTGGTTGCCGATGGCTTTCCGGGTTCGCTTTAAGGTTCTGGTTTTGACCTTTAAAGCGATCCATGGCATTGGGCCAGGCTACCTGCAGGACCGCGTTCTGCCCGTGATCTCCAACAGACCTGTGCGTTCCCACAGGGAGGGCCTTCTCCGGGTGCCGTCTGCTTCTATGTGTCGTCTGGCGGCCCCCAGGAGTAGGGCCTTCTTTGTGGGGGCCCCCGCCCTCTGGAATAGTCTGCCCCCAGAGATACGCACCAGCACGGACCTGAGAGCCTTCAGACAGGCGTTAAAAACTTGGCTCTTTGAGCAGGCTGGCCTAGGCTGACACAAGATTTTAACTCTGTCTCCCCTTTTAAATTGGGTTTTAATATTTGGGGTTTTTAATTAGTTATGGGGGAGGGTAAACTTTTTAATTAAAACAGCCTAAATTATTTAATTCATTTTAATTTTTGTATAGTGTATTGGGGTAGGATCGGCTGTGCACCGCCCTGAGTCCTTCGGGAGAAGGACGGTATATAAGTACTTAAATAAATAAATAAAATAAATAATTTGAAGCTGACCTTTTTATAGAGGTGGCATCAGGTAATGCCCCCATGTCAGTGCCTCTGAGAACCACTCTGGAATCGGGCAGTGCCAAAATTGAGATGAATGAATGAATCAATCAATCAAATCAAATCATCATATCTTATAAACAGGAACTTTGAAGGCCAATGAGAGGACTGTAGCCTTTCCTAGAGTTGCTATTCTTAGGGTTGAAAATTCAGTCTTAGAAGGATAAATTCAGTTGTCTTTGGAAGGGTTTTTTTTTTTTTTTGGAAAGTCATCCATTTTAATAATTCCAACAGTCTTCGGGATCAGATTAAGTCAACATGCTCAATTCTGCAACAGAGAAGCCAGGAAAACAATTTTCACAAATAACATCATTTGCTTTTAAATGTGGGATATTGAATGTTGTATTCCTTGCTTTGGAAAAATTGTTCTCAAAAGGTACCAAGACATTCGGCCTTGTAGAAAAAATGGGCTCTTCTTTTAAAATGTTTTCTGTGGAAATAATTCTGAATATTGATGTATTCTGCATAGCACACACCACACATGTCATTTTATTCCTCATGCTTGTTTTGACATGATAAATCATGCATGAATAAAAGTGAAAAGTTTTGGTTGCTTCGCTTGCCATGATTTTCATTACTTGTACTCTTTTCTGTATGACAAATGCTTGTTAAAGTCATTCCACATGAAACTTTTTATTTATGTTTTACCAAGCTAAAGGACTCTTGCATGAATAATTCGACTTTCAGAGGACTTTTTTTTTTTCATTGTTTTAATCTTTGAGTCAGAAAAGCTCTTGCTCTTATTGGCTTTGTGAGCCTGAAGCATTAACCAAGCATGCATGGGAGAGAGGTCTGACTTTATCCCCCCCCATTCACACTTTGCACATCAATTGCCTGTCACTTTGAAAGATTTTTGGGAGGCGGGGGGAGGGAGCTCTGCACGAAAGATTTGGGAGTGTTTCTCAAGCAGAGTTGCTCAGAGTCACACGCACAAACCTATACAAGAACTTAACAAAACGGTTAAAGCCCTTAAAAGTAGACAATTCTGAGGAAATTGTGACCCTTGCTGGCAGCAAAGACATATAAATTATCAGGCAAATGGAACTGAAAGATTTAAAACTTCCAATTCAGCACATCAGAAAGTCAATAGGAAGTGAGAGAAGAATTTTTGGTTGTGGCTGGACCAGCGTGGACTTCTTTTTTTTTAGCCTTTTCTGTTTTCTTCATTGTCTGCAGATTCGGTTGCCTTGTGCTTTTCTGTTTTTCATTTCTTGTTGTCTTTTCCATTTTCCTTTTTATAAACATTTTTGATTATCCATAATTACATGGCTCACTCCTATTTTCCCCCTCCTCTTAGCCATTGATTGTTACCTGTTTCATTCTGATTCATACGAACAATTGTATTTGCTTTTTTTGTAATATTACAAAACGTTTACTGACCAATTTTCTTCTCTGGTCTCTCTGTTTTTCAACCATTTTTGTTGATTTTTACGTTTTTTTATATCTCTATATATTATTTTGATTTAACCATTTAAGAAACAGTTGAACGGAGTGCCACGGCTACAAGATCCTTACCTACCACCTATTCCTACAAGCCATTCTTGTCCGCAAGACCCTATCAGTCGTGGACCACAGCACCCATCACTGTGCCTGGACAAAGCAAATCGGGCTTTACTTCCCTCTCCAGCTCGTCTTCTAACACACCAACCGCTTCCCCATTAAAGTCCATCTGGTCGGTTTCCTCTGCTTCGCCCATCAAATCCACGCTAGGAGCCTCTACCACATCTTCCGTTAAATCCGTTAGTGATGTAGCTTCTCCAATTAGATCCTTTCGGACAATCTCTCCTATGAAAACCATGGTTTCCCAGCCTCCCTATAATGTCCAAGTCTCTCCTGGTTCTTTTGTCCGAGCTCCGACCACCACGGAAGCTGCTGGTTTGAAAGGACTGGTGTCGGCTTCTGTGTTCCCTACTCGGACATCTCCTGTGACCACAGCCGGGTCCCTCTTAGAGAGGTCATCCATTACTATGACGCCTCCGGCCTCTCCCAAATCTAACCTTAATATGTATTCTTCAGGCCTGCCATTTAAGTCCATCATCACATCAGCCTCTCCTCTCTTGTCTTCACCTTTAAAATCGGTGGTGTCTCCTGCTAAATCAGCAGTTGATGCCGTGTCGCCCTCTAAAGTCACAATGGCTGCATCTCCCGTGAAACACACGGTTGGGCACCAAGAGGTGGCCATGGTGAACGGATCCATATCACCTTTGAAATACCCGTCTCCCATCAGCTTGATCGGCGGTTCCAAGGTCACGGCTGCCTTTCAGGAGAAGATGGGGGTGGCAGCCTCTTCTGCAAGCTGTGCCGTTAAAGCAGCCACCGACACAGTTGAGAAAATGTTGCCGGCAACTCCTGCAAAGCCATTTTCTCCACTCAGGCCGCACGTGTCTTCGACTCCATCCGCCTTTCAGTCAATCAGAGCTCCTTCCACAGGGGTGCTCTATACGTCACTCGGGTCAATCTCAGCAACTACCTCGTCAGTAACCTCATCAACCATCACGGTGCCAGTCTATTCTGTAGTCAATGTTTTGTCAGAACCAGCACTAAAGAAGCTCCCCGAGACCCCCTCCCTGGCCAAATCAGCAGCTGCCTTGCTCTCGCCTCTTAAAACATTGACTACAGAGACATGTGCCCAACCTCCCTTTAACCGAACCTCATCTCCCGTCAAATCATCTTTGTTCTTAGCACCCTCGGCCCTTAAGTTGTCCACACCGTCATCTTTATCTTCTAGTCAGGAGATACTAAAAGATGTGGCTGAGATGAAAGAGGACCTAATGAGAATGACAGCAATATTGCAGACAGATGTAATGGAGGAGAAGGCATTCCAACCAGAACTGGCCAAAGAGGGTAGAATAGATGATGAAGAACCTTTTAAGCTTGTTGAGAAAGTCAAAGAGGACCTAGTAAAAGTTAGCGAGATACTGAAAAAAGATGTCTGTGTAGAGAATAAAGCCAAACTCTCTCAGAACGATAAAGGACACTCCTCTGAGGAAGAATGGGTAGAGTTCAGTGCAGGTGAGATTGACGAAGCCAGACACCAGGGCATGATCATCCCTCCTCTGACTATCCCAGAAAAGGTACAAATCAAAGTCAAGGCTGTCTCTGAAAAGGATTACAACTTGAGCAAAGTCATTGATTACTTAACGAATGACATTGGCAGTAGCTCCCTGGCAAGTCTAAAGTACAAGTTTGATGACGGGAGAAGGGAAGGGGAAGAGAGGCAGAAAAGGGTTCTCAAACCAGCCATTGCACTACAAGAACATAAACTAAAAATGCCGCCAGCCTCCGTGAGGCCATCCACTTCTGAGAAAGAATTGTGTAAAATTGCCGATTCTCTTTTTGGAACGGACACTGTTTTGGAGTCTCCCGATGACTTTTCCCAGCACGATCAAGATAAAAGTCCTTTGTCCGATAGTGGCTTCGAGACCAGGAGTGAGAAGACCCCTTCAGCTCCGCAGAGTGCAGAAAGCACAGGGCCAAAGCCCCTTTTCCATGAGATGCCCCTCCCTCCTGTGATCACGGAGACCAGAACTGAAGTGGTGCATGTGATCCGTAGCTATGAACCCTCACAGGGGGGAGAGGCCTCTGAGCCTCACACAGAAGAGCCGCCCTCGCCCAAAGTGGTCAGCACCTTTATGGAGCTGGAGCCCCGGCCCAATGGGGGCTCCCTCAAGGGGAAGGTGAACACCTTTCAAGTGAAGGCCAGTAGCGAAGACGAGTGTGCCCTGGCTAAAGGGGTGCGCGTGAAAGAAGAAACCCACATAAGTACCACTACCAGAATGGTTTACCACAAACCTCCATGCACTCAGAGCCCTTCAGAGAGAATCGAGGAAACCATGTCTGTTCATGACATCATGAAAGCTTTTCAGTCAGGACGGGACCCTTCCAAGGAGTTGGCAGGTCTGTTTGAGCATAAGTCTTCGGTCTCCCCAGAGGCTGGCAAATCCACTGAAATGTCACCCCAGCCCGCAGAGAAGGACTACAAAATGAAACCCAAACTGGAGCGTATAATAGAGGTCCATATTGAAAAAGGTAATCAGGCTGAGCCTACTGAAGTCATTATTAGAGAAACCAAAAAGCATCCAGAGAAAGAAATGTATGTATATCAGAAAGACTTGTCACAAGGGGATGTGGAAAAGCAGGAGGCCCTTCCTTGTTCGGATGAACAAGGTCAGCCTGAAGAAGAAGAACTGACAGCCGAAGAGTCCCTGCCTTCTTATTTGGAATCTTCTAGAGTAAACACTCCTGTCTCTCAGGAAGAAGACAGTCGCCCTAGTTCTGCCCAACTTATGTCTGATGACTCGTACAAAACCTTGAAGCTTTTGAGTCAACACTCAGTAGAGTACCATGACGATGAGTTGTCAGAACTAAGAGGGGAATCTTACAGGTTTGCCGAGAAAATGCTTCTCTCAGAAAAGCTAGATGTGTCTTACTCAGACACCGAGGAGTCAGTAACTGACCATGTCCCCCCCCTTAGCTCAGACTTTCAGGGGCCTGATAAACGATCCAGAGAGAAAATAGCCCCAGCATCCCCACAAGACATCCTCACCAAAATCTCTAAAGAGATAACAGAAAATGGTGTGGGTAAAATATCAAAAGATGATCCTTATGAGAAAGTGACAGTGTTGCATTATTCTGGAGATGTTAGTAGCCCAAAGCATGCTATGTGGATGCGTTTTGCTGAGAACAGATTAGACAGAGGTAGAGAAAAGTTGATGTATGAAGACAGGGTGGACAGGACAGTTAAGGAGGCTGAAGAAAAGCTGACAGAAGTATCGCAGTTTTTCCGGGACAAGACAGAAAAACTGAACGATGAGCTACAATCACCGAAGAAGCAGCAGAAAAGGAATGGGAGAGAGGCCGATGTGGGCCTTAGATCAGCAAGCAGCAGTCCGGAGAAGGCGACTGCTTCTGAGTCACGAAGCGACTGGGCTGGAGGAGGAAGAGTCTGTGCTCAGGATGGGAAGGGCTGGCCAAAACCTGAGGAGAGGAAGGCAGCCAGTTTGCCCAGCAGCCCAGAGAGGCAGATGCTCTCTCAGCCAAGCAAGGACTTGAAGGAACCCAAGGGAGCAGTTCAGAAGAGCAAGATCCCAGAGGCTCTGCCAACTGGGTTCCAGCTGAAGCAGTCCAAGCTCAGCTCCATTAGGCTAAAATTTGAACAGAGCCTGGGCTCCAAAAGTAAGGAGATGCTTCCAGAGGAGAAAAAACTGGATGCACCATCTAAAATCCCAGTGAAAAAGTTGCAGGACAGCAAGCTCCCAGTCTATCAGTTTTACTCCCGAGAAAAACAGGCCAAAGAGATAGATTTGGTGGATGGGAACTTAGCATTGCAGAAGGAACCTCCTGCTGTCTGCTTCCAAGATGGCCCCAGGGGCAAAGGCAAAGTGATTGAGGATGCATCTCCTCTGAAGGTCCCCAAGGCCAAGGATGAAATACCAAGCAAGACCGTTTCTGCCCTTGCAGAACAAAAGGTGAAGGGCTTGGCCTATGGTGCCAGTGCGGTGCCTGTCCCAGCCAAGGGGCACTGGGATAAAAAGATTTATAGGACATGGGAAAGTCCGGGGACATCCTCCCCTAAAGGCCAGAGAGAAAAACTTTCCCATGTACTTGTGCAAGATGTAGTCAAAGAAAACCAGATTGACCCCCTTGAGACTAAAGATCTGGCCAAATCTGGTGAACTGATCACTGTAACTGAATATGAGCAGAAAGTGTCCACAAATGGATCAGGTTCTAACGAGGTGAAGGAAGTGACTGTAAAGTCTCCGTCCAAAAAGGTGCTTTATAGAGAATACCTTGTCAGAGAAGGGGACTATCCCAGCGAAGTGAGGGATAGGATTTCAAAGAGAAAAGAACCACTGATGGCACCCCATATTCCAGAAAGAGTTTCAGAAGAGAAAAGTATGTTGGCAGGTGACGTTCTTGAAGGACAGTCCCCAACTGCACGCCACGAACTGCCAACTCGATTGCCCCACGTCAGAATGGATAAGGACAAAGTAGAGGGACAGTTTGATGTGGCTGAACAAAAGAAAGGGGTAGAATATAGTCCAACCAGCACCAGGCAACTCAGTTGCTTCCAGTTAAGTTCTCCTCAGGAGGAGACAAAGTCAGTCCCCAGTAAGACTCCCAATTCCTTAGAGGTTAGCCCAAGAAAACTGTCTCCCGCAAAGAAATTTGACCTGATGAAATCATCCCCTTTAGCAACAGAGGAAGAAGCAAATGAGATCAAAACACTGCCTGTTTATGTCAGTTTTGTTCAGGTAGGGAGGCAATATGAAAGAGAGGTACAGCAAGGAACTATCAAAAAAATTGTAAGTCAGGAAAGTAAGACAGTGCAAGAGACGAGAGGGGGATTTTATACTACCAGGCAGCAGAAGCAGCTCCCCTCCCCCCAAGGTAGCCCAGAGGATGACACCTTAGAACAGGTGTCCTTTATGGACAGTTCTGGGAAAAGCCCCCTCACCCCAGAGACACCAAGCTCAGAGGAAGTGAGTTACGAGTTTACCTCCAAGACACCCGATTCACTCATCGCTTATATACCTGGCAAACCGAGCCCAATCCCCGAGGTGTCAGAGGAGGAGGAGGAGGCCGAAGCCAAATCCAACTCCATAAAACACTCTCCCCCAACTGAGCAAGAGCTGCCCAATAACTTGGACAGGGAATCTAACAAAAGGCCGAAGGGAAACCGGGTGGCCTATATTGAATTTCCACCACCTCCTCCATTAGATGCTGATAATTCAGAATCAGAAAAGCCGCGTCCCTCCTCTGAGAGTGACATGGAGTTGACGGAAGTCAACCTTCAGGATGAACTTGAGAGGCGTCAGCTAGCTGAACCAGTCATTCGCGTTCAGCCCCCTTCTCCTGTGCCGCCGGGAGAAGATCTAAGCGACTCCAGTGATGATGAGTCTTTGTATCAGCCCATCCCAATTAAAAGATACATGTTTAAATTGAATGATATTGAAGATGACTGGAAGGAGACCACCATGCGCAAATCCTCTGAAACGAAGGAGAGCAGAAAGCCCAATGAATTTGATTTGGCTCTTGAATCCCCCCAAAATGATGTGGCACCAAATGGGAACAATGACCAGTCAGTTACCGAGTGCTCGATAGCAACCACCGCAGAATTCTCCCATGATACAGATGCCACCGAAATTGATTCCCTCGATGGGTATGATCTGCAAGATGAGGATGATGGGCTGACCGAGAGCGATTCTAAGCAAGCATATCCAGCAGTAGAAACTAAAAAAGATCTCTGGGTTACTGAAGGCATCTTGAAACAGACTGATCGAAGTTTTAGTCAAAGTAAGCTGGAAATTATTGAGGAGGAGGAAAAAGTTGGTTCTGAGGAAAAGAAGAAACCTCTATCAAAATGTCCAGCAGCTGAAAAAAATGTTGATAAGGCTGAACAAAAGCCGGGGGCGCAGTTCTTCACTTTGGAAGGACGACATCCTGACAGGACCGTGTTTCCTGACACCTATTTCAGTTACAAAGTAGATGAAGAGTTTGCCACCCCTTTTAAAACCATAGCCACCAAGAGCCTAGATTTTGACCCTTGGTCCAGTAACCGTGGAGACGACGAAGTCTTTGAATCCAAAAGCAGGGACGATGACTCCAAGCCTTTTGGCCTTGCGGTGGAAGACAGGTCTCCAGCCACCACCCCAGACACGACGCCAGCTAGGACGCCGACAGATGAAAGTACCCCAACTAGTGAGCCCAACCCCTTCCCGTTTCATGAAGGGAAGATGTTTGAGATGACTCGCAGTGGTGCAATTGACATGAGCAAGAGGGATTTTGTTGAAGAAAGACTCCAATTTTTTCAGATTGGTGAGCATACTTCTGAAGGGAAGTCAGGGGACAAGGGGGAAGGGGATAACAATAAAGTCACTACCATCACACAGCCACAGTCAGGGGACAGAACGGTTGAGAAAACCGTAGAGGGAGAAGTAGAAACGCCAACAGTTGAACCTAAGCTCACCCTCCAGGCCAGTGGAGATGGCATGGAAGCAACGCCTGGTTGTAGCTCACTGGAGAAACCGTCCGTGGCGCTTCACGCTTCTAAAGTCGATCCCAAATTGCGCACGCCGATTAAAATGGGCATTTCGGCTTCCACCATGACGCTGAAGAAAGACATGTCTGGGGAAATGGCAGATAAGCTAGAGACATTGATACCAGGGACTCAGGGGTTAGGCTGTCAAGCTGTAGAGGAGGTCGCAGACACAGCTGTGCTTAACCAGACCAGCAGTAGGGAAGCAGAGAAGTATGATTTTCCAAAAGATAATTTTAATAACAACAACAATTTGGACCCCTGCACCACACCTACCAATCACCTTACCTGTACAGTAGTGCCAAACGAACACTTTGAGTCCGAGGGTCCCACACAGAAAGCTAATCCAATGAAACACCTTTCAGGAAACGATGCAACCCAAGGAGACAGTAAGCAGAAAAGATCCAGAGAGCAGCAGGCACCCTCCGAATCAGTCGGGAATCGAACACGCTCCCGGCTTCCCATAAAAGCCAAAGACACTGTGCTGCATAGTATTAGCCAGACCAGCAGGGGGAGTCATGTCAGGGAGGTCAGGAGAGGTGACCCAAGGAAGCTGTGCAGCTCTTCTCCACCCATAGAGGGGAGGTCTAAGATTCCCATAAAAAGCACTCAGAGACCTAACTTGGCCTTAGCTAGAAAAATGCCACCCGCTCAAAGTCAAGGGCAGGTAGAGAGAAGCAAGGCCAACTCTTTTCCTTCCAAATTACCATTAAAGGTAAGGTCTACCACCACCGTCGCAGCCACAGCCGCAACAACTGTTAAAGCAAAACAAAGTCAGCTTAGGGAGGTATGTAAACATTCTATTGAATATTTTAAGGGAATTAGCGGTGAGGCTTTAAAGCTTGTCGACCGACTATCCGATGAACAGAAAAAAATGCCACCCGGAGTATCTGAGGAGGTGGAGGAGGAGGAGGAGGAAGAAGAAGATAGTACTTCAAGAACCACATCCCTGTCCGAAGCCACTCAAGTTTTCCAGCCATCCATTGCAACGAAGCCCGCTAGAGATATCAGAACAGAGGCAGCACCTTTAAAATCAAAGATTGAAAAGTCCGACAGTGACAGGAGGAGGAGGAGGAGGAGGAGTAAGAGAAGGACTGGTGAGAATGGAGGGAGTCAGGTTTCTGGAGCTCTCCGGGCTCACCCTGTGGAAGCCAAGCCTAGTTTGTAAAACTTTCAACTTGTTGATCCTAGTGCATGAACTGTTGTGATTGCCTGTGTAGTGACTTCCTCTAGTTCTCATTCTGTCATTGTCATCTCTGTGTTTTGTCTTTTATGCTCTTCTTTCTTCCTTTATGTGAAGTCTTGTATAGAAGATAGTTAGGGGTGCATGCCTAAGACGTTCATGTCAGCCCCCAGGTGCTCCCGGGTAGTAAATCGTGCCCTTTGTCGAAAGAAAGAACTTTTTTTTTCATTCTTTAGTTCCTGGTGGGCTATTTTTCCCCCCTCCCCTCCACCAGTAATAAAATCATTTTATTCAGCTCATTAGATAGATTGTCAGCATGTTTGGTTCCATTTACACAATATTGACATCATGTAGATGAACACTACTAGCCTTTCAAAGGGGAAAATTCCAGATCTGCGAATCTGCAGATATATGTATATATGTATGTATATATGTGTATATATATATATATATATATATATATATATATATATATATATATATATATATATATTAAAAAAGAAACAAAACAGGGCATTCCATTCTTTTTAGTAATTGGATTAAAAGCACCCGTTAAAATACAGTGTATTACAGTTATGTTAGTCAGTGCTTGAGCACCCTTTCACGTTACCCTTTTAATAGAAGAATTGTAAATCACAGGTCCACAGAGTCCATGCGAACGGACAGATATAAGGATGGCAATTGTGGCTGATCACCTGGGACTTAGCTGGACAGGTAAGGGTTTGGAATATTCTGATGCTCTAGAGCAGATGTCTCCAACCTGGGCAACTTTAAGACTTGTGGACTTCAACTCCCAGAATTCCTCAGGCAGCAAAGCTGGCTGAGGAATTCTGGGAGTTGAAATCCACAAGTCTTAAAGTTACCCAGGTTTGAATACCCCTGCTCTAAAAACTAGCAACCCAAGGTGAGCTGTCGTGTCTCCCTGGATGTGTGTTGATGGATGGGGGCGGGGAGGGCAGGGCAGGGCAGGGCGAACTTACTCCTCCCAGGTCCATCCTGGCTCTGCTCTTCAGCTGGAGAAATTAAGAAAATGGGAAAGAACAGAGTTCTAGGAGCTCCTGGTATTTTCAAAAATAAATAATAGAGCTGGTAAGAAAAGGTGAAGGAAACCATCCTTCCCCACTATTATTGGAGTTAAAGATGGTCCTGTTGAGCTGATGCAGCCATGTCATTTTTGTGGGCAGCAGCACTACAGGATCAGAGATGTTTGCTTTTTTTCCTTTTTCTAAATGATATTTTGTCATCTCAGTCCTGGGATTGCCTGGAGCAAGGGTCTTGAAGCTTGACAAGTTTAAGACTTGTGGACTTCAACTCTCAGAATTCCTGAGCTAACATGGCTGGAGGAGGAATTCTGGGAGTTGAAACCCACAAGTCTTAAAAGCTGTCAAGTTTGAAGACCCCTGGCCTGGAGACTTCCCTCCAAATGCTCCCCCAGGTTAAGATCATCTGAGGCCACTTAACGGCTGCTACAACTGAGACACCTGCTTGTAATCACGTGGGATCTTCCCCTATGACAGGGCTGTCAAACTCACACGCTGCCCATGCCCACATCCGGTTTAGCAAAGGGGGAAAAAGTCCCGATATGTTCCGTGACGACGTGAGTTTGACACCCCTGCTCTACTTTGGTATCTCCTCTCTTGCTTCAGAACCACCATCATCACAATAGCCAAGCAAGCCACACAACCAGATTCTTTTTGTTGCTTCCTACTGGGTGTTGGGAGGCTGCCCAGTTGGCATTATCTCAGACATGGAAGGCGAAGGATTGAGTATTGCACTTGTTATCCTGGGGGCGGGGCGGGGGTGGAGTTATCCCAGGTGAGTCCATTCATTTTGCCCTCATTCTGGCCACAGCAGGTGTCCTTCTAATTCTAACCCTTCGATGCAGTGCTGGGACCAAATGGAGCTAGGTTGTGATGATGACAGGGGAGCTTCTGGTCTTGGCTTTGGAAACTTGGAATCCAAGCCATAATGTTGCATGTTTGGAGATTGTCAAGGGCTCTGCCTGGACCATTGTTTCTGTCCAGACTGAGACCAACAAAGTAAAAAGAAGAGCCATAACTTTCTTAGCTTCTCTTCCTGAGTCTGCAACTCAAGGCTGTCTCTGAAAATGGCTCTCATTATTCTCTGTCTGCACCCTTTTGGCCTTTCAAGTATGTTGGGAAGTTTAGGCTGAATTTTCTGAGAATAAAAACTGGTGGTATCGTTTGATGTCAGACATAGATCGATTTTTTAAACGGATTGTTCAGCTAAAACACAAATAATTATTTTTTTTTCCTCTTTCCCACACTGCAGAACTGGCAAGAGAGCTGGATTTTTCTGTTGACGAAATTAATCAGATTCGAGTAGAAAACCCAAATTCTTTAATTGCTCAGAGCTTCATGTTGTTAAAGAAATGGGTTACAAGAGATGGAAAACACGCTACAAGTAAGTTTAAGATTTGTGTAGAAAGATCTGGATCTCGAAGTTTCTACAAAAAGAATGCAGCTACCTGATAGGTGACAGGCTGAGGGGCATGTGTGAATGAACAGTCACAGACCCAAACCTTCTGTGTCCAGAGTGCTTATATATCCAACAGCTTTGGTCATCTAACCTTCGTGCCTGTATAATATTGCAGTGGGACACAACATCTTGGAGAAGAAGTTGCCAATACACACTGTTAAGTGTTTTTGATTTACACAGCATTGTGCATTCACTGATCAAAAGACATGGCGAGATTGGATAAATGAGCCATTCAAAATGTACAAGGCACTGCAGCTCATGTGCTCCCATCTCTGATAATTTACTTCATGCCTCCTCTTTTGTTTAGAGACCTCCACATTTCCTATGATGACAGGCCACCTAAGCAAAGAATTAAAAGTTACAAGAATTTTAATGTGTTTTGTCCTTTTTCCCCACAGCTGATGCCTTAACTTCTGTATTAACAAAAATCAATCGGATCGACATTGTAACTTTGTTGGAAGGACCAATATTTGACTATGGCAACATATCAGGCACCAGAAGTTTTGCAGATGAAAATAATGTTTTCCACGATACTGTTGATGGTAACTGAGTTTGTTTCATTTTATGTAATTCCCCCCCCTCCCCCCCAAAGTGAGTAACAAATATATATGTTTTGATGTAATAACGTGGGACTTTGAGATTTTTTTGTTCACTTAAAATACGTTCTTACTTACGATTTAAGGTATGACCGAACCAGCAAAGGTTCACTTGTTTTGAATTAACCGAGTTGCAAATTGCTTCTGCAGTTCTGAGGTGTGATGGCAAACTTTGCAGTTGCATTCTGCAACTCCCCTGATCAAGCAATGAAACTCCAACGTTCGCATTCAGCGCCCAGAGTTTCTCTGAGATTGTTAACCAATGTTTTGCTTTCAAACATAGAGGTGCAATCAAGAACAAGTTACAGCAATTACTTTTTGGCTTTTGACATGTTGCTAGGCTGCTTTCGGAATTCTGTGCTGGCCTGAACATGCAAGATGAGTGTGTATGCATGTGTCGAGTTGCATATGCATACATCCAAGAATCCATGTTCTGGGGTGCTGCCTCCTGGGGGAAGCATTCCCTGTCTCTGAGCAGCAGGGTTGGCCCCTAAATCGCTGCAGCGCAGAAATATAAGTTCTGTGGACATTTTGAGAAATTTGCTCTTGAAATGTGGCTTGTGCTGTTCAGTCGTAAAACAGGTCTCTTCCCTTTAAAAAGAATGTGCTTGTTTTGCGTTCTGTCCTTCCTCTTCTCCAAGCATCTCTAAAGCTCCTTGTCCTCACCAAGACCAGACTGCATCTTAACTTTCTCTCAGTGGATTCAGAGAACAACCAACCAACCAACCCACCATTATAATTAATGCACGTCGTTTCCAGATGCCATATCTCAATGCTGAACTTCCCCATTTTTGTCAGATGGGTTAGCCTAATATTTACCTGTACGGTTATGCTATACCATTCATTTGCCATTTCATTTCTATGCTGAAACTAAATACTAGGACAGGCATGGTCAATGCTCAAGGCTCTTGCAATGTGTTCCATAATCTGGCTGGTGTCCTGAAGGCTGGGAATAATTTTCTGACCAGCACACAGTGCCACAATTGATGGTCAGGTTGACATGAGTCGTGATGGTGCAATAGTTAGAATGCAGTATTACAGGCTAACTCTGCCCCCTGCCAGGAGCTGCTGACCGGCTCAAGGTTGACTCAGCCTTCCATCCTGCTGTGGTCGATAAAATGAGGACCCAGATTGTTGGAGGCAATAGGCTGACTCTGTAACCCGCTTAGAGAGAGCTGTAAAGCACTGTGAAGCAGTATATAAATCATTGCTATTGCCATGCTTCCTTGTGGTAAATGTGAGGGGGCACATTCATTGATCCCCTTAGAAGGATGTGGAACCTTCTCTAACATTTAGAGCAGTGTTTTTCAACCTTGGTACTTTGAAGATGTGTGGACTTCAACTCCCAGAATTCCTCAGCCAGCTCTGCTGGCTGAGGAATTCTGGGAGTTGAAGTCCACAGATCTTCAAACCACCAAGGTTGAAAAACACTGATTTAGAGCAGGGGTCTTCAAGCTTGGCAACGTTTAAGATTTGTGGACTTCAACTCCCAGAATTCCTCAGCCAGCATGGAGAGACCCCAATTTCCACATTTTGGAATTCACTTGGATTAAAAACTTGACAAGGGTGGAACCTGCTGCCGTGGCCATTCCTGTCCTGGGGAAGAACGGTTCCTTTGTGTTCATGCTTCTCCTTTCCTTTTCTTTGTTTGATCAGTGTTTCTGATTGTACCTGTGTCACCAAGATCGCCTCTGTCTCCAAGATCGCCAAGGTCTCCTCACTCATCACAGTACTCTCCTCTCTAGAATTGCACAGTTCCTGGAGTTGATCTATAGATTCTCTTCCCCCCTCCTTCTCCCCCTTCCCCCCCCTCCCATCCCGGTAGTTTGTCTTTTCCTGTCGTAGGTCAAGAACGACCTTTTTCTGTCCTACCTGACATTTATTTCTATTTTCTACATGGAATCCATTCGCATAGGGCACTGACTAAATTGAAGAACGCAGCACAGTAATTGTTACGCATGGCGTCAGTATTAAAAGGAGATGCCTATAATTAAAAACGAAGGCAGCTTTTAAAATGTTTGTAAAACGTGTGCCTGTGTTGCAGGCAGCTCCTTTGTGTTTTTTTTTCCATTTAACCACTGTGAGCCATAATAAAAGCAGAAATGATTTGTTATGCTGCAAATCACCATTATTCATATTATATATTATTGAACACAAAAATTGAACACAAAATTATTGAACACAAAAATTGAGATTCTGTCCAGCTGATTGAGAAGAAAAAAAAATTGTGAAACCATCCAAGTAGCTGTGAATGGAGACACCAGCTGCCGGTGTGTTCTGTGCTGTGCTGGCAATTTTGCTGACTTCAGTTTTGTTGTGCTCTCTGAAGAATTCTTTGTCCCATTCCTAATTCAATTGTTCTTGCTGTTTCATGCAGTTCTCATGTTCTAAAGTACTCCGCCATTCTGAATGCTTGATTTCATGTTACTATCCATTCTTCATGGCAATCAGTCCAAATGTGCTGTCTTCCTTAGGTTACCCCACCTTTCCAATGGAACTGGAAACCCCCCCTGGGTTGTGCTTCGAGCCGCCCAGCCATTTCCATCAAGATGATTTGGCTAGCGATTTCTCTAGCGTAGAATCACCCCTTAGAACTCCTAGTAGACTGAGTGATGTCTTAGCAACTTCACAGGGAAACCTAGAGGAGGCGGCCGCAGGACCTCCCGTGGTCGTTGAAGAAGACACCTCACTGGAAGACGGCAAACACGATCACTCGGTGCCTCTAGAAGGAGCCTCTAAAGACGCAGGCCCAAAGCCACTGGAAGAAATAAGCCACCTTAAGGATTATCCTCGCTATCTCGGTAGCTATGCTGGAAGGCAGACGCCGAGCGGAGAGAGTAGTCAAACCTTAGCGAGGACTGAACGCCACGAGAGAAATTGGTCTGGTACTGATGAGGAGCCGGCGGAGAAAAAGCTTAAGTCTCTGTTTGAAGATATTTGCCTTGAAGAAATAGCCGAGTCTGAGGAAATGACAGAAGACAAAGTCTTGTCTATACTTAACTATGTGCAGCAGGCCGAACAGGAAATGTCTTCAATTACAGGTTGGCAGAACGAGACGCCCAGAGTCAAGGTGGAGCCAACGCCTTCAGGACGCAGAATAAGCGGAGAGTTGCTAAACCGATTGGACGACAGGTATGGAGTGATAAGGCTGACGAAGCCAAGTCTCAGACTGATCAATTCTTCTGCTTCTCTCATATTATGGAGGGATTTAAAAAAAATACTTAATTTGTTTCCTGCTATATGGAAGCATGTAAACATTTGACACTTCAAAAGCAGGGACCAATAGCTTAAGTATTTAGTTAATGATATTTTATTGACCAACTGTGATGTTCTCAGGACATAGATATGCACCGATATTTAGAGCAGTGAAATGAAATCCAGCATTTAAGCATCCTCATTCAAAGCAGAGATAGAAAGAATTCTAGAAGCAGATCGAGGTCTCAGAGGATTTAAAAGAGCCCAAATGAGAGAGGAGGGAGAAAGGGAGGCAGGCAGACTCTCAGGAAGATCCAAAGATCCAGAATGATCACCAAAGCTTCCTGCTACTTGTGGATGTGCCTATAACATCTGGCAATTTTATCAGGATTTTGTTAACTGTTCCCATCACCCTGGGAATACAGAGAGAAAATTGCATAAGCTGTAGGCGGTTCCCACAAGAATCCAGGATCAACCCAACTGTGTGTCGATATCCATTGGGGGAAACCTTCCTTCCTTTGGGGCTTGCCTGCTTTTCAAAAGCAACTTGCCATTATGGAGCAGAGGAGCGAGCCCTAGACCTCACCTTGCTCAAGTCCAGATTTATTAAGAGGATCACCATGATCCTCCAAGGCTCATATTGGCTAGATAACATCCCATGGCATGTCTGGAATGATATTGACTTCCAGCGCCACAACTTATAGATAATGACTTGCCTGTAGCTGCAGTCATGGCTTTTTGTAAGTCATAAATGTCAGCCTGTTGCAGTGCAGAGGTGATTTAATAATACCATTACTTATTTCTTGGGTTTGGCTCTTCCTTTCTTGCAGCCCTGGTCAATGTAGAGATTCTATTACCTCATATTTCAAAGGGGAAGCAGGAAAACTGGAGACCAACGGGAGCTACTCAGAATCTCCTACGTTAGAAGCAAAGGCCAAGACTTTTGTCCAGGACTCTGTGAACAGTCTAGGAAAACAGAGCGACAAGGAAACTGTGAAACCAAAAATGCAAAGCGCTTTCCGAACTGAGCAGCAAACAATCTCATTAACATCCCACCAGAAATCCTTGCAAGAGGCAAGCAAGCCAGCAGTTGATACACCTAAAACCTCTGTGCCTGTTAGCATGAAAAAGACAAGCTGGAATATTTCTGACAGCAGCAAGCCAAGATCAAAAGCTCAGGAAGACGATGGAATAGCGGCTGCATCACAACAAAAGGTATAAATGCCACAAACTTTGATTTTGCCCAGGGAGGAGGAGACAGGCCACCATTCGCCACCCCGTCTTGCTTCTTCTGCAGCTGCCCCTCCCTCCATCTCTCAGGGTTGGGAGACGAGCTGCTGCATGCCAGGGCCCCTGTGGGAATCAAATATGCAGGGCATCATGTTTTTATTCTGTAGTTTCCCCCTCCCTATTCATTCACCAAATTCCCTGAGAACCTTGATTAAAGCCAGGTTCTCAGTGTGAGTGTAGTTACACATAAACAAGATGCTCGTGTCCAATGCAAAACTGGGGTGAGACAGATGAGGAAAAGTCCCATAAAGGGCAGGAAATATGTGTATGATGCATCCACCTGCCAAATGCCATCAAATCCTAGCTTAGCCCATTCTGGGGTGGGAGAAATCCCTAGAAAGTGCTTCGGTTGAGTAGCAGGTTGACCTTACTTCCAGCTCGAGGGTAAATTCTCCATGCAAATAACTCACTTTTCAGCTATTCTTTCCCATGACAGAATACGCATTGTTGGCTGGGAAAGTATACATAAAGCTGGATGGGGTAGCTAAAGCATAAAGGACTATTTTGCCTTGGTGGCCTGCAGAATTAAGCATAATTCTAGACATAACTCCAATTTGAAACTGCTTTTTTGAAGTAGGGTTCGAAATCCTGTTTAACAACAACGTGCCACTAATCTAAGTTTGATCTAGAAAGAGATGGGGGTGTTGGGCATATACCACTGTGAGAATAGCTTTGGTTTTGCAAAACATAGAGCTGTTGCTATATCATGAAAGGGTCTTTGAGGGTAGCAAGGAAGATGAGATGAGATGTCTGCACTTTGGTCCCTCTTTGCTCATAAAAGGCTTGTTTACAGCTGTTGCCCAAGCCTGTGCAAATCTGTTTTTATGTTGTAAATGATATCAAGGCAACATGGCTGTGTGCCCCACACTTAGAAGTGTGGTCCCCAGGAGCAAATAGGCACACATTCCCAGTACAGTAATTGGGGGAGATGAATTTAAATTTGGAGGGAAACCATTTTCCCCTATTCATTTTGATGTTTTAAACGAGCCAGTAAAAAAAAAAAATTGTACTAAAACTGCATTTATCAGGAGTTGAGTGACAGTGACAGTGAATGTGAGATTCAGAGTGATTCAAGTTCAGGCGAAGAGCAGAGGATCGTTACAAGGGTTTATCGCCGGCGGTTCATTCTGAAGGTATTGTGCGATGGTGGGGCCCCTTGGCATGGAGTGGACTTGGATTGCAGTGCGGATAGTATGGCTCACCATTAGATTCTATCTTTGTATTGTCCCTTGCACAACCTACAGACCTGTTGGGAGGACCTTTTTGCTAATAATCCCGTCCTGTGTTGCATGGCTGTATATGCATGATCTAAATGCACTGGAATGTAGTTGAATACCCTACATGTATTCAAGAGCAGTGCAGTAACTGGGGGCTGCTACAGATGGAAAGATAAGTCAGGGGAAAGAGTCAACATCCTTGGAAGGCCCTCAGTTTGTCTTCTGCGTTGAGAATAGAATAGAATAGAATTCTTTATTGGCCAAGTGTAATTGGATACACAAGGTGCAAGTGCTTTCAGTGTACTTAAAAGGAAAGATACATTCGTCAAGAGTCAAGAATCATCAGATACAACACTTAATAATAGCCATAGGGTACAATAAGCAATCAAATCGGGAGCCAATTCTTCCCACAACAGAAGGATTCATCTATCAATCATGCTCATGTTTGTCCATGCATAGTTGAAGCCATCTTGCCTTTCAGCTTAAGAAGCAAAATGTCCTGAATCAACCCCCTAACTTGAGCAAATTACACTCTCAAAACAAATGTGTTAACTCAGTTTCTCTTTCTGATAACATTCTTCTGGATGCCTTCCTCAAAGCCACTTGTGTCAATAGAAGCACACACAATTACAGCGGTTCAGTTGAAGGGTAAAGAATACTTATGAGCATTAACGGTGGGTGGGAGATTATCACCACCCTTCCATCCGGACATGCGATCTAGATCAGGGGTCTCCAACCTGGGCAACTTTTAAGACTTGTGGACTTTAACTCCCAGAGGAATTCTGGAAGTTGAAGTCCACAAGTCTTAAAGTTGCCCAGGTTGGAGGCCCGTGATCTAGATAGTCCAAACCACAATGTAAACAGAGACATTGGATCTCTTCCAGTTTTGTCTGGGCTTTGCTCCCTATCCAGTTTGACAGGAATCCCGGGGACTTCCCAATTTTCATAAGGCTCCTTGTGAAGGCCGTTCTGAGGAAGAGGATCTGTTTGTTGTCAATTGTGACACGGATCTGCTGATGCTGTTGGGATAACAGTGATGATGATTCAGTTTATATCCTACCTGGTATGAACACTCAAAGCTTGTTCAGCTTTCCCCAGAGTTGTCAAAAGATAGGCAGGAGTATAAAACAAGGACACAGAAAAGTTTTGTCTTCATTTTAGCAGCATAAAGATAGAGTTATCAACTGTCTCATCTTTCTCTGTAGTTAATTTAGTGGTGCCCAGTCATCCTGGTATTGTTTAAGGCTCTTAAAACTCTCATCATTGGGTGTTTTGCCTAATATGATGATGCTTCTCATACAATGAAACATCTTGCACAAAACAGTGGGTGTGTGCGCTAAATAATGACCAGTTGGAACTCCTTGAGATAAGTGGGAAGCCTTATCTGCCCAAAGTCATTGGGAATAAAACAGCTCTTTTTTTACTCGTCTGGAGGGATAATTCTGATGAGCTATTTTTCATGAAGAACTAATCTTAGATCAAGGCTTGTACTAGGACCAACACAACTAAGCATAGGCTTCTCCTGAATAAAGATCTATAAAATTGAACAAGTCATAACTTTGTCTTAAAAAAAAAGAGGATTAGGGAGGATTGAGATTACAGTAGAGAAGAATTATTTCAGAGGAACAGTTTCTCAGGGCCATCTAAATGAAGTAGTGATTGTGCTGTATAACTTCTTGGAGCCTTCTTTATGGGTTTATCCCTAAGTTTCCTAAACAAATTTCCTAGGTTTATATCACCAAATCCACAGCATAAATTGCTCTCCAGAGTGGAAAGTCTGGACAATATTTCCTGAAAGCAGCAGCCACCCATAAATGGCTTTTGACAACATAAGTATATGTTCAGCATGATCCACTGAGTCGAAATCATGTGTCATAAGACACTCTAGATGTTGGATTGTCTCTAACAAGAAAGTCTTGCCTGGCCTGGCCTGAGTTTATTGCTTGGATTGGTGTTGAAAAGCAGCCAATGGCCCCAAGTGAGCAGGGCTAATCCTTTGACCTATTCTCTACTAGGGCGAGGAAGCCAAAAACATTCCAGGTGAATCAGTCACGCGAGAGCAGTTCACGGACGAAGAAGGCAATACCGTCACCCGAAAAGTAATTCTCTGCAGATTCATTTTCTCCTTCTTTCTTGAGTCCTAATTATGGATTCTCTGGCCATCAACTTTTGTCCTTCCAGACTTGGACAGAACACGTATCGACTTTTGTTTTTCCTATGTTGTTTCTCACAGGTTACCCGGAAAGTATTAAGACGCCTTGTTATCCCACACGTGAAAAAACCTATCAGGGTAATGAAAGAGCTGAGCTGGGTGCACTGGTCCCTCTGGGCTCAAAACGCGGTTGAGTGGCTGGTGGCTTGCCAATTAACCTCTGCGCCCCCCTACCCCGCCCCTCCAAGGCAAAAATGCTTGTGCTTTTAGCAAGTGATGCATCTGATCTGGAAGGATATACTGTCCTTGCCTCTGTGTTTGGCCAGCAGCTGCTCTTTCACCCTTTGGCTCCAAAGGATTGTCCCCCAGGCTGTTCTGGCTAGTTGAGATCTACTAGCAAAACTTGTGAATAACACTATCTCAGGCTCTTCCCTGTGGGGCGCTTTGTTCTTCCCATCTTCTGCCTCCTACTCAGTTTTATCTACCAAAGGAAGACGGGTGCTGAACATTTTCTTTGGTACTAAGAGGATTTGCAGTGGGTGAGGTGAGGGTGCAATTTTAGGCTAAACCTTCTAGAATGACCCCCCCCCACCCCATAAATACTGCAGGATATGCAGAAGGTCAACGTGGCGAGCGATCAAGAATCCCAGCATGAAACTCATTATGGGCCATCCAGTTGTTTTCAACTCCTGGTAGCTATTTTCCCTAATGATCCATCCCATCCCCACCTGGTTTTTCAAGTCCAAATGGATATCAGATCCATATGTTGTCTTCCCTTCTCACAGAACGCCCTTATTCTTTCTCCCAGTGGATCAGTCCTCACATTCAGATGGCAGCAGGGGTGGCATTCAGATTTCTTAACAACCAGTTCTGTGGGTGTGGCCCAATTTGAGGGAGTGGCTTGATGGTCAAGTGACTGGATGGGCATGGCTTGTTGACTGAGCGTGGCTTGTATGTAAATATTTTAAATATTTATGTAAATATTGATTTTTTTTTAATAAAAAAAGAGCAACTTCTACCCCAAATCAGGCAAAGCAGACAGGCAGATTGAGTTGCTCCCAAAATCACAGATTCACTCAGGGATCTACCATTCTGCAATCTGCTGCCCGACTCTGTCATATAAAATTTGCTTGCAAGCAAACTCATAAAATTTGCTAGCAAACTCACAAAATTAACTCACAACACACCATGTATGTAAATATTGATTTTTTTAAAAAAATAAAAAAATAGACTTTTACCCAAAAGCAGGCAGGCAGATTGAGTTGCTCCCAGGGTCTGCTACCTGAGTCTGCACTGAATCTGCTACCTGAGTCTGCACTGAAAAATAGAAGCTAGGAAGGTTCAGCTCTGCTTTTAGATTAGCTAGAAAGCAAGAAATCAAACAATTTTGTGCTTTCTGGCTAATCTAAATCTCCTGGCACAGCTGATAGTCAGAACAGTTGATGGTCGGGGGGAAAAAATGAAAAATAGCAACTTAGCAAGCAAAGTTGGATGGCGTGCATGCCAGATAAGGAGTGACGGGGAGGGGAGGGGCCAGCCAATGGTGCAGTTTTCCAGTTCTCCGCATTACGCAAAATCGTAACAACTGGTTCCATAGAACCGGTGCGACCAGATAGAATCCCACCCCTGGGTGGCAGTCAAGTTTTCTATCAACTGGGCAGAAGGATTTTTTTTTTTTTTTTAAAAAGAAGCCATTCAATCTTGCTAATCACTTCTTCTAAATAATTAGTAAGGTGTACATGACCTTGCAAGGCCCAGGTGCTCATCTGGATGCTATTTTGGAGAAACTGGAGGAAGAATGAGCCTAGGACTTAACACACAAAGGCCATTGCTCATCCTGAAAAGGAGACCTCACTGTTAGCACTTCCCTTTCCTCTCACAAGGACACCCAATCCACCAGAAAAGCTCATCGGATCAAACAGCATTTGAGATTGGCTGCAGGACTTGGCCTCTGCCACCAGCTGTGAGTTGGAAGAGGTCCATGGACCACCAAAGCCAAAGAGAAGAGAAGGCAGATCCTAGGGATGCTCCATGGGTATGGGTGAGGGCTTCCAGGGCTCCTCGGGAAGATGCACACCTGACTATGCATTCACTGGCTATAGCAGGGAAGTTGGTGCGGCTCAGGGGTGAGCTTCAAAAATGATAGCGAAGGGTTCTCTGCCTAATTGCTGGGTGGGCGTGGCCATGGTGGGCATGGCCTAGTCAGCCTCCTGCACCACACTTGGGGGGCCATTTTTGCCCTCCACAAGCTTCGGAGGCTTTTCTCGAGCCTCCGGGAGGGCGAAAACAGCCTACCTGGACTCCCAAGGTTCTCTGGAAGCTGGAAACAGGCCCATTTCCAGCCTTCCCAAAATTCTGGGTGGCCTGTTTTTTGCCTTCCATGAGCCTCCGTCGCACCCTGCACTTACCAAAATGGCCCACGTGGGGACTCCTGGGAGAGGCGGGGCGGGGTCAGCCAGGAGTGAGATTTGTGGGTTCTCCGAACTGCACAGAATCTTAGCTAGGGGCTGTCTCGAACCCCCAGCAGCCCACCCCTGGTGTAAGTGTGGTGTGGCTGTGGGTGAGATGAACATCACTGCCTTGCCAGACACCCGCTGGGATCTCCATCCTTCTTCTCCATCCACCTTCTGTTCTTGGGAAGATGCTCCTCACACCTGGAATCTGGAAACTCTGCGGCAGAACAGGAAATGTCTTTCCCCAAGGCTACCAGGCCCAAGCCACTTTGGCGTTTGCCCTGGCGACTTGTAAATCAAACATTGAAACAATAATAATCATTAAACGGGGTGCCTGTTTTAATTAGGGAGCAATGGGTGTGTGTGTCTGAGAAAGAAGACCAGATGCATCAGGTTGCGTGAGATAAAAGATTTGCAAGAAAACTAGCAACTGTTTACCAGAGCAAACAAATCAGAACAGGGCTTAAGAAATGAAGATTTTTCTTGGAACAGGAGAAGCGGCATTGAAACTTACAGTCTGTCCCAGGTTTAAACTTTCCGTCTGATCAGATTGTCCCTACTTTCTCCAAGGGCTTTAGGAACAATTGTCCCAGAATCCCAGCCCCGGTTCAGAAACCTCCAATTTTCTAAGCCCCCTATGGGATTCCCCATTACCTGTTTCCTTTTAACCTTTCCCAGGGTCTCTCAGGGTTTGGACTTCAGGGCTAGTTGTAGAAGACCTAAATGTAAAAAGCTGGCCAGAAGCTACTCCAACAAAGTAGCTCCAACAGAGCTACTACAGCTAGTCTTCAAGTAACGATCACAACTGAGCCAAAATTTATGTTGCTAAGTGAAACATTTGTTAAGTGACTTTTGCCCCGTTTTACAATCTTTCTTGCCGCAGGCGTTAAGTGAATCACTGCGGCAGTTACATTAGTAACATGGTTGTTAAGTGAACCTGGCTTCCCCAGTGACTTCGCTTGTCAGAAGGCTGCAAAAGGTCACTGCAGCCGTCATAAATACGAGTCAGTTGCCAACATCTGAATTTTGATCACGTGACTACGAGGATGCTGCAATAGTTATACAAGTGTGAAAAAATGGTCATAAGTCACTTTTTTGGTGTCGTAACTTCGAATGGTCATTAAATGAATTTTTGTAAGTCGAGGACCACCTGTAACCCTGGGTCAGTTATCCATCTTCTATAGTCCTTAGCAAAATGCAGCAAAACTTCAACTGAATGGACCACTGGGGTGGAGGAATTGGACTTTACAACCTTGCCGTAATTGGTATCCTTCGTGTAACTACGTTGTCCGTGGTTTTCCCTGGTTTGTCTCCATTCGTGCCCTTCAATTCTCTCATTACTCCAATGGCATGAATGGAGACAAATGACGGAAGTGATGCACGTGATGTAAATTACATCAGTTGTCTGGAATGTTGTGGAAATAATGGATTTTCTCCACTATTTAGGGATGAAGTCCAAAATTTAAAAAAAACAAAACAAAATGCCCATTGCATATGCTGTCTGCTGGAGGTCTGAAGAATCAAGGTTTTGACTGTATTGCTAAGCTGTGAATTTTCAAATGGAGAAAAATAATATTGGGGGACGACAACGGACTTTCAAGTATCTTTATTGCAGATACATTTCGCTTTGGCAAATATTCCCTTTTCCCACTTGCATCTTTCATGACTAATCTATTTAACTGAAAGCTTTGAACCTTCCTTAAATCAGCAGAATTTGGCTTGCAAAGGGTTTGCTAATTTGGAATCACCCAGCATGGGATATTTATAAACCGGGGGGGGGGGGTTGGGGAGGGATGTAATGAAATATTTGGAATTCTGTTTGATGTTCAAGAACTTATTTCAGGATGATGAGCCCGGAATGGTGCTGCATGTGTCTTCATCACACATGTCATCATCTTGTGTGGCTCCTGGCTACTCACCTTTCGGCGTTCCCAGTGGCCTGTGTAGATTTTACAGTTCAGTACTGATCCCCTATCTTGTATAATAATTGCAACTGATACGTGATGGTGTGTCTCCTCTTTTTTAAAAGCAGGGAGAAGGGTGTAAAGTGAAAATGAAAAAAGAAACCCGGCATGCAGAGAAGACAACCTACTCATAACAGCCAAACAGTGAATGGTTAGTTGGATATATAACTCTTGTACTCTTCATATTTGGAGCAATTAAGGTATCTTTAGGAAGCAATATGAATCATGGAGCTTATTTTCTTGGCTTGCACTCCTTTGGGGCTAAATGATTTCTGCATTGCCCTTCCATTGTTGGACTGATGGGGCTTCCATCATAGCACTAGCATTAGCAATAGCACTTAGACTTATATACCGCTTCACAGTGCTTTACAGCCCTCTCTAAGCGGTTTAAAGAGTGAGCCTCTTGACCCCAACAGTTTGGGTCCTCATTTTGCCCACCTTGGAAGGATGGAAAGCTGAGTCAACCTTGAGCCTGGTGGGATTCGAACAGCCAAATTGCAGGCAGCTGGCAGTCAGCAGAAGTAGCCTGCAGTGCTGCACTCTAACCACTGCGCCACCGCAACAGTTAGATGGGGGAACTCTGGGAACAGTGAGGTTGAAGGTCAGAGAAGTACCCTGCAAATCCACAGGGAAGCAAATCTCTAAAAAGAACACCTAGAAAGAAGGGAAGGTTTTCTGGAGTTGTTACATTAACAATCACAGTGGAGACTGTTCTCTTAAATATTAGTTTTGTGGACCTGTCAGCGTTCCAGAAAATCTCAACTCCAACCAATAAATCCGAGACAGACATTTTCTCAAAGGTTCCTTTTATTAGAGTAGTGAACTGGTACATCTGAGAAATCCCGAATCTGAAAGTTCCGGGTTTCCTTGCAATAAGTAAAAACTACAAATCCATCCCCTGCACCCATCATTGCATCACATGCCCCAATCACCATCTGTCCCAATTTGAGACGTCCTCTCCACCAGGTGCAGAAATAACATGACCTTGACATAGAAGAAGAATGCTATTACGTCTAACCATATACGCTCCAAGAAATCCCCCCCGCCCCCCGATTTTCCCAGGCTCAAGAATGTGGCAGCTCCCACCCATCGGGATGTCTAATTCAGGTAGTCATGGCGTCGTCGCATGACATATCGTGACTTTCCCCCCCTTCACTAATCCAGGTATGGCCAGCATGTGATGCATCTGGCCTGTGGGCTGCGAGTTTGACACCCCTGGCCTATATGGACCAAGGATCTGAGAACTCTGGATTTTTCGATTTCACTATTTTATCTTTATGCAAGGAAAACCACTTCTCTGACACTACCTTTGTTTTGTTTCACTCTGGGCAATACTTTCCATTGTGGTAAAACCATTGGATTTATTTTTTTTTTACATTGATGTATTTATTTTATTTTTAGATAAAATAAATCTAAATTTATTTTGCATTTATTATTTATTTTTAGGTTGCCCAGCTCTCAAATTGTCTCTGGGCACAAACTTGAAAACAGAATAAAACTACTTAATTTTTTTTTTTAAATGTACAGTTGCCCCAAGGAAGCAATTAGAATCAACCCCCACATTTTAAAGGGACCCCCGATACCTTAACCCACGGCTGGAGGGAATTACCATGGATGTAGGGTTTGTTTGAAGATGGTTGAGTTGGGGGGCGGCAAGCAAGTACTGCACCAGAAAAGGCCCATTTTCTAGGTTGATAGAGCTTAATTGATGGAACCTGAACAGAGTCAAAGCTGCCTACTCCTACAGGTATGATGGGGGACAGGCGAGTCCTTCAGAGTTTACTCCTCTACTACCATAGTAACCTGATTAGATAGGAGTTATATTTTGTAACCTACAAAATCAGATAACTTCCAGCTTGGAAAATTTTGTTCTAATCTCATTTGTTTACTTGGGCTCATTGAATTGGAAAACATTTTCCAGAACATTTCCCTGAAAACCAAGCTTGTTGAACCAGCACAGGTCTTGAAAAAAAACTGGATTTATGTCTTGCTCTGGCTACGCTTCCATTTTGTTCTAATAGGGTAGCTGGGGTGGGGGTTAATCCTTGTACTTCAGGTAGTAAACCTCTTGGCCCTGGAAGCTCATGTGCTATAACTCAGAGGCCTACGAGCAGCCAAAGATGTGGTCCAACATGGCCCAACCTGGACTAGATGGGTAAATGCAAGGGGGGGGGGGCGCGGTTGTATAGGGTGGGCCTTCTGTTTTGTGGTAGAGATGCAGAATTATTATTTACGGTTGAAAGGCTCAGTGCTGTTCAAACAGACATTTCTAACACCGGTTTTCTCTTTTCTTTCTCTCTCTTCCCCGTCCTTTTCCACTTGACCCAAGACTGTGTGCTTTTACTGCCAGTATTCTAGAGAGGAACTCGAGGACAAAGGAAATCAACAGGAATTAATCAAGTCATGGACAAAAGTTGTGTGTGTGTGCGCGCGCGTCTGTGTGTTTGCTGCTTCCACACATTAACCGCATGGTTTTCAATGTGAAGAACACCACAAAAACAAATTTTAATTTAGCATGAGCCAGTTCTACACGAGCATGGAAGCCCACTTTTATTCACACCATTAGAGAGGATGCAGTGAGAGAAGAAGTGACGGATGTCCAGGGTGCTCTTAGGCGACGGCTTCACAGAAGCAAACGCAAAGCCATTGCGAAAACCGAGGAATTCCTGTTGCGAGAAAGACTCAAATGACACTGGAGAATAGTTCAAACTACCGAAAGGCACTAAAAATTATTAAAATCCACAACAGCTCGCCTTATTTTTCTCAGACCCAAACTGTCAGGGTACTAAAATACACCTTTGGTTTTTTGTTTTTTTTTTTCATTTTTTTTAAAAAAACAAACAAAGATGACTAACATTGCTTGTTTCATTGTAAATAACACTGTGTAAATTCTAATGAAGAAGTGGACCCAGGTTGATCTGGCCCTGCCTCCTAGCTCACAAACTGAATCCTGCGTTTGCATTGAGCAGAAATCCGTGTCTCGGAGGGGCCCCCCCTCCACCTGCCGAGGTATTCTGGGTGTATCTTCACAGATTCTTGTATATTTAGCAATTATAATGTTTGTATATGCAAAAAAAGGCTAGCTTGATTTTAAAAAAATCTTTAAAATCTGCTACAAATTTAATGATTCCTAAGATGGGGGATTCTATAGTTCTGTGAAACCAAGGATTCTCTCCGGAGTACTCATATTTTGATGCATGCGTTCCGCCTTATTTTGATGAACTCTTTTCCAGTTTTGCAAATATATTAGATTGCGACGTGAGTGACGGGATCCCGGGACGCAGTTCATCAAGCACAGCTGCTAAGGAAGGCCTCCTTTCTGCTCGCAGTGGGTGGGGGACCGAGGCCGCCTAGGCACGTCGGCTGTCTGAGAGCAGGGCTGCTTGTGGAAGCCTCTAAACACAAAGCCCCATATCTACTATTTGTTGCTCTTGCCAGTTTTTCTGCTGGAAATGATGTCAAACTTAACAGAAACCATAACATATACCGTAGTTGCTTTTGCGGAGGGGTGGGTGCTACCTGTCCTTGCTTTCCACTGGGGGAAATGCTTGCAGCTTTTGGCAGTTTGGGGTGATGGTCTTGGGAACGCCAGTGGGGAATATTTAAAAAAAAAGGAGGGGGGGAAAGGAAGGAAGAGAATTTCTTAGCTAACAGAGTGGCAGCACGCTGTAAAAATATTACTATATTGTGTACTGGCTCTAAGATGTAGAATCTTTCAGGAAGCCAATCATGTGTAATCATCCTAGCAGATTAATATTAGGTTGTTAAGGCTGCTGTGTTTTAAAAGGGCATTTTTATTTGGGTTTTTGGTGAAATACTTTTAATTTGTTAATTATCTTCATATGGAAACAGGATTCGTTGATAATAGCTCTAATTACATATGTATGAAAAAAAAAACACCCACCAACACTGGATGATCTAGTTGATAATTTAAGCATAAAATAAATTGTGTTAAAACACTTCAATGACATGGCGGTTGCAGAATGCTTTGTGCCTGGTGTTAATCCTCTTGAGCAAGCTTTGCCTTCCCCTTTCTCCCCCTCAGGACTGTGAATTCCTCCACTCCTCCTCAGCAACAGTACCAGTAAAAAAAGTTGGGAAGGGATCTTGGAGATCATCTAATCCAACCCCCTGCTCACGCAGGAGACCTACACTATTTCTGAGAAATGGCTGTCCAATTTCTCCTTAAAAGCCTCCAGTGATGGAACACCCACCACTTCTAAAGGCAGTTTGCTCCACTGTTTGATTGTTCTCACTGTTAGGAATTTTCTCCTTAGTTCTAGGTTGTTTCTCTCCTTGATTAGTTTCTATCCAATGCTTGTCTTACCTTTTGGGGTGCCACTGTGCCTTCAGCTTTTGCTCTCTTTGTTTCTCCCTCTTCTTCTGCCTTCTTTATTTCACCTATCATCCAGGTCTGCCTTTTATCAAAAGCAGATTTCCCCTACCCCAAATTCTCCTTTTCTTTGCCAGAAGAGCTGTTCATTTCTCTTCCTTTCCACGCCGGCTGATGGTTGCCTTTTGAGATCTTCCATCTCGGGCCCTTGGGTGGCTTGGAAGGGATGGGAATGGTCAATTTTTAGAGCCAAGGACCCTGAATTTCTCTACCCTCCCCCACTCCATGTAGCCAAAATCTCATCTCCCTCTTGCTTCCAGATCTTGGATCCTAGGCCTTCCTCACAAAGCACAGACATTTCCATACTTCAAGAACCATCAAGGGTGTGTTGCGTTTGTTTTACTGATACACAACAGAAGGGTGACTGGATCACCAATGGAAAATAAACATAATTCTGGAATTACAAATGAAATGAAAACAGAAACTTTCTGTTTCGGGGGATGGTAAGATAACTACCAACCATTGTATCATTTAATAATCAGTGGGAATGCCAGCTATTTTAAAGAACATTCATTCACTGAGTTGACTGGCGTGCAGACCACTAAGTGGGCTAGGGATTGTATTGGGGGCCTCTTAAGACTTTTCCATTCTTTCAACAAGACAATGGGATATAAATTGTACTGCTTATCAATGTCAAAACTGCTGTTTCGTTAAGGAGGGGATAGATTGAAATTGTAGCACTTTCTTAATCCTTTTGCAAACTGTTGTTCCTTTGAGAAGTCTTCTTGACCCTGGATTTACACCTTTGTGTTATTTGTGTAATGCCCTAGGACTATCTGACTCTTATCAGATTTCATTAGGTGAACACTAGATGAACAGCTGGCTAATTTAACTTTACTATTTCTCCCATTCTCATTGGCCTTCCTTCCTTCCACCCATCCATCCACCTCATTCCTTTGCCCAGCCTACCATCTCAGTCTGGAACAAGATGTAAGAAGCTTGGTCAATAATCCTCTTCTCTGGGCAACATTGAGTTAGATCAGGGGTCCCCAAACTTGGCAACTTTAAGACTTGTGGACTCAAGTCTTAAAGTTTCCAAGTTTGGAGATCTCTGAGTTAGATGAAGCCTGCAGAAAATGAACAGCCTAGGAAAAGACTGACTCCTTTAACATTACTAAGTAGTGTAGTGGTGGTGGTGGGGAGGGGTTGACCACTAAATCTCAGCTGTCCAGAGGTAGGGAAGTGGTGAGACATCTCAATGTGATAATAGCAATAGCTCTTAGACTTACCATATATACTGTTTCACAGTACTTTCCAGCCCCTCTCTAAGCAGTTTACAGAGTCAGCCTATCCTCATTTTACCCACCTTGGAAAGCTGGAAAGCTGAGTCAACTTTGAGCCAGTCAGGATTGAACTTCTGGCAGTAGGCAGAATTAGCCTGCAATACTGCATTCTAACCACTGTGCCGCCATGGCTCCATTATGACTAATGACCAGGGATGATGAGAGATTTTCTGCTCTGAAAGAAGGTCTAAAAATGATGATTAATAAATACAGGTCCAACAACTTTAAAAAAAAATCCAGAACTTCTCCATCTCTGATACAAATCAAAGCATCAATATATATGGGACCACTTTTTATTTTCAATCTTTGAAGCTATGGAAACACTGAAAATGTGCATTCATCAAATAAACATAGACTGGGATGAGTGAATGAGAGAAGCTCAAACTCTTCTGAGCCAGAGAGAGGAATGAGGAATTTTGCAAGCTGATGAGTAGTGACAACGATCTGTTAAATTTGGGGAGAATTAACTGACAGATTCTGTGGAGTGGCACATCCATCTCTTTGTTGAACAGTTATTGGGGGTTATGGGGAGAGAGGCTGACAGCTGAAGCTGACTCATTGATCAGGTAACCAGCTCACTTTGCAGCAACTCTCTTTAGAAGAAGCAACTGGAAGAGTGGAGATTATGAAAAATAGCAAGAATAGGGGAGTGTAAAGCACGCAGGGAAAGCAAATTAGTCTCATATCCTGTTGAAAAGACAGGCACAAGGAAACGAATGATTTACTGGGTGTGCTGTGCTTGTCTTAACCAGAAAGGCAAGCTAATCATACAAATGGAAACTTCTCTCCTTGCTGAAAGAGAAAGTGAAAGACTAGAGACCAATGTTTTCTTCTTAAAGACCCATCAGAGAAGATACAGATCTTCTTGAAGGCCAGCAGTACACAACCTTTGAGGAGGATAGGACATCTGTTCAGGAGGAGAGGAGGCATGAGGATGGTCCCAATGGGAATAAAGGACTTGGAGAAGAAAAAAAAAGATGTGTGTATGTATGTGACAGGGTCTAGTAAATATCCATTTTTTTTCTTGCAAACAATGGAATTTTTTTTTTTTAGAAGATGGGAGGACAAACCAGGGGGTCAGCTATTCTGGATTAATCTCAGCTCTCAGATTGACAGACTGGCATCTTCTGAAAGAAAATAACCATGTCACACTGGCATCCACCTCAGTGAGGAGAATTTGAAGCAGCAGCTTATGTACTTTGGACTTCAGGAAGCTGGATTTTAACAACCACAAATGGGAACTAGATTTTTAACAACCACAGGTGGAATCTAGATTTTAACAACCACAAGTGGAAGTCGGGCAATGTTCCAGGCCGCCTAAAAAGGTCCTGAAAATCCAGGCAGAAATGAGTGTAAATGACATGAGGAAAGCTTAAGAGAGACCTCATGGACAAGCTAAAAGGCAAAAGGGAGATGAAAAGGCCATACCCACAGTGTGAACATATCAGGAAACTTACAGATGAGCTGGCAAGGAAGGCCTGAGAGGGAAGAGGGTCTCTTCCACAGGGAAGTTAGATGGGAAAGGCCTATGCCATGCCTGCCTTCTATCAGAAAAGGGAGAGGGCCATGGCTAAGATGCCTGCGGAAGAGAACGGGGAATTTCAGGGGGGGGGATAAAAGACTAAAGGGGAATAAGAGGTGTCATAAGAAGCCACTTTGCTAACGTAAACAAATTATGTTCCCATGCTCTGGAATGCCTCTCAGGGTGTTGGCAGAAGTGCAGATTATAATCTTAGAAAGCTCCAGAGGTGCCAGAAGATTAGCAAAGGACAAAGGTAAGTCTCAGTATCCAAAAATGGGGAGGAGGAGGAGGAGGAGGCACCCTACCTGGGAGCACTTTGGTATACAGGTGATCTCAGAAGCAAGGGTGCATTTGTCAAGGACGTATCGGAGCGCAACGGCGGACAAGATGAATAAACACTGTTCTGCAGCTTATTCAATAAGTTCTCTTCCCAGTTCATACAATCCATGTATTTTTTTTTTTTTAATTATGGTCTCCAGGTCTATTGGTTAGAAATATTGGGAACTGAGGGTTGAGAAAGTCTGCTTTATACCAGGGGTGTCCAACCTTGGTAACGTTAAGCCTGGAGGACTTCAACTCCCAGAATTCCCCAGCCGGAATTTCTCCAGGCTTAACGTTACCAAGGTTGGAGACCCCTGCAAGTTTATACCACAGTTAAATTCTGGGTTTGAATTAAATTCCTCTATCAGGAGACCACCAGGTAATATCTGGGTTAGGAGGGGAGAGGGGTCCACCAGATCTCCCCATAGACTCCCCTCTGCTGCCAGCCCCTAAGGGGACGTTGGGGTGCTCCAGCTTGTCTGATGGGAGCGCTGCCCGGGAGAGACGTGTGTGTTTGTGCATGTGACCTTGAATGGTGAGACCTGCCTTAGGAAGCAAGGAGAGCAAAGCTGGCTCTTGGTGCCGGCAGTCCCTCGGGCCGCCAATGAGCCTCTCTGCAGCTGGAAGGGTGGAAAGACGAACTCCCACCAGCTGCCGGACGCCAGGAAAGCCTGACCCGATAGAGGAAGGGGCAGGGCGGAGAAAGGGACTCCTTTGAGGCCGCGGAAGAGGGGAGGGGGGTGCAGTGCCGGAGGGCGCCGGAGGGGCCGCTGTGGGCGCGGCGGGTGGCGTCGGAGGCGCTCTTCTTGGCGGGCGGGCGGGCGGGCGAGCGAGCGCGAGGCGGAAGGCGGCGCGGCGCGGCGGGGCGGGGCTGCGCAGGGGCGGCAGGCGGAGCAGCTGCAGCAGCGAGAGCAGCGGCAGAAGCGAGAAGGGCGCCTGGCTCGGCCCGGCCTCCCTCCCCGCCTCCCTGGGCCGGCATGGCCGACAGCGCCAGCGAGAGCGACACGGACGGTGGCGGCGGCGGCGGCGGCGCCGCGGAGGCGTCGTCGTCCGGGACGGCCGGGGGCTCCTCGGCGGCGGCGGCGGCGGCGGGGGCCCCCGGGGGCGGTGGCGGCGGCGGCGGGAAGACAGGCGGCATCGTCATCTCCCCGTTCCGCCTGGAGGAGCTGACCAACCGGCTGGCCTCGCTGCAGCAGGAGAACAAGGTGCTGAAGATCGAGCTGGAGACCTACAAGCTCAAGTGCAAAGCGCTGCAGGAGGAGAACCGCGACCTGCGCAAGGCCAGCGTCACCATCGTGAGTGGCCCCGCCCGGGACCCGCAGAGAGGGAGGCCCAGACCCGGAGGCCGAGTTGTGGGTATGGGGGGGGGAGAGTAGTGGGCGCGGCCCTCCCCCTCCCCAGGGACCCTCTAGTGGAGCCTCAGGCGGCTCTGCTAAGGAGGGGGGAGAGGAGCCCTGAGAGGAGACCTTCCCCCCCCCCCGCGGGTTGGCTGGGGGTTCAGGCGGGGGCCGCCCCACATCACCCCGGGGACTGGGACCCTCGTCCTCCGGCCCACCGTCTCTCTGGATAGGGCCGCCCTCCCGCACCACCTGCCCCAAAGGCCCCTCAGGTGGGAAGGGGAGACCCTCGCCTCTGACTCCCCAGCCCAGGGCAAACCGGGGCGGAGGTACCACGCCAGGATTCACAGGGTGCAGCTGCCCAATCTTCCTTTTCCCACCCACCCATGCCTGGCGGGCCCCGTTTCTCCCTCACCCAGCCTTACCTGCTGCTGCTTCCCCACGTGAAGGATGGCCTCGGAGTGCTCTGGGAAGGCAAGCAAGCTCAGGGTGGGTGGGTGGATGGATGGATGGATGGATGGCAGGCAGGCTTCTGCTGGGCTGTCTGTCTTAGTCTTTGGGGGTGTTTCTGGGGTTTTGTTCCACTTTAGGGCTTCCTTGTGGCTTCTGGTGTTTTTTGTGGTTGGGAAACCTCCTAGGGAGGAAGTCACCTTGGGAGACAAACCAGGAATATTGGCTTAAAGAAGCAGAGAGATGGGCAGGATGAACTTAAAAAGATAAATGGTGTACTCCTTGAACAATAGATCTATGGATAAGGGCTCCTCCTCCTTCCACCCAATTAGGAATAATAATTTTTAAAACCTCTCTTTTAGGACCAAAATGCATGCCCCTTTTGTGAGTTAGGTGTCAAGGTGTAAATGACAAGAAGCCGAGGTGTGCACACTTACTGCTTGTGGTGCTAATTTGGTCTGCTCTCTTATTGCTTGAAATGATGCAGTGACCTGCAAAATCATTCTTGATTTTCCAAAGCGGGTGTCTGTCCCAGGGGTGGGTTTCAAAGAGGTTTGGCACCGGTTCCGTGGGCGTGGCTTGGTGGACACGCTTTGCACGCATGCCAGACACACACTTTGCACACACACGTAGAGGCTTTCCTACTCACCTCCTGCAATCCCTGTAGCTTCAAGCAGCTGATGCATGGTGCTCTGCTCTGCCACGCAAAGCAACTGAGCTTCAAAAGCAGGGAATAAAGGTCGGTATGGGAGCCCAAGCGGGCCCAACAGCAGCGCATCAGAGAGAACCAGTTCGATCTCAGCTGATCTTTGGCGCTAGCGGTACGCCAGAACCAGGCCGAATTGGTAGAATAGCACCAATGACCTGTCCATCTATGTGTCTGTGACAGGCAGTGATATAACTGCAAAGCTCTCAAAAAAGGCTGAGAATAACCCAGCAAGCCCATTTCTGGACTAAGCTGGAAGCGGAGTTGATTGGAGAGTTGAGTTGCATGTGGAACTCCCCTCCACGCTTTTAAATGTCTTCTGGAGTTAGCAATGGACATGTTGAAGGATCTCATTGGATGGTCGTTCATGGTCCTAATATTTGAGTGGCTATGGCTTCTGAAGATTGGATCCATTCCTGGGGGAGAGGGAGCTCCAAAGTAGTAAGCATTTGACGTAACTACTGCGTTATAGTGCCCACAACCAGCTCAGTTACTGAGATTTCTTTCCAGCTCCCCTTCAGGAAATCAGAAATTAATGCAATATGGCATTTCTAATCAGAAGTACTCTGACGGGCACTTTCACCTTGACACTGAAGAGAGTTCTAATCAGGTGACTGCACAATTACCTGCAAACGAATTGCATTGAAAAACCTTGTAAAAAATGCTGAACTAGACCAGGAGAAGGTCTTCTAGTTCACACAACTGTACATTTCTTCTAATAACTTGTATTTACTTAGAGAAACTTCTAATGAGACATACCAAGCATACAAGTTAATAATCACATTGTTTTATTTATTACATTAGTATTAGCTATCTGCATTTCAAACTTATCCCATTCAAAATCAGTTTATAATACAGCAGAATCCAAGCCTTAAAAATAATAATGTATATTATTAATCTCCGCAAGTTTAGAGTGGCAGAATGCTAGCTGATTAAAATTTACATATTAAAATAATGTAACTCCTTTCTTTATCATGATGGAACTGTTCATTTCCAAATACAGTACTCTAGAGTCAGCACAAATAAATTCTTATGGACACCTTGCAAATTATGGCATTTCTCCTCAAATTGCTGCTTCCTTTTATGGTGTTATAAAAACATACTTAAATGCTGAAAATTTAATAGCCATTTTTCTGTGTGTAAGTTCATAAGGGTCACTTTATTATTACAGAACTATAATTTGCGAGTTTGCTTGCTCTGTTTGTTGAACTCTGTGTTGCAAGATGTGGGCCTGATCATCCAGCCTTAAACATTCAGAGATTGCCCTTAATAGTCATGAGTCATGAATGTTAAGTGGTGTTCCGAATCAGAAGAAGCAAAGAACAAAAAATATGTGATAATGGTTGGAATGATTCTTGTGTGAAAGGTGTTTGTCCTTGCCACCATTTTCACTTTAAAAATGGACAGCTTAGTCATTTAAAAAGTTCAAATGTGAACACCATTGCTAAAAATATACTCAAACTAATAATCAATAATTAGATTTTGAAGGATAGCCTGCAGGGAGATGAAATGAAGAGTGGCATTATATCAGTCTTCTGGATTGAGGTCCTATTTTCCCTTTAATAATTTAAAAAAGAAGCCGTCATAATCACCCCCACTTGATCTTCTACACTTCAGACTGAGGACTGTAGAAGGAAAAGAAAGAACATGAAACAATGTAATCAAATGCTTTTTTTCCTCCATAATTCACTTCCAGTATTTTCTTAACCAACACCTTTGCCATATAATCAACATACCCAGGCAATTCACAAGGCGCTCACAATCCCTGTAACACGGGAAAATCAGAAAAAAGAGAGTGAACAAAACCATGGAAATGAAGATAAAGAATTTTGAGAAGATGCTTAAAAAGGAGCATTGCAAGTGCACACACTCGCATAGCCTCATATTATGCGGTCTCCCTGAAACCATCTCTTAGTGATGTCATTTTACACCAAGGGTGCTCAAACTTGGCAAGTTTAAGACTTGTGGACTTCAACTCCCAGAATTCCTGAGCTAACATGACTGGAGGAGGAATTCTGGGAGTTGAAGTCCACAAGCCTTAAAACTGTCAAGTTTGAAGACTCCTGTCTTACATGGTAAAAATACTAAGAATTCAGCCTAAATATTTCTATATGTTCAGAATTTTGGGAGCATAGATGAATTGTCAGATATGATGGAAAGATGAGGAAACATATGGACATGGTACAGCAGTTCTCTAGCTAGCAACCTATTGGCATTCCCCTTTTACATAGCTGAATATTTTTGTAAAAGGAACATTTAAAATATTTAACATCTTGGTTACAAAACCTGTTCAGGTTTTGAAAAATCCAGTGAAACAGTATAACGTGAAATATGGAGAGATGGTGATAGAATCATTTGAAGCAAATGGACAGACCATAGCCACAGGGACAATACTGTTGTATTGTACAGTATTGTTGCCATAAGTCTTTGGACTTTTGCTATTGTCACAGCACTTAACTCTTTTTTCGGTGGTCAAAATTTCAGTTCATGTTTTAAATACAAGTAGGAATCTTATATATATTTAAACATATCTATCTACAGTATATAATTCAGACATTTCTTCTGGTGAATTTAAGATGAAGAGAATTGAACTAGCATTAATGAAAGGTTAGAAAAATAATGTTTATAAGATGGTTCTGCAATCTTTGGGAGATAGTGGACCAATTTGGAAACTGGAAAACATGCTCACCAAACACAACACACCTGTTTCCCAGGAGAGAATCTGGAGAGGGAGTTCTTTGCTGCCACCAATCCTTCAGTTTCTGAGAGGTTCTAAGATCCTTGAATTTCTTGGTCTTGTTTCTGCAGCCCCATCTTTCTTTTCCTTTTTTAATTTTTGGGGAAAGATGATGAGACCTGCATCCTGCAGATGAAGGCAATCTGTTTTGATCCTAAAATCAAAAGGGAGCAGAGTGTATGGTCCATATCGCTGGAGGGATGATCGTCTGTTGGAATCCGCCACTTTCTGACTGCAGATGCCTTTCTTCTTCTGAAAGAGGAAGAAAAATGGGGACCGCCTTCAGTTGGAGGCCCTCGAACAAACCACTTTGCTACCTAAGAGGATTGGTTGCCAGAGGAGCTTTTTCTCCAAAGACTGAGATTATTTGGAGTAAGCCCTCTCTGAGCGGAAATCAGAGGTAATTGCTTTTGATTCAGAAATGTGGAACAATTATCTGGCATCTGGCTGCAGGCTGAATGGAGGAGTTACACTGAGATGCACGGGGACCTCGCCTCCTCCACAAATATTTTTTGAGTTGGATGGATCCTAACGCTCCTCTCTGTGTTTTCTCTTTGCACGCTGGCTCTACCCAGGGAGATACTTGGACAGGCTTTCTCTCCATCTTAGTTTACTTCAAGCAAAATAGTATTTTCCCAAGCATTGTGTGCCTGACCCAGAGGGCTCTTGTGTCATTTCTAAGGGTGGCTGATCAGTAGGCCACGGCCGAGCATTTCAACCCAAGGATGGAAGCTAATTGGAGTTTTGCATTCTTGTTGAGACACAATGCTGGGGAAAAGGCCTGAGGTTCTGGTGGTGAAAAGGTACAGGGCAGGGGAAAGGGTGGCCGAGGTGGTAGTCCTCTCCCTGAGTCAATGGGGAGCTGAATTAAGAGCAGAGAGAGGTCCAGGTTCTTTCATTGTCCAATGAAGGAATCTGAACTGGAAGCTTACTGCAAATGGATGAAAATGGAGCCTGTGTGCAGTAGAGTTTCTGTCAGGATTCCGGCAGCTACCCCAATTAAATCATGAGTCTTGAGCCAAATTTCCAAAACCTCAAAGGATTTATTGGGAGTTAAACTGTCCAGCACTGCCTGGGTGTAGCCGACTCTGAGACACATCATTCCTTGTCACCCTTGACCCTGGTTTCCCCCCCACCCCCACCCCCTGGGTGTATCATAATTCATATTCTCCAATGGGACACCTCCATAGCCAAGAGTCATCAATCATACTCTCCAGTTAGATTTTTTGCAGGGCAGAAACTTCAGTCATCTACTTATTATCTCTGAAAAACTATGTACGGAATGCACTTTCGATTTCCAAGTTGCCGCACTGCTCTTTCAAACCCCCCCCCCCCCCCGCTTTCTGTTGGCAACTGTAAAATGACCATAGAAATATTTTATGAGTTGACAGTTTCTTTTCCTTGTTAGCTCTTGGTAGAAGAGAGGTGAGGTACAAAAGAGATCGTCCTACTCTTGGTTAACAAAATGGCCCATCCTTTTCCCCCTTTCCATATGAAGGGCTGCCTCTGGGTGTGTGCGCATGGGCCTGGGCCTGAACTTAGCTGACCTGAGGTGATCACAGGACTGCCCCGCCCTGTAGGTCTTTTCCCTGCTGTTGGAAAGGAGACCACAAGAGCTCTTGGGGCTCATCAGAAGTCAAACTTAGCTCAGAACAACTAGGCACAAGTACAGTTTTTTCCCGAACGCCATCACTCTGCTAAACAAATAATTTCCTCAACACTGTTCAACTATTACAAAGTCTGCACTACTACTACTATTAATCTTCTCATCACTCCTTATCACCCACTTATGACTGTATGACTGTAACTTTTGTCGCTTGTATCCTTACAATTTATATGGACTGTTTCTTAGTATGATTTGATTGCTTATTGTACCCTATGACTATCATTAAGTGTTGTCCCTGATGATTTTTGACTCTTGACGAATGTATCTTTTCTTTTATGTATACAGAGAGCATTTGCACCAAGACAGATTTCTTGTGTGACCAGTCACACTTGGCCAATAAAGAATTCTATCTATCTATTGAGAAGAAACATCAGGGGATTTTGGCCAGAGTCTGGAGGTTCTCTGGCTGCTCAGTTGCGTTAAAGACTGCTGCCAGTTGACTTGAGGGAAGAAGGTCTAAGTGCAGAGCAGCTCACCCAGGATCCTTTGGTTGTCTTCTGCTTCATTGAAAGAATAGAGACCCCTTCCCTCAGAGTAGGAATAGCCCCCTTTCAGATGCAACTCCCATAACTCAGGTGGGTGGCTTTGAGGGGCTGTAGCCCAAAGCCTGTTGAGGCTTAAGCAGTTGCTGCTCTTATTTCTTCTCTCTCTTTTTATTTTTTTACTCCATCCAATTCATCTTGTGGGTTCTTCCGAATGCACAGCGCGTGGCATTACATTATTTTAATAATGGCACATTCTGCCTCATAAGAGAAAGTCCAAAGGAAATTTCTAGGGAGAAGGCCAAAACGGAAAGGTGCAAGGGATTTGATAGCACGGTTGAGCACAGTGGAAAATTGGATGTGCTCTTTCGTCTCCCCTCCACTTGTGCTATAAAAAGCCACCAACAACTGAACTCTGCAGTTTACAGGGCAGAAATGCTAAACGTTGTGGCAGGTAAGCCTTTTTCAAGTTTCCAGGAATAATAATACAGTACTTCCTGCCAGCCTTTTGATACCAGCTGTCAGGCTACAGAACTTTTTCCCATTCAATTAATAAGAATGAACTTCTGAAAACCAAACATCAAAAGGAATCCTTTACTGAGATGAGACAATTCATGTAGGAATTCAAAGCAGCGTCTAATGTCTTTCAGGCATACCGGGATAGATAAGGGAATTTAGAACCCCTCCCCTTCTCTCGATGTGTATTTAGTGAAACAAAAGCCAGTTATATTATTCTCCCCCACCCCTTCTGTAGAAACGATCTTTTTCACAGTTTCCCAAGCATACATCTCACTGTGGAATTTTTATGGTCTTCTCATCTCCTGGCTGTGCCTCTCAGAGATGATGGGTTCCTCTCTCCATTGTATCATGTGGGTTATACAAATTCAATATAAGATTAAATGTATTCAGGTTACATCAAGAAAGGATTTCTTTATCAGTCTCCCCCCGCCTTTTCTTCTTCCACTGAAGAAATGACAGATACATAGATCTGACATCAGCACTGTGTCTTCCGTCACATTTTGTTTTTCCAGTTGCTTCCAATGAAGAGAGACTGCAAGAAAACAACTTGTGAAATAACAGCCTTCTTAAGTTACCAACATACTCTCCTGTTAGGGAGTCTATCTGGCATTGAGCATCAGTGGGCCTTTGCTTGCCCCAAAGGTCTCCCACTGCCAAGGGGAGCCTAAGGTGGATCTGAGGACTTCTTACCTGCAAAAGAGAAGCAGAGTAGAGATCTGGAGGGAAAAGTCGAATTAGTCCTCGACTTAATAACCATTTAACAGCAATTCGAAGTTAGGACAGCCTCAGGAAAAACGACTTGCAACCTGTTCTTAGTGTTCTAACCACTCTTGTTTCCCACTCCATCTTTGAAGTTAAATGATTATATGTTGGGGAAACTAAACGCCCGTTGCCTGAAACTTTCTTCTCTGAAAAGTTTTCTAAAGCTTAACTTTCTTTTAAAGTTCCTCTGACTTTATAGGAAAAGGTGGCCTTTCTAAAAAGCTCTTGAGGAGGAGAAATTCTTGAATACTTTGCCGTTCTTCCAGGGGAACCCAAGATGCTGCTTGTGAATTTTCACTCTCTAGCACTGATAGGGCTGAAGGCTGTGGCTCGTATATTTTATTCCTTCTTAAAAGTCAAATGAGATTTGTTCTATTTCAGGAATATATTTTAATTTGCATGAAATTACGGGTTCATTTATCATTGACACCGCTTAATCCTTTTGACTTACTTTTCACATCTTATTTATAACTCTGGCTGCTTCTTCTGTCCAAACCCCGCCCCCCTCCAGCTAAACCCAGTTCTTGCTGGGAGCAATGTGATTAATTGATAGCCTAATGCTGGAGCTTGGTTTCCATCCGTGGAGATGTTTTTGGGTCAAAAATATATGAAAAGCCTAATCTGTTGCAAATTAAAGGACAGGATACTCTGTGAGACGGGTACCCTTTAGTGGGGCTTTATATACATTTCAAAATAGAATTTGGAATTCAAGTAACAGCATCTCGGTGCAATAAAGATGCAAATTCACTGTCTTCCTTTAAACATTGGTGAGGGAAAGAACAGTTGGGAGGCTCATCTGTGATTCTAATATCACGAACATACCCTGAGGTCAATCTCAGCATCTGTAGTCATAATTAACTTCCAATTCCAGGCGTTTAACGAAATGAGGAAGTTAAGATGGCGATCAAGGGGGTTGTGCCAGCCAGCAAATCATTTTGATTTCATTTCTTTCGTTCTCTTCTTTCCATGCCCCATTTCCTTCTCAGGATTATCAAACTGAAATTCCTTTGCGGTAGTTTTGGAAGAGTCCCCCCCTCCCCCGCCCCTCCTCCCCTTTCCTTGATGCCCTGTCTTCCCTCACCAAATCAGGAGGAAGTTGGGAGGACCTCACAGAAGGCAAGAGTTCCTTAGCCCTTTTTTACCCTCTGAGTTCCGGTCTGTGTGGCTGTATCCATGGGAGGGAGGGAGAGAGAGGGGGAGAAACTAACGCAAAGGTTGAATTTCCCCACAGCTCTCACAAAATGCCTGATGAAGTCCGAGACTAATGAAAGTTTAAGCCTCTGGAGATCCACTCCAGCTCTGTAAACATAAAATAATCCTCCCTTCCCCTTGATCCTATAATGCCTTCTCAATATGAAAGCAAGAAATACAGCTTCAGACTGTGGTTCGTTGTTGTTTTTTTAAAGACCCATATGCCCGGCCTAAGCTGTGCAATGTCTGGACCTTTTTGGCTAGCTAGAGTTACCTTTCCAGATTCCAGAGGGAGAGAGAGGATCTTCCAGGATCCCAGATCCTGTTCAGAATCATCTGGAGTTGAGGTCTCCAACCTTGGCAACTTTTAAGACTTCAACTCCCAGAATTCCTGGGGCTAGCATGACTGGAGGAGGAGTTCTGGGAGTTTGGAGTCCACAAGTCTTAAAGTTGCCAAGATTGGAGACTCCTGATCTGGAGGTTGCCTGGCTTTTGAGGAGAGGAGGTTCTTCCTCGGGGCTCGGCTTGGAACAGCCACTCAGTCGTAGCGCGTTGAAGTCTCAGTCGTGGTCCCGTAGAATATTCCTTCTTTTTTCTTCTTCTTTCCTTTCTTTTCCCTTCATTTTAGCCCTGTTGGTTTCCCTGCTTGAAAAAGTTTTGGCAAATCCTCCTCCTTGTCCTTCTTTGTAAGCTTTTCCGCCTCAGCTTTACGTCCTCCCATTTCTCACACACACACACACACACACACACAGAAGATTTTGCCTCTGCCAGGGCTCATTAAGTAAACTTGCTTCAGAGCCTCCTCGGCCCACTTGGGAGCAGCCCTTGAAATGACGCCCTGGAGCCTTTTCAGCTTCCTCTAGAGCTGCTGGCAAGGAGTTGCCTGGGGTTGATGGTCCCTGCTGGCCCTGGGTGTGCCTGAGCTGTCCGTCTCCAGAGGGAAATTCCCGAGGCTTCGGCTGTGCTGCTGCCTTTTGCCCTGGAGAAATCGCTTAGATCAAAGGTTGCCTTACCTAACTATCTCCTCTGGCAATCCAGAGTCTTTTCCTGTGCCACCTTTCCATTGCCAGACTCACTGAGCCAGACTGTCAAGTTTTTTCCTGCGTCTTTGAGGGCTGCATTTTGGAAAGAAGAGATTCGCACTAAACATCCTTTGAGGTCTCGGTTCTTTGGCCCAGGATTTAAAATTCTCCACCTCCTTCTCAGCTCAAATGTCTTTCCCTCGTTTTGGGAGAGGACTTGAAGTCTCCCCCCAATTTCCTTGATGGCAGGCCTTCCCACCAGCCTTTCTTCTCTTGCAGGATTCATCGCTGGGCCTCACAGTATTAACCTCACACACCCTCTCCAAGTCAGCCAGCATTCTTAAATCCTTACATTTTGTTACTCAGTAAGAGTGGCTCTCTTTTTAAAATAAGGCTTCCTGGGTGCCGCAAGCCACTGATAGAAAAGCCTGATGTCTTCCAGAATGTCATGCCCTGTCAGAATCTGATTCGGAGTGGGAAGCCGAGCAGCTGACAGGGAGTGGGAGTGTGGCTCCGGTGGCTGTGGAAGAAACTGGGGAAGGGCAAAGGCCGGCTGGGCAGAGCAGGAGAGAGATAGTACAAGGGAGAGGGAGTTCAGAGGAAGACCCAGACCCACCCCCTCTTCATCCTAGGGCACACAGGGAGGAACGGAGAAGGGAGCAAGTGAGTTGCATGGTTTACGGGGGAGGAAAGGGCCCTGATTCCCTTCATTAGCTGCAGCTGGGAACACAGTGTTTAAAAAGAGAAGCTGTGCACAGTAAAGTTGTTGGCAGCAAGTCGTGAATTATGTGGTCGAGGCTTATCTGGCTTCCTGTCGTCTTCCCAACTGTGTGTGCTTTGTTGGCCTTTCAAGTCTAAAATTCCTTCTCCTGCCCTGTCCAGTCAATTGCTGCAGCATGGTTTGTGTGGATTTCCCCCCCCCAGTTTGTATGTACTTTGTTTTCAGACGGAATTTCCTTCACTTAAAGGCTGTTCTTGGGAGAATTTTTTCTCCAGCCGAAGGTAACCTCGACATTGGGGGCAAAGTTGGAGGTACTAAAGAGACACTTCTTACTTATTTGACTGTGTTTCCTTTGGGCCACATCCCAGGCCATCACACAGAATTTCATAAGTATTGGCCTCCTATGATTGCATGCACCAAGTGTAGGACTTCTACTTCCAGAACGGTCCTCCTGCCCCATCTGGGTAAAGAAGTCTGGCTTAGCAATAATCCAATCTCTACAATAAAAAATTTTTTTCTGTGAGATACCAACACAGCTTGTGTAAAAAGTGAAACGTGTGAAAATTTGCAAGAACAACCGTCAAAAAGATTGCGATGGGCTGTGGATAGTGGCAGCTAGAATCCATGCACTAGATTTGATGTCAGGGGCCACCTCCTTGCAGCTCCGATAGCTGCTTCTCCCAAGGTGTGTTTTTCTGCATGGATGATTAATGGTACTTATGCCACTTCTCCAGCCATAAGAAGGAATTAAAAAAAAAAAAGATGGCAGCTGCGTAATTGCAATCAAATGCTGAGTTCTGTTTTCTGTACTGTTGCATGTAGTGCTAGCCAAGGATTTGAAAGTTACGGTTTGTGGGAAATGTCAGAATGACCTTTTCTGCACACACACACACACTCTAATCCAGCTGTTCTGAAATTGCTCTCCTACTTTTCTAAAACAAAATCTTCCAGACCAGGGTATTCCAGACTTGGAGATCTTGGATGTGAGTTCCAAAGAGAAGATTAAATAAAAAAAACTAACAACAGAGTCAGCTGTGGTCTGGTTCCAGTTAACCATTTCCTGAAGCAACGGGTCATCATGGTTCAGCAGAGGAACCAACTTTTCCAGCATTCTCTACACCAGGGGGTCTCCAAACTTGACAGCTTTAAGACTTGTGGACTTCAACTCCCAGAATTCCTCCTCCAGTCATGTTAGTTCAGGAATTCTGGGACTCGAAGTCCACAACTTGCCCTGTTTGAAGACCCTTGTTCTGAAGGTTTTTCACATACTAGTTTCTAGTTTAGGGGACTAGAGGCTAAAACATACGATGAACAGTTGCAGGAACTGGGCCTGGCTAGTCTAGTGAAGAGAAGGACTAGGGAAGACAGGAGAGCAGCCTTCCAATGTTTGAGGGGCTGCCACAGAGAAGAGGAAGGGGTCAAGCTATTTTCCAAAGAACCTGAAGGCCAGACAAGGAATAATGGATGGAAACTGATCAAGGAGAGATTCAACCTTGAAATAAGGAGAAATTTTCTGACAGTGAGAACCATCAACCCATGGGACAGAAGTTGCCTTCGGACTTTGTGGGAGCTTCATCACTGGAGGCTTTCAAGAAGAGATTGGGTTCCCATCTGTCAGAAACGGTGTAGGGTCTCCTGCTTGGGTGAGGTGGGGGAGGGGCTGGTATAGAGTGTAGATGACCTATAACAGGGGTGTCAAACTCAAGGCCTGCAGGCTGGATAGAGCCCACAATGGGGGTCAGATCCGGCCCACAGGTCCTGGTCTATCCAATGCAAAGATGAAAGATCAGCCTGGTTTTTCCAGTGCAAAGAGGAAACATACCAGCAGTTTGGGGAGTGGTGTCAAGCTGGCTATGCTCACCCAGTTGACCACACCCACCTGCCCCCCTCCTCCAAGGTCAACCACAACCCTGATGAAGTTGAGACTTATAAGGTCCCTTCCAGCTCTGTTAATCTGTTATCTTAGTTTTTCTTGCACCTTCGTGTGTCTGTCCGTCCATCCATCCATCATCTGTCCTTTCCCATCATGTACCTCTCCCCACCCTTGCATGCACACACCACACACACACACACACACACACACAGAGCTCTTCTAAACCTCGTGGGGCCTGTGCTTTTGAACGTGCTTCAACAGGGTAATCATTAATTTGTGAGGCGTAATCATAACTTAATCCGCTGTCATTGTAATAGCGCTTTAAATCCAGTCCTGTCAACTTGGCTGCCATCCCTTTCTCTTGATCCTAATCTTTTGCCTGCTCTTCCTTCTCAAGTTCAAGGCAAGGCTGTAGGGCATCGATCTCTTTTCCCGGCTGCTGGCAACACAGAGAGATCATTTGCGGGCATTTTGTGAGATTCAGGGAAAGTGCAGAGTTGTCACATTATATTCGACATTTCCCTTTCTAGCCAGTTGGGTTGCTTTGGCTCTAATCAACAGTTAGGCTGAGTTGAGTGACCCTTGTGCTCATACGCTCTTTGTTCCATCCGTTTTGCAATTGCCTGGTGAAACCAGAATGGCAAACCAGATTGGCAGGTTGAACAGTTACACCAATAAGATTCACTTCAGTCCAGGATACGGGTGAAGCGGCTTTGCATGGAAGCCACGACTTGGCTCCCTTGTTCCATGCTTGGAAGTTTGCTTTTAACTTTATTTTCTTTCATCCTGCCCAGGATGGGTGGATGCCTTCTTGTTCACCAAGAATAGGTTGTTCTCTTTTTCGTCCCCTTCGTCCCTCCCACCTCCCTCTCAGGGGTGCATAACCTTGCTTACCTTAAAGCCAAGCACGGAGGGCAGTTGGGAATGATTTTATTCCAAGTGACTGGCTCTGAGACCGTTCTGATCTGCAGTTGAGGAATAGGAGAGTCGGCACCAGCGATGGCTAAAAGTATTTGCAATCTGTCCCAGGAAGCTCAGTGCAGTGACAGGAACAAATCTCTGCCCACAAACGCTTTGAAGCTGAAAAATGTGCTGTCTGAGTCGAAATACTACAGAGAACACCTCTCCCCCCACAATATTCTTTTCAAGTACACATCCATCCTGACTTGTATGGTTGGTGTGGCTTCGTTTCTGGAGCCAAGCACTCTTTGACTGCAAGAGAACATTTATGGCACCATAAATGATGGTCCATGAGAAAATGTCATTTCTCTGCAGAGAAATGTTACCCCCAAAGCAATTAATCCAGGCTGCGCGGGAACACAAGGCTGTGCCGCCCACATGGCCTGCGGGAACACAAGGCTTGCGTTGCTTGCATTGAGAACAACATGAGGTAGTGAGGGGAGGGGGGAAAGGGCGGAGGGGGGGGAACTTGCCCCACTCACCCCACATGCCTAGCCTGGCTACCGGGCTGCTTCTTTCCGTTTCTTTCTTCTTCTGCTTTTGGCTGCACGCAAGGAAAGCAGCAAAAGTCTTTCTTTCTCTCCCCCAAACTCTGCCAGAAATGAGTCTTTGGAACCCTGCAAGGCCTCCTGCTCCAAGAGGCTGCGCCGGTGAGACAAGACTCACAAAGACTGATTTCTAACGGAGTTTGGGGGAGAGAAAGAAAGACTTCTGCTGCTTTCTTGCATGAAGCCAAAAGTCTCTCTCTCTCTCTCTCCCTCCCTCCCCCCCCCCCTCCATCTCTCTCTCTCCCTGAGAACGGAGCTGGAGACGGTATCCTGCAATCCCAAATAAAGAATTATCAAAGTAGGAAAACGGGGTGGGGGATTTTCCTACAGACTTTTTTTTTTTATTATTTATATGCCGCCCTTCTCCGGAGGCTCAGGGCGGCTTACAATCTATGGAGCACCATGCTAAGTGCTCGGCAATAGTCTTCATTCCATTGTATATGCCTGCTTATTACTAGGGTTTTTGCCCCCCCCCTCCCCCCCCCCTCCAAGCGGCATTTTTACAAAGTCAGCTTATTGCCCCCAACAATCTTGGGTCCTTTTGGGGGGATTTTCTCAGGGTCTCTAGTCCACGGGATTTAAAATTAGGAGTTTGGTGGTCCCTGAGGTCCAAAAAGGTTGTCGACCCCTGGTCTGGAGCAGAGACCTAGACCTAGGCCCTCCGTGGACAGGATGACTTCCATGCTGGCGGCAGCCAAGAGACCAGGCTTGGGTTTTCATGGCAGATCCCCATTCTCCCTCCCCGCGCCCCCCCCGGGCCTTGTTTAGTTGAGTGGCAGCAGAGCATAAGCCGAGGAAGTTACAGGATGGCCTTCCAGACCAGTTGCCTGGCTCTCAGCTTGTGTTTCTCTTCCAGCAAGCCCGAGCTGAACAAGAGGAAGAATTCATCAGCAACACCTTGTTTAAGAAAATTCAAGCTTTGCAGAAGGAGAAGGAGACGTTGGCTGTGAATTACGAAAAGGAGGAGGAGTTTCTCACAAATGAACTCTCGAGGAAGCTGATGCAGGTACGTCTTCTTTTATTACACACACACACACACACACACAGAGGTCCCAAAAGAAGAACTGCTCAGGCCATTCTTCTTGTTAGATAGGGAAAGCCTTTTGTTATCGCTTGGAACCCTCGTTTCAGGCCCTTAAGCAACAGGTGTTAGAATGAAATATGGATTCTGCAGAGCTGAAGAAGCGAAACGTCTTGGAAGAAAAACAGGGAAGTCCAGTTGCCTCCTGAAAAAGCACCTTTGGGAAGTCAAAAAGGAAAAAAAAAATGGCTTAACCGCCATTATCGGCTAAACATTCCAAACAGGGGAGTGAATAAACCAAAGGAAGAAAGTGGGTTGCAAAAGAGAATATTTCTCCATTAAAAAAAAAGAAAAAAAAAAGAAAACAGAGGCCAGGGGAAACCAAGCTGCCAGGCTTTAAAGGTCCATTTTCAAAAATTAAACGATAAAGGCCTTTTCAAAAATCCTGTACTAAAATTATTAATAGGCGAGTTGTGATGTGTGAATCAAGCCAAGATGCCATTCAGTGTGGAACAAGTGAGCTTCAACTCTATGGTGTTTGCTCCTGTGCAGAGATTCCCTCCACCCCCCAGACAGCCCAATGCCTCTAATGCAATGTTGGGTACCTGTGAGATGTGTGGACGTCAAGTCCCAGAATTGCCCTGCCCTCCTTGGGTTAGGGATGAGAAAATCTGGGCATCCCAAAAGTGCCGAGTTTGAAAAAAAAAAAAAAAAGGCATCAAGTGGCATGCATTGAGCTGATTCATCACCCAAAGGGGTGATGCGTTTGGATGGCTTTGGAATTTGCCTTGGATTAACTCTTTGCATGTCCCTTCGCACTTCGTCTCCTGCAGAACTTTGTGTGTGTGTGCGTGTATGTGTGTGTGTCTTGATTTCCAAGGTTGCCAAGGGAAACATCTAAAGTGTTTATACTTTATCTTTGCTCTCTTGATCTATATTTTTTACTTCCAGGATCCACTAGGAATGCCCTCCATTTAAATAATGCATATCCAAGTAGTCAGGTTCAGATGATACTATCCAGAACCTAAAAAGGCAAAATATAACAACAACAACTCCTCCTCCTCCTCCTCCTCCTCCTCTCCTCCTCATTGCAATGCTGCTGATGCAGAGTTGCTGAATTTACTACTCTTAGATTGAGGCCTTTTATAATTTTTTGAAAGAATTTTGTTTCTACCTTCAACTTGGGGAACATCCCTTAGCCTCAACCCCATTGAAAAAGTTGCCAGCCTTTGCTTCTTCATAGGCATGCTCAAGTTCCTGGAGACCACTTTTCTGGGTCCACACACCACGTTTGCTCAGGTGTGACAGGAAGCAAGGTATGAACCTTGAACCTGTTGGCTGCTAGGCGCACATGCCTTGGTTCATCACAAAGAGGTGCACTGCAGAAACCAAAACTAAGTAGATTCTGGATTTTTCTGTGGAGGATGAGCTGGGCTCCTAGATTGCCTAGAGAACCCTGTATTTTCTTTGAAGATCCTGCAGGGGATGGTGTTGCATTAGCTGTTCATGTCTCTGTTTTGCCTGCTTCTGGTGAATGCACTTCCTGGGAATGAATAGCCCTCAGGAGGGAGAGGTGGGGAGGGAGAGGAGAGGGGAAGGGAGGAGAGGAGAGAATAGCATCTTTTTATGGAGTTATTTTGTTAAGCGAATCCGAATTTTACTGCCTTCTAATCTCTTACTCTGTTTTAATTGGCTTATTTCCCACTTTGCAAGTTAGCCACATTTGGGTTACAGCCAACCTAGAAATGTTTTGGGGTTTTTTTACAACTGTATTAGATTTGAGGTTTCCTTTTCAACTGAATTGATATTGTTGCAACTGTTCCAGAGTTTGTTTATTAAATGCATAACATTAGTTACTATGTTTTTGCAAAACTCTCTGTTCTTCCTGAATCATTCAAAAAGTACTTCTGGTGCTTTGAGTTCTGGCAACTTTTATTGTTTGAGCAGGTACAGTCACCAGGATCTGTTTTGAGATATAAAGTGCAGATCTGGGGGCTGAAAGAGAGAATCCTTTCTAGAGATTCTCCTGGTTTTGCAGACCCTTCCTTGCTAAAGAGCTTCAGAGAAGTCAGAAGTGTGTATGTCCTTTGTAACATTTGGACTGGGTTTTATAAAGGTATTAGGCAGCGGTCAATCTGAGGTACTGTTTATTTATGAAAGCACAATATTCGCAAATGTTTATATGTTGGAAGAAAGGAATATATTTGCTCATCTGGCAACTGTCTGGGGACTGTCCACCTGTGTTTGCCCTGTCATTTCTTTCTTTTGAAGTTTTTAGTGCTGCTCGGTCCATGGGTGTACATAAATTAATGGGAAAAAATGTGCTTGAGTCTATAAAACTGTCTGCCATGGCTTTCAGACTTCCTTAAGCTAGTTAGCATAATAATAATAAAGAGAACTTTATTAGATAAACAGAGTTAAAATATAGAAGTAAGGGAACTAATTTTTCTCCTCCCCTAGCCCCAATAAGTGTCAAAACATTGTGTTGTTCTGTGTGTAAGTCTATGTGGCATCTGGTGTATATTGTCCTTGGAAGATTCGTTCTTTTAGCTCTCAGTAGCAGCCTCATTGGTTCCATAATTTGTTCTGCAAAGATACGTTTGAGTCCCTGTTAGAAGGCATTTAGGAAGGGAAGACCCTTATTATAGAATAGAACATTCATGGAATTGGAGCCACGAGATATTCTGGGTATAAGAACAGACTGTCTCCCTTGTGACCCTCAAGTGTTTGCATTCTGACATCTATTTGACATTTCCAACCTCCATATTTATTGTAAACCATGTTGGATTTGCACCAGGCACCAGTTCCTTTAGTGTTTTAAGTGAGGAGGTTGGACCCTCCTAAGAAAAGTTATCTCTTGATTTGGTATCCAGCTGCTGCTTATTACTTTGAAAAAATCCCACCCCCTTAGATTTATAGAATTATGGTTTACTCTGCACCCCTCTCAGAGAATTTGAGAAATGGATTTCACAAAACAGAAAAGGGGCCACTGGATTTCCAACCCCACACAATAAGGCAGACTGGAAGGGTCCTTGGATATTTGCTGCTCTCGCTCAGAAGTATTCAGTCTTTGTCTGAACTTATTCAGACTTCTGCACCAGGGGTGGGATTCTACCAGTTCGCACCTATTCACCAGAACCGGTTGTTAACATTCTGAGTAGTTCGGAGAACCTGTTAGAAGAAATTACAGGCCTAATCCTGTAAGGAAGGCAGGAAGGAAACATTCTGGTGTTGCTTACAGAAACTGCCTCTCTGTTAACCCTTATTACATTCTTAGCAGGACTAGACTTCCTGTCTCAGGATCTTCTCTCAAATCTTCTCTTTTTCCTTCCTTTGCTGGTACTTTGCTTGTATGGAGTGACCATTCAAAGTTATAATGGCACTGAAAAAAATGACATGACCATTTTTCACACTTACGACTGTTGCAGCACCTCCACAGTCATGAGAGGCCAGGCGAGGAGATGCGTGCCTCGATGTGAGTGATATTGAGTTGGCCACACCCAGCCAGTCACATGACCACTAAGCCACGTTCACCCAGTCCCATGACCACCAAGCCACACCCACCAACTAAGCCACGCCCACAGAACTGGTTGTTTAAAAATTTGAATCCCACCCCTGTTCTGCACATATGAAGGAAGTCAGCTCTGACAAGCGGGGAGGGCTGGTTTGATCTCTGCCAGTTCTGGGTTGATGTATTTATCAAGGAAGCCTAGTCCTGCTTAAGCGTGAGACCCTATACCAGTGGTGGCTAGCCTTTTTGGGTTTCTGTGCCAAAAATGGTGCTTGTGTCCGTGTGCTCGTGTGCCAGCACTTAGAAGGCAATGCACCATCCCCCATACCCCCTGCACATGCATGTGCAATCCTCCCCCTTACCTGCATTGTGCCTCCCAGCTGATTTTCAGCCCATTTGAGGCCTTTTTCGGCCTCCCAGAGGCTCAAGGGAAGCCTCTGCAGCCTTTGCAGGCAGAGAAACAGGCCTGCTTCATCATTTCCTGTATTTCCGGAAATACCGGAAGTGACAAAACGGGCCCATTTTTCGGCTTCCAAAGGCTGCAGAGGCTTCCCTTGAGCCTCTGGGAGGCCGAAAAAGGCCCGAACATCAACTGGGAAGTGCGCACATGCACAGTGCAGGTAAGTTTGCCTGGGTCTCGCATACCCGCACAAATGACTCTGTGTGCCACCTTTGGCACGATAGGTTCGCCATCACGGCCCTATACTACCGTGTTTCTCACAAAATAAGGCAGGGCCTTATTTTTTTTTGAGCCCCGAAAAAACGGCTAGGCCGTCTTTTCGGGGGTGAATTAATTTCTCTCCTTCCCCCATCAGCGGGTGGGTGTCAGCAGTGTTCCCGCCGGCATGAGAACAGCAGCAGCGCCGGCGGGAACGTGGAAGTGTTCCTGCCGCTGCTCAAGTGTGTGCGGAAGAGGAGGCTTCCGCACACACCCGAGCAGTGGAAGTGTTCCTGCCACTGCTCGAGCAGTGGAAGCGTTCCTGCCGCTGCACCCGAGCAGCGGCAGGAACGCTTCCACTGCTTTGGTGTGTGCGGAAGCCTCCTGTCACCCGAACAGTGGCAGAAAGGCTTCCACGTTTCCACCGGCGCTGCTGCTGTTCTCGTGTGGGCAGGAACTGTGGAAACCATGGAGGCAGCTTCCCCGCCCAAGAAGCAGCAAAAACGCTTCTACACTTCCCTGCTGGCGTGAGAACAGCGGCAGCGCCACGCAGGGCACTGTTAAAGGCAAGTTTCCCCCCCCCGCCCTCCCCCCCAGCATGTTTTAACCCCCGGCCTCCCCCCCCAGCATGTTTTAAACTAGGCCTAAATTTGGGGGGAGGGGTTTAATTTCATTTCATGCCTAGAAAACATGCTGGGTCTTCCTATTGTTGGAGAAACACGGTACTTCAGACTGGGGGCTGTCCAGTCTTTTCTTTAAAACCTCCTTGAGTCTCATCCCCACATAAAATGTCTAGAAATCCAGTTTGCTCTCGATCACTATATTTTATCTGTAGAAAACTTACCTGTTCCTGAGTGAGAGAGAAAACACAATAGAAATGTCCTACTGTACTGAAGTTGCCCCTTCAAAAGGCACAAAAGCATTTTCTGGGTGGAATTGCTTCATACATGATGTGCCCTTCATGTTTCCCGTTAATGTGGTGTTTCACTTCCAACCTGGGTTTGACCAAGGGCCAGATTTTTATGCATTTATGTAAAATGGCTTGCTTGCTGCCAAATGCTGACTCCCTGGGCTTCGATTTCTCTCCTGATCTCAGCTGCAGCATGAGAAGGCAGAGCTGGAGCAGCACCTGGAGCAGGAGCAGGAGTTCCAAGTCAACAAGTTGATGAAGAAAATTAAGAAACTGGAAAATGACACCATTTCAAAACAGCTCACCCTGGAACAGGTAAGTCACAGAGGCTGGGAGGAGGGGACATTGGCAGTGATTGCAAGGTGTGTGTGTGTTCGTGGTGGTCAGCACAGTTTGCAGCCCAGCTTTTAGGGGAGAGGAAATATTCCTTTTGGGGGGATTGATTGCCCATCTGGGAGGAGATGGGCTGAGAAGGTTGAAGAGAAGGTGCTGGGTCTGGAGGGAGGTTCAGTGGAGGATTGGGGAAAAGTCCAGAGGGAAGACCGTTCCTGAGGATCTACTAAGAGACAAGGAAGCCTTAGCCACATCTTATAAAGAAAACCTGTTCAAGATGTTTTATAGATGGCATCTCCCACCCACCAGATTAGCTAAAATGTATAGCTCCCAATCTCCGATATGTTGGAAATGTTTGAAAGAGCGGGGCACTTATTACTGTATGTGGTGGGAGTGCAAGAAAATGCAAGAATTTTGGCACAAAATTTGGCAATGGTTAGAGGAATTGCTAAACCTAAAAATAAATTATACACCAGAAATGTTCCTATAAGGAATAACAAATGAGAATCTTAAAAAAAGCAGATATATATCTTAATTAGTCATATTATCACAGCCGCAAGATTATCAATTGCCCAAACCTGGAAATTAAAAGAAATACCTAACAATGATGTAATAATATAAAAAATTTTATACTGCGCCGTTAGATAGCTTAACGTTGGAACTGAAGGAGTGAGATACTGCAGAATTCTATGAAAAATGGAAAAAAAATCTACAATTGGAGGGATATGAAAGGAAGTCAAAAAAAATATGAAATAGAAACTAAAGAAAGAATTTATACTGCAACAAAATAAGATAGAAACAGATACAAAGATTTATAATGTAAATATGTATATATAGGTGTGTGTGTGTGTTAATATTGTTTGATGACATTCTGCTATTATAACAATATAAAGACTGTTGATATATGTCAAAAGATCACCACGATCAAGTGTTTTTAAAATCTAATTTTCAATAAAAATTTAATAATAATAAAAAAGAGACAAGGAAGAGCTGGGCTTCTTTGCAGCCCTCTGCCAGGGGCAACTTATTACTGACTTCAGTGTAGGGACTGAGGTGATAGTTTTCCCTGCTGCCTAGTAATAAAATATGAGGACAGATTGGGCATGCGCCTCCTTAAATATGCTAACTGGCGACATGCACTTGAAATTTAAAAACCGTTTTTCCTTCTCTTCTGTGGTGGCAGTTCTGCCACTTTATTTTGCCTTCATTTATTTGTTAAATTCATTTGCCACCTATCTAGCTGGGAGGCTACTCTCGAGGGCTTACAACAACAAAAAGGAAGAAAGGAAAAGAGTGATCAGCACAGAAGTATGGTAATAAAGCAATGAAATAAACAATGAAGAAGAGCAGAAGGGGCTATGCAGCTATATGATTGTCATAAAAGAAGGGTGGATTGGGCAGAGGGCAAGGTGGGCGGGAATCTGCCATCAATCCAGCAGCCAAATATAACTTTATATTCAAGATCAAACCTTGCGTTGTTGATTGTTGATGGTTTTGTGGGATATGGTACGTGAGAAAGGATGAAAAATTGCTGCCTAAGGCAGGGGTCTCCAACCTTGTCAACTTTAAGACTCGTGGACTTCAACAAGCAAAGCTGGCTGAGGAATTCTGGGAGTTGAAGTCCACGAGTCTTAAAAGTTGACAAGGTTGGAGACCCTTGTCCTAGGGTACAGTTAGATAAAAGAGGGCATAGCCTGCAGCTGCATAACAGAAGGAGAAAGAGAACCTCCCAAGCTTTTCAGGCGGTAAGGGAGAGGGTGGGAGACTTGTATTTTCAGACCTGCAAGATTCTATCAGTGTAGCTTTACAATAATACAGAGTTAGCTCCATCTGGTCATGTTTTCTTTCTGGTCTACCTAGCAAGGGTGACATCTGTTTTCTGAATTTTATGCAGATAGATACTTGGCGTTAAGAATAAGCAAGCTAGCCAAAAAAAATTCTGATAAAAAAAAATGGATTTTGCAGTTAAGTCCTGAAGGGCCTTTTGCAATAGAAGGAAAAGGATCTCAAGGGGGCCTTTGCCACTTCTTCACATTGCAAGAGACATGCAGTATCTTATCACCATCTTGCTAGAGTTTTTCCTCATTCCTTTTGCTTTTATATTCTAAGAGCCTTTTATAGCCTCATTATTAAAATTACTAGTGGATTCTTTGGTCTTAACGTTTTGATTCCTGCATTTGATTCCACTGTCAGTTTCTAAAGTAAAGGTATTCGGTGGAAAGGTTTTGTTTTTTTTTTGACTGGATTCTTCTCTTAAAAACAAAAAAATCTGCTGTGAGATGCTCTCTGCTCCATCTTCGTGCTAAAAGGGAGTGTGTGCCCAGAGAACATCCTCAGCAGCCCTGTCCGTGGTGGGTTATGCTGCCTTCGACTCCTGATTAAACCAGAAATATTCCCTGTGGTTATGCTGGGTGGGTGGCTTTTGTTCAGCTGAGAACTTCCTCGGCCAGCCTGTTCCATGGGAGCAGAGAGGATTGTGGTTACTCTGGACTCCAAACACCACTGCAGTGGTTGTGTTCCTCAGTCCTGAGAATTAGAAGTTATCTTCTGCCACTTCCCAGCCTTTGTGGAAAGGTGACATGTCTCTGAATTCAGCACCAGGTATTACATATAAACTCTTGAGCAAAGAGCTAAACTGCAAGTACCTTTAAAGAGTTTCCTTTGAGTGCCACATCCTTAACCAGGAAAATTCTTCCCTCTGGCTCTGCTTCAGTAGCTGATCTATCCCGCCATCTCTTTTTAGAATCGGTTGTTTAGTTTTTTTGAGTTGCACTGCAGCTGCTGGGGACGTTCTGGGCACGTTGTTAATTTCTCATTGGAATTGAAAGTGTCCTATTCACTACTTTGGGTGGCTGTTTAGTTGGTTCAGTTTTCCTGACAAGAGCGCAACTCAGAGAGGTTAACAATCATGCTCCCAGGTGCTCATCCCGTTTCATTCTGACAGAAATGCTCCTTTCCCTTCCAAGGAGTACTTCCTCTGCCTAGTGGCAGAGTGTGTGATTGGTTGGCTGGTGGGGCAGTTGGCTCAGTTCCTCTGCAGTGGGGACAACCCAGACAGAGAAAGAGCAAGCCCAGTTTCACCTGGAGTGCAATTTGAACCAAGAATCAAGGGTTGGTAATTTGAGGGCACCCTTTCCCCAGATTGATAGCAGGCCTGTTTGCTTCTCTATACACCAGTCATTCTGTACCACTTTCATGCCAAGAGGCCAGGCTGTTCTCCCAAGATGTGCTGCTGCTCCCCTTCCCCAAGTGACCTTCTGCCTCTTCTCGCCATCTTGGCTGGTGATCAGTGCCTCCTCCTTTCCATCAATCCCCCATGAGCAGTGGGTGCCATTAGAGGAAGAGCCCAGCCCTGAAGAACAGCTTCAGCCAGCCTGCCGATGGAATGGGAATTGCCCCAAGCTGGAATAGGACCTTCTGCTCTTCCAGCAGGACATTGGGATGCCTCTTAGCTCACCTTCCTTCTTAGGATTTTCACAGAGACTAAAAACATAGTGTCATGCCCCTGTTGGAGTGACTCCGAGGGAGAGGAGGAACAACTGACAGGGAGTGGGAGTGTGGCTCCGGAGGTTGTGGAGGAAACTGGGGAAGGGCACAGGCTGTCTGGGCATTCAAGAGGAAGACTCAGGCCCATCCCCTCTTCATCCTAGGGCACGGAGGGAGGAGAGGATTAGGGAGAAACGTGAATGGCATGGTCTACGGGGGAGGAAAGGGCCCTGATCCCCTTCATGAGCTGCAGCTGTGAGGACTGTTTAAAAGGACAAACTGCGCATGGCCCAGTGCTGGAAGCAAAGCATGAAATAATTCTAGTCTTTCAGTTCTGAGTTCTGGCATCTTTCCCAGTGTGTGTATTTCAATATTTGTGGATGCTTTCAAGCCCTTATCCTGCCTTGTCTCAGTAATTGCTTCAGTGTGGTTTGTGTTGTTTTTTTCTAGTTATAATTTATATGTATTTTGAGTTTGAAACCGGAAGTTCTTCCTTTTCGCAACTGTTTGTGGGGGAGTTTTTTCTCCAGTCAATGATAATTGGGCCTTTGAAGCCAAATTGAAAGAATTAAAGGGACTTCACCTGTTTTTGTGACTTTGTTGCTTTGTATCCTGCCCTGGGTCATCACACCTCTACAATATGTGCCACTAATCTGGATGTTTGAGTGGGCATTCTTAGATCTTTTGCTTCAGTAGGCTCTCCCAGAACTCACAAGCTGCAACTGAGTTTGGGGACCCAGTCAAGTTTATGTTTTGATTAGTAAACCAAGTGAGACTTAAATTGTCATGAAAAGGGGATTTGGCACAAAGGGATGCACGAAGCATCGCTCTCTTCCCAAAATCGCCACTGCCCAGAATGAGAACGGCCTGATTTGGTGACATCAAGCACTGGGTTGTCGTTACAGAGTCAGGCTGGGACCTTCTAAATTCTGTGTTCAGGATCCCCTCCCCCCTTGGTGGTGGAGGAACTGCCTGGGTGACTTTAAGCTGGTTGCTTTCTCTTAGCACACCTTCCCTCCTAAGAGAATAAAAAGAGGGCTGGCCATGCCTTGAACTCCTCAAAGCAAGAATAATCAGAGAAGGACAGAGAAAGCCTGGTTGGCTGTCAGCTGTCAGGTTGACCTTGGTTGAGCTGGGGGACTAATCAGGATTGGAGCTGATTAAGAACTGAGTGGAGGAGAGCTGAGGCTGCAGGCCAGACTGGGAACCCCAAAGTGCCCCACCCCATCTGGGAGATGAGTAGCCACGCCAGTTCAGTATTCTTGCCAAGTGACCTCCGGGGCATGACCTTGGCCTCTCTGGCCATCAAACCTGGCAGAAATGTACCTGGACAAACAAATTAGAAAGAAACCAGGAGGTGTGTTTATTTTCCTCTAAATCAGTGATTGCCAACCGGTGGGCCAGGGACTACTGGTGGTCTGTGAGAAAATTTTGGTGGTCCGCAGAGAAGTGTCACCCCCAAAGCAATTAATCCAGGCTGCGCGGAAACACAAGGCTGCGCCGCCCACATGGCCCGTGGGAACACAAGTCTTGTGTTGCTTGTGTTGCGAACAACACAAGGTAGTGAGGGGAGGGGGGAAAGGGCAGTGGGGGGGGGAACATGCCCCGCGCGCCTGGCTTGGCCACCGGATTGCTTCTTTCTGCTTCTTTCTTCTTCTGCTTTTGGCTGCATGCAAGGAAAGCAGCAAAAGTCTTTCTTTCTCTCCCCCAAACTCCATCAGAAATGAGTCTTTGGGACCCTGCAAGGCCTCCTGCTCCAAGAGGCTGTGCCATTCTGGCAGAGTTTGGGGGAGAGAAAGGAAGACTTCTGCTGCTTCTGCTGCTTTCCTTGCACAAAGCCAAAAGTCTCTCCTCCCCCCACCCTCTTCCCGGGAACGGAGCTGGAGATGGTATAAAGAACGATTGATCGGTAGGAAAATGCAATGGGGAATTTTCCTGTAGACTTTTTTGGGATTTTCCCAGGGTCTCTGGTCCGCCGGGATTTAAAATTATGACTTTGGTGATCCCTGGGGTCCAAAAGGTCGGCGACCCTTGCTCTAAATAAACAGAAAGAAAAGCAATATTTAATTAAACAGGTTTTTTTTTCCTGTTTCCAAATTTCTGGATCAACAGAATTTTATTTCAGCTGTGCAAGCAAAAGATTTTTTTGTGTGTGTGTGTGAGAAAGGATGGCAATGTGAATGCAGCTTTGGAGTGCCCTTGAATTGGTGCCGAGTTAAGATGTGGTCCAGTTCAAATTTAGGAAAAGGGGACGGCCGTTCTTAACCAACCCCGCTTTGCCTCCTAGCTAAGACGTGAGAAGATTGACCTGGAAAACACACTTGAACAGGAACAAGAAGCTCTCGTGAACCGCCTTTGGAAGAGGATGGACAAACTTGAAGCCGAAAAAAGGTGGTTTTCTCCTTTGCTCCTCCCAACCATTCACTCCATTTGGGGAGGGGCAGATTTGATAGCTTTTCCCTGAAATGCAGCTATTTCAAGGGGCCATTTTAAAAAAACAAGCAAGAAGAGATCAGCAAACCATGTCATGTTGCAAGGCCAGAGAGTAACATAACATGGCATTTAAGACTGGTTCACTTAGAAAGGGTCTTTTCTGTCCTGTTTATAGGCTTTGTTTTATGCAGTAACTCAGAGGTCTACAAACTTGGCAAGTTTAAGATTTTTTTGGACTTCAACTCCCAGAATCCTGGGAGCTGAAGTCCACAAGTCTTAAAAGTTGCCAAGGTTGGGGACCCCTGAGTTAAATATTAGCCACTGCTATTTGGGCTGAATCCCGATTTTTGCCAGAAACAACCTTTCACGGCATTCAGAAAATTTCACAGAAGCAGCAGAACTTGAAGGACCCACAAATCCATGGATGTGGGTGCTAGCTAATGAAAGGATAGCCCTCACTGGGATCCTTTGTTCTCCCAACCATTTTTTTTTAAAAAAAAAATTTTCTAAACATATAAAAAAATTAAAGTGGTGCCATGAATCTTCCTCCCGAGACTGGGAACAATCTTGTTCAAAGAGAGAAGGGAGCAAAAATGGACCTCACTCTTGGGGAACTCTGGGTGGGAATCCCTGCCTCCTTCCCTCCCTGGACATGGAGTAAGATGACCACTTGCCTGGCCTGTTAATCAGAAATCTGGAGCCACCAGGCTTGACCTCAGCCCTGACTCTTCCCACCCCCTTCATGGGGGTTTATTGACACACAATCACACACCCCCCCAGGCATGTGGACAAGTGGTTGCCTGCATTCCAGAAGTGTGGCAGATAATTGCTTTCTCCACAATTCCTACTTGTGCGGGATTTGATTTCTTCGGCGCAATTCGCGCTCTTTGCCCAAGAGAGAAAATTGCCCATTTCAGATCATCTTGATTTCTGGTCATACTTTCCGAAGAAACGAAGCCAAAAGTGCCAATATAAACTTTTTTTTTTTTTTAAATTTCAGAATTCTCCAGGAGAAACTGGACCAACCTGTGTCTGCTCCTCCATCACCAAGGGACATATCAATGGAAATAGACTCTCCCGAAAATATGATGCGGCATATCCGGTTTCTGAAGAACGAGGTAGAGAGGTTAAAGAAACAGCTCCGAGCAGCACAGCTACAACGTAAGTCCCGGTTTTCTTATCTGGCTGCGCTGCCTCCTGCGTCATGCAAAACTATCCCTGATCCAGAAGAGGGGATTTTCAGGCCAAGTTCAGAAGTAGAATGCTGGTTTTTAGGTAGCAGAGGTCGGTACTGCAGCCTACATGTTCCTTGGTGCTCCCTTGAGTTTGTTTATTTTCTTGCAGACATTTCATTACCCAAACTCAGTAACTTTTATCAGTGCTGATGTTATCTAGTGTAGGTAATGAAATGTGTGCAAGGAAACAACTAAGCTCAGAGAACACCAAGGACCCACAGTCCAGCCTTGAGCTATAAATATTCCCCTTTATTATTGGTACTACATATTCCCTTCAGCTAGGATGAATACAAGTTTCAGGTCATTGATCTTACTTTAGTTCATCATAAAATGATTAGGTGTGGTTTTACAAAACTCTAGTCCGCTTTGCTAAAAGACAGCGTTGTGGTTTTCTTTGCATTATACATTATTATATACATTATATGTATATTATATATATATATATATATTATATACATTAAATATACATTTTGGGGCAGGAGAAGAACATTGACTATGTTTAATTCAATTTGAATTGCCGACTGTTTGGACAAGATCTTTTCAAAAGATGTGAAAATGCCGCAGTCTGTGTTTTGTATATTATTATTTTCGGAAAGCAACATTGGTGGCTCTAAATAATAATAATAATAATAAATATTTATTTATATACCGCTCCTCTCCCGAAGGACTCGGAGCGGTGCATAGCCGTACAATTAAAACAATAAATATGTGAAAAATTAAAACTAAATTAAACTAAAACCCTGGCTGTAAACAATTAAAACCCTTCCCTAAAACCCTAAAATTTAATAAAAAAGTAAAACACCCAAATCTAAAATCAGCCCAAGCCGGCCTGGTCAAAAAGCCAGGTTTTCAAGGCACACCTGAAGATCCCCAGGTCTGTGGCTATACGTAGCTCCGGAGGCAACCCATTCCAGAGGGCAGACGTCCCCACAGAGAAGGCCCTATTCCTCGGGGTCACCAGCCAGCACATAGATGCTGACGGGACCCGCAGGAGACCCTCCCTGTGGGAGCGCACCGGACGGTGAGAGGAAAATGGCAGAATGCGGTCTTGTAAATATCCTGGTCCGATGCCATGGAGCGCTTTAAAAGTTAATCTTAAAGCGCACCCGAGAGGCCACTGGCAACCAATGCAGCTCGCGCAGGAGGGGCGTCACATGCGAGAACCTTGACGCCCCCATAATCACCCGCGCGGCCGCATTCTGTACCAGTTGAAGCCTCCGGATGCTCCCATTCGGGAGCCCCATGTAGAGGGCGTTACAGTAGTCCAGAAGACTTCAGCTGTTAATGCCTTAATATTATCTAAGAGCGTTATGTCATCCTCTGGACACACAGAGTGTATGGTCCTTTTGCACTAAGCAGCTTGTTGTGAGCCAGGACGTGCAATGACATTGACAAGGAAGGCCACAAAGCAGCACAAAATAGGAGGAAGGAGGGGTTTTTTGTCCAAGGAACAACAACCGAGGCATAAAATACCAGAGAAGGCTCTGTAGTGAGAGAGTAAAGAAATTTACCAAAGGTTATCCTCTTTTCCTCCTTATCTCCAAGCCTGGAAACAGCGGTGAGATTTGAACAGTTCAGAAAGGCCCTGAACATCTAGAGGATATCTAGATGGGCTGCTGGTGGGATCACCTTCCCTGCACACATCTTGGGGCAATTTGTCATTTTGGGTATAGAAAAGCAGGCCTTAAATGCTCAGAATTTGATCGAGTCATGATTTGCATGGAATACTCTAATGCCTGCTTCAAATCCGAGATGTTTAAATTCAGTCTGAATAACAGTCAGCAGCTTTTTAGACAATTACAGTTTGTTAATGACTTTGGTGAACATCTCATCAGAGGGATCTTGTGGTATGAGGGCTTTTGTCTCCTCAGAGATAGTAGTGTAAGGGAGTAAGGGTAGGATGCTGAAGTGCTTAAGATGGGGAAATAAATAGGGGAAGGTTCTGTGAAGAGGCCCTGAATTTCAGATTCAAACTGAAAGAGCAAAGAGGGGAACCATCTTGGCTGACTCTATTTCTTCCAGCCTTTGAAATTAAAAAGTTAGCTTTTTTTTTTTTCCCCTGCACTTAAGGATTTGTGGATCACTGCCTACTCTCTGCATTCGGAATAGGTTGAGTTGGCAGCCTTTTTTCTAGACAGAAATTAAAGGCAATATTTCAACTTCGCTTTCTGAGATAGAGCATTTAATGGCAATCAACGTCCTTTGAGGAGGGAAATGAAGTGTTTTTAGGCCGAATCCTTGTTGCGCAAGGTGTGCAAAATTAGTGCTGTCACTTCAAAGGAGATCAGAGGCTGTAATCTTCGTGTCCTTGTCTGTCCCTTGGAAGTAAGCGCGACAGATGTCTGGGAATCAGGGCGGCCGATGTGCAAATGTTAGCCTGGAGCATTAGAATTCAAAAGCCTCTCGTAGGCCTCTACCCTTATCTTCTGTCTGCCCCCACAGTTGTCCTTGAAGGCCTGGTGGGTTACTGTAGCAACAGGGACCCGGCTCAGGACAATTTATGGCTTGCTGGGCCTCCATCAAGCTGCAGCACTCTGGGTTATCTCTGATCTCTGTCTCCAATTCTCCGTTTAGGCCAAAACTCTCGGGGAGGGATCAGCAATTTTGGAAACTTTACTGAACTGTGGATTTCAACGCTCAGACTTCCTGAGCCTTCTTCCGCTTCTCATACTTTGGAAAGTTTTTGGACATTTATATCATCATTTCTGCCATCACAACAGAAACAGTTGTTCCGGGGGGGGGGATGTTCTCCCCATGTCAAGGGTTGCTGCTGGTATCTTGGTAAATTGTGGTGGTTCCTCCTTCGGGACAAGAAGTGTTTATTGTGGGTTGACATTTTCAGTGATTAATATTAATGCTTTTGAGCAGCGAGTCTCCAAAATTCGGCAACTTGTGGGTTTGTGGACTTCAACTCCCAGAATTCCTCAGACAACCATGGGAGTTGAAGTCCACAAGTCTTAAAAGTTGCCAGGTTTGGAGACTCCTGCGTTTGAGGATGGCTGCCAAGCCTGCCTGAACCAGGCACCGCCACTCTCACTTTTACCCAACCAACAACTTTCTGCTAGGTATGAATTAACCTTGGGGAACCCCGGATGGTTCCCATTGTAGCCAGTTCAATGCCAGTTAAGGTTAAACTATGATTTGCTCAGCTCTCCATATTCACCTTCTTTGATTCCACGGAATTGAGGGTTGAGTTGTGCAACGTTTGCCAATATCTGTGGTCCTTCTAAAGGACAGCCGTGGGTTTAATAACCAGCCATCTTGAACCCTCAGATTCAGAGAAGATGGCCCAGTACCTGGAGGAAGAACGTCACATGCGAGAGGAGAACCTGAGGCTCCAACGGAAACTGCAGAGGGAGATGGAGCGAAGGGAAGCCTTGTGCCGGCAGCTGTCTGAAAGTGAATCCAGCCTGGAAATGGACGATGAAAGGTTTGGGCTTGCCTTATCCTGGCTTTGGGAGTGTGGCTTCTCCGTTGGCTGTGGAAGAAACTGGGGAAGGACAAAGGCCAGCTGTGCAGAGCAGGGGAGAGATAGAGCAAGGCAGAGGGAATTTGGAGGAAGATCCAGACCCACCCCCTCTTCGTTCTAGGGCATACAGGGAGGAACGGAGAAGGGAACAACATGGGTTGCATGGCTTACGGGGGAGGAAAGGGCCCTGATTCCCTTCATTAGCGGCAGCTGGGAACACAGTGTTTTAAAAGGGAATTTGCAAACAGCAACTCATGGGAAGCAAATCGTGAGTTATCTTTTATGGTCAAGGCTTATCTGGGTTCCTGGCATCTTCCCAACTGTGAGTGTTTTGCTGGGCTTTCAAGCCTGCAATTCCTTCTCCTGCCCTGTCCAGTTAATTGCTGCAGCGTGGTTTGTGTGGATTTTTAGTTACAGTTTATAAGTACTTTGTTTTCGGACTGAATTTCCTGCACTTAAAGAGTGTTCTTGGGAGAGTTTTTTCTCCAGCCGAAGGTAACAAACATGGAGGTATTAAAGGGACTTTTCTTACTTAGTGACTGTGTTGCCTTTGTACCACGCCCTGGACCATCACACCTAAGCCAAGGGTCATTCCAGGCCTCTGCAGGGACAAGCCAGCAGCAGCAACTGCAGAAGTAGGGGATGAAGTTGGGCAGGCCAGGGCCCTGACATGGCCTGGAGGTCCATCTCTTTCAAGAGGGCAGCCCTGGCTTTCTCATACTGCAGAGGCATGTCTAGGGGAAACAACAGATCCGTCCTTTTGCCTAGTTGGCAAGGTCTGCTGTGGATTCTCCTGCTGCTTCATCTGTATGGCTCTTGTTAATTTTGAGGAGTCCTTCTGGCATCTGGAGTCTACCAGCTTTGCCAGTTTGAAGGGATGAAATGCCAGCAGCTTGGTTACTTTGAAGTTAGCACAGTCGTGCAGTTAAGCCGGGCAGGGCCAGCCTGTGAGTTTGAATCTGCAGAGAATTCCAGATAACTTTTTTAGTGAAATCTGCAGAGAATTCCAGATAACTTTCTTTGAAGAAGGTTGGATGAGTTGCTTTTGGCAGCACCAGGGGAGAATTCTGTGCTTTTGGCACTGAAGCGTTTTGGAAATGAGCTTTGTTGCCCATATTCCTTATGCATTTGTGTAAAAGTATAATGCAGTATTTATGATTGTCGTGTACAATACTTAATACGCCTTAAAATCCTGACAATCTGCTTTATTAGAATCACCCTTGTGACCAATGAAAAATGTTCTTATTTAGACAATTGTACGAAGTTTATCGTGAAGTTCCTCTGGTATCTTAGAAAAGCATCCAGAAAAACTAGAAGAAAGCCTAAAGTAAGGAAATTGATTTGTGGCAAATTAAAATTAATTGATCTGTATCTCTTAGATACTTTAATGAAATGTCTGCGCAAGGATTAAGACCTCGCACTGTGTCAAGTCCAATTCCATACACACCTTCTCCAAGTTCTAGCAGGCCCATCTCACCAGGTAAGAAATATGGACAATTCAGTGTTTTTGCCTTTGGCACAAGAGTGTCTTCCTTGGGCATGTAGTTAATCTTCCACTAGAACCAGTGAGTGGAGGCTTTTCAGCCTTAAAGCAGACAGATTATATTGAAATCTGGGCTTGTAATTAATCAACAAACAGAGCTTAGGCATTTTTATTGCACGGATTTGTTGAAAACCACAAACACTTGTTAAAATTTGTGTAACTCAGAAAGAGATTTGATAGTAGTTTTTCGACATGTTTCCTTTTATATCTTAGTCTCAGATTTTTTTTTTTTTTCAAGTTTCATTTTATTCAGATTTTACCACCCAGCCACTCCTTGCGTTAAATCTCCAATTCGGATAGTTTTATTTCCTGCTTTGAAACTTCTGGGTTGGGGCAAACTATACATTGATGTGCTTTTAAATGGCCTCACCTCTTTTGGTCTGACCAGGAAGCACCAGTAGCTTGTCAACAAAATTGCAGACCTTTTACTACCTTTCCTTCTTCCTCTTGGACGGGGAAACTGCTGCCTCTCCCCCCGCCGTGATGCCTTCTCTCGCTTTCTGGTTGCAGGTCTCTCGTATGCAAGTCACACCGTTGGCTTCACTCCCCCAGCTTCACTCACCAGAGCTGGCATGTCTTATTATAACTCTCCTGGCCTTCACGTGCAGCATATGGGACCCTCCCACAGCATTACGGTGAGTATCTATGGCACGGCTCTCCAACCTTGGCAACATTAAGACCCGTGGACTTCAACTCCCAGAATTCCCAGAACGGCTGAGGAAATCTGGGAGCTGGAGTCCATAAGTCTTAAAGTTGCCAAGGTTGGAGACCCCTGATCTACAGTTCCTTAACCCACCCTTCCTAAAGTTTGCTGTTTCCTGGTTTCTTTCTGACTAGGATGCTACCAAGCCCATGTTTCTCTTTTTAAACTGGAGCAATGTTTCTCAAAGATGGCAACTTTACGTTGGGTGGAGTTCAGCTTATAATGGCTGGGGAATTATGGGAGTTGGGATCCGCACATCTTAAAGCTGATGAAGTTGAGAAAAGGCTGCACTGGATACCAGACTGATGATTTCCTCTCAATTACGAACTAGATTGTGTGTGTGTGTGCTCTGCAGGTTTTCCTTTTCTTTGTGCTACGCATTTGTGTGCCCCATTTAGTCGTGGCTTCTCCCTAACACCCTCTCCAGAACACAAGGTCAAAGAGTTCCCTGACCATGAAGACTTTTGTAAACATCTACAAGCCCATTAAAAACCCCAAACCATAAAGAACAAAAAACGGCAGAGTTGATTTCTTTCCTTGCCTCCCATCCTTGACAAATGAATTGTCCCAGGCTAATTCAAGGTTCAGGGCCAACCATCAGTTTATCATCATAAATGGTATCTTTTGAGTTTTTCTTCTTCTTCTTCTTCTTCTTTTTTTTGTTAGTTTATTAAGCTTTCACTGCCCTGTTTTCTAAAATCACAACTTCAGGACTACTTTTTTTTGCTGTTGCAACGGATGAGGGGTTTCTATTCGGCAAGTAATTTTGAATTGGGGCAAGGTGTTGAGCTCAACAAGGAACTGAAGGCCTTGCCTCAATGATCTACCCTATTAACTAACATCTTCCTCCTCCATGCGTGATCAACCCTAGCACTCTTGCCTCCAGTTCCCCATCTTCCTTTGCCTCTAGCCCTTCCGGAATGGAAGCCCATTTTTTCTGGGGGCCACAGGGGGGCAGTGGGGTGGGGGCACAGAGGAGAAAATCAGCGTAGAAGGACCCTCCACCCTTCTTCTACCGAGGCAAGTTTTAAGGAGTGCTCCAGCCCGATTTTGGTTGCAGAGAACACGGCAGGAAGTCATAGATTGGGAGGAAGGTCAGGGAGGTGTCACGGGTACCAGTGGGAAATGTTTGCATGCCCCCTTCAGAAAACAGCGATTAATGCAGCAAGATTGGCCTTGCCATGTTCAAGCTCGGCTGGAACCATCTCCTCCCCCTCGCCGGCTCGGTCTGCTGGGGTTGAGCCTCGGAGAAGGGCAGCCCTGCCAGAGGTCCCGGTTGGGCTTAGCCAGGGGTGGGATTCAAATTTTTTAACAACCGGTTCTGTGGGCGTGGCTTGGGTGGTGGGCGTGGCTTGGTGGACATGTGACTGGCTGGGTGTGGCCAACTTAACATCACTCACATCGAGGCACGCATCTCCTCGCCTGGCCTCTCGTGACTGTGGGGATGCTGCAACAGTCGTAAGTGTGAAAAATGGTAACAAGTCACTTTTTTCAGTGCCATTGTAACTCTGAATGGTCACTCCACACAAGCAAAGTACCAGCAAAGGAGGGGAAAAAAAACTCCAAAGAAGTTCCAGAGACAGGAAGTCTAGTCCTGCCAAGCATGTAATAAGAGTTAACGGAGAGGCAGTTTCTGTAAGCAACACCAGAATGTTTTCTTCCTGCTTTCCTTACAGGATTAGGCCAGTAATTTCTTCTAACAACGAGTTCTCTGAACTGCTTAGAATGTTAACAACCGGTTCTAGCGAATAGGTGCGAACCGGTAGAATCCCACACCTGCAGGGCTTAGCTCTCCCAGCAGCTCATGTGTGCCAGTTGTGAAGGCATCTCTCCGATTCAGGCCCTGGCTATCATTCTCCCAACCCTTGTTTGTTTCCTCCTTGCAGAGGCCTTTGCCACGAAGAAGCAACAGCCCGGACAAGTTCAAGCGCCCCACGCCCCCTCCTTCTCCGAACACGCAGACCCCGCTGCCGTCGGCACCCCCGCCTCCCCCCCCGCCTCCCCAGCCGGCTCCTTTCCAGCCCTCCCCTCAGCCTTAGTGCCCTGGCCAGCGATCCTGCCTTCAGAGTTGGACTCTCATCCCCCGGAGCAGTTTACTACAAGCCAAAGGCTTACCACGGTCAATGTAGAGTTGACTGACTTGCACTGAAGTTGTTGAGGCTTCCACCGTTTCATTGTGTTGTACCAGTTTGCCCAAGGACCTCCTCCTCCGGCGCTAGCGCGTGAACCCGCATCCGAGGCGCTTCCTTCCAGGGAAGGAGGTGGGTGGCGGCGGCGGCGGCTGAGCACTGCCCACCTCCCCGGGGGGGGAGGAAGGTCCCCCCCTCCCGTCTGCGCAAGAAGCGCCCTCTCTCGGTTTCTCCACAACGCAGCCCTCGGGGGTGAGATCTGCCACCTCCGCGTGAAGCAAGCCAACCCAAACCCATCAGTGTTGATACGGGAACATCCATGTGCGCGCCTGCCGCACACCAGCCCCTGTGTTGGGTATTGCGGCCTCCCCCGTACAGCCTCTCCTGTAAACCCCCTCCCTGCCCTCCCCTGCTTCCTCCTCTCTGAGACTGAAACGGGATGGTTCTCTCTGGTTCTTCACAACATTTTGCCTTCTGCGACGGGAGGCACGGGCTGGACATTGCAGGCTCCCAGGTATTGGCGGTGTGTTTCCAGCGAATGCGGCAAATCAGCTCTAGATTTCAGTACAGCTTTTAGTGCGAAAGGGAAAGCCCGACACCTCACCTCTCGAATTGTGTCCCTTAATTTCCAGGCTCAAGTCAAGCATCCATGCACAACTCCCCCCCCCCCCCCCCCAAAAAAAAATTTATCCAGTGTGTTGGTACTGTCTGAAATGCCAGACCCTGTAAGACGTATGGATCTTCCTTCCTCCCTTCCCTTCCTCCCTTCTTCCTCTTCTTCCCATTTCCTCCCTCTCTTCTTCCTTCCTTTCCTCCTCCCTCATCTTTCTTCCTTCCCTCCCTCTTCTTCCTCTTCCCATTTCCTTCTTCCTTCCATCCCTCTTCCCATTTCTTCCCTCCCTTCTTCCTTTCCTCCCTCTCTCTTCTTCCTTCCCTCCCTCCCTCCCTTCTTCCTCTTCCCATTTCCCCCCTCCCTCCTCTTCCTTCCTTCCCTCCCTCCCTCCTTCCTCTTCTTCTCATTTCCTCCCTCCCTTCTTCCTTTCCTCCCTCCCTCTTCTTCCTTCCTTCCTTCCCTCCCTCCCTCCTTCCTCTTCTTCCTTCCTTCCCTCCCTCCCTTCTTCCTCTTCCCATTTCCCCCCTCCCTCCTCTTCCTTCCTTCCCTCCCTCCCTCCTTCCTCTTCTTCCCATTTCCTCCCTCCCTTCTTCCTTTCCTCCCTCCCTCTTCTTCCTTCCCTCCCTCCCTCCCTTCTTCCTCTTCTTCCCCTTTCCTCCCTCCCTCTTCTTCCTTCCCTCCCTCCCTCCCTCCCTTCTTCCTCTTCTTCCTCTTCTTCCCATTTCCTCCCTTCTTCCTTTCCTCCCTCCCTTGTAAAGCTCATCCTGCTGCTTCATTATAATGCTTGGGGGCCGCCTACAGCTGTTCTCTGATTTTCTGCTGTAGGGAAGCAGTTTTTATGAAAAGCAAACAAAAAAACACACAAAAAAAAGCCTGATTTCTCCCTTGTTTAAAATATTTTAATGGTGTGTGGCCCTTCCTCTCCGAAAGTTTAAACCGCGATGTTTAGGCTTTTGGAAGGAAAAAAAAATTAAAGCAGGTGGAAGGTGCTCATTTAATGGCAGCATATGGTAAACAGCCAAAAGTGTCGTATTGCTTGGTAGAAAAAGGATCAAGAGAAAGTTAGGTGGCAATAGCAAATGCGTATTTAGCAGCGTAAGCCGGTACAATGTATAAAGAAATGTATTCTGGAATACATTCTTTCAATTCATTTAGCACAAATAAATGGTTTGTTTCACTTTGCAGTGGAACGGAGTCTCTGTTTTTTTTTTCTCCTCCTCCTCGCTAACTTTGAAAAGTCCCCTTACTCAGGTGCTTAACGGGGTACGAAGCAGGAGACCGTCCTGTATTTTTGTCATCCCTAAACATAACTATTGAAGCCCAAACCCTTCAAAAAATGGACTTGTAACGTTTGTACCCAGTTTCATGTTTTGCTTTATGAAAAGGAAAGTAGAGGCATGGGAGGCACAATCCCTTCGAATTCGTTGAGCCCTTCTGCTGCGTCTTAATTAAACTAGTTTTCCCCTGCCTAGTCGTGACCGACTCATAGGGGAGGTGCTTCATCTCCAATTCTCAGCCGACGGAGCCTTGCATCGTCTGAGAGATGCTTCTGTCATCCTGTGGCCAGCGTGAAGCTGTTACCTTGGTACCTATTTATCTACTCGCACCTGCATGCTTTCCAACGGCTAGAATGGAGGGTGCCGGGGTGAGTAACAGGGTGACCTCACCCCGTCAGGACTCGAACCAGGGCTGCTGGCTTTCCAGCGGACAAGCCCAGCATCTTAACCAATTTGAACTGCTTCAACATTTCCGGTGACTGTTTTTTGGCTTTTAGAAGCAGATACTTGCATTAAAAGTATTTTGGGGGTCACTTTAAGGAGCCAGACTTGGGTTTCATTTGCACAGTGTTTGAAATAGTTATCAAATACATTGGCACTCAGCTCACATCCCATCTTTAACTTGCTGCCTTTCCTGGGAATATATATATACCCTAAAATTAGTCTTTAATACCTGAAAATTAGTGTATGGCTCCCCCCCCCCCCCAATACAGTAAGGTAAAAAATATAAAAGGTTTAGCAGGTGTTCCAAAATCAGTTTCACATGGTTAAGCATATATGAGTCCAAGACCAAGGTGGACTGGGAGACAATGCCAAAAATGCAACCTTCCCCTCCCTATTTCCCCCACTTTTAAGCTTGACTCCTGAAAGTCAGAAGAGTTTGTCCGTCACTGCAGTGGAAGGATCAGAGGAAGTCAGGGTGTGGTGTGTAAATGTGAGAGCAGGGAGCCCGGCATCTTGACTCAAGAGTTTTGGTTGGCTGGTTGGTTATTTTAGCTGCTTTGGCTGGCGAGAATTAGGGTCCTGCCGGTGGGCTGGCAGATGAGCCCTTGGACACAGGTGAGCCTGGCTTAGTCCTCCCGTGTTCCTGCATGGCCACCTGCAAAGAGAAAGTAGATCCTGACAAGCTGGAGATACCGCGGTCCAATGGAACAATTTTCCCCATGCGGTGTTAAGGTTTAGACAAGTGACGTCCATTCATTGGGCTGCTGAAATAAGAAAACAGATTAAAGTGAATGCCTTTTCTCCAGTGCCCCAGGAGCGTCAAGAAAAGGTGTACGGTAACATGAAAGTTCCTCTTCAAAGCTCCAGTCACAAACCATTGCCTTCTTAACACGGTCACCAATCTGCCCCAAGCATGCGATTCCTGCTACTGTGTAATGAAAAACCGTCAAGAGTATCTTCCATTATTTTTTCTTTTTTAGAGGAGAATTAGATTGCATGGAAAAAACATTCACGGGAGCTGTGTACTGTTTTGCAGAGGGTCATTCTGTGGCTTACAATCTTCTGTGGCAAAGCCCATATCTATCTTAAGACAGATAACCATTAGCGTTTCTACCTTCTCTGTTTCACTCTGTCATCCTCTCCAAGACTTCCCTGCTCTCAACATTTGGGGGGAAAAAACCACCCACACCCACACACAGGGGTGGGCTTAAAATTTTTTAGCAAAGGGTTCTCTGCCCGGTTGCTGGGTGGGCATGGCCTAGTCATCCTCCTGACCATGGGGGGGGGGTGTTTTTGCCTTCCCCTGACTCCCAAGCCTTTTCTCGAGTCTCTGGGAGGGTGAAAACAGCTTCCCCAGGCACCGGAGGCTCTCTGAAAGCCAGAAACAGGCCCATTTCCAGCCTTCTGGGAAGCCCATTTTTCACCCTCCCTGAGCCTCTGTGTTTGTCCTGCACTTACCTGCATCCAAAATGGGGCTGCGTGGGGACTCCTGGGAGGGGAAGAGTGGGCGGGAATAGGATTTGGGGGTTTTCCAAACTGCACAGAATTTTAGCGAACCCCTGCGAACGCCCAGCAGCACACACCTTTCTTTGGAATCCCAGAGCTGTGGATGGTGACTTGCCTTCAGCAAAGCTAGTGAGGGAATAGAAGGGGAACTTACCAAATTTGCAGGTGATACTAAGCTGGCAGGAATAGCCAACACTCAAGAAGATAGGCTCCAGTTCCAGATGGATCTTGACAGATTAGAACCCTAGGCCCTATCTAACAAAATGAAATCCAATGTAGAGAAAAGGAAAGTCCTACACTTAGGCAAGAAAAACCAAAAGTACACATATAGACTGGGTGAAACCAGGCTCAATAGCAGTAACTGTGAGAAGGATCTTGGAGTCTTAGTGGACAACCAGCTAAATAGGAGCCAGCTGTGTGCAGCAGCAGCCAAAAAAGCTAATGCAATCCTAAGTTGTATTAACAGAGGGATACAATCAAGATCAAGGGAAGTACTAATACCACTCTATAAAGCCTTAGTAAGACCACACCTAAGAGTACTGCATCCAGTTTTAGTCACCACATTATAAAAAAGATGTTGAGACTCTAGAAAAAGTACAGAGAAGAGCAACCCAGATGATTAGGGGACTGGAGGCTAAAACATACAACGAACGGTTGCAGGAGCTGGGCTTGGCTAGTCTAGTAAAGAGAAGGACCAGGGGAGACATGATAGCAGTCTTCCAATATTTGAGGGGCTGCCACAGAGAGGAAGGGGTCAAGCTATTTTCTAAAGCGCCTGTAGGCCAGACAAGGAATAATGGATGGAAACTGAACAAGGAGAGATTTAACCTGGAAATAAGGAGAAACTTTCTGACAGAACAATCAACCAATGGAACAGCTTGTCTTTGGAAGTTGTGGGAGCGCCATCACTTAAGACTTTCAAGAAGAGATTGGACCACCATTTGTCAGAAATGGTGTAGGGTCTCCCGTTTGGGCAGGGGGTTGGATTAGACCTACAAGGTCCCTTCCAACTCTGATTATCTGTTATCTGTTACCTGCATCCTTGGAGTTATCCTGCGCCCATCACCGCCTCAGTTGTGGTGCTGGAGGGTCTCAGTCCTTGGAGAGGAGCAGGGGCTGTTTCAGTCATGAAACCGAAGAGCCAAAGCCTTCATTTAAACATAACCCAAACAGGTTGATCTTGGGACAGGAGGGATGAGTCATTCCTTCCTTGGGTGCTGCATCTCGGTGCTTTCCAAGAAGCCGCAAGGTTTTGCTTGACTGCCTTTTGTTTGGCCAAACCAGATTTGGAAGCTTCCCTCTTGTAAAATAATCCAGCTAGTCTGTATTTCTATGATTTTTTTTTTCCCAAGACATCTTTCCTACTCCTCATTGGGTTCACTTGAGTGCTTTCATGGAGAAAATGCCTAGACCGGCTCTGTCAGCTCCTCCTCAGACATAGTTCTAATTTCCTAGGTGCAGTTCAAAAGCCTCTGTTCTCTTGATCTAAACTGGCACTGCCTGTTTTCAAGCCGGTGAGGTAGAAAAAGAGTTGTTTATCTTGGCTTGGAGAGGGAAAGGCAGTTGGCACCAAAAGCAGCAGAAAGACATAATTACTTTTCCGCAATGGTCATGCAAACCCCATAACCTTCCTCTGAACTGCTCAGACAGTGGTACCTTTTGTTTTCCTATTGCCTCTCAACTTTAGAACTTTTAAGCCACAAAATGCCACTTAAGTGGCGCATTGTTTGAAGAAGCCTAGCTTAAAGAGGCCAACATAGAATTGTGTCCTACTAAATCAGAGGTCCCCAAACTTGGCAACTTTTAAGACTTGTGGACTTCAACTCCCAGAATTCTGTGCTGGCTGGAGAATTCTTGGAGTTGAAGTCCACAAGTCTTAAGGTTGCCAAGTTTGGGGACCCCTTACTACATCATGCTTTCCTTACTTATCCTGAGAGTTTGGAAAGAAGTCTACTAGAACTGCGGTCCTCGACGTGGTCCTCAACCTTTCTGACTCGGTGGACTGGCAAAGGTAGTGGCAGTGGAGGAGGGACAGGAGGGTTTCACACGCACAACCTAATCCCGTGCGTGTGCAAATGGCGCTTCACACACTTGCCCGCCACTTGCGCTTCCTGGTTCCCAACTGGCTGCGGACTGGTACTGGTTTGCAGATTGGGGATGAGGACCTCTGTACTAGAGAGTTTATTAGCTCATTTTTAATACTTAAGTAATTAGTATCCTGGCATGACAAATCAGGATCAGTCTGTTGATAAGACCATCATTGACTGGATAACTTCCTTCGTCAGGTATGAGAATCCCATAGTCTTAATATAGTTTGACTTTAGAAAGCGCCTGATAAAATATCTCACAATTGTTCTGATGAGCCACTTAGAGTATGTGGATTGCAAGGCCTGACAATTATAGTAAGTGGATGCATAAAAGTCTCCAGGAAACACTCAAAAGAGTTCATTGATGCATCCTTGGAGAAAGATATTGGGGTGTCTTCCCAAGGATCCATCCCATATCCTTTATTCACCCATATTTCCTCCCAATAAGGTCTCGGGGAAGAAACTTGCCAGATTTACAGGTAACACTAAACCAGGTAGGATGGCTTGATACTCCCTCAGATAAATGGCATTTGAACCGATCATGTTAAAGAAGTGAATGTACATAACTGAATTTTTAAAAGTCAAAACGTGAAAAAATTACTTAGTTGGAATGCCAAAATTATACACACAGATGTAGGACAGCAAACACCTGGTTTAGCAACAGTCCTTGTGAAAAAGGTCTTGCAGTGGGTCATGATGGCAAAGTGTCAGCCAGCTTGGTGGTGTGATTGCAGAAAAGCACCCGCAGTTGTAGGCTCTGAGAATTGAAGTGCAAAACACAAGAAGCCATCACTGCATTTTATCCTGGGTAAATCAAGCACACACACACATCTCCCCCCAGGTCCATCTCCAATTCTAGACAGGATGGTTTAAGGAGAGTTGAAGAAACTGGAACAGGTTCACGGAGGCGTTGGGGGTGAAGCCTTATGAAGAGCGATGGATATAGCTGAGCAGAAGTCAGGCTGAGTGCAGGCCTTGCCTGCCAGAAGAAGGCCCAGATGGGTGGTCCTGTGGCTCTCTTGAGTGCAGGACACAGAAAAACAAGAGACCAGATACAGCAAAGCAGGCTTTCCAGCCAGACCCCGTGGGAAATGGTACCAACAGTTGGAGGGTGGAACCAGCGACCCTGAGAAGATGTTCAAACAGAAGCTATGTTTTGGGGGGAGAAGTCCTGCCGGCTTCCCCAGTAGACCCGACAGGAAACATGACAAGGTGAGCTAATTCTACTTTATTGTAAAGCTACATTAGCAGAATCTTGCAAGTCTGAAGGTACAAATCTCCCAATGTCTCATTTGCAGCCTGATCCGTTAGGGTGGGCCCTTTCTAAATATCTTTCTCTGCCTCTGATTCAGTTGTGGGCTCCTCCTTAACCAGCATTCCTCTCCCTCAAGGGTTGTTTCTTTCTTTCTTTCTTTTTTTTTGAGATCATTAAGGGTGGGGTGCAGACCTGGCTTCCCCCCAGCTCTTGCTTAAGACATTATGTAATTAGCAAATCAGGAGCTGCATTTGCATTCACTGCAGCTTCTTTAAGAGCAACCCCATGTAAGACGTATTGTAATATTTACATTTGGGTTTCTTCTCCCAAAAGAGCTGTATGGCTTTGTCTCCTCCAAACATTTAAGAGGATGCATTTCCTCTTGTTTATACTGAGGCTGTTACACTGATTGTCCTGCAGCTTTATTGAAATTAAATACGTTTAGCTTCTTTTCCAAGTAAGTGCCTGTTTTGGAAATGACACTATTTTAAAAGGTCAGTTCACTTAAAAAGCCTATAGTGCTATAAGTTCCCATGCCCTGTTAGGTTATTACCTAGAACTGAGTGTTTGGTTAACTGTGGCCTAACTTAATCCTTAATTCTTCTAGTGTAATTAAGAACTTCCCAATTAAGCTCAAGAAAGCTTTCCTTATGCAATGTTTATTTAAAAAAGAGTCAAATATCGTTTTTACGGTCCTTTGCAAATGTGAGCCGAGGGTGGATTTTCATTTCAAAAAGGTGACCCGGAGTGTCTCTCCCCAGACAAAATTGGAGACAAGGTTGAGTAGCTGCTTCAGACCAACTGAACTAAATCTCCAAATGCTGCTAAAAAGCAGCATGTAAAGCAATACCACCTGAGGAAAATCAAAAGTTCACCTATGGGATGAAGTGGAAGGACTTAGTTCTCCTCCCTTTTTCTGATTGTTTTACTCTCTTCCATGTTCTAGGGTCTTTGGAAAGAAAGGATATGGAAGAGGGTAGATCAGGGGTCTACAAACCTGACAGCTTTAAGACTTGTGGACTTCAACTCCCAGAATTCCTCCTCCAGTCATGTTAGCTCAGGAATTCTGGGAGTTGAAGTCCGCAAGTCTTGCCAAGTTTGAAGACCCTTGTGATAGATGATGGATAGATGATAGATACATACATAGATAGGTAGGTAGGTAGGGGGAGAGAGAGAGATGATAGATAGGTGATAGGTGATAGATCAGGGGTCTACAAACCTGACAGCTTTAAGACTTGTGGACTTCAACTCCCAGAATTCCTCCTCCAGTCATGTTAGCTCAGGAATTCTGGGAGTTGAAGTCCACAAGTCTTAAACTGAGCCTTGGCCAGTAGATCCTTGGTGCCAGTTGGCTACTAGGATCTTTCTCAGAAAATGAACCAGAGGGGTTTCACTGCGGGGGGAGAAACCAGCAAAGAGAAAAATCTCCTTCAAAAGTGGAGCCAGGTCTGGCTGGGGATGTAGCAGGAGGCATTCAAAATCCCACCCCATTCCAACTGGCGGAAAGCAGCAGCTCCGAACTGACTATCAACTGGTCCTTATAAAGGCCCCCTTCTGGGCAGAGAGCCCAGGAAGGACTCATAGCCCAGGGTGGGGATAGTCTTCAAAAGTCCTGCCCCGTTGTTCCCCCTTGATACACCCTGCATGTGGGTTGAAGAGATTCCACCTGGAAATGCAAATGCCCCACTCATTCGGGCTTCCACTGCCTCTTGTTGGAGTGGGCCTCTGGATCTCTTGCAGGCTCCAGGTCACCTCAGCTGATCTCTGCCCCAGATGATCCAGCTTAAAAACAAAAAATAAAAACAAGGGAGGGTGTGTGCGTGCGTGCGTGTGTGTGTGTGTGTGAGAGAGAGAGAGAGTCTGTCTGCATTAGTATTTCCGCCTCTTGTGTGTCTGGAAAGCAGCCAAACACCAGCATGAAGCCACTTGCAGATTTCTCTGGCTGACATTCTGCACCTCCAGATCCTCAGTGATGTTTATCTACAGGAAGAGAAGGAAGTGAGGGAAGACACTCAGCTGTGCTGGCCGGCTGAGTTTTGCTGGGGGTGGGGTGGGGGGGGTGGGGGGTGGGGGGGTGGAGATGTTCAACCGAAGAAGACCCAGCACAAGCCAGCTGTTGGGAGGAATAGCAGGTGGCTCCCATTTGCTGCTTACAAAGACCCCCTGTGAGTGTGGAAAGGACCAAGCACCTCACCCCAACAGAACAATAGCCTGCTTTCTATACCCCCTGCGTCCAAAAGAGAGCTTGAACCCAGCCGTGTTGCCTACAGCTGTTCTGGTTGACTCCATCTAAGCCAGGGCTCTCCAACCTTGGCAACTTCAAGCTTGGAGAATTCTGGGAGTTAAAATCCTCCGGGCTTAAAGTTGCCAAGGTTGGAGAGCCCTGATCTAAGCAACTAAAAACCCTTTTTTATTTGTTTGTTTGTTTGCTTTCAACTCAGCCAGGCCTGTGGACCATCCAGTGCTGTTTTTTTAGGGCAGATGTTTTCAGGCGGCTCAAGACACAGAGAGGGGTGTTTCCGCTCCAGCCGCTCCCCTAATTTCAGAAGTGACAGATCCACCCTCCAGGCCTCCTTGCCATGGGTTTCCTTTAAAGGTCAGCCAGACAGCCCCTAACCTGCCCTGGAATTGTGGCGAGTGATCTTATGGATAACCCTGACATTGCGGCGGTGGACTGTATACATACACACATACATACACAGACATACATAACATACATACACATACACACATATACACGCTCATATACATACACATACACACACACACACATACGCACTCACACACACAAACACACACACACATTGTGACCCCACAATGTCAGGGTTATCCAACAGACACTCTGTGTGTGTGTGTGTATGTCTATGTATATATGTGTATATGTATGTGTGTGTATATATATATATATATATATATATATATATATATATATATATATGGATCTTTGATTCTTTGAGTTTTCTCCCGCGTAGATTTCTACGCGGGAGAAAACCCGAAGAACCAAAGATCCACATACAAATACCCACGAAAACCTCTGAAAACATATATATATATATATATATATATATATATAGTTCTTTGATAATTCGGGTTTTCTCCCGCGTAAAATTGGAAGTATCTAGGCGAGGTTTTGATGAAGTCTCATTCATCATCTTCAGGCTTGTGTCTTCGGCTTTGTGCTTCTCGTAGTAATGTGATAATAACACATTACTACGAGAAGCACAAAGCCGAAGACACAAGCCTGAAGATGATGAATGAGACTTCATCGAAATGTTGCCTAGATACTTCCAATTTTACGTGGGAGAAAACCCGAATTACCAAAGAACCACATACAAATACCCGCGAAAACCTCAGAAAACATATATATATATACACATACACGTACATGAGATACATATACACACATACATATACACATACACACATATATATGAGAACCAATAGCCTAATGGCAATTATAACTGCCTCACATGTAATACTTCCCTGGTTCGAATCCCAATAAGGGTATAGCTGACGAGAGCTAAGTAGCTCAAAATAGATCTATTCTAGTCTCCCTTGTTTAATTATTTATCAGCTCAAAAATCTAACACACACACACATACATATATACATACATACATACATATAATATACACACAGAGAGAGAGAGAGTGTGTCTTTTGGATAACCTTGACATAGGATGAACTCTGTGTGTCTTTCTTTCTTTCTTTCTTTCTTTCTTTCTTTCTTTCTTTCTTTCTTTCTTTCTTTCTTTCTTTCTTTCTTTCTTTCTTTCTTTCTTTCTTTCTTTCTTTCTTTCTTTCTTTCTTTCTTTCTTTCTTTCTTTTTCTGGCTAGAAAAGACAAAACGAACCCAGACATGCTTTCTTACAGCCCCGGGCAGAGGACAAAGGACATTGCTGGAGTGATTTTTGAGCAAGAATTCAGGGAAAGAGTAAAAGAGGATGAAAGAGGATGTTTAATTAGGATTAAGAGATTTTTTTTCCCCCTGCCTAACACACACACTTAAGGGGATACTAACTTTGTTCTCCTGCTGGAGCTAGAAATCCAGCTTCCTACACAGGCCTAATTCAAGAAAGGTAAATTTGGGGGCACAGAATCCCAAATGCCACTGAATTTAAATTGGGCTGTGTTCTCTTAAAACCGTGTGTTCTCTTCAAACTTGACAGCTTTAAGACTCATGGACTTCAACTCCCAGAATTCTTCCTCCTGTCATGTTAGCTCAGGGATTCTGGGAGTTGAAGTCCACAAGTCTGAAACTTGCCAAGTTTGGAGATCCTTGTCTTAAAAGGAGCATTCTCCCACATCTTTCAGCCACGGGCCTCAAAGCAGATAGCAAGATAGCTCACATAAATTCAAAGACCACAGCGGTGATGAAAGATTTATAAAGAGGGCTCCAAGACAGAGGTGGGAGCCTCTCAAAGGCTCTTATGCCAGGATTCTAGTTTTATACTTTATATTCACTATTTTATAGTTTATACAGGTAGTCCTCAATTTACAATCACAATTGAACCCAAAATTTCTGATGCTAAGAGAGACCTTGGTTAGATGAGATTTGCCCCATTTTACAGCCTGCCCTGCCATCGTTGTTAAGTGAATTTGCAATTCTTAAGCTAGTAATATGGTTGTTAAATGAATCTGGCTTCCACATTGGCTTTTCGGAAAGTTGCAAAAGGTGATCACTTGAGCCCAGGAACACCGCAATCCTCATAAATATGAGTCAGTTGCCAAGCGCCTGAATTTGGATCACATGACCATTTGCAATTGTCTTAAGCAGGGGTCTTGACAGCTTTATGACTTGTGGACTCCAACTCCCAGAATTCCTCCTCCAGTCATGGTTAGCTCAGGAATTCTGGGAGTTGAAGTCCACAAGTCTGAAACCTGCCAAGTTTGAGGAGCCTTGGTCTTAAGGCTGAAAAATGGTCATAAGTCACTTTTTTCAGTAACTTTGGTCGTTAAATGTACTGTTGCAAGTTGAGGACTACATATCTTCTAGTTCAGGGGTCTCCAACCTTGGCAACTTTTAAGACTTGTAGAATTTAAACTTCCAGAATTCCTCAGCCTGAAGTCCACAGATCTTAAAGTTGCCAAGGTTGGAGACTCCTGTTGTAGTTTATAGATATTGAAAGCTTCTCTTTGGAAACCTTTCCGCTTATCGCTCAAGGAGACAGCCGGGAGTTAGCGGCTCTTTCCACAGGCCAGATGTGTCTCTCACTCGCTGCTGCAGGACTTTCTCAGCTGTGCCTTGAGAGCCAGTGAACCCCTTTTATTGGCTTGTTGCTCATTTATGGTTTGCATCCCTTGGCATCGCACAGGTGCTTTTGCAGAAGGCAAGTGGACTTCCTTTGTTTTGGCTTGAAGACGTTTCGCTTCTCATCCACGAAACTTCTTTCGTTCTTCAGTTCTGAGAAGAACTGAAGAGAAGTGAAACGTCTTCAAGCAACAACAAAGGAAATCCACTTGCCTTTTGTCAAAGCACCTTTGGGACACCTGTGACCTGGATGCCTGAGAATCTCCATAAACATAAATGGACATCTTATTAGAAAGACATCTAGCGGAGACTGAAAGACACCAACTTTGGATTTCTGTAGGACACATCAGCATTATAAAACTATTTCATCTTATTTTAAGATAGATTCATTTAACCTGAATTAAACTTCCCATATTTTTAAAATGTTTTCTTAAAGGAAACAGCTGGTCATCTAAGAAATTAATGAACTTCCTTTGACCCCATCGCTGCTTCTTCTTTACTTCCTCTTTTATGGCTTGTAAAGGTGTTAAAGGATCTGTCCTCCACCATTCCTGAGAACCAGAGTACATATTTATTTACTCATCATATGTAATCCAAGCCCCAAGAAACAAACAGTCCAAGAAAGACGGAAATAATTGAAAAAGAGGAGGGAGAGGGGGGAACAGAGAAGATTTATGGGGTAGAGAGGCAAGGAGGGAGAGCAGGACTCTTGGAGTTCTTTACTGGTCTCTTGCGCTTGGCTTTAGCCAACTACTCTTCTGTACTCATCCTTGACTCTGTTTTCTGCTTTCTGTTCCTTCTCCATATTACTCTCAGTTTCTTGAGCAGCTGCAGTTATCAGGCCTGGTCTCCAGAAACCCTGATGACCACCAAATGGTAGCTGAAGAGATTCAGAAAACTCTCTTCGATGTCTCCTCATGGTCATTGGGATCTAGCTCATGCCTTTTTGCCAAACGTTGTTTTCAGAACTCTTGAATGGTGCAGCACAGAAGCCCGAATAATGCCCGGTCTCTGAGTCCAACCTCACCTTAGCTGTAAGGTCTCCAGGTAAGAGGAAGGGATGGGGAAGAGAATGAACCAGAGGCAGGGAAGGGAAGGTGGAGCGGAAGAATTCTGCTTCCCAGAAAGCCATTTCTTAAGATTTTGCCTAATCTCTGCCCACATATGGAAGGATTTGAAGGGGGTACTGCAGTTCCTGCCAAGAGTTGGCCCGGGTGGGATCGCTCCCTTGCTCAGCCCTGGGGGAAACTTAAGAGCGAGAGGGTCGCCCCTTACACCCGGCTTTCTAAATCTCCCCAAGGGGCTCATTTCATAGGATTCCCCCCCCCCCACGACTCAAAAGGGGGGAGCGGGTCAGGCATTGGGCTTGACCCGCCGGGCCAAAGGAGTTGCCAAGCGCGAAGGATAGCGCCAGGGATGCGCGGCCAGGCCCGGAGCTCTCCAACGCGCTGCTTACAGCGCAAGGCGGATCCCGGCGAGGCGGGCGGGCGAGCGAAGGATCCGGCCCTGGGCCGGGCGGAACCCTTTCCTGGCGGACGGCGAGCGGGCGGAGCAGCGCAGCTCGAGCCTCCGCGATGCCGCCGCCTTCCTCTCCCGAAAGCGCCTCGCCGCCCTCTCGTCGGTTCCAACCGGTTTGGACCGGCTGCCTGCCTGCCGGCCGGCGGCTCCTCGACTGCAGCAAAGCGGCAGGAAGGGAGCCCCGCGGACAGTGGCCAGCCAGGCTCCCCAAGGCCGGAGGGCTGGGCCAGGCAGGGCGCACCAAGCTGGGCGGGCGCCCGGCGAACGCGGCCAGGCAGGTAAAGGGAAGGAGGGAGAGAAGCGGAGGGAAGGGAAGGGAGGGAGGGAAGGGGGCGAGCTAACCCTGCTTCTCCCTCTCTGCCGCCGGGAGCCCCGAGAAGCCGAAGCAGCCGGAAAGGGATGGAGAGCGAGGCGCAGCTTTCCCGCGGACCTTAGGAGTTGGCCAGAGACCCGGCCGGCTGCAAAGGGCAAAGGGCTCGCCGTTTAACGGGGCGGAGGGAGGCGGGCGCGTTCCCGGCTTGATACGTGCGGACCGTGGCCGCCGGGCAGGGGAGTGTGAGCTTTGTAGTACTAGGCATTGGCTCAGGAGGCGAGAACACGGACTTGACAGCTGCTGCTGCTGCTGAGCTCTAGGGAGGCTCGGCTCTGGGTAAATACGCTTAAGATTGGGGTCCTGGTGGGAGTGCGTGCGTGCGTGTGTGTGTCAAAGCCTGAAGCTTGCTCTGCGGGCCGTCCCAAACTCTGGAGAAGACGCTTCTTCTCGTCCTTCTCCGAAGCTCCTTTTTCTACCCGCGCTGGCTGCCTCTTAGCCCATCTCTCTCTCTCTCTCTCTCTCTCACACACACACACACATACCCTCTCCCCGGCAAGAGAAGGGGCTCTTCCGACCCCTCTCCCTCCGGCTCCTGGCGGGCGAAGGGGAAAGACCTTGCCGGCCTCACCTGTCCTCGGTACGTCTCCTTAACCGGCGGCCGGGCGGAGAGTTCGCGCTCCAAGAAAGAGGCCAAACCCCGCGTCTTGTTTGCTGGTGTGGAGCTCGGCATGTGACACGAATCAGCCCTTGTGGTTTTGGGCAGCCTGTTTTGTGGTTTCACACTCAAGGGTGAACACATCAACAGGGCCCGTCACGAGGGAACCTTCGCCTCCGCTCCTGACAGGCTGCGGTTCGGGGCAGAGATCCCCGAACAAGGCAGTAATCTCCAAGCAGGGTTTTTTTGGGGGGTGGGGGGAGTGGATGGGAGGGGGGGGGTCTATCGTGTTTAAGGTGTATCCTTCCTCCTTCCCAGTTTAGGTGCTGGGATACTTTCAGTCGAAACTGAAAAGGTCCCCTGCCTTGAAAAGTGGGCATCCCCCAACCCTGGTGGCTCATATCTGGGGGGAGGGGCAAGCAGGGTCCTTTCCCAACACCCCTAGAACAAGAGAGCAAAAGGTTTGAATGTCAGTTTCCAAGCTTCTTCCAAGCTTCTCCCAGTTTCCAAGCTTCTTAAAGACTCAAACTATCCTGTTTGAGTCTTTAAGAAGCTTGGAAACTGGGAGAAGTTTCAAACTATCCTGTTTGAGTCTTTAAGAAGCTTGGAAACTGACATACAAATATTGAAGTATACAATTATCTATTGCAAAACAGTGACATTCTTACAGTTACCAAAAGTCTGAAGGAGACCATACTTATCAGGTGTAGGGTGCTCTTTTATCTTGACAGCAGTCTTGGGGGGGGGAAGGGGGGGAGAAGAAAGAAAAGAAAAAAGAGAAAAGAAGAAAAGAAAGAGGAAAGAAAAAGAGAGAGAGAGAGACAAGGAAAGTCTTAGGATGCAAACATTGTGTTGAAGAAATGTTGGATGAGAAGGAACTCCACTGATATGTTGAACATAAGCCTGACTGAGAGCTTGAGTAGATAATTAGGCAGGAAGCATCCAGTGGGGTGGGACATGTTCACCCAGAGGAGGGAGAGGTTGCAGTGATGCTATCCTGAAAACAAATTCTTTGCTCTGTCGATGCACAAACAAAATGTTCCATTGGTCAACAAGGAAGCGTTGGTCAACTTGAGGACATGGGGAAGCAGAGGGCTCAGAGCCTCAAATCTGCAACATAAACATTTATGAATGGTGTTGTCTAACCTGGCACCAAAACATCTGCAGGAAACAAAAAAAAGCTTGGATGACCAAGAGCACAGCGGTTCAACCCTGAGTCACATCTCCTCTCTCTATATGACTGGAGAAGGATGCAAGATTCTTCCGGGCTCAAGACAGCCTGTTGTGTTCATCTGTGAGATGAAGTAGACTCAGGTGGCTTGAGGCAATTGTCACAGGGAGGGCTTGATGAGCAGTCTGCCCTTTCCCCCAAATGCTGCCTCTTGGTAGTATAGCTCAAAAAGATGTTAAGACTTTGGAAAAAGTTCAGAGAAGAGCAACTAATATGATCAAAGGCCAAGGAAGACTAAACCATATAAAGAACGGCTGCAGGTTTTGGGTCTGGCTAGTCTAAAGAAAAGAAGACTTAGGGATGACATAATAGCAGTATTATCTCTTGCCACAAAGAAGAGGAGGGGGGGGGGTCAAATTAATCTCCAAAGCAGCAGAGGGCAGGATAAGAAATCACGGTTGGAAACTAATCAAGGAGAGAAGTAACCTGGGATTAAGGAGAAACTTCCTAACAGTGAGGACAATTAACCAGTGGAACAGCTTGCCACCTGAGGTTGTGAGTGCTCCACTGGAGGTTTTTAAGAAGAGACTGGACAGTCACTTGTCTGAGATGGTATAGGTTCTCCTGCTTGATCAGGGGGATAGACTAGAACAACAGTCGCCAACTGGTGGGCCGTAGCCCACTGGTGGGCCGTGAGAAAATTTTGGTGGGCCAGAGAGAAATCTCACCCCCAGAGCACCGCCACAAAGCAATTAATCCAGGCTGCGCAGAAACATAAGGCTGTGCCGCCCACATGGCCCACGGGAACCCTCCCCGCCCACTCACTCCTTACCCGGTAAACTTGCCTGCTAAATAGCTATTTTTCCTTTTTCCGACCCTCATCTGTTCTGCTGTGCCAGGAGATTTAGATTAGCTAGGAAGCAGGAAATGGTTGGATTTCTTGCTTTCTAGCTAGTCTTTAGTTCTTCGGCTTAGCGCAGCCGAACCTCCCTTAGGACTGAAGGTTTGCTTGCAAGTAAATTCAGTGCAGACTCATGGCAAGCAAATTTGAGAGACTGAGCTAGCCGATGGCAGATAGATAGATCACTAAATGATTCTGTGAGCAATTCAATCTGCCTGCTTTGCCTGATTTTGGATAAAAGTTGCTCTTTTTTTAAATGAAAAAATTCAATATTTATATGCATGGTGTGTTGTGAGTTAATTTTGTGAGTTTGCTTGCTAGCAAATTTTATGTGACAGACTGAGCTAGCTGATGGCAGATAGATCTCTGAATGAATCTGTGATTCTGTGAGCAACTCAATCTGCCTGCCTGCTTTGCCTGATTTTGGGTAAAAGTTGCTCTTTTTTTATAAAAAAATCAATATTTATATAAATATTTATAATATTTACATACAAGCCATGCCCAGCCAGCCACACCCACCAATTAGGCCACGCCCACAGAAGCAGTTAGTGGTCGCCGGGATCTAAAATTATGAGTTTGGTGGTCCCTGAGGTCCAAAAGGTTGGTGACCCCTGGACTAGAAGACCAGCTCTATTTTATTCAAATGCATTCCAGTGCAAAAGGGGATTGGGAACATGCAGGGTGGCAAGTTCTTAAGCCAAACCTGTCATCTTTGGGATTCCACTGCAGCTGCAGAGGCAGCCACACCATCCTGGAAACAGCTGCAGGTGGACACCCAAGGCTGTTTTGGTTCTTCCGAAGAACCGTCTCAGCCCTCCTTGATGTTCCTCAGGAATCTTTTAGGATTCATTTGTGCACTTCTGGGCCAAGATGGAACAAGTCAAGTCAGAACAAGTCAGTGGAACAAGTCAAGGAGAAAGCAGGTCAGAATATAGGGTGGTGAGGCTACTCTTGTATTCTGGGTCCTTTCCCCCATTGTATGGATGGAAGGAGAAAAACATGCTGACTTGGTGATAGATCCTAGCGCAGGGATCTCCAACCTTGGCAACTTTAAAACCGTTGCAAGTTGAGGACTATGTGTCTTCTAGTTCAGGGGAGTCCAACCTTGGAAACTTTAAGACTTGTGGACTTCAACTCCCAGAATTCCTGGGCTAACATGACTAGAGGAGGAATTCTGGGAGTTGAAGTCCACAAGTCTTTAAAGTTGCCAAGTTTGAAGGCCCTAGCGTGAAAACTGCTCCTCTGTGCTAAGTGGAGCAAAATAATATTTCAGTGAATAAACGGGTCAGCTTTTAAGCTTTTTTACTTTCTTCATGCTGAAGGCCATACATTACGGTCCTAGATATCCCAGTATACAATGCATAGCTGCAGTATTGGGAAGGAAATTTTGCCCCAAGGCTGAGGAGGTGTAGAGGAACAGCCTTATCAACCTGTATCACTTCTCTGGAAAGAAACACTCAGGAAAGGCAAGTTATTGAGCCACAGAGGAGAATTTGGAAAGAACCTGCTTTGAATTGCTGAAAATGTTGAGCTTTTTGATGGGGACATTAATGTTTGCTGTAAGGGCAGGAGGAGGCAGGACAATTCACTTCTACCTTGCAGCCAGCTTAACTTCCTTTTAAGTTAATGTAAGCAGTAATCCAAAGTCCTACTCCAGGAATGTTATTTGGTTCATCAAACGGGACAGGGCACCCAGCTCCCTTTAAGGAAGAGCAGCTCAGACTTTTTAACATGTTTCAAGAATTTGCATTGTCCCCTGGAAAGTCTGTTAATTTCTAATGAACTGCTTCGTGAAGGCCCGGATCTGGGAATGCAGAAAGGCGAGTTCTCTGGGCAACAAGACTGTGGGGTCAGAAGGGTAAAGGCTTCTTGGATGTGACCAGAGGTGGGATCCAAAAGGGTTAACTACAGATTCGGTGATTTACGACTGCGCCTGTGAATCGTCATCAGCATGCTGTGTGCAAAGAAGCAGCCTTTCGAAAAGCCATTTTTCCTGCTTTTTAAACTGCAGCTGTGCTTTGCATGGCAGCTGAAGTTGAAAAAATCAGGAAATAAAGGTCAGGTAAGAGCCCGGGTGGGCGTGTGGGCAAAAACATCAGCAGACATAGAACCGGTTCTGTCTGCTGCTCTTCAGAGCTACCAGTTCTACAGAGGTGACAGAACCGGTAGAAACCCACCCCTGGATGTGACCCATCTCAGTGCCAATACACATCCCTGAATCAAAATTAGCTGCAGAAATATTCAAGAGCTTCAAGTCTTTCCTAGTGCGCAGCATTTCACAAAGAAATAGATAGGATGCTCTCCTTGGGTCAAAGAGTGGATAAGGAGTAGATGGTGGCAAGCATGACTTTTGCTCTGGCCCAGGGATGATGCTCCAAAGGGCCACTTTTATCCTGCAAACGAAAGCCCCATCTGCAAGAAGCATCACTGGTGGTCCTTCTACGCCAGGGCTCTTTAAACTCGACAGCTATAAAGACTTGTGGACTTAAAACTCCCAGAATTCCTCTTCCAGTCATGTTAGCTCAGGAATTCTGGGATGTTGAAGTCCACAAGTCTTAAAGCTTGCCAAGTTGGAAGACCCTTGGTCTAGAATAGATGTTCAAACCTTCACACTGGCAACCAAGGAAGGGAGCTGTCCAGGCCCCAAAGCCTGCCCAGCAACCTGCATGGAAGCTGCCAAGGCCAGGTGGCCCCACAGCTTCCAGTTCATTCAGGAGGAGAGGGACAGGAAGAGGCAGTTTTTGTGGCATCACCTTTAAGGGCTCTTCCAGTTGGCTGTTTGTCCACAGCTTGGACAGACCACAGCGTAGCCCAGCGATGGCGAACCTTTTCGGCAACAAGGGCCAATACGGGAGTGTGTGCGTGTCTGCCGGAAACCAGAAGAGTAGCTCCCTGGCGCACCGCAGAAGAGTGCTGGAAACTGGAAGCTCACCTTTCTGGCACACACATCTGTGTCAGCCATCTTGGTCTTCTGATTTCTAACACGCATGCGTGTCTAAAGCAGAGGTGCTATTCAGCAGGTTCTGACCAGTTCTGGAGAACCGGTAGTGGGAATTTTGAGTAGTTTGGGGAACCGGCAAATCCCACTTCTGACTGGCCCTGCCCCCATCTCTTCTCTGCCTCCCATTGAGTCCCAGCTGATCAGCTGGATCTTCTTTGGTTGCCCTGCACAGGAGAACGGAGCTGGAAAGCAGGTTAGTGGAGTGGGGAAGGAACGGGGATTTTACAGTATTCTTCCCTTGCCACACCCACCAAGCCACTCCATACCCAAGAACCGGTAGTAAAAGTTTTTGAATCTCACCACTGCCATGCCCACAAAGCCACACTACGCCCACAAAGCCACACCCACAGAACCGGTAGTAAAAAAAAATGGACTCCCACCACTGGCTGCAAAGACCAGCTGCCCTTCTGGTTTCCGGTGCTACTGTGTGTGTGAAGAACCTGGAAGAGCAATGGGCAATGGCTGGTGTGTGTGTACTCCGTGTGTGTGTGCCACTTCCAGCATGCGTGCCCCCTAGGTTCGCCATCCCGGGTCCAGCCAGTAGGGCTGTGAAAGAAAACCATCTGTGCTGAATGCAGCTTTCGGTAGCAGTTGGGTGGAAACCAGAAATTGCTGGTGGTTTGTCTTGGCAAGGCCTTGCATCCTCCTCTTCTTCTTCTTCTTCTTCTCCTCCTCCTCCTTGACCTCAGGTTCATGAGGGCCTTCAGTGGTCCCTGGCTGCCTAGCATGGGGTCAGCGGTGTCCTTTCCCTCGTCCCTCCATTTGTTTGTCTTTCTCCCTGCAGGACTTGTGACCCCTCGGATCCCACTGGAAAATGGTGTTCCAGGAATCCCCCGATGGCGGTTGGGGATGGGTGATAGTCCTCAGCTCCTTCTTCACCCAGTTCTTGTGCTACGGGTCGCCCTTGGCGGTTGGGGTGCTCTACGTGGAATGGCTGGACCTCTTTGGAGAAGGGAAAGGGAAGACCGCCTGGGTCGGATCCCTGGCCAGTGGAGTGGGGCTGCTCGCAAGTAAGTCTACTTTGCAAAAAGAAAAGGAAAATCTGACCCTTACGTTTATTTTAATCTACCTTAAAATAAGATGAAATAGTATTTTACAATGCTGGTGTGTCCTACGGAAATCCAAAGTTGGTGTCTTTCAGTCTCCGCTAGATGTCTTTCTAATAAGATGTCCATTTATGTTTATGGAGATTCTCAGGCATCCAGGTCACAGGTGTCCCAAAGGTGCTTTGACAAAAGGCAAGTGGATTTCCTTTGTTGTTGCTTGAAGACGTTTCACTTCTCTTCAGTTCTTCTCAGAACTGAAGAACTAAAGAAGTTTCGTGGATGAGAAGCGAAACGTCTTCAAGCCAAAACAAAGGAAGTCCACTTGCCTTTTGCAAAAGCACCTGTGCGATGCCAAGGGATGCAAACCATAAATGAGCAACAAGCCAATAAAAGGGGTTCACTGGCTCTCAAGGCACAGCTGAGAAAGTCCTGCAGCAGCGAGTGAGAGAGACACATCTGGCCTGTGGAAAGAGCCGGCTAACTCCCGGCTGTCTCCTTGAGCGATAAGCGGAAAGGTTTCCAAAGAGAAGCTTTCAATATCTATAAACTACAACAGGAGTCTCCAACCTTGGCAACTTTTAAGATCTGTGGACTTCAGGCTGAGGAATTCTGGGAGTTTAAATTCTACAAGTCTTAAAGTTGCCAAGGTTGGAGATCCCTGATCTGGAAGATATGTAGTCCTCAACTTATAACAGTTCATTTAATGACCAAAATTACTGAAAAAAGTGACTTATGACCATTTTTCAGCCTTAAGACCAAGGCTCTTTAAACTTGGCAGGTTTCAGACTTGTGGACTTCAACTCCCAGAATTCCTGAGCTAACCATGACTGGAGGAGGAATTCTGGGAGTTGGAGTCCATGAGTCTTAAAGTTGCCAAGGTTGGAGACCCCTGATTTAGAAGACCTTTGTTTTAAAGAACTAAAACTCCACTAAGAAGGAGCTGGCATATCTCTTTCAATTTCTGCAGTGGCATTTCACTGCCAATGACTTACAGCAGCAAACCAGCAAATGTATTACAAGGAATTTAAGAATAATTATTTATCCGCCATCAGATAAATCTGTCTCTTCAGATAAATCACTCAAGTTCATGCCATAGTACGAGAAAACGGTTGGCAGTGATTTATATGGGAAGTTTCTTTCCATTTCAGTTTAGCAGATAGTTAAGAGTAGGATGAATTTTATGGTTTTTGACTTTGTGAGAGCCACATAATAACTGAAGAACCCATGGCTAAAGTTTTCAGCCCCTTTCCTGCAGTTAGGATTGAAAAAAACAAATATATATGTATATAATATATTTCCATTCTATTCATAGAAACAGCTATTGTATCTTGGCAAGTCTCTAACTTTACATATTAGAGTAGACTATGCAAGAAGTAGGGAATCTCTAGAACTGTAATATTTGCATGCATGGCATCTTTAGTGTAGGGAAAATTAAAGGCCAGAATTGCGCAAATTAGATAGTTCAGTTCTGTGTATTCACCACAAAAGGAATAAATTACACTAATTTCAAAAAGCATTAAAATAGAAGTTGCCGTTTGCAGAGTTAGGTTTTTATAAGCTGTTGATTCTCCAGCATGCCTGCACTTAACCTGACTCAGTTCAGTGGTAGGACAAAGAGCTATAAAATGTAAAAATATCCGACATGGCTCATAAAAAACAATCCGTTTTTACTTCCAAAACGGTCCTCTAAAATTCTGCAAGACCAACATTTGTAAGGAAATTGGGGAGCACAGGGATTAATATGGGATTTTTGTTTTCAATTGCTTTTAAATATTACTTTAATTATTGTAAACTGCTTTGTCTTTTTTGTTTTATAAAAAAAAATTATAGTGATGATGATGATAATGTATTTATTTAAGCCAAGCTTAAATACATGTGTGAGAAGCAGTGAAGAAAAATGCTTTTAAAACTTTGCAGTCTAAAAAATAGAGATATACAGATGCAGATTACAGGAGAAGCAATAATTGCTTTTCTATTTGTAGAACAGAGTTGAGTAATAAGAGATTGAATAAATGATCTGGAAGAATTGTATCTATATGCAAATTTCCTTAATGCAGGGCAGGGCTGATAAGAGGTGATTTTTCACAATACTCATTGGAGGTGATAATAACTTCTCTGGTATCTAAAATAATGATTTTGACCTTGGTGGATTTTATAAAGGTATCACAATGATTTTGCATACCTTTAAGGTGTTAAAAAATACAAAGGCTTTTTGGGTAGTTGTGTGAGTCGCAGCAAAGGAGATGGTTGTTGGTCCTTTTGTAACTGGTTTGTGATAAAAATAGATTTAAAAGTGGAAGCCTGTGGGTTTAGCAGGCCTTGCAAAATGAAGTTCAAGCGGAGAAAAGCAGGAAGAACAGCTGAGGGAGAAGAAAAAGAGAATGCAGAATGGAAATAGACCATCCCCATGAGCGGCAGAGAGAAGTGTGGCTCTCAAAAGAAAATCAGCCTTTGTTGCTTGTAAAATGCTGAGAGAGGAAGGAAGCTTCCTCCACTCAACAGCATAACTGAATAACAGAATTGGAAGGGACCATGAAGGTCTTCTAGACCAACCCTTGCTCAAGCCGGAAACCCTGTACCATTTCAGACAAATAGTTGTCCAATCTCTTTTTGAAAAACTCCAATGATGGAGCACCCACAACTTCTGAAAGCTAGCTGTTCCCCTGATTAATTGTTCTCACTGTCAGGAAATTTCACCTTAGTTCTAGGTTGCTTCTCTCCTTGATTACTCCCCATCCATTGCTTCTTGTTCTGCCTTCAGATTCTTTGGTAGACTTGGTAGAGAAAGGCTGGAAACTGAGGTTTTAAGGTCCCCAAGAGATGCTTCTCCTGGGAAGGTCATGAGGCCCCAGAGTAAGGCTTCCCAACCATGGCAACTTTCCGTCATGGGGACTTCAACTCCCAGAACTAAACCCCTCTGAGCCTCAGGTTCAGGCAAGAGGACCAAAGACAGAAGGGGTGGATGAAGGGACTCCACTTTTAACAAGGGGAAGTTCTTCCTTGGAGCTCCCCTGGTGGTGCAGTTGTTGAACTGCTTCTGCTTCATCATACATGGACATTGCCTTCATTCTTGGACAAATTGGCTTTGCAGGTTTGGGAAACCTGAAGACACTCGCAACGTCTGTTTCCCCAACGTCAGCAGACATGGACAGAGTTGCTTGAAAGGACAAAGGTGGGAAGACGGTCCTTGTTTAGCTTCTCCTGCTTTCCCATCCCAAGCTGATGGGCCCCGGAGGGTTAGGGTGATGCTCCTGCCCACCTCAACTCACTCAGTGTCCTGCCCCACCTGACTTCCCTGCTGCAAAATCCTTTCGTGGGAAAGCATAATCCATGATGAACAGATCAAAATCACGAACAATTCTAGGTATTTGCCTTTGTAAGAATGCTGAACCTCGTTTAGCCCTCGGCTAAGTCATGTAAAGGCATAAAAATGCACAGACCTACTACTTAGTGACTCTCTGTTTTATGGATTACCTTCGGTCTTGAGCAGTGGTGGGATTCAAATAATTTAACAACCAGACCTCTGCCCTAATGCTTTCTTCCAACAACCAGTTCACCAAACTGCTCAGAAAGTTAACAACTGGTTCTCCTGAACTGGTGTGAACTGGCTGAATCCCATCACTGGTCTTGAGTTTGTTTAAATTAAAATGGTACGCAAGGCTGGAAGCTGAAACTTCTAACAGGCTTAAAACTGGTCACTGGGCCCCAAATCTCACTCTTAATCTATCCTCCATCAACTCTCTGTTGAGTTTCCTTGAAACAATCTCCACCTCCTGATTTCTGTTTCAGTCAATTCTGGCTGTTTTTAACTCATGCAAAGCGATGGAGAAGGATAGCAAGAGCAGAGATGCCACAAATCCACTGAGGAAGGGGGACAGTTGGAAGTGAAGGAATTGTTGCCCTTTTCCACCCAGAAATTGCTGCAGAGTTGCAAATTAAATCGCGCCATCTCCTCATACGGTTTGGTTCAATTTAAAGAAGTCTACAGTAGGGGTGGGATTCAAATTTTTTAACAACTGATTCTGTGGGCGTGGCTTAGTTGGTAGGTGTGGCTTGGTAGTCATGTGACTGGGTGGACGTGGCTTGGTGGTCATGTTATTGGCTGGGCGTGGCCAACTCAATATCCCTCACATCGAGGCACGCATCTCCTCGCCTGGCCTCTCGTGACTGTGGGGATGCTGCAACAGTTGTAAGTGTGAAAAATGGTCATAAGTCACTTTTTTCAATGCCATTGTAACTTTGAATGGTCACTCCACACAAGCAAAGTACCAGCAAAAAGGGGAAAAAAACTCCTGAGACCGGAAGTCTAGTCCTGCCAAGAATGTAATAAGGGTTAATGGAGAGGCAGTTTCTCTAAGCAACACCAGAATGTTTCCTTCCTGCTTTCCTTACAGGATTAGGCCAGTAATTTCTTCTTACAACCGGTTCTCCGAACTGCTTAGAATGTTAACAACCGGTTCTACCGAATAGGTGCGAACTGGTAGAATCCCACCCCTGGTCTACAGTCCTCTGAATTGAAAATCAACCTCGTGGTCCTCAGTTGGACTGATCCCTGGGCAGGCATACAGACATTGGATGGTGCAAATGGGAATTTATCTAAACACTTGATGGGAAGGAAAAGAATATGGAGGGTTTTGTACCTGCTGAGAGGCAGAGAGGGGGAGGAACCAGTTGCTGATTGGGCGATCAGAGGTCGCCAACCTTTTGGATCTCAGGGACCACCAAACTCAAACTTTTAAATCCTGTGGACCACTAATATGATTTTTTAAAAAAAAAGATAATATATTTAATATAACATTTTTAATTTTTTTTATAATAAGCCTCAGAGACGCCGCAGCGTTTCCGAGGCTTCGATGTTGGGAGAGGCAGCGAGGGCTGGAGGAGCTGAGAGCTGCACACAGCTCCGTGTCCCTTTCCTTGTCTACCTCCAGGTGGGCGTGTGGTTGGGAGGGGGAAGGAAAGAGAGAGAGAGAGAGAGAGAGAGACAGGAGCAATCCAAAGCTGGAGAATTAATGGGGAGAGCTGACAGTGGGTGCCGGGGGAGGGGACTGTTGTTGTTGCTGCTACCATGTGTGGGAGCTGGTTGGTGCGTGCATCTCAGGGACCTGACTCCAGGGTCCCTCAAAGAGCTGGGAGATGTGAGAACTGTGCGTCCCAGATTAATTGCTTTTGGGGGCTATTTCTTCTGCAGCTCACCAACATTTTTCTGTGGCCCACCAATGGGCCATGGCCCACCGGTTGGCAATTACTGCCATAGATGATATTCTTATATATCTGCACATTAGCCAGGTAATATTATATACCTGAGCATTAGTCAGGTAACTCACTTTAGGGCAATATCCTTGCTGACCTGTGACACAGAGCGGAGGGGGCTTGGCATGGTTTGGCATGGTGCAGCTCCATCACAGCTCCGTTGTGGTCCTCAGAGGCTTAGTTGGTGGTAGAACATTCCTGGTGTAAAAAGGATGTAATAAGTGTTAAAATACCTTGAGGGGGAGCTCTTCTTTTTGGATTTAAGAGAGGTCAACCCATCTCTCGACCGGCTCCTTTTAATCATTCGAAATAAGATTATGCCTGTGTTTTTCTCTCTTCCCTGATTGTCCCCCTGAAGGTCCCATCTGCAGCACCTGTGTTGCCGCTTTTGGCGCCCGGCCAGTGACCATCTTCAGTAGCTTCATGGTTGCAGGAGGCCTGATGATGAGCAGCTTTGCTCCCAATATCTACTTTCTGTTTTGTTCCTATGGAATTATTGTCGGTAAGAAAATTCACAGGGTCCTCTTTGGCCCCACCAGATAGCAAGACAATCAAATGCTCAGGAGTTAAAGGCATCTTCTAGAAAGGGGACTTTCAACCTGGACCCTAATCTTCCTGGTTCCTAATCTAAGAGACTTGCAGGGGGGTAGGGGCAGAATTTGCCTGATATTCAGGTGAACAGTGAAGGTATTTGGGGAACCCTCCGGAATGGTTCCCTGTGTCCTTTCATTGAAAATTAAATACATTAGTCCCTATTAGGCTATAAGATGGAGGAAGAGCATGTCAAAGAGACGATGGTGGCATGGGCCAAAAATTTCCGACATAACATTGAATTGGCTAGATGGCAAAATCTCTGGGAAAAAAATAGAAAATTAACATTGGCTACATCGTACAAGGAAAATTTATACAAAATGTTCTACAGGTGGCATCTTCCTCCATAGCAAGGCTTGCTAAAATGTTTAGAAACTTATCACCAAAATGTTGGAAGTATAAGGATTGACCAGGTACATACTTCCATATGTGGTGGACATGTAATCAAGCAATGAAATATTGGCAACAGACATGGGTAGGGCAAATGGTGGGAGAACATATTCACTTTAAACCAGAACTATTCCTTTTAAGAATAATGACAGAAAGTCACAGCAAAGGCATAACATATTTAATAATACATGTACTGACAGCGGCGAGAATAGTCTATGCACAATTTTGGAAGAATGAAAACATGCTACCAGAAAGACAGATAATAAGAAAAATTCTGGCTTGTGCAGAACTGGATAGACTAACTCTAGAACTGAAAAATAAGGGGGAATCAAAATATTATGATACTTGGAATGAGTTTTATTGATGGATGCAAAAGAGAAGGGAAGGTTGGAACAAAAACAATTACGACAAATGGACCTAGACTGTGAATATTGTACTAATAATATGAACGTTAATGCTTTAGTAATATCTTTGTATGTATGGCAGAGTGATGCCAGAATAGTCGCATTGTGTTTGATACTGAAAAACAATAAAAATATATTAAAAAGAAAATTAAGTACATTAGTCAAGAGTTCTGGGGCACTGATTATATGCCATGAACTTTTCTATGCCTTTAGGACTTGGATGTGGCTTATTGTACACAGCCACCATCACAATCACGTGCCAGTACTTTGACAAACGTAGAGGCCTCGCACTGGGTCTCATTTCCACAGGTAAGTTTTTTTTACCTGATATTGATCTCAGAGTGGAATGAACTTATGCAGTAGTTTGGTTGACAGAGACTATATCCTCCAAACGCCAAAAGTTGGTCTGCATTTATCACAGTTAAATATTACTTCTGATCAGTTTCAGGTTATTGCTCCTCTTCCATAATTTTATCATGAAGATGCTGCTGGTCCGTTGGATGAGCTAGATTTTGATAGGATAATTAAAGAGAGGGAGAGGGAGAGAAGGAGAGAGAGAGAGAACGAGCTCAGCCAGGGATGAGTGATCTGGTTCAGTCCTTGCTTTCCTCAAGTCTTTGAGCCACAGTAGTGCAGTGGTTAGAGTGCAGTACTGCAGGCTACTTCTGCTGACTGCCGGCTGCTTGCAATTTGGCAGTTCGGATCTCACCAGGTTCAAGGTTGACTCAGTCTTCCATCCTTCCCAGGTTGGTAAAATGCGGATCCAGATTGTTGGGGGCAATAGGCTGACTGTAAACCGCTTTGAGAGGGCTGTAAAAGCACTGTAAAGTAGTATATAAGTCTAAGTGCTATTGCTGTTGCTTTTTGGAAACACCAATTTTGAAAACTCCAGAAACCTTTTGATCAGTGGTGAGATTCAAAAACTTTTACTACTGATTCTTGGGTGTGGCTTGGTGAGCGTGGCATGGCTTGGTGGCGTGGCTTGGTGGGTGTGGCAGAGAAAGATTACTGCAAAATCCCATTCCCTCCCCACCCCACTAACCTGCTTTCCAGACCTGTTGTCAGCCTTCAAGATTTTCTTCCTTTGCTTTTCTTCTTTTGCTTTGCATCTTTCGGCTGTCATAAGTAACGGGGGAAGGGAGTGGGCCATGATTATTATGGGAAGCGAGCTGGAGTGGTTAGGAAACGAAACTGTATAATTTAGGGGAGGTGGAACTTTGCTTAGGTTTCTATTCTATGCTATGCGCAACTGCAACTCTTTATCAAACTATGTCACGGTCAACGGACAGAGGCCTCATCACCACCTGAAGATGCCCACATGGTGTTATGCACCACTTTTAGTTGGAGGAGCGAACTGAACTATTGGGGGTGGGAACGTTGCCATCACTTTGTATATGTGCTTTTCGCGCTCATTTCCTCAGATTCAGAATTCTTTTGTTGCTACCACTTTGATTTCCAGTAAAAGATATCTTTTCTCTAACAAATGGAGTTTAAGTATTTCTTTCTTGGATTTTGAATGGAGCACCAGCTGACACCTGTTCTCCTGTGCAGGGCAACCAAAAAAGACCCAGCCGATCAGCTGGGAGTCAATGGGAGGCAGAGAATAGATGGGGTTGGCGGGGCCAATCAGAGGTGGGATTTGCCGGTTCTTCGAACTACTCAAAATTTCCGCTATCGGTTCTCCAGAACCTGTCAGAACCTCTGAATCCCACCTCTGCTTTTGATATTATTGTTTGCTCTGCACTTTTTACATTATTTTTACATTATATTTATTACGTTGGCACAGCAAATGGCAAGATGCATCTACTGATCTGCTCTTCTCTTCTTCCAGGCTCCAGCATTGGCCTTTTTATCTATGCTGCCTTACAGAAAGAGCTGATTGAACTCTATGGGTTGGATGGCTGCCTGCTGATCACCGGTGCTCTCTCTCTAAACATCCTACCCTGTGGCAGCCTGATGAGGCCTCTGCCGGTGGCCCAGAAGCCCGATCCGGAGAAGGTTCCAGATCAATACCTCATTTACCCCAGAAAAGAGAAGCCCTTTCATGAAGAACCCATCACCATACCCGAGAAGGCCCAGAGTGAGGGGAAAGGGGAGACCCAGGGGCCGCTCAGCAACCACCAAGCGAACGGACTCCCAGTTCACAGCCAGCTGCTCTTGGCTTCCTCAAGAGAGGCAGACAGCTACCCAAAGAAAGTGGCAGAACAAACTTACCTGTGCAAACAACTGGCTAAGCAGAAATGGGGCCTGTATTTAAAGTACTGGGAGGACACCCTGAGTCTTTTTCAAAACAAAGTCTTTTCTGCCCTCTTCATTGCCATCTTCCTCTTTGACGTCGGTGGCTTCCCTCCTTCCTTGCTCATGGAGGACGTGGCGAGGAGCTCAAATATCACGGAGGGGGACTGCATCATCCCTCTGATCTCCATCATCGGCATTATGACTGCTGTGGGGAAGCTGGCCCTGGGTGCCCTGGCAGATGTAAACTGGATCAATGCTTTGTATCTCTATGTCCTAACGTTGATCTTGATGGCGGGAGCCCTGGTGTTAATCCCCTTTGCCCAGAGCTACAGCGCTCTGGCAATCCTTTCGGGGATTTTAGGGTTCCTGGCGGGAAACTGGTCGATTTTCCCTTATGTCACAACCCAGACGGTGGGGATCGAGAAATTGACCCATGCCTATGGCATATTGATGTTTTTCGCCGGGCTTGGAAATAGCCTTGGACCCCCAGTTGTAGGTAAGTCAGCATTTCAGCCAGATGCCATTCCTTCCTTTCAAAAACAGCCGCCTGCTAGTGGAGATGTAGCATTATTCTGTTACAATGAAAAAACAGAGCGGTGTATTCCCAGTAGCCTTAAAAACTCGTATCCTGGTTTGTGCTCCATACAGTAATCCTTTCCACCTCTGTGATATGACAGCCGGTAAGAGTAGAGCCATTGGCTGCAATTATGGTCTGTCAATTACTTGGGTTCAAAGCACTGATACCCTTGACTGGCTGTTTCCTGAGCAGATAAGTTTTACAGATAATCAGAGTTTGAAGGGGACCTTGTCGGTCATCTAGTTCTAAGGCCAACCTCCAACCCAAGCAGGAGACCTTACACCATTTCTGACAAATGGAAGTCCAGTCTCTTCTTGAAAGCCTCCAGTGATGAAGCTCCCACAATGTCCAAAGGCAACTTCTATTCCATTGGTTGATTGTTCTCACTGTCAGAAAATCTCTCCTTATTTCCAGGTTGAATTTCTCCTTGTTCAGTTTCCATCCATTATTCCTTGTCTGGCCTTCAGGTGCTTTAGAAAATAGCTTGACCCCTTCCTCTCTGTGGTAGCCCCTCAAATATAGGAGGACTGCTATCCTGTCTCCCCTGGTATGGTCATGCTCTGGTGTGGCCTTTTTAGGGAAGAGGGAATCTTCTTTAATGGCAGGGATGGGTGGGAGATAAAGAGGGCTCGGATCTGTTTCTGGCATTTCTTTGTGTTCTCTTTCAGGTTGGTTTTATGACTGGACTGCTTCTTACGACATGGCTTTCTACTTCAGTGGCCTGTGTGTGCTCTTCGGAGGGCTTCTCCTCCTGGTGGCCGTGCTTCCTTGTTGGCATGGGACAAACCCTCCCATTGGCCCAAACCCCTATTCCTCCACAGCTGCCTCCCAAGTGTAAATGGAATAGTTGCTGCTGTTTTTATACCGAGACTTTTAGTAACTTTTGCATCTATTTATAAAGGTTTTGAAGACACTTTTGATACTTCTTTCGAAACACTTGGACCTTTGAGCCAAAACATCAAGTCCTGGCCATTGCAGCTTAAGTTCCAACAACACGACGGGGCCTTCTGCTTTGCCATTGCCCATAATTTAGCCAAACGCTGCTTGTGCCTACGAGTGACAATGCTGGATTGCAACTGACCAAGAGACTGTGAAGGCGTGATGAAGCTCAGCTCTTGAGATGGAGCTTCTCTTGACGAGCTTCCCGCTCTGTCTCCCTGATCGGGAGGCTGAGTGTGCAAGCCAGGGCAAGTGTGCAAAACGTTGGGATCTAGAACCGGTATATTCAGCCTCCTGAATGAGGTTCCTCTTCTCACTCGCTTTGTATTGTTACTACAGTTTTTGCTAGGTATTTTCTAGTGCAACCGATGTATTTTATACTCATTGACATGTAATCCTTGTACTTAATTTCGGCCAAGTTGGCACAGTACTTCTTCCCTCTTTAGGAATCTTAATAATATTGCTTGGAAAGGAGCGTGTGTGTGGAAATACACCACACATACATTGCGTGTGTGTGGAAATACACTGAGTGTTGTGAAAGTGACCGAAGATCCTGTTTTCTCTGAGGAATCTTGTGGGTTGCCAAATGATTCCATGATTTATGAAATAAACAGCACAACCGGAATGTAGCATTTAATACCAATGAAGATGTTGGATGGCAAAAAAAAAAAAAATACTGCATCTTCCATTAGGATCTGTCAAAAATTATTCAACTGAAATCTATAAAGCCAAGGAATAAATACAATTTATTAAAGAAACCATCCATCGCAGAACTGAAATATTGGTTTTATTTTATTTTACAAATTCAAGACAAGATTTCCCTAGGGATCTTATAACATTGCAATGTAGCAAATGTCTCCTGGTTAAGAACATCAAGGCTCCATTACATTAGAAGAAGAAAAACAAATCCATGTCTAAAGTTTCCAAAGAACTTAACTCTTGGAATTTTCCTTGAAATCTGACTCAGTCTAAATCTGACCAGATTGTTCCAAAATGGTTCATTATTTCATTTAACATTAAATAGGCTTCCAATAAACCAATTAGCTGGTTGAGGAAGGAGCGGTATATACAAATCCTTGCCCAGGATGGCATAAGGACTCTTGCCTTGGGCCCTGCACTAGAACAGGGAATCGCCAACCTTTCGGATTTCAGGGACCACCAAACTCATAATTTTAAATCCCACGGACCACTAATATGAATTTTGACTGACGGTGGCTTGCTGACGTTGGTGGGAAAGTCGGTCCCGTATTCCAGAGCTGCAGGAGTCACAGGACTGGCCCTTGGGTCATCCTTGAGCAGCCGTTCCTTCACCCGGGTGCACCGGCCTGCCACGGACTGGAGGAGCTGCTCCGGGATGACCAAAGAGCCAGTCCTGTGACTCCTGCAGCTCTGGAATATGGGACCGACTTTCCCACCAACATCAGCAAGCCACCCCGGGGCAGATTTCCCTTCCCTGCCTTTGGTCTTATCTTCCATTCCAGCTCGCATGGCTCTACTCAAGGTAAGGTTTGCACTCGGCCGAAGGGTGGGGGCCAGCGGGTGGGCGGGCCATGTGGGTGGTGCAACCTTGTGTTTGCATGCAACCTGGATTAATTGCTTTGGGGGAGACATTTCTCTGCGGACCACCAAAATTTTCTCATGGACCACCAGCGGTCCCCGGCCCACCAATTGGTGACCACTGGACTAGATGACCTTCAAGGTTGCTTCCAGCTTTAGGATTCCATGATTCTTTGTGAATAAGAGTAGGGTTGCTGGTAAGCTATTGAATCGTCTGCAGAAATAAATGGGGCTTCCATTGTGAATGCTTGTAGCTTACTCAGTTGCATTTATATTGACCATACTCATTGTCAAATTAATTCTTATTGCATGGACAACATGGATGCGGATAGGTGTGTAAAAGAACAGCAGTTTGGTAAGGAAGAGGTTTATTTCTTTAGGCAAGGAGCGTGCAATAACCAGGACAGCAATTCCTTCTGAACCTCTGTCCGTGTAATGACGCCTACGGTGCAAGTTTCTCCACCGTCCGTCGCAGAGGGATTTTTCTATGACTCTTTGCTTGTCTCTGGCTCGCTTCCAGCTGTGCGTTCATGTAAATCAAACCCGTTGAGCCCTGTTACAAAGCAACAAAGGGCACTTTTGCTCCCGTTAGGTCTTTGGCTCCTCTCTCTCTTGCAGAGCTCAGCCAATGATCATCTCTGCTTTGTGATCGTCTCTGGTTCTACGGACCTTGAAATGCTGACAACCACGTTGTGGCAGCTCTTGGGGGGGATGGGGGAAGAGAAGGGAGGTCCTTTCCGTGGAGTATCATACCATGGAGTGATACTCCACAGAGCCTCGGTGATGCAGTGGTTAGAATGCAGTACTGCAGGACGTCTTTGGTTGCCCCACACAGGAGAACAGAGCTGGAAAGCAGGTTAGTGGGGTGGCGGGAGGGAATGCAGATTTTGCAGTATATCCTTCCCCTGCCACGCCCACCAAGCCACGCCCACTGAACAGGTAGTAAAAAAAATTTGAATCCTATCACTGGGTAGCTTATGTGAAATGCTCAAAAGCTCCTCCACATCCACAGGTTCTGGAGTTGTCAAATGATGGATGATTACCAGCAGAAGCTTCCTTTGGGCTGGTGATTCTGCCCGAAATGCTGGGACACGGGTGCCATGGCCTAAATTGGGCCCTGCTAAGGATCATCTTCTGGAGAGAGCGGCTCCAGAGAGAATCCTGGAGCTCAGCAAAGTTCTCACAAGCCTCACTGACGGCACTTAAGAGGCCCCAGGATTTTTCTACGCTGGCCTTTGCTTTGATTCACAAGACTGGGGAGATGCGAGTTCTAAACCTATTAACATATTTTGCACTTTCTTTATTGCGTATCATTGCATATTCTTGTTTTATTGTCCCTTTGGATGCAGTTATTGAGTGCACCTGTCTTAAAGTCTCCTCAGTAAAACAGTTTATAAATTCACAAATATACGTGTGAATATTTGGCATATTTGAACCTCGGTGGCACAGTTGGTCAGAGTGCAGTACTGCAAGCTACTTCTGCTGCAGCCAACTGCCTGCAATTTGGCAGTTCGAATCCCACCAGGCTGAAGGTTGACTCAGCTTCCCATCCTTCCGAGTTGGGCAAAATGAGGACCCAGATTGTTGGGGGCAAGAGGCTGACTTTGTAAACTGCTTAGAGAGGGCTGTAAAGCACTATAAAGCGGTATATAAGTCTAAGTGCTATTGCTATTGCTATGCAGGCAATTGGGTGGGTTGCAGGCATAAAGATCCATTTGCTCCTGTGTCAGCTTTCAATCAGCTCCTGGAATGCCAGCATGAGAATGGGACAAGCCAGAAGCTGACACTGGACTGGCATGTGGGGTGTTTTCAGTTTGCGTAATAGGAAGGAAGGTGGATAGCAAGGGAGGTTCCCCTTTCTTCCCTTATCAAGCACTCTGCAATCAACACCTGTTGCCCAATGAGGGCTCTGCTCTCAGAGAGGCTTCTTTATACCAGCGGTAGGGAACCTTGGCTCTTTTATCACTGATGGACTTCAACTCCCAGAATTCCTGAGTGAGCCATAAACGTTTCCCCATCCCTGGCCTAGTGGTTTTTCAGTTGTGAGGGAAATCAGTTTTTGACTTGAATGGGACTGTTTAATATACAAATGTAGGACATATAAAGAATATTGATCATTCAAGTCAAAAATTAGGACATTTGTATATTGAACAATCCCATTCAAATCAAAAATTGATTTCCCTCACAACTGAAAAACCACTAGGCCAGGGATGGGGAAACGTTTATGGCTCACTCAGGAATTCTGGGAGTTGAAGTCCATAAGTGATAAAAGAGCCAAGGTTCCCTACCACTGCTTTATACCAAAGGTCCCCGAACTTGGCAACTTTAAGACTTGTGGACTTCAACTCCCAGAATTCTCTTTGTCTCTTTGCAGCAATCATTGTCATCTGTAAAAGCGAAGCACGATGGAAACGAAGTTGGACCGGAGTCTCAAAGAATTCTGGGAGTTGAAGTCTTAAAGTTGCCAAGTTTGGAGACCTCTGCTTTACACACACATAAGGCCCGATGAGCTGTTTATTATTATTATTATTATTTATTACAAGATTTGTCAATTGCTTACCAGATAATAGGTATAAGTAAAAACATAGTTAGGAATACATGGATACATGTAAGAAAAATAAATAAAAATAAAAATAAAAGAAACAATAAGACAGGGACAGTAGGCACAATTGGTGTGCTTATGCACACCCCCTACAGACCTCTTAGGAAAGGGGTGAGGTTAATAGTAGACAGTCTAAGGTTAAAGTTTTTGGGGTTTGGGGAAGAAACCACAGAGTCAGGTAGAGTATTCCTGACATTGACCACTCTGTTGCTGAAGTCGTATTTCCTGTAATCAAGTCTGGTGCAGTTAACCATTAGTTTGTATCTTTTGTGTGCTCTTGTGTTGTTATGGTTGAAGTTGAAGTATTCCTTGACAGGTAGGACATTGCAATGTATGATTTTATATACTATACTTATATTGGACCGAAGGCGGTGTAGTTCTAGGTTTTCTAGGTCTAGAATTTTGAGTCTGGTGGCATAAGGTATTCTGCAACGAGTAGAGGAGTGGAGAACTCTTCTTGTAAAATATTTCTGGACTTTCTCAACTGTGTATTAATATCAGATACGTAATGTGGGTTCCAGACTGATGAGCTTATTCGAGTATTGGTCTAGCAAATGTTTTGTATGCTCTAGTTATTAGTGTAATATTACCAGATAATATTACCGATAACGAAATGTAGCTTGTGGTTATGTTACCATCATCCAGAGACAAAGCATCCATTTCCAAAGATGCCCGCACAACACACACAAAGAAATGGCATAGGTTAAATCATACCATCATAGCCCCCAAATTGATTTTTTGTTTCCTGCGAAGGATGGTATACACCTGATGACTTGGCATTCCCCAAATTCTGAGATACTTCTTAGGTCTTGACCCCCAAAAAAGATTTCCTCTGACCCCCAACTGTTCCCTTTCCCTAACAAACTACAGATCTAAAAACTTGCGTTTCCTCGTCGCAGAAGGAAGACTCTGGAAAGGTCCCCACAATGGAGTCATTTCTGCCTTTCTTATGCACCAGGACTCCTGTTTGCCACTCCATTTAATCCTGTCCTTGCCTACTGCTGCCCAGAGAGAAATGCCGGAAGTCATTGTTTCCTGGTGTATATGTGTATGCAGGATGCCATGGCAACATCCTTAGCTTTGACATCCCAGAGAGTTTCTGTCCAAGGGTTCAGTAGGTACGGAGAGTGTCTGAAACAGAAATCTGGTGCTGCTAAGGACTGCCTTTGTCTGTTTAGCACCTGCCAAGCCTACCTGGAAGGATGAATTTCTACAAAGCCCCAGCCCTGCTGAGTTGCTGAAGGGCAGAGGAACACCATGGTTGGCCTGTGGGCCTTCTCTCCTGAGAGAACTTCTGGTCCAGACCTAACATGGGGACAGGTGCCTCCATTTCCCTTTGCGTAAGTGGAATATAACTCCTTGGGCTTAACTGAGGATTTGCAAAAACACCTTCTGAGTAGTTAAGGGCAGAAGGCTGCTGCAGATGACTGTCTTATTTCAAGAAGATCCAGAGTTGGTCTTTGTCAGTCCTGCTCGGATACTATCTGTAAATGTTCTCCTCCCTCCCCCCCACCTTGCCAATATTTTGTCTTTCATGAGTTGATTTTAAGAAGGTTTACTTAGGAATATGCCTTATTTATTTGGATTTGATTTATTTCATATAACTACTAAAAGGCAATGACCTTACTGCATCATGATAATCTGTATCCCTTTTTTCATACTACAGTCAGAGAGTCAAACTCCTATCGATGATCAAAATCTAACTTTAAGTTAATAAGGACGAACATTTCAGCTGCATTTACTTTTATTTTTTTTTAGTATTTGAGAAATGTTGCATTACAGTACAGTTTGTTCTACTTGGGCTCCCTTGGAAATTCACGTGACAAAGGTTCAACTGAGAAAGATTTGACCTTAAACCCTGGAATTGTCCCTTGAATGTGAATACCAGTTTTTTTTTTTTTAATTTCGCTATCCCAGCCTTGAGAGGAGAAACTACTGGGCCGGGTCCAGATGTTCAGCTTCATGTAGAAAAGCAATTTCTGTTCACAGAAGGATGCTCTTCAAGCCTGAGAAACAATTAAATGAACGGAATTAAATGTTTGGATTCACTTCAATTTAATATTGCTCATCAAAGTAATATTGGCTCTAGCACAGAATCATGTCCGTAATAACAGAATCATATAAGCCAGCTTTCACTTCAATAACTTGGTGCTCAAGAGAGAATAATAGGAGTGGTCAAAGTGTCGGACTAGGAACGGGGACGATCAGGTTCCAGTTCCTCCTCAATCATGGAAGCTCCTTAGGGAACTTTGGCCTCTCGCTCTCACTCAGTCTACATCCCAGGTCTATTATTCAGGGTCTAAAATGAATGAGAGCCCCATAAAATCATTCTGTAAAAAGGCAGAGTTTTAAAAACAGATTCTGAAGACATCCACTCAAATTAAAAGAAACGTATTATCCAGAGTCCATCAATTAATTCTTTAAGGATTAGTGAAAAAGTATATACATCGGGTGACATCAGAATAACAGAGTTGAAGGGGATCTTCTATTTATTTATTTATTTTACTTTATTTACTAGTTTTATTTTGTCAATTAGAATTCTTTATTGGCCAAGTGTGATTGGACACACAAGGAATTTGTCTTGGTGCAAACGCTTACAATATCATAGAAATAAGAATAAACACAAGTATAAATACATGGAATAGGAACTAATAATTGGGGACAATAGGAGAGGGACAGTAGACACGATTGTGCGCTTATGCACGCCATTCTAGTCCAATCCCTTCTCAGGCAGGAGATTCTATGCCATTCCAGACATGTGGCTGTCCAGTCTTTCCTTATATACCTCAACCTGGAATTAAGGAGAAACTTCCTAACAGTGAGGACAATTGACCAGTGGAACAGCTTACCTTCAGAAGTTGTAGGGGCTTCATCATTGGGGGGGGTTTAAAGAAGAGATTGGACAGCCACTTGTCTGAAATGGTATAGGATCTCCTCAGTAGTGGGATTCAATTTTTTTTACTACCAGTTCTGTGAGCGTGGCTTGGTGGGTATGGCAGGGGAAGGATACTGTAAAATCTCCAGTCAGGGGTGGTATTTGCTGGTTCTCCGAACTAATCAAAATTTCTTCTACCGGTTCTCCAGAACTGGTCAGAACCTGTTGAGACCACCTCTGCATTAGATGTAGGGTACCCTAACTTTCTCACTACGAAACAACAAAACTGGCATCAGCAAACAATGGCAGCTCTTTTATTTGGGAGCTCTGTTTAATCAATTGTAATAATCCTGCAGGTGTGTAATATATCTTATTTTTCAAGAAACACTTAGGAAAGACTGATTTAATCCCACCCTAAATGCATGCTTGATGAAGTTTAAGGCTTTTCTGTTATAATTAACAAGCTTGCATGTGGGCCACAGTCCTAAATTGTACGTATACAAATTAAGCAAGAAGGCAGATCAATGTAATACAAGGGCAATAGGAAATAAGTTAATTTTCTGCATTTTACACCAAGGATGGGGTGCAGGAATAAGTGAAGTAAAACTATAGGTTTTTTATAAACTTGAAACTTTTTACGTTGTAAGGTTATTTAACTTAAAAGATTAATTGGCTGGGGGAAGGTTAGGTTGCAAGGCATACGACATCTTTGCTCAAGTTAGTGGAACCAACAAATGTGCCCGCCCCCTTCAATTACTTTCGGCTAATGTTGTGCACTACATCAATCCATGGCCAGCAATTTTCAAGGCTCACAACCCAGTTCCATAACCCTGTTGTTATAACCTTGACATTTTATAAATTTCAAAAATTTATGGTGCAAGGGCAACGGGGCAATTATGTCTCTTTGCAGCAATCATTGTCATCTGTAAAAGGGAAGCACGGTGGAAACGAAGTTGGGCCAGAGCCTCAAAGAATCTTTGGATCTCCCCTTGATACAGTCATCAAGGATGCGACACACCAGCCTGTCCCTTTAGTTGTCCAACAAACAGTGGAATATTTAGAAGAGTTTGGTAAGTTCATGATTACACTTGTGATCATTTTCTTCCTTTCAGATGGAAGTTCTCAACGCAATGCACTTGATCAGATAAAGGCATGTACTTTGGGGATTAATATTGCTGGTGATGATGTCCATTCAATGTCATTGATGAAACGTACCTCTGGGCATCTCTTTTTTTGCAATGACTGTCCATGGACAGTTCTGAGTTGTCAAGTAAACCCCAACTCTGTCCAGATCCCATATCCAACAGAATCAACAAATTTAAGGATCTACCCTAATAATCAAATGTGGATTATTATCATCTGGAAGTGGTCCTCTCAGGGGCATTTCTGGATAGACAAGAAGCATACCTCCTCCTATAAAAACCTGGAGGCATCAGCGTCAGACCTGCCACAATGTAAACCTCTAAATTGGAAACCATCTTTGGCTCCGTTGGTTGAGAAAAGTATACTTTTATTACAAGTCAGGTGTATGGCAGCAATGCAAAGACAGAACTGTGAATTGCATGCCCAAATCCCTAAATTCAACCTTCCCTCCCTTAGCTGTCTCTCACTGCCCACCTCTGTATAGCTGAGGTTGAGGCAACATGTTTTCATAATGGTCAGTCCAAGTGTAGTTAGATATGCAGCTCCCTCCTTTTTCCACCTGGATGACCTTGAAACATCATCTTGAATAGATACTGCACTTACTTTCATTTTCCCAAGCATCCCACCCCTTCATTCCCCCCTCCCTACAATTTATGGCAGTCTGTCACAATATTGCAGAGAAGCACAAGCAGCATAAGGTGGCAGCTGAATTCAATCTAGTTTTAGAAGCACGGGGCAGGTTGCATGGCAATAGGAATAGCACTGAGACTTATAGATCACTTCACAGTGCTTTACTGGCCTCTCTAAGCAGTTTACAAAGTCAGCCAACAATCTGGGTCCTCATTTTACTGACCTTGGAAGGCTGGAAGGCTGCGTCAACCCTGAGCCGGTCAGGATCGAACTTCTGGCAGTGGGCAGAATTAGCCTGCAATACTGTATTCTAACCATTGCGCCACCATGGCTGGTAGCTTTTTCCTTTAACTGTCTATAGACAATCCTATTAGTTAGACAAAGTAAATTCAGGCTGATTGGCATTTCCCCAACCCTTCTGGAGGTACAGTAAATTCTCCTTTGAATGATGATGCATTTGCTGCAGTTGCCACCCAACTGTTCAAGACAAAGATCTTGGCTCTAATCTCCAGTGTCACCTTGAGTCATTGCTTTTCCATCACTCTAGCAAGAACCAACAGATCAAAGGATTAAAAAAAAAGAAAAGGAAACAGCTTCATCTGGAAGCAGATTATATGCAAATATCTATTATGCATTGTATTTTGAGTTGGGCGGGCAATTTCAGTGAGCTTTCTAGTTTGGGACTGATTAGCTGGTTTTCGTAATAATATTCCAGGGGAAAGCTCTGCTTTGCATTAGATACTGTGGGGTTTCTTCTTCTTCTTTGCAACATGAAAGGGGAATAAAAGTAGATGGTCTAGGACAGGGGACTCCAACATTGGCAACTGGCTGGGAATTCCAGGAGTTGAAGTCCTCCAGGCTTAAAGCTGCCAATGTTGGAGACCTCCGCTCTAGGAAGTTTTTCTTCTATGGCCATGATAATTTACATAATGCCTCCAGCCAGGTAATCTTAGGTATCTTCACCTGAAATGGAGGCTGAATACAATTTGGTTTTGTATATACAGTACAATAGCAAATAAAGACAGTGGCCAAATACCACTCACTACTATATTTAGTTTTGATTTGATCACAATATTACCTAGGAGGAAGAAGAAGAAAACAATACTGTATTGCATTTTGCTGTCTCATGTAAGAAATGTGTAGAAGGGGATGTTTTTAAAGAATGTCCTACCCTTTTTAAAAAAAATCAAAGTTGGGGGGGGGTCCTTTCTTTCCCTTAATCTCTCTATGTAAAAGCGAAATACCACTCATGCATCCTCACAAAATCTCCAGAATTGTGAAACCTACAAACTTGAAATTTGGCATGTATGCTCCCCTTGGCTTCTAGGTGCTCACTAAGAAAGGATTTTTCAAAATGACCATTAGAGCATTAGTATTTCCTATAGTATTATTAACATGCTCTGATGCTAAGGAGTTCTACCCCTCCTCCCCACTGAAAAGAAATCTGTTCCAAATGCAAAACTCAAGCAGAGGAGAGGAATTTCAGTTTTAGTTTCACAGCACCAAACAGCTTTAGTACAGAACAGTTGAGCTAAGCCAAGCCCAGGCTCCTTGCTGTCTCCTTCATACTCACACAGCAAATACTGTTTCAGTTTCCAAGCAGCCCTCAACTCTCTCACATACTGATAGGATGCTAGTCAGATGAATACTGATGGATGCTGGTAGGCAGAGGCAGAATTCTGCCCCCCCTTATTTTCCTCCCCAAAAACTAAGCCCGACCACATAGTTTCGTAGTGAAGTACGGGTATTGAGCTAGTATAATTAGATTTGTTATAATTTTATGAATCTTGCGGTTCCTCCAAATCCACTCCTCTTTTCTATTTGTTCATGGATCCTCTTGGAGCTCTATGTATTCACTACTAATAATATACATACAGGATGTTGCATGTTCTCCTAGGGCTAAATCACACAGGCCTCTTTAGGATCAGTGGATCAGCAGCCAAAATCAGGGCGCTTAGATTAAAGTATGATCGAGGAGAAGACGTTGATCTTGTTAAGGAAGGAGATATCAACACTGTTGCCAGCCTCCTTAAACTATTCCTGAATCAGCTTCCAACTGCTGTTTTCCCGGAGAATCTGTGCACCGATATTTGGACCATTTTTGAAGGTACAGCAAGTACATAAGATCCTTTTTATTTTGATGCAAGAAAGTATGTCGTCTCTTCCTCCTCCTCCTCCTCCTTAAACTTCAACTACAATTAAATCTGGTGTTTTATGAACCAAGGCTACAGTTTCTATTTGGAAATTCTATATAATAATAATTTCACAACAAAAATATTTTTCTGGGCCACAAACAAGAATTTAAACTCATGCCCATGTCTGCATGCTAGCTTATTGTTGCATGCATATAACATTTCCTTAAATTCCAATATAGAATCCATCTTCCCTTGATTATGTGTTCTCCTATATTGTCTTTTTAAAACCCTCGTGCACATTTCACATTTAGCCTTGCATTAATCTAAAAGACCAGCAGGGCTGTCTAAACATGGACCTGGGTTGCCAATTCCCCCATAATCCTCTCTCTAAAGGCATCTGCACGGAACGAAATCTCCCTCCTTTCCTTGAAGGGAGGCCACTCTGTGTCAAATGTTTTCAGGAGCCCTGCGTGCAATGCTTTGTTTAGGATGTGCCAGCTGTCATCCTTTGTGGAAGCCCAATTCAGCAAAGGCTTCAAACACAGGCCTTGAGAGAGTCAACCCTTATGAAACACTGAATACATTCTAACTGATGTTAATCTTTCTCTGTTAATCATTACTGTCCCATCTTTCACAGCGAATAAAAACTACACCACAGAGCAAACAAGATGTCTAACACGGCTATTAAGTAGCCTTCCGGAAGCCCACAGTCACCTCGCTTGTTTCCTCATTAGATTTCTCACCAAGGTGGCTGCAAACAGTGATGTGAATCAAATGACCCTGGAAAATCTAGCCATTGTTTTCAGCCCCACGTTATTCCGGTAAGAAGTTCTTTCCATATCTCCATGGTGCTAACTCCTCCTGAGTTGCCATCTAATTCACCTTGAATAATCTAATCATCTAATTATCCTTCCTGAAGGAGACTGGGGAGGGGTGGGGGGTATTACAGGATCACTTGATTAGACCAAGTGATCATTTAATGTTTGGCTCTGGAATCTAAATGGGCCTCTGAAAGATGCACCTCAGATAACAACAAAGTATGACATCATTTTACGTTCTAAATTGCTAAGGTGACCCATCGTCTTCCTTTAGGGAGGACAATCCTCCTTTTGTAAGTTCTGTCCTCTCTCGAAAAGTGTTCTCCTACATGTCCTCCTTTTTGATATTTGAAGACTAATCTGTAAATCTCCGTACATAATCAATGCCGATCCAATCGGTTGGGTGCGATGTGATGTATTTGTATTTGACATGACGATTCGTCAAGGCTCGGTACAGTGCGGCGAGACGCGATTATGAGACGCATGCACTCCGCATAGGAGAATTGTTTTGAGAGAGTGTGCCGTGCGCAAGTGGCTTTGTTTTTTTCCTTTGATTTATTTGTGTCCTCCTTTTCATGGTGAAAAAATTGGTCACCTTAAAATTGCATCTCCCGCAACATAAAGTAGATTCTTTGTATTTTCCTCTAATAATAACTCTCAAGCATTAATAACAAAGCCAATCATAATAATTTCTTATTGTTGGGATCAAATGTTGGGATCAAAAGGAGCCATGGTGGCAGAATGGCTAGAAGGCAACATTGCAGGTTAACTCTTGCACACAGTCTGGAGTCCGATCCTGATGGCGCTTGAGATTGACTCAGCCTTCCCTCCTTCCAAAGTCGATAGAAGGAGGACCCAGTTTGTTGGGGGCAATGTGCAGATAATGTATACATTGTAAACCACCCAGAGAGTGCTGTAAAACGGTATATAAGGTATAAGCACTACTGCTATTAAATGGAAAGTGATTGTTAGCAAAATCATTCATTTATTTCCCTATTATCATTGGGGTTTTTCCATTTAAGAAAATGAGCCTGTTTAGTCACATTAGGTATAAAGCAATGGAGGCCAAGGCTGAGTTGCATAGAGCAGGGGTCACCAACCTTTTGGACCTCAGGGACCACCAAACTCATAATTTTAGATCCCAGGGACCACTAACCGGTTCTGTGGGCATGGCCTAATTTGTGTGTGTGGCTGGGTGGTCATGTGACTGGCTGGGCATGGCTTGTATGTAAATATTATAAATATTTATATAAATATTGATTTTTTTAATAAAAAAGAGCAACTTTTACCCAAAATCAGGCAAGGCAGGCAGATTGAGTTGCTCACAGAATCAGATTCATTCAGAGATCTATCTGCCATTGGCTAGCTCAGTCTGTCACATAAAATTTGCTTGCAAGCAAACTCACAAAATTAACTCACAACACACCATGCATGTAAACATTGAATTTTTTATAAAAAAGGGCAACTTTTACCCAAAATCAGGCAAAGCAGGCAGATTGAGTTGCTCACAGAATCATTCAGTGGTCTATCTATCTGCCATCAGCTAGCTCAGTTTCTCAAATTTGCTTGCCATGAGTCTGCACTGAATTTGCTTGCAAGCAAACCTTCAGTCCTAAGGGAGGTTCGGCTGTGCTTAAAAGCAGAGCCGAAGATCTAAAGACTAGCTAGAAAGCAAGAAATCCAACCATTTTCTGCTTCCTAGCTAATCTAAATCTCCCGGCACAGCAGAACAGATGATGGTCGGAAAAAAGGAAAAATAGAAATTTAGCAGGCAAATTTGCCGGGTAAGAAGTGAGTGGGCGGGGAGGGTTCCCGCGGGACATGTGGGCGGTGCAGCCTTGTGTTTCTGCACAGCCTGGATTAATTGCTTTGGGGGGGGGGGTCTGGGGGTGAGATTTCTCTGCAGCCCACCGGTTGGCGACTGCTGGCATAGAGCATCTTCAAACTTTTGAGCAAAACTGAATTTGGGAAACATTAAACTTATGGCATTCTATCCTCCTTACTGCTACTATAAGTACCATTTTGTGAATTTTCTATCATTCCTCGCAGCCCTTTGGCATATGAAAAGCAAACCCTTTGCAATGCCATGCTTCTGCATATGCTTCAGCATCACAAGGACCTCTTTCTCCAGAGCTCCAACCATCATGCCTCCCCAACGGAAGAGCAGGCCCAGGTAAGAGCCTCTCAAGAAGACCAAAATAACAGAAGGGACCTCGGAGATATTCTAGACCAACTCCCTGCTCAAGCAGGAGTCCCTACCACCATTTCAAACAAGGTTTTACAGTCCTTTGAAAGCCTCCAGTGTTGAAGCACCCAGATATGACCATGGATCTCCCTTCATCTACTGTAGCTTAATATCTCCCTGGGCTGCACAGTCGCCCATGGCAGTAATAAGCACAATGAATAAAGACAAAATGGGGGGTTGATTTTTAAAGTTCCCTGCAGGGAGGGCAAAAATAATCTATTTCAGAACAAAAACATAACATTCAGCCATATAAATAGCTGGATTTTGAACCAATTTTCCTGTTGCAGATTAAAAAGAGAAACAAGGAATATTTCTGTGATGCGATTCTTGATCTATTTCCATATTGGTACCAATTTATAAAGGGATCTCTCCCATCCCCAAGAGAGATAACAACAGTTCCCAAACCCTGCATTTAGGATTTTATTTTATTTAATTAATATTATTTCTAAAATGTTACTTTAATTGAATGTAACAAATACAGGGCAACGGAGATTTAGTCAATTCACCCACTATTAAATCAAGCATGCCTAATGTCCGTAATGAATCTGATTCAAGAATAGAATGAAGTTCATTATATTGCAATTATAGAATCAATATTGATTGAAAAGCTAATTTGTTCAGAGGGACAGCAATGTGAAAACTGCTGAGGAATATTCCAATCTTGCTTTTTAATCTGGTTTCCTGTGCATAGCTTGCTCTCCGTGTCTGCCCCTTGACCTGGAAAAATTGACCATATGGTGAGCTGCTGGTTAAACTGTCATTTAGATCTAGGGAGTTAAAGAGAGGAAATCCATGGGTTTCTAATCTGCCCGACCTTTGCCACCCAGCTGTCCACTGAGACCTTGAGTCCCAGAACAAGGAGCTGTAGAGCAACTCATTGGACAGCCATCTACAAAGTGACATGTCCCATAGGTGTTTTTTCAAGAGGCAACTGGACTTTCTTTTTCCTTGAAGATGTTTTGCTTTTCATCCAAGAAGCTTCTTCAGTTCTTTACTTCAGAACCAAAAAAGCTTCTTTGGATGAGGAGCGAAAGGTCTTCAAAGGAAGTCCAGTTGCCTCTTGAAAAAACACCTGTGGGACAATCGTGACCTGGATCAGGGTCACCAACCTTTTGGACCTCAGGGTCCACCAAACTCATAATTTTAAATCCTGTGGACCAGTGAACCTGGGAAAATCCCCAGAAAAGTCTGCAGGAAAATTCCCCACCCCATTTTCCTACCGATCGATCATTCTTTATTTGGGATCGCAGGATAACATCTCCAGAGAACAGAGAGTGGTGGTGGGGGGGGGGAGAGAAACTTTGGGCTTCATGCAAGGAAAGCAGCAGGAGCAGCAGAAGGCTTTCTTTCTTTCCTCCAAACTCTGCCAGAAATGAGTCTTTGCCAATGCAGCCTCTTGGAACAGGATGCCTTGCAGGGTCCCAAAGACTCATTTTTGGTAGAGTTTGGGGGAGAGAAAGAAAGACTTTGGCTGCTTTCCTTGCATGCAGCCAAAAGCAGAAGAAGAAAGAAGCAGAAAGAAGCAGCCCGGTGGCCAGACAAGGCGTGTGGAGTGAGTGGGGCAAGTTCCCCCCACTCCGACCTTCCCCCCTCCCCTCACTACCTCATGTTGTTCACAATGCAAGCAATGCAAGCCTTGTGTTCCTGTGGGCCATATGGGCAACGCAGCCTTGTGTTCCCATGCAGCCTGGATTAATTGCTTTGGAGGGTGCTTTGTGGGGTGACATTTCTCTGTGGACCACCAAAATTTTCTCGTGGCCCACTGGTTGGCGACCATTGACCAGGTTGACTGACAATCCCCATAGATCCAAAGCAGCATGCTAGAATAGAGGCACAGGGGTTTTAGCTGATTCTCTGACCACGTGTGATTTTTCCAGCTCAATAAATTACACGTTTCTTTTGAAAATGGCCTCTACTTTCCTTCATCCTACACCTTTTTCTTTCTTTCTTTCTTTCTTTCTTTCTTTCTTTCTTTCTTTCTTTCTTTCTTTCTTTCTTTCTTTCTTTCTTTCTTTCTTTCTTTCTTTCTTTCTTTCTTTCTTTCTTTCTTTCTTTCTTTCTTTCTTTCTTTCTACCCTTGTTGCTTCTCCACAGATTTTCCATCCTGCCTCAGCACCTCAAGAGCTCACACAACAGACAGAAGAAAATGAACCTCCTCAGAGGATCCCCAGAGCTGTCTGGCGCCTTCCATCCATGTGGTGGCAGTGTTGCGTTTTTAATCTTTCGGCTCACAGCTCCAGGAAAACAGGGTCAGTCTGAGGTGGTGATTTGCAAAGCGTTAATCCTTTTCTGGGGCTCGTTTGTCAGTTTCCAAGTCAAGCACCCTTTGTTCTGATTTATACTACCCGAAAACAGTTGCTTTCAAACAATACTGTGCAAGTCATGCAAAGACAGTGCAAAGAGTTCAGTTGGGCATTTGGCTATAAATGTCTGCTGTTTACATAATTTGTGCCTCCTTTGAAGATAACGTTTTGAAAACAGAAGACAAACTATCTAATGTATCCTTTCCATTTAAACTGTTAGAACATGGAACAAATCTATTTTTGATAGCCACTGGAAATTAAACAAACAAATAAATAAATTGGTAACATAACTTCCTCTTCCTTTTTGGACAGGAATTCTTACTATCAGGTTTCATTCCTCCCTGTTTTTATTTATTCTACAACTCTTATTTTTTAATGTTTTGCCAAATAGGCTGATCTTTTAGACTGCTATTGTCCTTTTCATCTTCGTGAGGCAAAATTCAGAAGCAATGAAAACATCCAAAACAAATCTTATCCTTTCCTCTGCAGCCTCCCAACCACAAAAACAAATCACTTAAAAACTTGTCACAGTTTTACTGGATAAGTTGAGAAGACGCTCTATAAATACCCCCTTCAAGAACTGCAATTCTGCAATTCTTTGCTCCTTAAGGTTCTTTTTCCCACCCAGCTGCTCAGAGTTCTTCCGAAAATATGAAGGGGATCTATTAAAGCTGTCTAGCTGAATGATGAGCAGAGGGTAGATTTTTCTCCCTCCAGCTCTCTGAGCTACTGTATTAGTTGTGATGGAGGCCCAGAGTTCCTTTCCCTTGAGGTGAAAGCCATGCCATGAAAAGCCATTTAACCTCAGCTTTACAACCCACAATATGCTGCCAAAGATAAAGACTAGACATGACCAGAATTGGGCAGGGGAGGGGACAAATGCCACAACGGCAGACTTATGCTTCCCCACTGGTTCCTCAGTTCTGTTTGGGTCAATTTTGGATTTGAAGAAGAAATTCAATAATGGTTTGTCAGAGTATATTCATGACCTGAGTCTGTCTATTGAAATGAAACTGCTTCTCTTCTCTTGCTTGCCTGCTGATCTATTGAAGATGAAACTTGCTTGCTCGCGTGCTGGAGCTGTGCTCTGAACTTGCAACATGTTTCTGTTTGAGTTTGCTCCGTGTTGGAGAAATCTACAACTGGTTTGTAAAATCTACCTTTGTTTATAAAGATGTTAAATGAAGCACCAGCCATCTGTGTTTATTTTTCTGGCGCTGAATTATCACTGCAAAACTATCAATATTGTTAGGTAAACACTAGCCTAGCCCTGGAAATACGTGAGAAGGAAAGCCAAGACTGCCCAATTTTCACTCTTTTTGGCATAAAAGAGGAAAGAAAGACTCTGCCAGGCTTTTATATTCTATTAGCAGTGATGGGATTCAGATTTTTTTATTACTGGTTCTGTGGGCGTGGCTTGGTGGGTGTAGCTTGGTGACATGACAGGGGAAGGTTACTACAAAATCTCCATTCCCTCCCCACCCCACTAACCTGCTTTCCAGCTCCATTTTCCTGTGCAGGGCAACCAAAGAAGACCCAGCCAATCACCTGAGACTTGGGAGGCAGAGAATAGATGGGGGCCGAGCCAGTCAGAGGTGGTATTTGCCGGTTCTCCAAACTACTCAAAATTTCCGCTATAGGCTCTCCAGAACCGGTCAGAACCGGCTGAATACCACCTCTGTCTGTTAGGAATGAAGCAGAGTTCCCATAGTGCTTGTGGCCTCTGTGTCTTGACCTGGCCTACCTCAAAGGCTGTCAATTCTTGAGGTAACAATATTGTGGACAATGCTAGACAACATGAACCAATGTGGCAAAGTAGAGGAAGGGAGATCCGGTGGAGGCTGCTCTTCCAAGGCAATCTTTTTGTAAACCTTGAAAATGGGATCTCCCACCAACCATAGAGATACACAATTTTGCCATTTGCCTACAGTTTTGCTGTTTAGCGTATGTACGCTATAGGCATGCAACAGATACTTTCAGCCAGGTGTGTCAAACTGAAGGCCTGGAGGCTGGATCTGGCCTGTGGAATGCTTAGATCTGTCCTGTGGGGCCACTGTGGAAACAGCGAAGGGCCAGCCTGCCATGCCTCTGCCAGCGAAAACGGATCTTCGGAGGGCTATCCATTTGCACCGGCAGAGGGTTGCAGGAAGCTGTTGCAGCTGAAATTGGAGCTCAGGAGCCTGTTTTCATGGACAGAACGCTCTGGTCATTACAGGTGCCCCTGACATGAGTGACGTTAAGCTGACCACACACCCCTGGCCACACCCCCAAGGTCAAACACAACCCAGACGGAAACTGAACAAGGAGAGATTTAACCTGGAAATAAGGAGAAACTTTCTGACAGTGAAAACAATCAACTGATGGAACAGAAGTTGCCCTTGGAAGTTGTGGGAGTGCCATCACTTCAGACTTTCAAGAAGAGATTGGACTGCCATTTGTCAGAAATGGTGTAGGGTCTCCTGCTTGGGTGGGGGGAGGGGTTGGACTAGATGACCTCCTAGGTCCCTTCCAACTCTGATTATCTGTTATCTGTTGTCTGATGCAGCCCTCAATGAAACTGTGCTTGACACCCCTGCTGTAAGCTGAGAAATGCTTCCCTCATCACCCTGTCATGGCGGAGCAGCAATAAATTCCAAAATAATATTTGACAAACTGAGGCAGAGGTCAGGGAGTGATCAAAGGCAAGAAAGGACTGGATAGCCACCTGTCAGAAATGGTGTAGTCTTCTGCTTGGGCCGGGGGGAGGGCGGGTTGGACTAGATCAGGGGTCGCCAACCTTTTGGACCTCAGGGACCAACAAACTCATAATTTTAAATCCCGCGGACCAGAGACCCTGGGCAAATCCCCAAAAAAATCTGCACGAAAATTCCCCACCCTATTTTCCTACCGATCAATCATTCTTTCTTTGGGATTGCAGGATACCATCTCCAACTCTGTTCTCAGGGGGAGAGAGAGAGAGAGAGACTTTTGGCTTCATGCAAGGAAAGCAGCAGAAGCAGCAGAAGTCTTTCTTTTTGTCCCCCAAACTCTACCAGAAATGAGTCTTTGTGAGGCTTGTCATGCCTGCGCAGCCTCTTGGAGCAGGATGCCTTGCAGGGTCCCAAAGACTCATTTCTGGTGGAGTTTGGGGGAGAGAAAGAAAGACTTTTGCTGCTTTCCTTGCGTGCAGCCAAAAGCAGAAGAAGAAAGAAGCGGAAGGAAGCCGGTGGCCAGGCCAGGCGCGTGGGATGAATGGAGCAAGTTCCCCCCTCCACCTGTTCCCCCCTCCCCTCACTACCTCATATTGTTCGCAATGCAAGCCATGCAAGCATTGTGTTCCTGTGGGCCATGTGGGCGGCGCAGCTTTGTGTTCCCACGCAGCCTGGAATAATTGCTTTGTAGGGTGACATTTCTCTGCGGACCACCAAAATTTTCTTGTGGGCCACCAATGATCCCCAGCCCACTGATTGGTGACCACTGGTCTAGATCAGCAGTCGCCAACTTATAGGCTGCAGCCCACTGGTGGGCCTTAAGAAAATTTTGGTGGGCTGCAGAGAAATCTCACCCCCTGAGCACCCTCCCACAAAGCAATTAATCCAGGCTGGCAGAAACACAAGGCTGCGCCACCCACATAGCCCACGGGAACATTCCCCGCCCACTCACTCCTTACCCGGTAAACTTGTCTGCTAAAATTGCTATTTTTCCTTTTTCTGACGATCATCTGTTCTGCTGTGCTGGGAGATTTAGATTAGCTAGGAAGTAGGAAATGGTTGGATTTCTTGCTTTCTAGCTAGTCTTTAGATCTTCAGCTCTGCAAATTTCCCTTAGGACTGAAGGTTTGCTTGCAAACAAATTCAGTGCAGATTCAGGGCAAGCAAATTTGAGAGACTGAGCTAGCCGATGGCAGATAGATAGATCACTGAATGATTCTGTGAGCAACTCAATCTGCCTGCTTTGCCTGATTTTGGGTAAAAGTTACTCTTTTTAAATAAAAAATTCAATATTTACATGCATGGTGTGTTGTGAGTTAATTTTGTAAGTTTGCTTGCTGCATATTTTATGAGTTTGCTTGCAAGCAAATTTTATGTGACAGACAATGGCAGATAGATAGATCTCTGAATGAATCTGTGATTCTGTGAGCAACTCAATCTGCCTGCCTATTTTGCCTGATTTTGGGTAAAAGTTGCTCTTTTTTAATAAAAAATTCAAGATATATATATTTATAATATTTACATACAAGCCATGCCTAGCCAGTCACATGACCACCAAGCCACACCCACAAATTAGACCACACCCACAGAACCAGTTAGTGGTCCCTGGGATCTAAACTTATGAGATTGATGGTCCCTGAGGTCCAAAATATTGGTGACTCCTGGTTTAGATGATCTACAAGGTCTCTTCCAACTCTGTTAATCTCTCTCTTTCTCTGTTAAAAAGGCTCTTTTCTGTTCCTTCAGAGCAGTAGAAGACATTTAGTCCCATCAGTCAGGTTGGAGCAAGATTTGAAAGTCTGAATTTTGCACATAGATTGGGGGTTGGAGGTGGTGCTTCCTTTGGCTGTAACAAGTCAGGGACAGAGGAAGGCAGAGTCCTGAGAAAGACCACCAAGGCTGAATTCCCTCCTCCCTGTTGATTTCCTCTGCATGCCTCTTCTCATCAGAAACCCTGGTGTATAGACAGGCTTGTTTTGACAATCCTTGCAGGAAGAGACCAAGCATCGACTTGTTGCTAAGGCAACACAAGCATGAAATCCTCTTTTCTCTTTCCTTTAGCAAGTTCTGCACCTCCACTTCAAGGCGAGCCTGGATAGGTCAAAAATAGCATATTCATTATGTACTTCTGAGATACCTTTTCTTCTTTTTCTATCTGTCAGATTGGAGTTCTCTTTAACCTGACATAATCTTTTTTTTTTCCCTTCCTTTCAAAGGAAAACTTTTTGCTTGTAAAGTAGATCTTCAACAGTAATAAGCCAAAGCAGAGAAATTTCAAAGTATGTGACAAGTTAATCTCTCTGGCCAAATCATTGAATAGAGGAAGAGAGCTAAACTTTTCTGAAACCCCCAAAATGTTGGCATGAATCCTGTTTCCTCTGGTCTGCTGGTGAGAAATCATATGCAAACAGGATGATGCCTTATGTTGGATTCAGAATTTGTAGAAGAACTGTTCAGAGTACTGCACCATAAATTCAGCGCCAGAAAAATAAACACAGATGGCCGAGGTTTCGTTTAACTTCTTTATAAACACATTAAGTAAATTTTACAATACCAGTTGTAGATTTCTCCAACATGGAGCAAACTCACACAGAAGCAGACATGTTACAGGTTCAGAGCAGTACAGCAACTCAGGAGCTTAGAAACAGACATCAGTTTCCCTTTAGTTCACCAAGCAAGCAAGACACACACAGGAGAAGAGAGAAGCAGTTTCATTTTCAATAGACAGACTCAGATCTCAACATGGCTTCAGAGCTGCAGAGCTTAATATGGAGCCACGCCTAGGCTACTTCTAGTTTCAGCTTCCAGCCTAGGCTAATTCTAGTTTCAGTTTCCAAACAGTCCTCATTGGTTGCCTTAGTTGCTATGCCTATTCATTGGCTGATCTTGTTACCAAGCGCTATTCCAGTTCATGAATATACTCTGACAAGAACTTGCCTTAAATGGGGTTCTCAAAATGTTATGCCTGAACTCCTCCCAAGTCCCTCCTTTGGGTGATTCTCAGAGTGCTGGAGCTTGCTCAAGTGATTTCTAGGATCTTCATTGTCACCCCACCAAGTACTCAGGCTACCCTACAAGCTCTAGAACAGTGGTGGCTAACCTTTTTGTGCTCCTGTGCCAAAAAATTGTGTGCGCATTTGTGCATATGCACTCATGTGCCAGCAGCCAGAAGGCAAAGTGCGTGCCCCCACGCCCCTTGTGCTTGCACACACAATCCCCCCCCCACCTCCTTACCTGCACTGCGCCCCGCAGCTGATTTTCAGTATTACAGGAAGTGACAAAACGGGCCTGTTTTTCGGCCTGCAAGGGCTGCTAAAGCTGTCCTCAAGCTTCTGGGAGGTCAAAAATGGCCTCAAATAGGCCGAAAATTAGATGTGAATCTCAGTGAGGTAAGTTTGCCTGTGGCTCGCATGCCAGCACAAACGGTTTTGCATGCCAGCTGTGGCATGCGTGCCATAAGTTCGCCATCACGGCTCTAGAATTCCCTGAAGGACTTCCATGCAAATATGAACCCGGTCCAATTCTGTTTAACTTCTAAGACTAAGTAAGGTTTGCCAGATGCTGCTATTTGGTGACTATCATTGACCAAAACTTCTGCTGAGGAAGCTTTATTTTGTGCGCTGATGCTATTGGCTTGCATGAAGGTCCAGATAGCTGGGGCAAAACCCAACTTTCTGTTCATAACATGTGTCCCACAGCTGCAAAACCCACAGATTTAGAGGACATGATCTGTTGACATTCTAATAAGCAGTTGAGTTGTTTCAGGAAAATATTTTATGGCTATTGGTTGCCACAATCAAGGTTTGGTTACTTGTGTGTGTAAACACCACACCATATTTATTTTTATTTGATTTATTTGATTTGTCAATCGCTTACAAGACATAGGTATAAGAATAAACATAGTTTTGAATACATGAGATAGATACTTATAAGAAAAATAAAAAGAAACAATAGGACAGGGGCGGTAGGCACGATTGATGTGCTTATGCACGCCCCCTTACAGGCCTCTTAGGAAAGAGGTGAGGTCAATAGTAGACAGTTTAAGGTTAAAGTTTTTGGGGTTTGGGGAAGAAACCACAGAGTCAGGTGGAATATTCCAGACATTGACCACTCTGTTGCTGAAGTTGTATTTCCTGCAATCAAATTTGGTGAGGTTAACCTTGAGTTTGTATCTATTGTGTGCTCTTGTGTTGTTATGATTGAAGCTGAAGTGTGAAGTATGGTCTCTTCATAGGTGATCTTTAGTGAAGCGTGCAAACCAGTATTTTGCATTTCCTGTGTCAGATGAGGCGAGCACATTTTTCTCCTTCTATCCTGGCTATTTTTTACAATTGAGAGTTTTAAGAAATCCACATCCCTGTTTGGTTTGATGGTAGCAGTGCCTCAGACAGAAGGTCCATACAGAGAGTGGTAAGGACAATGGAGAAGATTACAGGAAACTCACTTCCCATTATTCAGGATACTGCTTATAAGCACTATGTGCTTAGAACTCGAAGCATTGTTAGAGACCCCACACACCCACTTTACAATCTGTTTCTATTGCTCCCCTTTGGGAGGAGGATTCAAAATACCTACAACAGATCTACTAGATTCTGTAACAGCTTTGTTCCCTATGCTATCCATCTGGTAAACTCACAGGATTCTCTTTTTTGCCATTTATATGTATACATTAGAACTAGATTATGATGTTCCTGTGTCATATATGTGTGTGCATGTGGGTATATGAATAATGGATATCTTTTGAGAACTGAGGGCAATGAAATTTCATCTTAATGTGTGCTGGTTAGTGTACATTTAAGGTGACTAAAGATTCTATTCTATTTTGTTCTGTTCTGTTTTGTTCCGTTCCGTTCCACTATCATTGATCCATTCCATTCTCCAGTAAGAGAAACATTGGAGGACAGCTATTTTTAATGGTTTTTTTTTTTTTTTTACCTTCAAGTTAATCTTCTGTTGCTGATTTTAAGCCCTCTGGTTACCATGGAAACTGCCACAGCTCCTAGCTGTGTGCTCCTCAGAGACTTAATTGCATTCCAAGTTTCATAAACTTTCTATTAACCTTCACCTGGCAGTGAGACATGTGTGATGCCAAGATAATGAGCTGAATTAATTGTCTGATATGATGGATCTCTTCTCCTCATCTTTACATTTCTTTCCTCAAATATCCTTCCTCTCTATCAAGTGAGATTTCCTGTAAATACCCAGCAAGGATGCATCGGGCCCTTTCTGAAAGGCCTGATGTCATGGCAACTGGCAGCAACATTCAGGGTGAAAGGTGCTCAAAAAATTCCAAGATGGCACTGCAGGAGGCCAGGCTCGATGTGACCACGAAGAATAACCCCCGATATGTCCTTGTGAGGGGTGAGAGTTTGCTTTCTTTGGTCTCTGGGTTCTTTTCAACAGGGGTGCCAGAACACACTGGAAAATTTCAGACTCTCTTGAGAAGAATTTGGAGGAGTGGATATGGACCTCTTCTTTCAGGATGACCTAGCAGGGCAAAATTAGTTTTCCTTTCTAGAAATACCAGCAAGATTTCTGAAACATTCTCATTGCATTTGGAAAGGATTTGTAATTGGATGAATACAGGGATGGATGAGAAATACTTGGCCCCTCCCTTTGTTTTACAAATTGATTCTTTCTGAGTTAGGAGTTGTAATTTGAGACACAGCACTTCTTTCACTGAAGAGAAAAGGGGGGTGAATTTGCCCCTTCCTGCCGACACAATGCTAGGTTTGAGGAACAAAGGAATAGCATGCATATTTACTCCTGGCTTCAAAATATCTTTGTCTTTATCTTTTTACTTTATCTTTATCCAGGAATCAAGATTAAAAATCTCCTACTGTTCTGCTTATTAATATTTGGATGGCATAAAACAGACAGATCAACTCCACAAAGCATCCATACAAAGTCTTTTTTATTGGTTCATCAGGCATCCTATCAACTCACATTTATGATGAGGTTCTTCTTAATGTCCAATCCTTTGCATATCTGAATTGTGGTGTAGGAAGATAAGGTCTCAACCCCTTGATGATTGAAGCAGCCGCATGGTAATGATTTCAGGCAAGAGTGAGGGAGCCTCCCCCAACCTAACAAGGGTCAATTTAGTGACCAATCAGGATTACAGATGTGACCATATGACATGGACTACATTTCCCAGGATACCTTAACTACATTTATCATGATGCATTCCCTTAAGGGGACAGCTCTCAAATCCTAACTAACTATCCCAAATCCCATTAACTCTAAGCTGTTTGGACAGCACAGATGTGGACTTCCTCTTTCAGGATGACGTAGCTTGGTTGCCTGAGTATTTTGGGGATACTCGTGGGGAAGTTTGGCCTCTCTTGGAAAGGCTACTCTGCTCACTGGCAGGATGTGAACATCTTGGGATTATAGCTTGTTGGAACCCACTAAGCAACTCTCAGACCTGCCTCAACTTAGATCTCTAGGAAAGAAAGACCCTCGATGCCATCTGATTGAAATGATAGGTTCTTTTACTACAATTAAGTGGTTGCAGCAGTAGTAAAGCTAGATCTGAGTATTCCTGTGCAAAGGTTACACTTTCCCCCCTTTCCCTGGCCCTCCCACCTTGACCAGTCCACCAGTGTCCAATAGTATGCCATATTGGTGTTTTGGAAACTGCTTGGGTGCTTGGCGCCTCTCAATGTAGTTTTGCATTCTGTTCCCAGGCCAGGGGTCCTTGTCAGTTGGTTTTTTCCAGTTTGGCATTTCTGGTTTTTGTCAATGGGTCTCCCCTCCCACAGTTGTCATCTCATTCCCATACCTGAACTTTGCTGCCCTAAATACCTTCTGCCTTCCCCTGCGTTTTATGGTAGGATGCCAGCGAAGAGAAGAAGCTGAAGATGGCACATCTTGGTGGAAGCAGAAGCACTAACAGGGAGTAACAGTGGTGGCACTGTCCTTTCTGAAGGGCCAAAATTACTCCTTCTGAGTTGTGTTTGTGAAGCATGGACAGCTCCAATACATATTCCTGAAATGGATATACAAGCATCTTTGCATCACATGCTTTCAGACTGAGGTACAACAGGCGAAAAGTTAAAAAGAAATTAAAATAATCCCACATACATTGCCATATATTGTATTGTTAAAAATAAATACAACAGTGTAAAGGTACAATTCAACTATAGAATATTTATACCTTGAAAGACTTCCGTAAATAAAACAATTTTAACCATTTATTGCCATTCTAAAAACAGAAGCATTTAAATTAATTTAATTTAATAAATGACATTCTGAGAACCAACCGCCCTCTCTCCAGTCCAACACTGTTGAACACACTGTGTGCTCTTTTTATTTTATTTATTTATTTATTTGATTTGTCAATTGCTTACAAGATAATAGGTATAAGTATATACATAGTTATGAATACATGAAATGGGTACATATAAGAAAAATAAAAGAAACAATAGGACAGGGACGGTAGGCACGTTGCTGGGCTTATGCACGCCCCCTATAGGCCTCTTAGGAAAGGGGTGAGGTCAATAGTAGACAGTCTAAGGTTAAAGTTTTTGGGGTTTGGGGAAGAAACCACAGAGTCAGGTGGAATATTCCAGACATTGACCACTCTGTTGTTGAAGTTGTATTTCCTGCAATCAAATTTGGTGAGGTTAACCTTGAGTTTGTATCTATTGTGTGCTCTTGTGTTGTTATGATTGAAGCTGAAATATTCATTGACAGGTAAGTCACTGCAATGTATGATTTTATATACCATACTTAGATCAGATCGAAGGCTGGGTAGTTCTAGGTTTTCTAAGTCTAAAATTTCTTGTGATTGCCAGCCCTTTGGGACAAACACAAAGTCACTTTCCCTGTTCAGATCATATTCTGAGGGGATAAAAAACAGAAATCAGATGGCCTCTTAAAAAAGATACGATCTGAATTTCTATTCAGAGAAAATAAGTGACAGTTAATGACATGATGCTTAACCTCAGTAGCACACATGGTAGGAAGTAGGGATTGTCCTGTAGCAGAAAGCAGCTGAATCTGCTCCTTCACATAACATGCACAATCTAGTTACACATTGCAACCCATTTTAAAAACTAACAATTTACCAACATAGCACTAAACAGAGAAGCTGAGGGATAAAAATGGCTCCACACAAGAAAGCTTGTTTGGGTGTATGCACACACAATTATGAGCTGAGGACAGAATAAGTAACCAAATTTACTTCCAGGAATAATTACAAATTGATCATTCAGGTGTGAGCTCTTTTTGAAGGCTTTCTCTGATTTATCTCCTGCTTTGTGGTAAGCAGGGTAGGGATTTTTTTTTTTAATCACAGGAGACAGATTATCATTCAACAACATTGAAAAATCAGTTCAACTTTGATCTGGTCCTCAAAACAAAATCCTGAACTCAAGAGTTTTGAGTCAGTATTGTGCTTACATACCAAGTATTGATGAATTTTGTAATTATCGTGAACAAATACAATTATCCACAAATCCTGTCTACCTCAAATTTTCCCAAGACCTAAACAATAATGGCAAAGTCTGGTTCAACAGAAAAGAACTGATGGAGCCTTTTCTGGAAACTATTTCAAGGGGTGAACGCAACGCAGGTTTGTGTGCAACCCAATGGACTTCAAATGAGATTGAGCAGACATGGCCTTCCAGATTCAGAAACTTGGCCAATGTAGCAGAAGCTACATTGAAAAGATACAATTTGCTCTTCTAGGGTTGGGACCCAGCACCAATGTAGGCACCAGAGCTGTTGGTAGATGTTAAGCTCTTGTTACTGGGACTTCCAAAAGAGAATTCCCAATTAGACCAATCAGTCACTACTTAAAAGAAGCAGAAGTCTTCCAGTTATTTAATATTTATATGCTGCATGTTCTCATCAGAGAACATGATTCAGGAGGGCACATACTTCAAAGAGCCCAAGAAACTATTAAACACAACAAAATGGATATGTTTTAAGAATTCTCCGAGTGCTACACTTGTACTTCTTTTATTAAATTACACATCACCAATCATAATTTTTTTAAAAATCAGAAACGTTGTTGCCAAACTTTTCAGATTCATAATGAGATAGATGTATTCATTCCTGATGTGCTACATCATAATTTTTATCTGCTCAATAATTGATGATCATGGAGGCTGTTTATTGGTTTTCAGGGTATTGCTGAATGATGGATTGTTCCTTCCTACACAGCCTTTACATAATTTTTCATCCAGGGATCATCTCAAGCTTTCTGGGTTCATTTGGGGGTCAATTCAAGCCTCTAAAGCTCATTTCAAGTCAACTCAGGCTTCTGGAGCAATCTTGTCTGAACAACATCTTCCAGTGGTTTTTGGGTGTCAACTTCTAGGGCTCTTTGATGGCCAACTGAAGCCTCCAGGGTTCATTCAGGGATCAAATCAAGCTTCCAGGGTTCATTTGTGAGTGAACTCAAGCCATTAGAGGTCATTTCAGGTGAACTGAATACTTCAATGAATACTTCAGCTTCAACCATAGCAACACAAGAGCAAACAATAGATATAAACTCAAGGTTAATCGCACCAAACTTGATTGCAGGAAATACGACTTCAGCAACAGAGTGGTCAATGTCTGGAATACTCTACCTGACTCGGTGGTTTCTTCCCCAAACCCCAAAAACTTTAACCTTAGACTGTCTACTATTGACCTCACCCCTTTCCTAAGAGATCTGTAAGGGGCGTGCATAAGCGCACCAACGTGCCTACCGTCACTGTCCTATTGTTTCTTTTATATTTTATTTTTCTTATATGTATCCATGTATTCATAACTATGTTTTACTTATACCTATTATCTTGTAAGCAATTGGCAAATAAATAAAATAAATAAACTCAGGCTTCTGGAATGATCCTGGCCTGAACACCAGATTCCAGGTCTGTTGGGGTCAACTTCTAATGTTCTTTGGTGGCCAGATGAAGCCTCCAGGACTCATTTGGGAGGTCAATTCAAACTTCCAGGGCTCATTATAGATAAGTGTTCATTATATTGGTCTAAAATTTTAAAAAAGTAATTTTTTAAAAATAAGTTCCAAGATACAACATTCGTAGTATTTTCTGTTTTACTGTATTTCAATTAAGTCACTAAACTTTTAGACTCAAGTTTAGTCACACACCTTATTTTGCCATGATGTCTCCTGGCAGTTTATCCAGTCTTATCAAATAGTAGGTAAACAGATATCTGCACATAAATTCATCTTCAATGGCTTAAGCAATAAGGCAAGGTAGAAGCATCAGAAAATACGTCTTTTCTATTGCAATGTGAAACTCCTTCAGACCCTGAAGTATTTTCTTTCAGTGCCAACCAATGTCAACACCAATGCCCATTTTCATAAGCATAGGGAGAGAAGCTAAAAGGAAGAGGAAGAATGAGCTAATAAAACAGAGCCTCATACTTTTTATTTTTGCAACTCTTGACCTGGTTGCTGATTGATAAAAAAAAAAGCAGATAAAATTCCTTGGAAAGATAGGACGGGAGAATGTTGTCTTCAATGCATCACAAAACAAAGATGAAAAATAATAAAATATAAGGAGCACAGAGAGCTCCTTAATGCATGGTGCTGTAAGGATAGAGACATTACAAAGGTCACATTATTTTAAATATGTTGATTGTCTATGAGCATGCAAATCAAGGAAAATAGTGTTTAAAAACAGCGTGCTTATTCACAAAAGAAATCAGTGCTTTAGCTAGGCAAGATCTATTCCTCTATTTTCCCCTAATCTCTAAAACTGTTCCCACAAGGAAGCTTAAAATAATACAGTTTTGATACCATTTTATATTTAATGGCACAGCAAAGTGGTGATTCCCCAACGACCTAATATAACAGCGACAAGGGAAGCAACACAACAACAATCACAGAATTTGGAAAGAAAACAACACTAAGAATTGACTGTAATCTTTGCTGTGCATTTTGCAAATGGGAAGTTGGCATCTTGAAGGAGTGCAGTATCCTGCTCCAGAAATGGATTAAATTGCTTGTATGCCCTGGGCAGTCTCATAATTTCAGGACAGCAAAATAAATCCATGAATAGTTTACTTGCATGCAATATATCGTTCCTATAATAACACACTGGAATCCAATTATCTCTATTATAATACAGATTTGGAGATGGTAAAAAAAAGATTATAGGCTTCAGGCACTGTGCCTGTTTTGGATAGTGGATAATCAGTGGTAGTTTTCAAATTATTTTACTACCGGTTCTATGGGCGTGGCTTGGTGGGCGTGGCAGGGGAAGGATACTGTAAAATCTCCAGTCAGAGGTGGGATTTGTCGGTTCTCCGAACTACTTAAAATTTCCGCTACTGGTTCTCCAGAACTGGTCAGAACCTGCTGAGTACCACCTTTGTAGATAATTCATTTGGTCCATTTCTAATTTTTTTTTTGCTAATTTTTCTAATTTGCTTACTTCTCTTTCTGATGCTTTGCAAGATGCCTCCAGGCACCAGGTGGGATACCTGGAGGAATAAAGAAAAGAACAATGGATTCCACCACAGTTTCCATCACTGTTCCTGCTCTGTCCTGAATTTTGCTGCTGCTAGTGTAAATCCAGAGGATTTGGTCTGTCTTCATGGGCATAAGTGCACCATCGTGCCTACCGTCCCTGTCCTATTGTCCCCAATTATTCATACCTATTTCCTGTATTCTTACTCATGTTTATACTTATGCCTATTATCTTGTAAGCAATTGACAAATAAATAAGTAAATAAATAATAAAGTAAACAAATAAATAAATCATACTAAAAAGGATCATTGCAAACCAGACAATCTGGAACTTTGTATTCTCTGGCACCAAGCTCTGAAAAACTAATTCATGTGTTCGTTTGTGTGCCTTGATGAGAATTTACACGCAGCAGACTTTGGCTGGGTGTTCTTCTATTTCTCCCATAAAACCAACTGCTAAACAAAATAGCCTTGCTCATTGCTGTCCTTCAGAAGGCTCCCAAAGAGGCCATCTGTCCTGTCTCCTGCACAGAGGTGGATTTATAGCTGTGCAGATGCAGACAGATAATTCCACAAAACATCCATAACAAAGTACCTTTATTGGTACATCAAGTATCTTCATAACTCACATTTATGATGAAGTTCTTCTATAATGACCAATCCTTTGTATATCAGCCTTGCGGGTAAAAGATGGTGATTTTCCTAACCCATCACGTATCGGTAAGCTGCTTATCAGTTCATGAGTCCAGGCAAAAATAGAGGGAAACCTCCCCCAACCCACCAAGGATCAATTCCATGACTAATCAGGATTACAGATGTGGTCACGTGACATGGACTACACTTCCCAGGATAACTTTAACTACATTTCCCATGATGCATTGCATTCCCTTAAGGGGACAGCTCATAATTCCTAAGTAACTATCCAATTCCCATAGACTGGCTGGGACAGCACACCATCTCTTGTAGACACCCATGGAAGCGACTTGCCGCACTTGCTTCTTAATGTGCAGAGATGCGCTTGCTTGCAGGGATCCAAGCAAACCTAGGCTGCTTCTTCACCCCCACCAACACAGCCGTAATGCTGACACAGACTAAAGCTGAGGCAGGGATGAGCAATGTCTCATTCTCCTGAAGATGATCAACTGCACATCCCAGCACCTTTGCTCTTGGCTTTGCTCCCGGGGCTGTTGTGAGTTGTGATTCACTGTATTTGGCCTACACAAATCTCTCTTCATGCTTTGGAATCAATAATAAATAGCATTAAAACTGCCAGGGGGAGTTCAGGTGGGATTTGGACCAAATCTTGGGAAAGATAGATTGAACATTCAAAATGAATACAACCACTTTCTCCAAACTGCAACCCTTCCCTCCCAGGATACTGTGATTGCCAACTCCATACATTCAAATCAGGGCAGAAGGAAGACAATTTATGTATTTGTTTGTTTGTTTGTCTGTCTGTCAAACATGAACAAGATAACAAGTATAAATACAAACATAAACAAGACCAAAGGAAGTAAATACAGATAAATGGGGACAGTAAGACAAGGACGGTAAGCACACTGGTGCTCTTGTGCACGCCTCCTTTAAGGACCTCTTAGGAATGGAGTGAGGTCCAGGGTAGACAGTTTTAGGTTGAAGCTGTGAGGGGCTGAGGCTGTAACAACGGAGTTGGGTAGGGCATTCCAGGCGTTGACCACTCTGTTGCTTGAAATTGTATTTTCTGCAATTGAGTTTGGAGCGGTTTACCTTGAGCTTGTATCGGTTGTTTGTCCACGTATTATTGTGATTGAGGCTGAAGAAGTCGTTGGCAGGCAAGATGTTACAGCAGACAAGATTGTGTACTATGCCTAGATTGGATTGCAGGCGGCAGAGTTCCAGGTTGTCCAGGCCCGAAATTTCAAGCCTAGAGGCATAGGGAATTCTGTTATGAGTGGAGGAGTGGAGAACTTTTCTCGAGAAATACCTCTGATCAGGGGAATGATTGATACTTGAACTCAGCATTTCTATACTGTCATGCCCCTGTTGGAATCTGATTCAGAGGGGGAGGTTGAGCAGTTGACAGGGAGTGGGAGTGTGGCTCCGATGGCTGTGGAAGAAACTGGGGAAGGGCACAGTCTGGCTGGGCCTTCAGAGGAAGATCCAGGGCCACCCCCTCTTCATCTTAGGGCACGCAGTGAGGAACGGAGAAGGGAACAATGTGAGTTATGTGGGTTACGGGGGAGGAAAGGGCCCTGATCCCCTTCATTAGCTGCAGCTGGGAAAACTATTTAAAAAGGCAAACTACTCACAGCAAAGTTGCTGGAAGCAAAGCTGTTTGTCGAGGTTTATCTGGGTTCTGGCGTCTTCCTAACTGTGTGTGTTTCGTTATCTTTTGGAAGTCTGCAATTCCTTATCCTGCCTTGTCTCGTTAATTGCTGCAGTCTGGTTTGTGTGGGTTTTTATTTATAATTTAGATGTACTTTGGGTTCGGACAGAATTTCTTCCCTTTAAAAAACTGTTCTTGGGAGAGTTTTTTTCTCCAGCCGATGATAACTGGACATTGGGGGCCAAGTTGGAGGTATTAAAGGGACTTTACCTACTTTTGTGACTTTGTTGCTTTTGTGCCACACCCCTTTGGGTCATCACATATGCTTTGCATAAGAGTGCTTTCCCTGACATGGAGCAGTGAGGTGGACATGTATGTACAGTACATGGACATGTAGGTGCTTATCCCTCAAAGAAACTTGGAGCAGATTATGCTGCTGAGCTGTGCCCTCCCAACAGATGTCTATAACCTCTCAGGCTCTCTATGAACATCCCAAGGCGCCCACCTGGGCACCTGCTGGAAACATAGTTCCCGCACCACAGAACTTGGGCAATGGCTCCCACTTAGTGTATGTGATGATCTTGTGAAGATTAGTTGGGATCTGTAGGGTTAAACATGACACCAGCTGACTCCAAAATGCATTTTTGCTTAAAGAAATATGAGCGAACTTTGCCTGGTAAGAACATCATGCTTTTATGTGGTAAATAATTGATGATCACGGAGGCTGTTCAGGGCATCGCGGAGGTGATGGATCGTTTCTTCCCATACAGCCTTTACATAATTTGGTGTGTACGTCTTGTTCATGCAGATAATGTATGTATCAGAAGTGGGTAGTATTTTTGCCTTTCCTCCTCTCCCCTTCTATTTTCTTCTTGCAGAAGATACAATTTCTCTTAAAGTTGGAGCTGGTTTATATTAGATTAGAGGTAGAAAGACTGCATGGCTTGGAGTTCGTGATGGAAGATCACCAGCTGCAATTTATTGCTGAGGGTATGTGCAACATTTGAAGGCCACAGAAGAAGACCTGTGACATTATGGCTCTAAAGTTTCTCCATCTTCCTCTGAATCATCCAATCTACCTCCTCTACAAACTGCAACCTTGAAATTCGGTGGTTTTGTTGCTGAACCTGGGGAGAATGATTCTGGTAAGGGCCACTGCCTATGATCTGCAAGTTGGCCGTTCAGTTCTACCACAGAGCTTGTATTTACATTTTCTCTTGACCTGATTTCATTAAAACGTGCCACCTACAATTTGAAAGGCATTTACAGTAGTTGGATATAGTAAGTGCAATTAATTATTTTATACACTCTGTGGGGAAAACAATCTTTGCTGGTAAGCATATGCTTGACCAGAAACTGTATCCTATTCCTAAATGAACAGAATTTGCAATAGAATAGAGCTGGAAGGGACCTTGGAGGTCTTCTAGTCCAGCCCCCTGCTCAAGCAGGACAACCTATACCATTTCAGACAGGTATTCTTCTTAAAAACCTCCAGTGGTGAAGCATCCACGATTTCTGGAGGCAAGCAGTTCCACTGGTTAATTGTTCTCACTGTTAGGAAGTTTCTCCTTAATTCAAGATTGCTTCTCTCCTTCAGAGGTTGGTATTCAGCAGGTTCTGACCAGTTCTGGAGAATCAGTAGCGGACATTTTAAGTTGTTCAGAGAACCAGCAAATGCCACCTCTGATTGGCCCCGCCCCCATCTATTCTCTGCTTCCCATCGAGTCCAGCTGATTGTTTGGGTCTTCTTTGGTTGCCCTGCACAGGAGAATGGAGCTGGAAAGCAGGTTAGTAGGGTGGGGGAGGGAATGGAGATTTTGCAGTATCCTTCCCCTGCCACACCCATCAAGCCACGCCCACAGAACTGGTAGTAAAATTTTTGGAATTCCACCACTGCTCTCTTTGATTAATTTCCATCCATTGTTTCTTGTCTTCTGGCGCTTTGGAGAATAATTTGACCCCCTTCTCTTTGTGGCAGCCCCTTAAAATATTGCCATGACAGACAGAAAACAACAGAATTCAAGTCTGATGCCTTTGGCTCTTTCTACAGTGGTCATAGTGAATGTCAGAATTTTAATTTGGGATCCCACTTAGGCAATGAAGAGGGTTCTGGCCAGGGGTGGGATTCAAATTTTTAACAACCGGTTCTGTGGGTGTGGCTTAGATGGTGGGCATGGTTTGGTGGTCATGTGATTGGGTGGACATGTCTTGGTGGTCATGTTATTGGCTGGGTGTGGCCAACTCAATATCACTCACATCGAGGCATGCATCTCTTCGACTGGCCTCTCATGACTGTGGGGATGCTGCAAGAGTCGTAAGTGTGAAAAATGGTCATAAGTCACTTTTTTTCAGTGCCACTGTAACTTTGAATGGTCACTCCACACAAGCAAAGTACTAGCAAAGGAGGGGGAAAAACTCCAGAGAAGTCTAGTCCTGCCAAGAATGTAATAAAGATTAACGGAGAGGCAGTTTCTGTAAGCAACACCAGAATGTTTCCTTCCTGCCTTCCTTACAGGATTAGGGCAGTAATTTCTTCTAACAACCGGTTCTCCAAACTGCTTAGAATGTTAACAACCAGTTCTAGCGAATAGGTGCAAACTGGTAGAATCCCACCCCTGGTTCTGGCTTGGATCCATCCACCAGTCCATCTCTCGTCTATTCCTAGACAGGAAGTTCAAAAACTTTCCTGTTGCATGAGCAACAGTGGTTCCTTGGCTCCAGGCACTTTTCTTCTGGCCAGTTTCATATATTATGAATGTGGCTTATTTTGTTTTGGACTAGACTGGTGTGATCGTGATGGCACTGCACATTATGACAGTTGCATCTTTTGTGCAATGCCATGACAAGACGCGTCTTGCCCTTGGTAGATCCTCTTATTTTCTTCATATTTACCTCATGTTAAATCTCCATGGTCTGTTTCAATAGGCTGCCTCCCAACTACTTCTCCGTTCTATGGAGATTCTCAGTCATCCATGTGATGGTTGTCCTAAAGGGGCTTTTTCAAGAGGCAGCTGGACTTCGTTTTTCCTTGAAGATGTTGAAGAAGGCTCCACACCCTTTTGCACTACTCAGGTGACCCTGGAAGGGCACTGATAAACCTTCCAGTGACTCCCTGAAAGAGTGCTAATGACCAGAGGTCTGCAAGGAATATCAATCCTCCCATCTTCCACCATTTCAGTCAGAACTGAAGAAGTTTTTTAAATGAGAAGTGAAACGTCTTCAACGAGAAACAAAGTCCATTAATTTCTCCATTCTATGCTGGAGTTCAATCACATCCCCTCCCCCCATCTCAGATAACAGATAATCAGAGTTGGAAGGGACCTTATAGGTCATCTAGTCCAACCCCCCCGCCCAAGTGGGAGACCCTATACCATTTCTGACAAATGGCAGTCCAGTCTCTTCTTGAAAGCCTCTAATGATGGCGCTCCCACAACTTCTGAAGACAAGCTGTTCCATTGGGTTGATTGTTCTCACTGTCAGAAAGTTTCTCCTTATTTCCAGGTTAAATCTCTCCTTGCTCAGTCCATCCATTATTCCTTGTCTGGCCTTCAGGTGCTTTAGAAAATAGCTTGACCCCTTCCTCCTCTCTGTGGCAACCCCTCAAATATTGGAAGGCTGCTATCATGTCTCCCTTGATCCTTCTGTTTACTAGAGTAGCCAAGCCCAATTCCTGCAACCGTTCTTTGTATGTTTTAGTCTCCAGTCCCCTAATCATCCTGGTTGCTCTTCTCTGTACTTTTTCTAGAGTCTCAACATCTTTTTTATAATGTGGTGACCAAAACTGGATGCAGTACTCTATATCTTACTAAGGCTTTATAGAGTGGTATTAGTACTTCCCTTGATCTCAGTTGTATCCCTCTGTTAATACAATTTAGGATTGCATTAGCTTTTTTGACTGCTGCTGCACATGGCTAGTTGGTTGTACACTAAGACTCCAAGATCCCTCTCACAGTTGCTGCTATTGACCTTGGTTTCACCCAGTCTATATGTGTATTTTTGGTTTTTCTTGCCTAACTGTAGGACTTTACTTTTCTCTACACTGAATTTCATTTTGTTAGATATGGCCCAGTGTTCTAGTCTGTCAAGATCCATCTGGATCTTGAGCTTATCTTCTTGGGTGTTAGCTATTCCTGCCAGCTTAGTATCATCTGCCAATTTGGTAAGTTCCCCTTCTATTCCCTCATCTAAGTCATTAATGAAGATATTGAAGAGTACTGGGCCAAAGCGGAACCTTGTGGCACCCCACTGCTTACTTCCCTTCATGTAGACTTAGACCCATTAAGGACTATTCGTTGAGTACAGCCAGTTGCGAGTCCATCTAGTGGTGATGCTATCTATTCCACTCTTTTCTAGCTTACTAAGAAGTGGGTTGCTTACTAGAGAGCTCTCCAGACAGCTTTGTGTCTGGAAATATCATGTTTTGCACGATTCTAGAGCAAACCTTCTGCAGTCAAGACAGAAATAGAGCAGGTCAATTCTGCCCGGTACAAATGAGGCATGAAATTACATAAAAGCACAGGAGCTTCTGGCTGTGAGGAAGCCCTATAAACTCAACAGACCTGGCCATCGTTAAATTTAGAACTGAAAGTTAGGCAGGCCAGGTGTGCCTCAGGGAAATATATGAAGGAACTTAAGAAGGCTGCTGCTGGCAAAGCATCAGAAGATGAGGAGAGAAAGGAATTGTTGGATATTTTTAGAGAGCTGCTTTTGCTTAGGCGGTTCCAATTTCCATGCATCTCTGTGATTCTGAGTCACAAGTTTTGAATGAAACATCATTTTTTTTCCTGGCATACATCCTAATACACACCCACACACCTTCACTTATTGAGTTGCTCACATCTACAAGGTTTTTTCCACTGTCCAGCAAGCAGACACAGCTTCTCCTAAGAAATGGACATCAAAAATGGGGATTCAGTGGATGAGATGACAATCAGAATAAAAATGTATGGAGAAAGCATTTTATGGGTTTAGAGCCTAAACAGCCAGTATTCCCTTCCATTGCAGATACAGGGGATCTTTTAGAATTGATAAAATCTGCCAAAATCTCAAAGAGATGGTTGAGTTTCTATCCTAGGGGTCTTAAGATATATTTTTTCCCCAAAAGGAATATTGAAAGTTTCGATTTCTTAGCTGGATTTCTTAGTTGGATAAAATCTACAGGCCCAGTTGAAAATTCAATTAAGAAAATTGAATATTTCAACTTTCCAACAAATTAATGCAGCAATCTTTATTATTTGATTTCAGAGCAATTTAGGGAAATATTGTATTGTACAGGAGAACATTGTTCTGTTTTTTTATTTAAAATAGTCCAGAAGAAGATTTTTAAAAAAATGCTTCATCTTTGATGGAATGGATAAATATTAGTGGTCATCTGATCATTTGGGTTTCTTTAACATTTGGGGGCTGGGGTTTGGATGAGGGCCCACTTGGGATTTGAGGAGCATACTTGTAAACTAGTTTGCCACTCATGGTGGTGAATCACAGACCATTCAGTGGAAGGTGAACTACATACCAGGGGTCGCCAACCTTTTGGACCTCAGGGACCACCAAATTCATAATTTTAAATCCCGCGGACCATAGATCCTGGGAAAATCCCAAAAAGAGTCCGCAGGAAAATTCCCCACCCCATTTTTCTACCAATCAATCATTCTTTATTTGGGCTCATAGGATATCGTCCCCAGCTCTGTTCTCAGGGAGAAAGAGAGAAAGAGAGAGAGAGAAAGAGAGAGACTTTTGGCTTCATGCAAAGAAAGCAGCAGAAGCAGCAGAAATCTTTCTTTCTCTCCCCCAAACTCTACCAGAAATGACTCTTTGCCAGCGCAGCCTCTTGGAGCAAGATGCCTTGTGGGGTCCCAAAGACTCATTTCTGGCGGAGTTCAGGGGAGAGAAAGAAAGACTTTTGCTGCTTTCCTTGCATGCAGCCAAAAGCAGAAAAAGAAAGAAGTGGAAAGAAGCAGCCCAGTGGCCAGGCCAGGTGCGTGGGGCAAGTGGGGCCAATCCCCCTCTCTGCCCTTTCCCTCTTCCCCTCACTACCTTGTGTTGTTCACAATGCAAGTGACTCAATCCTTTTGTTCCCTCGGACCTGGATTAATCGCTTTGGGGTGCTTTGGGGGTGATATTTCTCTGCGGACCACCAAAATTTTCTCGCAGACCACCAGTGGTCCCCGGCCCACTGGTTGGCGATCACTGCTACAGAGGTTGCCTCTGCCCACACAGTTGTCTCTTTTTCTCTCTTTTTTCCTTTTTCAGTGAGAGGTGCAACCTTCCAAACCAAGCATGAAGCAGCTGCCGCTATGCCGCATTTCCTTACGTAAGAATTTCCCCAGGAATCTGATGGAAATATAACTGCTTGGAGCCGGTGCTTCCCTCCGCAGCAGGGAACGTCTTCCTGTTTGCACGTTGATTCATTCAAGAGAATCTAAAACAAATCAAAACGTCAGAGGCGATAGGGAGCCTGGAAGATGTTATGGTCTATAGGCAGCTTTGTACTTTCACGCCTGCCTTTTTCCAGGCAGTGGCATTGTGTTATAACGCACCTCAGAGATTGGGGGAGTGTATGTGTGAGGCTGCTGGTGGTTTCTAAAGGGGATTCTCTTCTCACTTTTTTTTTTCAGGCAGATGATATGCTTCTTCTTCTTCTTCTTCTTCTTCTTCTTCTTCTTCTTCTTCTTCTTCTTCTTCTTCTTCTTCTTCTTCTTCTTCTTCTTCTTCTTCTTCTTCTTCTCCTCCTCCTCCTCCTCCTCCTCCTCCTCCTCCTCCTCCTCCTCCTCCTCCTTCTTCTTCTTCTTCTTCTTCGTCTCACCTTGCTGAGAAAAAGCTCAGGATTTTCAAGAAGAAAATCTCTGCACCCTCCTCTTGATTCCTTTCTGCACACAAAGCTGCAGCAGCCATTTCCAAATGCTTGGCTTCAGGGACCCGCTCCTCAACTTTCAGGAAAAGGCAGTGAAGGCAAAGGATGCAGAATCCCCCTCCCCATCAGGCTTCCTATGGGCACCTCTTACCCCGCTGGCCATAGACATAGCTCAGGTATGAGAAATGGTTCTCCTAACCTGCTCTGAGGACTCAGCATTGATCCCAGATCCCAGCAGTGGCAAACAGTGGCCCAAGTAGATGACCTGCCCAGGCCTTTTGAGCATCCCAGCACCCCCTTTTTTCCATCTTGGAAGGTACTTGGGAGGTACTAATACTCCTCTATAAAGCCTTAGTAAGACCACACTTAAAGTACTGCATCCAGTTTTGGTCACCACACTATAAAAAAGATGCTAGAAAGAGTACAAAGAGCAACCAGGGTGATGAGGGGACTGGAGACTAAAACATACGATGAACGGTTGCAGGAACTGGGCATGGCTAGTCTAGTGAAGAGAAGGACCAGGGGAGACAGGATAGCAGCCTTCCAATATTTGAGGGGCTGCCACAGAGAGGAGGAAGGGGTCAAGCTATTCTCCAAAGCACCCAAAGGCCAGACAAGGAATAATGGATGGAAACTGAACAAGGAGAGGTTTAACCTGGAAGTAAGGAGAAACTTTCTGAAGTGAAAACAATCAACCAATGGAACAGAAGTTGCCTTCGGAAGTTGTGGGAGCTTCATCACTGGAGGCTTTCAAGAAGAGCCTCAACTGCCATCTGTCAGAAATGGTGTAGGGTTTGCTCAGGCAGGGGTTTGAACTAGATGACCTACAAGGCCCTTCTGTTTAAGGAGGGTGTGAAAATATCTACAGACCCCTCACATCCTGGACATAAACTGTTTCAACTCCTACCCTCAAAACGATGCTATAGAGCACTGCACACCAGAACAACTAGACACAAGAACAGTTTTTCCCCGAATGCCATCACTCTGCTAAACAAATAATTTCCTCAACACTGTCCAACTATTTACTAAGACTGAATTACTATCACTATTAATCTTCTCATCACTCCTTATCACCCATCCCCTCCCACTTGTGACTATATGACTGTAATTTGTCACTTGTATCCTTATGATTTATATTGATTTTTTCCTAGTATGATTTGATTGCTTATTGTACCCTATGACTATCATTAAGTGTTGTACTTGATGATTCTTGACTCTTGACGAATGTATCTTTTCTTTTATATACATGGAGATCTTATGCACCAAAGACAAATTCCTTGTGTGTCCAATCTCACTTGACCAATAAAGAATTCTATTCTATTCTATTCTATTCTATTCTATTCTATTCTATTCTATTCTATTCTATTCTATTCTATTCTATTCTATTCTACTCTACTCTACGCTACACTATTCTGTTCTTTATTCTATTCTATTCTATTCTGTTCTGTTCTGTTCTGTTCTCCTATTCTATTCTATTCTATTCTATTCTATTCTATTCTATTCTACACTATACTACCCTACGCTATGCTATTCTGTTCTCTATTCTATTCTGTTCTGTTCTCTATTCTATTCTATTCTATGCTATGCTACGCTATGCTATGCTATTCTGTTCCCAATTCTATTCTGTTCTGCTCTGCTCTATTCTATTCTATTCTATTCTATTCTACGCTATGCTACCCTACGCTATGCTATTCTGTTCTCTATTCTATTCTATTCTATTCTGTTCTGTTCTGTTCTGTTCTGTTCTCTATTCTGTTCTGTTCTATTCTAATCTTTCCATGACAAGGTCTCTACAAAAGGTCATTTCCCCCTCGCCCATCATTGTCACCACTATTATTTGTTCCTCCTCCCCTACTTCTTTTCCTCTTCACATAGTGTAAATTCTCACAAAAAAATGTACTCAGAATTCCAGGATTGAGGACATTCCATGACACCCCTGGAAGAAGCAGAGGTTGGGATCACCAGATGTAGCCTTGGATTCTGGAGAAAATCAAGTGCACACAAAGGGTGAGCGTGATCGATACCAACCGTGGCTTGCAAGTTTAACAGTAAATCTCCAAGACTCACCAGAAATGATCCCTGAACTTCCCAACACCAAGGAAGAGGTACGCCTTTGATCAAGTTGAGCAATTATTTAATTTTTTCCTATTACAAATGTCTTTTTTGCTAAAGATGGAAATCTTCATTTGCTTTAGAGAAAATTGTGTTCCTTAGAAAAGTGTGTGGTTCTTTCACCAGGTGGTACAAATATAATGAGCCTCTGGGGCCAAAGAGACCCGGTGAGCTACGGACAAACAAATTCCACTTCTGTTTCACTGCCATTCATAGCAGTTTGCAGCCTCTTGTTTCCATTTCTGTCAGTCTTTTGACACCCACCAACGAGAAGTCCTGGATTACGATGACATCACTGTGCCTCACAACCCTACAGGTTAGCTCAGCACAGCTTCCAAAGGAAACCAAGTCAGTTCTTTGTTCTCTATGAAGTTGGCATGGTGTATGTGTGTGTGTGAGAGAGAGAGAGAAAGAGAGAGAGGGGTGAATGGCCTTGTGACTTCATCCCGCTCTCACGAAAGCACTGCACTACAGAGCAGTGAAGAAATAGACAACTGGAGCAAAGCAACTGCTTGATCCTCATCCATGGCAGCTCCTCGGGCTAAGTCTGCCCCCTTAGTGGTTCTGGACAAGGCCAGGCCCAGTTGTGCTGCAGAGGAAATGGCAATGACTCTGAGAAGGGGCCCAAGCAGCAGCCAAGACTGATGCCCATGTTTACATCTGTCCTATATTCTATAGAAAAAAAAGAGGGAAGGAAAGGAGAGGAAAACTAGAGACAGGCCTTTGATGCAAAGAACATCTTGCTCTGCTGCATGGCCTCCTTGCCCCAAGGTCCTTGCCCCTCTAACAGTTGCCAAAGCTTACTGTTTCTGGGTGCCCCACTGATGCCACTCCAAACTAGCTGCCTTGAGAGCAGTAGACACTTCCCTACCTCCCCCAGAACAAAGACAGCTGTTCTTGGAAGAAGGAACAAGTGAGGACGGTTAAGAAGGAAACAAACACATTGGGTTGAAAGTAAAAACTCTTCTCAGCATCGTGGCTGAGCTCTACAGACCTTGATTTGATTTATTTGCATCATGCCTTTATTATTTTTTAGAAGTAACTGAAGGCAGTGAACATATCCAATGGACCTTCCTCCTCTTACTTTCCCCACAACAACCTTGTGAAATGGGTAGGCCTGAGAACTTCACCCATCTTTTCAGACTCTTTCCAAGCAGGGGTGGGGGCTGCAACCCAACTTCTGGGTTACTCAGAGGGACTTGTGGTCCAACCTATCAGGACAACCTAGCCTGAAAAAGCTTTGAGTTGTCCAACTCATGGGAATCAATCATTTGAACATACAGGGTTTTAATATCATCATTTTCCTCTTTTCTTTTCTTTTTTCTTTCAGGAGACACAAATTAACTTCTGGCAGATTTTTTTCTACAGAAACGATTAGCAGCATCTTGCAGCCTCACCCGCTTCAGAGTCAGCCATATAAACCCTCTGTCCACTGTGCTCACCCTCACCTTCCCAGTAACTCTGGCATGAAGATGTCCTAGTAACCATGTGTAGAGGACACGTCCTCACGACCTCAGCTCTAACCCACTTCAGAGCGGGTTTACTCTTCAGTTTGGCTTTTCCGTTCCCCGCCTTCAGTACCTTAGTGGCGGACAGCGGCCGGCCTCTGCTCGGGGGCCTTCGGAGGCCGTTCAAGCCGGTTTGGGCACCGCAACCTCGGAACTCCCGGGGGCACCTGCTCACCTATAGTCCCATTTATTTTATTTTATTTATTTATTTATTAAGTCAATTAGTTATGAATACATGGATACATATAAGAAAAATAATATATTCCCAGCCTGGGAACCGCTCTCGCTGCTGTCCTCCCGAAGGAGCCTGGCACTCGGTGGTTGCTGCTGGTGCCCACCAGAGATTTCCGGCCTTCTTTCGGAGGAGGGGTTGCCCTTTCTCGGCTCCGGGGGGCGCTGCAGCGGTGCCAACCACAGCGTGTGTGTGTGTGTGGAGCGCGGACGGGGCGCGGCCCTCCTTGCTGGCGCAGTGCCGCCTCCGTCCCTCCGCCGCCGCGGCTCGCCTGGCCCTCCCTTCCCCGCGAGGCCCGGCCGGAGCCCAAGGAGGACGGGCAAGACCCGGCCCCCCGCCAGATGCCCGAAGCGGGCGGCACTGGCGGGCGCCCTCTCCGCCGCTGCGACTCCGCGGGCTCCTGGGCGGGAGAGGCCGGCCGGGGCGGCGGGAGGCTGGCGTGGCGCCCCCCCAGCGGCTGGGAGGACGCGGAGCATGTGCAGAGCCGGCCGAGGACCGGGCCGCCGGTGGGCGAGCTGGCCGAACGCCGCGTGAAAGCCTCGCTCTGCCGGGGCCGGCCATGCCTCTGGCTGGGCTGCCGGCGCGGAGAGGGAGCCGGAGAGGCGGCGGCAGCGGCGGCGGCCGCCCGCGCTGAGCCCGCGCCCATGTTCTCCTGCTTCTGCTTCAGCGTCCAGCCCCAGAGCTTCGGCAGCGCCGCGCTGCCCGAGTAAGTGCCGCGGCCGGGCGAAGCGGGGGCGCTCGGGGAGGCAGGGGCGAGGGGCGGCGGAGAGCGGCCTTGCTCGGTTGGCGAGGAGCCTGGTGGGCAGGCCGGGAGAGATGCAGAGTCTCCGGGGACGGAAGTGGGTCGGCCCTGGCTACGGAGGGAGCCAGGAGCGGAGCTGGAGGAGATAGATTGCCTCTGGGGGACCCAGAGCGGAGCTGGAGGAGAGGGCGGGCAGATCTGGGCAGGCTCTGGCTGCTGGACCGGAGGAGCTCGGGGTGGCGGGGTGGAGGGAAGGAAGAAACGATTAATTGGGAGGGACGTTGGCCGTCGTAACTCAGGACGGCTCCCTTAAGGTACAGTTTCCTGACCCGAGAAGAATCGGGGGGGGGGGGGGGGGAAGGGAAGAGGAGGTGGGCTGGGCAATGGTTGCTGTCCAGGGTCCCTCCGAAGCCGAAGGGCGGGCGTCTCTGTCTATCAGCTGTCCAGGTGGGCTCCGGTAATGTTGCAGGAGCCTGAAAAAGAGGACGGGGGGATGGGAGATGCTGAGGAAGAAACGCATTTGGTCCTTTTTTGGTACTAGAAGAGCAAAGAAGAGGAAAAAATGGTTTCCTAGAGGATCAAATGGGCTGCCTCCTTTTCACTGCTCAGCATTTGCATAGAGGAATCTGGAAGACGGGGGGGTCTCATCAGTCAAGCCACCCGTGGCCCACCTGCAGCTGAAGCCCTGCCCGTATCCCAATTGAACAACCTCTGTGTCCAGAGGCAGCCTCTCACATAATGACACGTGTGTTGGGCTCAGGTGGCTCTGGCCAGGCCCAAGAGAGGGGGTGGGGCAAGAGGACCCCAAAGGGCAGGGCAGGCCTTGGGCTGGATTGCCGCCCAATCCTCCCCTCTCCAGCTTCGAGATCTCCCTGGTCTTCTTACCTGGTCTTTTCCACCGCAGGGTCAAATTAGGAACATTGATGTGAAAAGGAAGCAATTAATTTTCCTTTCTGAATATGGAGCTAGTGTGAAAGCCGCTTTCCAGAAATCCCAAGAAGCTCCCCTGTTGATGTTCTCAGAAAGCAGGGCAAGGCAGGTGGCAGTGAAAAGAGGAGAAGGAGGAGGAGGAGGAGGAGGAGGAAGAGGAGGAGGAGGAGGAGGAGGAGGAGGAGGAGGAGGAGGAAGAAGAAGAAGAAGAAGAAGAAGAAGAAGAAGAAGAAGAAGAGAAGAAGAAGAAGAAGAAGAAGAAGAAGAAGAAGAAGAAGAAGAAGAAGAAGAAGAAGAAGAAGAAGAAGAAGAAGAAGAAGAAGAAGAAGAAGAAGAAGAAAGGAAGAACCTTGGGGCTGCCTAAGGGTATCAACTGTGGTTACTGAATACAACACCCAGGTTTAGTGGCAGCCTCTCTGAAGCATTGTCCTTGGTTGGTTAATGCCTCATTCCCCATCTTGGCTCCTGGGCGACGCTCTCAGTTGCCTTTCCTTAAACGTCTGTCAAAGCTTTTCACATGCTGACGAAGAAGAATAAACCCAAGAGATTTCTGCACAAGCTTTGGACTTGAACTCTTATCAACTTTCCCGTTTTCTTTCACAATTCATTTTTGAATTTGTTGTGGAAGGAGTTGGAAAGCTGAAGCGTTTCCTTTGAACATCTTGTTCCTACCTTCCTGCCTTGCTCCAAGATGCTATTGATCCCAACATGGGAATGTTGTATTTTCAAGTGCCCCAAATATAGAAATCTTGATTTTGGGTTGGGTGTGTGCTTGTTTAATTAATCTTGGAATAGCACAGGGAAAGAGTTAATCTCCCCACTATGGCCTTAGATAAAACACCTTAGATGTTTTATGCCTTTGTCTCTCCTGGGGGACCTTTTTATAATTTAGAAACTTCCCTCTAGTGCACACAACAGCTGCCCACCCAGCATTTTGTCAGGCTCATGGCAGGTGAGGGAAACTTTAAATTCAGTTCATTACCAAAAAAAACCCCCACAAAGCACCCCATATTACAAGCTGAGTTGGACTTAAGTCTCTCTGTGGAGGCAAAGGAACTCAAGACTAATGATGCATTTGACCCCTCCTTCAAGCTCAGCTTGGTCTCTCCTATGGAAGCTTTTGATATAGCTTTTGATATATATATATGGATCTTTCGTTGTATCGTTGTACAACCAAACCCCCACCAGAACAGAACACACCCCCAGCCAATCAGAACACAGCCAACCCCCCACCCAATCAGAACACAGCCAAGCCCCCACCCAATCAAGTCACACCCCCACTAGTAGTTAAAAGGAAGAAGCAGCTGCAAGCTCACATTACACATTAGCACAAGGCTGAAGACACAAACCTGAAGATGATGAATGAGACTTCATCGAAACATCGCCTAGATATTTCCAATTCTTATATATATATAACAAACTCTGAGAATCTTAGAGTGCTTATATCTAAATCTGAGGACTTCCTATGCTTGATTAGGCAGAACTATGGAATAAAGACACACAAAGTCCTGTGAATCAAATTTTGATGATTTCTCTTGAGAGCTCCAGAATCCTCTGCAGTTAAAATCCCTTTCTTCAGATTTATTATAATCCACATGTCACACTCATTTTCTCCTTATTGAAGAGGGAGGGGGTTTGAGCCACGATGGCTCTGGCCAGGCCATATCCCCCAAAACAGTTTTTACATAACTTCAACATCTTTTAAAATCTATTCTAACAAATAATTCAGAATTGAATCTACAAATCGTACAAGATGCTACACCCCTCTTAAAACTTCATCACACTAATAGAAGTTATGTAAAATTGTATTGGGGGAATATAATCATATTATATAAAACATATTGCCACTTTTGGTAGCTACACCCAATTAGTTCTTTATTTCGGTTGAGGAAAGTAGAAATGCTTTCGAGGAAATTGGAAATGTTAGGCAACAGTCCTTTTAGTGATTCATTTTTGCTTCTAAGCCAAAAGGGGGATGGTGAATGGAAGTGGCGAGCTCACAACTTTATTTAGGACCCATGAAGCCAATGAGTTTCTGAGGAAAAGCAAGGGTTGTAGAAAGGCTTATGATTCCATTTTCATAAGAAGGATTTAAAAATCGCAAGAAAGGCGTCAGTCTCTTGGTACTGCTTAAAAATTTGTGAAAAACTGAAAACTGAACTGTCGGCCAAGGTCTAATTCATAGCTTCTATTATATTAAAATTTAAACACTTCTGGAATCTGGGACATATCAAGAACAGCATTCGGGAGATATTTTTATCCCTGATGTTTTAGTTTTTAATGAAGGGGAAAAAAAATCAGATTTGTGGCAGGATCAAAGGACATAGCTATTTTGAGCCTAAGGCTACATCGTTAATAAGCCCATCTTTGGGACTTGCATGGGAAGCCCAATTAAACAGGTAAGAACTACAACATGCCTGCTTTTATAGGAGCCTGTAGACTCCTGTATAATGCAGACTGATATATTTCACCATCCCAACTCAGAGGGATTTGTTACTGAAGTGGGACAGATGCATAATGCATTTCCAATTTACTTTGACCAAAATAGAATCTTCAACTCTTTGATCAAGACTAAGCAGACTTTGACTTGGCCAAGAGGCTGTACATAAAATAAAAATAGTTGACTGGGCTGGGAAACTGATTTATAGCAACATTTTTTACAGAGTTAGAGGAAGAAGAGGTAGAGGCTGGAATTCCTCACCTGATAGATGCTTGGAAATTTCAGGGGGTGCAAAACCATCTTTAATGGGTCCATGAAGTTCTAACCCTAGATCGAATCTCAGGAATAAACCCTTCCACAAAGAAGAAGGTGAGGACAGACAGTGGACTAAACTGTGCCCAGAGTCCCATCATGGGTGTGTGTGATACACACCATGAAGTATAACGAAGAATGGAGAACATGAGAACAAATGTTCTTTTTGGAGACTGAGAACTCTGGGAAACATTTTAAACCCCAGAAACAGGAGGAGGAGGGGATTCTTGTGGTTCAACGGCAGCCAGTGCAGACGGCAGCAGAATTGGACAGCGGAATTGGACCAGTCCAGGAGTCTGGAGAGGACGTGTCCGATGCAGAGAGGGGGGCAGGACTATCTGGGAGTGGGGTTCTGCCTTCGGAGCCTTTGGAGTCTGGCAGCAGCAAGATAGAGGACTCAAGGGAGCCTGTTCCCAGTGCGCGTGTGCACAGAGCTGCTAGAAGGCAAGGGCAGCTGAAACAAAAGGGGCAAGTTGGGAGTAAGGCTGGGAGGTGATTGCCTCTCCCATTAGGTATAAAAGTCAGGCCAAGATGACGACACCTTTGCAGGAAGCAAAGCAGTTTGATCGGTTCATAGTCATCCTTGAAGCTCTGTGTACTTCGGTTGATTTCTTTTCTAGTTCATTTGATACTTCTGCTTTTGGTAGCACTTCACAGAACTGAAAGGTGTGTGCTTATCTTGAGGGACTGTTTGAGATTAATTCCAGCTGAGAATGAAAACAACGTTGCAATAAAATAAGTCTTGTTTTTAAAATAAGTTTGTGCGTGATTACGGTTTACGAAGCCTGGGTCAGAACAGGGATAGAAACAAGGAAAGGAAGTTCTTTTTGCATTGAGCTCAAGATCTAAAAATATAGCTAGAATAGCCCTCAGAGTTAAAACCCATAAACAGCTAAGTAAAAATCTACACATAACCAGATATTAGTTTTCTGCCCCCCTCAAAACCCCCTGTAACCATGGAAACAAAATAAGTGTGGGCATCAGTAAAATATGAGCTCAATATGAGAATAAATTCAACAATTCAAAAATTCAACAATTAAAAGCAGGCTGTTATGGGCATTAAAAGGTACAATGGAAGTTTGAAGAAAGCAATCTAGTGCAGCTGAGATTAACCATACGATCTCTAATAAAAGCTAAGCCCAAACTTCTGATGCTCATGGCAATGAAGTAGAACTTGACAACATTCCCAGAAATTTTCAAGGAAAAGCCCCTTAGGAATTCTCAGAACCGGCAACGTGGTTTAGGTATTGACGTGTTGGAGGTGGGATTTACATTGAAGTTGGTCCTGACAGTGAGGACGATCAACCAGTGGAATGACTTCCTCCAGATGTTGTAGGTGCTCCATCACTGAAGCATCTTTTAAAAAGAGAGTGGACAGTCATTTGTCTGGAATGGCATAGGGTTCCTTGCATGGGATGGGGTTGGACTAGGACAGGGGTTGCAACCTTTTGGACCTCAGGGATCACCAAACTCATAATTTTAAACCTCATGGACCATTGATATGAATTTTGACTGATGGTGGCTTGCTGATGGTGGCTTGCAGAAAGCAGCAGAGACCCTGGGAAAATCCCTCAAAAAAGTCTGTAGGAAAATTCCCTACCTAATTTTCTACTAATCGATCATTCTTTATTTGAGATCACAGGATATCATCTCCAGCTCCATTCTCAGGGGGAGAAAGAGAGAGACTTTTGGCTTCGTGCAAGGAAAGCAGCAGAAGCAGCAGAAGTCTTTCTTTCTCTCCCCCAAACTCCGCCAGAAATGAGTCTTTGTGAGACTTGATATGCCGGCGCAGCCTCTTGGAGGAGGAGGCCTTGCAGGGTCCCAAAGACTCATTTCTGGCAGAGTTTGGGGGAGAGAAAGAAAGACTTTGGCTGCTTTCTTTGTGTGCAGCCAAAAGCAGAAGAAGAAAGAAGCAGAAAGAAGCAGCCCTGTGGCCAGGCGAGGCGCGTGGGGTGAATGGAGCAAGTTCCCCCCCTCCCCCCTTTCCTCCCTCCCCTCACTACCTCGTGTGGTTTGCAATGCAAGCGATGCAAGCCTTGTGTTCCCGCAGGCCATGTGGGTGGCACAGCCTTGTGTTCACGTACAGCCTGGATTAATTGCTTTGGGGATGACATTTCTCTGAGGACCACCAAATTTTCTTGTGGACCACCAGTAGTCCCTGGCCCACTGGTTGGTCGGCCACTGGACTAGGAAACCTCCAAGAACTCTGTTATTCTGTTCTGTTCTATTTTTCTATACAGAACACAGTGGAGTATTGGTGGCATATGATAATATACTGTATATTGCACTGGACAAGGATTGGGCATTTAAGCTCACTTGTTGTCGATGGTATTATAAAGTCTGAAAATAGTCAGTATAGGAGAGGTACAGCCACGCCTGCTGCAGCATTGGCTTCCTGTTTATGTGCCACTAAATCTGGATAGCTGATTGTGCAGCTGGTATGATGAGAACCACTTCCTACTCACCAATCGAAGTATCCCTTTGATAAGCCTTTCCATGTGGTAGGGCTGAGCAGCAGATGTGGAGAACTTATTGGAGACGTCTTCAAGGACAATAGACACTTCGCTCTGGTTACCGGTGTGACCTATTTTACTCTCCAGAGTCACACAGCTATGATAAATGATATTCTCCTCCTGTCCAAAGTATTGCCAGAGTATTTGCAAGCCAGAATTGTAGTACCTTTACCAATATTACTTTGCTGCCAACATAAAATAGTTAGGAATAGTTTGAGTATGTGATTAGCTGGCAGTCAGATTGTGAAAATCCAGGCACTTGCTCTATAACAGGGGTCTCCAACCATAGCAACTTTAAGATTTGTGGATTTCAACTCCCAGAATTCCTCAGCCAGCAAAGCATGGGCGTGGCTTGGTGGGCGTGGCAGGAGAAGGATACTGTAAAATCTCCAGTCAGAGGTGGTATTTGCCGGTTCTCCGAACTACTCAAAATTTCCGCTACTGGTTCTCCAGAACTGGTCAGAACCTGCTGAATATCACTTCTGCATCTATCTCTGTCTATCTGTCCGTCTATCTGTCTATCTGTCTCTCTCTGTCTGTTTCTCTCTCTCTCTCTCTCATATCACTGTCTCTCTTTCTCTCATCTGTCTATCTATCTATCTATCTATCTATCTATCTATCTATCTATCTATCTATCTATCTATCTATCTATCTATCTATCTATCTATCATCTATTCTATCTATCCTGCAATTTTCCAACACAAAATGGATTGAAACCTTGTCCAAAGGGAGATGAACCTGGCAACTGAGGTCACGAATGGGATGACATTCCCAAGGCACGGAGCTGTGGAGCCCTGGTTCCATTCTAACATTGCTTAGAATGCAGTATTGCAGGCTAACTCCACCCACAGTCTGGAGTTCGATCCTGACCAGCTCAAGGTTGAGTCAACCTTCCATCCTTCCGAGGTCGGCAAAATGAGGACCTAGATTATTGGGGGCAATAGACTGAATCTGAACAAAGTGCTATAGTACTCTTGCTGTTGGCCTGGATGACCATTCAGACTGGGCTCCAGGCCTGGAGGGTGAAATTATACTGTTTTCAAAACCACATACCCTGGGGAATTATTATTTTTTATCTGGCAAACTTGAATCAGTTGGCTGTAATAGTTAATTTTTGAAGTCTGGGATTAGGGGCTGGATTTCTTACCCTCTGTGTAAAAAAGTGATAGTATATAAAGAAACTTGATTGTTGGCTTGGTGATTTTGATGGGAAGGTCTGTTTAGGAGAAACGAAAAGGGAAACTTGTATTTTTCAGATAAGCTTGGTGATCGATGTGTTGCTTTGAGCACTACCATTTTGCTTTCTGTTTTACTGGCTTAAAATTCTTCAGAGTGCTTTTTAAGATGTGCTTTTATTGATTCTTTCCCCCCCACCCCCAGAGATGAAAACAAGGAAAACTACCCAGACAAATCTGTAGTCTTAGAGGAAAGCCAGGCACTGTTTCAAGACAAGCCAACACCCTGCGATGGCATTCTAAGAGTTGGCATGGGGAACTTAAAATCCAGAAAACCTACATCCATTCCAAAAGCAGAAAATGGGAAAACTCGTGAAGAAAATCAGGTAATTTGCTTGCAGGTATTTGCTGGAATTTTATCAATAATCAGAGAAAAACCTCTGGATTATATTTTTATTTCTAAGATTGGCTGGTGCCCTCTGGCCTGGGAGTGGGTGGGTCATTGTACAGTAAATGCAGCTAAAAACTCTGAAATAAACCCTGAAAGTAAAGATAATGTAATCTTCAAACATACCAGATCAGTTGGGATGAAATAGGAACTTTTTTTAAAAAAAAAAAATCCATTAATACTACAAGGTATTTGCAGACATTTTGGGACTGGACAGGTTGGACATTGGCTTTGTATGTGGGTGGACATTTAGTCTTTTTTCTTCTGTAGGTAAGCAACAGATTTTTCTCCTGGATGGAAGATCCTGAGCAGGGATACTGATTTGTGTGTGTGTGTGTGTGTGTAAATTGTAGTTTCCTAGTAAGACTAGTTATGGGAATTATCTGAGAAAACCAATTTGGCAAAAAAGATGCCATGATTTCTTTCTTTCTGTACCAAGTTTGTTCGTGTTTTTATGGCTCTTAGCGTGGCCATATCCAGTTTTTAAATCTTTCTTGCTTTTTAAAGTTGTGATTCAAGGAGCTTCTTGTCTTTTGTTAGCCAAGTGAAACAGTGGTGGGCTTCAAATTTTTTAATACTGGTTCTGTGGACGTGGCTTGGTGGGCGTGGCAGGAGAAGGTTATTGCAAAATCCCCATTCCCTCCCCACCGCAGGAAACCTGCTTTCCAGCTCTGTTCTCCTGTGCAGGGCAACCAAAGAAGACCCAGCCGATCAGCTGGGACTCAATGGGAGGCAGAGAAGAGATGGGATTAGCAGGGCCAGTCAGAGGTGGGATTGGCTGGTTCTCCCAACTACTCAAAATTTCCGCTACCGGTTCTCCAGAACTGGTCAGAACCGGTTGAATATATCACCTGTGAAGTGAAGGAGAGAGACTGATGACAGCTAATCTTTCTTAGCTTTTCCTACTGTGCAACACAAAATGCCATTTCCAACTGTTATGGGGTGAGTTGACCTTTCCAGCAGTTGTCCTCCCATCGGTATCTCTCTAAAATTTATGCCATCGTCAGAAGCAGCCCTATAAGAAGTCAGGAATGGGGAGTTTGGCTGTTGTGGTGTGGGATACAATCTCTTGTGTACTGGGAGGGTTTGACTTCTTTCAGTTCTGCCTTGGCATTAAAACTGATGTTAAGATGTTGTAGGTCAGAGGTGTCAAACTCAATCAGACCACAGTGTCATGCCCCTGTTGGAATCTGATTCTGAGGGGGAGGTCGAGCAGCTGACAGGGAGTGGGAGTGTGGCTCCGGTGGCTATGGAAGAAACTGGGGAAGGGCACAGTCTGGCTGGGCCTTCAGCGGTAGACCCAGGGCTACTTCCTGTTCATTCTAAGGCACGCAGGGAAGAACGGAGAAGGGAGCAATGTGAGTTGCATGGTTTACGGGGGAGAAAAGGGTCCTGATTCCCTTCATTAGCTGCAGCTGGGACAACAGGATTTAAAAAGGGCATTTGTGCACAGCACCTTGCTGGAAGCAAAGAGTGAATTATATTTGTTTGTCAAGTCTTATCTGAGTTCCGGTGTCCTCCCAACTGTGTGTGTTTCGTTATTTTTTGACATCTGCAATTCCTTATCCTGCCCTGTTTCATTAATTATTGCAGCGTAGTTTGTGTTGGTTTTTATTTATAATTATAATTTATGTGTACTTTGGGTTCAGACTGAATTTCTTCCCTTGAAAAACTGTTTTTGGGAGAGTTTTTTTTCTCCAGCCGATGATAACTGGACATTGGGGGCCAAGTTGGAGGAATTAAAGGGACTTTACCTCCTTTTGTGACTTTGTTGCTTTTGTGCCACGCCCCTTTGGGTCATCACACATGGGGTGTTTAGATCTGGCCTGCAAGGCTGCCCTGAAAACAGCAAAGGACCAGCCTGCAGTGCCTCTGCCAGCAAAAACGGCGCTCAGGAGGGCCATGCACGGCTCTCCCAGACTCCGTTTTGGGCTGTGACGGCCTCCTGCATCCCTCTGCCAGTAAAAACAGAGCTCAGGAGGCCCATGCACGGCTCTCCCAGACTCCGTTTTGGACTGTGACGGCCTCCTGCACCCCTCTGCCAGTAAAAACAGAGCTTGGGGGGGATGTGTGGCCCCCTGAGCTCCATTTTTGCTGGCAGAGGGCTGCAGGAAGCCATCATGGCCAAAAATGCATCCCTCAAGCTCTGTTTTCGCTGGCAGAGGGTCATCATGGCCGAAAATGGAGCTTAGGAACACGTTTTCATGGGCAGAGCACTCAGGGAACCACAGTTGTTTCCCCCACCCCCCAACACGAGTGATGTCAGCCTGGCCATGCCCCCCCCAGTCACCCTCCCAACCCTGATGCAGCCCTCAATGAAACCGAGTTTGACACCCCTGTTCTAGGTAGATGGAGCAAAGAGTGCTCTTTCTGAAGCACAGCTGTCAGGATTCCAGCAATCGCCCTAATTAAATTGTGATTCTCGAGCGAAACTTCAAAAAACTTCAAAGGATTTATTAGAGGCGACATACTGGCACTGCCCTGTATGAAGCCAACTCTTGCATACATAATTTACATCACCTGTGACCCTGTTCCCCTCCTTCCCCCTGGGTGTCTCATCAACCAGATTCTCCAGTTGACCACATTCATAGGCTGGGTGTCATCAATCACGTTCTCCAATTAAATATATTCGCGGGCAAAAAGCTCTGGTAGTTTAGTTTACAATCTTTTAAAGGTAAAGAGTTGGAATGTACTTTTGCTTTCAAACTGCTGCCCTGCTCTTCCAGATTTCTTTCCTTTTTTTTTAATAGCAACTACTAAAACAGGCATAGGAATGTTTTATGAGTTGACAATAGCATTTTGAGGGGAAAAACTGAGAAAAAGCCCAGAATTTAATATCGGGAGAAGCATATATTTTCTTCAAAGTCTCAAGCTTCCTGTCATTAAAAAAACTGTGACTCCCATATGGCTGTGAAGAGATATTTTGCAAGTGTGTGGGTAAGGCGAACCGAAATATCTTAAGTTAGACCAAGGAGGGAGAGAAAAAACGATTCCCGCTGTTAAATGCCAAATGACAGGATGTCATGCAGCCCTTAGATTTTTTTGATGGATTTGATTGAAAAAGTGGATGGTTTCAAAAAAGACTTGAGCAAATTTGGAAAAACAATCTCTTAATGCAGGGGTCTCCAACCTTAGCAACTTTATGTTCTGACCCAAACCTTGTTCCAAGGAGACAAACATCAAACAGAGGTAAAAGCAAAACGTTTTAATGTTTCTCTGCAAATTCCGTTCTTTCCTGGTTAAAAGGCTATTAAAACAAATTGTCTCTGATAAGAACGAGCCTTGCCAAGGTTGTGCAAGGCTGCCAAGAACACTAGATAAAGTTGCCAAGAAATATTTCAAACACAGAAAGTCTCCAAACACCAACCAAGATAATCCAAATGTCCACTAGGCTTGAGTGCAAAAACTTCTTTGCTTCCTGCAAAGAACTGCAGTTTCTCAGCTAGCTTTTATCTCTTAAGGGAGGGGGCATTACCTTGCAGCCTTACTCCTGAGTCACCTGTGCTGCAGCTGCTCTTTCCTTTGAGCAGCCCTGCGCGTATGCGCACTGGGCACAGGCTCCTCAGGGACCCCTTCATCACTGCTGCCAACTTCCACAATCCCCGAAGGCAGCACTCCACTCCCTGATGGTCCTGGCCCCATCCCTGCATCACATGCAAACCCCTCACCTGAGTCCTCGCTCTCCGAGATGTCAGCCATCCGCACCTGCTGCCGACGAACCACAATACTTTAAGACTTGTGGACTTCAACTCCCAGAATTCCTCAGCCAACTCTGGGAGTTGAAATCCACAAGCCTTAAAGTGGCCAAGGTTGGATTCCCCTGTTTTAATGACTGCGAAAGTTCTGAGGAACATGGTGAGGAACAAAACAAGCCCTTGTGTTGTATGCAAGAATGCACTGACACAGGCTCCCGCCACCCCCCTATCACCACGTTGTTGTCTTCATATTTGTACAGGCAGTCCTCGAACTTACGACCTCAATGGGGCCCAAAATTTCTGTCGCTAAGCAAGATGGTCCTTAAGCGTGTTTTAGACCCGCTTTACAATTTTCCTTGCAGCAGCTGTTACGCCAACCACCGAAACTGTTAAATTAGCCACACTTTTGTTAAGCGAACCTGGTTTCCTCATTGTCTTGCTTATCAGAAGGTAATCGCATGGCCCCGGGGTACCGCCACTGTTGTAAATATGAGTCAGTTGCCCAGCCTCTGAATTTGGATCATGTGACGATACGGTTTGCAACGGTTGGGTGAAAAACGTTCACAAGTCACTTTTTTTCAGTGCCTTTACCACTTTTGAACAGTCACTAAACGAATGGTTGTAATTCGAGGACTTCCTGGACTAAGCAAGAGGAGATGAATTTTTGACTTCCCTCTTCATCTTCCTTCTTTTCTTCCCCCTCCCCGTTCCATTTCCCCCTCCCCCCCTCTCCTAAAATAGATGGTCCGCATCAGTCCGGCTCCCAGTTACTCGAATGTAGTTTTATTTTGCTCCTCCCTCTTTTGAATAGGAGATGGGAAATGCAGGGCCTTGGCTCTCAGAGTGTCAGAAGAAAATGGCGACCTCAGCTGCTGAATATGCTGAGAATGTAACGCTCAGATACCAGGAAACAGCTCTCAAGTTTCAACCCAGGTATTCCTTTTTTGCGTAAATGAGTCTGGGTGGCTTCTGGGGACAATAAGCAGGTCAATAAACTGTTATGTGTGCGTGTGTGTGTGTACACACATACATATACATGTATCTATATCTATACATATAAACATACATATATACATACATACATACATACATACATACATATATCTCACATGCACACACATACACACACGCACACACAGTATCTCAGGCTCCAGTTGTAACAGAGACGTCCATGGAACAGGAGTCTGTATTTCTGTTCTGATTCAGGCTTGTTCAAACACAAGCTTGTTTGAAAAGCAAAACCTATTTTAATGCAACGCTGGGAATTACTTTCATTTTCCAGCCAGAACTAATTATGCACAGTTCCCCAAGATAAGCAGAAGTCGCCAAAGTAAACATAACAGAACCCACCCAAAGTACCAGAAAAAAACCAACCAGAGTACACAGAAGGACTCGGAATCTAATTGAACTGCTTTGCTTCCTGCAAAGGGTTCGTCATTGAGGTCTGACTTTTATCCCTTGTGGGAGGGGCAATCACCTCCCAGCCTTACTCCCGAGTCGCCCCTTCTGCTTCAGCTGCTCTTGCCTTCTAGCAGCTCTGCGCACACACACATTGGGAACAGGCTCCCCTGAGTCCTCTACCTCGCTGCTGCCAGACTCCGAAGGTTCCGAAGGCAGCACCCCACTTCCAGATGGTCCTGGCCCCATCCCTGCATTGGATGCAGGATCGTCGTCCAAGTCCTCACCAGACTCCCTGCTTGGTCCCCATTCTTCCTCACTGTCCAACTCCACCGCCTTCTGCACCAGCGACCAGCGAACCACAACAGTTTCTTTCTTTTCCAGATTTCTCTCCGATTTCATACTCAGACGAGGTGATGTATTATGTTCTTGGTAGGTTTCCACACAGAAATATGAAATTGGAGAGGAATCTGGAAAAGAAAGAAAGACAGACTCCTGTTCCATGGACTTCTCTGTTACAATTGGAGCCTAAGATACTGTGTGCCTGAGAGAAAAATACATATATAAAAACTCTGAATGAAAAGGGAAAAAAATTAATCTTTGACAATCGTATGAAGGCATAATGATCGGTCAGGGAAGAAGAGGGTAAAAATCTTGATTTCTATCCGAATAGACAGTCTGGGTTGTTGGAGTGTTACAGTAAGTCAGAAATATTAGCAAAATATGAAAAGAAACACAGACTTTCCAAAAGTGCAGATGTTAAAATTTCTAAACTGAAAGTTTAGAAGGGGATTTGCTTATTCTACCTCACACAGTTATAAACCAGTGTTTTTCATACTTAGTAACTTGAAGATGTGTGGACTTCAGCTCCCAAAATTCCCAGCCAGCACGTCTATGTCTATTCAGCTATGTCTATTTGGAAAACTAGCCCACTAGGCATGCTATTCCTGTCTTTGCTAGAGAGGATAAAATGTAGCTGGAGGTGGGGTGATCATATGAGAATTAAGAAAAAAGAAATGTGCAATTTGACGTCAACATTTAAAGCTTACCTCCCTTTCATCCATCCAAGGTTTTTCCTCCTTACTGATGGAAGCAAGCCAGATATGATTCACAGGGCAGATAATGAAGATTAAGAAATCACAAAGCAGATCAGACAGTCACATCTTAGCTGGTGGAGGTGTATCTAATCCAAAGTGCAGTTTTTAGTTTTTATCTGGTGTTCACAGAAGCATTTGTTTTGGAAAGCATACTGCTTTTAAGTAACATCTCCCTACAATACATCATTCTTCATTTCATATATGACATTACTGCAGAATAGGAGCTTCATTTAGATTAGATTAATAACATAAGGAATAATTACAGTGAACACATTTCTATAAACTTTTAAGGTTTAGTTTTATTGTATTGTTATTGCACCTCGTACAATGAAATCAAACACCATCTTCACCCTCCACACACTGAACCGAAAACTCCCGACACAACACCAATACCGCATTATACAGCAGAATTCAAAAGAGCTACTGCCCTGGGATAGAAGCTGTTTTTCAGCCTATTTGTGCTTGTTTTTATTATCCTGTACCGTTTAAGATCTGCAGATGCATTAAGGTTGGGACATGGTGGCTCAGTGGCTAAGACGCTGAGCTTGTCGATCAGAAAGGTCGGCAGTTCGGCGGTTCGAATCCCTAGTGCCGCATAACAGAGTGAGCTCCCGTTACTTGTCCCAGCCTCTGCCAACTTGGCAGTTTGAAAGCACGTAAAAATGCAAGTAGAAAAATAGGGGTCCCTTTGGTGGGAAGGGAACAGCGTTCCGTGCGCCTTTGTCATTTTGTCATGCCAGCCACATGACCACGGAGACGTCTTCGGACAGGGCTGGCTCTTCGGCTTTGGAACGGAGATGAGCAGCGCCTTCTAGAGCCAGGAACGACTAGCACGTATGTGCCAGGGGAACCTTTGCCTTTACCATTAGATGCATTAAAGAGATTCAAAAAATAACATTCATTTTTCTGTCGCCCAACATTCCACTCCAAGATTTTTTTGAGTGGATCTCTCTGTCTCCTACATCTGCTTTTTTTAAAAAAAATCCAGAAATAGGTTCATTTAATGGCCCCAGTTATGTTGGTTGGCTGAAGGGTCTCCGATTCTCTGATTCTCCACTTCCCATTTTGCAGGACAGATCAAAGTACATTCATTTCATCAAATGATGTTCCTGAACACCTGCAAAGGCTCACTGAGGTAAGTCCACCAGAAGCACAAAGATGCTTGGCTAAGAGGGCATCTTTAAGCTAATAAAAGGAATAGAAGACGGTGCTCACATGTGGTCTTCAGGCATCAAGTAATGATCTTGCTTGGGCTGGGATTCTGTCAAAGGCACAAGAGGATGGTGATGTATATCAGTGTTTCTGAACCTCAGCCATTTTAAGATATGTGGAATTCTGGGAGTTGAAGTCCACATATCTTAAAATGGCTGAGGTTCAGAAACACTGATGAATGTGGTATTTATTTATTTTTTATTTATTTTTATCAATTGCTTATAAGATAATAGGCACATATCTTAAAATGGCTGAGGTTCAGAAACACTGATGAATGTGGTATTTATTTATTTTTTATTTATTTTTATCAATTGCTTACAGGATAATAGGCACATATCTTAAAATGGCTGAGGTTCAGAAACACTGATGAATGTGGTATTTATTTATTTTTTATTTATTTTTATCAATTGCTTACAGGATAATAGGCACATATCTTAAAATGGCCGAGGTTCAGAAACACTGATGAATGTGATATTTATTTATTTTTTATTTATTTTTATCAATTGCTTACAAGATAATATTGCTTACAAGATAAAAACATAGTTATGAATACATGGATACATATAAGAAAAATAAAAAAAATAAAAGAAACAATAGGACAGGGACGGTAGGCACGTTGGTGCGCTTATGCATGCCCCCTACAGTCCTCTTAGGAAAGGGGTGAAGTCAATAGTAGACAATCTAAGGTTAAAGTTTTTGGGTTTTGCTATCATTATTGGGGTTTTATGATTTTATGATATTCTTTGTTAACATCCTACTGTATGTACTGTGTAATTTATTATATATCACTTTTCTAAGCTGCTCAATTTTTGTTGTTGCTGCTAAAGTGACATTAAACCACTTGTAGAAGAAAGTAAATAAATACCAGTTGGAAGCACCCAGAGATCTTAAACCCAACATTTATGGAGTTTCTTCTAGTTAAAAGAGCTAAAAGTAGGCAAATCAAAGATCCGTAATCCAGAATGCTGGTTTGTTTCATGTGTCTCTTGCTGGATAATAGAGGAATCTGCTAAAAACCTCGGTCTCTGCAAAACTAATAGATAAGCAAAGCCATTTTCCCCCCAGATTGGACTGAGTCCAAAATATCGGAAATATACTTTTAGCTTAGATAAATATAAGACATGATGAATGCAAATGCTATCATAAAAGTCTGGGAAAAGTAGGTGAGTTGACTTTTGCGCAATTGGGCACATTTGTATTGTGGTTTGATCATCCAAATTAATGGTCCCTTTTTGGGGTGTGTATTTGTGTATTTTATAAACCATGTACTTGAGTTAGATGCATAATTTGTGAGATTCTAGCATGGCCATAGTTCGACTTTCATTTTGTTCTGAATATTAAAATGTTTTTGAAGACGCCAAAAACTTTTTCAGTCTCTAAGATATTATGGGATGCTTAAGAAGTGTTTTGCGAATTTTAGAGAAGGGCGAAAGGATGTGCAAAACTGGAAGAGATGAGTATTAGCCTTTGTGGCTGATAAGAATAGCAAAATAAATATGGAAAACGGTTTTCCAAAAAAGAATTTTTAGGAGATTTTTCCTGGCTTCATTGAATAAGGAAGAACCAACTGGAGATTGTTGAGGAAACATCTCAGTGGAGATAATAATTGATTCTATATTGGTTTTTTGGGCATAGAATAGCACCCTCACTAAAAACATATCTGCAGGGTTCAGTGGGAAATATGTGTAATAAAAATTCTATTGTGATAAAACTTGCTGTTGCAGGACAGCAAAGATTAATGAATTTAGATCATGAGGGCTGCAGATTAAATGTTCCCTTTGGACAAACCCTCCTTTGCTGCTCTCCAAAGTCTTCCCCATGATGCTGCAAATATTCTTCTTGAACTTAGGGCTTGAGAAGAAAATCCACAATATGCTCTATGGTAACCTTAGGAGTGTGCCAAGGAAAACAAAATAGTTCTGCATTTTTCATGAACTGTGAGGTTAATTTGCATGTGCTTGTTTTGTAGACTTCATTCAAATTGTGGACAGCCACATGAAAACTCCCAAGTAGGTTTATAACTGCTGAAAGTTAAACAATTCTTGAAATTTTGAAGGGGGCATCAACAAATTAAGGCCATGTTTCTTGACTTAAAAATGGAAGCGGTGCAAGAAATTGGGAGTCAAGAGCAAGTCCAAAATGAGTACAAGTTAATTTCATGATAGCTTTCTACAAGAATCTGAACTACTAACAGTCAAGGCAAATTAGCAGTAGATAAGAGTTAATGGAATTCAAAGTATGCTGGATTTAGGCTCTCTGTGGGTGCGAAGGAACTCAAGACCCCTCTGTGTTTGACCCCTCCTTCGGGCTCAGCCTGGTCTCTCCTACAGAAACTTTTGATATTTTTCTTAAAACAAACTCTGAGAATCTTAGAGTGCTTATATCTAACTCTGAGAACTTCCTATGCTTGATTAGGCAGAACTATGGAATAAAGACACACAAAGGCCATTTGGCCTGTGAATAAGATTTTGATGATTTCCCTTGAGAGCTCCAGAAACCTCTGCAGTTAAAATCCTTTCTTCAGATTTGTTATGATCCACATGTCACACTCATTTTATTCTTATTGAAGAGGGGAGGTGGGGGGGCTCTGGCCAGGCCATATTTCCCAAAACAATTTTTACATAACTTCAACATCCTTTTAAATCTATTCTAACAAATCATTCAGAATTGACTCTACAAAAAGCACAAGATGCTACACCCCTCTTAAAACTTCATCACACCAATAGAAGTTATGTAAAAATTGTGCTGGGGGAATAGAATCACATTATCTAAAACATATTGCCACCCCTGGTGGCCACACCAGTTCTTTATTTTGGTTGAGGAAAGTAGAAATACTTTCAAGGAAATTGGAAAAGTTAGGCAACAGTCTTTTCAGTGATTCATTCTAAGGCAGCTTTTCCTCCATTTCCATCGTAGATAAAATGATGCAGCGTTAGAAATGAATCCAGCACTAGAAATGACTGGTTGCAGTTGCATTGCATTTGCATAGCCCCAGAATTTGCTGGGAGGATTGGCTCAACAACAAGCTAAAGAGAACTGGAACTTCATCCAGTAGATCAGGAGCCCCCAAACTTGGCAACTTTACAACTTGTGGACTTCAACTCCCAGAATTCTCCAGCCAGCATAGCTGGGAATTGAAGTCCACAAGTCTTAAAGTGGCCATGTTTGAAGACTTCTGCAGTAGATCAAGCTACCCATTTGCATAGCACCAGAGGTTGAAATCAACTGAGTAATTGGCTTCACTTGCATCTTATTTGCATAGCTGGGAGGTGGCTCAATACAAGTGGAAGAGAATTGGGACATTGTCCAGTAGATGAGTTAGGGACCTGTATGTCTAATGGCATCTGAATCATGCAATTACAAATCTTAAAACAGGAAGGCTACAAGAGAATATCTATTTGCACTGACTGTGTGAGGCCTCTGTCCTTCTGATCAGAAATGTGCATCTAAGCAAATGTGTAGTCTTAAATATCAGTAGTTGGAAAACAGCAGAAATTCATCCTTGGTAAGTGCTTGTGTTATTGCAATTGTATTTTAGAGTGTCTGATTTAGTTCAGTGATTAGGGGACTGGAGGCTAAAACATTAAAAAATGGTTGCAGGAATTGGGTATTTACCATCTTTTCACTTTGCTGTCTCTCTAATTTTCTGGCTGAATATAGAGATAGGTAGTTAAACACTACAAAGACTTCCATACAAAGTTTCTTTATTGGATTATATTAGGCACCCTCAAGGTATAACTCACAGTTATGTTGAGATTCATCTAATGTCCAATCTTTGCATAGTTGTCTTCATAGTGTGAAAAGATGGTTATCAGACTATGTCTTAGCCCTTTCAAAAATGGAATATCTCCCGCAGGGCAAAAAGAAATGGAACCTGTCATGCAGTTTTGCAACTGACCTCTCTTCTTCTGCATTTTTGCTAAACCAGGAAGACAGTCCTCAGCTGGTGGCTTCAGAGGAACCAGCCTCTTCATCTGCCTCAACCAGCATGCACATTGACAGAGATTGTGGCGGTGGTAAGAAAACCTTCGGTTAATGCATGCCCTTGGCTTTTCATCATTAAAGGTCCCTCAAAGCCTTTGAATGTGGTGCTGTATATTGGTGAATCTGCCAAAAGTGACCGAGTTCAGGCATTATTTGAGAACATAAGATCTATTATAGCTTAGAGCTGGGGTGTCAAACTCAAGGCCTGTGGGCTGGTTTCAGCCCCTGGGGTGCCTAGATCTGGCCCATGGAAATAGCAAAGGACTGGCTCATGGTGCCTCTGCCAGCAAAAATGGAGCTCAGCCCCTCCCGAGCTCCGTTTTCACTGACAAAGGGTTGAAGGAAGCCGTCGCAGCCGAAAATGGAGCTCGGGAGCTGGTTTTCACTGGAAGAGCACTTGGGCCACCACAGGTGCCCCTGACATGAATGATGCCAAGCTGGCCATGCCCCCCCCGCCCTCCCTCAAGGTCAAACACAACCTTGATGTGGCCCTCAATGAAATTGAGTTTTGACACCCCTGATTTAGGGCATAATAAGGGGAAAATACTATCTAATTTTATTTGGGTCACATAAATACAGATGGCTTTAGGAAAAAGTATATATTGTAAAAGCTCAATTCCATCCTAACAAAAATTAATTTATTTTAATTAAACCAACAGATAAACACATATACATATAGATAAATACATAGATACACGAGGTGCAAATATGTTTCTTAAATCAACCTTCCGTAGAATGATTAAGACACTCAAATCCTTTGTTTTCCTTTGTATTTGGGAGATCCTATCATTAGGATACGATAGGATGTCCAAGGTAATCATTGGCCCAATGTAACATTTCTACTCCTGCTGCTGCCATTAGCCCTTCTCTTCTCCTTTTTAGAGGGTGTATCAGGCAACAAAAAATTCTGGGAAGGAAAATATTTAAGGCTCTCCAAACCATAGCTCAATTTTGAAGCCAGATAAAAGTAATAATAGTAACAACAATGAAAAACCAAAGGGTAAGCTGGACACTGGATATGGGTTTGACCCAGTGCTTTAAATGAAAAGGGTCTGGAAAAACATCCTAATTCCCACTGAATGGGATGGGTATCCTTGCCTAGGTGATTCTGAAGATCTTTCTTTTCCTTTTTCACCTTTCCTATTAAAGAGCCAAACTGGCAATGCTGAGGGCATCGGTGGGCAGGGGAGAACTTCGCTTATAGCTTGTAAGCTTTGCATCTGGACCACATCACAGTTTCTTGTAAATATATCATCACTTCTGGTTTGATTTTTATTGAGAGTTTTGCAGCGATAATTCAGCGCCAGAAAAATAAACACAGATGGCTGATGCTTCATTTAACATCTTTATAAACATAAGTAGATTTTACAAACCAGTTGTAGATTTCTCCAACATGGAGCAAACTCAAACAGAAACATGTTGCAAGTTCAGAGCACAGCTCCAGCACACAAGCAAGCAAGTTAGTTTCATCTTCAATGGATCAGCAGGCAAGCAAGAGAAGAGAAGCAGTTTCATTTCAATAGACAGACTCAGAGCTCAACACAGCTGCAGAGTTGCAGAGCTTAACATAGAACCAGGCCTAGGCTACTTCTAGTTTCAGTTTCCATCCTAGGCTACTTCTAGTTTCAGTTTCCAAACTATCCTCATTGGCTGAATTAGTTGCTATGCTTATTCATTGGCTGACCTTGTTACCATGCTCTATTCCAGTTCACGAATATACTCTGACAATTTTCAGTGTATCTGTTGCATACAAAGTTCTCTTTTAATGCTTAATTAAATTATGGCAGGAATTGAGTGCCAGCAGAGTCCATGCTTCTGTGCCAAAGACCCATCATCCAATTCTTCACATCTTTAAAAGAAAAACAAAAGTCTGGGCAGAATTCTTAAGGATTGCTATTTTCTAGTGGGATGTTTTCCCCCTTGGCATTTAAGTACTGGAAAATATTTATGTAAAAGAAAGAAACTCTACTTACTTTTTAATTTAAACTGACTTTATATGTGAATTGTGCAGAGTTGATTGATCTATGGCCATAAATGATAAAAGCTGTCAATGCAGAAACCATGGAATGAAATCAAAGTCAGGTGCATTGTTACGCCTGCCAGAATGTTAAGTATTTCAGTTTTTTTAATCAGACTTATTAATTTATGAAACATTTCATTAAATGTTAGCTATTTGGTTTAATAAATCACTCTGCCTTATACATTTTATATTGTGAACAATTTGTTTTGCATGCTTTATACATTTTGGTTAAATGGTTACAGGCTTCACTTTTCTTATAATTCATAATTATGTGTTTGATATTTTGATTGGATCAGAAGAAACGGGTCTATCTTTCCAACTTTCCACAGAATTCCTCTATTTGTGTGTGTGTGTATGTGTGTGTGTATGTGTGTAAACAATGCAAGATTTAATAGTAAAAATGGGAAAGGAAGGAAGGGAAGAAAAAGAAAGGAAAGGAAAGGAAAGGAAAGAGGAAAAGAAAACGGAAAGGAAAAAGGAAAAGAAATTCAAAAAAGAGGGCATTAATAACAATGGCTATTGGGTATCTTTGTATGCAACACAAATTAGTAGAAAGGAGAGAACAATTAAGCCAAAAAATATGTAAAACCAGTAAATACCATCTGCTGCTGCTTTGGATGATAGTGTAAATAGAAAAAAAAATTGTTATTGTTTATTTAGTGCCTTTTTTTCCTCCCAGATGGTACCTTCCATTTGCAAAAACCAGAACATGGCAAAACCTCCTTCCAGCGTTTAGCCTGGCTACATATTTGACAGCAAGAAGTGAATCAGCTAAGATGCATTCTTAAATCTGCAAGCTGATTCCGAGAGTTGTGTCAATTGCAGTTTGTCCCTGGTATCAATGACTCTCCTTAGCTGACCTAATCTTCAGGCGGGGGGACATTTTGATTCTAGTCTATTATGCCCCTGTTGGAATCTGATTCTGAGGGGGAGACCGAGCAGCTAACAGGGAGTGGGAGTGTGGCTTCTCTGTTGGCTGTGGAAGAAACTGGGGAAGGACAGCTGTGCAGAGCAGGGGAGAGGTAGAGTAAGGCAGAGGGAATTCAGAGGAAAACCAAGGTCCATCCCCTCTTCATCCTAGGGCACGCAGGGAGGAACGGAGAAGGGAGCAACATGAGTTGCATGGCTTATGGGGGAGGAAAGGGTCCTGATTCCCTTCATTAGCTGCAGCTGGGAACATAGTATTTAAAAAGGGAGATTGCATACAGCAACACGTGGGAAGCAAATCGTGAGTTATCTTTTATTGTTGAGGCTTATCTGGGTTCCTGGCTTCTTCCCAACTGTGTGTGTTTTGTTGGCCTTTGAAGTCTGCAATTCCTTCTCCTGCCCTGTCCAGTTTATTGCTGCAGCATGGTTTGTGTGGATTTTTATTTACAATTTTTATGTATTCTGTTTTTGGATTGAATTTCTTCCACTTAAAGACTGTTCTTGGGAGAGTTTTTTTCTCCAGCCGAAAGTAACTGGACATTGGGGGCAAAGTTGGAGGTACTAAAGGGACACTTCTTGCTTATGTGACTGTGTTGCCTTTGTGCCACACCCCGGATCATCACAAGTCAGTTGTGGAAGTGTTTCCTTCTTGGTGGGGCTCTTGAGTTCTGTTTTGATATGGGGCTGATATTGAATTTGCCCTGAGAAACCTCTTGATCTTTGACCTTCCAGAGCCTGCTCAGGAGTACCGAGAGGGCCCGACGGAGGCTGACAATGGGCCCGAAGACCAGGATACTTTAGGGACTTGCAGGCTGCTGCATCACATCACAGATGGAGATTATCCTCTGTTGTCTCCTCGCTGCTCTATTTTCAGCCAAAGCCAGAGGTTTAACTTAGATCCTGAATCGGCTCCTTCTCCACCAAGTGCTCAACTCTTCATGATGTAAGCTGCACCAACCTCCTCCATTTTCCCAAGCGCAAACAACCATGTTTTCCTTTTGAGGACAAAACTGTCTTCTTACGGAAGCACTACTTTGTGTGGAAGTAGAAGCTCCCTTCTTCCTAGGAAATTGGCATCCATGGGGGTGCCCCAGATTCAGTTGTTGGAAGAATTATCCTTCTGGGTTCAGTTCCAAGTGGGGAAAAAGACACTGGAAACATAGAGGCTGTTTGGAAAGATGGTTTAATGGTGGACAGCAGGACCACATGGCTTGGGTGAAGAAAGAAGGAAGGGCTGAGATGCTGAAAGTGCCTGGATTTTATACCCCCTGTTGGGATTTGAATTTGAGCTTGTATCCTGATTGGTTGCCAGATTCCCATGGAGCCGTGCAGGGGCAACCCTGTAGGCTGTCCTGAGTCCCAGGCTTGGTTGAGCCTTGCTAGATGATGAAAAGGCTTTTGGGCAATTCCTATAGCTCTACCTGGAGATCTTTGTTATGTAAAATAGGCTGGCCTAGACCAGAGTGATGGCCCATAAGCAAAGGTGGGGGGTGGGGGGGGGGCTTTTTGATGAGTTTCTGCTTCTGAGTTTCTACTCTTTTTAGGGGAATTATTCTGCCTTGTTAATATTTCCTAGGATATTTCATTTTTTTAGGAGAGGGGTGGGTGATAACTTCCTACACAGTGAAGGGCCGCAGCCTCTTTTCCCACAGCTGCAAATCTTGATAAGATGCATCATTCAAGCTACACTGAGTTTTGCAGGAGAGATTCTGCCTGCTCCAAAGTGACTGCCTGGGCCCTTATTTGGTAGCTTCAAAAACATTTTTTTTTAATCAGCTGTCAACAGTTATGAAGTTGTTTATTCAAGAGAGCAAATTGCCTCCAGGTTATTAATAATAGTAAAACTAATAAGCTGCCCTACTGTAAACATTCCTTCAGGGTGGTTGATTTAGGGACAGTCCTTACCATAACCTTATAAGGCGAGTTAGCATTGTGGCTCCTATTTTAAAATCATTGGAGTGCAAACCAGCAGAGAGTGAAAAAGGAGAACTAGAAATTTCAGACAAGGACGCCTCCCATAACGAAGAAGAGGGAGCCAAGAACGTTTTCTTATTTTCATTTGTGAGATGTGGGGGACAGAAACAATGCATTACAAAAGAACTGTTTATTTAAAATTAATAATCAACTATATAGCGATAGCAATAGCACTTAGGCTTATATACCGCTTTATAGTGCTTTACAGCCTCTCTAAATGGTTTTACAGAGTCAGCATATTGCCCCCTACAATCTGGGTCCTCATTTTACCCAACTTGGAAGGATGGAAGGCTGAGTCAACCTTGAGCCTGGTGGGATTCGAACTGCCAAATTGCAGGCAGTTGGCTGTAGCAGAAGTAGCTTGCAGTACTGCACTCTGACCACTGTACCACCGAGGTTCAAATATGCCAAATATTTACACGTATATTTGTGAATTTATAAACTGTTTTACTGAGGAGACTTTAAGACAGGTGCACTCAATAACTGCATCCAAAGGGACAATAAAACAAGAATATGCAATGATACGCAATAAAGAAAGTGCAAAATATGTTAATAGGTTTAGAACTCGCATCTCCCCAGTCTTGTGAATCAAAGCAAAGGCCAGCGTAGAAAAATCCTGGGGCCTCTTAAGTACCATCAGTGAGGCTTGTGAGAACTTTGCTGAGCTCCAGGATTCTCTCTGGAGCCACTCTCTCCAGAAGAAGATCATTAGCAGGGCCCAATTCAGGCCATGGCACCCGTGTCCCAGCATTTCGGGCAGAATCACCAGCCCAAAGGAAGCTTCTGCTGGTAATCATCCATCATTTGACAACTCCAGAACCTATGGATGTGGAGGAGCTTTTGAGCATTTCACATGTTGCCCAGGGGTTCTATGGGCGTGGCTTGGTGGCGGTGGCAGGGGAAGGATACTGCAAAATCCCCCTTCCCTCCCCACCCCACTAACCTGCTTTCCAGCTCCGTTCTCCTGTGCAGGGCAAACAAAGAAGACCCAGCCGATCAACTGGGACTCTATGGGAGGCAGAGAATAGATGGTGGTGGGGCCAGTCAGAGGCGGTATTTGCCGGTTCTCCAAACTACTCAAAACTTTCCGCTACCGGTTCTCCAGAACAGGTCAGAACCGGCTGAATACCACCTCTGCCCAACCTGCCCAGCTGACCATCATAATTGTGTCTTTAGCTGCAGCTTAATTCTCTCTTGAGTGATTGTATTTATCTGACCCTGCTGACTTCCGGAGATTATGTAGTTCTTAATGAAACAAGGGCAGGACAGGTTTCCACTTCTGCAATTCTCCCGTGGTGTCTTCTTCTCTCTTCCTCTTTATTTTCCATCTCCCCCAGTGGTGGTATGTTACCAGTTCAGACCGGTTTGACCGAACCGGTAGTAAAAAACGCCGACGATCAGCTGAGAGGAAAAAGAAGAGAAAAGCGCAGGATCGGCCCTCTTACAGCCCCTGCGCTTTTCTCTTTTTTGTCGTCTCAGCTGATTGGTGCTCAGCAGGCCTCAGCTGGTGTGGGGAAAGCTGCGCATGCGTTAGACAAAGCATACCCACCAAGCCATGGCCACCGAACCGGTGGCAAAACAATTTGAATCCCACCACTGATCTCCCCATATCATCATAGCTGGAGCCCTTACCTGGTAGAAATGGTACCCTAAATGGACATTTTAAAAAAATATAATTTTGAATGTCCCAGGCCAAGAAGTTCTTCCAGAGGCAGCTGCGAGGACAGCAAAGTGCCCCAGACCATGGTACAACTCACAAAGCACCTGCAAAACCTGAAGAGGAGGATAAGGAAATATGAAGAGAAGTTTGAGGAGGAGAAGAATTACCGGGTAAGGAAGTGAAAGGAGCAGCCAGATCCCTCACAGAGATGGTGAAGGACTGAGGGGCTGCAACAAGAGGGAGAAGAAGACCTGGGCTTGGTGGGTCCCAGGGAGTGCAGGGTGGCTTCAGTCATTCTTGATGCTCTCAAGTGCTAAAACAAAGGAATTTTGGATTGTCTGAGTACCTACTGTGGGAGATATGACTCATGCTTGTGTGTCAGCTTTGGGAGACCAGAGAGAGGCTATGACTAACTTATGCTAAACACGTGACCTCACGAAGGCTTAGCTAGCTAAGCAATGATGTCATAAACGCCTAAGACTGGGTTATCTCCATATCTTACCCCATAAAACAAAGCACTCAGCCTCAACCAGCTACCAGCAAAATTAGAAATAACAGATTATCTTCTTACTATGGAGACTGGCAAAAAAAACCTGTAATTAGTTTTCAGTCATTACACAGGACCAAAGGGAAAAGTACATCCTGACGGGTATACCCATCCCATCTGGTAAAGTAAGACTAAACGTTTTTGAACAGGGCTTGGGAAAACAAACAAAACAGTTCATACTTATGCTTAGTGTAGTATATTTAAACAAGGAAGAAAAATACTTTAGCATTGATACCGCTTAAAGGCTACTGAGATTGGTCTCACTCCTGGCTGTGAACAAGATTACACCATGCCAGGTTGTAAGTCAAGGATTAGCTGTAGCTTCTTGGAGGTTTTCAAGAAAAGATTGGACAAGCATTTGTCCGGGATGGAATAAAGACTCTTGCCTGGGGCAAGGGGTTGGATTAGAAGACCTCTAAGGTCCCTTCCAACTCTATGATTGTATGATTTTAGGGTGATATACAGAGACTCCTATAGAAACTGTCTGTGCTATGAGATGGGCAGCTACATTGATTTGATAAATAAATAAATAAATAAATGCAGGTGAGAGAGGAAAGAAAGAAAAAGAAAGAAAGAAAGAAAGAAAGAAAGAAAGAAAGAAAGAAAGAAAGAAAGAAAGAAAGAAAGAAAGAAAGAAAGAAAGAAAGAAAGAAAGAAAAGGTGTAATAGAGAGAGGACAACATGTTTCTCTTTGATCCTACCAGCAGCAAGCCAGGCCTCCTTGATAGGCCTTGCAGAGGGTTATAGCTCTTGGCAAAGAAATGAGTCTTCACCCAGCCTTTTTTCAACCCTTAGAATAAATAGATGGACCTCAGGTTCCGAAGTGGTGAGGCGATCTAGATCACAGGTCACCAACTTTTTGGACCTAAGGACCAACAAACTCATAATTTTAAATCCCGCGGATCAGAGACCCTGGGAAAAACCCCCAAAAAGTCTGCAGGAAAATTCCCCACCCCATTTTCCTACCGATCGATCGTTCTTTATTTGGGATTGCAGGATACCATCTCCAGCTCCGTTCTTGGGTGGGGCGGGGAGAGAGAGACTTTTGGCTTCATGCAAGGAAAGTAGCAGAAGAGGCAGAAGCAAAAGAAGTCTTTCTCTTCCTCCAAACTCTGCCAGAAATGAGTCTTTATGAGACTTGTCGTGCTGGTGCAGCCTCTTGGAACAGGAGGCCTTGCAGGGTCCCAAAGACTCATTTCTGGTGGAGTTTGGGGGAGAGAAAGAAAGACTTTTGCTGCTTTCCTTACATGTAGCCAAAAGCAGAAGAAGAAAGAAGCCAGGCGAGGCAAGGTCGGGTAAGTCCCCCCCTCTGCCCTTTCCTCCCTCCCCTCACCACCTTGTGGTGTTTGCAATGCAAGTGACACAAGCCTTGTGTTCCCATGGGCCATGTGGGCGGCACAGCCTTGTGTTCCCACGCAGCCTGGATTAATTGCTTTGGGAGTGCTTTGGGGGTGACATTTCTCTACAGCCCACCAAAATTTTCTCGCGGACCACCAGTGGCCCCCAGTTTATTGGTTGGCAACTACTGATCTAGATCATGGCTCTCCAACCTTGGTTACTTGAAGACTTGTGGACTTTAATTCCCATAATTCCTCAGCCAGTAAATTCTGGGAATTGAAGTCCACAAGTCTTAAAGTTGCCAAGGGTGGAGACCCCTGCTCTAGGCTAACAATAACCAACTGTATCTTGGCAGGGATATGTGTGATTTCAATATTGATGTGGATAAGAGTAATATTACAATCCACTTTCTTTTTTTTGGTAAAGTTTTTTTTTAATTTTTAAACATATAACAATATTTCATGGACAGTGTGGCATCTGAGTGTCATTCATTTTGATACAAAGGTAATATTGATACAAATGAAAATTACTACATTAATCAGACTTATGTGATCTAATGTTATTATACATATCTGTATCAGCACATAATCCTTCATTTTTCAATTATTCAATATTTGCTACATCCTTCTAACAGTAATAGCATTATTTCTGAGCATACTGATCACATCTTTTTTCAAAATCTGATCTTAACTTCTAACATTCACTTTAAATGTGTTATATAAAAATATGTATAACGATATTCCCCCTATTTCTAATTTTTTAATCTATTCTAATTTTTAGTACAGCCAATCTTGGTTTTTTTTTTTTTTTAAAGAAAAACCCTTCCTATCCATCATCTCTCATTCTCTTGGAAGTTTCACTTCTTCTCTTTTTGACTCGCCTCCCATACTCCTTCCTTGGATCCTTATCTCCATCTTTCATATTCAACCCAACCATCATTTCCATCCCCACTATTTTTTGCTGCCAGTCCATACCTACATCTGCCAAATCCTGTCTTCTTTTTCCAGAGATATCTTTCGATGTATTCATTTCCATTTTTCTACCTTATAATATATATTCTCCCAACTTCATTTCACCCAATTTTATAATCTCCTCCTTCTTTTCCCCTGTTTCTATTTGTTGTATCTCATCCTCCAGGCTTCACAATCCCCTTTCTGAATAGTTGCCTTTTTCTTCTCTTTTCTGTGCAGCCTTCCCATGCTGACAAGATATCAAATCCCGAAGTAATGAAATGGATGAATGATTTGGCCAAAAGTCGTAAACAGCTAAAAGGTACACACTGCCACTGTGTCTAGCCTGTTTCTGAGTACCTGAAGCTACAGTGTTTGCTATTCAGCCTAATGGATGTGGGGGGGCGGGGGGGAGGAAGGGACAGACTCATATCCTGGAGCAGTTACGTTCTCTATCTCATCCCTCATCTTGGAAGAAAAGCCAGTTCAACTCTTATCAGAGCAGAAATCCTGAAATCCTATATGAAAGGTTTCTTGGCGAACCTCCATGCTCACAAATCATTGGTGGGATTCAATATTTTTTACTACTGGTTATGTGGGCGTGGCTTGGTGGGCCTGGTGTGGCTTGGTGGGCATGGCAGGGGAAGGATATTGCAAAATTTCCATTCCTACCCCACCCCACTAACCTGCTTTCCAGCTCCGTTCTCCTGTGCTGGGCAACAAAAGAAGACGCAGCCAATCAGTTGGGACTTGGGAGGCAGAGTATAGATGGTGGTGGGGCCAGTCAGAGGCGGTATTTGCCGGTTCTCCGAACTACTCAAAACTTTCCGCTACCAGTTCTCCATAACTGGTCAGAACCTGCTGAATACCACCTCTGTGATGACCCAGGGTAGGATACAAAACAAACACAGTCACAGAAAACAGGTGAAGCCCCTTTTATTCCTTCACTTTTGCTTTCAAGCTCTGAATATCTTTGACGGAAGACAAAAAAACTCCCACACAAACAGTTATATGAAGAAGGAAAAAAGTAACACAAACCAGGCAAGATAAGGGCTGGAGGATATCCACAGATAACACACACTGGGAAGGACGCCAAACTCAGAGAGGAACTATAAACTAGAGATATTTACATGTTTGTTTCCAACATTCGCCCATACGCAGGTCTATACTCTTATTCAGTTGTCACAGATACAGCCCATGAAGAGGATCAAGGCCCTCTCCTCCCGAGTAGACCACGTCTCTCCCTTATCCTCTCCTCCCTGCATGCCCTAGGATGGATAGGGGATGGGCCTGGGTCCTCCTCTGACTGCTCAGCCAGCCTCTGCCCTTCCCCAACCTCCGGAGCCACACTTCAACTCCCTGTCAGCTGTTCCTCCTCTCCTTCAGAGTCAGTCTCCCCCAGGGGCATGACAACCTCTGACACAAAAGTTAATTCACTCTAAAGAATATATTTTCTCCCTGATGCACAGGTTTCCTATAGAGAGAGAAGAATGAAGTCTCCCTTACGCTCACACTTTCTTGGAGATGTAACCAACAAGATCTGGTTTGGTGCAAACCCAGCAATGTTGGATTCTATTGCTTTTCCAGGAATCTTAAATCTCAGCCCTTTTTTGGATCAGCCCAGCTCTCCACTGACCAAGCTACTGCAGAGCTAACAAGATTCCTGATGTGGATACCTCTCATGCATCCTAAAATGCCAAGCTTGATCTTAGAATATCAAGCTATCTTTAGAAACTATTATTTCCCTATTCCATATGTCCCATATGTATCATTTTCATGATATCTTGCACTGGAGGCTCTCAGAGATCAAATATGTTCCTCAAGAAACCGTGGACCAGGAATGTGACTTTTTAATGACATCTTTTTAAGTCTTAAAAAGCCGAGTAATCTGATCCATACGATTACCGCTTCCATTTGATTACGAAGGTCAGTGCAAAACAGATAAAAGTGCAAGGGAGAGAATTAATGAGTAAAGCTGGAAGCTGAGTTGCTAAATTGGCTCTGCTCTGCTGAGGCCACTGAGAGAAGGAGGGGTGGGTGGGGGAAGGGCACCGAAATAGCCTTCAGGCAGGAATAATTACTTCCTTGCCTTCTGTAGTCTTGATCTGTACTTCCCTTCTGTTTGTTCCACACCAACATTTTATAAAACAAAACAAAAAACCCTCGGAGGTTGTGGGAGCTTCATCACTTGAGACTTTCAAGAAGAAATTGGACTGCCATTTGTCAGAAATGGTGTAGGGTCTCCTGCTTAGGTGGGGGGGCTGGACTAGATCAAGGATCACCAACCTTTTGGACCTCAAGGACCATCAAACTCATAATTTTAAATCCCACGGATCAGAGATCCTGGGAAAACCCCCCAAAAAGTCTGCAGGAAAATTCCCCCTCCCCCCCCCCGTTTTCCTACCGATCGATCATTCTTTATTTGGGATCGCAGGATACCATCTCCAGCTCCGTTCTCGGGGGGCGGGGGGGGGGGGGAGAGAGACTTTTGGCTTCATGCAAGGAAAGCAACAGAAACAGCTGAAGTCTTTCTTTCTCTCCCCCAAACTCCACCATAAATGCTATGCTGGCTGGAGAATTCTGGGAGTTGAGGTTTACAAGTCTTAAAGGCAGAGGTGGTATTTGTGTTCACCTTTGCAACAATCCAGTGCCCCTTGTTCCTTGACTTCCTATTTTCTTGTCTTTCTCACAATCTTCTGAAGCACCCGACTCCCAGGGGATTCTCCTGGCTTATTCAGTACTCTGTGCCAGAGGTGGGATTCAGCAGATTTGGACTGGTTCTGGAGAACCGATAGCGGAAATTTTGAGTAGTTTGGAGAACTGGCAAATCCCACCTCTGACTAGCCCTGCCCCCATTTATTCTCCGCCTTCCGAGTCCCAGCTGATGAGCTGGGTCTCCTTTGGTTGCCCTGCACAGGAGAACGGAACTGGAAAGGAGGTTAGTGGGGTGCGGAGGGAATGGGGATTGTGCAGTATCCATCCCCTGCCACACCCACCAAGCCACACCCACAGAACTGGTAGTAAAAAATTTTGAATCTCACCACTGCTTAAAGGTGCCAATTTTGGAGACCTCTGGTGTAAGGGGACTTCTGTATGTTCTCTTTATGGTTGCCTTGCATGACTTGTAATGGTCCATATTGGGTTGGGCTTATCTGATCATAGAGTTAAAAGGGACCATGAATAGCAATAGCACTTAGACTTATATACTGCTTCACAGTGCTTCACAGCCCTCTGTAAGCAGTTTACAGAGTCATCCTCTTGTCCCCAACAATCTGGATCCTCATTTTACCCACCTCGGAAAGATGGAAGGCTGAGTCAATCTTGAACCTGGTGGGATTTGAACTGCCAAATCACAGGAAACCGGCAGTCAGCAGAACTGGCCTGCAATACTGCACTCTAACCACTGCACCACCGAGGCTCATAATCTTCATTGAAGATCATGAAATCCAAATATAAAGAGATAGAAGAGGGGTTCATGCTGGTGTCTGTCTGGTTTGGGACAGTTTTCTTCTGCCTTCTCTGTACCTTTAACAGCGTTGTTTAAATACAAAAAGACAAGATCCAAGGTAATGGACCTATTCACATATATTGTAAACCATTAGGTAGACAGCATGATCATGTTGCCCAAATATGGACCATGGTTGAGGTGGAAAACCTTCACCGCCCTCTATGAAAATATGCATTCTGCTAGGTTAATGGCCTTGAGCCTTGAGATCTGATGTTGTCTGAAACTGAATAAGGGTTAAACAAGCCCATCTTCCCCTGGTCCTCCATATTGTGTGGAGAACAATGGGAAATAGAATAGAATAGAATTCTTTATTGGTCAAGTGTGATTGGACACACAAGGAATTTGTTCTTGGTGCAAATGCTCTCAGTGTACATAAAGGAAAAGGTACATTTGTCAAGAGTCAAGAATCATAAGGGTCAACACTTAATAGTCATAGGGTACAATAAGCAATCAAATCATAGTAGGAATCAGTCAATAAAATTGTAAGGATACAAGCAACAAAGTTACAGTCATACAGTCACAAGTGGGAGGGGATGGGCGATAAGGAGTGATGAGAAGATTAACAGTAATAGTAAATTGTTGGACAGTGTTGAGGGAATTATTTGTTTAGCAGAGTGATGGCATTCAGGAAAAAATATCCTTGTGTCTAGTTGTTCTGGTGTGCAGTACTCTAAAGTCTAAAGATTAGACTTTTCCAACCCTATATGAGGTGGCCTCCAACTCCATCATGACACTGTGCAGGATTACAGAGAAAATGGAATTGAGTGACTGGCAGCCATGCAAAATTGGCTTAGATAGATACCAGTAGATGAGGAGCATGTGCTTTGTAATTTTATAGGTATAAATACCATAAATAAATTTTCCAAGCATTCCTAATCTTCTTGCCTTGTTTTCTTGAGGTTGTGTTACATAGGAACAAGTTGACATGAACAAGAGACAAGAGTTTACGAAAGACCACAACTTGTCTCCTCTCTGTACTTGAGAGCAACCCAAACAAGCAGCTTTTTTTTTAAACTTGGTACCACATCTGAAGCACTTCTTTTGATTCTGTGGGTCATGAAGTGTCTCGGATCTCTATGTCAATGAAAGGGTGCCATGAGAAGCTGTAGGCTACAGGTGTTTGCTCACTAGAGGTGTTGTATGGACTTTTCTCACAGAGCTGAAACTCAAAATGTCAGAAGAACAGAGCTTCCCCATCAAAAGAAGCCAAAGGAACTTTCATCAGGAGAGCACCAAAGAGGCGGTGAGGCTGGATCCAGCAAATTCTCCTACCAGTCCTTCGGTGGAGGAAACCATGGAAGTGGTGAAGAAGCAACTGAAAGAGAAGCGACAGCAGCTCGGTCTCCCTGAGAACATCAAGGTACCCAGTTCTTGCACAACATCTAAGTTTGCTAAACCAGCAAATCTGGTTTACCTTCTGACTTGCTTAACATGTGCCTGATGGCTTCTGTCATGTCCTATCACCTTCACGAGCTTCCTTCCACACTGACTTGCAGACCCTGTGTGTGTGTGCGCGTGCGTGCGTGCGTGTGTGTGCGTGTGTGTGTGTGTATGTGTGTGCATGAACTTCACATGAGCGAAAAACCAAAGAGGCACAAATTACTTGGTACAAACATCTGTGCTGAAAGCTGTATGTTAGTGGTCTTTGGCACTAGTTGTACAAATGTGTATTATTGTCACCTGGTACAAATGTGGCCATTGTGATGTTTCACTACAGCAGCACAATGGGTTTTAAATTATCATCTTGTAGCCTGTTTGGTGTCCAAAGCTGTATCTGGAGATTCTGAGGTTTAGGTAGAAACTCTTTGGTTTCTGGTAGAAGCCATGAAGGGGTCAAAATGATGTGGCATGCTCTGCCTAAAGAGATGACTATGTCATTCCTAGCATGGTGCTACATAACATGTGACAGCACTGGCGTTCAAATCAGTGCTTTTCAAATCAGAGTCATGCCTGGGGTGTGGAATGGGAGAGGACATTGAAGCTCAAAGAGTGAGCAAAAGTCTTCATCCTCAAGCCATTAACTGAGTTAGTTGTCTAGGTCAAGGGTCCCCAATCTCTGGGCTAGGGCCCACCTCCAGGCTGTGAGCAGTTTTGGAACTGGGCTGTCAAAGTGGCAGGCAAACATGTTCAGGCATCCCTACTTGTGCAAACAAGCAAAACCCCATCCATGGGATACAGGCAGCAGACTAAACCATGCCCTCTCTGGTTCATGGAAAAACCTTTCTCCACAGAACTAGTGTAGTCAATTAAAAAACTACATTTGAAGCATAAATGTGAATCTTCAAATTTAACCTTGTAGGCAATTACAATTGCTTTCAGTTTAGATCATTTTTGGAGGGGTCTGTGATAAACCCAAAGGACAAAGGTAATTGGCACCTGTGCACTTCTAAGACTTCCTGGTTCCGTGAACCTCAAGGGATCTTGCAAAAAAGAAAAAAGAAAATTATCCAGTCTGCTTCAAGGAGAAAAGGAAACTTGTAGAACCAAAATTCAGAGCTCACTGACTTGAGTAAGATGCATTTCTCAGTTGGCACCTAGTGGTTGGTGATAGTTACCTTGAGTCAGCCAGCTTTAAAGCATCATCCAAATTCTGCGGTTAAAAAAATGCTACCTGTGACTTTTAAAAACCATGTGAGTTCAATCATATTATTTTGTGCCGCCGTTTCCCTCCAGTAGATAACACTCGATGGTTAATTTTTCTATAAATCATTCTTTTTTAATTAGGCTATGACAAAAAAGCAAATGGCTTTGGAAAAACTCAGTCTCCAGAAAAGCTTACTCTATTTTGAAAGTATTCATGGACGGCCTGTAAGTATTTCTTAGAAAGAGAGGTCAACTTCAGGTTAGCCATTACATAGAGTTTTCAGCAAGAGATGGCTTCTGAACTTCCCCAGCCCATAAGCAAAGGTCAGTTTGAATTAGGTCCAGTACTTCAAGCAGCCTTCCACCATGTCATGTTCCATAGATTCCTGAACTATGTCTAGCTCTATCATATCTCTCTCTAACTCTATCTTCTATCTATCATCTATTCTCTCTCTATCATCTCTCTATCATCTCTATCATCTGTCGATCATCTATCTAGCCCTCCCTTCTTATTCACCTATTTCCTATATCTATCTCTCACAATTTCGAAGCTACGCAGCTCCAAATGACTGTGGGACACTTTCTGAAATTCACGAGAGCCATAAGGATCTTGAGGGGGGTGCTACTCCAAAGGGTGGTGGTGGTGGTGGTCGTGGAGAACAGCAACAGGGAAGCAGTGGTCCATTCTGCTCAACCTCATCACATTCCTTGAAGACGCACATTGCGTTTCACCAGTACAGGACCACTGGATATTGGTACGATATTTTTCAGCTAGTTTGAAAAAAAAAAGTGCAGTTGTTATATCCCATCACACTAATCTGGGGTGACAATACATCTACTGATAGGTCAGACAAAGGGGTTAGAAAACGCTTAAATTAATTAATTAATTTTACAAATGAAAGCGAGCCTGAGCTTTTATTGAACGTAATATCCAAGTGCTTGGGCATTGCCACCTTCTGGGAATTTTCCTCCTTTAGTCAATAATTCTGGTGGTCTCCATCCAAGTCCTAACCAAGTTTTACCTTATCTTTCAAGGTTAGCAAAGATCAAATAGAAACTGCCACTTGATGTGAAGAGAAGGAACACAACCCAGTCCAAAACGCTGGGTTGGCTTGCCTTGCCTTGATTGTTGTCTCTTTTTCACCATAGAGACATACATTCACAACCATTCATCCAAGACCACAATTCCCATCCTTTTCTTCCACCCACATCCTTCCATTCATACCTAAGTCCTCATACCTTCAGTTCCCTAGAAAAATGCTTCTCTTTCCACTAAGCAAACAAGAAGGGCGTTGAGATGTTGCAGGCAGATGCTGCTTGATGGTCCCCTATGCCTTGAAGCAGCTTTTGGAGTGGACATCCAAAGTGTTGTGCAATGAGCAGAAACATAAAAGCAGTTGGGGAAAGGAGGGAAGGTCAATAGTTTTTCACCTGTTGCAAACCACACGAAAGACTTCTCTGAATTGCTTCTCACCTACAGGCCAAAAGCTTATGTGTTTTTTCCCCTCCTTTATTTAACCAGCTTACCTCTTCCTCTTATCTATTTCTTATCTACTGGAATCTGAGTTTATTATTGACTACGTTCTTCTGCAATACCATCTTGACCTTTTATGGGTTCTCTAGGACAGCTTGTTTCTTTATCGATTACTTGGGCTTGTGTGTCTTAGTGCGACAACCCTCAGTGTGTATTTTGTATGTTCTCCACGGAAAATGGATTATAGTTGAGGGTTGATAGCCAAGAGCAAGGGTCTTCAAACTTGGCAAGTTTAAGACTTATGGACATCAACTCCCAGAATTCCTGAGCCAACATGACTGGAGGAGGAATTCTGGGAGTTGAAGTCCACAAGTCTTTAAAGTTGTTAAGATTGGAGACTCCTGGCCAAGAAGGACATGCCAGTCAGGTTTGGGTCTGTGTCCCTTTGGTGTATGATAACTCCATTTCTACTTTAATATACAGATGTTTTCAAATACAAAATGCATCTGAATATTTAAATATACTCTTACTGAATTTTCTCTCAATATTTGTATATTTCCCTGCAAAATACGTTCTAAAATCCGTAATGCATCCTTGAGTTAAGAACTGAGATGAGTATTCAGAAATGTGCAAGATTTTGTGCACAACTAGCTTAAGATTGGCACATTTTTTTTCTGCCTAGAACAGCCCAGCTCATGAATATACAATTTCTATGAGAGAGGAGGACTTTTCTTTTTGAGACCTCTTCCAACAGTTTTGAGGAGATGCCATGAACTTAAATCAAGCTGGTATCCATCATTCATCCTACTGGAGGCTCCATTCCTGTAGCACTTCCTTGATTCTCCCCTGAAATGTTGAGGTGATGCTGAATCATATCCTAAGATGGATGGACAGTAAAGGATTTGCCTGGAATGACCAAGATCTGCCAGTCTTAATGTTGCATGACCGACATTTATAAGACGTTTTGCAGTTGCCAGAGCAAAGACTAGGCAGGGAATGTGAATTACAGTGTGTCAGTTTGCTGTTAAGGAATGGTGGAGCACCAGTCCAACTTCTGATTGGAAGTGGTGCTTCTCTAACCCAAGGTGTTAATCACAGACATATGTCTTATGTTTTTAAATTCTTGGAGGAAAAAAACCACAGTGTGCAAGGGAAATACAGAGTCAGTTCTGATAAACTCTTTCTTTTACAGAAGTGTTGTATTCACATAATTAAAATTAAAAATAAATTAAAACCAAAAAACCAAAAAATTAGAACAAATTATATCCCATCAGCACAGAAGTATCACTGTGTTTTATGCCTCACATTCCTCATGTTGGAATGTAAAAATCCACTTCTGTTGATGGCTTGCGACTTTTAAGAAGAAATTTCAGATGTCTCTTCAGAGCCAACCTGGTGCTCCTTACTTTTTCTTCCTAGGCTAACCAGCAAGACAGGAGTTTGATGAAGCCTCTTTATGAAAGATACAGAATTATAAAGCAGCTTCTATCAACACCCTCTTTGATTACAACTATTGTAAGTCTCATGAGGATTGTGTGAAGAAATGCACCTACAACCGATGATGTTTCTTGTAGGCTCTCTTGAAGTTGTGCATTAGCTTTTTGTTTTATGCATGAAGGTCTTGTCAGTACATTTGTCCTTCAGGAAATAAAACTCAGGGAACTTACTTGGACATACTTTCAAATAGGGCTGGATTGGGATTACTGGTTCGTAGTATCAAAGTAATCTCTGTCAAATTGTTACAGTTATGGAAACTGCATGTTGTGGGTGCTAAACTGCTGGGGTTTGGAAATAACTGTGATTACTTGCAGGGAGAAGGACCATCATTCAGTTATTCTTTCTTCTGAAAGAATTCCATTAAAGACAGTCAGAACTGAAGAAGTTTCTTGGGTGAGAAGCAAAATATTTTCAAGGAAAAAAACCCAACAAAGTCCAATTCCCTTTGGAAAAGCATCTTTGGGACTTCCATTAAGGATAATTAATCTCAGAGTCTCAGAGAACAACAAACATCTCAGAAAGTGTTAGACACTATGCTAAAGTGTGATTTATTTACACTTCTCTTCTAATAATGAGAACTAAGACCTTGAATATGCACCTGCTGCAGCTTCTAACATGAGGAAAACCTTGCATTCATGTTCTTCCAACATTTCTAATACTTAAATACAAACCAAGCCAGTCTGTTTATTCATATAATTTTTGTCCTCTGGAATGAATGTTCTAGCCTTCTTCATTTGAAGGATGGGTGGGTAGGGAGAGAGGGACCCTGATAACTCTTGTTCCCTGTTCCAAGCAGGAGGAGGAAGATTCTGATGAAGAACCTCCTCAGAGTAGCTCCACCGGGTCTCTCCATTGGCCTCCTGAGGCACAGATGGGTCACTCAGATGAGGAGAATGAACCTGCCTTCGTTTCACCTCTGGATGAAAAGAAAGCGATGAAACAGCCAACCCTCTCGATGTCCAATTTACATGAGGCCACCATGTGAGTGTCAACTCTCCCCCTTGTTTAAATGATGATGCACCTCTTGGTATCAGGGATCATTCATTCATTCATTCATAAGGCAAATCTGCACAATTGGTGTAAATTCAGCTTGAGCCGTGGTGGCGCAGTGGTTAGAGTGCAGTACTGCAGGCTACTTCTGCTGACTGCCGTCTGCCTGCAATTTGGCAGATCGAATCTCATCAGGCTCAAGGTTGACTCAGCCTTCCATCCTTCTGAGGTGGGTAAAATGAGGACCCAAATTGTTGGGGGCAATATGCTGACACTGTAAACCACTTAGAAAGGGATGTAAAGCACTATTGCTGTCTTCCTTCCTTCCTTCCTTCCTTCCTTCCTTCCTTCCTTCCTTCCTTCCTTCCTTCCTTCCTTCCTTCCTTCCTTCCTCCCTCCCTCCCTCCCTCCCTCCCTCCCTCCTTCCTTCCTTCCTTCCTTCCTTCCTTCCTTCCTTCCTTCCTTCCTTCCTTCCTTCCTTCCTTCCTTCCCAGTGGTTAAAGTGCAGTATTGCAGGCTACTTCTGCTGATTGCTGTCTGCCTGCAATTTGGCAGTTCAAATCTCACCAGGCTCAAGGTTGACTCAGCCTTCCATCCTTCTGAGGTTGGTAAAATGAGGACCGAGGTTGTTGGGGGACAATAGGCTGACTCTATAAATCGCTTAGAGGCTGTACGGTGGCATATAAGTCTAAGTGCTATTGCTAAGTGCTATCTTTTACTATTACCAAGTAATCATAAATACACTACTCATTTTATTGCACGGTTTTGAACTCACTAGGAAATAAGTAAGCAAAATTTTCTGACAAGCAGTTGGGTACATTCATCTCAAGGAGAGTCTCCAGGGGACAGCTTGTCATGCTGCATGCTTATTTGGGAGCCTGATTTGCTCAGCCATCTATCAGCTTAGGAATTTTCCAATCCTTCAGATCTTAAAAGTCCCGTTCTTCTTTTGTAGGCCGGTGCTACTGGAACATCTCCGAGAAACTAGAGCCGACAAGAAAAGGATAAGGAAAGTATTACGTGAATTTGAGGAAGAGTTCTTTAGACAAACAGGAAGGTGAGACAGTCATATGCATGTTGAATCTCAACACCATGGATGGTCAGATCCTGATTTAAGCCACTGTAAACCTCCCCAAAATAATGGTTCACCACAGGAAGTTTTTAATGGCTTGGAGGCATCATTGCATTGACTTGGTGGTATTTTCCAGCCTTACGATAACCAAGAAAAGTATTCATGTTTTCTTTGTTGAAACTGAGGTAGGCTGCACCTTTCGATCCCAAGCATTTTGATTCCTGGACAGTAAGAAAGGACCCCTTTGCCAAATATAATGTCTAGAAGGACCATATCAAGTATCACATTTATGGCTAGAAGAGGTAGCTCTTTTGCAAAGCATGGGCGACTCTGTTTTCTTACTCCCAAAGCAATCGTTTTCATTTGGTGCACCACATGTAGCATCAGTTCTTAGAGACGTAACTTATTTTCCCACCATCATCTCTGATGGGGGAGAAATTCACAAGAATTGTGAGCTTTGAGGATATTATTGGTGCAACGATGGCTCCCATTACTTGTTTCCCTTTTCCCTTTTCTGAAGAGATGATATCTCCCCACCCTGAGGACAGCAGGAAATAGAGACATGGCTAGGAATCGTCCTCTTTGAGAGTCTAGCTAACATTCAACCCAGCCTTCATGAGGATTTGCAGTCTTTATTAGCAATGAGTACTTGCTGCCAATCAAGAGAAAGGAAAGAAGATCCCAGAAGGCCCTAGCATAATAAAAGAGAAAGTGGGACTCTCTGCCATCAGGATACCTTTAGCCTTTCAATCTCTTGGGACTCACTTTTGCAAATAAACATCTAAATCTCCTGGGCCTTGGAGGAGTGGCAGATATTTCCTTGGCTCCAGTTTGCATTTTGCCCTCTCACTTGCCCTTTCTTGATTCCTCTGGCTAAAGTAATGAAGTAATGAAAATGTAAGGACCAGCCTCTCCGCTCTTCAAAAAATAAATATAGACTCTTGAAAACTTTGTATTTCAAAAGGTATATTTTTATTTAAGGGAGACACAAGCAGGTCAAAATTCAAAGCAGGATCTGAGATCCCTCAGGGCATGCAACTAGGATAAAGGGAATTAGAGACCCCTCCCAACCGTCCAATGTGGATTCTCCCAATCTGCAGGTGTGAAGATGTTATTATACCAGCGTCTCTGAGAAAGCAGATAACAAAAGTTTCCCAGAACTATCTTTTGGCGCTTCAATCCACATGGCCCCTTCTCCCCTTGCATCTCCCCAAGAGGTGAGAATTTTCCAAGCATCTGGGGCACCAGGCAATGGTTGTAAATTGTGTAAAAAATTATACAAAAGACAATGTAAGAAATAGGATATTTAGGATACATTAGGGAGGCAAAGAATTAAATGTATCAAATCCACACACCCCTCCTTTCTTCCACTGAAGAATGGCAGATACACAGATCTGACAGAAAACTCAGTCTTCTGACCAGAAGGACATTGTGAATCCTTGTGTAAGCAATGGACTTTTCCCCTTCAACTGAAGAGAATGAACTTCTGAAAGCTAGATATTTCAAAAGGAATCCTTTATTGAAAGAGAGTGAATCCCAGCACTAGTCAAAGAGAGTCTAAGATGTTTCCAGGCATACAGTAATAGATAAAGGGAGTTAGAATCCCTCCCCTTATTTAAATGTGGATTTAGTCAAACCAAGAACTAATATGTTAAATCCCCCCTCCCCTTCTCTAGGAACGTATCTTAGGAGAGTTTCCCAGGAGTATCTTCCAGAGCTGGAATTTTTATGGTCCCTTCTCATCTTGTTATCTCTTCAAGAGGTGACAAGTTTCTAGACATCTGACTCCAGTCCTCCAGTTGTATATCATGTGCAAATTATACAGAATCAATATAAGATTTAATATATTTAGGTTACATCAAAAAGGATTACTTGTACCAACTCCCCCCCCCCCCTTCTTCCATTGAAGAGTGGTAGATACACAAATCTGACACCTTGATGCTTTCTTGCTGAGGTTTGAATGCCCATCTTGTTGTTTTGCAGGAGTCCCCAGAAGGAAGATCGGATCTCCATGTCAGAGGAATATTTGGAGTACAAGCATATCAAGGCCAAGCTCCGCCTCCTGGAGGTTCTCATCAGCAAACACGACGTCTCCAAAACCATCTGAAGCCAGTAAAACTTCCTGATGTGAGGAAAGAGAATGCCTGGCTTTTTCTGCCCAGTGATTTGCTCTTGCGCTTCCTTAAGGTGATAATGCTCAGGTGAGCATAGCAGAAAGGTCATGGAGCAGGCATGAGACTGCACAAGGAAGGAGTGACTGGATGGAGGACAGACGTTTCCCTGTGAATTCTCTCCTATTTCCAGAATCTGTTTTCACCTGGACATTTGCCTGCTGCTGAGCTAAAGGGAAGCAGCAGCCCTATGCAATTTCAAGAAGATGGCTTGGGAATCCCAAAGCTCTGCTGAAACATATTTTGGATAGCTGCTATCCAAATGATCTGGCCACTATCATTTGAACAACGGTGCTCAAAACATTGGAAGGGCAAAGGAGTCAGCAAGATTTGACCCAGAGGGAAGCCTATGTGTGTGTATGCAGCTGAGCTTTGTTGGTACATCCAAAATTATGAATTCTTGAAGGGCAAAATCTCACAATTATGAAATCCCAGTACAATTAACCCTTCAAAATTAATTGCACAACCTCCCCTATGCCTGAGATATTCCAGCAATCTTACCAAGAACCACCAAATGACAAGTCTCTTGTGAGATTTTTGCCCTTCTGGCACTGAAATCTCATGAGATTTGTATGGGATCAGGGAGATTTTTCCAAGATTCAGTAATCTTGTGAAAGGGCCAATTCAGGAATCTTGGTATCACCCACTGCCTGCCTCTCACCACTTTTGGGCAAGAATGCCATAATTCTACACAAGGAACAACACCAAGCATTGACATCTGATGGAAGCTGTCATGACGTCCTACTCATCGGGATGTCATGAATTATGTAACATGGGTTAGTCACCCAAATTGCAATTGCAAATCAGAATACATGGTGCTAAAGTACAGAGTTCGGCTATTGAGAATCTTCATCTTTTTCCATCTTCCTCTCTCTTTTTGGTAAATAAGAAGGCAGCTTTTGGTGCTTTTGATGCAAAGACATGAGCAATGCTTAGTGAAATTCTCACAATAATTCTTACAAAAATATTCAAGGGCCAGTAAGGAGCATTTGGGCTACGAGACCAGTTCTCAGTCCCCAGGACTAAATTATGCAATAATTTTTAAAAGGGTGGATGAATTGTCGTTCTGTGCACATTGAAGGAAATTTTTGGAAAATGCAGTTGTTTGCAGATTTCAGCTTTCATTTCAGCTTGCTGTAGAGAGAATTTTGTGTGCGAGGTTGCCGCCAAAGCTGGATCAGTTTTGTGTTTATCCAGCTGAAGTGTTTATATTGCAATTTTCCTCTCTGTTGTGGACATCAGCATATCAGCGTTCTCTGTTTTTACCACTTCTGACTTTTCTTGAATAGGGATGGGTGGATTAGGACATAATGCCTTTTGATGGGTTAGCATTGAGAAGCCCATCAGTTGGAGAGTCATTTCTACACATTTGCAGAAGCTTACATTTTAGTTAAGCCTTGGGTCAATTGATGTTCTAAAGGTGCCTCCTTCCCAAAGTGGCCTTGTTCTGCTCTGCCACTCATGGAGTCTGGGGAAGGTTCTGGATGCTACAAAGACACGTAGAATGCTCCATCCAGGCTGTGGAAGTGGTAGAGAAGCACTGAGAACAGGAATGTTTGATTCAGATAGGGAGGGCATCCTTTGGAAAATAGCTGAATGGGTTACTGTACCCTTTCTTGCTGAAGGAAAGGTTATCTTCTGAACTATTGACTCTGCAGGAGCTAACTAGATTAGCTTAGTTTCCTGATTTTGCACAAAGTGTACAACTACTTTTGGCTGAGTGCTGGAGTTCTCTCCGGTTTGCATTGTGATGTCTACTAAGAGTATACAAACATGGACTTATAGAGAAAACTTCATGAAAAATGGACCAATTTCTCTCTTGGACACTTCAATATTGCTTTCTGGCTTTATAAAATTGGTCCAAGCTTTTATCATAGAAGCCACTCTGCTGAAACAAAAATGCTAGAAGTCAGAGGTGGTTGGTATTCAGCAGGTTCTGACCACTTTTGGAGAACTGGTAGCAGAAATTTTGAGTAGTTCGGAGAACCAGTGGTAACTTTCCCCCAGGAGTAGGGAGGGAATGGAGATTTTGCAGTATCCTTCCTCTGTCATGTCCACCAAGCCACGCCCACCAAGCCACGCCCACAGAACTGGTAGTAAAAAAAAAAATTGAATCTCACCACTGCTAGAAGTGTAGTTCATCCAGCCTCCACGATCACTTGGGGATCTAAAAATACATTTGCATTTGTGTGCGAGTTTAAGTGTGCATGTAGGTGTGTTGACTAATTCTCTTCCATCCCAGAGCCAGGATTTGGGGAAAACTATACCTCCCCATCTGTCCCATAAAACCAAGAAGGACCCATGCTCCTTTGGGTTTAAGGTGTCTGTGGGAAGCTTCTGGGAACCAAATTCCACCAGCCCCATCTGCTCTATAAATGTCCAGAGGCGATTTAATGCCATATGAAGGACTATACTGTGGATTCTCACCTGTGGTTTAGAAGATCCTGCTTGGGGTATATGAAATATGGACTTCCCCTCTTCCCCTCCCATATTATCCCTTCCTTGTCCTTCTGCATGCAAGTTCTCCTCTTCTGGTCCTGAAAATTGGCCGCAGGAAAGGACCAACTGAAAAGTGATTCTAGAAGCCCCAAGGTGTCACAGTGAAGAAGGGAACCCCAGGTAGAGAGCTCAGTTTCTCCTCCTTGAGAGGTCAGAGGTGGAAGTGAAGCAAGGGAGTGATAATGCTTGCCAGTTGCCAGCCATGAGCCTATGTGTCAGTCCTTTGAGGCTGAACAGGTGAAGTCTGACTGCATCCATCCTTTGTTGAGTGAAAGTGAGAGAGAGAGAGAGAGAGAGAGACAGACAGACAGACAGACAGACAGACATCGAGAGAGAATTTTGACTTTTTCCTTTCCTATCCCATTTCCTGTACCCTCGTGAAATAGGGAAGAATCAGTCCATTTCCCAAGCTTAACACATTGCTTTTCCATCCATCCCTTCTGTTTAGCCTCTCCAAGGTCAGCTCTGTGACCACATCCTGTTCCAAGTGACTTTTTAAACTATTCCTGCAAGCTTGGAAGGTTCATCCCCTCCCCAGCTGTAGAAATCTGTTCTGGTTTGGCATTGTGCACGTTGGCATGCGTGTCACTCCCTTTATAATTGGGAATTCTTAAGTTATTGGCTGCTTTTTAATGGCTCAGGGCTATCCTTTGATGTTTCTTTAGGAGAAGGTCATCCTGATACGGAAGGGCAAAGGGGGGGGAGGGAGGGAGTTTAACCTCTAATAAAGTATGTTAGTGGGGCTGTTTTAGGTATGAATTCAAAGTTTCAAGCAAAGTTTGTTTGTGATACTTGTCTATCACAATCTTCCCCATCCTTGTGTCTTGATGATGGATCACATTAACCTTCATCATTCCTAAAGACTATGACAATTGTAGACCAAGATCTTGAGGAGATACTTGTGTAGAGTATCTTTGGAAATTTAGACCTGTGCCTTAAAATTGGTCTTGGTACCCATAACTCATTACAATCAACTAGAAAACAATGTGAACTAAAGGTACACATAATAAAGTCATATATACAGTCTTCACTAAACAAGTCCCCTCCCTACCCCAGATATCTTCAATTTCCAGAACTCCTCCATCTTTGGGCAAGAATTCTTTGAGGAGAAATTCATATATGGAGAAGTGCTGTAGACAAGAATGCCTGTAAGAACAGAACAGAAGTGCACGTATCCGATTATTTTAATATTATTTTAAATTAGATATTACCATGCATCTTCCAGAACAAATCTCTCACTCACAGTTGGAATTAGTTTAGTGGGTAAATATGCTTTGATTGCTTTGCAGCAAAACAGCTTTTAAGATGCAACAACGTTGACTGTCTTAATGTTGGAAGCTCCCTCCTTCTTGGGATGGTTTGTGACACAGGTATTGTCAGTTTTTCGGTACTTCGATCGTAATGTGGCTGAAAGAAACAGCAGGAAAAATTCACCCTCACGAACTATATCAGTCAAATCTTTGGAATGGCTACAGAGTCTAAATCCTGCAGTGTGTTTATCTCTGTTGTTGGCCTTCCACACTCAGTGGTAAGATACTTCAGCATGGTTGTTCTCATTTTCATTATCCTTCGTTCTGATTTTGGACCTTATTTCTCCATGCTTCTGTTTTGCCCAGTTGGATGTGTCCATTTGTTTGTGTTTTCTGATTAATGTTGCGATGCTTGCTTTGCTCATGAGCTCAATAGAAACTCAAGAGTTATCATAGCCAACAGATAAAGTGACCACTGGTCATATCCAGAGTCACTGGATAAAATAGCTTCCCCAAGGGATCACAAGAGCAAAACAATACAGATAATTGTTCCGCTGTATACTATTTCCGAAAGTAAATGTTAAAATGAGAGGTGATTTGGTGGAACTCTGCTTGATATTCACCAATATCTGGCATTAGTTTATTTTAGGAATAGAAAAGATAAGCACTTAAGAGGACAGAGTTACGTGCCATCCCTTTTGAGAATAGTGTATTTATGCAAGGAGCTAAAAATAAATAAATGCAGGCCACACGGCAGTTTTCCTATCTCATATCTGGGGTGGGTGGGAAGAATATTCATTTACCAACGAAATGACTTTTCAGCTATGGTAAGGAACATACAACAGATACTGAGACAGCAGGAAAGATTTCATAAAAGGAGTTTAAACTCTGGTGAAGAATGGCAAGATTTTTGTGAAGTTCCCGTGTGAGAAAAATGAAGACCATAGCAACTTGTTCCTTTCTGGTCACTCTCGGCCCAAGACGTTTTAATCAGATTAACGGGGATCAGACCAAACACTTCTCTCATTTTAATTCCTGTAGCATTTCTGTTTTGACCTTTCCATGCACCACCAAACACAAGGGGTTGAATTCAAAAGGGTGCAAATTATTCAGGAAAAGGTCACGGGTTAAAATGGTGTGCTTAGTATAAGTTTAGCGCAGAAATTAAGTAGCAAAAATCCATTTATTTTGAAAAGGCAGAGTTTTTAAAGAAAAGTTTAGGCACTTATGGGTGTGTGTGTATGGAAAAACCCTTAAACAGGAAAGAGTAGCCAATACATTTCAGGGTAAGGAGTTGTAAACTACCCCATCCTCTTCAAGAAAAAACCTCCAGGACTTGGTTGATAGTAACCAAGATGAAACAAGCTACTTGGTGGTCCATTGTAGTCTTTATTTGTGTAGCACTTTTCTGTAGCACAATACTATAAAATGTTGCTTTTTATGATTACCAAAGCTTGTTTGAAAGCATGCACTTTGTAGGATCTTAATATTTCACGTGTGATGATCACCCAAGGTACTCTGTTATAGTGATAATAGTTTATTGCATTATGATGTATGCAGATATTTAACCTAAGTGTCATGGTTATGAATGGCGGATGGTTGGGTTACTGTTTTCTAATTTGGTTTACTATAGGCTAGAGGTTGAAAAGGAATAGACTTTATAAGCGAGTTATTCTCACAGCTTAAAATAGATCACTTCGACATGGAGCATGATGGAGTCGGAGGTGGACAATCAGGAGACTTTGTAAGAAACACAGGTTTAATGGCAACCAGATTCAAAGAAAACTCCAGGAAAAGATGCAAGACTGTCTTTAGCTTTCGGGGTTCGTCTTTTTGTAACAATGACACAAAAAGGAGAGGCAAAACTCTTGGTCTTGTCACTCTGGCACACAGATGGAGGATTCCCACAGGCAAAGAGTGATGTGGGCGAGGACAGGACCAGGTGAGATGTTCGTGTGGAGGGCGGTGATTTCGCAAACATCAAAATGGCGAGGAAGCCCAGGGAGAGACCTCTCCAAGAACCAGAGCTTTGTGCCAAAGGTGGACAGGGTCTATTGCAAGAGTCTTCAACCTTGGCAACATGAAGTCTGGCGGACTTCAACTCCCAGAATTCCCCCTCCCAGCCCACTTTGAATTCTGGGAGTTGAAGTCCACCAGGCTTAAAGTTGCCAAGGTTGGAGACCCCTGGTCTACTGCTCCTTCTGCTATAGTATCATAAAGAAAGGCATTTGATTAATTCCATAATCCACCAACCTTGTCTGTAGGTCCCGATATGTAAAAGTTGAAGCATGATTTCTTTAAAAAAAAAAAGGGGGGGGGGGAGGAATCTTTTAATGATTTGGGAAAAGTTTGTGTCCCATGACTAAACTAAGTAGATTTTTGTTTGTTTTGTATGTTTGTTTGTTTCTATGGCAATTGATGTTTCAGTGTTGTTGGCTGCATCACTTATAACTGAACCAGAATGGTCTCCTTCATAAATCTGTTTTAATTAAAACTCATGTCAGAGCAACAGGAACAGATACACAAGTTATTTGAAGTTTACAAACTACATCTTTGATAAGGGAAAAATGCTGTCATGACATGTGTACAGTTGCTATTAAAATGCCATCTATATATTCTATATGATTGTATAATATTTTATACAACAGTACAAATAAAATATTTTTCTATTATGATGAAACACAGGCCTTTGTTAGCTCATATAAATAACATAAATAACACTGTCGAACGACACATTGGAAGTGCTGACATATTTTTCTCCCCTAGGCTTGTGAGAGTTAATCATGCTGCCGTTACACCTGTTCATGCTGTTTAGAAATATTCCAGTTAAGTTGTTCAGTAGGTTAAAATGAATGCATATTTAAACACCATTTAGAAGCCAGGAAATTTTATTTTACTCAAGCTTGTTTATATAGATTTGTTACATTTGGCAGTATGGAGAGAGGAGGGACAAATTAACACCAATTGCAGCACCTAGATGTATAAATGGTTGCTGAGGGGGGGGCGGGGGGGGGTGAAAGAAAAGAAAATTAAAAATACCCTCAAGATTTTGAACAGTTGAAAGCAGTGGTGGATCAGGAGGGAAGGAACGTGGGAAATGCCAAGGGCAGAACTACATGCTACGCAGGGCGGCTGCAGATAATACTGTCTCCGTGTGGAGTGCCTTGCCTTTCTCCCCCACGACATGGGGACCCAACTGACTGGCACAGTGAGACCATCCCATCCCGTGTCCCCACCAGCAGAATCCAGCTGGAACAGGGAAAGGCCATAAGCTGAGGGTACAACGGCCAGCATGCTCGGTTTCAATGCTGTATGGCAGAAGGGGAGAAAGATACTTCAGTGGATGCTGGTTAGGGAACTGCCCCAGCTTGGCTGGAACATGTAGCTCTCTGCTCAGAGAGGAACTGTTGGGTCACTGGGGATTGCTTCTGGGAAGGAGGGCATTTCGTCATGCGTCTGATGTGGAGAGTGGAGAGAGGGCGTAGGCAACGGAGGAGGGTCCTAAGGAGGGCGGGGGATGGAAATTAGCGTCCCACACTGATGTTACATATCTTGCAGCTTGGATCTTTCTTGGCATCGGCAGTGGACAAACTCATGAGTTGGTGGCCGGTGATTTCTGCCACTGTGCCGAGGGAGAGCTTGACCGGGTCAGTGTAAACCACTTCCAAGATGACATCCTGTGCATGGTGGTAAACCAGGACCCCGTCTTCTTCGGTGCAGGTCAGGAATTTGTTATCCTGCAAGCTCAGCTGAGGCAGGCGCTGCTTGCAGAACTCGTCGCCCAGCGAGCCGACGGGGGCAAGGACAAGAATGACATAGTGGTAGGCCGTGTACATGCAGTAGAAGTCCCCGAAGTACAAATTTGTGTTTGGGTTGAAAAGTTTCTCAGCTGCAATCTCGAACCTGTATCTTCCGTAAGGGGAATCTTGGGGGGGCTTTCCGGTGTTGAATTCGGTGTGGCAGCTAAAGAAGATCCCCTCCAGCTTCCCACTGATAGGAGAGCCATGGCTGCCGCTGTTATCCTTAACCGAGGGCTGAAGGACGCTCCCATGCTGCTCTCTAGAAATAAAGGATGGGGAACATGTTAGTTCTACAGTGGCATGAGAGCACGGGGGTCATGCAGATCCCCATGGCTCAACCCCCCATCCTTCTTTGCATTTATGCAGAGAAACCGCACAATACAGATGCTGGCAGAGATCAAATCTGCTTTTATCGAGGAGCTGTGTATCTTATTGGAGAGAGGGCAGGGCTGGGATTCTAGCAGTTCGCACCTATTCGCTAGAACTGGTTGATAACATTCTAAGCAGTTGGGAGAACCGGTTGTTAGAAGAAATTACTGGGCTAATCCTGTAAGGAAGGCAGGAAGGAAACATTCTGGTGTTGCTTACAGAAACTGCCTCTCCGTTAACCCTTATTACATTCTTGGCAGGACTAGACTTCCTGTCTCAGGAACTTCTCTGGAGTTTTTTTCCCCTCCTTTGCTGGTACTTTGCTTGTGTGGAGTGACCATTCAAAGTTACAATGGCACTGAAAAAAGTGACTTATGACCATTTTTCACACTTACGACTGTTGCAGCATCCCCACAGTCATGAGAGGCCAGGCGAGGAGACGCATGCCTCAATGTGAGTGATATTGAGTTGGCCACACCCAGCCAGTCATATGACCACCAAGCCACACCGACCCAGTCACATGACCACCAAGCCACGCCCACCAACTAAGCCATGCTCACAGAACCCTGTTAAAAAATTTGAATCCCACCCCTGAGAGAGGGCCTCTAATTTTAGGTAGTGATATTGAATGGGACACCAAACCCAGGGAGGCCCTCTTATTATTAGAATAGAAACTACAATTTAAAAGTTGCAACAATCTGTATCGCAGTCAATCTACTTCGGTCCCCTTCAATGGTGAGGTTGTTGTCCACAAAGCTAAGCATGCCATTAGGGCAAAGGAGAAAAACTGATGCCATAGGATGAGTTCCAGTTCTACTTTGTCTTTTTCTACACTTTCCATGCATTGAGATGAAGAAAACTTTAGATGTGTGTTTTTTTTTTAATATCTCAGAAACAAGACTGTGGATTTTACATCTCAGAGGGCTAAGATGAACATCATTAAAAGTTAGGAGGGGCAACACAACTACCCCTCAGAGCCAGATGAGCTAATCCTAAGCCAGCAATGAAACTACTCCAAAACTATATGTCGTTAATTCTTTCCTGGACACCATAGAATAGAATTCTTTATTGGCCAAGTGTGATTGGACACATAAGGTCTTGGTACATATGCTCTCAGTGTACATAAAAGAAAAGTTACATTCATCAAGAGTCAAAAATCATCAGGTACAATACTTAATAATAGTCATAGAGCACAATAAGCAATCAAATCATACTAGGAAACAGTCAATATAAATTGTAAGGATACAAGCGACAAAGTTACAGTCATACAGCCACAAGTGGCAGGGAATGAGTTATAAGGAGTGATGAGAAGATTAATAGTAATAGTAGTACAGACTTTGTAAATAGTTGGACAGTGTTGAGGGGATTATTTGTTTAGCAGAGTGATGGCGTTTGGGAAAAAACTGTTCTTGTGTCTAGTTGTTCTGGTGTGCAGTGCTCTATAGCGTCGTTTTGAGGGTAGGAGTTGAAACAGTTTATGTCCAGAATGTGAGGGATTTCTATATTATAAATACTTGGCTTTTCTGTTTTTAAAGCTGTATCTGGTAAAACTGCTTTGCTTTTTTTTTTTAGATTTCAAGAATATTGGAACTAAATCTACTGAAGAATACAACCTGCTATTCACTTACAAACGATAACACTTGCAGGGAACTGTTGCTAATTAAGAACCAGATTGTTCCTAGATCTGATGCATTGAGTGCTTCCTTGTCACTTATCAGTGGGAAAAGCCATCCTCTTATCTCCCCCACATGCAATCAATCAGGCATCCCTGAAAAGCTGGCTGTTTCTGCCTCCGCTTACCTGATGTAGTCAAAGTATTCTTTGTGCTGATTCCGGTAAAAGACTGAAAATTTAAGCATACGCCCTGCAATCACTTCTGCCTTTTCCAACAGTTGTGTCAAGTGAACCTTGGAATAATCTGTGATTACAAAACATTTTTGTTAGGGAGGACAATACATCGGTGCTTCCAAATAGATGAATGATGGTGCTATTATCAGCTGGGACTAGGGATGGGATTCTACCAGTTCGCACCTATTCGCTAGAACTGGTTGTTAACATTCTAAGCAATTTGGAGAACCTGTTGTTAGAAATGACTGGCCTAATCCTGTAAGGAAGGCAGAAAGGAAACATTCTGGTGTTGCTTACAGAAACTGACTCTCCGTTAACCCTTATTACATTCTTGGCAGGACTAGACTTCCTGTCTCAGGAACTTTTCTGGAGTTTTCTTTCCCCTCCTTTGCTGGTACTTTGCTTGTGTGGAATGACGGCACTGAAAAAAGTGACTTATGACCATTTTTCACACTTATAACTGTTGCAGCATCCTCACAGTCATGAGAGGCCAGGCAAGGAGATGCATGCCTTGATATGAGTGATTTTGAGTTGGCCACACCCAGCCAATCACATGACCACCAAGCCACGTGCACCAACTAAGCCACAGCCACAGAACCGGTTGTTAAAAAATTTGAATCCCACCCCTGGCTGGGACCCCAAAACTAGCAACACACACCTATCTATATGTGCCATCCCTATTTCACCATTGGTTATTCTCTTTCAGGGTAAGTAACATGATGTCAAATTCAGAAGGACAGTAAGACACAGTAGAGAAAGAAAAGAAAGGAGAAAAGGTTAAAAAAAGGTAATCTTAATAGCGACATTATTTAGTATACTTATCTTCCTCTTCTTGCAAACTACCTGCTTCTATCATGTCCATATATTGATTCATATCCCATCTTTTGTTCTCAATTTCTCAACTCTCCCTCTCCCTCCCTCACTTTCCCTCCCTCCCTCCCTCTCTAGATTGGATATCCATTTGTCTGAAATGGTATAGGGTCTCCTGCTTGAGCAAGAGATTGGACTAGAAGACCTTCAAGGTCCCTTCCAACTATGTTATTCTGTTATTTCATCAACTTTGTCCAAGTGTGACTTTCTTGGTCTTCCTTTTTTGCCTTTCACTCTTCCTTCATCTATTCATTTTGTGGTTCTATCCTCTTTCCTTCTCTACGGATCAGCAAACCACCTAAATGCAATTTTTTTCATCCTGGTCACTTACTTTGTGTTCACCTTTGCAACAATCCAGTGCCCCTTGTCCCTTGACTTCCTATTTTCCTGTCTTTCTCACAATCTTCTGAAGCAACCAACTTCCAGGGGATTCTCCTAGCCTACTCAGTACTTTGTGCCAGAGGTGGGATTCAGCAGGTTCTGACCAGTTCTGGAGAACCGGTAGCGGAAATTTTGAGTACTTCAGAGAAGAGGCAAATCCCACCTCTGAATGGCCCTGCCCCCATCTATTTTCCACCTCCCATCGAGTCCCAGCTGATTGGCTGGGTCTTCTTTTGTTGCCCTGCACAGGAGAACAGAGCTGGAAAGCAGGTTAGTGGGGTGGGGAGGGAATGGGATTTTGTAGTAACCTTCCCCCTGGAAAGGGCTGGGAATGGAGATTTTACAGTATCCTTTCCCTGCCACGCCCGCCAAGCCATTCCCGATAGTAAAAAAAAAAATTGAATCCCACCAATGCTCTGTGCCACAATGGCCACTCTGGCACCCAGCCATTTCTGCTTCTTTTAACTGCCATTTGTTTCTGACAAGCTGCCTCTTGGCCATAGGCTGGTTCTCACAAGGAGAAGACTCACCTGCCGTACAGAATTCAATAATCTCACTCCATTCTGAAACTGTGTAGTCTCCATCTACTTGCTTGGAGGCGGTCTGCACAGCCACTGTGTATTCAGTCCGTGGGCTCAGGAACCAGTGGCCACGGACAGTCATAGGCAGGGGGACAGCTTTTGCTACTAGTTTTGTAGGCACATCCTAGTTGTGTAGAAAAAAGGGAGGAAAAAGTAAGAAGATAGAAAGGCTTCCAGAAGATAAGTGAGCCTCCCAACTGTTGAACCTCTTCTTCCCACCTCGGTATTCTCCATTTTCAAGAAGAACAGCCGTGGAGTGGACAAGCAACATCCTGTGCTAGGACACCACCACACAAACAATACATAATTACACAATGCATGTCAAATTATTTCTACAGTGTATTATGATGCGTGTGATATTCATCATGCCTTTTTCCAGATACCTGTGATTGGGGATTGGGGATCGGGTTAGTTTTTTACTAGAATTCAAAGTTTTTGAAATGTTATTTTCTCTTGTGAGTTGACTAATAGAAGATAATCATTCAGGGGATAGGCCATGACAAGGAAGGAAGGGAGGGAGGGAGGGAGGGAGGGAGGGAGGGAGGAAGGAAGGAAGGAAGGAAGGAAGGAAGGAAGGAAGGAAGGAAGGAAGGAAGGAAGGAAGGAAGGAAGGAAGGAAGGAAGGAAGGAAGGAAATTGGTATTTCCTGAATGCTTCTCTTACATTAGTTCCATTAACAAACATAACATATTGGTTAGCTAGGAGAAGCAGAATTATTAGCCGGTGCTGATATTGTATCATCTGAATGGCATTAGCAAACATCTAGAAGTCCACTAGATGGCAGCAAGGTAATATTGCAAAGTCTAATCCTGATGTGTTGCCATCTTCTGGCAATTTGAATTATTGCAGCCCAGATACAGTAGTCCTAAATATGGAAGGCTGTAAAACTAGAAATATTTCTTCTTTTTCTTAAGGAAGATATCTAAATAGGCAGAAGAGATGGAATCAGAATATGGTTGCAAGTATTATAGCAATTCCACATTTCATAGGCAATGAGTTCATCTTCCAATTAAAATTTCTTTAGCATTTCTGGTTTACTATTTGGTTGGTGGGTTTCTGTGAAAGGAGATTATCAGGGTATTTCTTATATTTGACCAGATTTCTAAAGCTATTCATATTGTAAGACAGTTCTTTCAAGCGTGCCATTTACCATCCATTACAACGAAAGCTCCTTGGAAGCTATTTATGGCAGGCCAACAGTCTGGTAATCCTAAACAGATTAAGACAAATCAGGGTAAATACAGGATAACATATCAGTGGAAAAGTGAGCCTTCACACCAATCTTAAACCATTTCCTAGAAGCGAAAACCTACTACAACCAATAAAATATTATACAGGAAATACTGCAATTAATAAAATATACAACCACCGTTACTTTTCCTCTCTAAAGATGTATCATGAATGAACAGTATCATAAATAAAGAATAAGAATAAAAGATAATCTGAAATAATATGTCCCCCTAATAGAAAAAAGGCCATCCTTATTGCATAAATAAAGTATAAGTGAGAAATACAAGAATAATGAAAATAAACAGGAATACTCATTTATTAAAACAGCTTCAAATGATGGACCCTGGCTTGTAAGTAATGTTATACAGATCAGGATTCAGTGAGCCTTCCTGGTTTGTTTTGCTGGTCTAATTGGAAGCAAAATGAGATGGCATCCAGCCCTCCCTGGGAAGAGCAAAATGTTGCCTCTTCAGAAACTCTTTTGAGTTTCTACCTCCTTCTCTTGTAATTATTGAAATACCCTCCTTTTTTCAGACTCAATGATATTCATAGATATAGTTCCTTTATATCTGAATATCCAATTCTCCAGGCAGAAGTGACCATAGTAGCTATTAATAAGAAACATTCACTAAGCAGGTAATCATGCTGGAAGAGGGAGCGAAATGGTCTTGGAGAAAAAAAGATCATAACATGGGTATAATATATTATTTTATGATATCCCAGATATATTCAAGAGATGAATGTCATCAAAGGAGGCATATTCTCAGGCAGCAAAGCTCAGAATTGCAGGCTAAAATGGATCTTACAAAAGGTCAAGTTGACTGGGTTGTTGTTTTTTTTGAGAGAGAGAGAGTTGAAGACTACCAGGGATATTCTGGGACCTAGTAAATGCTTCAGCAGCGGAAGATCATTAATGAAGTTCATAAAATTCCTCAGAAGCAGAATAATTCGCTTGGACTAGAGGCCAGCCATTGACAGGGAAGCTGCTATTGGCAGTGGAGATAATTAAGGAGAGAGTCACCTTGTCAGGGAGAGCCCTGAGGGTTGCAGGAGAACAGAAGAGGAGAAAATTGCGAACATTTTTTCTAGTTTTGTTTCCAGAACCAAGCAGGTGTGATCATGGAAGGAAGAACTACACAGATTCCGGAAAGGAATCTTTCATAGAATAGAATTCTTTATTGGTCAAGTGTGATTGGACACACAAGGAATTTAACGTTAGTCAGCTTTCAACTCCTTCCCTCAAAACGACGCTATAGAGCACTGCACACCAGAACAACTAGACACAAGAACAGTTTTTTCCCGAAAGCCATCGCTCTGCTAAACAAATAATTCCCTCAACACTGTTCAACTATTTACAAAGTGTACACTACTACTACTGTTAATCTTCTCATCACTCCTTATCACCCATCCCCTCCCACTTGTGACTGTAACTTTGTTGCTTGTATCCTCTGTTTCCTAGTATGATTTGATGTTGATTGTACCCTATGACTATCATTAAGTGTTGTACGTTATGATTCTTGATTCTTAACGAATGTTCCTTCTTTATGTATACTGAGAGTATTTACACCAAGACAAATTCCTTGTGTGTCTAATCACACTTGGCCAATAAAGTATTCTATTCTATTCTATTCTATTCTATTCTATTCTATTCTATTCTAGTCTAGTCTAGTCTAGTCTAGTCTAGTCTAAAGTAAGTAAAGAAACTTGGAAAGTGCAGGATTTAGTTTTGCCATCCCTATTTAACAATGCATTAATTATGGTAAGAGTCTCTGGATCAGGGGTCACCAACTTTTTGGATCTCAGGGACCACCAAACTCATAATTTTAAGTCCCATGGACCAGAGACTCTGGGAAAATCCTCCAAAAATGTCTGCAAGAAAATTCCCCACCCCGTTTTCCTACTGATCTATCATTCTTTATTTGGGATCGCAGGATACCATCTCCAGCTCCGGTCTCAAGGGGAGAGAGAGGGAGAGGCTTTTGGCTTCATGCAAGGAAAGCAGCAGAAGCAGCAGACGACTTTCTTTCTCTCCCCCAAACTCCACCAGAAATGAGTTTTTGTGAAACTTGTTGCTTCGGCCTCTTGGAGCAGGATGGGATTCAAATTTTTTTTACTACCGGTTCTGTGGGCGTGGCTTGGTGGGCGTGGCAGGGGAAGGATACTGTAAAATCTCCAGTCAGAGGTGGCATTTGTCTGTTTTCTGGACTACTCAAAAATTCCACTACCGGTTCTCCAAAACTGGTCAGAACCTGCTGAATACCACCTTTGCCTTGCAGGGTCCCAAAGACTCATTTCTGGAGGAGTTTGGGGGAGAGAAAGAAAGACTTTTGCTGCTTTCCTTGCATGCAGCCAAAAGCAAAAGAAGAAAAAAGCAGAAAGAAGCAATCTGGTGGCCAGGCAAGGCACGTGAGGCGAGTGGGGTGAGTCCCCCCCACTGCCCTTTTCCCCCTCCCCTCACTATCTTGTGTTGTTTGTAATGCAAGTGATGCAAGCCTTGTGTTCCTATGCAGCCTGGATTAATTGCTTTGGCCGTGACATTTCTCTGCGGACCACCAACATTTTCTCATGGACCACTAGTGGTCCCTGGCCCACTGGTTGGTGACCACTGGTCTGGATGAACTTTTCACCTGGGTTGAGTTGCCATTCATGAGCTGAGCTCTTGACTGTTTATGTCTATTAGCCCATCCTGTTCTGCCCATAATCTCTCACATTCCATCACACTTCAGTACAACTGTAATTTCCACTTTGGATGGGCGGGGAAGAAGTGAGAACATGCTTGGGCGTGCAACAGCAGGAATAGCACCAGTTGCTCATTTGCTTGCCCGGCCAGTTCCAAACAGTGATGGGGCAGATTTGGTCCCAGAGATCAGCTATCTGTGCCCTTTGGGTCTTTTTCAGGAACGAAAGACCACTACCAGCCAAGGAAACAACTCTATTGTCATAGTCCCAGTGTTGTGGAATTCCCACCCCACAAAAAGACTTTTTCCGTTCTTCTCTCCAAAAGGAATACATATAAATCCTCACTGAGCCCAAAATTTATCTTGCTAAGTGAGAAATTTGTTAAATGACTTTTTATGACTTTTCTTGCCACATTTGTTAAGTGAATCATTGCAGTTGTTAAATTAGTAACAACAGTTGTTAAATTAGTAGATTGTTCAGTGAATCTAGCTTCCCCATAGACTTTGCTTGTCAGAAGGTGATCATATGACCCTTCCAGGGACTCTTCAATTGCCATAAATTTGAGTTACAGCTGTGTGAAAAAGTCCTGCACGCTTACCGTTTTAAGCTGTATTTACACATGTTTAATCAACTTTTCACTCATAGAAACCATGCAAAATTAGTACTTTGATGAAAATTTCTGAAGTCGGATTGAGATGCATAATTTTTATTAATATAACCAAAGTCTTTTTAAGGCACCACAGTGTCAACAAAGATCACATGCAAAGGCTTATACAGTCTATGCTGAAGCGATACTGCCTTGTGATAAGCAATAAGGGCTGGCCAATCTCATATTAGTAACCATGTTGGGTTACCTAAATGGTCCTTTTCAGGGCCACAAACAATAAAAATGTTAACAAAACACTAGCATCAGCCTTAGTAACTGCAACACGTATGCCACTGGGTATGCACCAGTTAATGTGTTTTCATAGACATTGTAAGCATGCAAGAAAATTCAAAATCCCTTTCCAAACAGCACCAAATTGCAAAAAGCTTATGCTTTTCACTTAAAAACTACCAGCATTTATTTAAATATAACAATATTTGCATAGTAGTTAGCATAAAATATCAAAAAATCAATGGCCTATCCAAAAAATGTTACAAATCGTAAAGCGTGCAGGACTTTTTCACACAGCTGTAATTTTCAAGCATCTGAATGGAAATCACATGATTACAAGGATGCTGTTATGGTCATAAGTGTGAAAAATGGCCATAAGTCACTTTTTTCAGTGCAGTTGTAGTTTTGAATGGTCAAAAACAAATTGTATAAGTCGAGTACTACCCATATAAGATTATTCTGCTGAATAAATGTTGCCTTTAAAGGGAGATCTGCATATATTTTTGTATTGTGGCCTCTACATACATTAATAACAATGATAATGCAAACACCATGATGGCACAGGTGTCAAAATACTTCATTGGAACATCTATAAAAATTATCACAGGCCAATGACAAAAAAAATTGGTGAGAACATGCAAGTTAAAAAAAGGAGTTGAAAAATGAACAAGTTAAAACATTGAGGGATTTCTGAATATAGACCAACAAAGTTTTGGCACACAACGCACCAGATGTGGTTGAACTGAAGGAAGTGTGGTTAATTGATGTGCCAATATCAGGAAATAGTAAACGAAGAATTGGAGAAGATCGCAAAGTATCAAAATCTGAAAATCAAAATGGAACAATTGTGGCATAAACCAGCTGGGATGGTCCCAATCCTCCTCCCAAAAACCAAAATATCAAAAAACCTTGGACGACACTTAGAAAACCTGTGCATTGACACAATTTCCATCTGTCAGGGGCAAAAAGTCACACTGTTCAGGTCTGCACATATACTAACCCCGATATGGGATGATATTCCATGTTCTTGGGAAGAACATGATGCTTATGAAGGCCAACACCAACTAAAAACCAGCAATGGTGACTTCACATTGTTGTGTATATAAAAATAAATCATATTTAGGCTTGCAACGCTAGACTGACATAAACCCAGGATTTTGGAGGTTCACATTTGGACCTGAAACTTTGTTGTTGACTTAAAACATTCCTATCACAATTGGAGTGAGAAGACTAATAATTTTGGGAGCACCTGTGTTAAGGTAGCTTTAGCTGGGCTAAATAATTTTTGTTGTTTTTATAACAGCCTTCTCACATCTTCAGGGTCAGGATTTAAAAACATATTATTAGCTGTCAAATGTTTATTTGTCCTTTAAATGCATATTTTATTTTTTCCAAAATACTTTACAGGGCAAACCCTTGACATTTTGGTATTTACCGCCTTTCTTTCTGAATAGCACCTTTTCCTCTGTCTGGAACAGAAAGCTATGCAACATTAATGTAAAATTATCCAGACTAAATAAGATTCAGTAACTGAGTGACGTACTTGACCATTTAAACAACAACAGTTTGATAACAGGGAAGAAACTATTTTACTATTGCAACGATTACTTACAAAGAAACAAATGTAATCTCAAGAAGACAATGGTTCAAACTGCTTTTCCATTCTCTTTCTCTTTATAATTAATTTTTGTAAATCTGGGAATTATTGAGGCATTTGAAGTGGATAATATCTAAGAAAGTTTCAAAACCAGTTCGACTGTTTCCTAAAAACAATTCAGGGTGTCCATCCATACTATTACTGTTCATACAGACTTGGTGGCATGCACCTAACTATGGAGTCATAATAAAGGTAGATTGGCATGAATTGAGCTGAAGGTTCAGACAAAAATTGAACCTTCCACTGTTTCTGGGCTCTTCTCAAGTCATGCCAAGCTAATGCCTTGAGTTAAAGTTGTTCTGATGTGAGCCTCTTGCGTGCTATTCCAAACCCCACAAATAATAATGTATTTATTCTTCCCACTATGGTTCGAGTGCTGGCTCAATTAGCACCTCAATGAAACCGAAACAAATCTATCTAGATGTCATAAACATAAATGCATCATCTTAGAAAAGCAACTTGCATTTATAACATTGGAAGGATACAAAGAAACATGTATTAGGAGACATGCATTTATGAAAATGCACATTTTCAAACACATTTCATGCAAACGTTCATGAAATTATATAGAAATGGTCACATGACTGCTGCATTTATAACCCTGAATTAATCCCTCATAATTGTAATGGTGTTTCCTCTGTGATAAATGTGTAAAGGATTACTACTGTGAAAATCCTAAGGGAAAATCCAGCATGATTTACCACACACATTCAATTGTTAATTTCCTCCAACTTTGCAAGAAAGACAACTAAATCAAATGCCTATTAAGCCCCTGGTGAATTATAACATGTAATGGTCTGGATTAAACAGAGGTATCAAACCATTGCAAGGATGTTAGACAAATTTAAATCTGAGATAGAAGCCTACACTTGGGGTTCCTTTTCTTTAGGAAAACCATTTTTGTGTCAGTAATTTAAAATGATTTCCCCCTTCCTAATACTATGGGTAGAGATATGAGGATTTGAGTACAGAAATCAGAACTCTGTGTTGCTTCGTGCAGGTTCTTCTGCCAACAGTAATGGAAAACCTACCTTGTGCTTAAATTTGTTGGAATTCTTGTTTTCTTTCTTATTAAGATCAATGAAATAGTGAGTGATACGCTCCTTCGACTTGGAGTCCATTTCCCATGAAATCTTGAAAGAATCACAAGTGATGTTGCTAATCTTGATGTTGTGAGGAACTGGGAGTTCTTCCATCTCAGCAATCCCACTGTCCTGTGATTTATTCCCTGCAGAGGTGTGGATAAAACATAGCCCTAGTTAGCAGGAGCACAACTGGAGAGCATGGTTTGGCATCTATTCCTCGGGGAATGAGAGTGTGCTGCCCAGCCACTGTATGGGAATGGATAGTTAGTTAGCAATTGTGAGCTCTCCCCTTAAGGGAATGCATCATGGTAAGTGGAGTTAAGGTATCCTGGGAAATGTAGTCCATGTCACGTGACCACATCTGTAATCCTGATTGGTCACTAAATTGACCCTCGATGGGTTGGGGGAGTTTTCCTCACTCTTGGCTGAACTCATGGACTCTACGAGATGAGGGGGAAAGGATAGAAGATAACCATCTTTTTACCTACAAGACAGATATGCAAAGGATTGGTCATTAAAGAAGAACTTTGTCACAAATGTGAGTTATGAGGATACCTGATGAACCAATAAAAGTACTTTGTTATGGATGTTTTGTTGAGAGATAGAACAGTTACCACAAGTCCATGAGTTCAGCCAAGAGTGAGGAAAACTCCCCCAACCCATCAAGGGTCAATTTAGTGACCAATCAGGATTACAGATGTGATCTCGTGACATGGACTACATTTCCCAGGATACCTTAACTACATTTACCATGATGCATTCCCTTAAGGGGACAGCTCATAATTGCTAACTAACTATCCCATTCCCATACAGTGGCTGGACAGCACAGAGAGGAAATAGATAGATGGGGTAAAGACCCAAGATTAAGTTGGTGAACAAAAGAGTTGCAGAAAATAAAATCAAAACAAAACCCACCAGCAGAGGTTGGGAAGAAGAGCCACATCCCTCTAGCACAGGGCTCTCCAACCTTCACAACTTTAAGACTTGTGGACTTCAGCTCCCAGAATTCCTCAGCCAGCAAAGTTGGAGACCCCTGCTCTAGCAAACAACTTAGTTGCAGATTTGGGGTTTCAAGGAGAGGTAGCAGCATATTAATTGTGTCCTGTCTCACAGCTGGAATTTTTTTTTAGCCAAGGAAAAGAAGAGGCAACTATAGAACTGGACCAAGTAGCTTAGTTTTGGACATTGGATAGGTTGGTAACTGGAGCTGGGCATTGTTGCAGCTCCATGGCCTATCATAGCAAAGCATCTTGGGCTCGATTGTGACAGGGAAGGGCAGTGGCCAAGTTAAAATGGACAGGTGATGCAAGTGTGGTTGTGATGCTTTTCCAGGGGTGAAGCTTGGCTCATCCTTCCAGTAAAACAATGTCCCATCTAACATTCAAAATACATCCATCTTTCCTGGATTTCAGAGCATGGTTGCTATTATGTTGAATTTCTCCTGCTGTCCCAAAAGTGTTTTTTTCCCGAAGCACCTTTCATCTTTGGTTAACACTTAACAGGCCAGTTCAAAAATAACCGAAAAAAAACCAGAACTGAGCCACTGTGATTTTTAAAGCTACCCGGAGAGAATTATAAAGTAATTAAAGTCAGATAGAACAGTTATTATATTCAAAAAATAACTCCTTTGCTAATTTAAGTTCAACCTACTAATTGTCAACCTGGGAAAAATGAGCACAAAAATTAATTGCAATTTCCGAGTATGGCTACTTCAAAGGTTCTTGAATCCTTACAAGCAGGGACATCCATGTTTGATAAGAATAATCATGCTTGGAATTCAGTCATGGAATCTGGTCACAGAATCTTTTGATTGGACCTTGGAGAAAGCAGTTCTCCAGTCTGCCTGAAACTCTTCACCAACTCTCAGAATTCTTTTCAGAAGGGATGGACAACCACTCTGTTGTGGTTCGCTGGCAGCCAGTGCAGACAGCAGCAGAATCGGACAAGTGGGGAAAACAGAGACCAGTCTGGAGAGGACTCGGATGAGGGTCCTGCATCCAATACAGAGATGGGCTCAGGACCATCTTGGAGTTATGCGATGACTCCGGAGCCTCCAGAATCTGACAGCAGTGAGGCAGAGGAACAAGGGGAGCCTGTTCCCAGTGTGCACATGCACAGAGCTGCCAGAAGGCAAGAGCAGCTAAGATAAAAGGTGTCAGAGCATATTCATGAACTGGAATAGACATAGCAACTAAGGCAGCCAATGAAGACTGTTTGGAAACTGAAACTAGAAATAGCCTAAGCGTGGCTCTATATTAAACTCATCAGCTCTGATGCTATGTTAAGCTCTGAGTCTGTCTACTGAAAATGAAACTGCTTCTCTCCTCTGCTGTGTTGTCTTGCTTGCCTGCTGAACTAAAGGGAAGCTGATGTCTGTTTCTGAGCTCCTGAGTTGCTGTTCTGCTCTGAACCTGTAACGTGTCGGCTTCTGTGTGAGTTTGCTCCATGTTGGAGAAGTCTACAACTGGTATTGTAAAATTTACTTTATGTGTTTATAAAGAAGTTAAACGAAACCTCAACCATCTGTGTTTACTTTTCTGGCGCTGAACTTAAGTTGCAAAACCTCTGAACAAAAGGGGTGATTCGGGATTAAGGCTTGGAGGTGATTTCCCTTCCCATAAGGTATAAAGGAGGTACAAAGGTAGGAAAACCTTTGCAGGAAGCAACATCGTTCGGTCTGGTCGGTTTGGAACCTGAAAGCATGGTGGTGAATTTGTTCTCCGTTTGGTTTAGAAAGAGTTGTTGGCAGCACTTCAAGTCAGATAAAAGTGCATTCTTATCAGACATCTCTCAAAGAATTTTGGCATACGTCCCTGGGACTAATTATAATAGATTAAGACTCATTCTGGGCTGTGAATGACGATAATTCACAGCCATTGAACTAAAATAAAAGGGTCTTGGATTTTATGTGTTTGTTGGTGTCTCAGGAAGCCTTGGTCAGATCACACACCCCTTTTTTCTTTCAGCTGAGGAGGCTTCAGGAAATGTGGGAAGGTTTTTTTTTAAAAACCCATTGCATAAAGTCAGCTCAGGCACACAACCCTGGATACTTCTTGAAAGCAGCAACCATGATGGCAAATAGCAATTTTCTGGTGCCACTCTATCAGACCAGAGCTCTTAGCTCATCTTGAATGATATGAAAAGCTAAGTAGGGCCACACCTGGTTAAAACTTGGATGAGAGACTGTCAGGAAACTACAGGCTGGCTAGATGAGAAATTCCAAAGGTGAAGACAATGAATGCAACTTAAGGATGGCCTTGAAGCAGTGGTGGGATTCATTTTTTTTTTACTACCAGTTCTGTGGGCATGACTTGGTGGATGTGGCATGGCTTGATGGGCATGGCAGGGGAAGGTTACTGCAAAATCCCATTCCCACCCCACCCTACTAACCAGTTTTCCAGCTCCGTTCTCCTGGGTTGTGATAACCCAGACTGAGATACAAAATAAACACAGTCACAAAAAACAGGTAAAGCCCCTTTATTCCTTCACTTTGCTTCCAAGCTCCAAATATCCTTGACTGGAGACAAAAAACTCCCACACAAGCAGTTACAAGAAGGAGGAAATGCCATTTAAACTAAAAATGCCTATAAATTATGAAGAGTAAAAAACAACACAAACCAGGCAAGATACGGGCTTGAAGATGTCCAAAGATATCAGAACACACACTGGGAAGGATGCCAAACTAAGAGGAACAATAAACTAGAGATATTTCCACGCTTTGTTTCCAGCACTCGCCTGTACACATGTCCGTCCTCTTATTCAGTTGTCACAGCTGCAGCCCATGAAGAAGATCAAAGCCCTCTCCTCCCTCAAAAAAACATATCTCTCCCTTATCCTCTACTCCCTATGTGCCCTAGGATGTAGAGGGGATAGGCCTGGGTCCTCCTCTGACTGCCCAGCCGGCTTCTGCCCTTCCCTAGCTCCTCAACAACTTCCGGAGCCACACTTCCACTCCCTGTCAGCTCTTCCTCCTCTCCCTCGGAGTCAGTCTCCACCAGAGGCATGGCAAGGGTAAAAAAAGAAGACCCAGCCAATCAGCTGGGACTCAATGGGAGGCAGAAAATAGATGGGGTTAGCGGGTCCAATCACAGGTGGCATTTGCTGGTTCTCTGAACTACTCAACATTTCCGCTACCAGTTCTCCAGAACTGCTCAGAACCTGCTGAATACCACCTCTGCCCTGAAGCCACTAGGCCTGGAGCTCCACTCGAAGCAGACTTTGTTGTACTGCAAGGCTAGAATAGTCAGATAGTTTTCCAAAATCCTTGGCACAAGCGTTGGGACCTGCTTCACAAAGGGAAGTGGAATCTTTGGGCTCTTTCTTAACTAACCCAGGAAATCAAGGATTGCATCTTTTCCCCTGAAACCAAAAGATTTAAAATATCTTGAGCTTTAACTAAAGCATGGCTTAATCACTTGAAAACCTGAGTGTTGGATCTCAGACATGGCTAACACAAAAGATGTCATGTATCACGGAACAAGGTCCACCGTCAAATTAAAAAGAAAAACGAAAGGAAGGCGGCATCTATTTCAAAAGGCTTCCACTGTCAGATCTCTGTATCTGCCATTCTTCAATGGAAGAAGAAGAAGGGGGGGGGGAGTTGGTGCAAGTAATCCCTTTTGATGTAACCTGAATATCTTAAGTCTAGCATTGAATCTGTATAACTTGCACATGATATACAACTGGAGAACTGGAGCCAGATGCCTGGAAACATGTCACCTCTTGGAGAGATAGCAAGAGGAGAAAGGCCCATAAAAATTCCAAGAAACTTCCTGGGAAACTTTTCTCAATTACATTCCCAGAAAAGGGGGGGGATTAACATGTTGCTTCTTTGTATTGACGAAATCCACGTCAGAATAAGGGGAGGGGTTCTAACTCCCTTTATCTATGCTGTATGCCTGGAGGCATATTAGACCCTGCTTTGACTAGTACCTGGATAACTTCCTTTTCACAATAAAGAATTCCTTTCGAAGTAACCAGTTTTCAGAAGTTCATTCTTATCGTTTGAAGGGGAGAGAGTCTGGGCCTTGCATCCACAAATGAAGCCTTCACCTGAGTCAGGGAAGAGAATGGAGACATCTTTATTCAAGCTTCTGATGACTTCTAAAGTCCCTGCCTGGAGCTATGCCTCGAGACAGGTCAAAACAAAATGGAAATGTACTGCCTTACTTAAAAACAGAAAATAAATCTTACAAACAGGAGGAGAAGAAAATGACACACCATAATAAATTGGTGTCGAATGTGTGAAAACGTCTGACTCCCACACCAACCCCTTTGACTTATGTTTTCTTGCTTTGACTGCAATTGTCTGCTTTACTGCCATTTTAGGGTGGTTTGTAAATGAAACGGGTTTTCCAATGGAAATAAAATATTGTATTTTTAAGGCAATAAGCCAGGGGCATCATCAGGGGGGTGAGAAAAGCCAATATGGCTGCCGTGACTGTGGGATTCATGCCTTGCCTCTATTTTACTGCCCAAAAAAAAACGTTTGCTTCCCCCATCTTCCTATTAATACCCCCAAAACACACGAATAAATCTATGACCCCTCCCTCCTCTGCATCTGGTCCTGAAAGGTGTGGGTGGCTGGTGGACAGCTCACTTTCTTGTGGCCCTCCAATATTGTAGGTGCAATGCATTTCTGCATCTTTTGCAGGGTTACAGATTAACAAAGTTGGAAGGGACCTTGTAGGTCATCTAGTCCAACCCCCCGCCCAAGCAGGAAACCCTACACCATTTCTGACAAATGGCAGTCCAATCTCTTTTTGAAAGTCTTAAGTGATGAAGCTGCCACAACTTCCAAGGGCAACTTCTGTTCCATCAGTTGATTATTCTCTGTATCTATATACAGAGCTGGATCTCTCAACAAGAGAGAAAGAAAGAGAAGAGAGAGAGATACAGATACAGATTGGAAGGGACCTTGTAGGTCATCTAGTTCAATCCCTCTCCAAGCAGGAGACCCTGCACCATTTCTGACAGATAGCAGTCCAGTCTCTTCTTGAAAGCTTCCAGTGATGAAACTCCCACAACTTCTGAAAGCAACTTCTGTTCCATGGTTGATTGTTCTCACTGTCAGAAAGTTTATCTTTACTTCCAGGTTGAATCTCTTCTTGATCAGTTTCCATCCATTATTCCTTGTCTGGCCTTCAAGCGCTTTAGAAAATAGCTGGACCCCCTCCTCCTCTCTGTGGCAGTCCTTCAAATATTGGAAGGCTGCTATCCTGTCTCCCCTGGTCTTTCTCTTCCCTAGACTAGCCATGCCCAGTTCCTGCAACCGTTCTTCATATGTTTTAGCCTCCAGTCCCCTCATCATCCTGGTTGCTTTTCTCTGCACACTTTCTAGAGTCTCAACATCTGTTTTATAGTGTGGTGACCAAAACTGGATGCAGTACTCTAGGTATGGTCTTACTAAGGCTTTAGAGAGTGGTGTTAGTACCTCTCTTGAACTTGGACTGTATCCCTGTTAATGCGATTTAGGATTGTGTTGGCTTTTTTGGCTGCCACCACACACTTTTGGCTCATATTTAACTGGTTGTCCACTAAGACTCCGAGATCTCTCTCACAGTTATTGCTGTTAAGCCTGGTTCCACCCAGTCTATATGTGTACTTTTAATTTTTCTTGCCTAAGTGTAAGACTTTACTTTAGAGCGAGCGCTACATATTCAGGGGCCACTGCTTGCAACATAGCTTTAAGCAATGATGGTACCCCAAATTGTCCCCGGAAGTGATAATAACGGTGGTAGAGTAAGGAGATTGCTAAACTCCAATGGAGGACTTACAGTTAAATCCATGGAGATCTTACTATAGAAATGGCTAGTATATATTACTGTGTAAAAGTAAAAAAGTTTTGATTGTAGGTTATTACCATATTCTATTGTGTCAAAAGGAGTCACAAGTCAATGCTTTTCTTTTTCCTCTTCCCCTTTTCCTCCCCTATTTTCCCATTATTTTCATTTTTCTTGGTATTTCTGTATTTTATATTTTGATAAACTAGTAAGAAAATACTGGAATGGACATAAGTGTGAAAAGTCACAGGGAACTTTTTTCAACGCTGTAGTAGCTTTGGATAATCACTAAAAATGCTTGTAAGTCAAGGACTATTATACAGCAAGGGAAGTGAGCATGAATTCTAGTCTTCATGAGTTCCTTTTAGTGGACACGGCATTCAAACTCCAAAGACTGGTATATAATCATCAGGGCAACTGATTTGAATTGTTCTATACCAGTGGTCACCAACCAGTGGGGACCACTGATGGTTCGTGAGAAAATTTTGGTGATCTGCAGAGAAATGTCACCCCCAAAGCACCCCACCCCCCAAAGCAATTTATCCAAGCTGTGCAGGAACACAAGGCTTGTGTTGTCTGCATTGCAAACAACACAAGATAATGAGGGGAGGGGAAAAAGGGCGCAGGGTGGGAATTTGCCCCACTTGCGCCATGTGCCTCGCTTGGCCACCGGGCTGCTTCTTTCCGCTTCTTTCTTCTTCTGCTTTTGGTTGCACGCAAGGAAAGCAGCAAAAGTCTTTCTTTCTCTCCCCCAAACTCCACCAGAAATGAGGCTTTGGGACCCTGCAAGGCCTCCTGCTCCAAGAGGCTGCGCCAACATGAAAAGTCTCACAAAGACTCATTTCTGGCGGAGTTTGGGGGAGAGAAAGAAAGACTTCTGTTGCTTCTGCTGCTTTCCTTGCATGAAGCCAAAAGTCTCTCTCTCCCCCCCCCTCCTCCCCGAGAACGGAGCTGGAGCTGATATCCTGTGATCCCAAATAAAGAATGATCGATCAATAGGAAAAAAGGGTGGGGAATTTTCCTGCAGAGTTTTTTTGGGATTTTCCCAGGCTCTCTGGTCTGCGGGATTTAAAATTATGAGTTTGATGGTCTCTGAGGTCCAAAAGGTTGGCGATCCCTGTTTTATACTGAAATTAATTTCCTTTAACACTATACAGTATTTGCCTTGTTTATCTTTAACCAATATTTATTATTTTAAGGCTGGATTCCCAACTGACACATTGGACCAAACCATTTGAGGAACATATTTATCCAACATAAGAAAAACATTTCTCTCCCTTTCCATTTTCCTCTTAATGAAAGCTCTGTGTTTTTTTCATGCTCTGGTACTTTTGACGTCTTCCTTCTTCTTCTTTGGTTTAATGAGCCATTCCTTTGCTTATCACACACACAAATCCGATTTGATTCATGCAAATGGCCATTTTAGCAACTAAAAGAAAACAGAATGCCTAAGATGGGGCTTGATTTTTGTTTTTCCAAAAAAACAAAAGGAAGCATTTACAACATCAATGGTTTTACTGCCAATCACACCAAAACAGAAAGGAAGGAAGGAAGGAAGGAAGGAAGGAAGGAAGGAAGGAAGAAAGAAAGAAAGAAAGAAAGAAAGAAAGAAAGAAAGAAAGAAAGAAAGAAAGAAAGAAAGAAAGAAAGAAAGAAAGAAAGAAAGAAAGAAAGAAAGAAAGAAAGAAAGAGTATTATTTTTTGCAAAACCCTTTCCCAAGCAAGGGCTAAAGTATCCCATCCCTCAAGCTGGGCTGAACTAATTCCTTCCCATAGATAATATTTGAAGATAGGTTTGGAGAACTGGAGAAATGCAGCCTTTCTCTGCTGTCCCCTTCTTTTTTTTTTTTTTCTGTCCTTTCCACCTTTCCACCACAAGGTGTGGGGTTCCCTGGCAGCCCCTCAAAGGCTTCCATCTCAGAGGAGCAACAGGCCTACATAATCTATCCCACAGTCCTGTAGGTGCCAATGTCTGAGTCACTCCCGTCAGAGAATGCTGCAAGCAATTGTTTCTCTGTACCCACCTCCACCCCTCTCCTCTCAGATCCTTGATTCACAAATGGCTAATTGTATAATTAAAATTATTATCCATATGAGCAGTGACTAAAAAGGATCACAGTTGTCAAACACAATGTTAGTTTCATGTTGTGCTGGTGAACTCCTACTCTTCATTACCGCCTTGCCTTGCAGAACAAACAGTCAAAGTGTCACAAAATTTTAATTGCACAAAGGACAATTCTTTGGAACCTGGCAGCCATGGCCCATTTTTCAACTCCTTTCCCTGACTTGCAAGCCACCTTGTCTCACGCATCCCTCAATTCCAGCTGGAACTATAAATAACTTTTAAAGATTTGGACAGTCCCTTTTCTGAATACGTACCCAGCCCTCTCTTTTGTCCAGATGTTTCCTCAAGAACATCTTGGGATTAAATGACGTAGATGCTGTAAGACAGGGGTGTCAAACTCAAGGCTCGGGTGCCAGATCTGGCTCATGGGGCCGCCCTGGAAACAGTGAAGGACTGGCCTGTGGTGCCTCTGCCAGTAAAAACAGAGCTTGTGAGGGCCAAGCTCCGTTTTCACTGGCAAAGGATTTGCAGGAAGCCGTCGCAGCTGAAAATGGAGCTCGGGAGCCCATTTTTGCTGGCAGATCACTTGGGCCACCACAGGTGCCCCCGACACGAGTGATGAGCTGACCATGCCCACCCTGGCCACGCCCACCCCAGCCCCCTTCGGTCAAAGACAACCTTGATGCGACCCTCAATGAAATCGAGCTTGACACGCCTGTTATAAGACATCTACATAGAAATTTAGAGAAGGTGTAGCCAACTTTGGCCCCTTTAAGACCCATGGATTTCAACCCCAGAACCCCAGAATTCAACCTCAATCATAGGAATTCTCGGAGCTGAAGCCCACAAATCTTAAAGTGGCCAAGGTTTGGACACCCCTGCTTTAAAAAGTGATGGTCGATAGTTAATCAAGAGAAGTTAGCATTGACTAATTTCAAATCATTTTTGGTCATAGAAATTTTTGGCTATAGAAATTTGATTAATGAACAAATGCAATGTCAAATAGATCAAACAAGAACAACATCACATATGTTATCTACCCACCAGTCTACTTCTGACTAGATTTTCCTTAGCAGCAAAAATGTAGATACATACAGCTATCTTTAACTGTTTATCCCAGCGAATTATAAAAGGCATGTGGTCCTTGTCCATTCTAGCTTCAGGGACCAACCCATTTGAAAGACATTAAGCTCAGCAGGATACCACTGGATCTCTTGAGCTTGCACCTGCTTGAATTCCAGGGATCACTGGTTGTGATGGGATAACAATAATTATTTTCATAAATTTGAAGGGTCTCTGGGATTGAAAACCAAATAGAAGATTTTTTTTTTCTAGAAGCCTTCTCTACAATATCCTTTTGGTCTATACTACTTAAGGTTGATGTGTACAAGGATATAAAAGAATTCTGAAATTCATGGGAAGGGAACGTACAAAGAGCAGTTTTGAAGACAATTCTTGGTCATCACTGAGAATATTCCTGAAAGTTGCATGCAAAGAGCTGGAGTTACATGTAAAAGAAACATTTATGCTGGGGGAATTGGGAAATAAAAGCAAATTGTAAGATTATTTGCAAGTAAAGTAGGATCTAATTTTACATTTAAAAATAGGTTTCAGGGCAATTCACATTGATAGTTACATGAATTAGGGAAAGGTGCTTAGAAAGCTTCTGTAAGTGTTTATTGCAAAGATAAATTGGTGCTAAACTTCCTATAAATTCCTATAAATTTCCTAAAGTCTCTAAAGACAAAATGTAGGATCACAATTCTGTCATACCAGTCTGGAGCCTTGATTAATCTTCTAAACACACAGCAGACTAAGACTGGATCTGGCGTAACAACAACGCTAACCTCTATAACTTCAGGATCTTCAAATAAAAATGCCATCCCTGATTACAAAGGAAAACTAGCCTGCTTCACTGGGTCTGTGGCAAAGGTGACAGGAAAAGGACCAGTGGTGGGATTCAGCCAGTTTGCACCAGTTTGGGAGAACCGGTTGTTAACTTTCTGAGCAGTTTGGTGAACTGGTTATTGGAAGAACTCATTAGGGCAGAGAACTGGTTGTTAAATCATTTTAATCCCACCACTGGAGAGGACTATAGTCATCACAGAATATTGCAGGTGAAATATCATTCCAAAATGGAATAAAAACAATTTCCTAACAATATTTTACAGCCCTTTATTGGTTATGATGTTAGATGTTAGAATTTTTTATAGGCTAAGTGTGATTGGACACACAAGGAATTTGTCTTGGTGCAAATGTTCTCAGTGTACATAAAAGAAAAGATACATTTGTCAAGAGTCAAGAATCATCGGGTGCAACACTTAATGATAGTCATAGGGTACAATAAGCAATCAAATCATACTATTATGAGGAAATAGATCCATCTATAACTAGAAATAGATGATAGATAGATGATAGAAAGATATGGATGGATGGATGGATGGATGGATGGACGGACGGACGGACGGACGGACGGACGGACAGACAGACAGACAGACAGATAGATAGATAGAATTCTTTATTGGCCAAGTGTGGCCAATACACAAGAAATTTGTCTTGGTGCAAATGCTCTCAGTGTACATAAAAAGAAAAGATACATTCGTCAAGAATCATAAGGTGCAACATTTAATGATAGTCATAGGGTACAATAAGCAATCAAATCATACTTCCACTTCCTTTGTGTCAAAATGTTAATGCATAAAAAATATGTAACTGTGATGTAAATATTAATGTTTGACCCATTGGTGATTTTCATTCTTCCTGTCATCTTTGCAACAGCCCCAGTGAATCAGGCTAGTGATTCCTTTGTAATCAGGGATGGCATTTTTATTTGAAGATCCTGAAGTTATAGAGGTTAGCGCTGTTGTTTTTACTTACGAGCCTGTGACTGTTCATCAGCCCTGTGGATTTTTGTTGAAAAATGGTGTGTGTGCGTGAGAGAGAGAGAGAGAGACAGAGAGAGAGATAGAGAGAGAGACAGAGAGAGAGAGAGAGACAAATGCATCCCAGGCAGGGGTGGGATTCAAATTCCTTAACAACCGGTTCTGTGGGTGTGGCTTAATTTGTGGGTGTGGCTTACTGGTCATGTGGCTGGCTGGGTGTGGCTTGCTGGCTGGGAGTGGCTTGCTAGTCACATGACTAGCTGAGCGTGGCTTGGTGGTCACATGACTGGGTGGGTCAAAAGATAGAAATTCACTTTAACAATGGTCTTTGTGCAGGGTTGGACTAGATGACCTCTGAGGTCCCTTCCAGCCCTGGATTTCTGTGCTGATTCAAAGCAGCCTCTGAAGCTGCGTCTAGTGCCAGAGTTTGTGGTCCTTCCTTCCTCTCCTTTTTCTTTCCCTCCCTCCTTCCTTCTATCCATCCATCCATATCTCATTCACATTCCTTTCCCTTCCCTCCCTCCCTTTCTTTCTTTCTTTCTTTCTTTCTTTCTTTCTTTCTTTCTTTCTTTCTTTCTTTCTTTCTTTCTTTCTTTCTTTCTTTCATCCCTCCCTCTTTCTTCTTTTTAAGAGAAATAAAGAAAGAAAGAAAGAAAGAAAGAAAGAAAGAAAGAAAGAAAGAAAGAAAGAAAGAAAGAAAGAACTTCTTTCTACTTAAACCAGGGGTCCCCAAATTTGGCAACTTTAAGACTTGTGGACTTCACCTCCCAGAATTCTCTAGTCAGCTGTGCTTGGAAACCTCTGACTTAAACCTTAGTACAACACCCAGATATTTAAAGCCATTAAACGTCTTGGATTAATCTTGAAACTTTTTGCATACTTGTACTTATACAGAAAGAATTTTATTTTAACACATATGGCTTCAATTCCAAAGCTACTTTTTATGAAAACCAAGTCAAGAAAAGGAAGATTGGAAACAAAGCATTCCTCATTCTTTCTAACCTTTTCTAAATGGCAAGTAGAAATTGAGCCCTTCTTGCCATTTTATTACCAAGCATTTACCACCATCCTCAAATTAAAGGAGTTGCTTTCTTCCAATAACAAAAAACACAAGCTTGCAAACTGCCTGAATAAGTAACACAGCACATAATTTTGTACGTTAAACGAACCATAAAATGGAAGAGGGAAAATATCGGTGAGAAATATTTATAGAGGTTTTGGCTTGTCAAACTTAAAAGGCCATTGGACACTCCACAAAGGTGGTGACAGCAATAGAAGGAATGAAGCAGCAGCTAGGCAAATGGCTGAATAGTCTGAATTATGCTTTGGAAATTATTGTAACGTATGCTCTGAAATTGAGCAAATGAATGAGACCTAAAGTTTAAGCTGCTCTCTACAAAACCTGCTCTGAACTTACCCACACCAAGCCTGGCCTGAAAAAGCAGAGCAGCTTACTAGTTTTGAAGACGAGGATATGGAAGAAAGAAAGAAGATTGGCTTCAACAGTTTTAGTTTTGTTTACCCAGAACATTCCCAAGGCAGGAATCAATACTGTATTAGCTCCAAATGTTTTTTTTTTTTTTTTGCTAAACACTGAGATGCTCCTCCTGGGAGCATCCAGGAGGCTGCAGGAAGGTCTTGTAGGCCCAAAACGGGGCCTAGCAAGCCTCCCTGGAGCCTCTTGGGAGCAAAAATGGAGTGAGGGGATGGCGCTGGATCCCCCCAATTTCCCATTTTTGCTCCCAGGAGGCTACCCTATACTTACCTGGTAGCCAGACGAATCTCATGGGGACTTCTGGAAGGGGCTGGGCAGGGCTTCTAATGGGACCCCCCCTCCCTTCCCATTAGAAACAGCTGCCGGGCAAACAGAGAAAAGCAGGATTCAACCTATACAAACCTCTTCACGTGTTCCTCGGCGGAAGGCAAGTGGTAGGGGAAAGGTTGTGGCAGCAAAAGGCAAGTAGGGAGGGGGAAAGGCGACCGGGGCTTGCAGAGTTTCACTCACCCAGGGAGATCAGTAAAGGCAGGGCCATAGCAGAAGGCAGGCAGCAATGGCTGGCTTGGCGGGCAGAAGCAGGCTGCAGGTATGTCGCGCATGTGCACAACGTTGCACATGTGCAATAGGGACTGACTGGGCAGGGAGCGGAGAAGCGGGCGGAGGGGGGCGGGGCCAGCCAGGGGGGCCATTTTACCAGTTCTCCAAACTACCGGGAGCCCTAATATCCAGTTCTATAGAACCGGACAGAACTGGTAGAATCCCATCCCTGATCCCAGGGACAGGAATTGTTTTCCCAGGCCCTGCCGTTGTTCAGGTTTTCTGCCAAAGAGTAGCTGCTTCTGCTTCTGTGCACGCTTTCCATGTGCAAAAAAGAGTGACAAAATAGATTCTCCAAGTAAGTTTCCACTTCCTCAAAATCTGCCATCCCTAGCAGAAAAGGAGGAATTCTTAAAGAGGGGAAGCAAGCCATTGAGGAAAGCTAAATAAATCAAGTTAGTCTTAATGATTGGGACAGAAAATGTGGCGCACTATACTGTAAGGGCGTTAATGACTAAAATATCTATTATTTTCTCAAACAAATGCTGGTTTTATTCGTGAATATTAAAGTACAGTGAGATACTCAAATTCAAGTTCTGATTCACTAAATGTCTATGGAGATTCCCAGTCATCCAGGTCATGGTCATCCCAAAGGTACTTTTTACAAAAGGCAACTGAACTTTCTTTGTTTTTCTTTGAAGACGTTTCACTCCTCACCCAAGAAGCTTCTTCAATTCTGACTGAACGGTGGACGATGGAATTATATTCCTTGCAAACCATCTGGTCATTAGCACTCTTTCTGAGAGTCGTTGAGGCCACCTGGGTTTCTTTCTGTATCAGAGGTGCTATTCAGCAGGTTCTGACCAGTTCTGGAGAACCGGTAGCAGAAATTTTGAGTAGTTCAGAGAACCAGAAAATATCACTTCTGACTAGAGATTTTACAGTACCCTTCCCCTGCCACGCCCACCAAGCCATGCCCACAGAACCGGTAGTAAAAAAATTGAATCCCACCACTATTCTGTACCCTCAGAATCACCTGAATCAGAGTATCAACGGGTGTGGAACCTTCTTGGAACTGCTGAAAGGACTGTGTTGCAAACAGGAGATGGATGGTGTCGTATCCACCCCCTCTGTGGAGAGAGGGCTGTTCAATCTTAATGGAGATGGCCTCTTTGATCCTTCTTTCAAACCAGCAGTCCTCTTTGTCCAGAATGTGGACTTTTTTGGGGGGGGAGGGAAACTACCTTTAGGACTTCTATTTTCTGAGATAAAATCATCCTCAAGTTCCATCACCAGAGATTTTTAAAAAGAGATTGGTCAGCCGTTTGTCTGAAATGGTATAGTACAGTGGTGGCTAACCGTTGTAGGCTCCTGTGCCAAAAATTGCATGCACGCACGCACTTGCATGCCAGCACCCAAAAGGCAATGTGCCCCCCCCCCCCGCCCCTTACCTGCACTGGGCATCCGTGCACCTCCCAGCTGATTTACGGCCTCCCAGAGACTCAAGGGAAGCCTCTGCAGCGTTTGGAGGTCAAAAAAAATGGGCCCGTTTTGTCACTTCCTGTATTTCCAGAAATACAGGAAGTGATGAAACGGGCCTGTTTTTCGGCCTTCAAAGGCTGCAGAGGCTTCCCTTGAGCCTCTGGGAGGCCGAAAAAGGCCTCAAACCAGCTGAAAAATCAGCTGTGAGGCGTGCACATGCGCAGTGAGGTAAGTTTGCCTGTGGCTCGCGTGCGGGCGCTAATGGCTCTGCATGCCACTTATTTATTTATTTATTTATTTATTTATTTATTTATTTATTTTTATTTGTCAATTGCTTACAAGATAATAGGTATAGGTAAAAACAACATTGGATACATATAAAAAAAATAAAAGAAACAATAGGAGGGGGACGGTAGGCACGTTGGTGCGCTTATGCACGCCCCCTACAGACCTACAGACTTGTGGCACATGTGTCATAGGTTCACCATCACGGGTATAGTGTTTCCTACTGAGCAGGGGGTTGGATAAGAAGGCGTCCAAGTTTCCTTCCAGCTCTGTTATTGTTACTGTAGCTTTACATCCAGTTCATTTGGATGAAAAAAAAAAAATCTAGGTTAGCCAACTCACCCACCAGGTTACTTTTGAATATATAAAAAGATCTGAAAGCAGAAGGAGACTGCAAGAGAACATCCTAACATTAAATTCTTATTAGGGATATAAAGGACCTTCACCATAGATCTTGCTGGGAGTAGATTGGAGTTTATTGCGTCTAATGGATTCATGGCAGGAGGAACACATGCCGAACGCAGTAAAATGGATTGCAGGTACACCAATCTATACATTTCTAGTCCCGATCCGGCTATCTTGAGCAGATTGGATCAACAAGAAGCAACATTGGGTGATATTTTTGCTTTTACCTTAAGCTCTCAATATAATTTATTCAGTTTAACATGGGCATTTATTCCAGAAGACTCTGGGCAGTTTACCCAATCCATAAAAAAGGGTAAAATAATTAAAACAGTTCAAGCCTATAAAAACAGGAAGCCCAGACCAAAACAACTTGAAGGACCAGCGTCTGGCTTTTGAACTCTCATCAGTATTTCAAAATTCTGCCTAAACTACTGTTCTGACCCAACTGGGTTCCCAAAGAGCAAACCCAGACAAAGGCAGCAGCCCCCACCATTTAAGGTTTAATAACAAATTCTGTTCCTTTACAGATAAAAGGCTGCTTTCCACTAATTAGCTCCGACAAGAAAGAGCCTTGCCAAGTTATTCGTCAATGCTGCCAAAAACCCATTTACAAGATTCTCCAAACATTGAATTAAGATGTTCACAAGTTGAGTTTCAGAGCTTCTTTGCTTTCTGCAAAGAATGCTTTTTCAAACCTGGCTTTTATCCTCTTGAGGAAGGGGCCATTACCTTGCAGCCTTTCTCCCGAGTTGCCTGTGCTGCTGTAATTGTTCTTTCCTCCGAGTAATTCTTTGTGCACGTGCACTTGACACAGGCTCCTCGGGAACCTCTTCGTCACTGCTGCTAGCCCCCACAATCTCTGAAGGCAGCAGTCCACCCCCTGATGGTCCTGGCCCCTCATCAGAGTCCTCGCTCTCCTCAGCCATCTGCACCTGCTGCTGGCTAACCACAACAACTGCAGAGTGGAAATTTTAACAGCCAATGACCTGGAATACAAACCATCACCTCAAATGACCCTCCAAGTTAGATAATTCTTCTTGCACAAGAATGGCATAATATGGAGAGACAAGGTCATTCTTCAGAGGGACTTCTGCTGGAAAAGGGATGAGTGCCTAATGGACCTGCAGAGTTTTAAATGCCAGCCTGGATTGTATCTTACTTATTCCCCATTAGTTTCCTCAGCCATGAAATTCATAATTCTTGGGGGAGGGGGAAATATTTGGGGGGGGAGTGCTTGGAGAATGAGAATGCTGCAGGCAAAAATGGATGAGGTCACAAGTCTCCCATTAGGGAGACAACTAAGAGGTTTTCCCAAAACGTTAAAACTAAAATAAAGTAACCAGGATTCACTTGGGAACTCAGACTGAGTTCCAGGTAGCAGAATGAACATTAGGGGTGCATTTGGATGCATGTGATGGTGGTATTTTTTTTCCCCCTTCAGGTCATAGTTGAGTGCAATGGAAGCTGAAATGGGACTCAAGGTTGCACTCCCCCAAACTCTCTTAAACCTTGACACGTCTGTCACTTTGGTTCCTGTCCTGACTAGAATCAAATTTTGCCAACTTTGCAAATTCTGGATTTCTTGAGCAGGAAAGCTTGCAATGCTGAAAGGAAATCAAAAGCATCTTGAGGCCAAATCTGGGCCACACCATCAAGCCCAAACAACGTGTCCATTGTCAACACAGTTATTCAACTCTTTACTCAATCAAAACATCACTCTATTTATTGTCCAGGTGTCTTGCCTTGAATGTGTAGTGAAAGCATGCATCATTAAGCAATCTGTACTTCAGGGGGCATCTTCATACTGATTTAGAGGAGAAAAATGTCCAAACCATGAGAAGAACCAAGCAGGAGGAAGAGGAGGATGAGGAAAGAAGAGGATGAGGAAAGAAGAGGATGAGGAAAGAGAGGAAAGGGAAGAGGAAGGAGTAGTAGTAATAGTAATACTAAAAAGGGAGGTCCAGGCTTCTTTCTTCTTCTTATAGGTCAAAAAGAAAGACCCTAGCTACTATACCAGACTGGCTCTTATACTTAAAAATGAACCCAACGTTATGAAAATATTGCAAATCAATGTGGCAACCTGCTTTGTGATTTAATGGGTAACTCTGTTAGGCCAAGGAGAAATTTGAGGGCAATTTCACAAGTACACAACAGTAGAGCTAGGCGCCAATGGGGACTGCTGGATTCACACATCATGGCTTAATGAACCTTGGTTTAATAAAACCAAGGTTGGCTGGGTTTCCATTATACACGGAGCCATATACCATGGTTTACAAAGCACAACCATCAAGTTGATATATTAAGCTGAAACTGAACTGTCATTATAGCCGAGTGTGAATTCATGAACCAAGCAAAGGTCATAATCCTTGATATTATAAACATGGTTTTAAGAGCTTAGGGTCCAGAAAAATAGAAAAACAGGATAGCTGGATTCATATATTTGCACATAAAACATTGGGTGGTTTCGAAACACACCTCTAAGATGTTGTAGAAAGAATAAAAATGATGATTTTGATTGATTCCTTTCTAGAAACTGGTTGGCTGCTAGAAATTCTCCCTGATAGCTTCAACTTGGCAAGCAGGCCTAATATACACCTTCTCAAGATTACATTTTTAAAAAAGGGATGAAACTGTGTATGATACATCTGCTGAGATTTAAATGAAGAAAAATGACTTCCATTTTTTTTAAAAGAATGAATCTTGGGAAATGGCAAGTAAAGGAAAGCTTACCTTTAGAGAGAGAACAGGAGGTGACTTTATACTCAATAATCTCTCTCTCCCACCAAGATCCTTTTCAGAACATAGCAAGGAGGATTTTTGGCACTCAGTCCCAATTCTATTCTAGGCTGGTACAGCAGGAAATGTCTATAAGATGGACTTCTAAATGTGTGAGAAAGGAGAATGCATGGATTGAGCATCTCTCCACTGTTGCTCATCTTGAGCTTGCAATCTTGAGCTTGAGTTTAGAACTGATGATGTTACCTAATTGGATCATGAAATGTCTTCAAAAAACCCTCTAAGGTCAGAGAGCACCAAGGACCCTACATTTCAACCCTGAGCTCCAAATCTTCTCCTTTATTGGTACAGAAACTTGCATGCAAATGCTTACCAGGGAGATGTATACCTGTTGCAATTATGGTAAAGATGCAGATCAATCTGCTTACAGCTAATATTTCCCCTTCTAGCACTTGGTTGCAACTGGGTCCAAACGACCAATGTTTATAACTAGATTTTGCAACAGAACAAATCATTCTTGGGTAGAGTTACAAATAATCATTCCTTGGGCAATGAAAGTCAAGAAAGCTTAAATTAGTGGAGTAATGCACTGAACTAAAGCATCTCCATGATCAGGGCAGGGATGGCATTTTGTCTCTTGAGCTGGATGACTCAGCTTGAAGAAATAGTTACCAATATACCTATATTTCTTTTGAATATTTCAAGGCATCAATGGTTCCTAGAACAAGCAACTTGATTTGAGAGAACACCTGTACAAAGTGCACACTTTGACATAGTATAATTTCACTCCCAGCTTTCCAACAGCTGTACATTTAGATAGATTATTGTGAAATGAAAGCGGGGTGGGATTCTACCAGTTTGCACCTATTCGCTAGAATCAGTTGTTAACATTCTAAGCAGTTCGGAGAACTGGTTGTTAGAAGAAATTACTGGCCTAATCCTATAAGGAAGGCAGGAAGGAAAGATTCTGGTGTTGCTTACAGAAACTGCCTCTCCGTTAACCCTTCTTACATTCTTGGCAGAACTAGACTTCCTGTCTCAGGAACTTCTCTGGAGTTTTTTTCTTCCTCCTTTGCTGGTACTTTGCTTGTGTGACCATTCAAAGTTACAACGGCACTGAAAAAAGTGACTTATGACCATTTTTCACACTGACGACTGTTGCAGCATCCTCACAGTCATGAGAGACCAGGCGAGGAGATGCATGCCTCAATATGAGTGATATTGAGTTGGACACACCCAGCCAATAACATGACTACCAAGCCATGTCCACCTAGTCACATGACCACCAAGCCACTCCCATCACCTAAGCCACGCCCATAGAACCAGTTGTTAAAAATTTTGAATCCCACCCCTGAATGAAAGGCATAATTTTCAGTCTATACCTAACATTCCCTGAACAAACATGGAAATTTCTCCATTCTCAAATTTCCTTTTGCTACCAGTCTAATGGCTACCTTGTAAGATACTTTCTCCAGCCCCCAGTGGCTCATTCTGACATATAATCATTTAAAGATGCCTTGGAGATACCTAAACTATCTCTTCTGGGAATATTGTGACAGAAGAGGAGATCTAAAGATAATTAAAAATATTATGAAATAGGAAAGTGTGAAGGAGAAATTCTAAACCACAATGGGACTATTTGGAGATTACATGACAAAATAAAAAAGAGCATTGATTCTCAATGTTTTTCATTAAGACACTACTGAAAAGCTTTTGTAAGCCACTATATAATAAGCCAAGACTTGAAAATTAAAAATGTTAAAATGGCCCAAATCCTGCAAGATTCTTGAATTTTAATTGACTTGATAATCTTATAGGACTTCAAATATATTTTAGGAGGAGAGCAATGTTAGACTATGGTAAGCAAAAATCAAGAGGAGTCTGGTATTTTTCCAATTATATAAAAAAATATTATAGGACAACAGCTCACTTCATCAAATGCACTGCAGGAGCTAAACTGACGTAAGATTTAAATTTGGGCAGTGTAATATTGTCTAAGGAATCCGTTTCAGAAGAAAATATTCGGTTTCATTATGAATCTTTTATGAGAAGCCATTACAAGGTCACCAGGCCTGAGTTTGAAATGCATAAATGGTCCTTGCAATTTAATTTGAGGATATTTCTCAGGGTGGGGGAGAAACAGGCTTGGACTGAACTGAAGCAAGATGGAATGGCTCCTGTTGACTTTCAGTGGACTCGTGTTCTCCAGATCCAACAAGGTTCACCAACTGGGATGTCTCTTGCTGGAAGAGCTCTGGCCAGGAAGTCCTCTGCTCAGCTTCCTTTGTGAATCAGAGCAGTGGTGGGATTCAAATTTTTTTACTACTGGTTCTGTGGGCATGGCTTGGCGGGCGTGGCGGGGGAAGGATACTGTAAAATCTCCAGTCAGAGGAGATATTTGCTGGTTCTCCGAAGTATTCAAAATTTCCACTATCGGTTCTCCAGAACTGGTCAGAACCTGCTGAATCCCACCTCTGCATCAGAGGCAGTTGACTTCAGAGTAGGACGCAGAGTAGGATGCACTTTCATTCCTGTCATCTCTGATTAAGCTTTCTGTAATCTGCTGTAGATAGGACTTCCCTTGAAGTCCACCTGGAGACCAGTCAGCATCCTGCATCCTTACTGGTCAGTTTCAATGCTGCCCTGTTACTGTGGCAGCAGCTTTGGTTGCCAGGTTATTTCTGAGTGCAGTTTGAAATGCTGTTGCTACCTTTAAAACCCTTAATGACTCAGGCTGACTATCCAACAGACGGCCTTTTTCTAATCAAATCTGCCTATCTCGTTCAGATGGATAGGGGAATATCAGCTTGGGATCCCTCAAGCAGGAATTATATGTTGTTTAGATTTTATATCATTGCATTATTAGTTTTCTATTGTATGACATACATTGTAAATTGCCTAGAAGAGAGCTTGCTTGGTCTAGTGACTAGGATGCTGGACTCAGAGAGCAGAAAAACCCAAATTCTAATCCTTCTTTTGGGAGAATCTTCCTCTCTGACACTAAGAGGAAGACAAGGCCAAACTATCTCTGAAAAATCTTGGCAAACAGATGACATGGACTAGTCTTTGTCGTCTCTAGGGATGTGTGTGACTCCAGAAACTGCTTAGAGCAGGGGTCTCCAATCTTGGCAATTTTAAGACTTGTAGATTTCAATTCCCAAAATTCCTCAGGGAGCTGAAGTCCTCAAGTCTTAAAGTTGCCAAGGTTGGAGACCCCTGGCTTAGAATCCATTTGGACTGAAGCTGGGCATGGATTTCATAAAACCAACAAAAACGGGATTCATGAGGATGAGATGAATGCCATTGTAGGACCGTCATTTGACTTTGCATCAGAGGTCGAACTGTGCTGGTCTTTGGAATTTCATCTGCCATGAAATGATGGACAGATGTGCCATCATGCAAAAGGATATTTCACTCTTTAGAACAAGGGTCTTCAAACTTGGCAAGTTTAAGACTTGTGGACTTCAACTCCCAGAATTCCTGAGCTAACATGACTGGAGGAGGAATTCTGGGAGTTGAAATCCACAAGACTTAAAGTTGTCAAGTTTGAAGACCCCTGCTTTAGAAGGTGGATTTTCAGGCATTCAAAATTGCTGCATCTTTTTATTGTTGATGTTAAAGAAATAAATATAACAAGACTGGATCAGATGTCTAATAATTATAAGACATTGATCTGGAGATTTGATTCATTTTCCCCCCAATCAAATCTCTATGACCTTTTTTTAAAAAAACTTGTTTTGGACAGCTTAGTCAAAGTGACCTAATTAGGGAGTTGGAATTAAACCACTGAATCAATTGGATTCAAATTTGAATCTGAGCTGAATCAATGGGTTGAACTGAAGTAGGCCACCCTTTGACTACAAATGTTCAGAGGTTTAGGTTGGGTTTAAGCCAGAGGTAGGCTTGCAATAACAGAGAAAGTAAAATAAGTGGCTGTATTTGATAAAGAATTCAGCTCCATGTGGATTTAAAAGTTAGGTGAACAGTCATGGCAAAAACATCTGAACAATATACTATTATTTGATGCCTGTTTTTGCAACCAGGCAAAACAATGAGGGGCTCACTAGAAATGATGGGAGCTGTTGCAGTCCAAAAACATCTGGGGAGCTTCCTGTTACCCAGATGTTGCAAGAGCAGATAATATTTTAATCTGCACACACATCAATATTAGTTGAAAATATCTCACAGCATGATGCGCATAGTAACAAACCCTGTAGATGGAACACCATATTTAGCACAGTCCTTCGGTTAAGTATTTTCTTAATATAGATTTGGCACAAGTAAATGGCCGTGTTAGAAAACTCCCACTTTTTTCAACGCTGAAGGGCATTTTGAGATTCCCTCCTCCTCATAGCAGTCCAAGAAAAAAACTACCAAAAGATAGTAGAACTTAACAGCTTTTAAAACCCAGATTTCTCTCTCATGGAAGGCTGTAAAAAGCCACAGCCCAGAGATCAATCAACGGACAAGCATCAAGAAGGGCTGCTGAGTTTTGATAATGCACTTTGTCATTTCTTTAGACATTTGATACACAAAGTAGCTAAACTAGGTCATTTTAGAATGTTCCAGCAAATACATTTTCCCCAAGCTTGGAGTAACTTTGCTAAGGTTCACAGAAGCCTTCAGCACATTTTTTTTTTTTTGAAATGCAATTATTATTTCCAAAACCATCTATGCAAAATAGTACTTGCATTCAGGCGTGAAGAGACAGGAACACTTTGTGATAACAATAAAACTAACATTGATTAATGATTCAGCTACAAACACTACAATGAAATTGATTCAGCTACCAACGTGCCAGTTAACAAGTGAAAAGTTATTATTTCAAGGTCAGTCAAGAGATGTGACAAAGTACATTACTTCAAAGCTGATGGAGTAAACATCCAGCTTCCCTTCCCTTCCCTTCCCTTCCCTTCCCATCCTATCCCTTCCAACTCTGTTAATCTGATCTGATTCCCTTTTCCTTTCCTTTCCTTTCCTTTCCTTTCCTTTCCTTTCCTTTCCTTTCCTTTCTTTCTCTTCCCTTCCCTTCATTCTATCTATCTATCTATCTATCTATCTATCTATCTATCTATCTATCTATCTATCTATCTCTGTCTATCTATCTATCGTCTATCACAATTTTTTATACAGCATTGTCACCATGCAAAAACAAACAAACAACAACAACAGAAACAGCAGAACAGCCACATTTGCTCATTTACATTCAGAATACTTGATGATGAAGACCTCCAGAAAATGCTGGGCCTTTAGGCTACACAGAGAAGTGAAAAGAACATCTCAGAAGATGACAAAGGCTGCATTATGGCCAAGAACTCTGTATGGATGAGTTCATGAAACTCCCAGGGAAGAGTTTGACTTGAAGCAGATTGCATTCTTTTTATTTCAGTTGCATCCAATGTAATAATCTTATAACCAAAGGACCAATGAAATATTGTCCCTCCTCTCACCTGAGTACCCATTCACACAAGGAACCAGTGTTTCTGCGCTCTGCATTCTACCACTATTGTAGGTGCTAAAGCACAACCAAAAACAGAAACTTCTTCCCTGGGTAATTAACCTCCAGGTATCATGAAATTCAGACTGTTGGCAGAGGAAGCTAGAGACATTTGGTTACCTGAACTGGAGCTCATCAACAATCTGTTTGCTACCAACTCTGCCTGTTTATAATGTTGGTTAAACAAGTACTTTACCCACTAACACAGCATCCTATTGATTATGATGGAAGATTTACAAATCACATGTCATCTCCACATTTTAAGGCACTGTATGAATATCCAAAATTGTTAAATGTATCTACACAAAGGATTCCAAGCTCATGTCTATGGAGAAACCATGCAAGATTGAAATAGTGGTTCCAAAGAAGAGCTAACATTTATGATTACCTTGTGTCATTATTTAAAACAATTGCCCCAACATGAAGGAAGACTTCATAGATACCATTAAAAAGATAATGGTCCTACTGTGAAATAACTACAGAAACAGCCACTCTAGTCAAATAGAAGATTTCTGGCAATCCGTGGAAAAGATATAAAGGAAGTCTTTGGATAATTTTTCATTGTTCATAGCTTTGATGAACACTTGTGACCAACTTGAGAAAGCAAAAACTTCTTGTCTGAAAATCCCTCTGGTTCTCAACATGGAAACCACCTAAGAACCCATTCAGTTCCATTACGATTATCTCCCCTATTCTGCTGCTAAAAATAACCCTACCCTAATCTTGTTTATCATCTTTGTAGCTCAGCATTGCTCCTAGAATTTCACTTCTGTATGCATGAGAGTATTAAGATGTTTTATTCTTAGGTAAATTGGAGTGAGAATGGATTAGTAGCTCAAAGTCAAATAGAAAGATGGTGGATTTTGCATCTCATAAACATGACTGGCTTTCAGAGATGCTATCCTCCCATCTACCTATAGATGAACCCCATGGGATAATGGGGGTAGGGGATGATAGGAACTCTGCATTTTGAGGCATGCTGATGATTGTCTATTAATTGTTTCTGTTTTTATTTAATTGTAGTTGAATTTTTGTTGCATATGAATATATGCCCTCCCTCCTGAATCACATATTTGTCCAAATGGGCTGACAAATGTCAAAAATATACAAAACCCAAGCTAGTTTTCAAATGTTTTTAAAAACAGGTACGGAAGAAAATGGTGTGTTTAGCTGGCACTGGATTTGCTGAGTGACTGATCTCCTTGGCAGAGAAAATAAAGCTATGACATAATCAGCTTTTCTTTTATCTCTAGCAGTTCACTGTTTTTCTTCCAGGTGCTAATGGTACAAACACCCACAACTTAAGTGTGAGTCTTGATGACTGTATCCATGCCATTCTCTTTGAAATGACACGGAAGATATTTAATACTGCAGAATTGATTTCCCAAAGTAGCTAAGAGTCATGGAAATCCACACAACCCCCATTCCAATAATAACTAGGCTCAATTCTGCATAGATAAGCCCAGTTCATCAGCTTAGTGGCTTGCTGGGTTCACAAAATGTTACATGAATCTGCATTTCACTGACCAGAAGCTGGTGGACACGGATGAATGTGAACAGTATACTCTTCTGCAACCATGCTGCTAAGATACTTTCCTGTGGTGTGAATGAAATCAGAGGAGGTAGTAGAATTGAAATGAGCATGCCAAGTAGAAGAAATGCAATACAGAAAGCAAAGGAGAATTAATGGGGTAGGAACACAACAAACCCAGAATATTAAAAAGGAGAGTTGAGGATACGAAACGGAGCGATGGACAGGCATTCAAGGCTCAAAAGGCAGTTTAGAGAAATCTGTGGGAAAAATGAAGAACAAAGCTTTGCACAGGATCTTTCCTGGGAACACAGTTGTTTTGAGCCAAATTTCCCAGTGATTTTCCCTACCAGATGTTTGAAAGGCTTACACCCAAGAGATCTTCCTGCCTGAGCCAAGATGAAGGCTTGGACCAGCTGTATTTCACAGGGAAGCTGATGAACTGACCTGACTTGGAGGCAGTGACTCGAAAACAGCAGGCTAGTTTAGCTTACATGGTCCACACAGCTGTGTATTGCCACCCTGCACTGCTACTTGCACATGGCCCTGCTGAAACAGATGTTGCAATGCAGAAACAGTGGTACCCATGAGCATCATAGAAACCAAGCTCTTTTTTGCACACCACACATCTAAGGGTATGTTGGGCTGCCTCTGTGCCTCTTTGCCCAGTCTGGAGAAAGTGGAGTTGCTGCAATGAAAGAAAGAAATTGGCCAAAGAGTTGGGCATGTCTATGGAGATTCTCAATCATTCAGGTCATCGTTGTTCCAAAGGTGCTTTTTCAAGAGGCAACTGGACTTTCTGGTTAACCAGAAAGTCTAGTTGCCTCTTGAAAAAGCATCTTTGGAACAAAGAGTTGGACAGTTCCCACCAGCACAAAGCAAGCAGAGAACAGATAACAAATAATCAGAGTTATAAGGGATCTTGTAGGCCATCTAGTGACTAGTCCAACCCCACCTACGAAGCAGGAGACCCTACACCATTTCTGACAGATGGCAGTCCAGTCTCTTCTTGAAAGCTTCCAGTGATGAAGCTCCCACAACTGAAAGCAACTTCTGTTCCATGGGTTGATTGTTCTCACTGTCTGGCCTTTGGGTGGTTTAGAAAATAGCTTGATCTGCTCCTCTCTGTGGCACCCCCTCAAATATTGGAAGACTGCTATCCTGTCTCCCCTGGTCCTTCTCTTCACTGGACCAGCCATACCCAGTTCCTGCAACTGTTCATCGTATGTTTTAGCCTCTAGTCCCCTAATCAACCTGGTTGCTCTTCTCTGCACTTTTTCTAGAGTCTCAACATCTTCTTTATAGTGTGGTGACCGAAACTGGGTGCAGTACTCTAGGTGTGGTCTTACTAAGGTTTTATAGAGTGGTGTTAGTGGTACCTCCCTTGATCTTGACTGTATCCTTCTGTTAATGAAACAGGATTGAAGAAGAGCCCCAGGTCTCTTGCACCCAGACTATCATTACCCAGGCCCTGGTGCAGGGATGGGATTCAACTTTTTTAACAACTGGTTCTATGGGTGTAGCTTAGTTGGTAGATGTAGTTTGGTGGTCATGCGACTGGCTGGGCATGGCCAACTCAATATCACTCACATCGAGGGACGCATCTCCTTGCCTGGCCTCTCAAGACTGTGGGGATGCTGCAACAGTCATAAGTGAAAAACAGTCATAAGTCACTTTTTTCAGTGCCATTGTAACTTTGAATGGTCACTCCACACAAACAAAGTACCAGCAAAAGGGGAAAAAAAACTCCAGAGACGTTCCTGAGACAGGAAGTCTAGTCCTGCCAAGAATGTAATAAGGGTTAACAGAAAGGCAGTTTCTGTAAGCAACACCAGAATGTTTCCTTCCTGCCTTCCTTACAGGATTAGCTCAGTAATTTCTTCTAACAATTGGTTCTCTGAACTGCTTAGAATGTTAACAACCAATTCTAGCGAATAGGTGCAAACTGGTAGAATCCCACCCCTGCCTTGGTGTCTAAAGGCCCAGTCTTAGGTTGCTCTTTTCAAAGCCAAGAAATCTAGGAAGCTAAAAAAAAGAAAACAGATGCAAAAAAGATGAATGGAAGAACAAAGGTCAATTAAGAATAGCATCCAGTGCCAAGTGGGACATTTACAGTATGCAGTCATATATTCAATTTCTCACAGTAAGAAAATATATCAAGTTTTGAAAATGTTCTATTTAAGCACCTGGCTCATTCAGTTAAAAGGTTATGGACCCCAAATGTGGACAGAGTAAGATAATATTTGTATTTTATACAAATAGGTGCTTTTTTTCTGAAGGAGAGATGAATGGTTGCTAAGCAATTAAGAGGAATCACTTAGACAAAACTGGGCATCAAATGAAAAAGAGAAAAATAGAAAGTTGCTTGTTGGAAGTGAGGCCCTGGGGAACCTATTACAATCACAAAAATTTGGAAGATAAAATCCATATGGAAGTATTCCTGTGAATATTATTATTTAGGAAAGTGAGGTCTAAATTAAAAAAGCAATTAAAAACATATGCCATTGAAATGAATGGGTAGTTAAGAGCCATACTTCCATGGTTACTACCGGTACACAAGAAAAGTATTTTCATGCACACAACATCTATAAAATCCAACTGGTAATTCTCAGAGATTTTGTTCAACCCCGTTTTATATAGATACTGTTTGTTCACAAAGCTGTGCTGTACAAATAATATGATAATCACGCATGGGATTGCTGAGAGATGAACTTATGATGAATTTAAAGAAAAGAAGACCCAAAGGGATATTTATGATCCAGAAGAAAAAACAGGATATTGTAACTGAATATTTCTGCACTTTCAGGATAAGGCTAAGTTGGGTATCATCTCAATGATTTTTTAAATATAAGTGGCTTTACAAATTGACATTAAAACTAAAAGAGAATGAAGAGTTGGAGTATTACAAAATTTGGAATAATTGGTATAATTGGTTGAACAATAGAAATAAAGATAAAGGAAATAAGAAAATTACAGATAAAAGGATATATAAAAGCGTGTATATAAAGATGTATAAATGTAGATATTTACATGAGATTGGTGTGTATATTAATTTGCATAATAATGATGACACAATACTGTTAAAGTCATATGTGTGAAAGGTGAAAAAGAACAATAAAAATTATTACAAAAAAAATAAAATATAAATGGCTTTATACTAAATGTTTGCATTTCATTTTCAATAGGGGAAAATTACTTTGCAATTCACATTTCCCGACATAAACATGATATATTGCCCTTCTGACTGTGAAATGAACTTACAATGAAGATCCACATTCTTGTACCCAGGAATGAGCACTCAGAAATGTGGGTGTATCTAAAAAAAAAAGGAAATGTTCAGAGTGCAAAAGAACCAAATAAATGGGAATAATTCAAAATGGTCTAGACACTTCCAATTTCCATGCAGCTTAAAAGACTGATGCAAATAAACAACAGAAGATACCTAAACTGCAGGTTTGTGAATTAGAAGGAGTAGTTGAAAGGAATAAAAGCATTTTAGATGGGATTTAGCAAAATAAGCAGGACAGTGACTGCAGTTGATTGTAACAATAAGAGGATTAAGGAGGAAGGTATAAGACAGTTGTGCTTCAACTTCTCTTTCACTTCCTAGAGTCTTGTTTTTTAAAAAACAACACAATGAAGATTTTGTGAGCAAAAAAAAAAAAATTCCACATGAAATTACTTTCCATATATAAGATTGTGGTGCCCTGGAATTGCAAATATTACTGTTTCTAATGGAAGTTGTAACTGGCATCTCCCTAAAGGAGCAAGGAATGGAACCTAATTTTTCCAGAAGTGACTCCACCATCTCTTGATCACCAAGAACAGCAACGTAAAGTGAAAAGAATTCTAGAACGAGCCATACCACAAAACTCTAGAATATCTATAAAGGAAGTATTGATCGTTCATCTTATTTCTAGATAAAAACAATCCTGTTTCTAGATTATGCTCATGTTTTCCTGTGTATCCATATCAATAAGTACGATTACATTGCCTGGTTAGATTTATATTCTGCAAATTAAAAAAAAAAAAAGTTAATTTGAAAACCTGCATGTTCTCTTGCGTGAAAGATCCTTGAAAATAAAGTCAAATAAAGACTGCGATGCTGAATTCTGTAAGCCTGGTATTACTTGAGCTTGCATAGATTTACTGGCTGGAAAAAAATGTGAAATTAAAGTGTTTGTCAGTTTGAGAGGAACTGAACACACTGGGGATTTTTTTAAAGAATATAGATTTTACCAATCAAATTCACATCCTCCTTCAAAAGGCTGTTATGAAACAACTATCCATTTCAATCAAGTTTTCACAGAGGCCAGAACCTCAGAAATACTCTTTGTACTAACTAGAGCATGCTTGACAAATGGCACCCTTTATTTAAAAGCAAGTGCTATGTTGTATTAAGAATTGTGGGCAAATTAAGATATGTCTTCCTGCCAAAGAGTGTATCTGTTGCACTTCTACACTCCCCCCCAAAGGCATTTGTGACTTCTAAATGACACTTGTTGCACACTAAAGTATGTTTCAAGGACTGGCCACCTCTACTAGTAAGTGGCCCACACAAAGCGTGTAAATGTATGTTCTTTTCTTTCTTTCCACTTTCACTGAAAAGCCTTGAAATGATGTTCCTCAAGAAATCTTCCTAAATGATCAAGAGCTTGATGTGGTGGGAAAAGCTCTTGAAGCATCATAGAGAGAGCACCTTAATCCTTCCAGGCATTAGCTGGACATCTAAGGCCTATCCAAGAGAAAGCATGCCATATTCCCCCTGATATCCATCTGTTGTTTTTTTGTCCCTTTCTTTTCATCCAAAAAGACAGAACCCACCAACAAGGCTGTTATTAGGTGATTGTGCTTGATAAATTAAAGTCTATGTTGTGCCAATTAGCAGCCTACTCCAATGAACTTCATATACTCCATACCACTTTGATTGACACAAAAAAAGTTGCACAATGTGCCTTCAACATGTGGCATCTCAACTATCTTGACTTGACTACAACAACAATGAAAAACACACACTTCTCTCTCTCTCACCCACACTCACATTAAGTTGGCATTTGAGGGAAACAGAACAATCAGATCAAATTTAGGAAAAGGTATTGCATGGTCAATATTCTCGTAATGGAAATGGAAGTGTGACTGCCATGTCACTACCCAGAAAGCTTTCTTCAGCCAAGATTTTAAAGTAATTGCAGTGGCAATCTGAAATACTTTGTAATTATCCCATTAAATCCTCCCTGTAATGGTGGACTGTTGTACAAAATCTTTAAAAGGCTGTTTAAACGCAGAAGCTGCACAAATGCCCAACCTTTGAATGATTAAGTATGTGATACTTCCTCTTAAAACTGCTGGCTGTGGCTAGCCTTCTTTGTCGCCTGACTTCATCTGCAGACCTGAAAACGCAGCAGCTATTTTCAAGCATACATTTCAAAACAGGCTAAGTATTTAGAGACCCGACATTTCACATTAAATTGCCCCATGTTCAGAAGATTACTAAAGCCATTTGATAAATACATTTAAAAAAAAAGAAGAAGAAGAGAGAAGGAAAGCAGATTAGCCAATAAAAATAATTTAAATGGCACTCTGGAAGATAATCCTCTAAAATATTAAATTTTGGACATGGGTTGGGTTTTGTGTGCACTAATACATAAATATAGAGAACCAACAAGTGCCATAATCATTGCAAGCCTTGGGCACAGAGGCGTCAGGAATACAGAACTGATTACTGGACAGCCTTCTTAGGCTTGCTTGCTTGACCCTTGGCACACGTGAAAACTAAACTTCATTCGTTAAGCATGGTTAACTTTCTGGCTCATTAATAAGGGATGACGGAGCTGCCATCCCCGGGATGGGAAGACCCTCCTTGCAAAAGCCGCTCCAGCTTCCCAGGATTCGAACATCTAGAACTGGGCGGGTATAGAACAAAGAGCTGAGCAGCGGACCGAAGCGCCACATCTGGCGGATCTGCCTCTAAATGGAGGCCGGTGGAGGCGAGCCCTGTCCAAGGTGCTGAAAACCTCCCAGCCGCCCGCTTCTCGTTTTTCGCTGTCCGCGCCGAGCTGCCACCTCTCCCCGCCCGGCGTCTCCGCCCGCCCGGCCGCTTCGGTCGGTCGCCCCCCAGTTCGGAGGGGCCGGATCATCACCGGGGCCGCGCCGCGCATCGGCCAGATCCGCAACAGGTTCGGGGCTGGAAAAGAGCCGCCTTTCCCTTCGCCTTCTCTCCCCGGGAATCAGCTCCTCCCAAGCACACGTCCACCCCACCAATTCAAGGCACCGCAAAGGGGCTGGCCCGCGGTGGGGGCTTCGGCTTCTCCCGAAGGGAGCATCGCCAGGAGCTCCCCGGCCGGGCCCAGCTGTGCTCCCTGCGGCCTGCGCGCAACCCGGGACTCCCGTATCGGGTCCAAAAGGGTTGCCTCTCCTTGCAGCCCCATGGAAGCCGCAGCCCCAGAGCCGGGCACTGCGAGGCAGAGGCAACCTGGCCGCGGCGGTCTCTTCCTCTCCAGGCAAACACACCAGCTCCCTCGCCAGCTGAGCCCGCCCCTCCCTCTAAAAAACAATCCTTTTGTTAGCAGCAAATTGCAAGGACGGGCTGCACCGAGAAGGGGGCGGCGACGGTCCAGAGCCGGCGGCGAAGAAGGCCGGGGGAGGTTGGGGGGGCGGGGTGAGGGTTTGGCACCGGCCCACACCGCAAGGCCCGTGAGAAGCGCCAACTCACCGTCCCGGTCGCAGAGCTGAATCGCCTCCAGGCTGAGGTTCTTCAGGACATCCTCGCAGGGGCTGGCCGGGCTGCTCCGGGGATGGTCCAGGCGAGGCACCTCCATCCTCCCGACTCGTCGCCTTCCTGGGCTGGGCTGGGCTGGACTGGCTGGCCGCGGGCGCGGGTCTCGCCCCCTCCCTCGGAGCTGCGGGCGGGCAGCGGGGGGCCAGGAGGGTGGGGGGAGAGGGCGCCCTCTGCGACAGCCTGGCTGCGCTCCTGCCTCTGCCCCGACTGGCTGGGAACTGCGCGGTGCAGCAGAGGCGCGCGCTCTCCCTCCGTCCCTCCCGCCGTCCCGCCCCGGGGCTGGCTGGCTGGCTGGTTGGCAGCGGGCGGGGATTAGAGGACGGGAGGAGCGACGGGCTGGAGAGTCCTTGCGCTGGCGCGGGAAGGGAGGAGCAGGAGGAGGAGGGCACCGTTGCTCCTCACCTCGCTCCGCAGGAAGGAGCTCGCCGTTAGCAGCGTCTGCGACGCCGCCGCAGCTCTAGATGCAGACCAACGCCTGCTCCCCTCCCTCCCACTCCACCGGCCGTGCAAGGCCCTGTTGACCCCCCCTCTTTTCACCCCCCCCTCCCCGTTGCTTACGTAAAGCTTGACCCACGGCCACGAGAGCGCTGCCATTTTGGGCTGCGGCGATCCTATCGACCGCTGAAAGGCAGGTAGAGGCTCCCTCCAGGCCTATTTTTTTGTTGCCCTCCCCCACCCCTTTCAGTCCGGATCCGCTTCATAGTTTGGGTCGGTGGTGAAACCCGTCGTATTTCAAGAGACTCTGTGATTGCCCCGGTCTTGGACTCGCAAGTCCGGTTCATCTCCAGCCTTTCTTCTGCAGGTGTCTCTACAGCGGGGGCTTCCAGGAACGCCCAAATATTGCATGGTTCCAAAAACTCTCCTGCCTCACTGCTGTCTGAGTCTGAAGGCAGCTGATAACTGCCAGCCTGCCCTGGCCCCATCCCTGCCTCCGATGCAGAGCCCTCATCCAAGCCCTCCTCAGCCTCCAAGACGGATCCACGTTTCTCCCCAACCTCCTCACTACTGTCCAACTCTGCTGCCAGCTCCATCTGCCAGCAGGTCACAACACTGCCTATCATCTATCTATCTATCTATCTATCTATCTATCTATCTATCTATCTATCTATCTATCTATCTATCTATCTTTCTTTCTTTCTTTCTTTCTTTCTTTCTTTCTTTCTTTCTTTCTTTCTTTCTTTCTTTCTTTCTTTCTTTCTTTCTTTCTATTTATAATCTACCTAGCTACCTGTCTATCTATAATCTACCTGTCTGTCTGTCTGTCTATCTATCTATCTATCTATCTATCTACCTATCTATCTATCTATCTATCTATCTATCTATCTATCTATCTCATCTATAATTCAACTCTTGAAGTAATCACCTATTCTAATGTTTTGCTTTCCACAAGCATCACTTTCCTCCTTCACCTAAAACAAAGGACCTAAAAGAATGGACCAAATTCTTTACAGCTTCATTTTTCATCTATGATACAGGAAAGATTTGACATTGTTAATCTTTCTCCACGATGATGCATTTTTTTCTATCTCAATGGACCATGAGAGGCCATGCTGGTATTAATTGGCCTAATAAAGTCTAATAAAGTCATCTAATAAAGTCAGGTATAACCCCACCAGTGATGGGATTCAATTTTTTGTACTACCGGTTCTGTGGGCGTGGCTTGGTGGGTATGGTAGGGGAAGGATACTGTAAAATCTCCAGTCAGAAGTGATATTTGCCGGTTCTCTGAACTACTCAAAATTTCTGCTACCGGTTCTCCAGAACTGGTGAGAACCTGCTAAATACCACCTCTGAGCCCCACACCTCAAGAAGTAAGGCCTGCTAAGTTCAAATGGGCTTATTTCCACCTTAACTGTAGCTAAAATAACCCTTTAGTTTAATAGGATTTTGCAATTAACAGATATTTGTAGGACTTCGGTGTCTGTCCTTGAAGGACAAGTCAAGTAGAAATGTGATGTTGAAGCATCTAATCCCTTCATGTTGATTCCACCAAATTCCATATAGATTAATATTTCCAGTAAGAGACATATTAGAAATATACCATGTTTTCCCCAAAATAAGACCCACTCTTATTTTCTTTTGGACACCAAAATAAGTACTAGATCTTTTTTTTGGGGGGGGGGGGGTGCCTTACCCACTTACTTTAGGACTGCTGCAGCCAGGCCTCTCATGCCCCAACACCTGTTGTGCCGCTGCCTGACTTCTTCTGTAGCCACTCGCTTCATAGCTCTTTGCACCAGTACCACGCAGCCTCTGTTGTGCCTTTGTGCATGTCAGAATTCTGACAGTTACCCCCATTTAAATCATGAGTCTCGAGCCAAACTTCCAAAACTTAAAAAGGATTTATTGGGAGTTAAACTATCCAGCACTGCCTGGATGTAGCTGACTCTGAGACACATCATTCATTGTCACCCTTGACCCTGATTTCTCCCCCCACCCCCTGGGTGTATCGTAATTCATATTCTCCAATGGGACACCTCCATAGCCAAGAGTCATCAATCATGTTCTCCAGTTAGAATTTTGCACGGCAGAAACTTCGGTCACCTAGTAACGGTCTTTGAAAACATGTATGGAATGCAGTTTCAGTTTGCAAGCGGTTGCACCGCTGCCCACTCCTTTTCTGTTGGCAACTCTAAAAAGACCATACAATTATTTTATGAGTTGACAGCGCACATGAGCAGTGATACAACAGGCCAGGCCATGTCATGCCACAAGCAGCAGTCAGCTAGCAGAAGCACTGTTGTGACATGCCACGCAGCATCCTGCCATGAGTGGTGGCACCAGCACGATGTGCCATGTGGCATCTGGCTGCAGAAGAAGTCAGGCAGTGGCACTACAGGTGTAGGGGCATGGGAGGTCTGACTTTGATGGTCCAAAGGTTAGTAGATGCAGGGCATATGGGGAAGTTCCACCTCTACCCCCAACTTAACTTGATTTTTACATATGAGCCTCATCCCACCTCATACAACCAAATGGTGGGCAGGGCTTACTTTTGGGGTAAGCCCAAAAGTAACTAGTAGCTAGGGCTTACTTTTGGGGTAGGGCTTAAATTATGTGCAGGCATGAAAATCGGGCTATGGCTTGTTTTGGGGGTAGGTTGTATTTTTGGGGAAACACAGTATGGCTTCCAAAATATGGAAGCAACAAGAAAATAAAGCAGAACTTCAAATATTACAAGATGCCATGTTGGCCAAAGGAATGATCTCAGGATTCCCAGGGATGGAATGATGCTAATCTGGTACCTTCCTAACAGTTCCAATGCCCACAGGAATGACTATCATGAAGTGAGAGTGATACTCAAAGGTGTTTTGGACAAGCTATTTCCATCGCCACACATCAATGTTTTCAGAATTGCCTGAAGGAATCTTTGTGGAAAATGCATCAAATCCAGAACTGAAAACTAGAAAAATAAGATGTCAGATGATTAGCTATAAAGCTTACAAGCACAAATGAATCTGTCCTGATGAAATGTCAAAGACAATGATGGTGGGAAAGCTAAGGAAGAATAAAACTAAGAAAATCCCACCCACCCCAAAAAATTAAGGACATACCCAAGAACATAAACATAAACAACCACGACAGATGCATTACTATGCAAATCATATGAGTGTAGAATTGACTGGGATTTGCATATCTTAATATATTGCATTACAAAACAGGAGGTGTGCAAGCAGCAGAATCTGATCGCAATGAAAGATTGTTGTTGATTCTTATCTTCTTTTGTGGACAATGCATCTCTGGTTTCAAAGCTACTTATTTATGGCTTGCATTGAAAAAAGTGATCATAGAATTCTGGGAGTAATTACAAGGGCAAGAGAGCATAAATAAAGAGAGTGACAATTAAAGACATAAATAGACATTCATCCACAGATGCTGACAATATTTTAGTCTTCTCCCTATTAAAAATCAATACAGGCAGATCAAAGATGGCTGATTCTAAAATGCAGCTCTATGGATCCATAGATGACAACAATAGGGAGCATTTTCACCTTAGGTTCCTGGCTTAAATGCTGATCAGAACTCAGTTGTGCTAATCAGCAGCTGAACTGTACACACCACCGAAATGAGTTAGTTTTGATCCATTTTCTCGCAAAGAGCAATTCATTTCCAAAAGACATATTTGGCATCTTTCATTAGCAAGTCTTCCCTTAGGAGTGGAACCAGTGTGGTGTTTTGTAAATCTTGTTTTGTAAGTTGATCATTTGATCTTGCATATTATTTTGTTTGTTGCTGTTTTTAACTCTTGTAGTATTACATGAAATTAATGGAAGAAAGGAAAACGCAGTGTATAGAAATATTATTACAAGGAAGAAATGCAGTGGAAATCCTAACCATTAATCATTCAAAAGTTAAATGATAAAATCTAGGATGGTGATCATGTCTATATTGGAAATATATCAAGAGGAGGTAGACCTCCTTGAGGGAATTGTCAAGAATCCCAGCTAAGACAGAATAATGAAGTAACAGAATTGGAAGGGGCCTTCTAGTCCAAACCCTTGCTGAAGCAGGAGATCCTACATCATTGTAGACAAATGACTGTCCAGTTTCATCTTAAAAGCCCTCCAGTGCTGGAGCACCCACAACTTCTCACTGTCAGAACATTTCTCTTTAGTTCCAGATTCCTTGTCTCCTCAAATCGTTTTCATCCATTGCTTCTTGTCTTGTCTTCCAGTTTTCTTTTGGAATTACCCATAAAATTATCTGATGGAAGACCTAACTAGTATTTTTTTTTTTTAGTATTTATTTGATTTGTCAATCACTTACAAGATACAGGTATACGAATAAATATAGTTTTGAATACATGAGATAGAAAATAAAAACAAACAATAGGACAGGGACGGTAGGCACAATTGGTGCGCTTATGCATGCCCCCTACAGACCTCTTAGGAAAGGGGTGAGGTCAATAGTAGACAGTCTTAAGGTTAAAGTTTTTGGGATTTGGGGAAGAAACCACAGAATTAGGTAGAGTATTCCAAACATTGACCACTCTGTTGCTGAAGTTGTATTTTCTGCAGTCAAGTTTGGTGCAGTTAACCTTGAGTTTGTATCTATTGTGTGCTCTTGTATTGTTATGATTGAAGCTGAAGTATTCATTTGCAGGTAGGACATTGCAATGTATGATTTTATATACTATATTTAGATTGGACCGGAGGCGGCATAGTTCTAGGTTTCTAGGTCTAGAGTTTCAAGTCTGGTGGCATAATGACCTTTGATGACTAAATGGCCTCTGTCTTCTGGACCAAGTTTCAAAAGGATAGTGTTGCTTTTGAAAGGTCATTTTCCTTTTTACTAATTTTTTTAATTAAAACAAATCAATTTTTTATTGTTTTTATTGATTAAAAAGTAATACACACAGATTAAAGATGGCTCATTCTAAAATGCATCTCTCTGGATTATTGGAGGACAACCAGAGGAACATATTCACAAATGGTCAAGCAGAAACAAGTAGACCAACATTGCTGGTCTTTATAGCAGAACTGATTTCTATAGTATAAACCTGCACAGTGGAATATAGTTCATTCCTCCCTTTTTATTCTAATTGATGCATTAATTAATTATAATATTAAGTAATCATATTATATAACCAACACATGCCTTTTCCTTCCAGAGCTGGTCAGGTGTACAGTCATGTTCTACAACTATTAGTCACCAGCCATCAAATTATATTAAGCAAGTTCTCAAGCCATTAAAAAGCTTGCAGGTATTTCATTTGGCCCAATGCAACAAAGCTCCAATATAACGCCATTTTTAAAATCAATATTAGGGCCAGTATTGTTTTTAGTTTCAAATACTGTATAATCCTTCCCTGAGATACCTTCTTCATTATATTTCTGAGGTCAATAAAATGAGAAAATAGAGGGGAAAATACCCATTGTTTTGATTTGTTTGTTTTCAAAGGCCCAGAGAGCACAGAGTTCACCAGAGGTCATGCTATTTTCCAGGATGCATGGCAGGATTGGGATACTGGGCTAATTCTGTGTTCAGGCGACGTAAAATAATTGTGTTGGTCTTGTCTACAGATGCTAGCAGAAGCAGTAATCCCAAAGGAAAACAGAAATATGGAATGCCATTCAAGAGCCCTGAGCAATTATGTTACACCCAAGCAATAATAATAAAAAAATTTGTCATAATTTGTAATTTAGAAAACCCAAATACAAAATTTAGTACCTTTCCATGTGAGTAATCTCTAAAACCATTCAATGTTATGACTTCCAATGGACAAAAATTAGAAGTAAGAAATCTGTAATTCTGTATCTGCAAACTCTTTTTCAGTTGCTAACAATCTGGGATAATTAACATCATGAGGACTTCACTGATGTTTCAAATGACAGATCAGTTTTGGATAGGTAAATAAATCCCATGGATTTTAATGGGACTTAACACATAGCTTCCTTAATTCCTTGTCTTCGTGGTTTCAGGCTTGTCTTTTCCAAGCATTCGAGATGCCAAATCCTTTATGCTGACTTTTTATGTTGTGTTTTCAAGAAATGGGATTTATTATATTTAATTACTGAGTAGAGACTGGCAGTGCAGGTTACTCAATTCCTGAGAACTACTAAGACAAACTAAGCCATATTTTCAAATTTCAAGATTCAACAGGTTACTACTAACATCAGGACAGCAATGCTTGATTTTATATTTGCAAGTCATACAACATAACTGCTTCTAAGGCCTGCTGCAAAGATTCCCTCTTGATCTACTCATGGTTATCAATCAATCAGAATAGAGCTGAAAGGGATCTTGGAGGTCCTTTAATCCAGTGCCTTGTCAAGCAGTTGACCTACTGTATATCATTTCAGATAGCTGGTTGTTCAACCTTTTCGTAAAAATCTCCAGTGATAAAGCACCTACAACTTCTGAAGGCAAGCTGTTCCATTGGGTTAATTGTCTTCATTGTTAGGAATTTTCTCCTTAGTTCTAGGTTGCTTCTCTCCTTAATTAGTTTCTATCCATTATTTCTTGTCTTGCCCTCTGGTGCTCTGGAGAATAATTTGACCCCCTCTTCTTTGTGGCAGCCCTTCAAATATTGGAATACTATCATATCACCCCTAATCTTCCTTTTCTCTGGACTGGCCATACCCAATTTTTATTTTTATTTAATATTTATTTATTTATTTATTTATTTATTTATTTATTTATTTATTTATTTATTTATTTATTTATTGTCAATTGCTTACAAGATAATAGATATAAGTAAAAACATATGAATACATGGATACATATAAGAAAAATAAAATAAAAGAAACAATAGGACAGGGACGGTAGGCACATTGGTGCGCTTATGCACGCCCCCTACAGACCTCTTAGGAAAGGGGTGAGGTCAACAGTAGACAGTCTAAGGTTAAAGTTTTTGGGGTTTGGGGAAGAAACCACAGAATCAGGTAGAGTATTCCAGACATTGATCAGTCTGTTGCTGAAGTCATATTTCCTGCAATCAAGTTTGGTGCGATTAACCTTGAGTTTGTATCTATCGTTTGCTCTTGTGTTGTTATGATTGAAGCCGAAGTATTCATTGACAAGTAGGACATTGCAATGTCTTTCTTTCTGCAGCCATTCTTGATATATTTTTGTCTCCAGGTCTTTAATCATCTTAGTTGTTCTTCTTTGTACTTTTTACAAAGTCTCAACATTTTCTTTTTTTGTAATGAGGTGACCAAACCTGAATGCAGTATTCCAGGTATGTTCTTCTTATTAATGATTTATAAAATGGTACTAATACTTCACACGGTTTTGATTCTATGCCTCTGTTTATACAAACCAGGATTGTATTAGCTTTTTTGGCTGCTGCTACACACTGCTGGCTTATATTCAAGTCCACTAGGACTCCAAGGTCCCTCGCATAATTACTGTTTTTGAGCCAGGTTTCACCTACTGTGTACTTGTACCTTTGGTTTTTTCTATCCAGGTGTAAAACCTTGCTTTTTTCCACATTCAATTTCATTTGTTGGATACAGCCCATTGTTCAAGTCTGTCAAGATCCTTTTGGATCCCGGGGTGATGGCTATTCTTCTTAGCTTAGTGCAAATTTGATGAGTTCCCCTTCTATTCCCTCTTTTAAGTCATTTATGAAGATATTGAAGAGTACTGGGCCTAAGATGGAATCTTGTGGTACCCCACTGCTTACTTCCCTTCATATAAATGTAGTACTATTAAGAATGACTCATTGAGTATGGTTTGTCAGCCAGCTATAAATCATCTGGTGGTGATTCTGATCATGTTCACATTTCCAGTAAACTTTTCTTCTAGACTTATATCAAGTACAGTTGCAGGCATGAAAGTCTGAGTCATATTTCCTGTTCTGGTCCATTCTGTAGGAAGAAAGAAAACCTGCTTTTGGCTATGATCAGTTAGTGCTGATGCTGGAAAACGAGCAACTTAACAGGGATGCTTTGCATGTTTTGATGCCTTCACACAAATGTTGTCATGAAGCCTATGTGGCTTATACTGACTACCTATGAATTAAACTTGTAGCCCCTGAAAACTCAAGTTTGGGTTCCCAACAGTGGGATTCATCCAAGTAGCTATCTTCTGAAATAATAAACTCCTTTATGTTGTTACAGCTGAAACTATGTGCACACGAGATGGGACTATCCATTGTTTCCTTACAAACTGCAAATATTACAGAAGTTCTGGTTTTCTGAAGCTGGAACATGTTACTAGAAAATCTACTGCTTGATGAATTGCATCCAAGTTTTTTGGCAAAATCCAATACAAATCCATTACCAGAGATGAGAGAGAGAGAGAGAGAGAGAGGGAGGGAGGGAGGGAGGGAGGGAGGGGGAGAGAGAGAGAGAGAGAGAGAGAGATGATGCAAAAAGAGATTAAAAAGGCCAGAGCACTTGTTGGGTGAGAAGTGAGCTCTGAGAAGTGTGTTCCTCTGTTAATTCCGTTTTCCTGACATTCTATGTCAAAATGGGACCAGAATTGACATTAAAAAGAACAACCAAGAGGAAGGTAATAGCTAAAACCTATTGGCATGAAAACTGGGTTGGGTTTGAAGGAGATTTTATATTGGCAGTAGAAAGAAAGGGAACAGATAATACCTCTGAATGTCAACTATTTTGAAACTGGATGAAAGGCTTGATAAAATAAAGGTGACAACTGTGAAATAAGCAATTAGCCAAGAAAACACAAGTGCACAATTGAAAGAAGAGCTCTTCTAAAAAGAAACATGAATTAATGAATATGGCAAGTGTTTAAGGAACAAAAGCATTATTCTGGAAGGAGTATAATGGTTTAAAGGCATTTATATTAGGTAGTATAGGATGAACAGAAGGATCGTATTTACATCTGACTAATACAAAGCAGCTTGGTAGGAATATTGCCCTGCTAAAAATAGCTTGATTGAGATGCTGCTGTCAACATATTACACCAATCTGTTATGACTGGGAGAAATACTGGGAAGAGGAAAGGATTCCAAGCCATCAAGAAGCAAGGAGAGTTCAAGCTTTAATAAAGCTGTGCAAATGCCTTGTGTGAGGCAGTGACTGCTCAGCTGTGATACAGGAACTGTTGAGTGACCTTGGTGCCCTTTCCATTTGCCTCTAGGACAGGGAAGAAAATAGAAAGGGTGGGAGTGCCAAGGATGTCTTGGAGGCTTTCATTGCATATGAGGGGCAAGCTTGGGATTGTTTAATATGGCTTTTTATTTGCCTTCTCAAGATATCACACTATCTATCAGGAAAAAGAAAAAGGGAGGAGAAAGAGAAGGAAAAGAGAAGGGAGAGGGAGAAGGGGAAAGATGAGGAGGAAGAGGAAGCAATCAGCCTGGAAAAGAATTTCAAGGCCACTTGGACCTGGAGATGGAAAATAGCACTTAGACTTATATACAGTAGCACTTCGTAGTGCTTTACAGCCCTTTCTAAGTGGTTTACACATTGCCCCCAACAATCTGGGTCCTCATTTCACTCACCTCGGAAGGATGGAAGGCTGAGTCAACCTTGAGCTGGTATGAATCAAACTGCTGGCAGTGGGTAGAAATACTGAACTCTAACAACTGAACTATTTATTTTATTTTATTTATTTTTATTTGTCAATTGCTTACAAGATAATAGGTATAAGTAAAAACATAGTTATGAATACATGGATACGTATAATTGTACACCCCCTACAGATCTCTTAGGAAAGGGGTGAGGTCAATAGTAGACAGTCTAAAGTTAAAGTTTTTGGGGTTTGGGGAAGAAACTACAGAGTCAGGTAGAGTATTCCAGACATTGACCACTCTGTTGCTGAAGTCGTATTTCCTGCAATCAAGTTTGGTGCGATTAACCTTGAGTTTATATCTATTGTTTGCTCTTGTGTTGTTATGGTTGAAGCTGAAGTATTCATTGACAGGTAGGACATTGCAATGTATGATTTTATATACTATATTTAGTATATAATTCTAATTAGATTAGAAGGTGGCGTAGTTCTAAGTTTTCTAGATCTAGAATTTTGAATCTGGTGGCATAAGGTATTCTGCAATGAGTAGAGGAGTGGAGAACTCTTCTTGTGAAATATTTCTGGACTTTCTCAACTCTGTAAATATCAGATACATAATGTGGGTTCCAGACTGATGAGCTGTATTGGTCTAGCAAATGTTTTGTATGCTCTAGTTATTAGTGTAATATTACCAGAAAAAAAGCTACGTAAAATTAGGTTAACAACAACTACCATCATGGCTCTTTTTACTAAGTCTACTAGAACATTATTAGTAGCTGTGGCTTCATTTCTGTACAGACAATGAATTAATCTGAAAAGTCAAAAGGACTCCTGAATGACAAGTACCATCTAGATTTATAGCAACAACGTTTTCCAGTTAGAGAGACCCTTCTTTCTCTTACAATGAAAGAAAGGTCTCTTCTTTCATTGTAGAAATTGGCACCAAGGTTTACCATCCCAGCCAAGGTAGTGTCAGGTTTCCAAGTGATGAAATCCATTTAAAAAGAAAAGAACAAAGTCCATCTTCAAAAAATATTTATTTTATTTAGGAAAGAATCAAATCGGCGAAGTCCATGGTAATTCCGGATCTGACGCAACCCGGAATTATCTCCACAATATTACAAGATAGAAACACCCCCAAAGTCACATTCTCCAATAGAAGTGATTCAATGTTGCTTGATGTCATACAATTCCATCTCAAGGGACCAAGAACAGACAGCTCGTTTCCCGGCCAAGAACGGACAGCTCGTTTCCCACGGGAAGGAAGATCATCTAGCCAAAACATTCTCTTTATCTCCACTCCTCCCCCCCCCCCAGGAATGTGGCAAGCCCAAAACCCTTCCCCCCATGACTGCCACAGAGAAAGTAAGAAAAAGAACATATACCAAGACTAACTAAAATGGCTACACTTATGTCAATTTCAGACTTGACAGGTAGCTGACACAATGGAAGGCCATTGCGATCAGTTGATCATCAGGAAAATTCATTTTGCTTCCTCTGTGATCGGAAGCCATATCTGGTCAGAACCCCAAACTGCAAGATAGCTTCTTCCAAGAAAAAAAAAATCACCTGGAAAACATCTCTTTGGACAGAATTGGGGCGTAGCGGTTAAAGCAACCAGGCCTTGTGCTTTTAGCATTCTGCCAATATAAAAGCTACTAAGATGGATAGCATGAAATTATCCATAAGACCAAAACCAAATGTAAAAGTAGTACTCACAACATTAAAACTTTTTGAGCGCTGTTTCCAACTTTCCTTAACCTTAGTGTCAGATTCCTTAGGATCCATATAATCTATATACAGTAATCTGAAAATTTATGCCTTTATTAGGAATGCCGGCAGCTCTGGCAAAAAGTTTCTCTTGCAGGCTAACAAGTCCATCTGGCCAGAAGATAAATAGTTGCCTGCCACATCCATTCATCTCCACCCTCTGCCCTTTATTCCCAGAGTTAGGGTGGGGTCTCTTTAGCAGTGGTGGCTCTTCCTTCCCCAGGATCGGCCCATGGCTTTCCACTGCTCTCCCCTTTTCTGCCTTCTGTGCAGCTGTATGTCAGGCCGGGATGGGATTCTACAGGTTCTCACCTATTCGCTAGAACCGGTTGTTAACCTTCTAAGCAGTTCGGAGAACCGGTGGTTGGGAGGAATCTCATTTTGTCTTTTTCCACCCTTCTCACACTCTTGGCAGTATGCCTAGATTTACTGTCTCTGAAGGAGGGTTTTTTTCTTTTGCTGGTACTTTCTTAAAGGGGAAGGGTTGTTTTAAGCTTTTTACACTGCTGTTGGGAGGAAATACTCCCCTGTTGGAGTTAGCACTTTGAAGAAGTAATTGAATAATGAAGCAGAGCTGCCAGGAAGAAGCTTTTAATGACAAGGAACCAAGATGAGTGACATTTAGCAAGGTTTCTTGGCTAGCTTGAAAGATTGACATTCAAACGTGAGTTTACATACCCTTTTTGAGTTTTGGTCTAAAACTGGTGACCATTCAAAGTTACAATGGCACTGAAAAAGTGACATGACCATTTTTTACGCTTACGACCGTTGCAGCATCCCCACTGTCATCAGAGGCCAGGCGAGGAGAAGCGCCCCTTGATGCGAGTGACATTGAGTTGGCCTCGCCCACCATCACATGACCAGCAAGCCACACCCACCAACTAACCCACGCCCACAGAACCAGTTGTTTAAAAAATTGAATCCCACCCCTGATGTCAGGCACTGGACCCAGCTGTTCCTCCTCTTCCTTATCAGCCACCTCCAGACCTGGGGGCTGTTGACTCTCCATCTGAGGCCTGATGGCTGGCCTAGACTCCGCCTCTGTCTCTCTCTCTCTCTTTCTGCCAGCTCCATTCTCCCTTCCTCCTTGGAGCTCCTAGGTTGCCCTGATGCTGATCCTGATTCCCATGCCTCCTCCCCTGATTTGGCTGCTGGAGGGCCAGTGACTGAGAGGCCACAATATAATCACACTCACAACATAAGAAACATTTGTATTTGTTTATTCCAGATCAGATTAGATGGAACATTTGGCTGTAGGCTTTGTAATCTAAATTAGGAAAGAGTTAATATAGCAGCTCAGATAGTATCGGTGCTGTTGCAGACTGATAAGAATTCCCCCAGTGTGTGCAGGCAACTGGAGCAATGAGTGAAAGTGAGGAGAAGTGATACAATTAACACAATATTAAATTTATCCCTATATTTCACATGTGCCAAAATCTTCTTTCACAAGTCTAAGAAAAGAAAGGAAATCTGTAGTCCATTAAAAACAGGAAGTAGGCAGCCACGGGTGCCTTAAAATTTGAATCTGGTACTCAGAATGAAAGTTGAACCACATTTTTAATACTATTTTTTGTCCCTTCTTTATTATTTTTATAATTAACTCAAAGCAGTGTATATACTTAACGCTCCTTCCTCCTCCTTTCCCCTCCCAATAACAACCCTGTGAGGTAGGTCGAAGGGGGGAGGGGAGAGTGAATGGCGCAAAGTCACCCAGCCAGCTTTCATGTCTAAGGTAGAACTAGAACACACTGTCTCCTGGTTTCTAGCTTGGTTGAAGTTAGAAAGTCCTTCCTTCAGAAAAACAGAAGCTGTGTCTTGATTTGTAGGTTGCACTAAACCACAGTATGATTTCTTTTTGAGTGTGTGAATCCAGGCATTGTGTCTTGCCCAACAAAGCCCAATTGTGATGACCCGGGGCATGACACAAAAATAACCAATTCACAAAAATAGAAGAAAGTCCCTTTAATGCCTCCAACTTGGCCCCAATGTCCAATTATCCTCGGCAGGATATCAAACTCTTAAAGAAAACACTTAATGGAAGGAGTAAATTCAGTCCGCACCCAGTGTAAAGTTAATTCGAAATAAAAAACCCAACACACCACACTGAAAGAATTACTAGGGCAGGCAAGGATGATTGATTGCAGACTTCTACAGATAATGCAGCAACTACAGTTGGGAGGGAGCCAAAACACAAATATGCTCCGACAAGAATGCACGCTTTGCTTCCAGCAACTTTGCCATGCACAGTTTGTCCTTTTAAACAGTCTTCCCTGCTGCAGCCCATGAAGGGGATCAGGGCCCCTTCCTCCCCCGTAGACCACACCAACTCACATTTCTCCCTTATCCATTTCTCCCTGCGTGCCTAGGATGAAGAGGGGATGCGCATGGGTTTTCCTCTGAATGCCCATCCAGCCTGTGCTCTTCCCCAGTTTCCTCCACAACCACCAAAGTCACACTCCCACTCCTTGTCAGCTGATCCATCTCCCCACCGGAGTCAGACTCCAACAGGGGCATGATACCAAATTAGCAAATGTGTAAACCCAGAAGTGGAGTGAGTGCATATTGCATAGATGCATGCTCTCCATAGTGTTCAAAACAATGTATGGATTCAGTCGTGACTCCTGGTGAAAGCCCTTCTCTTTGGAATGTTCCAGAAGTGCCTCTTCTTTCCTAGTTTCTTCTCTAGTTCTGATGTTCCCAAGCCATCCTCCATCTGAGGACTGAGCAGAACAAAGACTGATTAAATTCTATGACCTGCCCAAGTTCATTAGATGTTTCCACAGCTTCCAAATGCATAAAGCAATACTAAAATATCGAATTAGATTCAAAAGCAGCTTCTTTCTCAACAGCGTGGATGGATTTCACCTTATATCTCATTCGTCAAAAGCTCTTGCAGAAAGTTGTCACCCACCCCTCTCCTTGGAGAATGAAATATTTTAGGAAATATTAAAAAGGCAGAATATTATATTTCCCTAAAGGAGGAATGGAGAAATATGCTCTTGGAGACAGAAAGCAGCCCCCATCTTTCTTAATAGCCCTCAGCAGATTTAAGACATAAAGTACTTATTAAAAGGAGCCAAGTTACTATTCATAAGCAAATAGCCTCACTCAAGATCCAAATTAGGACAAAGCCATTAACCATAATAGGAATTGCCCAACACTATTTCAAAACACAAGCTCCTTCATTGCATCATCTCAGAGCAGACCAAACTTCAACCAGACTTGGCTCAGCCAACTATGACCCCCACAACAGCCAATAGAATATGTTCTTGCACAGGGAACAGGAAGTTCAAGTGCAAAGCCCAAGAGAAGGTATAAAAAATCCTCACTCTCAACTCAATGTGATCAGCCGCCCAGAACCGTCCATGTGGTTCTGTTTCATCATTAAACCATCTTTCCAACCAGCCTCCAGCCTCCATTTTGTCTCCAGGGCCTTTCTCCTGGCTTGGAACTGGACCTGGCTATTTCTTCCAACACTCTTTAAAAGAAAGAAAGAAAAACTCCAAATTTGGAATTGGAGTTCTCAGTGCTTCTTTGCTACCATCTAGTGAATGTCCTGGGTTCTACTAATGTTGGTATGCCCTGCTACTGATCTGTTCCTTAGAGAGATCCTCAAAAATATTGGGAAACCTCTAGAACATGGGATATTATTTATCAATGCTTTCACTGGTGTTTTTCCCGCTTTACAGACAATTCAGCACTGAAAGCAATTTATGCATAGATTTCTGGATACAGAATTTAATTAGGTTTCCCCAAGCAGTAAAGGATTTATTGCCATTTAACCATAACTCCATTAAATAATCTCAAAATATTGCCTAGATCAATATCATTTTCTGCTGAATTAAATAATCAGTTAAAAATGAGTCTTTTAACTGTCCTCTTTTTTTAAAAAAAGCTTCCATTAATTAGCAGCTCTGGTTATCCATGAAAATGTTATTTTAAACTTTTTTTAAAATAAATATCTTTACTATACCTTTTTTTTTACAAAACTCAATCAACTTTAACAGTACATATGGTTCTCCTTAATAATGAATCGTAATAAATACAAGTAATAATAAATACAAGTAAGCAAATAAACAAAGTGTTATAAGTATTCTACTGTCTGTGGTATTACTATGTATTGATGCTAGTAAATTTTAATGTATATTTATTTATTTATTTATTTATTTATTTTATTTCTCAATTGCTTACAAGATAATAGGTATAAGTATAACATAGTTATGAATATATGGATACATATAAGAACAATAAAATATAAAAGAAACAATAGGACAGGGACGGTAGGCACGTTGGTGCACTTATGCATGCCCCCTACAGACCTCTTAGGAAAGGGGTAAGGTCAATAGTAGACAGTCTAAGATTAAAGTTTTTGGGGTTTGGGGAAGAAACCACAGAGTCAGGTAGAGTATTCCAGACATTGACCACTCTGTTGCTGAAGTCGTATTTCCTGCAATCAAGTTTGGTGCGATTAACCTTGAGTTTGTATCTATTGTTTGCTCTTGTGTTGTTATGATTGAAGTTGAAGTATTCATTGACAGGTAGGACATTGCAATGTATGATTTTATATACTATACTTAGATCGGACCGAAGGCAGCGTAGTTCAAGGTTTTCTAGGTCTAGAATTTCGAGTCTGGTGGCATAAGGTATCCTGCAACGAGTAGAGGAGTGAAGAACTCTTCTTGTAAAATATTTCTGGACTTTCTCAACTGTGTTAATATCAGATACGTAATGTGGGTTCCAGACTGATGAGCTATATTTGAGTATTGGTCTAGCAAATGTTTTGTATGCTCTAGTTATTAGTGTAATATTACAAGAGAAAAAGCTACATACGATTAGGTTAACATCTCTTAACGCCTTTTTGGCTATGTAGTTACAGTGGGCTCTAGCACTTAGGTCATTTGAGATGAGTACTCCAAGATCCTTTACAGAGTTTGGGTCATCAACAAGGTCTTGACTATTCAGTCTGTATTTTATTTTCTGATTTTTTTTTTGCCGATATGTAGGACAGAGCATTTATTTGTTGAGATCTGAAATTGCCATTTGTTTGACCATTCTGATACGTAGTCAAGGTCTTTTTGAAGGGTAGCGGTACTTTATGTGGTGTTGAATAGCTTTACATCATCAGCGAAGAGAACGCAGTTGCTCTTGATATGACCACAGAGGTCATTTATGTAGAGTATGAAAAGAGTTGGTCCTAGAACACTGCCTTGGGGGACACCACTGTTGACAGGTATAGAATTGGATAGGACTCTCCCAATTTTGACCATTTGTTGTCTGTTTGACAACAAATGCTATGCAGGTGTCTAGAGATACCATAAGATTTTAGTTTTAGGAGTAGTTTGTCATGTACCACTGAATCAAAGGCTTTGCAGAAGTCTGTGTAGATTGCGTCTATTGCTTTGCCCTGATCGAGTTGTGTAGTCCATATGTTTTTGCAATGTAAGAGTTGCAGATTACATGATAGTTTTTTCCTAAAACCAAATTGTTTATTAGAGAGTAGGTTGTTTGTTTCTAAGTGGAGGATGATGGATTGGTTGATAATTGATTCCATGGCTTTACAGGTGATGCAGCATAAAGAGATTGGTCTGTAATTTTCAACTAGGCTGGGGTCTCCCTTTTTGAAGATGGGGATGACCATGACTTGTGACCATAGTTTTGGCAAGGAGCTGGTCCTGAAAGATTTTTCAAAGATTATGCTTAGAGGTCCTACTACGGTAGTGGATAGCTTTTTTAAGAAGTAGGCACATATTCCATCCGGTCCAATAGATAGAGATGGTTTTAGATTGCGTAGTGCTTTTTCAACATTATATTCTGTAAAATCGATATATATTAGATCATTGTAGTTGTCTGTGGTTCGACTAGGAAATGCTGGGCATGATCAATTGCTGTTTACAAATACTGAGCCAAAGAATGTGTTAAAGAGGTTGGCTTTAATAGTGTCGTCATTGCAGTCTTTACCATTAGGTCCTTTCAGGGGTGGGATGGACCTTGAGTCTTTTAGTTTGTTGTTTATAAAATTGTAGAAAGCACGGGTGGAATTGGTGCGTAGAAGGTTTTCTTCTTGTTTAATGTGATAATTGGCGCATTCAGTTTTTATCTGGTGGCATAAATTTTTGTATCGGCTTTTGAAGTTGGCAACATGACCAGATTTGTTTTTCCGCCAAAGTGATTTCTTTTTGGATTGAAGCTTCCTTATTGTTTTGGGTAATTTGTTTTTTCTGGTTTTGGGAGTTGTTAATGGTATGGAATTTGATGACTCTTTTGACTTCAAGTAAAAATATGTTGTAATGGTCTTCTATAGTATTGCATCCAGAGAATAGAAATTGTCAATCAAGGGATGAGAGATCATTGTTTATAAGATCATAGTTGTCTTTTTTGAAGTTATAATTGGGGATTCTGTCGTTTTGATGATTTTTTTGTGGACGTATGTTGAGACAAAAGTCAATCATGTTGTGGTCACTGTTGGAAAAGGGTTCTTTAATTTGTATTCCGTAAATTGAATTCAAATTATTGCAGAAGATGAGATCGAGGCAGTTGTTAAGTCTAGTGTTATTGGTTACTAGTTGTTCTAGTCCCAGATTTGTTACTGCATTGTAGAAGATTGCATGTGTGGGTTCAGTTGTACATTCGTTAAGGGTCCAGTTAATATGAGATAGATCGAAGTCACCAAGAAAGATGAAAGCGTGTGGGCAGGATGCTGCCCATGTTAGTAGTGTATTTAGCTTGTTTGCATGTTCGATGTCATAATAAGGGGCTCTGTAACATAGTAAGAACCGAAATGTGATATTTAAGGACAGTTCGCAGATGAAGGTCTCACGAATAGCAAGCTCCTGGGTAACTTGGATGCTTTTTAGATGTAGGGACTTTTTATAGAAGATAGCAACACCACCTCCTCTACAGATTTCACGATCTGATGGATGATATATATAAATATGCATATAATTCTACTTCTAATTATTTCATATATAGATATATACTGTATCCATAAGAATATAAATAAATAAATATAGATATAGATATAAATATATCCAGCTTAATTTCAAAGACCATAAGTACAAGTATGTTAAATAACTCTTACTATTATCTATATTTCACCTTTCCATATATTTCTAATTATCCATATACATTTTTATATCTTCTTCTAATTTCTACAATTCTTGTTCCTATTATCCATTTTAAACTTTTAAAGGACAACTGACTTACATACTTGCAAAGGGAACAGATGCATTCCTCAGTCTAGCAGTTGTGAGATACGAGCCATGATGTTGCAATGTTACACCAAACAACTACACAACCAGGCTGTTTTTCACTGAATGTGTCAAAGCAATATTGACACCTTTTCCCAAGAAAGGGTTTTCCCCCCTTTAGAACTGGATTCTGAAGCTGAGTGTGCTACATGACTGTTCTCTATAGTTAAATGTTCCCTTCTCTCGTGTCAACAAAAATTGCAAGTTATCACTAAAAAAAAGGGACCCAAACTGTTATCTAGCCAATCCAGTCATGATCCAAAGGAAAGTGCTTTTAATTTCCACCGATGTGGAAATTAAATCCACATCAATGTTTTAATTCTCCCACAAAATTAGATCTGGGTTACAAAAATCTGTATAAGCATGCAGCTTTCTGGATAACTTTGCTGCTGCCTACCAATTGCCAGGATTTCTACATCCCAGATACTCCAATTTATATGAAATCAAAGTAACAGTTGTAAAAAGTAATCAGTGTCTTAATTCTATTGTGTAGACATTTAACCAAGATAATATGGAAAAATCATCGATATGTTAATTATAATAAAAACAATCTTGCTTTGAAAATGCAAACCCACAAATGAAAGGATTTGGAAAAACTAATGAGGTGCAAAATGAATTCCAGATAGTTAAATCGTTTATTTCTTTTTGCTCAGAAAGTCATTAATATTGATGTATTCATTTATAGCATGGATGTTTACAAAATGCACAGTCACATTTGTAAAAGAGATTTGCCAATTCTGTAAGAAAGGTGGTGCTTACACCTAGCTGCTAGTGGTGCTTACACCTAGCTGCTAGTGGTGCTTACACCTAGCTGCTAGCAGGGTGTAAGCTCTGATGGGAGAAGGCAGACTTAGTTAGTGCTCCATCATCAACATCATCCATGGGAACTAGCCGTTCAAAGGATGATGATTTAGAGAGCAAGAATCAATGAATCTGCAACAGTTGGTACACTATGATTACTAGCCCATACAAGTAGAGGTTTGATCAATGCTACCATGTAACAGTCACAACTCCCTCCCCCTCCAATGGTCTGATTCTTATTCATGAGAGGTCCAACCTAGAACTAAGGAGGAATTTCCCAAACGAATCATTAATCAGTGGAGTAGTTTGTCTCCCAGAGTTGTGGGTGTTCCGTTGTTCAATTGTCGAGCGTGGTATTGGGTCTTCTTCCTTAAACAGAAGATGGACTACAAGACCTACAAGATTTCTTCCAGCCCTATGATTCTTTCTCCCCCCATCTCTCTCCTTCCGTCCCTCCCCACCTCTCTCTCCATGTGGCGCAGTAGGTTCAAGCTTGACTCAGCCTTCTATTCTTTCCAATGAGGGCCCACATTGTTGTGGTCAATAAGTAAACCACTTAGAGAGGGTTGTGAAAAACTGTGATGCAGTATATAAGTTTAAGTGCTATTGCTATCTATTTACAGTGTATCTATTATCTATCTATCTATCTATCTATCTATCTATCTATCTATCTATCTATCTATCTATCTATCATCTATCTATCTGTTTATCTATCTATAATCTCTCTCTCATCTCTCTCTCATCTCTCTCTCTCATCTTTCATCTCTCTCTCTCTCATCTCTCCCTCATCTCTCTCTCTCATCTATTATCTTTCTATTGCTCTCTCTCTCTCGCTCGCTCTCTTTCTCTCTCTCTTTCTCTCTCTCATATCTCTCTCATCTATCTATCTATCTATCTATCTATCTATCTATCTATCTATCTATCTATCTACCATCTATCTATCTGTTTATCTATCTATAATCTTTCTCTCATCTCTCTGTCATCTCTCTCTCTCATCTTTCATCTCTCTCTCTCTCATCTCTCCCTCATCTCTCTCTCTCATCTATTATCTTTCTATTGCTCTCTCTCTCTCGCTCTCTCTCTTTCTCTCTCTCTTTCTCTCTCTCTCATATCTCTCTCATCTATCTATCTATCTATCTATCTATCTATCTATCTATCTATCTATGATAGATGGACAATAAATGATAGATGATTATCTATCTTAGATATAGATAGATGATAGACAATCTCTCTCTCTCTCTCTCTGATCTAAATGTTGTCAAGTTCAATTCCCTCTGCTAAAACCTCCTCATATGTTGAGGCCAATTTAAAGGCTGTGTGTGTGTTTTGATTCGAGATTATATATTTGATTTCTGAACTCTGCAACCTTTCTTTGAACCAGGCTTCTGCAAAATGAATATGATGTATCTTTAAAAAAAGTTTGCTCCCTGCTTTTTTTTTATATAAATATAATTGCAGCCTTAGGCTAGACAGTCATTTGCAATTCCTGACAAGGAAAGATGAGAAAAAGGAAGACAAATCAGCTAAAATTTCTCAGCAGTCTGCGAGACAGAGAACCCTGAAAATAACCTCTTGCTCAGTTTTATTTTCTTAGCCAGAAACCATGCATGTGTGGTCAAAGCATTTTGTAACCCACGAAGGAAGACGAGAGAATTGGGGTGAGAAGGAGAAGACAGATTTGAGTCTATCACCCTGACAGCGTTCTGTCTATTACTCTTCTGTCCTTCAAGCTAAACATCCTTACTCATCTGTTTACCAATCTTTTACATGGCCATCTCCACATTGGTTAATCTTTAAAGTGTCAAAGGAAACTCATAAGGCTGTTTTGATTGACTACTATTTTCATTATCTTCCTGATCCAAAGTATGCAACATGTCTTTATTTCATAATAAGGAGTCTTGCTTCTCAGAGACTTCAGCTATCATCTAAACTGCAGCATTTCACACCAAAGAAGCGGCTTTCCAAGACTGAAGGCCTTCCATATAAAATAAAGAAAAGAATAAATGGATAATCCTTTGCCCAGAGAGAACCAGAATGGAGAAAAGCAGGTCAGAACTCTACAATTGCACTTTGAATACAGAAGGAAGTTTCTGGAGGAAGACCTCTTTTCCCCATGACCTCCCTCTTAGGTCTGCAGAGGATCAGGTAAGAAAACCAGACAAGTGCCAGACGGGGAGAATAGCTTGAAGGTTTCAATAATGGGAACGATCTCTGTTTCTTCAGAAGTAACACGAGCACTTAAAAAGAACTCACTCATTCTGTGGAAACCACAATTCTCCCTTCTTTCTTTCTTTCTTCCTTCTTTCAGCTCGAACAATGGATGAAGTGGGATTCAGAGAACATCGACAGAAAGTGCTCTCAAGCAACTTTCTCTCCTAGAACCTCAGCCTGGTCTAATAAGGGCTTTTTGTTCTATGGTTCATTGCACTTGAGGATATGGATAACACACCCAAATCAAATTGTAATGTGGCCCAAGACTAGCATGCTTACAGGCAAAGTAACAAACCTAAAAATAAACCTAAAAATGAAGTTGTTATAATAATTAAAAGAAGATCACAACGGATAAGAATGACCAGATGAAAGAGAATTGATTTCATTTGCTTGGTGAGGCCCAGATACCTACAACACAGGATTGGTGGCCTTCACTGAGAAGATGTCCCTATCCCTGATTTTTTAATATTTCTTGATATCTTTCTACTAGACTCTGTTTTCTACCGCATGTTGTCATTTTCATAATTCTTCCTCCAACGGTTCTCCTTTATTCTGAGTTTTTCACCCCCTGCAACTCTTCTTTGCTTTCCTCCCTTCCCCTGGCTGTGGTCACTTAGAAACCAGTTAAAGTGTAAATGTTATAAAACAGCCATTTTTGCATGTTATCATGCTTTGCCCAAAGGTAAAGATCCCTAGGATATATTCCTAAACTGAAAATTACATTTACCCAATTCCATTCACATCAGTTACCAAAAAATATCTGGAGAGGAAGGAAGGAAGGAAGGAAGGAAGGAAGGAAGGAAGGAAAGAAGGAAGGAAAGAAGGAAGGAAGGAAAGAAGGAAGGAAGGATTTACACCAGCGGGGATTTATTTATTTTTTCTTTTGTCTCAAATGTCTGTACTTATATAGAAGAAATAAAACAAGGCATCAAGATTTGGAAGAGACATGAAATAGACTCCCAAAACTCTCCTTGGTACTATCCTTAATTTTTTTTCTTGACCAACCCATTGCTACACACTGTCACCAAATCATGTGGCCTGCGGAAGAAGAGCAGAGATTGCAATGAAATATGGCCGTGTGGCGCCGCCCAGCCCACTTTAGCAGGTCTTCTCCAAGTCTTCCACTTCATTCCTTCATTCACACCCATCTCAAGCTCTCTATTTTTCCACCCCAACAAATCAGCCCTCCGTATTCAGACCTCACCTGCCTGTCCGAGGTCCCCTCCTTGCTCTCTCTTGGTTTTAAAGGTGTTTCCTCTCCCGGCTTTTGCAAATGACGAAGTTCTTCCCCAAGTCTGCAGCTCTTTCTCCTTGAGTGTGGACGGCATCATTCTGGCAACATATGGCTTCTCCCTCGGAGAATAACTTTGCTCTTAACAAAGAGGACGGATGGCACAAACCCTGCCTTCCAATCCCTCTTTGTGCCCTTTTTCTTCATTGCCTGCTCTGGTGCCAAGTCCTTGGCATTGGCACCAAATATCGGGGAAGGTTTCAATTCATTAGTGGATCATCTTGCAACTGTGATGCTCCTCTCGTTACTGAGACGGAGTTTAAAAGGGCTTTTTGTTCACTTTTTTTGGCCATGAGAACTCAGCAGATCTTGTGCCACTGCACACATTGAACCACAGAAGTAGAATACATCATCATGATTTTTGCTAATGTTTTATGATTTTTTTTTTCTTAGCAGGCTGTCATTTCTATTCTCTTAACTGTATCTGTGCACATGCATGGTTCTATAAGATGCCCAGCACTAATATTCAAGTGGAACAGGATGTAAGCCTGATAAAACAAGCAACACAAACACTGGCTGGTCCAAATAAGTCATTTCCCCCATCTTCCCTGGTCGGTAGAGAACAGTCCGTGGGTCTGACCAATTTACTTTATGCTGCAGCTTCTTCTTCTTCTTCTTCTTCTTCTTCTTCTTCTTCTTCTTCTTCTTCTTCTTCTTCTTCTTCTTCTTCTTCTTCTTCTTCTTCTTCTTCTTCTTCTTCTTCTTCTTCTTCTTCTTCTTCTTCTTCTTCTTCTTCTTCTTCATCTTCTTCTTCATCTTCTTCTTCTTCATCTTCTTCTTCTTCATCTTTTTCTTCTTAATCTTTTTAATCTTCTTCTTCTTCATCATCTTCTTATTATTATTATTATTAGGTTTATATACCACCCCCTCTCCGTGCGGGACTCGGGGCAGTGTACAGCCAAATTAAAAATGCAGTAACAATACAATATTTAAAAACAATTAAAAGATTAAATATCGTGGCTGAGAGATAAAAATCAAACTAGGATTTAAAAAAAAAAAAGCTTCTACATAGAAATCCACTATAAATAACAGATGGGGATTACAAATATCATCATCCCCTGGCTGCCTGATGGGGAGCCAAAGCAGCTCCTGTATGTATTGCAGTGATATCCGATTCACTTCCCAATGTACCAGAAACCATCTAAGATGCATTGAGATCCACCACAGAATCTGTCATACCCCTGTTGGAATCTGATTTGGAGAGGGAGACCGAGCAACTGACAGAGAGTGGAAGTGTGGCTCCATTGGCTGTGGAAGAAACTGGGGAAGGGTATAGTCCAGCTGGGCAGAGCAGGGGAGAGGTAGAGCAAGGGAGAGGGAATTTGGAAGCAGACTCAGGCCCACCTCTTCTTCATCCTGGGCACATAGGGAGGAATGGAGAAGGGAGCAACATGAGTTGCATGGCTTATGGGGGAAGAAAGGGCCCCTTCATTAGCTGCAATTGGGAACACAATGTTTAAAAAGGGAAACTGCACACAGCAAGTTGTTGGGAGCAAATTGTGAATTTATCTGGTATCATTGTGGCTTCTCTGTGTTCCTGGCATCTTCCCAACTGTGTGAGTGTTGCCGTGCTTTCAAATCTGAAAGTCTTTCTCCTGCCCTGTCAAGTTAATTACTGCAGCCTTGTTTGTTTGGATTTTTGGTTACAGATTGTATGTACTTTGTTTTGGACTGAATTTTCTATAGTTAAAGGCTGTTCCTGGGAGTTTTTTTTCCAGCCGAAGGTAAGCTGGACATTGGGGGCAAAGTTGGAGATAATAAAGGGACTCTTCTTGCTTATTTGACTGTGTTGCCTTTGTGCCACACCTCAGGTCATCACAGAATCCTAGCTGTACATGTTCTATGATCAGCGAAGCCAACTTTCTGTCAGCTCTGAAAACATTGAATTTGCACAGGGTAAGGATGATTTGCCATGAAGACTCAGTGAGTTACCCATCTGACCTACTTGTAGAAAAAATACCTATTGGAATAAAAAAATGGAATTAAGTAAATGTTCTCCGGGAAAAGTCTCCCAAGAAAGTTCAAGAAAGGCTGAAACAGCCAGTCCAAAAATAGATGTTAAAACTGCCGACTGCATGATGACCCTGGCACAAGAGACCAATCTGACATAGGACAGCTTGAGTATATTTCTGATCCTTATGAAGAAGAGAGAGAACTCCAAAATCTTCTTGGGTTTACCCCCCTCCTTTAATTTCTTCTGCAAAGGCAGCATCTGAACTACTACCGTCAGGCCCCAAGAACCCAGAACAACATGTAGAGTTACTTTTGAGTAGTTCCTTTATTGTTGTTTGTCTACAGGCGGAATCTCACCAGAGTAAAGCAATTGTCTGCATAAGTATATATACTGTATGCTTTCTGCACTGTTAAGGAAGGAAGCCTTCACCCTTTTTCTGCCTAGCAGACATTCCAAGCTCTGTCACCTCTTTGCCTGACTATATTCCACCACAGCTACTCTGCTAAAGCACATGAAGAACAGTTGCAGGAACTGGGTATGTCTAGTTTAATGAAAAGAAGGATTGGGAGTGACATGATATCACTGTTCTAATATCTAAGGGGCTGCCACAAAGAAGAGGGGGTCAAGATATTGTCCAAAGCACCTGAGGGCAGGACAAGAAGCAATGGGTGGAAACTAATCAAGGAAAGAAGCAACTCAGAACTGAGGAGGAATTTCCTGATAGTGAGAATAATTAATCAGTGGAACAGCTTGCTTCTGGAAATTGTGAATGCTCCTTCTCTGGAGGTTTTTAAGAAGAGACTGGACAGCCATTTATATATAAAGAGACTGGACATCCATTTGTGTGGAGATTGTGGGTTGGAGTAGATAGAAGACTTCCAAGGTCCCTTCCAATGATTACTCTCTTTTGCAATTGCCATTGTTATATAAGCAGCCTCAGTTACCTCCAAACACCTCTGCCCCAAGGAGAGGTGACTTCCTCTGATGTTTCAACAAATTTCAGCAGAATGAAGCTTTGGAGAGTGTGAAGGAGCTACGTAGGTCTCCAGAAACATTCTTATTTTTCTGCCTCTCTCAAAAATGTTGCATCAAAGTGATTTTATCTAGGGAGACAGTAGCCCAAATGTTGTTGCTCTACCAGGATCCAAAGGATGTTTAGGATTTAGAAGTATCATATGCAGAGCTGGGGGGGACAGGGAGAATGTATGACATAGCATGTTGCTGCTTTATTAATTGTATTTTAGATGCATGATAGTTCCAGATCCAGGAACTTTATAATTCTTTTTGAAAATCAGGGAGGAAGTTTTATTGAGCTCTGTAAGGTTGCTAAGGAGTGTGTTGGGGATAACCTTGGTCAGCTACTGATTTTGACTTGACATGCCCTGGAAAATGTTTACTTGAAAAGTGATATGTGTATTCATTTATATATATACCGTGTTTCTTCAACAATATGGCCTCCACCAATTGGAAGACCCAGCATGTTTTCTAGGCATGAAATGAAATTAAACCCCTCCCCCCAAATTTAGGCCTAGTTTAAAACATGCTGGGGGGGGGAGGCTGGAGGTTAAAACATGCGGCGGGGGGGTTAAAACATGCTGGGGAGGAGGGCGGGGGGGGGGAACTTGCCTTTAACAGTGCCCTGCGCGACGCTGCCACTATTCTCGCACCAGCAGGAAGTGTAGAAGCGTTTCTGCTGCTTCTCGGGCGGGGGAGCTGCCTCCATGGCTTCCACAGTTCCTGCCAACACGAGAACAGCAGCAGCGCCAGCGGGAACATGGAAGCGTTTCTGATTCTGCTCGAGCGTTTGCGGAAGCCTCCTGTGTGACAGGAGGCTTCCGCACACACCTGAGCAGCGGCAGAAACGCTTCCACGTTTCCGCCGGCATGACAACAGCAGACACACACCCGAGCACACACCCGAGCAGCGGCAGAAACACTTCCACATTTCCACCAGTGCTGCTGCTGTTGTCGTGCTGGTGGAAACATGGAAGCATTTCTGCCGCTGCTCGGGTGTGTGCGGAAGCTCCATACACACCCGAGCAGCGGCAGAAACGCTTCCACGTTCCCGCCGGCGCTGCTGCTGTTGTCGTGCTGGCGGGAACACTGCTGCCCCCCACCTGCTGATGGGGGGCGGGGAGAGAAATTAATTCACCCCCGAAAAGATGGCCTAGCCGTTTTTTGGAGGCTCAAAAAAAAATAAGGCCCTGCCTTATTTTGTGAGAAACACGGTATGTATGTATGTATGTATGTATGTATGTATGAATGTATGAATGTATGTATGGTATTCAGCTTTGTTCGGCTATTTTCTGACATCATTATAGTTGTGCTTTTAAAGTTGTAGAGACGTTTCGGCAGAATCTCATCTGCCATCCTCAGGCTTGTGTATTGGGTTCGTCTATGTGTCAGGCTTTGGCAGCCGTTCCTGTTTTAAATTTGGTGCTAGCCTCGTGCTTTTGTTAGAATGTTTTTTTCTTCATCCTGATTGGTTGGGAGTCTTGGTCTGTGTTTATTGGAGTTTGCTGTGTTCTGCTTGATCGGTGTTTCTAATATCTTCTGTCTGTTTTGTAGCGTTTTTTTGTCTTGATTGGCTGGCAACATTGTGTTTCATGTATTGGGACTTGTAGTGTGGTTTGGTTTCAGGTGAATGGCCGGCTATCGTTTATTAGGAAGCTAGGTTTCATCTGGGTGCCTGGTTGGGGTGTGTTTGAGCTGGAGGTATAGGGGGGGGGGTCTGTTTCTGCCAGGTGTTTGCTTGGTTTGTGGTGCGGAGATATTTTTGTTTGTGAGTGCAGGCTTCCAGATAATTGACAGTCTGGTGGAGTCATCTCTTCCATTCATGCTTTCAGGTCTTTTTTTCAATCTCTATGGCTTCTCTGATAATTCTGTAGCTGGGGTTTTCTGGGGTTTATAATATATAGGGAGACAGCAGCTCAGATCACGCTTTTCTCGCACAGGCATGAAGTCGAAAGCATCAGCCTGAAGATGGCAAGTGAGATCTCATCAAAACGTTGCCAAGATATTCTCAATCTTACTCAGGAAAAGACCCGAACACGCCGAGACCTGCATATCTGTACCCATGAAAATCTACAAATGCACACACACCCACCCACACACATCCCCACCCACCCACATACACACACACACACACACACACACACACACACACACACATACATACAGTATACCTTTGACCTACTTGGGAGAGAATAAAACCATTGTACTGGATCCCAAAGCTTTGGCAACTTAAGTCTCAATATTTTATCCTTGCTAAAGCATGTAGAGCAACTTTCAGATAAAAGAAATAATTTTGTTCGTTCTCTCTCTTGTTTAGTAAAGAGTTTAGGGAATTAGTTTCACTAAATTAAGTCCAAGAAAGAATTAGAACGAACTCTTATTTAAAGAGAGGAGAGCCACTCCATTTAAACCAGCCAAGCGCATACATATTAAAACTTTGCCTCGGCTGAGATACAAACACAACTGTCTACTGAAATCTTCGGGACAAGGAAGCCTTTATTCAGCTTCTTTGCAACAGAATATCAACGAGCCCTGGATTTTGAAGTCAGCTTGGGTTTCCGCCAGCCTTGGCTGCTAAATGGGTCCCAAAAATGCAGACAAAGATACAGTTCTCTGAATGGGTTACATAAGGCATTCAGACTCAAAAAAAACCCCACTGTTCATTTGCTGACGGTGGTGAAGCTGAGTTGGGGGGGCGGGGGGGGAACCCCACCAGTAAGTTGCCATGCTTTAAAAAACAACAAATGTGAGAATAGGAAATGGCTGTTGTTTTATAACTTGCTGACTGACCAATGAGAGCAACTTTCAAACTTGCTGCCTTTTTTCCCCAGCTGAAGCGTTTGGCTGAGGGGAGCCTGAGATCATCCTCTGCAATCTCCTAAAAATGAATAAATAAATAAAACCACCCCAAAAAAAACCCCACCTGTCATGTTTTAAAAAGAGGGGTGTTCACCCACGGAAATATTTTAAATTATACAGATTAGCGTAACAGCTGCATTCTCCCAATTATTAGGCTAATCCTGATTCTATCTTCGGTCTTCACCTTGTGGCTTTGGAGATTTTGCTACCCAGAACTTTTATTCGTATGAGATGCAGGAAGATTCGTCCTTCAGGACTCAGCATCATTCTTCCATGTTCTAGAACTTAGGTGTCTAAGAGCTGCAATTAAAACATCTAGATCACCCTCAAAACCTAAGGAAAGAGACAGGATATCTGTCCATCCAGCACCACTGTCTCAAAGTAGCTTTTTGTTCCTTGAAGGAAAAAAATACGTGCAATGCTGTAGGATTTCCTTTTCTTTGGGAGGTGGAGAATATTTGGCCAACATCCTGAGGTGAACCTCACATCCAAAGCAGAGATGCCTCCATGGTGTCTATCACCATCATGGTTTCCAGGTAATCATGACAGGATGAAGTCTAGTGCGAATGCATGTGGAATGCACACAAGTGAAAAAGCATCATGGAGAACAACTAAATTGCTGTGGAACAAGCATGTTTGTTGCCTCTAAAGTGAGCCACTATTGAATAGGTTGTAGAAGAACAGCAGGTGTCCAACATACGGTTCCTTTTCAGAGTAAGCATTCTTCTTCAAGGGTGCAAGATGTTAAAAATTTAAGAAGCACAGTGTTAGAGCAAGCTATTGAATTTGGGCTTGCCCAGTTGTGTTGGATTTCAGTTCCCATAATCCCCAACTAGACAAATGAAGTAATGGTTCCCAACTTGGGAAACATTGCATCAGATCCTTCTTCCCTCCCTCCCCCTTACTTCCTCTTCCTTTCTCTCTCTCTCTTCTTTCTTTCTTTCTTTCTTTCTTTCTTTCTTTCTTTCTTTCTTTCTTTCTTTCTTTCTTTCTTTCTTTCTTTCTTTCTTTCTCCCTCCCTCCCTCCCTCCCTCCCTCCCTTCCTTCCTTCCTTCCTTCCTTCCCCCCCCCCTCTCTCTTTCTCTCTCTCTCTCTCTCTCCCCTTCCCTTCCTTCCTCCCTCCCTCCCTTGCCATCAGCCTTATTTGATTTGGAGTTTTTTTATTTCAGGAGAAGCATCAGAAGGGAGAGGGAAAAAGACACATATTGGTATCAATTAAACATGAAGTCCATGCTGCAGATTAGGATTAATGCTGAATCACAAGTCTGAAAAGGCTAAACGCCTGCAGGGCTACAATGTCTTATTTCATTTTTGCAAAGCTGAAGTGAAGGCCATAAAAGTAACCGAATTTCTGTTCTATCATGTTCACAAACTTATTTACTTCCCTGCTTCTCCTTTTCTCTCTGTCAGCACAGGCACTGTTTGATTTTAGGTGGGTTCCCTGCCTCATTCCTTTCTTGTTACTTTTTCCTTTAATGTGAATTTCTACATCATGAAAGACATGTGGCACATTGAAACACAAAACAAACAATCATGTTTTAGCTGGAGAGTAAGGTGAGAATTCACAATGCCTCCAAGAGACCGGAACAAATTTGTAGGATTCCAGTGCAAACCAATCAACAGATCTAGATATGCCCGCAGGGCATGCTAATAAAAAGATGAGATGACCTCCATTTTGCTGCATTTGAGGGTCTACCTGGAAAACATGCAAAACAGTAGGCAGAACTTTGATTGCACCTTCATGGTTGCCATCTTGCCATAGTTCTATTCCATCCTAAAGACATCCCTGGCAATTTTCTTGAGCAATAAAGGAATGGTCATCTATGGCTCTTCAATTGCCAGGAATTGCAAGCCACAAAATATTTCTGGACCTATGATGCTCAACCCAATTCTTAATGACACTAATGGCAAGCACAGTATCAGATGCATGAGCTTTTCCTGTGGTTCCTAGATTATCAAGGATCCAATCACCAGGCTCTTTATGTGCCTCTTAATTTCCAGCTGAAATGCAGGACCGAGAGAGCAACGAACTGTAAGTGCTCAGAAAAATAACGGCTAATGGCCCTAAAAATTTTACAAGTGATTATAAGATAGAGGTGAGAATTCATTTCTCCTGGATTCAGGCTGTCAGCCATCCTCAGTGGAGGTCACTCACAGGAAAACTCTGCAAACTGCTCTTTGCAACTGTGATTGTATTTTTCACTCTGTGCTCTTTTTCGACTGATGAATGATGAATATGATGAATTCTTTATTGACCAAGTGTGATTCGACACACAAGAAATTTATTCTTGGTGCATATGCTCTCAGTTTACATAAAAATAAAAGATACATTCATCAAGAATCATAAGGTACAACACTTAATGATAGTCATAGGGCACAAACAATCAAATCATACTAGGAAACTATCAATATAAATCGTAAGGATACAAGCGACAGAGTTACAGTCATACACTCACAAGTGGGAGGGGATGGGTGATAGGAATGATGAGAAGATTAATAGTAATAGTAATGCAGATTTAGTAAATAGTTGGACAATGTTGAGGGAATTAATTGTTTAGCAGAGTGATGGCGTTTGGGGAAAAAACTGTCCTTGTGTCTAGTTGTTCTGGTGTGCAATGCTCTATAGCATCGTTTTGAGGGTAGGAGTTGAAACAGTTTATGTCCAGGATGTGAGGGGTCTGTAAATATTTTCACAGCCCTCTTTTTTGAGTTGTGCAGTATACAGGACCTCGATGGAAGGCAGGTTGGTAGCAAATCTACATGGGACAAACATCATGTCAATCAAAAACTAGGACCCACAAACACTGGCTGGCAATCAAACACCACGATCCCAAATCTTTAAGCTCTACACACACCAATACCAAACAGCACCGGTTCGATTGGAGCAACATAAAAATCATCAGCCAAATGACCACCCACCATGCTCTTGAGACTTAAGTTCATGAAAGCCTGGCATTCCACAAGCAATTCCATCAGCAGATACATCAACCTGCAACCAGCCTATGAACCCCTCAGAATACAAGTCAACCACACAGCCAACCAGAGATAGCACCAACCTTCAACCAACCCACGCAAATCCTCCCAACCAGCACTTCATCTCCCAATGAACCTGACTTGATAGAACCTCCCCATCACAAGACCCATCACAAGACTATTACCATCTGGCAGCCGGTATAGGACAATAAAAACAAGGACAAATAGGCTGAAAAATAGCTTCTATCCCAGGGCAGTAACTCTATTGAATTCTCCTGTATAGTGCAATATGAATGCAATGTCAGGGGTTTTCAATTCAATGTATAAAATGTGAAGGATGCGTATTTGTGTTTTATTTTCATAGTCATAATGTACACTGAAGATGGTATTTAATTTTGTTGTACGAGGTGCAGTGACAATAAAGTAAACTAAAACTAAAACTAAAGACTTACTGATGACTGACAGCTGAGCCATCACAACATCTTCACTTGACACACCCACACCTTATAAAGTCCTTATAAAGAGAAGAACACTGATATCCCCTAAACTTCACTGAAGATGTTACCTAGTTTGGTAATGAAATGTTCAGAAACCAACCCACAAGCTTGGAGAACGAACCTTCACTCGCATCCTACACCCAAGGTACATATATTTGCCACTATTGCATAATTAAAGTAGCATATAGGATGACAACTTTTAGGAGTGAAAATCCCAGTGAAGACCAGAAGGAATTGCTTTCAACTGAAGGTCCTGGTTTTGCTTTAAGGGTAGAAGAAGGCCAATAAAGGATATTTGTAACTCAGGGTTGAAATGTGGGGTCCTTAGAAGAAGCCACCCACCATGAAAAGGATTAACTTACTGCAGTTTCAATATGCACGTGCCAAACAGAGATTATTCTAAATAAAACGATCCTTTGCACCAAGAAAAGGTCATGGAAATATTTTTGAATAAGGTTACATGGAACCACTTCATAATTAAAGGAGACCTCAGTGTCAGCTTTTTCAGTGACCTTGAACGAAGTTAAAGGATTATCCTGGCAAATGCTCCCAATTTCCTTGCTTACCACTGGAAACGGTATGCTAAATAGTGCTGCATATTTTATCACGTCGATTAATTTGGAGTGCAAGAAAATAGCGGCATTGGTCAGGCAAAGAGGGAGGGGTCTTTTCTGCAACAATCACTTTTGGGTCTGAATACAGAGGGGGAAAATGTGATCTTTCCTTTATTCTTTCTTGTTCTTTCGTAATAGTTTTTCCCGGCCATTAATTAGTTGCATATATATATAGCCTCTGGCACAAAGGACTTGGTCAGCCTTGGAGCATTTTAATTAGTAAAATAAATGTTTAATTAGCCTGGTCACGAATAAAGGTTGCGTATGTTTGTTTTCTGTTTTAAGAACTTTTGGTCTCCATCTGCCAGTTGGATGGAATGAGAAAGAAAAACGTTCAGTGTCTTTTAATACAATGGCGTGCATTTGGTTTTCCTGGAGAGACAGCTGTATTAGCTGAACAAGGGCACGTTTTACAGCTTAAGTGTGAAGTATGAATTCTCTGAGGATTCAGTGGAGCTCAGTGATGGTAGTGCTGAGGTCAAATAATGATTATTAGATGGATTGTCCTCCATATAATATTTTATTGTTGTCTGCTGGCACTCTACTTAGTACAATGCATGTCAAAGAAAAAAAACACAACTCTCAACAGGGCTGTCCTAGCTCGGTGCACCACTCCTTTAATTCAGCTTTCCCTCACTTGCTACACCCATAACTTTCCATCAACTTGGTCTTGGTGTCTGCTGTATGGAACTCTGTTGTATTCTATCTGAGATACCCTCAGAATGTCAAGTCAGGGCAGGCACTTCTAATTCCCTCTATCCTCAATTGGAGACCATGTCTGGACTAGCTGGCTTCCCAAGCAGAGGCTTGTTCCACTGTCTGTAGCAAAGGCAGAATCGTGGCAGAATAATCCTTGCTGACAGATTCTATGGCTGCTGAGGAGATCAAGCAGAACAATGAAGCCAATGATCATCATTGCCTCTTAGATACTACTACTATCTCACTTGCGCCATTAAAGAGCACTAATTATTCTTTTTTTTATTATTATTTATTTATATGCCGCCCTTCTCCAGAGACTCAGGGTGGCTTACAGTCTATGGGGCACCATACTAAGTATAAGCATATACTTGTATATGCCTGCTTATTACTAGGGCTTTTTGGCCCCCCCAAGCGGCATTTTTTACTCCCAACAATCTTGGGTCCTCAATTTACCTAGCCCAAGAGGATGGAAGGCTGTCAACCTTGAGCCTGGTAGGATTTGAACCTGCACTAATTGCAGGCAATTGGTTCTTCACTGTCCATGTCTGTTTGGTGAAGTTTGCACAACCCAGAGGTGGTATTCAGCAGGTTCTGACCAGTTCTGAAGAACCAATAGCAGAAATTTTGAGTAGTTCAGAGAACCAGCAAATAGCACCTCTGACTGGCCTCCTGAGTCCCAGCTTATTGTTGCCCTGCACAGAAGAATGGAGCTGGAAAGCAGGTTAGTGGGGTGGGAAGGGAATGGGGATTTTGCAGGATCCTTCCCCTGACATGCCCATCAAGCCATGCCCACAGAACCAGTAGTAAAAAAAAATTGAATCCCACCCCTGGCACAACCATCCCTGATGTTTCTCACTTGACCTTTGGCTATTGTGGAGAGGGGGTTCCTATTGCTCCAAGGATGTTTTTTCATCTTGTTCTTCTTACCATACCACTGGTTGGCAGAAGTAGGCACACCCCAATATCTTCTTGTAATGCAAGAGCTGCCCATTCCAACTGACTCATGAAACGTCCCATGACCAGATGGCATCGTTCTCCTATGACAGCGGTAGGGAACCTTGGCTCTTTTATCATTGATGGACTTCAACTCCCAGAATTCCTGAGTGAGCCATAAAAGTTTCCCCATCCCTGGCCTAGTGGTTTTTCAGTTGTGAGGGAAATCAATTTTTGACTTGAATGGGACTGTTTAATATACAAATGTAGGACATATAAAGAATATTGATCATTCAAGTCAAAAATTAGGACATTTGTATATTGAACAATCCCATTCAAATCAAAAATTGATTTCCCTCACAACTGAAAAGCCAGTAGGCCAGGGATGGGGAACTTTTTATAGCTCATTCAGGAATTCTGGGAGTTGAAGTCCATAGGTGATAAAAGAGCCAAGGTTCCCTACCACTGTCCTATGATACCTGGCCTCATCTTTGACATTCCCACTTATGCATACCACTGGAATGATTTAATAAGGTTCTTCTTAGTTAGTTTATCTATTTTATTGATTTAGACTTTAAGACAACACACCCTCCACCAGTGGTGGGATTCCAATTTTTTTTACTACCGGTTCTGTGGGCATGGCTTGATGGGTGTGACAGGGGGAGGATACTGTAAAATCTCCAGTCAGAGGTGAGATTTTCCAGTTCTCTGAACTATTGAAAATTTCCACTACTGGTTCTCCAGAACTGGTCAGAACTGGCTGAATACCACCTTTGACACACCCACACCCACACCCAATCCACCTGATGTGTGAGTTATATTTGCAGAACTTTGAGCGTTGGTTTCATTTGTGTCCTCTACTCAGGGTTATTTCATTTTAGGCTGACCCAGTTAGGTCTTTGACATGGTGATGGCAGGACTCACACATAGCCGTGGCTGTGGGTGGGCTGTGTGAATTGTAATTGTGATTTATAATGTTCAAATGACATGCTGTGAACCTGAGACACAGACATAGGAGAAGACACCTGCAGTGACCTCAGGGAGACTGCACAGATTGCAAAGGGAACCGAAGGAAACACATTTGTAAGAATCATGTCATTTATCAGGCAAACCTAAAGTCTGCAGATCTGTAATGTCTCAGTTGATTTCCCAAAGCAAAAGGCAGAGAACTAAAAATGTTTTGAAATCTCACTGCTCGGCTGCTTTTTTCCCCCACAGTTCCCATGACTACACACAATTACCGAAAGCGCTGAGTCTTGGTGTATCCAATTCATTCTACATGAGCCACTGAACTGTGGGGTGATGTGAAGTCTTGCCAGATCTCTCAAAATAGTAGCACAGATTTGTACCAAGATTTTTTAGGTGCCAAATTTCATTTATGTAAAATGGCTCCAGAGCGTCTTTTCTAGACTCAAGGTTGCTTACAGAATTAAAAACTTCTGCTTCCCAACAAAATCGGAAAGAGGCAGACAAGTCATGAAGATTTTTGTGACACTGGAAGAGTGATTTCTACCAAAACAATCGTGGCATCTGTGCTTTTTCCTTCCTTTTCACCCTGTGAAGGTGTTTCGAAATCATGCCCGGTCTTTCATAGCTGGAAACTCCAAGATGCCATCCCAGCATTCTTGGCGAAGGACCTCCCACCTATTAGCAAAAGTCTAAGTATGAGCCATATCCTTTCTCACACTGCCAGCCTTAACCAACCTTAGATAGGATGCCTCTGCATGTATCTTTGTGCAATCGATGCTTTGAAGAAGATACTGTCAAACAGAAGCTTAGAATGATGTTACAGGTAGTCCTTTGACTTACAGTCACAATTCAGTCCAAAATTTATGTTGCTGAGACATTTGTTAAGTGAGTTTTGCCCCCCATTTTATGATCTTTCTTGCCACAATTGCTAAGTGAACCATTGCAGTTAAGTGAATCTGATTTACTTATTGACTTTGCTTGTCAGATGGTCACAAAAATGGATCCCGAGACACTCCAACAATATGACTCAGTTACCAACTGCCTGAATTTTGATCATGTCATCATTGGGATGCTGTAATGATTGTAAGTGTGAAAAATGGCCGTAAGTCACTTTTTCCAGTGATGTTGTAACTTTGAACCATCACTAAAGGAACTGCTGTAAGTTGATGGCTATCTGTATCTTGAGCATTGCCCCTATACTGAAGAGCCACTTGGGTCTTTCCTGGCCATATCCAGAGATTTCAAGGACTGCCTCATGAGTCTGCTCAGTGGTGGGATTCAAATATTTTTGCCACCAGTTCAATGGGCGTGGCTTGGGCACGCTTTGTGTGCATGCACGCACCAAACACACACTTTAGGTGTAGATGCGTTCTAACTCGCCTCCTGCAAGTCTGCACGATCCTAGTCACTTCAGCAGCTGCCGTGCAGCATTATTCTGTACTGCGCAAAGCAGCTGTGCTTCAAATTCAGTGGATAAAGGTGACTATGGAAGCCCGGGTGGGCGGGTGGGTCCAACAGCAGAGTGGCAGAGAGAACCAGTTCGGTCTCTGCTGCTCATTGCTGCTACCAGCTTGCCAGAACCAGGCTGAACCAGTAGAATACCACCACAAACCGAAGGGTCCTCGTGGAGGGGGGAGAGAGGGTTGAAGACAATGTGTTAACCCCTGTATCTGTTTTTTTTTTCTTTCCTTTTAGGAGGAGGAATTTTCAAGGGGGGGACGCTTGTCAGCTTTGAAATTCAGCTGCCACATTTAATTAGAAAGGGGGTGGATTAGTTGAAAAGTTCAAGGTTATTCTGTATGTCGTATTAAGAAATTCTAGTTGCAGTTAATTAGTTCTCGTGATTTATGAAGTGTAGAAGTGGGAGGAGAGAAGGGAGGAGAGAAGGTGGATTCTGTAATGCGCGAAAATATTTCACTTTGGGAAATTGCCTTAGACATACCAGATCTGTTTCTAAATAAATCAGTTGGAGAGAAAATGTCTTGGAGTGATTGATATCATGGATATGTTCTGGATGCCTTACACTGTCTGCTGTTTGGAACTTAACCATAGTCCTTTCTCTTTAGATTTTTAGGTAGCCTGATTGAGAAGAAGGCTCCACTGATAGCATGGGTTGCATTTCTCTTTAGCCAAAGGATAATGAAATTAGCTGTAGAAAATATAGTGATGAGTTCATAGATCTTCAGCTGAAAAATATTAGACTTTGGGGTGATATACAATTCCAAAAATGAGAAACGAGTCTCATCCTTCCAAGTTTCTCTTTTGGGAAACATTGTATGTTAGATCTTAGGATCACTAAATCTATACAAAGGAGAAGTTTAAATGGCAAAACTCTTTTTACCTCTGCTTCACAAACAGCAACTCTTCTCATTCCATTTTTTTTGTTCAAACTGTTAAAAAAATCCATTCTTATGCCCAATACTAAGTAAAAAACTCTCATCATGGCCTGATTTACATATTCAGTTGTTAAGCTACAATGAAATGTGGTCGGTTGGTTTTGACTTAGTATGGCCCCAGCCACTGTGGTTTGTAAAATATAATCTATGGCTTGGCATTCTGTCATTGTGGCTTGTTCAACTTGATGTTAATCTGAGTGCAAGTTATGAGCCTGTCAGTCAAATTTACACAGATCTCCATGTCTACAATTCCAAAATCACACTGTGTGGTGACCTTGTAAGATATATTCGGAGGATCCCATGAAGGTAAACACCTAACTCAACTGAAATGTAGATCAACTGTTAAAGGTTAAATTCTAAAATTATGTTTCTGAGATTGAGTAACCAACATGCATTTTTCACCTCTCTTCTCGTCTTCACAATCTTATTAATATCAAGAGACCAGAGAAGAATTTTGACTTTCAGTGTCATTGACCTGTGTTTGTTGAAAGAGATTTAAAACATGTGTATTAAATTAAGTGACCTTGCCTTCAGAAAAGTTCCAATTCCTCATGTGAAACAGCAAAGAGCACCTTGCCACATATTCAGTGGTGCAAGAAATAAGTTTCCCATGATGTCAAGATATAAATAAAACTCTGGTATCTTTTTCACACAGTCATCTGCGAACCTCAGTCAATTCCACATTTTCTCAGAGAGAGTCAAAGAAGAACTTCAACATGATATTAAAGCTGTATTTAGCTTCGCACTGTATAGCTTGCTGGGAGGAAGTTGGTCTTAATCAAATCAATAGAGAGCGGAACTCTTATGTTTTCCTTAAGCCCTTCCTTAAGCAAGGTTAAGCATCTGCTAAACTCTGTAAAATGAAAGGGATTTCCAAATATTCTGTTTTGCCTTGAAATGTCTCATTCAGGGTCTTCCTTAGTTGTCTTTCATTGGAGGATTCAACATATTTAATCTCGGGGAAGGAAGCCTGTATTGCATGTTCTTGGATAGAGAACCAACACTTAAATGCGTAACACTGTTTTTTGTTGTTGTTGTTGCTCTCACAACATTGGACAAATTAACTATTAACATTTGTTAAATCAGTTAATTTCCCCCCCTTATTCTGGCTAAATTGCTATTTGAAAAATTGGCCAGAAGTTTGGTCATTGGTTGCTTCCCATATAATCAAAAAATTTGTGGCATTGTTTCTGAAAGGGGGAGAACGACCAATAAGAGAAACTGCATAAATGCCAGATGTGCACCTAAAAATATTGTCCCAAGCAAATGTGTGTCCCCACGAAATCATGGGAATTTCTCATTCAAGCTATTCAACTGCAGGGGTTGCATTTACAACTGCTGACTTCCACAAACATCCTTGCTTGTTCTTTCATGATTACAAGAAGCAGCATGAAAGAAATTAGGAGTGAGGATATTTCAATTCAATCTATCCCTATAGAAGGAGCTCTCCATGCTTCTGAAGGCAGCTGAAAGGTTCAGGAGTGAATCTCTTTTCCAAGAGATTCTCATCCTGAAATGACAAGTATGGGTTCCCTTTCATATCTGTCTGTCTGTCTGTCCATTATCCATCCATCCATCCATCTTCTATCTAGCTATCATTCTCTCTCTTTCTCTCTCTCTCTTTATCCTATCTATCATCACAGAGCCATTTTGATTTTGGAAGCAAGCAGAAACATTGCAAATCTTGCATCAGACTCCACAAAATATTTTGCAATCCCCTGTTGCAAAGGAAATAAACAGATGGAAGAGCCCATGGTTGTTGTTGTTTTTTTTGCCAAGGCAGATGAAAACGTCCTCCAAATTGCATGATAAGGAAGGAGGGGTCAAATATATCCAATAATGAGCCCTGCAGAGTGTTTAAAAGGTTCTACAGACCATCTGCGAAGGCATTTCTTATTTGTAATGGCCTCCAGTTAAATTTCCAGTTGGCTGAGCTCTTATTCTCTGGTCTAATTGAAACTTTAGTGAGCCACCTCCCAGTCACTTATCTTCCAGCTTGATGGTTGGGACATTCTAAAAGCTAGAGGGTGATTTCTTGCCATTAAGCGCCAATAAATATGGAAGGCGCTCTCCGTGCCATATTACAAAGCACACTGAGGCCCACTAATAATCAACTGGAAAGCCAAAGTTTGCAATAATATTTTTGCACAGGTTTATTAAGTTTGCTGTAAAAGAATGGACTTGCTTTCCTATTAAATTTTTCCAAACTGTTACAGTTTTATTGCTCCAGTATACCATCAAATATTATTCACTGTAAGATCAAGCAACACTTAAATCAATAGAATAAGAAAGGTCACAGATTAATTAGGAATTTTACTTCTGGAAGCCTAGTTGAAATGAAATTTGGTACATATTGGCCTGGAAAGCGGTTCTGTGAGTTCTGTCTTGGATTTTCACAAGGCTGGTTGTCTGAAAATTTTTGATATCTTTGGCACTCATTAAAAGGACAGCTTTTTCCCTTCCCTAAAATTCTCAGAGTTGAGCTGCAAAAATCCGGATGAGGACAAGATGACTACAAATTATTGTCTACCTTCAATGGGATTCAATTTTTTTTTACTATCAGTTTTGTGGGCGTGGCTTGGTGGGCATGGCTTGGTGGATGTGACTTAGTGGGCATGGCTTGTTGGGCATGACTTGTTGGGCATAGCAGGGGAAGGATACTGCAAAATCCCCCTTCCCTCCCCACCCCACTAACCTGCTTTCCAGTTCTGTTCTTCTGTGCAGGGCAACCAAAGAAGACCCAGCTGATCAGCTGGGACTCGATGGGAGGCAGAGAATAGATGGGGGTGGGGCCAATCAGAGGTGGCATTGGCCGGTTCTCCCAACTACTCAAAATTTCCGCTACTGGTTCTCCAGAACTGATCAGAACCTGCTGAATACCATCCTCTGCTTCCCATATGATCAGAAAAGAATCTCTGCCTGGAGCTTCAATCATCACATTGTGGCCACCATCTTGATTTTTATTTTATCCTAACTTGTGGCCACTTGTCTGATATTTTTTTAATTTAAATGTTATTGTTAGATTATTATATATTTGTTTTAAAAAATCCCACTTTTATAAGTAACTCAAGGTGGCGAGCGTTCTCTTTCCTTGGAAAACCTTCAAAGTCGATTTGGTTTCAAAGTGCCTCTGACAGAATCTCCATAGATTTCATGAAGACGAGGAAGGGTTTGTATGGCAGAATTTGACTCCGGCTTTCAAGCTGGACAAATGGCTGGCAACTCCACCCCAATCTGTCTTTTTAGGAAAAAGAACTGATATTTCTTTATTTTCCCTCCAAACCCCCCCCCCCACCCGAGCTCTCTTTTACTTGGCAGAGTGCAAGGTGTCTGCTGACACTATCTCACCCCAAATCAAACATTTCCTTTAAGTGAATGGGCTGCTCCAGAGGGACTAGGTGGGTAACAAACTGGCACATTGAAGGACACAATCTGGGCAGCCTTGGACCCAGTAGATATGATCCACCATCTGGTGTCTGTTTAGAGGTCTTCTTTGAAACCAGACACTTCCTGCCAGTTTCTCAGAGAGACGAATCTACATCAGAATGTGCTCGGTGCTTTTTAGTGGCCAGATGGAGGAAGAAGCCCATGGAACAAAGGTGTTTACAACTGATTGCCATCGTTCCTTACTGACTTTGAAGCATTGAGATCAAGCAGGAACCAAGCAGGATTCCTTCCAGGTGACAATAAGAGTACAAGAAAAGGAATTCATTGGCTTGGATCATCCTATGATGTTAGACTTTGTTCAGGTTTATTGTTCATTCGTGTTGGATGATGTAACACAGAAGTCTCCAAACTTGGCAACTTTAAGACTTGTGGACTTCAACTCCCAGAATTCTCCAGCCAGCATAGCTGGCTGAGGAATTCTGGGAATTCAAGCGCACAAGTCTTAAAGTTGCCAAGTTTGGGGACCCCTGATGTAACACAACAACAAAAACCAGAGCTGTTGCCACAAGGAGGAGCTACAAAGCTCCCAGTACATCACAACCCCAGCATCATTTCAAACACTTAGGAAACGATCTCCTTTTGATATGATGCTGCCTCAGGTAAAGCTCTTACCGGGGTGATGTAAAAATGCTCACAGAGCCACAGCTTTTTAAATGAAGAGGCAGACTTCAAAACCATTTCAAATATGTCTCAATTGAGCTAGAAATAAAGATGGAGGGATAGTGGTGGGGTTGCCCAGATCCAGAGGTGAAAATGTTTTTCACGCTTCAAAGGGCATACTTTATACATAAAATTTGAAACTGAAACCACAATCTTTTTACGAGAAATAATTCCAGAAAATTTATTTTGCATATTTTTTTTCAGTTCTGTTGTTACTTATGTTTTATTGGCAGTTATCTTTTACCTTATTTTTATACAGTTATCCTTGGGTGATTTTTGTTTAAATAATCTGTCAAAACTTAGGAAATTAAAAAAAGAAGTTCACCCATTTGTTTGTGTAAGTGAAGGCCAAGCAGTTCCTTTATAACTCTTTTTTTTCCTTCTTTTTACTCTGTTTGTGTAAGCAATACTCTGGCTTTTATCTTGGTTACGCAGAGGTGGTAAAGGAAGAGAATTCACTGCAAGCATTCAGTCGTCTGAAATAAGAGAGCCAAAAGATGTGACTTTTTGAGATTTGCTCTCTGGATAAACAAGGATTGATGACAAGAATCTGAATCATCCATCATGAGGTGGGATGCCTTGCCATTTCCTTTATCGTGTAAATACACTTTCGCTGTGTGCAAGGGTTTTTTTTAAAAAAAGTCTATCCCGAAGACAAAAGAGAAACCTATTTTTAAAAATCTCTGCACAACTAGGATCTCAAAAAGGAACTAAGGAGGGTTTCTGAGCTACCACAGAAGTGCTGGAACCAAACGGTAATTTCCAAGGAGAGAAAGATCCCTGTTGTTAGTCATTGTGCTGTCCGGACAGTTTATAGTTAATTGGGAATTGGGATAGTTAGTTAGGAATTGGGAGCTGTCCCCTTAAGGGAATGCATCATGGTAAATGTAGTTAAGGTATCCTGGGAATTGTAGTCCATGTAATGTGGCCACATCTGCAATCCTGATTGGTCACTGAATTGACCCTTGGTGGGTTGGGCGAGGTCTCTTCACTCTTGCCTGGACCCAGGAGTGAGATTCTACCAGTTCGCACCTATTCGCTAGAACCGGTTGTTAACATTCTAAGCAGTTTGGAGAACCGGTTGTTAGAAGAAATTACTGGCCTAATCCTGTAAGGAAGGCAGGAAGGAAACATTCTTGTGTTGCTTACAGAAACTGCCTCTCCGTTAACCCTTATTACATTCTTGGTAGGACTAGACTTTCTGTCTCAGGAATGTCTCTGGAGTATTTTTCCCCTCCTTTGCTGGTACTTTGCTTGTGTAGACCATTCAAAGTTACAATGGCACTGAAAAAAAGTGACCTATGACAATTTTTCACACTTGTGACTGTTGCAGCATCCCCACGGTCATGAGAGGCCAGGCAAGGAGATGCGTGCCTCGATATGAGTGATATTGAGTTGGCCACACCCACCCAGTCACATGACCACCAAGCCATGCCCACCAACTAAGCCACGCCCACAGAACCGATTGTTAAAAAATTTGAATCCCAACCCTGCATGCTGGTGTCTCACCCCATTACTTCATCATTATAGGAATGAAAGAGAGCTATCCTTTTACACCATAAAGTCAGCTATGCAGAGAATTGGACATTGAGATGAATCTCGACGTAACCGTGAGTTATATTTGAGGATGCCTGATGAACTAATAAAGAGACTTTGTATGGATACCTTTGTGGAGTTTAATCTGTCTGCTCTATAATCAGCTAGTGGTTGTAGAGGCCAGAACAGTCATGAAGAAGTTGGAGAGGAGCATGTGCTCTGTCTTGGAAGAGTCAGAAAAGCCCAAGAGAGGCAGCCTTGCACCCAGCTTCAGCATGGTCAGGGGCATGTATGGAGCTGAGGCAGCAAAAGTCCAAAATATTTGGTAGATATCAGGAATAGGTGAATTTGAACTGGATGGCCCATCCTGGGATGAAACCAGAGGTGGTATTTAGCAGGTTCTGACCAGTTCTGGAGAACCGGTAGCGGAAATTTTGAGTAGTTTGGAGAACTGGCCAAGGCCACCTCTGACTGGAGATTTTACAGTATCCTTCCCCTGCCATGCCCACCAAGCCACGCCCACAGATCTGGTAGTAAAAAAAAATTGAATCCCACCACTGGATGAAACATCTGCTTGATGCAGGATCCAAAACGTTCATCATCACCAACCAACAATAGAAAAGGTTCAAGAAACAACTCTGTCCTGGATAAAAAGGATGGTGGGAGATTCATCTGTTATGTCTTGTGTCACCAAAGGCTAGCCTGACTTGAAAATATTTTCCCTTGCATTGAAGGCAACAGAAAGAAAGTTCATGAGATTCACCTAGAAGGGTGTATGAGACAGGGAGTACAATTAACCAGTTGTTAACAGATTGCCTTCAGAAGTTGTGGGTGCTCCATCACTGCAGGCTTTCAAGAAGAGACTGGATAGCCGAAATGGTATAAGTCTCCTGAGTGAGCAGTGGATAGAACTAGATGCAGAGGTGATATTCAGCAGATTCTGACCAGTTCTGGAGAACCAGTAGCGGACATTTTGAGTAGCTCAGAGAACTACTCAGCCAATACCACCTCTGACTGGTCCTACCAACCCCATCTCTTCTCTGCCTCCTAAGTCCCAGCTGATCATCTGGGTCTTCTTTGGTTGCCCTGTTCAGGAGAATGGAGCTGGAAAGCAGGTTACTGGGGTGGGGAGGGAATGGGGATTTTGCAGAAACCTTCCCCCAGGAGTGGGGAGGGAATGGGGATTTTGCAGTATCCTTCCCGTCATGCCCACCAAGCCAAGCCCACAGAACCGGTAGTAAAAAATTTGAACCCCATCACTGACTAAATGATCTCCAAGGTCCTTTCCTACTCCGTACTGTTACTGAAAGAAAGGGGCCTGGACTCATGAGGCCTTTGGCATTTCAACAGACAATTGTGGATCTTACTGCCGAGCCACCTCCCCAACAGGGCAGACACATTAAACCAGCAGTGCAAAGGGCAGTGAATTTTCCAAGGCAGAAAATTCAACCTGATAACACAAATTGACTGGCTTTGCAATGGGACACGCTTTGCTGAACTCATTAAGAAATGGCAATAAGAAAGATATCGACACTTTATGCAACATTTATAATTCAGCCTCCAAGAAGGAGTTTTGAGAAAAACATCAAATGCAATTTGCTCCTTTTTGCAAAAAAAAAAAAAATGAACTCTATTATTCGAACCTCCTAAGCAACAATACTGTTTAGGTTTCCTATAAAAACAAGTAGGCGGGGTAAACAGATAACATTCACTTTTAAAAACACATCCTGGACATTTAACTCTTATAGGAGAACTTATGAGCACTGAAGCGTGCTTCTTTGGTGAGAATAAATTAAGCTTTCTGCACACGGACATCAAAGCCATCCATTATACAGTCCTTATTTTATATGTCGGGAGGGCACAATAATTAAAGAGGTTAAAAGAATGACGTTTATTTCAGCCGGGTGAAAATATCCCCAGGCTGAAAATAAGAAATCTTCATAGTAAGTGCTTGACTTGAAGGCAAACAAGTTTGCGTTGTTGTACTAGCTAACCACTTCTATTCAGACACGTTGGTCTTTCCATTACAAATTAAACTAAAGGGAATTGTTTTATGTCCAATTATTTGATGTTCAGCCTCTTTCTTCCTTTTTCTGTTTATGTTTTTGGCAAGGAGAGTAGTGTGTTTAGTCACCATGGCAACCAGAGGGTCAGGACTTGAAAAGATGTGAACAAAGCAGGGGCATCTTCCCATGGGTGGCTTTTTCAAGCTGCCCCACCCCATCATGAGCTTCATGGCAATGAGCTTGAGAGAAAGATGCTGTCACATGACACATGCCAGGGGTGGTATTCAGCCGGTTCACACTGGTTCAGGTGAACTGGTAACAAGGACTTGGCGTGGGTCACCGAACCAGTAGTAAGTTCTGGCTGGCCATTCCCCCGACCCGGTCACCTGGTCGCCGCTGGCTAGCTTGCCCCACCCACCCAATGCTTGCTCAACCTGTCTGCCTGACACTCTCCTCTTAAGGTATTTCTTTTTTTCCCCCTTGTTCATATAATCAGTTGTGCTAGGATTCCCCTACCTTGTCTTATTACTTCACCCAAGAGGATTCCCTGAAGCTCAGGAAAGCAAAAAGTGGAGGGAGAGGCACAGCTCTCACCTCTCCATTTTTTGCCTTCCTGAGCCTGAGGGGAGCTTTCTGGGAGCAGAAATGCCCCCCCCCCAGGAGGCTCTCCTGAGGCCCAGAAGGCCCAAAAAATGGGTGGGGGGTGGCTACAAAAAAGCAAAAAAGGGCCCCGCCCACCCAGTTACATGTCCATACCCATCTAGCCACACCCATCAAGCCACGTCCACCAAGCCATGCCAATAGAACCGGTAGTAAAAGGTTTTGAATCCCACCACTGGTCACACCCCAATTACACAGAGGCCCTTTGCCCCAGGGCTTGGGTAGGAGGCAGTACATCTAAGGAGGACAGGATGATGATATTCTTTGGTAATATCACACTACTAACTAGAGCATACAAAACATTTGCTAGACCAATAATTGAATAGAGCTCATCAGTCTGGAACCCGCATTATGTATCTGATATTAATACAGTTGAGAAAATCCAGAAATATTTCACAAGAAGAATTCCCCACTCCTCTACTCGTTGCAGAATACCTTATGCCACCAGACTTGAAATTCCAGACCTAGAAAACCTAGAGCTACTTCACCTTCGGTCCAATCTAAGTATAGTATATAAAATTATATATTACAATGTCCTACCTGTCAATGAATACTTCAACTTCAACCATAACTATACAAGAGCACACAATAGATACAAACTCAAGGTTAACTGCACCAACTGCACCAGATGGAGTTTTGATCACACTACCTTGGTCATTATCTTGATGTTTTTGGATCATGCCCTGTGGACAACCCCATAGCTCCCTCAAAACCAGCACCCTTCGCTTTAGGAACAGATTGGGATACCTCCAACTGGGAACCACCCAAATACTCTTGCTCTTGTTATAGAATTCCTTACAAATGAGTCAATCTCTCATTTATGGATTATTTTCCTGTAATATGGATTATAAGGGCCAAATGGAGATGTGCTACCTGGCCTTCTCTGGAGAGAGTTTGCATTTAGAACTACTGAAAATCCACCTCCCACACTCAAAATGCCAATTCCAGCTGAGCCCCCAGTTATCGATTTCAGCCTTCCCCTAACTAATCTTCGATCATTGGATAGAGGGCCCCATCTTTCTAAGATTATTGTGGCCCCGTTTCCACATCTGGTTTCCTAAAAAAATAGGTAGCTTATGGGTGAACATCTGTGGCTGTGTTTTCCCAGAAGCTAGACATTCAGAATCGAACCAATATGAAAATAAAATTGGTCCAAGAATGGGAGAGGAAGTGCAATCGATTGTAGGCAAGACTCCTAAATAATGAGGTTGAGGAACAGGTGGGTATCTGGGATAATGACAAAATTCCAGGAAATTGCATCTCCTAAGGGCCCAATTAGATAAACAGGTATAAAAAATGTGTTATAAATATAACATAAAACAATGTATTTATTTTATATAATTTATATATTTTTATATTATATTTATGTCATTATGTTATAATTTATGCTCTTTTTATTCCTTCCAGGGAAAGACAGTGAGGGTAATACTCTGCACAGAAATTACTAGGTGCTACATTTAGAGGCTAGATACCAGAGGTAGCCAACTGAAGTTCAATGACCCCAATTCTGGGGTCAAACCAACTTTCAGAATTCATTTGGAGTCAATTCAAGCTTCTAGAGGCCATCTCAGGTCAATTAAACTTCTAGGTGATTCTAGCATGAGCACTAGCTTCCAACAGTTATTTGGGATCAACCTCTAGAGGTCATTTCTGGTCAATTCAAGGTTCCAGGAATCATTTGGGATTCAAACCAAACATCTAGAGATCATTTCAGGTCAACTCAACCTTCTGGAATGATTCTGGTCTGAACAACACTTCCAAGGATTATTTGGGGTCAACTTCTAGGGCTTGTTGATGGCCAACACATGCTTCCAGGGGTCATTTATGGGTCAAATTGAACCTCCAGGGTTCATTTGGGGGTCAGCCCAAGCCTCTTGAGGTCATTTCAGGACAACTCAAAGTTCTGTAGCAACCCTAGATTGAACATCAGCTTCCAAAGGTTATTTGGGGCAACTTTTGTGGCTTTTTGGTAGCCAACTCTTCAGGGGTCATTCAGGGATCAAATCAAGCCTCCAGGATTCATTTGGGGGGGTCAACCCAAACATTTAGAAATCATTTTGAGTCAACTCCAGCTTCTACAGATTAATTGGTGTCAACCCAAGCTTCCAAAGTTTACTTTGGGATTAACTGAAGACTCCAAAGGTCATTCTGGATCAACTCAAACTTCCAAGGAGAATCTGAGGGTCACCCCTAATGCTAATTTTATGTCAACTTAAGCTTCCGGACTGGTTCTGTCATGAACATTAGTTTCCAAGTGTTATTTGCATTGAACTTCTAAGAGTCATTCTAGAGTCATTAACTCTAGGTTGCAGTAGTCATTCGGCCTCCAGGTTTCATTTGGTGTCCACTCAATCTATTAGAAGTCATTTCATGTCAACTCAAGATTCTGGGAGAATTCTGGTAAGAACATGAGCTTACAAATGGGGTGAAATAAAAAAAATTAATCAAAAATTGAGGAGGCCATGTGTCATGGAAAATTATTCTCCTACCCAATTATTTATCCAAAGCAATGGTGGAAGAACTGTTCTTCCATGAAATTAAAATATTTATCTCCTTATCTAGATTTAGGAATGCAAAAGCTTTCTGCTTCATGTAGGTTTGTCACATACTTTTTAAGTTCCCAATCTTTTCCAGGGATCCCATGATGGTGGTCTTTCACCAAATGCTATTAAAGCTTGACCATGCTTAATTTCAGAGACCATATGTATAGGATCATCCCAAATGCTAAGAATTTTCCAGAATTATTCTTCTAGCAAAATGTTGGAGATACGGAAGAAGCAACAAAGTCCAAAAATTAGACCAGGTGTTTAGGCTATGAGTTCTGCAGATTGAATGAAGAGACAAAGTCGGGTGCAGTTGGCAATGGATGATACCTGATGTGTAGGGATGAGGGACAAGGTTGCTTCAGAATTGTAACTACTGGAGCTTATACTCCTCTGGAGCATTTACAACATTTCAACTTCATTCAAACTAATCAGGAGCATTCATAATAATATGAGTGAACTCATTGTCTTCTTCATCCAGCAATGTTTTCTCCGCCCATTATTTGCCTTGACACCCAGCTCCAAGCTGATCTTTTACCAAGCTTGTGTCCCACATGTTCATCGTCCCTTCCCAGAAACCATTTCATTAATTCATGAGATACCTTTGACAGAAAATATATCTCCCCTTATCTTTATTTCCAGAGAAATTCTTTCCCACTTTTGCTAAATAAACAGTCTAGTATGTTTCGTACTTTTGATGCCTCCCAGATGGATACCAGTTAAGAAATCAAAGTACTTGGCTTATTTCATTGCTGGGAGGCACTTTTAATAATAACTCATTGCTTTTGCGGCTTCAAATAATTTTGCTATAGTTCTAACAAAATTTGCTAAGTTAATGTTCCTTAACTCGGGGATGGGGGGAAGTTAAGCAATTAGGCCTTAGTAATAATGCCGGAATGGTAGCTTCATTTTGCAGATATGTGACAGCAGGGACTCTGCTTTTTTTTCTCAGTTTAACAGTTTGGTTCTTAAATTGTTTTGGCAGGGCAAGAGACACACTGACATTTCCCCCCCTTTTTCAAAACAAGCTAAGACACTAAGCTACCACACAAATTATATACATATACATACAAATACATATACTTACAAAATCGGAAACAATTATTAGTTATTTCATCATTAAGTAAAGTTAAATCATTTAAAGATTGAGGGCCTATTTGTTTGCATCTCACCTTTATTATTTTTACAAATAGCAATAGCACTTATATACCACTTTATAAAGCTTTACAGCCCTTTCTAAGTGGTTTTACAGAGTCAGCCTCTTGCCCCCAACAATCTGAATCCTCATTTTATCCACCTTGGAAGGATGGAAGGCTGAGTCAACCTTGAGCCTGGTGAGATTCAATCTGCCAAATTGCAGGCAGCTGGCTGTCAGCAGAAGTGGCCTGCAGTATTGCACTCTGACCACTGCATCACCGAGTCTCTTAATAACTCAAATAACTCAAGATAGTGAATAAATCTAATACTCTTCATCCTTCTATTTTCCACACAACAACAACCCTGTGAAATGGGTTGGGCTGAGAGAGAATGACTGGCCAAAGGTCACCCAGCTAAGATTTCACAGTTAAGGTTGGACTAGAACTCACTATCTCCTCTGGTGCCTTATCCAGGATATTAAACTGCTCCTTCCTTCCTTCCTTCCTTCCTTCCTTCCTTCCTTCCTTCCTTCCTTCCTTCCTTCCTTCCTGTATGAAGAGGTGGCTCAAAGATTCAAAGATTTATTACTGTCAAAGATGAATGCAATGAAAAATGCTCAAAGATAAAAGTTCTGGAATAAAATAATAACAAATAAAATCTATGTTGAAATCATAATTTGGTATTCTATCAGTTGCACATAAAGAAGAGCACGGCTTAAGCTATAATAAAACATTAGTCCTTAAATTGTGAAAGCCTAAAGCCATTAGCTACTAAAAAAACAACAGGGTGGTAACATCAAAAGATTTAATGCATTAATTGTATAAAATAGTTATAATGGGTTATTCACCAGGTTCTGATGAATCTTTAGTACTGCTAAATCTTTAGTGTGCAGAATCTAGGTACCTATTTTGTGACTATCAACTGTTTGTCTTCATAAGCAACCATTAGAGATAAATGGTGCCAGAATAGCCAGGATATCTATTAATTATCAGGAAAATGAATTTTGTTTGAATGTCTCTATAAAAGAAGCAGTGAAGAAGGATGTGTCCAGATGTTTACACCTCTCCAGAATCACAGGGACAAAGCCTTCCCACTTGTGGTCTCCCTTTAGATTTGCCATCCAGAATAGCTGGTGAAGAGGTGAGTTTTTCAGAAGGACCCCAAAAGTAGCTTGAATCCTATGGTGAAGATAGAGAAGGCTCTGCTTTTTTGGAACTCCTAGAAAACAAGATGGAAGAACAAGTGTCTAAATTTATTGGGTGTTTCTTTCCAATGTTTCTCTCTTAAACATTTTCTTTTAAGAAGGTGCAGCATATATAATTCACACCTGACCCTCCCACTGTCAGACAGTTGCCCCCTTTTCCCCCTGGGAATTCTCGGAGTTTTAATATAACTCACCAAAGTTACAAGCTTGGGATGTCACACGTTATGTTCCTGAGGTTCCTGGTTAAGTGGTAGCGCCACTAAAGCTTGCCTGATCTCCGAAAACTCAACAAAGTTAAACAAAGATTCTGGAAAAGAGCCACAACAAGCCCTTTCAGGTTTATTGTCCTCCACAGACGTGTTCATGAAGTCATCTGGAGTAAGGCTTGACTATGCTTTGAGCTATGAATAATAGTGCAATGATCTAGAGAAGAAGGGCAAAACATGACCTGGAGCAAGTAGGAATGTGTAGGCAGCACCAAAGGAAACATGTTTTCTTCCCTAAAATCCCCCAGGAAAAGATGCAGAAGACCAAGGGTCCTCCCAGCAGGTGCTATGTGGGCACCCACATGTACCAGAAACTACATTTCCCCCTCTGAAACTGTGTCTTGGCACCCTTTGTTCCTCCACACACCCTGTCATGGCTACAACAACAAAGCCCTAAGAATCTTGAAAGCTCATTGATCCATCATGCTGTTCACTAAAGGTGCCTGTATGCATTTCAAATAGCTGTACCTCCACGATAGGACAGTGCCACTTGTTTGGTTTTGGCTTCATGAATGAATGAATTCAGCCATGGCTCATAGTTTGGGGGCTGAGATGAACCACAGAGAGGCAAACCATGACTCACTGTGATGCAGGAACTTCATGATTAACTTCAAAGGGAAGAGGCCATTGATGAAGCTATACAAACACTGAAAAGCTTGACTCTCCTGGAAAGGAAATTTAGAGAGAGAATACGGAGCTGAGCTGAAGCTAAATCAGAGTCAACGCTGTCCCGTTTCTGATGCATAAAAATACACAGCATCAAGGCTATAGAGGGTCACAGCATCAAGGCAGGGAGGGTCTCTTGCGGGTCCCGTTGGCATCTATTTGTCGGCTGGTGACCCCGAGGAATAGGGCCTTCTCTGTGGAGGCGTCTGCCCTCTGGAATAGGTTGCCTCCAGGGTTACGTACAGCCACGGACCTGGGAACCTTCAGGCGTGCCTTGAAAATCTGGCTCTTTGACCAGGCCGGCTTGGGCTGATTTTACATTTGGGTATTTTAATTTTTTATATCAAATTTTAGGGTTTAAGGGAGGGGTTTTAATTGTTTTCAGCCAGGGTCTTTAATTTAGTTTTAACTTTTATATATTTAATGTTTTAATTGTATGGCTGTGCACCGCTCCAAGTCCTTCGGGAGAGGAGCGGTATATAAATAAATATTATTATTATTGTTGTTGTTGTTGTTGTTGTTATTATTGTTGTTGTTGTTGTTGTTATTATTATTATTATAGAGGAAATATAAATGATAGAAAAATATAAAGGTCTTCTCAGATGAGAAAAGAAGTGAAGGCAACCATTGGTGGTATTCAATTTTTTTTCACTACCAGTTCTGTGGGCGTGGCTTGGTGTGTGTGGCTTGGTGAGCATGGCAGGGGAAGGATACTGCAAAATCCCCATTCCCTCCCCCCCCACTAACCTGCTTTCCAGCTCCATTCTCCTGTGCAGGACAACAAAAGGAGACTCAGCCGACCAGCTGGGATTCAGGAGGCAGCAAATAGATGGGGGTGGGGTCAACCAGAGATGGTATTTACTGGTTCTCCAAATTACTCAAAATTTCCAGTACTGGTTCTCCAGAACCTGTCAGAGGAAAACCACCCTCTGTGGAATCAAGAAGATTGTGGTATCATGAGTTTTTAGCCTTTGTGCCACAGAACCACAATCTTTTTTTTTTTTTTTGTAGCAATTCCATCATAGCAATTCTGAAACCACCAAGTTTCCTCTAAAATAAAATCCAGTTAATCTTCAATCTTCCTCTCTTGTCTTGGCAGGTCTGGAATCCTACAGTCTCCAAAGCAGAACCATCTCCCTATACTTTGCTCAATTTCACTTGATGAGTTGCTAGTTGGACTGAAATGCTCAATAGCTGCTAGGGAGATACCAAGAGGAACTTGTGTGATCAGTACTAATCTCAGCTCCTCACTGCCAAAAGCGTTGATTGGAAATCTTGCTTTCCAAATGATGAATTTAGAGTAGAATGGCAATGAATTCATCTTCTTGTTAGCTCGCTGGAGCCCAGAAAGTCTCAGGAGATGAAAGATTTACCTGATCTGAAGAGAAACCAGAGCATAAAGTTACTCTCTTTCAACCACTGAGTTGAATGAATATTCATATGTGAATCCTTGATCCATTTTTTTCCTTTTTGATGTTCTTCTAGTTGCCACCACAGCCATTTCAAAGAAATCAGACTTTTGAAAAGAATTAGGAGGGATTCCCCTTGATGCTGCAAGTTTGTTGAAGAAACACCTGCCCAACTGTTCATTAAATCTATTTAGAGATCTTGAGAAATACTTGCTATTTATTTTGTTGCTAAGCAGAAAAGATCATTCCAGTTGGGAGAAGCAACCTAACAGGGTCTTATTAGATATTACAGATGGCTAGAACACAAGTGTTGTGGTTCACTGGCAGCAGGTGTGGACGGCTGAGGTCTTGGAGAGTGAGGACTCAGATGAGGGGCCTGCGTGTGAGGCAGGGATGGGGCCAGGACAATCAGGGAGTGCAGTGCTGCCTTCAGAGATTGTGGAGGCTGGCAGCAGTGATGAAGAGGTCCCTGAGGAGCCTATATCCAGTGCGCATGTACGCAGGACTATTCAAAGGAAAGAGCAGCTGCAGCAGCACGGGCGACTCAGGAGTAAGGCTGCAAGGTAATGGCCTTTCCCCTAAGAGATAAAAGCCAGCTGAGAAACTGGAGTTCTTTGCAGGAAGCAAATAAGTTTTGCACTCAAGCCTTGTGGACATTCGGAATATCTTGGTTTGGTGTTTGGAGACTCTTTGTATTTGAAATATTTCTTAGTAACTATATCTAGTGTTCTTGGCAGCCTTGCACAACCTTGGCAAGTTCTTATCAGAGACAATTAGTTTGAAACAGCCTTTTAACCGGGAAGGAACAGAATTCGTAAAGAATCATTAAAAGGTTTTGCTGTTACCTCCGTTTGGTGTTTGTTTCCTTGGAACAAGGTTTGGGTCAGAACAACAGGTCCCAAGCACTACTGCAGCCATCTGGAGTGAAATAGAACACCTCTTTGGATACTACCAGAGTTTTTACAAAATATTAGAGGGCAGGAAGGAAGAGGCATACAGTAACAACTCAGCAAACATCCAGTATAGACTTCTGTAAGATGAGTGTTTCAATGACTTTAGTATCTGCAAAACCCATTGCATTAAAAAAAAAAAAACCCTCCTTCACATGCATCCCTGGGGTAGGTTTTTACATGTCCACTAGGCTCATAGTCAGCCATACTCCCATTCCATTCCATTCCATTCCATTCCATTCCCCTCTTTTCCGATTTCCGTAATGGCAGAACCTCTGTATTCAGTGCCGATTAAATAGGCCCAGACTTTGTTTTATTTAATTTTTTTTTATTTATTTTTTTATTATTAGAATTTCTATACCGTCCTTCTCCCTAGGGACTCAGGGCGGTGTACAGCCAGATCCAATCCCAGACACAGTACAAAAATTAAAAAGACATTAAATAGTGGCTGATTATCAATAGAACCCACCCCCCAACTTTAAAACCCAATTAAAACCAAATTTAGGAGATAATTTAAAACTACCTCAGCCCAGGCCAGCCTGCTCAAGGAGCCAGGTCTTCAACGCGCGCCTGAAGGCCCTCAGGTCCCTGCTGGTGCGTAGTTCAGGTGGCAGAGTATTCCAGAGGGCAGGGGCCCCCACAGAGAAGGCCCTACTCCTCGGGACCGCCAGACGACACATGGCGGCCGACAGCACCCGGAGAAGGCCCTCCCTGTGAGAACGCACCGGCCTGCTGGAGATCACTGGCAGAATGCGGTCCTGCAGATAACCTGGCCCTATGCCATGGATCGCCTTAAAGGTCAAAACTAGAACCTTAAAGCAAACCTGGACAGCCACCGGCAGCCAATGCAGCTCGCGCAGGAGAGGCGTCAGATGGGCGCTACGTGACGCCCCATGATCACCCGTGCAGCCGCATTTTGCACTAGTTGGAGTCTCCGAGTGCTCCCCGCAGGGAGCCCCATGTAGAGAGCATTACAATAGTCCAGGCGAGAGATGACAAAGGCCTGAGTGACCGTGCACAGGGCGTCCCGATCCAGAAAGGGCCGCAACCAGAAGATCCGACGGATCTGGTAAAACGCCCCCCTGGAGACGGCCGCAATATGATGTTCAAGCGACAGCCATACATCCAGGAGGACGCCCAGATTGCGAGCCCTCTCTGTGGGGGGCAAAATTTCCCCCCCGATAGCCAGCGAAGGTGTCAGCCGGCTATATCGGGGCGCCGGGAACCACAGCCACTCGGTCTTGGATGGGTTGAGCCGGAGCCTGTTCCCGCCCATCCAGTCCCGCACGGCCTCCAGGCACCGGGACATAGCCTCCACAGCATCGTTGGGGTGGTCTGGGGTGGAGATGTACAGTTGGGTGTCATCTGCGTACAGATGACACCGCACCCCAAGACCACGGATGATCTCGCCCAGCGGCTTCACATAAATGTTGAACAAGAGAGGGGAGAGGACTGACCCCTGAGGCACCCCGCAAACCAGGGGCCTAGAGGTGGACCTCTCCCCTCCCGCCAACACAAATTGCGAATGGTCGGAGAGGAAGGAGGAGAACCATCGAAGGACAGTTCCCCCAATCCCCAACCCCTCCAACCGTCGCAATAGGATACTATGGTCGATAGTATCAAAAGCCGCCGAGAGATCTAATAGGACCAGGACAGAGGAAAATCCTCTGTCACGGGCCCTCCAGAGATCATCAACCAACGCGACCAATGCTGTTTCGGTACTATGCCCAGGCCTGAAACCCGATTGGAACGGATCGAGGTAAGTCGTTTCCTCCAGATACTGAGGGAACTGACGTGCCACCACGCTCTCAACAACCTTCGCTATAAAGGGAAGGTTGGAGACTGGACGATAGTTGTTTAAAACAGCTGGGTCCAGGGAAGGCTTCTTGAGGAGGGGCCGCACCACCGCCATCTTCAAGGCGGTAGGAAGCGACCCCTCTCTCAAGGAAGCGTTGATAATCCCCTGGAGCCAGCCTCGTGTCGTCTCCCTGGCGGCCAAGACCAGCCAGGAAGGGCACGGGTCCAATAAACAGGTGGTGGCATTCAGACCCCCCAGCAATCTGTCCACGCCCTCAGCGGTCACAGGGTCAAACTCCCCCCAGATAACATTCACAAGACCTGCCCCGGACACCTCCCCCGGGACCATCCAATTGGAGTCCAGCCCCTCCCGAATCTGAGCGATTTTGTCGTGCAGAAATCGGGAAAACTCCTCTGCCCTGCCCTGCAAGAGGTCATCCTGCGCTCTCGGTTCAAGTAGAGAGCGGGTCACTCTAAACAGGGCGGCAGGCCGGTTTTCTGCCGACACAATAAGGGCGGAGAAATACGAAGATTTCGTCGCCCCTATCGCCACAAGGTAAGTCTTAATATGAGATCTCACCTGTGTTCGGTCAGACTCAGAACGGCTCGCCCTCCAAGTGCTCTCTAGACATCTTTTCCGGCACTTCATCTCCCGTAGCTCCTCCGTATACCACGGAGCCAGGTGGGATCTGTGCCGGGTCAGAGGTCGCAGAGGCACAACTCGATCTAGAGCCCCGGTGGCCAACCCATCCCAAGTGGCCACCAGGTCTCCAGGCGAGGTGTAAGCCAGAGACTCAGGAAATGGCCCAAGCTCCCTCTGGAACCGCTCCGGGTCCATCAGGTGCCTGGGGCGGAACAATCTATGTGACTCCGCCTCCCTGCAGTGGGGGGTGGTGGAACAGAAGTCCAGTCTAAGAAGGGAATGATCTGTCCATGACAAGGGTGTAATTACTAAATCCCCAAAATTACAGTCATTCAACCACTGCCCAGAGACAAAAATCAGGTCCAGCATGTGTCCTCCTATGTGAGTGGGAGCAGAAACTAATTGGGTCAGATCCATGGCCGTCATGGAAGCCAAGAACTCCCGGACCAACCCCGAGGTTTCACTGAGCGATGGCAGGTTGAAATCCCCCATGACCAAAAGCCTAGGGGTCTCAACCGCCAGCCCGGCTATTACCTCAAGGAGTCCGGGCAGGGCCGATGAGATGTGGCAGGGAGCCAGGTACACCATCAAAAGACCCATCTGAACCCCTTGTCCCCACTTCACAAAAAGAGATTCACAGCCAGCCGTCTGAGGGACAGTGGCCTCCCTAGGACAAAGGACTTCCTTTATAAGCACCGCTACCCCACCACCCCTTCCCTGAGCCCTAGGCTGGTGAAATGCAAGGAAACCTGGTGGGCACATCTTAACCAGAGAGACACCACCCTCTGGGCCAACCAGGTTTCAGTGACACCTACCAGGTCCGCGGCCTCCTCCTGAACCAGATCATAAATCAGGGGAGCCTTATTAACTACGGACCTGGCATTGCACAGCAACAGCCGGGTATTCAGGGCCTGAGGCTCCGGACAGCCAGAACTGCAGGATGGGTGAGGAGGGTTGGAGCGCGCTACCGCTTGCAAATATCGGGAGCGCGATCCCCTAACCGGATACGGCCCTCTACCCCCAGCATATCTACCTCTCCCAGTCACCGTGCAGATAAAATTGGCCCCTGGCATCCCACCCCCCGTCTGCCACCCCAACACAGAAACCCCCGAGGCCCCCCAGGCGCGCGGGCCGGCCCGGCTGCCCCCAATTCCATGCGGGCTGTCTCCCACATCCGCCCTGGATACATCTAACCCCTTAAAAAACCCCATTAAAAAATTAATAACCCCGGGTTTCCCGCGCTTTTTCCGGTTCCTCCGGCCCCACCATCTCTCCGGATCCCAGGATCCCTCATCAAGGAAAGTTCTGGAGAGCTTTGAAGGCCACTTAAGGGAGAGGGGGACATCCCTCAGGGCCCAAAGCTCTCCCCTCGAATATCTTAGTGGCTCCGGCCACCCCGTCACGGCGGTCCTGCAACGTTCTCCATAATCCTTGCCGTCCCTCGGCCACGAATGATCCAAACCAGTCAGACTGGGGTATGCAACCCCTCCCCCGGTCCTTCCACCTCTGCCACCGGTGGAACCCCCAGGGGGAGAAGAGTCACAGACAGAGTTAATCCCCCCCCGGGCCCACCACCTCTGCCACCGGTGGGGGCCCCAGGGAAGAGAGGGAAACAGCCACAGCTCCGCCGGTTGTCCAGGAGCGCCTTCGGCTGGTGCCAGATCTCCTTAGCAGGCCTTCGAGAGTGTCGAAACCGCCACTCCCCATCCGAGCCGCTCCATGGGCACCCCAGTCTCCGCGCCATTTTCGGGGCCACCAGGGCCGCTCCGGGTCCAATCCAAGGCCACCACGGCCGCCACAAATCCGCTCCGGAGCCGCCCGGGCCCCTCCAAAACCGCCGCGGCCCGAGCAAGGCCGCCGAACCTACCACACAGCCATGCCTCACCAGGGGCATCGAGGCCTCTCCACAGCCCTCAGGGGCTCCGGGGCTGTCACGGCAGCTGTTCTGCGGCCTCCGCGGCCTTAACAGGGCCGCCGAGGCCAGTCCAGGGCTCTCCAAGCAGCTCCCCCGAGTCAGCGTCGCTCCCGGAGATCCGGGATTGCCACGCTCCCCACGAGGCCGCTGGGGCCATGCCGCAACAATACCTCCGCCCCAGAGGTCGCCGGGACCATCGGCGCTGGAAGCGCCACCGCAACAGCTCCGGGGCCGCCAAAAACGCCACCATAGCAGCCGCGAGCGCCATCGCACCAGCTCGAGTCTGTCGGCCGCCGAACGAGGCCTCCGAGGCCTCCGCGATCATTCTGAGGCCGCCGGGGCCGTCGCGCCAGCGCCGTCCTCCTCGCCGGCCCTAAGGCTCCGGCAGACCCCCGACCGGCTTCTGATGGACCTAGCCGGTCTCCCCCGGTCTTCCCCCGCCTCTGCCACCGGCGGGGGGACCCAGGGGATAAAGGGGGCCGCAGCTGAAGCCAGCCAGGCCGGAGAGAGCTCGGGCGAAGACGCCCGTCCGCCATCTTCGAAAAACCCAGAATTCCGTATTCATCAATCCAAGAATAATGACGATCAGCAACAGTCAATGCAGGAACCAAAAACAGCGAACATCAGAACATCGACCAACTAGCAACTAGCAACACTGTTGAACTAGTTTGGGGTCTCCGCCCCTTCAGTTTCTTTCTTCTATTCTTTTGCCTGCTTTGCCTGTCTTGAACTCCCGTCTCTCCCCTCCCCTCCCCTCCCTGTTCTTCTCATCACTCATTCTGGACAGCTTCGCTTTCACTACACCGTATCGCTTGAAAAATGAGCTTGCTGTCGGTCTGTAAGCTCTTCCATGTAGTGATTCTGCCTGACGGGGTGGAAGAGATCCGTGGGGGATGACGGAGAAGTTGATCTGCATGGACGCCCTTTTGCATCAAACGTGGAAGAGCAGCTATTTAATTTTGGTTTCTAAAATTGCCTCCGTGGGATGAAGCATGCATTGGAGATTATATACATATACATATACAGTACATATACATATATATACATACATATACATATGCATATATACACATACACATACACACACACAAACACACACACAAAAACACTCCTTTGGCACAAGGCTAGACATTTCATTCAACGACGTTAATTTTAATTATCTGTCTATCTGTCTGTCTGTCTCCCTCTTCATCTTCCTCTCTCTCTCCCTCTGTCTGTCTGTCTGTCTGTCTGTCTCTCTCTCTATTTCTATCTCTCTCCCTCTATCTATCTATCATCTATCTATCTATCTATCTATCTATCTATCTATCTATCTATCTATCTATCTATCTATCTATTTCTACCTCTCTCCCTCTATAACTATCTATCTATCTATCTATCTATCTATCTATCTGTCTGTCTGTCTGTCTGTCTGTCTGTCTGTCTATCTATCTATATCTACCTAAATATCTACATCTATATATAAAATTAAACTCAAGGTGGATGAAATGTCTGGCCTTGTGCCAACGGAGTTTTCTACAGGCACGGGGTAGCCATGGCACTATTTATGGATTTGAATTGATAAGCTGCCCAACTCCATTGGACTTTCAGTAAGATGGAATGAAGAAAAAATAAGGTGAATAAGATGAAAACTTTCTTGGTTTATTAGCTGTCCAAAGCAATTGATTATTTTTTTAAAAAAGAGATAAAAAGTAATTTGAATTAGAAATTGGAAGGCACGCAGGCTTCACTGGTGAATTTACTTTTGGAGATTGCAAAATGATACTTCTGTTTTGGAAGGAGCTTTAGAAACAATTTTGGTAGATGTGGAGATCTTGACTGAAGATACGACTGAAGATACTTGATTGAGAAGAGTCAATGGAGATGTCCTACCAATTCTGGGGCTCCTTCATCCACCTGGATTAGTTAACGGTCAGGATCCAGGAACCAACATCCTAGTGTTGGAAGTAAAATCCAGTTCCAAGCCAGGAGAAAGGCACTGGAGATAAAATGGAAGCTGGAGGCTGATTGGAAAGAAAGGTTCTCTTTATTAATAAAGCAGAACCACCAACCACATGAGATTCTGGGACAGCTGACAAAATGGAGTTGAGACTGGGTGGGTTTTTATACCTACTTTTGGGCTTTGTATTTGAGCTTCCTGTTCCTGTGCAAGAACAAGTCCTTTAATATTCTATTCGCTGTTGTCAGATTCCTATGGGGTCATGGCTGGCTCTATAGGCAAAAAGGGAAGTGCAAATTCTAGGTGTTTGTCTGAACTAATCTTGTCATTTATGGCTTGCCTAATTGTGTTGCTTATCTGGAGTTTCTGTCTGACCCAGTCTTTCTGAATGGATTACCAAATCTGCATTTCTAAAAGCTGGCCTCCTCAGTTTCTGCTTGGGGCAGGGAGACTGGTGATGGTTTCTGCCTCCCTTAAGATTTTTTTTTCATTACTCCTTTAGGGGAAATATTTTATCCTGCCTTTTAAAATATTTCCCAAAATATTTCATTCGTCTGGGGAGGCTTTCCACACTAGTTATGAAATGTGCATCCTAGTCACAGGAATTATGAATCAAAGCCCCAATGAGAAGCCACCATGTCCCCAGAATTGCCTAGAATGATTGGGAGGAGGGCAATGGTGGGATTAAAAAATTTTTACTACCCGTTCTGTGGGCATGGTGTGGCTTGGCAGGCATGGTTGGTGGGCGTGGCAGGGAAAGGAAACTGTAAAATCTCCATTCCCTCCCCACTTCTAGGGGAAGGATATACTCAGGGGTGGGATTCTACCAGTTTGCACCCATTTGCTAAAACTGGTTGTTAACATTCTAAGCAGTTTGGAGAACTGGTTGTTAGAAGAAATTACTGGCCTAATCCTGTAAGGAAGGCAGGAAGGAAACATTCTGGTGTTGCTTACAGAAACTGCCTCTCCGTTAACCCTTATTACATTCTTGGCAGGCGTAGACTTCCTGTCTCAGGAACTTCTCTGGAGTTTTTTCCCCTCCTTTGCTGGTACTCTGATTTGTGTGGAGTGACCATTCAAAGTTACAATGGCACTGAAAAAAGTGACTTATGACTATTTTTCACACTTACGACTGTTGCAGCATCCCCACAGTCATAAGAGGCCAGGTGAGGAGATGCGTGCCTCGATGTGAGTAATATTGAGTTGGCCACACCCAGCCAATAACATGACCACCAAGCCATGTCCACCCAGTCACATGACCACCAAGTCATGCCCACCACCTAAGCCACGCCTACAGAAGCGGTTGTTAAAAATTTGAATCCTACCCCTGGATATACTGCAAAATCCCCATTCCGAGGTGGGGCCTCGGGGATTGCTCAGGAGTTCTTGGCTTCCATGACAACCTTGGGCCTGACCCAATTAATTAGGGAACCCACTAACATTGGGGATCACATCCTGGATCTGGTTTTTGTCTCTGGACAGTGGCAGGATGATCTTGGTGTTGGGGACGTTTTTGTTGAGCCCTTGTCATAGTCAGATCATTTGGTCCTTAGGCTGGACTTCCTCCCCATCGCAGGGAGGCGGACCAAATATGTTGGTACCGCCCCAGGCAGTATGGATCCAGATAGGTTCCTGATGGAGCTTGGGCCATGTCCTGACATTCGAACACACGACTCGGTTGAGGACCTGGTCGCCACCTGGGATAGGGTGGCGGCTGGGGCCCTGGACCGGGTCGTGCCCTTGCGGCCTCTGACCTGGCGCCGCTCTCACTTAGCCCCTTGGTTTTCTGGGGAGCTGAGGGAGATGAAGCGCCGGAAAAGACGCCTGGAAAGTATTTGGAGGACTACTCGCTCCGGACCCGACCCAACACTATTACGGTCTTATATTAAGACCTATTTAGTGGCGATAAGGGTGGCAAAGCGTTCTTACTTTTCCACCCTTATTGCATCTGCAGGAAACCGCTCGGCCGCCCTGTTTAGAGTGACCCGCTCCCTCCTGGAAGGGGGAGTGCGGGAGGACCCCTTGCAGGGACGGGCTGAGGACTTTTCGAATTTCCTGGTGGATAAAATCACTCAGATCTGGGATGGGTTTTTGAATGGGCAACTCTGGGTGGGGGGTCGGGGACGGAATTTGAGGCAGTCATTTGGGAGGAGTTTGATCCTGTGACCCCCGAAGACGTGGACAGGTTGCTGCGGGGGCTGAATGCTACCACATGTTTATTAGACCCGTGTCCCTCCTGGCTGGTGTTGGCCACCCGGGAGGTGACACGAGGTTGGTTTCAGGGTATTATTAACGCTTGAGTGAGGGATATCTGCTCGCCGCCTTGAAAGAGGCGGTGGTGAGACCCCTCCTCAAGAAACCGTCCCTGGACCCAACTTTGTTATCTAATTATCATCCCGTCTCCAACCTTCGTTTTGTGGCGAAGGTTGTTGAGAGTGTGGTGGCACGACAGCTTCCCCAGCACCTGGATGAAGCTATCTATTTGGATCCACGCCAATCGGGCTTCAGGCCCGGACACAGCACGGAGATGGCATTGGTCGCATTGGTGGATGATCTCTGGAGGGCCCGTGACAGAGGTTATTCCTCTGTCCTGGTCATATTAGATCTCTCGGTGGCTTTCGATACTGTCGACCACAGTATCTTATTGCAGCGGCTGTGGGGGTTGGGAATGGGAGGCACTGTTATGCGGTGGTTCTCCTCCTTCCTCTCTGACCACTCGCAATTCGTGTTGGCAGGGGGGCAGTGGTCGGCCCCGAGGCCCCTGGTTCGTGGGGTGCCTCAGGGGTCGGTGCTCTCACCCCTTCTGTTCAACATTTATATGAAGCCGCTGGGTGAGATCATCTGTGGCTTTGGGGTAGAGTTCCATCAGTACACTGATGACACTCAGCTGTACTTCTCTACCCCGGGCCACCCTGATGAAACCGTCGAAGTGATGACCCAGTGCCTGGAGGCCGTGCAGTGTTGGATGGGGCGGAACAGGCTTCAGCTCAACCCATCTAAGACTGAATGGCTGTGCTTCCCGGCACCCCAGTACAGTCAGCTGATTCCATCGCTGGCTGTGGGGGGGGGGGGAACTCTTGCTCCCACAGAGAGGGCCTGCAATCTGGGTGTCCTCCTGAATGTGTGGCTGTCATTGGAAGACCATGTGGCAGCCGTCGCCAGGAGGGCTTTTGGCCAGGTCCGTAGGATCTACCAGTTGCGGCCCTTTCTGGATCGGGATGCGCTTTGCACGGTCACCTCCACCTCCCGCCTAGACTATGCCAATGCTCTCTACATGGGGCTGCCTTTGAAAAGCATCCGGAGGCTCCAGCTGGTGCAGAATGCGGCCGCGCGGGTGGTGTTGGGGGCTCCTCGGGGCTCCCATGTTACACCACTTCTGCGCGAGCTGCATTGGCTCCCAGTGGCCCTCTGGGTGTGCTTCAAGGTCTTAGTTAACATCTTTAAAGCTCTCCATGGCTTGGGATTAGGATATTTGCGAGACTGCCTCCTGCCATTATCGGCCTCCCGCCGACCAATACGCTCCCATAGAATCGGCCTCCTCGGGGTGCCACCGGCTGGATGGATGGCGACCCTGAGGATGCGGGCCTTCTCATTGGGGGCACCCCCTCTCTGGAACGAATTACCCCCGGAGATGAGGACCATCCCTGATCTCATGACCTTCCGCCGTGCACTGAAATGATATTTATTTCAGCAAGCCAGTCTGGCCTAGGGGTTTTTAAATTTTTAATCTGGTTTTAATCTTTCTTAATCCCCCTATTTTAATCTTTGTAAGAGCCAATATATTTAATTCTTTTAATTTTTAAATATTGTATATGTGTTTTATATGTGCATTTATTCTGGCTGTTCACCACCCCGAGTCCCTTTGGGAGAGGGGGCGGTATATAAATTTAAATAAATAAATTCCCTCCCTACCCCACTAACCTGTTTTTCAGCTCCATTCTCCTGTGCAGGGCAACCAAAGAAGATCCAGCCGATCACCTGGGACTCAATGGGAGGCAGGGCAGAGATGGGGGCGGGGCCAGTCAGAGCTGGTATTTGCCGGTTCTCCCAACTATTCAAAGTTTCTGTTAGCAGTTCTCCGAACTACTCAAAATTTCTGCTATTGGTTTTCCAGAACAGGTCAGAACCTGAATACCACCTCTGGAGGAGGGGAACTTTTCTACCTTGGGTGCCAGATGATGAAGTTAAGTTAACTTATAAAAACCATACATTTCAATTTCACATTGAAACAAGAACCATCTGCTAAGGACTTTTTCAGGGCTGCCTTTACTCTGGGGATAGGCAGCTTAACAAATGCTGGTGTAAATATCTAGTAATAACTGACATATAGAGAGAAAGGAGGAGGGGAAACAAAGATAATTATAGCAACAACAGAGCAACAATGAGTTTAGAGGCATCTGTTGTTTGACTAAATTTGCTTTATCTTATAGATATTATGTGGTATTGTTTCTCCTCTCCCAGAGTCACTGCCAACTAAAATCAGAATTCTTTTGGTCTCTTCTTGGCTTCAATGCAGTTGAGCTGGAGTCATTCTTAGTATACAAAGACCCTTATAATGTTATCTCAGTCTTTCTTTTTAATTACAGGTAGCCTTAAACTTACAACTGTAATGGATCTTCCCTGTTACGGTCATAAGTCATGACAATTGTAAAGCAGCTCACTCAAGTGACCAATCCAATTTTATGACCCTATTTTTGCAGTGGGTGTTTAGTGAATCCCTGCAAGGATTAAGCAAAATATCTTAATTATTAAACAAATGCATGGTCATTAAACAAACCCACTGTCACTAAGCTAAGACTATCTGTATAGAATAAAAGTACCTTCTAGGTTAAGGTAGGAATACGAGCTACGAATATACAATCAAGATCAAGTGAGGTATTAATACCACTCTATAAAACCTTAGTAAGACTACACCTAGAGTACTGCATCCAGTTTTGGTCACCACAATATAAAAAAGAGTTTGAGACTCTAGAAAAAGTGCAGAGAAGAGCAACCAGGATGATTAGGGGACTAGAGGCTAAAACATATGAAGAACGGTTGCAGGAACTGGGCATGGCTAGTTTAGAGAAGAGAAGGACCAGGGGATACATGATAGCAGTCTTCCAATATTTGAGGGGCTGCCACAGAGAGGAAGGGGTCAAGCTATTCTCCAAAGCACCCAAAGGCCAGACAAGGAATAATGGATGGAAACTGTTCAAGGAGAGATTCAACCTAGAAATAAGAATAACTTTTCTGACAGTGAGAACAATCAAACAATGGGAGCAGAATTTGCATTTGGAAGTTGTGGGAGCTTCATCACTGGAGGCTTTCAAGAAGAGATTGGACTGCCATTTGTCAGCAATGGTGTAGGGTCTCCTGCTTGGGTGGGGGGTTGGACTAGATGACCTACAAGTTCCCTTCCAACTCTATTAATCTAATAATATAAGGTTTCTGAGACCTATGTTGTAAATCCATATCAAAATATCATACTGCCAACTTTCCTTTGTTTTTTTTTCTTTATCAGTTGTCCTGTGCTGCTGAAATGTCATGGGAGTTTTCATCATCACCTTACGTCCTGGGCAGGAAAGCTTCTCAGACTGACTCTTGGTAGAACTAGCATCTGCTAAGATCAGAGAAAGTCCCAACACAGTGTTGTGCTTTTCATGCTGAGATTCAGTTACTCCTAAATTCCAACAACTTTACCAGCCTTGCTAAAGTTCCTCTTCCCCCCCTCTCCAATGCCTGGACAGTCTTTGTCCAAAGACAACAGGTTCAAAACCCATGGGGATGAGAAAGAAGAACGTCTGAAGGTCATTGATGAAAAGCTGCTAACAGAAGACCTTTGATGTTTTCCCACGGTTGTTTTGAATTCTGAAACTTGGCTGTGGTGCCAGAAATGTTAAAAATGCAAAATGAAGCAAACAAAAAGAGCATATTGGCGAGATTGAAGGTTGCTTATTGATACACAGCTGTTCTCTTGGGATGCTCTGTCTGCAAGGATGTCTCCCATTCACGCAACAATTTGCAGTTAGTTAGCAGTTTGGTAATCTAAGACTGAACTGACAGCCAGGGATTCTCCTGAGGACAGTGGGAGTCAAAAACCTGTCACTATCAGGCTTGAAAAGACTGAGATTGGTTCAAAGCGGGCTAAATTTATCATCAGAGTCTGAAACACTTGAAAACAAAGAGAGATGCTGCAGTCATTTCATCACAATGTGGGGGGGAGGACATTATTCTGAAAACTCCCCCACCTTCTTCCAGTTCAGAGACTAGGAAGCTTCTGAAATTCTCATCAGAGATACACATTATTTGGCCCTGCCTGGATATAATCCAAAGACTGAAGAGCAGCCTTGCTCTAGGTGCGGGAGGTAATGGGAGTTAAGTAATGGGCCATCCATAATTTAATGAAGATTTCCAGCAAAAAACACTTGTCATCCTAGATGAAGTAGTAAACCAGGGAAGAAGATGGCCCTTGTAAGAGTCAAACTGAAAAATGTGGTGCGCCTCTGTGTAAATGCTGTCATAACATACCCTTCATAATAGAAAACATCTAGTCTTACATGCGTTGGGGTTTTTTTTAGCTGTCTCTTTACAGCTCCTACAGTCATAAAAAATTGCCTGCCGAAGTAACCAAACCTTGAAACATCCTAAATCTGTACTGTAGAAAGTTAGCACCCACCCATCTCCTAGAAGAATGAAATATTCTAGGAAATATTAAAAAGGCAGAATATTTCCCCTAAAAGAGAAATAAAAACCTTAAAGGAAACAGAAACAAAAGACCCCAGCTCCCTGCCCCCAGCAGATATCTTGATGCCAACTTATCTACAAGACAAAAGACTGGGCCAGTCTATCCACAAAACTAAAGAACCCAGCTCCAGGATGATGGGATTATCCTTCAGGGCAACGCCATTCAGCTACAATAGGAAATTGCTCTTCACTGCATCACCCAGCAAGATTCAATCAAGCCTGGGACACAGACAGCCTACAAAGTTAGCTAAGATCCCCATTCCCTGGGAGTCTGACAGCCAATAGGATAGTTGCCCTTGCCACAGGAACAGGAAGCTCCAGTTCAAAGCCCAAGAGAGCGTATAAATATATATCTCTCTCCACTCCATGTGTTCAGCTACCCAAGACTTCAAACCCATGTGGTCCATTAAGCCAACCTTCCAAGCAGTCTCCATGTTTCCAGTGTCTTTCTCCCCACTGGAATTGAACTCAGGGGGGCAATTCTTCCAACAGTACTTCTCTAAGGATGGGGTCCTGACATATGTAGGATGCTGCAGCCTTCAGATTCCATCAAAAGTGGGTCTTTGTGCACAATTAGGAAGCAGCACCCCATCAAGGTTGCCTGTTGCCCAAAACTAAGAAGGTTAGGGCCTGGTGAGTGTTTTGATACAGATCACAAGGGTTGTGCCCAATGACAAAGAAACACCATTGCGTTGATGAAGTCATGATAAATTATACTTGGCTTACAGGAAACCTCTCCTTTACTCTGCCTGCGGCTGACTCACACAACCCATATTTTCCTTTGTATGTAGACCAGGAGATGAATGAGAGCTGTCACCTGGATTCTGTTGACTCAGAAAAGTGGAAAAAGCCAGAAATCACCACTTAGCTCCATAGACTTGGAAATCCTTGTTCTGCTGTGGATGTGTTAAGGGAGCTGATCCTTGTCTGCAATGAGGTTTGGAAACTAGCCAAAGTCTAATCAGCACAAATCTCTAACGAGATGAGTCCTGAGGAAGGACATCAGAACTTGAAAAGCAGAGGTTTACTGCCAAAATGGAGCGTGAAGGCCTACCAGTCATTGAGCTAAAGTCTGGAATCTTATACCGCAGAATTGGTTTCACCGAACTATTCTTTGATACCAGATTTAGGTTATATAATAGTAGTGTTTCCTTTATGAAGGCCATCTTATTGGTTTGCTTGAGACTGCAGTTTTAAGCAGCCAAATTACTTAGATTGCTTTTCCCAGCAAATTCTGTTCAGTAAAAGCTTTTCTATTTTGCACTTCACACACCTCCAGGGAGCTTCCTTCAAGAGCATTAACAAATGAGAAAACAAGGCAACTTCAAAGTGAACAATCACAAAGGTTCAGAAAGAAAAACCTGAATTCCCCCATTTGCTCCATCAGCTTCTGAAACGTAATGAGATTAGTATGAGATTAGAGTCTCTCAAAAGAGTTCTCCACTCCTTTGCTTGTTGCAGAATACCTTATGCCACCAGACTTGAAATTCTAGACCTAGAAAACCTTGAATTACGCCATCTTCGGTCTGATCTAAATATGGTATATAAAATCATACATTGCAATGTCCTACCTGTCAATGAATACTTCAGCTTCAACCATAACAACACAAGAGCACACAATAGATACAAACTCAAGGTTAACCGCACCAAACTTGATTGCAAGAAATATGCAACAGAGCAACAGAGTGGTCAATGCCTGGAATACTCTACCTGACTCTGTGATTTCTTCCCCAAACCCCAAAAACTTTAACCTTAGACTGTCTACTATTGACCTCACCCCTTTCCTAAGAGGTCTGTAGGGGACGTGCATAAGCGCACCAAAGTGCCTACAGTCCCTGTCCTATTATTTCTTTTTATTTTTCTTATATGTACCCATTTCATGTATTCATAACTATGTATATACTTATACCTATTATCTTGTAAGTGATTGACAAATCAAATAAATTCTAAAATTCTTCATCACTTCCCCCCAACAGTTTTACAGATAGCCCACCCAGGAACAGCATGGAGTTTGTTTTGGGAATTAGAAAGTTAGGGTAGGGAAAGTCCTGTACTACTGCACCTCCAAGAAACAACCTTTAATATTAATATATGTCTAAACTCTTTCTGATTATTTTCCCAGTAGAAGAAATATTAGAATGGTTGGGGGCTCAAAGAACTCTGGAATTTTAAATTGGCCAGTTTGGGGGAGGGGGAGTCACAACTCCCAGAAAAAAAAAGCTTTCCTCCCCCAGATTAGGAGCCTTGACTTGAAGAAAATCTCTGTTTCCTGCATAAACCTGCATTTTCCATTTCACACCCTCTCCAAGATTCATTTCTTGTATCTCTGCCGGGATGACAAGAACTTGCTGGAGCTTCTTTGGATTTGATAGCAAATGGCTTTCTGAACAAAATCTTCGATTTTCCTTTATCTGAGTTTTAAAATTAACAGCTTCCTGCATTCTTTTAAACCCCAGTATACAAAGATTTGTAGATTAGCCTTGTTCTTGGGGTTAGTCGTTAATTGTTTCTTTTTATAGTAGACAGATGGTGGGTTGACCTGATTGATAGACAATAGATTTCCAATTGGTAACATCTTTTCATGTAACATAACATTTTTAATATATATAGATGGGACAATTTATAACTACTTGTAGACCTGTTACCTAAGTGGGGAGAACACATCAGATATTTGAATTATCTTTTTCAACATTCAACCAGGACAGACATTTTCTATTTAATGTTAATGTTAATAATATATTTGTTAGTTGTTGTTATACACACATTCTTTACATGTTGCTTGATTGTTTTGTTTGTAGTTGGGTTTTTTTTTCTGTTTTGTATTTTAACTTTGGAGATAAATAAAAAAAATATTTTAAAAAACCTAGGATACAGTCACAAAATTTCTAAGAAATATCCATAGCAATAGCACTTAGACTTATATACCGCTTTATAGTGCTTTACAACCTTCTTTAAGTAGTTTACAGAGTCAGCCTATGGCCCCCAACGATCTGGGTCCTCATTCTACCCACTTCGAAAGGATGGAAGGGTGAGTCAACCTTGAGTCTGGTGGGATTTGAACTGCCGAATTGCTGGCAGCCAGCAAGTCAGCAGAAGTAGCCCTGCAGTACTGCACTCTAACCACTGCACCTCTGCAATTCAATAATAACAATTGACCATTAAAAATATGCATCAGCTTCTCATCAGGACCCCAAGATCTTTGGAAATTTGGCAAATTGGATCAGCATCTTCGAAGGAAGCCACCAGTCTGAGCCTGGCTCTGTTTCGCAGAGCATGCCAAGTAAACCACCGACAGATATAGTTGTTGTTGAGTCTTGTCAGATGAACAAATCCCAACTTCTTCTTTAAATCTCAGTGATGACATCATTGTGGTGAAGCTCATTGGGAGTTTCAGCCCATACAACATAACCAGCTCATTTTACTAAACAAACAAACAGGCCTTGCTCAGTGTACAATTTCCATCTGTAGAGCAGAGAGAGTGGCATTTTGTCTTCTGAATGGTTTCCAGGGGAGGAATCCCTCAGGATCATGTAACATAAGGCACATAATTTACTTGGATGGACAACCCTTTGTGGTGGCTTGCAATACCCAGAGGCTAAAAATAATGTGACTGTTGTTCTTTTCCATCTGTAAATTGTAATCAGGGCTAAATTGACCTGGTGGAATTAAAACTGAAATGATACAATGCTGTGCACAAATGTCCCTTGGAAGAATTTCACCCACAACAAGAAGACCTTCCCTGAGCAGGACTGTGTGTGTGTTGAGTTGATCTGTGATGGGACAAAGGCTAAAGTCTCCTCAGCAAAAGGAAACCCATCTTGCAGATTCAAATGGATTCTTTATTTTCAATCAATCAATCAATCATTCTGCCACCTTTGACTTTCCCAGATGGGTAAGGCAGAAATCTCACCAAGGGATTTGCAGAATTTAATGGCATTAGCCCAGGGGAGAGTTTCCCAAATGTTCAGCCCCTTTGTTTACCTTGAGGTCTGAAACAAAAAGTCTCCTGGGAAATCAAAAGAATCGGGTGGGGGATCCCAATAAGATTTAAGGGTTGAGGGCCAGATCCCTTTTGAGGAGAGGTCAAACTTTGATGATGTCACTTCCACACAGTCCTCCTGGCAGACTTTTGGATGGGAAAAAAGTTCACTTTTCCAATATTTTTTTGTTTTTTGGTTTAGCTTTTCATTCTAGATAAGAGCCCTGAAATTCCAAAGGCCATGAACTCCTCAAAGTAACAGCCAAGCCTGTTAGGTGTCTAAGATCAACTAAGACAATCTTGGTGCTGCTCTACAAAAGTAGAGGATAGATAGATAGATAGATAGATAGATAGATAGATAGATAGATAGATAGATAGATAGATAGATGGATGGATGGATGGATGGATGGATGGATGGATGGATGGATGGATGGATGGATGGATGGATGGATGGATGGATGGAGAGAGAGAGAGAGAGAGAGAGATGATGGATGGAAGGATGGATGATAGATAGATGATAGATAAATGATAGCTGATGGATGGATGGATGATAGATAGATGATAGATAGATAGATAGATAGATAGATAGATAGATTAACAGAATTAGAAGGGATCTTATAGGTCATCTAGTCCAGTGGTCACCAACCATTGGGCCAGGGATCACTGGTGGTCCATGAGAAAATTTTGATGGTCTGCAGAGAAATGTCCCCCCCAAGGCACATTTATCCAGGCTGTGCAGAAACACATGGCTGCACCACCCACATGGCCCGCCCACCCGCTGGCCCCCAACTTTCAGCCGAGTGCAAACCTTACCTTGAATAGAGCCACACGAGCTGGAACTGGAAGGTAAGACCAATGGCTGGGGAGGGAAATCCGCCCTGGGGTGGCTTGTTGATGTTGGTGGGAAAGTCAGTCCCATATTCCAGAGCTGCAGAAGTCACAGGATTGGCCGTTTGGTCATTCCGGAGCAGCTGCTCCTCCACCCGGATGCACCGCCTTGCCATGGACTGGAGGAGCTGCTCCGGGATGAGCAAAGGGCCAATCCTGTGACTCTGAAATATGGGAGCAACTTTCCCACCAACATCAGCAAGCCACCGTCAGTCAAAATTCATATTAGTGGTCCGCAGGATTTAAAATTATGAGTTTGATGGTCCCTGAGGTCCAAAAAGTTTCCAACCCCTGATCTAGTCCAAACCCCACCTAAGGAGGAGACCCTACACCATCGCTTACAAATGACAGTCCAATCTCCCCTTCAAAGCCTCCAGTGATGAAGCTCCCATAACTTCCTGTTCCATTGGTTGATTGTTCTCATTGTCAGAAAATTTATCCTTATTTCTAGGTTGAATCTCTCCTTGGTCAGGTTACAGACAGGGAGGGAATTGCACTCTTTTAAACAAACAAATCAAGAAAAGAAGTGCCCTTCTGATATCTTCTGAAAACAGTTTTTCACATGCAATATTCTCAAACCCTGGCTTGTTTAACAGCAGTATATTGGACAAAAATGACAGTAGTCTAGTTTGGCTCAGCACACAAGTCATGCATCAGAGTTTACAAATTGTAATACCTGAGGTGCACAAACTCTAAAGCTGAAACAAGCAAATCCCAGCAGAGTATAGCAGGCTGTGAGAAGTAAGTCCACTGAATCCCAGTTCTTGCCAAATTGCATTGGAAGTGAGTTTTCCTTTAATCTCAAAATTAAGAAAGCACATATTCAGTGGTACTGCCAAAGTTGAGAAGGGCCTTATCAAGATGCCATCTGTATTCTAATTTATTTCTGGAGACAGCAGAATCGAAGAGAAAGAACTGAGAAAAATAATAAACTACAAAAAGGGTTGCATATAGAAATAGAACTGTGACCCAAGAAAGCAAAGCTATTGTGTTCCCCCCAAAATAAGACCCGGTTTTATTTTCTGTTGAGTCCCAAAATAAGCAGAAGGGCTTATTTTCAGAGAAACACGATTTCAGGGTGAACAGCCTGGCTGGGTGCCCTGCCCCCTGGCACGCACGCAAGAGCAAGTATGTGGGGATCGATGGCATCCAGCAGCAGCTCTGGGACTGCGTAGAACGGAAAGCACAAAGTGGAAGGCAGGCGATTCCGACGTGTCTCACGAGCTGCAGGCAAGCCGAGAAACGTGAAGATGAGCCTCCTGTGGCCACCCTCCACTGCAGCCCACCACCGCTCAGCTTTCCCGCAGCCTGTGTGGCCTGTCTGGATTGCCTGCCTCCTCCCTGTGCCTCTGCTTCTGCCTACTATTTGCATAGGTACTCAATTTATCTGTGCTGTGCGGGTTGCAGCTGCTGCCAGACACCGTCGGCCCACTCATGCTCACCTCCTATGCTGGCCACATCCACCCCCTCTTTACTGGGGCTTATTTTGGGGGGTAAGGCTTATATTAGGTGCAGGCATGAAAATCGGGCTAGGAATTATTTTCGGGGTAGGTCCTATTTTCGGGGAAACACAGTAGTATCAATAGTGATAAGTGCCTTGGAGGCAATCCCCAAATATTTGGAGTGCCACTTCAACGCCATCGGTATTGACAAATTCACTATCAGTCAATTGCAAAAGGAACAGCTTATCTCCAGCTTATCTCCTTACACCATCAAATAGCAACATCTACCTACCTCAGGTCCTTGAAAAGGACTCAATAGGTAGACAAAAATGACAAATCCAATCTGAATATCTGGCTGTGTAACAAACCATAATAATAATTTTTAAAAAATGCAGTCATGTTTGCAGAGCGAGTCACTTGGGTTTGTTCCTGGAAACCTCACCTGATTGGGGCAGGTGAAGCAGCTCTTTGGGAGTGCAACAGAAAACAGGTTCCCTAGGAAATAGTGGGTCTCATCATCTCCCCATTATCTCTCTTTCACTATTCCATTGCCTCTTGTGATCAGGAAGTGGTGCAGTGCTGGTAGCTGGTAGTTCCAACAGAGCTTGCCATTATGAGAACAATTAAGGAAATAAAAACAAGAAATGTTAAAGATGAAAGGGTTTTAACTCCATGTGTAATTTCATAGTGTGCCAATTGGCCATCAGAACCCATGGCCATAACCCAGCTATTATAATGCATAATGAGCGATAATTACTCTTTTATAAGTTCAGTTCAATACGACTTTGACTCACATAATTTCTCACCCAGAATTTTGGAATTAGAGATGGACAGGAGAGACAAATACCCTCCTCCTCTTCCTCTTCTTTCCTCTTCCTCTTTTCCTTCTCCTTCTCCTCTCCTTCCCCCTTCCTTCTTTTTTGCACCACACATATGTAGATCTTTGGAATAGTGATTCAACACCCATTTCTGCCTGAACCATGGAGAACATGCTCCAGACGTGCCTTGTGTTTATTTTTATAACAGGGTAGGTCTCTGCAGCGGCTCTTTTGAGACTTTCACCATGGAAACCATTAAGCTTGGCAATTTATTTTTGTAACTGTTGAAGATCCACGTTGACCAATCTCTGAATCTTTATGGATTACACAACCTGGAAATTGAGCAGCAGGGAATAGAGTCCTTTCCCAAGTGTGGTTGACCAAACCCATTCTTGCCAGCAAAGTTTTCTGCATCCTAGCATTATATATTCCCATATATCACTGCCAACCTCTCCCCAAATATGTCACAGTCACTCACCTTTTATATTTATTCAGAAGCAGGAAGCATTTTAAAATAAAAGAGAGAGATGCTTAAAGGTACAAATGTAGCATTGAACACAGAAGGCAGTTTTCCGAGAATTTTTAAAACCAATGCATGGCTCCTATAAATGAGGTGTATATTGTACAGAGTAGGAAATCTCTCAGAAGCCGCAGAGGTGGAAAGAACAATGCAGATTAGAGCTAACTTCAAAACAGAAAACAGGCACTTGATGAAATGCTTTTAAAAATACAATTATGAAATATTTTTAATGGGCTGAATTTGTTTAGTGCCCTGGCTGAGAAGAAATACTTGGGTTTTTTTTTTCCTTGCTCATATTCTCTATAAAACGAGGCAGCTATTCTTTCAGGAAAGGGTGTGTGTCCCCATCACTGCAGTGGTGGGATTCAATTTTTTTTACTACCAGTTTTGTGGGCGTGGCTTGGTGGGCATGGCTTAGTGGGTGTGGCAGGGGAAAGGATACTGTAAAATCCCCATTCCCTCCACATCCCACTAACCTGCTTTCCAGCTCCGTTCTCCTGTGCAGGGCAACAAAAGAAGACCCAGCTGATCAGCTGGGACTTGGAGGCAAAGAATAGATGGGGTTGGCGGGGTCAGTCAGAGGTGGTATTTGCCGATTCTTTGAACTACACAACTTTGCCGCTACCAGTTCTCCAGAACTGGTCAGAACCAGCTGAATACCACCTCTGCATCACTGTGATTCTTGTGGGTAAAGTTTTCACTTTGCTGATTCAAGATGTTTCTTTTTTCCCTTTAGGCATGGTTATGTTGGGCAAAGAAGCAGGAACTCAACTTTAATCGTGACCTGCCTTTCTCCATGAAAAGTAGATGAATCAAAGAGCATTTTCAAATTCCAAGATTTGGACCCTCAGCCCCAAACCCTTGGCCACTTACAGTCCCCATCCAGATCAGGGTTGACATCCAGGTAACTATACATTGATGCTAATAAACTACTCTTCATCCATGACCTAAACCTTCATAATATGTGTTAAACATAGGAGAGGAATGTGTGACATGAAGGTTGAAGGTTGCTGATGGCAGAACAAATCTGGCCAATGGCTCTTCTGGCCTTAATTCATCTCAGCCAAGACATCTTACCTTCTGTCATGCCCCTGGTGGAGACTGACTCTGAGGGAGAGGAGGAACAGCCAACAGGGAGTGGAAGGGTGGCTCTAGAGGTTGTGGAGGGGGCTGGGGAAGGGCAGAGGCTGGCTGAGCAGTCAGAGGAAGAACCAGGCCTATTGCCTCTCCATCCTAGGGCACGCAGGGAGGAGAGTATAATGGAGAGCCATGGTCTATTTGGGAGGAGAGGGCCTTGATCATCTTCATGGGCTGCAGCTGTGATAACTGAATAAGAGGACAGACTTGTGTACGGGCAAATATTGGAAACAAAGTGTGAAAATATCTCTAGTTTATGGTTCCTTTCTGATTTTGGCATCCTTCCCAGTGTGTGTTCTGTTATCTGTGGACGTCCTCCAGCCCTTATCTTGCCTGGTTTGTGTTGCTTTTTTCCCTCCTTCTTGTAACTGTTTGTGTGGGAGTTTTTTGTCTTCCATCAAGAATATTTGGAGCTTGGAAGCAAAGTGAAGGAATAAAAGGGGCTTCACCTGTTTTCTGTGACTGTGTTTGTTTTGTATCCCACCCTGGGTTATCACACTTTCTAAGGCAGCGGCCACCAATTTTTTGGGCACCAGGGACCGGTTCCATGGAGAGAGGTTTTTCTGCAGATTGGAGGAGCTTAATTTCATGCGATGCCTGCATCCTGAAGATGGGACTTCACTTGTTTGTGCAGCCTGGTTTCTGGCATGCCACAGATGCGGGGTTGGGGACTCCTGTTCTAAGCCTTTTCCTCCAATCAGCTTCTTGAAGTGATCTCCAAAATGTCGCCATTTGAATGTGACCGTCTCCCAGAGGAGGCATGTCAAATCACAATCCTGCCTGGTATCTGCAAGGAAGATGAAGATGGTGTCCACAGTCCATCATAAACAGACACTCAAAACCCTGCATCATAAGCTCCAGTCCCACTCAAGCCAGCCTGACTTCTTTTGACCTCTCTTGGAGATGCCTCTGCAAACCTGCCACATGAATTCCATCTTCGGTTGGCTTCCTTTTGCCCTTTGATTGAGCTGCTGCTCTTGGAAGGTACTAAGCCGATCATCGTATATTCCTGCTTCCTGTCCCTATGTTCTGTCTATCTGTCTGTTTGTCTGGTTTCTGCTGTTCCAAAACAACAACAGCCTGAGAAGCCAGCCCAGCAGCCCTGATGGAGTGAATTGACTGCACCGACTCGGTAATCATACACAGTGGTACAGATGAATCTGTAAAAGCTGCTTCCATGTCTGCCATCATGGAATGAATGGGCTCCTTGTGGCTTCCCCTGAGCTCAGCCAAACAACAAAGCCTTTGCCAGGGTAGATTAATAAGCAAACCGTCGAGCCTTCAAAAAAGGAAAGGAAAGGAAATGTGGGAAGGAGGCGGGTCGTCGCTCTCTTTTTAATTTCTCTGCAGCAATTTTAGAGGCCCCAGGCTACCTAACTGAGCAGGGGGCTTAGTTGCAGAGTGGGATTCTGGAGACATGGCTGTCATTCTGGAGCAAAGAGGCTTTCAAGCCCACAAACCAGCACTTCCTGCTCTCCAGAGGCCCCCTCATAATAAATGTTTTAACTACAAGTTATCCATGGGGTTCTTTTCCTTTTGCAAAAGGGTTTCTGGGTGGAGAGTTATTCTGTATTTTCTTATTCAGCTTGGTTTTTCTTGTCAGCAACAAGTGATAGGAACAGGAGTGGGATTCAAATTTGTAACAACTGGTTCTGTGGGCATGGCTTAGTTGGTGGGTGTGGCTTGGTGGTCATGTTATTGGCTAGGCGTGGCCAACTCAATATCATTCACATTGAGGCACACATCTCCTTGCCTGGCCTCTCATGACTGTGGGGATGCTGCAACAGTCGTAAGTGTGAAAAATGGTCATAAGTCACTTTTTTCAGTGCCATTGTAACTTTGAATTGTCATTCCACACAAGCAAAGTACCAGCAAAGGAGGGGAAAAAAACTCCAGAGATGTTCCTGAGACAGGAAGTCTAGTCCTGCTAAGAATGTAATAAGGGTTAACGGAGAGGCAGTTTCTGTAAGCAACACCAGAATGTTTCCTTCCTGCCTTCCTTACAGGATTAGGCCAGTAATTTCTTCTAACAACCGGTTCTCCGAACTGCTTGGAATGTTAACAACCAGTTCTAGCGAATAGGTGCGAACTGGTAGAATCCCACCCCTGGATAGGAATGATGATAGGAAATCACGGGAGGTTTCCACGTGTCGAGAAATATACCGCCCTGACATTCAATGACTGAGGCTGAGCATTTGCCCAATAAAAGCCTTGATTGGGATACCTCGGAAGGAGATGCTTCAGAGAAGATTAAGAACCTTTTGGATTCCGGGAAGATGAACTCCACAACTACCACTTCCTCACAAGAGGAAACAGCAGACCTCTTGGGTGAGTTTGAATTTCTCCTTCCAGCTGAAGCTTAATCCTTAAAAATGTTAATGTGTTTGCAACCAATTTGGGGAGTTGACTCCCCCCCTAATTTAATCAATTACCTTTTTAATTGGGGGAAAACAGAGGAGGAGGCAATGTCCATTTGCTATTTGATGGGTTAGGATAAAAGCTCAGATCCAAATGCTATTAAAAATCCAATCAAAGCTGCAGAGAAATGTTCCGGCTGGGATTATACTATATTCTTAAACCTGGATCTAGTTCCAAATGCTGTGGCTATCCAGGAATTTTACCCGGTGAGGAAGTCTATATGTACCTTCCCCAACTGTCCAAATTAAGAATCTTTAGGGGAAATCAAGAAGGCATACATCTGTATCCTAGGAGAGACCACACAATGTGATAATTATCTACCTCTTTTCTGCAATTCCAGCACACACAAACAATTTGCTACTGTAGCTCAAAAGCCTTTGTTTACATTGGCACAGTTTACAAAAAATTATTGTGAGTTAGAGAAGGGATCGCCAACCTTTTGGACCTCGGGAACCACCAAACTCATAATTTTAAATCCCACAGACCACTAATATGAATTTTGACTGACGGTAGCTGCAGGAAAAAAGTCTGCAGGAAAATTCCCCAGCCCGTCTTCCTATCGATCAATCATTCTTTATTTGGGATTGCAGGATACCGTCTCCAGCTCCGTTCTCAGGGGGAGAGAGAGAGAAAGAGACTTTTGGTTTCATGCAAGGAAAGCAGCAGAAGCAGCAGCAGTTTTTTTTTCTCTCCCCCAAACTTCGTCAGAAATGAGTCTTTGTGACTGGTTGTGCTGGTGCAGCCTCTTGGAGCAGGAGGCCTTGCAGAGTCCCAAAGACTCATTTCTGGCAGAGTTTGGGGGAGAGAAAAAAAGTCTTTTGCTTCTTTCCTTGCGTGCAGCCAAAAGCAGAAGAAGAAAGAAGTGGAAAGAAGCAGCCCAGTGGCCAAGTGAGGCGCATGGGGCAAGTTCCCCCCCTCCACCCTTTCCCCCTCCCCTCACTACCTCATGTTGTTTGCAATGCAAGCGATGCAAGCCTTGTGTTCCTGCGGGCCATGTGGGCAGTGCAGCCTTGTGTTCCCACACAGCCTGGATTAATTGCTATGGGGATGACATTTCTCTGCGGACCACCAAAATGTTCTCACAGACCACCAGTGGTCTCCGGCCCACTAGTTGGTGACCACTGGGTTAGAGGGTGCTTTTACTACAATACCAAGGCTACCCTGCTGGCTGCCTGAAATTTGGCAGTTCAAATCCACCAGGTTCAAGGTTGACTCAGCCTTCCATCCTTCTGATATGGGTAAAATGAGGACCCGGATTGTTGGGGGCAAGAGGCTGACCCTGTAAATTGCTTAGAGAGGGCTGTAAAACACTGTAAAGCAGTATATATGTCTATATGCTATTGCTAGTGCTACCCAGAAGAATGACTTAAACTCAGGCTTGGAGCCTTGAGATGCTTCAGCCAGTAACTGCTGGATGTGAAATAGTTGAACGAGTGGATCTATTCTGAAGTTGTGTCAAGAGTTATGACCTTTTCTGTTATTCTGATTCTCTATATTTTAAATTGTAGCATTGCTCTCATGCCAAGCCTTTAATCAGTTGGCTGAAATAAACCATTTTTTACTCAATCGCCAAACCAAGAACAATACTTACCAAACTTCTTATGTTTTGTGAATGTCTCTTTCCCTAACTTGTTTCTTCTGACTTCATCCAGGATGACACATTAAAGAGGGAAAAAAAAAACTTTTTCTGGATGTGGCTGGCTACTAATGTGGCCTTTCTGGATGAAACTCCCCGTGCCATCCGCCACCACGCTTACGGAGCAGCTGAAGTTTGAATGTCCCTATTCAGCAGGCAGCTGTGTATATTTTCTGATTTAATTCAAGAGAGAAGAGCAAAGGCTTTTCAACATTACTTAATGGCACTGGGAGGCATTTTTGATTTTAGACATAAATGAAAATGTGTTTCTTTGGGATATGTTCACCCGTGCAAAAACGCATTAATTTTTCAGGAACAACCTAGATTTAGAGTAGAGAAAAATATGCTTATTTTCTAAATGGGTTTTTGACATCTTCATTTGCTCTACCTAAAACCTACAGAGATAGGCAGCTAATCAAGAATGCTGAGACATTCCTTCAGAATCAAACTTTGTGAAGAGGATAACATGTTTTATGATAATATAACGTCCTTCCGAAAGATTTTGGCACCAGCATTGGTGAGGAGATCTGATCGAGTGTCAAAACCAGGTGGGAAGGCCTCAATTTTGAGCATTTAACTATCTCAGGTGTAGCTGAGATGCAACTCTTAGACAAATCCAAAGCTAGTATGTGCAGCAATGTATAAACTGATCTGCAGCCAAACTGATCATTTACTTAGGCATCAGGTAATTTTATCAGCTTCATGACATGATTTTTAAAAAAGGCCTTACTTAGCATCCCCATTTTGCATGGGTGGATCCCAAATAAGACAGAATTATATCATTTTTGTACAATATACACATTTCTACGTGCAATTTGTAAACGGAGAGAACTGAGATTACATTGAGGGTCCAGATTGTTGGGGGCAATATGCTGACTCTGTAAACTGCTTAATGAGGGCTGCAAAGCGCTACGAAGTAGTATGTTAAGTCTAAGTGCTACTGCTATTATCATCTCACAGATCACTGCCTCGATTTTCATGTCAGCTTAAGATGTATAAAATTAAAATGGTCAGTAAAATTCATATGTTCCAACTTTGGTGCATAGAAAAGAAAGTTGCTGTCTTAAGGTGAGACCCTACCTATCCTTTCTCGTTTTGAAAGTGGCAGGAGAGAGTTAAGAAACATCTGAAGATATTCACTGCACTAATTAAAGTTTAAATCAAATCCATCCATTTCATTTTATTTTTATCCTGATGCTATGACCCCTGCTGACATTTTTGTCTTGCTTCACCTGTTTTTTTTGGACCCTAATAGCACTCAAAGGACCAGTGCATATTTCATTATATATATATATATATATATATATATATATATATATATATATATACACACATATGTTTTCGGAGGTTTTCGTGGGTATTTGTATGTGGATCTTTGGTTCTTTGGGTTTTCTCCCGCGTAGAATTGGAAATATCTAGGCGACGTTTCGATGAAGTCTCATTCATCATCTTCAGGCTTGCGTCTTCGGCCTTGTGCTTCTCAGAGTGAATTCACTCTGAGAAGCACAAGGCCGAAGACGCAAGCCTGAAGATGATGAATGAGACTTCATCGAAACGTCGCCTAGATATTTCCAATTCTACGCGGGAGAAAACCCAAAGAACCAAAGATCCATATATATATATATATATGCCTGAGAAGCACAAGGCCGAAGACGCAAGCCTTTACTCTGAGAAGCACAAGGCCGAAGACGCAAGCCTGAAGATGATGAATGAGACTTCATCGAAACGTCGTCTAGATATTTCCAATTCTACGCGGGAGAAAACCCGAAGAACCAAAGATCCATATATATATACGGATACTTCTGCTGATCACCAGCTGCCTGCAATTGGGCAGTTCTAATCTCACCAGGCTCAAGGTTGACACACCCTTCCACCCTTCCAAGGTGGGTAAAATGAGGACCCAGATTGTTGCGGGCAATAGGCTGACTCTGTGAACCGCTTAGAGAAGGCTGTAAAGCACCACAAAGTGGTAGATAAGTCTAAGTGCTATTGCTCTTATTTTATAAATAGAAGACTACATGTTGGTTTGACATGAAGAATCCACCTGTTTCTGCGAAATTTTCTTTGACAGCATGAAATGTTAGGAGTAGCAAAGTAAAGCAGGAAGAGGATCCTAAAACTCAAAAATACACCTGCACAGAAGAAGCACATTTGAATCCTGAGGTGTAATTGCAACAGAAAAGGAAGGAAATGTGTGAAAATGAAAGTGTTTTTATGGTTGATTAGAGAAATAAGTACATATTATGTGGAAACATTTCTCCAGGACAATATTCTTTGGTTATAATGGAAGGTTAGATTATTTACCCACCTGGAATCCAGCAACTGGGAAGACACCGGAGGATATTATAGTTATTTAAAAATGCAAATAACCAGGTTTGAGTTTGGAGATATCAAGGCTCATTAATAAGGGATTGGATAATCCAAGAACATTTGAGTATGAGAAAACCTGCAGAGGAAACGGATGAATTTAGAGCTTGGAGATTTACAGGGTGAGAGAATTCTACAAAATAGGACCCAAACTTATGAAATACAGCTCTGAAGGAGGAGAGGGGAAAAGGAGCCTGGTGAACACAGTTAAGGGATGCAAATATTGTGGAGAAAACACACAAGACAAACACCATCCATCAGCAGGGAAACACAGATATACTAGAATGAACACATACTTTACAACTGCAAAGTAGCTCTGAATGAGAAGATGGGAAGACCTGGGATTTACCCATCAGTAACCCATCAGTATATGTGATCAGTGCAGTAGCTGAAAACTTATATACCACCCTCTTTCCCTGACAGGACTCAGGGCGGTGTGCAGCCGATTAAAAATTGCCAGCAAATCATGTCAACCTCACCATAGATCCAACTGGGCACAACAACAATTGGGTGGTGCTATCAGCTCATTCTGAACAGATTCAGAAAATCGTGTGGGACTTCCTGCACCCTATGAAACACCAAATAATTTGCTGCCATTAAGTATCACCAGCAGAAAGTGGAAGGGGGACCTCATAGAACCAAGCTGACCAGATCATGGCAGGATCAGATGCCTTGATTTGTGGAATTCAGGAATCTCTTTCCAAAGTCTGCATCTATATGTACTCAATCTCTGCCCTGGGGAGTGTTCAGCCTCCACCTTCTCATGTGGCATCCAACAGAGTCAGCCAAACTGGGTCATAAATATCCTAGGAGAAACACCAAATAAATAGGCCATAGTCTTCCAATTTTCACTTTTTTTGCTGTGGATAATAGGGCAGGGTTTGAACTCTGCTCTCAGAGGCTCTTAGCACTGTAAAGTTTAATGGTGAATGCTGTATGGAGGCTAGATTGTGGTTTAAAAATTAGATGTAAATAGAAAAGTAGAAGCTTGCCCCAAAGGTAATTGACTCAGTAAATCATTGTAGCTCAATGATTAAAAAGCATTAGCCAAGAACATCAGAAAGGCAAGAGAAAGGAGTCATAGAGGCTGCAAGGATGCATCAGAAAGGATGAAGAATTGGTTTTAATTAGCTATGCAAATTACACATCCAGAAATTCAGACGATTGAAAGTTAAAAGTGAGAATCAAGGTGTCATTCTGTAATTATGGAATAATTATGTCAGGTGACTTTTCATGTTGCAGTAGAGGTAATAATAATGACCAAAGAATACCTGATTAAGAAATAACATTTAGAGGCAAGAAAGATCCAGGAAGCATTGGAAATCACGAAGCAGTAAATAACAGCCATGACCAAGAAAATCAGCAGATACAAATTTCAAATTGCACACCATAGGCACAGTGTCCAATTTCTGTTGAATCAGGAACTTTTCTACCAGTTCATCAGTGGAGAGACCACAATGAACTAGCCAATATAATAGTAATGTTTTATGAACTCATGTTTAGGATTCAGTGGGTTGTGTGAACAAATGTGAAGCTTAACATAGCATGTGTCTCATAAAAAGTCTTCTTTGTATCTAAGGATAGACATTCGATTGACAGCTTTCATTTGTGAAGAAACTGATTCAAAGAATTTTCAGGGTTTCAGGTTTGACTCAAACCCCAGAGAACAGCTGCCTTCTGATGTCCATTTCATTTGGATCTTAGTCAGCCCTTCCATGGCAATTGAGCAAGGCAGATGTCAGTTTCTTCACAAATATAAGCAGGACAAAATATTAAATGAATAAGGTCTACAAACCATCAAGCCAAGCCTTTCTCTATAGAGTTATGATGTCTCCCAAGAATTTTCAATGTATACGTTTTTGACTGTCTACCTAATGCTACTGAAAAGGAATTGAGAAACCCTCACCACAGGGCTTAGTTTGATGAGCTATAAGTCGGGGTTCTTATATTAAGGAAAATATTGGAGCTGTCAAAAGGAATTAATGCTGTGTCTGCAGGATCCTGTAAAGAAAAAACATACCCTGTCAAACTTAACAGGCCTAAAGAGAAAGAGGCCATCTATTTTCACATAAGCTAGTATGAATATGATGTGTGAAGTGTTTGACGCAGCCACAATACTAGACATACTTGCTGTTTTTGATATGGCAAGAAAATATTGCTTCCCCTTTGGAATTCAGTGTGTAAGGAGCTTGGTCTCTTTTCAGCAGTTTTAATCAGTTATATTGCACAAAGATTAATTTGAGGGTTTCTATGGCTTCTCCTCTCTGAACGAGAGGCCTCCTGAGGAGATGGCAACATCATGGCGGACACCATCCAATTTCTTTGATCCTTCTCTGAGTGTGGCAGGATCAGGGAAGCAATTGCTTAGCAACAAGGCGGAGACAAGCAGATGGTGGGAGATGCAGGGAGTGTGAGACAGAAAGAGAGAGACATACAACACAGGTTGTGGCTACTCTGCCTCCCCCTCCTCCCTTTTCCCACATTTATCTGAAAAAGAAAATGTTGCTTCTGACTGGGCCAGAACTTCAGCTGGCAACTTTGATTGTTCTCTTTGATTATTTTTTTCCCCAGTATATAGATTTTTCAAAAAAGTAATTAGGCAAAGGGAAACTGGAGACCAATGTTACAGAATCTTTCCCTGAAGCTCAGTTCAAGTGATATCCATCCGATCCATCTGGTAGGAAATGATCCTGGCCCCAAACACACTGTTCCCGCTGCTGTTTCTCAGCCTGTCTCTACAACAGTGATGGTTTGCTACCGGTTTGGACCGGTTCAACTGAACCGGTAAAAAAAAAAAAATGCCTTGATCAGCTGAGAGCATAAAAGACCGAAAAGCACATGGGGGGTTGGGACGGTCACTCCTAGCTTTTTATTTCTTCGTCCTCTCAGCTGATTGGCTTGTTCTTCATTCTCTCAGTTGATTGGCTTGTTAGGGGTGCGCATGCTTGTGCACGCACTGTCAAATAAAAATAAAAAAAATTCTTTGGTCTTTTTAGTTGCCAGCAGAAAAGGAAGGGGGAAAGTAATGCATTCCTTAAATGCTTCAGATAATTGCTAGGCAACCGAAGCTGTTGGCGCGCAAGAATATTACTGAGAGAGCATGATTGGTGACTCTTGGCTATGGATGTGTCTCATTGGAGGGGGTGGGGAGAAGACCAGGGTCAAGGAGGAAATGAATGATGTATCTTAGTGTCGGCTGCACCCAGGTAATGCTGACATGGTCACTCCTAATAAATCAATTTTATTTTACTCTGAGAGATGTGGCTAGAGACTTATGATTTGAATGGGGGTGGATTTGTTGGAGCCCTGACACACGCAATCACCCATTGAACCAGTAGCAACTAAGGAAGGATCCCACTACTGCTCTATAACCCCTATTCTGGCTGGCTGGAGGATTCCTGATGTTCTGCTCTCAGGGGTGCAGGTCGTTTTAACTGAATTGGTTGGTCAAACCCTCTGTTTTGCTGCCCTCCAGCTTACTAAAGGTCACTAGCCAGCAGAGAACTCACTCAAATCACAGACTGGGCCATTAGAGGGCTAGAAAATTTGGTCTGCAAAAAATTCAAAATGCCAGTCAGAGCCCATGAGGCTATTCATTCAGTTGGGCCTGATTTTTGGCAGTCTCCTGGATTTTAGATTAGGTATTTTGTCTTGGACGCTTACAGAATGAGATTTATACTCTCTCAAGAAACAAAAGGTGCATTCATTCACATTTTTTTTTGAGCCACAGTTGTCTGGATTTACACAACATGCTGAGCTATAAACTACAACTAACAAGTGTGCAATGACTACATTTGCTCAGTGTGCTAGACGGAACACATTTTATGATGGCTTCGAGGGATGCACTGATCGCTGTGTGCTTAATGTAAATTCAGTTGTATTCCCGGGACTGAATTCTTATTCTAAAAGAAACCACAGTAGCCTTTTGCAAATTGTCAAAAACCATGAAGATTGCTGTAGACATGTAGCATTTTTGAAAAGGAAAATACATGCAGGGGGGAAAAAAAACAACCACCAGCTTTTGAGCCTTTAAAAAGGACTGCAAAAATTCTTCCAAACCAAACCTATGTATCAGAGAATCTCCTCAGTGCCTGGATTTTTGCAAAAAACTCATGACACTTCTCAAGAACAATGTCAAAATGTATCTTGTGTCATTGTGACAGACCTTTTGCAGATAGCTGCCAGGACCCAGGCAATGCCAAAATCTCAGCTTGACCACAAGATCCAGTTGTCCATTGTCGGATTTTAAGGACAGCCTGCCATCTAGTGGGAGATTGAAGTATCAGAATACGTGCCAGTGGCTAAGATTCGCTTATTGGTTGTGGTTTTTTAATAAATATTTTTATTGTATTTTTTTTCTTTTTACAAAACTCAATCATCTTTGACAGTACATACGGTTCTCCTTAATAATAAATAGTAGTAAGTACAATTAATAATATACGAATAAGCAAATAAACAAAATGCTATAAATATTCTACTATATATGGTATTACTATATGTTAATGCTAATATGATTTAATGTATATATAAATATGTATACAATTCTAATTATTCTATATATAAATATATACCCATAAATATATAAATAGATACAGTGTAAATATAAGTATAAATACAGCATATCAAACCTCATTTCAAAAAGTATAAGTACAAATTTGTTAAATAATTCCTGCTATTGTTTATATTTCTCACTTGTTGGTTTTGCACTCTCCAGATTCTTGTCACAAATGTTTACAAGGAACCAAAACAAGGTGGAGAAGAATTACTGTATTTTGGGCACTTTACCTATTTTGAAGCTTTCTTTGCAAAGCAAAAGGATTGATTCTCCTCTCTTCGTTTATAGTGGTAATTTTAGACACTATATTTTAGATCTCTTGCAAGACCAGATGTTCCTGTCTTTTGAAAGTATTTTGGGCCATTCTCCACTTATGTTAGCAGAAGCAAGTTTTGCAAAGGAAATCTGCTTGACCAAACAAGCCTTAAAAACAAAAGCCTTAAGAGATACCTGCCAACCTTCCAAGATACACAGAGAGATTTTGGAGGCACGTTTTTCTGCCCGAAAAGACGTGTCTCGAAAGACAATGGGAGTTCTGTCAAAACTTCTTCTCAGACACTATGACCACGTCTTCATTTACAGTGTGCTTCCAAACAGCCCCATTTTCTGAATGGTATTTGCATTGCATCACAACTCAAACAACTATCGCTCAAATTATTCACTGTCATGTGAAGAAAGAACTCCTTGGGAGTTATAATGTATAACTTGGGACCAAGTTATACATTTGGCCTTCAGTTATAAGGAAAAAGTCTTATGATCACATCTCATCTCAAATCTTACAGACTGTGAGGATCTTTCAACTTCTGATAATACTAAATCGATGAAATATAGTATGGGAAAAATTAAGATGTTGCTATCGAAAGTTATTGGGTTTTGCTCCTATTTATACACAATGTTGTCCAAGAAAACCAGAGAGTGAAGGGCTCCCACCATTTAAGTTAATTTACTTGCACTTTTGTTGTTCCACCAAAATCAGGAAGACTATCAACCAAGCTTGAACTGACTGCTGAATTCTAATCATTGCTTTTATTTAAAACATGCTGGTGGCGTTACAATATGACGGTAACCAACAGTAAAGCTCTTCATAAAAACTGATGGCTAGAACTATTTGCCATTTGTATTTATAGCCAATGACTCAAGTTCAAAGCCACAGAATATTCTCTAGCATGGTGCAAAATTGCCCTGGAGGACATTTTTCCACAAAAATATTGTATACTTTTTTCTTTCTTTCCACATTAAATAAACCAAGACATTGGCAAATCTTGCTAGCCTATAGCAAGGGCTAGCACATATTGTTGGCTAGCTTAAAAGGAGAACCGCCTTTCTTTTTATGGGGTCCTTGGTGCCCTCTTATCTTGGTTCTTCAAACATTCTTGCAGATATTTCATTCCACTGCAACTGATGTTGTAACTTAGTTGGGTCATGAAATGTCTGTAAGAAAGCAATGACCCCATAGTCATCTTCCTCCTCCTCCTCCTCTCCACAAACCCCCACTAGCATTGATGATGTAACATAATTAGGTCATGAAATGTCTGTAAGAAAACAATCCAGCTCAGAGAGCACCAAGGACCCCACAGTTCAACCCTGAGCTGCAAATATTCTCTTCTATGGGTTGTGTGATGACCCAAAGGGGCGTGGCACAAAAGCAACAAAATCACAAAAGTAGGTAAAGTCTCTTTAATTCCTCCAACTTGGCCCCCAATGTCCAGTTATCATCGGCTGGAGAAAAAACTCTCCCAAGAACAGTTTTTAAAGGGAAGAAATTCTGTCCGAACCCAAAGTACATATAGGTTATAAATAAAAACCAACACAAACCACACTGCAGCAATTAACGAGACAGGGCAGGATAAGGAATTGAAGTCTTCAAAAGATAACAAAACACAAACAGTTGGGAGGACGCCAGAACCCAGATAAGACTTGACAAACCAAAATAATTCACGTTTTGCTTCCAGCAAGGAGCTGTGCGCAAACATCCTCTTATCCTGTCTTCCCAGCTGCAGCTAATGAAGGGAATCAGGACCTTTTTCTCCCCCATAACCCATGTTGTTCCCTTATCCATTCTTCCCTGCGTGCCCTAGAATGCAGAGGGGGTGGCCCTGAGTCTTCCTCTGAATGCCCAGCCAGACTGTGCCCTTCCCAAGTTCCCTCCACAGCCACTGGAGTCTCACTCTCACTCCCTGTCAGCTGTTCGACCTCTCCCTCAGAATCAAATTCCAACAGGGGCATGACAAGTTGCTTTCTTTTTGCTACAAACCTCTCAGCAACCTCCTCCTGGCTCGTTCTGCCATTTTTCTCAGTTGAATGAAAGAGCTGAGAAAAAAAGTTCCACATTTTGGCAAGGATCAGCACCACTGTATATTTTGAAAAAGAGGGAAGGAACAGCTGACGTCAAAAAAGGAGACTTTCTGAGTCCATCACAGCACAGAAGAACATTCAAAATATTATGCAAAAATAATGTTTGATTAAATCCAACTTTCCCATTAAAAGCACTTTTCCTCTTAAGTTGATCTTGAGTCATGTTTCCTCATTTCCTCACTGGCATCTGTCAAATAATTCAAACTCAATTTTCTCTCTCTTTTTTTTTTTAGCAAACAGTCCTAGCTACATTTTTGGTTGAATAAAAACAAAAGGCAGAAGGGTGTCCATTATGCTAAATATAACTCGGATGGTTCACTGCTGACTCTTTAATCTCCGGTTGATATTGTCTGCTGAAAACTGCAAAACAAAACAGCCAAGAAGTGGAGGGATAGGGAAGAGCAAAAAGGCCAAGGGAGAGGCCATGGATTTTGCCTGAGGGCTCAGGGGTTCCTTGCTCATCATTTGATCATGGCAGGTTTGCAGATTGTGATGAGTTTTAGAATGGATATCTTAAACCAGAAAGTGCTGGGAGAGAATCCCTTTCATGCCACCACAAACTCAGCCTAAAAGCGGAGCTGTTCCATTTTATCATGCCATTGCTTTCATTTTCTAATTAGCTCGTTATGCGGCCTTCCCTAAGGTAGCGATTGCAATCTCAGCTCAAGCCATTAATTCTATACTTTCCAAAATTCAGATAAGGCTACTTTATTAATTGTGCCAGTGTTTTACTAAACAGAATGCAAAAGATGGGTTGGCAGCTGGTTAGCTGGTCAGTTTATTATTTATCAGGTTAACACTTCACCTTTCAAGTGGACTTGACATATTCACAGCAAGCAGTCTATCTGGCAGCAACGGAAATGGCTTGTCATTGCCTCTTTCTCGTCTTTCTCCTCCTCCTCCTCCTCCTCCCTCCCTCCCCCCTCCTTCCTTCTGCCTTCCTCTAGAGCAGGGGCGTCAAACTCAAGGCCTGTGGGCCAGATCCAGCCCCCAAGGTGCTCAGATCTGGCCCTCTGGCCTGCCCTGGAAACAGTGAAGGAGGACTGGCCCGCAGTGCTTCTGCCAGTGAAAATGGAGCTTGGGAGGGTCCTGCATGGCCTTCCCAGGCTCTGTTTTCACTGCAGAGGGTTGCAAGAGGAGGCTGCAGCTGGAAATGCAGCCTGTTTTCGCTGGCAGACCACCTGGGCCACCACAGGCACCCCCCCGACACGAGTGCTGTTGACCTAGCCATGCCCACCCTGGCCACACCCACCCAGGTCAAACATAACCCCGATGAGGCCTTCAATGAAATCAAGTTTGACACCCCTGCTCTAGAGCAGGGGTGGGATTCTACCAGTTTACACCTATTCGCTAGAACCGGTTGTTAACATTCTAAGCAGTTCGGGGAACTGGTTGTTAGAAGAAATTACTGGCCTAATCCTGTAAGGAAGGCAGGAAGGAAACATTCTGGTGTTGCTTACAGAAACTGCTTCTCTGTTAACCGTTATTACATTCTTGGCAGGACTAGACTTCCTGTCTCAGGAACGTCTCTGGAGTTTTTTTCCCCTCCTTTGCTGGTACTTTGCTTGTGTGGAGTGACCATTCAAAGTTACAATGGCACTGAAAAAAGTGACTTATGACCATTTTTCACACTTACAACTGTTGCAGCATCCCCACAGTCACAAGAGGCCAGGAGAGGAGATGCGTGCCTCGATGTGAGTGATATTGAGTTGGCCACGCCCAGCCAATAACATGACCACCAACCCACGTCCACCAACTAAGCCACGCCCACAGAACCAGTTGTTAAAAAATTTGAATCCCACTCTAGTGGTTGGCAATAAAGAGGTTGGGGTAAGAAGGATGAGCATAAATGTATTTATTTTTTTAATTTGCATTTTTTTTAATTTGCATAGTATTAAACATTTAACACTGTTTCTGCCAGAGTATATTCATGAACTGGAATAGAGCATGGTAACAAGGTCAGCCAATGAATAGGCAAAGCAATTAAGTCAGCCAATGGAAACTGAAACTAGAAGTAGCCTAGGCATGGCTCTGTATTAAGCTCTGCAACTCTGCAGCTATGTGAAGCTCCAAGTCAGTCTATTGAAAATGAAACGGATTCTCTCCTCTTGCTTGCCTGCTGAATAGAATAGAATAGAATAGAATAGAATAGAATACTTTATTGGCCAAGTGTGATTGGACACACAAGGAATTTGTCTTGGTGTAAATACTCTCAGTATACATAAAGAAGGAACATTCATTAAGAATCAAGAATCATAATGTACAACACTTAATGATAGTCATAGTCATAGGGTACAAAAGTAAAAATAGGGAACTAAAGTAAAAGAGAAACTAACTTGCTTGCTGAAGACTGGAGCTCTCCTCTGAACTTGAAACATGTTTCTGTTTGAGTTTGCTCCATGTTGGAGAAATCTACAACTGGTTTGTAAAATCTACTTATTATGTTTATAAAGATGTTAAATGAAGCACCAGCCATCTATGTTTATTCTTCTGATGCTGAATTAACCCTGCAAAACTCTGAACAGTTTCTATTCATCCTTTTAGGATCTGTAAGCCACCTAGAGTTGCCTTATTGGGAAGATGAGTGGTATTAAGTATTGTGGGCAGATTGAGGAGGCAGAGGCTAATCTTCGACTTCAAGCTCTTTATTCAGTAACAACAACAGGAACAATCCAGCAACTGCCTTTCTGACAGCTCGTCCTTTTACAGGGAGCTGTCAGACGGCTCAGCCAATCAGGTTAAACTATTTTTTCCCACTGTTATGGCGGACCTGAGTGAAGCCTTCGTTTCATGGCTTCATTCCTTTCAACAGGTGGCATATAAATATAAGAACTAAATAAGAAATAAACCCTTCAGCTCAAAATAGGTTGGTCACTATTTCTTCCACCAGCCTTATAGGTCATCTAGTCCAACTCCCTGCCAAAGCAGGAGATCCTACACCATTTCTGACAGATGGCAGTCCAGTCTCTTCTTGAAGCTCCCACAACTTCTGAAGGCAACTTCTGTTCCATGGGTTGATTGCTCCAGTCCTTGCTTCTATCCGAAAGCCTTCTGCTGATGGTTAACAGACCTTCCAACAGAGTGTAGACAGGGTACAGACCTTAGCTCCAGAAGCAAAAACTGGATGTGGAAATTCTTCCCACTTACACCGTTGCAGCAAGTATTAATTCATCCATTTACTAAACATTTAAATGGTGGTGGTGGGTGTTTTTTTTGCTTTGAGAAAGGAAAGAAGGAATCAGTTACAGAAAACGGAAGCTGCTGTTAGCAGATCCTGAGATTCAAAGGAGAGATGCAGTGTGTGTGTGTGCCTTTGTCTTTTGAAGGGAACCAGGCTCACTCCACAGCTGACATCCATGTTGTTGTAGGAGGCCTCCTGGATCTCTTCAGGCTTTCTTGTTATTTCTGGATGACGCTGAAGGTGGGGGCTCGGGGAGTGCAAGAATGTGGTGGTGAATTTCAAACAGGAAACAAATGATGTACTGAAAAGTCACATTTAATTGTATAAATATGAAATAACACGAGTGCAGCAAAGGAATGGCTCTTGCATCCAAGAGAAATACAAGAGCAGAATCGAGGCGATGGAAAGTCCCAAAATTTTAGAGCTTTGAGGAAGTGCTTGACAATGTAGTCTTGTGTCAACCTGATCAGATAGAAAAGAAAGACTCCTGGCCCACAATTAGCCAAAAGTATACTTTACCAAAGCCAAGGTCGGTTACAGAAGAGGCAAAGCTGGATCTGAGATTTTTGCACGTAAAAGATACAATTAACTTTCCCCCTGTTCCTGGCCAGCTCCTCTGCTCCCCTGGTTATCAGCAGAGGGGGGCTTCAAAAATTTTAGCAAAGGGTTCTCTCCTGATTGCTAGTTGGGCGTGGCCATGGTGGGTGTGGCCTTCTCGGCAAAGCTGGCTGAAAAACTCTGGGAGTTGAAGTCCACAAGTCTTAAAGTTGCCAAGTTTGGAGACCCCTGACCTAGATGACTATGGAAAATCTCCATAGACAAAGAACGCTGTTGTGCTTTTACTGGAGACAGTGAGTGTCCTGACTTCCCCTCCCCTTCAAATATTCTCGTTTGGTATATAAACAAATGTTGGCCTTTTTTTTTTTTTTTTGCTGGTCTTCCAAGATGTTGAAATATGAAAACCAAGGACTACTTTCTCCCAGAAAAGGCAGAAAGCAGAGCAAAATATAAATTATACTGGAAAGCATTCAGTGGGAAAGATACCCTGAGAGGAAGGAATTCTTCTGCATTATATTGCAACGTATCATTACTGTGTTTTTATCATTTTCCATTTGGCAAAGCCTGACTCTGTTTCCTGTCCATTCCTCCTAAAGTTAAAAAATAAAAAATAGACCAGATGTGGCTCCGTTTCAAATTGCTTTAAATCCTGCCAGTGGCAATAATAAATAACTGAAACGTTTCACAATTGGTTGGCGTACTTAAAATGTTAAAAGTAAAAAAATAAAATGTACACAGTCCCAAACTTTCAAGGATGATGCCAGGAAAATTGCATTTTTTTGGTTTGTCCTTGTAGTAAAATGCATAGAATTATGGCAAGAGTAGACAAGAATGAGAATTGCTAAGGATTTCAGATGCGTTTTCTTTAAAGGCATGGAGATAGGTATCGAGATAAAACTATTATTGCTGTTATTTTTATCAACGGTAGATAATGTTGTAAAATAATTCTCCCAAATCCTCATACCTCAAAATTAAAATCTATCTCCTTTGCTTAATTTTGTTTAGCTGCCAGTTTGAAAATGTTCACAATCTGATGTATATTTCTTCTTAACAAAGTCCAGCTGTGTGCAATCGGGCATGTTATTAGCTAGCCTAGAAGATGGCAGCTTCAGTTATCCATAAATATTCCTACCCAGCAGTTTCAGGGTCCAGATGGGAGAATAATGGTTAAACTGGTTTGGCATGATCTAAAGATCAGGCCGATGAGTTGGTAACAGCTGAAGTTTTCTACAAACAAGAGCTCTTCTTAGCATTGACTTCCACTCTCAACGCCCTCTGCCACCAGATACTTTCCCCCTTGAAATTTCATTCCCAAGACTTAAGATTTAATTTCACAATTTCATTTTTGGAGGTTTTGCATCCTGCTCAATTCCTAAGCTTCAAAGTGGTTCACAATAACAGAAAACTAAAACACAAACAAGTCTTCCCAGAATGGACTAAGTAGTGGAAGTTCATTCAGCATCCGAAGACTGCAGAATGAAATTCTAAAAGGCAGGGACTTTCCAAATTTATAAATTAAAATGCCTTCTTGGCTCTTCATTCTAAATTGTATTCATCTTACCTCTGTGTAGGAATTTCAAAAGTTGGCATTAACATAGGCTGTGATGCTTACCATATGTATTTTTGCTCTACTCCCACGAAGTACTCTTAATACTTGAAAATATTTGTTGGGTATTAAGTAATACTTCACAATTAAAAGTCTGATGCCTCTCATTTCTGTTTAGCAAATTTATGATTTTGTTGACTTTTGAAAAAACAAAACAGGCTCGAATTCAGGTACTGTTTTTACCGTGTCTTTTCATGGGGATATAACCAGCTCTTTTCCAACTGTACTGGCCAAAAAAAGAGTAAGAATGCTAACTTCTTGTAATTTGGAATCATATTTCCAAAGTATTCTTTGGATATTGCTCAACATTTTTATTGAGGCAACTTAAAATTGTTTTTTGCTTTTTTACATCACGGTATCTTTCTGCAGGACCAGCGTTGCTTAAGGAGTTTGGAAGATTTTTCTTCCTCCGATCCTGGAAATACTGAAAAATGATAGAAAGCAGACCAACACTTTAGAAAGTGGTTATAAGATTACAATTTACTTCCAATTGACATGTGAAGACATTCATCTGGACAGAAGGAAAATCTGGCTTTTGCACAGTGATATATTCAAGGAATTAAGACTCAACGGGATTGTGTTTGTGTCTCTGTCTGATTCCAAACTCAATTGCTGGCAATCTGTGGCTGGAATTCCATCCAAGATTTGGAACCCACACAGAGATTGGAGCAGAGCAGAGTATTAAGGGAGGCCACAAAATAAATGTCAGATATGCACAGCAATGAAAAATCCCACCAGAGCATGTGCTCAAGCACCAGCAGAACAAATGTGGGCATGTTTCCTTCCAAAATAGGTGAGCCCCTACCTCCTATCAAGACGATAAATAATAATTTCCCCTCCCCATAATCATTAATGCCAACCACCTCTGGCCTTCATGCCAGACTTAATAAATAGCATTTTGGAATGCGTGCACTGAATTTAGGGAACTTCAGAGCAGTAATTGGTCCTCCCAGTTGGGCTAACATTCATCAATTGAGTGGGGCTTTGGCCAAATGGCTGAAAATAGGGAACAAGAGAGCCAAGGCATTTGGGTCAGCCTTGAGTTTGGGGTGATGGACTAGGGCCAGGCCTGAAGGGGAAAAATGAACTTATACCTAGAAAAGGAAATTGATCCAAGATAACCATGCTGGCCAGGTTAAAGGCCAGCTACAATCTCCTCTATGCCCACAAATGTTGGTGGTTTAAGATTAACAGGGTTGGAAGAGATCTTGTAGTCAATCTAGTCTAGCCCCCTACCCAAGCAGGAGACCCTACACCATTTCTGACACCATTTTACCAGCAAAGAGTAGAATGGACTCTCCTCATGATGAGTGCTACTCCTCCTAAACAGATAGTTACCAGATTTACCACCAAAACAAAAAGAGCTGCAGGAGCCATTAGTCAGATTGACTGAAATATCAAGGATCTCTAATACAGATTGCTAAAGTTGCATGTTTTATCTTAAGTGTAGAAAAATCTTGTAACCCTACAAGATGATTTTCTTCTCTCGGATGGTTTCTAGTTAAGCTCATCATAAATCAGAGAGAAGCTCAACACATTCTGAGTACAAGGTTTAAAAATCTTCCGAGCAATTAAAATTAAGCCTCTGGCTGTTTTCTTGAGAAGCCAAAGATAAGGCAGCCATTCCTGCTGACAGAAAAAGGAAGAAAGAGGCCCATGCCCAAGCAATGTCTAAGCCCTTCTCTTTCTATTATTACAGCCCTGGGTTTTTCCAGATGCAACAGCTGCTTTGGTGAGTGGCTTCCAAAATAACTAGGATTATAATTGCCATAATTCCTGACACCCTGAGATCTTGTGTTGATCCCATCATGGGGATATAAAGTCTGAGCACATCTACAGAGATAAATGATGATGACATAGCCATTTAGATGTAGAGGTAGACACTATGGTGAGGAAACTTTGTAAGAGAAGTGAAAAGTGCAATAGGACAGAACAGAATAACATAGATGGAAAGGATGTTGGAGATCTTCTATTCCAAGCAGGACACTGTTTTGGACAAATGGCAGTCCCATCTCTTCTTGAAAACCTCCAGTAGGTATAAATATTAAGAAAGAAGTTTATAAATTGAGGGCATTAGCTGATGATCTGGTTATATTTTTACAGGACCCCAAAAAAACAAAATATAGAATACTTGATGAGGAAATTGAATGAGTTTGGGGCTTTGGCAGGTTTCAAAATAAATAAACAGAAAAAAACAATGCTGATCAAGAATGTCTTATTTATTTATTTATTTATTTTTATTTATTCCATTTATATACCGCCCTTCTCCCGAGGGACTCAGGGCGGTGAACAGCTCATCTAAAAACCCCACAAAGAATACAAAAGTTAAAAAATATTAAATTTCAATCGGCTGCTTGATAAAACTAACAAAACCCCACCCCACCCCCTTAAAACCCAATTTAGAATTAAATATGGAGACCAAATTAAAACCATTATCTCAGCCCAGGCCGGCCTGCTCAAAGAGCCAGGTCTTCAACGCGCGCCTGAAGGCCCTCAGGTCCGTGCCGGTACGGAGCTCCGGTGGCAGAGTATTCCAGAGGGCGGGGGCACCCACAGAGAAGGCCCTACTCCTTGGCGCCGCCAGACGACACATAGCGGCCGACGGCACCCGGAGCAGACCCTCTCTGTGGGAACGCACCGGCCTGTTGGAGAACGCTGGCAGAATGCGGTCCTGAAGGTAACCTGGTCCCATGCCATGGGTCGCCCTAAAGGTCAAAACTAGAACCTTAAAGCGAACCCGGAGAGCCACCGGTAACCAATGCAGCTCGCGCAGGAGAGGCGTCACATGGGCGCTACGTGACGCCCCCATGATCACCCGCGCGGCTGCATTTTGCACCAGCTGGAGTCTCCGGATGCTCCCCGCAGGGAGCCCCATGTAGAGGGCATTACAATAGTCCAGGCGAGAGGTGACAAGGGCCTGAGTGACCGTGCGCAAGGCGTCCCGATCCAGGAAGGGCCGCAACCGGTAGATCCGACGGATCTGATGAAACGCCCCCCTGGAGACGGCCGCGATGTGATGTTCAAGCGACAGCCGTACATCCAGGAGGACTCCCAGGTTGCGAGCCCTCTCTGTGGGGGGCAGAACTTCCCCCCCGATAGCCAGCGAAGGTGTCAGCTGGCTATATCGGGGCGCCGGAAACCACAGCCACTCGGTCTTGGATGGGTTGAGCCGAAGCCTGTTCCCGCCCATCCAGTCCCGCACGGCCTCCAGGCACATAGACATAGCCCCCACAGCATCGTTGGGGTGGTCCGGAGTGGAGATGTACAACTGGGTGTCATCTGCATACAGATGACACCTCACTCCAAGACCACGGATGATCTCACCCAGCGGCTTCATGTAAATGTTGAACAAGAGGGGAGAGAGGACCGACCCCTGAGGCACCCCACAAACCAGGGGCCTAGAGGTGGACCTCTCCCCCCCCGCCAACACGAATTGCGAACGGTCAGAGAGGAAGGAGGAGAACCATCGAAGGACGGTTCCACCGATCCCCAACCCCCCCAACCGTCGCAACAAGATACTATGGTCGATAGTATCAAAAGCCGCCGAGAGATCTAATAGGACCAGGACAGAGGAGAACCCTCTGTCACGAGCCCTCCAGAGATCATCAACCAACGCGACCAATGCCGTCTCAGTGCTATGTCCAGGCCTGAAGCCCGATTGGAACGGATCGAGGTAAGTAGCTTCCTCCAGGTACTGGGGGAGCTGACGTGCCACCACACTCTCAACAACCTTCGCCACGAAGGGAAGGTTGGAGACTGGACGATAGTTGTTTAAAATAGCTGGGTCCAGGGAAGGCTTCTTGAGGAGGGGGCGCACCACCGCCGCCTTCAGGGCGGTAGGGAGCACCCCCTCTCTCAAGGAAGCGTTGACAATCCCCTGGAGCCAGCCTCGTGTCGTCTCCCTGGCGGCCGAAACCAGCCAGGAAGGGCACGGGTCCAATAAACAGGTGGTGGCATTCAGACCCCCCAGCAACCTGTCCACACCCTCGGCGGTCACAGGGTCGAACTCCCCCCAGATAACACTCCCAAGACCTGCCCCGGACACCTCCTCCGGGACCATCCAATTGGAGTCGAGCCCCTCCCGAATCTGAGCGATTTTATCATGCAGAAATCGGGAAAACTCCTCCGCCCTACCCTGCAAGAGGTCATCCCGCGCTCTCGGTTCAAGTAGAGAGCGGGTCACTCTAAACAGGGCGGCAGGCTGATTTTCTGCTGATGCAATAAGGGCGGAGAAATACGAAGATTTCGCCGCCCCTATCGCCACAAGGTAAGTCTTAATATGAGATCTCACCTGTGTTCGGTCAGACTCAGAACGGCTCGCCCTCCAAATGCCCTCTAGACGTCTTTTCCGGCACTTCATCTCCCGTAGCTCCTCCGTATACCACGGAGCCAAATGGGATCTGTGCCGGGTCAGAGGTCGCAGAGGCACAACTCGCTCTAGAGCCCCGGCGGCCAACCTATCCCAGGTGGCCACCAGGTCTCCAGGCGAGCTGAGAGCCAGAGACTCAGGAAATGGCCCAAGCTCCCTCTGGAACCGCTCCGGGTCCATTAGGCGCCTGGGGCGGAACCATCTAAGTGGCTCCGCCTCCCTGCGGTGGGGGGTGGCAGAACAGAAATCCAGCCTAAGGAGGGAATGATCTGTCCATGACAAGGGTATAATGACTAAATCCCCACAATTACAGTCATTCAACCACTGCCCAGAGACAAAAATCAGGTCCAGCATGTGTCCTCCTATGTGAGTGGGAGCAGAAACTAACTGGGTCAGGTCCATGGCCGTCATGGAAGCCAAGAACTCCCGGACCAACCCCGAGGTTTCACCGAGCGATGGCAGGTTGAAATCCCCCATGACCAAAAGCCTGGGGGTCTCAACCGTCAGCCCGGCTATTACCTCTAGGAGTCCGGGCAGGGCCGATGAGATGTGGCAGGGAGCCAGGTACGCCATCAAAAGACCCATCTGAACCCCTTGCCCCCACTTCACAAATAGAGATTCACAGCCAGCCGTCTGAGGGACAGTGGCCTCCCTAGGACAAAGGACTTCCTTTATAAGCACCGCTACCCCACCACCCCTTCCCTGAGCCCTAGGCTGGTGAAATGCAAGGAAACCTGGTGGGGACACCGCCCTCTGGGCCCAACCAGGTTTCGGTGACACCTACCAGGTCCGCGGCCTCCTCCTGAACCAGATCATAGATCAGGGGAGCCTTATTAACCACGGACCTGGCATTGCACAGCAACAGCCGGGTATTCAGGGCCTGAGATTCCGGACAACCAGGGCTGCAGGATGGGTAAGGAGGGTCGGAGCGCGCTACTGCTTGCAAACATCGGGAGCGCGATCCCCTTACCGGATACGGCCCTCTACCCCCAGCATATCTACCTCTCCCAGTCACCGTGCTAATAAAATTGGCCCCCAGCTGCCCACCCCCTGTCTGCCACCCCGACACAGGAACCCCCGAGGTCCCCCAGGCACGCATGCCGGCCCGGCTGCCCCCAATTCCATGTGGGCTGTCTCCCCCACCCGCCCTGGATCCTTCCAACCCCTTAAAAAATCCCATTAAAAATTTAACCCCGGGTTTACAGCGCTTCCTCTGGTTTCTTCGGCCCCACCATCGCTCCGGATCCCAGGATCCCTCATTACGAAAAGTCTTAGAGAGCCTTGGAGGCCACCTAAGGGAGAGGGGGACATCCCTCAGGGCCCAAAGCTCTGCCCTCGAGTACGTCCGTGGTCCCGGCCACCTCATCTCGACAGTCTCGGAGCGCCTGCAGTCTCTGCCATCCTCTGGCCACGGAAGATAAAATCCGGGTAGGCTGGGGTATGTGCCGCCTCCCCCCAGTCGTCCCACCTCTGCCACCGGTGGGACCCCCGGGGGGGAAAGAGTCACAGGCAGAGCTAATCCCCCCCCTGGGCCCACCACCTCTGCCACCGGTGGGGGCCCCAGGGAAGAAAGGGGAATAACCATGGCTCCGCCTAAGCGGCCCACGCGGGCATCGGCACCACCACTCCTCAGCCGAGCCCCTCCGTGGGTCCCCCAGCCTCCGCGCCGTCTTCTTAGGATAGTGATATATTGAACAAAAAGTCGGGTTTTAAAGTTGAGAAAAAGGTGAAATACTTAGGGGTTATGTTGACAAATTCAAATATAAAACTGTTTCAAAATAACTATTAAACGGGACTTACAAAGATGGGATAAACTGCACTTATCATTATTGGGTAGAATCTCTGTCATCAAGATGAATATTTCACCTGATATGCCTTTTTATTTCAGACGTTACCAATTCTTACAACTGACAATCCAAAAATTCATATGACAAGGGAAAAAACAAGGGAAAAAAACAAGAATTAGATATAAGCTACTGCAAAATGAAAGGGACGTGGTGGCTCAGTGGATAAGATGCTGAGCTTGTCTGTTAGATAGGTTGGCAGTTTGGCGATTTGAATCCCACATAATGGAATGAGTTCCGTTACTTGTCACCACTTCTGCCAACCTAGCAGTTCAAAAGCCTGAAAAAATGCAAGTAGAAAAATAGGGACCCCTTTGGTGGGAAGGTAACAGCATTCTGTGCATCTTCGGCATTTAGTCATGCTGGCCACATGACCACGGAGACGTCTTTGGACAGCGCTGGCTCTTTGGCTTTGTAATGGAGATGAGCACTGCCCCCTAGAGCCGGGAACGACTAACACATATGTGTGAGGGGAACCTTTACCTTTACTTTACCTTACTGCAAAATGCTAAGGAAAGAGGGGGTTTGGGTCTACCAGATACGAAACTGTATTTTGATGCATGCTGTCTGACCTGGTCAAGAGAATGGGTCAGCCTCCAGAATAAGAGGTTACTTGAATTAGAAGGCTATGAATTAAGGTTTGGATGGCACAGCTACTTATGGTATGATAAAAGTAAAGTTAATGTTGAATTTAATAATCATTTTGTGAAACATTCTATACTAAGAGTTTGGAATAAATATAAAACAAGGCTCTCTACAAAGTTGCCTCTTTGGGTGTCACCCCAGGAAGCCTTCTTTAGAAAAGAAATGGCAGCAAAGCCAAACTGAATATGGTAAAATTTTATCCTGGTAAAATAGGGTAAAAATTTTTCCTTCAACTCTGGTGACCCAATATTAAAGCCAAGAGAAGAACTTGTTATCAGAAGGTTATGCTTACCATTGGTTTACTTATCAAAACTGAAAGAAAGATTTAAACTGGATAACAAGTGCTATGGATTTGACTCGTTAAAAATGAATTGGACATTTTATTACATGGAAACAATGAACATATTATCGCTAAGATCTACAGTATAAAATGTTATTGAAATTGAATTTGGAAAATGAACATGTAAAACACTTTATGATTCAGTGGGCAAGGAATTTTGGATATAATGTGATGCTTGAACAATGGGAAAAATATGTGGCTGAAGGGCTTAAAATTTACATTAAATTATAATCCAAAAGAAAATTTCTATAAGATGATGTATCATTGGTATTTAATACTAGGTAAGTTATCTAAGATGTATAAAGATATATCAAATGAATGTTGGGAGTATAAAAGTAAAGAAGGGACTTTTTAACAGCTATGGTGGACATGTGATAAAGCATGTTGGAGTATGATTCATATTTTAATACAGAAAAATTTGAAAATGGAGATAAAGATGAAACCAGAACTTTTCCTTTGGGGCCTAATGGAAAAAAGAATTCGAGAAAAAAAATGGAACTTTATTTATTTATTTATTTATTTATTTATTTATTTATTTATTTATTTATTTATTTATTTATTTATTTATTTATTTATTTATTTATTTATTTAATTAGTTTTCCATACTGCCCCTCTCCCTACCGGGACTCGGGGCAGTGTACAGCCAAAGTTAAAAATAATATAAATACAATATTTAAAAAACAATTAAAAAGATTAAATATAGTGGCTCCAAATAAAAATTCAATCAAGAATATAAAAGATTAAAACCCATTAAAACCAAATTAACCCTATAAAAACCCTAGGCCAGACCGGCTTGATGAAATAAGTATGTTTTCAACGCGCGCCGGAAGACCAAAAAGTCAGGGATGGTCCTCATCTCCGGGGGGCAGCTCATTCCAGAGGGAAGGTGCCCCCAAGGAGAAGGCCCATACCTTTAGGGTCACCAGCCGTCCAGCCGGCAGCAACCCAAGGAGGCCCACCCTATGGGAGCGTTATTACATATGTTGACAGCAGCAAGACTATTGTACACACAAAAAAGGAAGGACACTTCGATTCCTACCATGCACGAATGGTTGCAGAAGTTGATGGAGTTGGTTGAGGTGGCAAAATTGACTAATTTGATTAAAGAAAAGAATATAAGTACTTTGGTTTCCACATGGAAACCGCTTCTGAACTTTGTGCCTTGAGATGTGTGTGTGTGTGTTTGTGTGTGTTACATAAATATAAATAATATAGAATAAATAGAATAAAATGGCATAAAATTATATTTCTATAGCACCCCTGCGCCCCAATCAGGCCCACATATGCCGATCTCAGACCATTTTTGTCAGAAATTGTGCTGTATTAAATGTCGTTTTCAGATTCTGGCCACATATGAGGTATGTATTGTGTTTTAAAATAATAAAACATTGGGTTTTTTTTTTTTAAGAAAGGACTCTTTTCTTTCTTAAATTCTTAAACTCTTACCTCTTACCTGCAAACTGTTACCTTTCTGCTGTCTTTTAGCAGCCAACTGGAGTTTCCTCCCTCAAATGATAGACCAGTTGTTGGCCTATATGGCTTATTTCCTCTGCAGATGTTCAGAAGATCTCTGAATTGTTTCAGATCTATAGATGAGAAGGAGTTTTATCACCAATAGACCCATTAACCCAGCAAGGTATAGATATATAAGGTTATATATTTTAAAGGTTTACAAGGCTGCCCACTTTTGGTAGCTTGGAACATAGAAACAAACTATAAGTAAAAAAAAAAACCAAAGAAAAAAATAATATAACAACAATACACATATGTTTGAAATATAAACTGAAAAATGCCCACCAAATGGTAATATTCCTTTCACCAAAATCTCAACACTCTGCACCTGTTTTCTGCAGTGATGATGTTTAAATACCAATAAAGTGTCATTGCAGTCCATTTGCTGGTTCATAAACCAAGACCTGGGTGGCAAGCCCTCATTCCCCTTCTGGTTACTTCCAGGGACAACCCAATCCTTGTTTTCTTCAACCTTCATCGTGGTGTGAACTGGACTGAAGAGCATGAAATTATTACCCAGAGTATTAAGTCTGTAGAGATTCTCAGTTCTCCAGGTCATGGTTGTCCCAAAGATGCTTTTTCAGGAGGCAACTGGATTTTTTGTTTTTTCTTGGAAGACATTTCGTTTCTCATCCAAGAAGCTTCTTCAGTTCTGACAGGATGGTGGGGAATGGAAGGATTTATACTCCTTGCAGACTGCTGGTCATTTGCATCCTTTCAGAGAGTCGTTGAGGCCTTTTGGAGGTTTATCTGTGTCCTCAGCGTCACCTGAGTGGTGCTTCTAGTTCCTGTAGTCTGCTATTTTTCCTCTGGAAATCCATTCCTACTCCCACAGAGCTGAAGAAGCTTCTTGGATGAGAAGCGACACGTCTTCAAAAGAAAAAAACAAGGAAGTCCTGTTGCCTCCAGAAAAAGCACCTTTGGTGTTTTTGAGGAGATTTGTTGGTGGTAGAAGAGCAGAGAAAGGAATAATTCCACACCTTCCTTGTCTACCTTCCTGACGTACAAGTTATAATAACAAATACAGGTAATCCTCAACTTAAAACAGTTCATTTAGTGATTAAGTTACCACAGCACTGAAAAAAAAAGCGACTTATGACCATTTTTCACACTTACGACTGTTGCAGTGATCAAAATTCAGACCCTAGGCAACTGACTTGCAGTGTCCCAGGCTCATATGGTCACCTCTTGCCACCTTTGGCCAAGCAAAATCAATGGGGAAGCCTGATTCACTTAACAACCGGGTTTACTAGGTTAACAGCTGCAGTGATTCACAACTGTGACAAGAAAGATCATTAAAATGGGGCAAAATTCACCTCACAACATAAATTTCACTTAGCAGCATAAATTTGGGGACATTGTGGTTGTAAGTCAAGAACTACCTGTGATCTTTTTAAGATTAACAGCAGAGGTGGTATTCATCCGGTTCTGACCAGTTCTGGAGAACCGGTAGCGGACATTTTGAATAGTTCGGAGAACTGGCAAATGCCACCTCTGACTGACGCGACCCCATCTATTCTCTGCCTCCCATTGAGTCCCAGCTGATCGGCTGGGTCTTCTTTGGTTGCCCTGCACAGGAGAACGGAGCTGGAAAGCAGGTTAGTGGGGTGGGGAGAGAAGGGGGGTGGGTTGCAGTGTATTTTTCCCCTGCCATGCCCACCAAGTCACATCAACCAGGCCACACCACGCCCGCCAAGCCACACCCACAGAACCGGTAGTTAAAAAAAATGGAATCCCACCACTGATTAACAGCCACACTGAGGATAGTTTTGAAAATTCCTGGGTTTGATAATTTTTTTTTTTTTAGAAGAGCTACTTTGCCATTGAACCAAAATATTGACATTTATTTTAGCTCCTTGAACTTAATGTCTTTCTTTCTTTTTGCTACTATGACAAGAAAGTTCCAAAGTAGGGCAGTTTTAATCAGAAAAGGAATCCCTCCTGCAGCTCTGGGATTCTGCTGGTTGCTCTGGAAACTTCCAAGATCTGGAGCCAAGTCATTTTCTTGGCTCGCTTCTCTGTTCTTCCCTTTCCTTACCAACTTCTTCTTTTCTTCCTTGACTTCCCCACAGGCAGGAATTCAATAATGTCCTCCAGAGAGTCATAGAGTGATTACACCATTTGTAAAAATTAATCAAAATCCTTTTAAGAGTGACCTCAGATGTTAATCCTTTTGTGTGTGTGATTTTTTTTTTTAAACATACATCAATATCATTTCATGGACAGTGTAGGGTTTGAGTATCATTCATTTTGGTACAAAAATATCATTGATACAGATAAAAATTACCACATTTATCATACTTACATAATCTAATTTATAACTTGGTTAATAATAATAATAATAACAACAACAACAACAACTTGGTCCTCAACACCAATAAGACCAAGGAGCTTATAGTGGATTATAGAAGGAACAGATTAGACATGCAGCCCTTGCTTATCAATGGAAACCGAGTGGACTAAGTGGCCAGTTTTAAGTTTCTGGACCTGATCTGGGGTGCTCACATTGCAGCCCTGGTCAAAAGGGCCCAGCAGAGATTATACTACCTGAGACTTCTTAGAAAACAACAACTGAATGAAAAACTGCTGGTGATCTTCTACCGCTGCACCATAGAGAGTATCTTAAGTTACTGCACCTCTGCATGGTTTGCCAATTGCACAGTGGCAGATAGGAAAGCACTCCAGAGGGTTAATGTCATTGCCCAGAAGAGCATTGGTTGCCCTCTCCTCTCTTTGGAAGAGCTTTATAGTTCCCACTGCCTTAAGAAAGTTCAAAACATACTCAAAGATCCATCTCATCCTGGGCACCCTTTTTTTGAACTATTACCATCTGGCAGACGGTATAGGATAATAAAAACAAGGACAAATAGGCTGAAAAACAGCTTCTATTGCAGGCCAGTAGCTCTTTTGAATTCTGCTGTATAATGCAGTGTTGGTGTGGTGTCGGGGGTTTTCGGTTCAATGTGTGGAGAATGTGTGTTTGTGTTTATTTCATGGTCATGATGTGCACTGAAGATAGTGTTTGATTTTGTTGTATGAAGTGCAATGACAATAAAGTAATCTAAACTAAACTAAGCTAAACTAATGTTATCAGTACTAACACATAATCCTTCCTTTTTCAATTGTTCAATGTTTGCTACATCCTTCTAATAGTAATAGCATAATTATTGAGCAAAGATCTTCTTTCAAAGTCTGATCCTATCCTCTAACATTCACTTTAGACATGTTAAGTAAAAATATTTCTAATTTTTTCATCTCTTCTCATTTTTATTACAGCCAATTGTTTTTTTTTTTTAAATAAAAATCCTTCCTATCCACCGTCTCTCAACAGATGGTAATCCTTGGTAGCTTCTAACTGACCAGAAATTTCCTAGCACGGTACAGAAGAGGCACATGATGGAAAGGACATTTCCAGTAAAATGGGCATTGGGTGTTATAATATACAATATATATGTATAAATATATCATCTCCGCCCTCGTCATCTCCCGCTTGGACTATTGCAACGCTCTCTACATGGGGCTCCCCTTGAAGAGTGTCCGGAGGCTGCAGTTGGTCCAGAATGCGGCCGCGCGGGTGATCTTGGGAGCGGGGATCTTGGAAGGCCACAGGAAGCCAATGCAGCCTGCATTGGCTTCTCCGCAGGCTGCATTGGCTTCCTGTGGCCTTCCGGATCCGATTCAAGGTGGTACTGATTGTTTTTAAAGCGCTCCATGGCTTGGGACCTGGGTACTTATGGGACCGCCTACTGCCATCAACAGCCTCTCGCCGCCCAGTGCACTCCCACAGGGTTGCCCTCCTCGAGGTTCCGCCACCTGATTGTTGCCAGTTAGCGACCCCGAGGGTGCGGGCCTTCTCTGTGGGGGCCCCCTCCCTGTGGAATGATCTGCCCCCGGAGATACGGGCCATTACCGACATCCAGACCTTCCGGCGCGCAGTAAAGACCCCGTTCTTCCAACAGGCTGGCCTGGCCCAGTAAACGGTTTTTTGGGGGTTTTAAATTAATTAGGTTTTAAATTTTAATATAATCCTTAAATTTTAAATTTATTAGTAATATTTTGTATTTAATGGGATTTTGGCCGGATTAATTCTGTTTAATTTGTTTTTAACTGTATATATTGTTCGTTTTTAGTAGGCTGTACACCGCCCCGGGTCCCTTTTTGGGAGAGGGGGCGGTATAAAAATTTAATAAATAAAATAAATAAAAATAAATAAATGAGGCAAACAAAATATGTCCACCAGTCATGGAAGGCCCATGAAAATATCTGTTCAGTTCAATGGTGGGATTCAAATTTTTTTACTACCAGTTCTGTGGGCGTGGGTTGGTGGGCATGGCTAGGTGGGTGGACATGGGTTTTTTTTTGCTTTTTTGCAGTCCCCCCCCATTTTGGGGGGCCTTCGCGGCCTCAGAAGAACCTCTGGGGGGCGTTTTTGCTCCCAGAAGGCTCCTCTGGGGTTCAGGGAGAAAAAAGAGCATGGGATGACCATGCAGCTCCGTTTTGGGACCTTCCTGGCCTCAGAGGAGCCTCTGGGGGGGCGCTTTTTGCTCCCAGAAGGCTCCTCTGAGGCTCAGGAAGGCAAAAGGAGGTGGGCTGAATCCCTCCCTCCATTTTTTGCCTTCCTGAGCCTCAGCAAGGACAATCCCAGCACAGCTGATTGTATGAACAGCTGATTGTCCAGAGGGGAAAAAAAGAAATAAATACCTTAAGGGGCCAGCGTCAGGCAGGTGAGGTGAGCGAACATCGGGTGGGCGGGGCAAGTGAGCCAGTGACCGGGTCAGGGATGTGGCCAGCCAGAACTTACTACCAGTTCGGAAACCCATGCCAAATCCTTGCTACCAGTTCTCCCGATCCGATGTGAACCGGCTGGATACCACCACTGCTTCAGCTATGGTGGAACAACTTGCCTCCAGAAGTTGTGGGTGTTCCAGCTCTGGAAGCTTTTAAGAAGAGATTGGAAAACCATTTGTCAGAAATGGTATAGAGTTTTCTGCCTGTGGAGATGGTTGGACTAGACGACCTCTATAGTCCCTCCCAACTCTGTTATTCTGTTATTGGAGAAGTCCTCATCTCATAGTCTGGTTTTGTTAACCATACCAGATTATTATCTCTGGCCGAGATGTAGTATAGAAATGGTTATTCAGCTTTCTGAAGAATCAGAAACGGAGGGAGCTCTTGCAGCCTCTCTTTGTCGCTAGCCCGCAGCCAAGCAAAACAGCACTTAAGAAATACTTCTTGTTGGAAATGTAAAATTTAGAGGAGGGATTTATTTTATCATGGTTGACTTGGCTAAGATGTATTGGCTCAATCGTAGAGGAACCATTTGTAGAATTAATGGAAATACCTGTAAATGCAGTCTGTTGTGTTCTTCTTTTATAAGACCTTTATATATTGTACAGTTATCCTCCTTGGCATAAAGCATTTTCTAAGAAAAACATTATAAAGTTGTGTTTTGTATCTACAGGGCGTGCCCCAAAATCAGGCTCCATAGATCATTTATTACAAGAGTTGCAGTAAATGTTCAAATTGGGTGCCATTTTCTTCTAAATATTTCTTTATGTTTTGATGCATGATTTTTGAACATTCCTAAGTACACAAACTTTTTTTCTGAAAAAAGAGCCATATTAAATAAAATGTATTGTGATTGACCTATGAATCCTGATTTTTGATGCACCCTCTCTCTCCCTCCTTCTCTCTCTCTCTCTGTCTGTGGTGTATGTGTTTGTGTGTGTGTGTGGGTTGTGCACTTCCTTAGCCATTCTTACCTAAAACCAGGTACCTTACCAAACCGTGGGTATATTCCAGCCTGCCATTCTTTTCTATGGATTCCTATGAATTATTTATTTATCACTACAAAGGTAAAAGACACTTTTAAGTTACTGTTTTTATGGGACACAGAAAGTCCAGACAAAGGACAGCTCCTTTCAACTGAGGGGAGTTTTTAGGAAAAGGATCTCCAATGTTCCAAAAAGGATCTTTTCATAGCTAGAGGCATCCTATCTCCAAAAGATTCAGTTGAAGATTCCCCCGATGCTGGTGGTGGAAGAGAAAGAGGAGATCATTGTTTTGGCAACTTCATTCCCGGGGCAACCCCACAACATAACAACACAATCTGTCCTCTGTCATCTCCCTTGCCGCTTTCCAGGTCCAGAAGACAATTATGCACAGTTTTAAAGCTTCCTCTAGCACTTAAGCCTCTCTGAAAAGATGGAGGAAGGGAAATTAACCGTGATTCAATGTTGATGAATTATGAGTCATTGTAGTGCACGATAGTAGTTTCAGATGTTTCTGTGTTGCGTTGTTTTTCTTTTATTTTCCCTTTTTCCTGCAGAGCATTAACTTCCTAGGATTCAAGAAGCTAAGCTATCTCTGGGATGGAGCCAGAGTGGGAAGCAAATTGGCAGAGACTCCTTCTTAGAAGTGCCAGCGTGCAATTGTGAAACTCTTTTGAACAATGATTGAGGGCAATTACATTCCAAACAAATGTGCTGAGTGTGAGCTTTGTATCTCTTCCAATGAAGTCCTCCAATGAAAAACGAGGTGTGTGTGTATATGTGTGTTGTGTGTGTGTATGTGTTTGGTATATCCATTTATTAACTTAATGAGAGAATCAGTCCTAGGGGACAAAGATCTTCTCCACCACATTCCAATGCTGTATTTCTACTCAACATGCTGTCCAGAAAATCTTGTCCTCTTTGAAAGGCATCACTCCCTTCAGACATGATATCGCTTATACAACAATTTAGATGTCCAGGTCACCCTGGAAGATTATTAGCAAATCTCTTCTGTGATCCCCAGGAATTTCCAGCAATCAATCTGATTAATAATATTCCCCCCTAATTTAACAGATCACAAGGTAGGGAAAGTGCTGCCAGATTAAACACTATAAGAATTTTTTTTAAAAAGGCAAGGTAGGAAAGTATTTTAAGCAAATTAATATAGGAAAGTGCTGCCAGATTAAACACTATAAGAATTTTTTTAAAAAAAGGCAAGGTAGGAAAGTATTTTAAGCAAATTAATAAATGAACAAGCTGGCTGATGTCCCAAAGGTGCTTTTCAAAAGGCAGCAGGACTTTCTTGGCAAGTCCAGTTGCTTCTTGAAAAAGCACCTTTGGGACAACCATGTCTTGAATGCCCGAGAGTCTCCCTTGACATTTAGCCATGCGCTTTGGGATGAACCCCTTTCGAATGGTGCAGGAATACGAACTGATTTCCAGAAAATTTGCAGAGTGCAGGAGCCATTTGAGCTTCAACTTGTGATGCAGACAACACAGGCTCACCCCAATAGTCTGTGTTTTTGTTCAGAATGAAAGGACACAGGGCAGTAAACTTCCCGCAGAAAGCACAGCTCCAGCTTCTCAATGAAAGAATAAGACTGATTAATTTTACAACTGAGCTTTTTTTTTTCTTTTTTCTTTTTGGAAAGAGAACATGGAACACAAACTCCAAGAACTTCTACCTCACCAAGAAAGTCCAGTTGCCTTTTGAAAAACATCTTTGGGATATCCATGACCTGGATGATTGAGAATCTCCACAAACAAGGAAGTTGGTAGTTCAAAGGTATGGCGGTCACAAGTACTCACCTTAATTGCATCTTCTTCTTGTGCCATATGCATCATCAGACATTGGTGATCATGTTGGCGACCCTATTTTTATCAACAGCCGCACAAAACAGTCCTGTTGAGTTTTGGCCAAACGAGTTCCATAGATTTTGAAGCCATGATTGTACTGAGCCATCAATACAATTGAGCGAGTCCAGAAGTATTTTATAAGAAGAGTACTACATTCCTCTGTTCGCAACAGAATACCCTACACCACCAGACTTGAGATTCTAGGCTTAGACATCCTTGAGCTACGTTGGCTAAGATTGGACTTAAAATCATATGTTACAATCTCTTACCAGTTAATGAATATTTCAGCTTTAACCACAACAACACAAGAGCACACAATAGATATAAACTAAATGTAAACCACTCCAAACTCGATTGCAGGAAGTACAACTTCAGCAACAGAGTGGTCAATGTCTGAAACTCACTACCTGATTCTTTTGTCACATGCTCAAACCCCCACTCTTTTACCCTCAAACTCACCTCTATTAACCACACCCATTCCTAAGAGGTCTGTAAGGGGCGTGCATAAACGCACAATCGTTCCTACCATCCCTGTCCTATTGTCCCCAATTATTAGTTCCTATTTCATGTATTTATACTTAGGTTTATTCTTATTTCTATTATATTGTAAGCGTTTGACTAAATAAATAGAATAGAATAGAATAGTTTATTGGCCAAGTGTGATTGGACACACAAGGAATTTGTCTTTATTTATTTATTTATTTTATTTATTTTATCATATTTTTATACCGCTCCCTCTCCCAAAAAGAAGGGACTCGGGGCGGTGTACAGCCTACTAAAAACACATAAATACATTATAAATACAGTTAAAAATATATTAAACGCGATTGTTCCGGCTGTGTCCCGTCAAAACCAAATACAACAGTATAAAATCAGGGAGCTAAATAAAAAATTAAAAATTAATTACTAAAACCGAACTAGTTTAAAACCAAAACCCAATTACTGGGCCAGGCCGGCCTGCCTAAAAAATAGGGTTTTAACTGCGCACCGGAAGGTCAGGATATCCGTCATAGCTCGTATCTCCGGGGGGAGATCATTCCATAGGGAGGGAGCTCCCACAGAGAAAGCCCGAACTCTCAGGGCCGTCAGCCGACAGCGGCCAGGCGGCGGTACCCCAAGAAGGGCAACCCTGTGGGAGCGTACTGGGCGGCGGGAGGTTGATGATGGCAGTAGGCGGTCCTGTAAGTACCCAGGTCCCGAGCCATGGAGCACTTTAAATACCATCAGTACCACCTTGAATCGAGTCTTGGTGTAAATACTCTCAGTATACATAAAGAAAAGGAACATTCGTTAAGAATCAAGAATCATAACGTACAACATTTAATGATAGTCATAGTAAACAGGAAACAGTTTGTTTAGCAGTGTGATGGCTTTCAGGAAAAAACTGTTCTTGTGTCTAGTTGTTCTGGTGTGCAGTGCTCTATAGCGTCATTTTGAGGGAAGGAGTTGAAACAGTTTATGTCCAGGATGTGAGGGGTCTGTAAATATTTTCACAGCCCTCTTTTTGACTCGTGCAGTATACAGGTCCTCGATTGAAGGCAGGTGGGTAGTAATTGTTTTTTCTGCAGTCCTAATTATCCTCTGAAGTCTGTGTCTGTCCTGTTGGGTTGCAGAACCAAACCAGACAGTTATAGAGGTGCAGATGATAGACTCAATAATTCCTATGTAGAACTGGATCAGCAGCTCCTTGTGCATTTTGAGCTTTCTGAGTTGGCGCAAAAAGAACATTCTTTGTGGTGCTTTTTTGATGACGTTTTTGATGTTAGGTATCCATTTTAGGTCATGTGATATAGTAGAACCTAGAAATTTGAAGGTCTCTACTGTTGATACTGTGTTGTCTAGTATTGTAAGAGGTGATAGTATGGGAGGGTTTCTTCTAAAGTCTACCACCATTTCTACGATTTTGCGTGTGTTCAGTTCCAGATTGTTCCGGTTACACCACGAGGCAATTGTATAACCTCCTGTCTGTATGCAGATTCATCGTTGTCTCGAATGAGACTAATCACTGTTGTGTCATCAGCAAACTTCAGTATTTTAACAGATGGATCGTTTGAGATGCAGTCATTGGTATATAGGGAGAAGTGGAGATAGCAGGGGCCCCCTGTGCTGATTGTACAGATATCGGATGTGATTTCGCCTAGCTTCACCTGTTGCTTCCTGTCTGTTAGGAAGCTTATGATCTACTTACAAGTGTGTTCAGGTACCACTAGTTGGTTTAGTTTACTTAGAAGAGTGTCTGGAATGTTGGTGTTGAATGCTCAACTGAAGTCTACAAAGAGGACCCTTGCATAGGTATTTGGAGATTCAAGATGTTGTAGGATGTAGTGTAGAGCCATGTTAAAAGCATCATCTGTCGATCTATTTGCTCGATATGCAAACTGCATGGGATCTAACAGTGGATCCGTGATGGTTTTCAGGTGGGACAGCACAAGCCTTTCAAAGATTTTCATAACTACAGATGTTAGAGCAACTGGTCTGTAGTCATTCACTTCCTTGATGGAGGGCTTCTTTGGCACTGGGATGATGATAGAATGTTTGAAGCAGGAAGGAACATAGCACATCTCTAGTGATCTATTGAAGATTCGGGTGAAGACGTGGGCCAATTGCTCATGATGATAGATAGGTAGGTAGGTAGGTAGATAGATAGATAGATAGATAGATAGATAGAGATAGATGATGTTCTTCTTCTGCATGGACCTCATTTGCCTTCAATCTTTCCCTCGAGGATTAAGCAAAGTAGGCCGTATTTTTCTGGGTGTTGCATCATGTGTCCAAAATATTGTAACTTTAGCTTTTTAATGGTTTTGATGATTTCCCTTAGCTTCCCCAGGTGGCTTATCACCTTCTCATTTCTGATTTTGTCAACCCAGCTTAATTGCTTACATTTGAATTGCTTACATTGTACAATCGTAGTCCTTGATCATTGCTTAAATGGACAGGAACACATGGACCTTAAGATGCTCCAAAGATAGGGCAGGATATGTCCTTTCTGTACGGTTCCATAAACAAAAGGCAGTTGGCTGGGAATGTCAGTACAATGAAGTTGGACTCACACCTGCCTGGCCTGGATGAACATCAACTGATCCATGTCAACTAGGGGCCGAATAAGTAAAATATTAAGCCTTAGGTTTCACATCGTGTCCTATTAATCTGAATTGAAATTCAGGAAGACAAGAAAGAGACCAGTGCAAGTGTGACTCGGCCACAAGCCAAACACCACCACTTAGCTTGCACGTATGTCAGTTTGATTTTGTACAAGGTTTAGGCATCCTAGCCAAGCTATATGCTGCAATAAACCCCTAAGTGAACACAATAACAGAATAACAAAGTTGAAAGGAACTTTAGACATTTTCTAGTCCAAACCTCTGCTCAAGCCATTTCAGACAAATGGTTGTTCAATCTTTTCTTTAAAACCTGCATAACTGATGGAGCAACCCATAACCTCTGGAGGCCAGATGTTCCACTGGTTAATTGTTCTCACTGTCTGTTCTAACCCAAGCCTTGTTCAAATTAAACAAACACTGTGTAAACACTGTGTTTTTTACTGTGTAAAAAAAAGCAAACCTTTTTAAATGTGGTGCTGGGAATTCAGCATTCCCAGCCAAGAGTCAGTTAAAGCTAATTGTCCAATATCAAAAGCAAGCTCTTTCAAGGTTGCGAAAGGCTGCCAAGAACTGAAGACTAATTACTGATTAAATATCCACTGACAGAAGTTTCAAGAACAAACCGGAATAACAAGGGCTTCGGTGAGAACTCTGAGTCTAAAGAACTTCTTTGCTTCCTGCAAAGAACACATCCCCGAAGGCTGGTTTTTATCCCTTATGGGAGGGGCCATCACCTTCCAGAGTTGCTCTTGCTGCTTCAGCTGCTCTTTCCTTTGAGGAGCCCTGCGTGCATGCACACTGGGCACAGACTGCCTGGGGTCCTCTGCGTCACTGCTGCCAGACTCTGCAAGCTCCGAAGGCAGCTCCCTGCTCTCTGATAGTCCTGGCCCCATCCCTACATCACACGCCCCTCGTCCGAGTATTCGCTATCAGAGATCTCTGCCGTCCGCACCTGCTGCCAGCGAACCACAATACTGTCAGGAAAGGTTCTCTCATGTGACGCCCCTCCTGCGCGAGCTGCATTGGTTGCCAGTGGCCTCTCGGGTGCGCTTTAAGATTTTAGTGTTAACTTTTAAAGCGCTCCATGGCATCGGACCAGGATATTTACAAGACCGCATTCTGCCATTTTCCTCTCACCGTCCGGTGCGCTCCCACAGGGAGGGTCTCTTGCGGGTCCCGTCGGCATCTATGTGCCGGCTGGTGACTCCGAAGAATAGGGCTTTCTCTGTGGGGGCGTCTGCCCTCTGGAATGGGTTGCCTCCGGAGTTACGTACAGCCACAGACCTGGGGACCTTCAGGCGTGCCTTGAAAACCTGGCTCTTTGACCAGGCCGGCTTGGGCTGATTTTAGATTTGGGTATTTTAATTTTTATATCAAATTTTAGGGTTCAAGGGAGGGGTTTTATTTTCAGCCAAGGTCTTTAGTTTAATTTAGTTTTAACTTTTATATATTTAATATTTTAATTGTATGGCTGTGCACCGCTCCAAGTCCTTCGGGAGAGGAGCGGTATATAAATAAATATTATTATTATCATTATCATAATTATTATTATTAGGAAATGTCTCCTTATTTCTAGGTTGCTTCTCCCTTTATTTAGTTTCCACCCATTGCTTCTTGTCCTGCTTCAGGTGTTTTGAAGAATAGGCCGATCCCCTTTACAAAAGAAGCTGACATAAGTTCCATCTGGTATAATACAAAACATGATGTCTTTCTGTACATATAAAAGCATTCCTGATATGTTTTGAGCAATTGTTTTGCAGATCCAAAGCAGGAAGGCAGTTATATGGAGGTGCCAAAAATGGACCACGTTTCAATCAATCCTATAGTTTGCATCACCCTCCTGTGGCAGAAACAGCAGCATCCAAATATTTCCCAAAGGCAGCTAACAGTTTTAATTTTTTTGCATTTGAATTTCAACCCTTTCCTTCTAGCTCAGAAGTGTTTTGTGATTTTTCAAGCCAGGGAGCTCTGAAGGACATTCCAAAACCTGTATCTTTCTTTCTTGCAAATAATTTCTGACTGGTTTGGAGATGTATTTTTCTCATCTATCATGACCACCAAATAACCAGCCCTGGATAAATAACATTGGATAAATTTTTCCCCCCCTTTCTTTTCTATTTTTATTCATTTTCCCCCTTTTCTTGCATTTTGCTTTTTTAAAAATACATTTTTTTCTTGTTTACATTAATTGTAGCTTCTATCTTCTAGTTTAAAAATTTGAGTATAAATTATATTTTAAAAGATAAATAACTTGCAATGTCTATAGCTACCATATAATGAAGCAAGTGGTAAAAATTAGACCAAAAGAAAACATTCCTAAGGATGGTTATCTTTTTGGAGTTGACTGCACGAATCAATGCCTTTTCCATGCACGAATTTGCCACGTGAAAACATTTAACAACGTTATATTCCTTTCTCACGATGGTGAAGAGGTAAGTTAAAATTTGGGAGAGTGCATATAAATTTCTTTCACCAAGCCCTGAATAGATCTAGATGTGTGTTTGCTCCTTAGTGTGCTTTGAAAACACACACACACACACACAAACAGAGCATGAAGCATTCCTTTTGACTTGCTTTTCAGATCTGGAAATTCTCCACGTTCATCACTTATGTTTATGTAAGTCTGAGGTCCAGAGAGTTGTGTGTGGTTCCAAACACTGTTTGGGCTTTTAATATTCAAAGGTCGGAGACAGGATATGATGAAGAGGTGATTAAACAAAAACTGGAAAATCTGCAGCCAATTTTCACAGAGGACGACTGTGATTCAACCCTCGGTTCCTGGATTCTTGGGTTTTATGTCTACCAGATGGCTCCAAAGTGACTTCTCCATATCAACTGTTAAAAATGCTACAATCCATTTGGGTGACTTTGAGATGCACATTGTGCATGGCACATATTTTTCAGAGACATGCGAAGGAACTCAAGACACCAAGGGCGTGGAAAAGATTTCAAGAGACACAAAGTTGAGAGCCTATTTATAGGCAGAAGACAGATTATTTCAACCTTTTTCCTCCTCGGCTTTGTCCCTTCTGCACCTCAGGATGGAGCTCTTGGGATACTTATTTGTGCAACCAAGAGATTGGGGAAGAGATGAGATGAAAAGAATGAATTCCTGATAGTATGGTAGATAATCTCCCTGGTAATGAGGCTAGTGCCCTTGTGTAAAGCATCATCAGATGCAGGTTGGCTTACCTTCTCAGAAGAATGAAGTTCAACCCTTATTTCTCTGAAGAAAGACAGAAAAAGAAAAAAAGTAAGAGAGAGGGGGGAAGGAGGGAAGGAAGACAAGAAAGAGGAAAGAAAGAAATAAGGAAGGAAAGAAAGGAGAAAGGAAGGAGAGAAAAGGAGAGAAAGGAAGGAATGGGGAATGAAAAGAGGGAGGGAGGAAGAAAGGAAGGAAGGAGAGGGAAAGGAAGGAAGAGAAAGGAATGAGAAGGAAAGAGGGGAATGAAGGGAGGAAGGAAAAAGGAAGGAGAGGGAGAAGAGAAGGAAGGGAGGGAGGGAGGGAGGCCACTTCAGATGCTTCAAGCCTTAGGCTGTGTCTCACCACAGACAGAGCACCATCAAATAGTAATTTTACAAGGGGATTTTTTAAAAATTAAATGCATAGAATGTAATCTTCTTAGCTGTATTTAAGTGATTTCCAGCTAAAACTAAATTGATCTGGTCCCACTGAATTTTTTTGTCCCTGCCCCAAAGTAAAACACCTGGCTTTCTTTTCACCTTCGATGACCCAAGTTTTGCCTTGATGTCTTGGCATCCTTCTTTCTCCAGATGCACCTCCAAACAGTCCTTCTTTGAACAACTGTTTGAAAATAATCCTTCCGGTTGGACAATCGTTTCTTTAAGTGTCTGCTTACTGCACAGCATCACTTCTTCTCTGCAGAAATCCATTTTTTGCATATTTATTTGATTTTTGCACTTTTGCGCTGCTTGTTTCTTACATCTTAAATCTTACTGGGAATGACAATTCCATTTCAACAGGGCCTCAAAAATAATTGGTGATGCTGATGAAAATAAATCAACCGGCAATCTTTGAAAAGACTTCAAATCTAAGTTTAAATTTTAGCTTTTAACCAACCTTTAATCTCTGAATTATATTTCTCTAAATCTAATTCAGATATTCTATTCATTATTTTCTTATTAGTATTCCAACTTTCTGCCATAAACACTATCAGCATGTTGGTCTTAACTCGTAATTCCTGGAAAGGGAAAACAGAGATCTAATTTCCTCCCCTTCTCAAGATCTTTGTGCCACAGACAGCAGCACAGCGCTGTTGTCATGCCCCTGTCAGAATTGGATTCGGGGGAGGGGGGGAGGCCGAGCAGCTGACAGGGCGTGGGAGTGTGGCTCTAGTGGCTATGGAAGAAACTGCTGAAGAGCAAAGTCTAGCTGGGCAGAGCAGGGGAGAGGTAGAGCAAGGGAGAAGGAATTCAGATGAAGATCCAGACCCACCCCCTCTTCATCCTAGGGCACGCAGGGAGGAACAGCGAAGGGAGCAATGGGAGTTGCATGGCTTACAGGGGAGAAAAGGGCCCTGATTCCCTTCATTAGCTGCAGCTGGGAACACAGTGTTTAAAAAGGGAGATTGCATACAGCAACTAGTGGGAAGAAAATAGTGAGTTATCTTTTATTGTTGAGGCTTATCTGGGTTCCTGGCATCTTCCCAACTGTGTGTGTTTTGTTAGCCTTTGAAGTCTGCAATTCCTTCTCCTGCCCTATCCAGTTAATTGCTGCAGCATGGTTTGTGTGGATTTTTATTTACAGTTTATATGTATTTTGTTTTTGGACTGAATTTCTTCCACTTAAAGACTGTTTTTGGGAGAGTTTTTTTCTCCAGCCGAAGGTAACTGGACTTTGGGGACAAAGTTGGAGGTATTAAAGGGACTTTTCTTACTTATGTGACTCTGTTGCCTTTGTGTCACGCCCTGGGTCATTACAGCCGTAGACAAGTGCATAGCTTAATGGAGTCAAAGCTTCAATACCGCCATACATTTAGTCCACGTTTCAATTCTAGCACAACTAATTAGAGGCATATATTACTGCCAACACAGGCTCCCCAACTAATGTGAGCATTACAGTTATAGTACCCAGATCACATTAAAGAGAAGTCTCAAATTGTCACCTTGGCAAGGCTACTTTCCAAAGAAAGGTGTTTTTTGGGGAAGAAAAGAGGGAGCATTGAGCTATGCAATCCCTATGTCTGCATTTGGAAATTTGAGGGAGTCTCACTGTATTTCCAGTTGTTTTGGTAGCAGTAGACGGCATGCACAAAAGAGAAGGAACTGCATCCAAGGACTCCATGCCACTATGGCAACAGAAAAATATTGACATGATAATGGTTCACAGAAAACATACCTTAATCCAGAAAAAAAAAAATTTTTTTTTGATTCCACTGCTCTTCCTAACTGACCTCCCTTTACAATTAGTATCTTAGCTTGAGGAAAAAGTGAGCCACCTAACTTTTGTAGTCCTTAGAGCAGTGGTGACTAACCTTTTTGGGCTCCTGTGCCAAAAATTGTGCATGCACTCTATCGTGGTCACGTGCCAGCACCCAGAAGGCAACGTGCATGCCCCCCCACACCCGCTGTGCCCCCTACAATCTCCCCCCACTGCCCCTTACCTGCACTGCGCCTCCCAGCTGATTTTCGGCCATTTGAGGCCTTTTTCAGCCTCCCAAAGGCTTGAGGAAAGCTTCTGCAGGCTTTCAAGGCCGACAAATGGGCCCGTTTCATCACTTCCGGTATTTCTGGAAATACAGGAAGTGACAAAATGGGCCTATTTTTCGGCCTGCAAAGGCTTTCCTCAAGCCTCTAGGAGACCAAAAAAGACCTCAGGCAGAAAATCAGCTGTGAGGCACGTGCATGTGCAGTGAGGTAAGTTGGCCTGCGCCGTGTGTGCCAGCACAAATGGTTCTGTGTGCCACCTGTGACACGCGTGCAATAGGTTTGCCATTACAGCTTTAGAGCAATCATTCCGGTTAAGAACAGAAGGTTAACTAGCGACATGTTTAGAAATAAAACCAGACTTCATTTAACTAGCAACGTAACAAGGGTTATATAAATTTATTCTTTCATGTAACATTTGATTAGTTTGAAATTCTCCATTTGTAAATGTTTAATTCCATAGTTTATTTATTTATTTACCTTTAAAAAAAAAATCACTAAAAAGGATCGCATCCCTCCCCAAATACAATCTGTATCTGCTCTATATTTACAGATAACTGGTCGCTATAAAGGCACAATATTTTAAAACGAATGCTTCAGTATTCTTTGTGCATTAATACAATACTGACAATACTGAACGTTGCGTTGCCATTTTTTTTTTCTCCTCTCGTGGAATCCAAATGAGTAACAAAGTTTTGTTTTCCCAGTGTAGTATGTGGAGGGGGGGTGTCTTTGTGGAAGGGTGGGCCTCTTATTAATTTTATATCTCAGACATTCTTCGCTTCAGTATAGACCACTGCAGCTTAAATGCATCTTCCAAAGGAATCACTATCGAAGCATTCGGCCATTTGAGTTCAAACTGGGGGGAAAAAAAAATATAATGACACAAAATCCACGAGAGAGAGAAAGAAAAAAAATCTCCAGTGGGATATATTGTGGGTTAGGTCTCAATGTAAACCAAAAGACTCAACTGAATCACTCTGGCACAGATTAAACAAAGTTAGTTTTCCACATGGGGTGAAATGCTTCCCACCAAAGGGAGCAGCCACCATAAAACACGCCATGTTCTTTGAAAATATCAGGACCTCCATTTTGTACAAATTGACAGGACAGATTGTGTTTCAAAAGGGGAAAAAAATATTTGGTTTCCTGAATAATGCACAACTCTGGATTGAGAAAAACACTCGCTGTGCTCCTCTGGCCCTGTTTGTTTCCAAAATCAGAGAAATATCAGCAGCTATTCCAGCAGGAGTGAGAGGCTGTTGAGATGTCATAGGTCATGATTAAAATGAATTCTGATGTATAACTGATTATTATTTCTCAATTTTAACTAAATTCTCACCTTTCTAATCTTCCCTTTGTGCTGGTGTTTCCTTCATGACGGAAATGAAATATATCCACAAAAAGTGGATATGCATACACATATACACACACCACCACCATGATAATTGTTAATGCCTTTCTGAAGAGTGGTTTGCCTCCACCCTAAAGGGTTTGTACATTGTACATAAATAAAAAAAAGAAAAATTACAGTACAAGTAATTCACAATATATGCAATGGGAATGTTGCTTTTCTTCTATTAATAAATTCGCATTCAGAAACATCATTTTGCATCACTGAGAGGCACTTCATTTCATCCTTCATAAATTTATACCAAATCATTTGACAGAGACAATTGGATTCCTAGACCTTTTCCAGGATAAGAACATAACTGTTTGCCCTACCAAGACATCATACGAACTCTTCGCTCAAATAGAGTGTTTTGGAAGTAGCCCAACTCAAAACCTTTGTGGCAGATAATCATGGGCTTAAGTCAAGGAGGCAGATGTCATAATCTGACAAGCTCTTAAATGGGGATATGGAGAATCACGTCAGCAACATCCCATAGGGCAGGGCTCTCCAACCTTGGGAATGTTAAGTCTGGCAGACTTCAACTGCCAGAATTCCCCAGCCAGCAAAGCAAAGCTGGCTGGGGAATTCTGGGAGTTGAAGTCCACCGGACTTAACGTTGCCAAGGTTGGAGACCCCTGTCTTAGGGAATGCTGTCTTGTCAAATTTCTGCTCTGTCAAATGAACGAAGGGCCTGGAGATCCGCTTCATGATCACTTCCTGATCTCTATCCTAAACGCTTTAGTAGATCACTTTAATTTCTTATGTGCTCTAAGTGTACAGGTTCTAAAAATAAGACGTTTGCTATAAATAAAGTGTCCCTTAGTGGCAGTTTATACTAAAAAATAGTCCTTGGTTTGAGATAATCATTAAAATCAGGTTTAGCATTGAAGGCAGCAGCTAACTAGGATTAGCGATGGCAACACAACTCTATTTTTGGTCTTTCCCTGCTTGGTTTGCAGTGTTGCAAATATTTCTCAAGACTTCCTTCTCAAGGAGGTTGGAGACCTCTCTTCATAGATCTGATTCGGGGGAAATTCCCTACACTTGTCTAAAGAAAACTATCATCCTCTACATTTCAACTCGTTAGTACCATTTATGGAGGGAGGGTAAGCCTTTTCACCTGGAGTGGGAATGCACCTGGCAAACATTGGTTTAGCGCCACTACCGCATCTTTTTTTTCTTCCCCCGTGGAAATTATAGAGGAAAGTAATAAAAATTTCCACAGGAAAAGCAATCCGAACACATAAAGTGCAGAAAGACCTCTAATAATTATTAAGCAGTACCAGAAATTTCCTTGATAAAAACCCATAAGCAATGACCCCCTCTGGCATTCCTGCCCATCACTCTCCATTCAAAATAGTAAAAAAAAATTCATTCAGTGCATACAATATAGTTATTATGAGTCATAAAATACGAAACACCCCCCACCTCCCACCCCCAATATTATTGCAAATTCTGTCCAATCTACAAGAGTTAAAGGCGAAAATCCACATTTGGTGCGTGGAAAGACAGACAAATGTTCTTTCTTTCGGCACAGGACATTGTCCAAAAGAAGAAGACTTTGGTCCTTGGTACCTAAACTCCCAAGTGCAGAGGGTGGTGTGCAGTGGTGATGGATGGTCCACAGGATTGCCATGTCCGTGGAGTTGTGCAGTCAATGGTCGAAGCCTCCTGTTCCTGCTACCAACGGCCGCTCACGCTGGCAATGTCCGAATGGTATTGATGAGACAGCCGCCCGCTAGCGCCGCCTTCCAGAAATGAGGCTCGGACATTAGAGGGGTCAAAGAGTTTTCTTCGGTTTTTGTTCAGTTCTGCATGGGGGGTGGGGCAGGGGTGAAGAGGGGAGAGAAGAGAAGCTTCCCTTCAAAATCTGGACACCAGATGCAATCTTAGCAGGAGACATTTTTTACTATTTCATAGTCCGGGGAAACCGAATCCAATCAAATGCAATATGTCCCTGTCAGGTGCACGCAATAGCAATGGCACTTAGTATCAGCTTTGGAAGACATATTGACATCAGATGCTTCCACACTGCCACCTTCTTGAGCCTGGGAAAATGGGAGGGGGGAATTTCTTGGCGCATATGTGGTTAGACATAATAGCATTCTTCTTCTAAGTCAAGGTCATGTTATTTCTGCACCTGGTGGAGAGGACGTCTTAAGTTGGGGCGGATGGTGACTGGGGCATGTGATGCAATGATGGGTGCAAGGGATGGATTTGTAGTTTTTACTTATTGCAAGGAAACCTGGAACTTTCAGATTCGGGATTCCCCAGACGTGCCAGTTTATTATCCAATTAAAACAGAACTTTTGAGAAAATGTCTGTCTTGGAGTTATTTCTTGGAGTGGAGGTTTTCTGGAACACTGACACTCAGACTGACACTTCATAATGCCTTACAGCCCTCTCTGAGCAGTTTACAATATCAGCTTTATTGCCCTCAACAATCTGAGGTCCTCATTTTACCGACCTCAGAAGGACAGAAGGCTGAGTCAACCTTGAACTGGTCAGGATCGAACTCCTGGCAGTGGGCAGAGACAGCTTTGCAATATTGCATTCTTACCACTGGGTCACTATGTCTCATCCAGCCAGATTCTCTGTAGTTCTCAATGAAAACCACTTGTGAATAGTCTCAAGGAGAAGCTTTATTGCTAGGCACCTGTGTTACAAGAATCTCACCAGAGTGACTGCATCCCCGTGAGAATGGTCACAGAAGTCTTCAGGGATTCTGGGGGAGCTCAGACCTGTGCCACTTTCTGCAATGCAAAGACTCCAAGCTTGGTCCTTTCTTAACACCTCCCTCCTCTCTAGCTGGAGATTCTACCACAATATCCCCATCAGATATAAAATAATTTAGGATAGATTTGGATCAGAAAAGGGAATAGATCCATCACAGGCCTATTGAGACAATTGTTTTGGTTAACTACGGGTTGAAAATAAGAGAGGCATCAAGCTGCTGATTTCAGAGCAGGTTGCTAGCACATGAGACATACCTGGCTATCTTCAAGGGGAACCTATAAAGGAACCTATAAGGTTCCGCTTATGGGGTTTGCCATGTCCCTGAATATAAACCATTATAGATGTTAACATCAAGGTAGAAACCAAACATCAGGCAGCTGTTTGTTACAACCTTATGGTAGGCGAAACCTAGTAAATTTCCTAACTTTGCCTACCAGAAATAACTCCCGCAGAAATCAATGGATCTCGCATTGAAAGATACACATGATTGGACTTATGAGAAGAGAGAGATTAAGGCTGGCAGGATAAGGGTGAACAAGAATATGTCTATACACAGGGGTACTTTGAGTTTCTGAAAAGAGACATTCCGTATCCTGTGTTATGAGAATAACTCTGTCAAGGAAACAAAGGGAAAAGAGAATTCTTACAAACTGCACAAGGTAGTAATTTTTCTTTACCTGAGATTGCCAGAAGCATTTTCCTTCGTGCACCAAAAGTGGTAATTCCAAGCTCTTTCAGATCCTGATCTGTCAGAGTGAGGAACGTCTGAAGATCAATCTAGGAGAAATCACAGCAACACCACACTCTTAAGATGCTCTTCCACTGAGAGGGCAGAGGACTTTTGTGGGAGAACATTCTGCTGAATATATTTTGTACACAAATTGGTTACAAAGGACAGAAGCAAAACCATTCTTTCAGTTCCTGATAATTACGATTATTAATAACATCCCAAGCATGTTAAAAACCAAAGGAGCAACATTTTTATACCAAATGCAACATATTATTTTGACAGCCTAAATAAATACTAGAAGAGGATTTAGGAGGATTCATCAGATGAATCACCTTGGAATTCTTCATGGCATAGAATTCCTTCAAATCTCATTTGATGAGTCATAAAAAATTGGCTGCCAGAACAATTCAAAAGATGTTACTTGTGTTCTAAAATTAGTTTATATACATTGAAAATATCTGGATCTTTTCTGAGTGGTTGCCAGTGAATTAGTATACATTATTTTCTGAAAGACAATCCCTTTTTGCTATTTGTGGAAGTTTCTGAACAAATTTTGCAAAACTACTAAGCCGTTATTGGTAATTTATGCCCACAGGTTAATTGTCTATATGTCCCAAGGCTGATGAACTACTGTAACACAGAAAATTAATTTGTTTGTTATAATAGTATTGCAAAATATTAGATAATTGAATTTCTCTTTGGAACAGTGATATTTAAAAGTTAAGGAAATCGCATCAGATGAAAAACATATAACAAAGTCATATTAATTTTTATTCTGGCATGTTTGTGTGCAAACACTGCAAACACACAGAAGCAGGGATCAGTATACACAAACACATACTTGTGACTCACATGTCTGCATGTATGTTTGCATAAGTTTCAACTACCTCTATCAGTGAACACAGCTTTGCATCTATACAACCGAGTGAATTAACACACAGCATGAAGATTCACAGGAAATTCCATACTTTTTCTGCAATCCTGTCGAGGCATCCCATTCTGATCATTTTTTGATGGTCACCAGTCAATATATTTGCTTTTATTTATTTATTAAATTTATTGACTGCCCATCTTATCACAAGGTAACTCTGGGTGGTTGTTCTTCATGCCATTACTTGCTTTCCTGCTCTGAGTAGCATTTTCCAAGTAGTGAGTTATGGGTTTGATAACATTCAAATCAGACTCCCATTCCCTCCAGAGAGCTAATTTTTAGGTATGATTACAAACAATGGAAATTGGTTTGACAATGCAGAACTGGTTCTCTGAACACAGCACTTCAAAAATGTCGAGGCATGAAGCTAGCTATTCCTATAGCCAAGGAATGAATCTTGGTTATCAATGAAAGTGCAACAGATAGGAGCCATTTTGTTTGCAAAGCAATCAAATTCAAAATAGTCTACAACAGGGGTCTTCAAACTCGACAGCTTTAAGACTTACGGACTTCAACTCCCAGAATTCCTGAGCTAATATGACTGGAGGAAGAATTCTTAAACTTGCCCAGTTTGAAGACCCTTGGTCTACAAGGAACCATGGCCAACACTCCCAAGCCCTTCACAAACACTGACCTCTTGTTGCTGAAATATGTCTGTGTATTTACCCAGGCCCAGTTTGCTGAATAATTCAGGTAGGTCAGATCCCTTAAACAAACTGTTCAGGTTACAGCCGTTGCTTCCAATCAGGGAGGAGATGCAATCCATGTAGTTGCTACTGCTGAGATAATGCTCACCTAGAAGTTCAAGAGACAATAAGCTTTTAGTTAGGTTGAGTTAGGCTGGAGGAGCCCCTTCAACTGCTTAAGTTTGGGTGCTTGCAAACTGCCATGAAGTACTGAACTGAATTTCTAAAGGAGAATATTCATAGATCAGGGTTGAAATGAGAGGTCCTTGGTACTCGCTGAGCTTTCTTGTTTTCACTGATCACTGATGATGTTACCCAGTTAGGGTAATTAAATGTCTGCAAAAAAAAACCCAAGCAAGCTCAGTGAGCACCAAGGACCTCTCAACTGAATATCTGCCTGCTGTTGAATTACCAAGCTTTTACATCTTTGTTTTCATGGAAATAGAACACAACAAGTGATTGGTCAGGGTAAGGTAAAAATTACATGCCACCCCAAATATGGGAGACGCTGCTTTGGAGCACCCCAACCAATTCTATCTCTTGTGATGTGACTTGGGAGAATAAAACTATATGACGACATTTGGACATGGAGAAGAAGAAACCAAGTCATCACAGGGGGAAGAAATGTGACAACAAGCCAGTAGTGGGATTAAATTTTTTTTTACCACTGGTTTGGTGGGTGTGGCTTGGTGGGCACGCTTTGCGTGAATGCATACACTGTGTGCACGTGCCAAACACGCACTTTGCGCAGGTGCAGAATGCAGAGGTGTTCCAACTCACCTCCTGCAAGCCTGCAGTCTTCCTGTTGCTTCAGCAGCTGCCACGCGGCACTCTTCTGTGCCACACAAAGCAGCTGTGCTTCAAAAGCAGAGAATAAAGGTGAGTATGAGAGCCTAGGAGGGTGGACCCAACAGCAGAGCAGCGGAGAGAACCGGTTTGATCTCCGCTGCTCATCACTGCTACCAGCTCGGAAGAACCGGGCTGAACCGGTAGAATACCATCACTGCACCAAGCCATTATTGTCATCAACTTTCTAATGTTTCTAATAGGATGTAGCACAATTAGAGGCAGCATGATAGCAGTATTCTAGTATTTGGGAAGCTGCCACAAAGAAGAGGGGGTCAAATGCTACAAAGGACCAGAGGGCAGGACAAGAAACGATGGTTGGAAACTAATCAAAGAGAGAAGCAATATGGAATTAAGGAGAAACTTCCTAAAAGTGAGGACAATTAACCAGTGGAAGGGCTTCCCTTCAGAAGTTGTGGGTGCTCCATCATTGGAGGTTTTTAAGAAGAGACTAGAGACAGTCATTTATCTGAAATAGTATACTTCTCCTGCTTGAGCAGGGGTTATGGACTAGAAGACCTCCAAGGTCCCTTCCAGCTCTATTCTATTCTAAAACCCTATCATTTATAATTATAGTTTGATGCAACTAACTGATCTTAGTCAGTCTAAACCAAGAGTGACAAAGTCAAGACCCAGGGACCGGATTCGGCCTGCGGGGTGCTTAGATTTGGCTCATGGGGCTGCCCTGGAAACAGCAAAGGACTGGCCCGCAGTGCCTCTGCCAGGGAAAATGGAACTCCGTTTTCCCTGGCAGAGGGTTGCAGGAGTCTGTTGCAGCCGAAAATGGAGCTCGGGAGCCCATTTTTGCTGGCAGAGCATAGACGCTCCTGACATGAGTGACATCGAGCTGGCCACACCCACCCTGGCCCTCCAAGGTCAAACACAACCCTGATGTGGCCCTCAATAAAATCATGTTTGATACCCCTGGTCTAAACCCAAGCTGGGGTTTACTCAAGTCAGTGGCTCTGCATGAGAACTCTGACCTAACCCAGTGGAGGTAAACCCTTACTTGATTTCTGTTTCCGTTTAGGGCTCCCGATGGAAGGAACGAAGTCGCCTGGAGCAGTTGAACTAATGCCGTTGTGATCTCTCCAGTTGTCGGAATCGCTCCCGCTGCCCAGGTGTTCCCGGCTGTTGGATCGGGAGAGAGACATGGAGGAACCCTGCAAAGAAGTCAGCAGGAAGAGATGTGACCGGGAGAGGTAGGGATGCTGCCAACTTGGCTCTACTCAAGGGCACGATGCCAACGGTGTAACCCATTAAATTAATGAGCAATATTTTGTTTAAGAAACTATTCTTGTCAGAGAAGTCTTAAGTACCTTAGGTAAAGGCATACACAAATAAAGAATTAATTTGTTAATTCTTAACTTATTAATAAATTAATTTGTTAATTAATTTGATTGGCAACACTCAGTATTGTCAAAGTAAATTAATTTTAACTTGTGGCACACTGTGTCCTACTATATTGTCCCAATTCAGACTGATCCTTTTTTTTAAAACCAGTGTTTCTAAGACTGCGAATATTCTGAAAACAACCCAATGCAAGCAGGGAAAAAAAACAAAGGAATAGATGGTTTTTGTTTTTAAAAAATTATTTTTTCCCACATGTTTCAAGTTGTAGGAAAAACAACGGATGGCTGAGTCTCTAAAAAAAAAAAAAAACAGCTTACAGAGCAGAGAACTCAGGCTGTGGTTTGATCCTGGGGTGACAGCCAAGTGACTCAGATACAGTCTACACACACACACACAGTGTGTGTGTGTGTGTGTGTCTGTGTGTCCACTAATAAACTCCTAAGGAGAAAGAAAAAAATGGTCGAAAAACAACATGAAACTCAGATATTTATGGAATAAACAAAATACAATGAATTAAGTTTGCTTCCCGCAAGCAGAAAAACATGTTGAAAATCTGCAGTTTTACAGAGGCCTTGAAGGGTCATGCAAAGGAGACCTTTGTCAGAGGCTTTCTGTCATGCCCCTGTCAGAATCTGATTTGGAGGGGGAGGCCGAGCAGCTGACAGGGAGTGGGAGTGTGGCTCCATTGGCTGTGGAAGAAACTGGGGAAGGGCAAAGGCTGGCCGAGCAGAGCAGGGGAGAGGGAATTCGGAGGAGGAAGACCCAGGCCCACCCCTCTTCATCCTAGGGCATGGAGGGAGGAACGGAGAAGAGAGCAATGTGAACTGCATGGCTTACGGGGGAGGAAAGGGCCCTGATTCCCTTCATTAGCTGCAGCTCGAAACACAGTGTTTAAAATGGGAAGCTGTGCACAGCAAGTTGTTGGGAGCAAATTGTGAATTATCTGATATCATCAAGGCTTATCTGGGTTTCTGGCATCTTCCCAACTGTGTGTGTTTTGTTGAACTTTCAAGTCTGCAATTCTTTCCCCTGCCCTGTCCAGTTAATTACTGCAACGTAATTTGTGTGGATTTTTAGTTACAGTTTGTATGTACTTTGTTTTCGGACTGAAATTCCTCTACTTAAAGACTGTTCTTGGGAAAATTTTTCTCCAGCTGAAGGTCACCTGGACATTGGGGGCAAAGTTGGAGGTATTAAAGGGACACTTCTTGCTTATTTGACTATGTTGCCTTTGTGCCACACCCCGGGTCATCACAGACCTTGGAAGTCCCAGCAGCAAACTGTTACAGATTAACAGAGTTGGAAGAGACCTTGGAGGTCATCTAGTCCAACCCCCCCCCCCCCGCCCAAGCAGGAGACCCTATGCCATTTCTGACAGATGGCAGTCCTCACACACAACCTATTTTAAGTTCAGACAAAAAACTTCATTGTCTTCTTTTTTGTATGCCTAGCACACCTGCAGTTTTGCATACCTCATAAGTGGTCGACATCGATGGTTTATAGGCTACGTGGTTGGCCCTTCTCAGTTCCTTAATGGTTTCGGCCGGCATTGATTTGGAGAAGCCCAGCCCGCTCCAGGTATTGGTGGGTGTCCTCACTTCCGTAACAACTGGCTTTTTCAGCATAGCTTTAAGGGGGCAGGAAGCATATTTATGAGCATCAGTATTTTTTTTTTTCTTTTTCATAAAAGGCAGCCAAAATTCTTTTGGCAGTGGATGGTCAGATGCAGAAAATCTTCCACTCTCTGCTTTGACCGCTTTCCAAATATTTTAAACTTGTTAGGGTCACTTCATATTTCAGTTTATATTTCTGAGCACGCAGCAAGAGAAGATTATACTTAATATGTGATGTGGCCTTGAGTGCATATGCATATTTCTACACGTGTACACGATGCATACATACAGTAGTTACTCACACAAAGTACATTATTTCCCTAAATTACATTAAGGTTAAGTTTGGAGGATAATATAGACTAATGTTTTTATAAAGCCAGAAGAGTCGTTCTAAAGTTTCAGGAAATGGAAAAGAGAAACCTGAAATCTTTGGAAGTAGAAGAAACCTTTTTTTAAAAAAAAAAGTGGTAAAGCTTTTCAAAAGTAGAATGTAGCAAGATGGAGCAGCTGCATCGAAAAAAAGGAAAGTAAGTCAAGAATCTTTTGTTATTGTTTTATTTCTTATCTCAATTTCAAGGGAGAAGTAGTGACAAGTTCAAAAGCATGGGAGAAAGCTACCATAGCAAATATTTGATGGAAGGATTTTGCTATCCAAGTACAGAATAAATATAGGATGAATCTCTGTGTTATACAAATGGAAGAAGTCAGACTTCCAGTTTGAGCTTCTTCGGCGACAGACCGAAATCCGCGATCGTGCACAGTTTTGATCCATGCTTGCTGCTGGAGCGCCCCGAGCCGGCTGGTTTTGGGGCTAAGCCACCCTGTAGAGGTGGTGAAGAGGGGGGAGACCATCAGCAGAGTTGAGGAGAGACGCATCTCTTCTCCCCAACTGGCCATTACTCCCTTTCCTGAAGGTGGTTGCAGCGGTGGTCAAAAATGGTCACCTCAAAGAAGAACTCGACCGGAAAAAAATATGCAGGAAGAAGATAAGAAGAGAAAGTTTTGGCTGACTGGGTCAAACTGAAAAAGCAACAGCATAAGGTACCCTGGAATTTGAACTATAAAGAATAACATTCCTCCCAAAGAAGATTTTGAAGAAAGGGAAGGGAAAGGATTTGGTTTTTTTTTCTTTCCTTCCCCATATTAACAACTAATTAATTAAGTAACAATTAACAATAATTAACAATTAAGTAAGAAACTGACAAAAATCCACTTTGACATTAATAGGCATTTAAACTGAAAATAAAATGTTAAAGGGATAATAAAGATTTCTGGATTTTTAAAAACTTTTAAAAGAAGGAGAGAAAAGGAAAAAACAAAAGGGTGGGATCTGGAAAAATGGAGACCACCTGGAAGTAAAAGGAATGAACAGTCAAACTTTAACAAGATTCCTAAAAGATACATTCCAACTGAAACTTTGTAACAAGGTAATAGAACCCCAGGAAGAGAAAATGGAAAAAAGAAGCAAGAAACTGCTTAGATTATTTGGATTACTTGGTGATTTTGGGATTTTTGGTTATTGGATCTAAAGGACTAAAATCAATCGGGTGGTTGTTTAGAAGTTTTTAAAATGGTATCACTCTTGGAAGAATTGAAAATGGAACTTAAAAAACAGAAAGACAGAAGAAAGAATTAGAATTAGAGAGAAAAGGGGTCAAAAAGGGGAGGGAAAAGAAGAGGGGGAAGAGGGAAAGGAAAAAAAGTTATAAAGGACAGAAACAAGATATAGAGAAACAGGGAAAACATACAAGGATTAAAGGTATAAGCCTATTTAGAAGACAGAGATAACGGGTGAAAATTTAATTGAAAGAGGGATTCTGCAAGGGTACATAACATAGTATTGTTATATTAGAAATAGAAATGAACTTAGAAAATATGAAACAAGTGTGATTAAAATGATAGCTAAAATATTCATTGTAATGTAATAGAGTGTTAATAAATAAATAAAATAAAGAGAATGATAGAATGAAATTAGGAAAGAATGGGAACATTTTAATTATTATTAATGAGTTATAAAAATTAAGTGAAGAGGAATGTGAAAGAAATATGAAAAAATTATGGAAATATTATAAGTGTTCCTAAGGAAGTATGATATCCCATTAAAAAGAAATGTTAAAGATGTTAAAGATTATAACTAACGTTAATGACAGAGCTGAATTGGAATAGAATAAGTATTTTATTTATTATTGTTAATAATAAATACTTTCTCTTTAAGAACTTAGTGTGTATTTTAAGAAGGTACCAAGCAGAATTCGACTGGAAGTTATGTGTTATATTGAATGTTACAATTATAAAGGCATAAATTGAAATTTAAATAAGAGTTGAATGGACAAAAATTAAAAGATACAAAGGTGTCATACTCCAATCAGTAACTACAGGGGAAAATTTTGTTTAATGAGAAAAGAAAATATGAAATTGAAACAGGACAGTCAAAAGTATAAATATAATGATTAGAAAGATATTGAAACTTAGAAAAAGAGATATATATTTGAATTTAGAAAAGAATTAGATAATTAAAAGCAAGGTTGAGAAAACTAAGGGAAGGGAAAAATTATTGAGAAAATGTTAAAATAGTAATAAGATATGGAATAGAACACAAAGATGAAATATGAAATTGAGTTTGTGTCTGAATGGAGAAGTGATAACCCGGGATTATGTTATTCCCCATAAAAGATATTTTATTTGTATTATGTTTTGTGAAACCTAAATAAAAGTTTTACAAAAGAAATGGAAGAAGTCATGTGTTTAGACCAAAAACAACCCCATTTCCTTTTTTAAAACAAAGTATTTAAAATCTGCATCTTTCTGCAATGCCCAATAAAAAAGGCTACCTACTCATGTTTGATGGTTGAAGATCAGAACAGGAAGCAGAAAAGCTAAGGATCTGTTAGAAGCCTTAAGGTATCTGTCAGAAGCCACAAGGACATCAGAATGGCATCAAATGACCAGCAAAATTGGCAAAAATTTACTCAAATATGAACCCCGAATGCTGGAAGTGCAAAAATAAACAAGGTACCTTCTTTCACATGTGGTAGTCCTGCCCTAAAGCAAAAAAATACTGGAATAAAATTAGAATATGGTTGCAAGAAACTACTGAATTTAAAATAGAATGTAAGCCTGAAATGTTTTTGCTAGGGATAATCAGAGGAACATCTAAAAAAGAAGTTGAATACCTCATAATACACATTTTAACAGCAGCAAAAATCATCTATGCCCAAAGTTGGAAACTAGATAGCACTCCTACAGACAGTATGATCATAAAGAAAATTATGGATTGTGCAGAAATGGCGAAACTCACATTCGAATTACAAGGGAAGAGAAGGAAAGGAAGTCTGAAAAAAATGGTACAATTTGATTGAATGATAGGACAGCAAGAATAAAAAATAATACAAACAAATAAGTGTATATATAAATATATAGGTAGATAGTTAACAAAAACTGGGAAAGTAGACGTCACAACATTGTAAAAATTGTATTTGTGTTGTTTTGTTGTTGTGTCGGTTTATATTTGTGTTGTTTTTAATTGTGTAAAATTCAATAAAATTTTATTTAAAAAAAAAAGAATGGCATCAAATGGTTCATGATTATCATTGCAATGATGCCATTTGGGCCAGTTGAATTATATAGCCATTAAATCTGTACACTGAGATGTACAGTACAGTGACACCCTTCTTGAATCAGGAAGGCCTCTATGGGTGGAGAGTATTGAAGGACTGCATAATTGGCACGCTCCAGGGCACACCATTCTCTAGCCTACCCACCTCATCTTTCATGATTCTTTCCTTTTCATGGAGTCAAAAATACATACAACATGCTGACGTGCACCTATCCCGAATGGGCAGCTGAATGGAGAAACACGGTTGGCCTGAAACCCTGTTTGTCTTTGTGGATGGTGAATAAGGATGCATAAAGCTTTCAACCCTCCCGAGTGGCATGAAATAAGGACGTACACTGCATGAGAAAAACAACTCCTAAGACTTGTGCCTTTTGAAGAGCGAGAAAGGCAAATAGAAATGGGAATATTTTTTGAGAGAGCTGAATGCAATGAGCTTTCATTTTAATGTTTAATGTAATGCTGATTAGCATACATTTATGCTAATCAGCATTACATTAAACATTTATGCTAAGTGACAATAAAGTTCTCTTCTCTATTCTCTTCTCCCTTCTCTTCTCTCTTCTCTATTCTATTCTGTTCTCTATATTCTCAATTCTATTCTATTCTCTATATTCTCTATTCTATTCTATTCTCTATATTCTCTGTATTCTATTCTATTCTCTATTCGATTTTATTCTCTATTCTATTCTCTATATTCTCTATTCTATTCCATTCCATTCTATTCTATTTCAAACAATCCTGTAACAGGCAGGGCAAATGTTCTGATCACCACCCCATAAAAAGGGCCTTGTAGTCAGGAAAATAAAAAGTGATCCTGTTTGCTCAGAAAATGTAACTCCAGGAGCCTTTCAAGGGGAAGAAAAGAAACAAAGACCAGTTGGATTGCAAAACATGGTTGTCTAAGCTACAGTTTGTCCACTGGAACAATGACAGAGCCCAAGTCGATGGCCGAAGGGAATGGATGGCAGGGGGAGGGCAAGGAAAGCCTCCTTCATCACTCTGCTTACAAATAGATGCATGCTACAAGTCACCGTTGTTCCACATACCTTTGGTTGCCAGTAGCTTCTTCTGTTCGTAGTCAAATGCCTAGAAATGAAACCCAGAGAAGGCCACTTAATCACTGCCCTTGCTAAATGCCATGCCTACACTCTGCTCCACAAGCCACGAAGATTTGGACCAGGATCCATCACTTTTGTCTCGGAGGAACCCTTCGCATCACCCAACAATGTGCCAGCAGTCCAATGAACCTTTGATATACTTAAAACTCCCACTTAATACCAGCTAATTGGGGCTGCAATGTCCGCTGAGGAGAAACCTGGGAGCACCAGCAACCCATTTCAAAGTTTTGGGAACGTTCAGAGGATCGCCTCACTAGGGAGAGCCACACATAAATCTCTGGTGCTGGTTGTGTAAGTGCAGAGGTCCCCAAACTTGGCAACTTTAAGACGTGTGGACTTCAACTCCCAGAATTCTCCAGCCACCATAGCTGGCTGGAGAATTCTGGGAGTTGAAGTCCACACGTCTTAAAGTTGCCAAGTTTGGGGACCTCTATGTTAGTGCAACACAGAGACTGCTTTACCAATAGAAGGGAATATGTGTAGCACAGGTTTGAACTGTGTGGTCCTTGGTGCTCTCTGAGCTTGATTATTTTCTTGCAGACATTTCATTACCCGACTGGGTAACATCATCAGTGTGAGAAGAGAATGGGGTTTACTCTCAACAATCAACATCAAGATAAGCAAGGATTAATACCAGGATGAATATCAGACTAATAATCAAGCAGTAAAATAATAACCTAATCAAGGAACTGCCAACAACATTACACCAACATTGGAAAGGCAATCCAATATAATGATAGCACTTATATCTTTTCCTTATGTGTACTGAGAGTATTTACACCAAGACAAATTCCTTGTGTGTCCATCACACTTGGCCAATGAAGTATTCTATTCTATTCTATTCTATTCCATTCTTATTATTCTATTCTATTCTATTCTATTCTATTCTATTCTATTCTATTCTATTCTATTCTATTCTATGCCACTTCACAGTGCTTTGCAGCCCTCTCTAAGCAGTTTGCAGAGTCAGCTTATTGCCCCCCGACAATCTGGGTCCTCATTTGATCCACCTCAGAAGGAGGGAAGGTTGAGCCTGGTGGGTTTCGAACTGCCAAATTGCAGGCAGCCTGCAGTACTGCACTCTGACCACCGCGCCATGGTGGCTCATGATGTTACCTACTTGGGTTATGAAACGGCTACAAGAAAACAACGAAGCTCAGGCACAACTCCCACACACAGCGCTTCACAGAGTGGAAATCCTTCCTTGGAGGAGTCAATACCTGCATGTCCACATACGTCGACTGGGGGCCCAGGTGTGCTCTTTCTGAGTTCTGCTGTGCCGCGGCCGCCCTCTCCGCTGCCCTTTCGCTTCCGGGTGCCTTTTTGTCAGCCATCGTGGCCTCTGAAGCGCTCAGCTCAGAATCCGAAAGCAACCTCTCCCCCGCGCTACAGAAAGACAGGTGTTCTTTTTAAAAAGAGATGGGATCTGATGAATTACGCTTTGCATGATTAGACAGGGTAGACTATAGAAAGAAGAGGGCCATGGTGGAACTTTAGAGAAAGAGGTAAATTTATAATGGTGGTTATAAATGTTGTAGAAAAGATTGAAAGCCTTTTCTTCTTTCCTCTTCTTTCCTTTCCCTTCCTCTTTCCTTTCCCTTCCCCTTTCCTTCCTCTATCCTTTTCCCTCTCCCCTCCCTTCCCCTTCTCCCTTCCTTTTCTTTCCCTTCCTCTTTACATTCCATTCCTCTTTTCTTTCCTTTCCTCTTTCCTTCCTCTTTCCTTTCCATTCCTTCCTCTTTCCTTTTCCCTCTCCCCTCCCCTTTCCTTCCTCTTTCCTTTCCCTTCCTCTTTCCTTTCTTTTCCCGTCCTCCTTCCTTTCCTTACTTCTTTCCTTTCCTTTCCTTTCCTTTCCTCTTTTCTTTCCCTTCCTCTTTCCTTTCCCTTCCTCTTTACTTTCCCTTCCTCTTTCCTTTCCTTTCTTCTCCTCCCCATCTCTCCCCTCCCCTTCATCCCTCCTTCCCCTTTCCTTATTCCTTTCCCTTCATTAAAAGATTGTGGATAATTTCTTTTCCTGGGCCACACATCTTGGGTACCTCTTAAGTATCTTTTCTTTCTATACAAAAAGCATTAAGATTACAGTTGTTTCCTCCACAGCTTGATTCCCATGCACTGGGAAGCCTCTCTAGGAACCAACACTATTGACCAGTGTTTCTCAACCGTAGCAACTTGAAGAGATGTGGACTTCAACTTCCAGAATTCCCCAGCCAGCAAAGCCAATGTTTTTTTTCAAAGCTGACAAAAATACTGCTATGGACTCTCCTTCTTCTCTCCAGAATCTCCTCATAAGGGCAAATTCAGGGCCTTCCAACCTGCTTCTCTACTTCAGTTGATTGTTAATGCTGCCTTTACAGCTAAAGCGGGGAGACACTCTCTGAAACTGATTTTGATTTTATTGTTTGAAGTGGGCCCTGGAAGCCAGAGCTACAATCTCTTCTCTTCTTATGATCTCCTTGTTTTCCTGCCTTGGGATATGAAGAGGACTGGGAACGCCGCTAAATTATTTTACTGGATCCCAGCTGTCCCCACCATTAAATAAGCAAGGAGGAAAAGAGGATGCAGTTACTCTCTGTGTAACTCTCCCTCAGAGTTATAGTAAGGTGAAATCTTCTACATAAACAATTTGGTTTTAGGAAAAAACTATCATGTAATCTGCAACTCTTACATTGCAAAAACACATGGACTACACAATTCGATCAGGGCAAAGCAATAGACACAATCTACAAAGACTTTTGTAAAGCCTTTGATTCAGTGGTACACAACAAACTACTCCTAAAACTAAAATCGTACGGTATCTCTGGACACCTGCATAACTGGATAGAAGCATTCCTGTCAAACAGACAACAAATTGTCAAAATTGGGAGTGTCCTATCAAATTATGTACCTGTCAATAGTGGTGTCCCCCAAGGCAGTGTTCTAGGACCAACTCTCTTCATACTCTACATAAATGGCCTCTGTGATCATATTAAGAGCAACTGCATTCTCTTCGCTGATGACGTAAAGTTATTCAACACCACAGACAATACTGCTACCCTTCAAACAGACCTTGACTATGTATCAGAATGGTCAAACAAATGGCAACTTCAAATCTCAACAAATAAATGCTCTGTCCTACATATTGGCAAAAAAACCCAGAAAATAAAATACAGGCTGAATATTCAAGACCTTGTTGATGATCCTAACTCTGTCAAGGATCTTGGAGTACTCATCTCAAATGACCTAAGTGCTAGAGCCCACTGTAACTACATAGCCAAAAAGGTGTTAAGAGTTGTTAACCTAATCTTACGTAGCTTTTTCTCTGGTAATATTACACTAATAACTACAGCATACAAAACATATGCTAGATCAATACTCAAATACAGCTCATCAGTCTGGAACCCACATTACGTATTTAATATTAACACAATTGAGAAAGTCCAGAAATATTTTACAAGAAGAATTCTTCACTCCTCTACTCGTTGCAGAATACCATATGCCACAAGACTCGAAATTTTTCTAGACCTAGAAAACCTAGAACTACGCCGCCTTCGGTCCGATCTAAGTATAGCATATAAAATCATACATTGCAATGTCCTACCTGTCAATGAATACTTCAGCGTCAACCATAACAACATAAGAGCAAATAATAGATACAAACTCAAGGTTAATCGCACCAAACTTGATTGCAGCAAATACGACTTCAGCAACAGAGTGGTCAATGTCTGGAATACTCTACCTGACTCTGTGGTTTCTTCCCCAAACCCCAAAAACTTTAACCTTAGACTGTCTACTGTTGACCTCTCCCCTTTCCTAAGAGGTCTGTAGGGGGCGTGCATAAGCGCACCAACGTGCCTACCATCCCTGTCCTACTGTTTCTTTTACATTTTATTTTTCTTATATGTATCCATGTATTCATAATTATGTTATCTTGTAAGCAATTGACAAATAGATAGATAGATAGATAGATAGATAGATAGATAGATAGATAGATAGATAGATAGATAGATAGATAAAGATGGATAGATAAAATCTAACTTTCCCCCAAACAGACTCCACTATGAATCATGACCTACCACAGAAGGAATTTGGAAAGATGCTTATAAATAACTTAACCCCTGACTGAAATATGTCACCAATTTTCTCTGAGAGAGCAGAAGAGAAACAGCTAAGAGACTTATGATAAATATAAAATGATGATGCTGAATGGAGAAAGTCTTTGCCAGTATTACTCTCACAGCCTAGCAAAAACCATATTTACAATGTTAGGAATGTTAGGTGATGAAAGGGTAATATTATATTAATACTGCACAAGTAATGCAATTTTGAGGGGGAAAGCACACGAATCACCAAGATCATAAAAGATCATGGCCTTTGTGCTTGTGCATGTTGTATAAGAAGTTCCCTCCAGGGATGTTGTGTTATGAATAGTGTGTTTTATTTACACAACAACCCCACAGAAAACACGCTACAACATGTTCCGCCCTTTGCACAAGCCTGTGTTTACAAACATGACATACTGTAAATGAGAATTTTTGGTGCCTTGCAGTAATTCCACCGTCTGCCTCTTCGCGCAGGACTGCTTCGAGGTGCTCATCATCTGCTTGAGATCGTTGGCATTTGCAGAGTGCGAAGGACTCCTCGGCATGCCCACTTCTACAAAAGCATCACTGCAACCTACAAAGAAGCAAGAGGGACTGATTAGCACACATGAAAGGCAGGTTTCCAATGCTGATGGTGTGAGTTAGAGGTCACCTTAATGGACATGTCATGTCAAATAGCTGACAGGGAGTGGAAGCGTGGCTCTGTTGGCTGTGGAGGAAACTGGGGAAGGGCAAAGGCCAGCTGGGCAGAGCAGGGAAGAGGTAGAACAAGGGAGAGGAAGTTCAGAGGAAGACTCAGGCCCACCCCCTCTTCATCTTAGGGCACGCAGGGTGGAATGGAGAAAAGAGTTACATGGCCTATGGGGGAGGAAAGGGCCCTGACTTCCTTCATTAGGCAAGCCTGAGAATGATAGTTTAAAAGAGATGCAAGCTGAGTGCAGTGTCTTCTGGGAACAAACGTGAGTTTATCTTGTGTTGATTTTGGTTATCTGCGTTCCTGGCATCCTCCCAACCGTGTTGAATTATTGCTGTTCCTTCATGTCTGGAATTCCTTTTCTTGCCCTGTTGGACTAATTACCTCATCTTGTCTTGACTTGACTTTACAGTTTTTGTTGACCATGTTTTAGACTTGATTCCCTGCAGCCAAAGGCTGTTCCTGGGAGAGTTTTTCTCTAGCCAGAAGGTAACCAAGACATTGGGGGCAAAGTTGGAGCTAATAAAGGGACTCCTACTGATTATCTGACTGTGTTGCCTTTGTGCCACACATCACAGGACATGTGGAGAAAACCATCATAAAATTTCCACTTCACTAAAAGAGGAATTGTTGTGATTAAAAGGGCTTGGGGTTCTTTTTCAGCTAGTCTGGGTCATTTCATAACAAACTGCTCATTGCCATCTTTATATCTTAGGATCCAGAAGTTTCCTAAGGGCTGAAATATCTAGTCTTTATTAACACAGGAACAGACAAAGAATCAGAAATTTGTTAAAATCATGTGTTGAGTCCCATGTATATTTGGACAAATATTAAAACACACGGGCCACAGTTTTGCTATGAAAGACTACCTCTATCGTTTACAAATGGAATTAACACAAATAAAATGTATACCTCTGTATATAACTTCCCTTTTGGGGCAGTGTTTCCAGCCCAATTCAAAGGGAAAACATTCTAGGCTGTTCACACGAACCTCAAAATTCCAAAGTTCTTGTTTTGCGGGGAGAAGAAATTTAAAACTTCTGTTCCCTAATTTGCGCTAATCTTGAGTTTCTCACTCCTCTGCATTTGAGAAGTCAGTTTAGAACAAAGCCCTCTTTGAAGCATTAAGATTCACCAATGAAGCACTTTTAAGCCCAAATTTCATAATTGTATTAGCCCGTTATGGTTTGTTATTCTGAACCAAACCACCCAAAAAATTCTTTTGGGCCATGCCCGGAAACAGATATTTTAGGAATGTTTTGATCATTTGATCTGGAACAACTTTTAATTGAGACTTTTTTTATTTTTAGAACAGACATACTCAGCTGGTCTTCCCACCACCCTTCTTAAACATGACCCCTTAAGCCCAAGAGGTTGCACTGTCCTCCTACAGTGATGATATAAGATCAGAGCACACACCAGGGTAGTTTTGGTTATACCTTCGCCAGAGTTTGTCTTGGCCGTCACTTGTTCAGAGGCATTATGGTTACCAATCGTCCGAGAAGGATCACTGTGGTTTGCACTTAATACATTTTCACCAAGAGCTGTGGCAGAGAATGCAGGATACTTCATAGCTGAGGTCTGGAACAGTATGTTTAACCTAGGTTTAATCATCTTAGACTTTGAAAAAAGTAAGTCAATTAATGACCTTCCTTCATTACTTAACATCTCTTTTTCCATGCAAAAAACACAAAAAGCAAACTGGTGATCTAATAATTTTGCTCCCACCTCACCTGCCTGTGGATACCCAGGATTAATATATATATATATATATATATATATATATATATATATATATATATATATATATATATATATATTAATCCTGGATATATATATCCACCTGCCTGTGGATACCCAGGATTAATATATATATATATATATATATATATATATATATATATATATATATATATATATATATATATATATTTGTAGATTTTCATGGGTGCAGGTATGCAGGTCTTGGCGTGTTTGGGTCTTTTCCCATGTAAGATTGAGAGTATCTTGGCAAAGTTTTGATGAGGTCTCACTCACCATCTTCAGGCTGGTGCTTTCAGCTTCGTGCTTGTGCGAGCAAAGCGTGATCGGAGCTGCCTTCTATAAATACTCTCTATAAATACTATAAATACTGAACACAGCCAACCTTCCCACCAGTATTTATAGAGAGATGGCAGCTCCGGTCACGCTTTGCTCGCACAAGCACGAGGCCAAAAGCACCAGCCTAAAGATGGTGAGTGGGACCTCGTCGAAACATCTCCAAGGTCTTGGCGTGTTCGGGTCTTTTCCCGTGTAAGACTGAGAGTATCTTAGCGACGTTTCATCGAGGTCCCACACGCCATCTTCAGGTTGGTGCTTTCGGCTTCGTGCTTGTGCGAGCAAAGCCTTTGCAATTATTTCTTGATTGGTTGATGGAGTTGATGTTTGCAAACATCAACTTCATCAATAGAATAGAATATTTTATTGGCCAAGTGTGATTGGACACACAAGGAAGCAATCAAGAAATAACAACACAGCCTGCTTACAACAGAGCCAGTGCACCACAGCTCCCTACCAGTATTTAAAGAGAGATGGCAGCTCCGATCATGCTTTGCTCGCACTAGCACGAAGCTGAAAGCACCAGCCTGAAGATGGCGGGTGGGACCTCGTTGAAACGTCACCAAGATACTCTCAATCTTACACAGGAAAAGACCCAAACATGACAAGACCTGCATACATATATTACTCAAAATTTCCGTTACCGGTTTTCCAGAATTGGTCAGAACCTGCTGAATACCACCTCTGATATATAAATAAATAAATAATACATACACACACACACACACACACAATAATATTTAATAGAAGCTTTAAATAAGCTTTGAGAACAACATCACTGGGCCTCCTGGCCACCTCTGAGTAGGATTCTTTCCTAGGTTTTTACATAATGTCAAACCATCTACTCGAAACCATGTTTAGGGTTTTAGATATGGGTCTTATAGGCTTCCTTGAATCATTCCTTACTCATCGTGTTGGCATCAGCTTTGGCACTGTTGCAAAGTGAAATATCAGGACACCAATTTTAATTATGGCTGGAAACCGTTTTCTACAACTTTCTATGAGGTCGTAAGAAAGCTACAATAATGAAATGACATAATTGTTTTCACACCATCCACCATCAGACGCCAGAATTTCTAAGTTATACTTTATGATATGCAAAGCCTTTAACAAAAATGTATCCTGGTTAAGTTCCACTGAAAAAGTAACATCCTAGAAAAAGTAGCAGTACCTACTGTTGTATAGTTGCTGAGTAAGGTGCACTAGCATTTAAGCTCAATTAAAAAATAAGCTATATTTTTCCAGGTTGATATAATTTGAGCTGTGGTTAGAATGCAGTATTGCAGGCTAACTTTGCCCACTGCCAGGAGTTCGATCCTGACTGGCTCAAGGTTGATTTAGCATTCTATCTTTCCCAGTCAGTCAAATGAGGAGCCAGATTGTTGGGGGCCATAGGCTGACTCTGTAAACTGTTTAGAGGGGGCTGTACAGCACTGCGAAGTGATATATAAGCCTAAGTGCTATTGCTCTTACACAGAATGTGCACAAAATAAAATTCTGCTTAGTTGGAATTTACTCTCTCATAAATATGCTAGAGTTATAACCTGGGGTCATTTGTTTACCTTTACATGACCATTTAATGACGAGGTTGGGTTTTTCTTGTTCTCCACTTGCATGCCATTCACGTGAATATCAACAGGAGTTAAGCCAGGAGGGGGAGATGGTGTACTTTGACTGTAGTTGGGCACTCCGGACAACAAGATACTGGTTAACGTGGCTTGTGCATTAGGTGGCATCATCAGGTGAGGAACAGCAGAGAAACCTGGAAGGAAACATCAGAGGTTCTGCCTCATTTCGGCTGAGGTTGAAGACATCTAAAGTCCTAAGCAGATACAGGGAGTCCTCAACTTACAATCACAATTGGGAACTTCCAACACTAAGCGAGGTCATCATTATGTGAGTTACACCCAATTGTGCAACCATTTCTGCTGCAGTTCAGTGAATCCCTTAGTCATAAAGCAAATCCAGATTTCCCCGTTGAATTTGTGAAACTGGCTGGGAAGGTCAAAAAAATGGCGATCTTGTGACCCTGGGATGCTGCCGCCGTTGTGCCAGTTGCCAAGCACCTGGATTTTGATCACTTGATTTTGGGAGACATTGCAATGGGTTGCAAGCGGTGAGGGAAGTCAATTGGCTTGTAAAAAGATGGAGGCGCTTATACATTTTGGACCTGCTTTGCAAGGAAGGAAAGACAATATTGTTGCAATAGATTCATCCGCCAGGGGGGAGATAATGTGCATTTTGGTCTTTTATTATTTTTTTAATTCACATTATTACAAATGTTTTTGTCTAGTTTTGCTTCACCTCTGTTTAATGTTTTTTTTGACTTCGTGTTTTAATCATTGAATGAAATTAAGTGTGAGGACCATTGAAGTGTGTAAGCCACTTTTTTCAGCATCGAGTAGTTGTAAGATGAGGACTGCCTGTAGTTGATTTGCAATTCAGCCGAGCAAGAGTGCAAAGAATAGGATCTGAGCAGCCAAGCATTGCTTCAGCTCCCTAGGACTGATTTCGTTTCACCAGGTCCTTGAAATGCCAAGGACCAAATTAGGATCTTCTGGATGCAAAGCACAAACCACAGTGAAATGAGCAGCCACACTGTATCCCAAGCACTCAGATGATGCCATCTTACAATGACGGCATCTTGAAATAGTGGCATCATTTTAGTGTCCTGTTCTGCATGCTTGGGGGGGAGTGAGGGGAGATGCTAGATTGCTCTATTCAAAATGTCTCCAATTTAAACCCAAAATACCAACCTGTAGTGCTTGTATTAGCGATTGAGGAAGCCCAGAAAGTTGAACTTGGCGTGTTTGAACTTGGACTCTGCAAAGGACTAACTGAACTATTGAGAGCGTTTAGGAGGGAGTTTGGGGGTGTGGAGGTGTTGACGGATAAAGTGGTTGGACCCAAAAGACCTATCAAAAAAACAACAAGAAGAAAAAGAGATTTTACACCAGTGGTGGTATTCAGCCGGTTCGCAACGGATCGAGCGAAATGGTAGCAAGAATTTGGTGTGGGTCGCCGAACCGGTAGTAGGTTCTGGCTGGCCACGCCCTCCACTGGGTCACCCTCCCGTCCGATGCTCGCTCACCCCGCCTGCCTGCCTGACATTCCCCGCCCGCATTCGCCTCAGGTATTTCTTTCTTTTTTTCCCTCCCGACAATCAGCTGTAAGATAAGATCAGCTGTGCCGGGATTCCCCTTGCTGAGGCCCAGGAAGACAAAAATGGAGGGAGGAGCTCAGCCCCCCCCTCCATTTTTTGCCTTCCAGAGCCCGAGAGGAGCCTTAGGGAAGCAAAAACGCCCCCCCCCCAAAGGCTTCTCTGAGGCTAGGAAGCTCCCAAAACAGAGCTTGGAGGAGTGCTGCATGCCCCTCCCATGCTCTGTTTTTTTCCTTCCTGAGCCCCAGAGGAGCCTTAGGGAAGCAACCCCCCCCCCCCCAAGGCTCCTCTGTGGCTAAGAAGCTCCCAAAAAGGGTGGGGACTGCAAAAAAGAAAAGCCCACCAGGTCACATGGCCATGCCCACCAAGCCATGGCCACAGAAACAGTAGTAAAAGTTTTTGAATACCACCACTGTTTTACACCCTTGTAGATGCACAACCAGTGATTTTAATTACCAATGCAAAACTGAATGAGTGATTTTACTCTTCTTTTGGATGATGAAAACACTCAAGGTCGATCCACTCTAGAGTAGGGGTCTCCAACCTTGGCAACTTTAAGCCTGGTGGACTTCATCTCCCAGAATTCCCCAGCCAGGGAATTCTCTCCTTGGATATTGCTCCTAACAAGAAATGGGGTTTGCCTATGGAGATTCTCAGTCATCCAGGCCATGGTTGTCCCAAAGGTGTCTTTTCAAGAGGCAACTGGACTTTCTTTGTTTTTGTTTGAAGACGTTTCACTTCTCATCCAAGAAGCTTCTTCGGTTCTGAACTAAAGAAGCTTCTTGGATGAGAAGTGAAACGTCTTTGAGAAAAAACAAAGAACGCCAGTTCCCTTTTGAAAAAGCACCTTTGAGACAAGAAATGGAGTTCCCCAGGCCTTCTGTTTTGTTCTTCAAAGAAGTATAGTCAACAGTCTACCTTGGAAACAGATCATCAAGGCTTTATTCCGATAGCCCGTGGCCACTTAACTCAACAACTACACCTTAACATCTGTGATTGCAATCCTTCCTTCACTATTGACAACCTCCCTACCTCCACAAATCCCTACCACATTTCCAAGTTCTTCTCTAATTCTTCTATTTCCTCTCATCAGTTAAATCAGGGGTTTTCAAACTTGACAGCTTTAAGACTTGTGGACTTCAACTTCCAGAATTCCTCCTCCAGTCATGTTAGCTCAGGAATTCTGGGAGTTGAAGTCCACATAACTTAAACTTGCCAAGTTTGAAGACCCTTGAGTTAAATAGATGTTTTCCTTTCAGCATGCTAAGGTAATGAAGATTTAATAGCTGACCAGATGTTGTAAGGCTATAAGCCAAGATAATGAACTGAGGATGAGTCAGAAGGGTACTGCCGCTTTAAGAAATTGTCTATATAAGGGAGGCCATGTGAAGGCATCTTTTTCTCCTCCCATTCTATCTCCATTGTAGTTCTCCATGTAGAGTTGAAGATTGATTGCCTGCCTGGTATTTGCCTAACACCTGTATGTATATATATATAGCAGTCTTGTATATAAACTACTGTTAAAAGACAAGGCCTCTGTGTCCTGTGTTTTGCTCATGGATTGTCTCATAATAGTAGTCACACTGTAAACACTCTGACACAGTATTATCTTTTCTCAAGTACAAGGGGGGAGAAAACACATACGCGCACACATATCAACATAATCTTACATGTCAAAGCTATTGTTCAACCTACTTTTTAAATAAATCCATAAACCAGGGGTGCCCAACCTTGGCCACTTTAAGACCTGTGGGCTTCAACTCCCAGAATTCCCCAGCCAGCCATGAATTCAACCCTGGGAGTTGAAGTTCTCGCGTTTTAAAATAGCCAAGGTTGAACATCCCTGTCTTAAATCTTGAAAGCTCATTCTGAAGAGATCTGAAAATATTAGGTTGCAGATCGTACCAAGTCCAGTTAGTCCAAGGCCAGCTGAGGTCAAGATGTCCAAGGCAGGACAAGGAAGGCCAACTGGGCAAGAGATGGGGGAGGGATTTGTTGCTACGGCAATACCGCTGCTTTCCAGACCCAGGAGACATTTCCGTGCTTCATACATGTTTAAGGCATTTCGCTCAACGCTTTTCACGATCACAGACTGCAAAAAGAAAACACAGGGTATGAGTTTCTGACACACATTTCAAACAATTCCAGACAATGGACAAGAGTCACCAGTCTTGTTTACAAATCCTCTCTTGAAGAAAGCTCCTCCTAGTAGTAACAGAAAGAGAGTAGTTGTGGCTCCTAAATTACATATTTTGATTTATACAAAAAAATCTGGAATGGTAGGGTGCACTTTGGTTGGGATTCTTAGCTACAATATACAGTCATTGAAATAATATCCCTGTTCTGTAATATTTCAGAAGAGGAAATAAATGAGGCTTTGTATAAAGTTCCATTCAACATTTCAGCCTTGTTTAGAATCACACCACCCAACAATATCTGATCACTGACATAAATGTAGTTATCTCTGCTTTAGGTAGCCAAACTCTAAGCTCAAGATTCCTGTCCTTGTTTAGAACTTTGTGGGAAATAATGGAGAGTTTGCTAATTTATTACATCTCAGTGCTTTCCAAGCCAAATAAAAATATCAGACCATAATGTTCCCCCCTCCCCTCAACATACAGGTCTAGAGAAACTGGATTTCTCATTTTCTAGAGCTCTGAGACTTCCCACCACATTTAACCAACTTTCCTTCACAAATAAGTCACCACAATAATTGTGACAATGAAAAAGCATGTTTTGACACAGAATAACAAGAACTGGTTTGATTCATCTTGACAAAACAAAATGGCTGCTTTATTTAAACCTGCCTCTTGGGTTGTTATCTGCCTCTTGTCAAGTTGTCAGAGGAGTCTTTACTTGTTGTGTGCATCAGCCTAAGAAGATCAGGGCTGAGAAGAACTTTGGAAAAAACATCTGGTCAGATTTTATTCCCTGCTTGTGTTTCTCTTAGCTTTAAAATTACATAATAGTGAGATACTGGCTACATCCCTGTTTTTCTTGGAAGCTTCAGTCCAACACTGAAGACAAACTTTGTTGTGCTTTTGTAGGAATTAACTTGATATTAAAAATATAATCTGATGATGTCATTTCAAAGACATCGTTTACTAATTAATAAAGATCTTTTTTTATTCACCTCAGCTATTACACTGTGGTAATCAGATCAAGCTTGTTTCTGTTAAATAACACAGACACCAAGACCACAGAAAGGAAACTTAACAGTGTGAAAATCATTACACAATATACTTAATTTCACATGACAGTGAAATAATGTTTAGGATCATCCAACACAAATTAGAGCCCAGATGTTCAAGATGGTTTTAGGAAAGGCCAAGGAACAAGGCATATTATTGCTGATGTGTGCTGACCTATTTAGAAAACCAAACAATATCCAAAATAAGTCAATACGTGCTTCACTGACAATAGAAAGCTCTTTGATAAGTGTCAATCATGGTATAAACTCTCAAGGGTCTTTAGGAAAATGGGAATCATAGAATATCTTATTATCTTCATATAAAACGACACAAAGAACAGCAAGCAAGTGGAAAAGAAATGAGACAGGGCTGTATATTCTCCCCTTTCAACCTAAATACTAAACAAATACTGGATTCATAACAACTCGGTCTAAAACAGAATTCTCATTATAATAACTCCATTCTTACAATGACCAGAAGGTAAAAAAAGGTAAAAGTTTCCTCTGTTCAGTTGTGTCCAACCCAAGGAGGCAATATTCATCTCTGTTTCTTAGTCAAGGTAGACAGCCATTCTCTGAAGACACCTCTCTGGTCCCGTGGCCAGCAGGACTATACACTGAGATGCACAGAAAGCTGCTGCTTTCCCGCCAAAGTGGTACCTATTTATCTACCTGCATTTGCATGCCATCGAACTGCTGCGTGGGCAGGAGCTGGGGCAGGAATGGGAGCTTGCCTTGTTGCGCGGTGCTTGGGTCTTGAACCCGGGCTGCCAGCTTTCCAGCTGACAACCTCAGTGTCTTTAACCACTGAGCCATCCTGCTCCTTGTGATGATCAGAAGGGGGCTGGCTTAACTTTCAAGCACGATAGTTACAAGCTAAATATAGCGTTGTCCAGAAAAACTAGAGTCCATTCTACTCACCTTACTCGTCTGTTTTGGCTTTGGTTTAATACTGATGAAGACATCTAGCTGCTCCATCAGCTGGGTAATAAAATGTGGTTCTACGTCAATTTCTTCCTTCATATCAAACATCAGCACAAGAGGAAGGCAGCCCTGGAAAATTAAATGCAAAATCCAAAATGAAGTTCAGGAAGCCCTTCGCTGTTTTGCGCAGCACACAGTTCAATAATAATCTCCTGTTCATCATCCCCAGCGTAAACACCCCCCCCCTTCTCCTACGTTTTACTCACATGGTCTTACTAACAAGAGGTTTTCAGACTCTAGAAACGCCCATTGTTTGACATTTCCATACTGACAAAGAGTATATTTCTCAGGATGTTTGAATTCTCAGCAGTTCAAGAATATGGGAGACGCACAGTGCCTGGTGACATCTGGATAGGATCTACTATACAACCAAGAACTTACAACTTCAGCTTTTGCCTAAGTGAGCCCCAACAATTTTGAAATGGAGAGTTAACTAAAACTTCTAAAGATCCCCTTTGAAACCAAGAGTCATGCAGATCTATTGGGAATAAATCTTCTGATCCTTTCTGCAGTAGACACACACACACACACACACACACACATACACACCCTTATGAACTAATTATTTGCATGCAGGCCTATTATGATCATGCAGTAGACTGCCTGATCAACTTGCAAGACATGGAAAAATCCACTAATGAATATGTGAGAACCAGAAAGACAAGACAATTTGGCATTGGAAACAGAAATATGCATGCAAAATACATAAAAACAAAAAAATATGTAGCGAATCCGGCCCACTGCACCTGATGAGATGAAAAACTTTATAACTTTCAACAATCAAAGCCATATTGTCTCTAAATTTGCAATTTGTATCATTTCATTTCATTGCCATCTGGACCAATCAAGAACAGTTCTAATTCGACTGAGAATTGTTCAAATGTTTTAAAGAGGGATGTTCTACCTTGCCCTTTAGTCTTAACGTTTTAACGGAATAGCCAAATTGGAAGGGTCTTTGGTAGTCTTCTAATCTACATGCAACTTTTTATGTTGATGCTCGAGTTCTTTTTTGCCTCTTTCATTCTACAAGGAATTCTTCTGGATACGCTCCAGTTCTGTATGCCTTAAATGTGGAACAGCATATAGCAATAGCACTTAGACTCATATACCGCTTCACAGTGGTTTACAGAGTCGGCCTATTGCCCCCAACAATTTGGGTCCTCATTTTACCCATCTCGGAAGGATGGAAGGCTGAGTCAACCTTGAGCCTGGTAGGATTTGAACTGCCGAATTGTAGGCAGCTGACTGCAGCAGAAGTAGCTTGCAGTACTGCACTCTAACCATTGCGCCACAGAGGCTCCTTATGCTAGGTTTGAATATTAAAATGCTACAGAATAGATAAAAAAGAGAATGAGGTTCTTACCATCCCATAAAATGCTTGCTCCCTGGCTGCATTGAAAGAAACAACGGCGATGTTAGTGACTATCCAAGGCATGCACTGGCCACAAGTTTATCTGATTCTGTCTAGCGAACTCTTGTGGCTACTTTCTTTGGATTATGGGATTGCAACATTCAAAAGCTTCTTTGCATTTTGCAAGTCTCAAATTCCAAAACCCCACAAGACAACTTCAGACTCCAGGAAATTCTGGACTGGATTCAGTCAGACCTCACTTTTTTGGGGTCCAGGAATTTTCAAATAACAGAATAACAGAGTTGGAAGGGACCTTGTAGCTCTTCTAGTCCAAGTCTCTGCCCAAGCAGGACACCCTAAACCATTTCAGACAAATGGCTGTCAAGATTCTTCCTCTTCCATTGGTTCTTTTCTTGCCTTCTGCTGGCTTTGGAAAATCATACCAGATAACTGACTAACCATTCTTGAGATGGGTAATTTAAATATCTGCCTCACCAAAGTTACAAAAAGCAGGTTCAATGCCGGGTTGGGGTTGTGGGCAGGAGGATTAAGTTATGTTCGCTGGCTTGCGTTGTACGTAAGAGTCGCTTTTTAACTGGGTAGCAAATACATCTGGTGAATAAATATAAAAAAACCAGGGGATGAAAAAAACACACAATCATGGTAATTAATTATTTCTGCAAAGAAGCTGAAGAAACTGTGGATCACTTGGTGAGCCGCTGGAAGAAGATCGTGTCAGTGTATAAGGAATTATGAGCTGGGATAGCCATAACAAAAAGTCAGCCAATGGGAACTGTTTGGTGACTAAGGAACAGCACCTGTTGTGAACCATGACAGACAGCTTGGAAACTGGGTGTGGCTTAGGGTAACTGGTATATATAAATATCAGGCCTCTGTGAATTTTGAGTTCTGCTTGCTTCTGCTTCTTGTCCTTGTATTTGCTACCATGTTGAAAGAGCTGCATGGCTATTGTATACATGCATCATGTTTTATATTATTGCATATAAACAAACTTCTTCTAAAAAATAAGTAGGTTCAATGCTCCTGATTTCAGAGGGAGACACAGAATCCTTTAATGGGATTCCATACACTGCAATTCCCAGTTGCAGTGTATGGCTGTGAAAGCTGGACCATAAGGAAGGCTGAGCAACCAAAGAACTGAGGCCTTTGAACTCTGCTGCTGGAGAAGACTCCTGCGAGTCCCTTGGACTGCAAGGTGATCAAACCGGTCAGTCCTAGAGGAGATCAATCCTGACTGCTCTCTAGAAGGCCAGATCCTGAAGATGAAACTGAAAGACTTTGGCCATCTCATGAGAAGGAAGGATTCGCTGGAGAAGAACCTAATGCTGGGAACATTTGAGGGCAACAGAAGAAGAAGACAGCAGAGAAGGAGGGGACTGGATAGAGTCACTGAAGTAGTTGGTGTGAGCTTAAATGGACTCCAGAAGATGATAGAGGACAATTGAGATCAAGTGAGGTACTAATACTTTTCTATAAAGCCTTAGTAAGGACACACCTAGAGTACTGCATCCAGTTTTGGTCACCACACTATAAAAAGATGTTGAGACTCTAGAAAAAGTAGAGAAGAGCAACAAGGATGATTAGGGTATTGGAGACTAAAACATATGAAGAACAGTTAACAGATAACAGATAATCAGAGTTGGAAGGGACCTTATAGGTTATCTAGTCCAACACCCCACCCAAACAGGAGACCCTACACCATTTCTGACAAAAGGCAGTCCAGTCTCTTCTTGAAGGTCTCAAGTGACAGGAACTGGGCATGGCTAGCCTAGTGAAGAGAAGGACCAAGGGAGACATGATAGCAGTCTTCCAATATTTGAGGGGCTGCCACAGAGTGGGGGGGTTCAAGCTATTTTGTAAAGTGTCTGTAGACCAGACAAGGAATAATGGATGGAAACTGAACAAGGAGATATTTAACCTGGAAATAAGGAGAAACTTTCTGACAGTGACAGCAATCAACCAATGGAACAGAAGTTGCCTTCAGAAGTTGTGGGAGTGCCATCACTTGAGACTTTCAAGAAGAGATTGGACTGCCTTTGGTCAGAAACGATGTAGGGTCTCCCACTCGGGCAGGGGGTTGGAGTGGATGACCTACAAGGGTCCTTCCAACTCTGATTGTCTGTTATCTGTTATCTGACAGGAAGGCCTGGAGGAACATTGTCCATGGGGTCGCAATGGGTCGGACACGACTTCACAACTAACAATAACAACATGATCATGTTTTCCTAAACCATGGAAACTACGCTAAGTCTTAACACTAACAGGCTACCTGTATGGGTAGCTAAGAGCTAGTACATCCTGAGGTAACTAACCTAGGTTTGAACACTTGAGCCTGGCTCCTACTCCAAGGGGAGAAAAATATAATTTGTGATGTGGGTAAGGGAATTTCAGCCAAGCAAGACTTTCTGGGTAATTTTTTCTTCCATAAAAGAGATTATGCAGTTACTGGTATAGGTAGTCCTTGACTTCCAACAGTTCATTTAATGACTGTTCAAAGTTACCACAGCACTGAAAAGACTGTTTTTTCAGACTTAGAACCATTGTATCATCCTTGTGGTCACATGATCAAAATTCAGATGCTTGGCAACTGACTTGTATTTATGATGGTTGCAGGGTCCAAGGGACTGTGTGATCCACTTTTGTGACCTTCTGACAAGCAAAGTCGATGAGGAAGCCAGATTCACATGTCAACAACTGCTGTGATGACCCGGAGCATGGCACAAAGACAACACAGTCAGATAATCAGTAGGAGTCTCTTTATTAGCACCAACTTTGCCCCCATGTCCTGGTTACCTTCTGGCTGGAGAAAAACTCTCCCAGGAACAGACTTTGGCTGCAGAGACTCAAGTCCAAAACATGGTCAACACAAACTGTAACTATAAATCCCATCAAGCCAAATGGAGGTAATTAGTTTGGCAGGGCACAAGCAAGAATTCCAGACATGAAGGCACGGCAAAACTCACACGGTTGGAAAGATGCCAGGAACCCAGATAAGCAAAGACAACACAGGATAAAGTCACGTTTGCTCCCAGCAGCTGCCGCAGTCAGCATTCAGTTCTTTTAAACTTTAATTCCCAGATGTGGCTAATGAAGGGAATCAGGGCCCTTTCCTCCCCCGTAAGCCACACAACTCATGTTGCTCCCTTCTCTGTTCCTCCCTGCGTGCCCTAGGATGAAGAGGGGGTGGGCCTTGGTCTTCCTCTGAATTCTCTCTGCCTTGCTCTACCTCCCCCCTGCTCCACCCAGCTGGACTTTGCCCTTCCCCAGTTTCCTCCACAGCCATCAGAGCCACACTCCCTCTTTGTCAGCTGTTTGTCTTCCTCCTTGGATTCAGACTCTGACAGGGGCATGACAACTGCAGCCATTCGCTTAACAATTGTGGCAAGAAAGGTTTAAAAGGAGGCAACATTCACTTAACAAATGTCTCACATAGCGACAGAAAGTTCTGTTGCAGCTGTAAGTCGAGAACTACCAGGAGTCAGGGTCAAGTGAATGATGACTGCAAACTCCAGTGGGAATGAGGGGCCAGTGACCCAGGCATGGCAGGTGTTCCTAACCCCATCTGCTGCCCCACATGCCCAGCCCCATCCTTCAGGATTCTTACCATGAGATATTGTCTGGCAAGACAGACTGATTCGATTGTGCCTTGGAGGTAGACAGTGGATTTCTTCTGGGGATTACTAGGATCAGGGAAATGGATCTGAGCACCGGTTCTCTGCATGATATGCTTGATGTTGCTGCCATTTCGGCCCATCATAAAGAGGTGATGCTGAGCTGCTATGTCTAGCTGGGTGCTCACCGGGATGGCAGAGGCCAAACTGCCAGCCAGGTGCTCTAAGAGCAGAGCTGTTCCTTCCTGTCCAGGAAGAGAAAACAAAACAAGGTTATATTCACTGTAGAAGAGCAATAGACTTATATACTGCTTTACAGTGCTTTTACAGCACTCTCTAAGCGGTTTACAGAGTCAGTGTCAGTTTTGGAAGCCATATTGAGATCCGATGCTCCCACCCTGTCGCATCTGAGTCTGAGCAAGTGGGAGGGGGGAATATATTGGAGTAGATCTAGTTAGACATAATAACATTCTTTTTCTGATTCAAGGTCAGGTTGTGTTGCGCATAAGTGAGAGGAAGTCTTAACTGGGGATGGATGGTGATCGGGGCATGTGATGGATGATGGGTGCAGGGGATGGATTTTGTAGTTTTTACTTATTGCAAAGGAAGCCTGGAACTTTCAGATTCGGGATTCCATAGTTGTACTAGTTACTATCCAAATAAAAGGAACTTTTGAGAGATGTCTGTCTCTGAGTTATGGGTGGAATGGAGGTTTGCTAGACCGCCAACATTCAGCCTATGGCCCCCAACAATCCAGGTCCTCCTTTTACCCACCTCAGAAGGATGGAAGGCTGAGTCAACCTTGAGCCTGGTGAAATTTGAACTGCCAAATTGCAGGCAGCCAGCAGTCAGCAGAAAGAGCCTGCAGTATTGCACTCTAACCACTGGGCCACCAGGGCTCATATCTCGGTGCCCTTCAAAGGGGTGGAAATCACCTTTCTTCCTGACATGAAACTTTGAAGTTTCCCCATTTGGCAAAGTTTTGCACTTAAAATTATTTGAAAAAAATGGCAACTGGATTTTCTTGTTGTTGTTGTTGTTTTCCCTTTTGAAATCATTTTGGTTCTCATTCAAGAAGGAACTTCTTCTGAAGAAGCTTCCTGGATGAGAAGCGAAACCATTTCAAAGTGGGTGGGTGGGGACCTCCCAAGAAAGTCCAGTTGCATTTTGGAAAAAGCACTTAGGGGACAGCCATGACCTGGATGATTGAGAATCTCCACAGACATTGGTCTCATTTCAGTAGGCTTAATATCCTGTTTCTAGGAAATTATGCTATAAGAACAAACTCCAGTAAATCACCAGGTAAACACCCAAGTAACTTGTAAGGAAAGATTATTTATTTATGCATGGAAGCAAACAGAACCTTAAAAAATGGATATCTTCTTCATCATCATCATGATTTATGCAAGGCAGCAGACAGAACCTTGCTTTAGATAAAACAGATGGCACAACCTTCTTCGGGCAAACATTGTGTGTGTTTTTGCCCATTTAGTTGTAAACAGGGCTGCCTTGAAATCTGAACACAGCAGTGGTGGAATTCCAACGGTTTGGCCTGGTTCGGCTGAGCTGATAGCAGCGATGAGCAGCAGAGACTGAACCTCCTGCCATTATCGGCCTCCCGTCGGTCAATATGTTCCCATAGAGTCGGCCTCCTCGGGGTGCCGCCGGCTGGACGGCTGGCGACCCCGAGGGTGTGGGCCTTCTTGTTGGGGGCACCCTCCCTCTGGAACGAATTACCCCCGGAGATGAGGACCATCCCTGATCTCTTGACTTTCCGGCGCGTGTTGAAAACCTATTTATTTCATCAAGCCGGTTTGGCCTAGGGTTTTTTAGGGGATTTTTATTCGGTCTTGTTTGGTTTTAGCTTTTAACCCCTTTATATTTTTAGCTTTTCAGCCTTTTTTATTTGGTTTTTTTAATTGTTTTAATTTTGTACTGTTTTTGTATTTTAATTCGGCTGTGCACCGCCCTGAATCCTGTCAGAGAAATAGGGTGGTATATAAGATTAGATCGATAGATTGATAGATCGATCGATCGATAGATCGATCGATCGATAGACAGACAGACAGACAGACAGATAGAAGAGAAAGAGAGAGAAAAGATAGATAGATAGATAGATAGATAGATAGATAGATAGATAGATAGATAGATAGATAGATAGATAGGTTGTCTCTGCTGCTCTGCTGTTGGGCCCACCCAGGCTCCCATACTCACCTTTAATCCCTGCTTTTGAAGCGCAAAAGAGTGCAGGCTTGCAGGACGTTAGTTGGAACGCCTCTGTGCCTACGCAAAGTGCGTGTTTGGCGTGTGCACACACGCAAAGCGCGCCCACCAAGCCACGCCCACCGAACCAGTGGTAAAAGTTTTTGAATCCCACCACTGGAACACAGGTATGCGGTCTAGGCAGCTCTGATTTCTACTTGCAGTCTCCAATTGTAATTTATATTATGCATGAACTATGTCTCTCTGGATCTATAGTCTCCTCCCCTCTTTCCCAGAAGAAATCTGAAGCTTCTGCAAGCTCCATTTAGTAGCCACCCACTCAAAAAAAAGCATCCCATCAAACAGTTCCCTAAAACCATTAAGCTCAGAACAATAATAGTGTCAACTAAAAAATATTTCTCTGGTCTTTTAAAGTTGCCAGCAGAAAGGGAGTGGGGGAAGTAGTGCATTCCTTAAATGCTTCAAGTAATTGCTAGGTAGCCAAAGCTATTGGCGCACAAGATTATTATCGGAGAGCATGATTGGTGACTTTTGACTATGGAGGAGTCCCATTGGAGAATATAAAACCAGGGGGTGGAGGGAAGACCAGGGTCAAGGGGGAAATGAATGATGTATCTTAGTGTCGGCTGCACCCAGGTAACGCCGACATGGTCACTCCTAATAATTTTTTTTTTTTTTTACTCTGAGAGATGCGGCTAGAGACTTATGATTTGAATGGGGGTGGATTTGTTGGAGCCTTCAAATAGCTCACCTTCACAGCACTCGCATTATTCTGGGAGCCTCTGATCATGACTGTAGCACCGTACGTCCGAGAACGCTGTTTGAAGGACACCGAAATATTGTACGTCTGCGATAGATGCTGAATCGTGGGAGAACTCGGATCGGGGATGGGTTGAAGGATTCCAGCTATAGGTAATTCAAACATCAACACCAAGGGCAGCAGTTCCTGGAATAGCAACCAAAACAAATCCACATCAAATAATCAGTACATACACCATCGTATCTACATCGTAGCTACTGCTAATGTGCTGCCTATTTGAGCACAGAGCTGGAAGGGCTTCAGGAAAGACCCCTGCTCCGCGTAGCCATTGCATTGTTATTAAAAATGGGAAAGTCTTTGTTGCCAATAAAGGATTCTGCCCCTCATTTGCACTGATGGATCTTCAGGAGTGGAGCAGAGAAGAAAGACCGGGAACTATTTCAATTTTGCATTTCATGCGATGCATCCCCAGTGGTCCCTAATGAAAAATATATTTAAATCTCTCTCTCTCTCTCTCTCTCTATCTCTCAAAGTGAAATACCACTCACGCATTACCAGAACCGTAAAGCCTACAAACTTGAAATTTGGCATGTTTCTCTTGGCTTCTAGGTGCTCACTAAGGAAGGATTTTCCGAAATGACAATCCAGAGCCTTAGTATTTCCTATATTATTATTAACATGCTCTGATGCTAAGGAGTTCTACTCCCCCTCCCCACTGAAAAGAAATCTGTTCCAAATGCAAAACTCAAGCAGAGGAGAGGAATTTCAGTTTCAATTTTAGCTTCACAGCAGCAAGCAGCTTTAGTACAGAAGAGTTGAGCTAAGCCACGCCCAGGCTCCTTGCTGTCTTTTTCTTGCTCACACAGCAAATACTGCTTCAGTTTCCATGTTTCAGTTTCCAAACAGTCCTCAACTCTCTCACACACTGACAGGACGCTAGCCAGATGAATACCGATGGATGCTCGTAGGCAGAGGCACATTTTTTTCCCACTTATTTTCCTCCCCAAAAACTACCCGATCACAGTTCCGCAGCGAAGCACGGGTATCCAGCTAGTACAATATAAAAGAGAAAGAGGAATAACTCAGCAGAGCCACTAGAATAGCAGAAAAATATATAGGAATCGCCCTAATGAGTTTGGCAGTCTTGGGCTTCGTGCCCAGGCAGCAACGAGGCATGGAAGGAAGCTCCAGAGATATCCAAGAACTGCAGAAAGTGAGATTGACTGATGAAAGCAGGAAGCCCAAACCAATGGTTTTCAGCAAGCGATTCAGCTCAGAGGAAGCAAGAATGAAAATATTTGCAAGCTTGTAGAATTCCCCATTTTTAATAGCGTATAAGAAGTAAACCCTGCTCCTTCCAACCCAAGCATCTCAGCTGAACTTCCTTAATGAGCTACCTGATTCCCCCTCGACTTTCCTGTCTGTCTGTCCTTGGCTTCGGTCATAACTAAAATACTGTTTTTCCTTGACTGATGAAGAACTAACTCTGCAGGGCTAAGATCGGGAGGGCAGGGGTGGCATAGTATTTCAGACAATGGGACTGCCCCCCGTCAGAAGAATAATTTCGGGTTCCTACTCGAGCCAGGGTTGCACAAGAATAAAGAAAAAATGAGATCCAGATAGCTGTGAGGAAAGAGGAAATATTTATTCCTAAAAGCAAGGAGTTTGCCTTTAGGGGAAGCCGCAGAGAAATGGGATATAGCAACAGAATTTTATAGGGGAGCTTATCCTAGTGTGGATATATGCTGATTCAAGGATGACACTTAAGGGATGTGTGTATTTATTCTTATGAACATGAAGTTCTGCTGAGAGACCTAAATTTAATTAACCCATTGCAACCCCATAGACAATAGATAATCAAAGGTGGAAGGGACCTTGTAGGTCATCTAGTCCAACCCCCCGCCCAAGCGGGAGAACCTACACCATTTCTGACAAATTGCAGTCCAAACTCTTCTTGAAAGTCTCAAGTGATGGAGCTCCCACAACTTCCGAGGGCTTGATTGTTCTTACTGTCAGAAAGTTTCTCCTTATTTCCAGGTTGAATCTCTCCTTGTTCAGTTTCTATCCATTATTCCTTGTCTGGCCTACAGGCGCTTTAGAAAATAGCTTGACCTCCTTCTTCCTCTCTGTGGCAGCCCCTCAAATATTGGAAGACTGCTTTCTTTTCTCCCCTGGTCCTTCCCTTCCCTAGACTAGCCATGCCCAGTTCCTGCAACCGTTCTTCATATGTTTTAGTCTCCAGTCCCCTAATCATCCTGATTGCTCTTCTCTGCATTTTTTCTAGAGTTTCAACATCTTTTTTATAATGTGGGTGACCAAAACTGGATGCAGTATTCTAGGTGTGGTCTTACTAAGGCTTTATAGAGTGGTATTAGTACCTCACTTGATCTCGATTGTATCCCTCTGTTAATGCAATTAGCTTTTTTGGCTGCTGCTGCACACTGCTGGCTCATATTTAACTGGTTGTCCACTAAGACTCCAAGATCCCTCTCACAGTTATTGCTATTGATCCTGGTTTCACCCAGACCTTATCCTTTGATATGCAGATTAGGTCTGGGAAACTTATTTGAGGTTTTGAGAAAGTTCGAGGAAAAAAATATATCCCCATTTGCTATTTTCACTCGATTAACTTAGCCTAACTTTCAGCTTGACTGTCAATTATCTAATGACAATGCGGATTCTCAGTCCACAGTATGGTAGATGCTTTAAGGGAAGATGGAAATGTATGGTGAATGCTTTAAGGGAAGATGGAAAAAAGAAGAAAGAATAAAATACATTTTGACATAAAATTTCTCGCGAACCAAAGAGCCCGCTTTCCTGGATCTATAGTATTGTAAAATCAGGAGAGAGTGAATGGGAGGTAGGGGGAAAGCAAGCACATCCGAATTTCTGAACTGTTAAGGTTTTATAAGTTAACATGTTAATTCTCAGACCTGGACTCTTAACAACATAGGGTAAGACCTATTGAGTTGGCATTAAGGGACAGAAATCCTGAAAAAGATACACACTGACAGGAACTGTGTCTATAGCAGACACAGTTGCAAACGTGGCAACTTTAAGACTTGTGGACTTCAATAGCTGGCTGGAGAATTCTGGGACCTGAAGTCCACAAGTCTTAAAGTTGCCAAGTTTGGGGACCCCTGGTCTATAGAGACATGGGAAGTGACAAGAAGTGTCTATAGAAATACTTTGTTCTTCTATGCTGTGATTTATGGTATCCCCTCTCCTGAGTTCAGAAAATGCAAAGAGAGCTTGACAGTCTACTTCCCTTGACATGCAACTGGAATGGAAGTCAGGAGAATCAAAAGTAAGGTTGCTGCTAAATTCCCTGGAGCTGCAAATTTTGCAGAACACATAACGGATCTGGAGGAATCCCAACTTTTTAAAGTAACGTTCACTCGTGCCGACATTTCATAATTACCCGTATTCTAACTCTGGCAGATTCCACTCCAGCAGGCTGCCCTGCAATAGACACCTGTGGAAATGCAAGGACCAAAAGTTAAATTCTAATAATAGCAGGAGCAGGTACAATAGAGTGAATCCTAGACAGTATATCAATGCATTCTTGGAATTCTAGTTTCTTACTCTCAAAGTCCCTCCTTCCATGGGAGCAGAGAGCAAAGAGAAAGGGAAGATGGCAGACATATTCACAAAAGACTTAAGCCTACTGCATCTCAGTTGGACACAAAAAACAAAAGTTATCTGAATATTTAACCCTTATTTGTATGCGCTGTCTACATACACCTGAGAAGTTGTGGCCCCTTGAGCACTTCAACTTTGCCCTAGCATTTAAAAACGTTATGGAAATTAAAAACAAGCCTTGAGGTTATTTTCTCTGTGCAAATCTACAGGAAACAGAGTTTCTTAGGACTTAGTATGTTCATCAGAGAGAGGAATTATCTGAGAGATAGAACTGTGCAACCAAAACCAACCTCATATATTACACGTTTTGATGGACCTGGCATTACTGACCCTCACAGAGTTATTGTGCACAGAATGACAAGGGGTGTGCGTGTTGAAGCAAGGACAAAATAAAGCCAGTGATTTGACAAAACCACACAACGAAACACAATTTGGTTTCAAGAACCTTTAAAAAGTATACTGCTATGTCCTGCTTAAAGAATTAGGCGTGATACAAAATCGACAACTTACTTGATGAAAAATACACCCAAAATAAGCATCTAGTGCTCCTTAAGGCTTAATTTCAATAAGAAAACCACTAAAAGATGCTTTTTCTGGAAAAGAGCTTTTCTTAGGAAAAACATGCAATTTTGCATGTATACAATGTATATATACTGCCTCTTGCTCCGCTTCCTCCTCCACCAAACGCAAAAGAAACACAAAGTGTGAAAGCAATACCCTCCTAGGAGACGTGGGCTAAATGCTTTTCCGCAAAAAGTCCTCGGAGACAATTCCGACTTCATCAGAGTTGGTCTCGGGGTTCAAGAGAAACTCAGAGAGTTACCTACTTGATTGCTTTTTTCCGCTTGGTTGTTTCGATTAGAATCTGGAAAATGGATGTGGCAGCCTGTTTCTTCCATCACTTTTTTAATATTATTCCCTCCTTTGCCAATGACGTGAGAATGCTCAGTGTGGGATACGTCCATCTTCAGGGTGACTCGATTGCTCTGAAATAGAAATCAGGATTTTCTTTATTTCACTCTCCAGGGAGAGAAGACATTTCATCTTTATGAAGCTGTTGATATTCAAGCCTTGCTTTCCAATCTAAGATGGTTTTTCTGGTGAGATTTCATCCGGTCCATTTCAAATCACCTTTCCTGAGTTAGAAAAGGTTAGGGTTTTTAAAAACTAAAAATGGAAATACTTCGTATAAACTGAAAGGAACGTTTTTATTGTGGCCATGCTCTCTTAACCTCAGCGGTCCCCAACCTTTCCATCTTGGCGGGCCAGCCTGGCGCGGGAAGGAGGGTGTGTGTAGTACACCCATCACTTATGCAAATGGGCCTCTGTGTGCAAGCTCAAGCGTTCTCTGCTCACACAAGTCTTCACTCCGGTCCACTAGCTAGAGGGAGCAATACAGCTACCTGATTGGCTGCAAGTGGAGCTTGTGTCCAGAGTCTTCACCCCAATCTGCTAGCTAGAGGGCGCAATACGGCTACCTGATTGGCTGGCCGTTTGACAGTTGGGAGTATAAAAAAGCTGTCAGATGAAGCCGCCTCAGGTTGCCGTTAGTGCAGGGAGCAGTTAGTTGAATGCCCATTGGCAACCCACTGTTAGAAATAAACTTTGTTAGCCACTGTTATTCTGAGTCACCTCAGTTCTTCTCCGCCGATCTCAAGATCTACCATTTTGTATGCGCGCGATTGCTTATCGCTTGTGTGGCCTGGTTTGAAACAGGCTGCGGTCTGGTAGTGAGCCGCAGCCCAGGGGTTGGGGATCACTGCTCTATCTCAAATGTGCAAACAAAAATCTCTGTGGGACCAAATCCATACATAGTGTGTGCTTTAGAATAATTATAACACTATTTAATTCAAAACTAATAGTCTTTTTTTTTTTTTACAAAACGTCCATCCTTAAAAACCCAGTCTAGAAATGATTGGCTAGCATCAGAATCATTCATAGTTTCATCTCCCATGAAACTTTAATTGCACATCCAGCATAGAAATTATGCAAACGTTGAGAAGTTGAAAGTTGAGAAAGTCATTTTCTACCCTAAAAAAAGTGTTTTTAAGTGTTTTAGTGCCCCAGTCTTTATTAATCTGGGGCTGGTCCCAAAGCTTTGTCACTTTCCAACAGTTCTCTTAAGATGTTGCACGTTTAAAAAACAACCGTTTTTAGGCTGGTTTACAGAAGTTATCCTGCTCAGAAACTCAGCAAGATTTTTGGTTTGCAGTTATATAAAAATTGTAATTATTATTCTTTTTTCTTGGCCTTCCTTCTAAAGAGTCTGAGATGGGAAGGTGAGCAGGTGAAAGCTCTTCTAAAAACTATTCACAAGTATATCGCCTTTGAGCCAATTTGGGAAGTCTGGAGTCTGATGAATAATTAGAAGAGGGTTTAACCGGATGCCCCATTATTTCTGAAAACAGAATCAAGAGTCAAACTACCAACCCATGAAAATATCCTTATCCCAAATATAAGTGACTTCCTACACTTTTTCAAGTAGATACAAAATTTGGGATAACTAAAAGTTCAGTCTGGATTGTAACTTCTTTATTTGAGCTATATATTTTACTTGTTATGAGCAGGTCAAGATGCTTGACTACATCTGATGCCAAAATCTAGGTAAAAATAACACTGAATAGCAATAGCACTTAGACTTATATACAGCTTTACAGTGCTTTACAGCCCCCTCTAAGCAGTCTATAGAGTCAGCCTCTTGCCCCCAACAATCTGGCTCCTCATTTTACTGACCTTGGAAGGATGGAAGGCTGAGTCAACCTTGAACCTGGTGGGATTTGAACTGCCAAATTGCAGGCAGCCAGCAATCAGCAGAACTAGCCTGCAGTATTGCATTTTTTTTTAATTACATTTATATGCCGCCCTTCTCCGGAGACTCAGGGCGGCTTACAGTCTTTAGAGCACCATGCTAAGTGCTCGGCAATATCCTTCATTCCATTGTATATGCCTGCTTATTACTAGGGCTTTTTGGCCCCCCCACGCGGCATTTTTTACAAAGTCAGCTTATTGCTAATCTTGGGTCCTCATTGCATTCTAACCACTGCACTACCATGGCTCATAGTTGTATAGTTGTAGCAAAGGATGCTACAATACATCAAAAATACATCAAAGTCCTTACATTAAAAGTCTCTTTGGTTGGATGCAGTTTTGAAATGTGTCACCATGGCAGAACTGGCTAGATTTGAGTTTTATATAAATCACAATTACCTACAGAATTGTGGATGGCGGTAGATGATTTGTTTATTTTCGAAATCTCAGGGAATCGACTATGAAAAAATCCATATTGGATTGTTTATCACTTCTAGTAAGAAAATTTGCCCTTGTGAGCTAGAGATCAAATGTCACCATTTGTCTATTCTTGTGAACACTCAAGTTTAAAAAAAAATCCTAAAAGCTAGAATTCTAGCCTAAAGATGAGTAGTTAAATTTTCAACTTACTTTTGTATCCAAGACAGACATGATTTTTTCCTTAGCTTCTTTGACATTCTCCCTTTTTCCAGAGACTTTAATGTGAGGATCTTAAAAAGAAAAAGAATAATTACTTTGTACAAATAGCTTAACGAGCCACCCAATCTTTCTAATACAAGCAAGCATCCTGCCTTCTGCTTTTCATACATATTCTATTAGGTAGGTTATACAACCAACGGCACAAGAGGTACATTGTATATTTCTTGAAGAAACCCTCAAAGCTGTTGCAGCTTCATCGTGAATTAATTTATGGCAGACACATTAACTTCCAAAGGTTTGAGATGGACTAGAGAACTTGTCGCTCCATTAAAATAAAAAATCAATTTTAGTGAAAACAGGTTCTGGGCTATATATTAACCCTGCTGGAATGTAATACAACTTATTGCTGAACATACCAAGTTCTACATGCAATCCCGGAAATGTGAAGTTTGTTTTCTTTCACCAGAGTAAATGCCCAGTCAGTATTCAAGTAGCTATCATCAGCATCATCACCCTCATTGCCTACATGGACAAATCCATGTGCTTCTCTTGGCATCATTTTCCGACATTGCTTGCCTTTGCCTTCTCCTTCCTAAGGCTGAGAGTGTGTGACCAGCCCAAGGTCACCCAGCTGGCTTGATGCTGTTGTGGTTTGCCGGCAGCAGGTGCAGATGGCTGAGGTCTTGGAGAGCGAGGAATCAGATGAGGGGCCTGCGTGTGATGCAGGGATGGGGCCAGGACCATCAGGGAGTGGAATGCTGCCTTCGGAGATTGTGGAGGCTGGCAGCAGTGATGAAGAGGTTCCTGAGGAGCCTGTGCCCAGTGCATGTGCACACAGGACTGCTCGAAGGAAAGAGCAGCTGTAGCAAGTACAGGTGACTCGGGAGTAAAGCTGTAAGGTAATGGTCCCTCCCTGAGGAGATAAAAGCCAGCTGAGAAACTGGAGTTCTTTGCAGGAAGCAATTAAGTTTTTGCACTCAAGCCTTGTGGACGTTCGGAATATCTTGGTTGGTGTTTGGAGATTCTTTGTGTTTGAAATATTTCTTAGTAACTTTATCTGGTGTTCTTCGCAGCCTTGCACAACCTTGGCAAGGCTCTTTCTTATCGGAGACAATTAGTTTGAAACAGCCTTTTAACCGGGAAGGAACGGGATTCATAAAGAATCATTAAAAGGTTTTTCTGTTATCTCTGTTTCGTGTTTGTTTCCTTGGAACAATGCTTGGGTCAGAACAGATGCTTAAGAGGTACTACAACTCCCCATCTCCTGATTTCTAGCCAGGTGCCTTTAGTAACTGCACCAAACTGACTCTCAATAATTCTCAGATTTATTCGTCCCCATATTTATGAACAGCCTAGCCTGCCTGTCCGCATGTAATGTTTCTGCCAGGAAAATAAGTCTGACTGGGCATTTTATGAAGAACTCTAGAAAAATATTTTTCTTTGCCGAATGCCAAAGATGGAAAAAAAAGTCCTCGATTTGCAACAGTTCATTCAGTGACCGTTCAAAGTTACAACGGCACTGGGGAAAAGTGACTTAGGACCATTTTTCACCCTTGCAACCATTGCGGCATCATTTTGGTCAGGTGATCAAAATTTGGATGCTTGGCAACTGACTCCTGTTTATGACGGTTGCAGTGTCCTGGAGTCCTTGTCAGGTGATGTTCCATTCAAAATCCAAGAAAGAGACACTTAGACTCCATTAATATAGAAAAAAGGTCTTTTACTGGAAATCAAGTGGTAGCATCAAAATAATTCCGGGTCTGAGGATTTACATGCGAAAAACACACATACAATGTGATGGCAACGTTCCCACCCACAATAATTCAAACGGTCCTTCCAATTGAAGATGTGTCTAATGTCATGTGGAGCATCTTCAGGTGGTGATGCAGACATCTGGCCGTTGACCTTGGCCTGGTTTGATAAAGAGCTGCAGTTGCAAGCAAGTAAGCATAAACAATAAAGGTTTTCCCCAAGTTATACAGTTCACTCTCTAAAACCTCCAGCACATTTCCCATACCCACAAAGCCCAATTGATTCACCCTCCCCTCGTTACTATGGCAGCCGAAAGATGCAAAAGAAAGGAGAGGAATCTTGAAGGCTGACAGTCCTTTTGGATCATGTTTTGCAACCTTCGGACAAGCAAAGTCAACGGGGAAGCGAGATTCCCTTAATGGCCGTGTTACTAACGTAGAAACCTAAGTGATTCACTTAAGAACGGTGACAAGAAAGTTCGCAAAATGGGGCAAAATTCAATTTAACACATATCTCGCTTAGCAACATACATTTTTGGGCTCAATTCAACTACCTGAACCAGATGCCAGATAAGTGATATTACTGCTGAAATATTCTCTAAAACTGAAAAGGTGAGGCAATATGTTTCTATAGACTTAATTTTAAGGATTGGATTTAAAAAGTTATATTAATCTTATACGGCATATGCTGAATGAGGAGTGCCCTTTGGTTCACCTTACTGAGTCACAAGTCTGCCTTTCTTTAGAAATAAAGGCCAACTTTCCTTGTATTCACGGTAAAGGCAAAAGGCAAAAATCCATCTATGGGAATTTTTTTCCTGATCAGGTCCATACAGATGCAGGAACTTAGTAAGAGTAAACTTTCCTCAACTGAGTTTATCTCTTAGATGCCAGCTCAATCAAGGACTTGCGTTCTCTTCCAGTGAGCAACCCTGCCTTCCCTTTTTGTAATCTTAATGAGTACATCTTGCTTGGCATGGTTTTAAGACTTTCTTTGCATTGACTGCTTAGTGACACAACAAACAATGTTGCCCACACTGGAGTCCTGCTCAATAGAGTCATGGGATTAAAGCGCTCGAGTAGTTTATCTTCTTATGGCCTGGTTTTTGTCCCACTCTGTGGATGTGGCACTGAAATCTTTTGCAACTAGAAACCAGGAAGGACAGAGCACCATCTGCTGTTGTTACACATCATCAGCAAGTAGCTGGATGATTTCTCTACAGCCAGCTCCCTTCTGGAAGGAGAACAGCTTTGTACCCACAGGGCCACTAACGCAGTGCATTTTGACACACGGTAGTGTTGCAACAGACTGGAGTCTCTTTTGCTAGGCAGGATCTCAAGAGCTTCACAACAGGAACATATGAAAGCTAACTTCTTTTGCTTTTGAAATATTTTCTTATTGTTTTATATCATACATTTCCTTTCTATGTTGAGCAATGTGGTCTCTAGGTGTCCAAGATGTTAATGTTCTGTTCTAGGCTTCCCCAAAAAAGCACTAAGTCAATTCTGAGTCCCGGCAAAAAGCTCTTTTATTACATTAATGTGAATTCATTTCATTCACAGTCAGCCAATGGCTTGGCAAACAGTCTTGCAAAGGTACACTAATTAGCTCAGACTTTTATCAATCCTGGAACGCTGCCTGGTAAATAGTTCCACACTCAGTGCTGGCAGGGAAGGCCTGAGTTACACGGACAAATCTCCACGAGGCTGGAATGAACAAATGAACAAACCAGCAAGTTGTTTCCTGCAAAAGCCCCTTCCCCTTTTGCTCCTTTTTTAATCCTGATGGGAGGGGCCATTCATCATCCACCTGCGGCCTTTTACTCCCACGTCAACCCTGAGTTCTTAATTGTTCCTTCCTTTTGGCAGCTCTGCGCATGCGCAGTCTGAGAACCAGTTCCAGAAGCTCCCCCGCCTTACTGCTACCTGAGCCCGAAGGCAGCTGATGATTGCCAGCCTTCCCTGGCCTCATCTCTGCTTCTGATGCAGAGCCCTTGTCAGAGCCTTCCTCAGCCTCCAGGAATGGCCCAGGTTTCTCCCCAACCTCCTCACTACTGTCCAACTCTGCTACCAGCCCCGCCAGCTGCTTCAGGGCCACAACAGTTAACATACAAACATCATTGTCATCATTATGATCATATGTATATGTATATGTATGCAGGTCTTGGTATGTTCGGGTCTTTTCCCGTGTAAGATTGAGAGTATCTGGGCAACGTTTCGACGAGATCTCACTCGCCATCTTCAGGCTGGTGCTTTCGGCTTTGTACTTGTGCGAAAGCACCAGCCTGAAGATGGCAAGTGAGATCTCGTCGAAACATTGCCAAGATAGTCTCAATCTTACATGGGAAAAGACCCAAACATGCCAAGACCTGCATACCTATACTCGTGAAAATCTACGAACCTGATCCACAAAAACATACTGAAACAATAGAGACCCAGAAGATGAACAAACCTGTGGAACAGCTGTCCTGCTCTACATAAGAGGAACAACAGACAAAATCAGCAAGATACTACGTAGGCACCACATCAAGACTGCCTTCAAAATGAACAAAAAATAGCAGCCATCCTAAGAAACCCCAAAGATAAAATTGACCTAGAAAACCAAGGCATATATGAAGTACCCTGTGCATCATGCCCTGCCACATACATAGGACAAACCAACAGAAGGATAAGTACCCGCCTTGAAAAACACAAGAATGAAATAAAAAAGCTGGAACACACTTCCTCATTAGTCCAACATATGAAAGCCACAAGTCATAGCATCGACTTCAATGGCACCAAAACCCTAGCTGCCATAGAAAACCCTGGCTACAGAATCATCAGAGAAGCCATAGAAATTGATAAAAGACCTAAGAGTATGAATAAAAGAGATGACTCCACCAGATTATCAATCATCTGGAAGCCTGCCACTCACCGACAAAAAAAAAATCTCTATACCACAATCCAGGCAAACACCTGGACACAAACAGACCCCCCCTAATATCTCCAGCCCAAACACATCCCAGCCAGCTACCCAAATAAAATCTAGCTTCCTAATAAATAATTATCGGCCATTTACAAGAAACCAAGCTGCACTAAGAAACCCCAATGCACAAAACACAATGTTGCCAACCAATCAAAAACACAGCAACTCGAAGACCAATAAAAACAGACCTAGACTCCTAGCCAATCAGGATGAGGAAAAAAACCATTCAAATATAGCAGAAAGCCAGCACCAAATTCAAACAAAAAATGGACTGCCAAGCCTGACACACAAAATTAAAAAAGAACCCAATACAGAAGCCTGAGGATGGCAGATGAGATTCTGCCGACACGTTGCTATAATAAAAGCACAAATATTACGTGGGAAAATATCAGAAGAACCTAAATACCATACATATAAATACCCATGAAAATATAAGAAAACAAATATTACATATATATATGTGTGTGTGTGTCTGTGTGTGTGTGTGTGTTAGGTTTTTGAGCTGATAAATAATTAAACAAGGGAGACTAGGATAGATCTATTTCGAGCTACTTAGCTCTCGTCAGCTAGCCATACCCTTACTGGGATTCGAACCAGGGAAGTATTATATGTGAGGCAGAAATTATATATATATATATATATATAAAGGCCCACACCCTTCGGCCGAGTGCAAACCTTACCTTGAGGAGAACCATGTGAGATGGAACTGGAAGGTAAGACCAACGACAGGGGAGGGAAATCCGCCCCAGGGTGGCCTGCTGACGTTGGTGGGAAAGTCAGTCCCATATTCCAGAGCTGCAGGAGTCACAGGACTGGCCCTTTGGTCATCCCAAAGCAGCTCCTCCAGTCCATGGCAGGCCGCTGCACCCAGGTGGAGGAGCAGCTGCTCTGGGATGACCAAAGGGCCAGTCCTATGACTACTACAGCTCTGGAATATGGGACCGACTTTCCCACCAACGTCAGAAAGCCACCGTCAGTCAACATTCATATTAGTGATCCATGGGATTTAAAATTATGAGTTTGGTGGTCCCTGAGGTCCTAAAGGTTGGTGACCCCTGTTCTAGTCTACCCTCCTGTCCAAGGCAGGAATCTTTATTGCATCCCGGACAAGGATTTGTATACACTGCTCCTTCTTCAAGCAGATAATTAAGTTATCTCCCTGGCATTCCATTTTTCCTCTAGGAAGCTGAAATCATGTTAGGTGAAGGAGCAAACTATTTTGGGACAGACCTGTCAGAATTAAACTGAAACCTCCTTTCAGATTTCAAGGAAAACGTGTGCTCTGGATGCTTCTAAGAAAGGTCATTTTTACCATGATTTGGTATTTTTTTTTAACAATAGATGGACATAAAAATGATTGCTATGTGAGTATTCTATGTTGCCAAAATGTAAAAAGACTTTTTTTTCCAAAGCACCCGAAGGCCAGACAAGGAATAATGGATGGAAACTGAACAAAGAGCGATTCAACCTGGAAATAAGGAGAAATTTTCTGACAGTGAGAACAATTAACCGATGGAACAGAAGTTGCTTTCAGAAGTTGTGGGTTAGGGTTAGGGTTAAGGTTGGAAGCTTTCAAGTAAAGACTGGACTGCCATCTGTCAGAAATGGTGTAAGGTCTCCTGCTTGGGCAGCGAGTTGGACTAGATGACCTACAAGGTCCCTTCCGACTCTGTTAATCTGTATCGGTATAACTATCCTTTTGTAGCACAATGAATGAAGAATATACTGAACTGTATTTTATTTTAAACTCTTTGTATTTGTATTTTAAATTGTTTACTCCATTACACTAAGAGCAAATTTTGCTGTAGTAAGTCGAGCTAAACAAATCCAGCTAAGTGCACTCAAAACTTGCTTATTTTGCCGGTACAGAGCAAGAGTGGAAAGCAGATGGCCTACAAACACTGGATCACTGTGGTTAAGAAAGTCGGAGAAAACTAGAATGCTAAAAATGTAGTAGAGTGGTGCAGCTGACAGAAGTTAAGAGGTTTAAAAATTAAAATGCACGGGGGTGGGTGGGGGGTGGAGTTATGACACAGCTCTTGGCTCCAGATTCCATCCTTCGCAACTACTTCTCATAGAAGATCAGACACAAATTCATCAGGGAACTATTAAATGCCAATCACTGTCTCGGTAAAGTGAATTTGGATCCTATAAAGCAAGCCAAATGTCTCAGGGTAGCTAGTAACACTGGAGACAAGCGCACATGGAAAAACTATGATGCATTCTAAAATCATGATGTATCAGAAACTTCCCTACATCAATGCAGGTAACAGAAGATCAAGGAGAAGACATGGGGTACAAGATTTTAACTGCAACCCTGATTTAACTTGCTAAATCCCATTTCTTCCTAGAGCTGGACTGAAGGATCTAGGACTCCCCAAATGTTGATCTGCAGCTCCGAGCACATCTAACATTAAGCTGTTTGAGTTGAGCACTCTAAGAAGCCCAAATGAGGTTCAGATAACAGATAATCAGAGTTGGAAGGGACCTTGTAAGTCATCTAGTCCAACCCCCTGCCCAAGCGGGAGACCCTACACTATTTCTGACAGATGGAGTCCAATCTCTTCTTGAAAGTCTCAAGTGATGAAGTTCCCACAACTTCTGAGAGCAAGTTCTGTTCCATGGGTTGATTGTTCTCACTGTCAGAAAGTTTCTCCTTATTTCCAGGTTAAATCTCTCCTTGTTCAGTTTCCATCCATTATTTCTTGTCTGGCCTTCAGGTGCCTTGGGAAATAGCTTGACCCCTTCCTCCCTGTGGCAGCCCCTCAAATACTGGAAGACCGCTATCATGTCTCCCCTGGTCCTTCTCTTCACTAGACTAGCCATGCCAGTTCCTGTAACTGTTCTTCATATATTTTAGTCTCCAGTCCTCTAATCATTCTGGTTCACTTGGACCATCACCTCACCCCACAATATAAGAGTTAATTTCACATCAGCTCTGAATATTATTTGTCTTCAAAATCTAAGAGAGAGAGGGGGCGAGGGGAGGACTTTCATTTTTTTTCTTTCCACCAATTTTGCTACAGAAAACTAGATGAGAGTCGTGTTTGGAAAAGAAATAACTTCTTTTAACAGGCTAAATTAAAGTATTGATTCAAATTAGGCTTCGATTGAAAACAGTTCTGTTCTGCGCCCTCCACTCTATTTTTAGTCTTGTGTCATTGCTCTGGTGTTAACCTCATCAAAGCTTGTCAATAAGTAGGGCAGAAATTACTAAATTTGTCCCCCTGAATCCAACCTGAATAACTTGCGGTGATCAGAAAGAAGAACTTTAAACTCGGTATTCTGTAAGTAATTCACAACCCGGGCATGAACAAAACGACAAAAATGGAAAAGTCATTATGTTTAACATAAGTATACTTTTATGTATGTTTTCTTTAAATTGCAAAAAGGGCAAAAATGCTTCTAGTATATTACAGAAACAGAAGAAAACATAAAACAGGACAGATATCTTGGAATAAACAAGCATTTGCTCTTTTTTTAAAAAATAAAAAAATATCGGTGATGAAATCCAGTTTCTTTCTTGCAACTCTTCCCAACCTGCAGTTCAGTAATTACAAAACCTCTGCAAATAAATCTTAATCAGATGTACTGAGTAGTAAAACCATGTTCTTAGGTGGCATCCTACCAAAGAGCATTTTCATCTGATCCACTGAAATACATAAAAATGAGGAAATGACTTCCTTAAAGATTCCAAGAAAATTCAAAAGTTAACCTGACATAATAATAATAAAAAAAAAACACTGACATATGGATTTAATGATTGATAAAACCTGTTGAATAGCTTTTATCTTCACATTCAATGAATGTAATTTTAAAAGAGGAAGGGAAAGAGTTTGGATTGTTTGAATCCAACTTTCTCTGGACATTCATCCATGTCTCTCTTCCTTGTACAAGGAAAGACAAACCTCAAGGTTTTTGCAGTCCAGCTGTGCTAGTAGAAATGGTAGAACTTCCATCCAATTTCAGTTGGCTTCCCCACTCTTGGCTGCTTATGGTTCAACCTCAGCAGGCTGGGCAGGATAGAAATTGTACAGTGGTGGGATTCAAACATTTTTACTATCGGTTCTGTGGGCGTGGCTTGATGGGCATGGCAGGGGAAGGATACTGTAAAATCTCCATTCCCTCCCCACCCCACTAACCTGCTTTCCAGCTCCGTTCTCCTGTGCAGGGCATCCAAAGAAGACCCAGACAATCAGCTGGGACTCAATGGGAGGCAGAGAATAGATGGGGCCAGACCAGTCAGAGGTGGTATTTGCTGGTTCTCCGAACTACTCAAAATTTCCACTACCGGTTCTCCAGAACTGGTCAGAATCGTCTGAATACCACCTCTGCTTGAAACGAAGGTGGAAACACCCTAGCCTTATCTTCCTTAAAGCAATGAAGTTTGGGTCAGAACAATACTAAACTAGGGGTGTCAAATTCAAGACCTGTGAGCTGGATTTGGTCCACAGGGTGTTTAAATCTGGCCTATGGGACTGCCTTGGAAACAACAAAGGACCAGCCCGCGGTGCCTCTGCCAATGAAAACAGAGCTCAGGAGGGCCATGTACGGCCTTCCCAGGCTCTGTTTTCGGCACCAAGAGCCTCCTGCAGCCATCTGCCAGTGAAAACGGAGCTCAAAGACAAAGAAAAAAGAAGGAAAGGTGGAAAGAGAGCAAGAAATGAAAAAGGAAAGAGGGGAAGGAAGAAAAAAAGAGAATGAAGAGGGAAGGAAGGGAATTATAATAAGAGGGAGGAAGGGAAGTCCTGCTTTAGCACTTGGTGTCCCCCCAACACAAGTGACATTGAGCTGACCACGCCCCCACGCCACGCCACACAAGCCTGATGTGGCTCTCAATGAAATTGAGTTTGACACCCTGTACTAAGCCACATATTATTTTGTGGCCTCTTCTTATTGTATCGTTGTGGCTCTTTCGGTTTTAAAGACTGCTACTCAATCACTCCCAAGGCATATACCGTCTTTAGAGTTTGTTCGGCTAAATCAGGGGTCTTCCAACTTGACAGCTTTAAGACTTGCGGACTTCAACTCCCAGAATTCCTCTCCAGTCAAGTTAACTCAGGAATCCTGGGAGTTGAAGTCCACAAGTCTTAAAGCTGTCAAGTTGGAAGACCCTTGAGTTAAATGCAACAGAATATAAGAGAACAGTACAACCTTAAACAATCACGCAGGGCCATAAATACCACTCTCTTTGCAGCTGAAGATGTTCTGCAGCAATGAAGAGTTTACAAGTAGTGTGAGTGGCTGTAATAAAACCTGAGTTTGAAAACATCAGTGAACTGGTACGAGTTATTGGTAAAATAGAAGCTGTTGGCTTAATGCTGTTACTTTGACAAGAACAAAAACTGCCAAATAGTACTAAAAAGGGATTTTGAAAATCACTTAAATATGAGCCAGCCGTGTGTGGCAGCAGCCAAAAAAGCTAATGCAATTCTGTATAAACAGAGGCACATAATCAAAATCACAGGAAGTATTAGTAACACTTTATAAAACCTTGAAGATCACAGCTGGAATACTGCATGGCACCACATTACCAAAAAAAAAAAAGATGTTGAGACTTTGGAAAAAGTGCAAAGAAGAGCAACTAAGATGATTGAAGGCCTGGAGACTAAACATGTGAAGATTAAGCTATCACTAGTCTAGAGAAAAGAAGGCCTAGGGGTGACTTGATAGCAATATTCCAGTATTTGAGGGGCTGCAACAAAGAAGAAGGGGTCGGCTTATTTCCCAAAGCACCAGAAAGCAAGCTAAGAAACAATGGATGGAAACTAATCTAGCTTATAAGTCTAGCTTATGCCAAACTGGGAATCCTCCAGATGTGTGAACAATTCTCAGAATCCACCCTGCATGATCATTGCTAAGAATTCCGGGAGTTGAAATCCATACGCAACGAACAGCACTAAGTTTTGGAAAAGCTTTTGTAGTTGGTGACCACTATGGCCTACCCATTCTTAAAATTTATTTTATTTATTTATTTATTTGATTTGTCAATTGCTTACAAGACAATAGGCATAAGTATAAACATGAGTAAGAATGCAGGAAATAGGTACGAATAAATGGGGACAATAGGACAGGGACGGTAGGCGCGACGGTGTGCTTATGCATGCCCTTTACACCTCTTAGGAATGGGGTGAGGTCAATAGTGGATAGTTTGAAGTTAAAGGAGTGAGGGTTTGAGGATGTCACAATAGAGTCAGGTAGCAATACAAGAAGGAACAAATTTTCCTTCACAAAATAGAGCCAATTCCTACATGACCCTTTGAAAAGGAAAACAAAACATAAGAGTTTGCTACAGTATGTGAGCACAACTCAACACGCAGTACCCTTCAACTTCTTATCAACATTTATTCTACTTTTTTTTTTTACAAAGCATTCCATTGGAAACATTCAGTTCTGTTTCTAAAGGTTTTTGGCAAATGTTGCAACTAGCTAGCAGCCAAATACCTTAATATACTGTATTTGTTCCAAGAGATTTATTACTTTTTGGCTCAACAAATTTTAAGATCCTCCAGTAAATGTAGATGACAACAATGGCTGCAGCCATTACGTTAACTGCCTCAAGGCATAGTGCAGGACTTTTTCCATAAACCAATTTATTAGAATTAAACTATTTAATGCTTGGAAAAACAGAGCAAGTTCTTATCCAGAAGGAAAATCATAGCATTTGAGGTTTGCATGTGTTTTTTTTAAAAAATGCTCTTGTAAAAGCAACATTAATGGGGGGTTTAAAGCATGTTTCAGAATGGTTTCTTTGGTTGTATAGAAAAAAAATGGGCCAATTTATTGAAAAATGGAATCATAATTCATTTTTTAAAGCATTCATAGCTTGGTGATCTCCAATCAGTTTATGCTCAGAAATGATAAATTTCTTTTAATAAGATTCTTTTGATTACAATTTGACTCCCAGGTAGAAGACAACCTGGAAGAAATATGGAATTTTATCAGCAGAGTCACAGCAGTTATTTTTACTGCCTCTTTCCAAAACATTTTTTCACATCGCAGTCTTGCCTACAGCCCTGATGGGTGTCCTATTTAACAACTGGACAAGCATATCCCTTCATTGACTTTTTTAAAAAACCAGCTAATGCTGGGTTGTGTGTATCCAATTGAACAAAGTTAGTTGGGCTTAAGTTTCTCTTTTGGATACTGAAGTTTACTAGCTAAACAATTTTGAGGGTTGGTTGTTTTTTGTATTTGTTTTGCTATACTTGTGATATCTTATTACAGGAAATCAAGTTCAAAACCATCAATTTTTATTGCTGAATTGGTGACCCTCAAATTACAGGCGTAATATATTAATGAACTCCTGTTGTTGAAAACTGCATAGATTTTTTTCTAAAAAAAATGATTTGTGCAGGAAACTCTAACCGCAAAAATTGGCTTAGTGTTTTAAGAAAATAAATGTTTTAAAGTATTGAATAAAAGCAGGCACTTTGCCTAACTCAAGCTTGGGAACATGTTTACTTCAACTTATAGATTGTAAGGACAGTTTATTTTCACACGTGCACACAATTTTTGTATCTTGTGTTCCTCAACTAGAAAAGGATTCACCGAATAATGGCATCTTACTCAGTTACTGATCACCTTGAAAATGAAATTCATATTAATAACAAAAGATTTGCAATTGCCACTGTTTAAATTAATTGCATGGTTACTTTTTTTTAAAAAAATCTTCGTTTGAATCACAACAGATGTAAATTGCTTTGCTGTATATTGTCAACAGCTTTCTTAATATGAGTCAGCTTATCATAGGAAAAAGAGAGTCAAAACAGACTCACAAGTACTCATTTTAAAAACTTGAAGACTTGTGTGCTTTGTTGTTTTAGAAGCCTTAACGCACACTTCCCTTTTTCTTTTCATTTTGAAACTTCCCAACCATGATGCTAGGTAACTGGAATTTTCAGAGCTCTTTTGTATATCAGCCGAATGATCGGTTTAACATAAGCAGCCAAAGACAGTCAAAACATTCTGAAAGTTGACCAACACTAATTTGCAAAGGGCAAAGCTAAATTATTCCATGGTTACGTGTCCACACGAACGTACACTGGAAAGCAAAGATCTAGATGAGCTGTGAGCAAAGTGAATAGGATGGAATGTAACAGGGAGAAATGCCAGCATCAGGGTAAGAAAATGGCAACACACAAATCTAAGATTATATATAAAAAAGATGTTGAGACTCTAGAAAGAGTGCAGAGAAGAGCAACCAAGTTGATTGGTCAACTGGAGGCTGAAATGAACGATTGTAGGAACTGGGCGTGGCTAGTCTAGTGAAGAGAAGGACCCCGGGAGACATGATAGCAGTCTTCCAATATTTGAGGGGCTGCCACAGAGAGGAAGGTGTCAAGATATTCTCCAAAGCACCTGAAGGCCAGACAAGGAATAATGGATGGGAACTGATCAAGGAGAGATTCAACCTAGAAATAAGGAGAAATTTTCTGACAGAACAATCAACCAATGGAACAGCTTGCCCTTGTAAGTTGTGGGAGCGTCATTTCTTGAGACTTTCAAGAAGAGATTTATTTATTTTATTTTATTTATTTTGTCAAACAATTATTAGATAACAGGTATAAGTATAAACATGGTTATAAACACACGAAATGGATACAAATAAGAAAAAAAAAGAAACAATAGGACAGGAATGGTGCACCTCTTAGGAAAGGGGTGAGGTCAATAGTAGATAGTCTAATGTTGAAGATTTTGGGGTTTGGGGAAGAAACCACAGAGTCAGGTAGAGTATTCCAGACATTGACTACTCTGTTGCTGAAGTCGTATTTCCTGCAATCAAGTTAGTTTATATCTATTTTGTGCTCTCGTATTGTTTTGGTTAAAGCTGAAGTATTCATTGATAGGTAGGACATTGCAATATATAATTTTATGTACTATACTTAGATCAAACCGAAGGTGGCATAGTTCTAGGTTGTCTAGGTCTAAATTTTCAGGGATTGGACTGCCATATCTCAGAAATGGTGTAGGGTCTCCTGCTTGGGTGAGGGGTTTGGACTAGATGACCTACAAGGTCCTTTCCAACTCTGTTAATCTGTAATCTGTACAAGGTAGACCTGGTTTGGCAGCAGGACATCTGAATGGGATCTGGGAGTTGCTTGTCAATGACAACTACACATTTTAGTATTTAGTATTTATTTGATTTGTCAATCGCTTACAAGATACAGATATAAGAATAAATATAGTTTTGAATACATGAGATAGATACTTATAAGAATAAAACAAAACAATAGGACAGGGACGGTAGGCACAATTGGTACGCTTATGCACGCCCCCTACATGAGCCAGGTATACTCAAAAAAACCTGATATCCACGTTACGCGAGATAATTTTTCTATTATGGCCTAGAGTAGTGGATCATCACTTCAGAGAAAGGTCAGAGGATATGCCCCACCCAAGATGGGGAGGGGTCAGAAATCCAAATCCTTTGAGGAACAGTTGAAGAATTTGGGTATGTTAGCCTTCAGAAATGAGGGCTTTGAGGGGATTTCATAACAGTCTTCAAATATCTTAAAGAATGCCATAGAGAAGCCGTGGATTTATTCTCTGCTGCACTAGAGGAAAGAACTAAAACCAGTAGGTTAAGCCTGTAAGGAAGGAGATTCAGAGTAGGCATCAGGAAAAAAATTGGAACAGGCTGCCACCCGTTGAGTCTTCCTCCCCTAATGGTTTCCAACTGAAGTTGGATAGCTACCTGTATGGAATGTTATAGCAGATCTTGCACTAACAGGGGTTTTAGTCTAGGGTCCCTTCAACTCTATGATTCCCTGAGATCCATCAAACAGAATAACAGCATTGAAAGGGACCTTGGAGGCCTTCTAGTCCAACCCCCCAACTCAGGAAAGAGACCTTATACTATCTGGACAAATGGCTACCAAACTCTTCTTGAAAACCTCCAGTGATGGAGCACCCACAACTTCGGATGGCAAGCTGTTCCACTAGTTCAGGGGTCTTCAAACTTGACAACTTGAAGATTTGTGGACTTCAACTCCCAGAATTCCTCCTCCAGTCATGTTAGCTCGGGAATTCTGGGAGTTGAAGTCCACAAGTCTTAAACTTGCCAAGTTGGAAGACCCTTGCACCAGTTGATAGTTCTCACTCTCAGGAAATTTCTCCTAAGTTCTACATTGCTTCTCTTCTTGATTAGTTTCCATCCAGAGCTTCTTGCCCTGCCTTCAGATGCTTTGGAGTAATAAGTCAACCCTGTCTTTGTGGCAGCCTCTTAAATATTGGAACACTACTATCATGTCACCCCTAGTTCCTCTTTTCATTAAACTAGACATACAAACAAGAAACCTGTCTGTCAAATAATAAACATATGTATATTAAAATTCTTATTAACACTAAAACACGTAGCACTGAAATGGGATGTGTGCACAGGGGTGAGATTCAATTTTTTTAACAACTGGTTCTGTGGGCGTGGCTAGGTGGGCGTGGCCATGTGATTGGGTGGGCATGGCTTTTTTGCAGCACCCCCCACTCTCCATTTTGGGGCCTTCTGGCCCTCAGGGAAGGGGGGGCATTTTTGCTCCCAGGAAGCTTCCCTGGGGCCCAGGATGGCAAAAAAATGGAATGGGAGGTGTTGCTGTGCCCCCCTCCTCCATCTTTTGCCTTCCTGGGCCTCAGGGAAACCTCTTGGATGAAGCAGTAAGACAGTGAGGGGAATCCCAGCACAGCTGATTATAGGAACAGCTGATGTCGGGAGGGGGAAAAAAAGAAATACCTTAAGGAGAGACTGGGTGGGGAAGAACACAGCCAGCCATGTTGTGCATGCATGATAAGGACTGACTGGTTGGGGAGGGGAGGGGCAGAGAGTGGCAGGGCCAGACAGGGACACGATTTGCCGATTCTCCAAACTGCGCAGAATCTAACAACCGGTTCCACAGAACCGGTTCGAACTGGTAGAATCCCACTCCTGGATGTGCATTCCTTGCCTAGCCTGCAACTGGCAGAGAGACCTATGCAAGGCCTCGGGGTTGCAACTGAGGCCCAGATGCTTCAGATCAAGATGACAGCTGCAGAGTCTGCAGCCAGACTGGGTCTGCAGCTTAATTCAATCATGGACTCCGTCTGCCTGTCCTCCTCTCCCACATCCCACATTCTTGGCAGACCCTAAAGCATGAGGTAAGAGCTCTAGAAGAATTTCTCCGAGGGAAGAGAAGAAGCTGCCCCTCTGGACAACTTAAAGCTACAGCTCCTTGTCAACACAACACGCAGTGTTCCTCTTTTCTAGCTTTGACACCTAGAATGTTTCTCTGTGGGGGTGTTTCTTTGCTTAATGAGTTTTGAGTTCATCCAATACCTGCCAAACATCACCTGTGACATTCAGGAGCTCGACATACCTGAAATAGTTCTCTTTATATTGCAACAGTGATAAAATGGGGAAGGAAAGAGGAATTTTTGATAGCATTGCACCACGGATTCCAGTCTGTCAAAATGCACATGATAAATTGCATTTATCTTCTGTTTCATAGCGTTCCTAGACTTTTGACGCCATCATTTGTATCAATCAAGAACCAGGTCTAGAGTCCTGCATCATACATAAATTTAACAAAACCTCATACAATATTATGAGCCTTGGGGGCGCAGTGGTTAGAGTGCAGTACTGCAAGCTACTTCTGCTGCAGCCAGCTGCCTGCATTTTGGCAGTTCAAAGCTCACCAGACTCAAGGTTGACTCAGCCTTCCATCCTTCCGAGGTGGGTAAAATGAGGACCCAGATTGTTGGGGGCAAGAGGCTGACTCTGTAAACCGCTTAGAAAGGGCTGTAAAGCATTGTGGAGCGGTATATAAATCTAAGGGCTATTGCTATTATTGCTAATTGTTGACAAAAGGTTCCATTCTTTGCAATGAGGGACTACTTCGTATTATAAATCACTATATCTAAGATTGTGATTTAAGCAACAATGCCTTAAATCTACAAAGGCAACCACAATAAACAGATGCCATTCCTGGTCCTTATTGCCTGAGACAGAAATGCACCCCCTAGACACGCACAGAAATATAAAACCAGATTAAATTGAATTATTTATCCCTCAGAACTCTGAGTACATATGATACGCAACAAAACACAGGCTTTGAACTTTTCATCAAAACTTTCTAAAAAGATGCTGCAGAAGGCTTCCCCAGAACACTGAAATTCTCTAGTTTTGCATGCCTGTTTTATTTTTAAAATTGTGACAGCTTTATATGTGTTTATTGGTTTTCAAATTGTGCTGTATGCCGCCCAGAATCATTTCCTATGGCTATAGAAATAGAATAAGCACATGCCTTTTTCTTAGAACATCTTTTAATTTGGTCAAAGACTTTACCCCAATAATTAATACAACGAAGGACAGAGATTGCACTGTATTGCAAACAGCAAGTTTAAATCACCTCTAAGCTATTTAAAACCACGAACAGAATAAATAATTGACTACAGGCATACCTTTGTTTTCAGACTGAGTCTTTTATCAAGTTCATTCCACATTGATTACACAACAGAAGTGACATTTTAACTAAGCACGGCTGCCCCCACCTCACTTTTTAACATGCCCTGTTGAGCAACACAAATTTGAGACATTTTCTGGATTGGCCTTACTGTTAGCAACCCTGAAGTAGCTCAGCATAGGGAGCACATCTTGAAGCATTAATAAATGAACATAAATTTGTCACATTTTTAAATCGCACTGCATCTTTCGTCAAATAGTAGGTACCATATATATTCTGTAAACACCATGTGACTCTCAGTGCACATTACAAAACAGAATGTTGAGACTTTGGAAAAAGTGCAGAGAAGACCAACCAAGATGATTAAAGGCCTGAAAGCCAAAAACATATGAAGAACGGCTGCAGGATTTGGGTTTGGCTAATCTGCATTTAAAAGACAAAGGCCACTCTATTGAAGATAGCAAAGTCCACATTTTGGACAGAGAGGACAGCTGGTTTGAAACAGGGATCAAAATTGAACAGCCCTCTTTCAACAGAGGGGAAGGGATACGACATCATCTATCTCCAGTCTACAACACAGTCCTTTCAATAGTTCCAAGAAGGCTCCACTCCTATTTGGTGACCCTGAAGACACAGATAAACCTCTAGGTGGCTTCAATGACTCTCTAAAAAGGATGCAAATGACCAGCTATCTGCAAGGAGTATAAATCCTTCCATTCCCCACCATCCAGTCAAAGCTGAAGAAGCTTCTTGGATGAGAAATGAAATGTTTTCAAAGAAAAACCAGAAAAGTCCAGTTGCCTCTTGAAAAAGCACCTTTGGGTCCCAGCTCTATTCTGATTTGTGTAAGAAAACCCAGAAGCTTTTTTTAGGGCAGCCTAAGGTGACTGACACCAAAAGTTTCTCTGCTTTAAATGGTACTACTCTACTGAGGGAAGAGGGTTATTATGGACTGACCATGTCTTGCTTATGACTGATGTTTCATTTCCACCTCAGAAAGAGTGGAAAGGCCAAAAACTGTTGGCTTGGCCAACAGACACAGGGGGAGAAAATGTTCTCTTACTGTAGATGGGCACGTTGCATTGAAGGCATAGATACAAGGAGGCTGGGTCCTTCTCATGGTTGAAAATGAAGCCCAAGTCAGAGATCGTGAGAGGACAGCCCTCTTTTAAGAATCATCCGATATGGGCCTATTTCAAACACGGAGACATTCACATAAGCAGAGAACAAGAAACAGATGTGCATCAATATAAACCAAAAGTGATTTAACTTCTAGAATCACAGCCAGCAAAATCCTGGCAACTGGCTTGGCAGTTGGGTTGCCTACAATATAGGCTTCCCGGAGCTAAAGCTTGCCTTGTACACTTGATTATGATGTTTAAAGAGAAATAGGGTTCTAGAGGCTGCGAAAGTTTCAAATCCTGAGACTAGGAATTATTAAACCTGTTTCTCCCCTATCTAACCACCATACAAGCCATCATTGATTGCTTCCAGATGCTTTTCTTCCATTGTTTTCAGGGCTGAGATCAATTCCCACTGCATCCGTTCATCCTTGTTTGGCAGCTCCTTCGATCTAGACTTAACTTGGCAAATGTCACACCTCAGAAGCTACTGTCTACAATTTCTCCAAGATGTTAACAGAACTACCTAATTTTATTTATTGTTGCAGTTATTCCATATCCATTACCCTGGTTTGTTTCGGAAAAGCCGTGATAACTGCAGTGTAGCTCACTGTAGGACTTGGGCAGTCCCTCTTTCAGCTCAGCTTCCTCAAAAGGACACCTCTAACTATAGAGTATAATTAGAGGAGACTTCCCAAAGAAAAGAAGAATACAAGTGCAATAAAATCAATAAGGATATCTGAACAAAACAGAAAAGCGATTTGGTGCAAAGAGTAGCTTACAGAAATTAAACCCACTGGAAAATACATAGAAAAACACAAACTTTACCAAACCTCAAGAAAGTGCATAAGATTCTGGAAAGAATGCAGAGAAGAGCAACAAGAATGATTAAAAGACTGGAGGCTAAAACATTCAAGAAACTGTTACAGGAATTGGCTATGTCTAGTCTAGACCGACTAGTGGGAGACAAGATAGTAATATTCTAATATTTGAGAAGATCCTACAAAGACCAGGGGGTCAAATTATTTTCCAAAGCACCAAAATACAAGATGAGAAACAACGGATGGAAACTAATCAAGGAGAGAAGCAATCTAAAAAATAAGGAGATATTTCCAGAGAGTGAGAGCAATCAACAAATAGAACAACGCAGAAGTTGTGGTTAAACTGGGCAGTTATGCCTACATACTGAGGAAATCAATGAGAATCACGTGAAATCAGCATGAACCTTCAGTAGGATTTTGATTATAAAGAAAATCTGGATGGAAGTATTTCTCTTTTGAAAGAGGTGAATGAGGGATACCTTGGGAATTTCCCATCTTATTGTTTTCAAGCGCAGAACAAATACGAAAGCATTTTCTGAAAATACAAAACAAAATCCGTTTGTTTCTCACGCGGACATGCACACCACCCTATGTTTCTTGGTCAGAGCAAATGTCTTAACGTAAACCAGATGTAGTTGCTGCTAAAAAACATATTGTAATTTCGATGGCATTCTAATAAACAAGTTGTTGAAAAACATCCACTACAAATCGTGATCGGGACCCAGATAAGTTCTAACAAACTTAATGACACCAAGTAAATATTTGGAATTTACAATGAGCCCTGAAAGTATGTTAACGATTCGATCATTTCAAAAAGATTGTTGCTGTAAATTTTGCAGATTTCTTTTGTTTTTTAAAAAAAACAACCCCAAACAAGTAAACAAGCAAAATATGTGGTAAGCCGTCCTTTGGAGCCACAGTGACTCCAATACAGATTCCTTCAGTTTACCCACAAAGCCAATAATCAAATGAAGCCAATTTGAAAAAAAAAATTCCAACGTTTTGCTAAGTTCTTGACATGAAGGACCACCCATTTCAAGAGTGGTCTCCTTGTTTCCAGCAGATGAGAATAAACATGGAACAGAGTCATCCACTTTTGGCAAGTTAAGAATAAAACAATGGAATATGGCAGATTTGAGGGTTTGGTGGGAGGACAGAAAACACAAGTCAGCATTATCTACTTGAATGAAAAAGAGAAATCTAAACAACTTTGACTCAATATGAATGTGTTTCCTTGGATGGAACAAACATCACTGGTTGATTATTTAAGATGGAAAAGAATTTATGGGATGGACTGAGAGACGGATGTACTGGAGTAAGAAGCAAGACATACAATCAAAAACTTCTCATACTTTCAATTACTTTCAGTGTAACTTTGGAGGAGTGTTCACACATTATCTCAGCCTGTTCCCCTTTCACCATTCTTCTACTAATAGAGAAGGACTGAAGAGGGGCTAATTGCATTTACCCATTTTCCTCCCTGGAACCAGGAACAAAGCAAAGGGGTCCCAGCTTTGTGGAGCTCAGCCAAACCCATGTGCTGCTATGCTTCAGTCCTTCCATGTAAAGTAGAGGAATCAAAGTCACAGTTTGGATGTATGAGTAGAACTGAGGCTGGTTATTGCATGTCATGGATGCTTTATGCACACATATTATGTATGTATGTATGTATGTATGCATGTATGTATGTATGTATGTATTTGTTTTTGTAGATTTTCATGGGTACAGGTATGCAGGTCTTGGAGTGTTCAGGTCTTTTCCCGTGTAAGATTGAGAGTATCTTGGCGATGTTTTGACGAGGTCCCACTCGCCATCTTCAGGCTGGCGCTTTCGGCGAGTGGGACCTCGTCGAAACGTTGCCAAGATACTCCCAATCTTACACGGAAAAAGACCCGAACACGCCAAGACTTGCATATGTGTGTGTGTGTGTGCGTGTGTGTGTATGTGTGTTTTCTTAAGTTTTCATGGGTACTTATATGCATGGCACACAGCTTTGTTCGGGTATTTTCCCTCGTCATCATAGTTATGCTTTTAAAGTTGTAGCAATGTTTCAGCAGAATCTCATCTGCCATCATCAGGCTTGTGTATTGTGTTTGTCTGTGAGTCAGGCTTTCACAAACGGCTGTATATATATATATATGTGTGTAAGGTTTTTAAGCTGATAATTTTAAATAATAAATAAGGGAGACTAGTATATTTAAAATTATCAGCTTAAAAACCTTACACACATGTAAACAAAAGGCAACGAAACAAATAGCTTTCTGTCGGTATGGTCTCTGGTGATGAGCCGAAAGACAGAAAAGAAAGCAGTATGCTTTCTCCCTTAATTGGGGCTTAACAGGGTGTTGTAATACAAAGTATATATATATATATATATATATATACACATACATACATATATATATTTATATAATCTCCCTATCTCAAAATGGCCATGTTTGTACCCCCAAATTCAGTATTCCTTTAGCCCTGAACAATAATTGCAGTAATTACCACAAACAGGTACAATGCTATCTTTTTCTGACCTTGAAATCTTTACTCCAGATAATCTCCCTAAAGCAACTTCAGAATATGTCATATACTACACAAGAAACAGTTGTTTTGCACACAGTAGCAGGGGAGATGGGATAGCATTCCAATATTTGAGGGGCTGCTACAGAGAAGAGGGGGGTCAAGCTATTTTCCAAGGCACCTGAAGGCCAGACAAGGAATAATGGATGGAAACTGAACAAGGAGAGATTTAACCTGGAAATAAAGAGGAATTTTCTGACAGTTTATTGATTGATTGATTGATTTTATATACCGCCCCCTCTCCCGACGGGACTTGGGGCGGTGTACAGCCAAGTAAAAACAGCACAGTAACAAATACAATTTTTAAAATGGAATTAAAATGGATTAAATTAATGACTGAATCAAGATAAAGTTAAAAACTAACCAGGAAAATTAAAAAAAATTAAAACCATTAAAACCAATTAAAAACCCTAGAGGTAACTCTAGGCCAGACCGGCTTGGTGGAAAAGGTGGGTCTTCAACGAGCGCCGGAAGGTTTGTAGGTCAGGGATAGTCCTCATCTCCGGGGGTAATTCATTCTAGAGGGAGGGTGCCCCCAAAGGGAAGGCCCGCACCCTCGGGGTCGTCAGCCAGCATCGCCCAACCGACGGCACCCTGAAGAGGCCCACCCTGTGGGAGCGCACTGACCGATGGGAGGCCGATGGTTGCAGTAGGCGGTCCCGTAAATACCCAGGTGCCAAGCCATGGACCGCTTTAAAGGTGACCACTAACACCTTGAATCGCACCTGGAAGGCCACCAGAAGCCAATGCAATTCGCGCAAGAGCGGTGTAACATGGGAGCTCCGAGAAGCCCCCAAAACCACCCACGCGGCCACATTCTGCACCAGCTGAAGCCTCCAGATGCTCTTCAAGGGGAGCCCCATGTAGAGAGCATTGAAATAGTCTAGGCAGGAGATGACGAGGGCAGAAGTGACTGTGCGAAGGGCATCCCGATCCAGAAAGGGCCGCAACTGGTAGATCCTACGGACCTGACAAAAAAAAAACTCTGGCGACAGCCGCTATATGATCTTCTAACGACAGCCGTACAACCAGGAGGACTCCCAGATTGCGCGCCCTCTCCGTGGGGGTCAGAATTTCTCCCCCCATGGACAGCGAAGGAGTTAGCTGGCTGTATCGGGGTGCCGGAAAACACAGCCATTCGATTTTGGCCGGGTTGAGTCAAAGCCTATTTTGCCCCATCCAGCCCTGCACAGCTTCCAGGCACCGGGTCACCACTTCAACGGCTTTGTTGGGGTGGCCTGGGGTAGAAATGTATAACTGTGTGTCGTCAGCATACTGGTGGAACAGTGAGAACAATCAACCCATGGAACAGAAGTTGCCTTCTGTGGGAGCTTCATCACTTGAGACTTTCAAGAAGAGATTGGACTGCCATCTGTCAGAAATGGTGTAGGGTTTGTTGGGTGGGGGGGTTGGGCTAGATGACCTACAAGGTCCCTTCCAACTCTGTTAATCTATAATCTATAATCTGTAATCCTGGTCAAAATGACTGAGAATGAATTAGTAAAGAGTTCTGTTTCTTGGTTTATATCTATAGGAATTAATTATTAGGACTGATGATATTACCTCGTTGGGTAATGAAATGTCTGCAAAAAAAAAACCCCACCAACTTCAGAGAGTACGAAAGACTCCAGTCCTGAGTTAGGGGGATTCTCTTCTATTAGTAGCAATTATTTATCATGCAGTCTTCACGGTTTGCTCAAGTACTTCTGGTTTTGGTCCATCTTAAACACGAATGTTTTTTATCACCATATTCAAGGATTAGACTTTCAAAAATTAAACTCAGTAACATGTATGATAGAAGTTATGCAAGATTTTGGATGAGTTCTTTTTTTTTTTCCCCCCTCGGCCAAAAGATAAATTCAAGATCTAAAATTAAAAGGGTATTACAAAAAAATACCTCCAAGAATTCTATAGAAAAACAATAACAAACCAGCAAAAAGCCAAAGTTCAATGTAAGACGCTACTGGGAAAGCTCAGATAGACTTTTGGAGCATGAGATGGTACAGGCAGTTAGCAAGCAGTGGAAGTGCTCAGTGTCTGAACTCTCAACAAATCCACCCCCCATTCAAATCATGTCTCTAGCTGCATCTCACAGAAAAGAAAATTGATTTATTAGAAGTGGACATGTTGATGTTGGCTGGATGCAGCTGATACTAAATTACATCATTCATTTCCCCCTTAATCCTGGTCTTTTTAGCTGCCACTCAGTTCTTCCCTGTGTTTATTTATGCAATCAGAAATATTACTGGGAAGAATTTTAAGGTAATTTCTTCCCATTACTGGAATCTGGAGGATGCATTTGTTCCTTTCAAATGACTGCAATGTTCCCTTTTCAGACACGCATGAGATTAAGGCACAAGTTGCCCCAGTGCTGTTTTGTAGCCTCAGATGACATTAGGATAGTTTAATCTAATGATCTAAGTGCTAGAGCCCACTGTAACTACCTAGCCAAAAAGGCATTAAGAGTTGTTAATCTAATACTACGTAGCTTCTTCTCTGGTAATATCACACTACTAACTAGAGCATACAAAACATTTGCTAGACCAATACTTGAATACAGCTCATCAGTCTGGAACCCATATCATGTATCTGATATTAACACAATTGAGAAAGTCCAGAAATATTTCACAAGAAGAGTTCTCCGCTCCTCTACTCGTTGCAGAATACCTTATGCCACCAGACTTGAAATTCTAGACCTAGAAAACCTAGAACTACACTGCCTTTGGTCCGATCTAAGTATAGTATATAAAATCATACATTGTAATGTCCTACCTGTCAATGAATACTTCAGCTTCAACCATAACAACACAAGAGCAAACAATAGATACAAACTCAAGGTTAATCGCACCAAACTTGATTGCAGGAAATACGACTTCAGCAACAGGGTGGTCAATGTCTGGAATACTCTATCTGACTCTGTGGTTTCTTCCCCAAACCCCAAAAACTTTAACCTTAGACTGTCTACTATTGACTTCACCCCTTTCCTATGAGTTCTGTAGGGGGTGTGCATAAGTGCACCAACGTGCCTACCGTCCCTGTCCTATGGTTTCTTTTTATTTTTTCTTATAAGTATCTATCTCATGTATTCAAAACTATGTTTATTCTTATACCTGAATCTTGTAAGCAATTGACAAATCAAATTAATAAATAAATAAAATAGTTTCTTCCAAGTCTTATTCCTAAACTTAAGGTCCACCAAAAAATTCTCTGGCAGTATTGTGTGAGGCTGGGAATCTAGGCAGATACAAAAAGGTTCAAACAGGAAGGAAGGAAGGAAGGAAGGAAGGAAGGAAGGAAGGAAGGAAGGAAGGAGGGAGGGAGGGAGGGAGGGAGGGAGGGAAGGAAGGAAGGAAGGAAGGAAGGAAGGAAGGAAGGAAGGAAGGAAGGAAGGAAGGAAGGAAGGAAGGAAGGAAGGAAGGAAGGAAGGAAGGAAGGGAAAAGGGAGGGAGGAAAGGGAAATACATAAGTACAGTAGTTTTTTCTTCCCTTCATGCTTTTTTCCACACAAGCACGAGGGATTCAGAGAGAAGGAATATTTGCATTCCTTAAGTACTCATGTAATATTCTGGCATCGAGTTCCATCAATGGAAAAAGCACATTTTTTGGGCTCCCCTGTTTGCAGATGTTGCTGCAGCAAATTCTCCCTTTAACAGATTATGCTGCTCATCTGGGAAGGTAACCCCCTCTCCACCCCTCATCCCACCGGCCTTGCCTGCACTTTAAGTATTCAAATGGAAAAGGAATGCTTTTAGAAATGCATCCACCCCAAACACCTTGGATCCTAAGGGACAAACATTCACAAACCCTCTTGACATCTTCCCAGTGGCTGAAAAAAACAGGTTTTCCATTCTCAAAATGTGTGTTATCACAAAAAACGTTTGGCAATCGTGGGCTGTTCTCATCCGCACCCTCCTCCTTTAAAACACTTCTCCTCACAAAAATGTCAACATAGGAGGCATCCCCTTGGATTGTTGTGGTCTTCCCACTGTGATTGGACAGGACAAAGAATCCTCTGAGTTTGAAGAGCATCACAGATGCTTTTAAAAAGAAACTTCTTGAAGAAGCACACTACACTGGCCCCTAATCTATATTTGCAACTCTGGAAGAATGAATGAAAAGCCAAAACCAAAAATAAACCATCTGATTCTCACCCTAATCTGCTATTCCTTCTCCAACTATCTTACTTACTGTCCTGTTTTGTCTACTACAAAGAACTGGTTCTCCATGTAGGTCTATCTTTTGCTTATGTGTAGGTACAACTGCAGGAAAATAGTACAGGCCAAGCTACGCAGTTTCAGCAAATAGGCAGACGTAGAACGTAGGTTATAGCAGCGCTCCAGAAACCATGGGTAGAAAAGAACGATTGCAGGAAATAGGCATGGCTACTCCAGTGAAGAGAAGGACCAGGGGAGAGATGATAGCAACCTTCCAATATTTGAGGGGCTGCCACAGAGAGGAAGGGGTCAAGCTGTTTTCCAAAGCACCTGAAGGCCAGACAAGGAATAGCAGATGAAAACTGATCAAGGAGAGATTCAACCTGGAAATAAGGAAGAATTTTCTGACAGTGAGAATAATCAACCCATGGGACAGAAGTTGTCTTTGGAAGTTGTGGGAGCTTCATCACTGGAGGCTTTCAAGAAGAGACTGGACTGCCATCTGTCAGAAATGGTGTAGGGTCTCCTGCTTGGGTGGGGGTTTGGATTAGATGACCTACAAGGTTCCTTCCAACTCTGATTATCTGTAAATAAAAGGAATAGGCCGTGCCTCCTCTGCTTACAATGAGACAGCTGCTCATGATCATCCTGCTTGGGATGGACTTGAAGTCATTCCTCTGCTCCCTTCATCAGATAGCCATCCTACATGGCATTTGGCCAGCAGACATAGAACTGAGCCAAAAGGTTTTGAATTTTCCAACACAGGGTATTAGCCCTAATTTTTCTTCCTGTTTTCCCCTCGTTTCACAACTGATGCCACTGTATATTTAATCCTGCCAGTCTAATACAGCACGTTTAGTTAGTGGGAATTCCATAACAATTCTGAGCAACAGGAATACCACATCTTATTCAGTAAATGGGATGCAATTTCATTGTTAAAACAGTCTTCATACTCATCTAGACAAAACCAAGGTCATTCAGGAAGCTTGGGCTGACAGGAAGAGTGTTTTGTGATAACCCGGGGCGGGGCACAAAGGCAACACAGTCAGATAATCAGTAGGAGTCCTTTTATGAGCTCCACTTTGTCCCCAATGTCCTGATTATCTTCTGGCTGGAGAAAAACTCTCCCAGGAACAGTCTTTGACTGCAGAGAATCAAGTCCAGAACGTAATCAATAAAAACTGTAACTATAAGTCCAATCAAAGCAAGATGAGGTAATTAGTCCGGCAGGGCAAGAGAAGGAATTCCAGACATGAAGGAAAGGCAGTAATTCAACTCAGTTGGGAGGATGCCAGGAACGCAGATAACTATAGTCAATACAAGATAAACTCATGTTTGTTCCCAGTAGACACCACACTCGGCTTGCATCTCTTTAAAATTCTCATTCCCAGATGTGGCTAATTAAGGGAATCAGGGCCCTTTCCTCCCCCATAAGCCACGCAACCCCCCGTTGCTCCCTTCTCCGTTTCTCCCTGAATGAAGAGGGGGTGGGCCTGGGTCTTCCTCTGAACTCCCTCTCCCTTGTTCTACCTCTCTCCTGTTCTGCCCAGCCAGACTTTGCCCTTCCCCAGTTTTCTCCATAGCCAATGGAGCCACACTCCCGCTCCCTGTCAGCTGTTCATCTTCCTCCTCAGATTCAGACTCCGACAGGGCCATGATACTGTTTTTCAGACATCCATGCTCTGAATGCATTTTCAAAACGTGTAAAATTTCAAGAATCAGAACCACCTTCCTTTAGACGTTCTAGACCAATTCCAAGGTTCCTGCCTCTGAAAGGCACTAGATTGGGTTCAACCTTCCTTAAACAGAAGGTATATATTCTGATTTATTCAAGTTTGCAGCATGCATACGACACAGGAAACAACAGGTGTTCAAAGAGAAGTTGTCTCTTTGGAAAGAGGAAAGGTTCCAGCATTAGTAGTAGAAGAAGACCTCTTGATGGCTCAGTTTAGTGTCCCTCTCTCACACAGTTGTATGTGTTCCTTCAGATGCTCCATCAGATTCTGCAAGATGATCCCTCAAAAAAACTGAATTACCTCTTCCAAGTTTCTTCTCTTTTCTCTCCAAGACAAATTCAAATCACACTAGGCCAATAAAGAATTCTATTCTATTCTATTCCTATTCTACTCTACTCTCCCCATCAAGAAAGAGAAGATCCTATGCTTGAGCTATGCAGGAATTCTGCTTGATGCAGATCAGCTGATGACATACCTAGGCATACATTGGTTGACATGGAGACCTAGCAAGGAAACCTGCCAAGAGTCATACATGCGTGTCCTGGTGAACGGCTAAAACCCCCAAACCTATACTTTATACCTTGGGAACCAAAACCTCAAGAAAATGCTTTTTTTTTTAAAAAAAAAGAGGTTTTGCTGGCAGCAGCTCACGGGACTCTCCATACAAAGCAAGTGATCTTGAATTCTCTCTCCGTTCATGAGCCCTGATTGACTCCAGGCATACCAAGCCAGAGGACGGGGCTGCTTAGCAGGTAGCCATGGAAACCAAGGGACCCACTGCTAGCCTGCAGCAAAAGACGGGGAGATAAGGCGGCAACCGCACAGTTTCGATTGTTTTCACAGCTGTGGTTTTCCTTCATTTCTGATCAAAGTAGTGAACAAACGTCTTTCCCTTTTAAGGGGCTCGAAAAACATTCAGCTTGATCGCAGAAGAGGGTAAACATTTGTAAGCACAAATAATAAGATCTTGGCAGAGTCAAGGGAAGGCAGAGGTTGCTTATAGGAGCTCAAGTGATACTACGTCATTTCTGGGACAGTTTCTGGTAGGGGGAGATCTGGACAGTGCCTTGAGCAAAGCATGTTATAGCCTCCTTTGATCTGAGGTTGAGTCCTGGTGCTCTCGTGGACAGGACAGGGCAGTCTTCCTGGAAGTTGGACACAAGAAGATTGTCACTGCCTTCTTCTGGGGAGTTTTTCCAGCTTCCTGATCTGGCCCACAATCCTTGAACTCTTGGGCAATTTCCCATCTAAGAACCAACCATTCATTACTTAGGGTGTAGAGTCATAGGGTTGGAAGGGACCTTAGAGGCCTTTTAAGTCCAAGCCCTGCTCAAGCAGAAAACCCTACACCAGTGGTGGCTAACATTTTGGGCTCCTGTGACAAAAATTGTGTGCCTGGCATGCTCGCACTCCCCCACGCCCCCTATGCATACATGAGCAATCCCCACTGACACCCGCCTCCCCCTTACCTGCACTGCACTCACAGCTGATTTTTGGCCAGTTTAAGGCCTTTTTCGGCCTCCCAGAGGCTTGAGGTAGGCTTCTGCAGGCTTTGCAGGCTGAAAACTAGCCCCGTTTCGACACTTCTGGGATTTTTGGAGAAACAGGAAGTGATGAAACGGGGCTAGTTTTTGGCCTGCAAAGCCTGCAGAAGCCTTCCTTGAGCCTTAGGGAGGCCAAAAACGGCCTCAAACTCACCGAAAATCAGCTGTGAGGCGCATGCATGCGCAGTGAGGTAAGTTTGCCTGCAGCTTGTGTGCTGTCACAAATGGCTCTGCATGCCACCTGTGGCATGCATGTCATAAGTTTGCCATCAGAGCCCTACACCATCCCAACCTAATGGCCATCCAATCTCCTCTCAAAAACCTCCAGCAATGGAGCACCCACAACCCCTGAAAGCAAGTTGCTCCACCGACCGACTGTTCTCACAATCAGGAAACCCCTCCCTAAGTCTAGATTGGATCTTTCCTTGATCATCTATTCTTTCTTGTCTTGTCCCTAGATGCTTTGGGGAATAGGTTGACCCTCCTTTCTTCTCCTTGACAGCCCCTCAAAGATTACTCCACTTGGTCTTCGTGGGGAATGTGTCCAACTGAAACACTGTCATCAAAAATCCTGAGTGAATGATAACATTATTATTTCATACCAGTGTCAGCATTCCCACTAATAACATCCAACCCAAGAAACTCTGAGACAAGCATTTCCTCAAAGTTCCATTTTATTAGAGTTGTCATATTGGCACATCTGAGAAAACCCGAATCTGAGAGTTCTGGGTTTTCCCTTCCCAAAAGAAATTCAAAGATTCCCTCCCCTGCAGCCATCAGTCCATCACATGGCCCAATCAAATCTTTGTCCCAATTGGAGACATCTCTCCAGTCGTTCCCCTCCAGGTGCAGGGCAACATGTCCTTGACTCTCTGAGAAAAGAATGTTGTTAAGTCTAATCTTCTACCTCACTATGAAATTCCCCCTCCCAAATTCCCAGGCACTGAATGTGGCAGCCTTGAAGCTTCCAAGTAAAAAATGGCTTCCAAGGCTGACAACCAGTGCAGTTCATAAGTCGTTCCTGAAGATATATGGGATGGCTAATGTTTACAGAGCAGAACGTTATTTCTCATTGCTGCTTGCACTACTTGGTTTGCTACCTAAACACGAATGTGAAAAAGTACCAAAAGTTATTTGGTACTTCAATATTTTTTAAAAGTTTTGAAGGATGGAGTCCTTGGTGTTCTCCTAGCTTGGCTCTTTTCTTGTAGCCCTTTCATTGCCCAACTAACTTCATTATTGCTGGTGAGTGTGGAGTTTGCTCATTCTTTACAAACAAAATGTTGCGCTCCAATATTGTTGGGGATGTGGTTTTCTCCTTGGTAGTTCCTAAATATATTTATACACTATTCAAAAGAGACAATAAGATAACTAAGAAGGAAACAAAAAGTCCAGACCACATCCTCTCCAGCAGCCAACACCTAGATAAGCAGGGATTAACACCAGACAAACAAATAGGAAAAGGATTCCTGAATTCAACCCCGAGCAACATATATTCCCTTCCATTGATATTGAATAACTTTGCTCATATTGGCTTCCTCCAGATTTGTTGACTAAAATTCCTAGAACACTGTTGGCTGTTCTCTTTTCCTTCTTCCTCAACAATGTGATCCTACTTTTTTGAAGGATGCATCAAATTCCTTGGATGTCTGCATCACATGAATACTAACAGTGCATAAGATAAATTCTCTGTTGAGTTCAAAAGAGCCTTAAAGACCAGCCAATTCCTCCAGACTTTGGTGAGGATGACTGAAGCTCCCTTTGAGTTGTGTGAGTGTGTTCTTTTTCATTATTCTATGGTTTTATCATCTCTGCTACACCTTTTATTTTTTTTACTTTTGTCTGTTATGGGACCTTTATTCTTCTTTTTAATACTTTTTTTTACCTGTGAGCCACCAGAGCTCCTGGGAGTCAGATGGTATATAAATAAATATTGACCATTATGCAGTTTCAAATTAGCTTATTAATCTGTACAGTGCTGCAGTTGTGTTTTTACAAATCAGCTAATAAATCAAGATATGAAGATTCTCTATTTCTACATTCTTGAGTCAAAAATTATCCATTTAATGAAATTTTGGGTTTTCATGTGTATTTAATACAACACAGGAAACAATGGTGAGCATCAGTGCCAATAGACATGATCGATGGAAATCCAGAGTCTAAGAAAACACAAATGAGTAACTGCAGCTAAAGGCCGTTTGCCATGATGAAAAAAAAGAGAACAAAAACCCTTATTTAATCCAGAATTGGTTTGGATGGGGGGGAACATACTTCACATTTAGATTTTACTGAATCAAAATATTTTCTGTCCAAAACTAAAACTGTTAAGGAAATTAGAACAGAGGAATTATTTTTAAAAAATTCTCTGGAAATTTATCATCTTTTTTTTTGGGCGGGGGGATTATTACAAGGAAAGGAGGAGAACAAAGAGATGGAGCAGCCCATAAGAAATGGACCTAGGGGTGACATGACAGCAGTGCTCCAATATTTGAGGAGTTGCCATAAAAAAGAGATGGTCCAGCCACGGTGGCACAGTGGTTAGAATGCAGTACTGCAGGCTAACTCACTGCTCTGTCCAGGAGTTTGATCCTGACTGGCTCAAGGTTGACTCAGCCTTCCATCTTTCCGAGATCGGTAAAGTGAGGACTCAGATTGTTGGGGGCAATAGGCTGACTGTAAACCGCTTAGAGAGGGCTGTAAAACACTGTGAAGCAGTATATAAGTTTAAGTGCTATTGCTATTCTCCAAAACACCTGACAAGAAGCAATGGATGGAGACTAATCAAAGAGAGAACCAATCTAAAATTAAGGGGAAATCTCCTAATAATTAGAACAGTTAATCAATGGGACACCTTGCCTCCAGAAGTTATGAATGCTCCAATACTGGAGATGTTTAAGAAGAGATTGGACAATCATTTGTCTGAAATGGTATAGGGTTGGACTAGAACAGGGGTCACCAACCTTTTGGACTTCAGGGACCACCAAACTCATAATTTTAAATCCTGGGGACCAATAATATGAATTTTGACTGGTGGTACCTTTCTGACGTTGGTCAGAAGAGAGAGAGGGAGGGAGGGAGGGAGAGAGAGAATCTCATCTAACCCCTCTCTCTCTCTCTCTCTCTCTCCCTCCCTCTCCCTCCCCCTCTCTCTCACACACACAAACACACAGAGGCAGGGGCGGGATTCAAATTTCTTAGCCAGTTATGTGGGCATGGCCTAATTTGTAGGTGTGGCTTGGTGGTCATGTGACTGGCTGGGCATGGCTTGTAGGTAATTATTATACATACTTATATAAATATTGATTTTATTTAATATAAAAAAGAGCAACTTTTACCCAAAATCAAGCAAAGCAGGCAGGCAGATTGAGTTGCTCACAGAATTACAGATTCACTTAGAGATCTGTGTTTCGTGCATCGGCCACCTGAGTCTGCACTGCTTCAGTCCTAAGGAAGGTTCGGCTCTGCTTAAAAGCAGAGCCACAGAGCTAAAGATTAGCTAGAAAGCAAGAATGATTTCCTGCTTTCTAGCTAATCCAAATCTCCTGGCGCAGCAGAACAGCTGATGGTCAGAAAAAAAGGAAAAATAGCAACTTAGCAGGCAAGATTGCCAGGTAAGGAATGAATGGGCGGGGAGGGTTCCCGCGGGCCATGTGGGCAGCACAGCCTTGTGTTCCCACGCAGTCTGGATTAATTGCTTTGGGAGGTGCTCTAGGGGTGACATTTCTCTGAGGACCACCAAGATTTTCTTATGGACCACCAGTGGGCCGCAGTCCACCAGTTGGTGACCATTGGACTAGATGACTTCCAAGGTCCCATCCAATTCTGTTATTCTGTTAAATCAGAGAGCTTTAAACTGCCTTTAAGTTTCCCACATGCTGAAACAAACTGAACCAAGAGCACACACATCAGGAATGGAACTCATTTTCTTAGATATCTGAGTATCCAAGGACATGAAAAACAAATGCAGAGATAGGAGAGAAGAAAGAAACTTTTCTGAAGCCAGCCACTTGGTCTGGTATTAAAGAAATTGTTATGTGACAGTATCTGACTAAGATACTGGACCAAGGAACAGCAGCTGGAGATGACTTCTTACAACATGTAGGTTGGACTGCTGAACTTCTGCGTTCCATCCAAATGTGCTAATTCTTTCAAGTGGTTTTTATAATAATGTGACGCATTCTGCTTCTTCTAGTTTCACATATATTCCAAAAATTACCACTGTACTGGGAACAATATCCTGATTTTCCACACTTTTACATGCGGGTCTATGATCTCATGCCACTTTAATGGGAGAAGTAACTTTGAAAGCAAAGTCTTAAATCCATCTAGCTATTTCCTTTAAAATTATTTCAAATTGTGTTCAATCTTCCAATTTTTTTTTAAGAAGGTAACATTTCACTGAACTGTAGAATAACAGAATAACACAGTGGGAAGGGGCCCTGGAGGTCTTCTAGTCCAACCCCCTGATCAGCAGGAAACCTAATAGTATTTAAGACAAATGAGTGCCCAATCTCTTCTCGAAAACCTACAGTGTTGGAGCACCTATAACTTTTGGAGGCAAATTGTTCCACTCGTTAATTGTTCTAACTGTCAAGAAATTTCTCCTTAGTTCAATTTTTTCCTTGGTTCTCCCCTTAGCTAGATTCCATCCATTGCTTCTTTTCCTGCCTTCTAAGAAGTGCTTTGGAAAATAGTCTGACCCCCTCGTCTTTGAAGGAGCCGCTCAAATGTTGGAACACAGCTATCATGTAAATCCCTAGTCCTTCTTTTCACTAGACTAGCCATGCCCAGTTCCTGCAACCATTCTTTATGTGTTTTAGCTTCCAGTCCCCTAATCCTCTTCGTTGTTCTTCTCTGCACTCTTTCCAGAACCTCAACATCTTTTTTTATATCATGGCAACTAAAACTGGATGCAATATTCCAAGAGTGGGCTTCTCGAAACTAATCTTCTCAGCGGACGAAGCTCTTGACATTGAAAAAATCAAGAATGATCCTCTGAAAAACCGCAGGATGTTGCCAAGGGCCCAAATTTTGATCACACAGCCATGCAAACACTGAGATGGTTGTGGAGTCACTTTTTAAAGTGCCCTCCTAACTTTGAAGAGGTTGCCACCCTAACCTGTACAAGATGTTAAAATGCTGACATTTTAGTCACAACAACACAATACCGCGATATCAAAATCATCATTTCTTCAGGCATTATCCAAAGGTGGTTTATTGTGTTGGTTGTTGATGCCAAAAGCAGGGAAGGGATTAAAAACTTAAAATCAATGCAAGGTCTAAAAACAGAAGGACCCACATGTTGGGTTAACTACCACCCTGGTGTTAAACCTTGGCAACAAGAAAATAAAGCAACCAGTTGAGTTCAAGGTGATGTCTGCCTTTGTCATCTCACAAAGAGCTGGATAGATGGATCTTGACTGAGCCATGTCTAACAAAATGAAATTCAATGTAGAGAAAAGTAAAGTCCTACACTTAGGCAAGAAAAACCAAAAGTACACATATAGACTGAGTGAAACCAGGCTCAATAGCAGGAACTGTGAGAGGGATCTTGGAGTCTTAGTGGACAACCAGCTAAATAGGAGCCAGCTGTGTGCAGCAGCAGCCAAAAAAGCTAATGCAATCCTAAGTTGTATTAACAGAGGGATACAATCGAGATCAAGGGAGGTACTAATACCACTCTATAAAGCCTTAGTAAGACCACACCTAGAGTCCTGCATCCAGTTTTGGTCACCACATTATAAAAAAGATGTTGAGACTGTAGAAAAAGTACAGAGAAGAGCAACCAGGATGATTAAGGGACTGGAGACTAAAACATATGAAGAACCGTTACAGGAACTGGGCATGGCTAGTCTAGTGAAGAGAAAGACCAGGGGAGACATGATAGCAGTCTTCTAATATTTGAGGGGCTGCCACAGAGAGGAAGGGATCAAGCTATTTTCTAAAGCACCTGAAGGCCAGACAAGGAATAATGGATGGAAACTGAACAAGGAGAGATTCAACCTGGAAATAAGATAAACTTTCTGACAGTGAGAACGATCAACCAATGGAATAGAAGCTGCCTTTGGAAGTTGTGGGAGTGTCATCACTTGAAACCTTCAAGAAGAGATTGAACTGCCATTTGTCAGAAATGGTGCAGGGTCTCCCGCTTGGGCGGGGGGTTGGACTAGATGACCTACAAGGTCCCTTCCAACTGATTATCTATTAAAGCTCTTTTCAGTTTTTTTCCATCCAATATGCATAAATCCAAATACTGTTTAATGATGATCACATGAAAACACCTCATAAGTCAAAATCTTTACGATGATTCCTTTCTAATACTTTGTACGCTTCAGTTAATCGTGCACTTATGGTATGGAAAATCCGCGCCAATAATTTCAAAACCAAATTGAGCCTTCACATTCCAACCGAAAAATGTTTGCAAGCAGCTCTTTCCCACCAAAAATGAACCAAAGTAACAGCAGAACGAGCTCGTCTTTTAACACACCCCTACGTGGCGCTAGTCCAAATCCTGTTGCCAACAGAGCAGACACTTCCAGCCCTTAGAGATGCCAATATCCAGATCACTTCACGCGGAGCTGGCCTTTCATCCTGTATCTCCTTCAAAGGACCATCTTGCTGATGTTCCATATTTGAAGAAAATGGACTTAATAAAGCCTTCTGACTTAGGACACACAAACATACACACAGACCCCCACACACAGAGTTCTGCTGACGTGGTAGATTTAAAAAAAAAAAAATATTTCCATCTGTTCTGCATTGATTTTTATCATAATGTCTTTCATAATTGTTTTAGTGCTCCAATTCTACTTTCAGCTAATCTGAATTTCTGGTACATTGAACATTTGATAGAAATAATCATGTCTAAAAAACTTGAAATATATTTCATTTATGGATTCTTTCTGTTCAATCGTGTCTTATTCTCAGAGGCTGCCTGGACAGAGTGCCTTGCAGTTTTCCTGGCAAGGTTTTTCACAAGCGGTTTGCAATTGCCCGCTCCCTTCATCTAAGTACCGATATCGATCCAACTATTTGATTTTTAACCTCGCGTCGCTTTTGTGTTATTTAAAAAGCAAGCACCTCTTGCAGGGAGCGCTATGATTATTTAAGATTCCTGCCCAAGTTCACTTTGCCCACATTTTTTTTTTAAAAAAGAACTCCACACTTGTTTATTTCCAATATTGATACTTTAGTTAGATTTATGGTAAAAAAAAAAAGAAATCCGCTGTTTTTATTCAAGCCCGAACCCCAAAGTAAATCTACTGCTTGACACAACGTGACAGGGGAAACCTTCCCCTTTCAGACAAACAAACATTTAACCAGTGGTGGGATTCAAAAATTCTGTGGGCGTGGCTTGGTGGGCATGGTGTGGTTTGGTGGGCGTGGCAGGGGAAGGATCCTGCAAAATCCCCATTCCCTCCCCACCCCACTAACCTGCTTTCCAGCTCCCTTCTCCTGTGCAGGGCAACCAAAGAAGAGCCAGCCAATCAGCTGGGACTCAATGGGAGGCAGAGAATAGATGGGGGCGTGGCCAGTCAGAGGTGGGATTTGCCGGTTCTCCGAACTACTCAAAATTTCCACTACCGGTTCCCCAGAACCTGCTGAATCCCACCTCTGATTTCATTTTAAGGAGAGGAAAAAAAGTCTCTAAGGGAGAACATTGTCTCTTCTGCACGTGTAATGCAGCTCAAGAGACTGCAAACCAAAGAGATAATCTTCATTTTTCAATATTCAGAACCAGCTAAGACACCTGTACCACCTTGCTGCTAAATAACTAGAAACCCAGATGTGGAGTTCCTCCCCTGACCCTGCCCTTGGAAACTTTGTCTGAACACAGCTGGAAGTGTATTCCTCATGTAACTCTAATTCAGGAAGCAGCTGTGTCAATGGACCTCAAAGCCAACTCGCTCCTTCTCCAGCATGCTTGGTGTCCTCCATCGACTGAACGCCGAAGGTGACATGAAGAAATAAGTTTTTTGACATCTAACTAAGAATCAGTACATACTGATAATATTAACAGCTTTTCAGTATACGTGTAGTTCTTGACTTAAGACTGCAGCTGAATCCAAAACATCTGTTGCTAAGTGAGACACAGGGATGCTGCAATGGTGTTCTGACCCAGGCTTCACAAAATTACAAAGCAGACTCCTCTTCCTGACAAAACCACTTTCTATTTGGCTAATGTGAATTCCTATCATTCACATCCAACGAAGTCCCAGCAAACAGTCTTTCAAGGGTGAATTGCAATCACAGACCTTATCAGGCTTGGAGAGTTGCCAGGCCAATAGCTTCCAAGCGCAAGTAAATACTGGAAGGAAATACTCGGCAAGGAGTCTCTGAGAGTCACGAACAAATCTTCATACTAATTAAACAAACTAATTGTCTCCTGCAAACACCACTCCCCCTTTCACTTCTCTTTATTCCCTATGAGAGGGGGCCATTCACCATCCACCTGTGCCTTTACTCCTGAGTCGATCCTTATTCCTTAACTGTTCCCTTCTCCTGACAGCTCTGCACATGCACAAATCGGAAACAGGCTCCAGCTGTTCTTCTGCCCTACTGATCTCCGACCCCAAAGGCAGCTGATAACTGTCAGACAGCCCTGGCCCCATCTCTGCCTCCAATGCAGAGCACTCCTCAGAGCCTTCCCCAGACTCCAGGACTGGCCCATGTTCCTCTCCCACCTCTTCACTGTCCAAGACTGCCGCTGGCGGGCCACAACAAAGGGTTGTAAGTGTGACAAATGGTCATAAGTCATTTTTTTCAGTGCCATTATAACTTTGAATGGTCACTAAATAAATGTTTTGTAAGCTGAGGACTACCCATATTTAGAGATCAATTTACTCCCTCGGGGATGGAAATTTCATTGAGCCATTTTTATGAATTGATGCACAACTGCAGTACACACTTTCCCATATACCCACAATCCATGGAGAAACAGTATCTAAGTTTGCACAAAGCCTCCGAGATTGAAGCTTACATCTTGAAACAGGTGAAGGTACATGAACATAGCATAAGTTTTCAAGAGATGCTATCAGATCAATGTGGAGCCCGAGATTCAGCTGCATTCATGAGGGTTTGTTCAAATCACAACAAAAAAGGCAACGCTTACCTTTCTTGGATTTTGCACCAATCTTCAGTTTAGAGGGCCAAGCAATCTGGGTGTTCGTTTCCTCCATAATCTGTCAAAGGACAAGAAATATTGGTTTAAACTTAAAACACATTTGCTGTTTTCTATCAGACAGGGAAAAAAGGAGAATTTGTACTAATTCTGAACTGCTGCAAAGTTGCCTTAAAAGACCAAGACATGGGTTTCAGAAGACAAGTCTGATTTAACTCCAGTGGGAATGAACCTGATGGATTCTAGCATTTTAAGTGAAACACAATATCAATACATTTAAAAACTTGGCTTTCAGCTGACTGTTCCCTATTAGCCTTCCTTATGAAGCACCAACAAATTCTAGAGGCAAGCCATTCCACTGGTTAATTCTTCTCGCTGTCAGGAAATTTCTCCTTAGTTTTAGCTGCCTCTCTCCTTGATTAGTTTCCATCCAGTGTTTCTTGTCCTGCCTTTAGGCACTTTGGAAAATAGAGGTCCCTTCTTCCTTGTGGCAGCCTCTCAAATATTGGGAAAAGGCCCTGATCCTGAATAGGTGGGCAGATGAACAACTGACAATACAACCCAACAAGGTGTCTGTCTTCATGCAGTGGTCACTAAATGAACAATTGTAAGTTAAGGACTACCTGTACCTTTCCTGTTCCCACTATCACTGTAAGATTAAAACCTGAAAAGAAAAGCATAGAGAATCCCAAACCTCAAGAATATTCAAATTGCTAATCCAAATGCTTCAATATAAGAAATGCAGCACAGAATGATTCTTCAAGCATGTCTCTTTGAATCTCTGCATGAATCGCTATTCTGGATCTACCTCCTTTCTAGTTAATTGCTGCATTATACTTTAGCACAGGGGTCTCCAACCTTGGCCACTTTAAGCCTGGTGGTCTTCAACTCCCAGAATTCTCCCAGAATTTCCCCAGCTTTGCGTTGTGGTTCGCTGGCAGCCAGTGCAGACGACAGAGGTATCGGACAGTGAGGACGAAAGGGAACCAGTCAGGGAGTCTGGCAAGGATTGGACGAGGGTCCTGCATCCGATGCAGGGATGGGTCCAGGACCATCTGGGAGTGGGGTGCTTCCTTTGGAGCCTTCGGAGTCTGGCAATAGCGAAGCAGAGGAACAGGGGGAACATGTGCGCAGAGCTAGAAGGCGAGAGCAGTTGAAGCAGAAGGGGCGACTCGGGAGTAAGGCTGGAAGGTGACCGCCCTTCCCATAAGGGATAAAAGTCAGCCCTCGATGACGTGCTCTTTGCAGGAAGCAAAGAAGTTCATTAGATTCTGATTCCTCATTGAAGCCCTGCGAACTCTGGTTTGTCTTTGCTAGAACTTCTAAGTAATGGGACTTTTGTTTCTTGGCAGCCTTCTACAGCTCTGAAAGGTGTGAGCTTATCTCAGAGAATTGTGTCTAATGAGTTTTGGCTGGGAATACATGAAATTCCCAGCGTTGCATTAAAATAGATTTGATTTTACACTCAAGTTTGTGTTTCCTTAATTTGGACGAAGCCTGGATCAGAATGCTGTGCTGGCTGAGGAATTCTGAGAGTTGAAGTCCACCAGGCTTAAAGTGGCCAAGGTTGGAGACCCCTGCTTTAGCTTTGCATTGATAACATTTTATGTTTATTTCTTGTAAAATGCCAATGAAATGGTAAACAACGTGAGTGCATCCCCTCCTATTTTAGGTAAGAAAATAATCCTCCATTCTCTGAACCGGAGAAGAAGTCAGCATGCACAATCTAGTTTCAAATATTGCTGTTTCAAGAAATCCTGGCTATAATTACGATGAAAGAAACGGCATCCTTCGCCGATGTCTTACAGGAAAAATCTGAAAGACAAATACACACACCGAAATACGTTTATACTTCTTTCTATTGCCTGTATCAATAGAATTCCTTAAAGCCGCTATTTCCAGCGGATGGTGCCATGTGGAAAAAGTGAGAAATGTCAGCCAGGGCTCAATGCTCTTTGCTTTGAATGAGTTTCAGCAGCCACAAAGTAATAAATTGCAGCTGGGAGGCGACTTCCAAACAAGGGAGTTCTGCCATGACATACATCTATTCCTAAAGAGCCCCAAACACAGATGTGAAGTAAAAACTGTAGCAACATCAAGTCTGAATGCTAAATCGCTTGGGTCGACCTACTTGTTGGGGGGGCGGGGGAGCCATGACAAATGTAGAAAAAGTATTAAAAAGCAGATGTCAGGATTCTAGCAGTTACCCCCATTTAAATCATGAGTCTCGAGCCAAACTTCCAAAACTTCAGAAGGATTTATTGGGAGTTAACATGTCCAGCACTGCCTGGGTGTAGTCAACTCTGAGACACATCATTCATTGTCACCCTTGACCCTGGTTTTCCCCCCACCCCCTGGGTGTATCATAATTCATATTCTCCAATGGGACACCTCCATAGCCAAGAGTCATCAATCATGCTCTCCAGTTAGAATTTTGCGGGACAGAAACTTCAGTCACCTAATTACTAACTTTGAAAACGTTTATGGAATGCAGTTTTGGCTTTGCAAGCTGCTGCACTGCTCTTTCAAACCCCTTTTCCCCCATCCCTTTCTGCTGGCAACTCTAAAAAGACCATAGAAATATTTTATGATTGACAGCAGAGACAATGGACCGTACAGTCCAAGTTATGGTTTTCCCAATAGATAACAGATAATCAGCATTGGAATGAGCCTTGTAGGTCATCTAGTCCAGCCCCCCGCCCAAGCGGGAAACCCTATACCATTTCTGACAAATGGCAGCCCAGTGTCTTCTTGAAAGCTTCCAATGATGAAGCTCCCACAACTATCGAAGGCAACTTCTGTTTCCATGGGTTGATTGTTCTCACTGTCAGAAAGTTTCTCCTTATTTCCAGGTTAAATCTCTCCTTGTTCAGTTTCCATCCATTATTCCTTGTCTGGCTTACAGGCACTTTAGAAAATAGCTTGACCCCTTCCTCCTCTCTGTGGCAGCCCTTCAAATATTGGAAGACTGCTATCCTGTCTCCCCTGGTCTTTCTCTTCACTAGACTAGCCAATTCCTGTAACCAATAGTAATGTATGGCTGTGAGAGTTGGGCCATAAGGAAGGCTGAGCATCGAAGAATTGATGCTTTCACATTGTGGTATCCAATCAGTCAATCCTAAAGGAAATAAAACTTGGCTATCCCTTGCAAAGACAAATATTGAAGCAGAAGCTCAAATACTTTGGCCACCAAATGAGAAGAGAGGACTCCTTGGAGAAGATCCTGATGTTGGGAAAGACTGAAGATAAAAGGAGAAGGGATGGCAGAGGATGAGATGGTTAGATAGTGTCATCGATGTGATGAACATGAATTTGGGAAAACTCTGGCAGACAGAGGAGAACAGGGGATCTCGCATGCTGTGATCTATGGGGTCATGAAGAGTCAGACACAACTTAGCAACCAAACAACAACAGCTACCTATGTATCTTCAGAAGATGGGACTATTATGGGTCTCTCAAATTCCATATTTGGGACTGTCTCAAAGGGAACAACCTCTCTGCTTAACAGAGCTGTGAACGAGCAGTTTGGACATTTGAACCCCTTTGCAAAATCAAAAAAAGAACCTTGAATATTAGAAAAGTGGTCCGGGTGTAGGTAGCGTCCAGGTAGAAGCTTGAGGTTACTTACGGTTAAAAGTCAAAAGTGGACTTCAGTGTTGATGCATTCCTTCTCGACAGGGTTGGAATGGACAACGTGGTGGAATACTGATTCCACCCCCAAGAGTATCACAATTTTATGCAGACTAAATCTGGCACAAGAACAGGTTTAGTACATGAACACAAGATTAACCTTTAAGTTAACTATGGAAAGGCTAATGAACAGAACTTAGGAACCACTTGCTTGCTTCCCAGAGGGCGATCTAGAAAAATCATTATCTTAAGCAGCTTAGTGGGTGTGTATTGCATTACTCAGCATGTTCTGTAAGACTTACTCTGGCACCCCTGCAGTGTTGAAAATCAAGTGATTCAGGCTAATGGGAACGGGTTCCAAGCAGCATGCTTCTGCTATTCTAACGCACTCAGCTTCCAAATGAGAAAAGGAAACAATCAAAATTTTTGTCCCATGTATGGTTTGGGAACTCCTCCCCAAATTTTTAACAAATGCGTATATAGTAATTCCCCAGGATTACACGGTCTATCCATGGTTTTTCTGGTGTTCTTGCTGGAGTTACAGACTACCTCTGGAAGCTGGGAGCTTTTCAGGACACAACCAGGAATTATGATGGGTTCTACAGATGGAGGGGAGGGAATCTCGTTTTAAAGAGGGAGAGAAGCGGAGAAAAGAATACCAAAGGCAAGACTTTTGATAGAAAAATCTTTGCTTATTTTCATACTTGATAGATGACAGGTAGAAATGATAACAGCAGGTTGGTAAATGGATGGAACACAGGCAAGGCAGCCAGATTGTCTCTGACCAACACTCAGCGCTGACATTTGCTGATGCGATCAAGAACTGTCTCGGCAGGCGGTAACTCTCCGTGTCTGGATTTAGAAGCTAAGTGGGGTCTGGCATGGCCAGTTCTTAAATGGAAAGCCAGGGAAATAGACTAGACTACAAATCCCAAAAAATATTACTGGAAGAAGGCAATGGCATGCTAGTTATCTGTCACTGTCAAAAAAGTACAAGGGTTCAAGAACTCACTAGGAGTCAAGAGCAAATTACAGATACAGACACAAATTCTGCCCTGGTGACCTCCCGCCTAGACTATGCCAATGCTCTCTACATGGGGCTGCCTTTGAAGAGCATCCGGAGGCTCCAGCTGGTGCAGAATGCGGCCGCGCGGGTGGTGTTGGGGGCTCCTCGGGGCTCCCGTGTTACGCCACTTCTGCGCGAGCTGCATTGGCTCCCGGTGGCCCTCCGGGTGCGCTTCAAGGTCTTAGTTATCATCTTTAAAGCGCTCCATGGCTCGGGACCAGAATATTTGCGAGACCGCCTCCTGCCATTATCGGCCTCCCGTCGACCGATATGCTCCCATAGAGTCGGCCTCCTCGGGGTGCCACCGGCTGGACAGCTGGCGACCCCGAGAATGCGGGCCTTCTCATTGGGGGCACCGTCTCTCTGGAACGAATTACCTCCGGAGATGAGGACCATCCCTGATTTCCTGGCCTTCCGCCGTGCGTTGAAAACTCATTTATTTCAGCAAGCCGGTCTGGCCTAGGAGTTTTTAAATTTTTTTAATTTGGTTTTAACTTTCTTAATTCCCTTATTCTTAATCTTTGTAAGAGCCAATGTATTTAATTCTTTTAATTTTTAAATATTGTATATGTGTTTTATATGTGTATTTTATTCTGGCTGTTCACCGCCCCGAGTCCCTTTGGGAGAGGGGGGCGGTATATAAATTTAAATGAATAAATAAATAAATTAACAGAGTTGGAAGGGACCTTGTAGATCATCTAGTCCAACCCCCCCACCCAAGCAGACCCTGCACCATTTCTGACAGATGGCAGTCCAGTTTCGTCTTGAAAGCTTCTAGTGATGGCGCTCCCACAACTTCCAAAGACAAGCTGTTCCATTGGTTGATTGCTCTCACTTGTCAGAAAGTTTCTCCTTATTTCCAGGTTAAATCTCTCCTTGTTCAGTTTCCATCTATTGTCTGGTCTTCAGACACTTTAGAAAATAGCTTGACTCCCTTCTCTCTGTGGCAGCCCCTCAAATTGATGGAGATTTTACCCATCCCATCTTCCCACAAGCTGACAGTCTCTCTCTCTCTCACAGACATACACACACAACTTTTTGTTAGAAATCTGCAAGTTAATGTTACTGCATATTTCAAAAAAAAAAACTACAACAGCATCATGTTTTAGGATAAGCTATGATTAAACTGTTAGAGAACCATCTGTCCGTGGCATTTTTTTTTTTTTTAAAAAAAGGAAAGCCAGTGATTAGAAAATCGTTACTTCAACTGAAAACGATCCACTGATTAAATTGCATCAGATGCTTTGTGAGTTTATTCAATCAAGCAATGTAGACAGCAGACTTTGAAAATTTAGATTATGGGTGGCTTATATAGGATTGAAAAACAGATAAGAGACAACAACAATTCAATACAATAATAATAAGAGAATGCAAGCCATTAAGGCACAAACCCATTACTGATGGGATTATCCTGCTCCAATGTTTAGGGAAGAACACAGTTTTCGAGATGACCCCATTTCAGAAGGTATGGTGTTCCATAACAAATGCAAAGGAAGCACCATGCCTGAGTCCCACCAGATGACACTAGAGGGAATCTCCTTCTTGTTAGAACTTGTGGGATAGGTTGAAATGACCAGAGACAGACAAAATTGTCCAGCCCTAATCTAGGCCAGGAAGGGTTTTTTTAAGTGGTGATTAGTACCTTGAATTGGTACTGGAAACCTATTAGGAGGTAGTAAGACTCACAAATAATTGTACTACTTGGGTGTACCATGGGGCATCCATAACTTTTAATGGAAAGAAGGACCAGAGGGGGATATCATCGTAGTATTCCAATATTTGAAGGGCTGCCACAAAGAAGAGGGGGTCAAATTATTCTCCAAAGCACCTGAAGGCAGGACAAGAAGCAATGGATGGAAACTAATCAAGGAGAGAAGCAACCTAGAACTCAGGAGAAATTTCCTGATAGTGAGAACAATTAACCAGTGGAACAGTTTCCCTTCAGAAGTTGTGGGAGCACCATCACTGGAGACTTTCAAGAAGAGACTGGACTCCCATCTGTCAGAAATGGTATTGGGTCTCCTGCTTGGGCAGGGGGTTGGACTAGATGACCTACAAGGTCCCATCCAACCCTGATTATCTGTTATCTGAAACATTTGCAACTTCTGAAAGATCTTCAAGCGGAGTCCCAGGTAGAGCCCATTATGACAATCCAAAGAGAAGATGATCAAGGCACAATCTAGAAGTGGGTGTGATTGTTGCACAAAATGGATTTGTGTAAAGGCCTTCCTAGTCACATCTGCCACCTGCTCTTCAAGCAAGAGATTATCCACCTCTGCATCCAGATTGAGTTGGAGAATTAAACTGCTGACTCAAGGGGTTTTTCCCAATTCCTAATTAACTGACAATTCAAATTTAATCACCACTTTCGAATAAGATCTTGGCTGATTCACCCAGCCCTCCTTAGCAACATCTGCAAATGTATGAAATTTCTCAGCTTCTTGTCATCTTGTCTTCCAAACAAGATGTAGCCATTTTAGTTTCTTATTGCACAATATTCCCAAACTCCCTCCCACTCACCATTTCGACACCCGACTTCCAGCCAAGCATGTGATCCTTGTGAGAAAAATTACCACTTTAGAAAAATGGTTGAGTTGTTAGGGTGACAGTTACTCAAAGCCACGGTATCATCATTCCTACTATTGCATTCCAATTCAGAACTGAGTGGGTTTTGGAGTGGGTTTTTTTCCTTTATCCCAGAAACCACAACTTTTTATTTTACACAAGAAAACATTTTAAGAGATTGAAGAAAACAACAGAAAGAAAGAAATGAGTAAGCCGTGTGAGCAGTTATTCCAAAGAGCTTTTCTGAAAGTTTCTCTTTCAGCCACAATACTTTACAGGCTACCAAAAAATGCAAACTTCTGCAAATTTAGCAATTCACACAGAGATGACAAATGCCTCAGCCTAACTGTGTCAACCAACCACAAGTCCTGCATCTCTGCAATTATTTTTCCTTCCATCCTTAAATAGCAGGGCAGAGAAGGAACGCAAAAAGCAAGAACCTTTGTCTCCACACTGAATGTCTTCAATTCAAGCAGAAGCCAATTATTTTAGGGATTTTTTTCCCAAAACTCTTCTATCACCCCCCCTAACCCTTAATTCAGAAGCACCCACAAAAGAAAGTTAGACCAACCTAAACCACAAGGACCACATTCCTATATATTAGGAACCCAACTAACCATAATGGAAACATAATATTGTTTTTCTAAACAGAAGAACATTCCAAAGTCATTAGTGGTCATTATGGAGAGACCTAGTATATTGGGGGCTGGGTCTAACAATCTGGATCCATATTGTGGAGCTTAACATACATTTCCCAGTCCTAAGCTTAGTTAGTTTTCCCAGAGAAGATGAAGAGAAGTTACTGTCCTCTGTGCAAAGGTAGGAGAAAGCTGGGCTCATGGATTTTAGATCAGGCATAACCCATCCAATGGCTTTCTACTAGTGCTCAATGGGAAGGGATGGTCATGTATGTGTCCCATTTACTCAAGGTTCTCCAAGGATTTAACAAAAACAAGAACTTGTCCATTGTGTTCAGGACTCAATCCAAGAAGCATTTTTGTTAGTTGTTGCAGGCATATCCATGAACGCAACAGCTCTTACCTTCTGGAAAAAGTCTTCTCCACTTTTCCCCTTTCCTTCAGCAGCAGCTGAAAATAAAAATGGCACACAGTTAATCAGATCTACCGCAACATCTTTGTCCTTGTTTACTAACCAATCTAGGGCAATCGTAGACATCTCTGTGGGGAACTTCCCAAAGCAGACTGTTCTGCCAACAAAAATAATGTTGATGCTGAAATGCACGGTTGAACTGAATATTAAAAGTTTGTGAAATAGCCTAGTATGAAAACCTTTTCATGTAAATGACTGGAAGACCTTGGTCAATTTGACAATAACTCAAATTTAGAGTACCCCTTTCCCCAAAATGAGAACACATCTCATTTTCTGAGGAAAAGAAATGAAATAAAGAGCAACCAGCTGGACCGCTGGATTTCACTCAATTTCACTGGATTCCACTGGATCAATCCCGGATTTCTCTCACTATCCATTTTTTCAGGCTTCGGAGGGGATTCATACATGCTTACACTGCTTTTAGTGGAAAGGATCCCAAAGCGGTTTACAAGTATAAAATGCATTATAAGCCATATCGTAAAAACAATATATGAATCCTAGATGGTAATAAGAGGAAAGTGTAAACAGAAGCAGATTTTTTTTTTCCTCCAGATGCAGAAGAGATATCCATTTAAAAGTTACTACCCCGGTTAACTCAGGGTCAAAGAAGAGCCATCCAGAAGCTGACTTCTCCCACAGAGAAGGGCTGACCCGTAAGAGGCCACAAAATGGCACCCAGTGGTTTTGAGCACAACCAAACCATCCATCCATCCCTAACAGATGATCCTTGCCTTCTCTGTTACACTAAATCCAGCCATTTTAAAAGGACACGTGGCTATTTAGTTCTGAAGGACGGCTCGCATTTCTTCCACTGTTTTTAACCTTTCCAGCTTCACAATGAATCCAAAGAACTACTTTTAAGTGCTTAGTTGCATGCTGTGACATCCAATTTCTCTCTCTCTCTTTTTTCTCCCAACAGCATAAAACACATCTAAGATTCTTTTCTCAGCCATGTACTTTTTGTTCAGTATCCTTCAGCAGAAAACCATCTTGGACCCAGAGAAAGTTCTGATTTGTTCTCTGGAACCTGACTTCAAGACCTGATACGATCTAATGTTTTCCTTTGACTTTCACCACTGAGGTCTTTGAATTTCCTTCTGAGAATAAACTGTCTGCATATTCAGGAGTATTCAGTTACAGATCGCTTGCATAACTCTTTTCTTCCACAAAGAGAACATTTCCAAAAGACCGCCCTCCATCACCTTGGCTTGAAAGTGAAATTAAAACTAAACACAACCGCACTGGGTTTTCTGAAAAAAAGACACTGTTGTGATTTTCAGTCCCTGGGACTTAAGCTATTAAGAGGTTAAGAGGCTCTGATTTCTTTCCGGGTGGGAAAATCAGTTTTTGCCAGACTGAAAGAAAAAAAAAAAGAACAATATACAAAATACTGTTTTGAGGTAGCCTGGTGGCCTTGCACATTCCTACAGGATCAAGAAGTCCAGTGGTGTTATTCATTTTTTTTTACTACTGGTTCTGTGGGCATGGCTTGGTGGGTGTGGTGGGCCTGGTGGTCATGGCAGGGGAAGGATATACTGTAAAATCTCCATTCCCTCCCCACTCCTGGGGAAAAGTTACTGCAAAATCTCCATTCCCTCCCCATCCTACTAACCCAATTTCCAGCTCTGTTCTCCTGTGCAGGGCAACCAAAAAAGACCCAGCCAATCAGCAGGGACTCGGGAGGCAGAGAATAGATGGGGACCGGGCCAGGCAGAGGTGGTATTTGCCAGTTCTCTGAACTACTCAAAATTTCCGCTAATCCAGAACCTGTCAGAACTGGCTGAATACCAGTTCTGAAGAGGTCTCCTTGCTCCCACTGTCTTTGGACATCTAAAATCAACTGTTGTTGCTATTTTTAAGTGGAGGGAAAACTGATCTGTGGCATAGCACATTGTTTACCTCCCTGGTCATCCTTCTTCTCAAGAACTTCTCCGAGTCCCATAATGTCTCTTGGAGAAATGGGATGACTGCAGTGCAGTGGAGTTTGGAGGCAGGTGAAGTTACTTTTGTTTGCTCAGAAAAAGGTGGAGGAGAAGAGATACTAAGGGGCAGAAAGGACAGAAAGAGCAGGAAACACGGGGGACAAATCTTTGTCTCTTAAAGCAACCATTCTGTGAATGTGTGCGTGCATGCACAAACACACAACTGAGACCCACACAGAGGGAGAGCAACCGTTTTGCAAAAGAGCCACAAAATTGGAGAGGGGCTGTATTGCACATCTTAAAACTGAAAAACTAAAAAAAATTTTTAAAAAAACCCTCTCATAAGCAAATAGCAATTTCAGTTTTTAAATCCCTCTAAGGGAAAAGTTAGCAAACCAGAAGAGTGCTGGATAAATATTGGGGTTTTCTGGGCAGTGATACTGGCAGAGAAGCTGGGCGTTTTCTAACCTCAAAAGGTATTCTTGTCTTCCAAAATACACTCCTGGATTCCACAAAGAGATAATTGGAAAACTAGTTTCTTTAGAAGGAAACCAGCATGGAATCAATAACCACAATAACATAGATACAGGAGACGGACACCAAAATATCCAAAGTTCAGTACCTATTAACCTGTAACTAAATTCTTCATTTATTTAAGGATAGTTGAGTTGACCACATTTAGAGAGTCAAAGGACCAACTAAAGTCTCAGCTACCAAGCTGGGAACAAAATTCAAATCATTAGGTGTCACATGATAGCAGTCTTCACAAAGAAGAGGGGGTCAACTTATTTTCCAAAGCACCTGAAATCAGGACAAGAAGCAATGAATGGAAACTAATGAAAGAGAGAAGCAATCTAGAACTAAGGAGAAATTTCCTGACAGTTAGAACAATTAACCAGGGGAACGACTTGCTTCCAGAAGCTGTGGATGCTCCAACACTGGAAGTTTTTAAGAAGAGATTGGAGATCCATTTGTCTGAAATGGTACAGGTTTTCTGCTTGAGCAGGGGTTGGACTAAAGGACCTCCAATGACCCTTCCAACTCTGTTATTCTGTGTGAAGAACCTTCAAAATACTATAGAGATGTTAGGTTTCCCAATTAAAAAATAAATAAATAAAAAGAGAAGCAGAAGTAAAGGTTGTTGATTCTATAAACAGAAGATCATATGGTGGGATTAATCTTTGTCTGCAGCCATTTGTAACCAAAACATCCTTCAACTCTGGCCATCTTGACTCATGAAATCAGCCAGAATTGGATTGGTGGAAAAGTGTTTCACTCATTATTATTATTATTTATTTATCTTATTTATTAAATGTATTTGCCTCCCATCTCATTTTGAAGTAACTCTGGGTGGTTTAAAGAATAAAAATATTTAAATAATCAAGATAAATACTCCTAACACAATGAAATGGAAGTACAATCAAAGTAAAATCATAGTTACAAGATGGGGAAGGAGAGAGTCCGATGGGGGAGGGGGGTTGTCTCTTAATCAACCAGTGTGATACTCTCCCACTGGGGCTCCAAGCCATCTGGTATTTGTTCTGGTCCTCTCAGAGAATGTCTTTAAATCTGAGTAAGAGTTTTGGAAGGAAGAGCAACCAGGATGATTGGGGGACTGGAGACTAAAACATATGAAGAACCGTTACAGGAACTGGGTCTGGCTAGTCTAGGGAAGAGAAGGACCAGGAGAGACAGGATAGCAGTCTTCTAATATTTGAGGGGCTGCCACAGAGAGAGGGGGTCAAGCTATTTTCCAAGGCACCTGAAGGCCAGACAAGAAATAATGGATGGAAACTGAACAAAGAGAGATTTAACCTGGAAATAAGGAGAAACTTTCTGATAGTGAGAACAATTGTTGTGGGAGTGTCATCACTTGAGACTTTCAAGAAGAGATTGGACTGCCATTTTGTCAGAAATGTTGTAGGGTCTCCCACTTGGGTGGGAGGGGTTGGACTAGATGACCTACAAGGTCCCTTCCAACTCTGATTATCTGTAAACATAGATATATTTCAGTCAAGCCTTGACTGGTCTTGACTTTGGTTGATGAATCCTCACCAAGGACCAAACTAGGAAGTATTTCCCTGTCGGTTCTCTTTGTTGTCTAGAGCAGCTTCCAAAACAAACCACCAAACCTGGTGTTTTTAGTTACATTTTGGGTGCAGCCTTCAGCCAAGATACCATGAATAAATTCTCTTGAAGGTTCCCCTCATTAGAACATGGTTTTTGGGGAACTCTGGGGAGCTCCAGACCTGAAGGATCTTTCTGGCTTCACCAACTGGCTGGTGGAAAGCTTTGGGCTCCCTAAAGTGGTTTGCTTGCATGAGAAGAGAAGATTTCTGTGCAATGAACAGAACCTCCCCAAAGAATTCACAAGTTAGCAAAATCTGACCTAACTAATGGGCAGATGGCTTTTTTCTCACATTATGAAAATATACAGACTCCGGATAACTTCTGAAATTCAATAGACTCAACCTTTGTTCCTTTACAATATTTATAAAGATTATCAAACCATTTATATATAAAAAAGAAAAGTATTCCATTCCATATAAATTACAGGTGCGTTCAAAACTGTATCTATTTCCACTCAAATATATATTTCAAGCAATTTGCATTTCAGCTTCACTCCTGTGGGTTATCATGTCGGGTTGCATTTCATATTTTTCTCATTTGTAGCCGATCCAGGGCTGCGAATGTTCCGTCCAAAACTAACAGCAGAAAGCTGAAACAGGTGTTAACGATTATGGTATCCATGAACTTCGAGAGTTTGTCCACTATAAACATGAACAGAGCACTACCGAACATCCTTGAGATTGTAATTTAAACAAATTATTCTTAAAATTCTAAATAAGTGTTATTGTAATTAAAGTTTAAGGCAAGTAGCCTCTGGAACATTTCCAAGAAAAAAAAGGACCTATATAAAAAGCTATGGAAAGTTTTGTGTCGCAACAGAAATTTTGGGCTAAGTGGTGGAGGACTACCTGTAATTAAATATTTCAACAATGCTGATGCTAGCTAAAGGAGTCAGTAGCTTTGCCTCCTGTAGGGACTCAGCATTCAGAAATCAATAGACAATAAAAACCATTCAACGTTGAAATCTCCTTCAAGGTGAGCTCAATTCCTAAGGACTTCTCAGGAGGCTCCATCCTATTTTTCTGGCAAAAGTGTAGAAATATTTGCTACTGCCTTCTTTCACAACTTGTTTTTAAAGTTTCCAGAGTAGCTTGCAGCCCTTAGGATTCTCAGGTGTTCTCCCTTCCAAATACTAGCCAGGTTCAAGCTCTGCTTAGCTTCTCAACATCAGCCAAAGTCAACTAGGAGCTGCCACCCAGGTAGGCAGGTGAATGTTTAAGAGGGCTACATTCCTCTTTATTCAGCAGGCTTCCATTTGTGGTTTTATATTTTAGTTCTGTCCTTTCATCTGAGACTCCCATAATTTTGCAGGTTCTCTTTAGCTTGTCTAAAACTTGACCTTGGTATCATGCAACTGGATAAAAGCTACAGATTCAGAGATTGGGGCCAAATATATTTGAAATCTAAATTATCATGCAGAACGTATTAACTTATCCTATCTAAACCAAAGAGTCACTCTTCTAAGGAGCATTTATGATATCAAAATCTGTGTTTGGTAGCAGGGAACTGAAGTCACTGCTGATGCAACATCAAAGCAAGAAAATCATTATAGTTTATTTTTGCAGCTGTCTGGACAGAGGCATTTTTAAAAGCAAGTTGTGAATTCTTGCGAAAGAGGCAACACATTCCCCCTCCACCTCTGTAATAGACATGTGTCTCTGATCGGACTAATCTTGGTTCCAGGAACCCGAAATAAAAATTGTCGAAAGAGGAAAACATGCAGATTTCAAGATTAATTTTTAAAAAACCTATGTGTTTTTGAGTTGGTGGAGTCTTCAATTCCTCAAATTAAAATTTCACTGTTCATCTCAGTGTTAAGAGCCAACTTTTTTTCAAGCACACACAAAGACAGCAGAATTGTCCTGGTTTGACAATCCCAAAGGGAACAGAATTATGAGAGATTTGGCCTGGCTTGTAGACTTCTCGTATCTTACAAGGGATGTAGACAAGACACAGTATCCACTGAGCAGATTTTTAAAAATTTCCAAACGATGCTCAAGTACATATTATTCAAACTGGCACAATTAAAAAAAAAAACAAAGCCAAATTGCCTAGCCCCTCCTCACAATCTCTAAAATAAACATTTGTGTTTCAATGCTTTTGAGTTCAGAAGTTGTAGAGAACTGTCACAAATAATGTAGAACTTTCTGCATCTGCCTAATATAAATGAAATTGTGAGCAGGCAACGGGGATTCCTAGATTCATGCAGAGTTCCTGAAGGTATCCTTTCCGTGCTCCCTAACCTCTCCCAACTGCCACCGCTGAAAATTCACAGCACCGTTTCCTGCCACTTTGTGGTCTAAAGAACACATGGTGTCTTCTCCCAAAAAAAAGGGTAAAAGTTCAGCCTTCGTCCATGTATCAACCCTCTCCTTCACTGCCTGTCTCTTCCTCTCTTCCTCGCCCTCAACTGTCCAAGATTGACTGAAAGTCTGAAGGAACATTTCACTTCGGGGGGAAAAACTTCTATGCCAGTATAATTGCTAACGCAAACAATGTAGACAAAACCCTCCTTCCTTACATGCTCACCCTCATGGCAACAGAACAGAAGCTTTCAGAAGCACAAACCAGAGGTTGCGATCCATCACTCTTTTCTTGGAGAACCCACAAGAAGAGTTCTCCGCTCCTCTACTCGTTGCAGAATACCTTATGCCACCAGACTTGAAACTCTAGACCTAGAAAACCTAGAACTATGCCGCCTCCGGTCCGATCTAAATATAGTGCATAAAATCATATACTGCAATGTCCTACCTGTCAATGAATACTTCAGCTTCAACCATAACAATACAAGAGCAAACAATAGATACAAACTCAAGGTTAACCGCACCAAACTTGATTGCAGGAAATACGACTTCAGCAACAGAGTGGTCAATGTCTGGAATACTCTACTTGACTCTGTGGTTTCTTCCCCAAACCCCAAAAACTTTAACCTTAGACTGTCTACTATTGACCTCACCCCTTTCCTAAGAGGTCTGTAGGGGGCGTGCATAAGCGCACCAATGTGCCTACCGTCCCTGTCCTATTGTTTCTTTTTATTTTTCTTACAAGTATCTATCTCATGTATTCAAAACTATGTTTATTCTTATCTTGTAAGTGATTGACAAATCAAATAAATACTAAATACTAGAATTTGCTTACCGGGGGTGAGGGGTGTGTGGATTTCAAATATATATGAAAACAAGGCTAAGTCTTCTTAATATAGAATGCTACCAGATTGAAAAGAATAAAAAGAATGAAAGTAAAGCTACAATTTTTAAAGAAGAGACCGGACAGTCGCTTGTCTGAATGGGTGTAGGATCTCCTGCTTAAGCAGGGGGTTGGACAAGAAGACCTTCAGGGTCCCTTCCAGCTCTATACTGATTGATTGATTGATTTTATTCCACTTTAAAAAAAGGAAAGTCTAACACTTCAGAGAGAAGGACCAGGGGAGACATGATAGCAGTCTTCTAATATTTGAGGGGCTGCCACAAGGAGGAAGAGGTCAAGCTATTTTCTAAAGTGCCTGTAGGCCAGACAAGGAATAATGGATGGAAACTGAACAAGGAGAGATTTAACCTGGAAATAAGGAGAAACTTTCTGACAGTAAGAACAATCAACCCATGGAACAGCTTGCCCTTGGAAGTTGTGGGAGCTCCATCACTTGAGACTTTCAAGAAAAGATTGAACTGCCATTGGTCAGAAATGGTGTAGGGTCTCCCACTTGTGGGAGGATTTGACTAGATGACCTACAAGGTCCCTTCCAACTCTGATTATCTGTTATCAATATTTATTGCCCTCAATGTCTGAAAGCAACACTAACACATTGAGAAGGACTGCCAAATCCCAACACCTATTATTATTATTATTATTAATCAAATTTATATACCGCCCTTCTCCCAGGGGACTCAGGGCGGTGTACAGCCTATCTAAAAACCCACAAATATACAAAAATTAAAAAAGTATTAAACCAATTTGGCTGATAAATAAAAACTAAACAGGTCCCACCCCCCCACCTTAAAACCCCAATTTAAAATTTAAATACCATGGAGACCAAAATTAAAACCATTATCTCAGCCCAGGCCGGCCAGCTCAAAGAGCCAGGTCTTCATTGGAAATTATCCTTGATATCAGTCTTGGATTCAAGGGACTTACTATTCTTAGTCCTTTTGAGGGAGCACTGCTGGTTAGGGAAGTATATGAGGGGCTGCTAGAGAGAGGAATGGGTCTGGCTATTTTCCAAGGCACCCGAAGGCCAGACAAAGAATAATGGATGGAAACTGATCAAGGAGAGATTCAACCTGGAAGTAAGGAGAAATTTTCTGACAGTAAGAACAATCAACCGATGGAACAGAAGTTGCCCTCGAATGTTATGGGAGCTTCATCATTGGAGGCTTTCAAGAAGAGACTGGATTGCCATTTGTCAGGTAAAAGAACCAATGTTAACTTGGGCTAGAAATTTTGGCTATAACATAAATCTGGATCAATGGCAGCAAATCTGGGATAGGAATAAAAGGATTACATTTGCCACATCCTATAAAGAAAACCTATTTAAGATATTCTACAGATGGCACCTCCCACCTACCAGATTAGCTAAAATGTATAGTTCTTAATCATCGATATGCTGGAAATGTTTGAAAGAACGGGGCACTTGTGGTGGGAGTGCAAGAAAATACAAGAATTTTGGCACAAAATTTGGCAATGGTTAGAGGAAATGTTAAACCTGAAAATAAATTTTACACCAGAAATGTTCCTATTAGGAATAATAAATGAGAATTTCAAAAAAGCAGATATATATCTAATTATTCATGTTATCACAGCTACAAGATTATCAATTGCCCAAACATGGAAGTTAAAAGGAATACCGAATGATGAAGTAATAATAGAAAAAAAATTTCAGTGCGCCGAGTTAGATAGCCGGACGTTAGAACTGAAGGAGCAAGATACTTCAGAATTCTATGAAATATGGAAAAAAAAATCTATAATTGGAGGGATATGAAAGGAAGTTTTAAAAAATGTGAAACAGAATTTAAGAAAGAGTTTATGCCACAACAAAGTGTCTAAGATACCGTGTTTCTCACAAAATAAGGCCGGGCCTTATTTTTTTTTTGACCCCTGAAAAAATGGCTATGCCTTCTTTTCGGGGGTGACTTAATTTCCTCCCCCACCTAGAGCACTCCATGCGCACTCACTTCTCCACGAGGCCACTTCTATCGGCCAATTGAAGCTTTCCAAAGGCAGAGTCACCAGCCGCTTTGGGGCAAGGCGTGGCTGCCCGCGTCCCCTCGCCATGAGGCAGTTTCTTTTGGGCGATGGAAGCTCCCCAAGGGCAGTCACCAGCCATTTCGATCGGCCGGTAGAAGCGGCCTCATGGCAAGGGGAGTATGCATGGGCGCTTGCCCCGACGCTGCTTCTATCAGCTGATCGAAGCGGCTAGTAACTCTGCCTTCGGGGAGCTTCTATCGGCTGATGTTCTATCGGTAGTAGATCAGGGTATTTTAGCCTAGGCTACCTGCAGGGCACCCCTAAAGGCAAGTTTTCTCCCACCGTCCTTCCCCCAATTTCTCTTCATCTCATGTAGTTCTAACGAACAATGTGAGAAATGGCGGGGAAACGCATAGTTTAAATAGGCCTAAATTTTGGGGGCAGGGCTTAATTTCACCTCATGCCTAGAAATCATGCTGGGCCTTCCTATTGGTGGAGGCCGTATTGTTGGAGAAACAGGGTAGAAACAGATACAAAGATTTATAATGTAAATATATATATATAGCTGTATATATGTATATAAAAGTTAATACTGTTTGATGACATAAGCCAATTTATGATCATTTTTCACACTTATGGCTGTTGTAGTATCCCTATGGTCACGTGATCAAATTTCAAATGCTGGGCAAGTGATTCATATTTTTGACGGTTGCCGTATCCTGGAATCACGGGATCAGTTTTTGCAACCCTCGGACGGAACCCAGATTCATTTAACTTAACCACATCACTAACTTAACAAATGCAATGATCCACCTGTGGCAAGAAAAATTGTAAAACACATTGAGCAGATGTTTCACTTAGCAACATCAATTTGGGGTTCCATTGTGGCCATAAATCAATGGCTACCTGTATTTACCAATTTGGTGGTGGCTATTACTCCGTTTTTTTTAATCGTCAGCTGCCCAGAGCGACGTCTATAAGATGGCCAGGTGAATTTATAATACTGTATAATAGGATATTAATATATGAAAATAAATAGATCCAACTGCCCCTGTCCATCATGCATTTCCGGGCAAATTGAAAGTAGCTCCTTATTGATAGATGCAAAAATTTTTTTTTCTTTCAATGGCCATCCATTTAACCAAGGGGTCTTCAAACTTGACAGCTTTAAGACTTGCGGACTTTAACTCCCGAATTCCTCCTCCAGTCATGTTAGCTCAGGAATTCTGGGAGTTGAAGTCCACAAGTCTTAAACTTGCCAAGTTTGAAGACCCTTGATTTAACCAGTGAAACACCGGGCTGCAAACAAATCTAAAAAAACATAGTACACAATATGTATCAGTTTATAAAAAAACCAAGTCAAGGTGCCCTAAGTAAATTTTTCATTGCCAACATATTCACCCACCCACATCCCAGATCTCTGTTTGCATCCCAGCCCCAGGTTCTTTACCACAAGACAAGCATCACTCTGGCATTAAATTTAAGAAGACTTACGGATCAAAATCATTTAATTATTCACCTCGACATATCTCAATTACTGCAACGTCTGTTTTCAGTACCTTCACACACTCAAAAAATTTCATTTTCTAGCTTCAATCCTGCAAGGGTGGATAAAAGTCATTTAAACAAACTACGAAATTATAACTTTTGAAATACATATCATTTTAAAAAATGGACCCTGCTCAAAGATACTGTATATTCATAGCCATAGAGCCAAGTAAATGATGATTTTGCATTAGAATTGTGCAACCTGATATAACAATTCCTTCTTGCACAAAAGATCTGCTGCCTACCAAGATGAATTTTATAAGCTCACATTTTTCTCTTTGACCTTCCATAATATTGAAATACAGAAAAAGACTTCTACAAATTCATCAAATATTTGTTTTCCGCAAAGCGAATGTATAAATCAGTCTGATGCACAGTAGCCTGGGATGAGATAATATTCTGCAGTATTTCCCAAGACTGAAACCAGTAGTGGGTGGAATACTAAGGGCTTTCTTCTCTTCCTCACAGCTAAAGGCGAAGAACATTTCATTTCCATGCAAGCATGAAAATGCTGAGCAGCAAATGATTAACTGCTACAAATCTAGTCAAACAAATTAAAAGGGCATAAAACCATGGCTGGTTCATTGGCTGACTGTCTTAGAAACGACCGTCAAGATTTTTTGTTGTTGTTCCCCAACTGGACGAAATGTGAAGGGCTTCACAAAAACACCACACTCACCCCAAAGATGTATAAACATACAAATATCTACTGGGATTTAAAATGAAAGAAGTAGTTGTGAAAAATACCATGAGAGCATGGGCCAGGAATTTCGGATATAATATTGATTTAGATGAACGGGAGAAATTATGAACTACAAATTATAAATTAACGACATCTACAGCATACAAGAAAAACTTACACAAAATGTTTTACCAGGGGCACCTGGCCCCAACGAGATTGGCTAAGATATACCCCAACATAAATCCAAAATGTTGGGAATGTGAACAAAACAACGGTACTTTCTATCATATGTGGTGGCTATGCCCCGAGACCAGAAAATACTGGAGTAAAATAAAAAATTGGCTGCAAAAAATTAACAAATATGAAATTGAACTAAAACCGGAACTTTTCCTATTAGGAATAATTACAGATCAATACCCCAAAACGATAAAATACATTATGTTGCATATTCTGACAGCAGCCAGAATAGCTTTTGCACAAATGTGGAAAGGACCTAATATTCCCCCAGACGAGTTAATTATACAGAAAATACTGGAATGGGTGGAAATGGATATGCTTACGTTAGAAATGAAAGAGGAGAACTGGGAATATTATGCAATATGGCATAAATGGTATGAATGGTTAGAGAATAGATATAAAAAAAAGATTAGATTAATGTAACTAATTTAAGAGGCCTTAAGAGAGTAATATGATAGACACATAGAATATAAGATATATAAGATAAAAACAAATATAGATACAATAGATATGTGTTGATGTATATAAAGAAAATATATATATAATAAGATTTATACGATATATATATATATATATGTCAATGCCAATGCATTGTTAAAAATATGAATGACATTTGTATTTGTGGAAAAATATAATAAAAATCTATTTAAAAAATAAATAAAAGAGCATAAAACCATGGCTGGTTCATTGGCTGACTATCTTAGAAACGACCATCAAGATTTTTTTTTTGTTCCTCAACTGGACAAAATGTGAAGGGTTCTGTGCTTCACAAAACCACCACATTCACCCCAAGGATATATTTCTGGTCTGAAACTACACCAATTGTGTCGGCCGATCAAAAAGATCCCAGTTGATCCTAGACTCAAATACAGGGGTTAATCTGGAAAGGCAGGCAGGCATAAGTGGGTCCTTCACCAAGATCCTTGCCCATTGAATGAACTTTCGAAGGCAACCTTGGAGCTTCAGCAGATAAGAAATACAGATCCTCCAAGACTAAGGCCCCATGTCCATGAACAAAATGATTGTGGAGAAGTTAATAAAGGACCAGGTTCACCAGCTGACCTGCCCTGCCCAGGTAGAGGCGATTCTGAACTGAAGGAGTACTGGTGGTCAAGGATGGAAGCTTTCATAGATCTTATTAGAAGTGGTATGTAGGTTTGGGTTTTTGTTTTTTGTTAAAAACAAACAAACACATTTTTCTGTTTTTAACAAGAATACCTCACTAGTTTGCTACAGTGGTGAGATTATTTTTTTTTACTACCGATTCTGTGGGCGTGGCTTGTGGGCATGATGTGGCTTGGTGGGCGTGGCTTGGTGGGCATGGCAGGGGAAGGATACTGCAAAATCAAATTCCCTCCTCACCCCATTGACCTGCTTTCTAGCTCCATTCTCCTGTGCAGGGCAACCAAAGGAGACCCAGCCAATCAGCTGTGAGTGTGGCTTGATGGGTATGGTGTTCTGGGGGCGTGGCTTGGTGGCTTAGTGGGCGTGGCAGGGGAAGGATACTGCAAAATCCCCCTTCCCTCCCCATCCCACTAACCTGCTTTCCAGCTCCGTTCTCCTGTGCAGGGCAACCAAAGAAGAGCCAGCCGATCAGCTGGGATTCAATGGGAGGCAGAGAATGGATGGGGGCGGGACCGGTCAAAGGTTGTATTTGCCGGTTCTCCCAACTACTCAAAATTTCCGCTACCGGTTCTTCAGAACCAGTCAGAACCTGCTGAATACCAACCTCTCTGGTTTGCTAACCAAGGCATTTGTCTATGGAGATTCCTCAGTCATCCAGGCCATGGCTGCCCCACATGTGTTTCTCCAAGAGGCAACTGGACTTTCGTTGTTTTTCCTTGAAGACCTTTTGCTTTTCATCCAAGAAGTTTCTTCAGAACTGAGAAGGGAATTGTCTCCAAGGAAGAACAAAGGAAGTCCAGTTGCCTCTTGAAAAGTACCTATGGGATAACCCAGGTATTATTCCTACTAACAATCTATACAGCTACTTGAACAAAAAAATTTATCGCACATCCTCTTCTCCAGAACAAGATCTTGTAATCTCAGATGTGGAGACCCCAGATGCATTTCCCCTTTAATATCCCTCTAGCCAAATATTCCCCACGTCTTTCAAGTCTTTGCTCAGAATCTCTTTGCCAAACGCCTGTTCTTTTCACAGAAACACAGGAATTGTACTAATTTGGAAGGAATGTTAGGGCCCTTTACAGGAAAAGGCAGCCCTGCTTTTTTTGGTTAAAAAAAAAAAAAATCCATCCTGGACATTATTACACACATTTGCTGCCCGTGTGGATTCTTTAGAGAAACAGTTAAGTAAAAACAGCCCCGTTCACTTAGCAAAAAAAAAATGCTTTTAAGTCTTTTAACTTCTGTCTCGTTTATTCCTTAGCAGATCAGGTATCAGTTGATGTTGGGTACCTGGCAAGGGTGGGATTCTACCAGTTTGCACCTATTTGCTAGAACCAGTTGTTAACATCCTAAGCAGTTCGGAGAACCGGTTGTTAGAAGAAATTACTGGCCTAATCCTGTAAGGAAGGCAGGAAGGAAACATTCTGGTGTTGCTTACAGAAACTGCCTCTCCGTTAACCTTTATTACATTCTTAGCAGGGCTAGACTTCCTGTCTCAGGAACTTCTCTGGAGTTTTTTTTCCCCTCCTTTGCTGGTACTTTGCTTGTGTGGAGTGACCATTCAGAGTTACAATGGCACTGAAAAAAGTGACTTATGACCATTTTTCACACTTACGACTGTCACGAGAGGCCAGGCGAAGAGATGTGTGCCTCAATGTGAGTGATGTTGAGTTGGCCACGCCCAGTCACATGACCACCAAGCCTTGTCCACCCAGTCACATGACCACAAGCCATGCCCACCACCTAAGCCATGCCCATAGAACTGGTTGTTAAAAATTTGAATCCCACCCCTGGTACCTGGGCATCACCTGGGCATTCCTTACAAAACAATGAGAGATGCAGTCCTCTCGGAAGTGAAATAAGCTCCTTCCTGGCATAGTTACCACTAATTTTGTCGATAGTCAGCAGAGGTAGCCTGCAGTACAGCACTCTAACCATTGCGCCATAGAGGCTCTTCTATTCCTATTCAATTTCTATTCCTATTCCTTTTTTTTAATTTTTAAACTTTATTGAACATTAAAAAGAAATAAATTTACAAAATTCAATACAACTCGTTATAATGAAAAACACTATAAACTTTACCAATTCATTTGACGGTGCTTATATATATATACCCATTATTGTTCCAATGCATATTTCATATTCCTGGTTATTTTTCAAGCATTATCCTTTTTAAACTCTTCCTTCCTTATTTATTTACTCTCTTATCTCTATCATTTATTCATTTGCCCTAGTTTTCCCAAACTGTATAGTACTTTGAGTCTTCCTTTTCCTATTCCTAATCCTATTTTTATGCCATTCCATTCTAATTTTTTTCTCAATTTTGGACTTTTCAGTTTTAGTAATGTGACTTAGTAAAATGGGAAAGACTACAAATAGGACCACCATTGATGGCCATGCTCAGGAACAAAACTAAAAATAAACTTTATTGTCCAACTTAGTAAGTTTATTGTACAGTTTATTGCAAGTTTGCATTTCTTTAAAATGAGTCATGTAACAAACTTGCTGTCGATAAACTAATGTTTCCACTTGGATACTATATCAACCTTTTCCCTTGGAGATAATTGTGGAGAAGATACTCAGGTTTGGCTCTGTAAGTATTGGCTAAGATCAAACTGGATTAGGAATACAACATAAATCAACTGTAAGAGATGTTCACTTGGCCAGACTAACTGCTTGTCTTCTTAATCACTCCAGGTTGTTATCAGGAGCCTTCTTTAAATAAAATTAGTATTATTTCAATTGCTGGAATCCTTTCTCGGATGAAAGCAAGCCTCTCAGGTTTTATTTTGTTTTTCATTCAAATTGAGCCTTGAAGTCCCAACGCCATCTTCTTATATCCCACCTCAGGAATCCTGGTGTTTTAAAGCTTTTTGAGCAATAAGGCCCACTTTTCTGCAATCACATCCAAGGATCATCATCATCATTTAACAACCCCATAATCCCTTGTAGGGTGGAGTCTGGGTAACTGAATTGAGCTAGTAGAGTGTTTTAGTGGCCGGATGCCCTTCCTGCCTCCAATGCGGAGTTTTCTTTGGCAGATATATTTACATTGTGCCCAGAGAGAGAAAAATCTGCTTCTACTTAGGCTTGAACTCACAGCCTCCTGATTCCGAGGTGAGAGCTCCACCTTTAGGCCACCACAGGAAGATAAGGTTAAAATGGCAGCAAAGATGGTGTGATATTAAACCATCAAGATACATATAAAAGTAGGCAGAGTTTTGATCACACTAGCATGGCCCCATCTGGACTTTCTTTTAATCATACCCTGTAGACCTGTAAACATACATCTAGAGTGTAAATCAAGTATCCTACACACTCAGACACAAAAGAGAAGCTATATATGTCAGACTAGACTTGTTCAACCTTCTGAAATTCTTGTGAGCAAATTCCAGTAACTTGAACAAGAACGACATAAGAAGACTACTGTACTCTGATTAAATACATCTTGGGAGACTTCACAATGGTGTAAAGACCTCCTAATATCTACCTGCTGATATACACCTGAGGCCTCATCTTGCCTCAGATTAAAGTTAGCTGAAGATCTTCAAAGTTACTCCTAAAACACACTTGGAGATTATGTTGGTCTATTCGCTGTTCTTTCTACAATGTGGAGAAAACAGTATCCACGAGGCATAATTTATGCAACCTTGTTCTTCCCAGAGAGCATCTGAATTCTATTTTCCTTCTATTATTTGGTAAGCAAGCACCCCTGACACTTTGGGATTAGGAAAACTAAGCTATCTGTCTCAAAACTGCCATTCAACTTATTTTACCTTCACATGGTAAGATGCCTAGGTTTGACGTAGGTGTAATCCATTAACCCCTGATCAGAACTATTCAAGATACCATTTTGCTTTGGTTAATTGTTATTTTCGTTTTTGAAGTAAAGATTTTTGGAAGACCCAGATAAGATATTGCACTGTAGTTAAAAAGAGAGCAGAGTCATCTTCAGTTCTGGTACAACCAATTTCCTCAAGTTATCTTTCTCCCCCAATTATCAATCTATACCCCACAGAATAGGGAAAGAGAAAAGTTCCTTCACCAGCTGAGAAACCAACAGTGATTGGTCTTTCTCTGGTTTCAAATCATGCTTGTATCCGTTTATTCTGTACACACATTAATCAAAAAGCCTTTGGCTATTTCACAGCTGGATAACCTCTGGTCATTCTAAGGCTTTTGTAACCTTAAGTCCTGGAGCCAGTGTTTTCTTGTTTTTCTTCTTGTAATTTAGAGAAACTCTTTTTCCTTGTGTGCCATATGTATTTTAGATTGTGAGACTGAAGGGAGAAACTGTTGTATAAACTATCAGGAGGTTTTCAAGGGAATAAATCTCAAGAGAAGTTAAATCCTCACATGAAGCACAAAACCTGCGACAGGAAATTCATTCTACCTGTTCCTTTTCACCTGTCAAGACTCCTTCACCTCAGGATTTCCAAGGGCGCATTTCCCCAGAGCTATTGCCATTTGAATATAAAATACATTTCATCTTACTGTTCAATCCCATCTCCTTTCTACATTTACAGCACAAGGAAAAAAAGAGGAAATAGATGGTTTGTTCATTTTTCTCTCATTCCAGAAGCCACACAAGAGACATTTTGCGGCTGACAAAGAGGGTCAGAAGAGGAAAACTTTTTGACTCTAGCACAGCAGTAGAAGAGTTTTTAGTGGTATGGAATTCTTGTTCGCTCACAAATTCTTGGACTAAAGATAAAACAAAACGGAACATAAACGTTGAGCATCTGGATTACTTTTCTAGTTATTTGATTTAAATGTGGCTTTCTTTTTCACTGACTTAAAGGGAAATGAAGAGGAAAAAAACCTTCCAGCAAATTAGAATACTTCTGAGTTTATCGTAGCAAAATTGAACATTTAATAGTAGATAAGAAGACCATATAAGAAAACTGTCAAAACCCTCCTTGAGTGCCTATGGAATAATCAGAATTTGCTCTTCAGCCTTCAAGTCCAAATTATCCTAAGGATTCTACACTTGATTTCTGTTTTTTTTTTATTTTTTTTCTGGCTGAGTTACCCAAAATGACTCATTTGGCCTTATGAGACACAAAGCTACTTGGGAAAAACACTTTTAGTCAGTTTTCCCCTAAATTACAAGTTAAGGTGCATTGTGTAAGCTTCCTTCGGCTTTTTAAAACAGAGGCATTTTTAGGAGTTTGCAGCAGATGTGGAACGATGCATGGAAAAGACCAAAAGTTGTGTTGCAAATTGTACCTGGAGAACTCAGGCGATAAGCAACTGCAGAGCCCTGATGAAGCCATTCAACCTTAGAGAAAGAAGGATCTTTAGCGACCACTAGTGGCAAGCAAGCCTGTTGATATTACAGCTCTCTCAGATTTAAAACAAGGTTAGAATTAACTAAAATCACTCATGGTTATGCTACTTTTATGCTATTTCTGACTTAGCATCAAAGTGAAATTAAAATATACTTCAAAGCACCATCCCTGTTTCAGGTTTCAATTCTTGAATTCTGGTGTTCCTCAACCTAACATATGTGGATTTCAATTGCCAGGATTCCAAAGCCAGCATGGGAAATTCTACACGTTGGAAATCCCTGTATCTTAAAGTTGCCAATGCTGAAGAACACTGCCCTATACAGTATGTTGAACAGTCAAACTTGTCTTCCCCTACTACTCCTCTTTAAATAGTCATGTATTATTATTTCTGCCAGTAGAAAGAAGACTCCAGCAGAAGGCTACTTAGATACATCCTATTCAAGACCAATTCTGTTGACCTCCTGTCCTGTGACGGCTGGCTTGTTTTCAAAATCGCCCAAAGCTGACATTGCAACCCCCAGACCTCAGAAATCTGGGGTTTCTGCCAACTGATTTCTTATTACAGAGAAGCACAATCAGATCGGCTAAAAAGCCAAGAATGTCTTCTAAGTGATGGTAACTGACCCTTTTTGATTGCATATCATGAAAGCACTGATTGTCCTCCGATACAGAAATCCCACCTCCTTTCAGAAGAAGACACGATCAACACTTTGGTGGTTTACATTGCAGTCATTCACGAGGGGGGTGGCGGGAGGGGGAGAGTTGCAAGGGAGACTTTGGGGGTCTTGAGAATAGGTCAAAGATGCCAACACAAAATGGTTAGCAGGGTAGGGACAGCTGGTTGTGCGATGCACATTTTTTAGAAGCACACATGGCCCTGGCTACCCTGATGGATTTCTTTGGCCCACATTTTTTGCCTTTGGGGATGAGAGATCACGTCCAGGGAGCAATTGAAAAGCAATCTTATCTGTCTATCTTCTTCCTTGACTTTTAAAAGAATTTCCCACCGTCTCACGAGCAAAAAAGTAAGACATGTTCCAGTTCCCAAAGAAAGCAGACATAAGTGAATAAAGGTGGCCGAACATATGTTTGGACTAATAATAATCAGAAGAGTAGAAGGCCTTGACAGGTGCCAAGGGCACAGTGCCAGAATATATAGTGGTGTCCTCAGCGACTATTCTGCCAACCCAACTCTTGAGTTCTTGCTAGTATGACTCCATATTTTCTCTTAATTAAGAGACTCCCTTGAACTGACCTGGATGACTTATATGTAACTTGCTGTACTTTATTACTACACCGTGTAGTTTTTCTTGGGGGGTGGGGGGGGAAATGTAGAAATAGTTTGTCACCAGCTACAGTTCTTCCATGATATTGTTTCCACTTCCCAGTCCAACTGTACCCCTCAATTTCTTGATGTTCTCCCATCTAAGGACTAATCTAGATCTTAAGGTCATTAAGCTACCAGCTGATGTCATTATGGCAGCTTAATTAAGAAGTCTGTCTCCCTTGGAAAGCATCAGCATTCCTGATGCCTCCTATCTGAGACATTTTCTCTTGTCCAACGAATACATCAGTAGTTGTAGCTGATAAAAACATAATGCCTGATGTGTGGAGCATGCTGAGACATTGTTTTATTAAGACCGTGCAACCATGGTTACCTAACTTCTGAGTCAACCTCAAAATCATGAAGCCACATCATATCTTAGCATGATGCTGAGACATAGCAATACTCCTCCAAATCCCCAATCGCATATTAAGTGCTATAGATCTACACACTCAGGAACAAGAATTTCCTGAAAGATATTTATTGCTAACAGGATAATGTTACAGAATCATGAAATCACGTCAAAGCACTTCCCCAGATCAGCAAATACCTAGCTGAAGTGATCCAGTCTTTTTCAGGTTTTCCCCTCTTCCATGGATACTGTGATGTTTAAGCTCCTTCCTGGAATACTCCTGCTCCCTTCCTCCATGCCTCATGTTCTGTTAGACATTTTATCACACTGCCAAAGCATCAGCAATTGGTTGGAAAACAATTCCCTAATAGTACAACCTCCCTTGTTTGATTTAGACATCCTGCGGATTCTAGAATAATCAAAACTAGGGAAGGGAACAAGGAACTGACCCCCATGAGGACTCAGAAAGGAGGATTTGATGCCTGTGATCAGGCGGTGCAAAATGCTTTGACCTTGAATGAAACCATGACGTGTCTCCTGACTGCAGTATTTGGGGCATCCAGAAATAAATGGCCAAGAAGATATTCCCTTTTAAAAACAAAAAACAAAATATTCAGAGAGCGCAATTGGGTTAGCAGCTCATTCTGTCCTCCAACCGTTGGCTGCATAACACAGAGAGTTTACTTAAAGACGTTGAGAAGATATTTCACTGTTTGCTCAGACACTTGCATAGCTTGGACTAAGGATGATGGCAGACTTCTATGCTCATTAGTTCTTGGATACTCTTTGTTTTCAAAAAAGAAAGTACATTTGAAAAGGACAATTCATCTGCAATTCAGATGATAGATAGCATAAGCTCTCCCGCTCTCTCTCCTCTCCCTCTCTCTCCCTTCCCCTCCCTCCCTCTCTCTCTCTCCTCTCTCCCTCTCTCCTTTCTTCCTCTCTCTCCCTCCCTCTCTCCCTCCCTCTCTCTCTCCTCTCTCCCTCTCTCCTTTCTTCCTCTCTCTCCCTTCCTCTCCCTCCCTCTCCCTCCCTCTCTCCCTCTCCTTTCCTCCTCTCTCTCCCTTTCTCTCTCTCCCTCCCTCTCTCTCCTCTCTCCCTCTCTCCTTTCTTCCTCTCTCTCCCTTCCTCTCCCTCCCTCTCCCTCCCTCTCTCCTCTCTCCTTTCTTCCTCTCTCTCCCTTTCTCTCTCCCTTTCTCTCTCTCCCTCCCTCTCTCTCTCCTCTCTCTCTCCTTTCTTCCTCTCTCTCCCTTCCTCTCCCTCCCTCTCTCCCTCCCTCCCTCCCTCCCCCTCTCCCTCTCTCTCCCTTCCTCTCTCTCCCTTTCCCTCTCTCTCTTCTCTCTCTCTCCTCTCTCCCTCTCTCCTTTCTTCCTCTCTCTCCCTTCCTCTCCCTCCCTCTCTATCTCCCTCCCTCCCTCTCTCTCCCTCTCTCTCTCTCCCTCCCTCTCTCTCTCCACTCTCTTTGTGGCCCAGGAGTGAAAGCAGGTTGACCTCAAAACACCATTTTTACGTTGAGTTCAGAACCCTGGAAGCGTCACCTTTGAAGAAACGCCAAACCGGCATGTTGAATATTTTCTTATTCTAATGGAATACTTCCAAGGCTAAAAGTAAACCCGTTTTGTCTTTTGCATACACTTCGTGCAAACATAAGCAGCTGTCAAAGAGGCACAAGAGCCCTTGCCCGGGACAATGGAGCACCATCCTCTGCTCTGAACTACCAAGGCACCATGAGTGATTCAGTGGTATTTAGCAGCCAAATTCCAGACATGAGATTTATAAACTTGAAAATGTTCTAGCTGACATCTGCAGCTGTTACAAGGCGGCACGTTTCCAGGATCTGCTCTTGGGACCTGTTTCTCATACGTCAAAAAGTGGTAATCGTGCTTTAGAAACAACCCCAATCGTAGTATTTATCAGATGTGATCAGCAAAGAATGAGAGAAGGATGAGAGCAGGTTGTAAATGCCAGTTAAAATTTTCAACACCCCTTAGTTGTTAGGCAAGCACATTTTAATTCAAAAAGTTAAGGGGATACGGATATCATCCAAAGATGAAACAATGTGAGACAGAGAAAATAAAACCCACAAGGCCTTGTTAATATTCCATTTCATTACAACTATCAAGAAGAGTCCCAAAATGGAGGTGAACTAACACTCTCTGCATGCTTAAATCCATTTTCATAGGACACTTCCTTTACAAGTATGCATTTGCACAAATATCTCTTTTCTCCCAAAACAAGTACTTTAAAACACATTGGAATGGTCCAAATTTTGGAAAACTGCTGAATTTCAATAAAAGCTCTACTTGAATAAACCAATAGGCAGAGATCAAGCCAATTCCTATCAAAAATGTTTAGAATGGATTCTTATTTATATTTATTTATCCTCATTTTATATTTATTTATTTATCCTCATTTTATACTGCAATACCCCCAACAGCATCAAACACAGAATTAAAAACTATACAATAAACATTTGAGCTAAAAAGCAAATCAACAAACCACTAGTTTCTGTAGAATAGCTCAACAAGCCATTAAGATCGTCTCTCCAAGCTGATCATCCTTAGAAACTACCAACAACATTAGAAGACTCATCAAACAATGTTTCTTCCCAAGACTAATGCTGCAGGGTATGGCAAAATCAATTGTGTCTACAAAACTATGGGCCGGTTGGCCAAAATTTTACTTATGTATTCATTCACTCACTCACTCATAAAAATTTTGAGCTACCCATCTTGCCATACTGTAACTTTGGGTGCCTTACAATATCAAAAGATAAAACTACATAATTTATTATAATGGGGGAGATGCTTCAAACTTCTGCTTACTCTCCCCACCACTAGAAGCCAGTTAACAAACTGTGTCTACAACAACAAAAGTAGGTGTAACCAGGGGTGGGATTCTACCAGTTCGCACCTATTCACTAGAACTGGTTGTTAACATTCTAAGCAGTTCGGAGAACTGGCTGTTAAAAGAAATTACTGACCTAATCCTGTAAGGAAGGCAGGAAAGAAACATTCTGGTGTTGCTTACAGAAACTGCCTCTCTGTTAACCCTTATTACGTTCTTGGCAGGACTAGACTTCCTGTCTCAGGAACTTCTCTGGAGTTTTTTTCCCCTCCTTTGCTGGTACTTTGCTTATGTGGAGTGACCATTCAAAGTTACAATGGCACTGAAAAAAGTGGCCATTTTTCACACTTACGACTGTTGCAGCATCCTCACAGTCATGGGAGCCCAGGCGAGGAGATGCGTGCCTCGATGTGAGTGATATTGAGTTGGCCATGCCCAGCCAATAACATGACCACCAAGACACGTCCACCCAGTCACATGGCCTTCAGGCCACACCCACCAACTAAGCCACGCCCACAGAAGTGGTTGTTAAAAAATTTGAATTCTACCCCTGGGTGTGACTGAGAAAAAAACTTAGCCTGACACTATTTCTCTAATCTGAGATCCTTGGAAGTGTTAGACTACACTTCCCATGCTGGGACTGACACACAATACATCTGGAGAGCAGTTGGAAAGCAACAATTTGCAAAGGTTGGAGACCTCCCAAGTGAGTGAAGATTAGGGAAAGAAATCCCAAAACGAGTGTGGCTTTTAATTAGATGAGACACAATCGAAAGTAAACTTTCATTGTGGGATTCCTTTGGTCATGTGTTCAGGAATGATTGTTGTAAAACTCCAGTTATAAATTCTTGCGGAAGAGGAAAACGTTACCCACTAATTATTCCAAATAACGAAAGGGGATACTTCTTATAATTTATCTATTAATTTTTTTTTAAGTTGAAGAATACCTGCATTACATACTTCAAGTAGTTACTGAATTTGGTTATCAAAAGCATTTTGTTTATTCTTCACCAGACATGAAAAATCTCTTTAATGTATAAACCAGGGGCACACTATCTTTGGAACATCTCTCAGAGCAATGAACATTTTTGCTATTATCATAAAATGCTTCAATGCACAATAGGCTAAATTCATGCTTGATTTAACCAGAGATTTTATTTCATTTTTTTCCCTCTACCTGGAAATCTCACATTCTTAACAAGGCAGGGCCAAGCATTTGAGAGATGCTTCAGAGAGCACAAAACCTGCAGGACAGTCTTGAAAACTGTCCTAGATTACTTGGACATATAGAACACAAGATCCTAAAACAACCATGCAATAGAGACCAACAGTGAGGGCTTCTAAAGCAGATACGGAGCCTTTGCAAGCCACCTGGCTCTTTCTTGGCAGAGATCTCCTTCCTTTGTCTCAGTGAGTTTTGCACAGCTTTGCCTTTCAAGGAAAGCTAAAAGACTTTCGTTTTCTTTGGGCATGAAAATAAAGCCAATAGAAATGCACTTTTTCCCTCCCAGAAAAAAAGAGCACCCCAATAAGCCATTTTTTTCACCCTGTTTATCACTTAGATGAGAGAATAGAATGGGAGCTTACCAAATTTGCAGATGATACTAAGCTGGCAGAATAGCTAACACCCTAGAAGCTAGGCTCAAGATCCAGATGGATCTTGACCAGAGGTGGGATTCAAAAATTTTTACTACCGGTTCTGTGGGTGTAGCTTGGTGGGCATGGCAGGGGAAGGTTACTGTAAAATCTCTATTCCCTCCCCAGTCCTGGGAGAAGATTACTGCAAAATCCCATTCTCTCCCCACCCTACTAACCTGTTTTCCAGCTCCATTCTCCTGTGTAGGGCAACAAAAGAAGATTCAGCCAATCAGCTAGGACTCGGGAGGCAGAGAATAGATGGGGGTGAGGCCAGTCAGAGGTGGTATTTTCTGGTTCTCCAAACTACTCAAAATTTCCACTACCGGTTCTCCAGAACTGGTCAGAACCTGCTAAATACCATCTCTGATCTTGACAGACTAGAACACTGGGCTGTATCTAACAAAATGAAATTCAATGTAGAGAAAAATAAAATCTTATACTAGGCAAGAAAAACCAAAAGTACACATATAGACGGGGTGAAATCAGGCTTAATAACAGTAACTGTGAGAGGGATCTTGGAGTCTTAGTGGATAACCAATTAAATATGAGTCAACATTCTGCAGCGGCAGGAAAAAAAAGCTAATGCAATCCTAAACTGCATTAACAGAGGGATACAATCAAGATCAAGGGAGTGATAAAGTGATACTAATATCACTCTATAAAACCTTAGTAAGGCCACACTTAGAATACTGCATCTGGTTTTGGTCACCACACTACAAAAAAGATGTTGAGACTCTAGAAAGAGTACAGAGAAGAGCAACCAGGATATTAGGGGACTGGAGACTAAAAGATATGAAGAACGGTTGCAGGAACTGGGCTTGGCTAGTCTAGGGAAGAGAAGAACCAGGGGAGACATGATAGCCGCCTTCCAATATTTGAGGGGCTGCCACAGAGAGGAAGGGGTCCAGCTATTTTCCAAAGCACCTGTAGGCCAGATAAGGAATAATGGATGGAAACTGAACAAGGAGAGATTCAACCTGAAAATAAGGAGAAACTTTCTGACAGTGAGAACAATCAACCCATGGAACAGAAGTTGCCTTCGGAAGTTGTGGGAGCGTCATCATTTGAGATCTTCAAGAAGAGATTAGATTGCCATTTGTCAGAAATAGTGTAGGGTCTCCGGCTTGGGTGGGGTTAGACTAGATGACCTCCCTTCCCACTCTCTTAATCCTTTCAAAACTTTCACAGTACTCCTTGTCTCCAACTGCTGCTTATCAACAATTCTTCTATTGTAATTCACTCACTCAACAATGCGATGGGTGGCGTATAAATTTAATAAATAAATAAGTAACCAAGCAACCAACCAACCTTGGGTATGATAACTGCCTTCTGCAAACAGCTACACAGATAATTTTTAGTATACGTTAAATGCGAGCCAATGGATGGTGTCTGGATTGTTATCATGACTCATCAAGTAAAACTCATTTGGCCAACAATATTTGCTTAGGTCTATGAAAGAAAACTGGACAATGTGGCTTAAATTGGCAAAACACTTCTTGGTCTACAGAGAAACCCAAATTCACCACCGAAGGGACTGAATCAAAACATTTATAACCTGTCATACCGTGTTTCTCCAACAATACAGCCTCCACCAATAGGAAGACCCAGCATGTTTTCTAGGCATGAAATGAAATTAAGCTCCTCCCCCCAAATTTAGGCCTAGTTTAAAACATGCTGGGGGGGGAGGCCGGGAGTTAAAACATGCTGGGGGGGAGGGCGGGGGGGGGGGGAAACTTGCCTTTAACAGTGCCCTGCACGGCATTGCCGCTGTTCTCGCGCCAGCAGGAAGTATAGAAGTGTTTCTGCTGCTCCATGGGGAGCTGCCTCCATGGCTTCCACAGTTCCATCTGGCACGAGAACAGCAGCAGTGCCGGCGGGAACGTGGAAGCGTTTCTGCCGCTGCTCAGGTATGTGCGGAGCTTCCGCACACACCCGAGCGGCGACAGGAACGCTTCCACGTTTCCGCCAGCGCTGCTGCTGTTCTCGTGCCGGGGGAAATGTGGAAACACCCGAGCGGCGGCAGAAACGCTTTCCACATTTCCGCCGGCACGACAACAGCAGCAGCGCCGACGGAAACGTGGAAGCATTTCTGCCACCGCTCGGGTGTGTGTGGAGCTTCCGCACACCTGAGCGACGGCAGAAATGCTTTCCACGTTTCCGCTGGCATGACAACAGCAGCAGCACCGGCGGAAATGTGGAAGTGTTTCTGCTGCCGCTCGGAAGCTCCGCACACATCCGAGCAGCAGCAGAAATGCTTCCATGTTCCCGTCGGCGCTGCTGCTGTTGTTGTGCTGGCGGGAACACCGCTGCCACCCACCCGCTGATGGCGGGGTGGAGAGAAATTAATTCACCCCCGAAAAGACGGCCTAGCCGTTTTTTCAGGGCTCAAAAAAAAAATAAGGCCCTGCCTTATTTTGTGAGAAACACGTACTTTTCATTTTAGCCTTAAGCATAAATGTTTTAAAGTACACTAAGTAAACATTTTGGTTCAGCATCTGTTGAAACTCGACACCTGGAAAAAATACGGCATATTTCGCTTAATCCTCCAGGGAAAGGCTGAAGGCAAATGAGGTCCAGGCAGAAAAAGAATGTCATGGCTTCAAAATCTAAGGGACTGGTTTGGACAAAACTCAACAGGACTTTTTTCTTGCGGCTGTTGATAAAAATAGGATCGCCAACATGATCGCCCACATCCGATGACGGATATGGCACAAGAAGAAGATGATCTGTTGAAACTCTTAATGATTTATTAGAAGCTTCAGTACAGCTTAAGGGTTTCATGGTGTCAGAGTATATTCATGAACTGGAATAGAGCTTACTAACAAGGTCAGCCAATAGGAGCTGAATTGAGGGCTAAAACTTAAAGAGCACATCTGTTCTATGCTCAGCTCTAAAGTGAAACAGAAACTAACTTGCTTTCTTGTCTGCTGAAGTTGAGCTGCTGTTCTGCTCTGAACCTGTAACATGTCTGCTTCTGTTTGAGTTTGCTCCATGTTGGAGCAATCTACAGCTGGTATTGTAAAATTTACTTTGTATTTATAAAGAAGTTAAATGAAGCTGTGTTTACTTTTCTGGTGCTGAATTTACGTTGCAATTCTGAACACATAGTAATTTTGGGTGGACATAGAAAGCATTGCAAACAGCATCATGATTAGTAATAGTAAAGATTGATGATGAAACTAACCTCATTAGGTTATTACTTTAAAGCAGGTTTCTACAATTCCTCTGTGAGCGGCCAAGAATATTGGGACTTGTTATTTTGAAAGAAACTGCTAGTCCTCAACTTCCAACCACAATTGAGCCCAACATTTCTGTTGCTAAGCGAGACAGTAGCTATGTGAGTTTTGCTCCATTTTGTGATCTTTCCTGCCACCATCATTAAAGGAATCACTGCAGTTCTTAAAGTAGGAACATGGTTGTTAAGTGAATTCCCCATTGACTTTGCTGGTCAGGAGGTCACAAAAGGGGATCTCCTAACCCCAAAGATGCTGCCTCTGAATTTTGATCACATGACCACGGGGATGCTGTAACAGTCGTTAAATGTGAAAAATGGTCATAAGTCACTTTTGTCGGCATTTCAGCAGCCCTTCATTCCGCCCAATAACTCCGAGACAGACATCTATGAAAAGTTCCTTTTATTTGGATAGTAACTGGCACAACTAGGGAGTCCCGAATCTGAGCTTCCTTACAATAAGTAAAAACTACAAAATCCATCCCCTGAACCCATCATCACATCACATGCCCCAATCACCATTTGTCCCAAGTTAAGACTTCCTCTCACTTATGTGCAACACAACCTGACCTTGAATCAGAAAAAGAATGTTATTATGTCTAACTAGATATACTCTACTACATTCCCCCCTCCCACTTTCCCAGGCTCACTTGTGGCAGCGTGAGAGCATCGGATCTCAACATGGCTTCCAAAGCTGACAAGTTTTTTTCAGGGCAGCTGTAACTTCCTAAATGAACTGTTGTAAGTTGAAGACTGCTTGTGCTCCAGGGGTGAAATGCTACCGATTTGGCCTGGTTCAGCCAAACCGGTAGTAAAAAAAATGCTCCAACGATCAGCTGAGAGGAGAAAGAAAAGTGCAGGATTGGCCCTCCGACCGACCTCTTCACTTTTCTGTTCTTTATCCTCTCAGCTGATTGGCACGGCAGAGCCTCAGCTGGTGTTTGGAAAGCTGTGCGTTAGCTGCACGCACACATGCGCGAAATGCACGATCTCTGAATCGGTAGGGAAACTGGTAGAATCCCACTACTGTTGTATTCGGGAAAAAGCCATGACCTCCAATCTATAAAATAAACAACAATTTTACATATATATGTGTGTGTATATATATGTGTGTGTGTGTGTATAATACAAGCTTTGTTCCACTGGCCTAGTCACAAAATATTTAGCAACTGACCAGGTTCAACAAGAATAGAAGTTGAAAAGACCTTAGTAGCAGGGCAATAATGAGAGATACAAGCCTCAACTGCCGGCTGCTCTCATCATAAATAACAGAAAAAAGGCTGTATGTTTATTTCTGTGCTTGGTTTGGAACAGGTACTACATTTTCAGAGAAAGGAAGGTTTCTCAGGGTAACAATGCTGAATATAAACACACAACAGCAGACGAATCGAAGTTGGTCAAAACTGCCCGACAGCCAATTGTTCTGAATTGGGAAACAACTCTGTGAGTGAAATGACTCAAGAGCTGTCTGTCCAATTTCCTCTTTTACCATTGGGCCATCTGCAGGCTTTGATCAAAAGTCACAGACAGCCTGTAAGACTAGCTCAGACGTCTCCAAACTTGGCAACTTTAAGACTTGCAGACTCCAACTCCCAGAATTATCCAGCTAACATAGCTGGCTGGAGAATTCTGGGAGTTGAAGTCCATAAGTCTTAAAGTTGCTAAGTTTGGAGACCTCTTGAGCTAGATCAAGTCCAAAGCCAAAGCCAGGAGTGGTCAAAGTAAGAGAGGAAATAAGATTTTGAGGTTATATACTTGAGCTTACCTAGTTTTCCTTGACACTTCAAAGTTAGTAAGAGTCTGTATAAAGCATTTACTTGGAAAATATTTCTGTATAAGAAACTGGACTTGAGTAAATGAGGTGGCCATTCATTTTAGCAGGATCTCTTAAGAGCACCAGTTTAAAATTTTCCTGATATTTAGGAATTTCCAAGACAACTACAAAGCTTTTAGAACTGAGTTTAACTGGGCCTAGCTAGTCTAATGAAGAGAAGGACCAAGGGAGACAGGACAACACCTTCCAATATTTGAAGGGTTATCACAAAGAGGAGGGAGTCAAGCTATTTTCCAAGGTACCTGAAGGAATAATGGATGGAAATGGATCAAGGAGAGATTCAGCCTAGAAATAAGGAGAAATTTTCTCACAGTGAGAACAACCAACCAATGGAACAGAAGTTGCCTTCAACAGTTGTGGGAGCTTCATCACTGGAAGCTTTCAAGAAGAGACTGGACTGGCATTTTCAGAAATGGTGTAGGTAGGGTCTTCTGCTTGGGCAGGGGGGGTGGACTAGATGATCTTAAAGGTCCTTCCCAATTCTGTTAATCTGTTATTTTATCATTAAGTAATGTTATTAGAAAACTAAGTGGGCTTAGTTTCTTTAAGAGAATTGTGTGGATAATCTCATCAGGAGCAGATTATTGTCTCCAACTTTCCTTGGGTATAATGTACCTTTTACTTTGCTTTATATTGCTTTTTTAATTTATTATTACTATTATGATGATGATTTCTGTCCCTGCTTGGAGCTCTGACTGTAAAACAATAAAATAACTTAAAATAAAATAAGCCAGATTGTTGGGAAGGATGTTCTTTCATTTTTATGTCACTATTATTCTTAGAATTTTATACATACTATCAAGAATCACTTTGGTAGCAATGATCAGCTGTTTACATCCTGTCATTTTATTCAGCACGGATATCACTAAACATCTGGGTGGCCTAGATGAAAATGAGACTTTATGTCTCATTTTGATTGCACATCCAGCATTTGCAGAATCTGGAGTATATATCACAATCCCATTTTTCATTTAATTATAAACAATTATCAAAGTATTTGGGCTAATTTGCATGGACAAGAACCTCTAGCGTATCTATCCACTAAAAACAGCCAGTTTTTAATCAGACTGTCCACAACAAGCAGTTAACAGGACATATTTTTCCAAAGGAAGGTAAAGATTATAATGTAACCGACAAGAATGTGCAGCCCAGTAATACTTAACTTGGACATTTATTCCAAACCAAGATAACCTGCTGTACTACTAAGGAAGCACTGAAATTTGAGAAAATAGTATTATTCCAATATTTAACAAAGGAATGTGCAAACATTTAAAAAATGACTACTGCCACAAATCTATTCCATATATTTATTTTCCCTTAGGAAAGCCTAATCAGCAAATTTGGCTTATGATTTTTTTTTAAAATAGTAACTGAGCCCTTTCCTGCTACACACATATGAAAAATGAAATGTAAATGTTTTTTTTTCCTAAAAAATCCTTGGGTTTCTGGGGAATCCAATCCTAAAACGTATTTCTGCTAGCTAAGCAAAGAGCTTTAAAAAGGTAGAAGAGAAAGGACACTCAGATTCTTTCAGAGGTTTATTACTACTGAAATTATTTATATAGCATAGAATGAACTTCCTGGGTTGCAAACCCTTCCCGCTCCAGAAACTTCCTTCTGAAGACTCACTTAATTTGAATTTGGAAATCCTTCTGTGCCAGCACAATCCTTTGATCACGATGACTGAGAGCAAATATTTGAAGACATGCGATGGTCAACAGCTTTCCAATTTATCAGCCTTGGCTGTGAAGGAGTCCCATTCAGACCTGAACTCTTGAGAGGGACGTAACCAAAAAAGTGCCATTTCATCCTCAGTCTCAAGCAGAGATTACCCTGGAGGCAATTCCTATCAGAACACGGATTGAATTTCTTATCTAATCAATTAGCAATTGATTTCTAATCAATCTGGAGCTGTGGAGTCAACAAACCCTCTAATATTTCCTGAAATGCGAAGGTTGCCTGGGTGATATCCAATTTCAGAGGATCTTAAGAAGGGTGGCATGTCTGATTCTTAAGGCCCAGGTAGTCCTCAACACAACCATTTGTTTAGTGGTCACTCAAAATTCAACAGCACTGATACCTTTTTGCAACCTTTTGCAATCTTCGTTGACAAGCAAAACCAATGGGGAAATCCAGATTCACTTAATAAGTGTGCAACTGTTAACTGCAGTAATTCATCTAACAACAGTAGTGACCAAGGTCGTAAAACAGGGCAAAACTCACTTAAGTGTCTTGCTTAGCAACAAAAATGTTGGGCTCAATTGGAGTCATAAGTCAAGGACTACCTGTATAGCATGAACCACAGTCTGTCTGATCACCGAGGAAACATCCCTCAGCGCAACGTAGATGTTTTTTTTTTTTTATAAACTTATCTAGTGGGTGAGTAGAAAAACACAGCTCATGCAGCTTGGTATGGTTTCCTCTGTCTTCCATATACTCCTTCCCTGTCTTTTGTTCCACCTCTTTCTTCCTTTTCTCCAACCTTCTCTATCTGCTTGCCCTCTTACAATACTACCACCTTTTACAATACTAGACAACACAACACAGAATCAACACTAGAGACCTTCAAATTTCTAGGATCTATCATATCACATGACCTAAAAGGGACACCTAACATCAAAAACGTCATCAAAAAAGCACAACAAAGAACGTTCTTTCTGCACCAACTCAGGAAGCTCAAACTGCCCAAGGAGCTGCTGATACAGTTCTACAGAGGAATTATTGAGTCTTATCATCTGTACCTCGGTAACTGTCTGGTTTGGTTCTGTAACCCAACAGGACAGGCAGAGACTTCAGAGAGTAATTAGGACTGCAGAAAAAACAATAACTACCATTCCATCGAGAACCTGTATACTGCACGAGTCAAAAAGAGGAGCGTGAAAATATCTACAGGCCCCTCACATCCCGGACATAAACTATTTCAACTCCTATCCTCAAAACAACGCTATAGAGCATTGCACACCAGAACAACTAAACACAAGGACAATTTTTTTCCCGAAAGCCATCACTCTGCTAAACAAATAATTCTCTCAACACTGTCCAACTATTTACAAAGTCTACACTATTACTATTAATCTTCTCATCACTCCTTATCGCCCATCCCTTCCCACTTGTGACTATATGACTGTAACTTACAATTTATATTGACTGTTTCCTAGTATGATTTGTTTGCTTATTGTACCCTATGACTATCATTAAGTGTTGTACCTTATGATTCTTGACTCTTGACGAATGTATCTTTTCCTTTATGTACACTGAGAGCATTTGCACCAAGACAAATTCCTTGTGTGTCCAATCACACTTGGCCAATAAAGAATTCTATTCTCTTCCCTGCTCTTCTGATGACCTCCCAACTCCTAACATTTCTAGAGTTACCATTGTATGATTCAAGCCTTCAAGCTTTTTAGGGGATGATGGGAACTGAAATCCAACAGAACTGAAAGAGTGCCAGGTCGGAGAAGACCAACATAGGCAATGTAATGACCTAATCCTAAAAAGAGTTCATAGAGACCAAAAATGCCTATTTTGTACAACCAGAAGTGCTACAAAATACCATTAGATGCAAGACATACTGAATGGAAGTGCTGCAAAATTATTGACAAAATCTGCATGGATCAGAGACCAGGAAAGGGAGGGGGAAGAACCCTAACAATGCCCAAAACTCATCCATAGGCTTTTTTGTTGTTAATGCAACAGAAATATTAAATCTAAAAGGATAAAAAAAATAATAACTATCTTTGAAACAGTGAAACAATCATTCTAGATACGATACTGAGTTACCAGACAGTGAAAAACCAAAGTATGATATAGGTTCTCGCAACGATTTATGAACAAGCAGCATCTTGCTGAAATAAACTTTAGAGGGGCATATTTAGCCACCATTCTGGCCTGGTTTTAAATCAGGAATCTCCAACCTTGGTCACTTTAAGACTCGTGGACTTCAACTCCAGCTATGCTGGCTGGAGAATTCTGGGAGTTGAAGTCCACAAGTCTTAAAGTGACCAAGGTTGGAGACCCCTGCTTTAAATACATCCAGAGGTACTTTTTTTATTTCCCCTGAACGTTTTGATATTACTAAAAAAAAACTGTCCCCTTGCGAGATTCCATTCTCATTAAGTAGGAAATAGCAATGCAGGTGACGTCAATCGAAACGGTCATGGCCTTGATTCGAAGTGAAGATTAACCACGTGGAGGAATCAATACGGTGGGGTAAGGCTGAAGTCTCGAACGAGGGAGGGAGTCAGGTGGGTGGGTGGGTATGTGTGTCTCCCTTCCTCGTATTGTCAGTGAAAGTATTTGGTGTGTTGCTCTTTGTGCACGGTTACGTCGCACTAAAAAGCAGGCAGAAGGGCGGGTGGAGGAATTGACAGTATCTCCAGCTTTTTCAAACAGACAAGCCAGGTCAAAGACACAAGTTTAAAGACTTGCAGGCACACCTCACACACTCTGAAAAACTTCTGGATCTGAAGCCAATCTGTTGCATAGCCATAGGATATAAGAAATATTACATCAGGCATATCAGGAGAGACCGTGATACACAGTATTTGCATAAGAAGGGCTATTTATAATTTATAATTAGTATCAGATGTGCTGCCGTAGCCTCATACAATACATCGAGGTTAGTCACTGGAGATGTCTCTACACAATTAACTTGTGTGGAGTTGCAGGACTGTTAGATTTTCCTAGGAATACGCAATTAACACATTCATATTTGAAGTCCCCCCCCCACCTTCTTCTTTGGAGACATAAATTAAAGCTGAATAAAATAAGTGTCACAAACAGGCTGCAACTGACACTGAACAGATTTCACTGGGTCCTCAGGCAGCTACTCAACTCATTGACAACCTTCTAAACATTCAACATAGGAACTCTTCCTTATCAAACCTTCAGAAGTTGTGGGAGCTTCAGCCCTGGAAGCTTTCAAGAAGAGACTGGACTGCCATCTGTCAGAAATGGTATAGGGTCTCCCGCTTGGGCAGGGCGGGGGGTTGGACTAGATGACCTACAAGGTCCCTTCCAACTCTTATGCAATCTGTAAAAACCAACAGCGCAGCCCAGAAACACCATTTCCTTCTGCAAAAGTTAAATAGGTTTGGGTACCTCCTGCTCAAATGATCAGGAAGACTCTCAGTTCATCCAAGGAATTCAAAACCTTTACAATGCATCATGTTCCCTACCCTCATCTAAGATGAAGATGAAAGAAGTCCACAAAGCTGCAACCTAGAAGAGCATCCAAAGTGGAGTAAGACCATGAAATAAGATGACCTCTCCCATCCCAGCTCCTGGTCAGAGAAAAGTCTCTGGCCTTGAAGCTGGTGAAGGAATCTCCCAAGCATCAGCCTACACAAGCAGCACCCTTCTCTTTCTGGAGTTTCTCCCTTTGAGCCTGAAGTTCTAAGAAGCTCTCAATGTCAAACTGGTAGCAAAATGTGCACCCGGAGTTAAGAGGAGGAGTAAGGCATAACTATTGCTAGGCTTCTAGAGTTGTCTAAGCCCCCCACAAACATTAGCAGAAGAGAGCTTGTGCCTCTGGCTGGACAGGAAACTGGAGCCCCAGCCTTTCAAATGGGAAGATCACAGATCATCTGGGATCCCATGTGGTGGTTTGGGAAGAATCCAAGGCTTTAAAAAAAAAAAATGCTTGGAGACCTTCTCAGGGCTGTGAATAACAATACCACACCTTAACAACCAACTTGACAAAAGAAAAGTGCAATATCCCACCAAACCACTCAAGAGGACTTATTAAGAGGCTTATCTACAGCATCCCATTAATCTGTTTCTTAACTTCAACAATGTGCTGAGGTATAGATGCTCAGTGAAGGAGACTTCCCTTTACCGGCAATTTTCACTTGTGTTGCAATAAATAGATAAAACCCTCAGAACACTTTCTTAATATACCTTTCCCCTGACAATAAATGAGGTGGAATGAGAAGCAACATCACGCTGGGATTAGTGGAATGAAAATCCCAGCTCTCCAGACGTTTAAACCTCATTTCAGGAGCTGCCAGAAGACTCAAAGCATGCAACTCTGCACAGATAACAGATAATTTATCTGTTGTAGGTCATCTAGTCCAACCCCCCGCCCAAGCAGGAGTAATAGTAGTAGTAATAGTAGTGCAGACTTTGTAAATAGTTTGACAGTGTTGAGGCAATTATTTGTTTAGCAAAGTGATGGCATTCAGGAAAAAATTGTCCTTGTGTCTAGTTGTTCTGGTGTGCAGTGCTCTATAGCGTCGATTTGAGGGAAGGAGTTGAAACAGTTTATGTCCAGGATGTGAGGGCTCTATAAATATTTTCACAGCCCTCTTTTTGACTCGTGCATTATACAAGTCCTCCATGGAAGGCAGGTTGGTAGCCATTGTTTTTTCTACAGTCCTAATTATCCTCTGAAGTCTGTGTCTGTCCTGTTGGGTTGTAGAGCCAAACCAGACAGTTACAGAGGTGCAGATGATAGGCTCAATAATTCCTCTATAGAAAGGTACTTACACTTGTTAACCTTTTCTTAAAATGTTAAACGTTCTCTCCCCCCCAGTGAAGAAGTTACTTGTAAGGTAATAAAAATAGGACAAAAATCTAATAGATAAATACATAAAAGGATGAGTAAATAGTGTCATCAGGTTGGGGGGTGGTTACCACTGGATGGAAGGAAAGAAAATGAGATTCAACCTGTGGCAAACAAAGGGATCACAGGAAGAGTTGTGCTATCTTTTTGTTTGTCGATTAAGGAGACTACCAGTGGCTACTCCCAGTTAAGCAAAGATCAAGGAGGGCCAGAAATGCAAGAGGAGGTGGAGAAGGATCAAAGAATTGCCCTTCCGCAAGACAGCCCTTGAGGGAATTCCCAGCAGAACCTGGATTAGGTATCTTATCTAATCAATCGATCAATTGATTTCCATCAGGTCTGGAGGTCAACAAATCCTCCAAACAGGAAGGTTGTCTGGGTGATTTCCAAGTTCAAAGGGCCTTAATAAGTATGGCATGACTAGTTCCCAAAGTATAGGATCAACTGATCACCAAGAAGCATTCCTAAACCCCAAATAAATGTAGAGGATGAATGCAGAAACTCAGCCCATGAAGCTTGGTAGGGTCTCTTCTGCCTTCCATATACTCCTTCCCTGCCTTTCATTTCACCTCTTTCTTTTATCCAACCTTCCCTAACTGCTCTTCTGTTGATGCCCCCCCTCCCCCCCTACTCCTTCCACTTTTATTTGTATTTGATTTTCTGAGTTCACTTCTTCTGGAAGCCACCTCATCCTTTCATGTGGTCCCAAATATCAGACAGCACACTCCAGAGACCGGCTTCTTGTAGCTCAGGAGTCCCCAAACTTGGCAACTTTAAGACTCGTGGACTTCCATTCTGGGATTTGAAGTCCACGAGTCTTAAAGTTGCCAAGTTTGCAGACCTCTGTTCTAGCTGTTGCTGGGATTTTGCTATTAGGACCCACATTAAAGAAATACATTCACCACAAAATAAAGGTAAACCATTTAAGATGGAAATAAGGAGAAACTTTCTGACAGTGAGAACAATCAACCCATGGAACAGAAGTTGCCTTCGGACATTGTGAGAGCTTCATCACTTGGAAGCTTTCAAGAAGGGATTGGACTGCCATTTGTCAAAAATGGTGCAGGGTCTCCTGCTTGGATGAGGGGGTTGGACTAGATGACCTACAAGGTCTCTTCCAATCTGTATCTGTATCTCTCTCTTCTCTTTCTCTCTCTCTCTTGTTGAGAGATCCAGCTCTGTATATAGACACAGAGAATAATCAACCAATGGAACAGAAGTTGCCTTTGAAAATTGTGGGAGCGTCATCACTTGAGACTTTCAAGAAGAGATTGGACTGCCATGTGTCAGAAATGGGGTAAGGTTTCCTGCTTGGGTGGGGGGTTGGACTAGATGACCTACAAGGCCCCTTCCAACTCTGATGATTTGTTATCCGTTTGAAAGAGGTTTTTAACAACGAAGTAGGGGAAATCCAAATCCAATCAAAGTGGCCTATGCTTATGCAGAACTCTGGTATGCAACTCGAACAAATTTAAGTTTTTGATGAGCTTTGAACTGTCTCCCACTTCCCTTTCCCCTTTATTAAGCAACAGTGTGCTGTCCAGACAGATTAGAGTTAATGGGATTTGGGATAGTTACTTAGGAATTGTGAGCTGTCCCCTTAAGGGAATGCATCATGGTAAATGCAGTTAAAGGTATCCTGGGAAATGTAGTCCATGTCATGTAACCATATCTGTAATCCTGATTGGTCACTATATTGACCCTTGTTGGGTTGGGGGAGGCTCCCTCACTCTTGCCTGAAACCACCATACTATACCATGCTTCAATCATCATGGGGTTGAGACCTTTTTATCTTTCTACACAAGACAGATATGCAAAGGATTGGTCATTAAAGAACATTGTCACAAATATGAGTTATGAGGATATCTGATGAACCAATAATAAAGACTTTGTATGTATGTTTTGTTGAGTTTATCTATCTACATCTGTACGAAAGACAAAATCTACCACTGTACAGAATACAGAACAAACACATCGCACATATACAAACATTCAAGAATCAACTGCAGCCTTTCAGGACTGGAAGGTATCTCCAGATTTAAATTATAGTAAGGGATGTGAACTTTTTGCTCAGCTGCATGCCAAAAGCCTTGTATCAGCAGAGCAAAATATTAACTGCTTAAAGATTAACCGGCCTGCCCCCCCAGGAGATTGATTCTAAATGGAAACACATTCCAAACGTTGACTCTAGTCATATCAAATGCTTTCTTGTTACCCAGAATCCACCAGGATCCACAATCCACTATCAAGGCTATGCTGTGACTACTGGAATTAAATAAGAGACCTTCAAACTTGGCAACTTTTTAAGACTTGTGGATTTCAACGTCCAGAATTCCCCAGCCAGCCAATACCCTTCTGTTTTCAGGTTGGGGAATTCTGGGCGTTGAAGTTTACAAGTCTTAAAGTTGCCACATTTGGAGATCCCTGGAATAAAACATCAAGGATGTAGCACGTATATCTATTAACAGCAAACCATTTTTGTTTTTTGCTTTTATTATCTTCTACTGGACAATAAATATTCAGTATGGATCTGCTTTCCAGCCATTTCCACATTGACAAAGGCAGCAAAATACTCCTCAGCTGAGCAATGCAGATGAGTTTAAAGATTACAGATTAGCAGAGTTGGAAGGGACCTTGTAGATCATCTAGTCCAAACCCCCCCACCACCCCAAGCAGGAGACCCTACACCATTTCTGACAGATGGCAGTCCAGTACAGTTGGTTGGTTGGTTATTAATTAATTAATTTGTTTGTTGATTAAATTTATACGCCACTCATCTCATTGTTGAGTGAGTGAATTACAATAGAACTGTTGATAAGAAGCAGTTGGAGACAAGGAGTACTGTGAAAGATTTGAAAGGATTAACAGAGTGGGAAGGGAGGTCATCTAGTCCAACCCCCCACCCAAGCAGGAGACCCTACACTATTTCTGACAAATGGCAATTCAATCTCTTCTTGAATATCTCAAGTGATGAAGCTCCCACAACTTCCAAAGGCAACTTCTGTTCTATTGGTGGATTGTTCTCACTGTCAGAAAAGTTCGGAAGGTCTGGCTGAACCTTTTTAAAACTTTTGTTGCCCTGCATGGAGGAGAACTGATCTGCAAAGCAGGTTAGTGAGGAAATGGTGGGTGTTCTGGAATGGGCTGCAAGTAAGGATTTTGCAAAACAAAAAATTCTCCTTACTTCCAGGTTAAATCTATCCTTGTTCAGTTCCCATCCATTTTTCTTTGTCTGGCCTTCGGGTGCTTTAGAAAATGGCTTCACTCTTTCCTCTCTGTGGCAGCCCCTCAAATATTGGAAGATTGCTATCATGTCTCCCCTGGTCCTTCTCTTCACTAGACTAGCCATGCCCAGTTCCTGTAATGGTTCATCTTATGTTTTAGCCTCCAGTCCCCTAATCATCTTGACTGCTCTTCTCTGCACTCTTTCTAGAGCCTTAGCATCTTTATATTTCTATAGCGTAGTGACCAAAATTGGATGCAGTATTCTAGGTGTGGCCTTACTACAGCTTTATAGAGTGATATATTAGTCCCTTTAGATCAGGGCCTGTCAATTACAGGAACCAGATTTTTAGACTAATGTGCATAGCTGTCTAAATAGCTCAATGCAGCTTCCAAAGATCTATTTATACAAATAATTTTGTATGTCTTATTGTATGTTAAAAGGTTTGTATATGTAATTATTTTAGAAATCACAATGAAATCAAGAATCTTAATTTCAGGATCAGTTATCTCTAAATATTCCTCCCGTCCTGGAACACCGATAGATCCTGAGGCCTCAAGCTAAGAAAGTCCATGTTGAATGAAGCAAGAAAGTTCTGTAAATCAACAAAGTCTTAAGCAGAATTATATTCTGATCCTGATTTACATCCCAAATGCCCTAAACTGTTAAGTTTCTTGTTTGGTCCAGATTATAAATCTAAACTGATTTTCATTAAAACAAAAACAAAACTTAGTTATACCAAAATTATACAGTGCACGTAAACTATTTCTGATCTGCACATCTATTTCTATGCAAAGCAGTTGTACATATTCCATCCAAACAATTTCCTTCGCGTTCTAGCAGAAGCAATTTAATTCAAAACAGAACTGAATTTAAGGCATTCCAGTGTAATCATAAGCAGTTACAAGGTCACATTTGCAGCAAATCTTCAACCATTTCCCATCATGCACTGAAACCTGCATAATTTTTTTTTTAAATCAAGTGGATTGCACCCAATCCAAATGATCTTCCATTTTGTGTGGAATTATCCACCCTGGATGATAATGAATTTTCATGCACAGAAAAGGAAACTTCCTAATGGAGAGAACACCAAAAGACCTAAGTGGGCCTTGCTAGGAAGATAAGTAAGGACGAATCGGCTGCTAAAAAGTTATCTTAAACTTTGAATTCCAAAACTGGGACATTTTGCTATTAATCACTTTTTCAGATGTGCAAAGACGGCACTACAATATTGATGGCCCTTCGCAGCTGCCTTGCTTGAAATGTAAAATCTGCAAGATCCGTTTTTATCTTCTACTCCAACAAATCTCAGCATCGCCCAGTATCCAAAAATAGGAGTCAAAACCCTTCTCAGCTGAAGTCTAGATGGCCAAATGGGATTTGGCCAGACACACTCTCTCCAAGTGACACCCCCACCACCACCAAGGAGGAAGAGGCTGGTATTGGAAGAAGATTCTGCTTTTAAAATCAAATCAGCTTTAATTTCCAAAAATCCGAGGCTGGTGTTTGTATTTACATAAAATTAGCTTTGCAGAGCCCACACTTCCTTTCCTTTTAAGTGACTCAAAATTCTAGCTTGGTTGGTTTGGTTTGGTTTGATTTGGTTTTTTGCCCCCCCCCCCCCCTTGACATTGGATATCTTTTTGGCAACCCCACCGCGCAAAACTTTTACCATCAGAAGATCCCTCCCCCAGCCAAACGCGCAACTCTTGGGGATTGTGAAGCGCAACCTTGTTGTCCCGGCTAACGATTCAAACTTTCAAACCCTTTCAAGGAGGAAACAACACGCACAAAACAAACGGCGCGAGGCACACACACACCCCCTCCGACCCAGCCCACTTCCCAGGAATCTAACCCTCCTCAAGTTTGATGAGACAAACATCTGTAGGGGAGTGATCTTTATCCACATCTGGGGGAATGGATGCGTTGGGAAGGCTTAGACGGGAAGGAAAATTGGGGAAGAGAAGAAAGCAGACGCGGCAACGGAGACGGGCAGCCGGTTTATTCCACACGGGGCTTATTTACTCCGCAGAGTATTTTCGAGCTCGCTCCGCAGACAGCCGGCTTTGGGAGGTGTGAGAGGAGGGAGGGGAGCCGAATTTGGGGGCCCAGTTGCAGCCTTACCCGGAGCAGGAAAACGGGTTTCCGAAACTCGAGCAAAAGTTGGGAGCCGACAACGGAATTTGCCCCGAAGTTTTTTTTTTTTTTTTTGTCCCACATTGACTTCAACGGCCAACATTGGGAAGCCAGAACTCCGCCGGGGTCGCTCCTTGGAGCATCAGCTTGAAAGCCCCTCTTCCTTCGCGACCCCCCAGCAAAAAAAATTAGGCAGGGAAAAAAAAAACCAAGCCCAGAGGGAATCTTGTCTCCCACCTCTCCTCTCTGCCGTCCGGGCCGGTTGCAGCCCAATTCTCAGAAAGCGGCCTTCCCAGAAGGGGAGCGAAGAAGGGCCGGGCGACGAGTAACGAACGCGCTTCTCGGCAGCGTCTATTGCGCTGCGTTCGCGGAATTGGCAGCCCCCGGGTGGAAGGGGGGGGGCTAGGAGTCCGGGAAGGAGACCACACGGAGAGCCCGCTTCCTCTTGCTCTCTCTCTCGGCCGCCTTGTCAAGGACAAGTGGGGAAGCCCCTCACACACACAGACACACACACACACAGAGATAGACAGTCAGACAGACACATACACACCCCAAATGTCCAAGCGTTTCTCCTAGTGTCCCGTGGTGGGGAAAGGGGAACTCTTGGCTCTCCGGAGCGCCAGCATCCAAGAGCCCAACCGAGCCACCCCCGGCTTCCACCCCCTGGTCTTGCAGATCCCACCGGTCGCCGCCTTCTGCCGGGCAGCGGCGCCGGCCCCTTTCCGCCGCCCCCCCGCCACGTGGTGAGAGAGCCCTGAGGCGCCCGCCGAGCTCGCCTCTCCCGCGAAGGCTGGGGTGGGGGATCTCGCTCCGGCCGGGCTCACCTTGTAGCATGGCCTCCAGCTTCTTTCGGTCCACGCGGAACCGCTCCTCGCCCCACTCGGGGCTGTCCGGAGCCGCGCGGGAGAGTCCGGCCGAGCAGCCGCCACCTCCTCCTCCTCCTCCGTCGCTGGGCAGGGGCGAGTCGGCGCTGCGCTCGCTGTTGGAGCCCGGGTCCGAGAGAGGGTAGCCCGGCGGCGGCGGCGCGGCCATCCTCGGGCCGGCCGCTACGCCCCACTCGCCGGCAGCCGAGAGGGCGGCGGCGGCGGTCGCGGAGACCCCGGCCCCGTCGCCCTCGGCCGCCGCCTGCTCCGCTTCTTCCCCGCAGCAGCAGCAGCAGCCGCCCCCGCCGTCGCCTCTTCCGCCGCCCCCGCCCCCGCGGGAAGCTATCTGGCCCCAGAGGAGGCCGCCCCCGGCTTCATCCCAGCCCGCCAGAGCTTCGCCGGCTCCTCCGGCGCCCGCCGCCGCCGTCGCCGTCTCCAACTCGGGCTCCCCGCCGGGCGCGCGGCCGGAGCTGCTGCAGCCGCTGCCGCTGCTCGCCTCGCACAGCGCACGTCCCGGGCCGGCGGCGGCTCTGCTGCGCCCCCATCCCGCCCGCAGTCCGCACAGCATCCCCGCCTTCTCCATAGAACAGCAGCGCCCGCCCAGCCGCCGGAGCCAGAAGGGGAAGCAGGCCGAGGCCGGGCGAGAGAGCGCGGGGGCGGGTCGAAGCGCGCAAGCCGGTGGGTGTACGCGAGACGGGGCGGCCGGGGCCGGGTGTTGCTGCCGCGCGACGGGCCGAAGCACATCTGTCCGGAAGGCCCCGCCTCGCCTAATTATGCCTTCCTCCTCTTCCTCCTCCTCCTCCTCTTCCTCCTCGCATTGCCTGGCGCGCTCGAGCGATCCGATCCTGCAAGGATCGCGCCAGCGCAACCGCTCCGCGAAGCTGAATAACAGGTAACAGATAATCAGAGTTGGAAGGGACCTTCTAGGTCATCTAGTCCAACCCCCCCGCCGGAGGGCTCTTCTCGAGTACAAAGTCTGGGCAGAGCTGCCGGGGAAGAAGAAGAGGAGAGGACGGTCGCAGGGATCCTCCGCCGGGACGATCCCTGAAGTTGGCTCAGAGTTGGTTGGTTGGTCGGTCCCCGCTGGATTTTTCTGGGACCATCTCCGGAAAGAGCTGAATCAAGCAAGGAGAATATTTGCAGCTCAGGGTTTGAACTGTGGGGTCTTTAGGTGCTCTCCGAGCGTGAGAGTTTTCTTGCAGACGTTGCATTACCCAACTAGGGAACATCATCAGTGATAGATGATGTTATCTAGGTTTGGGTCATGCAGGGGGTCTTCAAACTTGACAACTTTTAAGTTTGGTGGACTTCAACTCCCACAATTCCTTCTCCAGTCATGTTAGCTCAGGAATTCTGGGAGTTGAAGTCCACCAGTTTTAAAGCTGCCAAGTTTGAAGACCCTTGCTCTATGTTGTGTTTAATTGTTGTCTGTGGACAAAAAAAAAACCAGAGTGGTCTGAATTGTGAAGCTGACAACCACTTTGAGGAGTCAATTGAAATGATAGATGAAGGGTTGATTATCCTACATAGCTTCTGAGACAGATTATAAAGCAGTGGAATAAATGGGCAGCTTTAACAAGAGAGATTTACTCCAAGGAAGTACTGCTCTTTTCATTTTTTTCTTGCCTGCAAGGGATTTGAAGCTAGGGAAGAGCAGTGAAATAGTCAAGAGCAGGGGTCTTCAAACTTGACAACTTTAAGATTGGTGGACTTCAACTCCCACGATTCCTTCTCCAGTCATGTTAGCTCAGGAATTCTGGGAGTTGAAGTCCACCAGTCTTAAAGCTGCCAAGTTTGAAGACCCTTGGCGTAATGAAACGTCTGCAAGAAAACCAACCAAGCTCACCCAACACCTAAGGACCCCTCAAGGCTGAATCAGGTGGTTGCTTAAGGGAGAAGATAAAACTTGTTGTTGGGCTCATGGGTGGTGTCTATGGATCATCTCCTGGGAGGCCGAGCTGTTGCCCAGGTTGGAGCATCCTGGTTCTTGTAGGGCAAGCAAAGTCCCCATCCCAGTTGTTTTTTTTTGTACATTGCAGAGAAGGTATCCTTCAGCCAGCCCTTCTCCAGGTTAAGAAGCAATTCAAGGTGCTAGTGGTCATCTTTAAAGCGCTCCATGGCTTGGGACCTGGGTACTTACAGGACCACCTACTGCCACCATCGGCCTCCCGCCAGCCAGTGCGCTCCCATAGGGCGGGCCTCCTCGGAATGCCGCCAACTGGATGCCGCCGGCTGGCGGCCCCGAGGGTGTGGCCTTTTCTGTGGGAGCACCCTCCCTCTGGAACGAATTACCCCCGGAGATGAGGATCATCCCTGACCTATTAACCTTCCGGCGCGCGCTGAAGACCCACCTATTCCATCAATCCGGTCTGGCCTAGAGTTACTTGTTGGGTTTTTAATTGATTTTAAATGGTTTTAGTTTCTTAACTCCTTTGATTGTTTTATTCTCCAGCCACCTATTTAATCTTTTAAACTTCATTTTAAATATTGTATTTATGATTGTATTTTTATTCAGCTGTACACCACCCCAGTCCTGTTGGGAGAGGGGGGCAGTATATAAAATTGATAAATAAATAAATAAATAAATAAATGAATGAATGAATGAATGAATGAATGAAGACCCTTGGCAGATCTTGGGTGCTTATGGCCTGAAGGGCACCAGCTGGAGGATCTGGAATTGTGAACCCCCACCGTGTGATCAAGGATCCAATCTGTGATGGGTTCGCACAGCACACAAAAGTAAGGTTTATGGAACCATGATTTGTAACCACTTGGCTGGCTGATCGCAACCTGCTGAATTGCAACATCTCAGATCTCCTTCCTGGTGACTTTATGAAGATGACTGGGTAATTTTCTAGTCCTACATGATAAAAATTATTTTCCCTTTATTACAAAATATCCCCCCCCCCCATACACACACACACAACTTCCACTCTAGGATTTCTCTGTAGTCCCCCCTCCAAAGTACAACCAGGTCAAATACTGCTTAGCTTCAGGGCCCATCAACTGCTGCTTGCTGAAACAAACCATAAGATAGCTAGCCATAGTTTATTTGTCTGAAGTTTATGCTTAGTTTATGATTTAATGTTGGATACAATGTATGCTGCAGGTGAGGACAGAAAGCGGTTAACAAATTCTTTGGTCAGTTTTCACTTTTAAAACTGCTTTCCCCAAGTTGCTTTCTCAGCCAAGAGAAGCAAGGAAAAAGAAGGCAGCAAAAAATACAGTTGAGTATGCCAGGTTGAGTTTGTAAAGGCCCAGCAACAAAAAGACAAAGAAATTTCTCTTCTTCTGTCTTTCTAGGACAAACTCAATTTAGACTGCATGATTTTTTAAAAAAATGCTGTTAAACTTTGATTATTTCCCATGATGGGTAAGTTTGCTACCCCTTTTAGAAGAACCTATTGAGTTTTCTTTTTGAAAAAAGTTAACTCGTTGCTACAGGATATTGAAATCACTATAAGCAGAATTTATTTTAAATAAATAGAGCCTTGCTCTAGACAATTTAGTCTTTCTTTAAAACTCTGGGTGTAAAGGTAGACTATTTTATTAAAGATGCTTGTTTGGGATTAAGAATGGGATTGCAGTCCAACAAACAACAGCTTGCAGAGACAATAATAACTCTGCTTTTAAGAAAGCCATTTGGGTATTGTTATTGGAATATTGTTAAGAAAGCTGGTTGGTTTTTTATCGATAATTACTCTTACATTGTTATCAGGTATTTGCTAACTCAATGCTAAACATGATACAAGAGAGAGTTTCTAAATCCTCTTTTCAAACAGCTGTTTCTAAAGACACCTTATAATCCCACTCTTATTAAGTCAGTCTCGTTGGTGAGCCACGATAGTCTATATACAAGGTATATTATTCCTTTATAAAATGGTGAGTGTTGAGGCCCTTTTAAGTAAGTTAAAGAAAGTCTTTTGGAAAAAAAAAACATTGAAGTCAGGCAAGACAACAGGTTTCACAAAATTGAGAGATCATGTTTTCCTTACTTTGAAAAAAAAAATAATTTGTCACACTTGGCTGGGTGCTAAGTACAACCCGTGCTTTCCAGCTTTATGAAGTAGGGTAAGTACCACATCTCTCTCCCTCTCCCTCTCCCCCTCTCTCTTCCTCTCCCTCTCCCTCTCCCTCTCCTCTCCCTCTCCCTCCCTCTCTCTTCCTGTCCCTCTCTCTTCCTCTCCCTCTCTCTCTCACACACACACATATATATATTGGGGGAGGGGGAAGAGAATAGCACAAATTAACAAATGACAATAGTACATGTGTGAGTGGGAACAAAATTATTCCCCCATCCAATCTTTGGCTGAATTTAAAAAACAACAACTATGAACTCAACCATAGGATTGTGCGTGCCTTAAAGCCAGAGGCATATAGTTCCTTCTCTCCCTTCCTTTTAATGTTGCAAACATATTTGAGGACTAAATAATACATATAGGTGGCAGATCTGCATTTTCTATAGCTTCTGATCCCTGGAATATTGTCATAGGATTGTAGACATGGAACAGTTCATTTAGGCCAGGGGTAGGGAAAATTTGGCTCTTTTATCACTTATGGACTTCAACTCCCAGAATTCCTGAGTGAGCCATAAAAGGTTCCCCATTCCTGGCCTACTGGTTTTCCAGTTGTGGGGGAGATCAATTTTTTGACCTGAATGGGACTGTTTAACATACAAATGTATATTTGTATATATGTAGGATATATGTATGTAAGACATATGTCCTACATTTGTATATTAAACAGTCCCATTCAAGTCAAAAATTGATTTCCCCCACAACTGAAAAACCAGTAGGGCAGGGATGGGGAACCTTTTATGGCTCACTCAGGAATTCTGGGAGTTGAAGTCCATAAGTGATAAAAGAGCCAAGGTTCCCTACCCCTGATTTAGGCCATTGGCTTTTCACTCAGGATCCCGATTAGACAACCGTCTATCTTGGCTTGAAACAAGAAAAGAACATTTGCCATTTTTCTGGAAAATTCTTCCCTATCAAACTGTTGTTGGGGTTAGAATATTGTTTGTTGGCTTTTCTTCCAGATGGGTAATTCTGTATGGAATATGTTTTAAGTGACTTCCCAATGCAAGTCCCATGTTGAAAAAGCACTACACAATCTAAAACCATCTCTATCTATTGGACATGATGGAATATGTGCCTACCTCTTAAAAAAGCTATCCACTGCCATAGCCAAACCTCTAAGCATAATCTTTGAAAAATCTTTCAGGACCAGCTCCTTGCCAAAACCATGGTCACAAGCCACAGTCATCCCCATCTTCAAAAAGGGAGACCCCATCCTAGTTGAAAATTACAGACCAATCTCTTTATGCTGCGTCACCTGTAAAGTCATTGAATCAATTATTAACCAATCCATTATCCTCCATTTAGAGACAAACAACCTACTGTCTAATAAACAATTTGGTTTCAGGAAAAAACTATCATGTAATCTGCAACTCTTACACTGCAAAACATATGGACTACACAACTCGATCAGGGCAAAGCAATAGACGCAATCTAGATAGACTTCTGCAAAGCCTTTGATTCAGTGGTACATGACAAATTACTCCTGAAACTAAAATCTTATGGTATCTCTGGACACCTGCATAATTAGATAGAAGCATTCCTGTCAAACAGACAACAAATGGTCAAAATTGGGAGTGTCCTATCAAATTCTGTACCTATCAACAGTGGTGTCCCCCAAGGCAGTGTTCTAGGACCAACTCTTTTCATACTCTGCATAATGACCTCTGTGATCATATCAAGAGCAACTGCGTTCTCTTCGCTGATGATGTAAAGCTATTCAACACCAAAGACAATACTGCTATCCTTCAAAATGACCTTGACTATGTATCAGAATAGTCAAACAAATGGCAACTTCAAATCTCAACAAATAAATGCTCTGTCCTACATATTGGCAAAAAAAAGCAGAAAATAAAATACAGGCTGAATAGTCAAGACCTTGTTGATGACTCAAACTCTGTCAAGGATCTTGTAGTACTCATCTCAAATGACCTAAGTGCTAGAGCCCACAGTAACTACATAGCCAAAAAGGCGTTAAGAGATGTTAACCTAATCTTACGTAGCTTTTTCTCTGGTAATATTACACTAATAACTAGAGCATACAAAACATTTGCTAGACCTATACTTGAATACAGCTCATCAGTCTGGAACCCACATTACGTATCTGATATTAATACAGTTGAGAAAGTCCAGAAATATTTCACAAGAAGAGTTCTCCACTCCTCTACTCATTGCAGAATACCTTATGCCACCAGACTCGAAATTCTAGACCTAGAAAACCTAGAACTATGCCGCCTTCGGTCCAATCTAAGTATGGTATATAAAATCATACATTGCAATGACTTACCTGTCAATGAATACTTCAGCTTCAACTCAAAAACACAAGAGCACACAATAGATACAAACTCAAGGTTAATCGCACCAAACTTGATTGCAGGAAATACGACTTCAGCAACAGAGTGGTCAATGTCTGGAATATTCTACCTGACTGTGGTTTCTTCTCCAAACCCCAAAAACTTTAACTTTAGACTGTCTACTATTGACCTCACCCCTTTCCTAAGAGGTTTGTAGGGAGTGTGCATAAGCACACCAACGTGCCTACCGTCCCTATCCTATTGTTTCTTTTATATATTTTTTTATTTTTCTTATATGTATCCATGTTTTCATAACTATGTTTTTACTTATACCTATTATCTTGTAAGCAATTCACAAATAAAAATAAACAAAATAAAAAATAAATCCTTTCCACCCGGGTGGATTTGATTTAAATCAAGTTGATTTAAATCATGATTTAAATCATGGTTTAAATCACTAGTAAAGAGGCTTGATTTAAATCAACTCGATTTAAATCGTATTTTTTAAAGATCAACTTCATCTCAGCTGTGAAATTGTGTGAATGCATCAATGCAGTGCATGTTATCTCAGCTTGCAGAGTTTGGATTCGTTGAATGAGTTTACCAAAAATGTAAATATTGCAGAATATACAGCCTCATGCTACATAACCAAGCTCCATTTCATGTTGAATAAACTAAATTATTAATGTATCTTAAATAGAATACTATCTTTAGATTGATTTTATTCCAAAGGCATTTTATTAAAATAAATTTGATAAAAATAAAAAAAATCCAATTTACATTTTAAAAAATCCGGTGTCTTTGATTTTGTAAAAAAAACCATTGATTTTTATCCACCCTGTGATGGAATAACCTTTGGATGGTAATATATTTTCCTCAAAAAGCATTTTATTTAAAAAAAAATTGATTTAAATCAAGAAAATCTGATTTTTTTAAAAAAATCATTGATTTTTATCCACCATGCTTTCCACAACTTCCTGTTTAGAACATCTCCACTAGTTGTGAATCATGGATCCTGAACTCTATGACACATTTGAAGGGCATCTTCCTATCATCGTCATCATCAGAATAACGGTAGGCGTTTTGTTGTGATACTAAATAGGCCTGATGTTGCTTTGTGTCAAGAGAGGATTGTTGGAAGTGGGCAGTGGTTAGCTTAGGAAACCACCTAATAAGGCCCAGCTGTTTTCTTGTCACTGTGAGGAAAAGAGAGATTGTAAGAGAAACATATTTCTGCTAGATACTGGTTTCTGTGATCATATATACCATATATATATAGTGCAGAGAAGACCAACAAAGATGATTAGGGGACTGAAGGCTAAAACATATAATGAACGGTTGCAGGAATTGGGTATGTCTTGTTTAATGAAAAGAAGGGCTTGGGGAGATACGATAGTAGTCTTCCAATATCTCAGGGACTGCCCCAAAGAAGAGGGAGTCACGCTATTCCCCAAAGCACCTGAAGGCAGGACAAGAAGCAATGAGTGGAAACTAATTAAGGAGAGAAGCAACCTAGAACTCAGGAGAAATTTCCTGACAGCTAGAACAATTGATCAGTGGGACAACTTGCTTCCAAAAGTTGTAAATGCTCCAACACTGGAAGTTTTTGGATAACCATTTCTCTGAAATGGTGTAGCATTTCCTGCCTAAGCAGGGAGTTGGACTAGAAGACTTCCAAGGTCCCGTCCAACTCTGTTATTCTGTTATTTGTCGATAAACAGAAGTCCGAAAAATCACTTCAGTAGGTCTTCAGCTTTGTCTCCTTAAAATTACAAACTGGAAATGTTATCCTGCTGGGAGGAGGAAAAATCCTAACAAGTATTAGGAGACTTACGATGCGATCCTTTATTGGTACAAGATAGCAATGGTAAAAAGACAACGTTGTCTGAAAAATCCCTAAATTTCTCCGACATCATTTCTAAAAAGCAAGGAAACACGGTAGATTCAATAAGTAACTTGACTGAATTGACTGTTGGGAAATATCTTCTAATCATTAATTGGACAATCAACACAAACCCCCCCCCCCAAAAAAAAAAAAAAAAACCCCTATGATGAAGCTTCATATTGTATCTCAAGTAGCATTGAAATATTTCTCTCTCTCAACTTTTAACACAACAAGGCTAAATCATGTCTGAACTCCCCGGCTGAGTGCAGCTGCTGTCTGCATTAGTTAGTAGGGAGTCCACTACAACTTGGTTGTTTGCTAGGGAAATGGTGTTACTGTGCCTGGGCTGCAGAAATCCAGACACCCAGTGGGTGGCATCAAAGAGCCGTAGAAGACATCCAGCCTTTACTGCTGTCCAGTACTCATCTACATTTTTTGCTTTCAACCAGAGGTCTTCAAACTTGGCACCTTTAAGACTTGTGGACTTCAATGCCAAGTTTGGGGACCCCCCTGCTTTGAACAAAGGTAAGGAAGGTGATGAATTAGGCCTCGTTGTATGGCTGAACAACTGTCAGCTTGGAGAAGGCTGATGGAATGCATGGAAAGGGAAGGAATGATGCCTTCAAAGGGAACTTCTCCACTGAGTTGGTTTTCTTCTCTCTCTGCCTCACTAGTGTTTCATCCCTCACTGCCTCTCTCAGAAGAGGCAAGTCAACAAAGAGATTGAGACACCAGTTGAGTGGTAAAACTCTTGAGTCCCTGGAGGCAACACTTTGTGGCACAACCTGAGTGTGCTGAGCATGAATCTTGGCTTGGGGTGCATCTCATTTCTTCACTAGTAATGAAGCTTAGGCTGCATTTGGGTCAGTGGTGGTATTCAATTTTTTTTTACTACAGGTTCTGTGGGCGTGGCTTGGTGGGCATGTCTTAGTGAGCATGGCAGGGGAAAGCTACTGCAAAATCCCCTTCCCTCCCACCCCACTAACCTGCTTTCCAGCTCCGTTCTCCTATGCAGGGAACAAAAGAAGACCCAGCCAATCAGCTGAGACTTGGGAGGCAGAGAATAGATGGGGGCAGGGGCAATCAGAAATGGTATTTGCCGGTTTTCTGAACTACTCAAAATTTGCGCTACCATTTCTCCAGAACGGGTCAGAACTGGCTGAATATCACCTCTGATTTGGGTTTCCTGTACAGCCATGAGGAAGACTACTATGTTTTAACTTAGAAGGATGTGCAAATTGTACCTATGGATTGGTTTCCCCATCAGTGTGTTGTATAGTCATCTGAACAGAAGTGATAGAAGCACACACACTGAATTCTTGAATCAGTGTCATACAATGTCATACAATGTTTCTTTGTGTCTTATTTATTTGTTCAATTGTTATCCCATCTTTTGTTCAGGAGCTTAAGAATAAGACACAGTACCTAGAGCTTCCTCCTCTCATTCTCCCACCACCACAACTCTAGGAGATAGATTTCTATGGGGGTTTCTATGGAGATTCTCTATCATAATAATAAAAAAACAACTGGAGACAGGTGAACAAGAGCTTTATTATTAAGCTTTTGCAAAAGGGAATTCTGCTCATGGCAGAAGACATGGTTCCCAGGAAGGCTGGGGTTTATATACAGGCTCAAATATACAGTCTCTGCTCCTTTCCCCAGTTCACAATTTATTCAAGCTATGTATCTCCCTACGCAACATCCATATTATTGTTGTGTAACACCTGTTTCCTTGTCCTTTGAAACTACCCTTGTTCTCATGGCTTCTTCTTCCTGTTATGGTCCTGTTATGACCATAATGACACCTTTCGGGTCAGGATAATCTAGTATCTCCTATACATATCCTTATGCCAACAAGTACAGGCCCATGTTCTACCCAAAAGCCTGACATTTACTTTAGAACATACCAAGTTACAAAACAGTACATGTTTTATTAGGTATAGTTATATAACTGTCCAATAATCATTGCATAGTTCAAATATCGGATAAGTATGGCTTCCCTTCTGTTCTTCATTTCCACGGGTATAACTCATATAATTTCTACATATAACATTCTCAACCATCCAACTCATAGTTATCCCAAAAGTGCTTTTCTGAAAAGCATCTGGTCTTTCTTGGTTGCATCTGAAGAAGCTTCTTGAATGAGAAAGGAAACGCTTTCAAGGAAAAAACCAAGAAAGAAAAGCACCTTTGGTTGGACTGAGAGAGGATAGATCAGTGGTGTCAAACTCAATTTCATTGCAACAGGGTTATGTTTGACCTCAGGGGGACCAGGGTGGACATGGCCAGCTTGACATCATTCATATGCCCCAAGTGCTCTGCCAGAGAAAATTGGCTCCTGAGCTCTGTTTCTGGTTGTGATGGCCTCCTGCAATTCTCCTGCAGCCCTCCTGAGTTCCGTTTTCACTGGCAGAGGCGTCAGGGGCTGGTCCTTTGCTGTTTCCAGGGCAGCCCTGAAGGCCAGAACTAAGCACCCTGCGGGCTGGATCCAGCCCCTGGGCCTTGATTTTGACACCTCTGGAATAGATGGACAAGAGCTTGGCTCCTGTTGCTCCTAGTGTACCTCCTTCACTTCTGCTCGTTGCTGGCTCTCCTGAAATTCTCCCTTGTTCCAGAGTTCAGGACTTGGAATAATAGATTTAAGCTGCAGAAAAGCAGAGTTAAGAAATGTCTTTCTGTTAGAAGGGTTTTTCCAAAAAAATTATTCCTGGAAAGAAAACAATATACAGCATTTTTTTTTTAACTTTGGAACCAATGGCCCATTGACATGAAGGATTCTGTTTCGCTGGATGTGTTCAACTGGAAGTTGGAATGAGCAGCTGCCTGGATTGTGCCTTCCAATTCGTTAAGACTATAACACGAAGTCATAAATCACAATTTAGAAGCAAGGAGGCCTGCATTTCACCTAGGGTATGAAGCCAAAGCAACACAAACAATATTTTTGACAGTCAAACTTCATTAGTCAAACTTTGGTCTCTTGAAATTAGTGGAGAATTAAGCCAGTTTTGCTAACTAAAAGAAAACTCTGAATTGATAACTTTAATTCTACAGGTTCTTGCCCGGTGTTTGTCCTATATTTGGTTCTAAAAATTTAGGAGAACAATCAGGAAACTTATCCAGGCCTCAGGTTTGCAAACTCTTTGGGATAAGAGTTTGACCTCTTGTCGTTTGAACTGCAGAGTTGTCTACTAACAACTTCCTGCTTCCGACTTTTTCCCATCTCGTAGTGCTGAAATATTGTAGAGCTTTCATACTAGCTCAGTTTTATGCCCTTCCATCTGCAGGAAAAGTCCACAGATTTCAGACAATGCCCTCTGGCAAAAACTCTGACCTTGTAGACCAGTTGGATACTAAAACATATGAACGGTTACAGGAACTGGGCTTGGCTAGTCTAGTGAAGAGAAGGACCAGGGGAGACAGAATAGCAGTCTTCCAATATTTGTGGGGCTACCACAGAGAGGAGGAGGGGGCCAAGCTATTTTTTAAAGCATCTGAAGGCCAGACAAGGAATAATGGATGGAAACTGAACAAGGAGAGATTCAACCTAGAAATAAGGAGAAACTTTCTGACAGTGAGAACAATTAACCAATGGAACAGAAGTTGCCTTCGGAAGTTGTGGGAGCTTCATCCCTGGAGGCTTTCAAGAAGGACTGCCATTTGTCAGAAATGGTGTAGGGTCTTCTGCTTGGTTCGGGGGTTGGACTAGATGATCTACAAGGTCCCTTCCAACTCTGTTAATCTGTATCTGTATCAGTTAAGAGAAGATGGTGGACGTTCATTCTCTATTCTGTCTACTATAGAAAGATAGTTGTAGGACATGAAATGTGATTCTTTTAAGGAGTTTTACAGGCAGGAAGCCCGAACTCCATGCCTTGTACCTACTATGAGATCTAGTTTAGAGACATCTAGCATGCAGCAGTGTTTTTCCTCACTCATTGTGTTACCTCAGGGATGTCTGGTTATATGTCACAGTAGAAACGGGCATAGCCTGTTACACCATCACAGCCACCGTCCTAACATCTGCAGATACTCCTTCTTGCCTTATATATTGTACAATTGCAGCAACCTGACTTTTGTTGAAGGGTTGTGTATCGTTTTAGCTCTTGTTGTAAGTTGTAGGACCTACACAGGTTATTTTTTTTTTATGGGTATTTATTCTCTGAACCCAAATGGTTTGTTACTTGACTGTTGCATAAACCAAACAGGATGAATTTAATGGCAATAATTGCCCTCATGGATTTTAATGCGACTAAGTCACAATTGTGCTAATCAAGATCCAACTTGTGTTTTAAGAAAAGGAAAGGAAGCTAAACAAATCCTTAAATTACATCCATTAAAACAGCAGATGAAGAAGTGCTTGGGGAGAATCTATCCAGCAGATCTCCTTCATTCCATCACAGACATACACAATGCATGAATGCAAGATAAAAAGAAATATTCCTTCCAGAAACAATAAATAATGGTTTTGAAAGAATGTATGTCATCTTTTGCGTGATTTCAAGACATTTTACCAAAATCAAGCAGGAGATGTAAGAGGCGCTCTTACCTTTGTCAGAAATGGTGTGGGATCTCCTGCTTGGACAGGGGGAGGGGTTGGACTAGATGACCTACAAGGTCCCTTCCAACTCTGTTAATCTGTTAAAGTATGGGGACTCCTTACAAACTACAAAACAGATTTATTTAGGTTTTCTGTGCAGAGATCATTCAAGCAGTAATTACCAATTTGAGCAAACATGGTAACTACTCAACCGACTTTGTCCGGGAAAAGGTTTTGCTTTGCAAGAATATCACTGAGTAAATCTCCACCAGTTACTCCATTAGTGAAAATATACATTTTTTTTCTTTTAGATCCATCAGAGCCTAAATAAAGAATGGCAATTTCTATCAATTAAGAAGGCAGAAATCACTACGGAATCTGATATTCTGGTATGCTGAAGGATGCCAGTGAGAGATAACAACCTATTCGAATGCCTCAGACCTAGTTTGATTTATTGGTGGACTCTTGGATGACTGTTTAAAAGGATGAATGATTGAAAGGACAACTGGAGTTCCTTGCATGCAATCGCCCTCTTCCCTCCCCACCTATGATTAGGCCAAATTCCGACAAGCTACATTCCTTATCAAAGGCAGCAATGCTCCCTCCGCTAATGTCATTCCTGAGCTATGAGAAAATGTTCCCTGGGTTTGCAGGTAGTCTCACATTGGAAATTCCAGCGCAGCTTGCAAGATATCGGTGTTTGCTCTGATAAAAAGGGCCATACTTTTGCCTTTGTGGAGGCTTCAGGAGGAACACATCCATTCTTTTCCAGCCCTCTTTTTGTCCTGGCCGTTGTTGTTTTCTTAATATGAAAACCTATTTTGGAAATTGGAGCTGGAGCCTTTGCTAAGCTGGTGCACTCCAGGTACTTTGGACTACAACTCCCATCACAACCAGAGCCTCATGGGTGGCAAAGATGGGTGTAGGTCACCCAAGTAAGGAGGGAATGCTGCATATTATAAGTAATTTCATGCATTTTTTGTATTACAGTAGCTCTATAACTTTTGAATGTATATACAACACAGTAAATGTATCAATTACATTAGGCAGAACATTTAGGGAGTTAGGAAAACTATCTGCTTGCCTTCCATTAGAAAATGTGTTTATGTAAGCCTGTAAAACCGTTTGTTTCCATTATTGGCCTGGAAAACAGATTTTTTTGTGTATGCTCCAACTCTCTCTGGCAAGACAAAATAGTTTCTGATATGGGCTTTGGTGCATCCCAGATGGATACATATTTTTCCCTTTTTTCAAGATGCTTTTTAAATTTGTTATGAGCAGGAATGGGGCAAGAAAATTTCTATGGGTATGTTTGCACATTTTTTATGCCTGGTTTGGTGTTAATCATGGATTTGGAAATGTCATCCCATGCCTCGTCTTAATTGTCAGGTTCATCTCCCCTTTGTACAAGTTGTTGATCCATTTTGTGTTGTCAGATTGTAGATAGATGGATGGATGGATGGATGGATGGATGGATAGATGACGGATAGGGTGGGGGGGGAAATGGAGCTTATGAACCAGAATTGTTCATGCCTGCATCAAGTTCACAATTTCAACAATATTTAGAAAAAAAAAGTGTTGAGATAGATTGCTGGCCCCAAGATGTAGATCAGACCACATCAATTTACTTCATATTAAGATTAAAACTACTCCCTTTTTACAACCCCGTGATTCCTTGATTCAGGGTAGAATCAGAGCAATTGGATGGAGTTGAGCATTTACTAGCCGGATGCCCTTCCTGACACCACACAGAGTTCGTAGCAGATATTTTTTCTTTGTGCCCTAGGGATTGAACTCTCAACCTTCCGAGTGGTAGGCGAGCATCTGCACCACTAGGCCACCACACCATTCAATATTAAGACTAAAACTACCTTTATTAAAATTGGTTCAAGTAGCAGAACCTTGCAAGTCTGGTTATGGTTTACTTCTTCCTTCTTTATACTTCCTAATTGGAATTATGGAGGCGTTTAAGATATTTTCACATTCTTCCTTCCTTACTTGGACTTCAGAATGCTGTCCTCTTCGTTGTTTTGGTTGTTTTGATTGTTTTCGTTTGTTTTGGTTTCCCCTTTTAGAAATTGTAGAGAATATTCATAGCTCGGGTTGTAGAGTTAGGCAGAGGTTTGTCCTCCGAGCTTGGTGCTTGGCTCCCAGACATTTTGTTACCAAACTAGGTAAGATCTTCAGTGGCGTTAAAGATGCTACCTAGTTTGGCAACAAAACGTCCAGGAGCCAAACACCAAGCTTGGAGGACAAAGCTTTCTGCAAAATCTCTCCTTTCTCAATCTTCTATACTCCATGTCAATACTCTAACAGGACCATGAGAGGGTGGCAAAGGATTAGAAACGCATTATTTTGCTGCCACCTGGAAGTCATCTACCCCCTTACCTCCACTAACTCCAGAATTGACAGCTGCCTTAAATGATTCCTGAGGGAGTTTGGTCTATTGAACTTAGGCCCTACCAAGCCATCATCTATATTGGTTTGCATAAACATGTTGTGTAAACTCAGCTTGATCAAAATAGATAGTCTTGCATTCACTTCACCAATAAAGTTTTCCCCCCTCCCGATAAATCATCGCAAACCCCCATGTCTTAGTCCTGCGTATGTGAATGGTGCTCATTTCAACCTTCTTCAACCCAGCTGTCTCCACCTTCCTCAAATCTCCTGTTTCGCAGCCAGTTGTGGTCCAGTTGTAGAGGTTTTGAGAGCTGTAGTCCACCAGGTTGTGTTGCGGTTCGCCAGCAGCAGGTGTGGACAGCTGAGGGCTCGGAGAGTGAGGATGCAGGGATGGGGCCAGGACCATCGCTGCCTTCAGAGACTGTGGAGGCTGGAAGCAGTGATGAAGAGGTCCCCAAGGAGCCTGTGCCCAGTGCTCCTGCGTGCAGGGCTGCTCGAAGGAAAGGGCAGCTGCAGCAGCACGGGTGACTCGGGAGTATAGCTGCAAGGTAATGGCCCCTCCCTCAAGAGATAAAAGCCAGCGGAGAAACTGGAGTTCTTTGCAGGAAGCAAAGAAGTTTTTGCACTCAAGCCTTGTGGACGTTCGGAGTATTTTGATGGGTGTTTGGAGACTCTCTGTGTTTGAATTAATTGCTTAGTAATTTAATCTGTTGTTCTTGGCAGCCTTGCAAAACCTTGGCATGGCTCTTTCTTATCGGAACTAATTGGTTTGAAGCAGCCTTTTACCCGTGAAGGAACGGGATTCATAAAGAATCATTAAAAGGTTGTGCTGTTACCTTTGTCTCGTGTTTGCTTCCTTGGAACCAGGTTTGGGTCAGAACAGGCTGCAGTGGACTATGTCGTCCAGTCTTAGGATGGTCATCAAATTATTTTTCTTTCTCTAATAATTAAGCCTGCTGCAGTACAATGTAACCAATAATCATTCCTCATTTTTAAAATCATCTTATGTAAGAATTTGACCCTTGTTCTTTGTCTAACATCACTGAACAAAAAGGATGTGGCAGGAATTTTTTAAAATCTCTCTCCCCTCCACACACTACATATTCAGTCATTATTCTTTATTTATACTTGAAATCTGATATAATTCCTGTTAATTTACATGGCTCAGGCAATCTCTGTCTCAGTTTCAACTGGAATCTTTCAAGAGTCATTAGGTGAGTAAACCACCCCTTGTTGATATTGGAAAGTGTTTGGGCCCAACACAAGAACTTAAATTTCTCCTACTGTAGCCATGTATTTTAGAAGTTCTTAAAACAGCAATTTTCAGCTCATTTGTCAAGCAGGAATTCGAGAAGAAACATATGGCTTTTGATTATGCTGTGATTTTCCCCCTCAATAAACGGGGACTGGAGGGGATTGATTTTATTAAACAAAATTTAGAAATGTACAGACTCAAATGAAGCAAAACCAAAAGCATATAGAAAACGATTTGTTTCCTGAAAATTGGAAAACTAAACACGAAGAAGCAGCTATATTTATACAGACCGTGCATTGGAAGACAGTTTCTTTATTTCATATTTTTAAAAGAAAAAAAAAACACTCATCAGCAAAGGATCAATAGAGAGTCTATCTAAAACTATAAAATCAAGTACAATTTAAGAAGAGCAATAACTTTTATAGCAATTAAGAGGTATAAAAAGAATTGAGTCAGCAAACATTGAAGAATACACTAGGGGGTGTGCATAAGCGCACCTACGTGCCTACCATCACTGTCCTATTGTTTCTTTTTATTTTTCTTATATATATCCATTTCACGTATTCATAACTATGTTTATACTTATACCTGTTATAATCGCTTGACATATCAAATAAATATATAAATAAATAGTCAAAAATCTAAAATCTTTAGACGAGACTTAAGTTCCAAACAGGTGGTGCAATCTTTCCTTCCTTCCTTCCTTCCTTCCTTCCTCCCTCCCTCCCTCCCTCCCTCCCTTTCTCCTTCCTTTCTCCCTCCCTCCCTTCCTATCAAACTGTAAAACAAGATCTGGGTTTAATAAATATGGAATCCTGGCCCACAGAAGAAAAGCAGAGAACCAGGGAAGGGATCAGAATTCTGAACTTCCTTTGATGAATCTCTTTTGGTCTCCATGTCTTGGTCTTGGACTTTCACAAGATCCTTTATAGTTGTCCATTTCATTCTTGGAATTGAAGCCCACATATGTTAAAGTTGTCAAGGTTGAAGAACACTGCAATAGAGAATGAAAATGACCATAGGAGGGTGGAGATCGATCACGATACTGTGCCTTCTGCTCCTAAATCCCCAGAAGTTGATATCTTCCAACAGCAAGAAGAGCATTCTTGGAGGAAGAAGATGGTGTGCCCAGACATGTGACTTCAAGAGTGTTGCTCTGGTCTCACTCCATCTGTTGAGGTTGTCCTCCTCCTTCTGTACAGGCTCCAGAAAAAAAGGCCTATATGGGCTACCTTGGATTCTAGGAAAGGAAGTCTTCCAGTATTAGAACTTCAGTAGCTCCTACAAACAGGATAACATTTTAGGGCCATCCAGTAAAGAATATGTATATGGGAATTAATGAATTCACAGCAAGGTAGCGCACTTGTTAAGACACACATATCCTCCCAGCCATTTCTTTATTCTCATTTTTCAAATGGGGAAAGGAAGACCTAGCTTGGCCACATGAAAGGAGCTTCTGATAGAAAAGGGACTTGAGCTCATGCTAACCTTCTGAAGACTCTTGATCACGTCACTGCCCATCAATCTCTCTACATGTTGGTAATGGAAGAACTTCAAAACTTGTTTAATGTCCTTTTAAGATTTTCTATGTATCTGCATTGTGAGACTTCAGTTGCGGTTCTGTTCCGAATTTCTGGAAAGGACTCCACTGAATCCAGTTGGCATTGATTGTAGTAGACACACCCACTCTTGTTTGGGTTTCTTAGCCCTACTAGGCTATTGCATGGTGTTATTCTTCTCTTTGACTAATATTGTACTGCCCTCTAGCGATTGTGTTTCTCCTTTTGTATTCTCTTGCAGGGTCCCATAGACTTTGTCTCCCACGGAATTCAGTTGAAAATTATTAACATGAAGGACATTTGAACGATTGAAGCTGCGCTGAGATCTACAGAGGAAAAATCCCCTTTTCTTCAAATTTGGTGCTATGTCTGGTGTTACTTCCATACTGCATAGACACAATAGAAGAATTATCCTACATGAGAAGTCCACACATTTATAAGCTCTACCTATGATTTCTATGAGAAATGTATGGTGTCTATGAAAGTATATCACCTTTTTGAATCATAGAATGAAAAGACATGAGAAGACATAGAATGAGAAGACAAAGAGAAAGGAACTCCATTGAATTCAATGGGGCTTTTTCTCTGGGAAAACAGATATAAGGGTTTTACTTAAGAATATGCACCGCTTTTTAATTATAATATACTCTTTATATCTCTGATGGTGAACCTATGGCACGCAGAGCCATCTCTGCGGGCAGGTGAGTCGTCGCCCCAGCTCAGTTCCACTGCGCATGCGCCTCCCATCAGCCAGCTGATTTTCAGGTATTTGCCGCGCATGCCTGAAGGGGTGGGGTGCATGTGGGAGGTGCGTGCGTATGCACAGGGGGCACAGAGGGAGCGCAAGGGTCCCACACGCATGCGCAGGGGAGCACAGAGGGGGGTTGCGGATGCATTGAATGATGGGTTCAGGCACACACGGGACAAAAAGGCTAGCCATCACTGCTTTATATGGACAATATTTATATCAAGTCAGTATTTCTGTTGGCAGCTGAATTAGAAGCCCATGTGATTAGCCCTTGTAATTCCAAACTGGTTGGGAACTTACAACTGAAGGAAAATATACGTGTCCCAGGATAAATTCTGCAATATCCAATCTGGGTCAATCACTAGAACCAGAGGATTAGCCTTCTGAGCTTTTGGACCCTTGCTGGAGCCCATCCTCAGGGAACTTCTCTCTAGCAGAATATGTGCTTCAGATATTCTCTTGTGTGGTATTTATATGGTGCCTTCCACGAACACACCAATCAATCAGTAGGAAGGCACCACATAAATATGACGCACAGCAATAGCCCAAAGCACCCATTCCGATAGAGAGAAGTTCCCATGAGGATGGGCTCCAGCATAAGTCTGAAAGCTCAGAAGATTTAAGCCTCTGATCCCGGTAACTGACCTAGATTGGATCTTGGTTGGGAATTAATCCTAAGTTTGGGAGAAGCCCTGTCGAAAAGAAATGAAACCCTTATTTATTAAGACCCCAAATGTACATCAGAAGAATTTGCCACCACTTCAATAGATACTATGGGTCCTTCAGCTAGTAGGGGCACTAAAGAAGGCTTGAGTCAAGGCATCTGATGAAGTGAGTTGTAGCTCATGCAAGTATACGCTTTTTAATTTAAAACAATTGTGGGTCAGAAAAGGGATCAGGTCCAAAATGGTGTAGGGTCTCCTGCTTGAGCAGGAGATTGGACTAGATGACCTCCAAGGTCCCTTCCAACTCTTGTTATTCCATTATTCCAGAGTCCTTCTAACCTCTGGCAACCATGGACTATCATCTATCTTCCTACAATGTCACTGTTCCATTATAGCCCTTCCTGGCTCTGCCTATGCCAGTCCTTTAGCCTAGCCTAACAGAGCAATTCAAAGGGTTATGGATTGGGCACTGCTAGTAAGAATCACTCATGCTAAAATCTACCACATTATGAGCAGCGGTGGGGTTCCAAATTGCGCACTGCCGGTTCTGCACGCTACCGGTTCATGCACGCGTGCAAAGCACACGTTAGGTAGCAGCACTCGAAGATTGCTGTCGTGCAGCAGTCAAAAATCGCCTGAACTGGGTTTTTTTTAGCTCAGCTGTGGTGCGGAAATCCACTCTGCTCCGCGAATCAGCTGAGCTAAAAATCAATGGAATAAAGAGCGGGCAAGTGAGGCCAGCCAGAGGTGGTATTTGCCAGTCTCTCCAACCTGGTCAAAATTTCCACTACTGGTAGGCCAGAACTGGTCCAAAGCGGCCGAATGTCACCTCTGATTATGATGATGTATATTTTGTATTAGGACTAAATGAGATACCCGTAATAAGTAAACTGCAGGCATAATGATTTTTCTCTGGGTTACTTTAGAGTAACCATTTACATTAAATGGAGGAGGAAGGAATAGAGGGAAAGGGCCTCTTCTCCTTCAGTTTTCTCTGCATGATAGATGGAAATACTGAGGCATAATCTAGCTGCTTGATTATGCCAAGATTTCTCTCGTGATGGTTCTTTCAGCTTTTTTGCAAGGGCCAAAGGAGAAGCATTTGCTCCTAAACAGTGCTAGAAAAAGGGAGTTTTGCTAACAGGTTGTTCCATCAAGCCTCAAACTCCAGATGAGAATTTCTGGCATTAAACTGCAAGACAAAGCGAAAGGATTTGACCGTACAAAATAGGCATCCTTCCGGTTTTTGATTTTGTCGTTTTGGGTTTGGGGGGAAAATAAGATTTAATTCCAGTGGCGGGTATTTTGTTGTAGGGAGGAACCTCTGGGTCAAGGGAGAGAGGCTATGTCCATCTCAGATCTTGTGACTTCAACACAATTTTGTGCCCCAGTTGATTCTGAAGGCAGCAACCAACGTTACTTTCGTCTGGTGTTTCTCCCGTTTTACCTCTCCTCGGGGCTTTGAAGGTAGCATCTCTTAGCATCTCTTCCTTGTCTTCACAACCTTGCTGTAATAGCGGATGGGAAGCCCCGTGGACCCAATGAGATACACATCGAAAAGGTAGGCCGTCCCTGCTTCCAGTCCCCGGATGGTTTCGGTAGTCACTGCTCGTTGCAGATTGAGATCGTGGAAGAATTTGCAGAGGACTTTTTCACTCTTCTGCCTCGACTCTGGCCCAGAGCACCTATCAACCTTCCTGGTGGCCACCCACGCTTGGTCCTCCTCAATCTCCTTCTTGTAGATGCAATACTGGCTCAGTTCCTGAGTTCCAAGCCAGGCGATGGTGACTGAATGGCAGCTTCTCAGTTTGTTGAAGGACTTGATTTTTAAACTCTCTGGGAAAGCTGGGAAGAAAGGCCTACGGAAGAGAGAGGACACCTGAACCTTCACGGATGCAGCTGAAGTCTCAGCGGGCCAGAGATGAACCAGGTAGGTGTCTCCCAACCTTCCTTTCAGGATGAAATGCCTCAAGCCAGCAAATCTCTCTGACATCAGGACTTCCCCGTCCTTGGATATTTCCACTTGGAGTTGCCCGTTGCAAGACTGGAAGGCAAACTGGACCTGCCTCTGCATTGCCTGGTACAGCAGATTGTACAAGGGCTGTTTCCTCCCATCCAGGCTTAACTGAACCACCTTCCCGTCCTTCAGTTTGGTCACGCTGGGATTTTCAAGAGTTCGAGCAAAGGCTCCGGTATAAGCTGCACTGGTGTTGGTGCGGAAATTGACGACGAACACATCAAAGTAGTACTGAATGCCAGGAGTCAGGTGAGACACCGTGTAGGTGTTTGTGAGCCCCACACAAATGTGTTTCCCCTGGGCATTGCCACCTTTATGACTCATGCTGACTTCGCTCTTGGACTGGGCTTTCAGTCCCTGAGAGGTAAGGCTATCTGTGGAAGGAAAGATCCCCAAAGAAGGAAACAGCTTCACCCCTGAAGGTTGTGTTGCTGTTTCTGCAGCACACCAAGTCTTGAAGTTGTAGTTTTCATTCACCAGGAGACAATAATGAATGTTTCCTTGGGATGGCAGGGCACTCGGGCTCTGCTTCCAAGCCAGAGTTACTGTGGTGGGGCCAATCCCAATGACGTCAATGCGGGGATCCATTGGCAGTTCTGGATAAAAGTCATCAGATTTGGGGTTTGTGGTCAAATATGCTTTAATCTGGGTGTCTTTCTCGATGGAGAGGCATTCAAGCACGTAGACTGTGGAATGATGAGATGGTCCTGTGTAGGTTTCCACTGAATTACCTCGATAACTAAAGAGAGTCCGCACCAACTTGGGGGCCTTCTGGAATGGGAGGATTTCCTGAGCATTCAAATTATCTGCCAATTAAACAGAAGACAGGCAATGTTTTTAAAGTTAATGGAGATTGGAAAGGCATACATTGACCAGTGATGCCTTGAGGAAGTCTAGACTTTCTATTTGTTTTGGTTTTGGGAATCTGAAAACAGCTTCAGGTCATGTTTAAGTTGGGCTTGAAGTCTATGTAATTTTCCAGAGAGCCCAATGGAAGGGGTTTCTATTGCTGCCTTGTGCCATTCTTTTTCAACTTTCTAGTCTAGGTTACCTCTTGGAGTCTCCCCTCCAAGTATTAACCAGGCCTGATCCTGCTTAGCTTCTATCCAAGCAGGGATTTTGCTGGTGCTGAGACTTCAACATTAAATTTTTAATTAGGGATAGAAATCCTGTTAGTTAATAGTTGGTACAAATCAGGTTCTAAATGAATCTAAGTCAATCTTCCTTTCATATACTATCTAGATCTTGTTAAGAGAAAGAGAAATGGAATGGAAGAAGGAAAAAGAGAAAGAGGGGGGGAAGGAAAGGGAGAGAGAAAGAGAGAGACATTATTTATTTATTTTTTATTTATTTTATTTGTCAATTGCTTACAAGATAATAGGTATAAGTAAAACATAGTTATGAATACATGGATACATATAAGAAAAATAAAATATAAAAGAAACAATAGGACAGGGACGGTAGGCACATTAGTGCGCTTATGCACGCCCACTACAGACCTCTTAGGAAAGGGGTGAGGTCAATAGTAGACAGTCTAAGAATTTGATGGAATTATACACCTATTCAACTTTCCTCTTGCTTACCAGAAATTGTTTTCCCAAAATAGTTTGCCGATGGTTTAGGAACTCGTATACTCCACTCAATGGGGATATCACACGGGGTTACTCTCACTGTGAAGAATGCAAAGGTTTTGCTTTCTTTTAGAACAAAATAGCACCTGGAAACGAATGGATATTGTGTTCATTTTACATCACAGAAAGAGGGTGGGGAGAGAGACCAAACAAGCTTAACATAAACAATGCAGTTAGAATTTGATGGAATTATTCAGCTAAAAGAATCCCTGTGAATATTTTCCTTTGGAATCAGTGTGTTTATATGCAAGTTTGATCAATCTCAAGAGAGTTTTCCAAAGCACCAGAGGGCAGGACAAGAAATAATGGTTGGAAACTGATCAAAGAGAGAAGCAACTTTGAATTAAGGAGAAATTTCCTAACAGAGAGGACAATTAACCAGTGGAACAGAAGTTGCCTTCAGAAGTTGTGGGCGCTCTAATTGTGGGTGAGGTTTTTAAGAAGAGACTGGACAGTCATTTGTCTGAGATGGTATAGGTTCTCCTGCTTGAGCAGGGAGGACTAGATGACCTCCAAGGTCCCTTCCAGCTCTATTCTATTCTAGAATCAAAGCACCTTCTTATAGATGTGGGAAGGTCAGAGCTCCATGAGAAGTTGGTTTTCAAAAACCTTCTCCAAGGTCCATGGTAAAACAATACTTCATTGCTGAAGTTGTCCCTCTCAACAGGGTTTGGGAACCTGAGGGATGTCATAAGACAAAACCCTTGGACAGAAGACTTTAATCTCACACCCATAAACAAAAATCATTCTGTAGAAGAAAGTGACTCTGGAATCTACCCAAAATGGAAAGGAAAAGATAGCCCCTCTCACCTTTGAGGCATTCCTTTTGAGAGAGAGATTGTCATTTCCTTGCCCTCTGCAAGCATCAACATGGGATAGAAATGGAACATCTCATCTTTCAGGTTGTGCTGAAAACCAACAACCATGATGAAAGGATGGCTGAAGCACATGGCCAGAAGAAACCAGCAAGGCAGACATGTCTGTGTTCCAGACATCTTCTGTGATACAGACCTGGGAGATAATAATAAGACAACGAATCGGCTTTCTTAAATGTAATGGATTGTTAATCAGGTGTCCAAGCACTACAGAAGACAAATAGATTGGTTAGACATTTTATTTGTGTTAGTCGGCCACTTTGGGTCCTGCCAAAATTTGATATAACTTGGAAATCCTCCTAGCAGAGGAGTTGTCACCTTTGTTGACCATCAGAAATGATGTCCAGTGATTTTGAATTGCAAATGCATTGGTGGAAAGACTAAAGAAGAAGTGGAGGAACGAAATCTGTGAGAATCAGATGTGTATCATCTGTGACCAGCTGTTTGGAAACTACACACAGGCGCTATTCTTCCCTTCTCTTGTTTCTTCAGTGGATCCTCCAGGAAACAAAATTACTGGTTCTACAATCATATCTGTCCCCTCCAATGGGAGAGCAATTCCTTTCTGTGTGCGGACACATTTATGCCCTACACTTTAAGGAGACTTGAGGGTGTGAGTCACTTGGTCGTTTGGAAAGATTATTTTAAATGTCAGGAAAGGAAGGCAAAGGAGAGAAGCATGCCGATGAGAAGGACCAAGGATGGAAACTACAGAGGGATACTGTAGTTGGGTCTGCAGACAGGGGGTGCTCTTGGAACAGCTGGAGGGGCAGCCCTTTAAGCTGATCCACAATGTTAAAGAAAGAATTTCCCTTTAAAAAAATCTGGTTTGCAAGCAATTGAAGGGAATACATAAAACTGCACAAATATTAGAACCAGAAACTCACTTTTGAAACTCTATTTAAAAAAAAAAATACTTTGTGAGACAAAAATAATTATCAACAATATCAGTGATGTTCCATAATACTTTTATATTTTTCAATTATACTCTAAGTAACATTTGATTCCCAAATTTTAGTGTATAGTATTCTTTTAGGCTTTAAATGGCAAAGATTCGGTTTGAGCAGCTTAAATAAGTCATACCCTATGAAAAATGTTTTAACTGAATTGTTCTGCAGCATATTCAAACCCTTTATAAAACAGTATTCAGAATATATATTGAAATGGCTTTCCCCCCACAGGTTCCAGAATTGTGTCCTCTTAGGACAGAAATGCCTGAACCTCTTTATGCGATAATTAAACCAGGATTTTGTATGGGTGCTGCCACCCGAAAGTAACCTATTGAAAAGTCTGAGAAAGACAGATCTCCTAGACATAAGAAAGATAACAAAGAGGACAGGATTATCCTAAACAGATTTGCTTAAATCAATCACTCTAACAGCTTAAAAGAAGCAAGGAAGAGTTGGTAGGATAGGCATGCTATTTTATTTCTCTTACCTTGAGCCAGATGTTCTCAGGTAATTCTGTGCTGAGATTCGGAATGACAGCCGCTGAGCTAGACTTTTTCAGAGCTTTGCTGGCAGAAGCAAAAGCATCACTGAGAAACATATTCAGCTGAGCAAAACTGACCTTCCTGAGAGATTTCAAAGCAGAAGGATTCCTTGAGAGGAGAAAGGATCCTTGAGGGTTTTTTTCTTCTCCTTTAGATGTGAAGACATCTTTGAAAGCAGAAGGTCTCCTTCCTAGGGTTCCTCCAAGGAAGTGGCAGCAGCCCTGATTTCTTGAAAGTGAGGACAGGTCTTCTGCAAAGGGAGGAGGAGGAGAGGAGCTGGAGGGCTGAGAAGGAGGCCAGACTCCAGGGTGGCTGCTTAAAGAGGGTCTTTGGTAGAAACAGGGAAGGGGGTCTGTGGGTAGATGTGTTCGTTTAACCCTTTTGTAGGGTTAGCTTGCCTAAAGTTGTCTCTTCTCCTTGCTACACTGTTTAGGGGATTGGATGGGTTTGACCCACTTCCAGAAATATGTTCAGCCAGAAATGAGTCAAAGCAAGATGTGTCTGGTAGAATTAAGCTTTCAGCCTTTGAAATCAAATCTCTGTGCATAAAAGGGGTTTTCCCCCAATATTTCTGTAGGTGCAATATTTTTATTTTTCTAGCCCGTGCCTTAAAGACCTTAAGTAAGGTAGTTCATACCTTAGAACCTTAGTAAAATCATACTTGGAGAATTGCATCCAGTTCTGGTCCCCACCATACAAAAAAAGATATTGAGACTCTGGAAAGAGTCCAGAGAAGAGGAACAAAAATGATTAGGGAACTGGAGGCTGAATCGTATGAAGAATGGTTACAGGAATTGGGCACGTCTAGTCTAATGAAAAGAAAGACTAGGGATGACATGATAGCAGTATTCCAGTATTTGAGGGGCTCCTACAAAAGATGAGGGGGTCAAACTATTTTCCAAAGCACCAAAAGTCAAGACAAGAAATAAGGGTTGGAAATTAATCAAGTAGAGAACTAAAGAGAAATTATTAACTATGAGAGCAATCAATCAGTGGAATGGGTTGCCTTCAGATGCTGTGGATGCTACATCATTGAAGGCTTTCAAAAAGAGATTGAACAACATTATACATTAATAGAGTTGGAAGAGATCTTGTAGGTCATCTAGTCCAACCCCCCACCCAAGCAGGAGACCCTACAACATTTCTGACAAATGACAGTCCAATCTCTTCTTGAAAGTCTCAAATGATTCTATTATTCAATTATTATACAACTCTATTACTCTATGCTCTATGACACAAAGGAGAATTTGTAGCTCTCCAGGTACAGCTAGTCAAGAATTCCCGGGGTCCTTTCCATCCAGTTTGCTGACTACAGATGTTGGGGATTGTCATTCATCTACATGTGGATGAACTTTCCCATGCTAAGGTCCTATTAAACTGCTGTAGGAAGTTAGCACCCACCCCTCTCCTAGAAAATTGAAATAGCCTAGGAAATATTTAAAAGGCAGAATATTATATCTCCCTGGATGAGAAAAGGAGAAATTTGTTTTAAAGACAAAGCAGCTTCCTGCAGCTCCCTGCAGCTCCAGGGTGATGGGATTAAGGATGGCCCTCAGGAAATGATAGGATTACCCATCTCACCACATGTTCTGGGAAGATTGCATTAGCCAGCACTCAGGTGAAGCCATGTGGTCCAGACCAAGCCTACAAAGTTAAGATCCCTGCCCCTGGGAGTCTGACAGCCAATGGGATTCATTTCTTACACAGGAACAGGAAACACTAATGTGGGGGCCAACAGAGGTCATATAAGGGTCTCTCAGCATCTTGGTCGGCCCTTCTTCCCTTCTCTTCTCACCTTGAAGCATGTGATCATCTTTCTCACTTTGGAGCTCCAAGCCATGTGGTCCTGCTGTCCACCATTAAACCAGGGCCATCTGGGAATGAGGTGCTGCTTTCGGAGCCCCCAGAGTCTGGCAGCAGTGAGGCAGAGGAACAAGGGGAGCCTGTTCCCAGTGCGTGTGTGCGGAGAGCTGCTAGAAGGTAAGAGCAGCTGAGACAAAAGGGGTGACTTGGGAGTAAGGCCCGGAGGTGATTGCCCCTCCCATAAGGTATAAAAGTCAGGCAAAGGTAGAGAAACCTTCGCAGGAAGCAAAGTCGTTCGCTCTGTTTGGATTAAACCTTGAAGCTCTGTGTGGACTTCGTACTTCAGTTGGTTTTTTTTTTCAGTTAATTTGGCATTTTAGTTGTTGGCAGCCATTCAAAGGAGAGAAAGGTGGGTGCTTATCTTGAGAGATTGTTTGGACTAAGTGTGTGCTTAATTACGGTCTCAGGAAGGCTTGGTCAGAACAGTTAACACGTTTTCTATGGATGACATGTTTAGACTTGTCCTCCAAACTCTTTGAACCTTTGAAGAGCATCCGGAGGCTCCAGCTGGTGCAGAATGCGGCCGCGCGGGTGGTGTTGGGGGCTCCTCGGGGCTTCCATGTTACGCCACTTCTGTGCGAGCTGCATTGGCTCCTGGTGGCCCTCCGGGTGCGCTTCAAGGTCTTAGTTATCATCTTTAAAGCGCTCCATGGCTCGGGACCAGGATATTTGCGAGACTGCCTCCTGCCATTATCGGCCTCCTGCCGACCGATACGCTCCCATAGAGTCGGCCTCCTCGGGGTGCCATTGGCTGGACAGCTGGCGACCCTGAGGATGTGGGTCTTCTTATTGGGGGCACCCTCTCTCTGGAACGAATTACACCCGGAGATGAGGACCATCCCTGATCTCCTGACCTTCTGCCGTGCGTTGAAAACTCATTTATTTCAGCAAGCCGGTCTGGCCTAGGGGTTTTTAAATGTTTTAATCTGGTTTTAACTTTCTTAATTCCCTTATTTTTAATCTTTTGAAAGGGCCAATGTATTTAATTCTTTTAATTTTTAAATATTGTATATGTATTTTTATATGTATATTTTATCTTGGCTGTTCACCGCCCCGAGTCCCTTTGGGAGAGGGGGGCGGTATATAAATTTAAATAAATAAACTCCTTTTCCACACTAAAATCTCCATGATGAGAAGGTGGAAGAGACTGCCTTCTGGGATGGGTAAGGATGGCTTTCTGTTCATGATGCTCTACTGATGCTCTTTGGGACCCGAAAGCAGAGTTGCAGCCTCATAATCTATCTTGGCTGGATGGTCAAACGCAGGAAAATGCCCGAGGCAGGCAGTGGATAAATAGAGTTAAGCTGATAAGCAGGGATTATCCAGCAAATATGTCTGCACATTAAAAATATGAATGATTTTCAGACTAAAAAATCAAGACGAGTATAAGGAGATCTGAAAAGGCCCAGCAGAATCCTTGGGGCTTCCAAGACCCATATGATATTTGCAAGAGGACATCCTGCCCAATTGTGTTGGCTCCATTTAAGAAAAAAAGAAGTTGACCCATCATAGTGCTTTGTTTACAAGTACTGTATGTCCAACCTATTGATTAAAAGGCAAGAATAAATTGGGTGATAGTGAATATCCTGCATGACTAGAACTGGTGACAAGGAGCACCTTCCTTCCTTCCTTCTGTCCGTCCGTCCATCCATCCATCCATCAGTCACTCCATCAGTGCAACTAATCTCATAGGAAAAATAGGAAGAATTTTTTGAAAGAAATACCTATGGAGATTCTCTGTCATTCAGGTCATAGTTGTCCCAAAAGTACTTCTTCAGAGCTGGAGAAGCTTCTTGGTTGAGAAGTGAAACGTCTTCAAGAAAAAAAAAACAAAGTCCAGTTGCCTTTTGGGGAAAAAAAAGTACTTCTGGGACATCCCTGAAAGAAATATACTCCATACAGAAAAAACAAACAAGCTTTCAAAAGTAGAACAGGCTTTTCTGTCTTTCTTTGTTACCATTGAAAGTTCTCTTTCTCACAAGGTCTCAGCTATGGTCACAAAGATGAGATACAACCTTGGTATTTCATATGGCAGGGTCTCTTCCACCTCCCATTGTTGTAAACTGCTTTTGTGCTATGGACTCACTCCTATGCCCCATCAAGGCCTTGCATCGAGATGTTCTGGAGATGATGTGAATTCAGCATGATCCCACATGAATTTTGGACATTGGGTTTCCTTAGTACATAGGGTTTAGTACAGAATATAGATTTAGTCCCATCCTTTTCAAGCCTTTCGAAAAGAACCAATAAACATGAGTTTTCCAGCAACCTTCTACATTCATCAGGAGTCTGTAAAATGGTTTTACAGATAGATGCTCTTCTCCTACAATGTTGGGTGGGTTTGTTTATTCTTTAAATTTTTAACAGCTGTGACATTATTGAATTTAGGTTGTAGCTGCCCAGAATTCTTGTTGGGTGAGATGGGCAGCCATATAAATTTGTCCAATCAATGAATGAATCAATCAATCAATCAATCAATCTATCAGATCTGTGTATCTGCCATTCTTCATGGAAGAAGAGGGGGGAGGGAAGTTGGTATATGAAATCCTTTTGATGTAACCTGCATATATTAAATCTTATATTAAATTTGTATAATCTACACATGGATAAAACAGAGGGACGGAAACCAGATGCCCCGGAAATCTGTCACTTCTGGAAGAGACAATCAAGGGATGAAGAGACCATAAAAAATTCCAGCAGGTAGATGTATCCTGGGAAACTCTAAAAAAAGATCGTTCTCAAAAGAGGGGAGAGGGAATTAACATGTTGGCTCTTTGTTTTACAAAATACACATCAAGATAAGGGGAGGGGTTTTAAAGTCCTTTATCTATCACTGCATGCCTGAGGGATGTTTGACGCTGCTTTTAATTCCTATGTGAATTGTCTCATCTCAGTAAAGGATTCCTTTTGATATGTCTAGTTTCAGAAGTTCATTCTTGTCGATTGAATGGGAAAAGTTCCGTAGTCTGACACAATCAATCAGTGACCTTAAGACAAATAGGGAGTTGCTCAGCAGATGAAGGATGTCCTTGCCTTCAAAATATGCCAGCACCAATTCAGCCACATTGTGATTCTTGAGTCCCCTGTTCCTACTACTGATGAATCTTGGAGTCCAACCTGAGAATAGATGTCTTCAGAAGTGGTGTTTAGCAGGTTCTGACCGGTTCTGGAGAACTGGTAGCAGAAATTTTGAGTAGTTCGGACAACCGGCAAATCCCACCTCTGTTTGGCCCCGCCTCCATCTATTCTCTGCCTCCCAAGTCCCAGCTGATTGGCTGGGTCTTCTTATGTTGCCCTGCACAGGAGAACGGAGCTAGAAAGCAGGTTAGTGGGGTGGGGAGGGAAAGAGGATTTTGCAGTATCCTTCCCCTGCCATGCCCACCAAGCCAAACTCACAGAACCGGTAGTAAAAACAATTTGAATCCCACCACTGGATGTCTTACTCTGGGCACATCACAATCTTTCTCCATTTATTCTCTTATTTTCATAGTTTGGTGTTGTTGAAAAGCGTGGGAGAAGAAAGGCTTGTGGTGGGCTTCCTTTATACCTCCTCCTCATTGTGTCAAGCATGCAAGGGGTTAACTATCATCCCTTTTTAAAAATGATTATTATTTTTTCTGTCTTTCAGTTCCTGACACCCCATCTGTTCCAGGCACCACCCTTAATTCTTCCCATTATCCTTCAGGGAGAGTAGCACAACACTGTGGAATTTTAACAATCCTGAACAGATTGGAGGCCGCATATGGGCAAGAGGATTAAAAATTCAATCACATTCGCTATCCGGGCCCTACATTAGAAGCCTCAGGGCTGGCACTATGAATATTTTGTTCAGCATGGATATTAAGCAGTTGCCAATCCCTTTTCCTTCCCCAGGGACCTGTAGACACAATTGTACTTCATTTCAAAAATTGAATGAATATGTTCAAATCCCACCTAGCTAGCAGATGCTGCTGATTTGGCTGGCTATGGTACTAAGGGCGAGTCACACGGAGTCTCAGAGATTGAAATGTAGGCATTAAGAAGCCCATTTTGTAAAAGATGAAGGCTGTAAGGACAAGGAATACAAATAATCTTTATACAAATATTAGGCATTGAATTAGCCTTTGGGACATGGCAGTCCCTTGTCATTTCATTTCCCATTGTGTAATATTAACAAGGAGATAATTTTTATTAACTTGCAGCAATAATGTCAAAGGTTCCCTGATAAATCTGTATTTGCATCTCATTCAAACTGGCACAGATTTTGAGATAACATCTTACATTTAAAGGGATGTCCACAACACACATCCTTCTCTGAAATTGGAATAAAATAGAATAAGAAAAAATAGAACCGAACACAACAGAACAAAAAAAAAGGATAGGATAGGATAAGATTTAAAGTTTCTCTGAAAAAAAAACACTCAAGACTGATTTCCTCCCAGGAACTCATTCGTTATGACAGAACCAGCAGTTATTGGTACTAATTTCGCTTTTAAACTAGAGCATGAGTTGGGTTAGTTACAGGCCAATGAACACACTTCTAAAGAAGCAGGAACTCAGAACAAAGACCAACCTGGAGTTGCAAACACCTGGAGATATTTCTCTTTCAATGAGAGGCCAGGCTCCAAGGGCAATTCAGAGACTCACAGAATGCGGCTGTGTTTTCTAACAATGCACGAGATAGTTTAGAAGCCATACCCAATGGCAATGAGGACATAAGCCATAGTTCCATTCTTAGAGACACATGTTTCTTCAGTTGACAAGAAATTACACATAGAAATAAGCATCTTAGGACAGGGGTGTCAAACTCGTGGCCCTCGGGCCAGATGCATCACACGCTGGCCATGCCCACCCCCGGTTTAGCGAAAGGTGACTACATGACTTCACGAGTTTGATACTCCTGTCTTAGGAAAACATGCACACACAAATACATATTAGGAAACACTAATTAGTATATTAGAAATAATGTGCAAATTAGAAATATCAAAATGTGCATATTAGAAATATTGGACAAATACAGTATAGGGGCAAAACTCCATAATTGATACATATTATAATTATATGGCGCCTATTGTTATGTAGCTTTTAGTTGTTAATTAGTTTTTAATTTTAGTTGTTGATTTATGTTTTTAATTTTAAGAACACACAACCAGGCACCGTATGAGCCCAAAAACTTTGAAGAGTAACCCTTTGGTACATATGAATGTATATGGATGCAAGTAATTATAGTTTGGTCAGTAAATCATGGTGATTGTTTATGAATGTCACCAAAAAACCAGCTATTTTAGAGTGTTTTACTTGAACCTGTGTTATAGGTATAATATAACCTCTAAAGAGATTATAATCTACAATACCACTCACCGTGATAACAACAGTACCATTTCATTAGGCCAAGATAGAATTAGATTGCCTCTCTGCACCTTGGTTTTTTTAATGGGCACATTTTGTGTGTGTGTGACTATTCTGAATGGACTAAAAATATAGATGTCTAATATTTAGTTTATGTTGTCATCAGCACTGAATCATAACAAACACCAGAATGGCATTTGAACAACATGCATAAAAAAGATACTGAAATAAAACGTTAATCTCAAATGCTCAAATGTTATGACAGTAAATGCCACCGGTTGTGATGGCAAGACTATATGCACACATATTATGTAACAGACTAATATCTCACCCCACCCTCTTGAAATAAACCAAAAAAAAAAAAAATCACACCATTAAGGAAAAATATTTAGACGTTGTTTCTTTGCAGGAGACTTTTGTAACACTAGCCATTCCCCATCCTGGCTGGGGAATTCTGGAGGTTGAAATCCACAAGATGGGATAGACACCTCTCAATGTTCCTGAGCTTTGCCCATCCTTTCCTTTCTTCGACAGAATATTAAGTTGATTGGGGCAACGGAAGATGTGAAGCCAATGTAGTAATCTGTTTTATTAATAACAGAATAACAGAATTGGAAGGGATCTTGTAAGGTCATCTAGTCCGACCCCCCCCCCCCAAGCAGGAGACCCTATACCATTTCTGACAAATGGCAATCCAGTTTCTTCTTGAAAGCCTCCAGTGATGAAGCTCCCACAATTTCCGAAGGCAACTTCTGTCCCATGGGTTGATGGTTCTCAATGTCAGAATATTTCTCCTTATTTCCAGGTTAAATCTTTCCTTGTTCAGTTTCCATTCATTATTCCTTCTCTGGCCTATAGGTGCTTTAGAAAATAGCTTGACCCCCTCCTCTCTGTAGCAGCCCCTCAAATATTGGAAGACTGCTATCCTGTCTCCCCTGGTCCTTCTCTTCATTAGACTAGCCAGGCCCAGTTCCTGTAACTGTTCTTCATATGTTTTAGCCTCCAGTCCCCTAATCATCTTGGTTGCTCTTCTCTGCACTCTTTCTAGAGCCTCAACATCTTTTTTATAGCATGGTGACCAAAACTGGATGCAGTATTCTAGGTGTGGTCTTACTAAGGCTTTATAGAATGGTATTAGTACCTCATGTGATCTTGATTATATCCCTCTGTTAATACAACTTAGGGTTGCATTAGCTTTTTTGGCTGCTGCTGCATACTGCTGGCTCATATTTAGGTGGTTGTCCATTAAGACTCTAAGATCCAAGAAGGATCTTGTAGGTCACCTAATCCAACCCTCCGCCCAAGCAGGAGATCCTATACCATTTCTGACAAATGACAGTCCAATCTCCTCTTGAAAGCCGCTAGTGATGAAGTTCCCACAATTTCCAAAGGCAAGCTGTTCCATTGGTTGATGGTTCTCACTGTCAGAATATTTCTCCTTATTTCCAAGTTGAATCTCTCCTTGATCAGTTTCCATCCATTACCAATTGGAGTAGTAGCTTCTGTTCAAATTAAATGATAAAGTATCAGGTTGCATTTGCAAAACACACTGTGGCTATATTGTTCCAGCAGACTCACCCATAAAAAATTATGTTTGTATGAGCAACTGCTCAGAACTTCTCCACTGATCATGGCTGGGCTACAGCTTTGTCCATCAAGAGATTACATTGCTTCTCTTTGCAACGACTAAACCATTACACATTCCTTATTCCAATTATTGGTGTTGGTTAATAACAACCACAAATGTGTGACGCAGTAGTGGCATTGCCGCACGAAGAAGGCCTCAATAGTTAGGAACCTGACAGAGTAAAGAATCAACATCTACCTTTAGGTGTTGGAAGGAGCAATGAGTTAAAAAGTATACATTAGCTGAAATATTGAAAGTCCAATCCAAATTAGGTGATTGCTACCTCCAGGACTGCTAATGGAAGAAGGCTAGGACAAGAATTGACCAATGATTGTATTAAGCCCACGCTATATTACATAGCATTTCTGTCTCTCACACTGTCATGCCCTGTTGGAATCTGATTTGGAGTGGGAGGCCGAGCAGCTGAGAGGGAGTGTGGCTCCGTTAGCTGGGGAAGAAACTGGGGAAGGGCAAAGTCTGGCTGGGCAGAGCAGGGGAGAGGTGGAGCAAGGCAGAGGGAATTCAGAAGATCCAGGCCCACCCCCTCTTCACTCTAGGGCACGCAGGGAGGAACAGAGAAGAGAGCAATGTGAGTTGTGTGACTTTCGGGGGAGGAAAGGGCCCTGATTCCCTTCATTAGCTGCAGCTGGGAACACAATGTTTAAAAAGGGAGGTTGCACACAGAAAATTGTTCAGAGCAAATCATGAGTTATTTGGTATTGTCGAGGCTTATCTAGGGTCCTGGCGTCTTCCCAACTGTGTGTGTTTTGCTGGGCTTTCAAATCTTCAATTCCTTCTCCTGCGCTGTGAAATTAATTACTGCAACGTGATTTGTGTGGATTTTTATTTACAGTTTGTATGTACTTTGTTTTTGGACTGAATTTCCTCCACTTAAAAACTGTTCTTGGGAGAGTTTTTTCTCCAACCGAAGGTCACCTGGACATTGGGGGCAAAGTTGGAGGTATTAAAGGGACTCTTCTTACTTACGTGACTGTGTTGCCTTTGTGCCACGTCCCACGGTCATCACACACACATTTCTTCAGGGCTTTGTTAGCCTTCAAACAACCTTCTCTTTTAAATGTGCACATACATTTCAATGCCCCCAATTTATCCTCCTACTTTAAGAAGGGTGGGGAGCATAGGTTTCCAATTATTTCTTGGGGAGTTTGACAGCTTTCACCAGCTTGTCGCTACCACCTGCAAGGAGCACACAGCAAGCTCTCCTATTCTGAAGGTTAGTTCTGCTTCTCCCTTGTCTTTCTATTCCCTGTTTCCCTTAGGTCTTCATTATCCCTTCCCTTGTACAGATGTCTCTTTTCTGAGTGGTTAAATTACAAAGGTCACCCCGTGACCCTTCAGCATTAGGAGATCAGGGTTCAGGCAATAAAACTGGTGCATGCTAAAAGAGAGGATGGTGTCAGATGTGAGTCAGAGCATGAAAGATGGAGGGGAAAGACCAGCCCAGTTTCTGCACAGGGTGAGGTGGTTGCGAAGACGCTGGATCATAAACAGAATTACAGAATATCAGAGTTGGAAGGGACCTTGAGGTCTTCTAATCCAATCCCCTGCTGAAGCAGGACACCCTATATCATTCCAGACAGATGGCTGTCCATTAGGAGCCTCTGGTTAAAGGCAAGTCAGCTATGGGAAGCTTGAGGCCACTTGGGCTGGCCTTTTTCTCAATCCACTTCACAGGGGATAAAATAAGAGAGAGAGAGAAGCACTTTGGTGTCTTTCCTTTCTCTTCTCTTCCCTTGCACATAGTCTCTGCATTTGATGGCAGCTCAGAGGGCCGAACCTTTGCATCTGGGATCAGGCACTTCTGAACATCTCTATGTTCCTTTTCATCTGATGATGCCCACCTCACAGACAGGAGTTGCTTTTGTCCTTGGGCCACCTAAGGTAAAGGTTTCCCCTTGTGCTAGTCATTTCTGGTTCTAGGGGGCGGATCTCATCTCCGTTACAAAGCCGAAGAGCCAGCGCTGTCCAAAGCCGAAGAGCCAGCGCTGTCTCTGTGGTCATGTGGCCGGCACGACTAAACGCCGAAGGTGCACAGAATGTTGTTTCCTTCCCATCAAAGTGGTCCCTGTTTTTCTACTTGCAATTTTTTAAATGTGCTTTCGAACTGCTAGGTTGGCAGAAGCTGGGACAAGTAACGGGAGCTCACTCTGTGACGTGGAACTAGGGATTCGAACTGCTGAACTGCCGACTTTTCCGATTGACAAGCTCAGCGTCTTAGCCACTGAGCCACCGTGTCCTTGGGCCACCTAAACAACTGCATTTATTACCTGTCAAGTATAACAAACCCAGAGAGATTTTTCCCAGGCCTGTGTAGACATCATGAACGATAAATGAATAAATGGCTCTAGTTGTTGGAAGTTGTAGCAAACATGCCATACAAAATTGAACAAACATTTCAATGACTTATTCAAAATAAATGGAGGCTTTAGCAGTAGATGCAGCTAAAGCAAAATACCGTTTAATACAGTTTTTCTGCAACTTGGCAGCTTGAAGTCCATTTGCTTGAAAGCAGCCAAGTTTGAAAAACACTGAGTTAACAGATTTTGTTTTCATTCATCTCATTTAATCATCATTAACGTTCTTTACACACAACTCTTGGCAGGAATGTCCTGAATGTCAGTAGATGTGTTCCATTTCTGAAGGATATTAAATTCCTTTTTAGCTGAGGGTCTTATGAACTTTGAAGAAAACACGGTCAACATGTTAGACTTGCATCTTCAGAGAATGCAGTACAGATTGATGTTTAGCTTTTATTTGCTCCATCTGTTCTTGTTGAGCAATTTTTTTTGGGGGGGGGGGGAAGAGCATAGCTTATTAAAATCCTTGAGCCCCCAAACAGAGCTAGATAATATTGCATTAATCTCTGAGCTTAATGCCTTATTAAAACCAGGCCTGACATTTTTTGCTGCATTGTTTTTAAAACTGGAAGGAAAAAACTCAAGCTGCTGCACGTATATTACACATTATTAAGTGGTGCTGAACCCTTTTATTCTAAAAAGATAATGCCTTTTTACCACACATGGCTTAGCTAGAGAAACTGAATAATAATTTTTAAAAAGGCAGAACCCCTATAGGCATTGAAGCGTTTTTAAAAATAACCCCAATAAATTCAGTGCAATCAAACTATAGTTCCTACATCTGCTAAGTTTTAACTGAAGAAGGGGATTTGTAGAAGCAAGGCGAGCTAGCAGCAAGTAATTCATGGAGATGGCCAAGTAGCCACTGACGAAGTGCTGACTTGGTGGTTTAAAATGGGAAAGAGCATCTAGTGCTAAAGCTCAGCGCTAAGACGGTGCAACTACTAAGATCTCATTGGGACCGCGAAGTTTTTTTTTTCCTCCAGCTTACAGCAGGTCCTCTCAAGAACAGGATGTAAAGAAATCTGGGACAAATACATTGCTAAGTTTGATCAGTTCTAGATAACCAAAAGAAACAATCCTTTGTCATCATCAGAATGGAAATAGCCCTTAGATTTATATACTGCTTTATAGTGCTTTACAGCTCTCTCTAAGTGGTTTACAGAGTCAGCCTATTGCCCCCACATAATATGGGTCTTCATTTTACCAACCTCGGATGGATGGAAGGCTGAGTCAACCTTGAGCCTGGTGGGATTTGAACTGCCAAACTGCAGGCAGCTGGCTGAGAAGTAGCTTGCAGTACTGCACTCTGACCACTGTGCCACAGAGGCTCCTGCTACTGCTGCTGCTGCTGTTTCTCCCAATTCTTGATCCAGTGTGGCTGTCCCCTGACAGCTAATCACAGGAAGCAACAATTACATTTCTCCTGTAGCCAGAGAGTAGGCTATGTGGGTGTCCCAGAGTAATAAAACCCCTTTCACCTCCTCTCCAAATAAAACCCAAAGGAAATAAACCCACTTTTTTTTTTAGTTCAGGTTCTGCATGGTTGTCTGGCCATATGCCAAAGAGGATTTGGTTCCTGGCATCCACTCCGAGTTGTGGTCTGCAGATGGAAGGGGGCAGGTCAGCTCTGGGCAAACCGGGGAGGAAATATGTCAGGGAGCCATATGTCCCAAGACCTCGCAGAGGCCCACGGTTTACAGATGGAGGTGCACGAGACATGGTGAAAAAGGTCAGAATATTTTTTATTTTGAAGGTCATGGCTATCACCTAGTCTTCGAAGGCCATTTTGCGGAGTGGGGTCTCATACACACACACCTTAACCCAGTGGTGGGATTCAGACGGTTTACACCGGTTCACAAGAACTGGTAGCTAATTTTCAGAGTAGTTCGACAAACCGGCTGTTGAAAGAAATCTCCTTTCAACAGCCTTTTGTTTTTTTCCCAACTTATGGGGTTAATCAACCCCAACACATCTTACCACTTCTCTGAACATCTCAAAGCCTACAGAGCTTGTTCCAAGTTCTGCCCTTGTTATAATCCCTACAAAAGTGATTCAGAGGAGACAGTCCTTCACTCCTTTATTTAAAGAAACTCATGCTGCAGCTGTTTTATTTAACTCATATTTCCCTATCTCTGCTCTTTACTCATGGCATCCTATGGGCTCTTGAAAGAAGAGACACAGAAGTTAAAATGTTCATACTCCGCTTGGTGGCATCTAACATTTCTTGCCACCACCACCACTCCGTTATTATTTCTCACCTGCCTCTCCAAGCTTATTTCTCTTTCTGCTGTTACTCCAGCCTATTTTCCTTGTAGCCAGCAGAGGTTGCAATGTACAAACTTCAGGAAGGGAAATACGATCGTTAGTACCGCATTGTCAGGCGATGTGACTCCGCACATTACACAGCATTATAAACGCTTCACGTGAAAGCTACATTTATTTTATTTTATTTTATTTGGTTTGTCAATTGCTTACAAGATAATAGGTATAAGTAAAAACATAGTTATGAATACATGGATACATATAAGAAAAATAAAAGAAACAATAGGACAGGGACAGTAGGCACGTTGGTCGTGCTATGCAAATGGCTGCTATGTTCTGCAGTTAAAAGCAGCTAATTAAATTTAATAACCTTGAGGTCTTTTTTGCAAATGTTTGAATTTGTTATTCCCTAATCAGTTGGGAATGGAGCACTGAGAAGAGAATGACTCTAGCACATTGAATCTTGCTGGCTGAGGGCTGCACTCAGCACAAATCCAAATAAATGCTAATTATCTTAAGTGGAAAGCTGTTAGTGAAGGGATTGCACGCTCAGATACAAAGGAAAGAGATCCATTTCAAGTAGGAAACAAATGCATAACTACCCATGTGGTTTGAAATGCACCCTATTCACAAGATGAAACTGATTTGCCCTCTAGCACAGTCTATTTTCTTTGGCATTCCTGCAGCACAAACACACCCAATCCACTGCAGTTCTGTGGATCAAAGAAGCCATTTATCCTTTATTACAATAAACAATTACAATATATGGGAGTTCATTCTTCTAAGTTTCTCCCTTTGAGAAGTTCACCTCTGTAGTTCCCTGGCCAAAGAGTGGAAGTGGTTTGCAAAATATGTTCTTTCACTTCTCAGTCTAGCCTACAGCACTGGAATATCCTGTTATGTCTTCATCCAAATATTATTCTGCCCTGTGGGGTACCATCTGAGGCAGTAATTTGGATGTCCCCAACCCTAATAGTCTTTCACAAGGCACCAAGGACCTGGCTGTTCCCCAAGCATCATTCAAAGGGTGGATGAGCTTTGTGGTTGTAGTGAAATAAGGGTTAGATCTAACTTCCTTTAGCTTTCTGAGATTTACCAAAGTTGGCTAGCTCCTGCCATCCAGCTCAATACTCATCTCAGTGAGACCATCGTTGCAATGTTCCTAGTGAACAGGGCTTCTGAGAGATACTGTCCAAAATACAGTTCTGAAACCCACACTGGAAGATCTTTCCAATTGGAGAGAACAACAAAACAGATCAGCAACTGATGATGTTATCTAGTTGGGTAATGTAATGTCTGCAAGAAAACTACTAAGCTTAGAGAACACCTGTCTGATCTTGATCACTGAGACCTAATGGATTACATCCCAGAGTTCTGAAGGAGCTGGCAGATGTTCTCTCAGAACAATTGTATCATAGCTTTAAAAAATATTAGAGCATTGGGGAATTACCAGAGGATTGGAAAAAAGCTGATGTGGTTCCCATCTTCAAAAAAATAAGGAAAAGAAAAAACAGACCCAGGAAACTACAGACCAATCAGCCTAACCTCAATACCTGGGAAGAAACTGGAAAAATAATCAAAACACAGATCTGGGAACATCTAGAAACAAATAAAGTTATAACTAGTAGTCAGTGCAGGTTTGTTAAAAATAGATCATGCCAAATCACTCTTATTTCATTCTTTGACAAAGTGACTAGATTAATAGACCAGCAAAATGCTGTGGACATAATATTTATTTATTTATTTCTTGAATTTATATACCGCCCTTCTCCTGAAGGACTCAGGGCGGTGTACAGCCAACTATAATATAATACAAAATTACAAAAGTTAAAAGAAATTAAATACATGGCTGCTGTTAAAATTATATTTAAAAACCCCAATAATAAATATAAAACCCTAATTTCAAAACCCCAAATTTTAAAACCCCAATTTCTAAAAACCCCAATTTAAAACCCTAATTTAAAATCAGCCCGGGCCGGCCTGCTCAAAAAGCCAAGTTTTCAATGCCCATCTAAATGCTCTTAGGTCAGTGGTCATCCGTAACTCAGGAGGCAACCCATTCCAGAGGGCGGTTGCCCCCACAGAGAAGGCCCTATTCCTCGGGGTCACCAGGCGGCACATCGATGCCATTGAGACCCGAAGGCGACCCTCCCTGTGGGAGCGCACTGGTCAGTGGGAGACTACTGGCAGAACGCAGTCTTGCAAGTAACCTGGTCCGATGCCATGGAGTGCTTTAAAGGTCAAAACCAGAACCTTAAAGTGAAGCTGGAAGGCCACCGGCAACCAATGCAGCTTGCGCAGGAGAGGCGTTACATAGGAGTTTCTTGACGCCCCCATAACCACCCGCGCGGCTGCATTTTGCACCAGTTGAAGCCTCCGGGTGCTCCCCGCAGGGAACCCCATGTAGAGGGCGTTACAGTAGTTCAGGCGGGAGGTGACCAGGGCATGAGTGACCATGCATAAGGCATCCCGATCAAGAAAGGGCCGCAACTGGCGAATCAGGCGAACCTGATAGAAAGCCCCCCTGGAGACGGCTGTAATATGATCTTCTAAAGACAGCCGTGCATCCAGGAGGACGCCTAGATTGCGAGCCCTCTCTGTGGGGGTTAAGATCTCTCCCCCAATAGCCAGCAATGGAGTCAGCTGACTGTAGCGGGCCGCCGGAAACCACAGCCACTCAGTCTTGGAAGGGTTGAGCTGAAGCCTGTTCCCATCCAAGTCCGCACGGCCTTCAGGCACCGGGACATAACCTCCACAGCATCGTTAGGGTGATTTGGGGTGGAGACGTAAAGCTGAGTATCATCAGCATAAAGATGACACTTCACCCCAAAACCACGGATGATCTCCCCCAGTGGCTTCACATAAATGTTGAACAAAAGAGGGGAGAGGACCGACCCCTGAGGCACCCCGCAAACGAGGGGCCTAGGGGTGGACCTCTCCCCCCGTCAACACAAATTGCGAGCGGTTAGAGAGGAAAGAGGAGAACCATCGCAAAACAGTGCCTCCAATTCCCAACCCCTCCAATCGCTGCAATAGGATACAAAGGATGCAATAGGATAGTATCAAAAGCTGCTGAGAGATCTAATAGGACCAGGACAGAGGAATAACCTCTGACACGGGCCCTCCAGAGATCATCAACCAACACGACCAATGTTGTTTTGGTGCTGTACCCAGACCTAAAACCCGATTGGAAAGGATTGAGGTAAGTTGCTTCCTCCAGGTATTGAGGAAGCTGACGCGCCACCTCACTCTCAACAACCTTTGCCACAAAGTGGAGGTTGGAGACTGGATGGTAGTTATTTAAAAGAGCCGGGTCCAGGGCAGGCTTCTTGAGGAGGGGTCGCACCACCGCCATTTTCAAGGCGGTAGGAAGCGATCCCTTCTTCAACGAAGCATTGACAATCCCCTGGAGCCAGCCTTGTGTCACCTCCCTGGAGGTAGAGACCAACCAGGAGGGGCACGGGTCCAACAAACATGTGGTGGTATTCAGCCTCCCCAGCAACTTGTCTACACCCTCGGTGGTCACAAGATCAAACTCCTCCCAGATAACAGTCTCAAGACTTGCCCCAGACACCTCCCCCGGGACCGTCCAACCGGAGTCTAGCCCGCCCCGAATCTGAGTGATTTTATCATGCAGAAATCGGGAAAACTCCTCTGCCCTGCCCTGCAAGAGGTCCTCCCGCACTCTCGGCTCAAGCAGGGAGCAGGTCACTCTAAACAGAGCACCAGGCCGATTTTCTGCTGATGCAATAAGGGCAGAGAAATACGAGCGCTTTGCTGCCTCTATCGCCACCAGGTAGGTCCTAATATGGGACCTAATATGTGTCCGGTCAGACTCGGCGCGACTGGCCCTCCAAACGCCCTCCAGACTTCAGCAAGGCATTTGACAAAGAGACCACAACCTACTTCTTAGTAAGCTATAAAAATGTGGGATAAACAGCATCACCATCTGATGGATTTGTAACTGCCAATGAGTCATCCTTAATGGTACTACATCTACATGGAGGGAAGTAAGCAGTGGGGTACCACAAGTTTCTATCTTAGGCCCAGTACTCTTCAATATCTTCATAAATGACTTAGATGAGGGAATAGAAGGGGAACTCATCAAATTTGCAGATGACATTACGCTGGCAGGAATCCAGAAGACAAGTTCAGGATCCAAAAAAATCTTGACAGATTTCAACAATGAGTCCTATCCAACAAAATGAAATTTAATGTGGAGAAAAGCAAGGATTTACACCTGGGCAGGAAAAAACAAAGGTACAGGTACAGATTAGGAGAAACCTGGCTCAAAAACAGAAACTGAGAGAGGGATCTTGGAATCCTAATGGACAATCACTTAAACATGAACCAGCGGAGTGCAGCAGCAACCAAAAAAGCTAATACAATCCCTTGGTTGTATAAACAGAGGCATAGAATCAAAATCATGTGAAGTATTAATACCACTTTATAAAGCTTCTGTAAAGCCACACCTGGAATACTGCATCCAGTTTTGGTCACCCCATTACAAAAAAGATGTTGAGACCTTGGAAAAAGTGCAAAGAAGAGCAACTAAGATGATTGAAGGCCTGGAAACTAAAACATATAAAGAACGGTTTCAGGATTTGGGTTTGGCAAGTCTAGAGAAAAGAAGAACTAGGGAGAACATGATAATAATATTCCCGTATTTGAGAAGCTGCCACAAAGAGAGGGTCAACTTATTCTCCAAAGCACCAGAGGGCAGGACAAGAAACAATGTGTTAGGATATGTGCAGAGTAACCCTTGTATAAAAAGGATATGCACATGGAAATGGTTTATGAGAACAGTTATGAATAAATATACAGTCACACAGAGTTGAACAAGTTATATTAATGTTTACTTGAAGAAATAGCACAGTCCAATAAACAGTCCATGTCATACACATTTTTATCAGTCCAGAAATATCCAGTTATAAAGTCTTCTTACAGGTTTTAAGTCTTTAAAGCAAACAAATATCAAACTATAATACAACAGATAATCTTTGATATCAACGGAATATCAAAATAAACAGGGTTAATCAGTATTGGTCCGTAGTCAGTCAGTATCAGTATCAATAGAGATCATCAGTGAAAAAGAGAGAAATTAAACCATGATCTATAGCTCCCTCTTATGGAAACTTGTAGCATAATTAACCAACCAGAACACAGCATAATACATTACAGTATGTTTCCTTAAAGCTACAAACATACATATTTGTAATTTATATACTGTCAACCCAGCTACGTTATTTACATATACATAACACGATGGATGGAAACTAATCAAGGAGAAAAAAAAACCTGGAGTTAAGGAGAAACTTCCTAACAGTGAGGACAATTAACCAGTGCAACAGCTTGCCTTCAGAAGTGTAGGGGCTTCATCACTGGAGGTTTTTAAGAAAAGACTGGACAGTTACCTATCTGAAATGGTAGGTTCTCCTGCTTGAACAGGGGGTTAGACTAGAAGACCTTGAAGGTCCCTTCCAGATCTATTTTGATTACATTGATTGAAAGAGAACCAAGGACTTCAGTTACAAATATTCTCCTTTATTAGATCAACAACTTCATGCGCTCTGCTCTACAGAAAGAGGGATAGGCATATATTGCAACTCTCCACACACCCCCCCAAACTAGCCGTTTAATTTATTTGGAACTGAAGGTAACTTTCCCATCAATCCTCCCTTCCCTTTTCCTCTCCAACATAATTATAGACATTTAGCATGAATGAGCAATTATTTTTGCAGTGGTCTGGAGGCAATTCCCAACCACATCTCAAGGAACACCAAGGAATTTTGTATTGCAATTAGGGGTTACTGACATGCTGCTCCAGCTGAATTTCTAGCTTTTCCTCCCCTGTTATCTTTACATAATAGGAAAATTATGTTTTCCTATTATTATTATCTTCACATAAAAGGAAAAACTGATGATGTGTAGAAGTGGAGCCTGTATATATAAAAAAGAGGCGGAAATCCAGTTCAGCCATCACAAAACACAGTTAAAGGTGAAAATATTCAAATCTAGACTTTTAAGTGTTTCACGTTTATCACAGAAAAGATGGAATGAGAGACAAGAAGCTACAACCAGCAGCCAGATGGATGGATTCAGCTCCAGAGGTGATGGATATTACAGGCTGCAGAAATTTTGGAAGATCTGAAGGACCAGTTGGGAGGCTGACTGTCCTACAGACGCTCTTCTACCTGTGTGACTGCTATGGCTGACACTGATTTGAGGCACCTAATCAGTTACTCAATAGTTGCCCCACAGTATAGATTTTAAAGGGTAATTTAATACTTATTTATTTGTATAAACTGTGCAATATTTTACAAACATATAAATTAAAGAATCCAATCCTTTGAAGAATCATCAACTCAAGGTTTCCCATTTCTGTCCATCTTTAGTATAATAAACAGCTTTCTGATGCTAGTTTCCCCAGGCAATTGGATATTAGGCAATTTACATCAGTAATATACCCCTCCTTCATTTTATTTTAAGTTCTGCCTAAAGGAGGAAGCGTCAAGAGTATCACTGATTCCTTGAAACATGCCCGGTAATTATCTACTCAAAGAAGCAAAGGAAGGCAAAGGATGCAATTAAATAAATTCATCTGCAAAGCATTCATTTGTCCTGGGCCCGTGCACAATTTCTCTGAACAAGATGTTTAAAGTAGGGTTGGAGGAAATAATATTTTGCACAGGTAAAAGTGATGGATTCCTATTTCCCAGTATTTTACTTGTGAAATGTATAACTTTAGAACTGGACGTTGAGAAACCTAAATCATATTGCATTCAAGGATAAATTAAAAAATATAAGCTTCTGCTTAAAAGCTTCTATTATGGATTGAGTTCCTGATCTGTAGTTGAGAGTCCATCATGCTTTTGCAGTTTTTTTTTTCCAGACCTTGGTCTTATTGATGTTAAGGACCAAGTTATTGTGAATGAGTACTAAAACTACATTCTACAGCTTTCAGTGCAGTCATTTTGCAACCTGATATGGGCTTTAGAAGGCAGGGTCATAAGATGAACCTGTTAGACTCTGCTGGGCCAAGAGGACTCCTATCTTTTTATAAGGAGGCCTCACTGGATACAGAAATCAGACCTTTGACCTGCTGCTAGAAATGTAGGCAGCGTGGCTTTTCACATGCTGACCTTTGCCACCTGATCATGCAGGTGTGAGATAACCAGGGCAGAAGTGATGGGCACAGATGGGTCCTGGGCTGTGTCAGCCTGGCCTCCTCCTGCCTTGATGTCTGCTGGAGCCTTTATGTTATTTTTCTGCAGCTCTCTGTTGCAGAGCTGAAAGTCAAACTTGATATGCATGATTCTGCAACGGGGCATAATTTCAGGCAGGGGGAATCTCAGCTCCTTCCTATGTTTTTGGATTTCAGCTGTCAGCTGTCACTGCCCACAAGGGAAGTTCAGCAAGATCTGGATGGGATGGTGACAAGCAGGGGTGCGATTCAAATTTATTAGCAACTGGTTCAGTGGGCATGGCCTAATTTGTGGGTGTGGCTTGGTAGTCATGTGACTGGGTGGGCATGACTTGCTGACACCATGGCTTGGTGGCCATGTGTCTGGATGGGAGTGGCTTGTATGTAAACATTATAAATATTTATGTAAATATTGAATTTTTTTTATTTAAAAAAGCAACTTTTACTCAAAATCAGGCAAAGCAGGCAGGCAGATTAAGTTGCTCACAGAATCACAGATTCACTACCATTCTGCAATCTGTTACCTGAGTCTGTCACACAAAATTTGCTTGCAAGCAAACTCATAAAATTAACTCACAGCACACCATGTATATAAATATTGAATTTTTTATTTAAAAAAAAACCTTTTACCTAAAATCAGGCAAAGCAGGCAGGCAGATTGAGTTGCTCACAGAATCACAGATTCACTCAGAGATCTACCATTCTGCAATCTGCTACCTGAGTCTGCACTGAAAAATAAAAGCTTCAATCCTAAGGAAGATTCAGTTCTGCTTTTAGATTAGCTAGAAAGCAAGAAATCCAATAATTTCCTGCTTTCTAGCTAATCTAAATCTCCTAGCACAGCAGAACAGCTGATGGTTGGGAAAAAAAAAAGGAAAAATAGCAACTTACCAAATGCAGGCAAGTTTGATGGCACGCATGGCAGGTAAGGAGTGAATGGGTGGGGAAGGGAGTGGAGAGGAGGGGCCAGCCAGTGGCATGATTTACCGGTTCTCCGAACTGCACAGAATCGTAACAACCAGTTCTATAGAATTAGTCCGATCAGGTAGAATCCCAACCCTGGTGACAAGTTCTCCACCGCAGGTAGATAAGGAGAGAAGGAGACTTAATAACTAACCTACAACTGGGTAGGTTGAAGTGGAGAGTGAGAACAGTCAAAGTCTGGCTTCAGTCTTGCTCTCCCATTCAATGTCTGTTTGCTTGTTTTAAAAGCAAAACAACATATGTTAAAATGCATTATAATCTATCAGGCCTTATGATCAGAATAGCACAAGACCATAATGTTGCTTGTGACAATTTACGGAAGTGAACTTTGGATTTTGAAGAAGCATGAAGGGAAGACTGTTGATGCTTTTGAGGTTTGCTGTTGAAGAAGCCTTATGGCAGCCAAGAAAACAAACCAATGTATCATCGAAGACACATAATCAACCAAGACTTTGTGATGTTGTGGATGTATGCCATTAAGAAGAAGAAGTTGTTTTTCCAAGTCAAAGATGTTGCCAAAAACAATCAGGACACAAAGGACATCTTGATCGCATGAAAGAAGACAAACATTATTTAAAATATCTCACACAAATGTCTGAAGATACAGTACCATGGCGAGTAAATTGACTAATTTTTCCCTAATACAGAGGGTCCATTATACAGCAATGCCAGATGGAATAATCCTGGAGATTACAACAATATTTATTTATACTAAAGAGGGAGGAAGATTTGTACGATTTTATCAACTCAGCTTTGTCTGACAGATGGGAGCTTTTGGGTTGCTCTCAGAGACGTGCTAGGCATTTCTTCCTTGTCCCCACACAAATAATTTATTTAGGAGATGATCGTTCTCAGTGCAAGTCTTTCTAAGCCCCACTGATTCCAGAGAGAGCAAGAGAGGAACATGTGCTGATATCACTCTTAACACAATAAGTTGGACATTAAAATGTTTGCCTTTAGCCAGGCATGGGGAGTGAAGGTCAAAGATATTAGAGTGGAGAAAAAGGCTTTTTAAGTCAGTCATCTCCATAAATGTGCATTTTGAACCAGATTTTTTTCCAAAGCCCTCACTTTGCATTGATTAAGTCTATTATCTGCCTTTCGATTTATGCACTTGAAGTGATTTACTTAATCTAAAACCTATCCATAGGTTTTCACGGGTACAAGTATGCAAGTCTTGGTCAAGACTTATATATAGCCATGCTAGCCAAGACCTATATATAGCCAGTGCTAGTTTTAAAGGCTTATCAATCTTTAACAACCGATTTTTCCCCAAGATAGTGCAAACCTTTTTTGCACCAGGTTTACCTCCCTTCAAAAGTACATTATAAGCTCCAGGGAAATCAGAGTTCATTCTCAAAGCTGCTATTTTATGGGCAGTCCAATTCTCCCTTGTCATTTGGGGCAGAGCATTGAATTTTTAATAGAATTGAACAATTGTTTTGGTCACCACATTATAAAAAAGATGTTGAGACTCTAGAAAAAGTAAAGAGAAGAGCAACCAGGATGATTAGGGGACTGGAGGCTAAAAAATACAACAAACGGTTGCAGGAACTGAGCATGGCTAGTCTATAAAGAGAAGGATCAGGGGAGACATGATAGCGGTCTTCCAATATTTGAAGGGCTGCCACAGGAAGGAAGGGGTCAAGCTATTTTCTAAAGCGCCTGTAGGCCAGACAAGGAATAATGGATGGAAACTGAACAAGGAGAGATTTAACCTGGAAATAAGGAGAAACTTTCTGACAGTGAGAATAATCAACCAACAGAACAGCGTTCCCTCGGAAGTTGTGGGAGCGCCATCACTTGAGACTTTCAAGAAGAGATTGGACTGCTACATGTCAGAAATGGTGTAGGGTCTCCTGCTTGGACAGGGGGTTGGACTAGATGACCTACAAGGTCCCTTCCAACTCTGATTATCTATTATCTGTTATATCAATTATTTCTTGAAAGTCACTTTCAAGAAGCTTTCAGAATAAGACAATCAAATAGATCAGTCTAGATTATATTTTCTTATTCTTAAAAAGAAAATATTATTTATTCTTAAAAATATATTAAAATATTACATAATACTAAATTATTTAATATTTTAAGAATTTTATTTAAATTAATAATTTTTAAGAATCATTTTTATTCTTAAAACTACATTACAAATATTAAATATTTAAAAATGTTCTTTATTCTTAAAAAGCCCCCTTAAGGTGATGCGATGGTTAGAAAGTTGGATGAACTAACTTGACTATTGGTGAATAATTATTTGCAGTTTGACTTACCTCACACAATTGTTGTGACTGTTTTTTAAAAAAAGAAGGGAGGAGAACCTTATACGCTATTTTAAACTGATTGGAGAAAAGATTGGAAGATGGCTGCTTCTTTTATTTCAGGGCAATTTTCAGAAAGAGTATAAAAAACAATCAAGACGTTGGTCATGTGATGATGATAGACACCATCTTGATTTTTTTTTACCCCAACATATTTTTATTTAAATCTTTGGAAACTGGTTTGGCCATTGTTGTGTAGGTCTTATTACAGTAAGCTATTTTACATGGTATGGCATTAATTTAGAGGAACAATGTCCAGTCGTATTTTTCTTGTACCATTGAGAAAATTTCCCAAAAAATCCACAGCCAGATGATCCTGTTATTAGGATCAATCAAAACAATCTCTCCAATAACATTCCTTCTTCCCCAGTGCTGGACAATTGCATACAAAAGCCACATTTGAGTATCTCCTGGAAGTGTCTGTCTGGAAGAACCTCAGTCTAATAAACCATGGTTTATTAAATCATGGTAATTATATCAAATATATCCCCTGAATGTTGTTTCCTCTTTCTGAACTGTCCTGCAGTGCAAGTTTTGCATAATATTTTACTTTTAATGTGGCTTGTGAAGATTTTATCTAAGAGCACCATGATTTTCCCATGCCAATAAATCTGTGCTCTTTGCAAAAAATGGGACGTTAACCTTCGGTAAAAAAAAATTAAGAAGAAATGAAGTTTCTACAGACCCAAGAAAGAGGCCCTTGTGCTGTTGTCAAAAACGGAGGCTGGTTCAAAATGTTTCAGCATTTGTAACGTTGAAAAAGGATCCGGGCTCTGCTCTCAGCTAAGGATAGGAAAAAGCAAGCTTGTATTGTTTCTTGTCATTGATCTCTTTTCCCAGGTGCCTCTGGCTTCCCCCAATCGACTAAGCCGTTGGCCGTGCATAATTAACCAGCATTCCTGGGAGACTCTCTGCATCCCATTGCAACTTCTGGATTCCTATCTCTATTCCATTTCCTCTGAAAATATAGGAGGCGGGTGGTGATAAAAATGTCCGTCAAATTTGGAAGTAGCTTTTACCTTCTGGGGTTCCAGCCACTTTTCTTTCACATGTAACAGGCAGCAATTTAGGAATGGAAGCAGGCCAAAAAAGGCCATCTGAAATGACCTCTCCCTGCCACGGTTTTCAACTGGAGTGCTTTGTCTAAGAATACAGGTGACATATCCCCAATAGCCGACTCCGGTTTGGTTTCAGTCATTGCAAACTCCCCCTGAAAAGCAAACACACTCTCCACGTTTATTTGATATCTGCTGCCATCTGAATTTGATCTCTCTCTCTCTCTCTCTCTCCGCCCCTCCTTGACATCTCTTTGTTTCTGCTTGTCTGCTTTGTTCTTCTCTATCTTAGGTACAGTAATTGCTTTTTGGGCAAGTGCCCAATAAAGGATCACGGGAACTTGCTTAGAATCCCATCCATTCCTGTCATCTCATTATTGGTAAATATGCAGGAAATACTGGAAACAGCTGGTCTGACTCTAGGGGCAGAACTTTTCATGAAATGATGAAGCATCTTCAGAAAATAAGCTGTAGAATTAACTATATAAAGCAGGGATTGGGTTTTTTTTTTGGTCCGTTGGTCCTTTGAATTGAGTTTAGGTTTTATCCTTATAATGATTGTGGTTCTTTCTTTCTTTCTTCTCTCCTTTCTTTCTTTCTCTTCCTTCTTTCTTTCTCTTCCTTCTCTTTCTTTTTTTTCTCTTCCTTCCCTTTTTTCTTTCTCTATCTTCTCTTCCTTTCTTCTCCTCCTTTTCTTTCTTTCTTTCTTTCTCTTTCTTCTCTTTCTTTCTTTCTCTTCCCTTTCTGTTTTTCTTTATCTTCCTTCTTCTCCTTCCCTTTATTCTTTCTCTTCTCTTCCTTCTCCTTCTTTCTTTCTTTCTTTCTCTTCCCTTTCTTTTTTCTTTCTCTTCCTTCTCTTTCTGTCTTTCTCCTCCTCCTTTTCTTTCTTTCTTTCTTTCTTTCTTTCTCTTCCTTCCCTTTCTTTCTTTCTTTCTCTTCCTTCTCTTCCCTTTCTTTCTCCTCTTTCTTTCTTTCTTTCTCTTCCTTCCCTTTCTTTTTTTCTTTCTCTTCCTTCTCTTCTCTTCCCTTCCCTTTCTTTCTTTCTTTCTTCTCTCCTTTCTTTCTTTCTCTTCCTTCTTTCTTTCTCTTCCTTCTCTTTCTTTTTTTCTCTTCCTTCCCTTTTTTCTTTCTCTATCTTCTCTTCCTTTCTTCTCCTCCTTTTCTTTCTTTCTTTCTTTCTCTTCCTTCTCTTTCTTTCTTTCTCTTCCCTTTTTGTTTTTCTTTATCTTCCTTCTTCTCCTTCCCTTTATTCTTTCTCTTCTCTTCCTTCTCCTTCTCCTTTTTTCTTTCTTTCTCTTCCCTTTCTTTTTTCTTTCTCTTCCTTCTCTTTCTTTCTTTCTCCTCCTCCTTTTCTTTCTTTCTTTCTTTCTTTCTTTCTTTCTCTTCCTTCCCTTTCTTCTTTCTCTTCCTTCTCTTCCCTTTCTTTCTCCTTTCTTTCTTTCTTTCTCTTCCTTCCCTTTCTTTTTTTCTTTCTCTTCCTTCTCTTCTCTTCCCTTCCCTTCCCTTCCCTTCCCTTTCTTTCTTTCTTTCTTTCTTTCTTTCTTTCTTTCTTTCTTTCTTTCTTTCTTTCTTTCTTTCTTTCTTTCTTTCTTTGTCAGAAGTAGGTAAGGCTGGCCAACAACTTTACAGCTATTTAATTGGTATTTAGCTATTGTGGAATAATCTCTCTTCCTCTATCACATGCCAACAGTTGAACCAGTGTTTCTGGATCGATTCTTCACTCACAGGGCTGCTTCTGATGCAGAGTTATTGACCTCCTGCCTGGGCAAGACTAATAGATGGTGACAGTCATAATAAGCTGCACTCATTTTTCTTTGGGCAGCCTCCCTTCCGTGGCAACCGTATTGTTCCGATTGTTTACCGTAAGCCCTGACAATGGAAAACGAAGTTTCTGGCTCCCAAAGGTTGGGAATCTCTTACTGCAGACATGATCATAGTGAATTGAAAATACAATATAGCCTGTGAAAAATTTACATGAATACCCTGCTAAATGATTTGGGTATCCTGAATTTTTGGCCTTGCATCCTTGCATGGACATCCTTGACCTATGAAGATTCCTTCTATGCCTGATGACTGGAGGAAGGAAAAATGGACAGGATGAATGCCAAACTCACAGGGGAATTCATTTGTTAAGTGTGTCAGGGAAAATACATATCAGAATCCTGACAGAAAAGGAATCAGATTAATAATGAGCAAATCTGGGGAGCATTATGCAGATTTTTAATTCTTGAATGGACCCAAAGGTTCTTTTTTCAAGAGGGAACTGGATTGGTTTTTCTTTGAAGATGTTTTGCTTTCATCCAAGAAGCTTCTTCAACTCTTGGATGAGACGCAATATATCTTCAAAGAAAAACCAGAAAGTCCAGTTGCCTCTTGAAAAAGGACCTTTGGGACAACCATGACCTGGATGACTGAGAATCACTATAGACATATTCTTCAATAGCTTATTTGAAGATGTAAGGCCATGAGGAGGAAATGGAAATGACAAGAAGCACCTTTGGTTGCTGGAAGAGTTGGAAAAAGTAAGCAAGCCCAGAGTAACCTTGTGGTAAGATGGGCAGTCAATAAATGTTAGAAACAAACAAACAAAAAGTAAATAAACAGTGGGAATGGAGGATTTAGAATGGTGATCTAATGAAGAAAAGGGTCAACAATGGATGGATGCTGCATTAAACATAAACGTCAGGGACCATCACAAAAGAAATCTGCTTTGGTTACACATGATATGAGGATCATATCACCCAAGAGAAGAAGAAAGAGTGTGAGAGAGAATGGCTCAAGAGGACAGAGAAGACCAAGAACATCATGAATGGATGCAGCAGATAGATCTTTCAAGAGAGAGGAGAGCAGCTCAGATAACAAAAGGCAATGTACATGGAAATGGTGGAAATCAGGATGGTTTGTGAAAAGAGGAAGGCAGAAAGAAGTCTGAAAAAGGGATCCGGCCCGTAGGATGTTTAGAAGTGGCCCTGGACAGTGAGGGAATGCCCCAGGTTGTTGTGATTCGCTGGCAGCAGGTACGGACGGCTGAGGTCTCGGAGAGTGAGGACCCAGCTGAGGGGATGCAGGAATGGGGCCAGGACCATCAGGGAGTGGAGTTCTGCTTTTTGAGATTGTGGAGGCTGGCAGCAGTGATGAAGAGTTCTCCAAGGAGCCTGTGCCTAGTGGGCGCAGAGCTGCTTGTAGGAAAGAGCAGCTGCAGCAGCACGGGAGTAAGGCTGCAAGGTAATGGCCCCTCACTGAGGAGATAAAAGCCAGCTGAGAAACCAGAGTTCTTTGCAGGAAGCAAAGAAGTTTTTGCACTCAAGCCTTGTGGACATTCGGAATATCTTGGTTTGGTGTTTGGAGACTCTTTGTATTTGAAATATTTCTTAGCAACTTTATCTAGTGTTCTTGGCAGCCTTGCACCACCTTGGCAAGGCTCATTCTTATCAGAGACAATTAGTTTGAAACAGCTTTTTAACCGGGAAGGAACAGAATCATTAAAAAGTTTTGCTGTTACCTCCATTTCGTGTTCGTTTCCTTGGAACAAGGTTTGGGTCAGAACACCAGTGCCTCTGCCAGGGAAAATGGAGCTCCGTTTTTGCTGGCAGAACAGACGCTCAGTCCACCACAGGTGCTTCCGATATGAGTGATGTTGAGTTGGCCATACTCCCCAGCACCCTCACCCCCCAAGGTCAAACACAACCCTGATGCGTCCCTCAATGAAATCGAGTTTGACACCCCTGCTCTGCCTTTCATTGTTTCTCTTTTTTTCCACTTTGTGTAACATTGCTTATCCATCATTCTAACCTCTTGAGGAGTCTCTCTTTCTCTCTCCACTACAAATTTATTTTATTTATTTAGTGAGATATGTTTCCCGTTTCTCATGATTAAATAAATCTCAAGTAGGATGTGCAGTAATAAAACTCAAATCTAATTGCATAACTGATGAATTTTAAAAAGAATCGAGATCAAGCAATATTATCTATGAACACATAAAGTCTCCAGAACTGCAACATCACATCTGACGTATCTAACTCAGTACAGGTAGTCCTCAATCACAGTTAAGGTCAACATTTCTGTTTGCTGCATTTTATGACCTTTCATGCCAGAGTTGTTGAATGAATCACTGCAGTTGTTCAGTTAGTAACATAGTTATTAAGTGAATCTGGTTTCCCAATGACTTTGCTTGTCAGAAGGTCACAGAAGCTAATCACAGGCACCGCAACCATCATAAATATGTTGGTTGTCAGACATCTGAATTTTGATCACGTGACCATGGGGATGCTACAACAGTTGTGTGAAAAATGGCCATAAGTCACTTTTTTCATGTTGAATGATCACTAAACGAACTGTTGTAAGTCAAACTGTACACCGCCCCAAGTCCCGCAGGGAGGGGGGGCGGTATATAAATCTTGTAAATAAATAAATAAATAAAGACTACCTGTATATCTCCTACCTGAAAGCCTTAAATGTAGATGCTGAAGGCTGAGAGGTTGGGGGCGGGGGGGAAGCTAAATTACTTCTAGGCAATATTATTTCCTTCCAAAAGAAGGGATCAGAAATGTTCATGGTAATACAGATAATGAAAAGTATATAAAAAGAGCCGATAGTAATCCAGTATGACTGAGCTTCGTCATACTGTATACATTTTAATAATGTATATTGTATTGAAAATGTTACGGTACCAGTTGGCTTAGGAATATAACAGGTACGCAGGTGAGATTTTCTGAATTTATTTGTATAAATCCATGAGGGGGATAAAACTGTAAAAAACATGTCTTATCTTCAGAAAATACACATTGTAGTAAGCAGCAGTTTTCATTAATCATCATAGCGTGTTCATCATCTCCTCCGTGGATCAGCGATGAGAGTTTTAGAGAAGATCACCAACCAGTTTAAAATCTGGTTTCGCAAATACCTTACGCAATGATCAAATCATTGAAGGCCATTTTAATTGAGTTATTGTCTACAAATTGGATTGTAATCCCTTTCACCTCCTACTCCTCCTTATTTGTTTGCTGGCTGGTACTTCAGCTAATACCTCTTCACTTTCTAGCACTCGGTAAGAATTGCAGGCCTGCTGGGTTTCCTGCTGTAAAGGTGGAATTTACTACTGAAAGAAAAGTTGAATGTTATAACAACCACACTTCAGAATAAAGAATCCTGATAATCCTCAATTTATGACTACTATTAAGCCCAAAATCTCTGTTGTTAAGTGAGACTTTTTTTAAGTGAATTTTGCCCCATTTTACAATCTTTCTTGCCAAGGCGATTTCTTGCTTTATATACTGGATTTAGGTGTACATAAAGAATGGGTGTATACAGTGCCCCCAGGCATACCTGCTTTGATATGATAATTCTTTTCAAAAGCCATGAAAGTGCATCTTTACTTGCCAAGCATTGTTAAGTGTTACATTACCATGGGTTCTAACACAGCATTAATTCATGTTCTTTGAGAGACTGCCAACGTCTCATGATGAGGAATTATGGATGGATGGGAATGTATCTGCTTTTGAGAAGACTGATCATATTACTATTAAGTTTATTTCCCTCCTATCTTGCCATTAGGCTACTCATAACCATAACTGGTGGCTTATAACCATAAGCAAAAATGAAGAAATTAAAAAGAAAGTTAAACAAAACAAGGGGAAAAAACAAAGAAAATACATTGATATGAGATTATACACACACACACGTGTTAGTAAGCTAAGACATTTTGCTGGCTCAGGTATTGCAACTATCACTGGCCGTATACCACATGTGGCATGAAAATATATAAGTCTCCCAACAACATGCTGCTTTTTCGTGAATTTCCTCCTTCTTTGACAAGGAGGTATTAGCTTTTCGCATTAATAAATGTACATGGAGGGCCTGAGTTTTCTGGATTCAGGATTTGCCTTGTTATTGCTGTTTTCTAAAGAGAATACTTCGTACTTACAGTTCAAGTATCCAAAGTGAGCAACAAAACAGTCAAACAAACACCAAAGACCAAACAAAGGCTTGCAGGAAATTCATTGGAAAAGTGGTTGGCACAGCTGCCCTAAGCAGTTATCTCTAAGAAATTTGATCTAAAGTTAATTAATGCCCATTGAACCATGTTATCTTCATTGGATTAAAATCAGCTTCTCTCTATGCTAGAAGTAAATTTAAGGAAGAAGGGAAATGGCCAATAGCAAATAATTAGCTCAATGAAAGGTAGCTGAAAGTAAATAGCTAGCACACCAGTTCCAACTCAATGGTAAATATTTTGATAATGGCAATAATTCCCTCCTTTACTGAAATGCATTTCTTGCACGCAAAAGAAATTAAGAAAAGTGCCTGGAAGGAGTCTTTAACAGTAGCAAAATAATATTGGAGGAAGCTTCCCATTGAGCATACTTGGGTTGGACAGAAATCTGCATACCAATATATTTACAGCTCAGGGTTGAATTGACTGGTCCTTGATGCTCTCTGAGTTTGTTTCCTTGCAAACATTTCTTTTTTTAAAAAATATAAATTTGTATTAAGTAAACTTTAAAAACAACTGAACAGTGGCAGACATTTCATGATCCAAACTAGGCAACCTCATTAATGCTGGAAGGGAGTGGGGTCTGTGGAATCCTTGGTGCTAAGCCTGGTTGCTTTCTTGCAGATGTCTCATGACCCAACTAGGTTACATCATCAGCGCATTGTTAGTGAAACATCCGCAAACCAACCCAAGCTTAGAGAGCACCTAAGTGCTCCACAGAAAGAAAGCTGGTTCTTCTTTTAAAGCTCTCAGTCCAAGAAATTGCTACCCAACAATATGTGGTGACAACATTGATGCCTCGTGTATTGATGCTGCTTCCTACTCGGGTCATGAAACGTCTGCAAAAAAAAAAAAAACACAATCCTCCCCGCTCAGAGAACATCAAGGACCCCGCAGACGTCTGCCTTTATGCCTCCCTATTTAATTTTCCCAGCCTAAGCATTGGGCGCCGCTGCCTTTGGACGGGTCTGCATGGAGAAACATTAAACTCTATCTATCCCCTCTCGCTCCCTCCCCGCCTTCTCGATTTGAATCCGAGCGGGAAAAGCCGTTGCGGGGAGGGGGCGGGGCCAATGGAACGTTCGCTGGGCGGGCGGGAGGGCGGGGCGGCGGCGGCCAAGCGCCAGTGCGCGTGCGCGTGTGCCGCGGGTGACGCGGCATCAGCTGTCAGCGGGGCGGGGCCACAGCCGGCAGCCAGTTCCGGGGACGGACGAAGGCGGCCCAGCCGGGGGACGGACGAGCGGGCGGGGCTCCTCCTCCTCCTCCGAAGACGGCCGCCGGCTCGCCTCGCCTGCTCCGCTCCGCTCCGCTCCTGCGGTGAGTGGGGGTGGGTGGAATAGCTGGTCAAGTTTCCCGGGAACGAGGCCTGGCTGGATGGGGATGGCATGGGACCCCTTGGCGGGCGGGAGCCAGGAATGCCGCCTTTCGCCTTCCCTTTATCTCTCCCTCCCTCTCTCTACCCCTCTCTTTATCCCTCTCTTTATCCCCCCACTCTCCCTCTCTCCTTTCTCCCTCTATTTCTTTCTTTCTCTTCTCCCAACCTCTCTCCCTCCCCCTCTATTTCTTCCTCTATTTCTCTCTCCCTCTCTCTCCCCCCCGTTTCTCCCTTTATTTCTCTCTCTCCTTCTCCCTCTCTTTCTCCCTCCCTCTCTCTCCCCCTCTATTTCTCTCTCTCCCCCCCCTCTATTTCTCCCCCCCACTCCCTCCCTCCACCCTCCCTCCCCCTATTCCTCCCTCTCTCTTGTCTCTCTTTCTCTCCCTTGCTCAGACCTGGTCTGAAATATTCAAAAATACCTTCTGAATTCTATATCATCTATCTCTCTCTCTCTCTCTCTCTCTCTCTCTCTCCCTCCCTCCCTCCCTCCCTCCCTCCCTCCATCCATCCATCCATCCATCCATCTTCTATATCTATCCACTTCTCTCTTTTCCTGTTCCTCCCTTCTCATCTGTCTATACCTACCTATCCACCTCTCTGTCTGTCTCTCTGTGTGTGTCTCTCCCTCCCTCCCTTTTTCTCCATCTCTCTATCTCTGTATTTATTTATATCTCATTTTTGAACTGCCCATGTCCGTGAGACAAATGCAGGAAAGGAGCCATTTCTTTAGGAGAGAAAGAAAGATGCCCTCCTGGTCTTTCCTGAGACTTTGCTCTCTTGGCTCCAGTGACTCACAGAAATGGCCGGGGTGCCTCTTCTCCCCCCCCTCCCCCCCACCTACCTCTGCAGAAGGGGAGCCTGCTGGGATAGGCAGGCATGGCCCTGGGATTTGCCGAGAGGGTCTCCTTCCTCAAGGCACAGGAAGGGTCTCCTTTGCACAGCTGGGGAGTGGGAGCGGCCACCCAGCAGAAAAGGCTTCTCCCTCTAAGGTTTAATTAAAGGCAACTTTTCAATTGAAGATGACCTGGGAGCTCAATTCTGGCCAGTCACTTCCGCTCTTTCCCTGCCTTCTTCCCCAGGCCACAAGGAAAAATACAAGGGAGGGGAAGAGGGATGTGCATTGCTCCGAGCACCTTGGCGAAAGGGTGGGGTGGAAACCAGAAGGAATCCTTTGCTGAAATTAGAATAGTTGAGTAGCCAAGGAAGGGCTTATCTTTCTGAATAGGTGGTGGTGGCTAAATACAATGCGAGCTTTAATGTCTACGGCAGTATTAAAGAGTTATTACAAAAGCTGTCCTATTGTTTTTGGAAATCTGTTTATTTCCTAAAAACATGCACGCAGCGCCCCACTATTTCAACCCACTCTGTTGTTTGGAAATTCAGTTGAAAAACCCCAGAGGAGCTTTTTTTTCTGGCCTTTCTAGGTTTTTTTTTTCCCTTTGCAAACGTTTTGCTTCTCATTCAAGAAGCTTCTTCAGTTCTTGAAGAAAAATACAACCCAAGAAAGTCCATCTACCTTTTGGAAAAAGCAGCTTTGGCTCAACCATGATCTGGATGACTGAGAAGCTCCGTAGTAGACAATAGTTGAGAAACATTTATTTTACTCCAACCGCCTTTGATATCCCTGCTTCTTGCCATTAAAAGCCTTTAGAGACTCTGGGGTTTCCAGAATCCAAAGGGGCTTTCTAAATCATGGGGAAGACACTCCTGATTTCTTCCCAGTTTTTCAGAAGATGTCTCCGTGCTGTCTGGAATTAATTCTTCCATGAGTTCCCTAACCTAGGATCCAAGCTGTTAGTCTTAGAGCAAAATCCAAACCTAACCCACAGATTAGTAGATGCCTGTTCCGTGACAAGTAATGGTTAACAAAATGTGGCTCCCTGAGTGGAAATCTTTCCATGCCACAAGTCTCTCTCTAAATCAATAGCCAAGTGGGAAGATTTCCAGGGTAGCATAGAAAGGTAGAAAAAGGTGAGAGCAGATGTCAGCTCTTATTTCAGGGTCAAATAATCCCTCTGCTAGATAGAGAAGATCTTTAAGAGGATTAAACATTGTTTTTTTTTTTTATTCTCCTTATTACAGTACTTGGAAGTTGCCTTTAGAAGAGCTGCTCTAATACAATGATGTAGGTTGGAATAATAACAAGTCATCATTATCTCAGTTTTAAGAATGCATATCTCAAACTAGACATCTCTCATCCTCTACTCAAGAATAGCTTTCATTTAATTAAAAGTTGTATTATTTTAAGGATATGGCAATTTCTTCTAACGTCTAGAAACTGCATAGATCAAGCCCTTGGCTCTTCTGATCAAGTGGCAAGAAAGAATCATAGATTTATCACTGACTGGTTGTAAAGTGATCAACGTAGTGATTCTGATGATCATGGTGATCTGATATGGATTGTCAGAGTGTACATTAATAAACATACTGTAGTCTACATTTCTTAGTAGCTTTTCTTCCTTGTTTTTCTAGAAAGTATAACTTTAAATTTCATGTTCATTGCTGTGTTAGTATTTAAATTGCCTCTTCTCCATCCAGTAATATAAAATAATGGCTAAGTATCTGACCTAATTAAGTACAGCTATTTAATGTATCTAATCTGTTTATATATTAAATGGTTTAAGTATTAAAAGTAGAATATTGAATTAGAAAGTGCAAATGATATCGCTGATCCTAACTGAGAGTTACAATTTACTTCAGAAGATTTTTTAAAATGAAAATCATACATTAATTGGGATAAAAGAGCTGAGAATCCGAGGGTTTTCAATTATGTTTCCTAATCAGTTTTTTCCCCTTCCCAAAATAATTGGTTCTCTTGCTCAAGCTTAATAACCGGCTATCTTTCTAAATAGTAATGATTAATGCTTAAAATTAAGTGAAGAAGTTAATTTGAAAGAAGATCTAGTAGGCTGTGCAGAGTCAGTTCCAGGAAGGTGTTTCAGGAGGTGTGGGAATGGGAATGTTGCTCTTGTCTGCAGCTCTTTAAAGGAGCTATGTCATTGTCGAACATCTATTAGCAGAGAAAGTAAGATCAGCATTGCAGTGGCGTATGAATGGCACACTTCAGTCTAGGACAGAGGTCTTCAAATTTGGCAAGTTTAAGACTTGTGGACTTCAACTCCCAGAATTCCTCCTCCGGTCATGTTAGCTCAGGAATTCTGGGAGTTAAAGTCCACAAGTCTTAAACTTGCCAAGTTTGAACCCTTAGTCTAGGAATTTGTGGGTCTTACTTGTCCAGTCTGGAATTGCTTTGAGGAAAAGAGCCTAGGAGGTTTTAGTGAACAAGGAATGCAGGCTGACTTCTCCTTCCTTGTGCTTTGGAGATTCTTCCTGTAAATGGAGAGGAAATAATGGCTTGGTTGTCATGTCTACTTTGAAATCCAGAATGAGGCCATCAGATGGATTGTTTTTATTTAATCAAAAAGTTTTCCTGGGAGAGGGGAACATAGAATGATGAGTGAATTGTCTTCTCCCACAGGGGAATAATAGCAGCTGATGTTACACCTTAGTTGGAGCAGTACAGCTGATCCTTGACTTGCAACCACAATTCAGCCCAAATTTTCTGTTGCTAAGCGGGATAGTTAAGTGAGTTGCGTCTCATTTTACAACTTTTTTTGTCACAGGTGTGATTTGTTGCAGTTATTAAGTGAATCGTGCGGTCATTAAACAAATTCGACTCATTCTTTGATGGTAGAAGCAGCTGGGAAGGTTATAGATGCTGATCATAGCACCCTGGTACAGTGCAACAGTGAAATAAATACATAGACGTTGCCAAGTGCCCGAATTTTTTTTTAGTGTATTGTTTCATCATGGAAAATAAAATACAAAACAGTAAAACACACAAAATGAACCCAAACAGCAACATACCTCCAAGCCTAACAACAACAAGAACAACAACGAAAAAAAATAGTGTGCAAAACAGGTGGAAAAATTGGCCAATTAAATTTAGCATTTAACATGTAGGATCCACCCTGGTTGGGTGATGAAAGAGAAAATGGTTACCCAGATTTTGATCATGCTGTTATGGGGATGCTGTGATGGTCATAAGTGTGAAAAATAAGGAGTCATAAGTCATTATTACAGATTACAAATTAACAGAGTTGGAAGGCACCTTGTAGGTCATCTAGTCCAGGGGTCACCAACCTTTTGGACCTCAGGGACCACCAAAATCATAATTTTAGATCCCAGGGACCACTAACTGGTTCTGTGGGCATGGCCTAATTTGTGGATGTGCCTTGGTGGTCATGTGAGTGGCTGGGCATGGCTTGTATGTAAATATTATAAATATATAAATAATTGATTCTTTTATAAAAAAAGAGCAACTTTTACCCAAAAGCAGGCAAAGCAGGCAGGCAGATTGAGCTGCTCACAAATCACAGATTCATTCAGAGATCTATCTGCCATCGGCTAGCTCAGTCTGTCACATAAAATTTGCTTGCAAGCAAACTCACAAAATTAACTCACAACACATCATGCATGTAAATATTGATTTTTTTATTTAAAAAAAGAGCACCTTTCACCCAAAATCAGACAAAGCAGGCAGATTGAGTTGCTCACAGAATCATTCAGTGATCTATCTATCTGCCATCAGCTAGCTCAGTCTCAGATTTGCTTGCCATGAGTCTGCACTGAATTTGCTTGCAAGCAAACCTTCAGTCCTAAGGGAGGTTCGGCTGTGCTGAGCTGAAGATCTAGACTAGCTAGAAAGCAAGAAATCTAACCATTTCCTGCTTCCTAGCTAATCTAAATCTCCCGTCACACAGCAGAACAGATGATGGTCGGAAAAATAGCAATTTTAGCAGGCAAGTTTGCTGGGTAAGGAGTGAGTGGGCGGGGAGGGTTCCGGCGGGCCATGTGGGTGGCGAAGCCTTGTATTTCTGCGCAGCCTGGATTAATTGCTTTGTGGGGGTGCTCTGGGGGTGAGATTTCTCTGTGGCCCACCAAACTTTTCTCACGGCCCACCAGTGGGCCGCAGCCCACCTGTTGGCAACCGCTGATCTAGTCCATCCCCCTGCCCTACACCATTTCTGACAGATAGAAGTCTAGTCTCTTCTTGAAAGCCTCCAGTGATGAAGCTCCCACAACTTCCAAAGGCAACTTCTGTTCCATGGGTTGATTGTTCTCACTATCAAGAAAATTTCTCCTTATTTCTAGGTTGAACCTCTCCTTGACCAGTTTCTGTCCGTTATTCCTTGTCTGGCCTTCAGGTGCTTTGGAAAATAGCTTGACCCCCTTCTCTCTGTGGCAGCCCCTCAAATATTGGAACACTGCTATCATGTCTCCCGTGGTCCTTCTCTTCACTAGACTAGCCATAAGTTATTTCAGTGCTGGTATACCTGTATTTTAAAGAGTTTACATTTCCAGCTTTGGAGACCAAGCAGGCTGGTGACCCATGATGGAGAGGTTAGTGGCTGTGTTTCTGGGAACATGTGCATTGTACTGTGAATATACAGTACAATGCTATTAATTTCCAGTGCCTCTCCATAATCTATATGTTAATTCGTATTTAAGCTGCAACCACATAAATCGTATGGCCAGTTTTGTCATGTATAGAGTGCTTAAAATGACTTACTAGCATATTTAATAATATAGGTATAATAATCATCTGATTCATAAAATGACCACCAATTAGGAACTATCCTAATATGTGGACAGTTTAAGAATAACAGCAATACTATTGATATAATAAGATATCATTATTGGATTGTTGGGTTGTTTGTGTCCTCTGAATGAGATTGTTTTCCTGCAGACATGTCATCATCACACAATGTAACATCAGTAAAAATTGATGAGTGAAGTTTGCTGGTGCTCTGTTAATTGTAGTTGACCCTGCCATCTTGCTGTGGCATCGCTTCTTCCTTAATGGTTCCTTGGTTAGGACATTGCTTCTTTCATGATTGTTTCTCTTATGCTAATTCCTGCTCTGGGTGTTGGCTGCTGGGGAACATATGCCCTGATTAATTGTTTCCTCCCTGGGATTTTAAATGTTGCGTAGATAGGTTTACCTCTGTGTTTTTGTTGATGGATGATTTGTCAAAATGCCAAGCTTCCAGACATCAACTGGTCATTGGAAGATATTATGAGCATTCCTTGATCTCTCAACGCAATAAACAAATTGAACCACAGTTTCATTTCTGGAATTGTTGATATGTTAGACTGAAGCAGATAAAAAAATGCCAGCAGTAATTTGAAGCATGGAAGGATGACAGGATATGTCAGAGAAAATGTATTAATGGACATCTTTGATTTGCAGGTTACTAGAGTGTAGAACAAAACTTATTCCAGAAACTTTAATTTGTTGTCATTGAAACTTCTGTCACCCAGGTAGAGTTGTCTGGAAGTTGGGTCAGGGCAATTGGATTTCTTTTTCTTTGAAACAGGTACAGAATTTGATAGTTTTCTGTGGTTTCTTCCCCAAACCCCAAAAACTTTAACCTTAGACTGTCTACTATTGACCTCACCCCTTTCCTAAGAGGCCTGTAGGGGGCGTGCATAAGCGCAACAACGTGTCCTAATGTTTCTTTCTTTCTTTTTCTTATGTGTATCCATGTATTCATAACTATGTCCTCTAGGCAAGTTTCAATTCTTACCTAATTTGAATAGGCTCCTTGAGTAGACACTGAGCCATTAAAGAGTCCTTGCTCCTAAATCCTTCTTTGTTCTAATCTTGTTCCTAATTTTTCAGGAAAAAAAAAACCACAGACTGCTGGCAAACCTTTCTGTGAGCACAATGGCACTACACATTGTCTTCTGTCCTGTTTTAACTGGAGAAAGTCTAATAAATACCCCGCTCAAATAGCGTTAGTGGGATTCTGTATGCTTGTTATATTTAGCTGATCTCTTGGTAAAGTATTTTTTCCCATGTAGATACATTCTACCTAATGTGAAGATTTTCCACTTGTTTTAAGTGTCAGGTTTATTCTAAATAACATACTATGTATTTCTCTTCAGGGGCATGTTCTTATCATTAATATCTCCCCATGTTTTGGTTTTTTTCCCCTTCAGAGTCAACGTTGGAAGGCTATCTCGCATGGAAGGACTATAGCACATGGAAGAAAAAGCTCAGACCAGGATACCTTTGGTTTCCAGGTTGCCAAAATATGGAACAAAGCTTGCTGGGAGTACCTCACAGCCTGTTCCAAACGGGAGGGCTCCTCACCTTTCAGGGAGTGCACAGATCATTGACACAAATTTCAGCAAGCACAATGGCACCACTCGTCTGTCTTCCTTTGCTTTTAACTGGAGAAAGCCTAACAAATTCCCTCTGGGAGATCGGATCGGTAATGAATATAACTCCAGTCAGGATCCCAGTGAACGAGTGACCGGGTTGGGACGATGTCCTCAGTCTGAAGGATCCGTTGGTCAGGAAGAGCTTAGGACCAGTTCAAAAACCACATTTTCAAAAACAGCGAAACAAGACACCATGTTTGTATCGCCCGCAGAAGACTTCAGTCAGAAAGGTTTGTCTGGTCTGTCTAATTCGAAGTACGCCAAAAGTTCTTTGTTAAGAAGGACGTCCTACTCTGGATTTAACGCACCAAAACCGCAGTTGAATGGGATTTGTGGCAGCCAGTCGATGATAGGCTTGCAGAGGATTAGAGGGAACCATTTTGTCACTCGGAGTAGCTCAGGGGAGAGCCTGGCAAGACCCACCGACAATGTTCTACCTGTTTGTGAAAAAATGGTCCGGTCTCAAAGCTTCTCACATTCCCTTCAAAGCTCTCTCTTGCCTCCCTCATCTCTTACCCGATCCCACTCGTTTAACCGAGCGGTGGATCTGACAAGGCCTTACCAGAATCAACACCTAGCCCTTAGACCATCGCAGAGGCCGACTCTCCTGTCGAGAAGTGCCCGCCAGTTAGATGTGCCCAACGGGAATGAGCCTTTGAGGTATGAGTTTCCCAGGTCATTGGCTGCTTTAGCACCTTCTCAGGTCAAGAAACAGCCCCTCTTAAATGGCTCGGGGGATGCGTCCCCTGTGAGGTTCAGATCAAGCCGCCCGTCGTTGCTGAAGCCCGTGAGCCAGCATTTGGGTAGAAAGATCCCCGTGGATGGCAGCGCCGGGAAAGATCCTGCAAATAGTTTAATGGAAGACCTGATTTCCACAGAGGTTAAAAGAGGCAATGCTGATGACGTAGAAACTCAGAGCAATGATTTTGTGGAGAGTAGCTGTAAGATGTGCACGGATGGTGACGTGGATGAAATATCAATATCTTCCCTGTCCTCTTCGGAGAAAAATGACCTTAGCGAAGATTTTAGTGATGATTTTATAGATTTAGAAGATCCCAGCCGAACCGTGCTGATTGAAGATGAGAAAGTTCCTGCTGAAAAGCTGGAAGATAGAAATGGAATGCCACCACATCAGCTACTATCTTTTCAGGAAAATGAGAAGTTGAACTACAATAATGAGGAATGGCTGCATATACATGTGTCAGGTAAATATGCAGGGTATGGTTATCCAGTACTTATTTTAGAAGCTAATGGGACCCATAAGATGTTGTTACCTCTTCTCAAATAACTATTCTACTGTTTAACTTCTTTATTCATGTTGTTAATCCTGAACAACATGGCATTTGAGAGCCCTCACGTAAATTTGTTTTTCAATTAGTTGTAGAGAATGTTTAAAATTCAGATTATATTTTATTTAATTGTGCAACTTGAACACTTTGGAAAGCTAACATTGTCAACTTAAGGTGTGCTGAATGTCTGTAAAGGTTCTCAGTCATCCAGGTTCTGGTTATCTCAAAGATGCTTTTTCTGAAAGAACTGGATGCTCTTGTTTTGTTTTGGTTTTTTTCTCCTTGAAAATGTTTCACAGTTTGAAAAGCAAAATGTTTTCAAGGAAAAAAAACCCAAGAAAGCCTAGTGGCCTTTTGGAAAAAAAAGCACCTTTGGGACAACCATGACTTGGATGACTGAGAATCGCCATAGACATTTGCATTAGTTGCAATTTCTAAATAAGCTTCAAGATCAGCCCCATTTCAATATGATCCCAGGATCTAGTCCGCTTGCTTTTTTTCTGGGTAAACTCTGGTCTTCTGGGAAAGCTGGTTCAGGTTCTATAACCATAGTTAGTTGTCATGCCCTTGTTGGAATCTGATTCCGAGTGGGAGGTGGAATAGCTGACAGGGACTGGGAGGGTGGCTCCAGTGGCTGTGGAGGAAACTGGGGAAGGGCACAGTCCGGCTGGGCATTCAGAAGAAGTCCCAGGCTCACCCCCTCTTCATCCTAGGGCACGCAGGGAGGAATGAATAAGGGAGCAACATGGGTTACGGGGGAGAAAAAGGCCCTGATTCCCTTCATTAGATGCAGCTGGGAAAACAGGATAAAACGGGTGTTTGCACACAGAACCTTGCTGGAAGCAAAGCGTACATTATCTTTGTTCGTCACGTCTTATCTGGGTTCTGGCATCCTTCCAACTGTGTATGGTTTTGTTATCTTTTGAAGTCTGCAATTCCTTATCCTTCCCTGTCTCGTTAATTGCTGCAGCATGGTTTATGTTGGTTTTTATTTATAATTTATATGTACTTTAGGTTCAGTCTGAATTTCTTCCCTTTTAAAAACTGTTCTTGGGAGAGTTTTTTCTCCAGCCGATGATAACTGGACATTGGGGGCCAAGTTGGAGGAATTAAAAGGACTTTACCTACTTTTGTGACTTTGTTGCTTTTGTGCCACGCCCCTTTGGGTCATCACAGTTAGTAACTAAGACAATCTTCCTTAAAAGTGTGGTTGTTCACTAGGGTAGTACATTGTGGGTTCACAGCCTTTGGCTTAGCATGCAGTGGAATGGTACATGAAGTGCAGTGCTTCCCCCTTCAGTTGGAGAAGGCTGAGCTAATGTGGTTTAGCTTCCTATATGGGTCACAGAATACAATTTGAGAGCTGCTTTGATGTGATAAAAAGTTTTCTCTAGTGTCTTAGTACCGAAAAGAAAAGTACTGAAGTGTTAAATTAAGAATCTGTAGACTGCACTGTATTTAGGATTTTCCTTCTTTTATTTAAGAAGTAGATGACAAGAGTGAAACTGCCAAACTTCCCGCTGGGATCAATGAAATTTCTTCGGAAATGGATTACAGAGCTGGCTCCTCGTTTGAGCTTTCTCCCTCTGACAGCTCGGATGGAACCTACATGTGGGACGAAGAAGGGTTGGAGCCCATCGGGAGTGTCCATCCATGCGGCAGTTACGATTCTTCAGAAATTAACAGCATCGTATGTATTCTTTGTTTTTACATATGAACAGCATTGTATGTATTCTTTGTGCGTATGTACCATGTTTCCCTGAAAATATGACCTATCCCAAAAGTAAGTCCTAGCTTGATTTTTTTTACGTTTTCTGTATTCTGTACAGATACAGATAGATAAACTCAACAAGACATTCATAACAAAGTACATTTATTAGTTCATCAAGTATCCTCATAACTCACATTTGTGACAAAGTTCTTCTTTAAGACCAATCCTTTGTATATCTGCCTTGTGGGTAAAAGATGGTTATCTCCTAATCCCTCTCGTAGCAATAGGAAGCAGCTGCCATGAGTTGGGGAATTCAGGCAAAAGTGAGGAAAACTCCCCCAACCCATCAAGGGTCAAATTAGTGACAAATCGGGATTACAGATGTGGCCATGTGACATGAACTACATTTCCCAGGATACCTTTAACTACATTTACCATAATATATTCCCTTAAGGGGACAACTCACAATTGCTACCTAACTATCCAATTCCCATACATTGGTTGGACAGCACAACACATGTGCTCCATATAAGCCCTACCCCCAAAATAAGCCCTAATTAAGACCCCACACACTCCAGGGTGCATGGGTTAAAAATTAAGCTAGGGTGGGGATGGGGGGTGGAGGTTGGGGGTGGAGCTGCCCTACTGCTTACCTTTGGACAGTTGCAGTCAGGTCTCGCACACCCTGACACCTGCCTTGCTGGACCATTTCTTCTGCAGCCGACAAGGCCTCTGGAGCTGATAACAAAGCTCCAGATCAATCCAGTGTTCTCTTATTGGCTGCAGAGGCCTTCAGGAAGGCCTTGCCAGCAGCAGAAAAAGTTATTGAAGGCCTCTGACAGTGAAAAATACATACACACACACACTATATTATCAGTGCCTTGCAAATACCTGTATTGCATCTCACATTAACTCCATCCTTTTCTGGAGAATTCCATGGCAGATGCAGCATGTACAAAGATCTGAGTTTGAAGAAGGCAGGAAATGAGACTAATTGGAGAAGTTAGAAATAAGGGGGAGACTGGTTAATATAACAAGCTGCCTTTATAAGCTTGGTTGATCTTTCAGTGTAGAAATAAGTGCCTGTGCTTTTATATTGCTTTTGCAGTTATAACTTACGGTACTGTTTGATTGTATTAAGAACTTGTCAGTGAATTCAAATACTGTAAGTGTTTGTTTGAAATATTTTAAATAAGAGGAGTTAAAACCCAGAGGCCCTGCTCCTCAAAATTCTTTGGAAGTGTTTTTGTTAGCTCAGGAGCAAGAATGGTCAGTCTTTTTCAAAAGACAGTTGCTTAGGATGTTGTGCAAGGTGCAGTTATCCAAGCTATGGAGGATATTCAGTGTTGTATATTTTTGTCTTTGACCAGTGGCCTATGAAAATTGAGAGTGCACTAGAAAGATTGTAAATGCTTGATGTTAAGCAGAAAGTCTGGGACTGATGCCTTGTGGAAAGTATAGGAAGTCTGAAAACTTTAATACTTCATTTGACGAAGAATGCTGATATCACATGCTGGTTTCTTAAAAGCCCCACAGAAGCCTCCTTATCATCATAATATGAATTTTTCAGCTGTCCTTTTCTTTAAAAAAACCCTAATTTAGTTGGCTTCTTTCTTTAGGTAGTCTTCAACTTGCGACTACTATTTTTGTTGTTAAGTGAGACAGTTGTTAAGTGAATTTTGCCCCATTTTACAACCTTGTTTGCCAGGGTTGTTAAACAGATCACTAAAGTTGTTAATGGTTAAGTTAATCTGGTTTCCTTTTTTTTTAATTTAAAGTTTTGTTTTATTTTATACAATCCAGCTTCCATTTAAACAGTGTGTCATCTGGGTACAAATATCTTGTGCAGTAACAATTACAATGGATACATATTCATTACTATAGTATTAATGCTTTATTCTTACTTTATACTATTATTCATAATATATCTAATTATTATAACACTCCCCATCTTGGCATATTTGATTCTTATTTACATACTTACTATTTTTTGCCAGTCTAATTTCTAGTTTCCATATTTATTCTCTAGCCATTGATAAAATAGTTCCCATATCATATAATAATATTCAGTGAATCTGGCTTCCTCATTGACTTGTCAGAAGGTCGCAAAAAGGCGATCACGTAATTGTCAACTCATAAAACACTTTGTGTACACGTTTTATAGTTGACAACAGAAAGAAGGGGGGGAGTTTCAAAGAGCAGGTAGCAGTGTGGAATCGAAAGTACATTCCATTCATATTTTCTTCAAAGACTGATTAGATGACTGAAGCTTCTGCCCCGTGCAAAAATCTAACTGGAGAGCATGATTTGGAACGATTTGCCCCCGGAGATACGAGCCATTACTGACCTTTAGACCTTCCGGCGTGCAGTAAAGACCCTGTTTTTTCAATAGGCCGGCCTGGCCCAGTAACGATTTTTGGGGTTTTTAAAACTTGGTATTTTAAATTTTTAAATTTTTTATTAGTTTTATATTCTCAAATTATATATTCGGCCTCTAATGTAATTGTTTTTAATGTGTTTTAATTGTATATATTGTTTTTGTTTTTAGTTGGCTGTGCACCGCCCCGAGTCCCTTTTTTGGGAGAGGGGGCGGTATAGAAATTTAATAAATAAATAAATAAATAAATAAATGATTGATGACTCTTGGCTATGGACATGTTTCGTTGGATGATACACCCAGAGGGGTGGGGGGAAAAGCAGGATCAAGGGTGACAGTGAATTACGTATCTCAGAGTCGTCTATGCCCAGGTAAGTGCTGGATGTACAATGTTACCTTCAAATAAATCTTTTTTAGTTTTGACTCGAGGCTCATGATTTAATTGAAGTAACTGCCAGAATCCTGACAGTAATCCTGGAATACTGCAACTACCGGCCAGTTTCCAAGTGTCCGAATTTTAATTACGTGACCACAGCAATACTGCAAAAGTCGTTAAGTGTGACACACAGTCGTAAGTCCCTTTGTTCAGTGCTGTTTTAACATCAAACTGTCACTAAACGAATGGTTATAAGTTGAAGCTAATCTGCAGTATCTTCCATAGTGCAATAAATGGGCGGGGAAATGAGTTTTTCTCTTCTCTGTTTGTCCTTTCTCTGGCGCTTCCATTTTTATTGATTTAGCAGTACAGCTCTCCCACCATTTTTGCTTAATTGTTTTAGATATATTTTTTCGGGGAGAGGGGAAATCTGTCATTATCCTTATAAATATATGAAACCTGTTCTGAAGCCTGGAAATTAGACAGGAGGGAATATTAATAGGAGGACATTAAGATCGATTAGATTAATACTCTGAATATTTTTCATTTTAAAACCTATACTAGGATTCTTTAAGAGTTTAGCTATAATATTTTATCTCTTGAGCAATCAAGAATTTTTATTTGGATTTCTGCAAGGTTTATCAAGATTATACTTTTTTTAGAGTGGTTCATCGTTTTTAGCAGTTGTACCAATTTTGTAACCCTGTTTTTGGTCTTTGGCCCCAGTACCAGTAAAGAAACACAAAAACACAGGTTGAAATTGTCCACTGAAGAGATAAATTTGCTCCCTTTGAAAAAGTCAACTTTGTCAACATCTAACAACTTTGTTACCATCCACTAATTTTTCATTTTGACTAAGTAGGCTTAGAAATATAGAATAGATTAGATTAGATTTAGAATAGAACAGAATAGAATAGAATTTGTCATTGGCCAAGTGTGATTGGACACGCAAGGAATTTGTCTTTAACATACAATCTTTCTCTTTTGAGAGCTGAAATATAAATGGGAATGTTCTGCATTTGAAAACATGGTGTGCTAAACTGTCTGAAAAAGTCTAGGTGATTTTTGATGCAACTTCCCTCTCCTTCCGAAATTTAAATACAGTTGAGGCTGTATGATGTTGAATGTTTTAAGCAATTCTTTAGAAATGTTGCAAGTGGAGGCTAGATGGCAGCACAATTGGTGTAAACATTCCATGTCAGACCAGTGTCATATTTCCTGTTTATGATTATGTAATTAACTTGGCAACAGTAGTATCAATATTCACAACTGTATTTGTTTGTTTGTTCCTGAAACGAATGAAGTTAACTGTATGCTTCACTGATCATGTGTGCTAGAGTTTGTGCCAAATATCCACTTGCCTAGAATTTAGCATACTTTGCATGTCTATTTTTCTAAATTATACCCTGATTAAAATGGCCTCGTTTGTAGAATTCTGACACTAGATACAAAATGCCATTAGTGCTATTTTATTCCACCTAGAAAGCAATCTATGTTGTTATCCACAGGTAATACGAATATCATTTTCACATAAGTAGCATAGATGCACATGTCACTTGAGAAATATATACACTTTTGTAATTAAGCAGACGTCTTAACTGCTGTGTCAATGAAATGGTAGTATCTGTATCTGCCAATGCATTATGCGTACTTTGTCACACTTTACAATTTCATTCATTCAAAGGTGTCCTGTGTGTTCACAGTATTAAAATGTAGAAATATGCTGTGGGCATGAAATAAAAGCTTTCTTGTGTGGAGCATCTACCTAAAAAGTAGAGTGTTCTCTGTTTAATTTGAGTTTTCATTCTACAATGCAGATAAAGAGTATACATTTTAAAATATTCTTTCAGTGCAAATTTATATAAAGAGGCATTTAATGATCTCCAATAATTGCCCTGAAGATATTAATGCTTTGTGCATTAAATAATCAAGGGAGGGGTTTAATTTTGATGTAGGAAAATTTGCAAGAGGGCAGAATGATCAACACAGGGGAGCAACGTGTAATTATAAAGGAGAAAAGGGAGTTGGCATAATCTCCTTATGGCTTATTATTCAATTAATTGTTGCATGAGTGATGAAGTAAGTTATCAATTTTCTCAGGTATACAGAGATAGCTGGTTACAACAAGCCAGTGAGACAAATCAGGTAATAATAGAATTTAAAAAGAAGAAGAGAAAAAACATGGCTTCTTTTACTTTTTAATCCTCATTTTATTGGTAAATCATGAGAATCCGAATTTCGGAAAGCAGAAATCCATCTGTCAATTTGACAGTAGTAATATTCCTGGTATAAAGCATTTTTAGAGACCTTACTTTGGGAGACAGCCTGTTGCTCAAAAATGCAGTACTGGTAGTAGTTAAACTGAGTCAAAAGTCTTCAATGGTTTTTTTGAGTATTCTCTCGCTGCTCAATAAAAATTGAGCAAAAATTCCAGATTTAATCATGAATTGCACCTTATAAAATATGGACCCTGAGATTTTTTTAAAACGTAGTTTGAAAAGCGTTCAAGAAACATTTGAATACCATATGATTAAATCCAGTTACATTTATGGGTTGGATATCTTAATTATCCATCAGAAGCAAGGCCTCAAGCAAGGCTTAAGATGGTTTTCTGGAGGGTTTTTTTGTTTTATTTTGTTTTGTTAAAAAACATGTATTGCTCTGCTACTTTTCCACCTAGAAACCTGTCAGCATTTTTGCTTTCAAACTATTAAAACTGTACATTTTTCTTATTGTTTGAAGATTTGCAGTAAGCAACCTACAGGATTGTAGAGATCATTCGGTGTCACATTGAGCCAAAGCAAACCTATAAAAAGAATATGGCTGGAATCACAGTCGATGGCGATCAGCTTTAGTCAGAATAAAGCAATAAATTTGTTTTTAGAAATTCACCCTGGAGCTAGCAGGGAAGAATTAAGAGAATAGATTGTTTTTATTGCAGGTGTAAGAAGCCATAATGGAGTATATTTTAAAGTCAAGAATATTTTAATGGACTTATTTATAATTCCAAATACTCTGGACTATTATTTATGAATTACCTATTAAATTGGTATTATTACAATAGATTAACAAAGGAGTAGAAAAAGGGAATATTGAAAAACAATTTTAATGCAAATGGTGATGATCTAATGGCTTTAAAGAATATCAAGAACATGGATGTCTCATTTATAATGGTATTATGGCTTGCTACTATACTCTGTAATTTGAATTTTTTAATGAGACAGATATTTTTTCCTTACATCTGATAATTAGTATATCTGTAGCAGTGGAAATCCTGCAGTAAATTTGGAATAAATACTGTGGAGTTATGGCTCAGCATCTCTCTGTGGCATCCTTGGTGCTCTCTGACCTTGGTTGTTTCATTGCAGACGTTTCATTACACGAACTAGGTAACATCATCATTGCTAGAAGGGAGAAGCATTGCCCTCAACCTTCTAGCATTGATGATGTCACCCAGTTGAATAATGAAATGTCTGCAAGAAGACAGCCAAGCTTAGAGAGCACTCTCATTTCAACCCCGCAGTACCAATTTATTTATATCTTTGTGTGCTTAAACAGAACCACAAGCCCATTTCGAAAGTATGGGCCCCAAACCATGAAGAATAGACTGAAAACTTGCCAAAGCTTGGTTTAGAACGGCGGTCACCAACCGGTGGGCTGTGAGAAAACTTTGGTGGGCCGCAGAGAAATCTCACCCCCAGAGCACTCCCACAAAACAATTAATCCAGGCTGCGCAGAAACCCAAGTGCTGCGCTGCCCACATGGCCCGCGGGAACCCTCCCCCCCACTCACTCCTTACCCGGCAAACTTGGGTGTGGCCAGGTGACTGGCAAACCAAATACAAGAGGTCCTCACTTAATGGCTGGTTGTTTAGCAAGTGTTCTAATTTATGACTGGCCTCCCCAGAGCTACTTGACCTGTTTTTGGAGTTTTGACAGTCATGCGCACATACACACACACATACACACTCCCTTCTAACCCTGCTGGATGAGGTCATTGGATTAGAATCAGCAAAGCATCTCTGATTAGATTCTAGTAGTGAATAGAACCTAATCAGAGATGCTTTGCCGATTCTTGTTGATTTGTTTTATTCATAATTCTTTATGTTGCTGAATTGCATTGACATGTGTGTCCCTTCTTGTGCACAGCCCAGAAGCTTTTGTGATTCTTTGCAGCAAAAATTACCAACCTCTGGCTTTGCTCTACTTTTCAAACGTGCCGCCACTGCCGCGTTCTAGGTGCCGGCCCCGCAGGTCCACTTCATTGAGCCACTGCACTGCAGAGACCTGCCCAAGCAAGTCCGAACGGAGCGGCGGAGAAAGGGTGCACGCCCCCTAACCCCAATTGTGCCTCCATGCACATGCGCCCTTTGTCAAGCTACGGAAGGCTGCGGGGGTGGGGGTGTCCCAAACCCCAGAGTGAGTGGGTGGGATGGTGGGTGGGTGCAGGAAGACTCCTTAATTCAGATTGCGACCGGGGAAAGGGTGCAAGCCTGTTCTGTTTTCCCCCCACCCACCTACCCTCTCCCCAATTTTCCCGGCTTGGAAAAAAACTAACGCTGCTTCCCCTCCTCCCCCCCACCCCCCACTGTCGGTCCGTTCCCATGCACAGGCTCCCACGCTCCCGCTCACACACACACGCACACCCATTTTGCACCGACAGGGCATCCTTCCCCTCACCTCCCCCCTTCACTCCCGCCCTCTACCGCGCAGGCACCCTTCTCTGTTTGCTGCACCTGCTCCTGGCCCCCCGCACATCCGTCCCGTTAATCCCGGCAGCAGAGGAAGAGGGAGGTTCCCACTGCAAAAGTACAGCTCACTCCTCCCAGCATCCAGCGTTGCAAAGATGCCGCTGCACGGGCAGGCAAACCAGTTGCTTCCCCCGGCATTTTGCACTGGCCGTAGCTCAGCGAGCGATGTTCCCAGCGCCTCGGCCACCCCTCCAGGCCACCAGCTCCTCTGCCTCCTTTTCCTCTGCCATCCGATGCCCCTGCCAGTGAGGCGGACCTGGCTGGCTGCAGCAAGGAGGAGATGTTGCATCGGGAGGTGGCCGAGAAGCTGGCGGCGCTGGTGCAACGCGGCCAGCTGATCCAGGGCGTGAACTGGCAGCTGCAGGATCACCTGCGTGAGATCCGCAAGCTGAAAGCCATCAACAGGCGGTGCAGGCAGAGAATCGTGAACTGCGCGACCTCTGCTTCTTCCTGAATGACGACCAGCTGAAAGCCAAGCGCCTCGCCCACCACTGGCAGCTCTTCGGGCATCATGCACTACGAGGTGGCTGCCTGCACAAACTGGCCGGCTTGGAAGGACTGCTCACCCCATTGAGCCCCTTGCACTGCTCTGGTGCAACAGTCAATGGGGTGAACTTGAGGGGCCGGCGCCTCGAACACCCCCCTGCCCCTATTAGTGCCCCAAGGGGGGTGGCAGAGAAGCGCTAAGAGGCGGCAGGGGGGCGTTCGAGGCGCCGGCCCCTCAGGTTCACCCCATTGACTGTTACACTGCTCCGGAGCCGGCGCCTCGGTAGCACATTGGGAAAGTAGAGCAAAGCCGGTGCCACCGCATTCGAGGTGCCGGCCCCGGAGCAGTACAAGTCAATGGGGTGAACCTGCGGTGCCGATGACTCGAACGCCCTCCTGCTGCCTCTTAGCGCCCCCCTAAGGCATCCCACCGCCCCCAGGGAGCGGTACCACCCACTTTGGGAACCACTGCTTTAGATCTTAGGCTTAGCACAGCTGAACCTCCTTTAGGACTGAAGGTTTGCTTGCAAGTAAATTCAGTGCAGACTCACGGCAAGCAAATTCGAGAGACTGAGCTAGCCGATAGCAGATAGATAGATCACTGAATGATTCTGTGAGCAACTCTGCCTGCCTGCTTTGCCTGATTTTGGGTAAAAGTTGCTCTTTTTTTATAAAAAAAATCAACATCTATATAAATATTTATAATATTTACATACAAGCCATGCCCAGCCAATCACATGACCACCAAGCCACACCCACAAATTAGGCCATGCCCACAGAACCAGTTAGTGGTCCCTGAGATCTAAAATGATGAGTTTGGTAATCCCTGAGGTCCAAAAGGTTGGTGACCCCTGTCCTAGAGTGAATAAGAAGATGAAAGACTGAGGCTCATAGTAGGATTTGTTTCTCACCATGGCAACTGACATCCCTGTCCATGTGATTGTTTGGCTGGCCCCAGGCAGACTAGCAATGTGGTAGCAGTGTCAGTGGTTGTACCTCTGTGATTGGATACAGGCCGGGAGGTCTCCTTGAATCCCCCCAGAGTTGCTATGGCAACTGCAGTAATAAGCCTAAGCCCAACTTCTGCCTCTTGTCCCTGCCTGGTCTCCCTTCATTGGGAAGTATTTTATTTTAATCAGTCGTCATCTTTGTTTTCTTTCCTAAAGGTATGGCACCTGCCTCCCCCTTCAGCTGTGATGTAATGTAGAAGAGCAGTTCTCTATGTATGGAAAGGTTAAAAATCCAGTGCTATTTATTTGATGGATTTTTGTAAACTTAAATATGTTGACTAAGTCCTTTTTTTTTTTAAAGAAATACTGCGATTTTGACTGTCAATCCCTTTTTAAAATCAAATTATACAATGTTTGTAAATTAGTGGGCGAGATACAACTATCTGCTGCTTCCTTGCCCATTTAGTACAAAGACCTTGGAATCTACAATCTGTTAGAATGAAAGGAATAGGAATATTAATTCAGTTTACCCTTTCCTCTTAAGGGAAGAGTGAAATATCAATTGCGCTGAGGGATTTACTGTAAAATATTAGTGGGACTTTAGTAATATTCCATTTTTATATACTTATTACATACTTTCTTATTAACAAATCATAATCTATAATGTTAATAACAGCATTCAGAGAAAGACATATATCGCCTGGGAAACCTCAAATGTTTTAATAACTTAATAAAAGTTTTCATAAATGCCTTTTGTCCCAGTATTTGGGAGTAGGCTTATGGACTTAGTTCTGTTATGATTGGAATATTTCTTCAAGGCCAATAGTCAAATATATGCAAATCAAATGAATTGCCTTCCAAAGTTTTGTACCTGGAAAATACGACACATCTAACCAGAAATTATGGCTCCCCTATGCTGCTGTATCTGTTTTTATGTCCTTTATTTGGCTTGTTTTAGTCCAATAATATTAAGAACTTTCATAGAGATGCTTGATTAATTGTGTGTCCTCAAGTTGCTTTCAACTCTTAGCAAACACCTAGATAGATTTTCTCTATGTGGATCCATCCCTTATTGTGTTCTTTCAAGTCTCCCACCGGTGTCCCCATTGCCACCATACTTGAGCCCCTCCTTGTTGCTGGTCATCCTTTTCCACACTTTCCTAGACATTTTTTAGTATTTGAATATAAATGTATTGTGTTAGCCATTGTAGCTTTAAATTACGTTTTATCATTTACAAGTTTCAAAAAGTTAATACAGAAATGGGTATAATTTTTCCTCATTGCATCTTATGCTGGTCTATGGCTGAAATAAAGATCCATTTTAACCTGAATACTTAGTATATATTTTAAGAGGCCCGGGGGTTAATTATATATTTTTTCACTTCAATACTAGCTGTCCTGGGTAGTTGAAAGCTGCTTCGATCATTGACCATGATAAAGTTCTCTTCTGTAGTTGCAGAAACTGCAATAAAGAGTTTCTTTCAAACTACATGTATGTTAGTCGGACTTAAAGAAACAGTCTGGTGGGCTCAGCTTGAAGTCATTTCTTGTTCCTTGCAGGATATCTTGAACAACCTCGAGTCATGTGATCTTGAAGATGATGATCTTATGCTTGATGTCGACTTACCCGAAGACACACCCTGTGATAATGGTTAGTGAAAGGATCCTTCTGAAGTGTCTGGAGTCTGCATTACTGTTGCTACTTGGATCCCACCTTTGATCTCTATTAAGCCAAGAGAACCAACAACTTATAGAGTGAAACCTGGAGGACACCAAGGCTATGCATATAGAGAGAGGCATTTATCTCAGGGTACAGGGTTGTCCAACCTTGGCAACTTTTAAGATTTGCGAATGTCTATGGAGATTCTCAGTCATCTAGGTCAGGGGTCGCCAACCTTTTGGACCTCAGGACCACCAAACTCATAATTTTAAATCCCGCAGACCAGAGACCCTGAGAAAATCCCCCAAAAAGTCTGCAGGAAAATTCCCCACCCTGTTTTCCTACTGATCGATCGTTCTTTATTTGGGATCTCAGGATACCGTTTCCATCTCCGTTCTCAGGGAGAGAGAGAGAGAGAGAGAGACTTTTGGCTTCATGCAAGGAAAACAGCAGAAGCAGCAGAAGTCTTTCTCTCTTTCCCCCAAACTCCGCCCGGTGGCCAGGCGAGGCACATGGGGCCAGTTCCCCCTCCACTCTTTCTCCCCTCACTACCTCGTGTTGTTTGCAATGCAAGGGACGCAACCCTTGTGTTCCTGTGGGCCGTGTGGGCGGCGCAGCCTTGTGTTCCCGCACAGCCTGGATTAATTGCTTTAGGGGGTGCTTTGTGGGTGACATTTCTTTGCGGACCACCAAAATTTTCTTGCGGACCACCAGTGGTCCTCAGCCCACTGGTTGGCAACCACTGATCTAGGTCATGGTTGTCCCAAAGGTGCTTTTTCAAGAGGCAACTGGACTTTCTGGTTTTTCTTTGAAGACATTTTGCTTCTCATCTGAAGAAGCTTCTTGGATGAGAAGTGAAACGTCTTCAGAGCAAAACCAGAAAGTCCAGTTGCCTCTTGAAAAAGCACCTTTGGGATAAGATTTGTGGACTTCAACTCCCAGAATTCCCAAAGGTGGCTAAGGAATTCTGGAAGGTGAAGTCTACAAGTCTTAAAAGTTGCCAAAGTTGGACACCCCTGCCCATACAACCTCATTTTATGCTCAAGTAAGGCAATGAAGAATATCTCCACCCGTTTAATTTTTCTGAAGTTTCTGAACAGAGCAATGCTTTTGAAACTCTGTTTCTACAGAAGCCCATTCAGAGGATTCTCCGCTTCCATTTCTGTCCCATTTTTAGAGCCATCATTTTCAGCTAGTCTTTTTTTAAACAAGTTCTCACTGATGCTTTTGGTATAACAGGGTTAAAATTACAGTGTATCCTTTCATTTAAACAACAAAAATACCACACCAAAATCAACTAGCCAGATAAGTATACAGAAAACCTTTCTGAAGTCTGGAAATTAAGTAACCAAAGTTGGTATGTTTAGATCCGGAACAGAGTGATTAGAATTCCAGTGGAAGGCTAGGAAAAAGCCGAAGAGAGACAGAGTTGACTGTAGGTGTAGGCTGGGTTTCTTTTTTACTGGATACATTCAAGTCTTACTTTAATGTGGGTTCAGAAAACAGGACTTGGATTCAGTGGCCTCTTTCACCTCCCAAGATTGTGTGATTCATGAATTCAGCAGTTAACTACATCTTGCCCGAAGGCTGATTGACCCCAGCAAGTGCTAAAGTAATTCATAGGTTTATAATTTTCTGCCTCCCTTTTGGAGTCTGTGATGGAACTTGCCCTCTATTTATAGCAATTGTTCTGTGGCAAGAAGTATGCAGCTTGGAGGACGGGAGTTGTAAGTCACAGGGCCAAACTGGGCTGCTTTCCCAACTCTACGCAAGCAGATCAGGAAGCAAGGCCTGTTTGTCCCCGTCTTCTGCAAAACTATGAGTAGGCAGCTGAGCAACAGCTAGGAAAAGGGCCACGGAGCCAAGCCTTAGCCATGAGAAGAAGAACAGTTTTAGGTAAGTGGAAAACTGAACGGGTTTCTTTCAAACTTTTCTTCCCTGGCTGCGCTTCATGGTACCTTGGTTTGACTTTTAAGCTCTCCAAACAATTGCCTCATCCAGTTGTCAGAAACCAGACTGTTGTTTTGGGAGGTGCTGATGGATGTGTGTTTTTAGAAGTTTCATGTTGCATGGTAAAATGAGCATTCTAAAACTTTTCTTTAATTAATAAAACTCTCCAAAGATTGTGTTTCATCATTGATTATATAAGTGCAGGGGAAAATCCTTGTGAAGAATAAGGGTTGTTTTGTCTGCTTTAAGTTGCATTTGTGGAGATAGCAAAGGAACGGCTTGGTTCTTTATTCCTCATGCAGCTGAAGAAAGCATTTAAGTTATTGAACCGCAGTTTTACTATATTGGAAGCCAGTTAATTTCAGCATAACTACAATCATATTTCTGTTGTTTGATGTGTGATGGAGAAGAAAACTGGAGTTTTACATTTATATCTTGCCTCTGATCATCACGATATTGTGAACTAAAATTACCTTTTCTGTGCCCATTCTATACCTAATTTATGTGCAATTCCTTGACTTCGTTATGGCCAAATGTGAGTTAATTAAGAGTGCTATCCGATACCTGTTTTGGTTTTAGTGTTGATACTAGTTCTACTTAAATCAACGCTGCTCTATTTTCTTCTGTTGGTACAGAGGAATGTGACAATATGAACCGTTATGAGCGCCCAGACAGAAATATTCGACAGCAGAAAGCAGAGGGACTCTGGAAGAGAACATCCCAGAGGTGGAATACTCAGGATCATTATCATCTTAGTCCCACTGAGCCCTTTGCCCACATCAGAAATGATCTGAACAGGTATGATACCCTGAGGAGGAAAAGGTTGGGGTTTGGGATCACTTCAGCAGCCATTAAGCATTAGAGGGTTTTTCTCTCCAGAGTTAAAAATCAACATTTGGACACGGTGATTCTTAGAAAGAAAAGACAGCAGTCTAGAGAATTCTAAAATGTCCCTAATATGGACAAAAACAACACTCTATGCTGAGTTTGAAATGGCTGTTTTCTATTTCTGATGGACTACTTTATTCTTTCTGAAATGATTTCAAACTTGTGGCAAATGAGTTGAAACGAGGCTGTTTCTCACTGAAGACTTTTCCTAAGTTATTGTGACCCTCTTGAAGGTGAAACATTCACCTTCACATTTGATATATACCTTCAAAAGCCCAAACAAAAAATGAGCCTCTTTCTGTGGGAGTTGAGTTATAGGTATCATCGTTGAAAACTTGGCTCTTTGAGTAGGCCAGCCTGGGCTGATTTTAAATTAGGGTTTTAAATTGGGGTTTTTAGTAATTGGGGTTTTAAAATTTGGGGTTTTGAAATGGGGGTTTTATATTTTATTATTGGGGTTTTTAAATATAATTTTAACAGCAGCCGAGTATTTAATCTCTTTTAACTTTTGTAATTTTGTATTATATTATAGTTGGCTGTACACCGCCTTGAGTCCCTCGGGAAAAGGGCGGTATATAAATTCAAGAAATAAATAAATAAATAAGTATAATTTATCAAAGATTGCTAATATTTTAAGATTGCATTCTGTATGAAGATAACTGGATGGCCTACAAGGCAAGAGTAAGAGTAACCATATTAAAAACAAAGCAATAAAATGTGAATAGGACAGAAGAAATATAACAGAATAAATAAAAAATGTTCTCTTTTTTTAGTACCTGGGAAAATAGAGCTTGATCTGAGGGTGAAATACCAGTGACACCAGTGAAAGTTAAACTCTTGAGGGACACCCTTGAAAGTTGGAAAGTTACCATAGAAGAGGTTCTCTCCACTATCCCAGACAGACAGATTTTCTGGCAGGGATTCAGAGCAGAGAACTTCTGTCTGATCTTGGGCAGCTAGAGAGAATACTGCATTGCTCTTAATTCAATACAGAAGTTCACTTCTCCTGTGGAGACTTAATAAAGGCTCTTTACTAACATCCTCCAAACTCTGTTTCAGGGGTTGCAACTATGTTGATTCTCCCCCTGTCAGTCATCTCGAAGGCTATGGGGCATCAGGCTTTTATCCACCACTGAGGAGTTTGCCAGCAAATACTGTATTATTGGACGAAATGACCCTTCGGCATATGGTCCAAGACTGCACAGCGGTGAAAACCCAGCTCTTAAAAATGAAAAGAATACTCCATCAGGTTAGTGAGGAGAAAAGGTAGCATGTCCTTACCTTTTCTATTATGAAACTAAATATCTAATATTTAAAGTTGCTTGAAGTTGGCTGCTGAAATAGTAGTAAACCCTAATGTCCTGGATTGGAGCATCTTGAATTGGAAATCTCTTGTTTTGGGTGTCAAAGGCACCGTCATGAGCAATATTATAGCTATTTTGAGCAAGTTTTGGAAGTGTACCACGTGTAGAAGCACTGTTGTGTACAGTACAAAATATTCTGTTACAGGCTTAATCCCTGTGCCCCGAAGAGTCTAATTTTCATTTCAGGTTTGGAAATGTTTTGAACACCTCTACCTTCCAGTAGAAGTAGTAATAATAGTAAATATTTCCATTCCTACAGGATGGAGTGTTGAGAGAAAGGTCATCATGTCTGAGGAATGTCTTTTCCCAAACTCTGGGAATTTGGGTTTTCAGGTTCACGGGTGTTGCAGCGAATGGGGACAACCAGAGCATCACTTCAAATAGCAATAGCATTTTTAATTCATTAAAATTCAAAATCTTAATTTCGTTCTGCTTGAGGTTCAGCTGGCTGGGGAATTTGGGATGTTGAAGTCCACCTGTGTTATAGCTGCTAAGCTTGAAGAGCCCTGATCTAAAACAAGGCAGTTTGACTGCCCTCTCTTTGAAAAGTAGCTATGGCAGGGTTCCTCACGGTCACAAATGCTTTTGGCCTGGGAAAAGAGGATTAAAGTATCACAGCAATATAAATCTGTTGGGTTCCTCCAGAGCTAATGTTGCCACTTGCTGATTATGCTAATTGGAGTTGGATCATCAACTTATTAAATCATTCATGGCTCCCATTGTAGCCCCAGCCAGGGAGAGGAATGTGGCCTGTTAAAAACAGGTTGTGATGTCAACAATGATGCAGTCTGTCTGAATACCAAAGGTCAGTCTTTGTGCTTCCACATGCAGCTCCGTTAGCCCACATTCCGGAAGACTGCTTCTTCCAGTTACTGTAGAAAATACATGGAAGTATTCAATGTAGACTCAATAGAGGCAAAATAAAATCAGTAAAATGGGTTGCTGTGTAAATGCCACAGTTATTTAAACTTTTAAAAACACAATGGTCTCATTTTGAAAACTGTTTTTCGTACAGATTGAGAAGCTGATTTTTTTTCTTGTGAAAATAAAAGAATAAAGGTCAGGGGGAAAAGGTTTTCTACACATTGGTTTATTGGGATAAGATCTTAACATCTTCTTCAAGGCCAAGAGCGTTTTAGTAGGCAGTGACTTCAAGGGCTGCTTTTTGTAGACACCAAGACAAAAACCTTGTCCCAGACCCAGCTTGGCATTTTCCTCTCTTGGAGAACGCTGAGGAGATTTCCTCTCTCTTTTTAGTTCTATTTTAGAATGTCTCTGTGTTGTCGTTCTCCAGTCACTAAGTCATATCCAAATGCTTGCGATCCTATGGATCAGGCCACCCCCATCCTCCTCTCCCGGACTCTGCCCAAACTCACATTCCCTGCTACTGACTTAATCATGTCATCTTCTGCTGTCCCCTTCACCTTTAGCCTCATCTGTGTACATGTTGCTTAAAAATGGTCAGAAACAGACACCCGCCCCCCCCCCCCATCCAGATGGCCTTGTGTTTTGTTTCATTTTATTATGTTATTTTATTTATTATTTTACTTTACTTTAATTTTAATTTGTTTATTTGTTTATTTATTTGCAACACCACTTTTACTTATTTCTGTGCCTTTGATTTCTTCATAAAAGTATTCAGCCAGAAACTGTACAGATGTATGCCTTATCCTGCCCCACCCATGCGGGAGTTCAAGCTCCTCCTGTTTGTGGTTGCCCGGTATTTTAGACTAAAAACAAAGTATAGCTTTTTCCAAGCTTTTCATGGACAACCCGACAGGCTTCAGGAAAGGAAAGGAAGAGGGTTTGTTTTCTCAGTCATTAGGACAATGGAAGGAGCGGATGCCTGAGAGGGCAGGACTAAGGTTAATTTTCTTCATAGCTGTGTCTTGGCTTGGCTCAGCTCTTCTCAAGAAGAAGAGAGGCCTTAGTGGGCTTCAGCTTTTGGAGCTGAAGGTCCCTCAGGAAGGAGAGAAAAGCCAAGGAAGTTTAAACAGTAGAGCTGTGCAAGGAGGCTGTAGGCTTATAGAAAATACCCAGCAGAGTTAGTCAGAAGGACCCAGCCAGCTAATTGAGGAATTCAGAACAGAATAGTTTCAGAAACCTCAAAAGAAGCATATTCCCCCAGAGGCCAGGTTGGAGAGGCCTACCGCCCCGAGTCCCTTTTTTGGGAGAGGGGGCGGTATAGAAGTTTAAACAAATAAATAAATAAATAAATATTTGTTGCAGAAGTACGGTCAGAAAGTGAGCCCCAGAGCAGGTAACCAAGACAAGGCTTTAAGCGCTTGATAAGCATCAAAAACAAAGAGCTCTTTATATACTTAAAAAGAGACACAGGACTTTGTGCTGTTGAAGATAGAGCAGCCGCCAAGAAAAGGCAGACAAAAAACGAGTAACTATTAGAAGAGTCTTAACTTGCTCCTAATCTTGCTTAACTGGCTCCCAGTCTTAACCCAGTCTTGGGTTTGGCTAGTCTAAAGAAAAGAAGAATTGAAATGAAAGCAGTATTTGAGAGGCTGCTACAAAGAAGAGGGGGGGGTCAAATTATTCTCCAAAGCATCAGAGGGCAGGACAAGAAAGCATGGTTGGAAACTGATCAAAGAGAGGAGCAACCTGCAATGAAGGAGAAGCTTCCTAACAGTGAGGACAATTAACCAGTGGAACAGAAGTTTCCTTCAGAAGTTGTGGGTGTTCCATCACTGGAGGTTTTTAAGAAGAGACTGGACAGTCCCTTGTCTGAAATGGTACAGGGTCTCCTGCTTGAGCAGGGGGCTGGACTAGATGACCTCCAAGGTCCTTTCAGCTCTATTGCATTAGCCCATCTAGCAAAAGCCAAAGTGTAACTCTTGAAGGCCCAGGAGAGGGATTTCATGCTGGCTGTGGTTGTAAAAGGCCCAGGAGAAGCAATAGCATCTGGCAATAATGAAGAGCTGAATCAGCCAACCAGAAACGACCCCCAGTGATGGCAGCAAGCCATAGAGGTTGTGAGGATGGACTCCCCTCCAGGCTGCCCCTGAATTGACAAGGTCTTGGAATAGGTTGCTTTATTTCATTGCTTTGGTCCAGCAGAGCAGGGGAGAGAAATGGTAAATTCTTACAAGGATATCAAAAAGGCCATTACAGCAACTCTGGGCAGTTGTGTTAAAATTGTTGGTTCCTTTTGTTTTTTGTTGTTGGGTGGCTTATCTTGTAGTTTGGATTTAACTGTAGGATCTGTCCCTCATGGGAGAATTTGGGAAAAGAAGGCAGCTGAAAAAGGCTTCTCTGATTTTAGTTGAAAAAAAAAAAAATTCCTGGGTCATTCTTCATGCAAGTATCCCTTTATTGTCCTTCCTTTTGTTTATAGTAGGTCATTCAACAAGGGTTTAAATTTTTTAAGCCTTAATTTCGCAAGTCTGGATATCTTCGTAAGATTTAGATGCTCAAAACCACAACAAAATGTTGCTGTTTTGCAGAATGATGAAAACATGTCACTACACAACATCACATTCCCAGTGCCGTCAAGTCCAGAAGAACCGGAACCCGAACCAATGTTTAAGGTAAAATGGCTGTTGACAATTTTGGAGATGAGACCTTAGAATGAAGAGGTTTGATTTTGCTAGGAAGATCACACCACAGATACAGAGAGTCTAATATCTTTTCTAAACTGTTTATACATCTTACTTAAATAATTCCAAGCTGCATGTTTTTCTCATTACTGAATTATTTTTTTTCAGGGTTGGGATGCTTGTACTACCATCTTAAATCTCCAAAATAGATTAGGTGCTTAAATAAAACTATTTTAAAAGGAGCCATGTAGAGATGTAGAATTTAAGGGAATAAGGTAGAATAGGAACAGACTAATTAAAATAAATGGGCATACAAAATTATTTAAAAATCAGATAATATATAACAGAACAGACTGCTCTAATTAATACTTTTAAACATGTGAAAGGGGGAGAAATGAAAATACCAGAAGGCCTTTAAAAGTTAGATTATAGCATGAATATAAAATAAAACATCACAAACTAGTAATTTAATAGACTTGAGTGAGGAAAATGTCCAATTATTTAATTAATAATAAAACTGTAAATGTCTGAGCTATGATCTAAATGGAGATTGTATGTAGGCAGTTTCTAACTTATGTAACATTCAATTTTGGAAAGTATTGCATAATTCAGTTTTTCAGAATAAATTGAATTATGCTTCCTACATTTTTGGATGTGCTATGTAAATGATCATATTTAATGGGTAGCTATAGATGTGGCCTCCACAAAAATGGCATACCGTATTTTCCGGCGTATAAGACGACTTTTGAAACGAAAAAAAATCAACCGAAAATTGGGGGTCGTCTTATACGCCGAGTATATTCCGAAAAACGTTTCGATATGCCGCTAAACGAAAATCGTCTGGATATTGCCACGAAACGAATTTTCCAACTCGATCCTGCACCAATCACTGCAAGGCTGCTCGGACCGCCTCTCTAACTCAGCCAATCCAAGCAGGCTTTTTATGCATGCAGATTATACAATGTTCATGGCATTGCCATTTGTGAAGAGACCTTCCATTTATCGTATCAATGTACGGTATGTTCATTAAAAATTTAATTAAAAAAGAACTGGTGTTGCCTCGGAAGTGGGGGGGTAGTCTTATACAGCGAATATAGGTCTAAACCTATGTTTTAACTATAAAATTAGGGGGTCGTCTTATACGCCCGGTCGTCTTATACGCCGGAAAATACAGTAACTTAATTTTTATGTAAGTCTGGTAATATATGGACTGCCTGAAAGATGGTAGCATTGGTAGAATGTTCACTACACATATGCTTTATTTTGTGAATGGTAAGCATCGGAAAAGTAATAAGGTTTCCAGTCTTTTTAACTTTTATTTCTCCTCCTAAACAAATGCCTATGTCTGGGTACAAAATTGTGCACATCTGTCTTAGGCAAATGTTATTTATTTATTAAATGTGTTCACTGATTGTGAATTGCTGAGGTCTCCCAGCGAGATGGATGGCAAACAAATTTAATAAATAAGAGAACTATGAGGATATAGATACCGATAATATCTGCCATTTGTATCATTCTTTGGTAATGTGAAATCCATTATTCAGTCCTGGTTTCAACGCCATACTTTTTCCTTCCACAGAAGCTAATTAGACATTATAATGTTTCTCAAAACCCATTAATACTTTAATTTATGGGGTTTTTTTTATGCCAGACTGACGAATTACTGAGCGAGATCACACGGCTGAAAGACGATTTGAAAAAGAAAGACGAGACCATCCAAGAACTTGAACATCGTCTTGTGAGTAATCACGCCGCGCATGAAAATAAATGCAATCATAATAATGGCAGAAAATGGTTGTGCCCCTGAGCTGCACAAAGATTTTAGGAAAGAAGCACTTACATTTTCTCTCGGGAAGGCTGGTGCTGTGTGGAGGTTTTGGTTCACTCTTAGTGGATCTGTTTAATTTGAATTTGTATCTGCACTGCCTTTTGACTGAAGCTGGCTTTGGATCCCCCTGTGAGGTAGCCTCAGTGTGGCTGTTCTTGGTCCTCACTGGGTTTTCTCTCTTCTTTCTGCATGAAGGCTGTTGGGTGTGCCTGCCACAAAGGCAGCAAGATGCCTGAAGCAACCACGTGCGGCTTTGCTGACAAATTCACCCAGACGACCTGGAGAAGAAATGCGGTGAGTCATTTACTGGAAAATAGACTCCTTGCATAGAGGTGCTTCTTTATGTTTTATATATTTTGGTGTTTTACTTTCAGTTGTATTATTGGGTATCATACTTCAATATACATGTGGGAGTGGTGTGGTGGTCTGGAGGTGGAGCTCTTGCCTCACAATCAGGAGGCTGTAAGTTTGATCCTAGGTAGAGACAGATATTTCTGTCTGGGCACAATGAGAATAGATCTGCTGAACAAAACTCCTCATTGGGGACAGAAAGGGCATCTGGCCAGTAAACACTCTGCCAGTTCTATTCAGTTGCCCAGACTCCACTCTGCAAGGGATTATGGGGTCACTAAAAGAAGATGATGATACTTCAATATACAAGTAGTCCTCGACTTAAAACCATTCATTTAGTGACTGTTCAAACTTGCAACACACTGAAAAAAGTGACTTAAGGCCGACCAGTTAGTCCCCACACTTGTGGCCATTGTAGCATTCCCACCTGGGGCACATGACAACCGGTCTGTATTTATGACGGTTGTAGCGTCCTTGGATCATATGGGCTGGTTTCTGAGGTCACATATGGTGTCACAGTCAGTGAGGGAAGCCAGATTTGCTTAACAATTGTCTACTATGCCTAACAATTCCAGGGATTTGCTTGGCAAAAACCCTGTAAAGTTGGATGTGATTCAATTAAGGACCGCCTTGCTTAGAAATGGACATTTTGATTCCAGTTGTGGTCATAAGTCCATCATTGCTCTGGTGTGTATACTTTTTAGTGACATTTTCATTATCACTTCTTTTTTATAATCTTTGTATATAGAAAACATTTTATAGTCTTTTAAGGCTTAGAATTCTAGGCTTGCCTTATTCATCCTATTTTAGGTACTCATTCAAAAAGCGGGTATTGTATTTCCTAGATTCATTAATACTGGATTTTATGGATTAGTCTACATCAAGGGTCTTTAAACTTGGCAAGTTTCAGACTTGTGGACTTCAACGCCCAGAATTCCAGAGCTAACATGACTGGAGGAGGAATTCTGGGCGTTGAAGTCCACAAGTCTTAAAGCTGTCAAGTTTGAAGATCCCTGGTCTACATGGGATACAAATACTGAAAAATTGGATTGATCTCTGAAAAAACTGGGGGTAATTCTGAATATGCCTCATACCCAGTCAGATTTAACACACTTTTTTCTAAATTAATGGGAAAAGTTTACCAACCAACACATTTCCTTGATAATTTTTTTTACCTTGACTTTTTAGAAATCACTACTTCTAGTTTTCTTTGTAGTTCTGGAATTTAAGAAAATACTATATTATAGTATAAAACCCTACTCCAGTTTTAATTTTTAGTAACTCTACTTTCATGTAAAATATAAACAACCCATAAAGTGCATAGAGAGATAATTTACTGAAGATTTAAATGAGATGGATATTGCATAAAGTGCCAGGATAACAAATGTCAATATAATAAGTCAAACGCAACTGTGGAACATGTTTGGAAAGTCATGCTAATTTTTTTTATTAAAAAAAGGTGATATGTTGAAAGTTAATTTTTTTACAAATGAATACACTAAATCTTTTTGTGATTACCTTGTGGATTTCTTTTTGTTGTTGCTTTTGGGAATTAAAAAGGAATAAGCTCTTTTTTTTCTTTAAGATTTTTGGAGGGATTGTAACAGTTGGTTTCTATCACAGAATCACCAAAACATAGTTCAACCCTAAAACTTTCCAGAAAAAAAAAAGAATTAACCTTTCAGATCAAGTTGAAAAGCCATCAGGTTTTTTCCCCCTCAGGCTCATCACTTTTAACCATCCTTGTATTTGTGCATTCTTCTATTTTTGCCAAAAAAATAAACTAAACAAGACAGCAAGATATTGTAATCTATTTTTCTCCAAATAGATAAAATAAAAACATGAAAATGTATATAGTCAGATCATTTCACTTCATTTATTTTTTAAATTATATTTATGTAATGACATATGCCAATAACTGCACCTGGAGATACACAAAAGGTAGACTCCACCAACAAAAGTATGTTTCTGAGTATTGTTTTAAAGATATTAAACACATATATCTAATTCCTGAAATAGAAGTAAATATGTCTATTTAATTTCTTTAAAACAGTATGCTCAGAATTTCCAAATACAACCAAAGCTGTAGTTGCACCTGATAGATAAATCTGGAGAGATTTAATTAATCCTATTCCAATTTGTAAGCTTATTAAGTGCAGGCTGGATGGCATAATTTTAGTTGCATGCTTAGAAGTTTAACAAACATTTTCAACATGTTTTCATAAATTATCCTTCATATTGAAGGAAATATTGAGTGAGATGATACCAAGAGTGGTTGGACGCTGCTATTACTGTATTAAATGAGGACGTGAAGGAAATATTTAACAAATATGCAGGTGGCAACAAGAAACAAAGTTAAATGATTTTGAAAAGTTGGGGAAGAGACTGAAATAACAAATTTAATCAGACAAATTTCAAGTTACTCTTTTTAAGAAAGAAAAACCAAATTCATTAATAGAGGATTCAGGAGAAATGAAGAAAGGATTCTAAGAACTGTGATGATTATGAGCTGACTGGGTCAGAAATCTGACCTTTGGAGTGTTATTAAATTATACTTTCTAAAGTAGGAAGAAATAGTTTCTGTACAAGTCAAACTTCTTAAATTCTGCACCCAGTTCTAGACACTTCACTGGAAGAAGAGTTACTTTAAATAAACAGGAAGGGATGCACAAAAGATCATCCCAGAGAGTCAACTCCAGGAAAGTAAGTCTTACAAGGAGAGATTGATGTAGGTGGAGGTTAGCCTTGTGAAGGCAGTTAAGATCCAATTCTTACAGAGATGTTGTTCAGTAGAGGATCAGGAACAGTCTACAGTGGTGTGTGCAAACATATTTCAGCTGAAGGCCACAGAAACTTTCCTGACAGTAAAAGCAATTTAGTAATGGAAAGACTTGAGAGAGAGAGTAAATAACTCTGGATGCGTTCTAGCAGAAACGAATAACTGCTTCTGAATCTCTCTTAAAAGCAGTTTTAGGTAAAGGTTCCCCTCACACATATGTGCTAGTCGTTTCCGGTTCTAGGGGATGGTGCTCATCTCCATTACAAAGCCGAAGAGCCAGCGCTGTGCAAAGACGTCTCTGTGGTCATGTGGCTGGCATGACTAAATGCTAAAGGCGCACGGAATGCTGTTACCTTCCCACCAAAATAGTCCCTATTTTTCTACTTGCAATTTTTACATGCTTTGGAACTGCTAGGTTGGCAGAAGCTGGGACAAGTAACAGGAGCTCACCCCGTTATGCGGTGCTAGGGATTCAAACCACAGAACTGCCAACTTTTCTGATCTACAAGCGCAGCATCTTTATTTACTCAGCCACTGCATCAGTTTACAGAGTTCAGGCCTGGGTAAAGATGCAGCTGCTTTAATAATCCAAAGAAGGAACTCTGTTTGCTGTGAAGGCCTTCTTTCAAAAGATTTATGTTCAAAGGACTGGTCCTGTCTTCTTTACTCTACTACAGAGTCCCCTATCAGAAATGAGGGATGGCCAGGACGGAGGCATTCTTCATCCTGGAGCCTTGCTGATTGAACTTTCTTCCATGAAAATTTTTTTTAGTTTTCCAGATTTCTGAAGCTTATGAAGTTTGCTTGTTTTACCTTGATTGTATATTCTATAATTTACTGAAATATTTCACATACGTTTCCTTGGGATCTTCCTGGTGGGTAAACCACTTATCTCCATTTAATTATTTGTTTCATTCAAAATAACTAAAATCTCTGCAATTCCTTGCCCCATTTGGGTTTTGTTTTTTAGAATTTCCCTATTTTTAGCTTCTGTGTTGAGCTAACAATCTTTGGAAATAATTTTTAAAAAGATCCCAGCAATGTTTATCACGTTGGTTGTGTGACATGTTAAAACGTAAAAGCTAGTCCTTGACTTACAACCATTGTTAGTGATTGTTTGAAGTTGCAGTAAAACGTAACTTGCAACTTGGTCCTCACACAGACCATTGCAGCATCCCCACAATCACACAAATATGGTTTGGGTACTCAGCAACCCTCATTCATTTAGGCCACCATTCCCTATTTGCAACTGTCCCAGATCCAACAAGCAGAGTGTCAGGGCTCCGACAAATCCACCCCCATTCGAACCATAAGTCTCTAGCCGCATAATTTACAATTCCAGGCGGGGAGTGTGCTGTCCAGCCAGTGTATGGGAATTGGATAGTTAGGTAGCAATTGTGAGCTGTCCCCTTAAGGGAATACATCATGGTAAATGTAGTAAAGGTATCGTGGGAAATGTAGTCCATGCCAGACGACCACATCTGTAATCCTGATTGATCACTAAATTGACCCTCGATGGGTTGAGTAAAAAAAAAAAAAAAATTATTAGGAGTGACCATGTCGGCGTTACCTGGGTGCAGCCGACACTAAGATACATCATTCATTTCCCCCTTGACCCTGGTCTTCTCCCCCACCCTCTTGTATATTCTCCAAAGGGACACATCCATAGCCAAGAGTCATCAATCATGCTCTCCGGTAATAATCTTGTGCGCCAATAGCTTTGGCTGCCTAGCAATCATCTGAAGCATTTGAGGAATGCGCTACTTTCCCCCTTCCTTTTCTGCTGGCAACTAAAAAGACCAAAGAAATATTTTTTAGTTGACACAGAGTCAATGGGGGAGGCGAGCAAGGAAGGTCGCAAGTCATGGCCATGTGATGTCTCACTTAATGACCCTGGTGATTCATTAAACAACGATGGCAAGAGCGGTTATAAAATCAAGTCCGAATCACACGATGCCTCCTTTAATAACCACACCCGAGCACTACTTACAGTGTCGAATGTCTCTGTTTATGAAATATATGCAGCCAGGCACCAAATTTTGATTTCACTGCTTCCCTTTCAGCCTTTTTTATGCATACGTGGAGACCCTCTTGATAACATTCAGAAGCACACACACACACACACACACACAAAAGAAGAAGCAAAAATTCAGAAAATCTGGAAGGGGATGAATACTTTATTCCCTCTCCCCCCCCCTCCTTCCCCCCTCGCAGAACTCTGCTTATCATGAGCTAATAGAATCAGGTCTCTGTCTGGAATAAAGAGAGCAATCGAAGGACGCTTGGCAAACCCAATGACTCCTTTGGGATGGTTAGAATCGCAGCTATTTCTTGTTAAGAGAAAAGGAACAATGTAGCTTTTGGTACTGTTTTTCTACCCCCCACCTGGTTCTGTGTTTTATTTTTTCTTTCTCCCCCGTCTTTCTCTGCACAGACTGGGCTTTCTGCTCCTTCCTTCTCTCCCTGGCAGGGCTCATTCCAGGGCATCCCTCGGACTCTTCCACCGCAGCGCAGACAGAGTGAGTCTGTACTCCTCACTCACCCCCCACCCCTTCGCCCCTCCCATCCCCCTTACCCCGTTGCTCCAACTAGCCGTTTCCTCCCTTGCACGCATTTCCCCCCCTGGCCGCCGCCGTTGCTCCAGTTCTCTATGCTCTCCCTTGCAACAACACCGGACAATCCCTAACCCCTCTGCCTCCTTCACTTACTCTAAAACTGCCATTGACGACTGGACGGAAAACAGTTTTATACAACGGACCTTAAATCGGTCTGGAAGGTTTATTCCTTTCTCCTGCAAAATATAATTTGCTTGCCCTCCTGCCTCCTGTCCTCCCCTGTGGCTTTTTGAAATGTGTGGCCGTGTTCGTCCATGTTATTGGCATGCATACCCACCACCCCAATTTCCTTGCAAAATATTTGTGTAAGATACATTCACGGCAAGCCGTATTTTAATAATACAGGACACATTGTTTTCTTTGGAGAATTAAGCTTTGCTTCTAGCTACGTGTGTATGTTTCTCCGGTGGTCTTTCCTCAAAAAAAGAGAGAGAGAGAGAGAGAGAGAGAGAGAGAGAGAGAGAGAGAGCACATAACAGCTAAAAGCAGCTTTTTCAATTCTGCATGTTGTATTAATATTACTTATTAACTTGTAACTTTGAACTAAAATGGGATTTTTTGTTTGTTTGCATTCTTGTTCTTAATGCTCAATAGAAACAAATTTTTTGCTGGTTTGTAGAGTTGTGATATAGAGACTAGAAATTTTGGTGGGTTGTTAAATTATTACGAGGGAAATTTTAAAAGCAACACTTCAGTTTTTCAAAACCTAAAAAACAAAATCTTATGATAGGCTTCATGAGTTTTAACATACACAGGTTATAGAAAACAGACCTTCAAAGTAAGAACAAAGGTCAGATTTAAAATGTGAAAACCAAGGAATATAGTTCTTTTGTAGTTTAACAATTTGTGTTCCTTGAGTCACTCCTGCATTATTTCAGGGTTTTATATCAGGGCATCTTAACTTGAGTATGGGGCACCCATGGCAATTGTCAACCAATATCTGACACAGTGCACAATATTGGTAAACTTGTTTGTCATAATTAAGTACAGAAAGAGTTTCATAATAAGTGGAGATTTCAGTTAATATGTTAATGCTTAAGCTAATGTTTAGTTTGACCACAATTTGTTGAACAAACTGGAATTTTGCAGAGAAATTGAATCATTGCCTATTTAGCTTTTCCTGCAGTCTGTTATGATTGGAGAGAGAGAAAGAGAGATTTCCACCAGGATGTCTTTTGTTTCTGGATTAATGTTTTGCTTATGTATAAGTTTTATGTATGTGCCCTTTTGGAGTAAAACATTGGGAGAGTATAGATTTGGTTTGGATCTGGGAGGTTAAATTCTCCATCTCTAGTTTAGGAAGGAGAAGATCAACATGGAGAATATGGACCTTCAGTAAGAAAGAATCAACAAAGTCTGTAAAGTCTTTTAATATGTTTTTGGCTTCCCTTGGCTTGCATCTCTATCAGTTAGCAAGGTTCTGTTTCTTCCATAGTGAAACACAAGCCAACACTTACAAATCAGCCTTAGACCATGGTTTCAAATGGAGTGTTGTCCATTTAGATGGATTTAGACTAACTAGAAACAGCTATGCAAAACAAATCCTGATGGTCAGGTATTCAGATCTAGCTGATATAATTTAAGACCTTTCTAAGAACATGTAAACTAAGCAACTAGCTAGCCTGGATTAATGGTTAAAAATTTGGGAATTGGCAAAGACTGCCCAAAATACAGTCTTTGTCAAAATTCTACAGAGGGGTAACCATTATAGTCATGTTCCTTTCAGAGTCCATACCAGAGCTTGATGCCTTGCTGTGTACAGCAGACTCTGGGAACTGAGCTGTAGAGGTGGCCATTTTATTTCATTTGGATCTGACCATATGAAGGATTAATAGCTGTATGGGTGTCTCCAAAGTGTTCCAGTTAGCTGAAGCCATATCCTGATTATAAATAGATTTTCTTTGACTAAAAGCAACAATTTGAAATATTTTGTAGCAGCAATTAGACAGAAAACCATTCTTAGGTTTACTGCCACTGCTTCTGTTCTGGAACGAATGAACAAAAATACATAAAGCAAAAGAAATATATGTAATAGTAGATAAATATATTGACTTACAAAGACATCTGCAAAAACAAAAAAGACTGTTATTAATGTAGCTGAAATGATTCTCATTATTCCACAAAAAAGTAATATAAAACTATTATTTTTTTTAAAAAAAGAAAGAAAATCTGCAATGTGTTGGCAACAGAGATTTATCATTGTCTACCTCTGCTGTTCTGCTGTTTTTCCAAATCCCAAACTAGTGTGTAGCTCTGAGGTTTTCTAGTAGACTTTCATCAAATCCCAGCCAGGCCTTACCCTATTTAAATTTTGGGAATCAGACAAGGTTGTTTGGGATTTGCCACCTAACCGCCGACTTAAATGTTTAAACCACTCAGCCTTCTAGATTCGTTTTTCTTCATGCAAAATATTACACAGTAATATTCTTGACGTTTAGTCAATTAGAAACAGAATTTAAACTGAGAACTGTCTTTGATTAGAGATGGAGAATTGGCTTTTTGCTTGTATAAAGCAGCATATTTTTGCCACTGGCCTTATTGTCTTGCTGTTGATGGGGTCTATTTTGGGAAATTTTAGAGAGCCAAGAATTGAAGCTAAGATGGCCTTCCAGAATTCAAGTGGTATGTTTTAAGACAAAAAATATCCAGTAACAGGATCCCCAGACAGAAAAGGAAGGCAGCAAAATTCCCTATCACTTTCTTCTTATTTCAAGGAACTACCCACCATTTAAATTTTATTTCTTACAAATAATAAACTGAAGTTTGCAATATTTCCATTAAAAAAGGGAAAATTTAATATTTTTAAAATGTTTTTAAAAAGTTGGAAAAGAGAACTTGAACCAGTGCTAAGGAGGCATCTGTGGATCTATTGGTGCTTTGATGCCCTTGTCTCGGAGATCCTAATTTTATCAGCTGTATTTGTTGGGAATATTATTAAAATTTATCAGGAAGAACAACATTTCCATGCAAAATTGATTCCAATAAAATAGAACATCATGAGAACTTACAACTTTTTATTAGAGTTTCTTAGCTCTTGTATGTACCAGTTGCTGGGAGACCTTATTCATTAAGCAGCTTTTCAACTTACATAAATTTAAAGGCAGAGAATTACAAAATCCACCCCCTCCATCGTCCATTTTGTCTGAGGCTGATGGGAGCCATAGTTCAACAATATCTATAGCATAGCAGATGTTTAGCTCAAGAAATTAGGAAGTTATCCAAAGACAATTAGAGGCCGAGTGGTATGCTTACACTTTAGAAAATTAGGAAGCACAGAAATAGTCTGCCTTAAGTGGAAAATGACAAAGTGGGGTATGGATTTGTAGTATAACACATTGAAGCTTTGTGACCTGGTGGGCATAATAAAATTATGCAATGGCCTCTGAAAGCAAAATGTGAGGGCAGGATCCATTGGATGACCGGATGTAGTTGCATTCTGAGATCTGGATAAAGGTGAGTAGCAGTATTGTTGCATTTAAAAGATGTCCTCCTTTTGCCTTTTTGACATTGAGGGACCTGCATTGTGGCTATCACAATATGTAAAGAAGATGTTCTTAATCATGGCACTGGCTCATTACTGTGTCTTGGCCCTCTGATATCATTGTCCTTGTCTTTTCTTTTCTTTTTGTCTCTGCTTCCTATTGTGCTATTGACAAGGAGTTGAGGAATTAGTCCATTACTTCTGTGATAAAGCGTGGTACAGTACAACTTTAGATTTTTTTCCCGATCTCTCCTTTTGTGTCTTCACCATTGTGCTTTCTGCATGGTGCATGCAGACCACATTTGTGCATGATCTTGTCTTGTTTTTTTTTCATATATATATATATTTCACTGTGTAAATAGGAAAAGACTGCTCTACAGTTTTTAATGAAATCGAAAACATTTTAGAGCAGTGTTAGTGTATGGTAGCCAAACTCCAAAGAATTCTATAAGCATATTGTTCAACTCACCAATGTTATTCAGAGGTTTTTGAATAACTGTTTATTAATCAAAAACAATGCCACCAGATTCCTTCTAAGTTTACCTTATCATTGATAAGCTTAAATCACATTTTCAGTTCATATGTTTTAAATGTCAGGATCCAACAGTTACTCCCAATTAAATCATGAGCCTCGAGCCACACTCCCAAAACTAAAAAATATTTATTTGAAGTTAACATTCTAAGTCTGGCATTTACGTATCTGAGATACATAATTCACTGTCATCTTTGATCCTGCTTTTCCCTCCCACCCCTCTGGGTGTATCATCCAATGAAAAACGTGGATAGCCAAGAGTCATCAATCATGCTCTCCAATAAAATTTTTGTGCGGCAGAAGCTTCAGTCATCTAATCAGTCTTTGAAGAAAATATGAATGGAATGTACTTTCGATTCCACACTGCCACCTGCTCTTTGAAATCCCCCCCCCTTTCTTTCTGTTGTCAACTATAAAACATGTATACAAAATATTTTATGACATTAAACACATTATAACATACACTCCACCACACAAGTTTTGAAGTAGTTCCCAAGTTAAGGTGTTTAAGTGGTGAATCTGTTTGTTCATAAATTTTTGGTTAGGAAGCATCTTAATGTGGACCAGTCATCACAGGATACAGCCATGCTTGTCTGTGTATGTTTTTTTTTTAATAATAGTGCATCTTGAGAGAGATGGATATGTTTCTTTCTGAGAAAACCTTCTGCTTTTTTCCAGTGTCAGTAACAGATGTTCACAAAGATGCTATCATTATTATACTCTTTTTTTAAATGATATGACTTCTTTGGCTGCACCAAAGTTGAACTTTAGACTACAGTAACTCCACTGGAATATTCCAGTGCTCCAAATAGGTCACTTGTGTTTTCTTTCATCCTTACATTAAAGGAAGCCTGGGATTATCTCCTGGCTACAAAAGCAGAAGGCCTAGACAACCTGCTTGCTTCTGACAAATACAGTTTTGATGGAAAAAGAGACTCATTCTCAGTTCTGGGCTTGCATCTCTTAAATTGTTGAACTCCCTCCATAAAATTCTTCCTATGATCGATCTCAGATGACTTTTTGGACAACTTTTTAAAAAACAAATGAAACAAGCCACAAGTAACTCACAGCTCGTACTCCATTGATATATAGGTAGTCCTTGAGTTAACCATAGCAGCTGGGACTGGAATTGCCATAATAAAACAAGACAATTGTAAAGTTCAACGTCACATGACAATGACCCTTAGCAACAGCAGTTCTGGCAGCCCTGGTTACTGCCATTAAGCTTCTGGCTTCTTGCAGCCTCCCCAATGATTTTGATCGTGGGAAGCTGGCAGGGAGTATCAGAAACCGTGACGATCACGTGGCCCCAGGCAGGCTGCAATGGCTGGAACTCCAAGGACCAATCATAAGTAAACACTGGTTTAGCATCCTCATAAATTTGTAATGGATGCTGAACAGGTGGTCATAATCCAAGACCACCTGTGTCAAATAGACCTACATGAGGCTCACTAACATTGTCAGAGATGTGCAAAACAACCCAAAGATCCAAAGGGGGCAAACTGCTGTTTTTATCTATACAGGTTTTGCCCCATTTTACAACCTTCCTTGCCACAGTTGTTAAGTGAATCACTGCAGTTGATAAGTGAGCAACCTGGCTGTTAAGTGAATCTGGCTTCCCCGTCGGCTTTGCTTGTCCGAAGGTCACAATGAGGGGATCGCATGACCCTGGGACACAGCAACCGTCATAAATAGGAATCGGTTGCCAAGCACCTTTTTCAGTGCTTTTGTAACCTTGAATGGTCACTAAATGAACTGTTGTATATATGCTTTTAGATTATTTTTGTGATCTAAATAAAGGCTGATGCTTGGTTGCTCAGGAATTGCCCTGAATTGGATTTATTCCTGGTTATATAATGATTACTAAGCTTCAAAAGGCAACAACAATTATGATAGAAAAACAGAGACATTCCCTATTGTTTGTTGTTCTGACCCAAACCTGGTTCGAAGGAAGCAAACACGGGACAAAGGTAACAGCACAACCTTTTAATGTTTCTTAATGAATCCCGTTCCTTCACAGGTAAAAGGCTGCTTCAAACCAATTAGCTCCAATAAGAAAGAGCCTTGCCAAGGTTTTGCAAGGCTGTCAAGAACACCAGATAAAGTTACTAAGCAATAATTCCAACACAAAGAGTCTCCAAACACCAACTCAGATATTCCTAACGTCCATTAGGCTTGAGTGCAAAAACTTATTTGCTTCCTGCAAAGAACTCCGGTTTCTCAGCTGGCTTTTATCGCTTAAGGGAGGGGCCATTACCTTGCAGCCTTACTCCCGAGTCGCCCGTGCTACTGCAGCTGCCCTTTTCCTTCGAGCAGGCTCCTCGGGGACCTCTTCTTCACTGCTGCCAGCCCCCACAATCTCCAAAGGCAGCATTCAACTCCCTGATAATCCTGGACCCATCCCTGCATCATACGCAGGCCCCTCACATGAGTCCTCGCTCTCCGAGGCCTCAGCCGTCCACACCTGCTGCCGGCGAACCACAACAAATGTGATAATTGTCATTCAAGCACCTTCCAACCATTTTACCACATTTGGGCTCAACCAAAACCAGTTTGCTGTTTTCAAGCCATCAGGTTTTGACAAGGGCTTAATTATAAGAAAAGGCTATCCTGCTAATTGTTTAAATTAAAGTTTTTCAGTCAAGAACCACGACTACGAAAAGAAAATGCATCAGGTCTGTACTGTGAATTGTTGTGCAGCAGTAATGCTGTTGTGCAATAAAGTCTACAAGTCCCCAAGCTGCTTTTTCCAAAAGGCAACTAGAATGTCTTGTTTTTGTTTGTTTTTTAAAAGCAACATTTCACTTCTCATCCAAGAAGCTTCTTCAGTTCTAACTGAAATTAGAACTGAAGAAGCTTCCTTGATGAAAAGCGAAATGTTTTCAAAGGAAAAAAAAACCCAAGGAAATCCAGTTGCCTTTTGGATAGAGCAGCTTTAGGACAACATGACTGAGACTGAGAATCTCCCTAAACATAAAGTGTTTAAAAAAACTATTTGCACAAAATTGGAAAAGTGAAGAGATTCCAACTGAAGAGAATGTGGTTAGGAAAATACAAGCTGAATAGTCAAGACCTTGTTGATGATCCAAGCTCTGTAAAGGACCTTGGAATTTTTATCTCTAATGATCTAAGTGCTAGAGCCCACTGTAACTACATAGCCAAAAAGGCATTAAGAGCTGTTAACCTAATCCTACGTAGCTTTTTCTCTGGTAATATCACACTAACTAGATACTAACTAGAGCATTCAAAACATTTGCTAAACCAATAGTCAAATACAGCTCATCAGTCTGGAACTCACATTATGTATCTGATATTAGCACAGTTGAGAAAGTCCAGAAATATTTCACAAGAAGAGTTCTCCACTCTATTCATTGTAGAATACCTTATGCCACCAGACTTGAAATTCTAGACCTAGAAAACCTTGAATTATGCTGCCTTCGGTCAGATCTAAGTATGGTATATAAAATCATATATTGCAATGACTTACCTGTCAATGAATACTTCAGCTTCAACCATAACAACACAAGAGCACACAACAGATACAAACTCAAGGTTAATCGCACCAAACTTGATTGCAGGAAATACAACTTCAGCAACAGAGTGGTCAATGTCCGGAATATTCTACCTGACTCTGGTTTCTTCCCCAAACCCCAAAAACTTTAACCTTAGACTGTCTATTTTTGACCTCACCCCTTTCCTAAGAGGTCTGTAGGGGGCGTGCATAAGCGCATCAATGTGCCTACCGTCCCTGTCCTATTGTTTCTTTTATTTTTCTTATATGTACCCATTTCATGTATTCATAACTATGTATATACTTATAACTATTATCTTGTAAGCGATTGACAAATCAAATAAATAAAATGAATAAATAAAAATATAATGTGCAGAAATGAACAGGCTAACAGTGGCAATTTAAAGAGAAGGAACAATCGGAACATTATATGATATGGGAATTATTTTATCAATGACTGGAGAATAAATATGGAAATTAAAGAAGACTAGCAAAAAACAGTAAACGTGAAAAGAGTTAAAAACGTTAAGATGGGGAATGTTATATGAATTAGATATGTATATCAGTATTAAGGAAGAATACAGTATTAATACCAAGCAATCAATATGTATAAACTGTAATTGTTATCGCAGAAGATATTTGTACCCAGATGACACATTATTTAAATGGAAGATGGATTGTTTATATAAAATGAAATTTTATATACATACACACACGATTAGAGCAATCCTTCCTTCATTTTCCCAGCCAGTGGAATTCTGGGAGCTGCTCTCACCACCCAACCAGACCATGCCCAGTTGAGTTAGAGTAGAAGACAGAAACTTTGAATGAGGAGATGCAGAGGGTAATTCAAGTGTTGACACAACTGTCATGCCCCCATCAGAATTGACAGTTCTTGTCTTCAACCCAACCAGGAGGGTCTATATGTGCTCCCTTGGCTATTTTTGACCAGGCTTGTGAAGATGACTGGATTAAAATAGTGTCTGAGGATTCTGCAACGTTTTTGCATTTGGAACAGTAATTTGACCCGTTGGGTAGCAAGGATCTGTTCGTTCCTGGCACAAAACAGGATCTGCTTTAACAGACGGGAGCTGAAAACTAGATGGGAACTTTTCCACCATACCCAGAAAGCAAGATTTCCTTTTCTTGTCTATATAAACTTGCAGTACCTTTTTTCAAATGCTAGAGAAGTAGAAAGTGACTCATAGCAGTAATTTAATCAAGCAGGCGTTGGAAAAGTTGAGCCTATCTTTTCTGGGTTTTTGCCCCCATTGCTTTCAGAACTGGGTGAGAGGGGGATAACTAGGGGTATCCCTCCTTATACAAACCCTTTTATCTGTGTATTTCCTTCTTTTCCTCACTGTCCTGTCCCCAACCTGATTAGACACACTATCCATTAGGAGAAAATTGATTTGGTTATGTTTTTTCCCTTATTGAATTCTCCCTCCAAGATAAACTCTTTAATAAATGTGAGTCTACTAGTTTTGTCTCTGGCTTTCTCTCTTTCAAGGAGAAATGTTTTGTCGATCAAGTAGAAGAGAGAGGAAAAAATTCTAAATAGATTTTAATTGGATCAGTCTGTGAAACTGAGTGCAAACCTGTCCATTTTTATTTAGAAATGAAGGCTGCTTAATTTAACAACTTGGGTTTAAATTGTTACACTTGATGTTGGACCTGTCAAAATTTTGCATCTGACCCTCTTCTCCCAAAATTAGATTTTACTAGGCAAAAGTCAGTTCTAACATTTTCGAGACTTAAAATTCCTTTTGATCTGAGGTCTCCTCACACTAATAACTAGTTTAGTTTCATTTTAGTTGCATTAGGCACACTTTTTCCTAAGCAGAAGAGATTATTTAGAAACAGAACACTATCTGTGGATCTTAACTCACATATTTGTGTAAGAGCATGAGTAATTAGGCATATGTTTTATTTTGTTTTTCAACATGTAAATAACATTTACTTTGCAATATTTTCATGCATTTTTGGGAATCGGTGATACAGCGAGGTTTGCTGTAGTTAAATATTAGTATATAATGTTCTTCCTTGTACTGATCAAATTCCATATGTCACCCCTCAGTGGTGGCGATATTTTATTAAATAAAGAGTAAGGTAGACTTCAGTAAATGTATATGGTAAGAAAGGATCTTCTGTAGAAAAATTAATCATTTTTTAATTTGTGTGTAATGCTGCCTGGTCCATGGTGAGATAAAGGGGTTGAACAATTATTTTATTATCTTCCATTGGATAACTGTTAAAATCCTGAAATGGAAGAGAACACTTTTTATATCAGCAAAAAAATAATGCCCTCCGAAGTCTTTAGGGATTGATACAAGCAGAAGGATTGTGTGGGACTACTGTATGTTAAGGACAGTTTGCATTTGTGTTGTGTTGTATGTTTTCTGTCTGCAAATCACGCTGGTCTGTATTTGCCATCTGCAACAGTTGCATGTCTTCTAACATCACATCCCTGCAGGTGGGTACATAGTGTATAGAAAACCTCTGTTAAAGTCAAGCCACCTGCACTGTGCTAAAATGAGATTAAAATACAGGGAACATGTGATGTAGCTTACTGTCCGCTTTATCTTGTGATAACTGTGAGATCTGTACCTTATTTACTCATTCACCAAGTTATGAAATTTTTCCTTACATTTATTATTGTATCTGAGAGATAATGATCATGAAATGGAACGACTGTAGTAATCCCAGGTTGCATACTGTGCATTAAAACATAGCTTATTAACCCAGCCTAGATAATCTCCTAACTAAGCCTTGCATTCATTAACAGCTGAAGAACCCAAAGACTTTGAAATACATAATGAAGATTTCAAAGTCAGATTAATCTAATAAATCAATATACCGTTGCAAATAATAAGCTTTAGCCAATGGACCTTAGGAAGGCGGTGTTCATGTGGTTAAATTTGCTTATACGGTATTTAATTGTGGCACAGTTACGTCTTCTACTGTGACAAAAAAATAGGAATAGGCTAGTTTTTCTGCTCTAATGCAGGGATCTCCAACCTTGGTAACTTTAAGACTTTAAACTTCAAGCGTGGCTGGCTGGGGAATTCTGGGAGTTGAAATCCACAAGTCTTAAAGTTGCCAAGTTGGAGATCCCTGAGGTAATGGATGAAATATTTGGAGAGGTTGCCCAATTCATCTGAACCAATAAAGACCCTGTCAAATGAAGACAATCGCCTCATTTTCTGACAGTCGTTTACTGGTACAATTGCTGCATTGCTCCTCAACTATGGAGGATATTTGCCTTGGGAGTTGCCTTCAACTGTATCACTTCAGAAAAAGTCTTTTAACTGCATTTAGGAAAAGAGTCCAGTTCCTTCTTTTTACCCTAACCCTTTTCCAGTTTGAAGACTAGTTGATTTTAACCGTTTTCAGCTGATATTTCATGTTTTGGTATCAGTCCCACGAATGACGTCTGGGCTAGAAGGCAAAAATACAGGTGAATAAGGAACACTAATAAGAGTCCAGTTGGGTGTTGGCATTGTATAGATTGCATACAGACCTAAATATAATAATGGATTTTGACTGCAATAGTTTATTCCTTTGTTGTCCTTGCAGAGACACGGAAAATGTCGGCTCTGTTGCCCTTTGCTCTTTAGCTTTAAAGACAGAAGTTAATTTTGAAGCAGATACTGGTAAGATTCCCATTCTTTCTTATCCTAATCTGTTGGCCTGCAATGTTTCCTCTACAGCCTCAAGTACTACAGCCTTCCAGCCACCTTCCCCATTCCGCAGACCTCAGCCAGGGAAAACTAGCAAAAGCATCACCCACCGTGGCTCGCAGTGAACCCCCTCCTCAGGACCAACCTGTTGGCCACAAAGACGACAACGTTGCCCTGGACTCCAGCATGGACAGCAGGCGTGAACCAAGCACTTTAAACACACAGCGGAACGAGAACAGCTCCCTGGCGAATGCACATTCCATCAAGAACGAAGCGGTCAGAGAAAAAGCGAAAGAGGTAGCCGGTCGGAAATCGAAGGCCCCGCATCCCCTTGGCCCTGCGGCCCAGTTGAATGCGCAGGATGGGCAGGCCAAGCTAGCTCTCAAAAGTCACAGCTCCAGGCCAAACCAGGCTTTGCCACCAAAGATGTCGAGAGCTCTCCGAGCCCCGAAGCAGACCATGGCAGTGCCTCCTCCTCCTCCAGCAACCTCTTCGAGGGACTCCCTTGTGCCTCCACTGAGCAGCCAGGCGCAACCCCCGTCGGCATCCAACCTCTCCCTTCCAAGCAGCAGGAGCCAGAGGGCCTCCAAACTTCGCCCTCCGGCCATTTCCTTCCGCCCCAAGCCGAGGACAATCCCCCAAACCATCGTAACTCCTGAGCAGCAGAGGTTTCAGGCTAGCCCCTCGAAGCCCCTGATACCAGCGAAAGATGCCCCCCAGACCCGAGACCCAGCCTTTCGCCCCGGGGAAGGCCTGACGTTGCATCGTCACTCCCGACTACCTAAACCAAAGACGTAGCCCAAGCGGGACTCGCTCCGATGTCGTTGCCGCGGTCCTGTCCCATGACCCTACTTGCCCGCTCCTTTCCTGGTCAGGAGGCCCCAGGGTGGGCTTGGAGGCACCAAATGGTGCATGTCTCCTGATGCTTCTTCTTCTCATCTCAGTTTTACCCTCTTTAAAAGTGTGCATTGCTCCTTCAAGCCTCGATCTGCACGAGCCTGCGACTTCTCCTGAGGGCACCAATGGTCTCCCCTGTCCAGGAAGTTGCTGATGGAAATTGTATCCTTTGGATGTCTCCCCCCTCAAAGAATAGATGACTGAGGCCTACTTTCTGGTTCTGGGAATTAATTATAAGCGTTGGACAAATGATACTTGCTGATCTCTTTTTTTTTTTGGGGGGGGGGGGGGGTTGTAGTTTTCTTCTTTCCATGTTGCTCTTCAGCCATAAGTCTGTCTCTGTATCTCAAGAGGCCTATGCAAATCGTCTCTATTTATAACCCGCAAACTTTGTAAAAGATGTATATTTAATATTTAATGGAGGTTGTATGTTTTCGCAAGGAAGATCCCAACTTGTTCTCTGTGTTTTTGGGGTCCGTATTCACGGTTCACAAGTGGCCACAAAATTTCACAGGGTGAAATGGATATATTTATATTTAAACTCTTACCCGTTCCTTGTAGATAAGCTGTAGAATATATAAGTGTTTAATCAGTTATCATGGCGTAACTGAAAAACAGTATTTAATATATATCCCAGACTTTGGTTTATACCAACGGTTGTTAAATGGCTTTGTGATGTGACTCTGGAAACGATGAGTCCATGACCGCCAGCTTGTAAATTTTCATTTCAAGGCTTCCTTAACGGTAACATTATTTATTGAGTTCTGTTACAACTAAAAATCTCAAAGAAGCCAATTTGGAATGTTTGCACAAAATTTTGCCATATGTGTAGGGATTCAAAAATTATTTTTCATAATAAAGCTTACATTTTTAAAAACCCTATTTTTAAAATGCAAATGCATTTATGTACGCACACACATACTTGAGGAAACCTTGGGAAGTCATAAAAGAACAAAAATGTTGTAAACTTTGGGGAAATGATAGAAAGTCACTAGAGACAGAGAAATTCTGTCAGTTATAGGCCATCAATGGAGGGAAGGGTTAACCAGAGCCACAGAAACAAAAGTTGTAAATGTGGTTCAATTGTCTTAAAATCTTATTCCAGTATCAATCTGAGAACACATGTTTGAAATGGCATTTTAAAAAAACACTTAAAAGTGTTAAATAAAACTTGAAAAATACACCACAGCATTCATTTTGAGCTCTGCTGACTATTACTTATAGAACGTTTCTTACAGAAAAACTCTTTTTTTAAAAAAAATAATCAAAATAACCTTCCCAAACCTGGCACATTCCAAATATATTGGGCTAAATTTTCATCGTCCTCAAATAACCTGGCTTGTGCATATGCTAGCTGGGAACTGTGGCCTATTTGGAGGGCACCAGATAGGCTAAATTAAGCCAGGGAAAAGTAGCTTTGGTTTTCTTAAGAAGGTTAAGTAAGAAATATATGGAGCCAACTTAAGTTTATCATCAAAAGACTGACGCAAGAACCGTTAGCTGTGTTTGTGTCGCTTGTAAACCTTGACGGTATGCAGTGAAATGTTCTTGATGTTGTTGGCCGGAAAATGCTTTCTTGGGTGGCTGGGGAGGAAATGGTTTCTTCAAGTGGCAGACGTGCTCTAAGCTTCAGTTGCCCCTCTTTTGTGACCAGGGCTGGCGGTTGAAGGAGGACTGTGTTTAAAACAGGCAGGGGTTGTTGTTTTTTTGTTTGTCGTAACATTAGGTCCACGAACCTCAACGAGGATCACAACCTTGTTTAATCCAAGCCGACCATCACCTCGGTCCAGGTAGTTGTGGCTGAACCCCTGGCCAGTCAGTCTGGCACCCCCGTAGGGCGGGGGTAGACGCAGCCTGCCCTGTGAGCCGTTGTCCAAGCAAGCCAACTGATCCAATGGGACCCAAGGGTCTGCCTACTTTTGGCATTATAAATATGACGGGATCCTATGTACGCGCACAAACATTGGCTGTCCAGAGGGGGATCAAAAATAAAAATTAAAAATCTACAACCACTGTATCTTGCTCTTGTTGACACCTTCTGCATGCCGGTGATCAAGCTGTTTCTCCCCCCCCCCACCCTAATATTTAACCCCATCTTCTTGTCCCTATCAAGATGTGAATGTACCATGTCAACAGAAGATGCCCAACTACTAAGGATACCTGTTGAGTTAGACAGATGAAAAACAGTGGAGAGAGAGAGTTGTCCCACACTTCTCAGTGGCAAGTAATAACTGTAATCCAGCCTACAAAAACACAACTGCATCAGGTTGAACTACGTCTGTACCATGGTACGCATTTAGGAGGGCCTTCAATTAGCATTTTTAAATTCATGTTCTTGGCAATAACTTTAAAAGCACTTCATGAGAAGTAACCCTTGGAGGTGGCCTGTTTGCTTCAGGAAGATACAGCTCTTGTGGGGGGGAGGGGAATTGCTTTCCAAAGATAACACTAGCCTTTTGCTCCCAATTTCACTGTCAGGCTGGCCATGGTACGAGAAGCAAGCTGATGGTAGCAGATGCAGCATGTAAGGTGGGCACTCAACATGTAAACTGTGTCTTGAGGCAACTTCCCTCACCCAGAGAGGGTTGACTGAACTGCCCTGAGTCATAATTTTGGGCATTACGATTGGGCAAAGCCAAGGTGGGACCTGGTGGGTTTTTAATCATTGTTTGTGAGTCTCCCTTATACAACTGAGAGGCCCACCCATATTTCAATGCAGTTGTGTCAAAGAAAGTTCTCTAGGGCCAAGGTCTCCAAACTTGGCAACTTTTAAGACTTCAATTCGGGAGTTGAAGTCCACAAGTCTTAAAAGTTTGGGGACCTCTGGTTTAGTATGATTTGAAGGCTCACTCAAGTGGGTAGGAGTTCCAGATAGGCAGCCAGATTCACAATGGCCTCAATGATTTCTTTAAAGTGGAAAAAAAGAATCCGGGATTTTATGAATTTTTACTTTTTGTTAACATGCATTGTGTCCATTGGATTCTGCTGCAATAATTCCTAAGATATTAAACCACTCCAGTGTGTATCATGAAGTAGAAATGGAACAAAACAGATTTGCACTTGATCAGCTTGGAGTTGTGCCTAAATTTAAAGATCCACGGCTGAAGCAGTGAAATAGTTTTTCATTACATACTAATGTTCATGTTTCAGGGTTTTTTTAAAAAAAACACAAGCTTTCAGCCCCTAAAATGTTTCTCCGCCTTTTCACTATCCCAAAGTATTCCTGGAACTGTGGCTTGCATGCCTACACAACCTGGTCTTGCAAAGCTTTTTGTCTTGTTAGGCATCTTCTTTCTGAACCTCCACATTCTTCATGCTGTAAGTCAAAAAGAGAAAATTCCTAAGACGTTTGTCAAAACTGAGGCTTGCCTTTAGAATGGCTTGATTTGATTATTTAAAAAAATAATAATAGTCGGCAATAAATGCCACCTGTCTTGTGCAAACAAGGATCATTACATATTTCAAGAATCCAGTAACGGGGAGTTGCAAAGTCAATTCTCATTCTCAAATGCTGTGTTTGCAGGCCACTAAGGTTTTCTTTTCTTGCCACACTGCGTGGCTGAAGCCTTTTGTGTGATGGTGCATTAAGCATCCTAAGGTTGATTCCCGCCCCCCTTTTTTTGGCATTATTTTTGCTTTTGGTAGACTATCCTGCTACCACCAGAAGCAACCTGGCACCAGACTGACAATTCCATTTGGTTTCCCCGTTATCTGATAGTAGCAGTTCTCCAAATGCAACAGACCTGGTCCAGTTATAGTGTAACCCCATTGGAAGACAACCCCGCCCCCCCCCTAGATTTAAACTTGTCCTTGCCTTTGGCTGGTTCAGCCTCTGTGGGATTATCGTGTCAGTGAGTAGTGCCTTTGTTGAAACGTGATCATGGTTAGAGAAGTTGAGCTGGGTCTTTCAGAAACTAAGTTTAACGTTGATCAACTGCTGTGGTAAAGCTCCTCACTGCCTGTATGATTCTCAAAAGCACCATGATTAATCAAGATTAACTGCAGCCTTAGTCTTTGTACTAAATCAGTACTAGCTGCAAAATACTCGATGTAGTCTTTTGCCTAAAGGGGAAAAAAAAGAAGAAAAAAAGAGAGAAATACTGTATACTGGAACCTGCTTGTAAAGATAATTTTAAAAGCCTGTATGTAAAGACTTTCCACAATGTTGCTTTAGTGAATAAACTTCCTAATTCCGAGTGGGTTTCTTTGTGTGTGTGCTAGCTGTCACTGGTTGTGATGGGGGTGTGTGTTTTTGCTGGGCAAAAAAAGAGAAACTTGAAATGAATCTTGTATTTTGAATGGATCTTCTGCCACCTAGTGTGCTCAGTGGAAATTACTCTGTAAAAGGAGATAAATTTCCAGTCCAGGGGAATTTAGCTTATTCTCAAGACATGAGATTGATTCTATCTTTTATATACCAACGGTGTCCCACCTTGGCAACTTTAACGCTTGTAGACTTCAACTCCCAGAATCTGGGAGTTGAAGTCCACAGATCTTAAAGTTGCCAAGATATGACACCCGTTTTTGTTAACTGTCTTTAATTCTTGCAGGATCCAAAACAAAACGAAATCTCTGTTTCTGGTGACTGAGCCAGATTGGACCCTGCAACATTACTGGGACATGTATATTTGCCTTCATTCGTGCCTTAATTGTCCTCTTGGTCTAAATGCCTATTTGTTGTTTCTCCTTGTGTCAATCCGTCATCGGACATTGGCGATCCTATTTTTATCAAGAGCCGCATAACAAAGTGCTGCTGAGTTTTGTCCCTTAGATTTTGAAGCCATGATGTTCTTCTTCTACCTGGAATCTTCCATCTTTCCTTGGAAGATTAAGTGAAGTATGCCACATTTTTCTGGGCGTTGCATCACGTCTCCAAAATATTCTAACTTTATGGTTTTGATTATTTCCCTTGGCTTTCCCAGGCGGCTTATCCAGTGGTGGGATTCCAAGTCTTTTTACCACTGGTTAGGTGGGTGTGGCTTGGTGGACGCGCTTTGTGTGCATGCACACACTTTGCGCAGCAAAAGCGCACTTTGGGCAGGCGCAGAGACGTTCCAACTCGCCTGCTGCAAGTCTGTACTCTCCCACGCAGCACTCTGCTCTGCTGCGCAAAGCAGTTGTACTTCAAAAGCAGAGGATAAAGGTGAGTATGGGAGCCCAGGCGGGTAGGTGGGCCCAACAGAAGAGCTGCGGAGAAAACCAGTTTGGTCTCCGCTAGTGCTCGTTGGCACTAGCGGCTCAGCAGAACTGGGCTGAACCGGTAGAATACCACCACTGGGTTTATCCCAGGTAGCCTATTTGCTAACCCTAATAATTTGGCTATATTCCAAATTATACTCCAATCATTTTCTATATTTTACTTTATTGTCATTGCACCTCGTACAACAAAATCAAACACCATCTTCAGTGCACATCATAAGTAATACCTGAAATGTTTTTGCCCTCTCGGCTCTTTATGGAAGGTTTTCACAGCACACTTTTTGGAACAGAAATAACGGAAAGCTGTAACACCCACCACAGCTCTTCTACTCAAAGGCTGCTGTGACTTTGCCTCCTGGAGCTTTCAGGGACTCTGCTTGGTAATTTTCTCAGCAGAAAGAAGTCTTTCCTCCAAATACAAGGGTTTTCAAACTTGGCAAGCCTGTGGACTTCAACTCCCAGAGTTCCTGAGCTAACATGACTGGAGGAGGAATTCTGGGAGTTGAAGTCCACAAGTCTTAAAGGTGCCAAGTTTGAAGACCCCTGTCCAAATACATTCAATGCCAGCCTGCTATTAGCTCCTGCACCCAAGTTCAACAGCTAGAGTGGGGCTACCATCTGTGGAGACATCCTTAGTGCTGTTACACTATTCCCCCCCCCAAAAAAAAAAGAAGACTAAAGGCCTAGTCATAGGCTTGCCCAAGGGTCCCCAAACTTGGCAACTTTAAAGCTTGTGGACTTAAACTCCCAGAATTCTTCAGCCAGCATAGCAATTCTGGGAGTTGAAGTCCACAATTCTTAAAGTTGCCAAGTTTGGAGACTTCTGGGCTTGCCTGTGCTTCTCTGATATAGCCTAAGGATGAAACTGTTCCCATCCCCAGCTGAATCTCAGAATGGCTCCAATCTAATCATCAGATAACCCAGTCAAGGTGTTCGTAACTCAGACAAACAACAGGCAGATCAAGGAACCATCAAGAACCCTCCCAGCAACACTGATATGGATGGCCACTATAAGCAGTAAAATCCAGGCCCTTCTAATACTGATGATGTTGCCTAGTTGGGTCATGAAATGTCTGTGAGAAAATTGCCAAGCTCAGAGAGCACCAAGGACCCCACAAATCATCCCTATTGCAATCTTGTACCTCTTAATTTGGTGTGAATCTGGGCTTATTCACACAGTTTAATGGTTTATAATATTATTTCCATCTTTATTTACCAAATCACCAAATAGGCTGTGCTCCAGGGTAGGTGGATCAAAGGACAATCTAAGAAAATGGGGCTTCCCTATAGAACAGGGGTGTCAAACTGGCGGCCTGCGGGCCAGAAGTATCATGCGCAGGCCACGCTTACCCCAGCTCCGCGAAAGAAAAAACGTTGCAAAAGTCACCTGATGGCAATGTGACACCGCAAGTTTGAAACCTGTGCTATCTAGAAGATACTGTGTGTGAATGTGGAGAACAAGCCATCTCGCGGTGCATACAATATCCCTCAACCTGTTCTGTTATGCTGGCAACAGAAAATGCCAGTGACATGGCCCAATACTGGGTGAATATAGAATAGAATACAACAGTACAGAACACAACAGAACAACAACAGAATGCAGAACAGAATGCAGAATAGAATAGAATATAATTTATATAATATATAATAATATAATATAATGGAATGGAACCAGAACCAGAACAGAATACAGCTGGAAGGGACCTTGGAGGTCTTCTAGTCCAGCCCCCTGCTCAAGCAGGAGAACCTATACTATTTTAGATAAGTGACTGTCTTATTTTCTTTCATATAGTTTTTATCCTATTTATCCTACATATTTTTACATATTTTTGCTGTATTTCTATGTCCTATGTTATACCTATTTTATTCGCTCAGTGTTGAATGTGATATGTCTATAATTTGTAGGTGCTTCTGACACCAATAAAAAATCCCAATTACCAAAAGCTAGGGAAACACCTTCTTCCACGCTGTGGCAGGGTCCACTTGTTGGCAAAAGTGTCTCCATTTGGATTGATCCAGGATGTCTTCAGGGTGACACCCCGTATTTCTTGTCCTCCTTGATGTGGTCCATCCACCCTTTCTTGGTCTGCCATGGGTTGCCTGCCATATAAGTATGAATTCTTGAAAACTTTGTATTTCAGAATGAATCCTTTTATTGAAGAGGAGTAAAGCAGGTCAAAATTCAAAGCAGGATCTGAGGCCCCTCAGGCCATGCAACTATGATAAAAGGCATTAGAAACCTCTCCTAATAGTCCGATGTGGATTCCGCCAATCCACAGGTGTGAAGATGTTATTTTAGTAGTGCTCCTGGGAAATCAGATAAAGGAAGATTCCCAGGTGTGATAAAAATCAACCATTCTGATATGCACAAACTGGAGACACATGAATAATATATAAGAGCTTTATTATGAAACTTTTGTAAAAGGGAATTCTGCCCTTGGGCAGAAGACATGGTTCCCAGGAAGGCTGGGTTTATATACAGGTTCAAATATACAGTCTCTGCCCCTTTCCGTGTTCACAATCTGTCCAGCTATGCATCTCCCTATGCAACACCCTATTATTATTGCATAACATCTATTTCCTCATCCTGTTTCCATTTCCAGTAATCTTCATCAGGAACATGACACTGGACAGTGTGACCCACCAAATATGTGACTTTAAATAAAAAACAATAGAGCATTCTTATATAATATTTCAGTAAATTATCTTAGGTTAACACCAGAGGTTAAAAATGGCGTTACCGTTGCTTTATATTTTCAGAGGTATAATTCTACATATCACACCAGGCTATCTTCTGGGTGTTGCAATCCACATGGCCCCTTCACCCCCAAGAGGTGAAATTTTCCAGGCATCTGGGGCACTAGGCAACGGTTGTAAAAGCTTAATACAAAAGACAATGTAAGAAATAGACTATTTAGGATACATAGAGAGGCAAAAAATTAAATGTATCAAATTCAAACACACACACACACACCCTCCTTCCACCGAAGAATGGCAGATACTCAGATCTGTCAGTGACAGAGGAGTAACACCTTAGAAAACCCTTAGCTGTAAGGGTTCCAGGGTTACTGGAGTACTAATACTTGGCAGTTGTGGTTCTCTGGCAGCTGGTGCAACCGGCAGCAGAATCGGACACTGGGGAAGAAGGGGGGGGGCAGTCCTGGAGTCTGGAGAGGACTCGGAAGAGGGTCCTGCATCCAATGCAGAGATGGGGCCAGGACCATTTGGGAGTGGGGTGCTGACTCCAGAGCCTCCAGAGTCTGGCAGCAGCGAGGCAGAGGAACAAGTGGAGACTGTTCCCTGTGCATGTGTGCGTAGAGCTGTTAGAAGGTGAGAGCAGCTGAGAAAAGGGGCAACTCAGCAGTAAGGCTGGGAAGTGATTGCCACTCCCCTAAGGTATAAAGGACAGGCAAAGGTGATGAAACCTATGCAGGAAGCAAAGTCGTTTGTTCTGTTCGGATTAATCCTTGAAGTTCTGTGAGGACTTTGTACTTTGGTTGGTTTTTTATAATTCATTTGGCACTGTAGTTGTTGGCAGCAATTCAAAGGAGAGAAAGGTGGGTGCTTAATGAACATAATTCCCAGTGTTGAAATAAAACAAGAGTTGTTTTAACTAAGCGTGTACTTAATTACGATTTTAGGGAGTCTTGGTCAGAACAGCAGTAGGTATAAAACGCCTTCAACTCAAATGGAGCAACACATTAGTTGGAGTATCTCAAGCCGTATCAATGGTACTGCCTAGTCAAAGACTAGGGAAACACCTACTTAAGCCAATTGCAAATAGTCCTCAACTTAACAGCTTCAATTGAGCCCAAAATTTCTTTTGCTAATCAAGACATCTGTGAATTTTGCCATCCCCCTTTTTTTACCTTTCTTGCTACAGCTGCTAAGTGAATCACTGCAGTTGTTAACTTAGTAACCCAGTTGTTAGGTAAACCTGGCTTCCCCAGTGACTTTGCTCATCAGAAGTTTGCAAAAGGGAATCATGTAGTTCCAGGATGCTGTGTGTCAGCATTCCAGCAACCCTCCATTCCAACCAATAATCAATCTCTCAAAAGGTTTCTTTATTTGGATAGTCACTGGCACATCTGTGGAATCCCGAATCTGAAAGTTTTGGGCTTCCTTGCAAAAGTCAAAACCACAAATCATCCCTCCTCAGTAAATCATCATATCACATGGCCCAATCCCCATCCGTCCTCAAGATTCCCATTTCATTATGCGCCACACTCAGTGACCTTGAACCAAAACAAAAGAATTTTATTTTGTCTAACGAGATCCGTGATAGCGAACTTATGGCCCATGTGCCACAAGTAGTGGCACGCAGAACCATTTGTGCCGGCACACGAATCGCAGGCAAACTTACCTCACTGCACATATGCACACCTCCCAGCTGATTTTCGGCTGATTTGAGGCCTTTTTCGGCCTCCCAGGCTTGAGGAAATACTGGAAATGACAAAACGGGCCTATTTTATCCTCAAGCCCGGGAGGCCGAAAAAGGCATCAAACCAGCCGAAAACCAGCTAGGAGGCACAGTGCAGGTAACGGGGTGGGAAATTGCAAACGCATGCGCAAAGGGTATGGGGGAGGGGCATGGGCATTGCCTTCTGGGTATGTGAGTGCGCATGCACAAGCATGTGTACAATTTTTGGCACAGGAGCCTCAAAAGGTTAGCCACCACTAAACTAGATATACTCAAATGAATTCCTCCTTCCCACTTTCTCAGGCTCCATTGTGGCAGCATGAGAGCATCAAATCTCATGATTGTTATAACCACGAGTCGGTTGTATCGCAAAGTGTGAAAAGTGGTCATAATTCACTTCTTTTTTTTCCCAGTGCCGTTGCAACTTCAAACGGTGAACAAACTGTTGTAAGCAGGGGTGGGATTCAAATTTCTTAACAACCAGTTCTGTGGGAATGGACGAATTTGTAGGTGTGACTTGGTGGTCATGTGATTGGGATGGGAATGGCTTGCTGATTGGGCGTGGCTATGTGGTCATGTGACTGGGTTGTGGCCATGTGGCTGGCAAGCCAAATTTAAGTGGTCCTCACTTAATGACCAGATGATTGTTTACTGGCCAAATGCTTAGCAAGTGCTTTTTGCCAGTTTCCAAGGCCTGGGGAGGCCCTGGAAAGTCCCAGGCAGGTGGCTATATCACTGGCAACCATCACGTGTTTTCTTCTGTGGCATCATGTACTTTCTTCCCAGGGCACAAAAAACGCTCGATTTTAAAAAACAGCAAGCGACACCATTTTTAAGTATGGAATTCCACCCCGAATCTCGTCCTGGCATCCGTTTTTGCATTTGGGATCAAAAAAAAATTGCCTCCCAAGCACGAATATTTCTGACCGTGGCATCACGCATTTTCTTCCCCGGGCACCAAAAACGCTGGATTTTTAAAAACAACAAGCGACACCATTTTTAAGTATGGAATTCCACCCTGAATCTCGTCCTGGCATTTGTTTTTGCATTTGGGATCAAAAAGAATTTGCCTCCCCAGGCACGAACGCTAAGAATAACCCAAACCCTAACCTAACCCTAATTCTAACCCAAACCCAAACCCAAACCCAAACCCAAACCGTAAACCGTAAACCATAAACCATAAACCATAAACCGTAAACCGTAAACCTAACCCTAACCCTAACCCTAACCCCAAACCCAACCCAAACCAAACCCAAACCCAATCCCTAACCATCACCCTAACCAAACTCTAACCCTAATCATAACCCACATCCACACCCAAACCCTAACCCTGACCCTGACTCTGACCCTAACCTAAATAACCCTAACCCTAACCCAAATCCTAAACCTAATAACCCTAACCCTAATAATCCTAATAACCCTAACCCTAACCATTACCCTAATATACTTAACCCTAACCCTAACCCTAATAACCCTAAATCTAACCCTAACCCAAATAACCCTAACCCTAACACTAATAAACCTTACACTAACCCTAACCCTAATAACCCTAACCCTAATACTAATCCTTATCCCAATCCTAACCCTAACCCTTATCATAACTCTAACCCTAATAACCCTAACTCTAACCCTAGTAACCCTAATCCTAACCCTGATAACTCTAGCCCTAACCCTAACCCTAACCTAATAACCCTAACCCTAATCCAAACCCTAAGAACCCTAACCTAATAACCCTAACTCTAATCCTAATCCTAATCCTAATCCTAACCCTAATCTTAATCCTAATCCTAATCCTAGCCCTAATAACCATAACTCTAACCTTAACCCTAATAACCCTAACTCTAACCCTAACCGTAACCCTAATAACCCTAACCCTAATAACTCTAACCCTAACCCTTACTCTAATAAACCTAACCCTAGCCCTAATCCTAACCTTTACCCTAACCCTAATAATCCTAAATCTAACCCTAACCAAAATAACCCTAACCCAAACCCTAAGAACCCTAACCTAATAACCCTAACTCTAATCCTAATCCTAACCCTAATCTTAATCCTAATCCTTATCCTAACCCTAATAACCGTAACTCTAACCCTAATCCTAATAACTCTAACTCTAACCCTAACCCTAATAACCCTAACCCTAATAACCCTAACCCTAACCCTTACCCTAATAAACCTAACCCTAGCCCTAATCCTACCCCTTACCCTAACCCTAATAATCCTAAATCTAACCCTAACCCAAATAACCCTAACCCTAACCCAAACCCTAAACCTAATAACCCTAACCCTAACCTTAAACCTAATAAACCTAACCCTAACCCTAATAAACCTAACCCTAACCCTAATAACCCTAACCCCAACCCTAATCATCCTAACCCTAACCCTAAACCTAATAAAAATAACCCTAACCTTAACCCTAATCCTAATCCAAAAACTAATCCTAATCCTAACCCTAATAACCGTAACTCTAACCCTAACCCTAATAACCATAACTCTAACCCTAACCCTAATAACCATAACACTAATAAATCTAACCCTAACCCTAACCTTAATAACCATAACCCTAACCCTTACCCTAATAAACCTATCCCTATCCCTATCCCTAACCCTAACCCTAACCCTAATAACCCTAAATCTAACCCTAAACCAAATAAACCTAACCCTAAACCTAACCCTAATAAACCTAACTCTAACCCTAACCCTAATAACCCTAACCCTAACCCTTACCCTAATAAACCTAACCCTAACCCTAACTCTAATAACCCTAACTCTAATAACCCTAACCCTAACCCTAATAACCCTAACCCTAACCCTAACCCTAAACCTAATAACCCTAACCCTAACCCTAATAAACATAACCCTAACCCTAACCCAAACCCTAAACTTAATAACCCTAATACTAACCCTAATCCTAAAACTAATCATAATCCCAACCCTAACGTTTACCCTAATAAACCTAACCTAACCCTAACCCTAATAACCCTAACCCCTATCCTAACCATAACCCTTATCCTAACCCTAATCCTAACCCTAACGCTAATAAGCCTAACCCCTATCCTAACCATAACCCTTATCCTAACCCTATCCCTACCCCTAATAACCCTAAGCCTAACCCTAATCCTAACCTGATAAGTATAACCCTAATTCTAACCCTAACTCTAACTCCTAAACCCTAACCGTAAACCCTTAACCCTTAACCATAAACCTAAACCTAAACCTAACCCCTAACCCCTAACCCCTAACCCTAAAATGAAACCTGAAACCCTAACCCTAACCCTAACCCTGACCACAACCCCAACCCCAAACCTAACCCTAACCCTAACCCTAACCCTAACCCAAACCCAAACCCAAACCCAAACCAAAACCAAAACCTAACCCTAAACCTAACCCTAACCCTAACCCTAACCCTAACCCTAACCCTAATCCTAATCCTAATCCTAACCCAACCTCAACCCCAACCCCGACCCCGACCCTGACCCTAACCCAGACCCTAACTCTGATCCTGACCCTGACCGACCCTAACCCTGACCCTGATCCTGAACCTGACCATAACCCAGACAATGACCCTGACCCTAACCCTAACGCTAAGCATAACCCAAACCCTAACCCTAACCCTAATTTCTTACAAAGGAACAGGAAGCTCAAGGGCAAGGCCCAAGAGACGGTATTAAATACCTCTCCTCTTCAACCCCATGGATTCAGCTGCACCAGGGCCATATGGTTCTGCTGCATTAAATTATCTTTTTAATCAGCCTCCATGTTTCCAGTGTCTTTCTCCCCACTTGGAACTGAACCCAGTTGGATATTTCTTCCAACAGGGTGGAGGTGGTCTTGTTCTCATATCTTTAACCTCCACTGACAACTCGGCAACCTTTGGAAACAGAGCACTTTAACCTAGATGCTGCCGCCAGAGGAGACCCTTCAACCAATTGAGCCAAAGAATTAGGGCCATCAATGTATCCATGAAGTCACTGTGAGCTTTGGGTCACCTGGACCCAAAAGATTTGAGGTGCAGGAACAGGAGATTACACATCCACTTGTCTGGAATGGCATGGAGTCTCCTACTTGAGCAGGGGGTTGGACTAGAAGACCTCCAAGATCCCTTCCAACTCTGTTACTCTGTTATGGCCAACTTCTGGCTGGCTGACACCAGATGGCAGTAAAGGACAATTTATGGGGGGAAGATAAAGAGTGTTTTGGCTAGGTGATCTTCTTTTCCGTGGGAAATTAGCTGTCTGTGCTTGGGTCCCTAGAGGTGGAGATTTATGACATCAAGCAAGGTTGTATTACTTCTATTGGAGCATGTGACTTTTGGGGGTTGTTTCTAACTTCTAATATTGTGGGGTAATTCCGGGTTGGGTCAGATCTGGAATTACCATGGACTTTGCCAATTTGATGCTTCCCTAAATAAAAGAAATCTTTTTGAAGATGGATTTTGTAATTTTTCTTTTAACATGGATTTCATTACTTGGAAACCTGACACTCACATTTACGATGGTTGTGTCCCTGGAATCCCCTTTTGCAATCTTCTGACCAGCAGTCCATGGGGGAGCCAGATTCCCTCCTCAACCCTCTTATCGACTTAACACCTGCAGTGATTCGCTTAACAGCTGCGGCAAGAAAGGTCGTAAAATGGTGCAAAACTCACTTAGCAAATGCCTCGCCTAGCAACAGAAACATTGGGCTCGATTGTGGTCGCAAGTCAAGGGTTCCCTGTATTGGCATGGTTTCTGTTTTCTTGCCAATGCTGGTTGGAGAATTCTGGGAGTTGAAATCCAGGCATCTTAAAAGCTCCAAGGTTGAAAAACACGGATTCAGGGGGATAATTAAGTGGCTTTCGAACTTAATTAGTCACAGCATTTCGCTGTCTCACAATACCACACTCTGAGGTAAACAATAATATGTACTGGAGATGACAACATTAAGTATCTTGTAGCAGGAAACACCAAACATTACACTGAAATTCTGCTAATTCCCCTCCCTCACCCCCACCTGTTTCCTCATTTAGACCTGCTCGGATGACTATGAAGTCTCTGCTCGGCTGGCATCCAGATTGACGAAGAAGATATCCCTGCAGTTGTTAAGTTAGTCAGACAGTTGTTAAGTGATTCAGGCTTCCCAGTTGACTTTGCTTGTCAGAAGGTGACAAAAGGGGACCACAAACCATTTTCTCTGGAGAAAGAAAGGCTTCCAGCTGCTGGAGTTTCACTTCGACCTCTGAAGCCGCTGCTTCCAATGGGGCTCCTCATTCAACATCACAGCCACATAAAAAGACGTAAAATGGAGACAAGGGTTTTTTTTTTTTGTCTTGGAATGAATACGTGTTATTTTTATAAATACACTTTGTATGATTTAAAAGTGCCGGTTCCTTCAGACGGTTATGAAAAGCTACTCAAAAGGCGATTGATGTTTTCTTTTATCCCGAAGACCACAGGAATTTCCTGAGATTAAAGACATCTCAAAACTCTCCTTTGTCAATAGAATAGAATAGAATACTTTACTGGCCAAGTATGATTGGACACACAAGGAATTTGTCTTGGTGTAAATACTCTCAGTATACATAAAGAAAAGGAACATTCGTTAAGAATCAAGAATCATAATGTACAACACTTAATGATAGTCATAGGGTACAATCAACATCAAATCATACTAGGAAACAGAGGATACAAGCAACAAAGTTACAGTCACAAGTGGGAGGGGATGGGTGATAAGGAGTGATGAGAAGATTAATAGTAGTAATAGTGTACACTTTGTAAATAGTTGAACAATGTTGAGGGAATTATTTGTTTAGCAGAGTGATGGCATTCGGGAAAAAACTGTTCTTGTGTCTAGTTGTTCCGGTGAGCAGTACTCTATAGCGTCATTTTGAGGGAAGGAGTTGAAACAGTTTATGTCCGGGATGTGAGGGGTCTGTAAATATTTTCACAGCCCTCTTTTTGACTCGTGCAGTATACAGGTCCTCGATTGAAGGCAGTTGGGTGGTAATTGTTTTTTCTGCAGTCCTAATTATCCTCTGAAGTCTGTGTCTGTCCTATTGGGTTGCAGAACCAAACCAGACAGTTACAGAGGTGCAGATGATAGACTCAATAATTCCTCTGTAGAACTGGATCAGCAGCTCCTTGGGCACTTTGAGCTTTCTGAGTTGGCGCAGAAAGAACATTCTTTGCTGTGCTTTTTTGATGACGTTTTTGATGTTAGGTGTCCATTTTAGGTCATGTGTTATAGTAGAACCTAGAAATTTGAAGGTCTCTATGGTTGATACTGTGTTGTCTAGTATTGTAAGAGGTGGTAGTATGGGAGGATTTCTTCTAAAGTCTACCACCATTTCTACGGTTTTGAGTGTATTCAGTTCCAGATTGTTCCGGTTACACCACGAGGCAAGTTGTACAACCTCCTGTCTGTATGCAGATTCATCGTTGTCTCGAATAAGACCAATGACTGTTGTGTCATCAGCAAACTTCAGTATTTTAACAGATGGATCATTTGAGATGCAGTCATTGGTATATAGGGAGAAGAGAAGTGGAGATAGCACGCAGCCTTGGGGGCCCCCTGTGCTGATTGTACAGATATCGGATGTGATTTCGCCTAGCTTCCCCTGCTAGGCTAATATTTTTAAATGTGTCATCTAAAAAAAACATTTTTCCTTGCCGCACCCTTTTTCGTCAGCCCCAATTTTCACCTTCGTGTCATTGCGTCGGCTTATCTATTAGAAACGCCACTTTTCAAAGTAAATATCGTAATGGCAGAAAGAAGCTTTTCTCTTTACAAATGGTGGCTTCAGCTACGTTATCAAACCTCTGGCAGGAATTTCTACATTCACGTTAAAAAAACCCTTTACTTCCTGGAGGAGAAGTGCCAAATACAGTCAGCCTGCAAAGCAAATAAATGCATCAAAGAGAGAGAGAGAAAAAAAATAGAATTTAAATTATGCACCTGATTAAAAGATACTGTTACTGGGTTGGGGGAGGGAATCTATTTCTCAGTCTCTTCCATTGGAAAATAGGTTCAGATACAAAGTGCAGCCTTACGTGTATTTAATAACTCTTTTACCTTTTGTGTAATTTAGGGGTTTTAGCTTGGTGGAGCCTAGCTGAACTTTGATTTGTGTAGAAAGAAGCCGAAATCTTAAAATGTGGCTGTTGGAAGAAAAGTCCAGTCCAGTTCCAAGCTGGGAGAATAAAATGGAGGAAATGATTGGAAAGAAGGACTCTGTTTATTGATGAGCAGAACCAACCACAGCATGTAGTTCTGGGACAGCTGACAAAACGGGGTTGGGACCGAGGTGGGTTTTTGGGCATTCTTTGGGGTTTAGTGCTGCTTGAGATGCTTCTGGGAGGGGGGGGACTGTGCCATGGAGGGAGCTCTGGTGTCTTTTGCTATGTCAGTGGTGGTGATTTAATGATCCTACTGTCATGCCCTGAAAAGGCGCATCCTGTCCTTCTTAATCCCATCCACTGGAGCTGAAGGCATTTTGTTTGTGACTAGATTGGCCCAGTCTTTCTTTCTTAATGGGCACAAAATCTCCCCTCTCTAAAGAATTCAGGCATCTGCTGGAAGTTGTTGGGGCTGCTCTCTCTGCCTTGGTTAAGATTTCTCCTTTTGGGGAAGTATTATATTCTGCCTCTTTTAATATCCCCCAAAATATTTCCTTGGGGGGAAGAGCTTCCTGCATTGCTCTTGTACTGGGAGCAAACCACCCTCCCTTCTCAACACTGATGGCGTTACCTAGTTGGGTTGTGAAAGGTCTGCATGAAAACCACCGAGCTGAGAGAGCGCCAAGGGCCCTGCAGTTTGACCCTGAGCCAAATCGGCTGCTTCTGTTGGGGCTGCCGGTGGTGCAGGCGGCTGGCAGTTTAGCTGGGCAACACCTGCAGACCTCTGCAGGGGTTCCCCCTCCCCTGACAGGAGGAGGAGAAGGAGATTCTTCTTCCAGAGGGTCCAGAGCCTGCAGGCGTCACGCAGCTGCCTGCTGAGGGCAGTCGCCCTGGGACTCTCAGCGGCTTCCTGGAGTGTCTCTGCTGCTCCTTCAGCCAAAGCACCGCACAGGGGGGGAGAGGCAGCTTTATCCTGGCAATCAGCAAAAACCCTGACTTGTCTTCTCCAGAGTATTTACAATAGCAATTTTCACTACTTGAGTGGCTTCCTACGTAGGCAGGGAAATTTCTTTGGGCTTGTGTCAATCTTTCTGGAGCTCCTTGTACCCAACTCCATTGTGTACTTGAAAACTGTGAGGGATCCTCCATTGTGTACTTGAAAACTGTGAGGGATCCTGCCTGTGGGAAGCCAGGCAGAACCTGCTTCCAGGGTCTCTGGACAACGGGCAGCCATTCTTAGAAAATGTGCACCAATTTATTGTCTTCAAATGCCCTTTATTTAAGACAGGATGTGCATAAGACCTGTGGACTTCAGCTCCCAGAATTCCCCAGCCAGTCATGACTTTCTGAGAATTCTGGGAGTTGTAGCCCACAGGTCTTAAAGGAACCAAGGTTTGGCAAACCCCCCCTCCCCCGCCCCCCGATTTAAGATGAGACCCACAATGCCCGCCTGACAGGGACAGGGGGAAGGCCTCGTTTCCAAGGCTTTGCAATGTTTTATTTTAACAAAACACAGTGCAGGACAGACCATCAAAATATACAAGATGTGGCTCAAAAGGCATTTCATGGACATGTTCTTTCGCTATAGATCAGCCAGAACACAGCACAGAGATAGTATGCTCAGCCTTCATTTGCTTAATCATCACAGTTGGTTCACAAAAGCACAGTGTGCTGGCTCCACACATCACCCCTGCACATGGTTTACGTGACAAGCAGAGTGCACGAACTAAAACCACACTATGGATGCCAATACTGTAGGGATCCTCGGCTTGGCTAGAATTTGACCCAGCCTGCAGCAGATGATAGTCTCCCAGCATCAGCCATAGCGGTGGGTCAATGTGCATCGACACGTCCATATTATCTGGCCATCGTCAGCATTGGCAAGCTCATCTCCTATCACGAGTGAATGAATGTCACAATATGGTCCACGATATATCACAGAGCCTGGATTCCCATAACAGGAGCTAAGCCAAAATGAAACATATTAGTTCAGCACAATGGGCAAAGTCTTTACTAGCCACACAGTGGAGAGCATGTTGGTGCTTGACCAGAACTCCTTTAATCATCATTATGCAGCAAAGAGTAAAATCCTGTGGGTTTACAAAAGGGCACCGGTCTCATTAATACTGTATCCTGTTCTGGCCAAAAACAAAACAAAACAAAACTCTTTCCTGTTTCAATTAATTTCCTGATTATCTTTTTCTTTTGCTGGAGAGCTATTAAGCTAAGGAATAAATTCATAGTGCCAAAAAGGTCACGAGTTGATTCTCAGAGGAGTTTCTGAAATAATTGGATGCTCCCCTCCCCAAATTTGTTTAAATAATGTTATTTAAACATGTTATTCATTACCATAGCAAAAGGATCCCAAGTAGAATTTACCAACATTGAACTGAATCTCAGATTAAAAGGTGAGGTTCTTTTTCTGGAGAACCAACCAGGAGAATTCTGGGAGTTGAAGTCCAGCAGCCTTAAAGTTGCAAGCTTGGACAATCCTGGTGTAGAGGTTTAGAATTTCATTCTTCAAGGATCACGTGGTAGCTAAAAGACTTCCTTTATGAATGCAGAATTTCGGTGAGCTGTTTCAGACAGTATGAGAGTGGGAAAAGTCTTCACACAACAGGAAACAGTTCCAATAACACAGACATCACAGTTGCAGATTGCTTTGTTTTCCTCATTGTTGTGTTTATCTGCCAGTTTTCTGCCAAAATTGGAGGCAAATAACTCCGTGATGGAAATCTGAATGTCCACTTCTATTTTTGATAGTAAGCAGGGAAGTCCATAGAAATTTCAGAATAATAAGAGTTGCTAGGGACCTTGGAGGTCATCTAGTCCAACCCCTTCTGAAGCAGGACACTACCATTTCAGAGAACAAGTATCCAATTCCTTAATTCCTTAAAAACCTCCAGTGATGGAGCAACCACAACTCCTGGAGGGAAGTCGTTCCACTGATTAATTGTTTTCACTGTCAGGAAATTTCTCCTTAGTTCTAGGTTGCTTCTCTCCTGGACTAGTTTCCACCCGTTGTTTCTTGTTCCACCTTCAGGGGCTTTGGAGAAGAGGTTGATCTTCTTTCTTTGAGGGCAGTGGGTCACCCCCACTGTTTATTTCCATTGAACTAGACAAACCCAATTCCTGCAACCGTTCTTCATTCACCAAGGAGATAGCTAGCATATTTACGCTCACTAAAATAGCTGGCTGACCCTTACTTCTTTCTGACTCTGTAAGGTGATCCAGTTCTTTATTGATAATCACTGGACTCCTGTATGGAAGCTTACAAGTCTGTTTCCAAGATGAACAATACATAAGCTGGGGAAATATTTTATTTTTATTTATTTTATTTGTCAATTGCTTACAAGATAACATAGGTATATGTTAACATAGGTATAAGTAAAACATAGTTATGAATACATGGATACGTATAAGAAAAATAAAATATAAAAGAAACAGGACAGGGACGGTAGGCACGTTGGTGCGCTTATGCACGCCCCCTACTAGACCTCTTAGGAAAGGGGTGAGGTCAATAGTAGACAGTCTAAGGTTAAAGTTTTTGGGGTTTGGGGAAGAAACCACAGAGTCAGGTAGAGTATTCCAGACATTGACCACTCTGTTGCTGAAGTCGTATTTCCTGCAATCAAGTTTGGTGCAGTTTACCTTGAGTTTGTATCTATTGTTTGCTCTTGTGTTGTTATGGTTGAAGCTGAAGTATTCATTGACAGGTAGGACATTGCAATGTATGATTTTATATACTATACTTAGATTGGACCAAAGGCGGCGTAGTTCAAGGTTTTCTAGGTCTAGAATTTCGAGTCTGGTGGCATAAGGTATTCTGCAACGAGTAGAGGAGTGAAGAACTCTTCTTGTAAAATATTTCTGGACTTTCTCAACTGTGTTAATATCAGATACGTAATGTGGGTTCCAGACTGTTGAGCTGTATTCGAGTATTGGTCTAGCAAATGTTTTGTATGCTCTAGTTATTAGTGTAATATTACCAGAGAAAAAGCTACGTAAGATTAGGTTAACAACTCTTAGCGCCTTTTTGGCTATGTAGTTACAGTGGGCTCTAGCACTTAGGTCATTTGAGATGAGTACTCCAAGATCCTTTACAGAGTTTGGGTCATCAACAAGGTCTTGACTATTCAGCCTGTATTTTATTTTCTGATTTTTTTTTTGCCAATATGTAGCACAGAGCATTTATTTGTTGTGATCTGAAGTTGCCATTTGTTTGACCATTCTGATACATAGTCAAGGTTAGGGTTAGATGAGAAGGAGGAGGATTTTACTCAATTAGCCATTGCTGGGTCTAGGGGACGGAGGGTGTCTCATCTCTGTTTCAAGGCCATTGAGCCAGCACCATTGAGCCAGCACAAGACATTTCTGAGGTCATGTAGCCAGCATGACATCACAGAGTGCTCTTACCTTTTCACCAAAATGGTACTATTTCTCTGCTTTCAAACTGCTAGCTTGGCAGGAGCTGAGCTAGGAAGGGGAGCTCACCCTGTTGCGTGATGCTCGCTCGGGTCTCCAACCAGGGCTGCCAGCTTTCCAGCTGACAAGTCTAGCACCCTAACTGTCTTAACCACACTGAGCCACCGCTTTGAGTTGGGACTAAATAAACACATGACTAAAACGAACTAGGAGTGTTTACTCCATTGGGTTCAATAGTCACAGGAATGCTGCGATATTATTTTAGAAGAGTCCTTTGAAAGGTGATCGCTACAGAAACTAATTTGTCTGGGGTTAAAGCAAAACTGCCCTGACACAGGTACCTTAAACCCCTTGATTTCAGCTCTGAGTTATACCTAAGGGTGCATTACACTACTAATTCACAGAGCTTTGGGGTTAAGGCCATCAAATGTCAGTTATGATCAAAATAGCAAGACGTCCAGTGCCTATTTCTCAGTGACTGATGGACTCTTTTCATTTTTAAGATCAAACAGTCTTCTCATTTTCGTTCAGTGGGTCATATGAGATAATCTACTGGCATGAAACCCAGCCTCTTTGAGAAAATTTGTCCCTTGTCTTTGATCCCTGAGGCCCAGAACTTCTGTGATGAACTGAATCGGACTCACCGTGGGGACAGAAGCTCTCTTGGGAGAGTTTTCAGCTGCTAAGAGACAACGCGTGCCATCTTTTCACCAGCTCCTTGGGTTTACTGATCATCTCGTTCCAGTGTTCGAGTTCCTTCCCCCGGGTGTACATGAAGGGCCCCACAATCACACAGCCCAGGGCGGAGGTCTCTAAACAAAGCCACAAAAACCGTGAGGATTAAACAAAGATCATGGCGGAAGCTTAATGTGAGTCGGGTCCCCAAGACTCCTGGGAAGTAGCATCGCAGGCTGCTTACCGTTGTTCCCTTGGAGAACAGACAAGCTCAGGCTGGTTGCATCCAGCTCTGGCTGGTCCACCTTGAAGCTAAATGTCTCGTTGTATAATGGATTGGAGGATCCCAGGATTGCTGTGGTCCTTTTGCTTTTGATGAGCTGGCTGTGTCTCATTAGGGACACTTTGACACACACACCTGGGACAAAGGTTGGAATCATGGAGAAGAAAACAATACCCAAACACAACCTCCAGAATGGCACCTCGGAAGAAGGCCATACAAAACATAATTTTAATTTAATTTTATGGATTGCACCTGCAACAATACTCCAAATTTTCCAGTAACGTAAGCATGGATAATGGGAAATTTGATCTTGTTGCAAAGTAGATATAGATGTATCTAAAACAAAGTTTGGTCACTATTCAGTGTATGCTGCTCAAACATCTAATAGCAAAGTCTGGCAGTTCACTCTAAAGTTGGATTCTTTTGAGTTTATCATCTTTTGATGCCTTATCAGAGAGCCACAATGCCTAGGTTCCTTCCAATGCTATTCCATATGATTTAAATTCAGCCAGATATTGTGAGTTCAATTTATTCTTACCTCAACTATATAGAGGGGTAGGAATACACAACTTCCATTCTCCACCCCCCCCCCCCCCCTTAGCCTCCAAAAGCTATAGTAATATAATAGAAAGGTCTCTGGAGCTGAAATGGTTAATATTTGTTTTATCTTGACAAGCTGGGAGTGAGGTACTTGCTAAATAAATGTGTCAAACCCCCTACTGATCCTATTATTACTGCAAGGGAAAGCCAAGAAAACCAATTGTGGCATCAGAAAGCAGTGATTTGTTGACTCACAAAACACCAGCTATCTGACCTTGGAGAACCTTTCCGAAGGTCTTGGAAATGGTTCTAAGGGAGGAAAGTCACCGGTAGTTGAGATCTTTTGTTCACAGCATAAGCATGTAGGTACCAAGGTTGGGGAAATTAGCACTATCAGTGTCAATTAAAATAAAGATGGTGGCCATAATGATGTGATTAATGCCCTGACTGTCTTATCTGCATCATACCTGCAACACACATAAAAAGAGTTTTGATTGCACCCCTGCATTTGCCAACTTTGGTCACAATCTGTAGACCTTTCTTTATAATGCCTCAATATTTTGCATATTTGGGTGTCGTGGGAAAGAGAGAATTCAAGGTATGTAAAATGTGGAGGATTATTAGTACCCTCATAAATCACCATTTGTCCACCTTTTTAATAGACTGGAGTATTGTAGTGTAAGTTTATACACCAATGATAAATAGTAAATGTCAAATACTGCAGTGTAAGATTATGAGATGTCAAATATAGATAGAATATTAAGCAAATATTGACATCTCCTAAAAATATTTAGAGGACATTCAACATTGAGTCCCCAATGGGGATAAAATTGTTTGATTTTGAGAATAAACAGTTTTTGAAACAGAGGAATTTGGGACTAAAGTTCTGTACATGGAGGAATTACGGTACTTTAGTTTAATGTAGGCTGCTGCAAATTTCTGAATGGCCACTGGATGGAAGCAAAGAGAAAGAAGAAATATATCTTAATCCTGCCATCTGGTGGTCTGGAGTTTCATAATCCAATAGGGTAGCAATTTAGATCTAAACTGAGATGTGGAATATATATTCAAACATTTAATTTAAATTTAATTTAAAGTTTGTCCGCTTTCCTCTCGTGGTTGAAGAATGAAGGTGCCAGTTTGGTCAAATTTCCAGTTGGTGATTAGAAGTTATCATCAACTGGCTTATCATTCAGAATTCAGTCATTGTTTCTACAAATTAGATTTAGATGAAGAAAAGAAACAAAGGAAAATATTGTAGCTATTCCCTCCCCCCATACTGACCAGTGCTGTTTCTCTCATTCTGGAGCTTTAAACCTCGCGCTCTCAGAACCACCACTGTGAGCCGGGACAGGTAGTCATTGTAGCTAAGGGAGAACTGGAGGTCACCATGGTCAGAAGGTGGCTTGGAGGAGAAGGCAAAAGAAGACACAAATCAGAAATGTATATAACATGTCTTCCACTACTTGAACTGTTATTCACTCCAATCAGTGGGGTGCCTAAACTAGAAATGGCATAGCTAATGAGTCTGTAATTAATTATTCTCCTCCTTCATCCACCCCAGATGTTGGTGGATGGTCAGCATTGTGGGGAAGGAGGAGAAAGCTACTGAAATTGAAATGGGAAAGGTTCTCCTACATCGGCAACCCCCGATTTCTTTCCTCAACAAAGGTTTTCTGTTTGACTGAGAAGAGGAAGAAGGCAAATAAGATCAGTAAGATTTTCTGGGCTCATCCAATCTGATGCTGATTATACAGTAGTCACATATAATGCTAAGCCAGGGTTTCTTGAGGAACACATCAAGGTTTAGTTTAAACGCAAGTCAGAAGTACCTGGTTTTAGGTTTCAAGACTTAATTTGATCCTTGCTTCCCTCATTTGTATTCCCACATAATCTCCACTATTGCTAAAATATATACATGGCACAAATCCTCACCATTTTGAGACAAGTCATACTTGATGCTTGTAGCTCTCAACATGGACTTAGCCTAGCTCAGAAAGCAAAAATCTTCCTGCAAAAGGGCCCAACAGATCAAAAGAAAAACAGCCTCAACTAATTTTTGCCAGGACTGCCCCATTCTTGGTGACCCCACAGCTCCCCCAAATTATAAAATAATGGTTTCTCACACACAAATGAGCAATTTCACAGACTGCATTAAGTTAAAAACAATCACAGAGGAAGCTAATTAATCTGAATTCTAGAATGTATGTCACGATCTGTCAAATTCATTGCTTGCGAAGTTGTCCTAAAAAAACAAAGAAACCCAAAACAAACTGTGTGGTTATTCATCTCATGACCTTAATATTTCATTCATTCCTTACCTCCAGGTTATCTGGTTCCAAGTCTCTCCAGGCGACAACCTTCCCGTCTTCAGCCAAAGCTTCATTTTTCAGTGGGAAGATCACTTGGCCCAGGAGAACCTGCTTCTTCTGTTTATCCACATGGTAGACACAGAACTTCAATGTCCTCTGAAATAAAACAGTGCTTGAAATCTAGAGAGGAGGAAGCACAGAAGGAGAAGTAGTTGGGATGAATCTGACCACGGGTCTGAATCAGGGGTGGGATTCTACCAGATTGCACCTATTCGCTAGAACCGGTTGTTAATATTCTAAGCAGTTCGGAGAACCGGTTGTTAGAAGAAATTCCTGGCCTAATCCTGTAAGGAACTCAGGAAGAAAACATTCTGGTGTTGCTTACAGAAACTGCCTCTCCTTTAACCCTTATTACATTCTTGGCGGGACTAGCCTTCCCATCGCTGAAACTTCTCTGGAGTTTTTTTTCCCCCTCCTTTGCTGGTACTTTGCTTGTGTGGAGTGACCATTCAAAGTTACAATGGCACTGAAAAAAGTGACTTTATGACCATTTTTCACACTTATGACTGTTGCAGCATCCCCACAGTCACGAGAGGCCAGGCGAGGAGATGTGTGCCTCGATGTGAGTGATGTTGAGTTGGCCACGCCCAGCCAATATCATGACCAAGCCACGCCCACCCAGTCACATGACCACCAAGCCACACCCACCAACTAAGCCATGCCTACAGAACCGATTGTTAAAAAATTTGAATCCCACCCATGCTCTGAACATGAGGAAGACCAAGATAATCTGGAATATTCAGGGTAGAGCAGAACTTTCTTCATTTTAATTCTGGGGATACACAAAACTCCATCCTGGTCAGTTTCTCCATAGGAGACTTTTTCCAAGGTTCCCCGAAGGATAAGGGAACATTGGATCCAATAATTCAATAGTCTGCCTTCAAATGAGGATGATCTTTCAAGCAGATCACTGTTGGTCATCCTTGCTCAACATTTGGGAGTGATAAGGAAGGTCTTGGGTATTGTTTGGGGGGTCATATGACTGCCTGGCTGAAAACCTGAACCTGAGTCAAGGAACCAGCAAGAAGAAGAAAACAACAATTCTACCAACACTGACAGGGCAAGCCACTTCTAGATACATAAAGAGCAAAGCCCAGCCCCTTCTAGCACTGATGATGTTACCCAGTTGGGTAATGAGACATCTGCAAGAAAACCACCATGCTCAGAGAGCACCAAGGGCCTCACAGAAGTCCTCCTCCTCCTCCGTAGACACCCTGCTCCCTTCTAGCACTGATGATGTTGTGTAATAAAACATCTACAAGAAAGCAGCCCAGTTCAGAGAGCACCCAGGATCCCACATTCCCCCCTCTCCAACTCCTCCTCCCCGGAAACCCTCCTCCCTTTCAGCACCAATGATGTTACCCAGTTGGGTAATGAAACGTCCAGAAGGAAACAATCCAGTTTAGAGAGCACCAAGGACCCCACAGTTTTCTTCCTCCTCTTTCTCTTCCACAAACCCCATTCCCTTCCTCCTGTGCACTGGTGACATTACCTAGTTGGGATAGGCAATGCCTGCAAGAAAATAACCAAGCTCAGACCCCACAGTAGTCAGTGTTTCCGAGCCGTCAAACTTTCCGCAGCTGGGAGAAGGTGATCAAGCTCATCTTCAGCAATGCTTACCTGGAACACAAAATCCTCATCAAACTGAGGATTGAGAGTTTTGCGTTTTGTTTTAGATTGCAAGTAACGCCTCTCGTCAGGGAGCAGGTAGATCTTCACCAAGGGGTTGCAGGAACCAGAAGGAGGCTGCAGCTTTCGGGCTTTAATCAAGGACACCAGGAGCCTTTCTGACTCTTTCTCATATTCCATGGAGAACCAAAGCCGACCAATGTTTCCTTCTGGGAAATCTGTCTCACTTTTGTCTTCTGGAAACCGGTAGAGTTCTGGATTGATGCTCCCTACCAAGTACGCTCCAGCTTGAGGACAGAAAGGAAACAGCCAACCTCACTGAGTTCAAAACATGAACATGAAAACGTGTTTAAAACCTGGTTCTTTCCAGGGTTATGTATGCACTGTGGACCATCCACGCATTTCAATCAATTGTGATGGAATAATTTTGCATCTGAGACTGATCGAGCTTTCAAGACAGAAGCTGAATGTTACTTCATATCCCCTCTTAAACGTAATACGATTCAGTGGAATTAGCTTATAAATCAGTAGGAGATAATCAATGAATCCCCAAATAAAAATTTTATTTTATTGAGTTAAATGTTATAGTCATTCAACTCCAATGGACCCTTAATTCATTAATTAAAAACAGCTACATCTCGTACACCCAATGATTCTGTGTTATCACATAGAATCCCACCCATTTAAATGTTTTATTTAACCCTTTTCGTTATTTATGCATTTTTGGATGACTGGATCACTTAAAATTGCACAGCAGTACCTGGAAGGTCATAACAAATCTTGGGATTAAGTTGACAACTTTCAAACAACCTGTGTGTCTTCACAAACTCATCTATTCTATGCTATATTGATTCTAGTGTTTTTTTAGTATTGTATGATATTTATGTATGGTCAATGACCACAATAAATATGGAACTAAAAACTACACTCGTGTATTTTCAAGTAAGAAATAAAAAAGAATTATCTTGTTCAAAAGACAGGACGATTTGTTGCATTTTTGGGAGAAGTTCATCTGGGGAAACCTGGTTACTTTTTTGCACAATTATTTACACTAGCGGTATTAATTCAGACAAACAGATTTCAAAATCTGCTGTGTAATAAACTTCACAGCAGACCTCAAGGGCAATGTACTAAAATCTAAATGAAAGACCCAGAGATGGTTTTTCAAAAGATTTTCTTTGTTTTTTTCTTGAAAATTTTCACTTCTCATCCAAAAATTTTCACTTCTCATTCTTGGATGAGAAGTGAAATGCCTTCAAGGAAAAACCAAGAGAGTCCAGCTACCCCTTGGAAAACCACCTTTGGGACAAACAACCATGACCTGGATGGCTGAGAATCTCCATAGACATCTAAATGAAAGAATTTAGGAGAACAAATGAGATGGTTGTAATCTCTCCTTCGGTCCCTTGATTAAGACATCACCTTAAACTTTGCACTTGGTGGTTTCATCAGGACATCGGCACCCTCTGAAGTTAGCAGGGCCATGTTCCAAATTTCTAATTGTGGCATCTTCTACACACCATGAGTGTTTCTGCTCCAATGAAACAGAGGGAGGAAGGCGGCAAAGCCAGCAACGCCCCAGGCCCCCAAGCAACTTGTACCTTCTCCTCATTTGATCAAACCAGCAGGCGGACAATGAAGGGACCATGAAAATTATTCCCTCCAGATGATCAAGTGCCTCGTGTGGTTGTGCGTTGTTGCTGGGAGAAAGGGTATTAGTTTTTTTTTATTCTTTTATACTGGGTTTTTATTGTTTGTAAGCTGCCCAAGATCAGTGAGAAGGAGTGGCGGCCATATAAACCTTCTAAATAAATCAATAAATAAAATTAGGCAAAGTTTCTGGGCATTTGCTGAAAACTTTAATGACTTGAATCATTCTCCTCTGTTTCTGGCAGATACGTCTGTTTGTGCAGACTCATAGGAAACTATTGTATTTAAACAGGAAAGGGCTTTATTTGAACAGCAACGCAATAGCAATGTCCACTGAATTTAATACAGAAGTGGGATTTGGGGGCAAACCCCAATTCCTGGCATATTACACACCAAAACAAGTGCCAACCCACCTAAAGAATGGAAAGAGGATCGGGGTCCAGAGTCTGGGGTAACATAAAGCTCACTCTCCTCTTGAATTTGTTCTCCATTTAGCATATCGGTCCACCCTTGTCGGTGAAATTTGGGTGGGACAATGAAAGGAACACTTTTTGCTCTGTCCAAAGGCAAACACAGTGTTGTGTTATATTAAGGAAACAAAAAACATACCAGGAATGTAACTGCTCTGAAAACAACCCAGGCAAGGTTGAAATATCTGGAACCCTTCCAACTGAAATGGAAGAAATTGGAGCTGAAATCCACCCCACAAAAAATCAAAGGAATTTAAACGGGTGTTTGGCATTAATCAGATCATGCTTGTTGCTTCCAGGCCTTTTTCTAGAATTACATGTTCCTTTTCTTCTCAGAGTCATACTTACTGACAATCAGTGGCCAGCAAAGTAGCTGCAACAGTTAAAACAAAACAGCCATTAATAGCAGGATGAACAGAATCAGAGCAATAAAAACACCACCTGACAAACAAGACCAAATAATTCACCTAAAACTAAGATAGAATGGTTAAAAGGACTTCCTTGGGGCAACATTTCAAGATTGGGTCACCTTGAGTCTTTTAAAGTCAACAGCTGCTGATTAAAACACCTGGCAATTGAATGGATAAGACAGGGCTCCAACCTCAGACCTGGGAATAAATCTACCTCCCTTCCAATGGAAATGCAAAGGAGGAGGAGGGGGGAAGAGGAGGAGGAGGAGGAGGAGGAGGAGGAGAATTTTTTAAAATCAATAAGTGGGAGAAAGAGTAACAGGCAGAAAGCCAAGCCTTCTTTTGGGGCTTATTTTAATTTAAATTTTTCTATGGAATGATGGTTTTGAATTGAAACCCAATCTTAAGCACACAATTACCCAAAGAATCCATAAATCATGGCTAAATGACTTTGCATATCATCTCGAGACAAGCAGATTCTGAAATTTAACACACTGCTTTCATTTCTCTTCAACCACCACAGGGACATTTACCTAAAGATAACATTGTCAGCATAGACAGTATGCTCTGAAAATCTGCATTTTGTCTGCTTAATTACAAAGCACGGCTGCCAAAGATGCTTCCACATCTTATTAATAGCGGATCAATGCAAAGGTTTGAAGAAAATGGCTGGAAACTTGATATGAAAAGGTTGTATAAATTCTGGGCCGATACAAACTATAGACTGGTTTTTCTCCCAGTTTACCCAATTCTCCTTCCTCGCTCTTTGTTATTTTTCCTGGAAGATCTTCTGTCTCCAATTAGCTGGTAATTAGGTGGAAAAGTTTCCCCCAGCTCTCAAAGGGAAAGAAATCTGTTGAAACTGTCTCTCTCTTAATGTGAAGGGCTTTTAAGTTGTTCATGGTTGTTTTATATTGTTATTATGCAGACAGGGACTGTTCAAAGAGCTGGAAAAGGGCAAAGGGTCATTTCATTTATTGAACAATTGTTTGATTTTTGGAATCCTCGGGTCTTAAATATCTGCATTCTAGTTTTATTATCTTGTCTATTGGGCTACTTGGTTGAGAGGAATGGAAGATGAGGGATTCCTTGCCTCCAGCCCAGTGGTCAGAGAGGCCTTGGAGTCCCAGGGCTGATTGTCCTTCCCCAAAGCCTGACCTATGGATGCCATCCACTTGAGACTTGACTGGATTCCCCATCCCTGGCAGAGGAAGGAGATTCCCAAAGCACAGGACGGTGCAGAGAGCACTTCTACACCTCCGTCTCCGAAGGGAAGGCGATGGCCAGCAGAAAAAGGGGGCTTTGTACCTGGCATTTTGAGGAGGGACCAAAGTCGACTGAGCAACCTCTGGCTCCTGCAAACCTGGGGTGACGCGTCCAGTCAGTTCTTCGTAAGAGGCCTTGAGATATCTGCTCTTCCAGAAGAGGTAGGCGGTGATCCCCAGCAGGACCAGAAGCAGAAGTCCAGCTACCACTCCACCAGCCACAGCAACTGCCTGTTCTGGGGTACACAAACACACACATGAAACACGCAAAGTGAAGGCATCCACTTTCCGAAGAGAAAAAACCATGTTGCCCAACCTTATGGGGGATGTTTGTTTTCTGCTTAACACTCCAGCTTCATCCCCACCACTTTCCTTCCGCTGTGCCACTACTTCTCTTTGGCCTTTCAGGCCAACCTGGGCTCTTATCCAGGGGCTGTTTGATCTCTCCATTCACTGCCTTCCACTTAATTGGAAAGGACCATCTTGACTCTGTCCTGTAGCTGGCAGGGCAAATAAAGAGAATTGTGTCTCAAATAATGTTCAAGTACCAGGCAAGTTATAGTCACGATTGCCAGCTGCCCTGGACACTAAAAGGTAGGTGTACAATGAGGATCCTTTCTCCCTGCTTCCTCCTCTTTTATGGAAGGTCCAGACCCATCCCTTCTGCAAATGAAAGAGATCAAGTTCCTTAAAAGGGTTATCTCTGCCTCTAAAGTTGCGGTACGTGCTGGAAAAATAGGCATCAGCCCACTCCAAGCAGGAAAGGAAAAGGAGTCCATGGCTTCTAGGCCTCCCTCCAGGGCTGGGCTACAAAGCCATCGAGTCACCATGATTGCACTGGAAGGTACCGATAGAAGAGAGTCCATTTGTAGCTGAGGGTTCAGCTGTGGAATCCTTGGATGTTCTCTGAGCTTGGCTGTTTTGTGGCAGATGTTTCATGACCCAATTACCTAACATCTAGTAAACAGAGAGCAAATTCCCTCCCTCCCAGCACTTGCTGAAGTTAGCTAGTTGCGTCACGAAACGCTTGCAAGAAAACAACCAAGCTCAAAGAGCACCAAGGACCCTACAGCCTTGAAAGTTTTCATGATGAGGTTCTTTTGCCCCAAAGGAGCTGGCTTGGGCAACAGTAGAAGACTATGTAGAAAGTTAGCACCCATCCTTTTCCTAGAAAAATGAAATATTCTAGGAAATATTACAAAGGCAGAATATTATATTCCCTGGATGAGAAAAGGAGAAACATGCTCTTGGAAAGCAGCCCCCACCTTTGTCAATAGCCCCAGAAAGACAAAAGACATCTTATCTACAACACAAAAGACCTTCAGCTCCAGGGTGATGGGATTAGCCAGATCCAAACAAGGACAAAGCCATTCAACCATAATAGGAATTGCCCAAAGCCCCTTCATTACACCACCCAGCAAGGTTCAACCAAGCTTGGGACTCAAGACAACCTACAAAGTTACCCTTGCATGGCCCCATGGGAGTCTGACAACCAAACAGAAGACATTTCTTGCCACAGGAACAGGAAGCAAGTTCGAAGGCCAACAAAGGTTATAAATCTCTCTCCCTCTTTCACCCATGTGCTCTTTTTGCCCAGGATCTCGAATGAACAATTAACCTCCTGGTGCGACTGGAATAATCTGGAACTGAACACACTTAAACCCATAGAAATGGTGGTAGACTTTAGGAGAAACCCTCCCTTACTACCACCCCTTACAATACTAGACAACACAGTATCAACAGTGGAGATCTTCAAATTTCTAGGTTCTATCATATCACAAGACCTAAAATGGACACCTAACATCAAAAAATGTCATCAAAAAAGCACAACAAAGCATATTCTCTCTGCGCCAACTCAAGAAGCTCAAAGTGCCCAAGGAGCTGCTGATCCAGTTCTACAGAGGAATTATTGAGTCTGTCATCTGCACCTCTATAACTGTCTGGTTTGGTTCTGCAACCCAACAGGACAGACACAGACTTCAGAGGATAATTAGGACTGCTGAGAAATAGAATGAAACTGCCATCATTCATTCAAGCTTTTTCTCCCTCTATTCAGCACCTCCAACCACAAGCACTCCCCACAGCGGAGACATTAGCAAGCCATCAACCTAAACCATGCATCACTTTGCAGCTATTAGCAGCAATATTTTGCCTCTTGGAAAAAACACAGTTGATTTATGATGCCAAGCTTGGTAGTCCACCAAATGGGGCTCATCCCTTCTTTTGTTATCTCTCACCTTGTGAGTAAAGTTCATTTTCTTCTCAAATAGCCGCTCTTTAATGGACATCGGATTTATCCACCTTAGAAATTGGTGCCTGTTTCAGAGAAATGATGGCAGACCAGCAGGTCCCTGCCTGTGATTCTAGATGGTCAGTGAGATGCTCACGGGACCTGAGGTGGAAGCGAGATGCTCATGGTTTCAATCTTCTGGTCAGGAAGTGAGACTGGCCATTTTCCTTTAAATGTTCAGCATTAATACTTTAAAATTAACCTCCAGCCATCAATATGGATGCATGGAGGTTACGGTACATGCTGATTTGTATCTAAAAGTTGATGCCACAATTTTGTGAGCGCGCAGCAACAGGTCCTGCACTGCTAATCAGAAAACAGCAAAATAACAAGAAGCTGAACAGGGCCAGAATATTCTCATTTTTGCATTCCTGGCATTCGCACACAATCGCTTGGCTAGACTTTAAAGACAAGCCACAGAACGACAGGAACGCCAATGTCTTTTTCTCCCTCTGACAGTGGAGAAGTAAAATTGAGATATAAAATAAATAAAGACAGATTGGGCTGCATTTTAAAGTATACAGCGACGAGACTGGCTTGGAAAGAGAAAGGTTGTTCTTCAGAAGAACAGAATATCTCCTTAGCTTTTGCATCCGTGAGAACGTCAAGATGGCAGAGAAAAGGTTTAACAGATTAACAGGGAGTTGGAAGGGACCTTGTAGGTCATCTAGTCCAACCCTCCTCCGCCAAAGCAGGAGGCCCCGCCTACATCATTTCTGACAGCTGGCAGTCCAGTCTCTTCCTGACTGTTTGGCAACCCTGTCAGTGGGACGTCAGGGTTCCTCTCTCTCTCTCTGAAGTGATCGCCATGCGTGAGACTGGAAGAAGAGGGAGAAGAACTGCTGCAGCTGGAAAGGGAGACAGACAGTCTTCGACTTATGACCACAACTGAGCTCCAAATTTCTGTTGCTAAGGGAGACATTTGTTGTGACTTTTGCCCCATTTTACGATCTTCCTTTGCCACTCTGTGAAGTCAATTACTGCAGTGGCTAAGTTAGGAACATGGTATGTCGGTGAGCCTGGCTTTGCTCCTCGTGTGGCCCCAGGGGACACTCCAACCATCGTAAGACGAGGATCACCTGTACTCATCTTCCTAACTTTACAAGGACTCAGTGAGTAGAGTTGCTAGGTGTGATTACTGCCTCCTCCTAGTTTCAGAAACACATCAATGGAAGGAGCGACCTTCCCTCCCTCTTTTTGACCACATCCCTCAAGCCCCCTCAAAGCGGGCCTGGGTCTCATTTTCTCAGGGCTTCCTTTTCCCCTCTTCTTTTTCGTGAGAACTGGGCACCCCCCAGATTTAGGAACCCTATCAAAAGTTCCTTCAAACTGCAAAGAATCGAACAGCGGTTCAGACATAAGGATGAGGGAGCAGATACCCTGACAAAACCAGGGTGAAACACAGAGAAGGTGAGAGAGCCAGAGAGCACCGGGAAAGGAATTTGCTGTGCAGATGGCTGTCGTCTTTACATCCGAGAACAATACGCATAAAGCAAGAGAAAATTACAGTCCTGAGTTCAAAATACAGATCTGCACCTCCAAGACCTGACAGGGGATGCTCTGGTCTAGGGTGGAGATATTTCTGCAGATTGTGTAAACAGGCAGAAGAGAGAAACCAGTGGCATCCACTCAGATTCTCAATTCTGCATATTGACAATTGGTAACTTGAAGCTTACTCCGTCCCTTGTCTACTCGGTCCAGCTGGACAGAAATATCGGCTAAGCCGAGCAGAATAGCACTGGCTCCTATTTTCGAATCCACCCATAGCTAAATCAGAGATATGTTCAAGAGATGAGGTGATGGATGTCACGAAGTGAGCATCCCAAGCGAGGTGGGTTTGCCCTTTTCCTCCGACTCTTCTGTCCCATCTCCAAAGAGGGAGCTCCTGCTCCGTTCGCAGGGATGTTCCTTACCGGACATGACACCTAGATGGATGAAACGGTGAGGTTCCCGGGATCTTTGATTGCACCGCAGCTCAGGGCTTCGGTCCCACCTTGGATCCAACTCTCCAACGTGCCCTTGTTCTGCTCTCCTACAGCACTGAGGCGCCTGAGGAGAAAGGCAGGGCTTCCTCTTGGCTGCAAGGGCTCTGCTCCCCACGCCCTCCTCCTCCAGACCTGATACAGCTGGGATCAGAAAGCGGCAAGGACTCCGCTCGCTCTGCCTTTGCCTGCCTTTGGCTCTTCAACAGCCAGCTCCGCCTCCCGGTCGAATGTCTCAGGGCTGCAGAGAAGCTGCCAAGTCCAGGGAGGAGGTAGCCGGTGGGCCCAGCAGGGCAGGAGCCGCCTCTTCCTCCCTGGAATGAGAGGGCAAGATCTCCAAGGAAAGAGTGGCTGGTGGACACAATTAGTTTTGGAAGCCCATGAAACTGAAAAGGGCATTGTGGGAAAATGACATTAGAAAGTCCTGGCACATTTTGCAATGCTGGGGCTGTTTTCTTTTTTAAATCAATTCTTCATATCATCATATTCTCCTTTTCCTTCCCCTTCTCCCTTTCTCCTCTTCCTACACTTCCCTTTCCCCTTCCCTTCCTGCTCCTCACCTGGCGCATGGAGGAAAGATCATTTTTCAAAATGCCCTTTAGGACCTGTCTCTCTGGAAACCATCAACCTCCTTAAGCTTTACCTACTGTGGATCAGCAAGTGGCGATTTCAGGCCAAATTCTGGCCTTTGAGGAAGTTTCATTGGAAAGGCTCCATAAATGGATGACTTTAGAGGCAAAGCCAGTGTGTGACATGTATACGTGCTACAGTTTAACCTGCCAATAGTGGAGTCCTCTGCTTCTAAGTTGGGGGGGGGGGGGATACTAGGAACAGCCAAGAAAACCAACAAATAGATCATTGAGACAATCAACCAGATGAGTGAAAACTAAAGTCACAATTAACGAGGCTCACGTAATCATCCTTTGGACATAATACTTGAAGATATAGACTTCGGGAGAAGTCTACTGTGGGAAGTCGCCCCTCCTAGAGAATGACATATTTTGGGGTATATTAAGAGGCAGAATATTGTATTTCCCCAGAGGAGAAATGGAGAAATGTGCTCTTAAAGGCAGCAAGCAGCCCCAGCTTTCTACATAGTAAAACAGCCCCAAGTGGATGCCTGAAATCTTTAAGAGATGGAGATTTTGTGCCCATTAAGAAATCCGGGCCAATCTATTCACAAACGAAACACCTTCAGCCCCAAGGAAATGGGATGAAGGACAGGACGTGAATTTTAGGACACAATAGGATTAACCCGCTGCCTTTGAGATAGCAAGAGACATAAAAGCCCCTTCATGGCACAATCCCCAGAACAGTTCAAACTTTAAAATCACAGAAGCCTATAAAGATCCATCCACTCCTTCAGCCAACTGGTCATCTGTCCCAGAACCACAGTCTGTTGCTGGTTCTGCTCATCAATACCTTCTTTCCTAAGCAGCCTCCAGCCTCCATTTTCTTTCCAGCAGAACCAGACCTGGATTTTTCTTCCTACACTACAACGCTGAGAAAAGTGGAAAGAAAGAGAGGAAGAGTGTCAGCAGGTAGATGGACCCAATTACAGCAACGATGGGAGCATTGTTGGAAGATCAAGTTCTTCTTCCTGCCTTCTGAATTTTTTAAAAAAATTAAAATTGAAAGGGGAGAGGTGGCTAAAGTGGCCATCATGGCATTCCTCCTTTTTATGCTTCGCATGATTACTAGGTCAGCCCTTGTTGTCATGGTAAGGTCCTAGTAGGATAGGGAAGTCCAATCTCCTCTCCATTCATAAGGATACCGATTCAGGACCTTCCTGTTTGAAAGTGTGGCTGTCCCAGTGGTGCGGTTGGAATAACTTAACAACCGGTTCTCTGGCTGGGTAGGTGTGGCAGGTTGGTCATGTGACTGGGTGGGTGATGTCACTCATCACACCCAGCCCCACCTCCTGGCCACTCACCTTAAAGCAGAGGTAGGTTTCAGCTGGTTGGGGTAATCCCACCACTGGCTGGCCCCACCCCTGCCTGTTTTTCGGCCTGTTTGGGGGGCGTTTTAGAAAACAGGCCAAAAAATAAGCGGGGATGGGAGTAGCCAGCGGTGGGATTTGCTGGGTCACTGAACTGTGCAGAATCTTAACTACCGGTTTGCTGAAACCACTACAAACCGGCAGAAATCCACCTCTGCCTTCACCCAGAGATCTGATGTTTTCTCCAGCTGATTGCTTTAAGCATATTTTCCTTCTCAGATTCTTGGATAAACCAGAAACTTTTCCTTCTCCATTTTTAATGGAGATGCTAACACAAAAGGTTGTCCTAAATCCGCAAGCATGACTTGCGGGAGAGGGTGGCAAAGAACAAAATAGACAATTTCATGGCATCTGATTCAGCTGAAGGAAAAGAGCGTGCAACATGTTAAGCCACAGGGGAAAAAGCTAAGGAGCATGCAGATCGCAGGGCTGCCCCCCGCTCCAAACTCAGGAAAAGCTAAGCCATTTCCAAAGCTGAATGGATTCTTTTCTCATTAATGACTCCAGATCTCTGTACCCAGGCCAGACAGAAAAGCTGCCTGGCTCTCTTGCTTAGCTTACCGTCACTTACTGTAAAAAGGTGGAGATGATAGAGACAGAGATGATGGAGCCACAGAGATGATGGAGCTTACCGTCACTTACTGTAAAAAGGTGGAGATGATAGAGACAGAGATGATGGAGCCATAGAGGATGGAGCCATGGATGAGGGAGCCGGAGATGACAGAGCCAAGGCGACAGAGCCAGAGACTTTGGAGCCAAGGCGATAGAGCCAGAGATGATTGAGACACAGTGCTGGAGACAGAGATGACAGAGATAGAGATGACAAAGAATTTGATGAAATAGACCTATATAGTATAAACATTTTAAAATGAGGGTAGAGGTTGGTTCTCCGAGGTTGTGGGTTGGTTTCTGAGTATTTCATTTCAGGCTAGGTAACATGTGGAATTGAGGGGGTGTCACTGTTCTTCTGCTTATAAAGGCTTTGTGTGGCCAGTAGATCTTGTGATGAACCTAGGTGTGGGTGTGTGAAGTGAGGGTCTTGTGATGGGGAGGTCATTTAAAATGAGAGTCTTTGGGAGGTGAAGTGCTGGTTGTGGGGGTTGGTTGAGGGTTGGTGCTGTCTCCGGTTGGCTGTGCAGTTGGATTTGAATTCTGAGGGGTTTGTAGGCTGGTTGTAGGTCAATGTGCCAGCTGTTGGAAGGGCTTGTGGGGTGCCAGGCTTTGATGATTCTTGTACAAGAATCATTGGCCATGCTACCACCTTGAGTTCATCAAGTTCTTTGAGCTATAGATATTCACCACATCGCATCTTATAAATCCCAGATCAATATGAGCTCAGAGGCTTCCGGCTGTGCTTCTGGTAGTGTTGGGGGCAAGGACCACGAGCTTTGCAGCCCCGCTCCAAGCTCTCTCTGTCGGGACATGGCCAGCATGTAGGGGTCGTGAAGTAAAGGGGGGCACCTTGCAGGTTGAGGAGAGCTGCATCTCTCCTCCCCGACTCGGAAAATCCCCCTCATCCGAAGATGAGGAGCAGTGGCAGTCAGTCAACATGGCTGCCATCAAGCCAGGGGAAGCCAGAACACCTAGGAAAGCGCAGGAGCGAAGAGAGCAGTGAATAGAGATTGTTCCTGGGTGAGATGGTTCTCCCCAGGGAATAAAAAATCTGGGATGACACTCTAAAAAGATTATATTGTTTAGGCTGCCAAAATAAGCAGATTTTTGTTGAAAAGCAAGTCGAAGAGCACCATCTACTGACGAAAGGAAAAGCGACTCCTGGAGAGTTACATAGGAAGTAAAGGAATTTGATATCCCATGGAGCAGGGGTCGCCAATCTTTTGGACCTCAGGGACCACGAAACTCATACTTATAAATCCTGAGGCCCACTAATACGAATGTTTTTTAAAAGATAATATTTATTTATTTTATTTATTTATTTATTTCATAATTTTATATACCACCCTTCTCCCGAAGGACTCAGGGCGGTGAACAGCCAACTAAAATGCATACAGAGATAAATATGGGTAAAAAAGAATTAAATTATAGGCTGCCCCAATAAAAATCTAAAACCCCCGATTAAAATAAATTAAAACTTTCGTACCCCACCCCAACTAATCTAAAACCCCATTTAAAAATCCCATTAGAGTCAGCTCAGGCCGGCCTGCTCAAAGAGCCAGGTCTTCAGGTCACGTCTGAACGCCCTCAGGTCAGTGGTTGTTCGTAGCCCCGGGGGCATCCCGTTCCAAAGGGCGGGTGCCCCCACAGAGAAGGCCCTATTCCTCAGGGTCACCAGACGGCACATAGAAGGCGTCGGGACCCGGAGGAGACTCTCTCTGTGGAAGCGCACCGGTCGGTGGGAGACTACTGGCAGAATGCGGTCTTGTAAGTATCCTGGTCCGATGCCATGGAGCGCTTTAAAGACCAAAACCAATACTTTAAAGCGAACCCGGAAGGCCACCGGCAACCAATGCAGCTCGTGCAGGAGGGGCGTCACGTGGGATGTTCCACATGTTACCTAGCCTGAAATATGTTTAATATAAAAATTTTATTTTTTATATTAAACATAAACATAAATGGGAACTGTGGGGCAGAGCAAAGGGAAAGGAAGGGCTTCTCTCATCCTTTGGATTTGGGGGAATCCAAAGTCTTGGTGTTTTGTCTTTGTTAAGAGTAATGTGTAACTAGTATTTTTTCCCTATACTTTCACACTTATGAAAGTTTGTCAGCAAGCACGAAATACCCATTTCTACTCCATTTTCATTCCAGTCATTACAGGACAAACATTTGAATGTACAGTGCTATCACTACACACACACACACACACACACACACACACACACACACGAACAGATCCCTCACACACCCCACCCCCTCCAAGGCAGCCCATTCCTAGCCTGCTTTGAGCTCCGTTCTCAGGCTGCATGCAAGGAAAGCAGCAGAAGTCTTTCTTTCTCTCCCCCAAACTCCCCCAGAAATGAGTCTTTGCAGCTTCTTGGAGCAGGATGCCTTGCAGGGTCTCAAAGACTCATTTCCGGCAGAATTTGGGGGAGAGAAAGAAAGGCTTCTGCTGCTTTCCTTGCATGCAGCCAAAAGCAGGAGAAGAAAGAAGCGGAAAGAAGCAACCTGGTGGCCAGGCAAGTTCCCCTCTCCCTCTCACTACCTCGTGTTGTTCCTAATGCAAGCGATGCAAGCCTTGTGTTCCCCCGCAGCCTGGATTAATTGCTTTGGGAGGTGCTTTGGAGTGGCATTTCTCATGGACTGCCGGTGGGCCACGGCCCACCAGTTGGCGACCACTGCCATGAAGGACTGTGACTTTTAACTATGTTAAGTGCCTCACACTTACTAGAGGTGGAAATAAGAAAGACATTTTATAAAAGAAACTCTGGGAAACTGAATAGAAGACTAAAATTACAGAGCTGAGTTAAAGAACTTGGAAAATCACTTGGACTATTAGAATATGGAGTAAATGCTGGAACTGGCTCATTTAAACCATTGACTCTGCTTTGTAAGAAATGGACCTTGATTGAAATGAATATCTGCTGAAAAAAGGCAGCATGAAAATTTGGGAGGAGAGTGCCATCTACTAATGATTGGAAAACAAAGGCACACTCCTACAACTTTGGATTTCTTTTGAAATATTTGATATTTGGTGGCTGTGATGTTTAACTGCTTATTGCCTTATGCTTACCAGAGGCGGAAATAAGAAAGGCATTTTATAAAAGAGGCGCTGCGAAGTGAGAATAAAACATCAAAACCACAGAGTACACTTAAATAATTTGGAAAATACCTTTATTGCATAAATGCTAGAATTGGCTCATTTAAACAATTGACCCAGTTTTGAAAGAAATGGAGACTGAATGAAAAAAAAAACGTTTTATAAAAGAGATTCTGAGAAGCTGGAATAAAAGACTAAAATCACAGAGCAGATTTAACGATCTTGAAAAATACCTTGGATTATCAAAGCACTTGGTTTATTTAAATAAGTGGTTTTGTTTGAACAGAAATGGAGATTGAGTGAAATAAACATCTGCTGGAAAAGAAGGGCAAAGATGCCAGCAGCATCTGATCAGCAGGAGGCAGCTCCTTCAACTCCCCTTGGGAACTCTCCTCACAGTGGAGAGCCCCAAACTCTCCCCCGTCCAGCCGGAGAGCCTTCTTTATTCCAAAACTCTTTGGCTGCTTGCTCTCTGCTGCCCCTTTCAGGTTGCCCCAGATGGGGTGCGTGTGTCTGGTTGCATCCACAGCTTTATCTCCGTAGCTTTCAAGGTCCCCCTTCCTCTATTCTCCCTCTCTCCTCCCCTTCTTGCTCTAATCTGATGAAACACAGTCAGGATTATCTCCGTCTCCATTTTGTTCCCTCGCTATCTGTCAGAGTGGGGTGGGTGGGGAGTTGGGTAGAGGGTATGGGGTCTTCCCTGGCACTGGCAAGGGGAGGAGGACCACGCCCTCTTCTCTGATCTTGTTTGGTTGCCTTCCTCAGCTTCATTCCCCGAAGAAAAGATCCCAGGGGAAGTTAGAAACTCTCCCGAGGCCGCCCAGGTTTTCTCTCTCACTCCTGAGCATCCTTTCAGAAAAGCCCTTCTCCGATCTGGACGTGAAATCTCAGGGCGTGGAAGGAAGGTAAGTATCTTTGCAGAATATCTTTCATTCTCCCTTTACCATCGACAGCAACCTTAGGTTAGAAGCCGCTTTTTGGGCAAGCAACACAGGGGATTCGGTAAAATTAGAAAAGCAATAGAGGCAGAACTAGGAAGGGTGGAGACAGGAAACCTGATAAAACAACTGGAGCAATTGTCCCGTTTTATTCTAGAGAAAAAAAAGAGAATTGCTCCAAAAGAAATCCAGTCAGTTGCTAAGAAATACACTCAAATCAGTCACTCTGAAAAGCGGTCTCATTCTCCTGTGATTCCCCCCCTCCCCTCCGCAGTCCCTCCCTGCTCCTGGAGGATTTTTAAGAAAGCATTTGCTCAGGCTGTATTGTATACACACGTCCAGTCTTTCCAGCTGATGGGATAGAAAAATAACTTGATGGTTGTTGAAGGGAAAGTGAAGGTACACTTGTCATGTTTGCTCTAATCTTCACTTAGTCCAGATTAAGATAGAAAACAGGTTCCAGCAGGTTCTGAGTTGGTGACTTCTAGAATTGGGCCTGAAGTCTCTGCATCCCGTATTGAGTTTTGAGTTTCCAGACTCTGTTCTCCACTGAAATACAGGGAGGAAGCAAATTAATTTTATTGTTGTTTCACTGTCTATCACATCCTCTTCAGTGACTGATCTATTGAGTATGACATTCTGCAGTGTAACTCTGTTCTGTAATTATCTGAAAGAAAGCCAGCTTCTTAGGCTTTCTATTCATCCTTAGTTATATCCATAAAAAATGAGGGGTGGGTCTTTTCTTAATTGAGATGAAGCCCTAGCAGGTAAAAACATTTTTATGGAAGTACACGAGAGATGATTAACTTAAAGTTGGTCAAATTAAACAACTCTGACAGATTTGAAACATCAGAAAATTAGACGGATCTATTGACAGACACGTGTGGGATCACTTCTTTCTTTCTGCAGCAGGAAAAATATGTATCTCTATTGATCAGAGTTTGTATTCCTTTCCTTTTAACTGGGCCTGCTCAATGGTGGCATTAAATATGAATCTGCAGATGGCACATATCTGCCTGAAGAGATAAAACAATGTGCAAAAAGGGATTATAATAATGTTCATAGTGGTTGCTGCAGTTACAAACCATGGGATTACTCCTGTAGAAAATGGAAAGCTCAGGACTGAGATAAATAAAATATCACGTCATTCTCTTCGAGTCATTTCTTCATTTGTGCAGAATGAATTAAAAAAAGGAAAGGAGCACACGATGATTTTGAATGCTAGGTATTGTGACAGGTTTTAACAACGTGTAAGGGAGGTTTTTGAAAAACAGAACATGGGAAATTTCTTCACTGAATTTTGTGTCTCTTTTATGCAGAAGTGGGGATTTTCCAGAACATGTCAAAATTAAAGAGGACGTAAGCAATGTAGAATCAAACAGCAGGAATGGCGTCTTCCTTTGCTTGGAGACAAAGTTGATTGTCTTTATCTGGTGTCTTGAGACTCTAAGAGAATATTGGGGAATACCTGTGTCTGGAACTTGCTGGCCTTTTGTGTGTGTGTGCAAATTTTCATAAACAAAGTCAAGATAAAAGAGACAGAGGGGATTAATAGCCATCTTTTCAAAGGATGTTTTCATTTTTGTGTGTGCATTTCTGTTTCTTTCTTTTTTTTTCTTTTTTAATTCCAGGATTTTTTTATTTTTTTTTGGTAGTAATTAGTTTTCCAGAAGAGATTAAAAAGGCTGGATTTAAAAGAGGACATGACTCTCAAACCATTAATAGCTGTGGTGGATTTCATGCAAGGCAGATAAATGTAGTTGTTAAACTTTAAGAACTTAGTGGAAAGTATTGCTGCTCAGACTATAGAGAGAATAAGCAAGTGAGTAAGTAAAGTAAGTAAGTAAGTAATGGAGGGAGGGAGGAAGGGAAGGAAGGAAGATAGGTTAAGGGACAGACAGAGGGAGAGGGGAGGGGAAGGGAGGGGAGGAAGGTAAGCTCAATTACTCAACCATAAACTCTGGAAGCTGGTAGAAAGACAAAACACTCTAAATGTAAGGCACCATGGCAAACACACACAGCCTCCCTGTTCTGCAGAGGTTCTTGTAATGTACTCCTTAAGGGATTGCCCTGCTGTTGGTAAGCCAGCTTTTAAATTTGCCCTGCTGTTCTTCTAGTAACAGCTTGGAGAGCAGAGAGCAAACTCATGAAACATTTATTTATTTATTTTATTTTATTTGTCAAGTGATTAAGTATAAACATAGTTATGAATACATGAAATGGATACACGTAAGAAAAATAAAAGAAACAATAGGACAGGGATGGTAGGCACGTTGGTGCGCTTATGCATGCCCCCTATAGACCTCTTAGGAAAGGGGTGAGGTCAATAGTAGACAGTCTAAGGTTAAAGTTTTTGGGGTTTGGGGAAGAAACCACAGTCAGGTAGTATTCCAGACATTGACCACTCTGTTGCTGAAGTTGTATTTCCTGCAATCAAGTTTGGTGCGGTTTACCTTGGGTTTGTGTCTATTGTGTGCTCTTGTATTGTTGTGGTTGAAGCTGAAGTATTCATTGACAGGTAGGACATTGCAATATATAATTTTATGTACTATACTTAGATCAGACCGAAGGCAGCGTAGTTCAAGGTTTTCTAGGTCTAGAATTTCAAGTCTGGTAGCATAAGGTATTTTGCAACGAGTAGAGGAGTGGAGAACTCTTCTTGTGAAATATTTCTGGACTTTCTCAGCTGTATTAATATCAGATATGTAATGCGGGTTCCAGACCGATGAGCTGTATTTGATTATTGGTCTAGCAAATGTTTTGTATGCTCTAGTTAGTGCTGTGATATTGCCGGAGAAAAAGCTGGATTAGGTTAACAACTCTTAATGCCTTTTTGGCTATATAGTTACAGTGGGCTCTAGCACTTAGATCATTAGGGATGAGTACTCCAAGGTCCTTGATAAGAGTTTGGATTATCAACAAGGTCTTGACTATTCAGCTTGTATTTTATTTTTTGATTTATTTTGCCAATATGCAAGGCAGTGCATTTACTTGTTGAGATCTGAAGTTGCCATTTGTTTGACCATTCTGATACATAGTCGAGGTCTTTTTGAAGGGTAGCAGTATTGTCGGTGGTGTTGAATAGCTTTACATCATCAGCGAAACGAACGCAGTTGCTCTTAATATGATCACAGAGGTCATTAATGTAGAGTATTAACTCTCTGCCATGCAGTTCTAGCTCCTTTGTTCCCTTTGTGTTGTTGCAGATGTTGTTAATTTCTATGAGGATTCACAATCACCCAGGTCCCAAAGGTGCTTTTTCCAAAAGCAACTGGACTTTCTTGGGTTTTTCCTTAAAAATGTTTAGCTTTTCATCCAAGAAAACATATTTGGGACATATATTATCTGTGCTCTGCTTTCTAAGACCTGCACAGATCTCCTCTAAGGACTAAGGAGGGTAAGAAAAACCTATATTTCACCACCAATCATTCTATCTTCTGTCTGCCATCTTTTCTTTCTCTCTCTCTCCCTCCCTCTCTACATTTATTTATCCATCCATCCATCCATTATCTATCTACCTGTCTGTCTGTCTGTCTGTTCTCTCTTTATCTATCTTGAGTGCAATACACAAGACCCTCTCTAACTAGGAAATCTTTTCAGAAGCTCTTCTCTTTTATAGACCTTCATCTAGTTTGGCATTTGATACCTACAGTTTTTACACTGTTTTCTCTTTAGACTTCAGAAACTTAGAAGTGCATTCAACTCCCCAAATAAAGGAAGCCCCAGGAGACTCCAGCTGCAGGAAAGAGCCCAGTAAACACTACTTTGAAAGCACTATTGGTTGAAATGCTCTTCAAATACCTCGTGCTCTGAAAACCGTAATTCAGGTGTTTGATGTTGTGCAATGCAAGGAAGGAGAGGAAGCCATTGCCCAACTCGAACTGAGCTCTCTAGCTGATTGCTAATCTTGTCTTTTCCTCCTCCTCCAGCACTGCCACCAACCATGGCAAACAACGATCATCAGCTTCACAACTGCTCCCTGGCAGAAACCTTGAACTGTCTCTACCCAAATAATCTGAACGTCAACTGCCACCCTCTGCCAAAGAGCTCCACAAATCTAGAAGACACCAGGCAGGGAAGTTTTGAAGAAAGCCAGAGCCACAGATGGGATCTCCCAAAAAGCCTCAGTGGTTCTACTGGCCAAGGCCAGGAGAAGGGGACCACCGCTGGAAGAATTCTCAGCAGCTTCTCTCCACAAGAAAATGTACAACATCACATCAGAAACAGCAGCTGCTTCTTCAGTGTTGACCAGTCCCCAACAGTCCCTGAAGAAGGGAGGGTGTATCCCAGAACACACCTCCAGGGAAGTCCTGTTGAGAAGTTAACTCCAGCCTCTGGTGCCAACCTCCAACATCAGTGGACAACGGAAGGTCCGGGAGTTGCAGTCCGGAGAAGCCTCTCCGACCTCACCTGTAGCTGCAAGCCACCGAGTCCCGCCTTCCACATGGAGTCAAGTGCCACATCCCCGGCGGTGTGTTCACACAGTAGTAACTTTGCTTTGGTGGACAGACTGATGATTGCAGGACTGAGATATGGAGCGGACCCTCGTGAAAACAGCCCAGATTGGCAAAGCCATAGAATGCCGTTTCCAAGTTTGTCGAGAGACCATAACACTGTACCTGCTAATGTCTTTCACCAAGGGGCTACGTCACACCATGTTGCTATTTTCACAGACTCCGGAGCATATTGCCCCAATGTTCTTGCTTCGAGTCCTGCCAGTCTCTCCAATAGGACAATGCATGCCCACAGAGGACTAGGACACAGCAGCTTTTCAACTGGCACCTGCCCACCTGAAATGGTGACCATGCCTAATGGCTTTCCTCCTCCGCCCTGCAGTGGGAGGCACGCGTCTTCCGCCAAGGAAGAAGGCACCGTTCCTGCCTACTGCCATTCCTTACCAATACCTTCTCTCCAGTCTACCCCCAGGCCGGTATGCCCAGGGAATGACCTGGGCGAAGAACAAGCCAAGCCTGAGCGTTGTTCATCTTTGCTTGTTGCTGAAGCCTCCTCTGTGAACGGGTCGAGTCTGGAAGCCAACCCGTTCCTGGAATGCTGTGGGGCCCATGGGGAGCGGGGGCTGCATCCTCAGCCTTATGAGCGAGCAAGCCAGGCTCAGGAGCAGACGAAGACCGTATACGTGGTCTGGAACAGCCACCAAGACGGGGTACAGACGGTCATGAAGACCAAAGACACGTGGACCATGACCTCTAGGAGTGACCTCAACCAGGGATTCCGGCCTCCGCTGGGCTACAGAGATGCAGAGGTGCAGACGTTCGCAGGAAAGGAATGCAAGTCCGTGGCTACCAGCCCATCCCTTCTGACAGAAGGCCAGCCCCATGTCTTCCCAGAGGTGAGCCTGAAGCCAGAGGCTGAGGGCGAGAAGTCTCCCGTGCGGGACGTCAGGTGGGACGAGGAAGGCATGACCTGGGAAGTCTACGGGGCAGCGGTTGACCCCGAGGAGCTTGGGCTGGCCATCCAGAAGCACCTGGAGATCCAGATAGAGCAGTTCCAATCAGAGCCGGAGGAGCTCTGCGCAAAGGCTGAGAAGCAACCAACCAAAGGGGAGAAGCGGCTCTCCTTCGGCATGGTCATGCATTGCCTGAGGAACCCGGCCTGCTGCGCACGGTCCAACATGGCGGTGGAGTGAACTCCACCCAAAGACCATCATTCCCAAGCTGCCAATGGACATCGGTTCTTCATGCGGGCCAAGGGTGCCCCAAAAGCAAAGCTCCAGGGAGGCCACTTGGTGCCCTGCTTGTACAGGACAGGCCTCCACAGAAAGAGGGGGAAGGAGCCACCGCTACTTCCTGCTCTGCAGCCTCTCGAGGCAATCACTATCTGGACCACCCACCCACCCACCCTGCTCCTCCTCTGCTCACGGGAGAGGTGGGGGCGGGGCCTGCTGGTGGTCAGCCTCGTCTTGAGATCCTGAATGGGCTGATATTCCTCCTGCAACCCTGGCAGGGAAGGAGAAGCCACATGGCCATCCTTCTTGGCTCCTCCTACCTCCTCCATTGCTGCACCACGAGGTCTTTCTCCCTGCCACCCCACAGGGGCTCCCTTTGCCTGGAGGCCCCCCGAGACCCACTGTTTCTCCTGCACAACCCAGGATGTCTTCTTGCCACAGAGCTGGCCGCCCCAGGAGCCTCCTCTACCCATCTGAGACACTTTCTCAAAGGACAAATGAGAAGCCCTAGGAACGCCAGAGGAAGCAAACTCTTCATTTCACCCTGCAGACAGGACAGAAATGTTACTTGTGGAATAATCTTGGTGCATTTGATGGGGGAGAGCATTCCGCTTTTCCTCAGCTTTGTTAAGGATTTCTACTTCTGCCACCTCTTGGGGTAGCTTCCTTCATTTCTGGTTTTCTGGGAGGACTGAAATGCCCTTCTTCTGTCTAGATTAGTTGTCTGAGTCTTTGCATACTTCATATTGTATCATGTTTGTGGTGTATGTAGTGTGAACTTGGGTTTTAAATAGGATGTGATTATACAGCAAAAAAAGAAGAAGAAAATGTTTGCCTTCAGAAGCAGACCAGGAGGCTAAAAATTCATGCAGAATATTATTGCCTTTTCTTTTTCTACCTGCACTTTGTCATCTTGAGCAGCAAGGAATTCTGCTCTAAGAAAGGAGGAATATGACATTATTCCCCCTTCTCTGAATCAAAAACAGTGTAGTTTCCTTTGTGTTCAATCTTTGGGAAAAACTGAACCTCTTTTATTAGTTAAGTGAATGACTGACTACTGCTTGAGTATATCACAACCCAGGGGTGGGATTCTACCGGTTCGCACCTATTCACTAGAACCGGTTGTTAACATTCTAAGCAGTTCGAAGAACCGGTTGTTTAGAAGAAATTACTGGCCTAATCCTGTAAGGAAGACAGGAAGGAAACATTCTGGTGTTGCTTACAGAAACTGCCTCTCTGTTAACCCTTATTACATTCTTGGCAGGACTAGACTTCCTGTCTCAGGAACTTCTCTGGAGTTTTTTTCCCCTCCTTTGCTGGTCCTTTGCTTGTGTGGAGTGACCATTCAAAGGTACAATGGTACTGAAAAAAGTGACTTATGACCATTTTTCACACACGACTGTTGCAGCAGCCCCACAGTCATGAGAGGCCAGGCGAGGAGATGCGTGTCTCAATGTGAGTGACATTGAGTTGGCCAGGCCCAGCCAATAACATGACCATCAAGCCACGTCCACTCAGTCACATGACCACCAAGCCACACCCACCAACTAAACCACGCCCACAGAACCAGTTGTTAAAAAATTGAATCCCACCCCTGTCACAACCTCCTCTCTATGGTTATTAGAACCTCCTCCTGCTGTTGATGTGTGTATATTTCTACATTGATTGTGGTGGTCTAGATTTTGTTCTCTCTCAATGTTATTTGTATCACTGAAATACTAGAGTGAATGCCATTTTATACTTCTCACACCAATGCAAAGAACATGTAAGCAACGTATTAAATAGGCAGATGAACACTCCTTACAGACTAATAACAGAGTTGGAAGGGACCTTGGAGGTCTTCTAGCCCAACCTGCCCTACTCAAGCTGGAGACTCTACACCACTCCGGACAAACGGCTGTCCATTCTCTCCTTAAAAGCCTCCAGGGATGGAGCACCCACAGCCTCTGGAGGCAACTTCTGTTCCACTGGTCAACTGCTCTCCCTATCAGGAAATTCCTCCTTTGTTCTCAGGTTGCTTCTCTCCTTGATTCGTTTCCATCCGTTGCTTCTTGTCCTCTTCTCTGTGTCCATGGAATGAAGAGGATCCATTTTATAAATGTCTTCTTTCTTCTAGGCTGAAGTCTCTGCATGGTTTTGTAGACGTGATATTTTGAAAGAACGTCCCTTGCAATTTCTTTGGTCCACGGGGATGCACCCACTGGAGGATGGACAGCATTGCTTAGCGACACAGCTAAGCAGAGAACAAACAGGCAGAGTGAGCAGAGGCCCGGATGGCTCCTTTATAATGAAGGCTTAACCTGAAGTTAACCTCCGCCCGTTCTGTGATACAGCTACTTCTGCTTCCTGGCTTAAAATGTAATTATCCTGTTGAATTGGCATCTACAAAGCAGGCTGCAATTGTTGAGGAAGGACAATCAGACGATGCCTTCAATCTCTTGCAAATTAAGATTGAGTCCGTAAAATAGGAGTTTGTGTCTCCCACTGTCCTATGGCCAGGGGTTATCTTCAAGAGGTGTTCCCCTTTGGGTGTCTGTTAGGAGGGACAGGGAGAGCACCCAGCACCATCAGCATGAGGATGCCATGATGGCTATGATCCTTAGGACGTGAGGCAGGTGCCTCTGTAATCCAAGAGGGAGAACTTCCCCTGCAGGCATTGGGTAAGAGGTCCACACAAGGGCTGGAGCACTGCTGCTTCTCGAGTTTGGCCACTTCACGAGGTGGGAACTCCAACTCCCGGAAAGACTGGCTGGGGAATTCTGGGAGTTGAAGTCCATACATCTTCCAATTGGCAAGGTTGAGAAACGCTGAGCCACCAGACGACTCCTGTGAAGTCTTGTGGTTGGGAAAGGGCCATGCCTGGGCTGTGGAACCCAAGCAACCCTTTCCCTTTCTCCACAGGCCATAGAGCGGTGGGACTTCTGTGCGCGGCAGGAGAGAATGAGGCCCTGGGAGTAAGTCACCCATTCCCTTGACGCGCATGGCTGAGCCAAGGCACCATTTTGGGTCTTGGGGCTGAGCAGTTATCAACTGGCTTTTCAGTGGACAATGTGGAGAAGGAAAGCAGACCTTATCTCTGCTGCACTAGAGATAAGTGAGACTGGCGACCCCTCCCTTTGCTATCTCTTGGAGGGAGGCTCTGCCCCGCCTCTCAAGGGGAGCCTGGTAGCCCCTCCTCAGAGTTGTAGTTCAGACTTTCTTTAGTAGAAAAGGAGCTTCCCAACTCTTTTTGATTTGGGTCAGTGTAGTCCTCTTCATTCAAGGCTGCCTCTTTGCAAGCCCTTTGGACTTGGAAGGAAGGAAGGAAAGGGAGGGAGGGAGGTGAGGAATAAAAAGAGGAGAGGAAGGGAGGGATGAGAAGAAGGGAGGGAGGAAATACGTCTCAGCTTCCTTTGTTGCTGCTGAAAAAACAGCTGACACACAACCGCCTTGGGTGCTGCAGCAACACGAAGGGGACTTAACTGGCCCGGAGAAGGGATGGCTGGTCAGTTCTGTGGTGGGGACAGAGCCACTGCCCATGATCAGGGAACTGGTGTGACCTTCTGGATCAACTGGGCAGGCTGGTGGGGGGCAGGAACAAAAAGGGTGGCCCAAAGCCTGCATGGATAGTTTGTCCCAACCCTGGAATGGCCATTCAGCAACACAAAGGCCGGCTTGGGGGGGGGGGCTGAAGGAAAGAGGGGGGCTGCACAGGAGTTATTTCCCCAAGTTCCAAGCCTTGCTTGCTTTCAGTCAATCCTCCCCCCCCCTCCCCCCCGCTTCCCACATTGCCCATATCTGCCCTGTTCAACGTTGGCCTGGAGACCCGGAGGTGGTTTTCCTCCCAAAGGCCATGGGGCTTCCTTGGAGTTTTCTTTGAAGGCTTTTCACTTCTCTGGTTTCTTTTGAAAGGAAACACCAGGGAAGCCCGGTGGCCTTTGGGAGGGGAGGAAAAACCCCTTCGGGACAACCGTGACCTGGATGGCGGCGATCTCCAGGGGCCTTTGGAGAGAGGCTTCGGAGCTTCTGGGCCTTGCCCATTTGCCCATGCAAGAGCGGAGGGCTGGGCTTGGCATTAAGAGGGCCCTTCATGTCAGCCTGGTTTGCAGAGCTCTGCAGATAATCCTCAAGTTACAACAGTTCATTTAGTGACAAATTACAATGGCACTGAGAAGTTTTTCACACTTACGGCCACTGCAGCAGCCCCACGGTCACGCGATCATTCAGACGCTCGGCAACTGACTCACAATTATGATGGTCGTAGTGTTCTGGGGTCACACGATTCCATTTTGTGACCTTCTGACATGCAAAGCCAGTGTGGAAGCCAGATTCACTGAACCACCGTATCACCAACTTAACAATTTCAGAGATTCACTTAACCACAATGGAGGAAAGGCCGTAAAGTGGGGCAAAGCTGCAAAACTCACTTAACACGAGTCTCACTTAGCATCACCAATCTGGGGCTAGATGGTGGCCGTATTCAGAGGACTGCCTGGAGGCTGCTCGCTAAACGCTCAGGAGGAAAACAGCAAGGGATTTCCCAGGATCCGCTCCCAAGGGGGCTGCAGAGCCCTGAGCCCCCCCCTCCAGTGCTCTCTGGTGGTGCGCTAATCCCGTAGGCTGAGTGACCCAGACAGATGTTGTTGCTGCTGCTCCCCTTCTGCTGATCGGATTCCCGGGGGATCACAGAGCCTGCGTCATCTTAGGTAACGTGTTGGGGGCGGGGGGGGGGAGGTGGGGGGAAATTGGTATGGATGGATGAAAAGGAGAGCTTTTGCTTTGACCAGGGACAAGAAAGAAGAGCAAAAGCCGCCCGGGATGAATCTCAGAAGGTCCGTTCCAAGGCTGATGTTTAGCAAGGCCCCCCTGCTCTGATGATGTTAAAAACATGCATCCCATGGAAAGCTCTTTCCTGCCACCTAGTGCCCACCTGGTGCACTGCACAGCCTCTGAAATATTAAATATTGGAGGGACTTATTTTATTCTGCAAAACCAAAATTCCCACTGGCAGTGTACAGTGGGGCAAAAAAGTATTTAGTCAGCCACCAATTGTGCAAGTTCTCCCACTGAAAAAGATGAGAGAGGCCTGTAATTGTCATTATAGGTATACCTCACCTATGAGAGACAAAACGTGAAAACAAATCCAGACAATCACATTGTCTGATTTGGAAAGAATTTATTTGCAAATTGTGGTGGAAAATAAGTATTTGGTCAATATCAAAAGTTCATCTCAATACTTTGTTATATATCTTTTGTTGGCAATGACAGAGGTCAAACGTTTTCTGTAAGTCTTCACAAGGTTGTCACACACTGTTGCTGGTATGTTGGCCCATTTCTCCATGCAGATCTCCTCTAGAGCAGTGATGTTATGGGGCTGTCGCTGGGCAACACGGACTTTTAACTCCCTCCAAAGGTTTTCTATGGGGTTGAGATCTGGAGACTGGCTAGGCCACTCCAGGACCTTGAAATGCTTCTTACGAAGCCACTCCTTCGTTGCCCGGGTGGTGTGTTTGGGATCACTGTCATGCTGAAAGACCCAGCCATGTTTCATCTTCAATGCCCTTGCCGATGGAAGGAGGTTTGCACTCAAAATCTCACGATACACAGCCCCATTCATTCTTTCCTGTACACCGATCAGTCACTCTGTTCCCTTTGCAGAGAAACAGCCCCAAAGCATGATGTTGCCACCCCCATGCTTCACAGTAGGTATGGTGTTCTTTGGTTGCAACTCAGCATTCTCTCTCCTCCAAACATGACGAGTTGTGTTTCTACCAAACAGTTCTACTTTGGTTTCATCTGACCATATGACATTCTCCCAATCCTCTTCTGGATCATCCAAATGCTCTCTAGCAAACTTCAGACGAGCCCGGACATATTACTTGCTTAAGCAGGGGGACACGTCTGGCACTGCAGGATCTGAGTCCCTGGCGGCTTAGTGTGTTACTGATGGCAGCCTTTGTTACGTTGGTCCCAATTCTCTGCAGGTCATTCACTAGGTCCCCCCGTGTAGTTCTGGGATTTTTGCTCACCGTTCTTGTGATCATTTTGACCCCACGGGGTGAGATCTTGTGTGGAGCCCCAGTTCGAGGGAGATTATCAGTGGTCTTGTATGTCTTCCATTTTCTAATTATTGCTCCCACAGTTGATTTCTTCACACCAAGCTGCTTGCCTATTGCAGATTCAGTCTTCCCAGCCTGGTGCAGGTCTACAATTTTGTTTCTGGTGTCCTTCGACAGCTCTTTGGTCTTCACCATCCTGGAGTTTGGGGTGTGACTGTTTGAGGTTGTGGACAGGTGTCTTTTATACTGATAACAAGTTCAAACAGATGCCATTAATTCAGGTAATGAGTGGAGGACAGAGGAGCCTCTTAAAGAAGTTACAGGTCTGTGAGAGCCAGCAGTCTTTGCTTGTTTGTAGGTGACCAAATACTTACTTTCCACCATAATTTGCAGATAAATTCTTTCCAAATCAGACAATGTGATTGTCTGGATTTGTTTTCACATTTTGTCTCTCATAGGTGAGGTATACCTATGATGACAATTACAGGCCTCTCTCATCTTTTTCAGTGGGAGAACTTGCACAATTGGTGGCTGACTAAATACTTTTTTGCCCCACTGTACATAAATTAAGAACAAGCGATGCTCGCAGTGAATTACAGCTCTCCCATTCACACAACATGCTAACCCATGTAAAGAATCATCAAATATGTAAATGGGTTCATTTCCCTTCTCCAATTCTTTCAGGAAAAACCGGAGGCCTCCATCCATGTTGTTGCTTGAACTGTCTTCGTTCATAATCCGCTCTACTTTCCCTTGTAACTGCTTCCATAATTTCACTCCTTGCAGTCACGGTGGGTTTGTGTATTTCCCCTAAAATTACTTATTTAGATATTTCTGCAAATCAGGATGGATCATTGAGTAAGGAGATACCTGTTGGATAAAACTGTACCTGGAACGAATTGCAAAACTCAACACAACCAAGCACATATTTGTGGTCCTTTGCTACGAGGCTTTAGTAACAGGAAAACAAGCACTATTTCTCCTTTCTTTTATAGCCAGACGCCCCCTTCCCATCAATTCCCCACCACAGGCCTCCTCTCGCCACGACGCATGTCTTCTGGAAGCCTCGCGAGACCACCCCGCGGCCTCCGCCGGGAACTCTCGCGAGGCTGGGCGGCGGGAGCGAGGAGGCCTCTTTCCCTTTCCTGGAGCCTCGGAGGGTCGCGGATCTGATCGCCGACCGACGGGTGAGTGGAGCCCGGCCGCCTCGCGAGCCCCGGCCTTGCCCCCCTCCCCGCCAAGTCCGGGACGCGCTGTCCCCGTTATATGTCACTGCACGTGGGAAGGGCCGACACGTGTCACCCCCGCGGCTCGGCAATTTAGAGCTCTCTCTCTCCCCCCCGCCCCCCCGGAAAGGCCCCGTGTGTGTGGGATGGGGGACCCCTCCGCCTTCGACGTTCAATGAAACCCCAGAAAAGACCCAAAGGATCTGAAGGAGGCGGGCTGGGCCAGGACTCGGGTTGCTCCCCCCCCCAATCCTCACGTGCAAGATGCAATTCTTCCTTTCTCGGGGAGGGCAGAACAGAAAGGGAATACAGAATCTGGGGATATGGAATATAGGCATGTAGGAATATAGAATTAGGAAGAGAACATAGATGAGAAAATATAGAATACAGTAGAATATAGAACAGAAAATAGAATAACTTTATGGTGGCATTAAATGCACACTAATCGGCACACTTTGAAATAAAACTTCGTTGCCTTCAGCTCTCAAGGTCTCCCCCTCCAGTTAGGCCCTCCATGGACATGACAGAATAAATACAAAGTTATGCATATTAACCCCCCCTCATATATTCCATGGCATATATACACGTATACAGGCAGTTCTGGGTTGGGAAAGGTCATTTTCTTTATGCATGCATTTAATTTTCTTGGTCCCATTTTTTTTGCTATTTCCGGGTCATCCCAGGTCGGAGTTGCATCCCATGCCAGGAAAGAAGGAGGGGCGGGGGGAAGAGAAGCAGCTAAAATTGGCATTTTTCGTATGCGGGGGGGGGGGGGGGGGGCGATCTCCATTATAGGGCAAGTCCAGCCTGGGCCTCGCAGTTGCAGGGCAGAATGCAGCAACTCAGTCTTCTTTTCCTGGCTTGCAAGTCCTGAAACTTAACCTGGGTTATCTGCATGTGGAAATGTAGCTTCCCTCCTGCGCCTTTTGGACCTGGGCTTTCTCCACCAGCTTTCTCCTTCACCAAATGCTGTGAAATTCTCTTATGTCTAAAGAACCTGGAAGCTTTGCATTGATTCATATCAGTTTCAAGAAAGGAAACAGTCATTTTTGTGAAAAGATTGTATTCTCTCGTTTTTCATGAACTGGGGTCTATGTGGTCTAGGGTCTCCTGCCTGATGAGCAGGGAGTTGGACTGGACCAGAGGGCCTTAAAGATTAAGGCAGAATAACAATTTTCAGAGTGTAAATATTTTAGAACTAGAGAAGGCCACGTATGTGTTTTCTCTGTTTGAATTTGTTTTGATAATAATAGATATGACTGTGCAAGATTGTTCAGCCTTCTCTTGGGCTGCAAGGGCAAATGGTGTAATTCAACACATAATTGGTATGAAAGGCTTGTTTTGGAGAATAACCTTCAGTTTTATGGGTAATTCTGGAGACTTTAGTTACAGCTTTTATTTATTCACTTGATATTTTTCTCCCTTGTTTGCAGGATTAAAAGGGGTCAAAAATAGAATGAGGCTGTTTTGACTTTGCCCTCTGCATAGAGGCTTAAGAGTCATAAAGTCAGCCACCTGGTAGTCCTGTAAGAATATAATTGTGTGTTTAATGTGGTCAAGGTGCTTTTTGGACTTTATTTGTTTTGAAGGTGGTGTGAGATTTGCTGGTTCTCCTTTTTTTAAAGTTGAAGAGCCACAAGATTATGCTTAAGGCAAGATAGCATGATGTTATTGTGACTCCCATTTTCCATCTTGGCTTGGTTTCCTGCATATGTTCCCTCCTTAATTGCTTTCCCAGTAATTAAGATCGACCTTTCCACTTTTCATTAGTATGGAAATTCTGCTCCTTCTACTGTTTTGTTAGTGGAGCATTCAATTTGCACATTCTCCTTAAAGAATACAAGCACTCACATTAAACCTCAAAAGAACAGTAGGCAAGCTAGGATCTTGGATTCCTGGAAAATCTCTGGCATGTTTCCTTGTTGAGGTTAGAAATGACAGACCTTGACGAATGTATTTTTGAAAAGCATTTACACCAAGACAAATTGCTTATGTGTCCCAACCACACTTGGCCAATAAAGAATTCAATTCTGTTCTGTTCTATTCTATTCTAGATTCCAAGGAGGTTTGAAAAACAGTTGGAAAACCAAATCTCCCCTGCCCCATTTCCCCTTCTTTTTTTCTGGTGAAAAATTATTGTGTGAGTTTCTGTACCACAGGCAAGCTTGTAAAATATTAAATTGCAATTATTATGCTTCCAGTTTCAAGGCCCATTCCTAATTAGCCACAGTACTAATTGAATTGACCAATTTTGTATCTGGTGTAATTACCTGGCAGGATCACGGAGCTGAATATGAAAAGTTGCACAGGAATAAGTGTTTAAATTTACAATAATGTGCTGGGAATTTAGATTTGCTAAATTGCAAACATGTAATGGTACACTTTTGTATGATTGCCAGTTCCTTCTTTTAAAGCAATTTTGTGCTTTGATGAAAAAAAAAGGCATGTCAGGTTCTCAGACATAACACACTGATGAACCAGAAAAGGGTTGCCAGAAACTTTATTTTAAAATGGTGGATTTTCAGCAGCAAAAATGCAGTCTTGCAGAAGTTCCTCTTCTGTAGGTTATTATGAGTCACAAACACAGTTCTTGGGGAGGGGAATGAAGTGAACAGAGGCCTTTAAAATTTTTTTTGTTTTGGTTCCTTTATCTCTGACTTTTCAGGCTTCAAATATGAGATTTAAAAAGAAGCTGGAAATTTGCTGGTGTTAAAATAATTTTGAGTTTTTTTTTTTTCAAACGAGGCCATTTTGCTCCTGCATGACAACTAAAAATCATTTCTTATAGGGTCTTTGGTAGTCATTTTTTATTAGTGACCTGACTAATCTGACATATCATCACCTTATTCAGTGTTGAAGGAAGTTAGCACCCATCCCGCTCCTAGAAGAATGAAATATTTTAGGAAATATTTTAAAAGGCAGGATAAAATATCTCCCCGAAAAGAGAAATAAAAATCTTAAAGGAAACCCAGCTCCCTGCCCCCAGCAGATATTTTGGTGCCCATTGAGAAGGACTGGGCCAGCCTATCTACAAGACAAAAGACTCCAGCTCCAGGGTGATGGGATTAAGGCATGACCCTCCAGGACATGATAGGATTATCTAGCAGCAGGGCTCACTGCATAGCAAGATTTCCTAAAGGCACTGCATCACCCACCAAGGTTCAACCAAACATCTCAAATGCCTATGGTTTGCAGTTCAAATCCCAAGAGAGAGTATAAATAACCCTCTCTCTTCACTCCATGTGGTCAGCTGCCCAGGACCTCAAACCCATGTGGTCCTGTTCATCAATAAACCATCTTTCCAACCAGCCTCCATGTCTCCAGTGTCTTTCTCCCCACTTGGAATTGAACTAGATGGATGTTTCTTCCAACAGTGTGGTCAAATTCCAAATATAATTGACAGGCATCAATTATATATTAAGTGACTCTTGGGAACAATCAATTTTACACTTATACAGATTACAAAAAGCATTTAAGTTTATCTTTGTGCCAAGGGTAAATGCCAAGGGTGACACACACACACACACATACACACACACACACACACACACACAACTTTGACTTATGACCACAATTGAGCACAAATTTTCTGTTGCTAAGCAAGATAGTTGTTCAATGAGTTTTGCCCCATTTTTCAACCTTTCTTGCCACATTTGTTAAGTGAATCACTGCAGTTGTTCAGTTAGTGACACAGTTGTTAAGTGAAACTGGCTTCCCCATTGACTTTGCTTGTCAGAAGGTCACAGAAGGGGATTGCATGACTCCTCTGGGACACTGTGACCGTCATAAGTTTGAAAAATGGCCATGAGTCACTGCTGTAAGTTGAGGACTGCCTTATGTGCCTAGCATAGGTATTTGCACGCATTTCATCTGTGACTGAGATGAAGTTTAGTGGAAACAAGCAGGAGGAAGTGGAAGGAAGTAGAAATTTCTAAAGTTAATACATGCCATTTTCCAGAAAGCAGCTGTGAACAAGATTTTCCGGCTGAAAAATAGAAGCAGTAAATATCCCCCTGGACTCCTCCTCCCTTGCATCACTGCCTGTGAATAGATAACAGCACTTAATGAATGAGGTTTCCTCAAGAAAAGGGATTAAATGGCTGGATTTAAGGCCGGCCATTTCAGCAGGCCACAGCATTTCACAGGGCACCTAATTGTTTGCCATGAATATGGAACAAGCACTAATCCCTTTGTGCCTTTCTGGTTTTGGATGAAGCAAAAGATATTGTGCAATGAAGCGTGGGGGTTGAGATGGGCCTGGCCTGACCTCTGCAGGCCAAACAAACAGCCGGAAGGAGCCCTACCAACCTCTGGAGGAAGTTAGGAAAATTGCCAGGCCAGCATCTTCACAACAATCCTCTTTGACTTGGGAAGCTTAGGAGACGGCCTCAGCTAATAATAATAACGAGGAGGAGGAGGAGGAAGGGAAGAGAAGGAGAAAAAGAGCAGCAGCAGCAGCAGTGCCTTGGATGCAGTCCCAAAACAACTGGAGCACCACTTGAACACCAGAGGCATCGACAGATTGGCCTTCAGTCAATTGCAGAAGGCAGCTTGACTTGGAACAACTGGAAAGGCTGCTGCTGCAGCTGGAACAACCTGTTTGGAGGCTGTTCCACAAGGAGGCCTTCCTTCTTCCCCCTGCAGTCTTGGCTGAGAAGAGACGCTTGGGGAGGGGGGCAGGTTTTCTCCCTGTCCCAGGCCCTGGGGCAGGTGTGAGTGGGTCCCTGGTGCTGGGGGGGCTCTGGTTGGAAAGCTGCCCTCCTTTGAACTCTGCCTGAGGCGGCCCTCCTCCTTCTGGAGGGAAGGGGAGTGGAGTGAAGTGGAAGGAAAGGCTTTCTGTGGCTCAGACAAGGACTGAGCCTCCGGTGCAAAAGCAAGAGAACCATGGCAGTCCTAACACAGGTAGTCCTTGACTTATGACTGCAATTGAGCCCAGATATTTCTGCTGTTCAGTGAGAGACATTTTAAGATCTTTCCTGCCGTGACTGTTGAAGTTGAATCACTTCAGCTGATAAGCTCTTAAATGAATCTGGCTCCCCCCCCCCCTTGGACTCTGCTTGTCTGAAGGTTGCAAAAAGGGGTCACCGGGGGGACGGACGGACACTGCTGTGACCGTTGTAAATACGAGTCGGTTGCCGAGCGTCCCAAATTGGATCACATGACGGTGGGGGCACTGCAAAAGTCTTAACTGAAAAACGGTCATCAATCACCTTTTAGAGTGCCGTTGTAAGTCGAGGACCGCCTGTGATGACAATGCAGTCAGAGGGGGTGGAGTAAGAAAGTCGACAACAACAACAGGCCGAGATCCGGTGGGGCTTCCGAATCCAGGCAGGCCAGGCACCCCCAACGCGCCTGGCAGGGCTACTGTGGAAAGGGGAGAAGGGTTCATGGGCAGCTGCCCATGAATCGGGGAGACAGAGACACGGCTAGGAGAAAATAAGGAAACATCAGAATTTGCAAGTTGAAGCTGAGCAACGGTGGAGGAAGAAACCAATGGCTGCACCAGGAGCACATAGGAGGAGCCCCTGGAGCGACACACCCGGCAAGGCAGGGAAGCCCTGAACTGATCAGACCAGCATATCCTGGCTTGGGGGAGGGGGGAACTGCCACCTGGGGGCTCAGGGGGAACCTGAAGCGGCTCTTTTAGGCCCTCGGTCAGGACCTGTTGGACTGTTAAGGTTTTACCAGTTACAGACTGTGAATCGAATGGAAGATTAAATAATAGTAATAATAGTAGTAGTAATAATAATAATAATACAGCTGTGCTACTAAGGTGGTCTTAACAGCGCACCAAGATGCAAAATAGCAGCTTCTTCTACCAAGTGGGCATTTCTAGCCTGTTTGCAGCAGTTCCCTGTGCCTCCCTTTCCTTCCTCAGCGGCCTCTCTGGGCCGGTCTTCCTCCCTGGGGTGTTGCTGGGCAGTTTTCAGTCTTCTTCCCTCCTCCTCCTCCTCCTCCTCCTCTTCCTCCTGCTGCTCTCCACAGCCGAGGAGGAAGGTGGACGTGCAAGGCTGGGCTCCAGCTGTGGCGGCGTGGCCACGTGGGCTTGAGGAGGCGAGGCCAAGCCAGGGCCGGGCCTGAAATGTGCACTGGCAAGCAGGTTTAAAGCAGGCTGGGTTGCTGATCGCTGTCTTGTGGGCTGCTGCAGAAGGCGGCCGGTTGCTCTCCTGTCCTCTGGAGCGGAAACCAAGGTAGGCAGGAACCGGGGGTGGTGGTGAGGAGTGACTTGGCAGCCTTCGCAGCAAGGAGTAAAGCAGGAATAATTCCCAACTCTGGAGGTTGGCTAAGGGAAACGGAGGTTGTAGAAGTTGCTGCTTTCTAGCTGCCTGCTTTACCCCGGCTGAGATCGGGTAACCAAACCTCCTTTAATGGTGAAGGCTTTTTAAGGGAACCGATGGGTTTGTAGGATGGGGATTTTGCAAGGCTTCTGCGCACAGCAGAATTCGACTTACAAAACATGTAAGGAAGTATTTCCAGTTATGGGGAGAAAAGTATAATCATGAATTGATCACGGAGAGCATTGGAGTCAAACCAGTGCCTAAATTCTGTCCTGAATACCAATGAAGGAGCAAATAGGAACTTACATTATTTTGAAGAGTCCTTGGTGCTCTCTGAACTCGGTTGTTTTCTTGAAGACATTTCATTACCAAACTAGGTAAAATCATCAGCGCTGGTACAGAATGGGCTTTGCATTCATTAAGTTAATACAATTGCAAAGATATACAGCCCAGTAAAACCAGAGGATATCAATCTTGCCCTCTCCAGAGAGGCTGCATGGCACTTATTAAAACTTAATTCACCGTTTTTAATCCAGCTTTCTGAGAATGGTTTATTTTGATATCCTTCTGTTGCTTTTGTTCTATTTTGTTTTGTTGCTGTGTGCTTTGCTCTTTTACACTCAAGTTGTAGAGGTTTTATTTCTACATTCCTGGATTTATTGATTTGGGCTTGGCACTTCGATTACAGGTGAGCCTTCAGTTAAATAAGTTACTGTCTGGGTCGTATTATTTAGCCTTCAAGTTTAGCTTTGCTAGGGTTGCAGAATATGATTTCGTTTTAGACCAGTGTTGGCATATCTGGAGCTATTCCCCAGTTTGTTTTTTGGGGTGTGTGTGTTGGTCCTCATTTACTATTCGTATGAACTAGCAGCAGTTTAGCTACTGAAAACTTTTGTATAATCAGAAAAGGGATAGGATCCTGTTCTGAATGCTTATTTTGGGTGTGGGGGACGCCTTAATTAGGGAGAGGGGGAACCTTTAAACTTTCTCCTCTCCGCTACCTAAGATTGCACAGTTCTATGGATTAGAGGTTTCAGAACGGTGGGCTTCCATCCAAAAGCTACTGTAGGACATGTCAATTCAACACCTGTAGGGAAGCAGGGCCAGAACATGAATAAACAAGCCCAAAAATGCCTGCAATGTAAGTTAAAATCCACCCGTGTGTGTGTGTATGTGTAAAATTTGCAGGTAACTGACGCATGCTGCTAGATAAGGTTAAAACATGAGCCAGGTGTTAGAGACTGTAGCAGCATAAGAATTAGCAGTGCCGAAGGTATTTGGACTTAAAAAATCAGAGGAAAAAAATCACCAATGAAGATGTGTGTAGATTTTGAGGGTCCCAAATTGGCAAACCAGCTCTGAAAACTGAAATAGCAATAGCACTTAGACTTATATACCACTTCACAGTGCTTTATAGCCCACTGTAAATGGTTTACAGAGTCAGCCTCTTCCTCCCCCGCCCCCTCCCCCCGCCAAACAATCTGGGTCCTCATTTTACCAACCTCAGAAGGATGGAAGGCTGAGTCAACCTTGAGCCGGTCAGGATCGAACTGCTGGCAGTGGGCAGAATTAGCCTGCAATACTGTGTTCTAACTACTGGGCCAGCAGGGCTGAGAGACTCCATGATAGTCCCAACATTGGCCTAGGACAGCGGTAGGGAACCTTGGCTCTTTTATCACTGATGGACTTCAGCTCCCAGAATTCCTGAGTGAGCCATAAACGTTTCCTCATCCCTGGCCTAGTGGTTTTTCAGTTGTGAGGGAAATCAGTTTTTGACTTGAACGGGACTGTTTAATATACAAATGTAGGACATATAAAGAATATTGATCATTCAAGTCAAAAATTAGGACATTTGTATATTGAACAATCCCATTCAAATCAAAAATTGATTTCCCTCACAACTGAAAAACCAGTAGGCCAGGGATGGGGAACTTTTTATAGCTCATTCAGGAATTCTGGGAGTTGAAGTCCATAAGTGATAAAAGAGCCAAGGTTCCCTACCACTGGCCTAGGACAATTTTTAGGACATAGCACAGATTCTGAGGTGGGTTCTTTTTCTCCCTGTTCCAGAACTGTCTAGGATGATACCTTTCCAAGAGAGAAATAGAAGCCCTGGCAACATGGAATCCTTGGACAAGTGCCTGCAGGCCAAAAAGGACCTAGAAGTTGCGTTTGCTGAAATTGTCAAAGCTGAACAACAAGTCAAAGACAACTGGAAAGAGGTACTTGGAATGGGCTTCGAAAGAAGCCCCAACTTGGTGGTTCTAACACGGGGTGAAATCCTTGCTTAAAAGGGCCTGGCTGCAGAACTTCTCATGCCGTAGCTTGGCGAAGGTTTTCTTTCAGCTCCAGCTACTTAAAGCTAGCCTGGGAAGCCAAGAGCATTCACGAGAGAGCTGGAGCGTGTGGGTGTATCTAACTTTCACCACCCGTGGATGGACGGAATCATCCAGCAGGGTTGTGAAGATAAAAAGAATTGAGTCAAGCTCAGCTTCTGGAGACAGGGTGGATGCACCCAGGCAGTTTTCTTGGGGGCTGCAGATTAGGACTCCGGCCTGTAACTCCGGGATTTACTCGTGGGATCCCACCAACATGCTAACCAGATTTGACCCCGATAGGGTTTCTCTAAATCAGTTAAGATCATTTAGCTGTTGCCATCTAACTGGTCGTCACGATAGAGTATCTTTTGTTTTAGGTACGATGCCATTTTTAAAGCGTACCTGCTCTTACTGGGTAAATTCCTGCCTAAGGGAACAAGTGCGATACCTCCCCAGAGCTCAGTTTCTCAATCCCAGCACCTTTAAGAACAAAGGTTCACGGTGAACAATGATTAACTCTGGGGGAAAATTCGGAATTCCTTAAAAGTCTTGCTTAAGTCCCCGTGTGAAACAGCGCCCATCCCTTTCCAAGCCTTTTATTCCTCTTCCCGGTGAGAGGGCCGTGTTGGATCTGGATGGCTGGAAGGAGTCCTGCCCCTCAGGATCCCATGCTGCCATTGGGTGGGGACTCAACCCTGCCTGAATGGCAGAATGTGGGGAGGATAGGAACAGGAGGGATGAGAGACTTGAATCGGAGGGATAGAATTATAGAGGTGTTTTATGGGAGATTCTCAGTCCTCCAATTCTCCCCCCCCCCTCCTTCTTTGAAAACATTCTCATCCAAGAAGCTTCTTTGGTTCAGGTCCAAGGAAGTCCAGTTGCCTTTCAGGAAAGCATCTTTGGGACGAGAATGATAGAGGTGGCTTTTCCTTCTCTCTTTAAAAGGTGAAAGCTCAGGTTCACAGCTGCATCAGTCGCCACCTGGAATGCCTGCGAAGCCGCGAAGTTTGGTTGTTGGAACAGGTTGACCTCGTTCAGCAGCTGAAGGAAGAGGCTCTGCAGCAGCAAGCACAGCAGCTCTGCTGGGTAAGGGGCTGATGGGCCTCCGGATTCCCTTCCTGCGTCCAGAATTACAGGAACTTTGCCCTTGTTTGCGGCACAAGGCCGCAGCTTCATACCTGAACCTTAGGGGAGGCTGGCTCATCCTGTTCCTAGTGAGGTCACGTAGTTTTGTTTAATTTCCAGTTGTTGGGACAATTCAGCGGCCTCATCCGCCAGCTGGAACAGCCTCAAAGCGGCGATCTTTCCAGTCAGATGTTGGCGTGTTTTGAGAGGTGAGCCCTCCGAGGGATTTGGAATGACCGCTGTTTCTTTACCCTGGTCGTTTCTCATATCATTGTAGGGCTGTGACATCAGCCTTTCTGGTTCTGTCACGCAAAATGAACCAGAGTGTTAATTTTGGAGGTCTTGCCACCTCTGTGGGTGAATTTGAAGACACACGTATTTTGTGCATAAAAGTTGCTTGACTGTTTGGGAAATGGCTTACCGCCTTTGTTTCTTTCTGGATTCTTCACTTTTGCTTTCTTCCCTAAGTCTTGGCAGTTTGACTCTCCAGCCGGAAGAAACTTCCATCTTGAACTTTGAGGCTGATGTGGCATTTCTTCGCCAGGCAATCACCTCGTTCGGCTCCATTAGAACCATGGTGAGCAAATGGAGCTGTGTCCTCATGCAGGGATTGTCAACCTTTTCACAGGTTGTGCCACTTTTAGGACGTGGCAATATTCCAGCACCACCAGTGGCTTAGCAAGGTGTCAAAAACTTGGTGACACCCCCCCCCCCCAGCCCTTTAGGGAAACCAATTATATAAAGTCCACCCACTTTAATGGGAAACTTGTGCCTTTGACTTTAAGACGTTGTGCTCATGGCTAGAGGGTCCTCGGCAGCCCCACAGCCCCAGCTGACCCTCCAAGGCTCACCCAAACCTCCAGGATGGGGCTTTTCAACCCGTGGCCAAAGGGCCACCCGGGGCACATAGTCTAATGTAGGCAGCTTGGAAACCTCTACAGGCAGTCCTTGACTTGGCACAATGCCTTTAGTGACTGAAGTTACGAAGGGGCTGAAACACCCGCCCTCTCCCCCCAATTTCTGACCATTTCCCCTGCTTCTTTCTCCCCATGGTCACATGATCAAAATTCAGGCATTTGGCTTACAGGTTTTCGGCGGTCATGTGATCCGTCAACCGTGTTCGTAGCTTAACAACTGTAGTGTAATTGCTCTGGCAGGAAAATGGGACAAAACTGTCTCCTTTAGCAACACAGACTTTGGGCTCAGTTATGGGTCGTAAGTCGAGGACTACCTACAATTAAAACCCAGGTTCCTGAACAAACCTCGAGGCTTCTGTGGAGAGGCTCTTTTGGAGCGCCCCCCCCTCTTGAAACCGCTACCGCAACCTTTCCAGTCCGATTCCACAAGAACCCGCATAAGTGACCCCCTCTGCTATTTCAAAGCAGGTGTGAGCAGTTAACTTTCTGTTTGCTTGCTTTCTTTCCTAGCAGACTTCCAACAAAGAAGATTATGCCCCTTGGATCTCTGTGCAGAACTGTCCTGTGATGGCTAGTTTTGAAAAGGTAAATTACAGATTTGTTTAGAGGGACTGAAATTAGACGTTGGCAGCCGAGTTTTTAAACTTAGTCTCCTCTCGCTGTTTGCTAGGAATGCCAGTTTGGTCTGGTCTAGTGGAAAAGGTCCTAGGCTAGAAAATAGCACTTGGCAATAGCCCTTAGACTTATGGACCGCTTCACAGGGCTTTTCACAGCCCTCTCTGAGCGGTTTATAGAGCCAGCCTCTGGCCCCCAACAATCTGGGTCCTCATTTTACCCACCTCGGAAGGAGGGAAGGCTGAATCAACCTTGAGCTGGTCAGGATCGAACCGCTGGCAGTGGGCAGAATTAGCCTGCAATACTGTATTCCATCCACTGGGCCACCACACCTCTTGAGAGACCATGAGTTCAAGTCCTGTCTTAGCTATGAAAGTCATCTGGGTGACTTGGGCTAATCACGCTCTCTCAGGCCAACCCACCTCCCAGGTAATTGTCATGGAGAAAGAAGGAGGAGGAGGAAGGTGTGTTAAATAGGTTTCCTGCCATGAGTTACTTGTAGGGGAAAAAGGTGGGATATAAATCAATAAATTAAAAAAATGCACAAAACCTCCACAAGACCACATTTGATCTGCGGGCAAATAATTTAAGCCCTTAAAGTGCATAGCAGGTACCCAAGTAGGCTGGTCAGAATTCAAGTCTAAAGAAAGAATTATTCTAAAATCCAGAATTTTTTGGTGGCACAAACACCCGAACTTTCCTCTTCAACAGAGCTGCGGGAGGCTTTCTATCTATCCTTGGGGACGGAAGGTGTATATTTTGTCTGGGATTAAACTGACCTTCATTTTGTTCTTGATTATTAGCCAAAAGTTTTCCGTGGAACGCTGGGCTGCCCTCTCTCTGACTGGCTTCTTGGAACCAAATCTGAGGGTGCTTGTTGTATGCCTTATGTTCCTAGCTCTAAGCAGGAGGACTGGCTCTTGAAAACACAGTCTGAGGAGGAGGAGGAGGCCAATCAGGTATTGCTACCTAATGTCTCCATTGATAGAGAAGGAGGGCTTTCTAGTAAGGATGGGAAAGGCAGGCCCAAACAGGCTGAGGAGAAAATTATATAGCCAAATGGTTTATTTTTCAAGATATGCTGATTGAATGGCTCCGAATATTGGTGGTTTCTTCCTGTTAGTTAGGATTGTAAGGTTTCATGGTAAGATGGACAGCAGATCAATCAACCTCCCAAAAGAAGCCCTCTTCAGCGGTTTACAATGAAGAAGCATTATTTGCATATAGCTCCCCTCACCCCCCACTCACAGTCTGGGTCCTCCTTTTATTGGTCAGGGCCAAACTCTGGGTTGTGGGTAGAGTTAGCCTGCAATACTGCATGCTTCCTTGATGGATCTAAATGTTTGCGGTGTCGTCATCTCCTTAGGATTTCAAGCCTTCCGAAGGGTGTTACTTGGAGAAAGCTTGGGGAGACCTGAAGGACTTGGAGAACTGGCTTTTGCAGAACCAACAGCGAGATCTTCCTGAGAGGACGGACCTCCGCCGTCGGAAGAGCTCCACTTCTACCATCGCTTCCACCTTGTCCATTGAGAAGATTGATGAGTTGGAGCTCTTCGAGCAAGACGACACCGATCTTTCCGAATGGCTCCTTGTGCCTTCTGAACCCGAACCTGAGAAGGCCTCTGAGGAGAAGTGGAAACGGGGTTTCAAGCCTTTCCGGGAGGAATACAACCCCAGCGATTGGCTCCCTAAAACCGATTCTTGCAATCATTGTTGTGGAGGTCAAGCTACCGGGGTAGAGATAGAAAATCTCGGCAATCTGAAGTGCCTCAGCGAGCACCTGGACGCGAGGAAGCCCCCCAGCGCCGACAGCTGGCTTTTGCAGCAGCCCACCTTCAGAGTCGAGGACCTGTGCAGAGCCAACGAGCCGTGTCCCAGTTTTTCCGAGTGTGCGTGTGACGAGAACTGTGAAAAGGAAGCCCTGTGCAAGTGGCTCCTTAGGAAGGAAGGCAAGGATAAAAACGGGGTGCCGCTGGGAGAGGCCTCCGAACCCCAGGGATGCCGGCCTGTGCTGAACACCTGGCTCCACCCTTCTCGACAAGCGGAGGGGGATTCGGCTGGCTCTGCCACAAAACAGGACGCTGTCCGGGAGGCGGCAGAACCTCTGAAGGAATTGCCGGCAATCTCATTGTCCTCTTGGCTAGCCAAGCAAGAAGTCAAAGCTTTCCCTGGCGGTGAAGAGAAGGCGATCCGAGAGGAGGCCGGGGTGAGCCACAAGGATTCCCTCCTGGAGCTGCTTGCGCCCTTCCGCCTCCCTTTCAACACAAACAGCTGGATCTTGTCCTCCAGAAATACAGAATTTGCCAGCCAGCCTCTCGTGGAAGATAAATGGCTGCTACGGAAGAAAGCGCATGTAAGGAGGAGTCTCACCCAGTCCCTTCACCCTCTGAAAGCGGTCTGTGGACTTCAACTCCCAGAATTCCCCAGCCACCTGTGCTATTCTGAGGAATTCTGGGAGTTGAAGTCCACCCGCCTTAAAGGTGCCAAGTCAGAAGATCCTTCACCGGGAGGAGAGGCAGTTAACGTCCTGCTACCCACTGTTTGATCTGGGAATACAAGACTTGAGACCGGTAAATTTTCTCATCTCACAGAAACCAATTTTTGTTTCTTACAGGACAGTGGCCTTCCTGCCGTTTGCGACCTCTTTGCCTGTATGAAGCTGAGTGGAGATAGAGAAAAATGGCTCTATCAGACGCCTTTACAGGTAAAAGCCGCTCTGCCAAACGGAAGTCCGCTCAGTTGCATTGTCGCCTTTTGGCTTCTTGAACTAACGTCTTAATCTAACAAACATCTAATTGGGGAGGCTTCCGCCAGAACCCGATCTAGCCCAGCGGCTTTTTGAGACCACCAGGGATTGGGTAGATAACCAGTTGCTGTTCTAGATTAGAACTAAGCTTTCTGCTTAATTTAAGCCTATTCACAGTCCAGGTCTTTTCATTTCAGAGGCTGGTGGAAAGGCTCAAGAGATGTGGAAAGGCTTATTTTTAACATCTTGTTGAAATGCGAGAGCCTAGCTTTCTCACCAGATGCTAATGCAACCAGTGAGCTTCTTTTGGGGTCTCGGGAGAACATGTGAATCCCATGGGTGGTGATGTGGGTTAGGGCGTGCCATTTAATGGGGTGAAAATTAATTTTTGCCGTATTTTTTTTAAGTGAGGGGGTCCTAAAAACAGGCGTTTTTATACCAACGCTCCCCCCCCCCCTCCCCAAATGTGGCTTCCCTCTTGACGGTTCATTCAGGGGAGGCACAAGCCTCAGTTGGCAACCTTAGGAAGGCTGCTTCCCCATGAAAGGCTACGGATTCTCCCCAGAGAGGCTCCCCAGACGCTTCACCTTCCTGGCTAACCATTCAGATTGCAGAAAGTGCTCCAGCAAAGAACGGTGGAGGCACAGATCGATTAAAATGTTGTGCTTTTGAAATATTCTTACTGGTTGACCCTGATTAGCACTGTTTTTATTCTGACACCCCAATTCTGGTTTTTTTGTTTCCTAGATGTGAAAAATTAAAACACACCCTGCAGTGTGATCCCAACGATCGCTTTGATTTTCCTGCTGATCATCGCACACCCTGGAATGAGTGACTCTGCTGCCTGTCGCTTCTCCTGCATTTTTGACCACCTGTCTTTTCCAGATTTCGAACGCCACTTTAAAAGCTGTATGTAGTTGGTGTTGGGAAATGCAGAAAATGGACCCCGGAGTCCTTAAACAGAAGTGCCCTTCCTTGTTGGGTTCTCTTGGTCTGGGACGTGAAGAGCCAATTGCGACTCGTCTCACAAAAGCCGTTAAATGTAAAAGCCAGTATTTTGAAATAAATTCTGACAGGATGGCCTTTGGCTGGGGTGGGAGACGGGGAGAGGCAACATTTTATCCAGAGCACACACCATTGGCCCTTCTTTCCAGCTCCTAGTTTTAAATATATCTGCAGAACATGTACAGCTCTCTAACGAAACCATCAGGGCCCTTCTGAATTGGGTGTTCTGTATAATGTATACGCCCCCTTCTCAGCTGAAAGATGGCAGCATTCCCTACGGATTGCCATGGGCACCTGGCAACGGTCAGGATATCCTGCTTAAGAGAACTAGGATGGGAACGGAACGGGCGAAATTGAGCACAGGGCGGATGAAATGTGTGTGGTTGTAAAGCCCAGTCCGAAGTACAAGTTGTAGTATCCTTTGTACTGCAGAAGAAAAATTCATTTTTATTTCTCTCACACTATGAATTATAGTCCCCTGACAGGTTGACAGTAATCTTAGAAACTTTAATGCTGAGCTTTGAATACCACTTTTACCTGCTTCCACAATTTGTGGGGGCAACTTTGAAAAGTTGCAATACTAAAATTTTAATTTTTTTTTTAAATGAAGATTTTGTTTTTGAAGTGCTCTTGGCTTAGCACAGGTACACTTTTAATTGCTGGCATTTCACAGGCATCAGTAGCCTTTCCGGCTGCCATGGGAAGTAACCGCTGTGTTCTCAAAAACCTGTTAAATCCACTCGTTTGACATGTTTGCCTTTCAGTGCTTAACACAAGGTATCTGCTCAGGGTCCCGAGAGGGTCTGTGGAAGACCTGACTGATACAAAGTCATGCAATCAACACCCCCCCCCCCCCCCCGGTGTCTTTCACGTTAATCCAATGTTTGTGATGCTAATGAAGTATGCCATTAAACCATTGTGAATGAAAAGTACCTTTGTGTGAGAAGCTGTTCTTTTAGTAGCTCTGCTGACATGGGATTGAGCAAGGCAAGGTGGAATCTGGGCTGGTCACGGGGACCAAAGCCGTGCTTCTCCGAGCTCTCAGACTCTCCCGTTGGAGGGCATCTTCAAGGAAGGCTCCTCTCCTGCAGTGTGAGCCTCAGGCCATTCCGCAGGTTGCCTTTATGTGGCACCTTCCCATTGGCTCACCTGGGACTCCTGGAACGGCCGGCATTCCTGCGGAGAGGAATTCCCTAAAGAGGCTCAGGCGATCCGGCCTTGCATCTCTCTCTCTCCTGGGAGGCACAGACCTGCCTCCTTCGTTCATGGCCTGATGGTTTGAAATCTGCAAAACCCCCTAAGGCTCCTCCCCCCAAGCTGCCAGGCGTCATAGAGCGGGTGAGGTTCTCCAACTGTCTAAACAGAAAGTGCTCTATTCCAGCAGTCGCCAACCGGTGGGCTGTGAGAAAATTTTGGTGGGCCGTAGAGAAATCTCACCCCCAGAGCACCCCCCCAAAGCAATTAATCCAGGCTGCACAGAAACACAAGGCTGCTCAGCCCACATGGCCTGCAAGAGCACTAAGCCTTCTTACCCACTCATTCCTTACCCAACAAACTTGTCTGCTTAAGTTGCTATTTTTCCTTTTTCCGACCATCATCTGTTCTGCTGCACCGGGAGATTTAGATTAGCTAGGAAGCAGGAAATGGTTGGATTTCTTGCTTTCTAGCTAAGCACAGCCGAACCTCCCTTAAGATTGAAGGTTTGTTTGCAAGCAAATTCAGTGCAGACTCACGGCAAGCAAATTTGAGAGAATGAGCTAGCCGATGGCACATAGATCACTGAATGATTCTGTGAGCAACTCAATCTGCCTGCTTTGCGGTAAAAGTTGCTGTTTTTAAAATAACATGCATGGTGTGTTGTGAGTTAATTTTGTGAGCTTGCGTGCTAGCAAATTTTATGTGACAGACTGAGCTAGCCAATGGCAGATAGATGGATTTCTGAATGAATCTGTGATTCTGTGAGCAACTCAATCTGCCTGCCTGCTTTGCCTGCTTTTGGGTAAAAGTTGCTCCTTTTATAAAAAAATATTTATATATATTATTTACATACAAGCCATGCCCAGTCAGTCACATGACCACCAAAGCCACACCCACAAATTAGGCCATTCCCATAGAACCAGTTAGTGGTCCCTGGGACCTAAAATTATGAGTTTGGTGGTTCCTGAGGTCCAAAAGGTTGGCGACCCCTGCTCTATGCTTTAGATAGGCATCAAAACGTTTGTGATGTCGTTCTGGCCCTTTTTGTATCGTTTATCGGCCGTTGGTGGAGAACTGCAAAATTCAATGCTTTTTGTTTGGATCCTCCCTCGGAAGTTGTTTTTCCTCACAAAACGGAATGTGCTCGGGGCCAGAAAGCCAACCGGCCTGGAGTCCTGGCGAATGCATGGCCCTATCTGGGGCTAGGTGACCCTGGCTGCATTCCATGGCTTTCTCAATCTCCCAGGGTGGTCTGCCACCGTCAGGGAACTGGCCCTGCTCAATGCCATCAACGACCACAAGCCATTGGTGGCCATGATGGGCGCCATCACCTTACAGAGAGCGAGTGCGGTGTGTGTCCCACTGCCCTTGTGTGGCTCTCTGTTGTGCTGTTCTGCCGAAGCTTATGGCCAAGGGTAGTGTTCAACCACAGCACACGGCTCTCTAGAATGACTTTGAGAGGCCGAGAGCTGCAAGAGGAGAGAAACCGTTAATGTAAACTGGAGGGGAGGAGGAGGTGGCGGAGGGAGGGCCAGGCTATTCCAACCCATTCTGAAATAACTTTTACTATCATACGCTCCAGAAATCGTTCCCAGAAAGTTATCCGTGAAAGAGAAGCGCACGGGGTGGCAAGCATTTCAGTAGAAGGGAAGTGATACCCTCCACACACCTGCCGGTGGTTTTGTGTGGGTGCACTGTGACCGCCACGTCTTCTCCCTTGCCACAAAGGAAGGATTGACTACCTCCCTTGAATGCCCACCCCTGGGACTCCGCTGAGGCCAGGCCGTAGGCAGCAGCTTTTAGAAACATCTGTGCAACGAGTCAGTTTTTCAGCACACATTTTATTTACAGTCAAATCTAGCAACGGTCTCGGCGTACGAACGGAGCAAAAGTGAACATGCTTATTATGGAGACGGGAGCTTCATCTTGGCAGATAAAATGGCCCCTTTCACCATCTGTTGCTCAAGAACCGGGCCGTGGCCGAGAGACCCGGTGGTCTTGGGGGTGGGTGGGGTGTCCGCTAGGTACTGTAACGCAGGGGGTCAAGTCTGATTGCGCTCCAGGCTGGAGGCTCCGTCCTCTGCTCCGCTCAAAGGGACTGCTGTTGCATGGAGCCCCTCATGTGTTCCCAGTTGCTGTAGAGCGCATAGAGACCTGTGAGCATGAGTCCCGCAATGCCACCTCTGGCTACCCCACGCAATCCACCTGTGAGAGGACATGAAGCAACAGTCAGTACAGAGACCTCACCAGCCGGCCTTCAGCAGTCAGCCGTCTCCGCCCAAGCGAGGCACGCAGGCCGCACCCTCTGCTCTCACATCCAACAGGATGGAAAAACGTGCCCAGTGGGGGAGTTAGGATCTGGAGGGAGGGCGCAATGAAAGTGCTTTCCAGAAGTCAGGAGCAGCGAAGTTGAAGCAGACAGACTGGCAGCCATCAAGGCTAGGAAAGAACAGCCCCTCATGCAGCACCAAATGACTTTTTCTCACGTCTCTCAATAGCTTGAAGTGCCCAGGAACGGAGCACAGATGCCGGGCCCTCCCTGCTTGCCCTCCTGGTTTTGGCCCCTGAAACACCCTGAAAGGCCAAACTCAAGCCGCTCCACGTGTGACTTCCTTTCCCTTCTGTCTGCTGAGTGATAGGCTTCAGCGCTTCTCCTCCGCCCCTGCAATTAGCCCTGCCTGCCCGGGCCAGATAGGAAGCTGGCTCCCCCCCCCCCCCCCCGCCTCACAAAGCGGCTGCTCACGCCAGCTTATTCAGAAGAAGAAGAGGAAAAGGAAGTTTATCCTGACACACCACCTGGAGTTTTCTTCCCAGCGAGTAAGGTCTCGGTGGAACACGGCCCACCAACTGGAGACCTGTGGACTTCCACTCCCGGAATTCCCCAGCCACTCACGCTGCAGAGCATGTCCGGATCCGGCAGGATTTGCCACATTTGTGTGGCAAATGTGAAGTTTCCTCTCTCTCTCTCTCTCTCTCTCGAAGAGCAGGGGGCCCTCCACCAGAGATAGGCGGAAGGACCAGCCACACCTAGTCAGGCAGATGTTCTGAAGAAGGGATGATATCGAGGGATCTCCGGCTCAAATGGCGGCGGAAATGCCCAGCAGCTCCTCCCTTTCCTTCCCTTGCAGTGGGCCTCAGGTCCCAGCCACAGAGAAGCCGCCCCCTGACTCCCATGTATACAGGGCAAATCCTATGCAATCTGAAGCGGCTCCCTCTCCAAAGGAAAAGAAGTGGGCAATGGGCAGTCCAACTGATTGGGGGCTGTCATTATACTTACGCCACGCCCCCCCCGCCCCCCCAGTAAAAGAAACTGGAAGAGGCAGGGCGATTGTGCCACTCCAGCCAGGGTGTGCCACCCTTGGGACCCAGACTCTGGGGCGGGAGGGGGGAATGGTCTGAGGGTGACTTTAATGGGCTGTTTGTTCTTCAGGAGGCATTCTGGGTACATCCGAACACTTGGGGTGCTTACTCATCTTGTGATAGTCCTATGCCCTGCTAGAGCCCTTGGTATCCAAATGCTCAGATTCTGAAACGCCAGGACACAATCTGATGCCAAAGGGCCTTTTAAGCGTCATCCAACGGCGATAAACTAGGTCAGTGTGACAAGCATGTTACAAAACATGCTACAAGGACAACAAAAAAAACAAACGCAACACAACTCCACCAAACAACGTGCTTGCGTGTCCTAACCAGCATCCGGGTGGTACTCATTCCCAGGGTCACCACCGCCTAAGATTTTACCAACTCAATGATTGTGCAGGCATTTCCCTCAGGCGATTTCCCCCCCCCCTTACCGACTCAAACTTCTAAACAGAATCAGTGGGGGAATGCAGAACTGCTTTGAAGTGCAGAAGGCCACTCGTTGGGGGGAATCCGTTACTCCAGACTGTCTGTTAAATGTAGAAGTATGCCATGTCTATCACCACGCTCTAGGTTGTTTGCACTATGGCCCTAGGTCAAACATTGAAGTACTCTGCATTGTCTTACGCTACTCCACAAACAGTCTCTCGGTTATTGCCACTTGTCTCAAGGGGCGTCCAGAAAGAAATTTGGTCTGTGGCATCCAATCCAGTCGCTTGAATGAAGTCCTGTTAAGCTGTACAGGGCAACGTATCAGTAGCCTAGCCGTATACATTTAAAACACACAAGAATGGTACATTTGCTAAGATTTGTAACTTCTAGAAAGCATTACAAGCTCAAAGTGTCTTAAGACTGTAGCGCCTTCCCTTTACAAACCAAAGGCACATGCCCTGCACCGGAGAAATACGCGTGTGTTTGCTTCCAAACCCTTGCTGACCCAGGAGGTCTTTTGCCCAAACAGACTTGCAACGAAGCTTTGTACCGCACAGGCTGCGTGGACCATCTCTGGAACGGAGACAGCACCCGGCACAGCCAAGACGGCCTTTATCATCTTCCAGCAGGGTAACGCTGTCACAAAGGCATGGAAGTGGCCCAGGCAGCTGACTGCCACTGGGAAGGAGATCCCCGAGGGGAGGGGGGAGAGAGAGAGAGAGAAAGGTCTTCTTCGGGATACGAAGCCAGCGCCCCCTCGTGGGAAAACCTCCTTCCTTGGGTGAAGGAGCCCCCTCCAAACAGGGTCAATCCAAGAGTCCCTTCTCATAATGCAAGTCTTGAAGACAAAACGAGGCCTAACCAGACTTTACTGGTCAATAGTCCTTGACTTACAACAGTTCATGGACTGACTGTTCACAATTACTTCTTTCATAGTTATGACCATTGCGGGACCCCCATAGTCCTGTGAATCAACATGCAGGTATTGGAAATTGACTCATACTTATGACAGTCAGTGTCCCCTTGGGGTCACCAGATCCCCTTTTGCGACCTTCGGACAAGCAGTCAAAGGGGAGGCTGGATTCCCTTCACAACCGTGGGATTCACTTAACCACTGCAATGCTTCACTTAACAACCATGGCAAGGGAAGTCCTAAAACGGGGCAAAGCTCCCTTCACCCAAGTCTGACGTAGCCACGTTGGGCTCAAGGGTGGCCCGATGTGGAGGACTCCCCACACATTGTCCTGCTGCTATTGAGCTCTTGGGGCGCCTTGGTGTTTTGAACGACGCCGTTAAGCGATCGCTTGCAGGCCCAAAGGCCCGTTTCATCTGACGGATGGAAATGCAGTCAGGGCAAGGAATGTTGCCGGGCCTCACCGGTGAGGAGAAGTGAAATAAAGCTGCCTTCCGAGGGTGGAAGGTTCACTTTTGTACCTTTAAGCAAACAGAAGCAAGAGCTTTACGGCCTCCAGTCCTGCCTGGATCCAAGGCTGGATCGGAAGGGGGGGGGGGGGGGGGGAAGGAAAGCCGCACTAGGGAGGGAGTTCAGGCCAATAAAAAAAGGGCAGGCTGACCATTCCCCCTCCGGCCTCTGCTCTACTTCTGCTTTTCTCCTCCTCCTCCTCCTTCCTAGAAGGGAGGGGCTGGCTGGGAAACCTTCCCGGGGCAGCCAGCAGGGTCAAAGGTCAGGGGGACAAGGGCTCCCTCATCGATCACCAGAGAAAGGATGAAGGACGGGGCTAGTATCTTACCCTCTATGCACAACAGTTCATTTAGTGGCCGTTCCAAGTTACAACGACACTGGAAATTGACTTACGGCTGCGTTTACGACCTTCATAGTATCCCCAAGACCAACATTCAGACTCTCGGCAATGGACAACACAGACATGACTGTTGCAGCGTCCGGGGGGGGGGAGGAGGGGTGTTTCCCCACAGGACCCTCTTTGGGGACCTTCTGACCAGGAGAGGCCGGGGGGGGTGGAGAGGCTGGACTGACTTCACAACTGTGGGACTGACTGAAGGGATGCAGCGTTCCGCTGAGGAACTGTGGCAAGGAAGGTCGTGATAGGGGACCCAGAGCCTCACTTAGCAACAACAGAACCTCCCTGGGGGGGCTCAATTGCGGCCGTTGAGCCAAAACCCGACCCCCCCCCCCCGCCGCACCTGTGCTCTTGTACAGCATCCCTGTCATGGTGCCGGCTGCCACCGTGTTGAGGTCGTCTTCGGCCCCCCGGGTCTTCTCCACGATGACGCCGAAGGCACTGTAGAGCAGCGCTGCAAGGGAAGCGGGAGGAGGGCCATCAGAGGGAGCCCCAAGGGGGGGGCCACACAGACAGTGGCAGCCTCCACCCTCCCTTCCTCTTCTGGCTGGGCTCAGAGCAGGAGGGAGGGGGGACTCTTGGGGGCGCAAGGGGCTGGTTCGGTCAACCGCCTAGAGAGGGCCGGGAAGCGGCATGGAAGCCTAAAAAGGGCCATTGCGACTGTCAAGCCAGCCCCTCCTCCTCCTCCAAGCATGTTAGACTCGAAGGCATTGTACACACGCACACGCATGCACGCCCGTGCCCAAACCCAGATCTAAGGATGGAAACCTGGAGAGTGAGCCTCTTTTTAGCTGTCATGGTCTTCATACCCCCTTTATCAGGCTTAAGGAGATGGCAAGGTCTGATCCTGGGATGTGCAGCTGCCTCCCTAAAAAGGCCATTTTCTCACCTTCACCTCCCTCCAGTAATCTCACCACCCGCCAGTCACCTATCAGGATACACGCTATTTGCACAAGAGCAGGCCAGATACACACACACACACACAACCAGGATTGCCCAAGAAAAACCAACACAGCTGTGCAGTGCCTGTTAATGGATGACCATTCCGTGTGGAATTCTGAACCCAGATACCTTTGAGCCTTACGCCTCCTCAGGAGGGCCCGCTTTCCAGGGTGGCAATCTAGACCGCAGGTCGCATCAGGTAGGGCGAAGTGGACCTCTGGATCTTCAGCACGCAGCAAAATCATCAACAGCTTCAATCCATCAATTTGGATTGAGTGCACTCTACTGGCAGAGTCCTCTACTTACAGGCATTTGCTTAGTGGCTGTTCAGTTGCCACAGCACTGAAAAACGGCTTCAGGACCTATGGCAGCATCCCATGCTCCCGTGGTCAAAACCTGGCCATGGATTCACAGCACTTGCAGAGCATCCTTGTGGCCACGGGATCTCCCCACTGGCGGCCTTCCCAGCTGACTTCCGACAAAAGCAGAGTCAGTGGGGGAAGCCAGATTCATTTAACAACTGTGTGGCTCACTTAACGACCGAGGCAGAAAAGGTTGTAAAACGGGCTGTGGCCTAGTTAATACTGCCTTGCTGAGCAAGGGAAATTCTGACCCCGATTGCAGCCGTAAGTCAAGGACCGTCTTTATGTCAGTCGGCCGGCCAGTCGGAGCTCCTGGGCCCACCCTACGGTTCCAGTTGGATCTTAAGGGTTCCTTCCTTTTAGCAGCCTAGAATGTGTGTATGTGTGTGTATATATATATATATATTGAAAAAAACAAGAGTTTTGTAGATTTAGTTTGTGAAATGAACCCACTTACCCAGAGATCCAAGGGTGTTTGCCCATAACGCTCCTTGCCGTGTCACCATGTTTAAAATCCTTCGAGAAAGGAGCAAGAGGGGTGTTTAGTGCGACGCCCAAATAATAGGCCAGTCAATTCAACAATGCCTGCCAACACCCTGCCTTATATAACTTGTTCTGCATTAGGCAATGACGATTAAAGCACGAGCCAACCCTTCCCATGAAAGAACTCTATGTTACATTAAATATTGCCATGTAATTTTACTATGCAATACCTGGATTAGCAATGGCGTAGAAGTAATTTCCTGCCAACATGTTTATCTAACTTTAAGACAGTTGGTATTGTCAAGTAAATCTGGAACTTTTGTGTAAATCCAATTTGGCACTACCCAATCCATCTGCGGCCAAAAACATTAAAACCATTTGCATAGTTTGCATTTACTGCAGCACAATCCATACAAACAGCAATTATTTCAACAACAGTTTAAACCAAGCAGCGAACGAACTGATCTGCGAGATCCTGGAGAATCACTACTAGTATCTGACAAGACAAATGGTTGTGTAGATGAAAAACAAGGCAGGATCCTAGTAGATCCTCACTTAAGGATCCCTTTAGCTTTTAATTTTTCAACTCTGGAGAAAAGCACTTGCCATCAACTTGTTAGTAAAACACTTCCCCATAAGCGTGCTGGTTAAATGCATTTAGCATTCCTCTTCCTCCTGGAGGGGAGGGGGGAGGGAGAGGGGGTGGAGGGGAGAGAGCAGGGGCTGAATCCCCTGGGAATGAAAGCCAAGGCCGTGGGATCCTCGTCTGATCCGGCTGGAGAGGAAGCAAAAGGCAACCCAACGGCTTTGCAGGGCATCCCCAACAGAGACCACTTCCTTCAGGTTCCCACCATTGTCAGGACTTGGCCAGTAGAAGAGTTTTTTCCCAGGCTATTTGATGGAAGAGAAGAAAAGGGGTCGCAAGGCCTTTATGGCCAGTTGCTTCTTCTGGCACCTTGTCCTGGGGGGGGGGGGGGGGGGAGCACATCCGGAGGCAATGACAGATGGCATAGATTGCCCATCTATCACTCCTTCTGACTGATCAGGCGCCTCTTTGGGGGGGAAGTTCAGTATCTGCACAGTGGTGAGTCTATGGGGAGCAGATCAGGACCAAGGACAAATCTCAGCCTGCAGCAAGGTGACGCTGGTTTGGTGATCTGAAAGTGGGCGCGAAAGTCTGGTCTCAGAGGTGGGCTGCTTCAGAAATCCTCCCAAGACAGACAGACGGATGGTTAACATAGCCTGCCTTTGCTGCCTGATGGAGCTGGAGGGTTGCAGGCTGGCTTTCCTATGAAATTCATTTTCCAGACTTTTATTTATGTGTTGCCGACATCTTCTGGTTCCATGTCTGCATTGACTGCACGTTTGCTAAGATTTGTTAAGTTCTAGAAAGCATTACAAGCTCAAAGTGTCTTACTAGACTGTAGCGCCTTCCCTTTACAAACCAAAGGCACATGCCCTGCACCGGAGAAACACGCGTGTGTTTGCTTCCAAACCCTTGCTGACCCAGGAGGTCTTTTGCCCAAGCAGACTTGCAACGAAGCCTTGTACCGCACAGGCTGCGTGGACCGTCTCTGGAACGGAGACAGCGCCCGGCACAGCCAAGACAGCCTTTGTCATCTCCCAGCAGGGTAACGCTGTCACAAAGGCATGGAAGTGGCCCAGGCAGCTGACTGCCACTGGGAAGGAGATCCCCAAGGGGAGGGAGGGGAGAGAGAGAGAGAGAGGTCTTTGTCCTCTTCTTCAGGATACGAAGCCAGTTGCCCCCTTGTGGGAAAACCTCCTTCCTCGGGTGAAGGAACCCCCCTCCAAGCAGAGGCTCTTTGGGGACTCGCTTTCTCTAAACTCTGGGTCCAGAGTCCCCTTCTATAACACAGGCCTGAGAAAGCCTGAGGAAAACCAATTGAATTCATGTACTGGAAGTACATGCTGAAAGTACATGGACAAGAGAGAGATGAGTATTTGAAGCAACTGTGGTGCTCTGGATCTGGCCTGTTATTTCAGTCTCACAGGGCTACCAATACCACTCGTCATTTCAGCTTACTTGAACATATAGGAAGCCAATTTGTTGAAAGCTAAAATCAGTATTGCAAATAGGCAAAGTTAACTGTCTGCTGCCCTTTCAGTTCATCTCCCCTTGCAGTGGGGCGATTAGAAGCCCAAAAAGAAAGCAGGAAGAAGCCAGAAAATAACCAATAACGTTTTAATTTATATTTGCGTCCTGGTCAAGCCTCTAATCTGCACCAGGGGAAGGATAAGAGACAATGGCCGTTGACTGTCAAAGGCACAGGGGCAAACGAGAGCGGATTGTCTACCTTCATGCTCATACGCCTGGAACTCAGAATTCAAACCAAAACCACGATGGCTTTATGTGAAATGAACAGGAGTGAAGTCCACGTAGCCATCGTTTCTAGGCTGGGAAAATGAACTTGCAAAGAAATAGGTTTCTCTGGATGTATGAATATTTTACCAAGCCAGGGCATCTAGACAGAAGTGGGAGCCTGCTGGTGAAAATGCCAACTTCTTGGATAAGGTGGGATTTCACAAGCTTTAGGATGGCATGAGGAGCCCCCCTCCCCCAAATAACGGTGATGGTGATGAAAATAGTGAGCATCCAGGGCTTTTGTTTGTTTTACTAGAGGTCCCCAAAACGGTGAGTTTGGTGCTACCCTCTTTCCTGGCTCTATTTGGGGTCAGCCCTCCCCAAATCAGGGCTTCCCCTCCCTGCCTTCTCCAAGAGGAGGTAATCGGAAGGGGGCCTGCTCTGTACCTCTGGGTTTCCCCATCCAGCATTGTGAGAGACCCAGCACCCCCACTTCACACCCTGCCTCTGTCGCTCCCCTCAGGGGGAAGGCTTTGATTCGCATCTCTAGCAGGACTACCAGATCCCGTCACCGCCTTGTTCCCTCTATGCTGCCTGTCAGGCAAACGGAAGGGGAGTCGTTTCTCTTGCCATGTCCATCTATACATCCGGATTAGGCTGTGCTGTTTCTCCGTGTCATATCATACATGTGGGTGTATGCATAATTTTGTATTCATTTCGTGTTTAAGTGGAGGGGGTGACCCTTGGGAGAGCTGTACGCATCGACGTTTCATTTTAATGTGCGCCAATTAGTGTACCTTCAAAGGGACCAGTCATTCTAAGCCTACCCTTTTGGTCCCCCAGAAATTTCTAACCCTCCACGATTGTTCTCCTGTCCCAGCCATGCTGGCAGCTTGAAGTAAAGGCTGCCAACAACACCCCTTTGCTGTCTACCTCACAAAAGGGGAACTGAAGTTTGGTGCCATCTGCTGGTTCAAATGATCTCATTCTTCTCATTTGATCATTTTTAAGTCTAAACTGACCTCCAGAAGCACCTGCCGTCTTTCTTAGGAAATAAGACTGGGCCTTATTTCCTTGACATCCCCGAAAAAACGGCTAGGTCGTCTTTTCGAGGGGTGTCTTAATTCCCGCCCCCACGTGCCTCGCCTAGCCATCGGGCTGCTTCTATCACCCACCCCTTTGCCTCTACACTGGGCTGCTTCTGTAGTCGTCGAAAGGAGCAATTAGTCAAGCTTAGTGCAGATGGAGGGAGAATGGCAGGCAGGAAAATCCCCCGCCCCAACCCCCCCTCCCCCCCCCTGTTCTCCAAAAAGCCTCCTTCCAAAACTTCAGCATTCGGAATGGAGGCTTTTTGGCGAACAGCAGGAAAATGGGGAGGGGAATTTTCCTGCCTGTCATCCATTCCCTATTTCCCTGCCTTTTGCAAAAACGGCTCCACTCCGAGCCTTCAGCGTCTCCCAGGGCCCTGCCAGGCTTGTTGGGGCGTTGCACATGCAAGCGCTGGCATTGCGGTGAGGTTCGTCCCACTGGCACAGCCTCGAGCACGACCCTGCGAGGACTGCCGTGCCATGTCCGTGTGCGAGGGCCGGCACTGCTGTGAGTCTGGATAGACTGGCGCAGCCCCTCATGGCAGGAGGCCAGCTGCCCCGGGGTGAGGAAGCTCACGGAGGTGCTGCCATTTGCCACAACAAGCCTTGCAGGGCCCTGCTCCAAGAGGAATGGAGAGCAGGCAGGAAAACCCCCCTCCCCATTTCCCTGCCTTTCCTGAGAACGGCTCCACTCCGAGCCTTCAGCGTCTCCCAGGATTGCAATGCTGAAGGCGCCATTCCCAATCTCCAGCGCTGCAACCTTGGGATCCGCTGAAGGCTCGGCATGCCACTGCTTCCGCGCAGAACGACCTTCGCCCCTCTCTGCATCCGGACAGTTGCCCCCCGCCACCCCTCGTGCCAGCCATGCCCATCCCCCGGGCTTATTTTCGGGGTAGGGGTAATATTAGGCCCACCCTCCCCAAAACTTAGGATTGGCTTATTATTGGGATGGGTCGTGTTTTCTGAGAAACACGGGAGTTACTAGTCGCACTTTTTTGCTTCACACTCACCCAAAAAGAAAATGCAAAAACATGCCCTCTCTAGCCTCTTGAAATGCCAATTGCTGTTCCAAAATAAACTGAGAGCAACGGTACAATTACATGGCACCATTTTGACTCAAGTTTTCCAACAAAAATCTGTTAAAAATGAAGTTATTTCCCGGGTTGTATAAGTCATCTCTTAGAGCCCCCCCTTTTTTTTTTCCTAAGGTGTGTTTTTTTAAGGGCAGTCATGAGATTTTTTTTTTTATGTCTATCAAATAATAAATTCATCCCAAACTTAAAACATCTTAGCAGAAAGGGAAACCATTCGTATTTTACACCCAGGCTTCTTTTACTTACAGCTCCAATGACCTTCGTTTGCCTCAACCTCCTGGACCTCACTGACACAAACAGCAAACCGGAGCAGAGATTAAGCAAACGTGTGACAGCCACACCGGTCGCACATCATGAATGGCTCTGCCTTCTCCCGACAGAGAAGGAAGTGAATGGCCTCTGAGGGAATCAAACACTTACTGTACGTTTCTAGGTTTGGACCAAGCCATGTTTTGTGTCTCCTTCAAGCCTAGTCTCAAGCCATTTAATGCCCCAAAAGCAGCTCCTATTTGGGTAAATCAGAACAGAACAACATGTAAAAAGGCTGACTGATCTCATGCCTGTAGTTAAAAATTGTTCTCCAACATTACTGAGACAGTGATGCTTTTATGAGTCACCTTATAGAAACACTGGTAATGTCATGGAGACCTGAATTAAGGCTTTTCTCAATCTTTTTTGGTTCCACTCTTGAATATTCCTTTCTCTATCTTCAGTAACCCAAAACACTATTTTATTCTCAGCCGGGGCTGAATAAAAACAAATACTATAATTTACAGTGACTCCCTAAAATATAAGAAAGTATGCTTGTGAATGTGCAGTAAAATAACCTATCCAAGCAATCTTCAGCAGCTTTTAAATTGCTTACAAAATTGCTAAATACATAAAATATGTATTTATTTAAAAAACTGAGTTGCATGCAGTACGCATAATATGGCAGAGATTTTTAAACCATGGGACAGAACACACTGAGATACTGCAAGCGAATGGCGTTGGGGTGGGGTGCAGAAGTGGTATGCACTAGGTTCTGACCAGTTCTGGAGAACCGGTAGCTGAAATTTTGAGCAGTTCAGAGAATTGGCAAATTCCACCTCTGAGTGGAGATTTTACAGTATCCTTCCCCTACCACGCCCACCAAGGCACGCCCACAGAACCAGTAGTAAAAAAAATTGAATCACACCACTGGTGGGGTGGGAATAAAATTTCTTTTAAAAGGACAGGTTTGTGTGTGGGACAGTTGTGGGACTGCAACTCCATCGCATTCAAAAAGCCTTGTAACAGAGGTTAACATTTAATTATTAAAAATGGCGTGTTTATTTCTTGCAGAACCCTATCTGAAACTATTGCCTCCAAAATGGTGATGACACAGGTCACAAGATAGTACTTGCAACACCACTGTTGAAAATGGCATCAATGAAGACAGCTGCCTTCCCACAGGACCTGAGCATCGATCACCAGAATTAAAGGGGAAGGAAAACACGATGTATTCTGAGCAAGGAACACCTTGTTAATATGCTGCTTTCTTTCGAACCTCGCTAACAGAATCATCACCCCAGGCTTGTACTGCTTATTTTAAGCTTTCATTCAGCCTCACAAAATGGGGGTTCATTCATTGATAAAACAGCCAATATAGCAACTCTTCATCTGCCCAAAGGGAACTTTGAAGAATTGGCTGATTACTTCTCTTTCCCTGTTCTACTGAATAGAAACATCAACCCAATATAGTGATATCAGTAACAAATGATGACCCACCGGTAATACAACATCCGCCAATTGTAAAGAATGCCAGTTCAAATCTGCCCCTGGTTTTACTAGCTCCAGTAGGTAAAATGAATTCATCTGTATCCTGAAACAAAAACAATCCTTTTCAGCAATACCTGCATATGAATTCCTTAGTTTCATGAAATGAAGCACGTGATACTCTTTGACTTATGGAAACCTGTTGTCTGTAAATAAAATAGAAGGGAAAAGAATACTCACTTTCCCTTTGAATGTTCAGTTATTACTGAGCCCTATAAAAGCGAACAAATGTATTTCTATAGTACAAATAAACATTACTTTCATTTCCAGCATTTAGTGAGAAGCTGTAATATGTTCTTAATCCAGTATTAGTTGCTATCTACATGGATGACGTAATAAGCTGTACTAACCCTGTTGCATAATACCCTCTGCTTCAGAAATTAAAGTCAACCCATAGTTGTATAATTTGTGTATGCTTTCAGACTAGTGCTGACCAGGAGATTGTCTGCTCAACACACTCTCAGAAAAAGCACAATACTGTTAACACTGGTGTCAGATACCTCCAGAACGGAGAAAATGACAGACAGCTAAACACACAGTATCTTTCTCTGCCAGCAGTGTAACACTGTCAAAGACATAGTTCTGACATAGACAGCTGACCACCACTGGAATTTAGGAACAAAATATACTTAGCTCTGAGATTAGGGGCCAGGTTTATAGACTGGAGAAACCCACAGGGGGAAAAAAAAAACTTTTCACTGAGGTTTGTTTCTCTTTAAAAAAATAAAAATGGTTCATGAAAGAGTGTCCAGTATTTTCTTTTACCAAATACTTTGTGGGAGAAATGCGTTTTCATCTGAAGTCAGCCAGATGTTTTCAAGAAGTCCTCCAGTCAGAGGAGAAAGAAAACAGTTCCTGACCACAAACCACTGTGTTCACCTGAGTACCAAGTCTTCACGTATGTTTTTAGTTACCCATTTTAATCTTATTCAAAACCACTATGCAGATAGGCCTTGACTTACAACAGTGCATTTAGTGACTGTTCAAAGTTACAGCAGCACTGAAAAAAGAAAAGTCATAAAATGGGGCAACAAATGTTTAACTTAGCAACATAAATTTTGGGCTCAACTGTGGTTGTAACTTTTTTTTTTTTTAATTACATTTATATGCCGCCCTTCTCCGGAGACTCAGGGCGGCTTACAGTTTATGGAGCACCATGCCAGGTGCTCAGCAATAGCCTTCATTCCATTGTATATGCCTGCTTATTACTAGGGCTTTTGGCCCCCTCAAGCGGCATTTTTACAAAGTCAGCTTATTGCCCCCAACAATCTTGGGTCCTCAATTTACCTACCCCGAGAGGATGGAAGACTGAGTCAACCTTGAGCCTGGTGGGATTCGAACCTGCACTAATTGCAGGCAGCTTGCACTAAGTGCTAGATGATTAACAGCCTGCACCACCACCTTGAAGATTACCTCTATTATACATTAAATAATGTACACAATCACAAATTTTGCATTTTTTAAAAGATGATTCACAAAGAAGTACACATCAAGCAATCATGGATGTCTCACCTGTATAAGATATCTGGGGTCAACATTTAAATATGGGGACAAGGGATTCATTCCAGTCACTGAAAGAAAAGAAAAGATTTAAAATTGAAAAGTATGTCAAGTTAGCATAAAAAACATTTCAAACGAAGAGGGCAATGCTTGACCTGGAATCGTTCATTTAGCGATTGCCTGATGTCACGACAGCGCTAAAAAAAGTGACTTACAATCGCACTTATAACTCCCACAACATCCCAAGGGCGCATGATCAAAAACTGGGCGCTTGGCAACTGGCATGTATTTACAACGGCTGCCGCATCCCAGGGTCATGTGCTCCCCACCTGCCGTGATCCCAGCCAGCTTCCAACAAGACCAGTGAATGGGAGGAGTCATATTCACTTAACGACCACATAATTCAGTTCACTGTGGCAAGAAAGGTTGGTAAAATTAGATGCAATTCACTTAACCACCACCTTGCTTGGCCGTGGAAATTCTGGTCCCAGCTGTGGTCGTAAGTTGAGGACTATCTGCACTCCCGCATAGGTAGACTGAGTTTCTAAGCGTGCTTCAATTTAAATCATGGGCAGGAAGGGCCAGATCAGATTCAAAAGAATCTGCAAACAGGTTTCCTTTAATAAGAAACTATAAACATCAATGACCAGCTGTGAGTTAAAAAATAAATTTGAGCTTAAAGGCATATATGTGTATTCATAATATTGAGGTTCTTTTTCTGGGTGGTTTCGGGTTTTTACCCTAATTATGTCCTTCCTAATATCTAGGATTTGGGGGAAAAAAAGCTTATCAGCTAGCCATGTCCCTGAATCTCTGCTTGCCAGCCTTCAATTTTTTGTAACAATTTAGATGACGCCTAATATCAGGGACACATATTACAGACAAAATGTCCTAGATCACCTGCAAATTGTATCAAGCAATTCAATCAGCTTTCAATGTCAGTATGAAACCTCATTCCCCAGGGTTAAGTTAGTTTCAGAGAAAGCAACAACTGACACATCCACAGTTTACATGATGACCGTGCAGTGATGCCAGTAGCCTTGCTATGGAGCAAGTTATTCCATGCCCCAAGAACTCCGCACAGGTTCAAACATCCCAACAAATCAACAAATGATGGCTGAGGACATCAGGACTGGTAGCACCATCCCGCTCTGGCAGAAAAGAGTAGCAGGCTGAGATGCCTGGATTCTGGAGGTAAGCAAGGCCTGGATGAGAGACCACCAGGAGACCCCAGAGGGCTACAGAGGCCAGCCCTGCAAGCTGAAAAAAACAAAGGCCGTAATCCCAGGGGGACTTTTCCCAAATGACTTCAAGGAAGAGCCATGTTGGCATCTGGAAGGCAGAGGGGAGCCCAGCTCCTTCCTTCCTTGGGAGTGGTGGGGAGGAGCACGTGTTGTCCGGATGGGCCTTGAAACCCTCGCCCTTCAAGGGACTCTTCGCAGCCTCTGGGTAAAAGGCATCGGGGGCGGATTCGCCCCTTCCTTCCTCACTTAAGTCGCATGAAGCCCAACGAAAGGGACAGAGTCCCTCCCCCACCTCGGAGAGAGGCTGCGGGAAGGCCAAGGCTCCCCTTACAAGGGCGAAATCCTCAGAAGAAGCCGAAGGGCGCCCCATTTCCCCGAAGGGAGAAAGCCCTCAGCCATGCCGGGGTGCAGCCCAGGCGGCCCTTGGAGACACACGGGAGGCCCTGGGCGCGCGGAGAAAGGCCGGCACGGCCCCTTCAGTCCCAGGGAAGGCAGGGCAGGGGAAGGACGGGGCTCCCTCCACTCCCCGTCAGGACCCAGGAGAAGGGCCGAACCCCCCGCCCCCGTTTCCTCAGCCGCCCCACAAGGGCCCGCAGGTTGCGGTGGGCTCCGCTCGGCTAGAGACTGCAGCCTCCCTTCGTCGACCGGCGCCTCTTTCGCTTCCCAACAGGGCCTTCCCGCCTCCCCCTCCAAACGACCCCGGGCCCACGCGGGGCGCAGTGGGGGAAGCGGCTGGGTCCACTCACGAGGGACGCCGGCCAGGTCGGCGTGGGAGTAGCCTGGCCCCGCCATTCCTCCTCCGGCGCCGAAGAGGCCGGCGAATCCGGAGCCTTTCGAGTTCCCGGCGCCTCCCTCCATGCTGGCGACGACGGAGGGCCTCAGGCCGCCCTTGCGCTCCTACACCTCCTCAGGGCCGCGTTGCGCTCGGCGCCGCCCCTTCCGCTCTTGGAACCGGAAGCCCCCCTTCGCCGCGCGGACGACCTCTAGGCGCGAGAAGAGTGGGGCGCCCGGCGGGGCGCGCGCTGACGTCATTCCGTCGCGCCGTCGTCCGCGTCTCCCTCCCTCCCTTCCCTCTCTCTTTGCGACGCTCGCTTTACGGCTCGGCGGAGAAACGAGGAAGAAGCGGGAGGGAGGATGAGCCAGGTCTCCTGCGCTTCCGCCTTCGCCTCCCCTCCCCCGGGGGTGATCTGGGTCGCCCCCCCAGCATGAGCGCGGGGCCCGAGTGTGAACCCCCCGGGAAAAGGGCTCGCGTGGGGCCCGGTTTCTTCCCTTCCTCCGGGACGGTGGTCGCGCAGCCCCCGCCGCCGCCTCCCCGCCGCCGGGAGGAAGGGCCCCCCGGACCCGGCGGCCCCTCAGCCACCGTGGGGAACAAAGGTGAGGAGCCCCCCCCACCCCCCTCGGCTGAGTGAGAGGGAGGGAGGGAGGGATGGGAGGCCACCAGGAGATCCCTGCCCACGGGGGCGCTCTTCGCCGCCTGCCTCCCGGGCTCCCCCCGCCCCCTCCTGCTCCTCCTCCTGCGGCCTCTGCCGGAGGCCCCACTACGGAGAGGCCTGCCTGCCTGGGCTGCATCCTTTTCCCTAGGAGGCCGCTTTGGGTCCAGCCTTCGGCCTCCTAAGCCCGAAACCCCCCTGCAAGAGAGCGGGGCTGCGTTCAGCGGCAGAGGCGGCCGGGCTCTCGGGGAGGGATGGGGGGGAAGTGACTGAGGGCTGTTGTTTTTTTTGGGGGGGGGGACCGCTGCAGCAGCATCCTTGTGGGGGGATTCCGAAGGTCAGCAACTTGTTCACATTTATGACAGTCGCAGGTCCTGGGGTCATGTGACCTTCTGCCTGGCAAAGCCAACTGGGCAGCCGGGTTCACTTAACAGCAAGTGGAAAGGAAGGCCACAAGTCGAGGCCGTGGGAAGGGTTGCCCTCTGGTAAATGGCACGGCCCTATCTGGATAGCGCAGCTTTGGTGCCGAGGGCTTCGGAGTCACTGTCATCTCCCCCTCACGAGGCAGCCTTCCCAAGTGCCAGAGCAGGCGTATTAATCCACAGAGGCCTGTTTTAAGACTGGCATGCCTGGGTCCAGCCTTTCCACTCCCAGTAAAACTACTGTATATTTCCTTCCAGTTTACAAGCAAAAGAGGATTACCTCTTGGATGGAGAACAGAGGAGCCAGAACTGTAGACTCTGAAAGGTAAAACAAAGCCATTTCATTTCTGCTGCAGCACCCCTGCCAGGTGACTCCACCAGAATTGCTGCTAGTCCTCCAGAAGGTTAGCTTTTGCTGCTACAAGAGAACTTTTGGTGAAGCATATTGTCATTAACAAAGACGTCACCAAAAAGAAGGTAGCGGGTGTAAGCGGTGACACACTGATATCGGACACAGGGGGCCTGCGTCTCACATAGAGGGCTTTGTAAAGGAAGCCTTGGCTGGATTGCTTACTTTTTCCTTGTCATTTTTTCTTTACAACTTACATGTTGCAGTGTTTTAGACATTTTTATGAAGAAGCACTATACCTTTTGCATGTCGTTTGTGTTGTGTCTTGCGGAGTTTTTCAGCTTTTAGAAACTGTCAATAACCATATATTTTTTAAAAAAAAAAGTCAGAGAAGAATCCTGTCCTTTGCTCTGCTCAGGAAATCAGAAGGAAGGAATACGGCTAATTCTTCAGCTCACGACCACAACTGAGCCCAAAATTTCCTTGGCCAACCAAGACAGCTGTCAAATGATTTTTGCCCCACTTTACGACCGTTCTTGCCACGGTGGTTAAGCGAATCACGCAGTTAAGTGAGTAACACAGTTGTTAAGTGAATCTGGCTTCTCCAATGACTTTGCTAATCTGAAGGTCACGAAATGTGATCCAGTGACCCTGGAGGACAACGCCACCATCACCAATAGGCGGCAGTTTCCCAAGGCACCTGGACTTTAACCAGGGGGCCCTGGGGTTGCTGCAATGGTTGGAAGTGTGGCAAACAGTGTCGCTGCAACTTTGAACGGTCAGTAAACAAATCGCTGTAAGTCATGGGATTCCTGTAATATAGCAAAGTATAGAAATCCTTTAGAGCAGGGATATCAAACTCAAGGCCTGTGGGCCGGATCCAGCCTGCGGGGTGCTTGGATCTGCCCCGTGTGACCGCCCTGGAAACAGTGAAGGACCAGCCCCCGGTGCCTCTGCCGGCAGAAGCGGCTGTGCGCAGCCCTCCCGGGCTCTGTGTTTTTGCTGTCAGAGGGTAGCAGGAGGCCATCCCATCTGGAAACGGAGCTGGGGAGCCCCTTTTTGCTGGCATAACGCTCAAGCCACCCACCCCAGGTGCCCCTGACATACATCGATATCAAGCTGGCCACGCCCACCTTGGCCCCGCCCAAGGTCAAACACAACCCTGATCTCCCCCCCCCCATGAAACGGAATTTGACACCCCTGCTTTAGAAGGTCCTTTCGACCTCATGATGGAATCAGGACAGAAACTGATCTAGAAAATGTAGAAGGAAAGGAATGCTCAAACTTTCAAGCTCTCGGAAAGCTTTCTGATGTTCTAATTCGGAGATTGGCAACTGGGTGCCCTCCAGATGTCAGGATACCAATTGCTAGCAGTTTCCTGGCCAGTGGAAAGGAATTGTGTCAAATGGCCTTTCTTTTCAGTGTACAACGCCTTCTCCATTCTTCTTTTCTTTTTCTGCAGACAAAGCAAAAGAAGCAACATGGAAGCAGAGTCCAAAACGGCCCTTGTTAAAAAAGATCGTGTTTTCGATCATGATGCCAAAAAGGCCGAGGGCCTCTTCCATCAGGGCTGCTCAAAGTTATCCGCAGAAATGAGCACCAAGCAGGGGGCTTTTCCTCCAGCTGAGGGCCCCTGTAGGGAGAAGCTGCCCGAAGCCGAGGCTCTGAAACAACGGCAGGCAAGCGAGCCCTTGAAGAACGCGAACGTCCACCAGGTGTACAAAACCGGCGCTCGGGATTATCGAGCCGGTCCTGAAATCGGGGAGAACTGTCCTGCCAGGAAGCTTTCGCTAGGCAGCCCCACCAAGATGCCAAATCTAAAGCAGGCTTCCAAGGAGTGGGATCCTACAAGGGAAGCCGCTCCACAGAATCCGCAGCCATTGGAAAACTGCAGCTCTGACGATCCGGTAGGGGTTAAGGCTCATCCGGGCGAGGCAGACTTGATCCCGGAGAGCCTGCTTTCCGACGGAGTCTGTCTGGCGATGCCTTCCAATCTTTACAGCTTTCGGGACAGAGATCAGGGGCACTTAGGGGAGTCGCCCTCTTTTGAGAAGGAGAGCGAGCCCGAATCGCCGATGGATGTGGACAACTCCAAGAACAGCTGCCAGGGCTCAGAGGCAGATGAGGAAAGCAGCCCCCTGCTCGAGGACCATGGAGATCTCGGTGTGTTGGAAGGACCAGACCGCTCCGCCCAGTTCTGGAGGACGGAGACTGACCCGGATTCCAGAAAGCAACAGTTGGCTCCCCTAAAAAGCGAAGGGCCCCGATTGAGCCTCAACGCCGAAGGAGTGGACAATCCCTGGAAAGATACCGAAATGCACGCGGAAGTATTGGGACCCTCGCCTCACCTGGCATCGGAGGGTAGAAGTGCCAAGCAGGGGGGAAGGAAGGACTCTAAAATGACCGCCCACTTCCCACGGGTCCACAGAGGGGATGAGAAAAGGTATTTTTGGTTCTCCCCCCCACCCTTAATTTGGGATTACCGTGAGCTGCTTTTGAGTTGCGGCAGAGGGAAAGAGAAAATAGACGCAGGTACTTCAGAGTGGCAAAATCACTGGGTGCCACAAGGACAGGACAAGAGGTTTTGGGGATGGTGCAAAAACTCTCTCGAGTTTTTAAAAGGCTTTTTTCGTTGTTCCATTATTTCCATTTCATCAGTTCAAATGTTGAATAAAAAACAATTTTTTCTGGATTTCCGTCCCAAATTTAGGACCAAATGAGAGGTTTAGTTTTTCTTCGGTGCTAATATTTTGGAAAAAAAAAAAGCCCAATCAGGTGATCCACAATGCTCATGAAATACTACCTGAAGTTGCAATTGGGAAGTGGGCATTTAATATCATAATGATAATAAAGGAAGAATCGTGTGTGTTTTTCTGAATTGGATTGCTTATAAGGATCAGATTCACTAATACCAAAAATGCTGCTGTTTTGCTATTGAGTCATTGGAAAGCCAGTTCATTTGACATGTTAGTTGACAGTACTAAATACAGCTAGTCTCTACATATAACCACAATCAGGCCCAACATTTCTGTTGCTAAGCAAGACAGCTGTTAAGTGGGTTTTGCCCTATGTTATGACCTTTCTTGCTTGTTAAGGGAATCACTGCAGTTGTTAAGTTAGTAACGTGGTTGTTAAGGGAATCTGGCTTCCCCAATTGACTTTGCTTGTTAGGAGGTTGCAGAAGTAGATCAGGTGACCTTGGGAACGCCGCAACGGTCATAAACATGAGTCAGTTGCCGAGCGTCTGAATTTGGATCACATGGCCATGGGGAGGCTGCAACGGTCATAAGTGTGAAAACCTGCCATAGGCCATTTTTTTAGTGCTATTGTAACTTCGAACCATCACTGTACAAATTGTTGTAAGTTGCAGACTCCCTGTATTTTATCCTTGTTGGTTTTAGTTCTTGTGACGGCCAATTGATTTTGTTTGCACAATGAACGTTTTAATCTTTCAGTGACAGGAGTGAGCATCGCCCAGGAAGGAAGCATTGTAGATACACCCCTCCCTCTCTCCCAACTAACAAAAAGTGGCTTGGGACTCCAGTTGAAGAGATGCGAAGAATGCCGGCCTGTGGGCCCCGTCTTCCTCCCTTGAGACCATCTGCCAATCATACGGTTACAATCAGAGTATGACATTTCCTTTACTAGCAAATCTTTCTTCCAGAGTGACCCTGGAGCCATGCTCCTGCAGCACCTCTTGGCATTTTGTAGGTTGAGGAAGTACTTAGAGTGCTACGTCCTGACTCCCCCAAACTCTGGATCTCAGAAAGAGAGACAATTGGGAGTGAATGGCATGCTTCATCCAGATGCAGGTATAAAGAGGTTTGGTGCTGCTGTTGTGTTCAAAGAAAACTAAGGAGACTTCATCTTCCAAACTATCATTTGTTTGTACAAAGGTGCTTTTTTTCAAGAGGCAACTGGACTTCCTTGTTTTTTTCTTTGAAGACGTTTCGCTTCTCATCCGAGTAGCTTCTTTAACTCTGACTGTATGGTGGGGAATGGACAGATTTATGCTCCTTGCAGACAGCTGGTCATTTGCATTCTTTTTAGAGAGCCGTTGATGCCATCTGGAGGTTTATCTGTGTCCTCAGGGTCACTTGAGTAGCATAAATGGGTGTGGAGCCTTCTTGGAACTATTGAAAGGAGTATAAACCAGAAAGTTCAGTTGCTTCTTGAAAACAAGCATCTTTTGGGACAATCATGACCCGGATGACCGATAATCTCTATAGACATCTGTTCCCACACTTCACCATTTGTCTGCTCAAGGTTTCCCACCTTTAGGAAGGTAGCCATTGGGAGCCAGGGTGGAGAAGGAAGGAAGGAAATCTTTTGTTTCGTATCAGGTGCACATATCACAAGCAGATTTTTTGAGATGAAGTGTTGAGGCTCCAATAAATATACATTGCTAGTTAGGTCTTGATATTTCTAAGGCAATATGATGTGTTCTTTTCCCGTATTTTATTACAGCAACTTGCTGCAACTTCACTGAGAAAGAGAGAAAATCATGTAATATCTATTTGATGTAAAACAAGCATAGGTTGCATTGTTTGAAGTAAAACGTTAGAAATAATTACAGACACTCACTGTAAGTACATATCAAATAAATATAATTATGTAAATATATGTAAATGTATTCCGGCTTAAAGTTTGTGAAAATGTGAATGGTACCTAAAACCCCAAAGTAACACAGTGCACAGCTAAATACCCAGATTTGTACATAAAGTAAGGAGGTCTTTTTGGGAAAGGAAGGGTTGCCTGAGTCAGAAGAGGCCTCTGTAGATCAGTGTTTCCCAACAGTAACAATTTGCAAAACAGGTGGGCTTCGACTAGCAGAGGAATTCTAGGAGTTGAAGTCCACACACCTTAAAAGTTGCTAAGGCTGAGAAACACCGGCATGGATATATTTGGTGGTTGCAAAAACTTTGAAGTGTTGCAGGTGCGGATTTTCAGCTTCTGTTTTTCAGCCTGTCTTCTGTGTTGCAGGTAGATCTTCTGAAGGCAGGAGAAGTACCTAAACCTTTCCCGACCCATTATAAGGATTTGTGGGACAATAAACACGTGAAAATGCCTTGCTCAGAACAGAATTTATATCCTGTAGAGGATGAGGTGAGGCAACATTACTACTTAAGCAACAGGATCCTCTGTGACTCTCAGCTATGCTCTTAAGTGCCTTTTCAATCTTGGTCTTACTGGATGATCACATTTGTAGGCCGATGGTTTCTGATGTGTAAGATACATTGTCAGTAATCATCAGTATACTGTATAATGTCTGTGGCAGCTCTTTTGCTGTTTATAAAGAGTAAAACTTTTGTAATAATGACAGTAACATTTCCATAAGCAAATACTTCCATTTTCCAGCTTGTTCCATCTTCACAAGCAAACAATGAATGTTATTTTTTTAAGTAAACTTCAGTATTGGGTGAGTGGGGCTGCTGGGTACTTTGGGACTTGGCGTTACCCGGTTCCAGGAGGTGCCAGCGATGGGGAGTCCCAAACAGGTGTTCCACCTAGGGAGCCATGCAGGGAGTCACAGGGGCCGCTGACAACGGCCAAGTTCTGGCTTGTCTTCGCTGAGAACCAGGCAGGATTGGACTGAAGAGCAGCTCTTGAAAAGCACCGTTGTGTTCGGGGCTGCCAAATCACCTGTGATGAGCTTAGGAAGCCGGGACAGTCAGCACCAACCTTCTGGGCTGGTTACGTTTAGAGGCAGCCCTCGACTTACGACCACAGTGGAGCCCAACATCTCTGTTGCTAAGCGAGACGTTTGTTAAGTGAGTTTTGCCCCAGTTTAGGATTCTTTCTGGCCAGAGTTCTTAAGTGAATCCCTGCAGTTATGAAGAGTTAGTGCCGCGGTTGCAAAATGATTCTGGCTTCCCTACTGGCTTGGTCAGAAGGTCACAACGGGGCCCCGTGACACACCCACCCACCCACCCTCGGGGACACCGCACCCGTCACAAGGACCTGCCAGTTGCCTCTGAATCTGGATCGCGTGGCCCAGTGCCAGATGCTGCAGGCGCTGTGAGCCTGGAAAGCGGCCACGGTCCCTTTTCTCAGGGCCGCTGTAACTCCGGACAGCCATGAAACAAACGGCTTACATGCCGAGGCTACCTGGGCTCTGGCTGTGTTTCAGGGCCCAGAGACTTTGAAGCCAAAGAGTCATTTGAGAGGCTGTTTGCCTCTTGGAGGGAGGAGGGGGGGGAAGAATCACCTTCTGGGGCTCAGGGCCTGGTGGGTTCTGCCCACCCTCGGATCTGACACTTGGACTGACAGCCCAAACAACACACACACTCACACACACACACGGGGCTTTCTTATTGAAAGGAAATTCCTTCCCCAAGGATTGAGGGCTAAGTGACTTCAACCGTTCCCCCCTCCCTCCTGTACCTGCTGCAGGTTTGCATGCCTTATGTTCATCTTCTCTCATTGTGAGGGTTCGTCTGAAAATCAGTTTATGATTCATTGGGATGAAGTGGGATTCGTAATTGTGAGGGTTTTTAAGGGTTTCATTCTAAGACTTCGAAGAATATCAGGCGTGTGGGAAACCTGTGTCCTGTAAACCTTTTTAAAATCTCTCTGGGTGGCCATAAAATCATGTTTTCTAGTAGAAAACGTGATGCTAAATTATATTACTACTGCAAACTAGTTGGGGGATGGATGGGAAGGTTGATTACAGTATACAGTATTCTTAGATTTTAAGTAAATGCTTCATGCTTCCTTCCCAAATAGCAACACAGTTGTACATTTGGTTAATGCTTTCTAAATTACACACACAGTTTTGTTAGTTTCCATTGGAGAGTAAACCTTAAGTCATTGAATGGTTTTAATATGATATACGAATATTTGTTCTCTATACAGAACGGCGACAGGACTGCCGGGAGCCGATGGGAATTAATACAGACTTCACTTCTCAAGAAATTCACATGTTCCCGAGATTTGAAGGTAAAAGGCTTTTCAGTTACTTAACCACCAAATTTTGGACCGGGGTTTTCATTGCTAAGCCATGGAATTGGCTGTTTTACAGGGCTGGGGTTTTTTTTCTTTGCCATGACCGTTAAGAAAGTCACTGACGTTAAGGGAGTCTGTCATGCAACAGATCTGCTTCCTCCGTCTGCTTGTTAGAGGTCCGTTGGGAGGTAATGATCCTCCTACCTGGGCTCAGACCTGATTAGCAGACCCTTTGCTAAGAGACCAGGCTGGGACCAGGCCTTATCACCCACCATTGTTGTTGTTGTCATTATTATTAATTTTATTGACCAGCCACCTTACCACACCTTAGCTCAAGCATAGATTGGATTTCTTGTGGCCAGAGGCTTCGCTCTTCGTAGCTACGGCTTCTGCACCCACACGGGGGCAGCTGATGAGATGAAGCCCACCCCCCTCTGCTTCGTCTGGGCTTCCCCAGGCTGGGAGGGAGGGGTGTAAAAAAATGAACCTGAACCCTGGAACATCGAAATAACTGGCTGGCCAGTCTTAATGGGACTGAGTTGCTGCTAATAGGGGGGAGGAGGGGGGACTGGCTCAAGAGCTTGAAAAAGTGGAGCTCAGGCGAATGAACGTCCGGCAATACGGCCGGATTCCCTAGCATGAAAAATGGCCCCCAGAGATTCATGGCTGAGTTGGGTAGCCGAAGAACAGAAGAGGAATGAGGAGAGGAGAGAACAGAGAACAGAACAAGCCACTTTATTGTCCCATTGAATATACACTTAATTGGCAAACACTAAACATGAGATTTTGTTGCATGTGCCTCTTAAAGGGTCGCCACCTCCAATTTTACACTACATAACCATGACAAGATAAATTAAGTACAAAATTATGTACATACCCACATATATTATAGGACACAGTGAAACAACACAGTTCAATTATACATGTTGATGGCAACAAAAACGAATCTTGTGAGTTTACCAGACGGATGGCGTAGGGAACAAAAGCTGTTACAGAATCTGGTAGTCCTGCCGGAAATAGAATGAAAGAATGGTACAGTTGCACAACTGGGCAGCCAAAATGGGGCTATTGGCTGAGTTGATCAGAGTCAATTAATACACTATCATGTGTAGCGTTCATTCAGTTCCTCCTATTCAATTGGCCTTAGAAGGTGGAGAAAATATGACAATAATTTAAGAGATGGCCACTTAGTTAATACTAACTGATTGCTCAGGAATTGGACTTTTTTTTGTTAAAACAAATGCCAACATCTCAACATACCCGACAGCCAGTTTGGTCTAGTAATTAAGGCATTGGGCTAAAAAAGCAAGAGAGCCTGAGTTCCAGTCCCTCCTTTCCTCTAAAAGCTATCTGGATGACTTGGGGACCAGCCCCGCTCTCTCAGGTCAACCCCTCTTATACGGTGGTGGTTGCAGGAAAAATTGGAGGAAGAAGGTCTGTTGGAGAAGTTCGCTGCCTTGAGTTATTTGTAAAAATAGTGAAGGCAAGTGATGGGTGGAGGTAGACAGACAGACAGACAATGAGATGCATTATTTTTTTTCCACTTTTGCTTTAATTTTGGGTCAGATTTAAAGGTGGGGAATGGAATACACACCTTTTTATTCTTATTTGCATCCTTCCCAAGATTCCAAAAACATATTTCTAAATTTCTACTTTTTCAGGCAGTTTGGAAGGTCTGGGACATGCTAAAGTTTCCCCTTCCTATTTCTGTTCCTAAAACCCCAAAATGAGGAAGTTGGCTGAAAGAGGTACCACAAGTGGCAATTTTAGGCTGCATGTTCAGTTCTTCGGGGAGTCCTAAAGATGGGAATGGAAGCGGAGAGAGGCTTTCACTCTTGCCTATCATTTTGGAATATACATATACAGTGGGGCAAAAAAATATTTAGTCAGCCACCATTTGTGCAAGTTCTCCCACTGAAAAAGATGAGAGAGGCCTGTAATTGTCATTATAGGTATACCTCACCTATGAGAGACAAAAGGTGAGAACAAATCCAGACAATCACATTGTCTGATTTGGAAAGAATTTATTTGCAAATTATGGTGGAAAATAAGTATTTGGTCAATATCAAAAGTTCATCTCAATACTTTGTTATATATCTTTTGTTGGCAATGACAGAGGTCAAACGTTTTCTGTAAGTCTTCACAAGGTTGTCACACACTGTTGCTGGTATGTTGGCCCATTTCTCCATGCAGATCTCCTCTAGAGCAGTGATGTTATGGGGCTGTCGCTGGGCAACACGGACTTTCAACTCCCTCCAAAGGTTTTCTATGAGATCTGGAGACTGGCTAGGCCACTCCAGGACCTTGAAATGCTTCTTACGAAGCCACTCCTTCGTTGCCCGGGTGGTGTGTTTGGGATCACTGTCATGCTGAAAGACCCAGCCACGTTTCATCTTCAATGCCCTTGCCGATGGAAGGAGGTTTGCACTCAAAATCTCACGATACACGGCCCCATTCATTCTTTCCTGTACACGGATCAGTCATTCGGTTCCCTTTGCAGAGAAACAGCCCCAAAGTATGATGTTGCCACCCCCATGCTTCACAGTAGGTATGGTGTTCTTTGGTTGCAACTCAGCATTCTCTCTCCTCCAAACATGACGAGTTGTGTTTCTACCAAACAGTTCTACTTTGGTTTCATCTGACCATATGACATTCTCCCAATCCTCTTCTGGATCATCCAAATGCTCTCTAGCAAACTTCAGACGAGCCCGGACATATTACTTGCTTAAGCAGGGGGACGCGTCTGGCACTGCAGGATCTGAGTCCCTGGCGGCGTAGTGTGTTACTGATGGCAGCCTTTGTTACGTTGGTCCCAGTTCTCTGCAGGTCATTCACTAGGTCCCCCCGTGTAGTTCTGGGATTTTTGCTCACCGTTCTTGTGATCATTTTGACCCCACAGGGTGAGATCTTGTGTGGAGCCCCAGTTCGAGGGAGATTATCAGTGGTCTTGTATGTCTTCCATTTTCTAATTATTGCTCCCACAGTTGATTTCTTCACACTAAGCTGCTTGCCTATTGCAGATTCAGTCTTCCCAGCCTGGTGCAGGTCTACAATTTTGTTTCTGGTGTCCCTCGACAGCTCTTTGGTCTTCACCATCCTGGAGTTTGGAGTGTGACTGTTTGAGGTTGTGGACAGGTGACTTTTATACTGATAACAAGTTCAAACAGATGCCATTAATTCAGGTAATGAGTGGAGGACAGAGGAGCCTCTTAAAGAAGAAGTTACAGGTCTGTGAGAGCCAGCAATCTTTGCTTGTTTGTAGGTGACCAAATACTTACTTTCCACCATAATTTGCAAATAAATTCTTTCCAAATCAGACAATGTGATTGTCTGGATTTGTTTTCACCTTTTGTCTCTCATAGGTGAGGCCTCTCTCATCTTTTTCAATGGGAGAACTTGCACAATTGGTGGCTGACTAAATACTTTTTTGCCCCACTTGTATTTCTCTGCGGACCTGGGTGCCATGACACCTACTGCTAAGCAGCATTTGACCAGCTGAGGGCGCAGTTGATTGAAAGCCGGTTGCTTCCACTGCCAATGCCCTGCTATGTTTTCACCTTGCAGGAAGGAATCCTCAGGTATAACATCTCTTACGCCAAGAAATGGGACTTCACGGCCCTGGCTGAATTCTGCGATAAGGTAATAAGGGGAGAAAAAAAATATGACCCTGGAAACATGCAAACGCCTCCCATCATCATAATCATTATCATCATCATCATCATCATAATTCAAATGCTGCTTTCTAGAGTTGGATGTGATTTGAATGGTTATTTTTTTCTCATTAATTCTATTTTATATGTACTTTTAGTTAACTGAATGTGCCCAGCCTGGAATTCACACAGGCTGGAGAGACATGGGAAGGAAGGATTTCTATCTCTGTGTGTATGTATGTGTGTGTGTGTGTATTTTAGGTACTTTGTGAACATACAGGTAGTCTGACTTACAACCACAACTGAGACCCAACGTTTTTTTTTGTTAAGCGAGACAGTTGTTAAGTGAGTTTTGCCCCCATTTCATGACCTTTCTTTCCACAGTCATTAAGTGAGTCACCGCAGTTGTTTAGCAGTACACAGCGTTAAGCGAATCCAGGTTCCCCATTGACTTTGCTTGTCAGGAGGTTGCAAAAGGGGGGAGCACGTGACACCCCCCACCCCCCGAGGACATTGTGACCGTCATCAATACGAGCCGGTCTGAGTTTTGATCACGTGACCAGGGGATGCTGGTGATGGTCGTAAGCATGAAGAACGGTCACGTCCTGTTTTGTTTCAGTGCTGTTGTGACTTTGAAGAGTCTCTAAAGGAACGATGGTCAGTGGGGGACCCCCTGCAACCCCCCCCCCCCCGTTTCTCTCTCCAGTTAACCGTGGTCTTTTCCTCCCCTGGTACCATGGGTGCATTTGCTCCCTCTGGGAACAGGGCCCCTGTCCCGTAACTCTTCCTTGGTGGACGGGCAGAGAGCCCGGCCCTGGTTGCTCCAGGTGTAAATAAAGAAGAGGCGGAAGAAGCGCCACCCTTGCAGGGGACTCTCTCGCCCAGCTCTGTCTTCGTCCCTGGCAGGGCCACCCCCGTCAACAGTTGGGTTGCTTGGCCCCTCCCTGGGGAAGAAAGCTGCCACAGCCTCCCCACCGAGTACAGGCAGCTCTAAGGGGGCGACGGAGAGCGCTCCCTGCCCTGGGCTTGGGCTGCCTTGCCTGACCGGTGCTTTTCTGCCAAGGAGGTCGTCCAGATTAGCCTCAGAGCGTAAACACCATCAGCAGAGAGTTGATTCCAGGAGCATATTTAGGCAGAACATCCAACTCTGGGTGTTTTCTATCCCCTGGCTTTTAAAAAATAAAAATGAAAGGATTGGGAATTTGATGCAGTGAAATTGACCAGATCAATGAAGGCAGCCACTAATCAAGGAGAGACGCAACCTGGAGCGAAGGAGGAATTTCCTGAGAGTGAGGACAATGGGCCTGTGGAACGAACGGCTTGCCTCCAGAACTTGTGGTTGCTCCATCCCTGGAGGCCTTTGGAGAAGAGGTTGGGCAGCCGTTGGTCTGGAAGGTCCTGGGGTTTCCTGTTTAAGCAGGGAGGTTAAACTAGCCAGACCCAAATCCTGCAGCCGTTCTACATACATTTTACTCTCCAGGCCCTTGATCTCCCTTAGTTGCTCTTCTGTGCCCTTTGCCCAAAGTCTCAACGTCGTCTTTGTAGTATGGCGACCAACATCGGCTGCAGTCTTCCAGGGGTGGCCTTACTAAGGCTTTGTAAAGCGGCACTGATACTCCACGTGATGTTGATTCTGTGCCTCTGTTTATACAAGCCAGGATTGTATTGGTGTTTTGGGTGGAGGCGGCTGCTGCTGCGCACGGCTGGCTCATATTCAAGGGATCATCCGCTAAGACCCCAAGCTCCCTTTCGCAGGGACTGTGTTTAAGGAGTAAAAACAGAAGAGGAGAGAGAGAGAGATTATGCAAAGAAACCAGAGCTGTTTTCTTGTGATTGCTTACGTTTTGCCTCTCACATTCATTAATGTGTCCCGCTTGTCGAGTCTTAATTTTATGCACTTGCTTGTTCTATCGCAGCTCACAGCTCAGTCAGTTTGGAACTTCCAGGCAAGATTTGAGTTACAATTCTGGTTTACTTTTGCTGTTACTTACAGTTCTGGTTATTTTGCTCTGCTGTTCACCTCACCCAAAGAGCTTAGGCTATTGGGCTGTTTAGTTTTTCTTTTAATTATTCCATTAATTAACAAATTAGCAGGGACTGCTCTCTGCAGGAGATTCTTGCTGTGTTGAAAATGACAGACTTGGGACAGCCATGACCTGGGCGACTGGGAATCTCCAGAGGCAATAAGTCCCCATCTTTTCCAGTCCTTTTTAGCTGCTGGTCCTTTAGAGGTGTACAAAAATGCCACTTTTCTGATTTTATTTGCCCCTCCTCTGATGTCTTGAGCCACAAAGCCTCTGCGTTGTTTTGAGACGTTGTAACTAAGATACCCTGAATTTCATTTAAAAGAGACCGTGTGTAAGAAGACACAACAGCAGCTCCCTTGTTTTTTCCCCTTATTTTTCAAAAAGTCGACAGAAGAGGGAGCCCTTGCCTTGCTCAGAGAATTTTGTCCCCCAAAGCTACTTGCAAAAGGTTAAAATTTATTTATTTATTCATTAAATGCGTCACTAAATGTATTAATAAATTAACTTTATCGGTCACCCATCTTCATCACAGGGTAACTCTAAATCGACAGCATGGTTGAAACACAAGTCCAAATATGGTTTTTGGTATCAAATGTTTAAATTAGTTTATCAAAATATAAAATACAAAGAAAAATGAAAATAACGGGAAGGGAAGGGAGGAAAAAAGAAAAGTGGGAAACAAGTAGGGGAAAGAGAAAGAAACCAAGAAAAGCATTGACATTCCTCTCTTTTTAGTGCAGTAGAATAAGGTAATAATATAAAACCTCAGTGTTTTGTTTTTACATCATCATCATCATCGTCACTGGTCATTTCTCTAACCACAAACCAATCCAATCAGCAGAACCTGAAGTCAAGGTTCCATTTCTCCCTCCCCCCCAACCTGAAGCAAATGAAGTCCAGGCAGGTGTAGGTGCTTCGTGGGGGCTGCGTCCTGAGAGGGAAGCCTCCATTCACCGTGTGCCAGAATCCTCTTTCTACCACTGGTCTGGAGCCAAGGGCAGGTCCTGGGCCAGAGGAAGCTGGAGGTCCTGGAGTTCCGCCTCAAGATTTCCTTGAGTTCGTCACCCTTCTCTGGAGTCTCTGTCGGCCAAAGCTTTGTCCGTGATGAAAGGCCTCCGGTTGAGAAGGCAGAGGGGATGATGGAGGAGGAGGAGGAGGCCCTGCGTGCTCTGCCCTACGCTTGGCTTCCATCTCTGCCTAGCAGCACCGCTGGGACAAGGGAAGGGGCTCCCCTGCCGGAAACAGCCGTGGGGAGAGAGAGCAGGCGGCCCCTTGAGCAGACTCTGTTGGCAGCACGCCGGCCTCTTCTCCGCCACTGTCCTCGAGAGAGCCCGGAGAGCCTGCCAGAGGTTCTGGGAGGAGGGAGGCCCCGTGCCCCGTTTCCCCCGCTCTGGCAGGCAGGAATGCAGGCAGGCAGGCAGGCGCCCTCTCAGGAGGAGGGCGTCCTCTGGGCAGCACCACAGGTGGAGGAGGAAGGAGGAGGCACGAAGGATGACCCGTTTCCTCCCGCCCTCCCTCCCTCTGGGCCAGCTGCCTTCCCCTTCTCCGGAAGGTCAAGAGTTCTGAGGGAGCGACACGGCCCAGGTGCCTACTGTAATCACTGATTAAGCCTTTGCAGGTGGACAGGCAGCCCTGGACGTTCAACGGTTCGTTTAGTGACTGTTTGAAGTTACAGCAGTGTTGGATAAAGTGACTTACGACCGTTTTCCATACTTACGACAGTTGCAGCATCCCGGGGGTCACCTGATCAAAACCCCCACACTGGGCAGCTGACTCGTATTTACGACGGTCGCAGTGTGTTTCCTGGGGGGGGGCACGTGGTCCCCTTTTGCAACCTTCTGGCAGGCAGAGTCCATGGGGGGGGGGAGCCGGATTCCCTTAAGGACCTTGTGACTGACTGAATGACTGCAGGGATTCGCTTAACAACGGCGGCAAGCAAGATCGTAAAATGGGGCAAAACCCACTCAACAACTGTCCCACTTAGCCACAGAAATGTTGGGGGGCTCAATTGTGGTCGTAAGTCGGAGACTAACTGTATTTAAAAACGAAGTGTAGCCTTCCCCTTTTAACCACCTTGTGGAGCCCCTGAAGTTCCCTGAACTGCCCCCTTAGGAAAGGGAGCCGCCTGGGGGAAGAGGCCTCACTCCTGCTGGCTGCTTGGCTTGGCGTTTGAGGAAGGCCTGAGACCAAGACCGGCAGGTGGACGTGCAATGCTGTGTCTCGGGAAATATGGCAATTGGGCAGGGAACTCTGCACGGGCTCCTCAGTGCTCTTTGGAAAGCAGCAAAACCTTCCCTTTCATGCCACGTAATAAAGAGGGGAACTTGGTATTGCTCGGTCTCTATTGAAGACGACGGAAGGCATGAAAAGGCAGCCTCACACGTCAAGCGCGATGCACCTGAGAGGCCACTGACGTCCTGGATTGGCAGGACAAATATTTTACCTTCTGGAAAGAAAAATTAGAGCCAAATCAACTACTCACATCTAAGCTGTCCTCTCCTTTTCTTTCCTGAGTGTCAGTTTATGAGACTCCTTTTCTTTCCTGAGTGTCAGTTTATGAGTCTGAGTGTCAGTTCCTGTCACTCACTTCCTGAGTGTCAGTTTATGAACATTTGACATGTCAAATGTTCCCGTTCACCACCTTCTAATGAGGCTCTTCTCTGTATTCTTCAATATAATAGCTCTTTCTTTCGGTGCTTCACTCAGAGACAACTTCATTCACCCGGTTTGCGTTTTTCTAATCAAAATTTATGTTAAGGCAGTGAAGGTCTTTCGGCATTTTCTTCTCCTGGTGGATTCATTTTACGTTGTAACTCAAAAAAAGAGAGCGCGGAAAGAGCTCACAGCTAGTCCTCGCTTAACGAACACTTATTCAGTAACCACTTAATACACCGCTACTTGATTTGCTCGACGGAGGCAGGCAAGGCAGGCGCCCAGCCCTGTGACCTCACGCGTTAGGACCATGTTGCTTAGCCGCAGGTTTTGCGGTCCCGTTGACTGCCGTGGAGTGAGGATGAGCTGAACTGTGCTGAAAGGAATGGGTTTCAGGTCCCCCCCCCCCCCGCCTCCCCCAGATTAGATTGAAAGACTGTCCAGCCTCACTTTACCGTTCGCTGGTTTTGCTTCAGCTTCTTCGGTTTTCAAGGATGAACGTATAACCCCATGAAGCCATTTTGGCATGAAGATTCATCCTGCAAAACTGCTAATACATATAGATGACCTTTCTCTTGCCCTCCCCAACACCCCCACCCCCCCTGGCATGCCATCTGCCCCTCGAGTCTTCCTCTAAATCTCCGCTGGGAGGGAAGCGGGGACCCTCCCTGGGCTTCCTTCCGAGGCTCCTCGAAAAGCGGCCTTCCCTTTGCCCCCAGCTTCGAATCTCAGCCCAGCCAGAGGAAGGAAAGGGGTGCTGAGTGTTGAATTGTTCATTATCGTTAAAGTAAAGGTGGGCCTGTCCTACTTAGTGGGCCCGCCCACTTAGGTTTTTGAGCCGAGGGGGCAGTTTGGGGGCGGGGGGGGGGGGCGGATGCTTGGTGGGAAGGCCAGGGCTGCTTCTCCCTCCTGTCCTCCTGTCTTCCCCTTCCCCCCCCCCCCCCCCCCATGGCTTTAGCCTCACCAGTGACTTCAGGGCAAAACTGTTTTGTTTAGTTAAGCTTGATAAAAATCCCACCCAAATTTTGGGAGGCAAACAAGCAACGTTGTGTAAGCAAGGTACCTTTCCCGAGACATAACATTTGTTTTAAAAATGAGAGTTTCAAAAAAAATGGGCTTGTCAAGTTTTCTGTCATCTTTTAAGAAAGGAAGATAGATGCAGGGCCTGCAATTTGCTTTGTGTCAAGTTAGTTGCTCAGAAGTTGCATTATGACACAGCAAGGGTTTTGTGGGGACAACAGCACTCCCTGAGCTTTTTATTGCCAAACAGGCATGCCTAATTTGCTACATTTTCTTCACACCCGTTGCCAACATTGTATTTTTTGCTGCTTTAATTACATACCTCTTAGCCTTCAGAGTGGTTGAGGGAAGGGGTGGCGTAAAAATATTGAGAAACAAATCTACCTAAAGAAATGGGCTACAGTACACAAAATATTTATTTGTTTCTTCTATTAAACTCTCCTGTTGCCTGATTCCCGTTGATGAGACAAGCCAGGGACAGGTGAGCTGGGGGCTCGTCCTGCTAATGGTTAGCCCATTCTCTTCCCCGTGGCTCTTCGACAGGCCTGGCCAGGTCGGTTTGTTTCTCAAAAGGGATTAAGAGGTGCACAGCAGCTGAAACCACCTGCGCAAAGATGGTTCGAGGTCATTGGATTAAAGCGGTAGGAAGTATTTTTGGATTCTTAAAAGAAGACAATCATGGCAGGTCCATTTTCTAAAATGCCTCTGAGAAGATCACGGTTCGTTAGATAAGTTCAAGCACGATTGAGACTCTCTTACCTGCAGACTCTTGCCAAGAAGTCCTCTTTGTGGTTGTGATGGATTTGGCCAAGGCAGAAGACTTTGCTGGTTTCCAGAAATGCAACCCAAAGTAGGGATAAGCATAGCATTAGGCTAGCAATGGAGGCACCCCTCAGAGCCACAGGAAGTGGCTAAGTGGCTTTGGAGGAATCCACTTAGAAGATCGCATCCGGTTTGGGTCACCATACTGTAGAACAGACGTTGAGACTCTGGACAGAATGCAGAGAAGAGCATCAAGGATGATGAAGGGACTGGAGGCAGAAACATACGAAGAGGAATGGTTGCCTGTGTAGGATTTGGGTTTGGCTAGTCTAGAGAAAAGAAGGACCAGGGATGACACGATAGCAGTGTTGCAATACTTGAGGGGCTGCACCAAAGAGGAGGAGGGGTCCACCTATTCTGCAAAGCCCCTGAAGGCAGGAGAGGAAGCAATGGATGGAAACTCATCAGGGAGAGAAGCAACCTGGAACTAAGGAGAACTTGCTGACAGTGAGGACCGTTAATCAGAGGAGCAGAAGTTGCCTACAGAAGTTGTGGCTGTTCCAACACTGGAGGTTTTTAAGAAGAGGCCGTTTGTCTAGAATGGTAGAGGCTCTCCTGCTTGAGTGGAGGGTTGGACTAGAAGACTTCCAAGGGCCCTTCCAGCTCCGTTGTTCCATTCTGTTCTGAATCCAGATTTCTGGAAAAATGGGAAGAAGGAAAGTTACATCTATAATCTTTTGCATGAAACAAAGGCCAGAGGAAGAGGAAGGCAGGAATAATTAAACATAATCATATCCTACTTCAGAGAAATGATGTCTGGACATTCCCAGACATTCAGGTGTTCTGAGCACGTCAGGATCTTACCCACAAAGATGCATTTATTTCTGGGCTAATAAAGAGCTTGCCAGTTTGTGCTGTTGTTTACGGCCAATAAATGGACGAAACCCCAACTTTTTTTTTTTTTTTAAAGAAAGGAAAAATGGCTTGAAAAGGAACCGGGCGGAGGCGGTAGGGTTCAGTCTTTGCTGCTTTGCGTCTATTGATTCTCCGCCTCAGGAAAAGAGAGAAGAGCTGACAGACGTAACAAGGCCCAGTGCCAGAATCTGTCATCCGGTGAGGGAGACGTGGCCGTCGGAAAAGGCCTCACCTGTCACTTTCAGAGGAGCCAGGCTGGGAGCACCATCAGGATCTGCCACTCTCCTGGATGCTTAAGGTCAAAGGTCGCCTTTTGAATTAATTTTACATGCGCTGGTTTGATGTCACTTCCCAAAATCCAGGTTCAGCCTGTTGACGCTTGACACGCATCGCAATTTGGAAAGGCAGAGCCACGTGGGAGGAAAGAGGGCAGGCAGGTGAGAACGGCCCTCCGTGCCTGCAGCGGAGAAAAGGGGAGCTCTTTCCAGGACGCCCTGCAGGGCCTTTCTTTCCAAAACGTGCCCCCCCGCCCGCCGGTTCCCATGGGCGCTTCATAGCTCAGGAAAGCCCCTTGGGGGAGCTTAAGGGACCTGGATTTGATGAGGACTGGATTGCTGAGCCTCTCAGCCATCCAGCGGTGAGCTTGGCCCCGTTCCTCCCCACCGACACCTTCCGGGCTCCCCTGCCCTCCTTCAGCCAGGGACAGGGCCTGGGAAGGGAAGCCAGCTCCCCCAGGGACCTTCCCCAGCCAGGAGGCTGTAAAAGGGGCAGCCCCCCCCCAGCACACGGCAGCCATCACAAGCCCAAGTCGGTTGCCAAGCGCCTGAGTTTGGATCCTGGGCCTGGTGGGGGAGGGGGGAGGCTGCGACAGCCGCAAGTGTGAAGGAGAGTCCTAAACCCTCCCCCCTCCCCCCTGTGAAGTTGCAACTTCTGACGGTAACCAAGGGAAGGGTTGTAAGTTGAGGGTTAAGACCGCACCCCATTCAGCTTGCCTTGGAGGTGCAGCCATAAAAGTCCCTTTGGTGGGGGAGGGAGGGACCCTTTGGTACTCCCTCCCGCCCATTTTCTCTTCCCCCCCCCCCCATGTGGGGGCTTGTCCAGACCTCCAGGGAGTGGGGCCTCCCAGGTCCCCTCCAAGAGGCTAAGCAGATCCTGATCTGACCCTGGCGCCAGAATCCTTCCCCCTGTGTTTCCCTCCAGGTGCTGGAAGACGCGGAGGCCCAGCATCTTTTCCAGTCCATTCTGCCCGACATGGTGAAGCTGGCGCTCTCCCTGCCCACCCTCTGCACCCAGGTGAGTCTGCAGGGCCTTCTCTGGAGCTGGGAGGGGGGCAGGGTGGGGCGAGGCAGAAGGCAGAAGAGGAGGATCGAGTCGGAAGGGACGCTGGAGGTCTTCTAGCCCACCCCCTGCTCAGGCAGGAGGCCCAAGGTGCCATTTCAGACAGGGGGAGGTCCAGTTCCTCCTTAAAGTCCTCCAGGGTTGGAGCCGTTCTGTGGACTTCATTGTCCTCCCTGTCAGGAAGTTTCTCCTCTCCTGGATGAGGCCGACACCCCCCGCCCCAGATAACTGGAGTGCCTGCTGCCCTGTGTCGTTCCCCACCCCCACCCCCGGCCCTTCTCTTCCCTGGAATTGGGATATTCCTTCATCTCTTTTGGCCTTCAGTTCCCTCATCACTTGATCACTGATTTGCCGCACAGCCAGTCCTCGACTTACGACTACAACGGAGCCCAAAATTTCTGTGGTCAAATGAGTTTTGGGCCCTTTTACGACCGGACTTGCCACAGTTGCCAAGTGAATCACTGCAGTTGTAAAGTTAGGAGCCTGGTTGTGAAGCCCCCGTTGACTTTGCTTATCAGGAGGTCCCAAAGAGGATCACTTGAGCCCAGGACACTGCGACTGTCATAAGTACAAGTCAGTTGCCGAGCCTCTGAATTGGGATCCTGCGCTGAGGGTGCCACAATGGCCCCAAGTGAACCGCAGTCGTGTTTCAGTTCCATTGCAACTTGGAATGGTTGCTCAATGAAACGTTGTAAGTCGAGGACTACCCGGGCTGTATGTTGCAGGGATTGTAAAACAGGCCGATTGCACGGACCCCCAGACCCTCCCAGACCCCCACCTTGCAGCCTCTTTTGCAGCAGTCATTAACCGAAGTCTTGCTCACCTGCCAGCATCCTCCAGAACTCCTCTTCCCCCCCCCCTTCTCAGCAGAGCTTAGAAGACCCAGAAGGGGGAGTTTCAAGCAGGCTCGGCTGGAGTCAGGAAGGCCCAGAGGTCCCGCAGCCCTTCCTCCTGGGTTCAGAGAAGAGGGCTTCCCCTCTTTCTGGAGAGAGTCTGCAGGGCCTCTAGGATTCGGCTCTTGGCCCGCTTCTGCTTCTTAACTGCTCCACCTGCCTGCCAGTTTGGGGGCTGCTGGCCGTGGAGAGAATTGCAAAATGAGGAAGACTCATTTGCGGAGCAGCCAGGCGGGAACTCCTGGCTGCTTCTTGTCCCCTTCAGCCGTGATTGTCCTTGCCCCTCGGAGAAGGCCATCGCCCAAAGGAAGACGCCGGCCCTGCTGAGGTGGTTGGCTTGTTGCTTGGAGCCTCCTCCTCCTCCTCCTGACAGCTCTTACGCTGTGATTGCCCCTGATTGCCCTCGGCTGAGCGGCAGGAGGCTCGGCCCGCTGAGCGCAATTCCACCCAATTGCCAACCCCTCCCCGGCCTGGCTTCTCCCCCCCCTTTCCCCTTCCCTTGCCTTCCAAGCCCCCCCCCATCCCCTCCCCTGGTTTTGTTTGTCCTCTTGCTGTTATTGATTGGGGCCTGCAGTTTGTCAGCCGTGGCCCTTGTCCCAATCAGCCAGGATAAACGGCTCTCCACTCTGGGCCTGATGCTGATTGAAGAAGCCGCCAGCGCCTTCCAATTAGCCGGCACAATTTTCTTCTGCCAGCGGCTTCTGGTGGGGAAGGGGGCGCTGGCTCTCCTTGGGTTTTGCTTTGTTTTTTTCCCCCTTGCAAATGTTTTGCCTCTCACCCGAGAAGAACCGAGGAAGCTTCTTGGCTGAGAAGCGAAATGTTTTCAAGGGGAGAAAGAACCGCCCCCCCCCTCCCCCCAAACACCATCCCAGTTGCCCTCTGGAGAAGCGCCTTTGGGGCAGCCAAGGCCGGGGGGGGGAGTGGGGGGGGATGGAGAGCCTCTGTCCCTGGAGAACCTGCCTCGTCTCCTTTCCCTTCCAGCCGCTCCCTCTTCTGAAGCAGAAGGCCAGCCACTCGGTCACCCTGTCCCAGGAGCAGGCGGCCAGCCTGCTAGCCAACGCCTTCTTCTGCACCTTCCCTCGGCGCAACGCCCGGGTGAAGTCGGAGTACTCCAGCTACCCGGACATCAACTTCAACAGGTAGAGCCCCGCTCCCCTCGGGAAACGCCCCTCTGCCCTCCGGGACCCTCCGCCTCAGGCTCACGGGGGGGGAGGGAGGGGGGCTGGACTTCACCACAGCGCCCGTTCAGGGGCTCTGTAGAGTTACAACAGGGTTGTGGGTTGTGGGTGAGGAGAGCGCGGGGCTTACGAGCGCTTCTCGCCCTGGGGGCCATTGCATCATCCCCCAGGGCCAGGCGATCAGAATCCCTCCGCTTGACAACCGGCATGGACCTACGACGGTTGCAGCCTTCTGGGCCCACGCAATCGTCCCCTTTGGTGACCTTCTGAGAATGGAAAAACCGGATTCTCTTAACCGGCATAACAACGGTGGCAGGAAAGGGGGTAGAAGGGGGCAAAACCTGACTTAACAACTGTCTTGCTTAGCAATGGAAATGTTGGGCTCCCTTGTGGTTGTAAGTCGAGGACCGCCTGTGTTCTCCAGAGTCTCTGAGGAAACTGAAGTTCAGGACGCAGCAGGAGTTCCATTCGTACCTGAGCGGCCTTTTCCCATGAGGCCCTCTCTCTGGGTGGCCCTGGTGCTGCCCGTCCCCAGGAGGCCAACGGGAGCCCCCCGGGGCATTTCTGAAGGGGCGGGAACACCCTGCATCCAGAGGGCCCCTTGCGCTGATTGCACAGCTTGCTGCAACCCAGTTACTCACTTTTTAAAAAAACATCTATATTCATCTATAATTATATTCTGCCTCAGGAATAGTTGAACTTGTCTTGGATATCTTTGCATTTGATGTCTTTGAGAATATGGCCTTCTAACTCAATTAATTCCCTGAGCCAGCTATTGAATTGCCATTCTTATTCCAAGCAAACAAAAAAGAACGAATTTAATGTACACTTGTCCCAAAGGGGCTTGTTTTCAAGAGGCAACTGGACTTTTTTTTCCTTTGAAGGCGTTTTGCTTCTCCTCCAAGAAGCTTCTTCGGTTCTGAGTGGATGGTGGGGAACTGAAGAAGCTTCTTGGAGGAGAAGCGAAACGCCTTCAAAGAAAAAACGAAAGTTGCCTCTAGAAAAGGGAAAACCACGACCCTCTTGGGTGACTTGAGAGTCTCCATAGGCATTTAATGTCCACACTACTTGGGAAGCTTAAACCTTTCATATTGGTTTGTTTTTTACTTTGAGACCCAGCTATTGTTCAAAATAACTTTTTAAATCGATGGTATAAGAGTCATATTAGGCAATAAAATGGCAACTTCAAATGGTGTGGCTGTTCAGTAAAGAGCGATCCCTCTGATGATCAGGGCTGCCCCTCCGCCTGATCCAAAGGAGAGAGCGGGCCAAGAAAGGGTCCCAAGGGTGACCTGTTTTGTTTTCCTTAAGCCTCAGGTGCCTGGCTTCTGCCCTCCTTGTTACGGGCGCTTGACAGCAACAGATCAGAAGGGTTGTTGGGTTTTTTTTTGGTTGCTGTTTTTGTTTTAAATGTACGTTCTTAGCCGTCCTGAATTTTATGTAGCAGAGCCAGGATTACTTTGACTTCCTCTCCTCTAGAGTTCCTAGAGAGCCAGGCAGGGGTTTGGGGAGATTGTGTTAAGGATGTTTAGTCGGTTTGTGGTTCTCCGAAATTTCTCTTGGATCGAGAGTCCCGCAACGTTCGGGGGTTTTGAGAGGGGTGCTGAAGCAGACGCCCTCTGCGAGTCTTGGGCATTCGCAAAGCAACGATTGCAAAACACGCCAAAAACATAAATCGGGGGGCCTTGATGAACAGGTGATATTACCTCCTGGGATGCATAGCGAATCGTTCTGCGAAGCTAAGATTGTGGACACTCAGAAGAAAGAACTACAAGGCAGAATGGTGCAGCCTTAGGCAACACACAAGGCGAATCCGATAGATGGATCCTCCCTCCCTCTCACTCATTGCTTATCAAAATGAAATCCTCTTTTGAAGAAGACTCTTGACTCAGCCTAGTCCCAGAGCCCCTGGCTTCTCAATGCCATAAAGAACACGGTGTTCGTATTTGAGAAACGAGGGACAGCTCTAAACAAAAAATATTATGCAGGAACGAATCTTAGATTGTAGTGTGATTCAAGCTAGAAGCCAAAGCCGTGGTGAGCCCTACCCTCTCCTGAATGCCGGCAAAGAAAGCTTGGGAACTTTAAAAAGAAAAAAAAATCCAGGCAAGGGTAAAGTATGCTAGTTAAGATACATGTAACTGCATGAAATAGTCTTAAGCAAGGAAATGATTCTGCTGCATATTATCTTTATCCAGGGGAGTGGAAATCTGATTTTGCAGTAATGCAATTGTCTTTTACCATAAGCATCAATTGGATAATTTTAATGACCATCCATTTTTTCATCTATTTGAGCTAACCCACTTAGGGAAGAGAGCCATATCATATCGTATGTATGAAAACTACCTCTGGTCACCTCCTGCACATGAATTCGTTTCCAACACCTGAATATTTTCTGGAAGCAGAATGAAATTGGTTTAAAAAAACTAGCTTGTTTATGAATTCTATATATTATTTCCCCCATGGAAAATTTAAAAACACAACAGCAACATTTCTTTGTTGAGCAGCTCAGAGATCAACAATACTTTGGGGTACATTTGGGACTGAGAAAGTGTCAGCCTCCCCCCCCCCACCCCTTCAGATTGTATCCATAAGGCATTTTACACAGCTGCCATAACCACCCATCCATCCTTTTTTAAAACACTGTAAAAAAATGTGATTCTCGCCACCTTTATGGAGATGAAAAATCTTCATAAATATTCAAGCCACAAAACTAAATTGGCTTTTTGAGGGATGGTGGAAGGCAAATAGTTTTAGGGGAAATTGAAATATATCCAGTATTCATTTTTGGACGAAACATTGCTAATTTAAGATGGTACAACGTAGACTTTGTTTGACTTGCACCTTAATTGCATTTGATGCATTTAAGTAGGATTTAGTCAGAGACTCCATTTGATCATTCAACTGAAATAAATATGGCTTTAAAAGTTTTAATTTCATCCTTTTGTGCTTCGTCAGCCAAGGGAGGTCTTGTCCAGCAGGCCCACTGACCTCTCAATAGACACTCAATGACACACAGGCCTATAAACAAATGCAGCACTGAATCATGGGGAGAAAAGATTGAGGCCCATCCCAAGAAGCTTGGCCTTGGATACAATCTCGGGCACTCTGAAATGTTGGCTAAAAGCCTTCCTGCTAGAAATTAATAGAACATATGGGGGTTAAATATAGCAATGTATGTAAGACTTTGACTTAACTATAATTATTTTTAAATTCCTTCCCATCCTTCTTTTCTTTTTTCTTCTATTTACAAAAGTTTTTAATGTTTCCACTTTCTACAGGGAAAAAAAAGAGCCAGGGAAAGTAATATATGTTGGATAGATGATACCGTAGAGCAGGGGTCGCCAACCTTTTGGACCTCAGGGACCACCAAACTCATAATTTTAAATCCCAGGGACCACTAATCGGTTCTGTGGGTGTGGCCTAATTTGTGGGTGTGGCTTGGTGGTCATGTGACTGGCTGGGCATGGTTTGTATGTAAATATTATAAATATTTATATAAATATTGAATTTTTTATTAAAAAAGAGCAACTTTTACCCAAAATCAAGCAAAGCAGGCAGGCAGATTGAGTTGTTCATAGAATCACAGATTCATTCAGAGATCTATGTATCTGCCATCGGCTAGCTCAGTCTGTCACATAAAATTTGCTTGCAAGCAAACTCACAAAATTAACTCACAACACACCATGCATGTAAATATTGAATTTTTTATTAAAAAAGAGCAACTTTTACCCAAAATCAGGCAAAGCAAGCAGGCAGATTGAGTTGCTCACAGAATCATTCAGTGATCTATCTATCTGCCATCGGCTAGATCAGTCTGTCACATAAAATTTGCTTGCCGTTAGTCTGCACTGAATAATAGAATCTTCAGTCCTAAGGGAGGTTCGGCTGTACTTAAAAGCAGAGCCGAAGATCTAAAGACTAGATAGAAAGCAAGAAATCCAACCATTTCCTGTTTCCTAGCTAATCTAAATCTCCCGGTGCAGCAGAACAGATGATGGTTGGAAAAATAGCAACTTAGCAGACAAGTTTGCCGGGTAAGGAGTGAGTGGGCGGGGAGGGTTCCCGCGGGCTATGTGGGCTGAGCAGCCTTGTGTTTCTGCGCAGCCTGGATTAATTGCTTTGGAGGGATGCTCTGGGGGTGAGATTTCTCTGTGGCCCACCAAAACTTTCTCATGGCCCACCAGACTGCTGCTGTAGAGGATAGGAACGTGTGATTTTGTCACAAGTGCACAAAAGAATTCACTTTGAGATCAAGTAGTTGAATTTTTTTTTTGGGGGGGGGGATAGAGTTGATGTTACACTTGGTATTTGGTTGACTGCAATAAATATGGAAAGATATTGCCTGGGAGGTGAAACGGTTGAAATGTGTTCTTTTACTCATAAGCCAGGGGAATCCAAACCTCCAAGCTATTTTCTATGTAAATAAAGAAAATGAAACTCATCTGCTTAATTAAAAGACTCACAGCCACAACGCAGAATTTGTTTTCCACGGTGCTTTGTGTTTGACATGGTGTGAAGGTGCTTGGAGACTTTCTCGTCAGAAAACTTAAATCTCACTTGAGGAAAATTCTCTTTTCCTAGAACTTTGAGGGGAAAAAGTAAAATACAAACATTCCTTTTATGCTCAGCTGACTAAAGTATCCAATTCTCTATGGAAAATGCTAAACATTTTGAGAAAATGAAAAAGTAGTACAACTGTAGCGGCAAGGAAAAATAGATTTTGTAGGACTGATATGGACACCTTTTAAATACATTTAATAGATGAAAAAAGGCAAATTGGAAAATAAACTTTAATTTAAGATAAGATTTTTAATCCCCTTAATTGAAGGGAAGGGCTCTGTTTTCCTTAAACAACACTATGTAGCCATTTTTTTTCTATAAAGGGGTCTGAAAAATCTTTAAACTATTGTAATTATTAAAATTGCTACAAATAAAAGTGTATGACACAGAGCAACCTGCGGCAACCAGAATGAAGTTAAAAAAAGAAAAAGACATTTAAAAAAAATTATTGAAGGAAAGTAGTAAAATTTAAAGATGCCCAAAGTCGCCACTTTCCTTCATGAGCAGCCGTTTTGCACGTCCAACCTGTCATCAGATGCTTATATCAAGACTTCTAAAAAAGTGGATCGGAATATAATCCTGCTCTCAGATTGAATCTCTCCAGGTTTGCTAGGAAACCAAAAATGACGGTCATGGTAACAACCCTTGAGGCATTGCCCTGGGAGCAGCAGAAAGACACCCCCATCTACACCCCCACCCACCCCCGATAACGCTCAAATTACATTATGGGTCGAATCTCAGACCTGACTAACAGAAGCCAACACTATGATAAGCCTTGCCTTTTATTTATATTGCTTTATAATTAGGTCAACGTCTACAAAATTCCTGCCAGAATGTTCCATTAGCAAATGGATTATCTTGAAGTCTGATCAACAAATTGCTTTTGAGTCCGTCCTGCAAATCTTGAGCTGAGTTAAATAAAAATGTTAAGAGCAAGATGAAGTGCCACCGAAGACCGAAGTCTGGCAGCATCAGGAATTCTCTCACAATTCTACTGTCAGCAACATCTGGGCGCTACAGAAAACATCTGGGACATTTAAGCCTAAAAACAATCTCCAGAAACATGTGAGATGCACCACTGACTTCACTGGTGCTTTTCTTCTTAGTTGGTACCATGCCTGTTGCTGCTCCAGCCAGAATCAACATAGCAGGCATCATTAGGAGCTGTAGCATCCACTGTTTTGCTGAGGTGGTCAATTTCGCTGCTAAGGCCTGGTTCTTCATAACCTGAGAAGCTGAGCAATCTGCAACCTTTCTGTTCACGCAGGGAGGTGTCTCAGTGACACTATTTCCCCCAGGTCACAGAAGATCTACCAAAGATCTTTTTCATAGGATTGACCTTTTTCACGTGGGACTTTTCCGGTCTTCCAGATTAGGAAGTACTGCTTGTTCATTCATCGCAGTCTGATACGACAGCCGTGTTAACAGGTACAGCGGAAGCAAACTCATTCTTTCCTACTTCACAGGCACTTACCTGTACCTGTAAGCCACATACACTGTAAGCCACCATAGCATCTCCAGCGAACCTCCAAGTTGACTCTAGATCTTCTGCCATCTTAGGAATTTCCAGACTTAACGTGGATGTGTTCTTCACCGTTACAACTGAAGTTAAAGACAAGTGAGGAAGCATCCCTCTCTTGCCCTGGTATTGGACTGTGCCTGGAAAACTCTGCCCGGTTCTGGTCACCGCAGTACAAAGGAAGGGTGCTGAGGAGAACGTCAGAGGAGTAAGGAACTCAGAGGCTAAATCCTGTGAAGAGCAATTACAGGAAGTTGGCATGTCTAGTTTGGAGAAGAGAAGGATGGGGAGAGGCATGATAGCAGCCTCCCAATACCTGAAGGGCTCTCACAGGGGGGAGAGAGCAGAGGCCTCCCCAGCACCTGAGCACAAGGCAAGAAGCAATTGGTGGAAGCTTCACAGTGAATGATCCAAAATTTAAACTTGGGAGGAATTTCCTGGCTTTCAGAGCTATTAATCAATGGAACCAGCCTCCCTCCCTGCCACCTAAAGCTGTGGTGGTGGTGGGGGTCCATCTCTGGAGGTTTTCAAGAAAAGGCTGGACAGCCATTGGTCCAGGATGGCCTGTGGATCCCTGCCCTGGACTTGGGTTGGATTAGGAAACCTCTAAAGTCCCATCTGTGAAAGCATTCTTTCAACCACTTTTTTTTTTTTTTGCATTCCTGTTTTGAAAGCTCGAAATTTGATCCAAAGGTATTTTTCTTCTGTTCAAGAGGCAACTGGACTTCCTTTGTTTTTCCTTGGAGACAATTTCACTTCTCATCCAAGACGTTTCTCTAGTTCTCAAGAAGCTTCTCCTCCTCCTCACCAAAGAAACTTCTTGGGTGAAACAAAGGACATTGTCCAGTTGCCTCTTGAAAAAAATAAAGCACCTTTGGGGAAGCCCCGACTTGGATGATGGAGAATCTCCACAGACCTGTCGAAATCTGAGTTTGTTTTTTCCTTAAAGTCTCGTGTTCTTTTCTAGCCAGCAGAATTAGAGAGATACTAGCCTAAGAGTGCCACTATCCCTTCCTACTCCACATTTCAAGAGTGGGTTTGAGAACTGAGAGTGGGTGCCCCAATCTCTCTTGCTACCTCTGGCCTCTATTAGCGAAGAGTCTCTTAAGAGGTATCCTTCTTCCGCTTCTCAAGCCATCACCGTTTCTCCTCCAGGCAAATTACATTTATACGCCAGGCCATCGCAATGCATTCCGTTTTGTGTGAAATCAAATCAAGTCACGTAAGTGCAGATGGCTGGAAGGCAGTTTAAAACATGCTGGATATAAAAGCATGCGCTCTCTTAATGGCTAAAAATAGTTATGTTTACAGGTGTTCCGGAATTTTATGAGGGTATTTTTTTCCTCTAACCTTTGAAATGCAACAAGGAAATGTGTTTTCTTGCACAGTGAAATGGCTGAAGAACAAAATCTCCTTTTTTTTCTTAATCAGGAAAAAAAAATCATTGAAGGAACCTAGCTTATTATCGATATATTCAAGGGGGAGATTTTGAAATGCTTATTGCCAGAATCAATATAATATAATATAATATAATATAATATAATATAATATAATATAATATAATATAATATAATATAATATAATATAATATAATATAATATAAATAATATAATATAATATATAATATAATATAATATAATTAATATAATATAATATAATATAATATTCAAGAAAACAAATACAGAAAGGGTGGCCCAAGTGGTGGCAGACTTACTTTTGTCTTGTTTTCACCTGTAAAATATAGAAACCGCCTCCTTCCCTTGCAAGGTGTTACATAGCAAAAAGCTCAGAAAAAAAAGAATGCAAAAGAACCCCTTGCACCACATGGAAAAATAGATAGTAAAGTAATAAAGCATTAAAAAAATTCAAAGTTTGTACTTACTACTTAAAAGGGAACAAGAAAGGAACCCCTGTGACCCAATTCCACAGTCGAATAAGAAGGCAAATGGAGAGCCCCTCTGCAGTGTGTTCCAACAATCCCTTTAGAGGAGCGGGATATCGCTCACCGGCAGGGGCCCTGAGGTGTGTTAGGCAGAACCAGTTGGATACAGGTAATCTGGGCAAAGTACACTTGGGGCACAGAGAAAGGACCCACCATCTAGCATTCTGATGTGGACTTGAGCCTCTCCTTAAACCAACCTTCACAACTTGGCTCCTGCAAACGTTCTGGATCAAAAGGCCCTGTGAGTCTTCCAGGGATTTGGGATTCAAAAGGCTTGGATGGCAGGCGCAGCAAGTTTTAAGGGGGTGTCGATCAGATCATCTCTTAAGAGCCATGGACATCAGTTCTCAGGATTCCTGGCTGGCCCCTGGGGAAGACTGGGGGGGGTGGGGGGCATTGGAAACCCTTCAAGCCATGAGCCAAGTCCAGCCTCTGCAGGGCCTTGGCCCGTACCAGGAGCCGAGGGGTGGTGGGGTGCAGAGCCTGGGGAAGTTGTGACAGGGACTGTTCTGAAGTAGGCCTGGAGGAAGGTGGCTTCCTTTTGCTGGGCTGGGTTGCTTCCCGTGATTGTCCTCTCTCCTTGCTTCTTTGCAGATTGTTTGAGGGCCGATCTCCCAGGAAGCCTGAGAAGCTGAAAACCCTCTTTTGCTACTTCCGAAGAGTCACCGAAAAAAGTAAAGAGGCTCACCTCCTCCTCCCCTTTTCTCTCCCGTGGGGGGGTGGGTCGCCATGAGCTTTGCAGTACCCGGCCTCGTGACTGGCAGGTCGACAGGAGGAGTTGGGGGAGGGGGGAGCTGCCAGCCAGCCCTTCCTCCCCCTGAGCCTGGGAGGGGGGGCATGAGGACTTGGGCGGAGGGGAGATCCTCATGGAGGAGGAGGAGGAGGAGGGTAAAGAAAAGATGGGGAGGCTTCGGGAGCCCCGGGCCCCAGGGAGTGGGTCCCTTCTCTGTCACTGGTGCCACTGACATCCCCCGGGAGCTCTTGGGAACGCAGGAGTGGAAAGACAGACTGCGCAGGGGGAGTTTTGCCCCATTTTATGACCTTTCTTGCCCCCATCGTTAAGGGAATCCCTGCAGGTCTTTAGGATGCAACGCAATGGTTAAGGGAATCCAGCTTCCCCAGCACCAAAGGGCACTGCGACCGTCATAAATAGGAGTCGGTTTCCAAGCGCCAGGATTTTGATCACGTGACCAGGGGGGCCCTGCAAGACGGTCCTGACTTTTTCAGGGCCGTTGTAGCTTTGAATGGCCACTGAATGAGCTGAAGAGGCAGCCATTCGTTTAGTGACTGTTCACAGTCACAATGGCGCTGAAAAGGAGGGAGTTGCGACAGTTGCATCAGGCGCTTGGCAGCCGGTTCCTCCTGTCAACAGGAGGCTGCCTCTCCTGGGGCCCCTTGGGTGGCCTCCTGGCAGGGAGCGTCCCTGGGAAATCCGGGCTCCCTTATCAACCCTCTCGCTAACTGAACAACGGCAGCGATTCACTTAATGACGGAGGGCAGGAAACTTTGTAAAACCCGGGGGAGAGACGGGGGGACACTCACTGAACCATTCTCCTGCTTGGCCATGGTGGGTGTGGGGGGCTCAGGTGGGGCCAGGAGTCGGGAGCTGCTTTCCTGCCTGCCATGAACCGACCACTTACTGTCGGGTTCCTCAACCGATGTGGGCAGCCGGTCCTTTCCCCTGCCGTCCTGCGGTGGAGGTGGCCCCGGGAAGGGGGGGGATCTGAATGCCGCCTTGCCTGCTGGAACTTGGCCTTCAGTCCACAGCCCTGGCAGGCGGCTGGAGCGGCTCCTCTCCGTCCCTGCTGGGCCTGGGAGTGGAACTGCATTCAGGCTCCCTACCCCCACCCCCCATCCCCGCTCCCAGGACAGAACTGGGAGGGGGCTTGTGACGTCTGATCTCGGGAAGGGAAGGACGATGTCCCCAAGGAGGAGGAGGAGAACCTTAGACTGTCTACTATGGACCTCACCCCCTTTCCTAAGAGGCCTGTAGGGGGCATGCATAAGCACACCAATGTGCCTGCTGTCCCTGTCCTATTGTTTCTTTTATTTTTCTTATATGTATTCATGTATTCATAACTATGTTTTTACTTATACCTATTATCTTGTAAACAATTGACAAAAATGAAGGAAGGAAGGAAGGAAGAGAAAGAAAGAAAGAAAGAAAGAAAGAAAGAAAGAAAGAAAGAAAGAAAGAAAGAAAGAAAGAAAGAAAGAAAGAAAGAAAGAAAGAAAGAAAGAAAGAAAGAAAGAATCAGTCAGTGGGACAGGAGTTTCCTCCAGAGGCTTTGGAGGAGAAGAACGGGCAGCAGCCGTGTGTGTGTGGAAGGAGAGAGGGGGTCAGACTAGAAGGCCTCCAGCATCCCTTCCAGCTCTGGGGCTGGTCTGCTTCCAGAAGGTGGAAGCCTCATTTGGGTGACCTTGTCTCGTCCTGGAAGAGTCATTTTGGGGTGAAACAGGAGGTTAATGCCAATGTTGCTGGGCGGGAATGGAACGAGGCTTCCGACAAGCCTCTTGAATCCCTCGCAGCTTCTAACACTTTAATAAGACTCTTAAAATGTTCTCCCTAGAGAATTTCCAGGGAGGCGTTGCATTCTGCCCCTTCATGCCTTCGTTTAGCCAGCCCATCAGCCTAGTCATTGCAAAACACAAGAGACGAGGCATTTCCATAAGGACACCATGGAAATAAACTCGCTTCCTCCAATGCCAGTTTTATCCAGAAAACTCTCTGTGGTGCCCAGCTCTGATTTCTCCCAGTGGCAACCTTCGTCATTAGGAGGCACCCAAGCTTGTCTATTGTGTTGTCTATTTTATTTTAATGTTTACACTCTTAAGGCTTAATGCTTTCATGTTTTTTTAAAAATCTTCTAATTGCATTGTGCTCATGCTTATGACGTCCCCAATCCAGAGTCGCTTGGTCGTGTGGTGGGTGGCCTACGAATTTAATCAATGAACAGGGGTTGCAGAACAGAAGGGAAGGAAATTCTTTCTAGCTGCCACGCTCCCTTCTCTTCTCCCCCCCCCCCCTCCCCCCCAAAAGGTCTTGGGTTTTCAGACTTGAAGTGAAGGTTTTTCTGACTTGTCTCCACTAGGATATTTCGTTCATTCGTACGTACGTACGTACATACATACATACAAAAATTACTAATATTTATCTGTTTCGGTCTGTTTGCTCATAAGAACCCACTGGACTTCTGACATTTACCAGACAGTGTCTGCAGGAATTTCCAGAATGGGAAAGGTAAGTCAAATAAAATCTGTCCTTATGTATATTTGTTTCAACTCATTACAGTGAAAGCTCCGCCAGAATCAGATTCAATATGCAAATTCAAACAGAGTGTTAACAAGTTAAAAGTAACATCTTGTTATATAATTGGTAAGCAAGGTAGCAAGATATTTCCAATCTGAATCTTACTTCAGGGTTGTTACCAACTAGGAACAAACAACATAAAAAGAAAGAAGATTGCCCAAATAACTTAAAAAGAATGGGCATAACAAGGGCTAGAGATATATAAGGGCAGTTGATTCCACCTGTCTAGAACCATGTAGATCAGGGCTGCCCAGCCTTGGCAACATGAAGACCTGTGGACTTCAACCAGCTATGCTATGGCTGGGGAGTTCTGGGAGTTGAAGTTCACAGGTCTTCATGTTGCCAAGGCTGGACACCCTAATACGGACAAGACCATTGAGAGGGAAGAAAGTTTATACGTCAGCCCTGGGCAGCCACTGAGGGCTTCCCATTGAGGCATGCTAGCATGGATGCCTTCCTCAATTGGACCCAATGAAATTACACATTCACAGTTTGCCGACTCACCTCCAAATGAGGGGGCAGGTTTGGAAGGCTGGCAGTTCCACCCAAATCCTCATGATGCAACTTTGAGGGTGGGGGTGGAAGGAAAGAAAGACCCAGCACGGTCTGGGTAAGAAACCTGCAGGCAGCACAGCCTGTTCTCTGTACAGATTCCCTGCCATTTGGGGACTTCCATCAGCTGGAGAGGCGGCAGCTGCTTTACTGGTGGACCTAGAGCGCATTCAGATGAGGACACCCCCCCCCTCCCATGTTGCTTTCATGTGCTTCTTTTTACAGGTCTCCGAAAAAGATGCCCAGGTTGCATGTCACCTACGAAGGGACGATTGAGAGCAACGGGCAGGGAATGCTCCAGGTATGCCTAGAATCTGCACCCGCCTACAAATCGGCTCTGTGCTGTGTTGTGTCAAAGCTGTATCACACATCATATCACAACATGCCCATTGGCCCAGCTTCCCATCTTGAGAAAAGGCTTTTTTGACTGACAGAAGACCTGGAGGGAGCTTAGGGTTTGGGGTTGTTTTTTTTCCAGGTCAGGTGAAGATTGACAAGCATCGGAGAGGGGTGGGAGTGGAGTGCAGGGTAGGGGAGTGACAGGCTGCCAATTTTTCAGTTTTTGCCTTTTTGAAAGAAAAATAATCATAAACATTGAGAGCAGTATTTCTGTGCCCTGACTGATGACCAGCTCAGCAAGTTCAGGAAGCTTCACCTGCTGTGGGAAGAATAATTTTGACCTGAAAACCAGTCAGCCAGAACAGTTTGATAAGGAGCCTGTCTCGTTCCTAATCCTTAGGCATTGTTTGTATATTTGCAAGCCGGGGAGAGAAGAATGTGGAAGTGTGTGAAGTACTCTGACCTACATCCGTTGTTTGTTCTCTTCCGCTTTGAACCCAAATAAATAAGTGTTCCGATATCCTTTTACTTTCCTTAAACATTTGGGCATGCTCATCCTATTCAGAGCAAAGTGAGTGAGTGGTGAACACACTGGACTAAGACTGGGTAAATCGAGGTTCAGGTCTGCATTTAACCCTAAAATCTCACCACAGAGCAGCCACTTCCTCTGTCTTGGTATAAACCGTTGTTTCTCCACCTTGGCAACGTAAAAACTGTGTGGACTTCTGAATTGTGGGAATTGAAGTCCATGCATGTCTTAAGATGCCAAGGCTGAGGAACCTCAGTCTAAACAGCCTTGTGGGATTATCGTTGTGGGGAATGAAGTGGGATCTTCATAACAAATATCTTGAATCCTGAAAAAAAAGGCAGGCTGTAAATGTAAGTCATGAACAACAAGCAAACCAATTACGGTAAATAAATTTTGGATGCAGCTCAAAATTCTCCCTCTGCAAAAGCACCCCAAAGGGTTATGGGGGTTTCTTTTTTAATGGTTATGTTTGACTTTAGTTGTTGTTTTTAAGTGGGTTGTAATTGTGACATGCGCTTTATAAACCAAAATAGCAAGTCTGTAGTTGAGGGCATTTGCAAAGAGACAACAGTCGTTTGATTAAGAAGATTGTGCATCACAGATCCTGGAGTTAGAGGAGCAACTGAAATGAACGGCATAAAAGTATGAGGAAACCTGTCTCCTATGCAGCCTCATGAAAATACCCCAACGTCCTCCAGACTGGAGAATATGCAGAAATATACTCTGTGGATGTAGTGCCAGAAGCCTTGAGGCCAGTTTTTAGTTGCCTCTTAACTAAATTGGTTCAGATGGTCGTAAATTTGATAAAGAGGTTCTTAGAAAATGGCCAGCCATTTGTGCTCAAATAACATTTTGTATGGGTTTTAATTTTGATTAGCGTACTTTGGGTACTGCTGCAGTGTACAAAATAGATGTAGTTAAGCCAGAAGTCCGTGTCTTTGCTGTGGACGGCCACCCACTTCAGGAGGGGCTCAGTTGTGCTCAGGGGAAGGAAGACCATGGCCCATAGGGGCCCAGGTTACTTGAGGGACCCTCTCACCCCACTGGGGTTGGCCCACCCCACTTGTGCCGGCAGAAGAGGAGGGGGACTGCTGAGGGTCCTGCAAGGCCGATTATTCCGACTGACAGGGTCCTTTTCTGCTGTGGCTCTGGAACATCTCACACACCCCGATGTGAGTTGGCCCCAACCCTCCCATCTTTTTGTAAGGGCCCAAAGCTGTGGCTGCGTCTGCTGGCTTGGGACCCCAGTGAGGGGACAGCGCAGTGGCGAGGGTTGATTGAATAATAACACATCCCACCCTATTATGGCAAGAGGGGTGGCCAGTAAGCTTAATTGATAAAATAAAACCTTTGTCTTCAGCTGTTGGTCTTTCATACCTTAAGTTTCTGAGGTTGCAAAAGTTCTAACTGCAGGATCCATTTTCCAGCTGAGCCCGGTGTGTGTGGTGGTGGGGTTTTTTGTTTTGTTTTGCTTGAAATAATAAAGCAGTTTTCCAATAATGTAATTTTGTAAATTAAATGTGCATTAACATCAACATGCCTGTTGAACATGTTACCTGTTGATCATGAAGCAGCCGCTCAACTCTGTGGGAAGAGGAACGAAAAATACATCCGGCTGCATTGTTGTGTTTTAGTACATTTACTTTTGACTGCATCCAGAACATTTTCTCCCGAGAGTTGGGATGGCCAGTCCTGTTTTGGCTTGCTGGATTTCTGATCCTGAATAAACAAAGCAAATGGCCTTGCTGGGACATACTGTAGCCAGACTAAATATTTGAAAGATAATATTGGTTTTTAATGGTTGAGTATTTTGAGCAACGACGCTTCAGAGGCAAATATTCAGAAATTTAACGCTCAACGTATCTTGTCAGGTTGACTTTGCCAACCGCTTTGTCGGAGGGGGTGTCACTGGCGCAGGATTGGTGCAAGAAGAAATCCGCTTCTTAATCAACCCAGAATTGATCGTCTCTCGCCTCATTACGGAGGTCCTGGATCACAACGAGTGTCTGATCATCACAGGTGAGTCACGGGGCCCCGTGGTAGATTCCTGTGGATTTCAGAACCCAGCTGAGATCCACAGGCGCAAGGGTAGAGGGCGAGTCCAGACGGACCAGGCTTTAGAATTGGGACTATACAATGAGGTCTGGAATGGTCTTGCTGGTGGGGGCTCCTTGCTGCGCTCTGAGCCTGCTTGTTTTCTTGAAGATGTTTCTTTACCCAGGTAGTAGTAATGAACATCAGTGCTGGAGGATGTTACTTAGTTTGGGTAATGAAACCTCTCCAAGAGCACAGTGGAGCAGCCCTCATTTCAACCCTGAGCTACAAATAGTCTCCTTTATTAGTTTTTGTTGTATTGCAAAGAATGAAGGGCCTCGCCTGTTATTTTTCTACAATGTGGGATTCCTTAGCTATGTTTTTCAGAGTTAACTAACTTTTCCTTTCCACAATCAAGTAAATGTTTAAAAAGAGCAGTTATCTAAATTCACAGTTCACTTTGAAGATGTTGGTGCTATTATTTCCCTTATTTTCTTCCCATCTTTAGTTTGAGTCTTCTTGGTAATTCATAGAATTTCTGGTCCTTCTGTAAAAGAGTTTTCTTGGGAAAGCCGAGGTCAACTGGAAATCTTTATCCACGTAACAGTTGGTTAATTAAAGATCGGAATCATGAGAAGTCACCTTTGCTTCAAGATTTAGCCTTAATTGACTTAGACCAGTCAATTAATGCGTCCTAGAAGAGAAATCCTCTATGGATTAGACAAAAATTGATTGCTTATCCTGAATGATTTAAGAAGCGGATAGTTTCTCGGTTTACCAGAACAGAATCCTGCCATTTTTAGCAGGGCCATTCCTGTAGCATTTTGCAGCTTTTAGCCTCTAATGCATATGGTGATTTAATTTTGAGGATCGATTTAGAAAATAGAATCTCATTTCCCATTGTTTGACAAGGGCCTGTGGTTTTTATTAGAGGCCGAGTATGTCACAGGGACTTTTCCTGGGTGAGCTATTGAATAAGAAATATGACAATCTTTCAAAACAATCTAGAGGTTGTTAACTTAAGTGGATTCGTAGCTGTGGGGGTTTTGCAAGAAATTTGCAGAAAGATGTTCTCAGTAACTACTAAATAACTCTCGTATAGATGCTTCGGTTTGATTGGAAAATACATTCCATTTTTAAAAAGCAGTGGCACTGAAAGTTGGCAAATTAGTTTGAAGAAGTAAACAGAAAATGGAAAACAGAGGTGAGAAAATAACTGGCTGTGCTTACATTGATTTGAAGATACTGTTAATAGGACGATGAATAAATGAATCAATTGCCCATAGATCGGTTTAAAGTGTTACTTAAACATAAGTAAAATTGACAGGCTTTAACAGGATTCAAATGACAATGAATGTGTGTATGATTGAGAGTACTTTATAATTATAATTTCATCATTAATCTGTATGAAAATCTTCCCAATGGGAAGTGAAATCAGTTTTGGCTGAGGTAGCGACTAGAGAATAATCTCGTGATCTTTATGAATTATTTGTTAAATGTCAGTATTGTTTGCGTATTAGGACCTGATGATCCCGCAAAGCTTGGTAGAGAGAGATTAAAAACTATTCTTGTGGGTAAATCAAACATTTTTGGTTCCTACATCCAAAAGGTGAAGCTTCTAAGATGCAAACCAAAGTAAAATTCTTTTTCAAAGTCCTTTAGTTATTCTGGTCTTTTCTAATTAATGTCTGTCATGCAGCGTTCTGCTCTCTTAATGGAAAATACCACTTCATCTTCCTCATTAGATCTCTGGCTGGCTTTCACCTCTGCTTAAGCAGGCTTTTGCTGTGTGCAGCTATCTGTCTGGTAGATTACATTTTTTCAGTGATGTATCTTGACTCAGTGGCCTAATGGATAGGACTTCTGCTGCTGAGTTTTGCAGAAGAGACGGAGAAATGGCAAAGAAATTAGATTTGTTGTAATTGACTGGCATCTGCTTGAAATCATCCCAGTAACAAATATGAGATCAGTCATGCAAAAAAAAAAAAAAAAAACCCATCACAAATAGATCTCTTTCCTAACCCACCAATGAATCAAAAGAACCTCATGACCAAATAATTATACTCTGAGATGTTTTGTTTCTTGCTTTGATAGCTGCAGACAGAATGTGAAAATTAATAAATCCGAGTGCTTATTTATATAACTCTAAAATTTAAAGTTAATACAATAGGAAGCTTTTATGAATACGGTGGATTTCCAGTGGGTAGTTTTTCCTATACCGAGTCAGCTGACTGTGAGAGCTGGGAAAATGGGGAAAACGTCTGCTTTGACAGCTCAAAAAGAGGTCTTCCCGTGGGCCTTTCTGAACATTTCCAAAGAGCCCCTTCAAGCAATTTGCTGAGTCAATGCATCGGACCCAAGTGCGTTTCGGGGGCGTTGGGGTGGGGGGAGGGGCAGGAAGAGAAACTCAGTCTGCTGAGAAACAGTCTCGTGTGGATTTAAATAATTCTTTCTAGTTCCAAATGGTGCTGTTGGTGAGGGAATTCTGGGAGTTGAAGTCTACACATCTTTGAATTGCAAAGGTTGAGAAACACTGATTTAGAATGTGCTCCGTTTCCTGGGGAGAGAGGAAGGGTCTTCCCCCTTTGCATCGATTGTCTGTGTGTCCGTTTTTCAGTATTATCCCATCCAGGTTACTATTGGCTGAATCATTCTTCTCCTTCTCCCCATTGCTGGCCTTGAAAAGTGAGAAAAGCTGGAGAGGGATCCAGAAGGCAAATGTTTCCAGAGAATAAAGGAAAATGCTCATTTGAAAACGAGTGCTTTAATGCCATGATTTTATTTATTTTTAATTCAGGGACTGAACAGTACAGTGAATATACTGGCTATGCAGAAACCTACCAGTGGGCCAGGAGCCATGAAGATGACAGGCCCAGGTAAAATTCTGACCCTCCAAATTAACTTTAAATCATAGGGTTGGTATTGACATGATTTTGGGGAGATCTGCAACAGAAATAAGGTATTCTTCAGAAATCCAGGCCATCCTTTCCTCAAAGCAGGGCGCTTCCTCTTCTCTCTTTCATTTCATACACTTGGTTTCTATATCCTCCCCCCACCCCCTTCCATCAAACACTCGGGTGGGTTATAATTAGAAAAATATTACTAATAAAAATACTAAAGAAACATTTTAAAACAAGTAAAGAATTTATTCATGGGTTGGGGCCATTCCGATCTCCAAAGGAAGGAGTCGTCATTGTCTCAGTCCTTCTCCTGCACTACATTCTACACCTACTAATTGCTCACCGTTGTTTGGACTCTTCACCTCTCTCTAAAAACAAATCCTGTGAAATCGCGGTTACTTTGGAAGCCCTTCCTTTGGGCCCTGGGTTCCTTGGACTTGGAATGGGGGGAGGGACCATCAGGATCCTGTCGTTTTTCCACAATTCCCCAACGGAACTTGAGTTTGAGCGAGATTCCATTGTCAGGTGTTTCTGGGAGGAAGCTTAGGGACCACGAAAGGATTGGGAGAACCTAGGGCCCCTCTGAGAGCCACTTGCGAAGAGCTGAGAAAGATATAACCGGGTCCTCAAGAATGCTGGGCGGGGCAGGGCAGAGAAAGAGTCTCAGGTGTGTGGAATTAGCAGGCGGAGTACGTGTCACAAAATGGAGGCCATTCAAAAACCAGTTGGGAAACACTGTAGTCTTTAGCTGATGAATCCTGTGGGGTTGTTTGGATTTTTATATGTTTATTTTAAGTTAGTTTCATTTCGTTACATTGCAGTAGTCAACAAAACAAAAATGTAACAGCATTCAAGGATCAACACACAGTAGTTTTCACACAGTATTTCTGGATCATTGGTGGCTAAAAAAAAAAAAACAAGCAAAAGAAAGGACAATTCTTGGAAATTATGCTAAAAACTGAAGAGCTACAAAATCTTTGACCAGAATGCTCAAAAGTCTTCTTTTCTTACTTGTTTGTGGGAAAATAATGTTGAGAAATAAAATGAAACATTCGCCGCTGCAAGCCACAGCTGGATTTCTCTTTCCTGTGCTGTGTAATTCTTTTCATTGATATTCATGGTCCCAAGTTTATATTTTGACAGGTTCCCGATGCTGAGACTGTAAACCAAGAAGAAGACGCCTGCCTGCCTTTACCCCCCCACCCCCCAAAATATTTTTTATTTAATTTTGTAAAGAAAAATCTTAATGTAGAGGGGTGGGGGGAAATGGCCAATTTTCACACTTGTAAAGAAACCTGACCTCCCACTTGAACTGTTTCCATCATATCTACTAGGGTTGTTTTTTTCCTCCCTAAATGCAAATGGGGAATTAGCGCCAGTCTGACCCAGCCTAGGCCTGGGAGGTTTTGAATAATCAATCATGTCCAGGGTTCATTATAAACATGCAGATGGTGGACCAAGATTTGATGGCTCTACCTGAAATTTAGAGCTTCAGTGTAAAACGAAGAAATGCTTAAGAAAAAAGAATCTATTCCTTGAATTGAACCTATGGCATTCCAGTTACCGTGATAATCTACATAGAAGATTAGCAATTAGTGGGTGTGGTTGACAATCTTGGACTTTCTTAAGAGTGTGGCATATTTGACGTTTTTGTCATGAAATATATTTAGGAGACAAAATATCTTGTCTTGTCCCCTCTCATCTGCCTTCTCCAATTTTAATGCTGATTATCGGTAATCTAGTTGACCATTGCTTTTTCCTAATGTTTGTTTCTGTGCTCTGAAGCTTCGGTTAATCCCTTGAGTGATGAGTGCAGATCTGTCTTGTTTATATGGCTAAGCTTATACCAGTTAGCATTACAATATTCTCTCTCCCTCTCCCTCCCCTTTTGCCAGGGATGAATGGCAGAGACGCTGCACAGAAATTGTGGCTATAGATGCTTTTCATTTCAGACGTTTTCTGGATCAGTTTGCTCCGGAGAAAATTAGAAGAGAGCTGAACAAGGCCAGTAACTTCTTAATAATCTCTCTTGCCCTGACAAGTTTTTCCCCCCTTTCTTCTTTTCGGCTGTGCCTTTAATGTAACATAAAAAAACCCCACCCACCCCATAATTGTGGCATGGCCTTGGGAAAGCAAGCCTGCCCAGGGCTGTGAGCTTCTTGTCCGTCCGCAGGCCTTCTGTGGTTTCTCTCGGCCTGGTCTCCCTCCGCATCACCTTCCAGCAGTCGCGACAGGAAACTGGGGCTGCGGTGCTTTTGGAGGAGATTCCAGACTGAAAGGTAAACGGGACTCTCCTTGCGCTTAAATCTCAGAGGGCTTTTGGGTTGTCGTGACCGCTTGCCATTTCTGCAGCTTCTTCAGGCGACAGGGATGAAGAGCCCGAATGGGCCAGGTGAAGGCTGCGATCCCCTTCTTTCTTCTGGGCTGCAGGAGCCGAGGAGCCGAAGGCGGGATGGGAGGAAGGACTCGGGGAAAGCCACGTCTCTCCACGCAAGAGGGAAGGGCATGGTTTGGCCGTGTGCTCGGTCTTCCTAGATTGTCTAGACCAGGGGTGTCAAACTCGGTCTCATGGAGGGCCGCATCAGAGTTGTGTTTGACCTTGGGGAGGCCTGGGGTGGGCGTGGCCAGCTTGTCGTGTTGGGGGCACCTGTGATGGCCTGACTTGGCCTGGGCTGGGCTGGGGGGGGGGGGTCCGTTGTCTGCAGCGGATGAAGGTGAGACCAGGGAGAGCGCCAAACCCTTGTCCTCCAGAGGAGCCTTGGCGTCTGCTGGTGGGCAAGTGCTAAGGCAGGACTTTCCTTCCTTCCTTCCCTCTTCCTTCTCCTTTCTTCTTCCTTCCCCTCTTTCCTTCTTTTTCTTTGTCTTTCCTCTTTCCCTTTCTCCTTTCCTTCTTGCCTGCTCAAATGCCAAAGGGCATTTCTCCTTTGGTTTGGTTTTGCTTTTAGTTTGTTTTGCTAGGCCTCTGCAAGTGAAGATGGGGCCTGGAAGGCTGGCAGAGGCGCCACAGGCCAGTCCTTCGCCGTTTCCTGTGGGCCAGAATTAAGCACCCCGCAGGCCAGGCCTTGAGTTTGACACCCCTGGTCTAGACCTTCAGAGGCTTCAGGACAGCTGAAGGCCTCATTCCGGACTACGCTTGAATTCTGTATGAGCCCTGAGGCAGATGTCCAGGCAGTTCACATGAATGTAAAGGTTTATTTTGCAAGCTTAAGCTCTTTATAAGAACCTGAACTATAAACGGCCAAAGCAAATAGGTGGCAGAGAAGAGTCAGTGGAATTCAAGGTGGGCTGGTCTTGTGGGCGCAAAAGGAATGGAAATTGTGTTTGTCCCCTCCCTCGGCCTCAGCACTGTGGCCATCGCCTGTAAATTAACTTCACTTTGCTGTTCTCCGCTATTCTGTCCTCGTTGTGCTATCCCAAGTGTAGGAAGTGAATGGCTTCTTCCTTAGCACTGGGCCGTCCTCCTGTCACCACCTTTGCTGCTTGGAGAGGAAAGGAAAGTCATGAGAACCGAGTTACTGAAGCTGCAGCGAATTCATAGCCTGTGTCATAGCCTGGTTAAGGCCAGTAGAGGAGAATTGATTAAAACCACATTTCTTACTGGAAATCGATCTCATGCGCCCCCCCCCCCCCTCCAATGATTCAGGGGTGAGCTCCATTAGAGGCTGTGATGCTGTCTTGCACTTATTTATGGAAGCACTTTTTAATTCAGTTCAAGATTAAATTCTATCGTTTTGAACAAAGAAATAGGTACAAATATTCACTTAAGGTTGATCTGTAGAAACATCAGCTGTTGTATAGGGAAACATCTAAAAAGAGAGAAAGTGACCCCTGGCTTTTCTTCCCCTTTGCTCGCCTTGTCTCGAAAGAGAAGCAGCAGCCCGCCTTCCCTGCTGTGGAATCACAGTTTTGATCTTCCCAGGACAAGCCCACCTTGTCCATCCCTCACGTGGACAACATCTCCCGAAGGCAGTCCCAGTTTCCCGTTGCTTGGAGCTGGAGAAGCAGCCTCAGTGCAGGTCGCCTGTTGTGGATGAAAAATGGGATTGTCCACCTCCTCCTCCTCCTCCTCAGTTGACCGCTGTCTTGTCTTCATTTGCTTTAGCCTTAATACAGATCTTAGCAGCTGCCGAGGCTGGACGTGACGTGGTTTATTTCACCTTTGGAGATGCTGAGTTGATGAGAGACATTTACAGCATGCACACGTTTCTGAGTGAGAGGGGCCAAGCGGTGGGTACGTATCCTCTCCCCCCCCCTCCCTTTGGAAGCACCGCTGATGGCACAGAAGGGGTGGGGTGGGGGCAAGGCTTACTTGGATACTGTAGGTCAAGGAAAACAGCTTGGAGAAACTTTAAACAAATGAATTTGGTATTGGCAAGTCAAATTTGGGTGAATTAAATTTGACTAAGACTTAGAATAACTTTATTGTCACTTTGGAGGCACGCCATTTGGCATCTGTTAAAATGAAATTTCGTTGCATAGAGCTCTCAAAGCAGGGGTGGGATGCTAGCGGTTCTGCCCAGTTCTATAGAGCTGGTAGCTTTGAAGAGCAGCAGAACATAATCAACGAACCAGTAGTAACGCCGGTTGAATCCCAGCCCCGTCTCAAAGGGTCACCCCCTTCAATATACACGACAAAAGTATGACAAAATCAATCAATCAATCAATATCATGCATATACCACAGAGACACAGAGAAACAACACAGTCCAGTTCGGATGTATACATGTACATGGCAAGAGAAATGAAGCCTGTGAGTTTGCCTGATAGATGGCATATAGGGAACAGAGCGGTTACAGAATCTGGTAGTCGTGCTAGAAATACTTTGAAACCCTCTCCCACAGGGGAGAAACAGAAGCAGACCGTGGTGTGGGTGTGTTTTGAACTCTAAGCACATAGCACTTATAAGCAGCATCCTGAGTAACAGGAAGCGAGCTTCCTATAATCTTCTCTGCTGTCCTCACCACTCTCTGTAGGGACTTTCTATTTGAGGCATGACTACCACCAAACCAAACAGGGATGCAGTTTGTTAAAACACTCTCTATCGTGTCTCTGTAAAAAAAATGGCCAGGACAGAAGGAGAAAAATGTGGTCTCCTCCTCATCCCACGCAGGAAATGTAGACGCTGGTTTGCAGGCTTCCCTAAGGATGATGTGTGGAGAGACCAGTTCAAATTGTTGATTATCTGCACCCCCAGATACTTAATACTGTTGACCACCCCTGTGGCTGCATAAATGGAGCTAACATGCTTTCCATGAGAACAGAAACTGAAGACCAGGGGACTTACACATCCTAATGTATCTCCACAGGCTCTCACTGCAATGCATTATCCAGAGGCTATTGAGTAGTAGTCCCCAACCCCCTTAGGAATGCCTCCCTAGTTTGTAATTTTTAGTGGGGAGTTGTCTTTCAATCTATGCAATTATGTGGTCTTTAATGTACTTTTAATTTGTACGTTGGGTCTATTGTACTCAGTCCGGAATCATCTTGGAGTTGGGCAGTTTTTTTATTTGCTTGCTTGTTTTATTTATATCCTGCTTTAAGTGAATCAGCTGGGGGGGAGGCAGGGTTCCCTTAACCACTGTGGCCAGGAAGGCCATAAAATGGGGCAAAACTCATTTAATACATGGGCTTCGTTGGTGGTTGTAAGTTGAAGACTCCCCGTATGTAATTGTTTTCTTTCTTTCTCTCTGTCTTCTTCGCATTTCCCAGGAGATGTTTACAAGCTGTTGCTTCGATACTACAATGAGGAATGCAGATGTTGCTCTACTTCCAGGCCAGAAGTCAAGCTGTACCCTTTCCTCTACAATGCCGTTGAGTCCTACATAAGCCCTCCTGAGGATGAGGAAGGGCAGGGTTTGGATGGTTAGCGCGACCATGCGCCCCATGAGTGGCCTTTCCCTTTTTCCCATGAAATATCAGCTGAATTGCGGGAGGTCATGCGTAGGTTGTCTGAAGACCAGCACTGACATTTGAGAAGAAATCTGTTTTCTTTCCAAAGCAGAAAGTAAACTTGATCACAGCATACAGAGTATAATCCATTTCTCCCCCCCTTGCCAAAAAATGGCGGTTGGTGGAAAACTTCCATTCCTTATAGGATTCTTTGAAAATAGATTGATGCGGGCCTGCCTTTTTATTTTTATAATTGTCTCAGTGTCCACATACATTTAGGTATGGAGTTCGCTGAAATAGACACATGTTCCCCATATGAATACATGATTTCTCTAGCACACATGGCAGTGATATAACTTTAAAGGGGTAGATTTGGAGGAAAAAATCCCAAGAAAAATATATAAATATATATATATATATATTGCATTACATACACAATTCCAGTCATCCTGATTTTTTTTAATTTAGATTTTACTTTTTCAAACATTCTGTTTTTTTGTGTGTTAACAAAAGGCAAGAATAAGAGAAACAACAAGTTATCCAGAACTACCCTCTAATGGAAACAGAGAATGGAAAAGGCAGTGGTGTATTGGGGTTGCAAAAGACCCAGGATCAGAGTTAGAAATGGTAAAGAGACTTTTTGATGTAGACTTACATTTTAAAAACTTACAGCAAGGGCCATATATTTATGATATAATTAAGCAGCTTTTTTTAAAAAAAAATCCCCAATTGCACAAAGTTCTTTGCTGGATTTTATGATCCTGCTGAGAGGCAAATAGAGATATCTAGGTGTGGTGGCCTAGAGGTGGAGCTCTCGCCTCACAATCAGGAGGCTATGAGTTCGATCCCAGGTAGAGGCTATATTTGCTCCTGCTTGAGCAGGGGGTTGGACTAGATGACCTCCAAGGTCCCTTCCAACTCTTTTATATATATGTATGTATGTATATAAATGTACAATAAGAGCCTAGACTGTTGTACTTAGGAGGTTCATGATATAAGGATGAAACCTCTGTACAGCAGACATCAGGGGCGGTTTGGAAGATCAGGAAAAGTGATCGACCATCAGTCGGGTCATAAACTCCACGGAGCTTCCTCCGTCTTTCCTAGCCTCCGTTCCAGGAGCTCTAAGATGGGTGGGAGAGAAAGGAAAGGAAAAGGGCAGGATACTGGTTGCTCCCTGGGAATTTGGCAAGGGGGGCGTATTCCCCAGGAGGCCCGGTGCAAGCTGCTTTCTATCCAGTTCAGAGAGGATGGCGATGGGGAGGAGGAGAAGAAGACGGGGTTACTTAGCGATGAACCGTGGAGCCTGGCTGGCCATCTCTCCCCCTTCAGAGCGAAAGAGCTGCGGGCAGAGAGGTGCATGGGAAAGGCTTGGCTCCACCTGCCTCCTGGCGGGAGACTCGGGACCCAAAGCTTGAGAAGGTCCTCCCAAGGCAGGTGAATAGGTTCTCCTAATCACGTCTTCTGGACGGGCTCCATCCTGTCCTTCCCACCAGGGAGCTCCCCTCCCACCTGAACAAGGAGGGCCAGTGGGATAGTTGTCCAGCAGACAAGCCAACGTGGCCAGAACCAGCAGAGCTTTTCTCCCTCGGCCAGTCCTTGGGGTCCCTGGCCGATCGATCGGGTACGGAAGCTGGCAGGTTGTGCAGCTGGTGCTTGGCTTTCACTGGAGTGGTGGGGGAGGGGGGGGGTCTTGGCCTTGTGCTATGTATTCAGGATGCCCTTTGGTAATGGGAAAATAATAAAATGGATGGATGTTTTTCTCTGCATCTGCCTTTGGGTAGGTTCCTTTGAAGGCTCTTGCCTAGAGGGCTTGGACAACAGGTTGTCAAAAATTTAATATATAGTGGTGGTGGTTACATAGTTTTTAGTCGGTGTTTCTCAACCTTGGCAACCCTAAAATGTGTGATTCTCTAGCCCACAGGACTGGCTAGGGAATTCTGGGAGTTGAAGTTCACACATTTTAAAGTTGCCAAGGTTGAGAAACCCTGATCTAAGTTGTCTCTGTCCTATATATCAGTACAAACTGAAAATGACCTAGGAGGGTTATTGTTTCATTTCTGTCCAAGCCCCCCCCCCCCCCCCCTTACTTGGCTTACTTGTGGAAAGGCGGGGAGAAGGGGTGTTTCATTCTCGTCACCTCTCTAGCTTGCATGTTTCTCTTTTGTAGTACCTGCAAACCTTCATGGCATTTTCATAGCTACAAGGGATGGAAATACATTCTTTTAGAAAGGGAAAGGGATCCTTTCACTTTGTTCCATGCTCTTGAGAACCGAAGGATCTCTCTTCTGTCTGGAGAACCCCAGGTTGCCTAGCACAATCCATACCCAAGCGCAAGTTGACTGAACGCGTATTGTGAGTTTATTAAGACCATAAAGCAGTGAAGAAATACCCAGAAGGAAGCTGGGCTTAACTAAAAGGTTTAGTTTCAACAAGAACACGGGACCAAAGGAACACCTACCATCATCTTGAAGGAAACCAGGTGAGCTTTGAGCACATATACAACACCAGCCCCACTTGTTTCTGGGTCTACACCCCCAAAAAGGCCATGTCAACAAGGCCTTGTATCCTGGAGGATTTCATACCAGATTCCCAGGAGGGAGGGGTTCCTTTCTTTGCAGCTTCTGTCTGGGAAAACTTGAAAATTGTGCTCCTTCTTTTTAATCTCAATTGCATTTGCTCAGGGATGTTACCAATTGGCCTCATAGATTTTGAATTGTTACAAGTTCAAAGGGGTTATCCTACAAGTCGGTTGTGGATGTATTCTGAGCTAAGTGGATATCTGTAGAAATTGACATCCCTAGAATTGTATGTTACAAATTTAACGTACATCAAGCTTACTTAGTTTTTGGTATAACATATATAAAGTTATATGCAGCAGAAACAACCTGGAGGCTAAAAACACACACACAAAGGGCTTGAGGGTCTTTCAAAGCTGCTCTACAGTTTAATTGAGCACCAACTATTTGTCTTCAGGTGGTACTCACGAATCAACCCTTCAGTCTATCTGAATAATCCCCCCCCCTTTTTTTTTTAACCTCAAAGGCCGGTTGAAGCAGGCAGGCGTTTCCCCTCCCCCCCACTTGCAACTCCACCAACAGCAGGAAATTTCAGTCTTCCCTGTTTCTGACCTTTTAAAATCTCTCTGCCGCTTCCCTTCTAAACAATATTGTTTAGAAACAAAGGCCTGGAGTTGAATGAAAGAGATGATTCTTCAGGATATATATTTAATTATTAAAAGAAGCATCTGTTCTTTAGAAACTGGCTCTTCTGGGAAAGGTTTGGAGCAAAGAAATCACTCCTGAGAGTTGCTAAGTTTACTCCATCCTCATTTCGTGAACATTACATTTTACTTTGCTTTGCTTTACTGAAAACCAACACAGGAAAAGTGTTTCAACCAAAGGCTGAATTTCAATCCGGGAATTCGAGTACAGACAGAAGAGTGGCTTTCCCAGTTGTACTTTCTGCTATGAAAATTGTCCATCCAGATGATAACAACTAGTCAATTTCAAAAAAACTTAAGTAGAATTGGACCAGGCTGATACTTGGTCCAGTCCTCAGGACCTCCCCCTCCTTACTCTGAACCAGAAGTTCAATATGACTTCCCATTTACCGGGCTTTTAAATGATCAAAATTATCAATTATTAACAATTTCCTTTTTAAAAAGGCATTTTTAAAAATATTGTTCATACATTGTTAATTTTTTTTAATACAATTAATACAGTGTGCATGTCGCCCTTGATTTCTGATGTTCCTTTTTTTAAAAAAAGAAAAAAAAATCATGGTGATGATCCTCATTACCAAAATAAGAGCAGAAAACTAATAAGAGAAAAACCAGCATTTTGAAAGATTGATTGATCATATGGCATCTACAAAGATCATGCAATCATTGACATACAACACTAATAAAATGCAAATTTTGAAAGTTTACTAGATATCAATATGCAAAAATGAGGCAGGAACAATTTGAGTATGAGTTTTAAACACAGGTGCCTGCCTGCGTCTTCACATCTGATACCATTTCTAAGAAAAGAAAAAAGACAACAAATCTTTCAGTATAACTATTGACAGATCATATTGTAAAGTTTAACCATTAATATGATGTATGACGCATCATGATGGACTTACACATAATGCCTTTATGTCTAAGTCCATCATGCAAAATACATTCGGACGAGGAAGAGGAAGAAGAAGGAAAAGAGGAAGAAGAAGAAGAGGAGGAGCAAACTGCTTGGAAAGTTGTATCCTAGATAAAATACCTTGAAGTCTGTTCAAAATTCCACATTCTGTTATTGTCAAGAAAACTACGTGTAGTGTCCATATAAGAATTGAACTCTCCTAATTTGGGTAAATTTTCATAAAGTTCTCTCCATTGTTTTTCTGAACAAGGAAGACTCATTCAAATATTTGCAAAGAATACTTTAAATCCATTGATGCAAACTGGAAGGTTGATTCAGAGAAAACCAAATAGAATAACAGAATATATATGCACGGGGGTGGGGGGTGGGGAAGAGATCCTGGATGAGCAATGTCTGTCTGTCTGTCTATCGCAAGGAGCAATCACTTTAAAAACATGTGGACACCCTTGTATTTTTTGGACCAAAATATAACAAATGAATGCTCCAGCTCCTCCAGGACATTTTCAACAGACAGATCACTTTCTTGAGCTTCAAAACTTGGAGGTGTTGACAAAAAGAATGGTTGAACCCAGGACAAAGGTCTCTTCCTTTCTGGTAGACATTTCCCAAAACTTGGCTATTGATTTTCAACCATTTTGTAATTCAGAGCTCTTGTTTCTGGGGAATGAGAGTGTTAAAACTAAAATCAGACTTCCAACTTCCCCCTTTTAGAATGCCACTGTGGTCTATATTGAATTAAAAATGGTTTTTCTAAGAATGAAATGGGCTAAGATTAATGAGCATTGGGAAAGAGTTAAATTATCCCTGTGACTGCCTATCTTTTCCAAACATACTTAACTTTTTTTAAAAAACAAATTGGCACAATTTATAAAATGTAACATATCACCTCTGTATTTTCCTGACATCCCCACCACTAAACAAGCTTCATATTTATGATCTTGTTATGCATGCAGCCGATTCCCTCGTGCATTTATCACTGCTTAAGTGAAGGCAACTTACCAGCTGTATAGGAAGCGCCTTTCTCCTTCCCATCCATTTCTACACCACCTGACTGTCAGCTTCTTCTGCAGACTTCTTACAATTCAGAACTGAGTGACACCCAGGCACTGGTGGTTAAAAGAGATCCCATCAGAAGTGGCCTTCAGCAGGTTCTGACCAGTTCTGGAGAACCGGTAGCGGAAATTTTGAGTAGTTCAGAGAACCGGCAAATCCCATCTCTGACTGGAGGTTTTACAGTCTCCTTCCCCTGCCACGTTCACCAAGTCACGCCCACACAACCGGTAATAAAAATTTTTGAATCTACTACTGGATCTCATGTGTTTATTATTTGTTTTATTATTGATTGATTGATTTGATTTTCCAATTGCTTACAAGATAATAGGTATAAGTATAAACATGAGTTAAAATACAGGAAATAGGTACAAATAAATGGGGACAATAGGACAGGGACGGGAGGCACGATGGTGCAGTTATGCACACCCCTTACAGACCTCAGGAATGGGGTGAGGTCAATAGTGGATACTTTGAGGCTAAAGGAGTGGGGGCTACAGGTTGTAACAACAGAGTTAAGTAGTGCATTCCAGACATTGACCACTCTGTTGCTGAAGTCTGAAGTCGTACTTTTTGCAATCGAGTTTGGAGCGGTTTACATTGAGTTTGTATCTGTTGTGTGCTCTTGTACTGTTGTGGTTGAAGCTGAAGTATTCATTGATGGGTAGGACATTGTAGCAGATAATTTTGTGTACTAAGCTTAAGTCCAACCGTAGTCGGCATAGTTCAAGGTTGTCCAAGCCCAAAATTTCAAGCCTGGTGATATAGGGTATTCTGTTGCAAACAGAGGAGTGTAGTACTCTTCTCATGAAATATGTCTGGACTCGCTCAATTATATTAATGTCTGATATACAGTGCGGATTCCAGACTGAAGAGTTGTATTAGAGTAAACTTTACATTTTACTGCTTCATAACCCTTGTAAATGTTTCTTTATAATACAACATCAATTATCCAAATTAACTGTTAAGAAACGTGCTTGGAACAATCATATTCTTTTATTAAATGACACTTTCCCCCCTTATGCTAACCATGAATTCATTTGTTAGAGCGAAATGTCATGAAAATAAATTGGAATAATTGTATATATTCCTTCTTCTTTTTTATCAAAAGACCCAACAAACCCAGTAATTAAATTTTTCAGAGCCTCAAACTCTTCAGCATGTTATAGTATAGGTAATTACAATGCTGGGATTTAACATCATTATTTTTGTTGCTGCCTGAGGAATTTTGGGCAGAAATGATATTCATAAAATGCCAGCCATACAGATATTTTAGCTTCAGCTTATTAACCGCCTAGAAAACCAAATTCATACCGATGAAATGCTATTTTTGCCATTTTCCTCCCACCATCCGGTGCACTCCCACAGGGAGGGTCTCCTGCGGGTCCCGTCAGCATCTATGTGCCGGCTGGTGACCCCGAGGAATAGGACCTTCTCTGTGGGGGCGTCTGCCCTCTGGAATGGGTTGCCCCCGGAGTTACGGACAGCCACGGACCTGGGGACCTTTAGGCGTGCTTTGAAAACCTGGCTTTTTGACCAGGCCGGCTTGGGCTGATTTTAGTTTTGGGGTGTTTGGTTTTTATTAAATTTTAGGGTTTTAGAGTAGGGTTTTAAATTTGTTGACAGCCAGGGTTGGGTTTAATTTAGTTTTATTGTTTCACATATTTATTGTTTTAATCTGTATGGCTGTGCACCGCTCCGAGTCCTTCGGGAGAGGAGCGGTATATAAATAAATATTTATTATTATTATTATTTTTATTCAACATGATTCCAGTGATACAATGGCAAATTTGAGTATTGAAGAAACAAAAGCAGCATCCTTTAAAATATAGTCCATCTTTATAATCATTTCACCACAGGCCTCTAAGGCCATTCTTAAAGGTGGAATATATTTTAAAGTAGGCCACTTCATGTCCATGCACTTCAGTGCTCCAAGTTTTTATGAACTATTTTTATGTGGGTGAAAGCCAGTTGGTGGGATGCAACCAACCGCATGTTAGCTTCCGAGGTAATCCCTACGTTGCAGAGAAGGACCTGAATACACATGCAATAAAATTGGATTTGGGTTTCACCCGTGATATTCTGCATAAGGACTCTTACTCAAATTCAGAATAATTCTTATATGGACCTTCATATCATAAACTTATATCCACTTTCTTCTAGCACTGATGATGTCACCTAGTTGGGTAATGAAATGTCTACAAACAAAAAACAAAACAAAAACACCCAAGCTCAAGAGAGCACCAAGGACAGCAAAATATAAAGAATTCATTGGCTGTCTAACACTATAGGGCCTAAGGTCTCTTTATATTGTTAGTACCATTCTCTAGGAAAACTATATGCACTGGGGCCTCATAAAACTAATTGTATTAAATGTCTCCTGTAACATTAAATATACAGTTAATATTCTTGAATAAGCATGAGAAAATTTTGCCAAATTTATTCTGTACAGAAAACTTTCCAATTGCTTACCTGTTATCATCTCTTTAGAACTGTAAAACAAGTATAGAAATCCAAAAATTGCCCCTCAATTATTTTTCCCAGAGAATTTTGCACTGTGTTGTTTCAGCTCAGAAGCTAACGTTTTTCAGCTTTCTGCTGTTCCCAACAATTGTTTATTTAATACAGTTACATGAATATTCATGTGGTTGATCAAGTGCCAGTTTAGCAGACCTGAAAGGCCTTGTTTAGTTCTACAGTATAATTGATCACATACATATTCAATGCTTCCTTTTTCTTGCCTTTCCAAATGACTACAGTAATGTTTTCTTCCTTTGGCTGCTTCTGCCAAGCATGATTTTAGCCTGTGTAAAAACTTTAAATATATTTCAAACACTTCACATTTACTGACCCTGTATTGATTTGAAAAAGAAACTTTCAAAACCTTTTTTGGGATGGGTGGGTAGGTTGATCAGGAAATAGAATACAATAAAAGAACAGAGTTGGAAGGGACTATGGAGGTCTTCAAGTCGAACCCCCTGCTTAGGCAAGAAACCCTATACCATTTCAGACAAATGGCTTTCCAATCTCTTCTTAAAAGCTTCCAGTGTTGGGGCATTCACAATTTCTGCAGGCAAGTTGTTTCACTGATTAATTATTTGTAATTAAAATGGTGGGTCATATCATAATGGCATATTCTGCCTTAAACCAGCTTGCTGAAAACCATAATATTACAGCAGCATGATCAGATATGACAAGGTGTGTTGAGGTAATTCCCCATTAGGAGAATGTTGAATAACACACACAGCACACAGATACACTATATAGTAAAATGTAGGTTTTACTTCCAGTACATGGTTAAGCAAAGTCCAAACAAACAGTCCAAGTCATAAACGGTTTTCAGTCCAGGGATAATCCAATAACAAAGTCCAGTATCAAAAACAGTTCAGTAATAAACTCACATCAATCCAAGAATAACAACGATCAGTAACAGTCACTAGGGAAATGCAGGAACACGAACATCGACCATCTAGCAAAACTCTCTCTCAGTCAGTTCTGGGAAACCAGGTTTCTGGCTCCATCTTATGGCCGTTTGGGATACCACACCCAATTACAATTTTAGTATTCCCTTAAAGATACAGTATTAAAATGTCTATCCTGGTTTATATATTTCCAACCCAACTGTTAGGTTACTTACATTCCTAACAAGGTCTATAAAAGAATGCAAAACTAAACTGACTAGGAGAGTAAGACTTTAAAAAAAATTTTTTAAAGACATTCCAAACAGGAATGTCTATTGTGGCTGATTTTGGAAGCTACTTGTTATGTATTTGTCTGCTGTAAAAGACTTGAAACTGGTAAGAAGACTTTATAACTGGATATTTCTGGACTGATAAAAACGTGTATGACGTGGACTGTTTATTGGACTGTGCTATTTCTTCAAGTAAACATTAATATAACTTGTTCAACTCTGTTGGCTGTATAGTTATTCATAACTTCTCATAAAACCGTTTCCGTGTGAATATCCTTTTTATATAAGGGTTACTCTGCACATATCCTAACATTGGTTATGGGCCCAGAGAGATATTGAGAACCAGTGTGAATATACAGTTTCATATTCAGACAGCTAATTGTGGTTTATTGTTACAATGGCACAAGAACAGTCAACCAGTCTATCCCTGATAACCTGGTTGGCTGGAACAAACTATGTTTCATGATCTATGAAGTGCAGCCTACTTCTGCGTAAAGAAGAATTATGGACTGTAGTGAATAATCCATCGGATGTAACAACTTTGGATCCATCAAATGATGAAGATAAAAAGAAAATAGCTGACTTTAACCGGGATAATGAAAAGGCTCTTTGTATAATTGGACTAACACTGAGTGATCAGCAGTTAGTCCATATTTGTGGTCAAGAATCTGCTGCTAGACGTTGGGACATTCTGAAGAAGATTTATATTTGAGATAGTGTGGGTGCACACATATACCTTACATGTAAACTGTTTCGAGCTCGTCTTCTAAAAGGTGGAAATATATTAGCTCATTTGGAGTTTATAAAAAGGACTTTTCAGAAGCTAAAAAAAAAAAACTGATTTTTTTCTGAGTTACAGCAGGTTTACATTATTCTTTCTTTTTTGGATGAAACTTATGATGATTATGTGTCTTCACTGGAAGTTTTAAACAGAGATGAACTTACATTGACTGGCATAACTGGAAGACTTTTAGAAGAGTCAAGAAGAAGGCAAGAGAGAATTCAGCTGAGAGAAAAACAACCACAGGAAGAAAAACTGTATTCAACTGCCTATATTGTTAGGAAATGTTTTTCTTGTGGGGCTAAATGACATATAGCCAGATACTGTAAAAAGGGTAAGAAACAAAATGATATACAGAGAGCTCATAAGAATGTTAGTTTAACACTATCAAATATAACTATAAATATAAACCATGATATGTGGTTAGTTGATAGTGGAGCATCACAGTGTATAACTAAAAGTAAAGAGAGGTTTGTTAAAATGAGAAAGAGTGAACAGCATATATCATTAGCTAATGGTTGGAAAATGAAAGCATATGGAGAAGATACTGCATATTGTTCATGTATAAAGTTTATTGATGTTACATGTACCTGGAATGAAGTTTAATTTGCTATCTGTAAGAGAAATGGAAAAAGCAGGATTTGTAGTAACATTTAAGGGAGATACATGTTTAATAAACAAACAAGGTAAAAGTATTACTGCAAGATTGGAAAATGATTTGTTTATTATAAATGATGATCCATCAAGTAATGTTAACTCATTTTATGAGAATAAGAAGCCTCATGATGAATGTATTCATCTACTTCATAGACGTATGGTTCATATAAATTTCAAAATGATCAAGAAAACTGTTGAGTTGTCTACTGGTATAGACTTAAAACCTTATATAAAGTATTTAGATTGCAATATTTGTAATAAAAAGGAAAACAAGGCAATTTCTGAAAATATGGTAAATGGACTGAAAACCAGTAAACCATTAGAGGTTGTGTTTGCTGATATCATTGGACCTAGAAAACCTGGTATAGGTGGAGCCTATTATATATTGAGTATTATGGATCATTTTTCCAGATATGGTTTCTGTTACTTAATGAGAACAAAGCAAGAAACATACCAGTATTTTGTAAAGTGGCTAAAATTTACTGAAAGAAAACAGAAACAGAAAATTATTAGATTAATTACAAATAATGATACTGAATTTACTAATAACAAATTTGAAACTATGTTACAAAAAGCTGGAATTGAACATGAGCATTTGATCCTTATAGACTACAACATAACTCATATATTGAATGTAGAAGACAAATATTACAGGTTATGGCTAGGAATATGATGTCTGATTCTGGTATATCAGAGCAACTGTGGGATGAGGCAATAATGTGTACTAACCATGTTTTGAATAATGTAATAAATTTAATGACTGGTGAATTAACATTTACTCGTTGGCATAAAAGAAAACCAGATCTTACTTATTTGCATACATTTGGAACCCCACCACGGGTTCATATTCACACGCAAGTAAGGAAAAACGGACAATATAGAGATAAGAAATTGTATTTTGTAGGTTATGGAGCTAATCATAGATTATTTAAATTTTGGGAGGCAAGTACTACTAATATGGATTGCAAGTGCTAAATTTCTGAAGCATGTTGGCTGGCAAAAGTTTAAACAAGAATTTAATAAAAAACATAGTATTATTGTAAAAAATCAATTGTTCACTGATCATAAAAATAATAGGAATATTAATGAATCAGTAAAAGAAGAACCATCTATAACTGAAAAAGATTTGATAGGGGAGGTAAAGGAAGAAAATAAACAACATGTACTGAGTTTTCTAGAAAGTCAATTAGAGAGAGACATAAATATAATAGAGGTCAAACAAACATTGTATGTACAGTTAGATAAAGAATCTTCTAATCTCTATGAAACTATGAATTATTGTGTAAAAAATTATGAATTAAAGACATAATGTATTATATATTGACCAACCCAAAGGGGAGAATGTTATGTATATGTAAATAACGTAGTTGGGTTGACAATATATAAACTACAAATATATATGTTTGTAGCTTTAAGGAAAAATACTGTAATGTATTATGCTGTGTTCTGATTGGTTAATTATGCTTCAAGTTACTATAAGAGGGAGCTATAGATCATGGTTTAATTCTTATTTTTCTCTCCCTCTTTTTCACTTATGATCTCTCTTAATACTGATACTGACTGACTACGGACCGATACTGACTAACCATGTTTATTTTGATATTCTGTTGGTATCGAAGATTATCTGTTGTATTATGGTTTGATATTTGTCTGCTGTAAGACTTGAAACCGGTAAGAAGACTTTATAACTGGATATTTCTGGATTGATAAAAATGTGTATGACATGGACTGTTTATTGGACTGTGCTATTTCTTCAAGTAAACATTAATATATCTTGTTCAACTCTGTGTGGCTGTATATTTATTCATAACTGTTCTCATAAAACCGTTTCCGTGTTCATATCCTTTTTATACAAGGGTTACTCTGCACATATCCTAACACTACTCATGGCTGTCTCAGTATTTGAATGGAAGAATGCCAAGAATTTCCAAGGATGGCAGGCAAAACTGAGATGTCAAAGAAAGTTCCAGAAGGAGGCAGGAATAAACCCTTTCCATAACTGCCAAGTAACCTGTGCAGACACAGTTGTATCAGCTGACGTAATGGTACTGTGGGGATGACTTCGGGACACAGGACAAGGGGAGGCAGCCAGGGCTGTGGTTGGATAACCCAGCGTGGCAGGCAGGGCAACCAGTGATGCCATTGGTTCCCCAAGGAAGAAAACATTCAGAGCAGAGATCTCCCAGAAAGGCATACAGTACCACAATGGAAGAAGCTGAAAGTAAACAGGTCATCTTCCTGAAGTAAATGGTTTTCTTTGGTGCCAGGGGGGGAAAAAACTGATTCTGAAATTATTTACCACCCACTGGGTTACATGAGCCATCGACCCATTATTTGCCATTTTGCTTAGCCACGCAAGGCGTACTTGGTATTCATAAGTTTATCCAATTGAAAACAGTATCGTAGATTTCTTGAGAGACTCCAAACAGCCAGCCCTGTCTGCTGAAGAACTGGAGAAAAATGCACATCTCAAGCCCTGACAGGCGCCTTCAAAATAAAGGCATTATTTCCCCCCCTCATATTCATAGCAGGATGCCGATCAAACCAACAGTGAAGCAGACAGAACTACCAGCTCTGTTTTTCACACTACATTTGAGCTGTGGGTCCTACGTTGCAGAGAAGACATCGATTGTTAGAATCAGCAGTTTTATTCTTTCTTGCGATGCCTTTCTTGAGAGAAGTAATAAGAGTTTTCAAATATCTTCCCTTACAACAGTAGACTTTGCTCAGCTTCAACAAAATTCCTGGCTACTTGCTACCAATGCACAACTTAGAATGTCCATAAAATAAGACTTGAGACCCAACAGATGTTCTCAAAATAGAGTGCAAGGTTTTGAGTCACAGAGATTTCTGTCATATTATACTTAAAAACCAAATTAATCCAAACTTTTAAACAGTTTAAAAGACTGAGTAGCCATATGAAATGGAAGTGCCCCTTTGTAATAATTACTGTAACAACTAATGTTTACCCAGAGCAACTTCATATTCCAATATATTTCAGGATTTCACCTGGGAACCTTCAGGGCCAAGAACTCAGGTGCTCACAAAGCCAGTAACCTGAATCACAGTTCCAAAGGATGGCCAGCAATTTAGTCACTGAAGATTAAGAAATAAAAGAATCAATCACTGTTATTCGTACATATTTTATATCTATTTATCTATCTATCTATCTATCTATCTATCTATCTATCTATCTATCTATCTATCTATCTATCTATCTATCTATCTATCTATCTATCTATCTATCTCTATCATTATTTATCTACTGTATCTATTTTTCTATCATATCTCCATCCATCCATCCCTCCATCGCTCCAGTTGAAATTGTCTGAATCTTTCCTGGCCTGCCCATTTGAATTTTCTTCCGTTCTTACTTGCCACTGTTTACCAGAGAAGAGAATGTTGCCTGAATTTAAAGAGTGAGAGATCCAGATCCCTCAAACTGCCAGGATCTTTTAATAGTGAAAAGTTAGAAGGCAAAGAGTGCTTCAGAACAGAGACCAACCTGAGGCGGCTCTTCTTTTAATGGGTAAATAAAAGATATGAGCTAAATGGTGAAGGCAATACTCACAAATCAAGCACCAATAAAAGCAGGGAGCATGGTGCCGGGGGTGTTCAGCCATTCCCCCCTCTCCCCAGCCTATTTTCTCCTGCAGAGCCAGCATCACCAGGGCCAATCCACTCCCTGTCTAGTCAATGGTCTCAGCTCGGTTTCAAAGGTTTGCCCTGTCTGGAGGGAAAGCTGTAATTCAAACTCCCTTTTAGCTGAGATGTAAATTAAAAGATGACAGGTGGCAGATTTTTGCCAGCTATGCCGGGTGATTTTACGTTATGAACTGTCAGCTGCAAACATTTCACTGCAGAGAAAGGGCTTTGTATCCTACTCCCAAAACGGAGGCTTATAAATGCTTTCTTTCCCTGGGGCACTTTCCAGGGCTACAAAGCAGAAATGGAGGCCCTGGAATGGCCCTGCTGTGTCTAATCCTGAAAACATTGGGATTCACCTAAGACTTCTTGTACTCTGTCTTGTCTGTGCATGCCCCAGCTAACACATAAAAGGTCCAGATCAAAGACTGATACTTGTAAATACCCTGATCGTAAAACACATGGAACCTTATTCCTATGTCACAACAGTTACTCATCAGAATGCCACAGTTATTATTGCTTTTACATGCAACCCTCACTTCCTTTGCAATCCAGCTGCATAAATGAAATGCACAGTCAATTTCCTATAAAGGTTACAATGTGTAAATTGAAACCAGTTGATTTAGGCAGTAGATGTACTTTTGAATACCTTCAAGTCACTCTTGACTTCTGGGTCCTGGCCACTTCCTGGACTAATCTCAGTCATTTTCTGGGCAATATTTTTGGAAGTGGTTTGCCATTCCCTTCCTCCTGGGATTGAGAAGACATGGCTGGCTTAAAGTAAACCAGTTTGTTTCCATGTTTAAGCTCATGCTTTTTGGTTTCTGGCTCGGGGTCTTTTGGTTTTGAACTGTGGTGTTGGAGAAGACTCCTGAGAGCTCCTTGGACTGAAAAGAGATCCGATCAGTCAATCCTGAGTGTCCTTTGGAAGGACGGATATTGAAGTTGAAGCTCAAATGCTTCAGCCACTCAATGAGAAGAGAGGACTCCTTGGAGAAGACCCTGATGTTGGGGAAGATGGAAGGCAAAAAGGAGAAGGGGATGACAGAGGATGAGATGATTGGATAATGCCAACAATGCAATGAACATGAATTTAGGAGACAGTGGAGGACATGTGGATCTGACATGCTTTGGTCCATGGGGTCACAAAGAGTCAGGCACAATTTAGTGACTGAGCAATAAAAAGAACCAGTGTCTCTAACCACTACACCAAAGAGTCTCATATACAAGCTCTACTTAAGGATAAATCCCAAGGATTATGAAGTTGTATCTCAGGGAACATCTGTGAATTGGCAAACATAGGACATCCTTTGGAAGCATAGAGAATATCCTCCTACCATGGAACAGCCATTTTTATGGTTCTACAAAAAATGGCTGCTCAGTTCCATCAGCCATGTCAAAATTAATAGTGAAGAAAACAATGAATGCCCCCTGCCTTCCCTTCAATCTGTCCTCCTTTAATAGACTCAGTGCCTAGGCCCCGAGAAATCTCAAGACCTCGAAGAGTTTGCGTGAACAAAGAAGGGTGACGTGGGAGGAAGGTGTTAAAAAGGAATCGGAGGCCTCGCACCTGTGCAACAGGTTTGGGAAGCGACTTCAAAGCCTTCCATTAAAAATAGATACGATACAAAGAACAAAAGTAAACAGGAGAACCGGCTTCGTTCTGGCAGAATAGCTCGGCGGGGGCTTTGCTGCTAAAGAGGACTTCAGCTTTGAGGCTCAACATGATGTTGATTAGTGCAAATAAAGCTTTAAGTCAGGCACCTTTTCAGAAATCGCAATCAACCCCTGAGACTGGGGCTTCAAAAGCTTCATTAGCTGCCCCCACACCAAATATAACCTCCCAATGTGAGTCCCACTGAAGGACTTGAGTGGATGGCAAACACATTCTCTTTAGAGTTCTTAGCTGGTCCTAGCTGATTGTTTTTGCAAATAGGAAACAGCCTGGATAAACAGGCACATTAAAAGAAATATCAGGAAATGGCCTCCTGAATCCTAAAGAAAATACACCAGGCAAGGACTATGACACAACACGAAATCTATATTAAAAGGATAATGCATGGCATGTTGTAGATCAGCCATTTGGTAGAAAATAAACCCATTAAATGTATTTAGAGAAATGTTATGTAAGGAAAGCACATTTCTTTCTCATATGCTTATGTGCAGAAAGTTATTTGACTAAAAGGATTCTAACGACAACAGCAGCAGCAAAAACAACAATAACAAAAAACCAGATTTCATATTGTTTCCCTTGGCCCAGAGAAATTTAACATGCCATTATATAAGAGACAGAGGTCATGAGGATCTGATTCACATCTGGACAATGTGGCAAATATAGAGGACTTCAGTGAGATTTCCTAGAAATTGTAGGAGAACTGTGTTAGTTAAGCTGTGAAAATGAACGAGGGGACAGGAGCAGATGCAGCGCCCAGGTGGCATTTGCTTGTGTGCACACTGTGAAACCGACATTTCCTGACGGTAAGAACAATTAACCAGACTGCCTCCAGAAGTTGTGGCTGCTCCATCACTGGAGGTTTTTGAGAAGAGATTGGATGGCCATCTGTCTGAAATGATCGAGGGTCTTCCTGCTTGAGAAGGGGGTTGAACTGGATAGAAGACCTCCAAGGTCCCTTCCAACTTGGTTATTCTGCTCTGTTAAAGCAGAATCTTTTCCAACCAGCACATTTTATTTAAGGACATGAGCTTCCATGAGCTTGGTCTAAGGCCAAAGGAACGTAAATTCTATGGTTGACAGGCTCACTCGAGACTCTCCAGGCAGGATGAGGTTCTCAGCCACCGGACTGCACCTTAATAGAACTGCATGTGGGGGGAAAGGGATTTTCTATGGGTCTGGTTCCTACGTTTTGAGGAAGAACCAAAGAGCAAGACCCCTTTTAGGGTGGAATGAGGAGCTGTAAATCAGGGTCACCCAAGGACGGCCTCCCAGCAACAGAAGAGCTCTTACTTTCCAATATTACTTTCCGCCGGGTCAGAGCAGGGCTGGCCTTGGGTAGCACAACTCAGGGGGCCAGGAGTCCTGGGCCTCAAGCACTATGCCTGCCTGGCTCAGATCCAAATCCAGCATCATTACCAGCCACCATCCAGCTGACTTTTTTGAGGGCCTCTACCTGGGTCTCGCTTAGACCCTCTCCTGGCTCTGTTTTTCTCCCCTGCTGGGATCTCGACAGCCACGGTATTCTGCAATGTTATGTATCTCGCCCTGCAGGAAGCCAAGTTCAGGGGACTCCATTCTGCAAAAACAAAAGAAAAAAGAAAAAAGGATCCCTAACCTTTTGAGACTTCGGGCTGAGGCCGCCCGCGGGCGCCCACTCGGCGATCCCCAAGCGCCTGCCGTGGAGTCAGGCGCGCATGCGCGGCCATTCCAGCACCGCTCGGCCGCCGGACAGCGGCTCCCCGACCGGCAGGCGGGCAGGTAGGCCTCACCCTAGGGCCGTCCCGGTTTTGGGGACGCGGTGTTTCCGGAGTCTCGGCCCCGTAAGATGCGGAGAGGGGGGGGTCGGCCAGTCTCCCACGGCACCCGAGCCCCCTGCGGCCGCGTCTGAAGGTGACCTGAGCCTCAAAGCAGGCAGCCGGTTTACTCCCCCCCCCCACCGCGTTGCTACGGCAACTGAGCGCGGCGGTTGAGGCGCCCCCCCTCTGCCCGCGCGGACGCTCGTCTCCACGGCAACCGGCCCACCCTCCCTCCCTCCCGTCCCTTTTGAGGAGAGAAGGGGATCGTTGCGCAGCACCCGGAGAAGCTTGGGTTTCCAGGACAACGGAGCCCCTCCTCCTCCTCCGGGAAGGATGCTTTCTCCTGGCAGGAGCCTCTGGATGGGGCGGGGGGGAGGGCGATTCGGGGACTGAGCTGGGCCGGGAGGGGCTTCTTTGTCCCGGGCAGAGCGTCAGCCTTGCCAGGAGCAGACAATGATGTCATCCAGGCAGCCTCCCAGCATCACCCATTCGTGGTCCATGGACTCCAGAGGGATGGGGAGAGGGGCAGGAGAGGCTCAGGGGCCGCTTGTCCAGGGATTTTTTTGAGGGGGCCAAGAGGGGACAGTCAGGATGAGGAGTTTTGGGGTCACAGCGGGAAAAGACGCCCACAGGCCCCTTGGCCCTGTTTCCTGGGTGGCGGTGGTGTTCGCTTCCAAGCCCTGTGTGCAGGCGGAGGGATCATTCCTGGCCTGGCCTCTCTCTTTCCTGAATCCTCTCTTGATGGATGGACCCAAAGACATATAAAGGGAAATATAGGAAAGGAATCATCATCATCATCATCAGCTGCCTTCCAGGATAGCAATCTAACAGAGCAGTTTGTAAGCATTATAAATACTGCCAACAGAAGCACAACAAATATGTATTCAATTAACGCATTTTTCAATTAAAGATGATGAAAATAGATAAGAAATAGATAGGTAGTTGGGCGGATGATAGAGATGATATATAGATGATCTATCTATCTATCTACAGATAGAGGGATGGGTGCATGGATAGATGGATGTCTGCTGCATAATTAGATGTTTGGTGGATAAATAGAGATGGGTGGATGGGCGGGTAGTTGTTTGATATATAGATAAATATATGAAGCCGATGAAGCCGTCGAAGTGATGACCCAGTGCCTGGAGGCCGTGCGGTGTTGGATGGGGCGGAACAGGCTTCGGCTCAACCCATCTAAGACTGAGTGGCTGTGCTTCCCGGCACCCCGGTATAGCCAGCTGGTTCCATTGCTGGCTGTGGGGGGGGGGGGAAACTCTTGCCCCCACAGAGTGGGCCCGCAATCTGGGTGTCCTCCTGGATGTGCGACTGTCATTGGAAGACCATGTGGCAGCCGTCGCCAGGGGGGCTTTTGGCCAGGTCCGTAGGATCTACCAGTTGCGGCCCTTTCTGGATCGGGATGCGCTTCGCACGGTCACCTCCGCCCTGGTGACTTCCCGCCTAGACTATGCCAATGCTCTCTACATGGGGCTGCCTTTAAAGAGCATCCGGAGGCTCCAGCTGGTGCAGAGTGCGGCCGCGCGGGTGGTGTTGGGGGCTCCTCGGGGCTTCCATGTTACGCCACTTCTATGCGAGCTGCATTGGCTCCCGGTGGCCCTCCGGGTGCGCTTCAAGGTCTTAGTTATCATCTTTAAAGCGCTCCATGGCTCGGGACCAGGATATCTGCGAGACCGCCTCCTGCCATTATCGGCCTCCCGCCGACCGATATGCTCCCATAGAGTCAGCCTCCTCGGGGTGCCGCTGGCTGGACGGCTGGCGACCCTGAGGATGCGGGCCTTCTCATTGGGGGCACCCTCTCTCTGGAACGAATTACCCCCGGAGATGAGGACCATCCCTGATCTCATGATCTTCCGCCGTGCGTTGAAAACTTATTTATTTCAGCAAGCCGGTCTGGCCTAGGGGTTTTTAAATTTTTTAATCTAGTTTTAATCTTTCTTAATCCCCTTATTTTTAATCTTTGTAAGAGCCAATATATTTAATTCTTTTAATTTTTAAATATTGTATATGTGTTTATATGTGCTTTTATTCTGGCTGTTCACCACCCCGAGACCCTTTGGGAGAGGGGGCGGTATATAAATTTAAATAAATAAATAAATTTAGTGAATAGGTGAGAAGAAGGAAGGAAGGAATTCTTAGGTATGCTCGTTCAAGTAATGTAACAAAAAAGCACAAAGCAGCGATGTCAGCAGAATGTAGTAAAAATGTCATTGGGATTTGTGACATCACAATTGAAGCTTTGCTTTCCATGGCTCCTGTCTTAATTGGTTGACCATATCTTTTGGACATCCTCTGGGATAACAGCATAGCAGTAAGAAGGATCAAGCATTCACTTGCTGAATTTTACAGACTGTAAAACTACATTTTTCAGTGTTTAAGGCAATGGATCTCTTTGTCAGCGAATCGTTCAAGATAAAACAATCTGAGGGCCCTGAAAATTTAGTTATTAATGGGGTTGAGAAGTGAATGTCTGATATGCCTGTAAAAATGACTACATGAAAAACATGAGTTGTGGTTTCAATTATTCTATTATCACAATGGCAAAATCCAACTACCTAAGGAATTTTTTAAAAATGTTCAAAACTTACATGGAGTGCATTAAAATGATCTAAGAATAAGGCTCTCCTGAAATTTGGAGTTGTAATTTTGTATAAATATAAACTAATAACAATGGATGGAACAACAGCCTTAGAAGTGTCAATGAATAAATCAAAATGATGGATAGCTTTGCCTTTTAAGATCAACCATCAACAGTAAAGGAACAAGCACATTATAGCAGCCTTGAAAAAAATATTCAAATTCTGTGATGTGCTTATATCTACAAAAATCAGAATTGTGCAAACTGTGGTATTACCTGTGACACTCCATGGAAGCAGAAGTTGGATCTCAAAGAAGTAGGGTAGAAAGATTGAGCTTTGAACTTTAGTATTAAAGAGTCCTCAGAATACCATGGGCAACGTCAAAAGCAGTAAATGGATCATCAACCCAGAGTTCTCACTGGAGGCACAAAAAATAAGACTCAAATTATTCTATTTCATGTTATGCAAAGACCTTAGTCTCTGAAGAAAGTTCTAATGCTGGGAAAGATTTAGATTCAGCTGGAAGAGACCTTGGACAGACCTAGCAAGAAAGTAAACAGTGTTGCAATGCAGGCCTGTGTCATTTTGGGACCTGCGTCGGTGTATGCTCATTTGCCAAGGTGTGGCCTTTGCATTGCGATACTCTCTTGCTTGTGTTGACCAACATTGTTTGAGCATGTCCTATTTTTGGATGGAACACATCAACAGATAGGTTGATTCACTTCACACTCACTTTAACATTTATGGAGAAAAAAAGACTAGACATTTAACAGGAGTAATGACAGCACTGCATTCTAAGAACACCAACAGAATTAGATTTCAAATGTAGCTTTCCTTGCTTGTAAGAAACTCCACACATTTGCTTACCCCACTCCCTTCTAGCACTGATCACGTTACCTAGTTGGGTAATGAAAGGTCTGCTAGAAAACAACCAAGCTTGGAGAGTCCCAGGGACCTCACAGTTCTCCTTCTCCACCTGCTCTCCACAAACCCCGCTCTCTTCTAGTACTGAAGATGTTACCTAGTTGGGTAAGGGTAAATACCCACCAGTAAACCCCCATGCTTAGAGAGCACCAAAGACCCTACAGTTTAACCCTGAGCTATAAATATTCTATTGGTAATACAGTGTGTGTTTTATTGCAAGATAACCTTCATGTGTTGTTTGTTTTTCCTTTTACATAGTTTCCCATTGATGAAATATGAGTCACTTGCGGTTGCTCGCTGATACTCTGAAATGTTGTGGCATTTCTTCTTTTGTGAAGAAGAATGTCAACAGGACAATATTTTGGCCAAGTCGGCCTTATGTTTCCCCTGGAGTCAAAGAACCATTTTTGAGTGGGAGCAATTCAACCTATGTTGAAGAAATGTATTATGCATGGCTTGAAGAACCAAATAGTGTGCATAAGGTAAGATTTATGTATCTTAGACATGTTAGGACACTTTAAAATGAATGTTTGTGCTTCTGTTTCCTCTTATTGCTGTGTACGCTCTCTGTTTATCCAGATTTAAAATTCAGGTGAGAAAGTCCTTTATGTGTTTAGAAATGAAACTTTAATTAATAGGGGAACCCCAGCAGAGTTTCTTCCACGGTTATTCGGCTTTTATGTTCCTCTTATAATATTATAATTCCGTTGTGATTATCTTGTCTCGTGAAATCTAGTATATGACTGCTGTACTGCATGATCTGATGCAGACAGAAGAGTGAATGGAAAGGAACTTTATTTGTACATAGTTTGTTAATTACGTTAGGAATTCTTGTGCTTTGATATTTCTCAACTTTGGCATAACAACATTGTATTCTAACTTCTAAATTTTATTTGGAGGATCAGGGAAGTTTTCTTTCACAAAATCTAAGCTATTAGATTGGTTGAGAACGTCAGCAAATTGCGTTAGAGGTCTTGAACCTGTGCAAAGAAAATAAAGTCTTGTTACTAAATATATAAATAAACTTTAAGTTATAAACTTTTATAAATAACACTGTTACCTAATAGCTTATGATTTTCCTACATAATTTTATATTTTTATTAGCCGTTGGATATGGCCTCCTGTTACCCTTTCCCATGATATATTTTTTTAAAATCAGTACTTAGATTCCCCAAATGCAGGGATTGACTTTATTTATTTATTTATTTATTTAATCAAATTTATATACCGCCCTTCTCCCAGGGGACTCAGGGCGGTGTACAGCCTATCTAAAAACCCACAAATATACAAAAATTAAAAAATATTAAACCAATTTGGCTGATAAATAAAAACTAAACAGGTCCCACCCCCCCACCTTAAAACCCCAATTTAAAATTTAAATACCATGGAGACCAAAATTAAAACCATTATCTCAGCCCAGGCCGGCCAGCTCAAAGAGCCAGGTCTTCAACGCGCGCCTGAAGGCCCTCAGGTCCGTGTCAGTGCGAAGCTCCGGTGGCAGAGTATTCCAGAGGGCGGGGGCACCCACAGAGAAGGCCCTACCCCTCGGCGCCGCCAGACGACACATAGCGGCCGATGGCACCCGGAGCAGACCCTCCCTGTGGGAACGCACTGGCCTGTTGGAGATCACCGGCAGAATGCGGTCCTGAAGATAACCTGGTCCTATGCCATGGGTCGCCCTAAAGGTCAAAACTAGAACCTTAAAGCGAACCCGGAGAGCCACCGGCAACCAATGCAGCTCGCGCAGAAGTGGCGTCACATGGGCGCTACGCGACGGCCCCATAATCATCCGCGCGGCTGCATTTTGCACCAGCTGGAGTCTCCGGATGCTCCCCGCGGGGAGCCCCATGTAGAGGGCATTACAATAGTCCAGGCGAGAGGTGACAAGGGCCTGAGTGACCGTGCGCAAGGCGTCCCGATCCAGGAAGGGCCGCAACCGGTAGATCTGACGGATCTGATGAAACGCCCCCCTGGAGACGGCCGCGATGTGATGTGATGTGACTTTAGAAGTTGTATAGGCAAATATTGCACAGATTTACCTCAATTCCATCTTTAGTATTCTAGAATATTTCAAAATAAACTTTTGAGGGAGCTATCTCCTGGGGAGAATGCCATGAAGACGTATACATCCAGAGTAAACATTTTGCAGTGACTGAATGGCCACAAATCAAATAATATATTTGAAATACTTGGGGTGTGTGTGTATGTGTGTGCGTGTGTGCATGTGTGCGCGCATGCCTGGAACTCACTACCTGACTCTGTTGTTACATCCTCAAACCCCCAAAACTTTAACCTTAAACTGTCTACTGTTAAATTTGATTGGACGAGGAGAGACAAGCAATAGGAAAGGAACTAAGGGAGGACAGTTAACTGGGAAAATTTGCTGTGTGAACCCTTAGTTCTGGTTTTGCATTACTGTAATTCACTTGACTTCTAGTAAACTATACCTTTATCTACCAATGGAGTTAAGGATCGTTTTTACTTAAAAATCCAAGTTGAGGCAGGTCTGACACAGTATTATGTTGTTGGAGATTTTGCCGCTCTAAGCTAAATGTTTCGCATTCCTCTCTCTCCTGCCCCCAACCATCTTGTTTAGTCCTGGGATTTATTTTTCCGTAATGCTACTGCGAAGGCTCTTCCTGGACAGCCCCTCCCTTCATCTTTGCCAGATCTTTCGGAAACGAAAACATCCCTCATCCAAAGCCATGGGCTGACTAAAGCACCTGGGAAGGCTGAGAAGCTGGTTGAAGACCATCTGGCGGTCCAGTCTTTGATTAGAGCCTACCAGGTAAGTGAACAAGAGGACTTCCCACCATTTCCATTTGAAAACACTGGTAGAAGTTTTTAATAAATTTCTTCCCAATGTTGCCCAGCTTTATACCTATTCTGCCGAAGGAAGTATTTGATTTTGTGAAGGTTCTTAATCTAATTTCTAAGGGGTTGGGTAGAAAGAGTCACTTCTGCCCTCGTCATCTCCCGCCTAGACTATTGCAATGCTCTCTATATGAAGCTCCCCTTGAAGAGCATCAAGGGGCTTCAGCTGGTGCAGAGTGCGGCTGTGCGGGTGATCTTGGGGGCTTCTCGGAGCTCCCATGTTACACTGCTCCTGCGCGAGCTGCATTGGTTTCCGGTAGCCTTCTGGGTGCGATTCAAGGTGTTGGTGATCACCTTTAAAGCGCTCCATGGCTTGGGACCCTGGTACTTACGGGACCGCCTACTGCCAACATCAGCCTCCCGCTGGCCAGTGCTCTCCCACAGAATGGGCCTCCTTGGGGTGCCGCCGGCTGGGCGATGCCGGCTGGCGGCTCCAAGGGTGCGGGCCTTCTCTGTGGGGGGCACCCTCCCTCTGGAATGAGCTTCCTACGGAGATACGGGCCATCACTGACCTATGGGCCTTCCGGCGCGCACTGAAGACCCACCTTTTTCAGTAGGCCGCTCTGGCCTAGTCCCATTAGTAGGGTTTAATTTTTAAATCTTCATTTTTAATGGGGTTTTATTGGTTTTATCTTTAATTCAGCCATTTATTTAATTCTCTTTTAATTCATTTTAAAATTTTTATTGATTGTATTTTTATTATGGCTGTTCACTGCCCCGAGTCCCTATTTGGGAGAGGGGGTGGTATAAAAGTTTTAATAATAATAATAATAATAATAATAATAATAATAATAATAATAATATAATAATAATAATACCACCACCACCAGGTGTAACGATCCATTGTTGGTTCTTGGGTGACTTTAACAGGGAACAATAATTTTCACTCTATACCATTTCTGTGCCATGTTTCCTTAACTGCCAGATTCAGTAGCATCCATCAGAAATATGAAGCAAAGAAAGAGAAAGGAAGGACCATAGACTTAAGCAACAATCTTAGAAATTGCACCAAACAATCTTAGAATCTTAGAAATTGCACCGAATAAAGCATTGCATAGTTACGTACCAGCAACAAGAATCTCTTTGTTAATGAAACGGAGGGAGGGAGGGAGGGAAGGAAGATGGTACCCCCGTAGACTCTCACATAAGATGGCTATAGGGCTTGTTACTTGGAACTCTGACAGAAGGAAGGAAGAAAGGAAAATGATGTTTATCTTAGTAAGATGCCAGGTACAACAGGAGAGTTACTGTACATTCTTCTGCTAGGCTTTCTGTTTCTTCTTCAGAACAGAAATTGGTTTACTATAATATCAATACCAGCTGAGCAGAATTGAAGAGAACTGTTTACAATATAGCCTTCCTAAGTGGAATATGTTCAGAGCAACAGAAAGAGCCTCCTCCTCTTGTAAATTGACCAGAAGCAACATCTCATCCAATGCTGTAGGCGCAAGTAGGGCATTCAGAAGAAAAAGTCCTGTTTCCTAATTCTCTGACTCTTTCATTATATTCAGTGTCCCAGGAATACTTTTATCTGTGTGTATCCCTGATAAATATATTGACCAAATAACTGAGTGATAGGAAACTTATTTCTTAACATAAAAGCGCCGTGGTGGCTCAATGATTAGAATGCAGGATTACAGGTTGACTCTGCCAACTGCCATCAGTTCGATCCTGACCTTCCATCTTTCTGAGGTGGATAAACTGAAGATCCAGACTCCTGAAGATGATATGCTGACATTTGCAAACTGCTTCGAGAGGACTGTAAAGCACTGTGAAGCGGTATATAAATCTATGTGCTATTGCTATAACTTACTTGTTTCTAAACACTCACATAGGCACACACCGGAATGGAACAAGCCATCATAGCTGACTTGCTATGGCCAGCTCGCCAGGGGACAACTTTATGGGATTCATTTTCCTCCTTTTATTTTTGTTGACTATGTTTTCGTCAAGGGATTATTTTATTTCTTACATCAAAAGAAATCATTCTTAAGACTGCCAGCTTTTGTAATGCTTTGATAAATAATAAAAGAATCTAATCCCACATGGAATTGGCAAGTTGCCTGTGGTGAGTTGTCCTAGACCCTGTGCTTATTACTTAGAAAATATTTAAGCAAATTCAAGCTTAAATTGAACTTATCAGAAAGGTTCTACGCATATTGCATCATGCACAAATGTAAGAATAACCATACAAGAACCAATTTGGGATTGTTCACCACTGAAATTTCCCAATGCTATTTTGTGGTGTAGATAAGGTTCTGTCTGTTCGCTATAAGGAATGCACCTTAGAATTTTAATTTTAAACTTAATTTTAAAATAAAAAATAAAATAAGAAGCTCATTTAAAATTAGAATTAGAATTTTAATGCTTGCCATTGGATATAGAAATGCTTTTCATTGCTACGGTAATTGGGCCAAATGTTGCAAACTACGTAAGACAAGATGAGTTATAATTCCCACACCCAAATGACAGGAGTTCTTATTTTCAGTTTGTAGGGCACTACAAAGCCCAGCTTGATCCTCTGGGGATCCATGCCGTTTCTTTTGCTGCTTCCGTGAATCACTGTAATTCCACAAATTTCGGTGAGCTTCGATTGACTCTGTTTAGCGTGATGTTTGTTCTTTTCCTTGCCTTTCCTACTTCCCGTCTTTCCCACTCTGACCTCTTCAGATCCGGGGACATCACGTGGCTCAGTTGGATCCCTTAGGAATCCTGGATGCCGATTTGGATTCATTCGTTCCATCGGATTTAATCACTACCATAGATAAACTGGGTGAGAGTTTTAAACCGCGTGGGCGGTAAATTAATATCCATAGCCAGAGGAATGTCTCCAGGAAACAAAATGCAACTAGCAAGTTAGTTAAGCATTGCAACGTTCTTTCCTACTGGAGCATAGCAGCCAAATCTTCGTTAGTGGGATTGTCCTCTAATTAAGTCTATTAGTTTATCGTAAGTAGGTTAGCATTTTTTTAATAGTATGTGGATTTTTGCGTAGGTTCGCACATGCATTGTATACTTAACTGAAGGGGGTCTCTCTCTGTGTGTGTTTCTGTCTGTATAGGCCTGAAGAGAGAGGTTGTTAAGTAGCAGGAACCTGGGGTGAACTTTAAGAAATATTCAGGTGGTCATCCCAAAGGTGCTTTTTCAAGAGGCAACTTTCTTTGTTTTGCCTTGAAGACGTTTCACTTCTCATCCAAGAAGCTTCTTTGGAGTTTCTTCGGAAGAAGCTTCTTGGATGAGAAGTGAAATGTCTTCAAGGGAGGAAAAAGTCCAATTGCCTCCTGAAAAATCACCTTTGGGACAACCATGAGCTTTATGACTAAAAATTTCCATAAACATGTGAGCTGCAAGCAGCTGCAAGCTCACATTACTCCGAGAAGCATAAAATCGAAGACACAAGCCTGAAGATGATGAATGAGACTTCATCAAAACGTCGCCTAGATACTTCCAATTCTACACGGGAGAAAACCCGAATAATCAAACATCCACATACAAATACCCGCGAAAACCTCAGAAAAAAAAATTATATATATATATATGTATATATATATATGTGTGTGTGGATCTTTGATTCTTTGGGTTTTCTCCCACGTAGAATTGGAAGTTTCTAGGCGACGTTTCGATGAAGTCTCATTCATCATCTTCAGGCTTGTGTCTTCGGCCTTGTGCTTCTCAGAGTAATGTGAGCTTGTAGCTGCTTCTTCCTTTTAACTGCTAGTGGGGGTGTGACTTGATTGGGTGGGGGCTTGGCTGTGTTCTGATTGGGTGGGGGTGTGTTCTCATTGGTTGGGGGTTTGGCTGTGTTTTGATTGGTTAGGGGCTTGGCTGTGTTCTGATTGGCTGGGGGTGTGTTCTGTTCCAGTGGGGGTTTGGTTGTACTCAGGTTAGTCTTAGTTGCTGGAGGAAATCCAAAAAGAAACTCCAACCAAAATCCAAGACAGAGAACAAGAAAACGGCAAAGCCCTCCTCCCATATATAAAAGGCACTACAGACAAAATCAGCAAGATCCTCCAAAAACACAATATTAAAACAGCATTCTGCACAAACGGAAAAATATCCACCATCCTAAGAAATCCTAAAGACAAAATTGAGTTAGAAAACCAAGGAGTATACAAAATCCCGTGCACCTCCTGCCCCACCACATACATCGGACAAACTAACAGAAGAATAAGTGCACATATTGAAGAACACAAGAACTCAATCAAAAAAGAAGAACCGACCTCTTCCCTGGTCCAACACCTCAAAAGCCACAGGACATAAGATTGACTTTAAAAATACCAGAACTATCGCCAAAACCGAACACTTCAACAACAGAATAATCAAAGAAGCCATAGAGATAGAAAAACGCCCACACAGCATGAATAAACAAGATGATACCTCCCGCCTACCAGTCATTTGGAAACCTGCCCTCATTAACAAACGAGTACCTAACATGAAGAAGGACACCAGACACACACCCACAAGGGCCACACAAGAAGCTACCACCACACTTCCACGTAGAAAGTAGACTCACACTCACACAGAAGATGAAACACGACCACAGACCAGAAGCCGCACCACAGCTGCATCACTACTTGCTTCAAACCCCCCCAACCCATACGTGAAGCAAACTGACGCCCACCATGAAGATGTGGCACGACCATGAACGCGAAGCCAAACAACAGGATCACAGCTCACCAGCTCAACTCCCCCAGCAACTAAGACTAACCTGAGTACAACCAAACCCCCACCAGAACAGAACACCCCCCAGCCAATCAGAACACAGCCAAACCCCCAACCAATCAAAACACAGCCAAACCCCCAACCAATGAGAACACACCCCCACCCAATCAGAACACAGCTGAGCCCCCACCCCACTAGCAGTTAAAAGGAAGAAGCAGCTGCAAGCTCACATTACTCCAAGAAGCACAAGGCCGAAGACACAAGCCTGAAGATGATGAATGAGAGTTCATCGAAACATCGCCTAGAAACTTCCAATTCTACATGGGAGAAAACCCGAAGAACCAAAGATCCACATACAAATACCCGTGAAAACCTCAGAAAACAAACACACACACACACACACACACACATAAACTGCTCCCATGGTTGCAAAAATCTCCCCATTGAGTATCAACTGTGTGTTGGCTCTACACCCATGTTGGGCTGAGCACTGTCACTTTATGAGCTGTTCCATAGGTCAGCCATGTCTTACGGCACAACTGGCTCAAATCTAGTCCCACAGGGCTCCACCGGTAAAGTGTGGGTTAGCTGGTCACTCTGTGTTGGGTGAATCCAGCCACTCAGCAACACTGCTTCTCCCCATGGGAAGGTCTGAGAGGGAACAAGGGAAGCCCGTCTCGGGTGGAGATCCTTGAGGGGGGGTAGGACCCTTGTTCGATTTTGGCTTGCCAGCTTCCTGCCCCTTTGCTAACCATGTTCCTGTCACAGAGTTTTATGGCTTGTACGAATCTGACTTGGACAAAGTCTTCCGACTGCCGACCACCACGTTCATAGGAGGAACTGAGGCGATGCTTTCTCTCCGGGAGATCATCAGGCGACTGGAGGTCAGGGCAGTTGCTGCTTCTCCTAAATGGGACTGGGGTAATTTTCAGTCTTCCACCCACATGGACAGGGCAAGCCACTGGCATAAAAAGAGAGAGCAACCCCCTCCACCCACCTCCCTTCTAGCCTGATGGCGTAATCTAGTTGGGTCATGAAATGTCTGCAAGAAAACCACCAAGCTTAGAGAGCAGAAGGGCCCCAGCAATCTCCAGTCTTCGTCTTCTGATGAGGAGTAAAATCTGATGATCCCAAAGTGGTTGTATCATTTATTTGCTACCAATTTTATTTAACTAGTTGTTGTTGGTAAATTAATATCCATAGTCAGAGGAATGTCTCAAGGAAAACAAAAATGGAGCCAGAATTCCTGGAGGTTTTGAAGGAGGTAGTAATACTATGGGTAGGGAGAAAGGCAGCCTTGTATGAAAGGTGTAGCAATAGACTGTAAAGAAAAAACTTTATTGACTTGTCTGTCATATTCCCCCCTCCCTCTTAATTTGTACATCTATTGCCTTGCTGTCCAGAATATCTATTGTCAACACATAGGGCTGGAATTTATGTTTATTAATGATGTGGAACAGTGTGATTGGATCCGGCAGAAGTTTGAGATGCCCGGCGTCATGAAATTTAACAACGAAGAAAAACGGACGTTGTTGGCCAGACTGGTACGATCCACAAGGTATATTTGGAAGGATGTGATAAGCGTGTGCTGTTGAGATCTGCCTTAAGATCTCAGCAAAGCTGTCTTAGCTCTTTAATAAATGCTTAGAGTTTCTTCACCACTCCACACCCCCCCCACCCCCGGATTGTTAGGGCAGGCTGTGGCAAAGAAACTATAAAAACACAGCTTTTTTTGCCCCCACTGCCGGTCACAGTTAATGAATCTACCCATGAACGCTTGTCCTCTCAAGAATGTTTAAACATTAATTTCACATTGTTCCTCAAATACAACATTGGCCTTCCCTGGGAGTATTTATTCAGCGAGACAGCCGTAGATCACTGTTGCCCGAGTTTAATTAAAATAAAAATGAATTCCAGCCAGATGCTTTTAATAATTGGGTTAACATGGCATTTGAGTGACAGGCTGTTAACTGCATGTCATACAGAAGTTTTGCTCATTTATCTTTCTGGAAGTGGCGGAAAAAAACTCTTCAGCCATACGATTTCTGCTGCTTGTGCTGATTAACATGAGACGGATTGGTTTAATTAAGTGGGAAGGCATTTCTTAGTATCTAGTTTATATGCAAGAAGGACAGACTCCTCAATAATCATTATAGGGAGGGATTCAGATCCTGTAGGTGTCTCTCCCCTCCTCCCCTCTCTTCTCACCACCCCTCCCCTCCTCTTTTCTCCTCTCCCCTCCCTCCCTTTATTTTATTAAGGAATCGCTCCTGTTTACCTGTTGCTGATAAATAAATAAATAATAAATCCTCTTGCATTCAAGTGCAAGTTCTAAGATTGTGATTGTTTGACGTTATTATACTTGCTACATCAATTGATGTTTGCTTCTTGTTTTATGAACAGACTTGAGTTTGCCCATAATCAACAGTTACTTTTTTCACTTCCTTAGGTTTGAGGATTTCCTGGCTAGGAAATGGTCATCGGAAAAACGCTTTGGCTTGGAAGGATGCGAAGTCATGATTCCTGCTCTTAAAACGATCATTGATAAATCGAGTGAAATGGGAATTGAATATGTTATAATGGGGATGCCCCACAGGTAATTGCCTGGCTGGTTCATTTAATCCTTCAGCCAGGCCCTTGCTTGCAGTTCCTGAATATTATCAGGGGTTTGGACCTTCCTTTCCCCCCCCCCCCCCCTAGACATTGGCTGTAGAATGCTGCTAAGAGCTGCAGTGGCACAGTGGCTAGAGTGAAGTACTGCAGGCTACTTCTGCTGACTGCCAGCTGCCAGCAGTTCAGCAATTTGAAGCTCACCAGGCTCAGGGATTGACTCAGCCTTCTGTCCTTCCGAGGTGGATAAAATGAGGACCCAGATTGTTGGGAGCAATAGGCTGACTCTGTAAACCGCTTAGAGAGGGCTGGAAAGCACTGGGAAGTGGTATACAAGTCTAAGTGCTGTGGCTATCGCTACTAACATCAAGACCCACTTCTGGAGTGGCATCGGGAACAAATCACATGTATGTATTGACAATGAATGAACCTCTTAGTAATAGCAATAGGGCTTACATTCCACTTCACAGTTCTTTCTAGCCCTCGCTAAGCCAGCGGTCGCCAACCAGTGGGCCGCGGCCCACTGGTGGGCCATGAGAAAATTTTGGTGGGCCGCAGAGAAATCTCACCTCCAGAGCATCCCCCCAAAGCAATTAATCCAGGCTGCACAGAAACACAAGGCTGCTCAGCCCACATGGCCCGCGGGAACCCTCCCTGCCCACTCATTCCTTACCCGGCAAACTTGTCTGCTAAATTGCTGTTTTTCCTTTTTCTGACCATTCATCTGTTCTGCTGTGCCGGGAGATTTAGATTAGCAAGGAAGCAGGAAATGGTTGGATTTCTTGCTTTCTAGCTAAGCACAACCAAACCTCCCTTAGGATTGAAGGTTTGCTTGCAAGCAAATTCAGTGCAGACTCACGGCAAGCAAATTTGAGAGACTGAGCTAGCCGATTGCAGATAGATCACTGAATTTTGTGAGCAAGTCAATCTGCCTACTTTGCCTGATTTTGGATAAATGTTGCTCTTTTTTTATAAACAAATCAATATTTACATACATGGTGTGTTGTGAGTTAATTTTGTGAGTTTGCTTGCTAGCAAATTTTATGAGTTTGCTTGAAAGCAAATTTTATGTGACAGACTGAGCTAGCCAATGGCAGATAGATAGATTTCTGAATGAATTTGTGATTCTGTGAGCAACTCAATCTGCCTGCCTGCTTTGCCTGCTTTTGGGTAAAAGTTACTCTTTTTTTATAAAAAATTAAATATTTATATAAATACTTATAATATTTACATACAAGCCATGCACAGCCAGTGACATGACCATCAAGCCACACCCAGAAATTAGGCCACACCCACAGAACCAGTTAGTGGTCCCTGGGATCTAAAATTATGAGTTTGGTGGTCCCTGAGGTCCAAAAGGTTAGTGACCCCTGCTCTAAGCGATCGACAGAGTCAGCCTCTTGCCCCAAACAATCCAGGCCCTCATTTTACCGACCTGGAAACGATGGAAGGCCAAGTCAAGCTTGAGCCAGTCAGAATCGAACTGCTGGCAGTGGAATGCAGAGTCAGCCTGCAATCCCGCATTCTAACTCCTGCGCCTTAATATCGCATCCGTCTTTTTCGACATAGGACTACTGAGTGCTGTAGGGAGTGGAAGAGAATTCCATCAGTCACGGTTCCTCAAGTGCCTTGAGAATGAGGATGGGTATGGAAACACAGTTACCTGGGCCTGTGGCTAACATCTGCCACAGAATTTGGCAGACGAGGCTGAGTTTGAACTAGAAGCCAGCTTGACCACTTTGAAATCTAAACCATGTCAGGCTTTCTCTGTATTCACATACTATGAATAAGAGTTTGTTTTCTCAGCAGAGTGGCCTATTCCTGAACAAGAAGATTGCATTGTATATAGAAAGAATTAATTTATAGACTGATATATGATCTCGAAGGGAATTTTGATTTTCATAAACGAGTGCATGATCTACTTGCCTAAATATCTATGAAGATTCTCAATCATGCAGGTCATGGTTGCCTCAAAGGTGTTTTTCCCAAAAGCGACCAGATTTCCTTGCCTTTTTTCCTTTGAAAACAATTTGCTTCTCATTCAAGAAGCTTTTTCAGTTCTGAAAAAGAACTGAAGAATTGCAGAAGCTTCTTAGATGAGAAGCAAATTGTTTTCGAAAAAATGCCTTTGGTTGGGACATTGTGGGAAGACCGGGAGACTTTTAGTTTCGGAATTCCACAGATGTGCCAGGTGCTATTCTGATAAAGGTACTTTTGAGATTATGCTCGTCTCGGAGTTCCTGATAGGAATGGAGGTTCCCTAGCACACTGACATCCAGATTTGCATGGAATATCATTCCCTAATTTCCAGGGTGTCCCCCCCATCCCCACATTTAGTGTGTTACTGTGTTTGCACTAATTTGTCCTGTTACTAAGAACATTCCTCTTCACTTGGGGGGCTGGGGGGGGGGGGGGGAGACACACCTCAAATCTTTTTTTTCTTAGGATCTCTCTTTCCTCGTTTTGTTTTTAATTTCTTGCTTTGCTGTCAGTTAAAGTTCAAAGTAATAAACCATCGCACGGATTTTAACATTGGATGCTGTTGCCTTTCTGCTTTTTCTCAATTGTCTTGTCCATTGTTCCCAACATTTGGCAGTTTAGCCATTCATCTTATTTTCTGTTTATTAGTGGTCTGCTAATTTCAGCAGTTTGTCTTATCTTTTAAAACAATTCTGCTTACATTTAGGTGAGGTATAAATACACTGATGATAACATTAGGGAGAGAAATATTAACATTTTAAATTGTGATGTAAGACACTGATCACAGATCTTAGCCATCGATTATATATGCTATAGATTTGTTGATTTTTACCTCTTGTGATTTATTTTGGATGCTTTTTTTTTTTCTCCCAGAGGAAGACTGAATGTGTTGGCAAATGTTATTCGAAAAGAACTTGAGCAAATATTTTGTCAGTTTGACCCAAAGCTTGAAGCAGCTGATGAGGTGGGAAAATATCCTTTCAACTTTTCAGAATATTGTTGTCTACAATTGCTTGTCTTGATCACACTGTTGTGTAGGTTGTGTTGTGTATATATATATATTAAAGCAGGGGTCGCCAACCTTTTGGACCTCAGGGACCACCAAACTTACAATTTTAGATCCCAGGGACCACTAACTGGTTCTGTGGGTGTGGCCTAATTTGTGGGTGTGGCTTGGTGGTCATGTGACTGGATGGGCATGGCTTGTATGTAAATATTATAAATATTTATATAAATATTGAATTTTTTATAAAAAAAGAGCAACTTTTACCCAAAAGCAGGCAAAGCAGGCAGGCAGATTGAGTTGCTCATAGAATCACAGATTCATTCAGAAATCCATCTATCTGCCATTGGCTAGCTCAGTCTGTCACATAAAATTTGCTTGCAAGCAAACTCACAAAATTAACTCACGACACACCATGCATGTAAATATTGAATTTTTTATTTAAAAAAAGCAACTTTTATCCAAAACCAGGCAAAGCAGGCAGATTGCTCACAGAATCATTCAGTGATCTATCTATCTACCTACCATCGGCTAGGTCAGTCTCTCAAATTTGCTTGCCGTGAGTCTGCACTGAATTTGCTTGCAAACAAATCTTCAATCCTAAGGGAGGTTTGGTTGTGCTTAGCTAGAAAGCAAGAAATCCAACCATTTCCTGCTTCCTAGCTAATCTAAATCTCCCGGCACAGCAAAACAGATGATGGTCGGAAAAAGGAAAAACAGCAATTTAGCAGGCAAGTTTGCCGGGTAAGGAATGAGTGGGTGGGGAGGGTTCCCGCGGGCCATGTGGGCTGAGCAGCCTTGTGTTTATGCGCAGCCTGGATTAATTGCTTTGGGGGGGATGCTCTGGGGATGAAATTTCTCTGCGGCCCACCAAAATTTTCTCACGTCCCATCAGTGGGCCATGGCCCATCGGTTGGCGACCGCTGTTTTAAAGCAAGAGTTCCACTCTTGGTGTATCAATTGTCTGTGGAAGTTCTCAGTCATCCAGGTCATGGTTGTCCCAAATGGGCTTTTTCAAAAGGCAACTGGACTTTCTTCTTGTTGTTTTTCCTTTGAAGATGTTTTGCTTCTGATACAAGAAGCTTCTTCAGTTTTTCAGTTCTGAAATGAAGAAGATTCTTGGATGAGAAGCAAAATGTCCTCAAGGAAAAACAAAGCCCAGTTGCCTCTTAGAAAAACACCTTTGGGATCAGGATATAGTTTTTATTTCTTTTAAAGTAGCTTTGGAGTCTTCTTCTGCTACCTCTGTGTAGATTAAACTGTTGTACCGAAGGGTGGAATGGTCAATTAATAGAAAAAGAAGGGCTACCAGAAGTTCAAGTGACTCCCAGAAGCCAACAAAGAGATACAGAAAACTCTGTAGTTCTCCCAAACCTCTATTGGTTACCTGCAGTTTTGCATACTTATTCTGGAAGCCATAGGTAGAATAGGTGTATTATCAATTATTTTGTTGATGGGCAGTTAGCAGGAGAGTGAAGAAACTTAACAGACAACATAAACATTGTCAAGCTAGGATTCAAGTAAGTTGTGAAATAAAGAACCAAACACACAGCTCAAGGTAGTTCAAATTTTCAAGAGTCAGCTGTAAACTTTGAATTCTTGTTATACTTGTCCCAAAGGTGTTTTTTTCAAAGAGGCAACTAGACTTTCTTGGTTTTTCTCTGAAGACGTTTCACTTGACATCCAGAACTGAAAAAGTGAAATGTCTTCAAAGAAAAACCAGAAAGTCCAGGTGCCTCTTGAAAAAAAAGCCCCTTTGGGACAATCCAGGACCTGGAGGGCTGAGAATCTTCTTGGTATACTTTGCTGATTCAATAAAGACATACAGATAAGTCAGAGTTTAGGTAAAGAAATCATTGCTATCCTGGGAGCATATGCTTATATTAACATACATTCCTCGTTACTGGTTGCCTAAGGGATCTGGAGATGTAAAATATCATTTGGGAATGTACCACGAGAGAATCAACCGAGTAACAAACAGAAAGATCACCCTGTCCCTTGTGGCCAACCCATCTCATTTGGAAGCGGTCGATCCTGTTGTCCAAGGCAAAACCAAAGCTGAGCAGTTTTACCGAGGGGATACCGAAGGAAAAAAGGTAACGTTATCTTAATAGCTTCGGTCAAATGTCCTACAGTTTCAATTTTCAAAGCTCATTTTGACTCCAGTTGAATTTATAGAAGAAGGTAAGTGGGAAATCACCATGGATGTCCAGTACAAGCCATGATGGCCCCCAAACTATGCCTGGCACGTCGTGTCCTCATTGTGCAACCTAGAGGGGCCTAGAACAACGCGCCACAGCCAACTCACTGTGGGAAAATTCACTGTGGGACAACTCAACACAGGATAACTCAAGGGAGGGACAAGTGAATTGCAGCAGGGCTTGCCTTACTTTAGGGTTGAACCTTTTCAAGTTTGGAAGTCCTCAAGGCTGGGGTGAGCTGCAGTTTTTCCCTTGTCTCACTCTTGAGTTACCCTGCACTGAATTGTTCCAAGGCAAGTGATTCCATAGCGAGTTGCCCATTGTGAGTCGGCCAGGGCAAGGTGTCCCATTCCCACCAGGAGAGAAGCTGGAGAAATCTTTTATCTGCTCCAGAGGCTCTTCTAGGGAATCTGGCCCCAAGACATTGAAGGCACTAAAGGTTATACCCAGTAGGCCTCTGTATCTTCAGAAGAAGTGCTTCAGGATCTGTGGAGATGCAAAGATCTTCTTTTCAAGATTGTTAAAGCAGCTGTATCTTTCCAGGCCCACCTGGTAATTTTGTAGAACTGCTCTTGGTTTAATGGCATGAAGGGGCTCCAGGGTGCAGCTTTTAAACCATTGCACAAACCCTTAAAGAAACACCAACACCTGCTTAAATTCCTGGAAAGGAGGTGGTTCATGCAACAGCTTCACAATCACAGCTCCTCTTCCAACACACTTGCATCACCTTCTTAATCATCTTTGTGAATTCCATCCAAAAACAGACATACTTGTTTGCAAGATGGTTGGTTGGAAACTACATACACTGTTTTTAAATCCATTCTGACTTAGGTTATGTCTATACTTCTACATGGAGATGCCGCCTTTGCTGGTCAAGGAGTGGTTTATGAAACTTTCCATCTGAGTGACCTTCCACCGTACACCACAAACGGCACTATTCACGTTGTGGTCAACAACCAGGTACAAATTAAAGACTGTCCTTAAGAATTTGAGTTGCATTAGCCTCTTTCAACAGCTCTTTCTGAAGCAACTGTAATAGATAACAGAACCTATGTGACATCTGGTCCCGCATGGAACCAAATTGTCCTTTGGCAGAAAAATAGGGGTTAAGAATTACAGTTCTCAGAAGATCCAGTGAACCAGAATTGAACTGTGGAGTCCTTGGTGCTCTTTGAGCTGGGTGGTTTTCTTGAAGACATTTCATGACCCAGCTAAGTAACATCATCAGTGGGGAGGGGGAGGGGGTTATTACCTAATTTGGCAATGAAATGTCAGCAGGTAAACAACCCAGCTCAAAGAGCACCAATGAGTTCACTTGAATAACTTTCAGTAACAGAGAAGTGAAAGAAGGGGAATACTGCAATTACTCAATTAAGCAGTTTATCTCGTGTTTTAGATTGGCTTTACTACGGACCCCCGAATGGCTCGGTCCTCTCCATATCCAACAGACGTGGCACGGGTAGTCAATGCACCCATCTTCCATGTGAATGCTGATGATCCAGAAGCAGTGATGTATGTATGCAATGTCGCTGCTGAGTGGAGAAACACTTTTAACAAAGACGTGGTTATAGACCTGGTAAGGGCTCTTATTCTTTACCCAAACAGATATCTAACTGGGTGCATAAAACCTTCCTTCCTGTGCGTACGGAGAGCTTTTCAAAGCAGCCCCTTCCTCTCAGTGTGTTTTCTGTTGCTGCTGCTGCAAAACATCTCCCGGGAATTTCTCAGGAGCAAAGCATCCATGGAGAGTCTTAGCCCTCCAGGTCACAGTTGGCCCAAAGGTGCTTTTTCAAGAGTCAACTGGACTTTCTGGTTTTTCTTTGAAGACTTCTCATTTCACTTCTCATCTAAGAAGCTTCTTCACCTTTGGCTGGATGGTGGGGAATGGAAGGATTTATACTCCTTGCAGACAGCTGGTCATTTGCATCCTTTTAGAGGATTGTTAAGGAGTTTTATCTGTGTCCTCAGGGCCATCTGAGTGGTGCAAATGTGTGTGGAGCCTTCCTGGAACTGTTGAAACAATATGACTGTGTCGTAGACTATAGATGGTGTCGTATCCGTCTCTCTCTGTTGAGAGAGGGCTGTTCAATTTGGACATAGATGGCCTCTTTGGCCCCTCTGTTAAACCAGTGGTCCTCTGTCCAAAATGTGTCCTTTGTTGTCTTCAAAAGAGTGGCCTGTGTCTTTTAAATGCAGATGAACTGCTGAATCTAGTCCTGATGGGTTTGTTCTCCTATGTTGTGCCATGCGCTTATGAAATGGTTGATCTGACCCTGAGGACACAGACAAACCTCCAAGTGGCCTCAACGACTTGCTGAAAGGATGCAAATGACCAGCTCTCTGCAAGGAGTATAAATCCTTCCATTCCCCACCATCCAGTCAGAGCTGAAGAAGCTCCTTGGGTGAAGAAGCGAAACATCTCCAAAGGCAAATCAAAGTCCAGTTGGCTCTTGAAAAAGCACCTTTGGAACAATTAGGAGCAAAGCTGTTGTGAGAAGAGACCATCAGTACGATCTTGCCTTTTGACCCGTAGACTCTGAAGGAAATACGTGTGCTTTTCAAATTCTGATCCTTAAGTTCTCCGTACAGAGAGTGAGCCAGCGTTAAGAAGCCAAGTGGTTCTCTTAAATGTATGTAGAAGTCAATGAAAAATAGGATCTCCCGTTGCTGTGATTAGATGCTTCACTCCGCAGGAAACCAAAGAAATGACTCTCCTCTTTAAAAATATACCACTTATGCTTGTCGACAGTTCATGTTTTGCTTTTCAAAAAACTTGCTGTTGGGTGGATAGCAGCAAAGAACATGCAATGCTAGAGGTGACTGCTAGATGGATGGCAGGCTCCACCTCTCCCCCCCTGCCCGCCTGCCTGCCCCCCCCCCTTGCTCTCCGCTCTCCACCCGTCCATCTTTATGATTATCATATTGATGTATTTATTCTTGACATGTTCCTTTGTCATTGTTTATCTGTCATTTATTTGTCATTGTTTGTTCTATTATTTTACTTCTGTTTTGTTTACACACCTTTCATTTTTCTTCCTTTTTATGACTTTCCTTTAGCCTCTGATCCTGGCTGGTAGCCCCACGGTGAGAGGCGGCAAATAAATTTAACGAATAAATAAATGCATTTCAACCATTAGTAGTTTAGTAAGTCTGAGCACCATTTTACATGAAAAATGGCAAAAAGACATCAGAAAAGGAAGGAATAATTTCTTTGCTTTGTTTAGAGAGTGAACGGGGTACAATGTCATTGTGCTGTCTGTGGAGATTCTCTGCCATTATGGCCATGGTTGTCCCAAAGGGGCTTTTTCAAGAAGCAACCAGACTTTCTGTGTTTTTTCCTTGAAGATGTTTCGCTTCTCCTCCAAGAAGAAGCTGAGTAGCTGAAGACGCTTCTTGGGTAAGAAACGAAATGTCTTCAGGAAAACAGCAACAGCAACAAAGGAAGTCCAGCTGCCTCTTGGAACAGCCTCTTTGGGACGTCTTCCTGATGAAAATCCAATCCTCCCCTGCAGGTTTGTTATCGAAGACGAGGCCACAATGAAATGGATGAGCCCATGTTCACTCAGCCGCTGATGTACAAGCAGATTTCAAAGCAGGTGCCGGTGTTGAAAAAGTACGCTGACCAGCTGATTGCCGACGGGCTGGTCACGCTGCAAGAGTTTGAGGTAGACCCTGGCGATGTGAGGTGCCAGTTTTGGACAAAGAACGTTGCTGTAACCCATTGCTCCAACTTTCCACCAATTGTTATTTTTCTCCATGTAACTAATGATGGAAACCAGGTTGTTATTTCTAAGTCTTTAAAAATACAGTAACATTTAACATCTAGCAATGTTAACCAAAACAAGAACCAAGAGCAGTAGACATGACGAGTGAATAATAACCAGAAGGGTGAAAAGCAAATCCATCAGGGACAAGGGATGGAAGATTTGATGGCTGCACACAACATGTCATTTCGAAAACAGTTACCAGCGTCCTTTCTGGATGTTTCAGGGCTCCAGAGGGGATGGGCTTCTGTGTCATTGGAAGTAAGAACAGATCACAGGGAGCCAGCAAGGGTCGTGGGTGCCTTCTTAAGCCAAGTTACTCCAGAAAGCTCTGATTCCGGTTCTTATAGAAGAGTAGCCAGATGCCATTTAAATGGTTATTGCCTTTCTCTTGCCCTAGGTCAAAGAAACATTGCTTCTATAGTGTGTTTTCCCACCCCCTACTCTTCCTTTCCCCAAATAATTGGCCTGATCTTAAATCCTGCTCATTGGAAGGAGGAAATCTCTTATGTACTACAGTGGGGGAGGGTTGTTTGTTTCTTTGTTTTGTTTAGTGTATGGCCCGTGTTTAGCCAGGGATCACCCTGAGGTGGCTGGCTGGCTACCTCTGTGAAAGGGATTTTTTCGGGTGGCATTATCTTTACTGAATGCCAGTAGGCAATTGGGGGAGGCTACTTTCTTGTCCCTTCCATGGTTTATTCGATCCCAGGAATCGAGCCTCAGCGACCTCCATGGTGCGCAGGCCCAGCGTCTTACCACATGAGCCACCACAGTCCCCTACTATGATGGTAAAAAAAACCTCAGTGGGATTATATTTATTTGTTTTTGCCTGTCTGGAGAGCCTTGTTCATGTTGAGGAACGGAGTGGGGGCTCTCTTATCCTCACAGTGGATGAAATATTGGGGGGTGTTGTGTTTCCGAAGATATCAGATGAGCTCATTGCCCAAGTGAGGTCTTCAGTTTTAGAATCTAATGGTGTAACCTCAGGGATCAAATGACGATTAGGGCAGCAGTGAAACCATTCAGGGTCACCGTGAAGGGAGAGTCCCTTCCTAAGCTGCTCTTCAAAGCCTCAAGGCGTCATCCAGCATGGCCATGGTTGAGGGCCTTCTAAAACCCACCCATGTTCTTCAAAAGTCCAAGAGCATCCAGAGAACCATGAATGTTCCAGGAGGCCTTTGATGGAACATGGTTATCTCTGGCCTCCAAGGAATATCCTTCTAGGTGATTTATAAATCATAAATCAGCGAGACGTGGTTGATATACTTGAGTATACAGATAGTTGTGATATGTGTTTGTGGGAAGATAGTCATGCAAATTTGGGAAATCAGAAGAATGTTGGGTAGATGAATGTTTGCAACCAAGTAGTCTTTCTTCTAATGCTGAAAACTGCAGTTAATTATAGTTTTCTGTTACATGTGAGCCTAGGACTGTGGCTACTAGCTTTTAGATACACCACATTTGGAAGTTAGCTTTATATCTGTACAATCAAGGTGGATATTATTTCACTTAGTGTGTTAAATTAATCTTGCTGCTTAGATTTGGAAATAATTTGATAGTTCCTTTCCAATTCTGATATTCCGTCAGTGGATTGGCATTCATAACAGATTTGCTTGTTGACAAGATTTAAGCCACATCAAGAAGGCTGTCAGCATTTTTCAAGAGGAGATCCAAAAAAGGAAAATATGAAAGAGGAGAGAAAGATTGATTCTGGATAAGAATTGGTTAAAAACTCATTCTCTGGTGGAACCAGTAGTTCCAGTCTGTGATTTCTCTCCCCCCCTTCTATTCTACAGGAAGAAATTGCAAAATATGATAAGATCTGTGAAGAAGCTTACACCAGATCCAAAGATAATAAAATTCTCCATATTAAGCACTGGCTGGATTCTCCTTGGCCAGGTATCAAGATTGTTGGCAATTGTGCTGAGATGCTTAGCTTTTCACTATTTTCCCTCCCCCACTCTTAAGCATGGCTAATGGTGCACGTAATGTTTCCACACTTAAAAATAATGCATTTTGATTGGTTAAATATTGTTATTGGGGGGGATCAAGGGTATCAGGCACGTGGAACATGTAAAAAAGGGGCAGAATCCCAATGGCACAATTATGGCTGCCTACTTGACGGTTTTGGCACACACACTCTAGCATCCTTTGTGGTGGTGACAGCTTTCTTATTATTTTCCTCTAATCATCCTACGTCTGTCCCTTTGTGGACCTTTTCAAATATTAAATTTATAAAACAGAAGCTGTTGCCAGCATGTTTGAGAAGCAAAAAAGAAGGGGTACCTTTAGCAAATCTCCCTTCCCACAAAAGAGGTTAAAATATTTCACTTTCCATCTTCTATCCGAATCCCATCTTTCTGTTAAGGTCTTTGAAACCATCAAGCGAGAAAGTCTATTAAGTGGTTTGTCATCTCCATAGAAATCATCAAAAGTTGGATGCTCAATATGTCTGAATAAATACATAATATCTTAGAATATATCATCTTAAATAGGTGGGAACCCGTGTGGTATAAGAGGTTGAGCCCTTTCTCAGGGTATCATTTCAACCTTGGCAGTTGGCAATAATTTTGCAATACGTTTGATTAAAAAAAAGAATGCAATTAAATTTATTTCTTCTTGGAAAGCGTTTTTGGACTTTGTGCTGGAGTTGGAAAAAAAAGAAACTTTGATTTTGGGTTCTGCTGTTTAGATAGGTTTGTTATTATAGAAATGGCTAGTATGTATTATTATGTAAAAGTAAAAAGTGAAGGTTGTATATCATTACCTTATTGTCAGGCCTGTTCTGGCTTGGGCATCTAGGAAAGACCCTTGACTCCCTTTCTAGTAAAAGGTATACTTTTACTAAAAGCCAAGTGCTTACCGCATAAGCAAAACCAGATCTGAGAATTCCCACATAAACCCAGGAACTTTCTCTTCCCCCAGCCCTCCCCCCCCCCACAACTTGGTCATCTTTGTTAATGTCCAGTAAGGTTCAGACCAGTTGTTTTGGCAACAGTTCTAAAGTTTGGTGCCTCTTTGGTGAGTATTCTCACTCTCATGCCTGTGCCCTTGGGTCATTCAACTGTTGTCTCAGGTTGGCCCTTCTGATCTCTGTCATCTCCCTCCCTACATCCTCCCCTCCCCCCATCCCATACTTTATGGCAAGCCACCATCAAAGCAAAGTAGGGTTGCAGTGGTGGGATGGCAGTTGGGATTTAATGCTTTCCTTTTTCTTTTGACCCTTCCCTATTTCCCCCATTATTTTGTCTCTCTTTCTCCCTTTCTGCATTTTGATAAACTAATACAAAGTTGAACCGCAGTGTTGGAAGTTGGCAGGTGGACCTCTGGAGTCCAATACTGGATTTACAGAGGAGTAGAGCAGTCTGAAAGTAGACAATCCTGCAGCCCCATGACTTGATAGTGAAATACCAAGACAGCCCTAAGACAATAATCTCCAGTCTTTTACAGAGTATTCCCAGTTTCGCACTGGGTGAAATCTGAAGGTGGAGAGGAGAGGTTGGAGAAAGTGCTGCCATCAGGAAGAAATCAGGTAGAGGGAAATGCCCCTCATGTCCATGTTTCCACCACTTCAGGCTTCACCCAACGTGGAGAAACAGCACGACTCTCCCTTCCAGCTCTAATCTGATGAAGGATTAAGTTGGATCAGTGTTACCTTAATTTCTGTTTTGGCCTGAAAGAAGAGATATAAATGGACACTGAGAATTTAACATACTTACAGCCTGCAATCACTAAGAACAACGAACCAGTGGAACGGCTCGCCTTCAGATGTTGTGGGTGGCTTTTAAGAAGGGATTGGACAACCCTTGGTCTGAAATGCTGTAGGGTCTTTTGCTTGAGCAGGAGGTTGGACTAGAAGATCTCCAAGGTCCCTTACAATTCTTTTCTTGTGTTATTTGCGGATGGCACCTTTTGCTGTGATTCCTGAATTGACTTTCAGAGGGGGGGAGGGAGGGAGGGAGGGAGGGAGAAGGAGGGAGTCAAAGGCTTTGCATCCTATTCCAAATTTCTCTGTTTTCCAGGGTTTTTTAACTTGGATGGCGAACCGAAGAGTATGACCTGTCCTCCCACAGGCATCCCCGAGGAGCTACTGAGCCATATCGGCCAAGTTGCCAGCTCTGTGCCCCTTGAAGGCTTCAAAATACATGGAGGTGAGAAACTGCTTCCTTCCTTCCTTCCTTCCTTCCTTCCTTCCTTCCTTCCTTCCTTCCTTCCTTCCTCCCTCCCTCCCTCCCTTCCTTCCTTCCTTCCTCCCTCCCTCCCTCCCTCCCTCCCTCCCTTCCTTCCTCCCTCCCTCCCTCCCTTCCTTCCTCCCTCCCTCCCTCCATCCCTTCCTTCCTCCCTCCCTTCCTTCCTTCCTCCCCTCCCTTCCTTCCTCCCTCCCTCCCTCCCTCCCTTCCTTCCTTCCGCCCTCCCTCCCTCCCTCCCTCCCTCCTCCTTCCTTCCTTCCTTCCTTCCTTCCTCCCTTCCTACCTTCCCTCCCTCCCTCCTCCTCCTCCCTCCCTTCCTCCCTCCCTCCCTCCCTCCCTCCCTCCCTCCTTCCTTCCTTCCTCCCTTCCTACCTTCCTCCCTCCCTCCCTCCCTCCCTCCCTCCCTCCCTCCCTTCCTCCTTCCCTCCCTCCCTCCCTTCCTTCCTTCCTCCCTCCCTTCTGGGTTGGGAACATCAGCTTCTCTCCTTTTCCAGACTGCTGGGGCTTGGATGGCAGGAAGATGCAGTGTTTCTTTTTCTCCCTTGTTCCAAGGATGGTTTTCCAAAGAGGAAGCATTTACTCCCCCATTTCACACCCCTGGAGGTTTAGCATGTGGGCCTCATCGCCATTTGAATCTGAATATCGGATTTGCATGTCAGGTTCATTAACTATGCTTTTATGAACTGAAGCCATCAGGAAGAAGTCGTTAGCTTTAACATCCTCCCAGGCAAATACCAGGTTGGAATTAGTGCTAGCCCAATGGTGAATGAAGTGATAAGGTACATTAATAGCAGAGGTTCTTATTGATTACAAACACAAGTCTTGTGCCTTTTACAATGGAGCTCATAGTAGCTGCGCATTCCTCCAAGTGAACATGCAAAGTTAAAAGAAAAAAAAATGTTTTTGCATGATGGACTATTTTAAAAAGAAGAAAGAAGCCGGAAGGGCACGGTTGGGAAGGAAATAAAAAGTTGTGTCTACTCTGACCTTTCTGTAACATCTCTACCTTTTAAAAAGGCCTCTGCTTTAACAGGTTCTCTGTCCAGCTTCTCTAAGGAGTCAACTTTCTCATGAACTAACTGAATATATTTTCACATCTTTATATGTCTAGTCATGCTGTGTAGGTCTAATAACAAACTGTTCAATCATCTGGCTATATTTTATTTTATTTTTTCCTTCCTTTGAGATTGATCAACAGGAGGTTTGAGCAATTAAAATTCCTGAGAAGCCTTTATTGCAATGCATTCAATTATAATTCTCTAATGTTTTGTGTCCAAGTGGCATGCAATTAACAAAAATGTTCTTACTAAGTTACAATATCATTACTCGTTAGGACGCATTTGACGGAAGCCATGCATATGAAGTATAGCTAATAGCAGTTCTGCAGTTGCTAGAAGGTTTGACACATGAATATTTGGTTAAATTCAGGTAGACATTTCTGGACCATTGAAAAGTTATAATGCATTTATGAACCATCTGCTTGTTACTTTATGGACAGCTGTGAATATTTCTAATGTTGAAGAAACAATTGACTGGTTTGATTTCAGTTTATCAGACATATTAGAATTGAAACTGTCAGTTGCAACGAAGTGAAATCTTGCTTGTTTCATGAAATAGAAAGCGACTTGCCCACAATATTAAGCCTTAATATAAGTCTAGACAGAGCCTTTGCTTCTGTTGCGAAAAAATTCAGCAAATCATCTCCTCTTCCATGAATGAATGGAGGAATGCTATTTGTTAACAAGTATTTCTGCAACATTTTGTTGCTTATTTCATGAATAACACAATTTAAAATAAAAGGGTAGGCATTTAAATCAAACAGGCAGATGTATAAAATGGTAATCAAACCGAGAGGCATTTGCTAAGTTGCTTGGGGAAGACAGATACTGGTCTAAGGATTCAGTCTTTTTAAAATGCAAATATATTACCGGTATGAGGTATAAGGAGTATTAAGGTATCAATTATTGTGGAGCTTTACATGTAGACTCGAAGTATTCGGTGATTTAACAAGGGCCAGGTAAATAATAAGACAGGACAGGAACTTAATTGCAGAGACGTTTTGTGAGTTGAATCAGAGTGCAGCTAGCGGAAAGGCACAATGGTCAAGAAGGAAAGTGACTTCAAGGTTTAAACGAGGCTACTGTGGAATTCATGTACTATGCCTTTCAGCTCTTTGGGATAACTGATCCAGGCGGCTTGTTTATGTGTTTATTAGATTTTTATCCCACTTTTATTATTTTATAAGTAACTGAAGGTGGCAAACGAGCATAACATTAACTCCTTCCTCTTCCTTCCGTTTTTGCTTTGCAAGCGAGAACAGGTCAATAGACCTCCAATCATACCTCCTCCTTCTTCCTCATTTAGGACTTTCTCGGATTTTGAAAAGTCGGCTAGAAATGACGACAGGCCGGGTGGTTGACTGGGCCCTGGGAGAATACATGGCTTTTGGGTCTTTACTGAAGGAGGGCATCCATGTCCGGTTAAGTGGCCAGGATGTTGAACGGGGGACTTTCAGGTGAGTTGTCAATCATCTGCCATGCACTGGGGAGGAAACATAAAAAGATTTGTGGGGATAAATCTGTCATCCAGGTTCTCCCAAAGGTTCTTTTCCAAAAGACAACGGACTTCCTTGGCTTTTCCCTCGAAAATATTTTGCTTCTCACCCAAGAAGCTTCTTCGGTTCTGACCAAATGTGAGAAATAGAAGGATTGCAAAGGACTGTAGAGAATATAAATCCTTCCATTCCCACCACTCCATCAGAACAGAAGAAGCTTCTTAGGTGAGAAGTGAAACATTTTCAAGGGAAAAAAAACAAAAAAAGCCCAGTTGCCTTTGGAAAAGCACCTTTGGGACAAACATAAAGATTTTAGTAAGAGTTTGGTGCTCATATTGGCTTGCCTCAAAATTAGAGTGCGTTGTTATCATGCAGATTTCCTGTAGTGTTTTGGTTAAAAACATTCAATTATATGGACAGCAGAATATGAATCTCTGAATTTCTTTCAGAAACTGACTGCAAGAATTCCTGCAAGAATTCCTGCAAGAATTCCTAGAAGTGTCAGGAGGGGATTTTTTTTGCTTAAATGTGGAGAACAGAAAGGAACTGCATGAAATTTGGAATGATGAGATTGTCACTTCAGCTCTCAAAGAAATGTGGACACCATTCAGAAATTGCTATTACAATGATCATTTGCTTTCTAAATACGATTTAGAATTTTATAGGAATTTTCCAAAGGAATAGTTGTCTCTCCGTAGGTTCTGGTAAAAATGACAAAGATTACCTACCCCTTACAGAAAGCATTATTTATTATGGAATAACTCCTCTCTGTTTTATTCTGAAAACTAGAATAAAGCTCAGTGTTCAAGCTTGCTCTTTTTTAAAAAAAATGATGTGAGAAGCGAACTAAATTTGCTCTCAATTAGCTTTTCATAGTCATTCTCTCACCTTTGACTCAAGCTGGTGTCGTTTTTTTTTATAATCTTAATTTGTTTCGGAGTTACACTTTGCTAAGAGCTCTTTGCTAGCCGAATTAGAAGATCAAAGCTGCAGCTTGGGGAAGCATATGTCCGCAGAATAGTTATTTTCAGGGTAATGGCCCCCTTTTTTCTTTCGTGGTTCTAGAAGTTGAACATATTGGTGTGTTTCACTCAGTTAGTCTTGCTCAGGGAGTTAATGGATTACAGTAATTACTTCAGTCCTCTCTGTTTTGAGAATGGTCCTGGGTGCCCCATTCAGAGGCTGATTAATGGTGCTCGAGGGGGCTCTCAACAGCAGTGAAGGTGGGGAGGGTGGCTAGCAGAGAAGAATGCACTCTTTCGAATGCAGGTCTTGAGGATTTGCTTAAGGAGGTGGAAACCAAAGAGGCGCGATACAAACTGCTCACGCCTGAAAGCCGTGAGCGATAGAATTCTGCAGCCGTAATTTTGAGGGAAAGCAGCCGTGTTGTGTAATAGCTTCCACACTTCATATTTTATGGAGTATAACTGCTTCCCTCGAAAAGCTTCATGGGTTGCATAACAGTGGTGCCAAAGTTACCTTTGGTGGCTGAGAGGCAGCAGCATCCTGTTTAAGGGCTCCATTTCATTCCTCCAAATTATTATTATTATTATTATTTTAAAAAAGGGATATCAGTATATTGACCTCAGTTGTACATTCATGCGATCTTCAGGATGGGGTGAAGTTGGGAAAGCTTGTGAGATGCCAGCAAGGAAAGCCCCGATTTAAGTTGAATGTAAGGTTGGGAACTCCTTCGGTTAAAGGCAAACCATCATATTTAACAGATGAACAGAGTTGGAAGGGACCTTGTAGGTCATCTAGTCCAACCCGCCACCCAAGCAGGAGACCCTACACCATTTCTGATCGAAGACAGTCCAGTCTCTTCTTGAAAATATCTTGGCAGGAATCCCCCCCACCCCCTGTGGTCACCCTTTTCTGAGAAACGTCTTCAGTTCTTGGATGAGAAGCAAAATGTTTTCAAAGAAAAATAAACAAGGAAGTCCAATTATCTCTTGGAAAAGCCCCTTTGGGACTCAATGAAAGTTTTTGCAGTAACACATTTAAGGTGCCCAACTGTTCCACGTTTCATCCCTCCGTTGCATTTTGTTTTTCCAAATTCCTTCCCACTGGCTTGCTGAAAACCCCGGTAGCCATCGCCACCATGTGCTGCATGATCAAAATGTCGACAAGAGGACTTGTGTTCCTATGAATCACCTGTGGGAGCAACAAGCTCCTTACACCGTGTGCAATAGCTCCCTTTCAGAATACGGAGTCTTGGGTAAGTTGGATGGTTTCCTTTGGAATCATTTAGCTTAGATGGAGAGGCATAGTCTTGGTAATCAGGCTGAGCTATATTTTGATATCGGGTCAATGTATTCCTTAGGTTTTTCTAAAAACAATAACTGATGACTCATTTTTTTAAAAAAAATATCTGGACCTCTTTTATTGTGTTACACCAGGAAATAAACTCTAGTTCCTTTTCTAGTAGCATAATTTTTAGGTGGCTACCATTGGGAAGGAAATATAAGATGCAGCAAATCATTTTTCATTGTGATAATAGTAATGTCAAGCGTAGAAAATCAGGAGTCCAGGCTATTCAGTGAATATATAGGTTTATTGTATGCTAAAGCTCTCACAGCTCTTCTGACTATTTGCTATTATTGTGCTTGAACAATAGCTGTGTCAGAACTGTGCTGGTCATTAGTTTTATGTTCCGTTCTTTTAGTAATTTTCTAATGCCCCAGTTCATCCTCATGGTGAATATTTTACGGTAAATGTGGTAATCCTTATGTAGAGAAGAGGGGGACAAAAGAGATTCATTTAACATTTGAAAGCATTCCAACTAAATTTAGAATACGGCCACTTTAAGGAATGAAACTGCAGCAACTTTGGCCTGGAGCCACATATCACGCGTACTGCATACTGCAAAATTTTCAACATTACTTGAATAAATTTTCTATCTCCATAGATAATGTTTCAATAAGAATACCATATCACTAAACAGAGACTAGATTTATTCCCAGAGCTGTGATGTTTCTTAACTAATGTATAGCTTTTCTAAACCAGTTTAGTTTAGTTTAGTTTAATTTAAATACAAAGGTTGAGAACTCAAGTTTCAGAAACCATGATGATTTCCGACCTGGAAATATAAAATAGGGAGAAGATTTTTTGACAAAGAAACCATAAGGAAAGGTATCTATTAATTAATAATGATTAAGAAAACTAATAAGACCGTACTGTAGCTTCTGATCATGGCTGGTAATGACAGGAAGTATTCAAAATGGACTGTAATTAATATACATTTTGGTGTCATTTTTGTATAATTTGGCATTTTATTATGCTATTATTGTCCTCCTTGGGATGAGGACATTGTTCGGTGGGTGGCCTTCCTTCCTTCAAGAGCAAGGGGCATCAGGATTTCATTTTAATGTGTGTGCCATTGTGTGTATGGGGGTGAAGGACCATAAAGGTTGCCTTATCTGAATTGTGTTTCTCTGGGTTCTGGATGGTCTCTCATCTGGTTTCCCATCCTCCAGATGTTGAGCACATCTCTGGATACACCATCAAGTGCTCAATAATTCAATTCTGAATTGAAGAAACAGGTAATCCTTGTTCACTGACTTTTTGCACTTACAAAAATGACAAAAAAGTAACATTATGACCAGTATGCGCATTTTTGCAGCCTTTGCAGCCTTTGCAGGTCGGTCAAACAAAGGAAAGCTGAAGTCCATTCGTAAGCATGGCCCCGGTTTTACGATGCTTCGCTTAACGCCTGATTTGCCGGTCTCACATGTGTGTGTGTGTGTGTGTGTGTGTGTGTGTGACTAAAGAAGGACTCCCTGTATTTCCCACTATGGCAACGGTTGGCTTTAATTGCATCTTTTCCTTTCTCGATTTTCTAGGTTTTGAACTTGGTTTTGCAATGTCGAGTCCCAATGCGCTTGTATGCTGGGAAGCTCAGTTTGGCGATTTTCACAACACCGCCCAGTGCATCATCGACCAGTTCATCAGCTCTGGGCAAGCCAAGTGGGTCCGTCACAATGGAATCGTCCTCCTTTTGCCCCACGGAATGGAAGGAATGGTAGGCCTTTCGGCAATCACAGCAAGACTTTCCGGGTCGGCAAGAAGCAATTCGTTTCCTAACTGCAGCTTTGAAATAATGCATATTTCCCCCCCCCCCCCACGTATTTTGCCTTTCTTGTTTAAACAGGCTATTAAAACATAGGAGATTTTCAAGAAGAGATTGGACAGCCCCTTGCCTGAGGTGGTCTCTAGGGTAGGGGTGGGGCTGGGCTGGAGGACCTCCAAGGTCCCTTCCAACTCTGTTTCTCTGTTATTCTTTCCGTGGTCCCGTGTATCCACCTCATGGAGCTCAGGCAGAGTCCAGAACAGCCACAGGATCTCCTGCCTTGGGCAGAGGAGGGTTGGATTAGAAGAGGACTTGGAGGCCTTTGGCTCAGGAAGCCTCACACCTTCAAGGGTTCTTCTGTAGCCCGAATCTTTTGTGATGAATAAAAATACCAGTGAAGAAGATCGCAAATGTTTTTCAGTGATTTAATATACAGCCAAGAATAAGCCTTACTCGTTTTAGTAAGTCTCAATGCTGAGAGATTTTATAGAGTTATAAAGTGTTCCACGCTTATAATATACACACATAGAAATGAGCTAGTAAATCTGCACAGCAGCCATTGGCAGGAAAGACTACGGCTCAGTCTCAGCTGTTTGAATCAAGTGATATAAATTCATGCCATGATTCAAGCAGGATTTCTCCTGTTAAAACATCCTGCTGGACCATCTTGTATATCATGTGGTCCTTTATAGCTGTTGATTTTGTATTGCACTGTTGCAATTCTGCCTGAAATGGCAATTTTATTTGGATTTAGAGGGTAGATAATGAAACTTGTTTTCCTTCCAATGCTGTAACTCTCAGGGTCCGGAGCATTCGTCAGCCAGGCCAGAGAGGTTCCTTCAGATGAGTAATGATGACCCCGATGCATTCCCTGTAAGTAGGTTTATTGATTGATTCTCTCTCTCTTCACCTGCCCTTTCATCCTTGTTAATAACTTTTCCTATCGATCACTGGTTTTAGGTCATCAATGATATTAATTGAGCAGGCTTCCAAAAAGAAAAAAGAAAAAGAAAGAAAAGGCCAATGTATAAACTATCTGGTGGATTAAGCACACCATCTTTTGACAGTGGAAAGAAAACCCCTCTGCATGCAGTGTCATTATAAGCTTCCTTTGCTAGGAAATCAATAAAATCCCAACCAGGATTACCACATATGAATAAAATACAAAATGTGCATGGACGGAAGCTGGGCCAATTAATAGGTGTTATTTACCTGGTGCAGGAATACGAAATACAGCAAACAAGACTCAATGATCTGATCTTAGCAGATTCACCATGCCATTTACCATCGGTCATCATTTTAGTATTTTCAGTCATTACATTTATCCAGAGAAACTTTGGCTGAAATATTCCGTTTTTCAAATATATCAGGGAAATTAACGATGGGTTTGCTTACCTTCCTAACAACTGGCACGTCAGAGGCAGGGAACCCCAGATTCTGGAAATAGATAGAGAGTTCCATAGCTAGTTGCTAAGAGTAGGTTGGTCTTTCCTGGTGGGAGGAGAGGACTGGGGTTTGATCCTGGGTCCCAAGGCTACAGACCCTAGTTGCAGGGCCCCACCGTTTATACACAAAATTGCTCCTAACTGGAAAACTGTTGGTTTATTTTCCTAACAACCCCTAAATTATTACATTGACATTAACCGCCACCGAGCACAGCCTCAGCTAACGACACAAACGAAAGTACACCATTAAGAGCTGCATTTCCCTGAAACGGACCCGCTCTGCTCTCCGGGCGCCTCTTGTGATGGTCCCAGGAGCCCCCGGGATTCACCTGACTGAGAGGAGTCTGGAAGGAATGGCTGCATTTCACCTGGAGACCCTCCCTCCCTCTCCTCCCCCTCTAAGCCCTTGGAGGAAAATCAGATTGGGGGGGCGCATAGCAGATGGCCTGGAAGCCGCGTCCAGCTTCCTAACGCTGTGCCTCTCCTCCGTCCCTCTCCAGCAATTCAAAGATGACTTTGAGGTTTCTCAGCTCTATGACTGCAATTGGATCGTGGTGAACTGCTCAACGCCGGCCAGTTACTTCCACGTCCTCCGAAGGCAGATATTGTTGCCCTTCAGGAAACCGGTAAGTCATGAAACAGTTGTGTTTGTCATTTATGCCTCGTTGCCTGTAATAGCCACAGCCCTGAGGCTTCCCAGGGTCCTGCAACCCTCTCCAAGCGGTTCATAGAGCCAGCCTCGTGGCCCCCAACTATCTGGGTCCTCGTTTTACCCACCTCAGAAGGACGGAAGGACGAGTCAACCTTGACCTGGTCAGGACAGTGTCACGTGATCCCCTTTTGCGACCTTCTGGCATGCAAAGTCAGTGGGGGAAACCAGGTTCCCTTAACAACTGGGTCACTCATTGAACAGCTGCAGTGATTCACTTAACAACCGTGGCAAGAAAAGCCATAAAATGGGGCAAAACTCACTGAATAAATGTTTCATTTAGCAACAGAAATGTTGGGTTCCATTGTGGTCTCCCTCCTGCCTGGAAGTGGCTTCTCTGGCCCTTTTGAATGTTGATCTTTTCCTGCCCATTTCCATCTGGCTGCTCCCCCACCTTCCCCAGCTGAGCCAGGCTCTCAGGAACTGGGCCAGGGATCCCCAGGCACGACACTGGGTTCCCCTTCTGCCTCCCCCGGAGTTTCCTCCTGTCAGGGTGGTAAATTGCAGCTTCCATGTATTTTGGTGGAAACCCTTTGGGAATTTCCCTAAAGCCTTGGGTTCAGTGGTGGGATTCAATTTTTTTTACTATGGGCGTGGCTTGGTAGGCGTGGCAGGGGAAGGATACTATAAAATCTCCAGTCAAAGGTGGTATTTGCCAGTTCTCTGAACTACTCAAAATTTCCACTACCGGTTCTCCAGAACTGGTCAGAACCTGCTGAAGGCCACCTCTGCTTGCGTTGTTTCATTTTTTGTAGGGGGCATGTGTGTGTGTTTATTGGCTTTGATGTATGAAACACACTTTGGGAGGTTCCTTTGAGCTGTCTTTCAAAATAACAGGGTGGGTTGCAGTGGCAGAACTTTATTTACGAGCAGGACCCAACTGAGTCTAACTGAGACTAAGCAGAGGGACAGTAGGCTGTTTTTGTTATGGCCTCACTGATAATTTGGTCATAAACAATTCAGCCTTCGATTCAATGCTTGTGTGAATATGCTGGAAACTATGTACTGACTCTGGTGACAAGCTAACATTTTAATGATTTTACAGCTAATTATCTTCACCCCCAAGTCACTGCTGAGACACCCTGAAGCAAAATCCAGCTTTGATGAAATGGTGCCAGGTAGATTTGTGTGTTTTGGAAATATTTTGCTTGCTGTAACTTGCTCACTTTCTTACCCTGCATGAAATTATAGTGCAGATGCCCCTTGGGTGACAGGGGAGGCAGTCAGAACAGAACCAGCTGTTCAGGCTTTTGGGCTGACCCTGCCTGGGTTTCCTGTCCCTCGCCCAAACTCTGCAGCAGCCACTGCAAGAGCGGGGAGGAAAAGAGTGACCCACCGAGATGCCTGGAGACGGGACTCATTATGGCTGACGCTGCTGTGGAGGAAGGAGAGTGGAGTCCTGCCTGGGTTCCCTTGGGAGTCTAACCAGACCCATTAGCCAAGAGGAACCCCTGGTCGTCCTCTGAATAGCCCTTTGTCTGTGCTCGGGCTTACGTTGGCTTTGGGGGCTATAAAAACAAAAGCTGATCTCATGCATGGGTGTAGGATAAACTTACCTATAAGCAAGCTGATAGGTGTGTTTAATTGTACACACACACACACACATGGCAAAGTTTGAGATGTGTGGACTTCAACACTCAGAATTCCCCATTCTGGCTTACGTTGGCTTTTGGACCATGAAAAATAAACGGTATCTCATGGATGAGTGTAAGATTAAATGAACATACATATAAGCAAGCTTACATGTATGTTTAATCTTACACACATACTTGCAGGTGGGGAATTTAAGATGTGTGGAATTCAACTCTCAGAGTCCCCTAGCCATTAAAAATGCTGGTCAGGAAGGCACACAGATGGGCCGTGATCTTGTACAAACGGATTCCTGGGCATCCGGAGCAGCAGGATCTAACTTCATCTCCCTACTGGCCTGGTCCTCTGGGAGGGATGCAGTTTCCTGCATGGTCCATTCCCTAGAACATCTCTGCAGAAAATCATATCCAAATGTGGGAATCAGAAGGATAAGGAATGCTACTATTCCTCTTATCCTGCTAATCATATTAATGTTTCATCTTTGGGTTTTATCATCTGACATTGTGTGTTGTTCCTAGGCACCAAGTTTAAGCGTGTGATTGCGGAGGAAGGAGTTGCTGCTGAATCTCCTGGGGATGTGAATCGGGTGATTTTCTGTACTGGGAAGGTATATTACGATCTTGTTAAAGAAAGGAAAAATCAAGATCTGGAAAAAGCAGTGGCTATAATCAGATTGGAGCAGGTAAATCTCGTGCTGTAGGAGCTCTGGAACATTTGTTTTAGAAACAATTTTTCATTTATGTGGTAATTCGAGTCAAACTTTGATTCCTTGATTAGTCAGTCTCCACACTGGGGTTTGTTTGTTTTTTATGAGCCCTTGGTGCTCTCTGAGCTTGGTTGTTTTCTTGTAGGTAACATCATCAATGCTGCCTAGTTTGGATCATGAAATGTCTGCAAAAAAAACAATCAAGTTCAGAGAGCACCACGGAGCCCTCATTTCAACCCTGAACTACAAATATTCTCCTTGATTTGATTTTCTTTCCAGGAAAAATATCAGAAAAAAAGAATGGTAGTATTCCATATGTTAGATTCCATCAGGTAATACTTTAACCTTGGCACCCACTGTCACAATCAGAACAGCTTTTATTGTAATGCACTATTCTGTACTGAAAGAAAAGCTGTTCTTCTTGTGACAGTGGGTGCCAAGGTTAAAATACTACCTGATGGCATCTAGTTTATCATGTAAATTACAAAGCCATCTTTTCTCCATCAAGTTTTAATAATATTATCGATCATGTGCATCATTATTGTGACTCTACTTGTCATTGTGATGTTTCACTCCATTTCTTTCATTTGCAAGTTTAAAAGCCCTGGTGTCTCCAATGGACATTTGAATGAATATGTCTTTCTTCTGCTTTATTTTGGTTTCATGATATTAGCCACTAATGCATGGCACAGCAAAGGGTCTGGATATTTTCATATTTACCTAAAAGTATTGTATGCTGTAGATTTTTTTTAAAAAAGTAACTGAGATGGGCTTTGGAATTGATATGCCTGTGAATCCTCCTTGGCCTAAAGATAATAGTTGAAATTCTTCCAGCAAATGTATGCATAATTTATGAACCATGAACTATGTACTGTTGTTGTTGTTGCTGTTGCTGTTGTTATTATTTTGATATTTATCAGGTGAGCCATTCACATTTCATTCCACTAGGGAACATTGGTATTGAAAACAAATAAAACCAGCCATCTTCCTCTTAGAATACTGAGACCCCAAGTAGTTTAATTTTGGTGATGTAATTTCATAATGGTGAAATTTAAGATATATCTCTATCAAATGAAAGTAACTGCAAATATTTGCACTGAGGCATAATGCAAAACCGACAAGAAAAAAAGTTGTACTTCCGCTCTATAAAAGTAGTATAAAACTGCCAACTGCAACCCAACAGTTGACTAATCTGATGCTGTTTGTGTGGAAAAAAAGAGTATTATTTCTCCGTGGACTGAGATGCAAGATCATCCCTTTATTCATTATTTGGAGTGCAAGGAGCCTTCCTCAAATGATTCTCTCTGCCTCCACGGGGGCTTTCCTAGGTCTCTTTCTGTGGCATATCCCCACTAAGCTGCTGTCAGGCATGAAGAATCAGGGCCATATGTTAAGTTCCAGTGAAGGGGATTTATTGCTCAAGTCTACATTCAAGACCCTAGTCAACTAGTGTTCAACACTAAATTGGCACTAGATAAGAATCAACAGAATTCAAGAGGGGGTGTTGGACTTAAGACCATTTATGGGGATGTAGTGATTCTAGGCGGATGACTTTCTTGACTCTACCCCAGACTCTGCCTGCTCTCCTCCCACAACTACCAAGTTTTAAAACAAAATTTGTCACCAAATTCCTATTTTAATTTGCATTTTCATGCATGTTCTCACACTTAGCATCCTAACAGGTGGAAGTTTGGAAGGATATAACGAATAACTGCAGCATAATCCTCACATCTCTGCAAGCAATGCAGACCATTTGTTTGGTTTTGATTTGATCCATAGATAGAATAAAACCTTTAAGCCTCCCTCCTGGGTGCGTGGGAGACACTGAAGCATTGAAGCGAAGCATTTGGGGAATAAGATGTGCACTGCAGAACGTGACACCTTTATATTTCAGAAGGTTCTTTAATGCTTTAATTCCTCTAGATCTCACCGTTTCCTTTTGACCTGCTAAAAGAGGAAATTGAGAAATATGCTAAAGCCGAACTTGTTTGGTGCCAAGAAGAGCACAAGAACATAGGCTATTATGACTATGTCAAACCTCGGTTCCGGACCATCGTCAACCACACTCGACCAATATGGTAACAATGCTTGCATTGGATAGCAGTGATCACCTGAAAATCACTTAGCACCAGGTGCTCAGCCTGGCATTGGCAGGGCATGGAGCATGTTCAGCCAATAAGTTGCATTTCTTCTCAGCTGGATTGGTGAACGGACCCCGGTGGAGTCTAAAGTAGACCACATGAGGGGGGGGGGGCATCTGTCTGGAGTGCCAATCTACAGTAGAGATCTGAAAGGTTTTTGGAAAAGAAATGAAGACTTTGCTCATAGAGCTGAGTAAATGTTGGCCAAACTCCTGGCTGCCCATGTAAGATCTGAATGCTGTAGCAGATGGCTATTCAGGGTTGCTAAGTCATCGCCTGTATAATCAGCCATTCACCAGAAATTATAGCTCTAGCAGATATTATTACATCCACACCTACTTCAGAGAAACCTCTCATTTATTTCCTCTTGCCTCTTAAGGTATGTTGGGCGTGAACCAGCTGCTGCTCCGGCCACCGGTAACAAAAACACCCATCTCGTCTCACTCCGAAGATTTTTGGATACAGCCTTCAACCTGGAGGCCTTTGAAGGGAAGACCTTTTGACCCTCATCCTGGGCTCCCTCGCTCCCATTACCTGGAGTACGTGTATTTATGGAAGGAAGGCCAGTCATCATAAAAAGGGAGCAAAAGCTAGTTGGGGATTTAGGATTTTTTTAGGATTTAGGGAAGTAGTCAGCTTCTTCAAAAGATTGTGAGTGTTTGAAGTAACTTCTGATTCCGTTCATTTGGCTTTAAGAGTTATAGCACAGCTACCTCTCAGCAAAGGGAGCAGTCAAGTAACAGCCACGTCTTGTGCTTGAAGACTGGACTGGGAGTGACCAACGTTTCCTGTGATCTCTCCTTAGTTAACTTCCCGTATGTATTAACACTATATAGATGTAGCCAAAATTCTGTTTAGGTACCTAGATTACTCCTTAGGGTTGTGCTGAGAGAAAACCATGCACTTACTAGGTGTGTCATCATCGGAATCAACAAAATCGGCCAAGGTTGCAAACAAAAAAGATGCAGAGGTGAGACAGATATATTAAAAATACAGTTGTGAAGTAAGTCTGACGGACTATGTCGATACCTCATTTTGCAAGCTAGCTTGGAATTTTTGGTAAAAAAGGGCCAAGAAAGCTGCCCAGCATAACGCTGCCCTATCTATTGTAAAATGTAACTGTGGTGGTAATTGTAAGAATAATAAAATAGGATGCATCAGAAATATTCTGCCAGTATTTGACTCTGTGGCATCAAGTTGGTGTTGACTCTTCGCAGCCACATAGAAAGCCGAGATGTGACAAAACGCTGATAGAGTTTTTCTTTCAGAAGGGAATTTCAAAGGGAAGGACTGAATGCAGCATAAATAACAGAGAGTCCATATATTTCACAAGAAAGATCATCTCAGTGGATCTTGAAACATTTTCTGTCTTCCTTTTGGTAATAAATGCTCTTGTAGCTGGGAAGTGAGCAAAATTAACATAGAGATAAACATTTGAAAGCACAGTTTTCTGCTGCTGCTGTCTGTGGGTCGCACCCTCCTGCTTTAAAAATAGAAGTATCCGAGGCATGACAAGTAAAGAATAACATGGGAGGTCTGGCTTATTTGTGGTTTTATGACAGCTTCATCTTTACGGATTGACTCTAGCATGCTTCTTACCAAAATATTGATCTCTATTATTGTTATTATTCCATCTATAGTTTGATTTGATCTGAGCCTTTGCACTTTAATCCTGGGAGAATTGCTAGACAGAGAATATCTTTTGAACAAATTTAGTTTTATTTTTTATTCCAATATAACTACACTGAAATTAATAGGTTTATACACGGTGATGGTTCAAGCAGGGGAGGAACACTTCAAAAGATCAAGATGAGCCTAGAAAAGCATAAGGACAAAAAGGCTCTAAATAATTAGATATGAAACAGAGAAGTGATTAGGGAATTGGAGGCGGAACTGTTTTGGCAACCAGGTAGAAAAGGAGCCTTTTTTGTGGCGGCGGCGGGGGGGGGGGGGGCTCCTTCATGAGAAACGAGCGTTTGAAATAGCAAAACACAAGAAGAAGGCTTCTTCAGTAGGCTTTTAAGACGGCCTCTCGAGCTTCTTGGCAAAGAGGGTCCAACTTTCCATCTCCTCCTGAGAGAAAGAGAGCAAGGGGGGGATGGGAATTCATAGCACACCCATGGATCTTGATTTGCTGCCTTTCTCAGCCCTGAGCCTAAGGAGGCAACCTGGGAGACCCCAGGCCCACGTCGATGCCAGGGGCGCTTACCGAAATCTAAGTCATTGATGTTGCACTGGAAGACGGTCTCCCCGTTCACAATCAACTGCACGTCGTTCCAATCAGGGATTTGCTGGAGGACGACTTGATGCCCGTCTTCTTTTAACACAGCTGCAGAAAAAGTAGAGCAGGCAGGAAACAGGATTTGTTCCCGAAGCTGTTGACCTCCACAGTACATGAAGGGCCCCACAAGGTTAGTCACGAGAATACGAAGAATAACAAGGATGACAGTGGCTGGCTGTGACCAAAGAAAGCAAAAGGAGGGCCCAAAGTCATTGGGCCTTGGGCGCAACCCCATTAACATCTGGAGCACCACTGGGACACCGCACTGACCATTTCACCTGGGCCAGTCCAGGGCAAAAGGCAGCTGGACCCAGAACAGCTTCCATACTGCAATGCTACCTCTAACACCATCACACAACCGCATCTGCTGCTTATCGCGGGTCCTTGGGAAGGGCTCTCTAGGTCGGGAGACAAAGAGGCCCAATCCGGTCTAGGCAACTGGCTGACTGTGTGACAAAAACAACGGTGGAGTCTGGTTTTTCCCCACCCTGGGCCAACTCCTTTAAGCCTCCTGCCCCATTCACTGGCTTTGTCTCAATTAAAGACATCACAATACGTGCCTTCACTGGAGAGTTGTGTGACCCTCAGAAAACCTTCGTTGCTTCCACTCTGACCTGGACAAAGAAAGTCTGTAAACATCTGTCTTATTAATGGCTCAGATGTTACAGAGAACTATGCTTTATGTACCTGCTTATTTATTTGTTTATTTATTTATTTTTCTGCCTGGTCAAATAATTTTAAAAACAGGTCCATGCAACAATGACAAAACCAAACAAAGCAGATTTTTTTAAAAAAAGCAGGCACCTTGAGGGTCTCGCCCTGAAATAGACCTTTTAGAGTTAGACATTGACAAGAGTTAACTTGGCTTTCTATCCTCAGCCTTCCATTAAAATAAGGACTCTTATTTTTTACTCCAGCTATTGTAGATTTCTGTTCCTCTAACAATTGGGCAAGAAACTGGATTAGAAGGCGAAGTAGCTGGCACAGTACAGATAAATGAATGGCTAAATATGATATTTTCTCTTTAATTTTTTGGGATGTGAGCATACAGGTTTTGCTCTTTGGGAGAGGCAGACGCAATGCAATGTTTTCCTTCTTTGGAGAACTTCACAGTTGTGGGAACTTTTATCTGCCGGTGTGAGTCCACTCCAGCCTTTCTCTATGAGGCAGCTGAGCCTTCCCTCCATCCCCTAATTCTGCGGCTGAATTTTAATTTAGCTTCCTGATGAATGGCAGGAAGTTTCGCCAGCAAGAAGTCTGGTTAATTAGGCTCTTGAAGTTTGGGCAAATGTTTCGCTAGGCCGGGAGAGATGCCTCAGGGGTTCTTAGTGCTTTCTAATGGAGAGACGTAATGGGCTCGTGCAATTAGCAGGAGGCCAAAAAATAAACTCTTCCCCCTGCGCTGCCAGGTCTCCCTGGCTTATGACATTTTTCTATTCTGCTTCCCCCAAAATGATGATGATGATAATAATAACAACAATAATAATAATACCAACACCACCAATCATCATCATCATCATCATCATCATAAAAGAAGTAGTAGTAGTGTATATTGGATCATTTAGATCAGGGGTGTCAAACTCAAGGCCACCCGTGGGCCAGATCCGGCCTCTGGGGCGCTTCAATCTGGCCCTCGGGGGTGGCCTGGAAATATCCAAGGAGCGGCCTGTGGTACCTCTGGCAGCTAAAATGGGCTGCATGCCAGGGTGGCCCTCACTTCGTTTTCACCCTCCATGGTCTCCTGCAGCACTCTGCCCACCAGAAACGGGCCAAAAAATGGCCGAAAAATGGCCAGCAAAGTGCCTCAGGAGGCATCCATCTTGTCCCCCTGCCCCCCTGCCCCCCACTACCCCGCAGAGGAGAACTACAGTGCTAATCCGGACCCTGAAGAAACCCAGTTTGACCCCCCTCCCCAGTTGAGAGGGTGCCAGCAGAGAGAAGGCCACCAGCCCCGGCCTTGATGACCCTCAGGTCAGATGATTATAAGGGAAGCCTGTCCCATCCCCTGGTGCTCTTTGGGGTTTGTGAAAAGTCTTATCAGGGCTTCTGAGTGAACTGACGACCAGCAACAAGGCAGTCATCAAAATCCTTTCTTAAAAAACAAGGAATTGACCTATGTGGCTCAATTCAAATGGTGGGTGTTTCAGCGCCAACCAGAAAGTTCCAGCTAGTGGATAGTTTAATTTAAAAAATAATCATAAAATAATTAATTAAAGTCCGAGCAGGTATTATGGCATGTGTTTTTCGGTGCCAGTAACAATTTTATATTATATTTTCAATAAAAGTATAATAAATGTTTTTAAGTTTGCATTTTTACTGTATTTATGTTGTTAGAATGAATTTGAATTTTGGCCAGGAAGTTCTTGTAAAAATAAAGCTGAAACTTTAATGCACATTTCTGATAAGTTCACCATTGGGAAACTTAAGGGAAATTTTCTTTTGTCAGAAAATTCTCGGTTCTCCAGGGCTCATTACATCTGCCAAAGAGTGTGACTGATCCTATGCTCTCCGAATTGCTTCAAAATCCATAGGGTGATTCTTTTCTTGGCGTCCATTTAAAATATTGACTTTATTCCCTGGATTGCAGTCATCCAACACACCTTCCTCCTCCTATTTTTCCCGCCACAACAATCCTGTGAGGTATGTTGGTTGAGAGAGAGTGACTAGCCCAAAATCACCCAGCTGGCTTTTACAGCTAGGGCAGGACTCTTGTTCTCTTGCTTTTTACCGTGTGTGTGTGTGTGTATATACAATACACACATACACATTCATATACTTATGTACATGCATACACATATTGATATATACAAAAAATTCCATAAATTTCCCCAATGTTTTATATAAAAAGCCAAACCTTGACTCTACTCCCCAAAATAAAGATCAAAAGTCTACAAGATCCCAGGAGCTGAGCTTTTATCAGCTCGCTCATTATATTATCTTATATTTGTATGTAAATCATATCATTTTGCATCTGGACATGTATATTAGCCCATGTAATTTCTATGCAGGGTATCTGGTTTCACTATCCTGGTTACAGAAAATATCGTGGGCAATTCTGCCCCTGAAAATTATCTTATGCGCTGGGATACATGAACATGCAGCCAACTAACATAACCGTGAACCTTGGCCTGCCTATCTGCCAATTACATTTTCTGTTAATACTAAAGGTCTAATTAGATCATCCAGTGGGAGCCGTAATCGAATTTCCCATTTCCTTTGCAGGACAAATGCAGCTGCCTTAGGAAGCAAGTATCTTTACTGTACCCAGGATACAGTAAGAACTACAGAAGTTGTGGGTCCCTTACAAATACCGAGGAAAGAACCGAGATAGAATTGAATGTCTTCCTCATCCTAACTGTTCACAGAAGAGGCTAAAACATATAAAAAACGGTTGCTGAAATTGGGTAGGTCTAGTCTGACGAAAAGAAGGACTAGGGGAGACATGATAGCAGCCTTCCGATAGCTCAGGGGCTGCAAACAAAGAAGAGGGGAGGGTCAAGCTATTCTCCAAAGCACCTGAAGACAGGACAAGGAAGCAAAGTGGGGGACTCGTCAAGGAGAGAGGAAGCAACCTGGAACTAAGGAGAAATTTCCTGAGAGTGAGAACAATTAAACAGTGGAACAGCTTGCTTCCAGAAGTTGTAAGTGCTCCAACACTGGAAGCTTTTAATAAGACACTAGACAACCATTGGTCTGAAAGGGTGAAGGGTTTCCTGCCTAAGCAGGGGTTTGGACTAGAAGACCTCCAAGGTCTCTCCCAACTCTGTTTATTCTACTCTACTCTACTCTGCTCTGCTCTGCTCTGCTCTACTCTACTCTACTCTACTCTACTCTACTCTACTCTACTCTACTCTACTCTACTCTACTCTAATATTGACTGGTTCCTAGTATGATCTGATTGCTTATTGTACCCTATGACTACTATTAAGTGTTGGACCTGATGATTCTTGACTCTTGACAAATGTATTTTTTCTTTTCATGTTCACGGAGAGCATTTGCACCAAGATGAATTCTTCTTGTACCCAATCACACTTGGACAATAAAAAAATTCTTTCTTTCTTTCTTTCTTTCTTTCTTTCTTTCTTTCTTTCTTTCTTTCTTTCTTTCTTTCTTTCTTTCTTTCTTTCTTTCTTTCTTTCTTTCTTTCTTTCTTTCTTTCTTTCTTTCTTTCTTTCTATCTATCTATCTATCTATCTATCTATCTATCTATCTATCTATCTATCTATCTATCTACTCCACTCCACTCCACTCTACGTTGATGTTATGCGTTCCTTCGGAATAAAACGAAGCAGAAACCAATTCGTCCACAATGGACAAAGATGCAAACAGATAGAAGGAGCAAAACTAGCTGGCTGTATCGGGGTGCTGGGAAGCACAGCCATTCGGTCTTGGCTGGGTTGAGCTGAAGCCTGTTCTGCCCCATCCAACCCCGCACAGCCTCCAGGCACCAGGTCATCACTTCAATGGCTTTGTTGGGGTGGCTGGGGTAGAAATGTACAGCTGAGTATCATCAGCGTACTGATGAAAATCTACCCCAAAACCACGGAAGTTCATATATATACTGCCTTCTGTTCAGTATTAAAAGCATTCACAAAGCACCCCAAAATGACATGCAAGATGTTCAGATGGTTTTGTAATTCAGAAAGAAAATGACTTTCTTGTTCTCATAGAAAGCAAAAAGTTGTAAGCTTTTCTGAAGTGTTCTCCTCCCTACCAAACAGAGCAGAGAGCAGAAAACAGTATAAAGTCTCCCCCAAAGGTAAGCAAAAACTTTAATAACAATAATAAAACCCTTACCCCAGTTATTTCCCATCAGAAGACAAAAGAATTCCATGCACATTCTGTTCTTATTGGGTTTAGTACTTCGTTCAGGTCAGGGGAAAGCATTTCTCTCCATAGGAAAAAAAATGTTGGAAGAACATAGAACATAAGAGAATAATAAGAGTTGGAAGGGACCTTGGAGGTCTTCTAGTCCACTCCCCTCCTTGAGCAGGAGACCTTATAGTATTTCAGACAAGCGGCTGCCCAGTCTCTTTTCAAAAGCTTCCAATGATGGAGCACCTACAATTACTGGAGGCAACTTTTGTTCCCACTGGCAAAATTTCTCCTTAGGTCTAAGTTGGTTCTCTCCTTGGTTAGTTTTCATCCATTTTTTCCATCCAGTGAAAGAAGCAAGCAAGCAAAGAACTAGATGTCCTTTAACCTAAGTGAATTTCCACCCACTTATTACAAACAGAGATTAGCATGGTTAACCAATGCCAGGTTAGTGTAGAAACCTTAGATGTTCAGCTGAGAATTGTCCAATAAGTTGACCATTTTCAGATGTCTATGGAGAGGGTAGATTTATTAGTTGGATGATTTATTCAGCTTGGATTGGGCAAGGCAGAGGTGGCCTTCAGCAGGTTCTGACCAGTTCTAGAGAACCGGTAGTGGAAATTTTGAGTAGTTTGGAGAACTGGCCAATCCTACCTCTGCCTGGAGATTTTACAGTATCCTTCCCCTGCCATGCCCACCAAGCCATGCCCACAGAACCGGTAGTAAAAACATTTGAATCCCACCTCTGGTGAAGGGTGCACCTTAGTCTCTTTAGCTTCTGAAGCCCACAGGAGGTCATCTGTGGTGGGACAGAGCTGAAATCTGTCAGCCCATTTTTGTTCTTTTTGGGGGAATGACAGGGATGAAGGATGGGGTTCCAAAAGTACCTCAAACATCACAAAATGGGCAAACATCTTGCAGCCAAAATCCAGCAATTTTGTTACATTTCAGCAGTGGAATCAAAATGATGATGGGGGACTCTAAATTGAAGGGTGGGGTTGGAGGCCACATGTGGCCTGCCTCTGTCACCGACAAAGGCAGCTTCCATGCAGGCACTGACTTCCCTTCCTCCCCTTCTCCAACCTCATCCTTCCAGCCCCACCCCCTCCACCCTCCTGCCATTACTGATGAGGCTTCCTGGATGAGGAGCGAAACATCTTCAGGGGAAAACAAAGGAAGGCCAGTTGGGACAACCCTGAAGCTCCCCAGGCCCCCTCTGAGTAGCTGTCACGCACCTTGCATGCCCTCCAGGCGGAAGGTCCTGTGCTCCACCACCCCGCAGCTCCGATAAGGCCCATACTGGAGGGTCACCAGAGCATTCTTTGGCATCACTGGGCTAGCTCTGAGGAGGCTCCCGAAGAATGAGGAAACACACGGAGGGCGGAGCTGAGACACTTCCTTCTCTGCTGCCCAGGAAGCTCTGGTGGCTTTGACAACACCCGCAGTAGTCATGGCAAAGCTTGCTGTTTCCTTAGGGACGCAGTATCACAAAGGGGGAGAAAAAGGCTGGTGTTCAATTCTGTGGCCCTTCCTTTGCAGGGAGAGGGAGGGAGGGAGAGGCAGATATATATGTGTGTGTGTGTGTGTGTGTGTGTAAGGTTTTTTGAGCTGATAATTTAAATAATAAGTAAGGGAGACTAGGATAGATCTATTTCGAGCTAGTTAGCTCTCTTCAGCTAGCCATACCCTTACTGGGATTCGAACCAGGGAAGTATTACATGTGAGGCAGTTGTAATTGCCACTATGCCACTGGCTCTATCCTGTTCAGCTGAGGCAGGGGAATAAGTATATACTTTGTGTTACAACACCCTGTTAAGCCCCAATTAAGGGAGAAAGCATACTGCTTTCTTTTCTGTCTTTCGGCTCATCACCAGAGACCATACCGACAGAAAGCTATTTGTTTCGTTGTCTTTTGTTTACATGTGTGTAAGGTTTTTTGAGCTGATAATTTAAATAATAGCTGAAGAGAGCTAACTAGCTGAAGAGAGCTAACTAGCTGAAGAGAGCTAACTAGCTCGAAATAGATCTATCCTAGTCTCCCTTATTTATTATTTAAATTATCAGCTCAAAAAGCCTTACACACATGTAAACAAAAGACAACGAAACAAATAGCTTTCTGTCGGTATGGTCTCTGGTGATGAGCCGAAAGACAGAAAAGAAAGCAGTATGCTTTCTCCCTTAATTGGGGCTTAACAGGGTGTTGTAACACAAAGTATATATATATATATTCTGCAGAACTTCAGACTGACATGTCATCGGTGGTATTTTGATGACTTGGTGAAAGAGTGCAGATTTTTGTCACACGCTCAAAGTATAGCCATTTTCCTAATGATGTGGGCACTAAAAACCCCTCCGTTGGATTCATAATACCATAATTTGAACTGAGAGAGGGAGAAAGGGAGAGAGGGCGGGGCTCCCTCCAGTCCCTTAAGGCTTGTGTTAATATTGGCTGCCAAGACTGATAAGGTTAGGCATGTATCCCAGGACTGGGACCCCCATTCTCTCCCCAGATCGGCTACCGGGCCCCAGCTGAGACTACAGGAAAGAAGGGAGGCTGGTACTGGGGAAGAGAGGGACATTTCCTTTGGCCTTCTTCTACTCCAGAATTGTGAGACATCTGGAAGGAAGGAACTTGCATCTGCCACTGGCCCCAGGTCCAATATGGAATTTGGTGGCAAGTTAACCAAGTCTGAAGGACTTACAGAGGATGAAAAGGGAAGCATTGAACTTGCGGAATCTCTTTGCTTCTGTTGCCACTCTTATTTGGGGGGGAGAAGAGATCCCATTCATTACAAAAGAAAAAAGTCAAAAGTCACTTTGTGGTTGAACTCTGGCAATCCACTTCTGGTCTTTCTTCCTGTGGGTTCAACCCTCTAGATTCTCCTGCCCCCTCCAGGTGAGACCTTCACCTGCCCTCTTGGCGCTCTGAAAGGCCTTGAAGAAGGGGCTGTGCCAATTAGACTGGGACCCCAATAGGAGTGCGGCACTTTGGGGGTGACTGATGGAGTGGAGAACCCCCTCCTCCATATACACACCCCTCCTCTCCCTGTGCATCTGGCTCCTTCGCTCTCCACATGAGTCAGTTTTATTTTAACTGAATTGTAAATTCCTATTTGAATTTTAAATTTCCTATTATTTCTATTTATCTAGGTGCATTCTAGAAGGCCTAACATCAACTCCAGTTAGGCAGGTGACACACAAGTTTAATAAACAAACAAATGAACGAACAAACAAACAAATAAAATATTAGCCCCTATTAGGTACGAGTGGGGTACATAGGGAGCTAGTGTGCAGGTTATAGATTGGCCTCTTTGGTGGAAATGATTGATTGGTCAATTGATTGATTATGTGCCATCCAGTTGGATATTGACTCTTTGCAACCACATCAATAGATATTTCCCCCACCCCAGCAAGATCATTCTCAGTTTGGCTTGAGACAAGCTTGAACAAGGGAGGTTAAAATACACACTTGATTCAGAATAAAACCCACCACTGTTGTTTTTTTTAAATATTGCTTTTTATTCACCTTTGCAATCAACAACCAATGGACTCTAAATTCTTAGTATCTGTGTATACAATGTGCCATGAACTTCAAAACTGACAATGGGAACGATTTGATACTTGGAAACACACAATCTGTAGCTCATACTGAACACAGAGGCTATCGAAATAGACATTTAGATTTGGCATTGATCAATACTATGTTATAAAAATAAAACATTACTAAAATATTGACTTTAATGTAGCACACAGTATAAAAAGTTGGCATATATCATCACCTTGTTGCTACATCATCATAACGCTATCAGCTCACCTGAATGCAGTTCTTATAGCTAACCTGCCTAAAAGGATCCAAAACAACACTTTTCTTTCATCTAAAGATCAACTTTTTAAAAAGCCCAGATACTCACTTAAGAAAAAAAAGAGCAACAGATCTCTTTCTCTCCTGTAGGCTGATTCATAGACTTACCTGCCCCAAAATATTACTTTTGTATTGGATCAGACCAGGTGGGAAATGACTCGTGATGGATGCAGTTTAACCCATCTACCTTTTTTCTGCATAAAAAAACAGTTGTGGGATGCAAGAGCTGGATTGCAACGCAAGGGGGAAAAACATAACCCTTGCTTGCTCACATACCTCACCATAACAATTCTCCCCTGGGAGGAAGAAAATAAAAATCAGAAACCTTATAGATGCCAATAAAGTGCTTGGTTTATGTGTGCATTCAATATATATTGCATAAATATGTAAACATTTTTATAAATCAAAAAACGGCAGCTGTGAAAACCGAGGAGAGTAAAATTCACTGATCATTTTGATGCTTCCACAACCCAACCTACCAAGATACCCAACTTGGGCTTTGCTGGTGCACCCATCAAAGCTCCTTCAGGTGCCACCCCCTTTTTGGAATTCTGTCCTGCTGCCAGGAGTTTTGGGCAAACCACCTGAGTGCTCCAATGGGACACATTCAGTGGGTTTAAAGACGAGTCCAAAATCACTCAGGTGGGTGGGTGGAATTTTGTTGAAGGAAAGCTAGAATTGCTGCTGTTTTGTTGAAGGAAAGCTAGAATGTGCTGCTGTTCTAGGAATGGAGAATTTGGTGATCAGCTTCCTTTGGAAATCAAACCTTCAACTGCGAAGATCCAATTCCCCTTGGTTGGAACTTGCAGTCCAATAAGAAGACCATGTTCCTTCGAAACCAAGGGATCTGATAGTTAACCCTTAATAAATCAATATTTTTGACTTCATCATTTCCAACAAACCTTCAGGGTACTCATCCTGCAAGTCCACAACCAAATCCCTTTTTTACATTTCCCATTAAATTTGCATAGATAGCCATGATATATACTTTTCTAAGTTGCAAAGTAAAATTGCATTCTCTTGTTTGGCTACAACTCACTTTAACTGACATGGAAACTTCCCTGAAACTGAAGCAACCACAAAGCATGCATATAAGAGAAAAATAGTGTTATCACATAATAGGACAGTTTGATGGAAGGGTGCCCAGAATATAAATTGGGTAAGTTTTGCTTAACAACGCCTGGACAAGCATTCTGTCCAAGAGACGTTGCATTATCCAGCACACTGGACTGAGACAGGACTTTTGTCAAATTTCTCAAAATATCCCTGATTCTGATCTTCGCAGTAAAACCCAGTTTTAAACTGAAAACATGCTTGTTTCTGGAATCCATGAATATGGAGCATTTCTCTGCTGCTTCTTTTATTTCTAGGAATTAACTTGAGCTGTTAGGAAAGGTTCAGGAAAAGGCCTTAGATTATGCAGGACATAGATTGAATTGTTTCACTGCATTAACCATTCCATGTAAACCAGATAGTAGATCACCCATTTCTCAGAAGAATCTCCAGGCAGATGGGTCTAATGGTGGAGAGAAGACAGGAACAGCCATGCAGGAAAAAACAAAGGTAATGTATATGTAAACAGATACAGCCAAGAAGAGGTAGGACTTATGTTATTCTTTTTCAACCCGGCATTTTTCAGGTATGTTGAGTTAGCTTTGGACACATCCCACCACAAATGTTGTTTCCCTTTAGGGGCACTACATTTTAAGAAGACACAGAGAGAGAGTGGAATTGGTTCAGATGGAGGCAACCAGAAGAAGGAAGGGTCTGAAAATAGTCCTATGAACCAAGATGGTAGGAAATGAGCACCTTTAGTCTTGAGAAGATCGGGCGGTGAAATGGTGGCCATCTCAAAAAAAGTGCTCTCCAGACTGCAAGATTACTGGAGAAAAATGGCACGAAGGCAGATTCTGATTGAATGTTAGGGGTAAATAGCCCTAACAGGAAAATAAGTTGACAGTGGAACCAATGACCCAAGTGGGGTATTGGGTTCCTTTTGTGGGATAGTTTCAAATGGAGGCTGTCTGTTTTAATTTGAGGAATGGGCTAGTGTGATGGAACGTAGTCTAGAGTCACAGGAAAAAGGGGTTCCTTCCTTCTCAGTGGGCCAAGAAACAGCCGAGCTTGGAATGTCTGGTAGGCAGGAAGTGGGCTGAAATGGTTCTTCTCTATCAATTCACAGGCTATATATCTGCAGATATGCAGATAATTGCTTTAATCGGGCAAGATTCTAAACTACTCTTGATGTAACTCTACATGTCCTTCTTGATTCTCTGGCAGCTAGGATTGGATTCTGCCTCTAGAAATATGAATCTCTGATTCCATCATTCTATGACTGCAGTTCCAAGAGCTAGGAATTTGAAAAGTAGTGAGCTGGACAATCTGCCTTATTAAAAGCCAGGACATTAATGTAATTAATAATAATCAGCAGGTTCTGATCAGTTCTGGAGAACCGGTAGTGAAAGTTTTGAGTAATTCGGAGAACTGGCAAATACTACTTCTGACTGGAGATTTTACAGTATTCTTTCTCCTTCCATGCCCGCCAAGCCACGGCCACAGAAGTGGTAGTAAAAAAATTTGAATCTCATCACTGATAATAAAGTAATTATTTCAGTACAGTTCACAATGACAGACTGGATTATCAGAAAGACATCTCCTCTAGTCCTGGCTGGAGATGTCCAGTATTGAACTACAGTTATAGACTGTAGGCCTTCAACATCTGTTAAGCTCTGATCCCTCCAAGAAATGCCATTGTCCTGGCACATAAACTTCCCTTCTGCTTAGCAGAATCTGCTTAGGCCATCTCACAGGCCATCCTGGAACAGCCCGGTGATCACGCTTGGATCTCTTACAGTAGCTGGATTGTTGAAACCACAATCCTTGCAGGTTAGCTAAAGTTTTGACATCTTTTTCTTGTGCTCCTCCATGTGTACCCTACCCTGGTAATGAAGCGTCTTAAGAAGACAAGCTCAAGGAACACATTCAACAATTCAGCCCTGAGCCACATACATGTAACATCTTTTTTTTCTAATGAAACAATTAAAACATGCAACACTGATTACAACTTATCTGAAGAGAATATGATAGTGGTACAATAACAGGTGAAGCATTTGAGCTAGTAATTGTAGAGGGCATCAGGAATAGGAAGACAGGGGGAATAGCTACTACTAAGGCAATAGTCAGATAAATGGGGCTTGAGCCTGAGGCCAAGAGAGTAATCTGAGGAAACATCTCAGAAAAGCCCCCTCAAGTTCACAGGAAGATAAAGTGAGGGAGGAAGGAAGCACATTCAGCCTTGCAATATTCTATTATGATAGCCTTTGCAAAGAACCTAGTCCTGATTGATATGGCATCAGCTTCTTAATCTGGCTTATCTTTTAGGTAGACAGTAATCAATTAATTAATACAGGGTTCAAAATGGCCTTTAGAAACTGAAGAGAAGAAAAATACTTTCCAATCTTCATTGGCTTCTAACCCAATCTTTTCCAGAAGATTTGACTGCACTCTTACGAAAGATAATTCCTATCATAGGCTCTTGGAAATATCTGACTGACCGTCAGTGTCATCCATGGTGCTCTTTGGTTTCTCTTGAGACCACGACCACATGGACTGATTGCTCAAGAGGACAAAAAGAGGGCAGAGTCGTTCCAGGCCAGCACCTTCAATCAGAGCAAACTCTACCAAAGCTGGGAGTCACATATCCATCCTTAAAATGAGAGATAAAGCACTTCTTTCTAGGAGCCTTCTAGGGGGGATATTTTTAATTATCATTGTTAGCACAATATCAGGTCCTATTGTATTTTTTTAAAAATTGTTTGCATTGCCTTCGTCACTGTGGCTCTTTGTATCCTGCTTAGACCGAAGCGGTTTATATATTTCATAAATGAATAAATTATAGAGAGTTGGAACTCTCAGGCATGGGCTATATTGCACGTTCACAGCAGCTATTTCTACAATACTAGCATTAACTGCTTATTTCACATTGAGATGAATTGCATGTAATTTCATTCTTTGGGTCAAACATTATTCACACATTTGCTCTGTGCAGCACTGAAATGTCAGCTTTCTCGATAATTTAAGCTCCCCGTGGTGATAAATAGGGATAGGAATACTCGCTTAAAGAAAAATAAAGTTCTCCTGCCTCCAATAAATAGCTGGCGTTTTTACAGAAACATCACTCAACATTAAGAACATTTTGCAAAGAGGAGGAAGGAAAAGACGACGACATGCAGGGCCCCATTAGGGTCTGGCAACCGGAGGACATCCTTCCAGTTTAGCCTGCTGGCTTGTCGAGGTCAGGCTGGATCCACTGCAGAGCTCTTTCAAGTCCATTAGACTTTCCCTGATGGCTTTGACAAATTGGCTGGAAGAGGTCTCTGGACAGGCTTTGAAGCTTGAAACACAGAGTAAGATATGCTGGGACTGGGGATTGTAGCAAGCCCCATAGCCTTGAGGAATCACCGGCCCGTAACAGCAGAACATCTCCGTTGTGGTAGGAACCTAATTTTAAGAACAACAAAACAGGGCTAAGTTAAGATGGCCAACTTAAGGCCTCTCACCCACTGCTGGAGAGCTCTGGAGGTGCGTCAAAATGAGCTGGTTTTGGGATTGTCGTTTTGACAGTGAAAGAAGAAGGAAATGGCTAAGACCATCATCTTCAATTCATTGAACACATTTTTAAATATCATCCAAGAGAGAGACCAAACATGGTGCTTGGATTGTGAATTTAATTATTATTATTTGACCCATTCAAAATCACAAAACTGCATCTCACTTACTTTGGGGGATTCACTGGAGAAAGCAATTATGTTTGGAAGCAATAAAAGGAAACTAGGCTGCCAAAGAACACGGTGGCTGAACCCCAAAGTTGACATAAATCAGAGCATAGAACAACTCAAAGTACTGCAAGATTGGAAGATAAGGAGAGACTATCTGGCCCTCAGAATCACCAAGAGCCAGACACGATTGAAGGGATAAATTCAGTATCATAATTTGATAATGATGTCATCATCCCTTGAAGTTGTCAAGGGATAATGTCATCATCATGAGTGCAGAGAAGAGCAATGAAAATGATTAAGGGGCTGAAGGCTAAACCGTAAGAAGAACGGTTGCAGGAATTGGGTATGTCTAGTTTAATGAAAAGAAGGACAAGGGAGACATGATAGCACTGTACCAATATTTGAGGGGCCTAGAAAGATGCGAGGGATGAAACTATTCTCCAAAGCCCCTGAAGGCAGGACAAGAAGCAACGGATGGTAGCTAACCAAGGAGAGAAGCAACCTGGAACTAGGGAGGAATTTCCTAACAGTGAGAGCAATCAACCAATCCAACAGCTTGCCTTTGGAAGTTGTGGGGGCTCCATCACTAGAGGTTTTAAAAAAGAATCTAGACAGCCATTTGTCTGAAATCCCCAAGCAGGGCATCGGACTAGAAGACCTCTGAGGGCCCTTCCAATTCTATTGTTCTATATTCTTTGTGACCCCTTCCCTGGTTCCATTCCACAACTTGACTGCCAGATTTGGGAATTATTTCAGGAACTTCTTAGGAGAAGCTTTTGCTTTGGAAAATGAAGGTTGCGAGTCCAGTTTTCTTGATCCTAATCCACTTTGAATGAGGGTGGTTGGATGGGGGGACAACTGAGCTGGCCAGGCTTGTTCTTTTAATTGGATCATTTTATTACATATCTTCTGCAGTCTACAGTTTTGCCAATTTAATCCAAAGGTAATCAGATTTTTGAGCACACCCTCTGTGAGTTCACCCATCAGTCTTGAAATAACATTATTCCTTTGCTGGTCAATTCTCTTTCATTTGCAACCTACTAATAGCTGCCTTCCCCTTACAGTCTTAACAGGGAACAGTTCCTGAGTGTACATTTAAGGGTTGGGCTTATTCAAATCTCAGAGATTTATTATTTTGAAAAAGCCTCGGAGGCAGTAAATTCTGCAAGAAGCTATTTCTTACAGACAGAGTTCTTACGTTGGTCGTTCTTTTTCCCCCCCTCGTCCCCCGTTTGTTTTGAGTTTCATTATTGTTGTGGAATGCAAAGCTTCCTTTAAAAGCAAAGTGCTGTAGGTTAAGAAATCCTTCCTCTCCTGCCTTTGTTGTGTACAGGCTTTCAAAAGTGGCATTTCACTTTAATGGCACAGGACAGGCCATTAGTCCCGCTAACAGAGTTATAGAAGAGGCAGATAAATTTGCTGCTGTATCCCAGCCAAAGGCCATCAAGCCATTCCGATTCCTTTCCCCCCACCCTTTTATCCATGGATGGTTTCTTGGAGAATTTATGTAAGGATGGCTGGTTTATGAACAGCCACGTCTGAAAAAATCCCCAGACAGCAGGATGAGATCGAATGGCTTGTGAGATTCCTGCCCTGCCCTGCGCATCATCCAAAGCTCCCCTGTGACCAGGAAACAATGCCTGGCCTTCAGTCTATTTCACGCAGAAAGTGAATGCAGGGGTGGCCACCATCGTTTGGTAGGTTAAGACTTAACCTACCAAACGATGGTACCACACACACACACACACACACACACAAACACATACAGGGTGAGCTGTGCAAAGAATCCACCCATGACGTGATCTTGACCTGCGGAGCAAAGGGAGAGAGAACAGTCTGGAGCTTCATGCTTGGCAGGACTTTGCAAACACTTGTAAGGAAGACTTCATCTCGCTTGAAAGCAGCCAGGTGAGAGACGACAGCTGGAAGACGCCAGCAATCCTTGCGATCGGTTTCAATAAGACTGGCTCGCCTGGAGCCTCCTGTGATACTCAGAGCATTGTGGGGGAGGGGAAGGGAGTGGGGTGTTTAGAGGTCCCCGCCATAAAATTAAGATTAAAAAAAATTGAGAGAAAGAGAATTCTTTCTGGCATCATTTAGTTATTTCATTTTTATTAAATTACTTGTATCCCACCTCTATTATTTTTACAAATAACTCAAAGCAGCAAACCCATCTGACACACCTTCCTTCTCCTATTTTCTCCCCAACACCAATGAACCTGAGAGGCGAATTGGCTTTCATGGCTAAGGCAGAACTAGAACTCACCACCTCCTGGTGATTGGCCCAATGTCACCCAGCTGGCTTTCATGGCTAAGGCAGGATCTGAACTCATGGATGGCCAGCTTCTAGCCTTCTTAACCACTAGACCAAACAGACCTTCATATTAAGGATATTGAATCAGTTAATTTTAATTTACTTTTAATTATATATATAAATTGTGTTCAGTTTGGTTCTTTTCTCAGCTCTTCCCACTGTTTTGCCTGCTTGGTATATTGCTTGGTATATTAAGCACGACCCTTGGACAGAATAATATTTTATATTTCTGGTTATATTTTGCTTGAATGTTTCTCAATCAGCTTTGATCTCCTTTTGGGGAAGAGAACATTGATGTACTTGATGTATTGATGTAAACTAGAGTTTACCCTTTGTTTAATTTGATCCTTACCTATGTTTGTTGCCCAGACAGACAATTCATTTGGCTATTCATTTCTCCTGTCAAAAGCCCAAGAAATGGAAAGTCATAACATTTTAAAGAGTTGTTGAGCCCCAGAAAGTCTTTACCGGCTTCATCTCAAGTTGTCACTGATTCATACAGGACTGTCACGGTGAGAATAATGGAGATCCCTTCCTCTGATTAATCCCAGGAAAATTTCACTCACCTGGCTGGTAGAGAGAACAAATCGATTGCTTGCCAAATAAGTTTCATCAGTAAAGAGGTCTGGCAGTTCTTCAAAGTTTTCTCGGGCCATCTCTCGCAGTCCCAACAAATGGTTGTCGATGGCCATGCCCGTAATAGCCTGGGCCCCAAACAGGAGAAAGGAGGCACAATTGATCATTGCAGCAAGATGCCAGCCTATCCGTTTGTACTTTGAGCTTTAACATGAAACCATTTCCATTTTAAGAAAACAGAATAGCAGAGTCTCAAACTCCTGCTCAGCAGGAAACCCTATGCCATTTCAGACAAAGGGTTGCCTAGTCCCTTCTTGAAAACCTCCAGTGACCTACAACTTCTGGGGGAAACTTCTGTTCCCCTGGTTAATTGTCCCCACTGTCAGGAAGTTTCTCCTTCATTCCAGGTTGCTTCTCTCCTTGAGGAGTTTCCATCCGTTGCTTCTTCTCCTGCCTTCAGGGGCTTTAGAGAACAGGTGGATCCCTTCTTTTCTGTGGCAGCCCCCCCAGATATTGAAAGAGTGCTATAATGTCATCTCTAATCCTCCTTTTCATTAAACTAGACATACCCAATCTGGGCAACTATTCTTCATATGTTTTAGCCTTCAGTCTCCTAATTATCTTTGTGGCTCTTCATTTTTACTCAGTGGACTCTGTGGCTGTGTTCAGCTTGATATTCACACTTCTTTAGAAGTGGAAAATCAAGAAGGACACAACCCTAGCCTTGCTGTTTGAAGGAACTCTACTGAGCTCAGTGGGATAAAGTAAAAAGGAGAGAAGATGGCCATGACAGAGATAAACAGGATTTGTTCACTCGGCAAAAGAGGGTGAAGCTTTTTTTAAAAGTCCTGAACAATGAAATAACATCCAGAAGTGGCTCAGACACAATCAGAGTTGCAAAATTTTGTTGTCAGAATCAATCTCAACAAAGCAAAATGCTAATCATCCTATCAATTTGATTTCCTGGTCTGATGGGGCTGATAGAGACATTCATAATTTCTACAAAAAAGAGACTTCAGTCTGTTTAGTCCTGGATTGGACTGAACCAGTCACAAATCTTATTTGTTCACCGGTGCTGTTTCCTGGATGTGCTATTCTTATTTTATCCTATATTTTTAATGCTTTATGTAAATTTGTATGATTCATCCTGTTGTATCTCCCTTCTAGGATTTTGATCATTTTTACCATAAAAGTAAAATGTGCTTAATAAATTTATAGGATGGTAATATTAAACTATTTTCATTTTCACTTTCATGTTTACAATAGTAGATCTAGAAAATTTGCAATGCCATGTAAATTGTATATCGACTTAGGACAATTTTTCCCAGACTGCAAAAAAGAAAGATGACAATGAAAGATATATTGCTTAACATGTTTGTGGGCATAATGTAAGGTTCTTTATTTAACAGATTAAAATTTCCCACCCATTTTTTTTTTAAAAAGCACATTCTCAATGCTACAACCTAACCATTTCATTCATTCTTCAAAGCTTTAGTTAAATACTCAAAGCAAAGAATAACGAATGGTTCATGGATCTTTAGGAAAGCAAGAAACCAACGTTGCCTGTCTGACATCAGAATGAGTGACAGGAAAGGTGACCAGACTGAGGTCACCATGGTTTCCTCCCATCACAAGAAATGTATTGGAGGATCAATGAAAATATTTTCCTATCTAGGGTGATTTATAAGGCTAGAAACACTGACGTGCTTCCAAGGCAGATTAATGCCCTACCTGGAGAGAAAGAATCCTAACCCAATAAAGGATCTTCACAAGCTTCTCTCTCTCTGTGTGTGTGTAGGGAGAAACTTAAATTATTTTTGCTAAGGGTACAAAGTTTAATGTATCAGAATCATTTGCTAAGGAAAGAATAATTAAACAACCTAGGCTATCTAGGCCCTCTGATTGCACTCTGTTGCTGAAATTGTATTTCCTGCAATCAAGTTTGGTGCGATTAACCTTGAGTTTGTATCTATTGTTTGCTCTTGTATTGTTATGGTTGAAGCTGAAGTATTCATTGACAGGCAATGTATGATTTTATATCTGGAAGAATTGCTTCTGGAACAAAGATTGTGAAGGAAAGATCTTACGAACTTTGGAAGAGTCACTCTAGATCCATTAATGCAGCATTCCCTTGAGAAACAGATGAAACGGAAAATATACATGCCAGGAGTTGCTGCTAATTGTGGTGGAATGATGGCCAAATCTTGGGCACACGGAAAATGGAGCCATGGCATTGCAGGCTAAAACATATGAAGAACAGTTGCTGGAACTGGGTATGTCTAAGGAGTAAGGGGAACATGATAGCAGTGTTCCAATATCTGAGGGGATGTCATAAAAAAGAGCGGAGGGTCAAGCTATTCTCCAAAGCACCTGAAGACAAGAAGGACAAGAAGAAATAGATGGAAACAGGAGCAACCTAGAACTAAAGAGACATTTCCTGACAGTGAAAACAAAAAAAAAATGGACTTACTTGCCTCCAGAAGTTGTGGGTGCTCCATCACTGGAGGTTTCAAGAAGAGATTGGACAGCCATTGGAACAGTTACAGAGAGGATTACTTAGTTCTGGGGAGCAGGAAGAGGAGTTAGAGACTCAAAGCTTATGCTAGGTATAAATTGATTTGGAAGATCTTTGGCAGGCTTCCAAAATTCTATCCTTTTGCCCTAATTAACTATAAATATATTTCCAGAAATTCAAGCCTCACAGGATCCAACATTTGGCTTTCAATGGAAATTCTAGATGGTTCTTGGTCTCAAAATGACTTCAACATACAGAGATTTGGGGGGTGGAAATTTGGATTTATTTATTTTTTAGTCTGAAGACCATATTAAGATTTAAAATAAGGCTACCAGATCTGGGATGCAAAAGTCTCAATAGCCATTAGATGGCAGCACTGAAGTACAGCTTTGCTACCCTCTAGTAGCTGCGTAGTTGAGTAGCAAGCAACGGATTGCACATGAATTTTATACCACAACAAATATACAGCACAACAAATTTTACACCAGATATAAAGTTCAAAATAAACAAAACAATTCTATTTTAGCCTCTGATTTCTGGAAAATGAAGTATTTGTATTTCATAGTCATCAACATCATTAGGATACCATTTTTTTTTAGTAATGAACTATTTTTTTCATATAGTAGATGCTTACCAAAATAGTGTAATTGGTTTGAGCTGTTATTGCACTCTTAAATAGCTGCATTTTTTCAGAGTTCTGTAGACAAAAAAGAACACAGAGATTTTCTAAACATATATATCCATATGGGCAATCCCATTATTTTTAATTCGGGGATTAATTCCTTTAATACAGATGCATTAGGAAGTCTACCCTGGGAGTAGAACTGATCCTAAACTAGAATGCAAGTTTAAACAACATTTGCCCTTTTATTAAACGTTGCAAAACATTGTACCAAAATCAGTTTGAAAATGCATAGTTAAGCATCAGTCTTCAGGAGGAAAATAGGGGAAAAGGTTGGAATGCTGAGTAGTTGTACAGAAGCTGATGGAGCTGACCGAGATGGCTAGGAGACCGTTTGGTTCAAAGAAAGGAATATAAGTACTTTGGTTTCTACTTGGAAACCACTTCTGGACTTTGTGCTTGAGGTGGAAAAAATGAAACATTGACTGTGGGTTTTACTGATTAGATTGATTTGTAGTTATAGAAATAGCTTGTTTATATTATTATGGAAAAGTAAAAAATTGAGGTTCAATGTTAATGCTTTATTCTACTGCAACAGGGGGAATCAGAAGTCAATGCTTTTTTCCTATTTATTTATTTATTTGATTTATATTGCTGCCTATTCGCCCATTTAAATATGAATAAAATCATATTTAAAATAAAAATAAAAACAATAAGAACTAACAAAAAGAATCAGTAAAGTACAATAGAACAAAATTTGGGAAAACTAAAAACAGAACAAAACAAAACCAAAAACCAACTCCCACCCCAACACCCCGACAGGTCAGATGGGTCAGACTACCCATCTGATGGGTTCCATCCTTCTCTGGGTTCCCAGGCCCGCTGGCAAAACCAGGTCTTCGGTGCCTTTCAGAATAGTATTAACGAGGGGGCCATTCTAATCTCTGGGGGAATGATGTTCCAGAGAGATGGAGCCACCACAGAGAAGGCCCTTCTTCTAGGTCCCACCAAGTGTATCTCCCTCAGGGGTGGGACCTGCAGCATTCCCTGCCTCCTCGACTCTAATGGGATGGGTAGATGTCACTGGCAAGAGATGTTTCCTCAGATAATCCGGACTCAAACCATGAAGGGCTTTAAAGATGATAACTAGCACCTTGAATTGCACCCAGAAGCAAATTGGCAGCCAATGCAGCTCCTGCAGGAGAGGTGATACATGTGCACACCGGGGTCTGTATAAAACCATGCGAGCCGCTGTATTTTGCACCAACTGGAGCTTCCGGATGCTTTTCAAGAGCAGCCCCATGTAGAGTGCGTTGCAATAATCAAGACAGGAAGTGACCAGGGCATGAGTGACTGTGAGTAGGGACCGCTGATCCAGGAAAGGGCGTAACTGGTGCACAATCCGCAGTTGCGCAAAGGCCCTCCTGTCCACAACCGCCACCTGTTCTTCGAACAAGAGTCGTGAGTCCAGGAGAACCCCCAGGTTACACACAGGATCTCTTTGGGGTAGTGCCACCTCATCCAAGACTAAAGGTGGTAATTCTTGGGTTTTTTTCCCCTCTCTTTCCCCCTTGCCCTCCCCTCTGTGTCCCACTCTTTGTTTTCGTATTTTATTCTGTAAACTAATAAAATATTAAAATACTAGAATGCTGAGTAATTATATGTCAATCTTTGTGTATTGTAGATGTTGATTTCGCCTTGTGTTATAGGCATGGGGAAAGAACATACATAAAGTTGGGATAGTCCAGAGATAGGCTATTCTGTCCAACCTATCTTATGGCTGCCTTCCCCAGCATGGTGCTCCCCAAATCTGATGGATTACAATTCTTAACATCTCCACTCACTTTATCTGAAAGTTTCCCCAGAAGCCACAAAGATTACAGGTTCAATCTAACTGAAGCCAGGGCAATGAACACATAGTAACAAACCAATCATTACATGCTTCAGTGGCTGAAGAATTGGCTTGGTGTGATCAGCAAAAGAATAGCTCACCGCATGCAGGAGCTTTTTAAAGCAGCTACATCTTGCAGCCTGCTCTCCCCAGCTGCTAGAGATAGATAGATGTGGGTGCTTTAAAGAGTTCAGGCTAGTGCTATTTCTTTTCTCACTTGCTTTGAAGCACCTGCTGAAAACCAAGATTAAACAATGCCCACTTCTACTGATTCTGCAGGTGCATTATAGCTACCTCTTAAAGTGAGTTGTTACAGCCTCATTTGAGCTTGTCAAGTGAGGTATAGCTTAGCATAGGATTACTTTTAACTCACCATCACTGGGCATCTACCAAGGATTACTCTCTACCAAAGGATTCAATGTAAAATCCGGTATTTCTTATCTTCCTTGCTTTTCCTGTCTACACACCTGTCCTTTCTGGACAAGCAAAGAAACAACAAATCCCCCAACCTATCTACCTCAAACCATTTATAGAGTAAGACAATTGATCGTCTCCAATAGTGGAAGATTTGTTTCCTTGGGTATTGGATCAGAGGAAAGATAGGAATAGAGATGGAATGCAAATATAAACCTGAAGCATAAGCCAAAGAGTCAGAGACCTGGAGAGCTGATTTCTTATCTACCATTCCTTTTACAAACGATAATGCTTCAGGAGTGGCGGAGCGGATGTTGTCTACCCTCCCACATTCATAGCGACGAAGAGAAGCACTTTCGTAGGTGGGAACCAGCCTCATGTTCATCCTACAGTGGAACAACAGTAGAACCCTGTGTGGATCATCCCCTTATGGTAGAAGCTCTAAACAGCTAGAAGAAAACAGTAGCATCTTGATCCAGGCATATATTTTACTATTGCTTTTTTCATTGGGTTTAGGATTTCATTTTTAACTATGGGGAGAATCTCATGGCCACCTGGAATTTTGGGCCTCAGTTATCACAACTCTGTTCTAGATTACTTTGTGATTAAAAAGTGGTAGAATCCTTAGAGGAGTGTAAAGATTTATCAGACAGAATATACTTTAATTGATTTGGATTTGGATGTCCGTTCATCTCCACAAGGGACTCTGGGTGGCAAGCAAACTTACAATTAATAAAAAAAAAAAATTCTCATCAGAGATGCAAAAATTAAGAAGCCCAGCATCTAAGGAAGCATCTAGACTGGGTGGACTGGCTGGCTGCGTGTCCTCTTTTGCAAGGGTGAATTCTCTCTTTAGAAGGTCTTCCAGTTAGATGGCAGTACCTAGTTAACCTTTGGTTGAACTGGAAAAGCTAAGCTGGATCAATCCTGTTAGTATTTAGATGACCGTTCATTAAAAAAAAATTGTAGGATGACAACCTATATGGAAAATGAAAAGCAAAAAACACTTGAAATGTATTTGTGTTACCAGAAAAATTATAGAGGGGGCTATGAAGATTGTGGGAACTCAGCTGGAGTCAAAAGTCATCCTTTCCCAGATTCTGAAGGTGGGTTAAGAGTTCTGCAGCCAGTGTGTAAGTGGTGGGATTTGTGTGCCTGCAGCATCATCAGATGTCATCCCATGGCATCATCCCACAGGGTTACAGAGCTTTATAAAGTGGGCCTTCCCAAAAAGATGGCCTAAGATCAGCTTATACTTTGGTTGGACCCTGGAAATGTTGGATCCCCTTCTTCAGTTCCTTCTCACCACAGTGGTGGCCACTTTGAGTGTGACAATAAATAATAAAATAACCATTTTATATATAAATAAAATGTATATATGCAGGTCTTGGCATGTTCGGGTCTTTCCCTGTGTAAGATTGAGACTATCTGGGCAATGTTTTGACAAGATCTCACTCGCCATCTTCAGGCTGATGCTTTCGGCTTCGTACTTGTGCGAGCAAAGCGTGATCTGAGCTGCTGTCTCCCTATATACACTGGTGAGGAGGTTGGCTGTGTTGTCATTTCTTGATTGGTTGATGGAGTTGATGTTTGCAGATTGGCTGGCTTTTTCTTAAGAACATGTGTGGCTGAGGTATTGGCTGTGTGTTCTTACACGGGAAAAGCTAGCCTAACCAAAATTAACCCAGATGTAGCCAATAAAATCAGACTTGAAGTCACCAACGTCCTCTGCTCCAGCAGTCCACCCAGAAGCAACTTACACAGAGAAGAACAAAAAGCACTCACCAACTTGAGGAAAGACAACAACATAATCATTCTCCCAGCAGACAAAGGCAACGCCACAGTCGTGATGAACACATCGGACTACCAATCCAAACTATCCAACCTACTCCAAGACCACACTTACAAACCTCTAAATACTGACCCCACCACCTACCTGGAAAAAAACACCAAATCCAAAATAAAATCCATGGAGGTCATGTCCCGTTGTCTGGAGGCCGTGCGGAACTGGATGGGCGGGAACAGGCTCCGACTCAACCCTTCCAAGACTGAGTGGCTGTGGTTTCCGGCGTCCCGATATAGCCAGGTAGTTCCATCACTGCTATTGGGGGTGAGATTTTGCCCCCTTCGGAGAGGGCTCGCAATCTGGGTGTCCTCCTGGATGTACGGCTGTCTTTGGAAGACCACATTACGGCCGTCTCCAGGGGGGCGTTTCATCAGGTTCGCCTGATCCGCCAGATGCGGTCCTTTCTGGATTGGGATGCCTTACGCATGGTCACTCATGCCCTGGTCACCTCCCGACTGGACTACTGTAATGCCCTCTACATGGGGCTCCCAATGGGAGCATTCGGAGGCTTCAATTGGTACAGAATGCGGCCGCGCGGGTGGTTATGGGGGTGTCAAAGTTCTCTCATGTGACACCCCTCCTGCGCGAGCTGCATTGGTTGCCAGTGGTCTCTCGGGTGCACTTTAATATTTTAGTGTTAACTTTTAAAGCGTTCCATGGCATCGGACCAGGATATTTACAAGACCGCATTCTGCCATTTTCCTTTCACCGTCCGGTGCGCTCCCACAGGGAGGGTCTCCTGCAGGTCCCGTCGGCATCTATGTGCCGGCTGGTGACCCCGAGGAATAGGGCCTTCTCTGTGGGGGTGTCTGCCCTCTGGAATGGGTTGCCTCCGGAGCTACGTATAGCCACGGACCTGGGGACCTTCAGGCGTGCCTTGAAAACCTGGCTCTTTGACCAGGCCGGCTTGGGCTGATTTTAGATTTGGGTGTTTTACTTTTTATATTAAATTTTAGGGTTTTGGGTGGGGTTTAATTGATTACAGCCAGGGCCTTAGTTTAATTTAGTTTTAACTTTTCACATATTTATTGTTTTAATTGTATGGCTGTGCACCACTCCGAGTCCTTTGGGAGAGGAGCGGTATATAAATAAATATTTGTTGTTGTTGTTGTTGTTGTTATTATTGTTGTTGTTGTTATTGTTATTATTGTTATTATTAAAAGCCTCCCCCATCAGTGAAGAGATCCAGCAAAGAATCATCCCCAGAGAAAAATCATCCAGATGCCCTAAACTCTATGGCCTCCCCAAGATACACAAAGAAGGAATACCACTCAGACCCATAGTCAGCTCCATAGGCTCACCTCTACAGAATCTTGCCAAATTTCTCACCAAACAACACAAGCCCTACACAGAATCCATCACCTTACACGTACAAAACTCTTTCCACTTCATAGAAACAATAAAGAAACAAAACCTACAACCTGGCGACCTACTTGTGAGCTTTGATGTCATATCCCTCTTCACCCAAGTACCTATTAAAGAAGCCTTGACAGCCATCCAAAAAAAATACACCCCCCCTAGGCACCTCCTAGATCTGACCAATCACTTTCTAACTAACACATACTTCATCCACAATGGACAAAGATACAAACAGATAGAAGGAGCACCTATGGGATCACCCCTCTCACCCGTCATCGCTAACCTATACATGGAACACTTTGAAACCAATGCTCTAGACAAATCCGAACACAAACCCAAACTCTGGCTTAGATATGTAGATGACACTTTCGTAATTTGGCCACATGGGAAAGAAAAACTGGACAACTTCCTCATACAATCTCAACAGCCTACACCCCAAAATACAATTCACCATGGAAACGGAAGCCAACAACCAACTTCCCTTCCTAGACGTCCTAATTTACAAAAAAACCAATGGCTCCCTAGGACATACCATCCACCGGAAGAAAACACACACCAACCTCTACTTAAATGCACAATCCCATCACCACCCTGCACAGATCAACTCCGTAGCCAAGACCCTCATCTCCAGAACCAAACGCATAGCTGACAAAGACCACCTGAGAACAGAATTACACACCCTCACTAACTTATTAATTTCCAACGGATTCCAAAGAGACACAATTACCAACCTAATCCTAAAGGAGACACCCCCCAGAAACCGAGACACAGAACAGGACAACGGTATCGCCCTCCTCCCATACATCAAAGGAACCACAGATAAAATCAGCAAAATTCTCCACAAACACAATATCAGGACAGCCTTCGGTATTAACCAAAAAATAGCCAACATCCTAAGAAACCCCAAAGACAAGATCCAGCTAGAAAACCAAGGAGTTTATGAAATACCATGCAACAATTGCCCAGCCACATACATCGGACAAACCAACAGGAGAATAAATGCACGCATCGCAGAACACAAGAACGCAGTCAGAAAAGAAGAAAATTCTTCCTCCTTTTCCAGCACCTTAAAGCCACAGGACATGAAATTAATTTTGAAGGAACCAAATTAATCTCTAACACTGAACACTTCAACAAGAGAATAATCAGGGAAGCCATCGAAATAGAGAAACACCTCCATAACATGAACAAATGGGATAATGCCTCCCGCCTACCAGACATTTGGAAACTAGCCCTTATCAACAAATGAGAACTAGCCACAAAAACCAACACTGGACCCAAAACAACACAGGACACCACCACCAATCTCCCTCACCAGACTCAAACCCAAACCCACCCCATAGATGAAAGGCAACCACCATCCAGAAACCAGACCACAGCTGCATCACCAGCCGCCACACACCCCGAACCCCAAACCAAGTAAACTGACACACACCATAAACACAGAGCCAGGCCTCAAACTTGGAGCCAAACCAAAACCTGGAACGTCACATCACAGCCACCTGCTCAGGATATCACATCACAGAACTCAGGAAGCTACATCACAAAACCTCAGGATGTTGCAACACAGCCAACGACCCAGGAGATTACAATACAAGACCAGGGTATCACCAGATTAGAACTCAGAAGGTCATCACACAGCCCATTACCCAGGTCATTACGACCCAGGAGATTATAGCACAAGACCCAGGAGGTCACAAGATTAGAACTCAGAAGGTCATCACACAGCCCATTACCCAAGTTATTACAACACAGGAGGTGGATAGACACACAGCCAATACGTCAGCCACACATGTTCTTAAGAAAAAGCCAGCCAATCTCCATCAACCATTCAAGAAATGACAACACAGCCTCCCCACCAATATATATAGGAAGACAGCAGCCCAGATCACGCTTTGCTCGCACAAAGCTGAAAGCACCAGCCTGAAGATGGCGAGTGAGATCTCGTCAAAACGTTGCCCAGATAGTCTCAATCTTACATGGGAAAAGACCCGAACACACCAAGACCTGCATACCTGTACCCGTGAAAATCTATGAATATATATATATATGTATATGTATATGTATATATGATATATATATATATATATATATATATATATATATATATATATATATGGATCTTTGGTTCTTCGGGTTTTCTTCCATGTAGAATTGGAAATATCTAGGCGACGTTTCGATGAAGTCTCATTCATCATCTTCAGGCTTGTGTCTTCGGCCTTGTGCTTCTCAGAGTAATGTGAGCTTGCAGCTGCTTCTTCCAGAAGCTCACATTACTCTGAGAAGCACAAGGCCGAAGACACAAGCCTGAAGATGATGAATGAGACTTCATCGAAACGTCGTCTAGATATTTCCAATTCTACATGGAAGAAAACCTGAAGAACCAAACATCCACATACAAATACCCGCGAAACCTCCGAAAACACACACACACACACACACACACACACACAACACACACACACACACACACACACACATATATATATATATATATTCTTAGGTTTTTGTGGGTATTTATATGTATGGTATTCAGCTTTGTTCGGGTATTTTCCCACATCATTATAGTTGTGCTTTTAAAGTTGTAGCGACATTTTGGCTGAATCTCATATACCATCATCAGGCTGCTGTATTGGGTTCATCTTTGTTGTGTTTCTTTTTAAATTTGGTGGTAGCCTAGCTGCTGTGTTAGGATGGTTTTTTCTTCATCCTGATTGGTTGGGAGTCTCAGTCTGTGTTTATTGGTCTTGGAGTTTGCTGTGTTCTGCTTGATTGGTGTTTCTTTATCATTCGTTGGCCTCTAATATGCTTCCATTGTGTTCTTTATCAATCCCTATCCTGGAGTCACATGTGGATGCCAACTCTAAGGCCTAGGTTCTCTCTGGGGCTTAGAGGCTGCTTAAGTTAAAGGCTCTCCGTTCCATCCCAGCTGGTCACTCCTGGGTAGCGTGTAGCTTTGCCAAAATAATCTGCATTCAGGGAAGCGATAGAGAAAGCAGGCAATTTGGCCTGGACTGAAATCTGTGTGGTCCTTCACGTACCGGTAGAAAGCCAGTTGGAGTGCTACTTGGATGTAGGCATCTGGACTCATCTTCTGTTTTTTGATAAATTCTTTCCCATAGTTTTCAAACTTATAAACGACAAAATCCAGATTTTTCATCATTCTAGAAAAGGAGAAAGAAGAAGAATAAAAGTGAGGAGTTTTCATCTTTAAAAAAAATAAAAATGCTTCTAAAAAAGCATTGGGCAGCATCGTGTCCATAAAAAACTTGAAATTCAGGCATTAAACTCCGTCAGATGGATTGCCCAATGCCATTGAAGGAGCTATAATGTGTTTCTTCTGAGCACTGGGAGTGGCAGTTCAGGAGAAGTAGGTTTACAGTCAGAAGCATCAGCGTATGCAAAACGCCAAGGCTTGGATTCAAATGGGCTACACTCCTATTCAAATGGGTTACTTTTCCTCCTAGGGCCGTGATCTCCCTCTCTTACATTAATTAGAGAACACCCTATGCACCTACAAAGGGTAAACATTTACATAAAATGCAAAGACTTATATCCAGTTTATTTCCCCTCTTGTTTGGAGTCATTAGTCATGCAACAGGAACACACTGACAATAATACACAGGACACTGCCATGGCGAAGGACAGGGCCGAATCCTGAAGGGGCTCAGTGCTGTTCCTTGCAAGGATGTTTTTCCAGGTATTTATCTATCTCACAGAGCGTTCCGAGGAACACTTGCCTTGCTTCAAAGGTTGTGCACAGCCCTGGCATTTAATATCTTTCTTTGGCATTTTTCAAGGCTGGGATTTTCCCCAAGGTGCATGTAATGCAAAAGCAAAACAGGCAAATAGAAAAGACAATGTAACTGAAATATCCAACAGCAGAAAAGAGCTTTTACTCTTCAGTCCTTCTAGGGACAAGCCAGAGAGAACAGATGGTTTAAAAAGAGAAGCTACGGATGAAACCACGGACGCCTCCTGAGGAAGCGGATTTTCCGATGAGACGTCACCACAAAAGTATTTTTTCCTATAGTGCCTATGTTACATTTGCCAATACAGAGTTGCAAAACATAGAATTGCGATTACAGATAAAAAGAAAAGGAATGAAGGAAGGAAAGAAAGAGGGGAAGGATGAGAGAAAGGCAGGCAGGAAATCCTTAATCACATATAACATGTTTTTCTGCACTTTCTTCTACCTGCAACAATTCTGCTTTTAGCTCTTTACCAGTATCTCCCCACCACAATCAATTAATGACCCCCCCCCCCCCTGTATATTTATTGTGCTCCTCAGATTAATCCTCCAAAACCCAAAGCCCTAATACAATCTCTGCATGAAGTTGAACCACCCAGTGAAATCGTTGTACCTTTCCAGTTTTTCTGCAGAAGAAGCCAAGTGGTTCTGAATTTCGGGTGAACATTTCCACCACAGCCTCCTTGGAGCAGGAAGCTCACTCATGGAATCTGCTCTGACCAGTTTCTTGGCACCTTCTTTCCTGTTCCTAGAGAGGCAGGGGAGTCCAAGGGTTGGTTGGTTGATTCATTAGTTTTGTGACCTGCCTTTCTGAATCAACTCAGGGAAAGTCTCTCTTAGATATCTGCTGCTCCATCTATTATTGCTTCTGAGTCTAGAACTAGTTTTAGCTAGTTAATAACCAGAGTTTGGCAAATTACAGGAAATATTTTTATTTCTGTCTGAAATAAGAGGTTGAGCTTGGTTCTTGGTGTCTTTGCGGGATGAATCTCACCACCAAAAATATGAGAGTGGTTGTCTTTTGTGGAGCCTCATTTTTGTCTTCTTCTCAGTCTATCTTACAACACTCAGATTTCCCGGTGGCCTTTCATCTGGTTCACTGACAAAAGAAACCAACATGGTTACATCCAGGAAGTCTCCAGGAGCTAAGTCCAACCTGAACTAGAACTTCCTCCCTCCCCTATTTCTCCTTTGAGTCAATGGCCTTAAATTTGGGGTTGCCTTCTTTTCTAGTAAGTGCAACAGAATCTGCACATTTCTCATCCCATCACATTGCTTTTCCCCAAGAGGAGAAAATATCTATATGTGTTTCTTTCCAAGATTTGGCCAAGTATGAAGGTGTCCATCATGTCTAGATTTCTGCAGAGCCTTACAAAAGGACGTAATAAATAATAGGAAGACATTCAGTTAAGTGGTGTTGGCTTCAAGTGATGGCTGAAATCTGAATGTCATTGGAAAACATGCAACACATCCGTTGAAGCAAAAAAGCAGGCAGTTTCTTAGAGCAGCTGAAGGTAACTTACATGTGCTTCAGCAAATGTTCGATGCACTGCACCAGAATGATGCCGTCAAACGGAGAATGTTCACACACTGTTCCACAGACTCCATCTCGTCCTACGACAAACTGAGCAGGGACATTAATTTAGGCAGAAGGGAAATATGGATTTAGTAACTCTTGAATTCAAAAGAATGCAGTACACTTGGCCTTTAAGATACCAGTTAGAGAAATAGAGCAGCCAGTATTAGAAAGGGAGGCTGGGTTTGTTCTATGCATTTTATGCATTGGCCAAATATCCCAGAAACAATTTTAAACTCCCCAGTGTAACAATATGTAAACATAGTTGGATGATGTGAAATATCAGAAAGCACCTAAATAAGAGAAAGTTGAAAGGAAGTAGAAAAGCATAACAATGACATTGGGTTTTTTTAAAAAACAAAAACAGGGTGAATGATGTTTATGAAGCTATTCAACAGGGAGGGAGACCTTCTGCTCCTTTCCAAGCATTCTCTCTTATCTTCACCTCCACACAGAGTAACAGAGGCAGAAGACCTGCTAGCCCCACCCCCAGCTCAAGCAGGAGACCCTACCTACATCGTTTGGGGAGCCAGAGGGGAGGGGGAGGCCAACCTATAGTCTGCAAAGCAGCTGAAGGCAGGAGGAGAAGCAACGGATGGAAACCAATCCAGGAGAGAAGCAGCCTAGAACGAAGGAGGAATTTCCTGACAGTGAGAACAATCAACCGGTGGAACGGAAGTTCCCTGCAGAAGTTGGCCCTGAAAGTTTATAATAACTGGAAGTTTTTAAGAAGAGGGTGGACAGCCACTTGGACAGAAGGGTACAGGTCTCTCATTTGAGCAGGGGGTTGGACTAGAAGACCTCCAAGGTCCTTTCCGATTATGTTATTCCGATATTCCATGTGAAAATGAACACGGAAGAGAAAAACAATCCACACAATTACATATTTATTTATTTATATACCGCCCTTCTTCCGAAGGATTCAGGGCGGTGCACAGCCAACCAAAGACCCCATTTACAATATACAAAAGTTAAAAATAAATTAAATAATTTAGGCTGTCTAAAATTATACCCTCCCCCAATAAATTAATTAAAACCCAAATTTAAAAAACCCGATTAAAACGCAAATACTAAATTAAAAATCCCATGTCAGCCTAGGCTGGCCTGCTCAAAGAGCCAGGTTTTTAATGCACGTCTGAAAGCTCTCAGATCCATATTAGTGCGTATTTCTGGAGGCAGACCATTCCAGAGGGCGGGGACCCCCACAGAGAAGGCCCTACTCCTAGGGGCCGCCAGACGACACATAGAAGCCGACGGCACCCAGAGAAGGACCTCCCTGTGAGAACGCACAGGTCGGTGGGAGATTACCGGCAGAACGCGGTCCTGCAGATAACCTGGTCCAATGCCATGGATCGCTTTAAAGGTCAAAACCAGAACCTTAAAGCGAACCTGGAAAACCAACGGCAACCAATGCAGCTCGCGCAGGAGAGGCGTCACATGGGAATTTCGTGACGCCCCCATAACCACCCGCGTGGCCGCATTTTGTACCAGTTGGAGTCTCCGGGTGCTCCCCACAGAGAGTCCCATGTAGAGAGCATTACAGTAATCCAGGCCAGAGGTGACAAGGGCATGGGTGACCGTACGTAAGGCGTCCCGATCCAGAAAGGGCCGCAACTGGTGAATCAGGCAAATCTGATAAAAAGCCCCCCTGGAGACGGCTGTAATATGGTCTTCTAAAGACAGCCGTGCATCCAGGAGGACACCCAAATTGCGAGTCCTCTCTGTGGGGGGTAAGACCTCTCCCCCAATAGCCAGCGACAGAGTCAGCTGACTATATTGGGGCACCGGAAACCACAGCCACTCAGTCTTGGAAGGGTTGAGCCGGAGCCTGTTCCCACCCATCCAAATCCGCACGGCCTCCAGGCACCAGGACATAGCCTCCACAGCATTGTTGGGGTGGCTTGGGGTGGAGATGTAAAGCTGGGTATCATCTGCATACAGATGACACCGCACCCCAAAACCACCGATGATCTCCCCCAGTGGCTTCACATAAATGTTGAACAAAAGAGGGGAGAGGACTGACCCCTGAGGCACCCCACAAATGAGGGGCCTAGAGGTGGATCTCTCCCCCCGTCAATACAAATTGCAAGCGGTTGGAGAGGAAGGAGGAGAACCATTGCAGGACAGTTCCCCCAATCCCCACCCCCCCAACCGCCGCAATAAGATACTATGGTTGATAGTATCAAAAGCCGCTGAGAGATCTAACAGGACCAGGACAGAGGAATACCCCCTGTCACAGGCCCTCCAGAGATCATCAACCAACGCGACCAATGCTGTTTCGGTACTATGCCCGGGCCTGAAGCCCGATTGGAACGGATCGAGGTAAGTCGCTTCCTCCAGGTACTGAGGGAGCTGACGTGCCACCACACTCTCAACAACCTTCGCTAAAAAAGGAAGATTGGAGACTGGACGATAGTTATTTAAAACAGCCAGGTCCAGGGCAGGCTTCTTGAGGAGGGGCCGCACCACCACCATTTTCAGGGCAGTAGGGAGCGACCCCTCTCTCAACGAAGCATTGATAATCCCCTGGAGCCAGCCTCGTGTCACCTCCCTGGCGGTCGAAACTAATCAGGAGGGACACGGGTCCAACAAACATGTGGTGGTATTCAGCCCCCCCAACAACCTGTCCACACCCTCAGCGGTCACAGGGTCAAACTCTTCCCAGATAATAGTCTCAAGACCTGCCCCGGATACCTCCCCCGGGACCACCCAATTAGAGTCCAGCCCGCCCCGAATCTGAGCAATTTTGTCGTGCAGAAATCGGAAAAACTCCTCTGCCCTGCCCTGCAAGAGGTCCTCCCGCACTCTCGGCTCAAGCAGGGAGCGGGTCACTCTAAACAGAGCGGCAGGCCGATTTTCTGCCGACGCAATAAGGGCAGAGAAATGCGAACGCTTCACCGCCTCTATCACCACAAGGTAGGTCCTAATATAGGACCTCACCTGTGTTCAGTCGGACTTGGCGCGGCTAGCCCTCCAAACACTCTCCAGACATCTTTTCTGGCACTTCATTTCCCACAGCTCCAGTATTGCTGGAGGATTTAAAGCAAGGGATGAAGTGGAAGGTTCTAGAAGCCGGCCTATGGGCCAGCGCTCCCTTCCCTTTCTCTCCTTGTGTGCTCTGCTTCCCATGAAGGCTGGCTACGTTTGGGCAAAGTCTGAGCCAGTTGAACCAGGCCACCATCCGGAGGGAGGGGAGGCTCTGGGGCAGCCTCGAGAGGAGGAGGAGGCCAGCCCGAGGGTGCCAGAGTGGCTGCCAGGGGGGCTTGGCTGGAGGCAGGTGGAGGGCAGGAGGGTGGTTTGCACCCAAATGGTCCTGGCCCATTTCCGGCCGCTTAAGCCTGCAGGGGAAGAAGCTCTTTGCTCTGAGAGCCCCCCTTGAAGTGAGACTACAGGGGCCCTCGGTGTCCAGCCACAATTGAGCCCAACATTTATGTTGTTAAGCAAAAAATTTGTGATGTGGATTTTGCCCCCTCTTCCTATGCCCTTTCTTGCCACTGCTATTCAGTGGATCGCTGCAGTTGTTAAGTGAGTCACATGGCTGTTAAGTGAATCTGGCTCCCCCCCATGGACTTTGCTCATCAGAAGGTCGCAAAAGGGGAACCTGTCATCCCCCCCCCCCCCAGGGCCCTGCAGACTCTGTGGATATGAACCAGGGGGAAAGCATCCACATGTCAAGAACGTTTGGCCTTAAGTATGAGGAAAGGTCATCAGTCACTTTTTTCAGTGCCCTTGGGATTCCGAAGGGCAAGCAAACCCCCTGTTGTAAGTCAAGGACTGCCTGTAGAAGACCTTCATTGCCTCCCTGGGTTCAGCCAGGCATCAGCAGGTACAGTGGCTGCTGGGACTTACCTGCGTGGACTTATCGTACCAGCGATTGGCGCCATTTCTCGCGTAGCCTCCCCCGTGGAGGAGTTGCAGGGCCCGGTTGGTGTCGCTCAGCTCTTCTCCAGCTGGACTGTCCAGGCAGACCAAGCAGAGGCTTCGTTCAATCATATCAAGGGAGTCACGGTTTGTAGAATCTAGAGTAGAAGAGTTGGCTGGGAATAATGGCAGGCTGTTCCTTGGTTTTCTGCTCTGAGGTGCAATTACTTTGCTTCCTACTCATTCCCTGAGAAGTCTAAGAGTGCGAGCCTTTTGTTCCTTCAGAATGAAGCCAGTGGAAATTCAGAGTGAATGATGTTTGGGTTTTTACCCATCAAGGCTGGAAGGAGATGAGCTCTCAAAGCAATTAGGTGGACTCCCCTCTACAAATTAATCTGCTGAACTTGAAAAGCACCAGATCTCTTTGGTAACTTGATGGTGGTGGACATGTGGTCGTGTGCATTTTATGAGACGGACATCTGAAATCAAATCATTCAAACTGTACTGTAGATAGTCTACAATCTAATCTTTGTGGGGACCTTGGTGTTCTCCGAGCTTGGTTGTTTTCTTGCAGACATTTCATTATCCAACTAGGTGATGTCATCAGTGTGAGAAGGGAATGGGATTTGCACCCAAGCACAGATGAAGTTACCCAACTGGGTCAATGTCTGAAAGAAAACCACCAAACTTAGAGACCACCAAAGACTCCACAGTTCAACCCTGAGCTACAAAAATTCTCTTCTCCTGGTAATCTAATCTTTGCCTAAGGAAGCCTTGAAGCCTGTTCCACCTCTCATAATTTCATGTGCAAATTCTTTACCTCCGGTGACAATAGGAAAGGTGAGCATTGCAGGTTATGAAAACAAGGAGTGTCTTTTTAGATGGGATCTCTCTTGACTGAAACGAGATGAGTCTACTTGGGTAGGAGGACCATCTGAGTCAACAGAATGGTAGAACTTTGCATAGCCACATTTCAGTTTTTGTACTATGGGAATGAGGCCTAAATGGATATTTCTTAAACAAGAAGAAGTAATAGGTGGGCATGCTCCTTTGAAATTGGGCCGTTTTGATATTGTCCCCAAAATTAAACCCAGGGATGCTTTTAACCTGGGTTCAGATGGGGTCCAGAATTAAAATATGCCATGTGCTAAGAATGACTAAAGTGTTGTTCTGTAGGACTTCCAGACTTCTTGACAGGTTAAAAGGAATAACCAAGACGGACTTATTGGATAAGGCAGAGCAAGAAGTCCTCAGGGCAAGGGGAAGAAGAAAAAGGGAATGGAAAAATGCCAGAAAGAGGATAACTACTGTTGAGGGCAACTCTGCCAAAGAACTTAAGGATGGGGTAGGTAGGGCTCCGAGGTCAGGCTCTCACTGACCTTCCATGAGGATCGTCCGGGACGTGGCCCACTCCAGCCTGCCATCCGAGGTCAGGAGGCCAATGGGAGGCAGCCTCTCTTCCTCATTCTCTGACATCTTCACTATCTTCCGTAACTGTGTGAAAAGGTCTCCTTCGCTGAGACGCCGGAAATTAATCACCACGTCCAGAACAAAAAACTGTGGAAAAAGAATCAGGAGTGAAAAGAGGAGCCTGCTTTCACCTTTGAACTGTGGGGGGGAGGGGGGGGGCGGGCGCGACCGCTGCTGCCTGGAGGCCATTCTCCCCTCTCTGATGTCCTCCTGGAGGGCCTTCATGACACCTTCCTGCTTGGCCTGGTTTCTTGACACAATCAACAGTCTCTGCCCGCCCCGCCCCAGCCTCTGAGTATCAACAAAGTGCATTTGGGAAACTTCCGGTTTGGGTCTCTTCGGCGATGGACCAAAATCCGCAACTGTGCACGATTTCAATCCGTGCTTGCCGCTGGAGCACCCCGTTGCCTTGGATTCAGGGCTGAAGCCACCCCATAGAGATGGTGAAGATGGGGGAGAAGATGGTGGTGAAGTCGAGGGGAGCCACATCTCTCCTCCTTGGCTGGTCAAACTCCCTTTCCTGAAGGTGGCCAGCGGTGCTCAGAAATGGCCACCACAAAGAAGAACCCGACTGGATAAGATTGTGCAGGAGGAAGACAAAGAGGAAAGCAGGACAGACCAGGCTAAATACAGAAAACATCTAAGCAAGGTACTCTGAAGCTAAAAGTATTTATAGGGATACCTCTGAAAGAAAATTGTTAGGTGGCGAAGGAGAGAGAAAAGGAGATTAAAAATCCCCTTTCCTATTGTTATATTGACAATTACAAATGGTATCGAAAGAAGTTTATGTTAACCTACTTTGACTTTAATAGGCTATTTTAAGCTGAAATTTAAGTGTCAAGGGGAGAACAAAGTTTTTTTGGGGGGTCATTTTAAAGCCTCAAAAAGGAGAAGAGGAGGTAAAAGAGTGGAGTTTGGAATAAAAAACGGAGTTCCACCTGGAAAAAAGGGGATTAACAGTGAATGTTGAAAAGAATCCCGAGGATACACTGTAACTGAAATTTTATTAAAAGATACAGTAACCCATGGAAAGGAAAAAAAACAAGAAGGAACAGTCTGGGGATATTAAAAAGAAAAAGAAGAGATTGATTTCTTTTTTCTTTTCCTACTTAAAGTCAATCGGGTGGTTGTTTAAAATGGCATCACTCCTGGAGGAATTGAAAACATATCTTAAAAAAGAGAAAGAAGAGGCAGAAAAGGAAGGAAGATCCTTCGGCTTTGTATTTGAATTTCTTGAATTGGAGATCCTGAACTATGAAAAACAAAAGGAAAAGCTTCAAGAGGAAGAAGAAGGGCAGGACAAAGAAGTAGCTATCTTTACTGAAACAATGTAATGTGTGGGAAAAAGGGGAAAAAGGGGGAAAGGAGTTAAAATTTGAGATTAAAGGGAACAGCCAAAAAGAAAAATGCTTTGAAAAAGAAATATAACAGCAAGGTGAAGCAGAAATGTAAACCACAGGAGGGGAAAATAAAGAGAGAAGGGTATAAAAAAGGGGATGAGAAAAAGGGGGGAAGATAGAAAGGGAAAGAAATTATGAGGGACAAAAGCAGGAAATAAAGAAAAAAGGGAAATATACTATGATTAAAAGTATTTGCTCAGCTAGAAAACACAGAGACAATGGTTAAATCAAGTTAAAATCAAGAACTCTGCAACAGTACTAAAGATAGGGCTGTGACAGTAGAATATTGTAATGAGTTAGAAATGAAATATGTAAATAACTTATGAGATAAAACTGTATTATTATGCTATGGTATGTTTATTTAGAAATAAGGTAACAATAAAGAAGGGATAGAAACAGTGTAATTATTTCTAGAGATTGATAAAATATTGAAAAGAAAGGTAAAAAATTTATAAGGGAATTTATACCAGCTATTAGAATGAATTTGAATAATTATTTTGCTTATTAGATAAAACTGTATAATTACTTAATGGTATACTTATTAATAATTAATGTAAGAATGAAGAAGGGAGAGAAACATTTTAGCTGTTTCCAAAGATTGTTAAATATTGAAAAGAAATGTGAAAGAAACCTAATTGAATAAGAATGAAAATGATATAACTATAAAAGAAAATTAAGAGAAGTAAAAGGAGAAATAGTGAGAAGTTGGCAAAAGAATGAAACTCATGACTTATAAATAATGCAACAATAAAGAAGGGAGGGAAACAGTGTAATTATTTCTAAAGATTGATACAATATTTAAAAAATAGGTAAAAGATTTATATACCAGCTATTAGAATGAATTTGAATAATTACTTTGCCTATTAGATAAAACTGTATAATTATTCAATGGTATACTTATTAATAATTAATGTAAGAATGAAGAAGGGAGAGAAACATTTTAGCTGTTTCCAAAGATTGTTAAATATTGAAAAGAAATGTGAAAGATTTATAAGGCTCATATCAGCATTAGAATGAATTTGAATAACTATTTCGCTCACTAATGTTTATATATATATAATGTTTTTGTTAGTTGTTTAGAATTTTTCCTTTTGTACCTGCAAGGAGAAGTACCAACCAGAGTCTGAATGATGAGATTCATACGAAATAAAATAGATATTAGAAATTTGAATGTTAGAATGTATAAATTTAATGTTTGATGAGATTGCATATGATAATAAATATAAGATTCAAAGGTGTTGTACTCCGATTGGCAATTATAGAGGGAACTTTGCTTTTTAAGAATGTTGGAAGAGAATATATGAAATTGTAAACAAGACAGACGAAAGTATAAGGATAATGAATAAAAAGATATAGAAATCCAGATAAAAGAAATCTAATAGAATAAGAATGAAAATGATATTACTATAAAAGAAAATTAAGAAAAGTAAAAGGAGAAATAGTGAGAAGTTGGCAAAAGAATGATAAGATATGAAGTTGAATACATAAGGTGAATATATATATGAAATTGTGTCTGTATGGAAATGTGATAACCTGGAATCATGGTGTGCTCAAATAAGATGTATTATTTGTTTGTTAAAACCCAATAAAACTTTACAAAAAAAAAAACAAAGACCACAAAGCGCATTCGGATGGGGCTGAAATAAAATGGAACGCTGCTTGTTTGTGCCACACATTGGCCAGCTAGACCGGTGAGACTATTCATTCCAAGACATCGTTTTGCGGGAAGAGCACCTTGCAGCAGTGGGGGTAGGAGGGCTCAAGAAAAGCCATGATTGGGGCTACAACCATGCAAAGCTTCACTGCTTCTTATTTATGTTTGCAGATGTCGTGCATATAAAAAAGGGGTGGGGCTCCCATCACACGATCACAGCTGCCATTTTGATGCTTCTGAGATGTGCATTCACCAGTAAATAATCAGCTAGTCATAATATAGAGTAGAAGTAGATAATTTTTGATCCCTTTTAAAAAAATCTTACGGTGTTGTTTGGTTCCACTAATTTCGATTATAACTTGTCAAAAATTGCCAGTGCTGTTTCCCTTTGTTTTGGTGGATAACAGAACCAACTAGAGTAGAAGTTTAAAACAGCTGGTAAAATAATCCAATGTTTAGGGGAATTGGAATTAGGAGACCCAGACAGAAATCTTCACTAGATCACAGACTCATTGGGTGGTTGGATTAGTCACTTTACCACAATAAATTCTACCTTGTAGGGGTGTAGTTGTGGAGATACACCTGTTAATGTATTTTCCTCATGTACCCTGTCTCAAACTCTTTGAGAAAAGTTGGTTGGTAAAAACAATTAAAAATTACTAACTTAAAAAAAAGAAAAGTGAAGCTTTCTCTGGAAAAAGAGGAAACACACAGAAAATCTGCCAACCTCAGTCTCAGACTGTGAGATCCTCAGATCCTTGAGAATAAATTGTGACTCCAATCACCAAGAGTATCTTCAATTCTGATTTGATATCTGAAAGTCAACTGAGAAGAAGGAGGCATTCATTTGGAACAAACTTTTCACTTCCTTTTTTATTTCTTCTCAACCTGTTCTTCCTGTTTTCAGGCATATTTTTTTTTTTTAAATTCAGATCTATAGACTTCAATCCCCAAAATTCTCAGCACTGGCTGCATTGATTGGTGAATTCTGGAACCTGAAGGTCACACATCTAATGATCACCCAGACTAGGCAAAACTGCCATAACCTGAATTTGTATACATTCTCGAACAATTCAAAGAAGCGGGTGAAGAATAGATTTAATAACAACAACAACAACAATAATAATGTGGGATTCAGATGGTCTCACCTGATTGTTACAAGCAACAATGATATGATCTGGTTCAGGCATAATATTGCTTTTCTGGGACACGAGGGTATCCTTGGTATATCCCGGAAGACGATAAGAAGAGAAGAGTCTGTAGTATTGCTTCATACAAAGAGGGTGACCAGACAGTTGTCCACGAGCAAAATCCACAGGGAGTGTGTGGCTGGAGGAACAGAACAAGAGACAAATCACAATGTGTGTGTGTGTGTGTGTGTAGAAAGGAAAGAAATTGGATCAAATCAACTAGAATCATGATAGATAAAAAGAAAGCATCGGTGGATGGATGCCAAAGCTGAAAAAACATCATTCTTAATGTCCACAAAAACCACATTCCAACCATATTACCATTCATGAATGAACATTGAAGAAAGCACAGTAACAGTCAATAATAAGGACCAAAGATGTCTGTCTTCTAATGCTCTGCTGGACTTTGAAATCTCAGTCTGAAAAACACGAGTGGGCCTCCATGCGCAGCAGAGGTCCTTCCGCCAGAGAGGGTTGAAATGTCTTTGTGGTGAGACAAAGAAGATCTTAGATGGACTTAGTCCTTTCTACAGGGCAGGGCAAAATTGCTCAGCCAATATGATGTCTAATGGTCTACAATTTGGGAGAAGCTTGAGATGCTAAAATTGAACAATGGTATCATATTAATATCTCATTCTAAGGACAGTAGAAAAATTAATAATTATAATGTTTTGTAATCAATGTTCTCCAGAGACACTTGTAAAAGACATTGTGCTAAACTAGGTGGAAACAGCAGAACTGATGAATTGTTTGACAAAATATCATATCACTGCTTCCTCTGGAATAAAGGGGTTTTTTTAGTGTTTCAATTAGAATATTTGATAGAATCTCTGAATATTTCAAATCAATTGTTGAGTCCCACTGTTGAATCTTTCAGGGTGCCTTTGAATAAATTCAACAATTTAAAAGGATTTTGAGCACACATAAAAGCTGTTTTTCTGCCCAGATTGTTTCAACAAATTAAATCAGCCTAATCCAATCTTTCAAATCACATCAAATCCTATTTAAAGGAGATGATTAAATTTTCAAATAGTTCTGGTCAAATTTTTGACTCTGTTTAGATTGAGTGGATGGAATGGAATGCTTTGAATTGGATAATAATCTATATCTTAGTCTGGACTGAAGAAGATTTATTGAACAGATCTGAAGCAGGGTTGGAAGTTAGTGCATTGTTTAGCTAAAGTGTGATTTAACACAACAAACAGGCAACAAATAGTAAAAATAGGGAGTACTATATCTAACCCTGCTCCAGTTAACAGCGGGGTTCCCCAAGGCAGCATTCTAGGACCCACCCTCTTTATACTCTATATAAATGACCTTTGCGATCACCTTATAAGAAACTGCATCTTCTTCGCGGATGATGTAAAACTATTCAACACCACCGACAAAGCTACGGTCCTTCAAAGTGACCTTGATTATATGTGTCTGAATGGTCAAAAAATTGGCAACTCCAAATCTTGACCAACAAATCCTTGACATTGGTAAAAAAAATCAGTACACCAAATACAAGCTAAGCGGATAGGACCTCATTGATGACCCTTACTCTGTCAAGGACCTTGGAGTCCTCATATCAAATAATCTAAGTGCCAGAGCTCACTGTAATAGCATTGCCAAAAAGGCATTAAGAGTTGTAAATCTAATCTTACGAAGCTTCTCCTCTGGAAATATTGAATTGCTCACTAAGGCATACAAAACTTTTGCTAGACCAATACTTGAGTACAGCTATTCAGTCTGGAATCTGCACTGTATATCAGACATTAATACAATCGAGCAAGTCCAGAAGTATTTCACGAGAAGAGTACTACACTCCTCTGCTCTCAATAGAATACCTTATGCTACCAGGCTTGAAATTTTGGGCTTGGACAACCTTGAACTACACTGCCTATGGTTGGACTTAAGTGTAGCACACAAAATTATCTGCTACAATGTCCTATCCATCAATGACTACTTCTGCTTCAACCACAACAATAAAAGAGCACACAAAAGATTCGTTGCTCCTGCTGAGAAAATATGCTGTGCACAGAAGGGCTTTTTGTGCTTTTCAGATCTTCTGATCTTCAGACCTTCTTTCCAGGCAGTTCCAGAGTCTGGGACTGAATTCAGATGTAATCTTGTTAATCACCCACAATTTATGGGACTTACCCCTAAAAGCAGTACATCTAAATTACATCTACAATTCTCCTCCAAACATGGTTTACTTCGAGCGAGTGACTTGGTTGCTGCGTGAACTCACTTGAACCCCCTTTGGCTTCTGTTCCTCACTTAAGAAGTGATTTTGTTCATAAGAGGCAAATGGCTTACCTGTCCAGGAGAGCTTTATAATCCAGAACTCCAGAAATGAGATTGGCTGCAAACCTAGAAGTCAAAATAGAGAAGGCCCATGGATTTCTGCAGCAAGAAATTATATCCTCCTCCTCCTCCTCCTCATCATCATCATCATTGAATTATCATGGTGGTCCTTTGCCAGCTGGCAATCAAGGAACAGCTTGATAGATTGTCCACCAGTATTAATTGATCTTATTACTTCCATTTTTAAGTCTCCTCTGAGAGGGAATGGATGAAGTTTTCAGCTAATTTGTCCTGCAAAGTAGGTTAGATCTCTGATGTGGCATATGAACTCAAACCCGGGTCTTCTGAATCTAAACCCATTATTTTAACAATATGTTAAGGAAGTCTCTTAATCAGTTTCTTGAGCCTATTCAAATTGGATTACTCCTTGAGATTGGCCAGCCAGAAGTTACCTGTGGCTTAGCAAAAATGCAGTAGGACAGAGCTATTTTAATATTCCCAATCCTCTCTTTCCCTCACAAACTCTTCCCACAAAAGGATACCTTTAATCTCTCCTTATTTTTCCTGAAGACAGGCAAACAGGATCATGGGTTAAAAGTCTGTAGAGATTCTCAGTCATCTAGGTCATGGTTGTCCCATGACACATGAGGACACAGGTAAACCTCCAAGTGGCCTCAAGAATCCTATAAAAGGATGCAAATGACCAGCTGTCTGCAAGGATTATAAATCCTACCATTCCCTACCATCCAGTCAGAGCTGAAGAAGCTTCTTGGAGGAGAAGTGAAACATCTTCAAAAGGAAAAACCAGAAAATCCAGTTGCCTGTAGACAAAAAAAGGCCCCTTTGGGAGGATCATGGGTTGCTTGTTTCAGCCCACCTTTGATTGGGGCTAGCCTTAACTACTGATGTTTTACGGGACTGTGCAGGAATGGCCAGACTGGTATTTTGGATGCATCCTCTGCTTTTCTCTGAACAATTTCTAAGTGAAACAATGGTCTTATTGCAATTCATATCTGGTCAAGATTGTGTCTGGACAACATTTTCTGTTTCGTCCTCCTGTTTAAGGTTTCTCTATAGGCTCCAGTAGGCTAAGAGGCCTTTTCCGGGTCAGGATCTGTGCAAATAACAGAGATGCAAAGCAGGAAAAAAATAGCTGCCACAATGAAGCTATTCAGTTTATATCTGTAGACAAATCAGCATTGATAGACATTTCTGAAAAATTCCAGAAAAGAGCTTCTAGTCAGTGTTGTCATTCTGTTATTTTACAGTGTATGCCAATAACGTTTACAGATGATATGATGATTTAATCAGTATCCATCGGAATCAGGGAGATTGGAAAACTGAGTCTGAGATGCAACTCAGATGTAAATGGAAGTTATATGTAGAACTGTGTTGCCCCTGTGCCTTGGGACAGACTGAGGAAGAAATGAGGCTTTCAGACTTCATGAGCACTGGAATTCTTCGATTGCATTCAAAGTAAAATGAGATTGAGCACATAATCACATTAGCAGAACAATCTCGATCAAGGAATTTAATTAGAATTTTAATATTTTTAAGTTGCTTCTGTACTTTAGAAAATGCTATTTAATTTGATCAGTAACTTATATTCAGGGAGGGCTTATTATAATGAAAAAGGAGAAATATAACTAATAACATTTTTTTAATAAAAGGAGCTTTGGAAATTTTTAAATGAAAAGTCTCCTTTAATTTTGTCTTGATTTGAGTTGGCTACATGGATAGGATAAGTTATGACAGCTTACTGGAACCTCAACCGAGGTAAACACCTGGAATTCTTAGGCAATATTATTAATTGAACAGAATTAAGGGACGGCCAGGACATGCTAGAAAAATATACAGAAACATTTACATAGATCTGAGAGAGAGAGAGAGAGATCTTCGATAGATCTGAGAGGAAATCCTGTCTGAAGAGCCCAAGAAACAAGGAAAGATCTTTTCCTCCACTTGTTGCCTCCCAAACATGTCAATAACCCTGAGGCCTAATACTTATCTGGTTAGATCAGTTATAAAATAGCTTCTTATGTTACTTTTATATATTGTACCATGTTGCTTAATTTATAATATTAAGATTGCAATGCTTATTATATTTATCTGGAAGTAAGCAATGGCACTTATTTCTGGATAATTATTTTGGTTTCCACCCTAACTCCATCAAAGATAAAGGTTTTCTTGGCATCACCCTGTTAAAGAATACTTAATTTTGTTCCAAAATCATGGGAATATATCTTAATCCTTGGATTGGCAGTCATTAAATGTAAGAATTTGGATTTAGAGATGGTAATTTCAGAATATCAAAGCATGCAAAATTAGCACTAGTTTTTCTAGTACACATCTGAAGAATTTATCTAAATTATTCGTTCATCTAAATTGTCCTATAATGATACTCATAATATATGAAAATGTCTAGAAACCATTTGTGTCATATTAAAATAACTATCTTTTCCATTAGTGCTTCATACTGATTCCATTTCAGGTTTTAAAAATGGCTAGCTGAAAACCCCAACCATTCACCAAAGTGCCTTATTTTATTTCCACAATTCTGAGCGAGCTATAATCCAAAATGTTTTAGCTGCTCAGACATTGCAGTTTGATCAAGTCTTCAATAACTGTCTGGCAGTAGCATCACTAGAGCAAGACAGAAATGGACCTTTCGTAGATAGGAGGCCCCAAGGAGACTGTTTATTGGGGGGGGAGTATGCCATAAGTAGCGGAAGCAATTTCCAGTCCAATTTATCTTCCCAAGTCAATTTAATTTTCAAATCTATAGGTAAGGGCAGACACAATGCATATGCTTTTCTTGAAAAATGTGATCCTTAGCCTCTGGTTTCTACATGATCAAAGACAATATTCTCCACTTACAGTTAATCCACACTCTTTGAGAACAATCCAGTCACTTGGAAGGATTTGTATATATTTTAATTGATTGGAATATTATAACATTAGTGGAAAATACCATAGTATCTCTGTTTTTAATATTTGTTTATCTGTTCCAACAAGCAGGGCAGTGTGTGTGTCTTTGTTTATATACTTACACACTAATACATATAACAACTACTCATTTTTGTTCTTTTTATCTGCTGGAGCTGTCTGTAGTTTATCTATTTTTATTGCTTTTAGTTTATGTGTCATTGTGATTTTATGATGTTGCTTGTGATTAATCTCACCAGACAATGTAAAATGAATCAGAAGGGTGGGATATAAATTATCGAATGAATATGAAAAATAACTAAAACAGGGTGAAGGCAGAAAAGGCTGTTTTCATTTTCAACACAGGCTTATTTAAAGCAACACAAAGTGCAATCCTAACATGGTTCACTCTTTTTAAATTCAATGGGGCAGGAATGCCGGAATCTGATTGAGCTGTAGCTGAGCTGACATTAAAAAGAAGTTGCTTAACCGACAGGTTGATGTCAAGCAGCGAGACGAAGGAGCTGGGGACAGGAAAGTTAAACACGGTGTCCCATGAATGAAGGCATTCATTTCAATTGAAGTCAATTCCTGAGTTAGTGATTGGAACAGAATGTTGTGATATTCTCTATGTCTGTAGAGATTCTCCATCACCCAAGGTCTTGGTTGCCCCAAAGGTGCTTTTTTCTCAGGAGGCCAAAATTCTCCACAAACACAATATCAGAACAGCCTTCGGTACTGACCAAAAAATAGCCAACATCCTAAGAAACTCCAAAGACAAGATCCAGCTAGAAAACCAAGGAGTTTATGAAATACCATGCAACAATTGCCCAGCCACATACATCGGACAAACCAACAGGAGAATAAATGCACGCATCGCAGAACACAAGAACGCAGTCAGAAAAGAAGAAAATTCTTCCTCCTTTTCCAGCATCTTAAAGCCACAGAACATGAAATTAATTTTGAAGGAACCAAATTAATCTCTAACACTGAACACTTCAACAAGAGAATAATCAGGGAAGCCATCGAAATAGAGAAACACCTCCATAACATGAACAAATGGGATAATGCCTCCCGCCTACCAGACATCTGGAAACTAGCCCTTATCAACAAATGAGAACTAGCCACAAAAACCAACACTGGACCCTAAACAACACATGATGCCACCACCAATCTCCCTCACCAGACTCAAACCCAAACCCACCCCATAGACGAAAGGCAACCACCATCCAGAAACCAGACTACAGCTGCATCACTAGCCGCCACACACCCCGAACCCCAAACCAAGCAAACTGACACATGCCATGAACACAGAGCCAGGCCTCAAACTCGGAGCCAAACCAAAACCCGGAACGTCACATCACAGCCACCCGTTCAGGATATCACATCACAGAACTCCGGAGGCTACACCACAAAACCTCAGGATGTTGCAACACAGCCAACGATCCAGAAGATTACAATACAAGATCCAGGATGTCACAAGGTTAGAACTCAGAAGGTCATCTCACAGCCCATTACCCAGCTCATTATGACCCAGGAGAATACAGCACAAGACCCAGGATGTCAAAGCAATAGAACTCAGAAGGTCATCACACAGCCCATTACCCAAGTCGTTACAACACAGGAGGCTGATAGACACACAGCCAATACCTCAGCCACACATGTTCTTAAGAAAAAGCCAGCCAATCTGCAAACATCAACTCCATCAACCATTCAAGAAATGACAACACAGCCAACCTCCCCACCAGTATATATAAGGAGACAGCAGCTCAGATCATGCTTTGCTCGCACAAAGCCGAAAGCATTAGCCTGAAGATGGCAAGTGGAATCTTGTCCCAAACGTTACCCAGAAAGTCTCAATCTTACACGGGAAAACACCCGAACACACCAAGACCTGCATACCTGTACCCGTGAATATCTACAAAAACATATAAATATGTGTGTGTGTGTGTGTGTGTGAAAAGGACAGCAATATGCTTCCTCCTTTGATTGGGGCTTACCAGGGTGTTGTAACATAAGTATATACATACATACATACATACATACATACATATATAGAGAGATCTTTGGTTCTTCGGGTTTTCTCCCACGTAGAATTGGAAGTATCTAGGCGATGTTTCGATGAAGTCTCATTCATCATCTTCAGGCTTGTGTCTTCCTGTGCTTCTCGGAGTAAGCTCACATTACTCCGAGAAGCACAGGAAGACACAAGCTTGAAGATGATGAATGAGACTTCATCGAAACGTCGCCTAGATACTTCCAATTCTACGCGGGAGAAAACCCGAAGAACCAAAGATCCACATACAAATACCCACGAAAACCTCTGAAAACAAATATATATATATGTGTGTGTGTGTGTGTGTATGTGTGTGTGTAAGGTTTTTGAGCTGATAATTTTTTTAAATAATAAATAAGGGAGACTAGGATAGATCTATTTCAAGCTAGTTAGAAATAAATTAGAAGAATTAAATAGATTGGCTTTATGAGTTAAAAGTGGGGAATTAGAAAAGTTAAAAACCATTTAAAAACCAAATTTAAAACCATTTTATATAACTCTAGGCCAGACCGGCTTGATGGAATAGGTGGGTTTTTAGTGCGCACCGGAAGGTCAACAGGTTAGGGACGGTCCTCATCTCCAGGGGCAATTCGTTCCAGAGGGAGAGGGCCCCCAAAGAGAAGGCCCGAACCCTTGGGGCCATCAGCCGTCCAGCCGGTGGTACCCCAAGGAGGCCCGCTCTATGAGAGCACACTGGTTGGTGAGAGACTGATGGTGGCAGCAGGCGGTCCCATAAATACCCAGGTCCCAAGCCATGGAGCGCTTTCAAGGTGGTCACTAGCACCTTGAATGGCACCCGGAAGGCCACTGGGAGCCAATGCAGCTCACGCAAAAGTGGTGTAACATGGAAGCTCAGAGGAGCCCCCAAGACCACCCACGCGGCCGCATTTTGCACCAGCTGGAGCCTCCGGGTGCTCTTCAAGGGGAGCCCCATGTAGAGAGCATTGGCATAATCCAGTCGGGAGATGATGAGGGCGGATGTGACTGTGCGAAGTGCATCCCGATCCAGAAAGGGCCGCAACTGATAGATCTTATGGACCTGACAAAAAGCCCCCCTGGCGACGGCTGCTCTATGATCTTCTAATGACAGCCGTATGTCTAGGAGGACACCCAAATTGCGTGCCCTCTCCGTTGAGGCCAGAGTTTCCCCACCCCACGGCCAGCGAAGGAATAAGCTGGCTGTATCGGGGCGTCGGAAAGCACAGCCACTCGGTCTTGGCTGGGTTGAGCTGAAGCCTGTTTCGCCCCATCCAACCCCGCACAGCCTCCAGGCACCGGGTCATCACTTCCACGGCTTCGTTAGGATGGCCCGGGGTAGAAAAGTACAACTGAGTATCATCAGCGTACTGATGGAATTCTACCCCAAAACCATGGATGATCTCACCCAGCAGCTTCACATAAACGTTGAACAGGAGGGGCGAGAGCACCAAACCCTGAGGTACCCCACAGATCAAGGGCCTCGAGGTCGATCTCTGCCCCCCTGCCAACACAAATTGCGAGCGGTCAGAGAGGAAGGAGGAGAACCACCGTACCACGGTACCTCCCACTCCCAACCCCCCCCAGCCGCCGCAATAAGATACTGTGGTCGACAGTATCAAAAGCCACTGAGAGATCTAATAGGACCAGGGCAGAGGAAAAACCCCTGTCACGGGTCCTCCAGAGATCATCAACTAACGCGACCAATGCCGTTTCCGTACTGTGTCCGGGCCTGAAGCCTGATTGGCGTGGATCCAAATAGGATGATTCCTCCAGGTGCCGGGGGAGCTGTCGTGCCACCACACTCTCAACAGCCTTTGCCATAAAGCAAAGGTTGGAGACTGGACGATATATATATACTGTATATATATATATATATATATATATATATATATATATATATGTGACTTTTCTGTGCATCATTTGGACAGCTGTTGGCCATAAAATGCTACGGATTTAGCTAGAACAGAATTTTTTGGCCTTCGGTGAGTCTTCAAATACTTTACCTCAGTTGATCATCTGCTTCTTGGAACTGTTGGCGAGCAAAGATAATTCCTGGGCTAGAATTGATGGGAAGAGCTGATCGGTTGTTAAGATACATGTCATCTAGCCAGTATTGCAGTACCTACGAGAGAGAGAGGGAGGGAGGGAGGAAGGGAGAGGGAGAGAGAGAGAGAGGGGGAGGTAGGTATGGGTGGGTACATTGTCTTTTACCATGTGCCTTTGTCTTTCTATTTATTTCTGCCTTTATTATTTTCATAAATAACTCAACAGGGTGAACATTTCTAGCATACTTTCCTCTTCCTATTTTCCCACAACCACCACCCTGTGAGATGGGTTGGGCCAAGAGGGAGTGATCGGTCAAAGTCATCCTTCTGGCTTTAATGGTTAATTAGAACTCCCCACCTGGTTAACTAGTCCCACTGTCATGGGACTAGAACTCCCCATCTCTTGCTTTCTAACCTGGTAACAAATTGGGAGTTGATTTTAATATTAATGTTTTTTGATGACTACAGGTCTACAATAATTCTTCTCTCCCACAGTAATCTCCCATTGTCTTCCAAAAAGGAAGTCTACTAATAATGCCTTTGTGATATCAGAGCATCTCAACCAATTCCTTGGAGGAGGGAATAAAGGAGAAAAAAGATTCTAGCCCTTTTCACATGCTTTACGATAAACACATTTGAAGTTGAAGGGCAGAAGCCTTACCCAATTATCCATTTGTTCATGTCTTTCAAGAAGCTTCTTCTGAAGGAATTCTCCCTGGCCTCCAGGAGCCCCAAACTTCTCCACGAGAGCCTTGGTTTTCTTATATTGTTCTTCAGTCACCAGGTGTTTCATGCACTGAAGGTACCTATTTAATGTTTGCTGGAGAGAGGGAACCGGCAACTTGGGCAGTACCTAGTGAAGAAGAGTCCAAGCCATTAGTAATTGAATCCCCATGGTATTTTGTTTTACAAAACTATTTGTTATAGTTGAACTTCTGCCTTGATGTTCCAACCTACTACACACTTTCTTTCAAGCTCCTTCTAGCACAATATTATTATATGTTGGGAAATTGCATAGAAGGTGTCATTTGCTACAGATAATAAACCCTTGCATTGGAGAAGACTTTTGAGAGTCCCTTGGACTCCAAGGAGATCCAATCAGTCAATCCTAAAATAAATCCACCCTGAGTACACTTTGGAAGGACAGATCCTGAAGCTGAAGCTCAGGATTCCTTGGAGAAGACCCTGGTGTTGGGGAAGATGGAAGGTGAAAGGAGAAGGGGACGGCTGAAGCTAAAACGTTTAGGCTTCGAGAGGATTTGTGAAGAAGGGACATTCTGAGCATTTTTTTCAATCCAGAATCCTTTGACTTTGACCTTGGAACTTTATGGTTGATGATCTCAAAGTCTTGGCTGCCTTCTTTCCCATCGTTTGCCTTTTTGGGTGGGTGGGTGGGTGTGGAGAGGGGGATATCAGTTGATTTCTAGGTAAACATCTATATAGAATTGTTCAGTACATCCATAATCTTAAACTTAATTGATTATCCTTCTCCTTGAGCATTTCATACTAATTTGTTTTCTATGGGTAAGTGAATTGTTCAATTTTTGAAGGCAATGTTACTCATTTCGTGCATGAAGACAAACACTGTAATATCTGTTCCTCTGAACCAGGGTTGTTCAACCTTGGCAACTTTAAGACATGTGGACTTCAACTCCGAGAATGCTGGCTGGGGAACTCTGGGAGTTGAAGTTCACAAGTCTTGAAGTTGCCAAGGTTGCACATCCTTGATCTAAGCTCTTCTTCACCCCAATAGAAATTGCCCCCTTTCCAAATGCAACTTCCATTCTGATGCCTCTTTCAGAGGTGGCATTCAGCAGGTTCTGACCAGTTCTGGAGAACCGGTAGCGGAAATTTTGAGTGGTTCGGAGAATTGGCAAATACCTCCTCTGACTGGAGATTTTGCAGTATCCTTCCCCTGCCACGCCCACCAAGCCATGCCCACAGAACCGGTAGTAAAGACATTTGAATCCCACCACTGGCCTCTTTCCATCACTCACCATCTCATCTTGACTTTGGGCGTCATTTTCCTTCTTTGCTGTGACCTTCTCTCGGTTTGGCATTTTGAGTTTCCTCTAGAGTTTTTCTATGGATCACAAAACCTGAAGAATGCAGAGATAAACTTAACATTGCAATGCTTGGGTCAGGCATTACATGCCAGGATAAATTATAGGGTTCGTAGAGTAAAATCTAAGAAACAGACTTTTCCAGATGAACATTTCTCTACAGTCTAGAACCAAATCCTTCTTGTGCCTCCTTTTTGTTGACTTCTACTGCGATGGTTCAGGAGCTAGAAAGTGGAAGGTGAACCCTACAATATTGCAGGTAACAAAAAAAATATTCCCTATTTTTTTCCTCTCAATTTGTGTTAACGTATGCTTAATCTTGGGGTGCTGGCATTTATTTGCAGGAAGGAAAATGAAACCCAGGCAAATTCTTTTTGATCAGCAATTTGTTCTGGTGGAATTGGGCAATCCAAGATGAAAGGCTAACACATCAAATGTTCAACCGTCTGTGGAGAAGATGGGAAACAACTCAGTCTGTGTTTATAAATGTGTGATCTATTTGGATAAATACAGAACCGGACGACACGGCCACATTGATATAAGAGCTGATCTAAGTCAGCAGCAATCAAACCATTGAGCTGCAAAACAGGCTAGGAGGAGAGTGAAGGTAGAACCTCCCATGAGCAAAGAAGAGAAGAAGACGACCCTCCTGGACAGCCCAACTGCCATGCCAAAGACCTCCCAGCCAAGTGCCAAGTGCAGCCTGGACTTATCTCTCAAGGATTCTGTGCTGTAGAAAACTTAATTCTGCCAAAGGGGAGAAATGGCCCCTTCTGTCCAGGTGATTGAAGGGGCCAGGCAAATACTTGGAGTCAAATTAATGCTGGCTGATTTGATGGTGTTGAACTTCTCATGCTCCCACCCTGCCAGTGGGCCTGCAGTGGGGGGGGGGGAATGGGCATTTATGGGGTCCTTTGTGGCCCTTCCAGAGCAAAGAGTAACCTGCCATAAAGGAACAGGAAGAGGGCAGGTTGACCCGACTTTAAATCACGGCTTGAGTTAGATGATGGTGCAGCTGGTTGGCTCAGGGAGCAGCACCACCTCTTCCCTCCATTGCAAGGGGAGACCTTAATAGTTGCAGGCAACAATTTTATGTAGGCTTCAGGGGAAGAAACACCTATTTAGATTTTGCAGAATAAAAATGAGGGGGGGGGGGTGGGAGAGAGAAAAGGAGCGAGAGAAAGATGAAAAAGAAAGAAAAAAAGACAGAAAGAGAGAGGAGGGAGGGAGAGGAGAAGAGAGAGGGAGAGAAATGGATGCATTACCAAAGACAGGAGTTTTAAGATGGAGAAAGGAAAGGAAATAAATGGTATTCTAAACAGTTGTACCGTTGTGTCATTCCAGCTGGGGCATTTCTTATTTTCAATTTCAAACATCTTGAAGGTTTTAAAGGAGGAGAATCTTCTTTGCTTAATGCTGCCCTGCCTTCAATCTTTGGGTGCATTTGGGATGATTCAGGCATTTAGTTTCTCCAGATGTGGGTGATTCACCTCTCTTCTTTTGTAATTTTTTAGCAGGTTTTTTTAATGTTATTAATTTTGCAAAAAATTTTTTTACAAACGTGAAAGGTACACAAATAGAACAGGGAAATTTGAAAAGAAAAGGAAAAGAATAAAAGTGCAGAGAAGAAAAAAAGAGTAAGACAGAGAAAAAGGATGACTTCCGACTGACTTTAGTAGTTATAGAATAAAACATATAAGCAGCTCTTAATCGAAGGTTTCTCCTTTTGCATCTCTAAGGACGTAAGGAAAGAGGGCCTCTGTCAGTCAGGCCCTGCGCTCTTAGTTGGAGGATGCACCAGTATTATTAAGTGAAGTGGGAGGAAAGGGGTTGGAGTTGGTGACGTTTCACGTCTTCAAATATAGAAGTGAGTTATCACTGGGTGATATCGATATCTGTGGTAAGACAGGTGAAAATATCTTTAGGTCGGGAAAGGGTCAGGAAGAAAGAAAGGAAGGAAGGAGGAAAGGAAGGAAGAAAGGGAAGGAGGGAGGGAGGCTGGATGGATGGATGGATGGACGGAAGGAAGGAAGGAAAGGAAAGAGGTGGGGGGAGGCAGGATGGATGGAAGGAACGAAGTATGGGTGGAGGGAAGGAAGGAGAAATGGGGAGGGAAAGGAGAAAGGAGAAAGGAAAGGAAGGAGGGAGGGGAGGATGGATGGATGGATGCATGGAAGGAAGGAGAAAGAGTGAGGGAGGGGGAGGGGAGGAGAAAGGAAAGGAAGGACCGAGAGAGAGGCTGGAAGGTAGGCAGGCAGGCATTTCAGCTCACTCTTGTCTTTGGGACAAGCACCTTCTCCTTCCAGGGTGCCCTTCCTTAAGACTGGGCGGGGGGGGGGAGGGGGGGGCTCCATTTCCTTGGGTTTGCCCAGGTTTCATGGGGTTTAGCTCCTCAGTCATTGGTCTTCTCCCACTGCAATGGCTGGTGTGGTCAGAGAGCAGCTCCTTTGGGAGGAGTTCAACTTGGTCATCGTGCAGTTGTGGCGATGACGCACGAGCCATTGTCTCCTGGACTTGCTTTTTACGGCCATTTTTCCCAGAGCACCACCGGGAGGAAAAGGAGGACTCCAAATATTTTAGGAAAGGAAACCTGGCAGCTTAACTATCGTATCAGAAATATTCGGCCATCAATTGGAGTCCAGCATTGGAAACATTTGTTTTTGTGAAGAAATTCCATTACTGCAACACACTAAAGAGCGTTGAGAGCAATTTGAATGGTCTTTTTTTCTGAACCTGCCTAAGTCAACCTCTTCTGTATGCAGAAAAATTGAGTCTCTCCCTCCCTCCCCCACCTCCCCCCCCCCCCGATATTTCTGTCTGCAGGCCTTTGGGTTGTGTGATTGCCCACCTCTTCCTTTCACCTAACTTTTTCTTGGGAGGTTTAGCAATGCCCTTGCTCCCCCCTCTTGGCCTCTGGGGGCTCCTCGGAGCTCTCTGAGCTGGGTGGTTTTCTTGCAGACGCCTCATGACCCAACTAGGGAGTGCAAGGAGACCTCCCAGCTCAGAGGGCCCCCAGGGCCTCCCTCCCCCTTTAGTTACCAATATCCTCTTCTATTGGCACCAACCACCACCTCTGTCTTTCGGGTCAGAAGAAGAGGGCTGTCAGTCCAGATGGAAGGCCTGCCTTCATTCTGAGCCAAGCAGGGAGGGGGTGAGGTTGGGAGGAATAACCCCCCCCCCACACACACACACACATACACACAGCCCAGCTTAACCTGCTAGGCCTTCTCTCCAGCCCCAGCCCCCAAGAGTTGCCTGCATGTGTGAGAAGGAAGGCCAGAGGCATTGCAGCCTCTGCTGCCTCCCTGTGACACCCTGGCTGCTGCCTGGCTGGGCCTGCACCTGGACGCCGGGGTGGGCTTTGGGCAGCCGCCTTCTGCAGCTGGAGGGACAGTCTCAGGGTTGGCTTTCCTGCCCTGCCTGAGGGAAGCTGAGGGCCTGGCAGGAGGAGAAGGGAGCGAAGGAGATTCTGAAACAGCCACAACGTCCCCAAGCTTGCCGGCTGTCCTTTGGCTCCTGGGGCCCACGGGAGTCAGGAAACCCACGTGGAAAAGAGCCACGGCATCCCAACCCCCCCAAATATGATTGACAACTCGGTGCACTCTCTCTCTCCCTTCCCCCCTCTCTCTCCCCTTTCTTTCCTCTTTCTCAGTCTGCCTCTCTGTTTCTGTTTTCCTTTTTTTTTTTTCATCTCTCTCTCTCTCTCTTTCTGGTTTTCTCTTTTTCATCTGTCTCTGTTTCTCTTTCTTTCTCTTTCATCTCTTTCGCTCTCTCTCTCACTCTTTCTGTCTCTGTTCCTCTCTTTTTCACCCCCACGCCACACCCATGGGACCCTATGTGGGGAATGGAAATAAAACAGAATCAAAGTATACAATCCATTTGAAAGAAAATTGGGCTGAAGCCCCTAAAAATCATATTGTCCATCTATCAAGAAAACCACACGCACAACAAAGCTCCAGCCCTATATGCACAGCTCCTCATTCAGAGGGTTGGAAATTTCTCATCCTAAATCAATCCTATGGGTTGCGGTAGACAAAGGTGGCTTGGTTAGCTCAGCAGAAACAGGGAGGTGGAGGAAAGAGGGGTGGGCTCAAGGTTTTCCTAGGCAGCCATCTGCTTTGCCAGGGCCACCTGGGTGTTTCCGCTGGAATGGATGCAAGGGTTGATTTTCGGAAAGAAACCAGAGAGAAATCCACTTGCAGCAGGGCAAACGCTCACCAAATTGGACACACGTGACAGGCATGCATGCCATGGGGAGGGCACTGCAGCTGGATGGAAGGAGGGGAAGCAGCCAGCACAAAAGCAGAGGAGGCATATAAGCCACCACATCCTCATAGGGAGCCTTCCTTGGGAAATCAACTAATTGCCCCAAAGAACCTCCTGGAATGCAGTTTACTGGCCACCAGTTCCAGAAATAAACAAGAAAGAGGGTCTATTGATGGAGGGGCACAATTCTTCTTCTTCAAAAACAGATGCACTGTGGCAAATTTGCCAACTGCCTGCAACCTGATCCATCCGCTCTGATTCATTGTTCTCGCTGCTAGGAAGTTTCTCCTTAGTTCCAAGTTGCTTCTCTCCTTGATTTCCATCCGTTGCTTCTGGTCCTGCCTTCAAGGGCTTTGGAGAATATAGGTTGACAACCCCCCCCCCTTCTTTGGGGCAGCCCCTCAAATAGTGGAAGACCGCTAATACACACACACACACACACACACACTCGCTCAAAGTGGATCCTAGGCGCTGCGGTGCAACGGAGAACCGGGCAACCGAGGAAAGAAAGGGAAAGGGGCCTCCTCCTTCCCTGGCGCCCCACCCACCACCGCCCAGATGCCCTGCCTTCCCCCAAGCATTTCTTTGCCTACCTGGGGTCCAGCTCCGTCGCGTTTTTCCGTCGCGTTCCTCGCCCTTTTGTGCGGGAAAGAAAATTTTGTTTGTGCTTTTCTTTGTGAAGAAAAAGTTCAACCAATCAATTCCAACCTTGCGAGAAGTTGGAATTGATTGACTGAACTTTATTTTGTTTTAAGTCCCACAAACTTTTCTTTCCCTGCGCAGGTCGACGGACCTGGTAATCCGGTAGGCAAAGAAGCGCGTGGGGGAGCGGAGGCGGGGCTGTCCCTTTCCAGCAGCTGCCCAGGCTCACCGGAGGCAACTTCGGCGGCGGCGGTCCAGCTCTGGCTAGGAATTAGCTACAGGTACCAAACCGGCGCAACCCACCTGAATCCCCCCTCCACTGCCGGTTTTAAGCTAACTGATTAGCTGAGTGCTTCTTTTCACGGAAAGGGGAGATTCAGAGCGCGCGGCGGCCACTTCCACGCCCAGGAGAACAACGGGCCCCCCTTTCTTTTACAGGGGAAACGCTAGAGGCCGATTTCCTAGAGGAACAACTATTTCAGGATTTGCTCCCGGTTTCCGGCCCCCGTTCTTCTCCGCAAGCCCAGCTCTTTAGTCAAACGGGGAGAACGGACGGGCGAGGGAAGGAAGAGCTCCTGCGGTTAGCTGGATGCGTTAGACTTGCCCGACCAGCAGCCGAACGGATCCCGGCTCTAGAGTCCCCCAGCCCGGAAGAGGGGAAGAGCCCCGCTCTTTTCAGCTCCCCATCGGGCTGGACCCGCCAAAGGCCGCCGCCGCCGCCGCCGCCCCACCGGTCTCGCAGCCGGTTCCCTCCTGAAGTTTCAAGGCCCGCCGCGCGGCGAGCGCAGCGAGTCCCTCCACGCGGGTTCCCGGCGCCTGCTGGGGCGCCGCTGCTTTCGGCGGGCCTTTCGGCCTCCTGCCCGGCCGTCCTAGCTCCTCGGTCTCTTCGGCTCTTGTGGGACTCAAGTGGAGCCACAAAGACCAGAACAGAAACTCTCAGGGAAGACGAAACGCCTCCAGACCGACCCCATTCCCGCCCCACACCCCCGCGACACCACTAGACGGAGGAAACGGGAGCCGAGCGGTCCCTTTCCAGGCGGAGGCCCGCCAGGTTCCCACAGCCGAATGAACCGGCGTTCTGGGTCCTCCCAAGCGCCTCCACCCCTTATCGGATCCAAGCAGGCTGCGGCTTCAGACAAGCAGCGTTGCTTCCCGGACCCCAAAGCGTCCTCTAAGCAAGGGGGACCCTGAAACCGGGTCGCCTTCGCGGGTCGTGCGAACGGAGCCGCCGCCTCTTTTCCTGGACGCGCGTGGCCAGGAAGCGGCTCCGGCTCGCGGGAGAGCCAGCAGGCAGGGCTCTTACCTGGAAGTGGCGCCCCCGGGGAGCCGGCGGAGCGCGGGAGAGTCTTTCACCTCGGAAGCCGTTCAGGCGGCTGGGCGCGGGCTGCCTTCCGCGGCGCTGTCCATGGTGCCTCCGACGGAGCTCACCTGCCTTCTCCGGCTGCCGGGCTCCGCCTTCCGCTCCGCCAGCCCGGGACGGGCGACGTGGTAGAGCCGGCAAAGGCAGAGGCCGGGCGGAGAAGGGGCTCCTTTCGCTGGGCGAGGCCGGCACCTGCCCGCCTCCCCTTCGCGGACCGGCTCTTCAGCGCGCTAGAGCGCAACGTCGCTGGCTCCGCAAGCCCCCGAACTTCTGGGCCAGGCAGGCCGGGCAAGGGGAGGGCTCAGCGGTCCCGGTTGAAGGAGGGGCACGCCGCCCGGGCATCGCTCTTTCCCCCGGGCGACTCGTCGGGCCAAGGCGGGCAGGAGTCCCCTCAGGCGCTCCGCGCTCTCCGACCGTTTGGCTCTTGGAAGGAAGCCGGGAGAAGAGAAACTTGCGTGGGCGCCGCAAAAGCCCTCCCCACTTCCGACCCTGGAATTACTCCGCAGTCAGGGAGGCTCCGGGCGGCAGCCTGAAGTGTGCCGGGTCTTTGGTGACGCGGGAGAAGGAGACTGCAGGGCGGCCCATCTCCAACGTGGCGCCCTCCGAAGGTTTGGCTGGACTACAACTCCCGCTGGCGCCACTGGGAGGTTATAGGTGAAGGCGCTTGAGGGAGAGGCTGGAGGGGTCTCCTCTCTCTTTCCTTCCCCCTTCCTAGGCCAAGCCCTGGAGGGCCTCTGCCAATCAGCGGGTGGGTCTGCTGGAGTTCTGCCCGCCTTTGCTTGGGTCAGTCAAGAGGGGGGGGGGGCGCCGTGGGGAATGGAACCTTCTGCAGTGGCCCCTCCAGCCAGCCTTCATCGGTGCTGGCTGACCGGAGGCTCCTTGTCCTTTGGGTTGGGGGGGTCAACCTCTCCCAGACCAATGATAGGGTGGGCTTTTTCCCTGCCCCCATCCAGGGGGGGATGCCCCCACCTTTCCACACCCCAAAGATTCACCTCTAGTCCAGACTCCTTTCTCAAAAGAGGCGGGGAAAAAAGCGCCCCGCCCACCACCCCTACTTTCATTTTTTGGCCAGGCTAAGACTCTGCTGGATTAATAAGGAGGGATAGGTAGATTGAATTCTCACGTGAAAAAGAGGTGAGTCAGACCATTGATGTTGCCACCGTGCTTTGATGCAAAGGAGATAGGGCCAGTGTGTGTGTTTGTGTGTTGCATCACAGGAACAACCTTCATTTGCAAAGGTCATTCCTTATTATTAACTTAGGTAAAAACTGATAATAAATAAGTTCAGTCTTCTAAACGGTTGAGGATTCTCTCATGAACAACTGGGGGAAGGGAGGACAGAGAAGGGAAAAGTTATCCCCACAACACTCAGTTGAGCTGGTTCTGCAAACGAGGGCCCAGCCTTTTGGATTCATAACTGACCCCATGAAGGGGTTGTGTGAATGCAGCAACTGAATCTCTGAGTCCATCCGTGATCCAGTATTTTAAGAAGAAAAAGTGACCTGTTTGGAAAGAAGGAAGGAAGGAAGGAAGGAAGGAAGGAGATTAGATAAACGCAGGCAGGAAGAAAGGGGAAAAAATGAGAGGAAGGAAGGGAGGGAGGCCCTTTGGCCCTGTTATAAAGGGGCATTCAGAACAATGTCTGTTCGAGGAAAGTGGAAATCTTTGTTGACTGGTGTTTGATCCTTCAAGCTGTTTGGACTCTGCTTCAGCAACAGGAATCAAAACGGGTCCCATTTTATGCAGGGGCGGAAATTAGCCCACTTCTCCATCCTATATCAGCCTGCAAGCCTTTCTTTGCTGCCTTCTCCTGGGTGCCAAGAGTCTTGCACCCCGAAGCTGCTTGCTCTCCCCTCCATAAGAAAGAAGGGGGCTGCCATTTTATAAGGAGGGCAGGAAAGACATTTGCCAGGGACATCTGGGCTGCTGGATCTCTTGGGCCAGCCTCTGCCTAGCACGATTCTTTGGCTGCAGTCTGGTGGATCTGCCCAGGACGTGCTTCTGACTAAGGGTTGATATTAACACAGCAGAGTGGATTGAAACGGAAAATTAAAACGATGAAGAATAAGCTTAGTTCTCTTCCTTGCTATTTTCTCTTTCCTGTTTCTTTCCCTTCCTTTCGTCCGTCTTCCATCTTTCCCTCCCCTGCTCTCTCTCTCTTTCCCTCCCCAATACTCCTTCCTTCCTTTCTTCCTTCCTTCTTTGCTTTCTCCCTCTCTCCTTTTTTTGGGAAGAATATTCGGGAGAAACCTCTTCTCTGAAACAACACCCCTTCTTTTCCAGTTCTGTTGCAACTGGCAGCCTTGGATTTAATGCCAAAGGCGATTTTTGAAAAAAGCCAAGCGAAGGGCAACCCCAACACCTGGTTAGACCCGTTCGCCTCACCGGGAGAAACTAGAATAGAAACGAAGTTTCCCAGTTTCCTGTGCTTGAACCAGCGGGGTCTGTAAACGAAATCGCCTCTGGGCAAGAAAAACGCGCTTTGCCCCGCAACCTGTTCTGTCGGGACGAAGCGCGCTTGAATGAACAAGAGTCGAGACGCGTCTCTTTTGTTCCCGGTGAGTTTCGCCGCCGGCGCCCAGCCCCACACACCGTTAGTTCCCGGGGGAAGAATCCGGGGCAGAATGTCGCGGATTTCACCGGCGGCCTTTTACGTCCGCGGAGACGCAGCCACGCTGCGGAGAAAAGGAAACCCGCGGAACCCTGAAATTAAAGCGGGCGAAAAGAGGATCCCGAAATGCGGTCGGCCAACCCCGCCCAGCCCCGCGGGGAGAAGCGCGGGCGGAGGTCCTTCAGACAGGAGGAGGCGGGCGGGCGATCCGGAGTCCTCTCGCTGCGCCGGCTTGGAGTCTCTTTCCCCTTCTCCGTGAAACGGAGGGGATTAAAAAGGAGAAGGCAAAAGAAGCCAGAAACGTTTTTGGAAGCACCCCGTCAGTTCCCCTCCTCCGGCTGGAGGCAGCCCAGGGCGGGGAAGGCCCCCCTGGAACCCACAGCTTCGGGCCGATAGAAATCGAGACTCTCCAAACTCGCTTGAGAGGGCGGGCTGGGGGGCGAATCAGGACGTGGCCACGCCGACTCTGCCTGCCGTGTGATGGAAGGGATGGAAGAGTGAAAAGGCAGGCGAGGCGTTTGGCGCAGCCGTTGGGAAGCCAAGCCGCGCCGTGGAAGGATGGGGCGTCAAGGAAGGAAAAGGAGCGAGGAGGCCTATGGTTAGCCTAGATATCGTCCCCAGTGAGATCAGAAAGCCGTTTCCAAGCATCCCACACAAATAACAGGAAACGCACAGCGGGACCCTAAAGAGAAAATAAAATACTCACCTCATATCAAGAAATTACCCAGAAGTAACTAAAGCTAAGTTCAAAAGCGTTTGTCCCCTTCCTTTTCTTCCTCTTTGGGCTTCCATCTAATAAGAAGCTGTCTAAACTTTGGGGAAATAAACGAGAGAACTTACAAACCTGCATTCTACACGACGTTTGTGAACATAACTGTATCTGTCTAGCGGGGTGTGGCAGCGATCTATGAGAAACAATACTTGAAAAATTCTACTGCCTTCCAGTCATGATTAAAACAAACAAACAAAGGAATAAGTTGAAAATCCCAAACGGAGCTGATCGTAAGAGAGGCTCATTCCAAACCAAAATAAAAACTAAGCTAAGATGAGCTAACTCTGTTAAAATATTTGTAAGAAGAGCAGATTTCATGTTTGGGATTTGTTTATTAATGGCAGTGGATTTAAAAAAAAAAACAACCTTATCTTTTATTGGGTGTGTCTGTGTGTGTCCCTTCTGTAGTTTTTTTTTGCCCTGGAAAGGAATAAATTATTGTATCTGTTGTTTCAAAAATAAATCATTAACTAGTTGGGTATCCTAAAATGTTTATTTTTTAAAAAACAGGAATGGACATAAAAGTGCTAAGAATCTACCTACCTGCTATTTGCAACTTGGAAGTTATAGATGTTTTTAAACTTAAGTATTAAGTTGTTGAGGGATCAAAGTATATTGAAATGGTTGATTTTATTCAGTTTTCCACGAAAATAATCTATACTGTAGGTAGAGAAATGACTTCTGGGTAGATACCCAGATTTGACTTTCATTTGTATATTTTCTTTGTGTATTTAGGATTCATCTTAATGTGCACATAATAAAACCAAGACAAATATTCCCCGGAACGTTATTTATTCACACCCATATGAATGTAATAGTTTCAGTCTAAAACATAGTATGGCATATTTCATTGACCAGAATAGCAGCACAACAGGAAATGAATGAATGAATGAATGAATAAAAAAGAGGTTACCACTTTGTCTTGCTTTTTTTTTTTCCTCAGGAGGAAAAACTAACATAACATAATTTCCACTTAAACGCAAATCTGATGGAACATTTCCAGGTAGAGACCTGTCTATAAATGTACAATATTTACGGAGACCCTGGATGTGTATTTTTGAAGCATCTGGTAAAGGAGAAGCTGGTTCACACATGCATAACTGCAACATCTCTAGTGAGAACACGCCCAAATCTAATGTCACAGACAGAACACTCAGATTATGTCACACATGCACAGCAGACATGGGGGCAGGAACAGGACAGGGCACCTCGGGGCTTCCAACTTCACTATGTTCTGATCAGGACAAAGCCATTGGAGCTGGGTGTAAACAGAAAGAAACACGAAACCAACCAAACCGATGATGCATCAAGGGACACATACATGCATGTGTGAACCAGTCTTAAGTCACACACAACACTGCTGCCCCCAAACCATTGGCAGAACCGCAGAAAGCCTGGGAGGTTTACCTGTTTCTTGTAACAAGAAGGACCAATACAGCTATGCAGATATGCTATTTGAGGACAGGCAGCTTTAATCTCAATAGAGGGGCTTAAGTCCTAACTTGAGAAGAAGAGAGAGAGAGAGAGAGAGAGAGAGAAGACTGTCATATTTAGAGAAAGGTTAATGTGTAGCACGTTGGAGATCTGGAGACAATAGCTGAGGACCCGTCTAGCCAAGCCCTAAGTATAGTCATAGTCTGAGGAATCGTCCTCCACAGCCCCTTTAGAGTCTCTCTGATTCTCTTCGAAACCCCCCACCGGGTGGCGATTCCTCCCCTTGGCTTTGCTTTCCTCCATCTTGATGGTGTCATAGAGTCCCTTGGGCTCCTCGTCTAGAAGGACGTTCCTCTCCGAGTGGGAGGGCTTCATCTGGCAAATGTTTTTGAGGGCCAGCAGGACCGGGGAGTAGAGGACGTTGGCGAGGCCCATGCTCAGGCTTAGCTGGGTGAAGCCGAAGGAGTGAACGATCTCCCCGGCCACGATGGGCCCTAGGGCATAGGCCACCGAGTAGGAGATGTCGGCAATGGCGTAGACGCTGCCGTAGACGGAGACGTGGCGCACATCGACCAGGAAGGCTAGGGTGGGCAGAAGGGCCGTGTCCACCAGGGCGATGCCAAAGCAGATGCCACACAAGGGGGCCATCAGCTGGGCAAAGTTCCGGCAAGCAGGCACCAGGCAGGAGCTGGCCCCGATGATCACCATGCCCAGCGCCCCGTAGAACCACTGCAGGTGGGGGTACTTGTCCGCCAGCTTGACGGTAAGGAAGACGCCCAGGACGTGGGGGAAGAAGGCCGGCAGCCACGCCAGGCCCCGCTCCCAATCGCTGGCCTTCATGGTGTTCTTCATCCAGGCGCCGATGGTGGGCTCCAGGAAGGCCAGCGGCACGTTGCAGGTGGTGAGCGCGCCGGCCACCACCGCGATGTAGGGGTCGGCCATCAGCCGGTGGATGGGCGTGCCTACCGGCATGTTCTCCCGCGCCCGGCGGGCGAAGGGCTTGAGCGCCAGCAGCAGCAACAGCGCGTCCAGCAGCGAGATGAAGGCCAGCACCAGGAAGGGCGCTTGCTTGAGGGCGCAGCGGTAGAGGATGCCGCCGAAGGGGGGCGCCACCAGGCTGCCGAAGGAGATGAAGGCCAGCGCCACGCCCAGCGCCCGGTTGCGCTCCGACTCCTCCGGGTACTTGTCGGCGATGAGGGCCACGCCGGAGGTGTCGGCGAAGGCCGAGCCCAGCCCCTGCAGGCTGCGGGCCACGAAGAGCGTGCCGTAGTTCTCGGCGAAGGCGAAGATGAGCGTGGAGAGGAACATGATCAGCAGCCCGATGAGCAGCGGCAGCACGTAGCCCACGCGGTCGATGAAGGTGCCGGTCAGTGGGTTGACCAGCAGCTGCAGGATGGCCTTGGAGGCGAAGAGCACGCCCACCTTCAGGTCCTCGTTGTCAGCCCGCACGGGCGGCGGGGGCAGCCCGGAGCTCTTGCTGGCGTTGCCGGGCCCCCCGCCGCCGCCGCTGCTGTTGACCGCCGGGCCCATGGCCGCCAGGTAGTCGGGGATGATGGGCACGATGACCATGTAGAGCATGTTGTCCAGCAGCAGCGCCACGCAGACGATGGCCAGCAGGAGGCGCCGCTGGCGGTGAGCCTCCTGCAGGGCGCTGCCCAGAGCCTTGGCCCGCAGCCCCACCGCCTCCGACAGCTTCTCCACCGCGCGGCGGGGGCCCGGCGAGTCGCCGGCCGCCTCCTGCATCCTTCCGCCTGCGCCTGCCGGGCCAGGGACGCTAGAGGGGCTGGGAGCCGGGCAGGCGAGGCTGGAGGCGGGCGCGAGGCTCCTGTAGCCTTCCTCCTCCTCCTCCCCCTTCCGTCCCGCTTCCTGGCACTCTCCGAGCGAGCTTCTTGGCCCCGCTTGCCCGGCCGTCCAGCCCGCACTGCCCGCAGCTCTCTCCGCCTTTCTCGGAGTGCGGAGAAGGCGCGCGGTCGTGTCCCGCTAAGCCTCGGCTCGCTGCGCTTCTTCCCCTTCGCCGCGCTTGGGGCGCGTCCCCATTGCGCTCCTGTCGGGCCGGGGACACTTTGCCGCCTCCCCGCTGCCTGCCTGCCTGCCTTCCCGGCTCTGGGTGGATCTGTGGGGCGGCGCGGGGCGCCCTCTCCGTCTGGTCCCGCTCGGCTCCGGCGTGCGCGGCGGGTGGCCTCTGGATCGCCTTCTGGGCCGCCCGGAGCCTCGCTCTCTCCGTGGGGCTCCGCCAGCCGTCGGGCGAGGCAGGCGAGGGGGGCTGCTGCCCATCAATCGGCCCGCCTCTCTTGCCTCGTCGGGTCGGTTCAGAGGAGCGCGGCTGGCCAGAATCCTCCCGTCCGCAGCATCGGTCCGGCTGCCTCAGACAGAGCGTCCCGAGGCGCAGCCTGCGCGGCTGGGGAAAAGCTGCCTCTCGCTGCCATCGGTGCCGGTGGAAAGTTGCGGGCTCTTCTTCTTTTCCCCTCCGCCCTCCGCCCCCTCCCCCCCGTCCCTCCCCACGCGGCCTGCCTCCCTCCTCCCCCCTCCGATGACGCAGACTGAAGCCCCCCCTCCCCTCCCGAGCGGTCGCTGGCCCGGCTGCGCCTCACTCGGCTAATTTAACACATGGAGGAGTCGGAGCCAATGGCTGCCTCCAAGCAGCCCCCGGGGGCAGCGGGCGTGCGAGGCCGCACCTGGAGTCTGGAGCGGCTGGGCTGCGCCTGCTGGCCGGACACGTCTGGACCCCACACAGCAGGACGAGGTGTGAGCTGGGCACCGAAGTCCCTTGGCCCAGTTCCCCGCTTCCACCCCGGTCTAGGAGGGCGGCTGGCCCCCCCCTGGCAGTGCAAGAGGCTGGCGAAGGCACCCACGAGAGGGAGGGCCAAGAGTGGGGGGGGGGACCCCAGGGGCCCTGGGAGCTTTTCGTGTGACGTCATCAGTCTCAGCCTGGCACGGATGAGGTTGCCCAGTTTGGGTCATGAAAGCTCCAAGACCTCCCAGGGCCCCTCAGTCCAGCCTGAGCCACCAATATTCCCCTCAAGCCCCTGCGCCTCCCTCAGCCACTGGCTGCCTAGAAGAGCTTTGCTTCCATCAGTGAACTGGCATCCATAGAGTCCTAGGGCTGGCAGGGACCTTGGGGGCCTCCACCCCGCTTCTCAAGGCAGGAGCCTTGGACCACCCTGGCCCAGGAGTCGTCCAGCCTCTTCTTGGAAACCTCCAGGGTCGGAGCACCCCCACAAGCCCCGGAAGAAAGCTCTCTTGTTGATCGAGGGCCTCACTGTCCTTCCTTGTGTCCGGTTGGATTCGGCTGCTTTGCGGATGTTTCTCCTCTCCTGCTTCCCTTCCCAGCGCTTGCCCGTCCCTGGTGGCCTCTGCTGAAGCCCAGGAGAGACAAGAGCCTCCAGGATGCCAGGATAGAGAGGAGGCATTGCTTTCAACTCAAAATGGTCCAAAAGGGGACTGAGGGGTTTCTGGGTTGGGGAAGACGGAAGACGGAAGGCGGGGGGAGGGGGGGAACTGCTGTGTGGTCAGGGCTGGAGAGAGAGGCTGACTGACCTGGGACAAGAAGCGTCCTGTCTCAACGATCAGCTACCTGAAAGGAGGGGAGGCCCCCAGTCTGGGTAGCTTTCGGAGGGGAAACCAGCAAGGTGGCCTGGAGAGCAGCCTGCCTTCAGTGCCAACTCCTGCAGGAAGGGGTAGGTTGGTGGCTTCCCTGGAGACTCAGCTACCCTAGGAGAGCTCTTCTTCGGGTGCCCTCCTTGGACGGATGCTCTGCCTGTGGGCCAGGGAGGCAGGGCTGGACTGTACAGACAACCACGCTGCGCTTCCCCAAAATGGGCTTTTACGGCCCTCTCTGTGATTCTAGGTGGGTTCCTTCCTTCCTGCCATGTGCGTTTGGACCTCGTTTACGGTGGGGGGTGGGAGGGTGACACATGGCAAGGGGTGTCATTGGTTGGCTCAGGTGAGTTGGCTGAACTTCATGGGTCATTGAGAAGCTTTTCAGGTGTTGGACATGTTCCGTCAACAATCACAGTCTGCCCCATGAAAGGAGGAGAGGCTTCCCCTTATATCAATACTCTGGGAAGCTGGTCCATGGAAAGTGGGGCTCCATCCCTGGAGGCTTTTTAGAAGGCCCTGGAGGACCACCCCTTGCCTGACCTAGTCCAGGGCCTCCTGCTGCAGGGCCTCTCCAAGCTCCCTTCCAGCACGGGGGATGGGGGGGTCATTCAGAAGAGGAAACCTCCAGTCTGGTCCCCGTGACCGACCGAGATCAGATTCTTATCTAGGTCATCCTGGATCACGTAACTCCGCCCTCATTCGGAGCGTGACTCTTCCTGTTCCCACATTATTCCAACTTCCTGGTGGGAAATGTGCATCTCCTTGATGTTCTGAAAAGCCAGGCACAGACTAATAATTATAAGAGGAGATTTACTCCAAGGTTCTCTTGCAATGACTCCATTCAGGTCAAGTCATCGGGGTCTTTCTGCTTACTCACATGGTCTTTGATCCAATCCTGGAGATGTTGTTTCATTTTTAAACCAGATGCCTCTTGAATAGCACAGAGGGCAACTTTGGAGACTGAGACTGAGGACATAACGCACTATGGAATTTGCAGCTCGGATGCGGTTGAACCGGAGAACAGTCTGGCCTGGATTTGAACGTTACTTCTGAGAATATAAATATTGCATATCAAGAATTGCTAGTAAATCTGTTAAACAACAACGCAAATAACAGATACAAATAGTCATCTCCCAATTAAAAGTACTGCTTTTTATTTTTTTGAAATAGACGTTTAAGAGTGCTAGCAAGAAAAAGAAAGCAGAAAGTAAGAAAAGCAAGTTAATCTTACTTCTATTGCTTTTTATGATACTACTAAATGCTTAGAGTAATGGTTCTTTTCAGGGTAGGATCCCCCCCCGTTTTTTTTTTGCAATTCTGTGGGGGGAAAGTTTATCGAAGACCTTGGAAGTTATTTATTAGGAAGGCTGAGTAACATTTCACTTTTATTCTCTTGTTGAATAAACCCAGCAAGATTTTCAAACTCTGCATAAGCTGTTAGATCATAGATAAGATAAGATAAATGTTTATTTATATAGAGCTTCTGCTCTTTTCATATTCCTTGAGTATGGGTATTACACACTATGTAACAGTCATCTGGCTGTCTAATTTATCTTTAAGTCCAAATAAAATCTACAATCTACAAAGCAAATCAACCAAAGAAGCCAGAAAATATTCAAGTAAGTTTTAGATTTGAAGATTCATTTTCCAGCTTTAAAAAAAGGGAAAAGCATGAGCAGATGTTTGAACATTTTATTTCATGGTTTCAGTATTTTGCTAGTGAATAAATTAGAGTAAGAGTTTGTGATAGATCTGTTAGAAAAGAAGTCTGAATGGGTTAATATTCAGGGGAATATTTTGAACAAATATTGTTACAATTAGCTGTGCTTGGTTACCTTATATGCAGTATCTTGGCACGGAGTCCAGGCCATCTTAATTTGCTTGCACAGGCATTCTGAGGAGGCCAAAAGAGGGAAAAATTAATTCAATTGGCCAGCAGATATCGTCTGCGGCTTTCAAGCAAAACATCTTAAGTAATTAAGGTCAAATTCTGTTCTTGCAGCAGGCCATTTGAAGGGATCAATGGCTGTAGATCAACTTTACCAAATGACACAACCAACCAATCCTTTTGCATGTAAGTCAGCTCAAATAAGAGAGTGCAGCCCTTGCTTGAAAATCACTCATCGGATTACAAGTTAAGGGACAGCAGAAATATTCCAAGATGCTATTGACATTATTTTCATGAATCTATGTATTTTATACAGCATTTTCCTTAAAAAAATAATAATAGAAAATTAGATGGCAGATTTTGAAAAAAAAAAAAAGGTGAATGGAAGAGAACCTCTGCAGCTCAGATTGAACTGTGGAGTCCTTGGTGTTCTCTGAGTTTGGTGGTTTTGACGCAGTCATTCCATGGCCCGAGGAAGTGGCCCTTTCAAGAAGCATCCATGTTCTCATCCAGCTGATGAAACACCTGCATGGAAACTCAGGAAGCCCCAAGGACTCTAAAGGGTCTCGAAGGCTGAATGATTAAAGTTTGGGTTCTATCTTTGGAAAGTTGCATTCAGTTACAACCCTGTATTGAACAAGGAATGAATGAAATAAATAAATATATGGACATTTAAGATTTAGTGCTTATCTTTAAGATGACTAGTGTGTGTGTCTGTATGTATGTATCTCACCAAACATTTGTTTAGTATGTTTCCTGTCTTGAAAATTGAATTCCCCCTTCCGTTCCCCAAGTGTTTTGTGGCTAACTGTTTAAATTTGATCGTCTATTGGTCTATTTGTCAGTATGTGTAGGTATGTATGCACGTATGCATGCATGCATGCGTGTGTCTGTCCGTCCATCCATCCATCCATCCATGCATCCATCCATATCTATAATCTACTCAACTTTCTGACAGGGAGGGAGGGAGAAGGTGGGGAAAGGAGCTGCATGTATTTCTTCTTTCTGTGGAAACGTCAGTTGTGGACGAGGGAAAAAGCTTTCTCTTAATGAAGACCAGACAATCTATGGACAACACGGGTAGTGCTTGATTTACGACCACAATTCAGCTCCAAATTTATTTTTGCTTCAGTTTATGACTTTTGCCACCTTTGTTAAGGGAATCGCAGCAGCTGCTATAAGCGCCACGCCTTCATTAAGTGAGCCCCATGGATTTTCCTTGTCAGGAGACCACAAAAGCGGGACACGCAACTCCGGGACATGGGAACCACCATCAATAGTGCTCATGTACCTGAAGCCCAATCACGTGGCCAAGGGGAGGCTGCAATGGTCGTAAGTGTGAAAAACGGCCGTAAGTCACTTTTTTCGGTGTCGTCGTCGCTCCGAGCAATGGCTCAACGAACCGTGGTAAGTCAAGGACCAGCTATGGCCAGTCGGCCTTCAAGCAGGGCTGCCCCAGAGATGCTCCCTGCTGAGCACGTGGGAGCCGCCCAAAGCGCCAGGGGGTGAAGGCCCCCCTCCCCCTAGGGAGGCCCCGAGAGGCCCACGCTGGGCGGGAGAAGCCTCTTCCTGGCTCTGGCAGGGCTGAGCCGGCTCTGATCTATCGCCAGGCTGCATCAGCCCCAGCCCCTTGGCCCTTGGTGGTGGAGGAGGAGGAGGAGGCACTCTACTTGATTAAATCCCCCCTTTTAATCAGGGCTGAGAGCCATTTCCTGTCATGTCAATGGACCCTGTCTCCCTCTGGGGGGCGGGAGGGGGCGGTCGTGCCTGGAGAACGCCGAGGCTGCTTCCTCCACCTCAGGGGGAACATTTGTCATCCCTATTATTCTCAGCCAGGGGAAACAGGGGTTGCATTTGCTAAGAGCTTCATAATAAATCCAACCTTATTCCGCCAAGTCAGCCGGTTGAGGGCAACGGACGTGCAGAGACGTTTCAATGTGAAGTCCTGGGTTGGCCCCATGGAGTGTGTGTGGGGGGGGGTTGACTCGTGGCTATGCAAGTAGTCCGTGGAGGGGTCAGGACAGGCGTAAGGCTGGGCCTGGGCTGGGGTCTCTGGCAAAGTATGCGCCGGGAAGGGCCTTGCCCTTTAACGGCCCTTTGCTTGCCTGCTGTTCAGTCACGTCCGACTCCTGGGGATGTTACGGCTTTCTCCACTTCTTCCATGTGTGTGAGGTGTTTCTGTGCCCTGGTTGGTGTCAGCTTTGATGGTGTCCAGCCACCATGTTCTTTGGCGGCCTGGTTTCCTTTCACTTCTCACACTTGTCTGCTTATTTTTGGCCTATTTCTCCTGGGATTCAGGTTGTCTTTCAGCTGGTCTCATTGTGTTCATCCCACCCAGCCAGAAATCTGCGCAGGCCTTCCCAGCTTGACTTACAGCCTGCCTGTCTCTCTCTCTCTCTCTCTCTCTCCCCTCTCCTTTCTTTACAGCACTGATTCATCTGGAACGGTCATGTCCAGTAGTCTCATCCTCCAAATAACAACCCCCCCTTGGTGTTCCCTACTGTCCTGATGTGAGGCTGCCCCCTTACAGCCCAGGCATTGTGGATTGGCTCTGTCTCCAGGCAGAGATTTGTTCTGCCCCATTGCTGACCATTTCCCAGGAGCTGGAGGATACAGGGTCCTTCTGAAAGCTTTGGGTGGTTATTTGGTCACCTGAAGGACCTCTGGAGGTAGGAGGAAGAGCCACAGTCCAGTCCAACCATCGGGCAAAACGCATCTTGCCTGAACAGTTGGGGGTGGCCTCTGTTTTAGCTGTGGGGTGAAGCCTTTATGGTTTTTGTTTTATTCCCGTAGGTAAATGTTTATTTTATCTGCTGGATTTATCATGGGCATTGAACACATACCTTTTGCCGTGTTACTAATCCCTGGAAGCTTTTATGCAATATCATAATATCTAGGAAGGGTGAATGGAGATAAAGCAACCACTTGTCCTGCCAGCAATACCCAGGCAGGAGTGTGAATTGTCCACTGCCCCTTTCTCATTTTCTGGATTTGGGTGGCTATTGTTGGAGGGCAGCCCTCCCAGTCAGCATGAGGGTTCAAACAGGGAATTAGCCTGGGCTCGTTACACAAGAAGGCAAGATTGACCAAGATTGAATGCCTTTCAGCCTTATGGGGTCTTTCCAGGTGGGGCCTGCAGGACTCGGAAGATCCCTGTGGAAAGTAGCTAGTTTGAACTCTCTAGTATGAGGGTCTGGTTGCTTGCACCTGACAGGTACAGGGAGGTGTAGCTAGTGAGGTGCTTGGAGGCTCAGCCTAGAGCTAGTCAGGAGAAAACGGTGGCAGGGATGGGCCCAGGTGTGACTGAGCCTGAACGGGGGAGAAGGATTCCTGGTTCTTCTTTAAGCTGTGGCCATAACCCAGTTGGAACCAAGACTGGATACTAGCAGGGGTGACCTCCGTTTTAGGAGAGCAAGGCAGGCCTGCGAGAGGGCCAACTGCAGGCAGTCCTCCAATTACGACCCCAACATTACTGTTGTTTAAGTGAAACCTTTAAGTGACTTTTGTCCCACTTTATGACCTTTCTTGTCACCATTGTTAAGTGAATCACTGCCATTGGTACGTTAGTAACCTGGTTGTTAAGTGAACCTGGTTTCCCCCCATGGACTTTGCTCGCCAGGAGGTCGCAAAAGTGGATCACATGATCTTGGGACACAGCAACCGTCATAAATAGGAGCCAGTTGCCCAGCTTCTGCATTTGGATCAGGTGACCAAGGAGAGGCTGCCAAGATCATAACTGAAAAACGATTGCCAGTCACTTTTTCAGTGCTCTTGTAACTTTGAATGGTCACTAAATGAACTGTCCTAAGTCAAGGAGTGCAGCTGTACCAGCCTTGGCCTTTGGAGAGGAGCACAATAGGCGGTGCTAATGTGCAGCTTACTCATCAGGTGACTCACCTTTTGCTGAGGCTCCAAGGCGGAGAGCAGGCAGCAGGCGGTGGCTGCTGCCAGGAAAATGAAGGATGCCCATAAGGTGAAGGACTGAAAGCTCATTGTCTTAATAGCTTCTTCTGGCTTCGTCGGCTGTTTTAGGAGAGATTTTGTCCTTTTGAAGAGTTTGGCTGCACTCGATGGCTTTCTCATCAGAGTGTCCTTTTCCTGCCTCAAGAAGGTCTTCTCTCCCTGCAAGGGGGAGGGGGAGGGGGAGAGGGAGGGGGAGAGAGAATCATATTCAAACTAATTGTGCCAGGAACTCTCAGTTGGAGGAAAATGAGAAAACAGAAGCCGAGAAGAGAACTCTGAGGTCAAACATAAGGAAAAAATTCCACGCCTGTTTTCTCAGAGGTAAATAAGGCTTTCTGTATTCAGTGAGCCTCATTGTTTTGTGAGTCTTTTGAATTTCCATATTTCTGATTTGGCAAATATAAAAGACAAGCCTACAGAAGCTAGCTCAGATGGAAATCTCCAGAGATCAATAGCAGGAAGTCTGGCCAGAGATGCACCCTTAATATTACTGGGTTCTCCCAGACTCAAGCAGAACAAAACAAAATTTCACCTGCCTTAAAAGGCAAATGCAGAGTTAGATTCCAATTCTCTCCTCCTGAGAGGAGAAAAAAGAGCAGGCTTTAAAATTATTTTGGAAATAGTTGCTTTTAATTAAACTGTGGAAGTAAGGTTGCTCTCTGAAATTATGTGGTTCCCAGCTGGGGATGAGTAGACATAATGGTATCATCGCCACAGGGAGAATTTGGTACCATTTTCAGAAAGTCATTCAGAGAAGCCCACTAAGGGTCAGTCAGGAAGTGCTGAGACAATTCACCAGTGTAGAAAGTTACATGAAACTTACGCTTGTGTGAATTTGGCTGTTGTGACAATCGCACAGCCGACCCACTAAAAATCTGATGGAAATCAACCGTGTTGATCCAAGGAGAGTGATTAGTTGATTGGACCCTGCTAATGAGATACTAGGGGGGAATTATTCTTAGTGTCTTCTCTGAATCCACCCCACTCCAGACACTCAACGTGGGATCTGAGCATCAAAGAAGCAGACACTGGCATAGTTCTCTGTTTTGACCTCTCTCTCTGACAGTCAGACTAATGACTGACCTCTAGAACCATGATTAATATCTTGGAAGATTGCCATAATTCAGATGGAGGGCACTTAAGGTACATGGTGTGTCCAGTGGGAAATCAGACTGAGAGACAATTAAAAGAATTAACAGGCTATTGAGGATCAATAAAATTATATTAATATATAGATTGGTGTGCTAAGGGGAAGTGGCAAGAAATTATTTTGAATTCTGTTTTTTAATAATCCCTTTAGATCCCTTCTGGCAATAAATTTGACTTTCAAAGACTAATTGGCAGCAAAAATTGAATCACTTTGGGTGCACAAATTGACGTATGTTGCTCAGAAATGAAAAATTTCTCAGATTATGTGGCATGAATTATGCCCTTAACAATAAGATCTTTCTTTCTTTCTTTCTTTCTTTCTTTCTTTCTTTCTTTCTTTCTTTCTTTCTTTCTTTCTTTCTTTCTTTCTTTCTTTCCTTCTTTCTTTCTTTCTTTCTTCTTCCTTCCTTCCTTCTTTCTTCTTTCTTTCTTCTTTCTTCTTTCTTCTTTCTTCTTTCTTCTTTCTTTCTTTCTTATCTTCCTTCCTTCCTTCCTTCCTTCCTTCCTTCCTTCCTTCCTTCCTCCCTCCCTCCCTCCCTCCCTCCTTCCTTCCTTCCTTCCTTCCTTCCTCCCTCCCTCCCTCCCTCCCTCTCTTTCTTTCTTTCTTTCTTTCTTTCTTTCTTTCTTTCTTTCTTTCTTTCTTTCTTTCTTTCTTTCTTCCTTCCTTCCTTCCTTCCTTCCTTCCTTCCTTCCTTCCTTCCTTCCTTCCTTCTTCTTTCTTTCTTCTTCTTCTTCTTCTTCCTTTCTTCTTCCTTCTTCCTTCCTTCCTTCCTTCCTTCTCTTCCTTCCTTCCTTCCTTCCTTCCTCCTTCACATTTCTACTTCACATCCCCACTTCCCTAAGGATAGGCTCATCTCATCCTTTCTCCCAGTTTACAGCCCAGAAACTGGAGATGAGATGGATTCATTCATTCATTCCCCAACTAACAGTGTAAGGGATGCATTGTTTTTTTAGATGGATTAATTTAAACAGTGGGCTACTACAAGCATTGTCTTTCATGTCTGAAGTGTGTGTGTGTGTGTGTGTGTAAATAAACCCATCAGTGAACTAGAACTGAGTTTCGGTCTAGTAATGTTTTACAAGAAATGGCAAATCCATATTTGCTACCAGACATAATGATCAGAAGTAGAAGCAACTTCAGCACCACTAACTAGTGGACAGCGCGTTTAAAAAATGGTCCAGAATGAGTTGTGGTGAACCATTGCCACCTAGTGGTAGATAAATGTAATTGCAGATAAATCCAAATATCTTTTGTAAATTAGGTACATATAAAAAGCAGCAAAATACCTGTATGCAGATTTTTTTTAAATGTAGCTCATTTAAAAGTCCTTGGATATCACAGTGTATATTATTTGGCCATTTGTTTCTTTGCTCTGATAATCTGTAATATCAATTGACCTTATTTTCAATTATATATTTAGAATTTTATATTCAGTTAAATACGCATACACAGAACATTTATGCCACTACCTACAAATGAGTCTGATTTTTATGATCTTTAAATGTTTATCAAAAATAAGCATTTAGCCTTACCTATATTTTATAAATATGTTGCATGAATTGTTCAGTAACATATTGATGGGCAATGAATTACAAAACAATTATTCTCAGATATTATATTTTTCAAAATGTAAAACATCTTGATGGTGTTTCAGACACTAAGATATTTTTGATGAAATGGTATATCTCTGTAAAAAACTCTTAGAATATTTATTATGTGCCAATTAAGAAAAGATTCACTTGGATTGATCTGAATGCTTTTACATTCCAGGTTAAGAGTTTCCCACCCGTGATTTAAGTGAAAAGACATTTGCATTGGTTACAAAACCATCGCCATCAGATGTACTTATTCCTGTGATTAATAGACTAAATTATCTTTTTGATGCTCACAATTTATGCACCCTTGATATGACAGACACTTTTCATTGCTGCATTCATCAATGCAGGGCAAAGTAAAAATGACAAATTCCCCCCCCCCCCCCCCCAAAAAAGCTTACATGTCACTGAATTGTACTTACAGAGGTCATATTTTCTGTTATCAATGGAAGACTGCAAACTCAAAATACCAATATTTCACAGATTGCTTAGATAAGAAGAGAAAGGCGTATTTTCAGCGACATTTGGACAATGCACATATTGGCCATCTTGTATGTGAGTTCCTATGTCCGTGGTTTTTGTGCGTATTCTTTTTTTGGGTTCATGTTAACCATGATGTGTCAGCATGGTTTTATAGAGGCATAACAGGTTTATGAGAGTTCGTCCCTCTTTCTAAACTTAGAGCTCCTTTGCGAGGTACATCATCCCGAATTCTTAATGTTGGAGGCCGATTGTGGCCTTCTCCTTCCTGAGTTTGAAGGTAGCAAAGCCACCCAACTCTTGGCTGAAATCCAGGGCTAGCTAACTAAGAAAAGGGCACTACGAGTTATCCACCTGTTAGGTACAGGAAGGCTATCCAATCCTGTTTCCAGGCGGAACTGGGTCTGAAACACACAGGGCCAGCTTCAAGGCAGAGTCTCAAGAAGCCTTTGGCCTTTTGCAAACTGGGTAACCTTCTCAGGGCCTCTTTCCAGTTTGCCTCCAGGGGCCACAGACGGAAGGGGTGAGCCTGGAGGGTTTACACCATTTATCGATACTTGGGTAACCTCATCAATCCAGCATCTTAGAAACAGTTTTTCCCTTTTTTCCAGGTGTTTCTAACATCTCTCTCTTCCTCCCTCCCTCTTCTCTCCTGCCTTGTCTGTCTTCAAATTTGATTTTCAAAGGGTAACTGGCAGCAAAGATTGAATTGTTTTTGGTGTGCAAATGTAGGTATAATGCTCAAAACAGAAATGTCTCAGAGTACGTAGGATAAAAAAATAAGATCTTTCCTCCCTCCCTCCCTCCCCCTTCTTCTTTTCTTCCTCCCTCCCTTCTTTCTTTCCAATCCTTCCTGTCTCCTCCTTCCCTCCCCCCCTCCATCTTCATCCCTCTCTTCCTTCTTCCAATCTCCTCCTTCTCCCACTCTCCCCTTTTCCCTTCCGCCTGAATGGGTCCATACACAATTTAAAAACACCACAATGGTGTCCTGCCAAGGAATGGCATGCAGATGTTTTGGGTAACAAAAACCAATTTGGTCCTAGTAGATGCCATTCTGAAGGCTTCCCTCTCTGGGGGCTTTCAGATGTTTGGCTTAATGTCTAAAAGCAGAAGGGACGTTCCAGCCTGCAGTTGTATGTATTGTGTACAGGATCAGCCTTGAGGGATTACTGAAGTCAGTTGTCGAGTCTGCAGTTGAGTTCGCTCCACTGGGGCCAACTCAAAATTTATAAAACAAAGCTTAAATTAGCCACCCGTTTCCTCCCTTCCTTTGGCCTGTGTGCCTAAAAATGCCCCTGTAGTCAATGCATTCAGAGTAGGAGGAACAGAGGCCCAAAATACCTTCACCCCAAAAGTTAGGCATGGAGAGAAATTGGTCTGCTTGGTGGCAGTGGAGACTTCGACGGAACAGCCGGATACGGCTGCTATGGCTGTTGCCACGTCATTCCAGAGCGGTAAGAGGCTTAAAGGGGTCAGAACGGGTGCTGGAAACCAGCAAATCATCCCTTAAACTGGCGGCTCTCTTGATCGAGCAATGGCTGGCTGGCTGGGGGGGGTGGAGGGGTATGTTTCCAGCCCTTTCCTCCACAGCTCAAAGCAGAAGAAGCTGCTTTTCATTTTGCACAACACTGAAGGTGGACGGGGCTGGGTGAATTGTACCTATCCCACTTACACAAGGGCCCCTGTCAGGAAATGCTCAGCTCCAAGCCGTTGCTCCGGCCCCACCGCAAAGCAAGGGATGGCAGGGCAGGTATAAGAGAAGGAAGGAACCTGACGGAGGCAAAAAGACCGCTTGGCGGTCTTGGTTAAGAGCAGCAGCAGCAACAACGGTCCCAGTACCACAATTCCTCTATGGCGAGAGGGACATTGCGTATCCCTTGCAACCACAGCTGCCATCATGGCTCTCCTGGGCTTTCCCTGGGTGGGCCCTGAACACGCCACGCCTCCCAAGAGAATTCAGGCTCCCCAGGGGGCAAAAGCCACCCCGCCCCAAGGGAGAGGCCAGCATTCCCAGGGACACCCGGCCCCTGTGAGACTGGGCCAAGCTGCTTCCTCCAATAGTTCAACGTGTTGTTTCGCTTCTGGCCCCCTGACCTTGGGCAGACACGGCCAAGGCAGCCCAGGCAGGAGCATGGGACCTAGTGGGCTACGACGACCTTCACCCCCAAATGGCCTAGAAAAAGCCCATGGGGGTTGGGAGGGGGACAACCCAGCCTGCCCGCCCAGCTCCCTCCCTTCCTGCCTCCCGGCATCCCCCCACATCCTGCTTGAGAAGGGAGGCCCGTCTCCTGCGGAAAGAAGGCAGCCGGGCCGTTGCTGTTTGGCCATTTATTCACAGCGACAGGCGGATGGAAAGGGAGCGGCGGAGGGTGGTGACAGGCAGGCGGAGGGAGAAGTGCTGGGAGGAACCTCTGCACCCTGTCCACCCTTCCAGGGACCTGGCAGGCGATGGGGGGAGCATGGATCCTATTTCGGTGGGGCTGAACCTTATTGGTGGCACCCAGTTACAGCTAGTCCTCAACTTACAACCGTTCACTTAGTGGCCGTTCGAAGTTCCAACGGCACTAAAAAAGTGATTTATGACGTCACACTTAACGGCCATTGTGCAGGGTCACCGGATCCCCTTTTGGGACCTCCTGGCAAGCAGAGTCAATGGAGGGGGAACCAGATTTGCTTCATGACGGTGCTGCTGACCTAACCACTGCAGCAATTCACTTAACAACTGTGGCAAGACAGGTCGTAAAATGGGGCAGGATTCACTTAACAAAGGTCTCACTTAGCAGCAGGAATTTTGGGCTCCATTGTGGTCGTATGTCGAAGGATCAGGGGACACACACAGACACCGCGTAACAAGAACACCCCCCCTTGGCCACCCGAGGGGAGCAGCGGCCAGTGATCCTGGCTCTCCTGGGGAGACCCGCCTTCTGCTCCCTCCATCCCAGGGGGCGTTTCCTGAGGCTGGGCCTCCCCCGCTCCCCTGTCCAGGTCCAGAATGCGAATTAATTAATTTTGTCATCAGTTTTGGGTTTCTCCCTTTTCTCTCCTGTGAGAAGCTGCCACAATCCTCCTCGGTAGTTCTCATTCCCCAAGGCGTAAAGGAAAGCATTCAGAGTCGGTGAAGCCTTGGCGATTAGAGCGGGAATCTGTGAAAGAAAGCCACATCATCATCACCATCACGAACATCTTCTTCATCCCCATTTCATAGCAAACCTGCCAACCTGGTGGCCCTCCTTCGGCCCCCTTGGCTTCCAACCCTTCGATAAAACCCCAGAGAAAAGGACGACCTTTCCTAGGTGGGCTGAAGCCGGGCTGTTCCAAAGTGATGGACAGGCAGAGAAGGAGAGGAATGAACAAGCCCCCTGGGGACCTCCTGGGCTGCCTCAGACCCAAAACGGAAAACCCAAATCACACCAACAAAGCGGATTTGAAGGGCAACGTTCCAGAGGGAGCCGCCTTTTTCTCTCACCTTCAGGAGACATTCCAGTGTGGTAGGGCCTCACCTCGTTTCTTACTCACCATTAAGATTTTGGGCGAGACGAGCGCCACGTTTTCAACTGCAGCAGTAGATACTCAAAAGTGAGTACGGACCCCAGCAAAGGACCAACGATTTCACTGGCAAACCAGTATTAAACTGGGAAAAGAAGACCAGAAATTGGAGCTGTCTATGAACTGTGGTCAATCTTTCATCAAAGGATGAAGCTCGGTATAAAACGAGCCAACTGGGGCTCTGGATGCCGTTCCAGTTCTGAAGAGTTAAGGAAAGTCCTAATTCTCATCCTGGGGTTGGACACTCTTCCCTTTGGGCTTCTCAGAGCTTTTCCCTTGAAGGATGTCAGTCATCTGTTTATGGGGAGGGGCACTGAGGTGCATGGGTGAGTCTGACCCCCTCCCCCCAAAACGTTTGGTAAACTGAGGTTCTCTAGACCTTCAAACTGACTCTACCCCATTGTCCATAAATGGGCCATAATGTTAGTTGTAAAACACTTTCCCAAAACCCAAAGTCTCTGTCTACACATCCTGGCTTCCTCCCTTAGCTTGTGCCATGGCCCCACCCTTTCCCACCAATATATTTAAAAGACGCCCCCCTTCTGTGGCTAAGACTCTGAGATGGGATGCAGGAGTCTCCATCCCCAGGGCTTTCCAAAAGAGGTGGGCATCTCTTCAGTTCTCCTCTCCTGCCCAACCTGCATGATAGAGGCCCCGTAGAAATCCATACCGTCATATCTAGAGAGCAAAGCTCCTGATCAGTCATCAAAAAACCCACTTTCGTGCTCATTCCAGCCCCTCAATAGGTCCTAAAGTTAATTTAACATAAACGCTCATTTAAAGTTCAATGGTCTGCCAGCTCAATTCCTCTTAGGATGCTGGGATCCTACAGAATATCCCAAAGGTGCCTCTTTCAAAAGGCAACTGACTTTCTTGATGTCCTCCACCCCCCCCCCGAAAATGTTTTGTTTTTCATCCAAGGAGATTCTTCAGTTCTCTGGATGAGGAGTGAAATGTTTTCAAGAAAACCCCTCCCCCCAAGAAAGTCCAGTTGTTGTCAGGGCTGTGACAAATCCACCCCCATTCAAATTGTAAGTCTCTAGCCACATCTCTCAGAGTAAAAAGAATTGATTTATTAGGAGTGACCATGTCGGCAGTTATCTGGGTGCAGCTGACACTAAGATACATCATTCATCTCACACTTGATCCTGGTCTTCCTCCCACCCCCTGGAATGTATATTCTCCAATGGGACACATCCATAGCCAAGAGTAATCAATCATGCTCTCCAATAATAATCTTGCACATCAACAGTTTTGGCTGCCTAGCAATTATCTGAAGCATGTGAGGAATGCACTACTTTCCCCCACTCCCTTTCTGCTGGCAACTAAAAAGTCCAAAAAATTTTTTTTAGTTAACAGTTGTCTTTTGGAAAAATGCAACCATGACCTGGATGGTTGAGAATCTCCTTAGAGATCCTATAGAATAGGATCCAGGCATCCTGCATCTGATGCTTCTTAATGAGGATGAAACTGATTGCATCCTGTCTCCTGATGCTCTGTGTAACTGAAAACACCCCCCATTCTCTCAACACTATGGAAATCAGAAAACTCGATGAGAAAAAGTCCTGGCTTTCCTGGAAACTGTTCCATGTTGCAATGTTTTCTTACCTTCAGCTGTCCTATTTTCCTGAATTTGTTGTCAATGGATTGATAGGATATTAATATGATGAAAATCGGGATCACAAAATTGAACACCACCAGAGGAATAAGAAACGTGATGTAATTTCTGGAGGGGTGAAAAACAATGAATGGCAAATGATTTTATTGAAGGGATCCTGATGTAGTCAACAATCAGAACATCTCCGTAAAACCGAAACTGAAAGAGTAAAACCTCCACCTGGCTCTGAGGGCCGAACGCTGCATCAAATGACTTGTAGGGTGTCAAACCCTGATTGATGATGATCTGATTCAGTGGCTCTCAACCTGTGGATCTGCGATGGGGGGGGGGGAGGGCTGCTGATGTCATCACAGGCTTGAAGAAACATTATGATTTAAACCTTGAGTTAAGTCTTGGGGCTCCAGGGCCACAAAAGGTGTTTAAATGGGGGTCCATGGTGAAGAAAAGGTTGAGGATCACTGATCTGCTTCATTGCGTTTCTGTCTTTTATGTGCAGGAAAAGCTCCTTAAAACTATGGCTGTTCTTATCATCTAGACACAAAGGATGTCCAACTGATGCTTAGTCCTTCAAGTCAGTGACCCAGATCGCTTGCCAGGGTGGCTTTTAAGGTCCATAGTAGTTGATTGCAAAGAGGGATGTTCTTCCCATCTCCCACAATGGAGATATGTGGCCATAGGTTGAAATGGTGAAGGCAAAGAAGTTGTCTCATTCTTTCAGGATAATAACAGAATTGGAAGGTCTTTTAGTCTAACTCCCTCATCGAACAGGAGACCTTATATCACTTCAGACAAGTGGTTGTCCAATTTCTTAAAGACCTCCAGTTTTGGAGCACCCACAACTTCTGAAGGCAACTTCTGTTCCACAGATTAATTGTTTCTCACTGTCAAAACATTTCTCCTAGGTAGCAATTCTAGGTAGCTTCTCTCCTGGGCTAGTTTCCATCAATTGCTTCTTGTCCTGCCTTCAGGTGCTTTGTTGAGTAGCTTGACCCCCTCCTCTCTGTGGCAGCCCCTCACTTTATCATAAATTATCAGAGGGGTGAACCTCTCTGAGAGCAAAAATTCGCTAAAGATTGGAAGATGCTCTCCTGCCTCCCCTGGTCCTTCTCTTCCCTAGACTAGCAGTTCCTGCAACCGTTCTTCATATGTTTTAGTCGTCAGTCCCCTCATCATCCTGGTTGCTCTTCTCTGCACTCTTTCTAGTCTCAAGATCTTTTTTATAGTGTGATGACCAAAACTGGATGCAGGACTCTAGGTGTGGTCTTACTAAGGCATTATAGAGTGGGATTCATGTGATCTTGATTCTTTCCCTTTTTGTTTTTTTGGCAGATGCAGATGCAAAGTGATCATCTCCTAAGACCCCAACATTTATATCACAGTTCCTGCTGTAAATGGTAAAATAAGAGAATGGAAACTAGGTTGGAGCAGCATCAATAAGAATCTCCCAACGACTGTTTTGCCCTAACAAAACATTATGTGATCCAAAGACTGTTCATGGCAGGTGATGTGGGGACAGGAAGAATATATAGGAATGGAAAATGGTCCGCAGAATGGACAGAGGGTGTTGTTGGCCCTGCATCGCCTCCACCATTAAAATTCTCCTTATCATGCAAAGAACCTTTTATCCAAAAGAGCAGAAAGACCCTAGGACCTTGTTCTTCCCTTGAGCTTTGGTTCAGGCTCCCTTCCCAAAGAACCCTGTGTCTGAAACACTGACCTGTCTCCCTTGGTGTAGTCCAAAGTGCAACAGGTCCTCAGAGGCTCATAGTCATAGGCCCCCCATCCCAAGAGGGGCATGGCAGACCAAAAGCCAGAGGAGCACCAAGCAAACAGCCCCATGAAGAACACCGAATTCCACTGTAATTTTCGCCCTGCAAGAGAAAATGGAAGCTCACCAACTTGCAGTGGGATTACAAGGCAGGGAGGAAGGACAACCTCTCCAGATTTCCCTGGAGCATGGACTCTGTTTTGGGAAGAGGCTCGGAGGAGGAGCAGGCTACTGAAACATGAAGGAGGGATTTCTATGGGTGTGGAAAAGTTTTGACCTTGAAGGGCCTCCTCTTGCAGAGCCTCATGTTCTCTTCTGGGGCCCTGAAGCATTTTTCTCCAGGTTTGGGAAAAGAGAGAGAGAGACAGAGTTGCTGCCTGGAAAACGAAGGGTTTGTTAAGAGCCTGGAGCTCAACATTTCCCATACTTCACCAGAGATAGACCCAAGTTAGTCTCTTCTCTTTACAGGGAACCTGTAAGAGTTTGGTGACCTGGTGACATGAATGGAAGAGGTGAGACTTGCTTATCTGTTGTCTGTCTGTCTGCTTTTGGGTAATTGCCAAGTTGCCAAAGACAACAGGAAGTCTTTGGGATGAATCCATATGCATCTCCTTGAAGAGTTTTGCCTGGTTCAGAATTGCGCACCTGAAATTTGGCACAAAATGAGCCAATTGTCAGGTGCGAAGGAACCACAAGTGAAATTCCAGGGAAGAAGATTTATTGCCCAAGCCTGGACACCAGAATCTAGTCAACTAATGGTCACCGCTAAATTGGCACTTCGGTAAGAGTCATTGGAATTCATGAGGGATTGGACTTGAACCATTTGTTGGAATGTAATGATTCCAGGCTGATCCCTCCCTTAACTCCTCCCCCAATCTCTGCTTCTCCTTCTCCTACACCAATTTCTACAGGATGATTTGGGGGCTCTTTGGGGCAAGGGATCTTGGGTATTTAGGAATAGAAAAGGTGTTCTTCTCAGTAAACTCTTACGCAGTCCTGCTCTTATTTTTGAACATCCAATAAAACATGTTACCTCACTTTGCTACTGATATTAGAGCAGGATTTTCCTGCCGAAATAATTCATGTAATAGCTACAAGATCACTTAGCTTGGTTTTTATTTTATTTATGCCTAATACATCCGGGGGGGGGGGGGGGGGGGGGACTTTGACAGCCAGTAGATGGCAGCAGAGGATTGAATATTTTTGAATCTTCTTGATGCCACCTACTGGTTATTTTGGTTTTCTGCAACCTAGATAGAATAGTCTTTAGATTGGATTGTTTGTCATCAGCCTTTGGGATGAGGAATAAAATAAATATTAAATCAAAATGAGAATGGCAAGAATTGCAGAAAGGTATGGATGCTTCCATACAGTACCTGGTGCCTTTTCAATTTGAGTGGCAAACATTTTAAGTGGCATATAGGCCACAGGAATAAAACTGGGCAACCTAAGGCATTTTAGACTGCATTTTTTTTTTACAATAGGACCTATGTACCAAGTTCTCCCACTGAAATTAAGAGTGTTTATTACCCATTAATCACAGCTTAAAGGGATAACATTCAAATGCAGCCCTTGATATCTTTAAAAAACAACAACAACAACATTCGCCACCAGTCAATTGCAGAAGGCAGCTTTACTTGGATCAGCTTCCGCCCTGTGATGAGACCTGGAACGCTGTCAAACATCCAGATTTGCCTATGCAAGGTCCTTGGGAAGAACTCGGTGGGTACACAAAAATGCCAAACCCAATCTGAATGTCTGGCTGACTATGTGATGATCAACAACAACAACAACAACAATGTAACAGTGATATACCCATTGTCATTGGGGCCCTTGATGCATCAAGAAATTGCAGCTTCCAACAATAACAGCAGCGGAACTGCAAAAAACGGGGCTACCCGGAACATCGTACATCTTAAGAAGATGCTTGGTTGATAGCTAGGATGCTGGCAGCAACCCTCATCAACCATCAGAGCCTGTCAATTATATTTGTGATACATTTTTAAATGTTCAGTTGACTGAGTTTCATGTTGATTGAATAAAAGAGATATTAATAGTAATAGTAATAGGACTTGCAGCCTGAAGGGCATAAAAAATCAATGATACAGTAAATAATGTTGATTCCCATATGCTAAACCCCTGTTTCTCAGCCATGGCAACCTGAAGATGGATGGACTTCAATTCCCAGAATTCCCCAGCCAGCGGAGTTCTGAGAGAGGTCCACGTATCTTAAAGGGGCCGGGGTTGGGAAACCCCAGTTTCCTTTCAAGATTGCCTCCTTAAAGTTCGAGAAGTCTTATTTTTAAATTACTGTTTGGTCATCCTTCTAGATCCTTTAATATACAGGTGCCTCTTGGCCACAATTCTCATTTTCTGTATGTCTAGCAACTAATACATTAAAAAAATAATAACCAGCCAGAGGACTTACTGGAGCAATATTGATGATATCGGTCCCACGCAATTGCAGCTGCACAATTAATGCTTGTTAGGGACGTTAAAAATCCTTGAAAGCCATGAATTTGGCAGCCATCAGATCCGTAGGGCCAATGCCTGAAAAAGAAGAAGCAATTGACCAGGTGGGAAAACATGTCAGGAGGAGGACTTGAGCCCTTTTCCCTTCAATGTTAGCAAAATGGAAACTCTGAAGATTCTTCCTGGCTGTGTTGGTGCCTTGCACTGCTAAAGCAAAGAGCATCATGAATTATACAAGGCAATGTGAAAGTATGTCATGTTTTTTCTCATTCTGAGAGTGAGGAAGCATGTTCTAAATGTGGGGACCAAGAAACCAAGTCAAAGCTCCTTTGTTGGAAGTTTCCGAGGTGCCTCCTGAGACCCTTAGGCAGCCTCACAAGAAAGAATTATGTAAGGCATCCAGAAAGTATCCATGATATCAGCTTTAAAATTCAGCTGTCAAATTATTTTGGCTGCCTCCAGCTTCTCCTTTGTAAGTGCCAGTTTTGTTTGCTTTCCTTGAACCACTTTTGATTGTCTGAATGTACTATTGAAGGAGATCAATCCAAACAGAGCTGGAAGGGACCTTGGAGGTCTTCCAGTCCAGCCCCCAGCTCAAGCAGGAGACCCTCGACCATTTCAGACAAGTGGCTGTCCAGCCTCTTCTTAAAAGCCTCCAGGGATGAAACACTCCCAACTTCTGAAGGCAACTTCTGTTCCACTGGTCAATTGTCCTCACTATTAGGAAGTTTCTTCTCGATTCCAGGTTGCTTCTCTCCTTGATTAGTTTCCATCCATTGCTTCTTGTCCTGCCTTCTGGTGCTTTGGAGGATAATTTGACCTCCTCTTCTTTATGGCAGCCCCCCAAATACTGGAATACTGCTATCATGTCCTCCTTAGTCCTTCTTTTCTCTAACCCAAATCCTACAACCATTCTCCATATGTTTAAAGAGGCCTTTAATCATCTTGGTTGCTCTTCTTTGCACTTTTTCCAAAGTCTCAACATCTTTTTTGTAATGTGGTGATCAAAACTGGCTGGCGTATTGCAGCCGTGGCCTTACTAAGACTTGATGAAGAGATACTAATGCTTCACGTGATTTTGGTGTTGGGTAGAGCCTGACTTTCTTGAGGCATGCTTCATTTCTGTCAATATGCCCACATCTATTTTTTTCCTTCTCAGTTCAACATTGAGGTTATTGCCTTCCTTGGGTATGTTTTGGCTTTCCACTTCACTCCTCTAAGATTTTCTGGTGATTTCCTATCCCCATATTAACCAGTTCTGACCTTCTTAGTGTTTTTAAGACCAACCAAGCCCTTTTCTGGAGGCGACTTCTCCTTATCAATTCTGCCTGGCAGTTGAACTGCTCCACAGAAGAACGTGGCCTCCGTCCTGCCCTTCTCCCCCAGACAGGAACGTACCTTGGAACTAGAATGGCTAAAGACTTGTATTTGCATGAAAAGGGCCATGAATGAGAAGTCAGATACTGAAAAGGCTTCTCTGCTTCTCTGAGTGAATGAGCATCAGTCTGGAGACAGGATATGCCCAGAGGGCACGCAGCTCTCCACAGTTAGTTATTTCAGTGCTATTTTTAAGTGGAAGGATGAAACAGCCACCTCTGCAAGTAAATAAAACCTACCTTAAGAAGCTGGAGAAAGCAGCGATGAATGCGTTGATGCAAATGCCACAATCAGACAAGGCGAGGTTGAATATCAGAAAGTTGCCAGGGGTTTGAATCTCCTTGATCTTCCAGAAAGCAACGATGGTCAACACATTCAGAGAGAATCCAAACAAAGCTAAAATATTTAAAAAGAATAATTCTACTGTGATTTATAATTTCGTCTTGGACCCTGATGCCAGGCTGATCAGCACAAACCCAAACAAAAAACCACAAAGGTATAAAACATGCAGCTTTGTTTATTCTGAAAAATAATGTATATATCTTGTCTAGATTAAAAATGCAAGACGGTGTGGAAAATATACATTTTCTGTCAATGAACTTTTTATGAATTCTCCATCTGGTTAAATTCCACCCCCCCTCCCCCCAAAACACACACAATCTAGGCTGCGTTTCTCAGGTGAAGTCCTTGCTATAAATTCTATGAAGTCCAACGGTTGGACTCCTGAAACTTTTCTTAGTTGCTTAGCAATGTCATTTCAGGATGGAGACCTGATCCGTGTTGCGTAACCAGCCCACCTTACCTTCCGCCAGCATCACTGTGCCAAAGCTCATCAGGTCGAACTCAGTAAATCCTTCTGGAAGAGAGTCAGGGGCCGACATCTTTGGAGCCAGGAAACCAGACTAACCGAGGCTGTATCTCGTCTGTTGCTGTTATTTCTCTCCCTCCCTCCCTCTCCTCTTCCCCCGCCTCTCCCTGCCCTTCTGCTCTCCAAAGCACCAAGGCAATTGCCTTCTTCAAGAGTTTGGCCACGGCCAAATTTAGCTCTTCTGAAAAGAAGGAGCACCAGCTACCTGCCTTCCCTTCCCCGGTGTCTCTGGCTCATCAAGAGAGAGAGAGAATGCCAGAGAGAGAAGAACAGCCATAGCGTGCAGGACCTGCAGGACCTGCAGCTCCGTGGGGACGGTGGGTTGAGTCATGCAATCTCTTCGTTTCAGGAAGGTATTTTGGATGTGGACACAAAAGCAGGTCTCTTTGGTCACAGCTGAGGGCTCTTTGCTTGAAAAGGAAGGTCAGCTATGAGGACCCAGGTTTTACTATGTTTATCAAAGAGTGTTTTCGCCTCCGTTCAGGGTAAGCGATTTTTGAACAGGAGTTGGACTTCAAAATAAAGATTTCTGGAATGAAACACAACTTTGGGGGATTCTAGGCAGTTTTCCTGGCAGGCTTATGAAAGCAGTTTGCCAGTCTGTTCTTGGAAATTATTTTTTCTGACTTCTGAGCCTGTTCCACACCCTGGAATTTCAGTGGCTCCCCATTCCGGGCCAACCTTCCTTAACCTCTGAGAGCAGCAAGATCAAGGGTTGCCACCTGAATTTCAAAACCTGCATCTAATATATCATACAAAGGCTGTTAAAAGAAAAAAAAAACTTCTATAAGGTATTAGAATAGCCCAAAGAGATAAACTCTGTTTCCAAAATGAGAACCACTAAGGTCATCTCTATGTAAAAAAGAACAGATGTTAATTTACATATATAGATTTAAACTGAAACTCTGTATAGCTTAACATTACAAACAATTCATCTCACCATAGCAAGAGTGAATGGTTCCAGGGGTCTATTTCTGGGACAGCCCTCCCCCTTTTAAAGGGTTGTGGCTTTAAAGCTCCCTTCAGAGAGGGAGTTTGACTAGAAGACTTCTAAGGTCCCTTCCAACCCCTGTGATTCTAAGATTGAAATGCCAGACAAAGGGAAGACTGTCTTTCAGCAAGCTTCCAAAATAATAGACTCTTTTGCATACCGTGTATAATGAAAGTTATGTGGTTTAGCATGTTTTCTAGGATTTCGTGTAGCTCACTACCGGTTTCAAATCTAATTCCAAATATTTCACCCAAGTAGTTTAGGCTGCTACTTTGAATGCAGATGCAGAAAGAGCAAAGATTTTCATTACAGAACATCAGGAATCTTCAGATAATACAGTGGAATAAAGCCTTGGTAAATAAACGTTTACACAAATAAATTTTATATGCACATATAGACACAAACAAAGAGGGTAGATCAAATATAGCCTTCATGACTTATATGTCTAAACAGAAATATCTCTTTATTTCATTTTTAGAACCCTGAACCTAAATGCTTTTACAACAGGCAAGGGTGTTCTAATATTCCTTTGCTGTCAGGCGAACTATTTCTGTTCCATGTACCTTTTTCTCTGCCTTCAGGGAAAATCTATCCAGAAATTGGATTTTTTTTTTGTTGCTACACCACTTAATATCTCCTCTATGAATTCACAGAAAGAACATCTGTATTGGCTTGGACAGAAGTAGAAAGGTCAAGTCCCTTGTCAGCAAAGGGAAAGGAAAATTATTGTTAAGAAAGGTGGAAATAACATGGTTGAGATTATTATTATTGGCCCTACCTCTTAAATAAGTGAATAAGTCATTGAGGTGGACCTGTCTGGCTTTTTAAGGACTTCTGGCACCCAGATCAGGCACAGCAGGAGAAAAAGAAGATCATATCATGCTTAATGCTTCCTTAGACTATATAATTGGCAATAGTAAAACTGTCTGCTTTGGTTTCAGGTATGGGACACGCTTCTTAGGAAAAAATAGGTGGTAGAGCCATTTATCTGGAATGGCTTAGGCTCTCCTGCCACATGGGCAATGGGTTGGGCCATGAGAGCTCCAAGGTCCCTTCCAATCCCCTTATTCTATCTTCTATTTTATCCTGCCTTTTCCCTATTCTCAAGATTGCTTGCACTAGCCAACCAAGACAAGCCACGATACAGACAGATACAGAAATAGGCAGGTGCATACATCACCGCATGGGGTAATCTTGGGGTCTCTGGACCAGCATTCTAGAGATTACAAGACTCTCAAATTCCCTTCCAACTTCACTGATAAGATTCTTAGTCTCTTATTCTTTTCCATGCTTGTGAACTAGAAGGAATATAGAATAACAGGCTTGGAAGGGACCTTGGAGATCTTCTAGTCCAACCCTCTGCTCGAGCAGGAAACCCTATACCATTTTCAACAAGTGGCTGTCCAATCTCTTCTTGAAAGCCTCCAATGATGGAGCATCTACAACTTCCACAGGCAAGACATTCCACTGGTGAATGGTTTTCACTGTCAGGAAATTTCCCTTTAGTTCTAGGTTGAATCTCTCTGTGATAATCCCCCCCTGTTACTTCTTTCCCTGCCCTGAGGGGCTTTGCAGAACAGGCTGGGCCCTCTTCTCTCTGTCAGTCCTTCAAGTCCTGGGAGCCCCCTATCCTGAGTCCTTCTCTTCATTAGTCTAGGCACCGCCAGTTCCTTCAATCCTTCACTGTACAGTTTAGCCTCTAGACTCCAGCATTCAGTACCATGTAATGTATTTGCACACAGAAGAGGGAGAGGGTAAAGGTTCCACAATCCAGACTTACAACAACAACAACAACACACCTCTCTTCACTGATATCGCATAGTGTATCCCAAATGCTTTGAGCAGCATTGAGTAGGAAGAGGTGCTTCTTTAGATCCTTCCCTGAAATGTTCTGGAGCCTTGAATGCATGCGCTGAAATTAAGCACAGAGCCAACCAAGGTTGTCCAGACTGAAGGCTTGGGAGTATCCATAGGAAAGAGAGAGATAAAGCACATGTGTCATCTCTGTGTCAAATTCTTCCTTGTTCCATCCTTAAAACCTGACATGGCCTAGACTGGCAGAAACAGCCGCCTGACTCTTCAAAGCAGCCCATCTTACCTTCAACCAGCAGGACTGTGCCAATAGTGAAGACTTCGCTTTCAGTGAAACCATCAGGAATAGGATATACCGAATTAACCATGTTTGCAATGAAAAAGGAAAATAGCCCAGCCCCCCTCCAAGGTCTGGATTTCCCCAGCTAACTGCCTCCTCGGTCAATTCTTTGTCCTGAATTTTCTTTCTTCCATCCAATCACCTACAATCGTACCTTCTTAAAGGGCCCGGCCGTGGAAATCCTCACAGAAAAGCTTTGTGTGTTAATCCTAACCCAACAAGCCCTGAAAAATTCTTCCTCATATTTCCTCCCATGCCTGGAACTGCCTAATGCAAAAGGAAACATTCCTTGCAATCACAAGAAGCCTTTTGTGGAGACAAGTTTTAAGAACGAACCCAGCTAATTCTGGGGAGAAAAAGAACTAAAGAATACAAGAATGGTGGCCAAAGCAAATACTATGTGATTAGGGGGTCACTAAAAATAAACAAATATGATTAAATCACTAATCCGGGGAACAAAGGAGAAAAGGAGGTTTCCTAGCAAAGCCATTATATGTTTTGGAGTCTTTGGTGCTGCCTGAGCTTGGTTGTTTGCTTGGAGAACTTTCATTACCCAACTAGGTAACATCATCAGTACTTGTGTGTGGAGTTTGACCCTTGTTTATATATAATAGTTTGCCCTACTTTTGGTGGGGGTGTTGTTTTCCCCTTAACAGAATAACAGAGTTGAAAGGAACCTTGGAAGTCTTCTAAACCAACTGTCTACTCATGCAGAAGACTTGATTACATTCCGGACAAATGGTTGTCCAATCTAGTCTTGAGAACCTCCAGTATTAGAGCATCCACAACTCCTGGAGGGAAGTTGTTCCACTGATTGATTGTCCTCACTGTCAGGAAATTTCTCCTTAGTTCCAGGTTGCTTCTCTCCTTGATGAGTTTCCACCCATTGCATCTCGTCCTGCCTTCAGGGGTTTTGGATAATGGGTTGACCCCCCCTCTTCTTTGGGGCAGCCCCTCGAATATTGGAAGACTGCTATCATGTCCTTCTTCTCATTAAACTAGACCTATCCAATTCCAGCAACTGTTCATCATACGTTTTAGCCTCCAATTCCCTTAACCATCTTATTTGCTCTTCTCTGCACATCGTTTTTTTTATATTCTGGCACCCAAAATCGGGTGCAGCATTTCAAGTGTGGATTTATCAAGGCCTTATAAAGTGGTTTTATCACTTCATGTGATCTTGATTCTATCCTTCTGTTAATGCAGCCTTTACTATAACTTTGTCTATTTTGTGGTCCCACCATTATAAGGTTTGGTTGCATGATCAGTCAGATGTTTGGACTGGACTTGGCATTTTGTCCATCTACCAAGTCCTCCCCAAAGACTCGGGATAGGCAGGTGTGGTTATAGGATGGCCTTAAAGGTATTGCCTCAGGATCTCAGCTGCTCCATTCTTCTTTCTCTTCAAGGAAATCTACCTGGCAGAGACGAGAAGAATAAAGTGTGGTAGCAAGAAAGCAATAAAACCCCTCATAAAGTCCACAATCGGAGCCTTCGTTTTATTTTTGCACAAAATTCTTACGCTAACCAAAGTCAGAGCATGTGATGTGAGCTGTTCTATCAATCCCCTTAAGCTTCTTAGGGCTCAAAGCTGCTGAACGAGAATGGAATGTGAAGTGAAAATGCCACATTGGCTGCAAAGGAAGACAACCCTGGATGTTTGAGACCTTCCTACCAGGGAGATCTAGACAGAAAAATAAAATGTAATAGCAGATAAAAAGCTAATTTGCAGGACTGCCAGTTGTGGCTGAAACCAATTTTCTAAAAAAGATCTAAGGGGAGCTGTCTGGGATAGGCAGGTTGGTGAGCATCTTGGTGCCTTGGAAAATGTTCTCCAATCCCTATGAGATTGGCAAAACCTTCCTTCATAACTATTAATAAATGTGTTAGTCTGAAAAGATGCTTGCAGACTCCCCCTGGTTTTTAGCTCTCAGCATGAGTCTCCTCCTCCTCCTCCTCCTCTTCCTGTTTATCTACAATGTCTCCTCTTATAATGTAATCCATAAATCCCATAAGTTATAACAGAGTCGGGATTTTCTATTGAAAAGAAGACGTATTTTCTTTTCTGTGATCCACTGAATGTGATGACGGAATCACCTCCGTCTTTGGTTTTGCACAAAACCCAGAATCATCAGCTAGACAAGGGTTTGTACAACAAAGCTAGGAATTGCTATCACCAGCAGATGAGAACGGAATTAAAGTGTTGGGCTTGTTTAATTTATCAGTAAGGTGTGTTTTTTAATGTTGGCTCACAACAAATCAGAACACAAATCAGCACATTGGTGTCCATTTCATCAGATTCTTCCTTGTGTTTTTGGCAAGGAATATAATTAATAATCCTTTTTCATTCATTGTATTCCTTGCCAGAAAAGTTAATCTCTGATGTGCTAATATCCTTCTGTTTCTCTTGTGTAACAAACTCTTTTATTAGCAAATGCAAAAGAGAATAAGAAGTGCAAACAGGTAAATAAACTGAAGGGAGCTGCAGATTACTTCATCAGAAAGCTTTTGCCTCTTAATATGATGTGTTTGTCAGAAAAGGAGTTACCAAACCTGTTCTATTTTTCTGCCACTGCTGACTAAAGGGGTTATGCTTCTACACTGACAGGTAGAGGATCTCAAACATACTTGTTTAATGTAGTCTAAGATGAGAAAGGGTTTTCCTTTGACAATGGAAACAATGCCCACTGATAGCAATTCCTATATGCCTATAGGGTATAAAGAGTCGCTGTCAGGCTACAAAACCAAGGTATGTTATTACTCCAAAGCAATTTCCTTTATTGTTCCTTATTTATAGACAGAATCTTGCCCAACTAAAGCAACTACTTGCATCAACAGGGATGTGCTCTGAGAACTTCTAAAGTGGAGTTGTCTTAAGTCTCTTCCTCCCAACCAAACTGTCTAAACTTTGCTGTCTCTTGCTCCTCTGGAATGCAGCCCCTCCCTCCTGGGAATCCAGACTACATTCCACCACAATCAGGGGTTACTTTAGAATTTACTGAACTGTTTACTCCATCTGATTTGCCTGACCAATGGGAACTATTGTCTCAGCAATATTTGGGGAGATGCAGGTCTTTCACATGTTGGAGAATTTTGGTGATGATTCTGCAGATGATAGATCACAAAATGTAGTTTATTGGAGGATTATGAATTGTGTTTGAGATTGCTTTGTTTCTTTGCTTCCCAAAATATCTCACTTCCTTGAGGAGTTTCTGATTCAGCCTTAATAATCACAACAGTCCATAACTATTATTATTCCTATGACTAAATGGTACCATCTAGTCGAACCATCTTGAAGATCTAACTAGAGATGGTCCTAATAGGGTCTTGCCTAGGAGACTCGTGGAAAATCTTGGAAAAAGGTTCTGGCAAATAAGCAGAACAAAAACTCTGGAAAATGAATTACATCTGAGATCCCACTTATCCATTTTTATGGACATCTGTTTGCATTAGCCTGTGATACAGGTTCTTCACAGCCACGGGCCCTGATTGAGAACATAGAGCATAGAGTGAGAGGGTTGGGAAAGACCTTGGGGGACTTACTCAAGGCAAGAGGCCTCATATCATCCCTGGCAAATGCTGTCCAATCTTTTCTTGAAAGCCTCCAGCAATGGAGCACCTGCAACTCTGGGAGGACAATTCTCACTGTCAGGAAATGCCTCCTATTTCCAAGTTAGCTCTCCCTCTGATCAGCTTCCACCCACTGCTTCCCGTCTATGGAGATTCTCAGTCATGGTTGTCCCCAAAGTGCTTTTTCAAAAGGAAACTGGAAAAACAAAATCCAGTTGCCTTTTGAAAACATACCTTTGGGGTTGGGTCTTGTCCTGTCCCCAAGTGCTTTGTAGAATAAACCGATTCCCTCTTTCCTGGGATGGCCCTTCAGGAAGGAGACTATCAAGTCACCCCTAAGCCTCCTTTTCACTAGGTGAAGTATAGCTAGTTCCCTCAGTTCCCTTAACTCATTCATTGTATGATTTAGCTACCAGACCCTTTGTCCTCTTCGTTGCTCCTCTCTGCCCTCGTTCCAGGGTCTCAGCATCCTGTTCTGTACCTATTGTATGGTAACAATCTTTTCCAACTCCTGCTTCCAAGCACACATCATTTGACACTGAGGAAGATCACTTCAAGAAAGGCTGAGTGGTCTGAAGGAAAAGCTAAACCATCGTTCAAATTATGCACAGCTTAAAAAGAAGATGAAGAAGGAAATCTTCATCTGCAAAAGCTGACCTCCTAAATGTGGTTTTGAAATGATCCGGGGGGGGGGGGGGGAGGGCTGGTCGTTCTAGGAAGCCCTAAGCATCTCTGTGCAAATAGCTCCTTAATCCCCTGCCTATCCAGTTTTATCTGATGACTTCAGCAGGAGGCGGCTGGGAGATCAGCGCAGGAGTGGAAAGGGAGACAATGTGAAGGGCTCTATGGACGCGATCAGGGAAGAACCGTAGCCCTTCTGACCAGGAGTTGGATGCCTTACTCACGACCGGATCATGATGTGGGTCACAGTGGGCTTCCTTTGCTGCCTGACCTTTGGGAGCCTGCCTTGGATGCTCTGTTTTTGCCCTTCCCAGTGCAGCTGCTCGTTCTACAGCATCAACGAAAGGATGAGAGTCAGGTAAAACTGCTCTATTTTTTCTTGATGACTCAGTGGGTGCCACGAAGGTTTTCTGGGCAGGTTCTTCTTGGTGGAAGAGAAGAGTCACTTCAGCATTTGACTTCTTTCCCCCATAGTTTCCTACGGCCACCAGGACTTCCGTGTGCTGTGGGATTAACAAGAGAGAACAGCATAATCTGATTTCTGAAATGCCATTTGATGGACTTTTACGCTAAGTCAGAAACAATATAATCAACGTTACACAATATGAGGGAGAAAGTGATCAACATTGAGCTGTGTAACAATGGACATAACTAAAAATATTAAAAGAATAATCATCAGAATTTTAGAAATTTGAAACAATGTACATGGAGAGTATATTCTACTAGTTCTTCAGCTGGTTGTGTTTCTTTGGGGAAATGAACTATGACAAAAAATTTCACTCCAAACCCTGAAAAATTGTCTGCCCCCCCAAAAACCCATTAAAAGCAGAGGATGAATTTGAAAATGTGTGTTTATTTGAAAAAAATACATGTAGATTTTGACTAAAGTTTCACTTCAAAACAAAACCTGCTGTCTCTGAAAGCATCAACAATACTTCCAGCATGACTTTATAGTCAGAAAGTTTGCTTAAACCAAGCAAGATTTATGTTTTTTATGTAATGTTTGGGCGTGTATGTCAAAGTATTTTTTGAAAGAGGCACGGTCAGCACAAATGAGATGGTTTGGTAGGATCAACTAAAAACAGCTTATTTAAACAATTTTTGCAAGTCTTTTCACACCTCCACAACTTTTGATTTTATCAACATCTACAGTATATCTCAAACACAAACCAACACACACTCCCATTCCCAGTAAAATAAAAAGGATGAGAGAAAGGACAGATCTCCAATGCTTAACCTGCAAGAAGAATCTTTGACTCCTCAAAAGCATCTACTGAAGTAAAATGTTCTGGACGGTGGCATTACCTTCCTTGCGGATAAGCCAGAGGGTTATGTAAATGTGCATTTATTTATTTGTTTGTTTGTTTGATTGATTTGTCAATCGCTTACAAGATACAGGTATAAGAATAAACATAGTTTTGAATACATGAGATAGATACTTATAAGAAAAATAAAAAGAAACAATAGGACAGGGACAATAAGCACAATTGGTGTGCTTATGCACGCCCGCTATAGGCCTCTTAGGAAGGGGGTGAGGTCAATAGTAGACAGTCTAAGGTTAAAGTTTTTTGGGGTTTGGGAAAGAAACCACAGAGTCAGGTAGAGTATTCCAAACATTGACCACTCTGTTGCTGAAGTCGTATTTCCTGCAATCAAGTTTGGTGCGGTTAACCTTGAGTTTGTATCTATTGTGTGCTCTTGTATTGTTATGATTGAAGCTGAAGTATTCATTTGCAGGTAGGACATTGCAATGTATGATTATATATAATATATTTAGATTGGACCGAAGGCGGCGTAGTTCTAGGTTTTCTAGGTCTAGAGTTTCAAATCTGGTGGCATAAGGTATTCTGCAATGAGTAGAGGAGTGGAGAACTCTTCTTGTGAAATATTTCTAGACTTTCTCAATTAATATCAGATAACATGATATGGGTTCCAGACTGATGAGCTATATTCAAGTATAGATCTAGCAAATGTTTTGTATGCTCTAATTAGTAATGTGATATTACCAGAGAAGAAGCTACGTAGGATTAGATTAACAACTCTTAATGGCTTTTTGGCTATGTAGTTACAGTGGGCTCTAGCACTTAGATCATTTGAGATGAGTACTCCAAGGTCCTTGACAGAGTTTGGATCCTCAAAAAGGTCTTGACTATTTAACTTGTATTTTATTTTCTGATTTTTTTGCCAATATGTAAGACAGAGCATTTATTTGTTGAGATTTGAAGTTGCCATTTGTTTGACCATTCTGATACATAATCAAGATCTATTTGAAGGGTAGCAGTATTGTCTGTGGTGTTGAATAGCTTTACATCATCAGCGAAGAGAACGCAGTTGCTCTTAATATGATCACAGAGGTCATTTATGTAGAGGATGAAGAGAGTTGGTCCTAAAACACTGCCTTGGGGGACACCCCTGTTGACAGGTACAGAATTTGATAGGATGCTCCCAATTTTGACTATTTGTTGTCTGTTTGACAGGAATGCTTCTATCCAGTTACGCAGGTGTCCAGAGATACCATAAGATTTTAGTTTTAGTAGTGGTTTGTCATGTACCACTGAATCAAAGGCTTTACCCAAGTCTATGTAGATTGTGTCTATTGCTTTGCCCTGATCGAGTTGTGTAGTCCATATATTTTTGCAGTGTAAGAGTTGCAGATTACAGGATAGTTTTTTTTTCTGAAACCAAATTGTTTATTAGAGAGTAGGTTATTTGTCTCTAAGTGGAGGATAATGGATTGGTTAATAATTGATTCCATGACTTTACAGGTGATGCAGCATAAGGAGATTAGTCTGTAATTTTCAACTAGGCTGGGGTCTCCGTTTTTGAAGATGGGGTTGACAGTGGCCAGTGACCATAGTTTTGGCAAGGAGCTGGTCCTGACAGATTTTTCAAAGATTATGCTTAGAGGTTCTGCTATGGCAGTGAATAGCTTTTTAAAGAAGTAGGCACATATTCCGTCCGGTCCAATAGATAGGGATGGTTTTAGATTGTGTAGTGCTTTTTTAACATTGTCTTCTGTAAAATTGATTTGTATTAGATCATTTTGTTATGTACTAATGTAGAAATTAGTTAGTCTAGGACAGTTGTTTCTCAATCTTGGCCATTTTGAGATGAATGGACTTCAGCTTCCAGAATTCCCCAGCCAGCCAAACTCTCCCACCAACTCATCTCTTGGCTCAGCACCTGAGTAAGAGTCAACTCTTCAGGGTCTTCCAGAGGGCCAAGAGCACAGGGTTTTTCAACTTTTTGGACATCCCGTGAACCTCTGAAAGCCATGGTTGAAAAGGAAGACATTTCAAGACTGAGAAAGCAGAAGTTCAGCCAAAAATTGATCAGAAGCATACTAAATGACCGTGAACTCATTTATGGAAAATTACAGAATAGATAGCAAAATAGCAATAGTCCTTAGACTTTTATACCACTTCATAGTCCTTTTTACAGCCTTCTCTAAGCGGTTTACAGAGTCAGCCTCTTGCCCCCAACAATCTGGGTCTCATTTTACCCACCTCAGAAAGAGGGAAGGCTGAGTCAACCTTGAGCTAGTCAGGATGGAACTGTTGGCAGTGGGCAGTGAGCAGTGAATTAGTTGCAGTCTGCATTCTAATCATTGTGCCATCAGAGGTCCTGGGAAAAGACAACAAAATACATCCACAATTAAAACTGGAGGTTACAAGTGTTCTGTCACCTGAGGGAAAGTCCAGGCAGTTCAAATGAATATAAAGGTTTATTGCAAACTTATTCTCTTTACAAGAATCTGAACTACTAATGGTCAAAGCAAATAGGTGGTAGAGAAGAGTCAGTGGAATTCAAGGTGGGCTGGATTGATGACACATTTGACCCCTCCCTAAGGCTCAGCCTGGTCATCTCCTACATGTTCCATGTATAATTTCAACAAATCTTTTTTCTCCCAGCAGGGCTATTCTGTGCAATGACCCGGAGATGACCCTTACGCCTGTCAATTTCCCAGGAGACACTTTCAAACTTAGGATAGAAAAAACAGCAATCCGAAGAGTTTCTGGGGAGTCTTTTCATTCTCTTCACAACCTGGAGTTCCTCTGGATGCCCTACAATGCCTTGGCGAGCCTCCAAGCGAGTAACTTTAGGGGCCTGTACCAGCTTCAGGAGCTTAGACTGGCAGGCAATGTTCTCACTTCCTTTCCATGGGAAACTCTTTCCAACATGCCTCAGTTGAGGTTGCTGGATTTGCATAATAATCAGATCGCCTCCATCCCCTCTCATGCTGCTCAGTATATCCGGAACATCTCTTATCTAGATGTCTCAAGCAATAAACTGATGATGCTCCCTCAAGAACTTATCGTGGTCTGGTCAAATCTCCAAGCTGTCCCATACTTCCTTAACGACAATCCCAAGATCATCCTAGGTAAGACATTTGGGGGTGGGTAAAAAAAAAGTAATCTCTGCCTTACATGATTCATGGTCGTGGATCCTTGGGTTTTGATCTGAAAGAAGCTAGTTGAATTTGTTTTCCTTGGAATCCATGGAAGACCTATAAAGCCATCGCTGTTCCATAGGAGCCGTGGGATTTCATTCATGATATCCAATTCAACCCCTTTTGCAACTGCCTTCATAGCAGATGTTGATGATGGGTAGCAAATGAGGAGAATTTGTTAGCTGTTAAAGTATGTAACTCTAACATGCCGGTTTTGGATGCTGTCAAAAATGCTACCTTATTAAGAGTAAGTCAGATTTGGTTGTTAAGCCAACCAAAGTGGTAAAAAATGCAAAGAGACCCTTTATTCTCTCTCTCTCTCTCTGTCTCTCTCTCCCTCCCTCCCTCCCTCCCCCCTTTCTTTTTAAAAGTATGACATTCTTACATTCAAACACAAATTTTCATTTGAGCCTATAAAAGTAAGAATGCTTTATCTGCAGAGAAGGGCACCTGTTTCATCCTTCCCTGGGTGTGTAGTCAATATTAAACAGAACAGAACAGAATTAGCAATAGAAGAGAATTTCTCCTTATTTCCAGATTGAATTTCTCCTTGTTGAGTTTCCATCCATTATTTCTTGTCTGGCCTTCGGGTGCCTTGGAAAACAGATTGACCCCCTCCTCTCTCTGGCAGCCCCTCAGATATTGGAAGATGCTCTCCTGTCTCCCCTGGTCCTTCTCTTCCTTAGACTAGCCAGGCCCAGTTCCTGCAACTGTTCATCGTATGCTTCAGCCAGGAGTGGGATCCGACAGGGTTAACTACTGGTTCGGTGATTTATGCAGTTCAATGATTTACGATGCGCCTGTAAATCGTCATCAGCCTGGTGCCTGGATAGCTGAGCAGCATGCCGAGAAGCAGCCTTTGACAAAGTACTTTTTTCCTGCTTGTTTAACTGCAGCTGTGCCTTGCACAGCAGCTGAAGTTGAAAACGCAGGAAATAAAGGCCAGATAAGAGCCCGGGCAGGCGTGTGGGCAAAAACATCAGCAGACATAGAACCGGTTCTGTCTGCTGCTCTTCAGAGCTACCAGTTCTACAGAGATGGACAGAACCGGTAGAAACCCACCCCTGGTTTCAGCCTCCAGCCCCCTAATCAGTTGGCCATCTTTTCATCAGAAGTGCTCTAGGATTGTTACTGTCACTTGGTGTGTCACATGACATGGAGCTTTGTGACTGCTGATCATTTAGTGATGGAGTCACTGGTCACTTAACAATTACCACTGTTAAGTGACCACTACCTATCCTTTGGTTTAAAATAAAGAGAATATTTGTAGCTCAGAGCACTGGTGATGTCACCTAGGTTGGGTGGTGTGCAAGGAAGCCACCAAACGAAGAGAGTCCCAAGGATCCTCCGTTTTGGTTTTCCTTATTAGATCTTCATCATCTACCAGTTCAGACTTAGAATTCAATCATTTGTTTCAGCATTAGATGGAACTCCCAGGTATTCCCTTCTGACTGGCTTGAGATTATTTGGTTTCAGTAACATCATAGGAAATGGAGTGAGAGAGAAGCTATTGGGTTGTTGCTATTGTTAATTTTGAGAAAGTGCTTTCTGATCTGTGGTATATTATTAGAGAGCTACTGACCAATCATTAGTTACCTGGTGCCTTCAACTATTCTTGGAGATATATAGTCATTCTGTGATGAAAAAAGCCATAAAACTTTTATTTGGCTCTATCTGGCCATAAAATGGTATTTTTGCCAGGTAACCTTCATCCAACTGAAGCCAGCACTTCCTGGTCCATATCCTAACCGACCACCTTTGGCCCTGGGATGCCCTTTTAATAAAAAATATATTTGCAAATTTTCCTAATAAGGATAAAAATGCCAAATCCAGTTTAAATCTCTGGCTGACTGCACAACAACAACAACAACAACAACAACAACAATAATAATAATAATAATAATAATAATAATTGACTTGGACCATTTCCCATCCTTCAACGATACCCGTAACAGGTATTTGGGAAGGACTCGGTAGGTGGACCAAAATGCCAGCTCCAGTTTGAATGTCTGTTGACTTCAGGACAAACCATAATAAGAGCTTTGTCTGAAGCCACAATGTTTTGTTATGAGTTCCTACTGAAATTCACTTCGGACTCTTTCTAAATAGCCATGCTTCAATTAATTTCTACTTCAAAGATTCTCTTTCTTTCTTTCTTTCTTTCTTTCTTTCTTTCTTTCTTTCTTTCTTTCTTTCTTTCTTTCTTTCTTTCTTTCTTTCTTTCTTTCTTTCTTTCTTTCTTTCTTTCTTTCTTTCTTTCTTTCTTTCTTTCTTTCTTTCTTTCTTTCTTTCCTTCCTTCCTTCCTTCCTTCCTTCCTTCCTTCCTTCCTTCCTTCCTTCCCCTTCCCTTCCCTTCCCTTCCCTTCCCTTCCCTTCTTACTTACTTACTTTTTATGCCATCATCTCCATTGTAAGGCAACTCTGTGTGGCTTACAGGTAATAAAAAGACAAATAGAAAAATAATTATAATATTAAAAGTATGAGAATTAAAAATTTAAAACTATGCAAAACACCTAGACTAAAAGAGGGACAGCTGGGGGACAAAGTCTTCTTATCCCATCGACCAGCTCCAATGGGGATGCCTCCCCATTGGGGCTCAAAGTCAACCAGCAGACCCGAGTTTTGCTTCCCTTCTGGTATCCAAAGGGAGAGAGCAGCTCTCCCCTCCAGCGGCAGAGGATTCCACAGGATCAGGGCCACAGCGGAAAAGGCTCTGCAGCCGGTGTCCTTCCCCACAGCCTCTGGGTGGAAGGATCAAGCAATGCTTCAGTAATTGAACAGCAAATCTTGCAGACACTGAAGGGGGCCCTTTGGGATCAAGGGGAAAAGAGGCACCAGGGAGAAGAATCCCCCCCCCGAGGGTTCCCAGGGCTCCTGGAACCACTGAGGGTCCCTTTTGATGATGTCATGCTTGAACCAAGTCCATGGCAATTTGCCACGGCCTCCTGGGATAGAATCGTTAAAGAAAAAAGGCAAAAGAAGGAATGACAACATGAAATGTGAATGACAAACATTAAAATTATTTTATTTTATTTGGAATAATTATATTGAATTGTTAAATTGTTCTGGGGCAAGTTGGCTGCAGCGAGTTGGCTGTGGCGAGAAGTCCCATTCCCAATGGTTGACCCTCCCAACGACTTCTCTTCCCAGGCCTGCAGGACAACCCGTGGACCTGCGACTGCAGCATCTATGAAATGGCCCATTTCCTCAACTTCCAGTCCCCCAACGTAGCCTTCATCGAGCCAAAGCTGAGATGTTTCAACCCTGAGAAGCAGACCAGAATCTTCTTCACTCAAGTGGAGCTGAGGAAGTGCCAGAGCCCCGTGGTCCACCCCTCCGTGGCCAAAGTGAGGAGCATCCTGGAAAGCACTGTTCTGCTGCGGTGTGGGGCCACGGGGGTCCCTGTCCCAGAGCTGATCTGGAGAAGAGCCGATGGGAAGCCCTTCAACGGAACAGGTGGGTTCTCCCTCCCCTCCCATCTGCCTGAGCTAAGGACAGAGGGAAGCAGTTCTAACTGTTGGGCACCGAACAAAACAACTGCAGGTGGCCCTACACTCACGATCTCAGCTGAGGCTGGAATTTCGGTCACACATTGGTGTGGCTGTAATGACTGGACCTGATTTTTACAACCATTTCCACATTGGTTGTAAAGTGAACCACTACTATTATCAAGTGAACCACACGGTCATTAAGCAAATCCAGCTGCCCAGGTGGACTTTTCTCTTTGCGGGAAACCCGACTGCAAAACATACTCCGAAAGATTATCTTAACATCAGCATTTGTCAAAAAGGGTCTTAGGGTCCAGAATAGCCATTCATGGCCTCCAGAGGCTGCATCTGATTGTAAATGCCCCCGATTCCCAAGTGCCCCAGTTGCAATCATGGGGCTGCAGGGCTAGTAGCGAAACACTTTTTTTTCTGAGCCTGTCATAACTTTGAAACATCATTAAATGAATGGTCATAAGTTGAGCACTATCTGTATATTCCTGACAAATTCTGGATGTTAAAACAACTTTTCAAAATAAGTTTTAGAAATGTGTCAGGATTATGAGGAGGAGGAGGCTATAACATGTGAGGACATGTTCCAAGGATCGGCTTTACAGCAGTTCCATCTTTTTCCAGAAAAGAGAACTGTAGTTGCAAATTAATTCCATGAAAATATGCATTTGTTTTAAAGAAATTCAGATCAATGTTACACAGATATATCTATTTTGCTCCAAAACATCTTTTTGCTTTTGAATCTAAGATGCTTCACAATCTCATTTTCTACACTATCTCTGTCCCTTTCCATACAATATAAATATAATAGATTAAATAAGTAGACCTTGAAAAAGCTGTTCTTAATTGATTGGATTTTTCCAAATTACACCATTAGAAATATTTGAATCAATTAGCTCATAACTAATTGAAACAATCTACTAAAAGAAAAAGGACAATAAAAATACAAATACCATTAAAAATAAATTCCTTGGAAATGTAAGCTATCAAATACAATATCTTCCAAAAGTTTATTTTTGCAACTTTTATCTCTTCTCTCTCTAGTACATCAAGAAATTTCCAGTGATGGAATAAGATGGTCTATTTTAGAACTATCGGTTGTCTCTTACCTTGATTCTGGAGAATACATCTGCAAGGCTGCAAACTTTCTTGGAGCCACGGAAGCTTTTATCTCCTTGATTGTCACCGATTCTAAGAGCATAGAAGATCCTGGGGGAGATCTGAAAGGAGTGTGGAAAGGACACACCAAGGGGATCGAAATGGCACCTTACAAAGACAATTTGGTAGGAGGACACATCATGGCAACTTCAACTTTTCCAACTCTGCACATTATTTCAGGTCAGGCCAACACAGAGAGGAATCTGGTGCTTCGAGATCAGGCCCTAAATATGAAAAGCAACTCCAAAAATATTTTAGCAAGTCTGCCCACTACTAACCAAGAACCCAAATGCCTGGTGAGGTCAGTCAGAGTAACTGGAGACACTGATCATAGTGTCTCCTTGGCTTGGAAAGCTCCTCAGGCCAACAATAGCACCACGTTCAGCATTCTTTATGCCATCTTTGGAGAAAGGGACATGCATAGGATCAACGTGGAGCCAAACAAGACCAGGACCACCATCAGAGGTTTGATGCCCAAGACCAAATACATTGCATGCGTCTGCGTGAAGGGACTCATACCCAAGAAAGAACAGTGCATCATTTTCTCAACAGACGAAGTCGCCAGCGCGGGTGGAACCCAAAAACTGATCAATGTAGTGGTTATCAGTGTGGCTTGTGTCATCGCCGTCCCTCTCACCCTGGTGGTCTGTTGTGGAGCCCTGAAGAGACGCTGCAGGAAATACTTTGTTCAGAAGCCCAAGGACATTCAGGATTCTTACGTCACGTTTGAAGCCATCTCTCCAGGAACCAAAATGAAGGAGATGAGAGGAGGAGAATACTTGACTCACCACATCCCTGATGAGTCTAATAGGTTACTCTCTTCAAGATCCAGTGTGGACTCTGAAGCAGTTGCAAAGGCAGATGGACAGCTGAACGAGTACTTCTGCTGATACTGCTTTCTTCCCAACTTGACAAGTGTAATTCTGTCTTTCCATTTGGCAATCCCTCTTTCGCCTGAGGTCTCTCATGCCACACACACATGTTTCATACCAAAACACAATGGATAGCTTTACTGAAGTTCTTTTTTAAGTTAAAAACTCAGTAATAGTGTAAATATATTATGAGCAAGTTTCCCCCCTTTGATTCCGAGATTCCAATAATCCAATTGATATTCTATGGAAGAACAGGGTTTTTTAAAAAACAAACAAATAAATAAATAAATGAGGCCATGAAACCAAGAAGAAGAGAAGAGAAATTGAAGAAGCAGGAGGTACTTGTTTATACGTTCTGTAAATTTCAGCAAGGAAGTAGATTTTAAATCAAAGCCTTAAGGACGTGAAGGCTGAGTAAGGCTGCATTTTGTGCGAGAAGATACCAATGGCATTTTTAGGACTGGAATTCTGATGTAAATTCAAGTTCTCTTCCACATTGTTTTATCCTCACCAATTTCTAAATGTTGTGTGTTACTTAAAAGGGATTCGTAAACTAAAGGATCAGAGGGAAAGAAGCCAGCTGGATACTGAAATATCATACCTACCCACCAGGCATCTTAAACCCATTTTTCCTTTTGGCAAAATGAATTGAGATCAATAAAGAAAAGTGTTTACATATACATGTTGAAGTTGATGTATATTATGGTGTCTTGTCCTCACTCAGTTTTGAAGTCCATTACATGATAGTAGAGAATCTCTTTAGCTCCGACACAAACTTTTGGGTTCCCGCTGTTCCAGTGACTGTTTATTGAATACATTTATATAGCCATTCTTCTTGCACCAAACTCTGAGCTGCTCCCAACCGAGAGATAAAACCACATCTACATCCAATAGAAATACTGCAATCAAAGATGTTAAAACCAGTCCCAAAGTTGTTTTTTTTTTAAAAAAAGGCAACTGGGCTTGGTTCTCCCAACCCCCCTTGAATACATTATGCTTTTCACCCAAGAAGCTTCTTCAGTCCAGAAAGTCCAGATGCTTTTTGGAAGAGCAGCTTTGGGATAAAACCATGAAACTGGATGATTGAAAATCTCCAGAGACAAACCAAACCATTGTTTTCCAACAAACACTTGTTACCAGATTAGGCAGTGCACTGACAACGTTACCTAGACAAGATGTATAAAGATGAGGTTGAAACTCAGAGCACTCACTTCATTTCCTCTGTTATAAGCCAGGTTTCACCCTTATTAAATTGACCAGACTAAGAAGTAGTAGCTGAAGAATACTTCTATTGTAATTAACCACCCCCCAAAAATCTTCCCAGTCCAAATATGCTTCCCCTTCTCCCTTCGCATGATTTTGGTGTGAACCTGGATGGGCCCACCACCTGAGAAGGTAGCTCCTCAAACCAGTCTTTTTATCAAAACTTGGTAGTGGTTCTTCCTGATGTCCTTCAGGACCATTTGTACTTCTTCTAACCAGGATTCATGGAAATGTTGGCTGTTTCTGACCTGAAAATAATAATAATAATAAAAAAAGTCTATGAAGATTGAGTGCCTTGTCAATCCCCCAGAGAACAAGCAGCCATCTCTGTTATGACTCTGCTTCAACACACCCAACAATTCATCTGTCAATGGAAAAACAAAACAGGACCCATTTCTCTGGGGCTTTTTTTTTTTTTTTTTTGACAGTCATGACTTTGGTCTAGCTAAAGAATGTCAGTTGTTCCTTGAAAACATCGATCAACCTTGGCTTTTTTTTTTTTAAGTATAACTGGGATGGGTGACATTTAGTTGCTTCCTGTCTTGCTCTCCCTTTGGAGGGCGTGCCGCACTGTCCCATCATTTGGAGGCACTACTATTTGGTCAGCTCTATTTATGCAGGTGGTTTCCCTTTATTAATTGATGAATCTGAGGGAATAAGATAGGGACGGTTTTTTTAAAAAAAAGAACTTAAACAGAACACGGGATTTCCCTGAATCTGATGCATATGCTTTATAATGAGAACTGCCTATGAAATTGCAATTCAAGTTGACATTTTATTAAACCATGATACTGCTTAAGATTTTGCTCGTCTGAATTTCTTATGAATGTCAGCATTTTGTTATTGAATAGGTTGATCATTTACAGTAGACGGTTCTAATGCCCAGGACTTTGGCTGGTGGATACATTTGAAATTGTGGGTAAGCACCAGAGATTCTCTCTTAGAAAGGCTGCTGTGGAGGCACACATTGGCAAAAGGGCATCATTAGGTTGGCAGAGGGCAAACTGAGGTAGTTATACTGCAAGGAATGGGGTTGAGAGCCTGAAGAAATTATCTCCAAGACCCTAATCGACTGCTTATTTTGAACCTATAGCTGATTGTCCTTCAGCACACATACATCCCAGCATTTGTGGTCCCACCAAATCAATAACCAATGCCAAGGCTCTGATTCACAGGGAGAGAGGCACAAAGAACCCTAAGAATATTGGCAGGATTCTTAGTGTTTCAAAGTGCTGTGAACTAAGATTATCATATTCACTCTGTAGGTAACAATATCTACATAGGTCCAAAGCAGGCTGCATAGATAGAGACCGAACTGAAGTCTCTCCCTACTATGGCCATTTCTGGTTTTCCTTATAAAGTACAAGGTGACATGCTCAAGGTTAAACAGCAATGAAATAGCCAAGTTTAAGTGGGGGAGGGGGGATGGGACACAACACCTAAGGATTATTTTCTAATTACAGTTGCTATTGTGACAACACCAGGTAAAGAATGAAGACACCATCCTGCTCTTGTATGAATTGTGAATAAGAATATCCACAGGAAAAGGAGATTCCCCTCCTGTTTCTTCGACCATTATTTCAAAGGGAAGAAGGAGCATAGTGGCTCAGGTGATGAGGAGACAGTCAGCCAGCTCATGTTTGAGACTCAGGGGTCAGCGTTCCCTGTCAGCCCCACTGCTCTTGAATTGGATTTGGGACTGCCGCCAAGTACTGCTGCATGAGGGGCTGAGTTCCTGCCCATTGCTCCAGCTCTAGCTCCTGCCAACCTAGAAATTTGGGAGTGAGTAGATGGATAGGTACCACTTTGGTGGCACATCAATGGGGAAATGAAAGGAGCCCCCCCAATCGAGCGTCCCCTGGGCAAGGGGATGCCACTGGCTAATCCTTTAACCTGGAAGCACCCACAGAGCTTCCAATATGAACACATGCTTTCCAAAGATTTGTCTGAAAGAGCTCAAACTTTATAATTCTGGGAATCTCCCTCCCCCTCCCCCTCTCTTTCCCTCCCACCACCTCTCTCTCTCTCTCTCTGTGTCTCTCCCTCCCTCCCCCTCTACTTCACCTCCACCTCTCTTCTTCTCTCCCTCTCCCTCTTTCTTTCTGCCTTGCCTCCCCCTCTCTCTTGCTCTGTCTCCCCCTCCCCCTCCCTTTCCCTCTTTCCCCATCTCTCTCTACCCCCCTTTCTCTTCCTGCCTCTCTTTCGGTCAGACTTGGCCCAGATTGGTCCTTTAGGAAAAGAAGCAGTCTCAGCTTCATTTGTAGCGAAAATACTACTTTTACTAAAAGCCAAGCGATTACAGTAAGCAATGCCAAAATTAAGAGTTTGTGCACAAAGACTCCATCATTAACTTTCCCCTTTTCATTCCACCCCCCACCCCCCCCCCCCCCGTTATCTCCCCATTGTCCAGTCACGTTCAAAGATGTTTCTGTATCTGTCCCTGGGGTGGGTATGTGGATAGATGGAGTGATGTTCCCTTCCATTCCCAGGTCCATGCAGGTCTCAATTGGGACAACACAAGCCTTGTCTCCCCTTCCGTTTCCCCACCTCTTCCCACAGATCCCTCCCATTATAGCATATGGCAGGCTGGCAGGCTAGTTCCAAGGGAAGGAGGCAGTTCTGACACTCTTTCGCTCTATCTATCACTAACCAACCAACCAACCAACCAATGTTTTGGTCCTGTAGAACCAAACCTGTAAAGCAGGTTTAGACAAAAACTCTGATTTCCACTGAGGTTTGGAACAATGTGGCTCATCTTTTCTCTTCCTCAACATGGCTTTTGCTGAAAAGATCAAAGAAAAGACAGTAGATGGCAGCAAAACCATGGAGATTTTTCTCCTGGAGTGTCTTATTTTACATCCATATTTTTTACAGGTTAAGAAGTTCAGACTTGTTTTCAATTTCTTTTTGGAGAGATGCAGATTTACCATTGGTAAAATGTATATTTTGGTTTCTGGATTATTTTAATAACATTTTTGTTATTCTTATTTATGCCACAATGAAATGGTTCCTTTCAAGTCTCTAAGCATAAATAAACTCAACAAAAACAAAAAACAAAAAAACCCAGCATGGCTGCCCAGAGAACTCTGATAAATTGAGGCTATGGTTTCCTGCTTGAACAAGTGGTTGGATTAGAAGACCCCCCAAGGATTCTTCCAACTTTGTTATCCTGTTGTGTCTTAACTGCCAGGACTGTCTTGGCTGGTGACACATTTTAATTTCTTTTTGAGTAGAATATATTCTCCTTTTAGCACTGCAGTAAGTTACCTAAGCTTAATAGAGAGCTCTTGTACAGAAACACATTGCACACAAGTCCTTCAGAAGCAGTTTTGCCCTACTGCTAAGAAAGATTAGACCTAATAGGATTTGGGATGCTCATTCTCTCTGTTGCAAAACCAAACCATATTGATTTACTGGGGAAGAAGATGGAAGTCACCAATCACATGTTTTCCCTTATTTTGCTTTTTTACTTCTCTGGGATAAATCCAACAACTTCAGATTGTGTCACTGGATGTTCCTGTTTCAATGATACATTTGGAAGGTAAGAATATTTGACAACAATATAATATTGAATAACTTCCTGCAAATACATTGTTTTTATATGTGTTGTTGTTTTATGTGTTGTTTGTTTTAAATGTGAAAACAATACAAATTATTTTAAAAAAATATTGAATAACTTCCTATGGGGAAATTCAGCCAAGATTTATCATGAAATCAGTGGTATATTAATAAATATTCAGGCTGACAGCCCATCCAGATTTCAATATATGCAGAAAAGGGGAAACTGAATACACTTGGATATGATTGATCAGCATACACCATTCTTTGGTTTTCAATGGAAATGTTTGCCTGCCAACAGCCAGATTCAACCCAGATGTATATTATTATAGGCTTGAAGTATATGTGATTTATTCCTGTAATATTGAGAGATTTTGGATATTATAGAAATAATGGTTTGTACTTTATAACTTGGAAATGAAGAATAACCAATACCACTGTTAGGATTTGGGAATGGGTGAGGGAAGTGAAAATCCACTGGGTTGTATGACATAGCACAAAGTGAATTAAAAATGAATGCAAGCTACCCATCACAACATTGTTCCATTTTCTGATTTATTTTTTAGAAGTTTGTTTTGTGTATCAACATTTTTGAGAAAGATTCCAGAGGAGATCCCTCAAGATATCAAAAAAATCAGGATTGAAAATTCTTTGCTAACTGAATTGTTTCGTGGCATCTTCTCTAACATTAGCACCTTGGAATACCTCTGGCTTAATTTTAATAATATCACAGTGATGGATCTAAAAAGTCTTGAGCACTTGAAAGAGCTGAAGGAGCTGAGAATTCAAGGGAATCGGTTGCGTTCAGTACCATGGACAGCGTTCCGAGAGACACCAGCTTTAGAAATCCTTGATCTGAAATGCAACAAGATTGATGTCCTACCAGAACATGCTTTACGCTACCTTTCTAGGTTGACCTACTTAGACTTATCTTGCAATGAGCTTACTGTCATCTCCAAAGAAGTGTTCTATAATTGGCCTGTCTTCCAAAAACTCCAGCCACTGGAGAAGAAAGCAGAAACTGTTTCTAGTACTGTCTTGTCCTTGCATGATAACTCGTGGATTTGTGACTGCCGTCTGCGAGGGTTCGTCCAGTTCATCAATTCTATAGGCCCACCCATGGTTCTCATCAATTCCTATTTAACATGTGCAAGTCCTAAATCTAGGGCAGGCAAATACTTCCATGAAGTGGACTTGAACAGCTGCAGAAGACCTTCTGTGACATCTTCCGAACCAAATATTACGGTGTTTCTCGGAGAAAATTCAATGTTGACTTGTTTGGTGAAAGCTAATCCCTCTCCAAAGATTTGGTGGAACTATCCATTAAAACATTTACGGGAGTTTAATGGTGAGTGTGATTCCAAGCTAAAATATTTAACATAAAATATTCTTATTTTATATCAATTGTGAATTTGGGAAAGTAATTATTCTTTCCTCTTCTTGGAAATTCTTCTCATTGGTGATTGGTCTCTATACCAGTTAGGCTGGTTTATTCACCTCATTAATTGGAGAAAATCAATTATTTTACTTCATTGGGAAACAGAGTTGCCAAGTTGTCCAGGGAGGTTCTCAGTCATCCAGCTCATCGTTGTCCCAAAGGTGCTTTTTCAAGAGGCAACTGTCCTTTCTTGTTTTTTCTTTGAAGATGATCTGAAGAAGCTTCTTGGATGAGAAGCAAAATGTCTTCCAAAAAAAGCCAGAAAGTCCAGTTGCCTCTTGAAAAATCACTTTTGAGTTGCCAATGCTTAAACACAAAGCCTAACCGAGACCTGAAGCATTTTCATACAAGTAGAAGTCACCCTAAGTCTGCTTTTAGAATGAGGGCAGAAGTAACAGATACTTTTATCAGGATCTTTTCATTTTTATTTGTTTATCATTTATTGAACTAATTTATATAGCTGCCCAACCCACGTATAGGTGACTCCAAATGGCTTATAGTGTTTAAAAACCCAGCACATTAAAAAAAAGGATAAAGAATCCCACCCTATCCTCTCAATCCAACTCAACTGGATCAGCTTCATATTCATTTCGGAGCCCTCTCCCTGCTGACCAAACCAGGTTTTTAGGGCCTTTTGGAATAATAGCAATTTGGGGGCTCATTCATACCATGGGTTGAATGATGCTCCATAGAGAAGGAGCAACCCCCTAGGAAGGTCCTTTTTTGTGGCCCCATCAGTTGTACATCCTTAATCACTGGGACACATAACATCTCCTGCCTTCCCAGTTTTTCTTTGACTTTCCCCTTGCTACGTTTGAGCTTTTTCAAGTTCAAGTTCACAGCATAACTGTGGTTTTTCCCTATTTCATATTTAGAGTAATATAGATAAGAAAACCTGATGGATACCTCAGTTTTAAGCCTGAATCTTCCCAATCTAACAGCATACCACTGATTTTTATCACTATAACAACAGAGAGAAGAACAGTAAATTCAATGTATTATTATATTGGGGAGCCTCATTCCCTGTTTGGCATCCCATTATTTATTGCCTAATAAATGTTTTTTCACAACATAACATCCTTCCCTTCCACCCCTTCAAATCAGAATGTCAGTCACATGACGCTGGCTTCAAGCAAAAACTTAATCAGATCGATACTTTTCTTTACAAAAAAACATACACATTTATCCTCCATGGTTAAAATAATGAAATCATAGGTACTGGAAAGTCTTGTCCAAGACCCTGTAAAATTGCTGCCTGTAAGAATAAGCATGACTGATTTACGTAGACAAAGTCTTATTGAGACAATAAACTAGCTTCTAAATTTCCAACTTAGAGGAGCATGTTTGGATTTAATTGGTTTTTTTCCATGTTGATGAACCATTGATCACTGTGGTAGACAGTTGATATATAGTATATCATCTGCTTTCTTCTTCTTCTTCTTCTTCTTCTTCTTCTTCTTCTTCTTCTTCTTCTTCTTCTTCTTCTTCTTCTTCTTCTTCTTCTTCTTCTTCTTCTTCTTCTTCTTCTTCTTCTTCTTCTTCTTCTTCTTCTTCTTCTTCTTCTTCTTTTGTTGAAGTCGGTTCTGAACATTGGCTGTGATACACTATATAATATTTATCACAGGAACTAAGCATCCTTAACAGTATTGAGTTGCACAAGGAAATCATGATTACCTCCAACTGAAATTCATTTGATTTAGCTGAGGAACACTTAAACCCTGTTCTTTCTTCAGTATCCCTCATGCTTTTTCAAACATGAAAACATGTTTAATAGTATCAAAAGCCAACAGATGTATTAGGCAATATTTCGCTATTCATCTTTACATATCTGGGGATCTATCTACTCGCACAGAACAGGCTTTCAAATTGCTAGGTGGACAGAAGCTGAGGTGAATGAAAGGAGCCCAGCCTGCCACACAGGGCCTGGGCTTGAACTGCTGGACCTGTCATTCCGCCACTGAGCCACCATGCCTGATTCTGGGTGTGGGTGATTATTATGTGGGTACATATATTTTTATTTTATTTATTTTATTTGTCAATTGCTTACAAGATAATAGGTATAAGTAAAACATAGTTATGAATACATGGATACATATAAGAAAAATAAAATATAAAAGAAACAATAGGACAGGGACGGTAGGCACGTTGGTGCACTTATGCACACCCCCTACAGACCTCTCAGGAAAGGGGTGAGGTCAATAGTAGACAGTCTAAGGTTAAAGCTTTTGGGGTTTGGGGAAGAAACCACAGAGTCAGGTAGACTATTCCAGACATAGACCACTCTGTTGCTGAAGTCATATTTCCTGCAATCAAGTTTGGTGCGATTAATCTTGAGTTTGTATCTATTGTTTGCTCTTGTGTTGTTATGGTTGAAGCTGAAGTATTCATTGACAGGTAGAACATTGCAATGTATGATTTTATATACTATACTTAGATCGGACCGAAGGGGACGTAGTTCTAGGTTTTCTAGGTCTAGAATTTCAAATCTGGTGACATAAGGTATTCTGTAACAAGTAGAGGAGTGAAGAACTCTTCTTGTAAAATATTTCTGAACTTTCTCAACTGTGTTAATATCAGTTACGTAATGTGGGTTCCAGACTGATGAACTGTATTTGAGCATTGGTCTAGCAAATGCTTTGTATGCTCTAGTTATTAGTGTAATATTACCAAGAAAAAGCTACGTAAGATTAGGTTAACAACTCTTAGCACCTTTTTGGCTATGTAGTTACAGTGGGCTCTAGCACTTAGGTCATTTGAGATGAGTACTCCAAGATCCTTTACAGAGGTTGGGTCATCAACAAGGTCTTGACTATTCAGCCTATATTTTATTTTCTGATTTTTTTTGCCAATATGTAGAACAGAGCATTTATTTATTGAGATCTGAAGTTGCCATTTGTTTGACCATTCTGATACGTAGTCAAGGTCTTTTTGAAGGGTAGCGGTATTTTCTGTGGTGTTGAATAGTTTTACATCATCAGTGAAGAGAACGCAGTTGCTCTTGATATGATCACAGAGGTCAGTTATGTAGAGTATGGAGAGAGTTGGTCCTAGAACACTGCCTTGGGGGACACCACTGTTGACATTGATATTCACACACCCAACTGTCAACTGTCAATCAATAGCCCAAATGATAACTATAATTCATTTGGATTTTTTTTTAAACAGGAGACTGCTAAAATAAGCAGACATAATAGATTGGTACACAAACCTCTCTGGTGAACAAAAAAAAGTTGACAAAAAAGGAATAAGAACCAGAGGTAATTCCTGTATGTAGAAGTATCAGGAGCTTTGACACTGAGTGAAATCTGTATGACCAGCTAAATTTGGGGATGCCCGTCTTCTGATTAGTAGCATCATTTTTAAAATTTTATATATCATATTTAGAAACTGCCCATCTCGCTCATAGCGCAACTCTTTTATAAGTGATGTAGCTTTTTCTGCTCCTTTTAATCCTTGTTGATGAAGTCAGTCCGATTTAGTTGGAAAAGAGCAGCATAGAGATGTTAGCAGCAAGCAAAACAAAAAAAGAAAAACAATTTTTCACAAAAAACTAAATCAAGTTGCACCATACTCTGAAAGTTGCTATATGGTTGGATTTTTTTCCTTTCCTTTGTTTATTGTTTATTTATTTATTACATTTGTATGCTACTGCTCTCTCTACCAAGCAACCTGATTTCAAAAATGGTTGCTTGTTTACAGTCAGGTAATTATGTTGTACACATCTAATACACCTGGAAAATAAACATATTCATCTAACATTTATTATGTTACCCAGTTTGGGAAATGGAACATCTGCAAGAAAATAGCCAAGCTCAGGAAGCACCAAGGACCCATCAAATATCTTCATGATGGCCCTTTTCCCAACCCCAAACCAATTTTGTGGATGGCTTTCATGCATTCCATAGGGTTGTTATAGTTGAACATAGAACATTACATTGCTTGATTCCACTCTCTTTCTGTCTTTCTTTCTCTAGTTTCTGTTACTCACATGAGCGAAGAGTCTTTCAAGTCAGAGTTGGTGATTCCTTCAGCCCATCTTACGGACAAGGGGAATTATACATGTACAGCTGCCAATTTCCTTGGCAACGCCTCGGCTACTACAGTGCTGGCCATTCTGGCTCCTCAACTAGCAACATCCTCTTATTCTTCCCCCATCATAGATGAGAAGGCCTACATCAATGTGCAGATTGCCAAGCAGACAATCTATGGGATTACTCTGGAATGGTATACCGTGGCTGAAAATCCAGTAGAAATCTGGTATACCCTCCATTTTGGCAAATACAATGATGCTAAGAAAGACACTGTTTATATTGGGCCTGGAATCAAGATGTACTCCATTAACGACTTGCTCCCTGCTACCAAGTATGAAGTGTGCATAAGTCTGAGGAAGCAGGTGCCTCCAAAGAGCCAGTGTATTGTGTTTGTGACAGGAAGTGACAACAGTGAATTGGACCAGAGACGGCAGGTGATCCATATCATTGTTGTTATATGTGCCATGATGTTGGTAGTCCCTGCTGGGATGTACCTATGTACCTCGGAGGCTAGATGCAGCTGCAAAGAGAAATGCGCTAGCTGCTGTGTCAAGAAATGGAGCACAAACATCAAAGGCACTCATACAAAGAGGAAATTTGATAGTTTGCCAGGAGGCAGTGAAGAGGGACTGTGCCACCAAGACTCCAGTGATGACCAGACGGAACGGAAGGAAAGCAAGGAGAAGGAGGAGAAAGCCAAGAGGCAGGTAGCTGAGGGTCAAAACAGTGCTGATCTCTATTAGCTATTATCCATCTGTGCCCACACTAGGAGGAGAGACAGAAGCATTCCATCCAGACGAATGGGTAGATAGATAGTTAGATTGACTGACTGATCAATTTAACTTGCGTACCTCCTCAGTTATGAAGCAGGAGGAGAAGCAGGAGGAGGAGGAGAAAGAGGAGAAGGAAGAGGAAGAGGAGGAGGAGGAGGAGAAGGAAGAAGAAAAAGAGAATGAGAAAGAGAAGGCAGAAGAGGAGGAGGAAGAGGAGAAGCAGAAGGTGGAGGGGGAGGAGGAGGAGAAGAGAAGTGGAGGAGGAGAAGATAGAATGTTCCAGATTTAACAACTGTTTATAACAAAGACAAAAAGTTTGGATAGTGTACGTGGCACTAACTGGAGACAGCAGAATAGAAAGTCACAAAATACAAAGACCTACAAATAGAAGCAGAATGATTGTGGCAAAAGAAATCAAAGATAGCAACAATAGTGATGGCGTCTTGGGAGCAATCTCAGTCCACCAGGAGCAACACTTGAATACTGTTGATCAAATCAACATCGGTCAATTGCAAAAGGCGGCTTTACTTGGAACAGCTTACATCCTGTGATGACAATCAGACAAGAGCATCTTCGCTATCCCAGGTCCTTGGGAAGGACTCGATAGGCAGATAAGAATACCACCTCCCTTCTAAATCCTGTCTGCTGGATCTGGCTGACTAGGGGGCTAACAACAACAACAACAACAATAATAATAGTTGTAGTCATCGTCGTAGTAGTAATAATACCCAACAACACATTTGGGAGGAACAAAACAGTCCACTAACAGTTGTAAGACATTTATTTTATTTATTTATTTATTATTTAAATTTATATACCGCCCTTCTCCCAAGGGACTCAGGGCGGTGTACAGCCCATCTAAAACCCACAAATATACAAAAATTAAAAAACTATTAAATTAATTGGCTGATTACTGAGACTAAAAAGACCCCCCCCCCCTTAAAACCCCAATTTAAAATTAAATATGGAGACCAAATTAAAACCATTATCTCAGCCCAGGCCGGCCTGCTCAAAGAGCCAGGTCTTCAATGCGCGCCTGAAGGCCCTCAGGTCCATGCCGGTACAGAGCTCCGGTGGCAGAGTATTCCAGAGGGCGGGGGCACCCACAGAGAAGGCTCTACCCCTCGGCACCGCCAGACGACACATAGCGGCCGACGGCACCCGGAGCAGACCCTCTCTGTGGGAACGCACCGGCCTGTTGGAGATCACTGGCAGAATGCGGTCCTGGAGGTAACCTGGTCCCATGCCATGGGTCGCCCTAAAGGTCAAAACTAGAACCTTAAAGCGAACCCGGAGAGCCACCGGCAAGCAATGCAGCTCGCGCAGGAGAGGCGTCACATGGGCGCTACGTGACGCCCCCATGATCACCCGCACGGCTGCATTTTGCACCAGCTGGAGTCTCCGGATGCTCCCCGCGGGAAGCCCCATGTAGAGGGCATTACAATAGTCCAGGCGAGAGGTGACAAGGGCCTGAGTGACCGTGCGCAAGGCATCCCGATCCAGGAAGGGCCGCAACCGGTAGATCCGACGGATCTGGTGAAACACCCCCCTGGAGACGGCCGCAATGTGATGTTCAAGTGACAGCCGTACATCCAGGAGGACACCCAGGCTGCGAGCCCTCTCTGCGGGGGGCAAAACTTCCCCCCCGATAGCCAGCGAAGGTGTCAGCTGGCTATATCGGGGCGCCGGAAACCACAGCCACTCGGTCTTGGATGGGTTGAGCCGAAGCCTGTTCCCGCCCATCCAATCCCGCACGGCCTCCAAGCACTTGGACATAGTCCCCACAGCATCGTTGGGGTGGTCTGGAGTAGAGATGTACAACTGGGTGTCATCCGCATATAGATGACACCCTACTCCAAGACCACGGATGATCTCGCCCAGCGGCTTCATATAAATGTTGAACAAGAGGGGAGAGAGGACCGACCCCTGGGGCACCCCACAAAGCAGGGGCCTAGAGGTGGACCTCTCCCCCCCCGCCAACACAAATTGCGAATGGTCGGAGAGGAAGGAGGAGAACCATCGAAGGACGGTTCCACCAATCCCCAACCCCCCCAACCGTCGCAACAAGATACTATGGTCGATAGTATCGAAAGCTGCCGAGAGGTCTAATAGGACCAGGACAGAGGAGAACCCTCTGTCACGAGCCCTCCAGAGATCATCGACCAACGCGACCAATGCCGTCTCAGTGCTATGTCCAGGCCTGAAGCCCGATTGGGACGGATCGAGGTAAGTAGCTTCCTCCAGGTACTGGGGAAGCTGACGCGCCACCACACTCTCAACAACCTTCACCACGAAGGGAAGGTTGGAGACCGGACGATAGTTGTTTAAAATAGCTGGGTCCAGGGAAGGCTTCTTGAGGAGGGGGCGCACCACTGCCGCCTTCAGGGCGGCAGGGAGCACCCTCTCTCTCAAAGAAGCATTGACAATCCCCTGGAGCCAGCCTCGTGTCGTCTCCCTGGCGGCCGAAACCAGCCAGGAAGGGCACGGGTCCAATAAACAGGTGGTGGCATTCAGCCCCCCCAGCAGCCTGTCCACACCCTCGGCGGTCACAGGATCGAACTCCTCCCAGATAACACTCACAAGACCTGCCCCGGACACCTCCCCCGGGACCACCCAATTGGAGTCGAGCCCCTCCCGAATCTGAGCGATTTTATCATGCAGAAATCGGGAAAACTCCTCTGCCCTACCCTGCAAGAGGTCATCCCGCGCTCTCGGTTCAAGTAGAGAGCGGGTCACTCTAAACAGGGCGGCAGGCTGATTTTCTGCTGACGCAATAAGGGCGTGAAACCAACGTTGATCCACCATACTTGGGACCACTTAGAATAACTAAGTTTTGAAAGAATTGTGAGGTTGAAGGTTGTATGGAGTTACAAGAGACCCAGTTTTGAAAGTCAAAGAAGGAGGCTTAGTTTCCAGATCTCAAAATATGGTGAGACCCAGAAGGAGCAGATGAAACCTAGATCAGTGTGTGAGAATGACAATAGTATTGACATAAAATGACATACAAGTTCCATAAACTACAGATCCTTAAGAGGAATGACTGCAACCTGGTGTAGTTGCTGATGCATTGACCTAGGGATGAGAAGATCTACAATAGGTTTGAGTCAACTCTTTGCAGAGCAAGCTCACTTGTGACATTGTTTCTCAGCCCAACTTATGTTACAAGATTGTTGTGGAGGCGAAGTAAAAAGTGATCCCCACATAAGCTACCTAAAATATCTGCAGAAAAGCAGGATCTGAAGGAAATTATAATAATAGCCATTAAAAAAACCTGAACCAATCCAGGATAGCAATAGACAAAGGAATAATAGTTTACATTGCCCAACAAGAATATCTGACATTTTGGCTATGTGATTATAGCAAGCAATTTACGAAGCAAGGAACCATAAATTGCTCATGGACAATCATATGGTTGCAAACTGGTTGTGTTCCTTAGACTTTTAGAGACCCATGTTCACTGATTGCATGACTAGATTAATGGGGTGGGTGGGAGATTAACAATACTATTTCTTTTTATTGTAACTGTTTTATTGCATACAATTGGATTTGGAAATGCTCAGGAATATGACTAGAAACTGCTAATAACTACATTGGAACATCAAGGAAAAAAGGGTTCAGTAACATTTTGAAGGATTGAAATCCTCTTTCTTAGGAAGAAAACTGCTCTGTGCAGAAATTGCTCACAAATTCAGCAGAATGCAAGATCAAAGGAGTAATGGATGGTATAAGGAGAGGTTCTCTTGAAAGGTAAATTATGCTGTTTGTCCTTTGCTTCATTTATGCCTATCCACATTGGGTTTACTGCTCTAATAGAGGTTTTGGGAGTTGATAGCACATCTTCTTCAGCATCAAAAGTCTTCAGGTACAGTATGGGTCCATATTCACAACTGCTCCACATGGAGTCCACTAACTAGATCTCATAGCTGTCTTCAAGATGGGAATATCATGGAGAACAGATCAGTTGCATTGACTCATATTTAAAAATCATGGAGTTGGCATGCCAAGTTCCTAGATAGACATTCTAGATATTTTGCAAATTTTTGCCCAATGAGAATGCTTCTTGAAGGCACCTTTTCTGCCTCTCTTGCTGTCCTAACTCAACCAGTATGATCCAGTGGAACGTCATACAGACTTCCCAAGCTGTTATATTTCTCCCTTGCAAATCAGGTCAAGCATTTTAGCTACAGGATGCAGATTTAGTTTAGCCATTCTAGTCAGCTTGGCCTATTGAACAGAATAAAGTCAATACATCTTTGTAAATGAATGTATTAAACAGCAGAGAACGTTAAGGTCATTTGCTATAGAAAGCATCAAGCACAGAGAATCTTCTTTGTCATTGCAATGTTTTGATGTTTAAGAACAAATATATGTGCAGGCACCTGTTTAGACAAAGATCCATAAATGCCAAAAGAGACACACCACGCACTCCAAGCAGGAGGGTCTCTTTGCTGCAGAGATTTCTTACCGTAGAAGCCATCTATTATCTCTGAGAAAGACGTTCTGCAAAGGTTTGGCCAGACAATTCGTAATAATTTTTCTCCATGCAAAAGTAAAAATAAATAATTGGAGGGAACTTCACAGATCCTTTGCAACATTATGCCATTGTAGGGTCATCATTCTTTCTACACAAAAAACCATCTTTTTGGCCCAACCTAGGAAAAAGTTAAGAGAAAAGTACATTTCTCTTGAGTTACAATAGAAAAGCAAATGAAAAGATGGCAGAACATGCTTATTATTTCTCAGCTTCATGCCTTGTTTTTCTGAATAATAATTCTCCAAGTTCATTGACAATCAAACCATGGAAATACAAAAGAGAAGCAGATCAAAACCATCCAAACACCAGCAAGAGAGCCAGCACCAGGTGTATGTTTAAAAATAGGACGCTTGTTAGAGTTTGAGACGACAGAAGCAATTTCTTTGCAGTCTTTTGGGTGTCTTTGTATACAATTCTTTCATACATTTCTATATATACTTGACCTCCAGGCAGAGTTCCTGTCTATATGGTATATATCAAATGCCATCTTGAATTAAATCTGAAACATTTCATCCACTTACGTTGAAAAGAACGATACATAGAAATTGTCATTACTTTTGGGAAGAGTTTACATTCTTTTCCCGATCCAGAATTCCCTTTCTGGATCGGGACGCCTTACGCACGGTCACTCATGCCCTTGTCACCTCTCGCCTGGATTACTGTAATGCTCTCTACATGGGGCTCCCTGCGGGGAGCACCCGGAGACTTCAACTGGTACAAAATGCGGCCGCGCGGGTGGTTATGGGGGCGTCACAAAATTCCCATGTGACGCCTCTCCTGCGCGAGCTGCATTGGTTGCCGGTGGTTTTCCGGGTTCGTTTTAAGGTTCTGGTTTTGACCTTTGAAGCGATCCATGGCATTGGACCAGGTTATCTACAGGTCCGCGTTTTGCCGGTAATCTCCCACTGACCTGTGGGTTCCCACAGAGAGGGCCTTCTTCGGGTGCTGATGGCATTCGTGTGCCGTCTAGCGACTCCTAGAAGTAGGGCCTTCTCTGTGGGGGCTCCCGCCCTCTGGAATGGTCTGCCTCCGGAGTTACGCAATAACACCAACCTGAGAGCTTTCAGACATGCATTGAAAACCTGGCTCTTTGAGCAAGCCGGCCTGGGCTGAAATGGGATTTTTAGTGTAATTTTAGTATTCGAGTTTTAAATTGGGATTTTAAAATTTGGGGTTTTATTAATTTATTGGGGGAGGGTATAATTTTAGGCAGCCTTAAGATATTTAATTCTCTTTTAACTTTTATAATTGTAAAAAGTTTTATGGTTGGCTGTACACTGCCCTAAGTCCTTCGGGAGAAGGGCGGTATATAAATATGTTAAATAAATAAATAAATAAAATAAAATTGTAATCACTTTTCCAAGGCCGCTCAACAAAAATTCACACCAGGGATTTCTTCTCAGTCCAACCTTCTCTTATTATGGGCCTCATTATATCCTACTTCCAAACTTTTATTTAGAAGATCAAGGCTTTCCAAACTTGGCAACATGTGGACTTCAACCTGTGGACTTCAGCTCCCAGAATTTCCCAGCCACCATGAGGAATTCTGGAAGTTGAAGTCCACAAATCTCAAGGTTGCCAAGTTTGGAGAACTCTGATCTAGCTTATATGTTGTAAGCCACTCAGAATCTTCTGGACTCTAAGAAACCATCATCATCAGAGAGAAGGACCAAGGGAAACAAGATAGCAGTCTTCCAATATTTGAGGGGCTGCCACAGAGAGGAGGAAGGGATCAAGCTATTCTCCAAAGCAGCTGAAGGCCAGACAAGGAATAATGGATGGAAACTGATCAAGGAGAGATTCAATCTGGAAATAAGGAGAAATTTCCTGACAGTGAGAACAATCAACCCATGGAACAGAAGTTGCCTTCAGAAGTTGTGGGAGCTTCATCACTGGAGGCTTCCAAGAAGAGACTGGACTACCATCTGTCAGAAATGGTGTAGGGTCTCCTGCTTGGGTGGGGGTGGGGGGATCCCTTCCAACTCTGTTAATCATCATCATGGTCATCTTATTGATGTTTTTTCAACCTAACCCTGAGGTTGGTTAAAGAATTATGCAGCCTATTTGGACATGGCTACATTGGGTAAAACTAAACTAACTAATTTTCTTAATTATTGTCCTTCTTAGAGACGTCTGCTCCAACAAGTCTTACATTTTCACATTCAGAGCATGTGTGATAGCAGCAAATTTATTTAGCTGAAAAAAAGCCAGCTAATTAAAAAAAATCAAGGTTTTGTATGATTGAAGTTGTCAATAGCTTTGAGACGTAGCTAGAGAATGGGGTGAAAAGGACGAAATCAGCATGAGAGGGGAGATGCATTTTATTAGTTTTATTAATGAAATCGCTAGGTGCTTACTTGATAAAGAACAACAGTTTCTCCATAAAGAACAGCCATGTATTGGAAATAATTCATAAAAACTGGTTCCTCCTAAATATTTTAAAATTATTTCGATGTTCAGCATAGTGTCTCTTTTGAAATATTCTTATTTTGGATTGGTAAAGATGTACTCAAACAGAACCTGAGTTCTGGAAGGATACCATCAAGTGGTTTTCTTGACAGTAATATTAAAATGATTTGGGATTGCTGTTTGATTTGTGGTGTGTCTGATTGATTTCCCAATTCTAGCTTATGGGCCTGAGATTTTTTGATTTCCAAGTCCTAATCAAGCCAAACCTGCTTAGATTTCAGCTGAGATTAAAACCAACCAGGCGAAGTCTGCTAACCTTGACTTGCCAGATAATGGGTTGCACTGGCTTTCGACAGGTCATTGGGAGCAGGAGCTGATCTAGGGCTACGTGAAATAGAACCCCTTCAACCAATAACTTGAGCAACAGACTGACACAGTCAGTCTGAATCTGGAGTTAGTGACTTAATGATCAAGTACGTCATTGGAAGGGATGCCATTAGAACCCATCGTGTTTCTCTCTACCCGGTCATTGTTATCTTTCCTTGGAAATCCCAGGGGAAGATAAGGGAGCCATCTGTTCTTCATGTCACTAGGGGAGACCTGATAGCCGTGTCCCAGTATTTGAGGGGGGCGACTTATTCCCCAAAGCCCCTGAAGGCAGGGCAAGAATGGATGGAGACTAATCAAGGGGAAAACACAACCTAGAAATAAGGAGAAACTTCCTGACAGACCGAACCATGAATCAGAGGTTGTGGGTGCTCTGGAGGGGTTTAAGGAAAGATTGGACAACCATTTGTCTGGAATGGTTTAAGGTTTCCTGCTTGAGCAGTGGATTGGACTAGAAGACCTCCAGGGTCCCTTCCAACTCTGCTGTTCTGTGTTTAAACCTCCACTTTAAGTCAATCCCTTCCACCAATGCTTTCCCAACACAGCTGCCCTCTTTGCAGTGATTTAGCATTAGAGACGCCTTTGAGTCCTTTCTATAAAACACCTTAAATTTTTACCTCCCAAGCCTAATTAGTAAAATAAATTGAATAATTCCTTAATTAGAATTTTTATAAAAAGTATTCAAAGCTGCTTTGCTGACACAGACATTTGTGGGTGGGAAGTTAAAAAAAAAAAGGGTTGCCATTCAGTGGGTTGGACTATGATCTCCCTTGTGGAAACCATTTGCTGATATGTATCAGGAAGAATTTTTTTAAAAAGACAGAGAATTTGGTTTTGTAAACACTTTAGGTCACTTGCTTGGAGCATCACTGTGTGTAGAAATGAATCTGCCCGGAAGTGTTTGGAGTACATCATCCCAAACAGGATCCTCTTTGGCAATAATCTCTTCCCACCATGATAAGGTTCAGGAAGTTCCAAGAGAAGAGAATATATGTCTCTTATTGGGGTTCAATTGTGGAGTCCTTGGGATTCTCTGAGCTTGGTTGCTTTAGATTATTATTGATTAGGGCTTTTTTTTCAAGCAAGAAACAATTCCCTAATCAAGAACCTACCAAGGAGCGCTCCCAAAGTGCATTTTCAAAAGGCAACCGGACTTTCTGGTTTTCCTTTAAAGATGAGCTGAAGAAGCTTCTTGGATAAGAAGTGAAATGCCTTAAAAACAACAACAACAATGAAGATCTGGTTCCCAAAAATCACTAACCGAAGACCCGAAGAAACGAGTAAAGAGTAACCTTCTGCCAAAAGACTTTCATCTATACTTCCAACCTAATATATGCCATCTTCCTATACCCCCCAAGACCATCCAAACCAAATCTTCTCCTCTTCCTCCCATTATTCTCTTCCTGCCCCAATTTTTCCCAATATCAATTAAACTCTGTTTAACTGATCTTACTAAATGATTAATTAATTTTTACAATTATTTATCATTAGTAATATATTATTATAGATTATCATAGACAAGTGGTTATTGACTTGTTTGGTTAACTATTTTGAATATTAGTATGATTAGTATGTTTAGTGCAAATTAATGATTAGGACAATTAATTGACTAGTGTGTTTATTGATTAGTGTAATTAATTATTAGGGTGATTATTGATTAGTTAAATTAATTGACTAGTGTGATTAGCATAATAGACTGTTTGGCACGATATTACTTTATTGATTACCATAATACCTTGTTTGATTGAACAACCTAATCAACAAACCATCTCAACAAACCTACCATGCCAGGAAAACAATCCAATGTCAAACCTCAACCTAAAAAGAAAGAAACCCCTACTAAAGAACCACAAGACTCTTGCTCTTGCCTTATTTGTAAGGAATCTTTAAAGGAGAATGAAGATTACATCCAATGTTCTCTTTGTAACAGCTACGCTCACCATAATTGCTTAGGATTACCCAAGCAAATGGCTCTATTCCTAAAAACATCCGCCAATGCTTCTCCATATTTCTGTCCGCCATGCAGACCCAAACTAGAAAAATACATTGCCCTGCTTGAAAGAGTCAATACCATTGAAACATGTATAACATCCCTTGATACCATTGCAGCATCCCTGGACGCTATACAAACTAGATTGGCAAACTTTGAATAAAAAGAGACAGCACTAAAAAATGAATATCAAACATCTACAGACCATATCTCTACTCAACAACTGCAACCAAAACTCAATCCACAAAAAACAACAAATCCTACAAATATTGATATCCCCATCCTCATCAAAGAAGCTGTTGAGCGTGAACGGAAGCGACCAAATGCCATCTTATTTGGTCTAGAGGTCAATGACAATGATGACATCTCTAATATTCGAAACATCATCAGAGAAAATCAAGCATCAATCATCTCCCCTGAAGAAATACTTGATATTTCCCGTGTCGGTCCTGAGCTTAAAAACAAAGACGGCTTGATGATCCCACGCCTCTGCAGGGTTGTTTGCAAAAATGAAACAAGCAAACGCAAATTCACTCACAAAGAGCAACAACAACCGTAAGTACCTTCATTCTCGCCCTGATCTAACCTTACAGCAACGTGTACGATCCCGGGAGCTACGTTCTGAGCTCAAAAGATTACATGAATTAGGTAATACAAATCTATACATTGATTACCGTGCTGACTGTATCAAAAGCAAGAGCCTCAACCCACATCACAATATCCATCACCCAAACATCCAACGTTAGGGATGCACTTCCCTTACTTCCTCCAGCCCCACTACTTCATATCTTAAATGCAAACTACTTAATGCAAGAAGCCTCGTAAATAAAGTGCATGAATTCCTCATCCTTCTAAGATCAGCCACATTTGACATTATATTTGTCTGTGAGATGTGGTTAAATGCATCTTTCCCAGACTCCACTACCACTACAAAAGAATATCAAGTTTTTCGGTCAGATCGCAAAATCCGTAGAGGTGGTGGAGTTGCTATATTATTTAAAAAATCTCTAAACCTAAAAAAGATCCAAATTATTCAAGAGCTTGCCCTTCCTGAGACCATCATCTGTGAACTGTCCTTAAACTTCTCAATCCGCTTCTTACTTTGCTATCGTGCCCCTGACTATGATATAATTCATGCAGCAAGCTAACTTCATTACTGACATGGGCTGCCTCCTGCCCACACCCTCTCATTTTTCTTGGTAACCTCAATTTACCTCTTATAAATTGGACACTAAATGAATGTACACCTGAACCCATTCATACAACCCTGTAAAATGCCGTTGCCACACTAGGACTGGAACAACTAGTAACAATACTAGACTTAACCACTGCCTCGATCTCATCTTCTGCAACAGTTTGAATTCAATTTATGGAATACAAATTAATGAACCCTTTTCCAACAGTGACCACAGCATGATTGACTTTTGTCTCAACATATGTTCTCACCATAATCACTATAACAACAGGATCCCCAATTATAACTTCAAAAAAGGCAACTATGATCTTATAGACAACGATCTTTCATCTCTTGATTGGCAAATTCTATTCACTGGATGCAATACTGTTGAAGGCCATTATAACATATTTTTACTTGAAGTCAAAAGAGTCATCAAACTATATGTACCAATAACAATTCCCAAAACCAGGAAAAACAAATTACCCATAACAATAAGGAAGCTCCAATTCAAAAAAAATCCCTTTGGCGGAAAAACAAATCTGGTCACGTTGCCAACTTTAAAAGCTGATACAAAAAATTATGCCACCAGATAAAGACTGAATGTACAAATTATCACACCAAACAAGAGGAAAACCTTCTACACACCAATTCCACCCGCACTTTCTTCAATTTTGTAAACAACAAACTAAAAGACTCAAGGTCCACCCCACCCCTAAAAGAACGAAATGGTAAAGACTGCAACTATGACGCCATTAAAGCCAACCTCTTTAACACATTCTTTGGCTCAGTATTTGTAAACAGCAATGGATCATGCCCAGTATTTCCTAGCCGAACCACAGACAACTATAATGATCTAATACATATCGATTTTACAGAAGACAATGTTGAAAAAGCACCACGCAATCTAAAACCATCTCTATCTATTGGACCGGATGGAGTTTGTGCCTACTTCTTAAAAAAGCTACTCACTGCCATAGCAGAACCTGTAAGCATAATCTTTGAAAAATCTTTCAGGACCAGCTCCTTGCCAAATTTATGGTCACTAGCCACAGTCATCCCCATCTTCAAAAAGGGAGACCCCAGCCTAGTTGAAAATTACAGACCAATCTCTTTATGCTGCGTCACCTGTAAAGTCATTGAATCAATTATTAACCAATCCATTATCCTCCATTTAGAGACAAACAACCTAGTCTCTAACAAACAGTTTGGCTTCAGAAGGAAACTGCCCTATAATCTGTAACTCTTGCACTGTAAAAACCTATGAATTACACAATCTGATCAGGGCAAAGCAATTGATGCAATTTACATAGACTTCTGTAAAGCCTTTGATTCAGTGGTACACGACAAACTGCTCCTAAAATTAAGGTCTTATGGTATCTCTGGATATCTGCATAACTGGATAGAAGCATTCCTGTCAAACAGGCAACAAATGGTCAAAATTGGGAGCGTCCTATCAAATCCTGTACCTGTCAACAGTGGTGTCCCCCAAGGCAGTGTTCTAGGACCAACTCTCTTCATACTCTATATTAATGACCTCTGTGATTATATTAAGAGCAACTGCATTCTTTTCACTGATGATGTAAAGCTATTCAACACCACTGACAATGCTGCTACCCTTCAAAAAGATCTCGACTGTGTCAGAATGGTCAAACAAATGGCAGCTTCAGATCTCAACAAGTAAATGCTCTGTCTTGCATATTGACAAAAAAAAATAAAAAAATAAAATACAAGCTGAATAGTCAAGAGTTTGTTGATGACACAAACTTTATCAAGGACCTTGGAGTACTCCTCTCAAATAATCTAAGTGCTAGAACCCACTGTAACTACATAGCAAGGCATTAAGAGTTGTCAACCTAATTCTGTGTAGCTTTTTCTCCGGTAATATCACTCTACTAGCTAGAGCATATAAAAAAATTGGTAGACCAATACTTGAATACAGCCCATCAGTCTGGAATCCGCATTACGTATCTGATATTAATACAATTAAGAAAGTCCAGAAATATTTTATGAGAAGTGTCCTCCACTCCTCTACTCATAATAGAATACCTTATGCCACTAGATTTGAAATTCTAGACCTAGAAAACCTAGAACTACGTCCCCTTCAGTTTGATCTAAGTATTGTACATAAAATTATATATTGCAATGTGCTACCTATCAATGAATACTTCAGCTTTAACCAAAACAATACAAAATAGATATAAACTAAAAATAAACCGCACCAAACTTGTTTGCAGGAAATATGACTTCAGCAACAGAGTAGTCAATGTCTGGAATACTCTACCTGACTCTGTGGTTTCTTCCCCAAACCCCAAAATCTTCTACATTAGACTGTCTACTATTGACCTCACCCCTTTCCTAAGAGGTCTGGAGGGGGCGTTCATAAGCTCACCAAGACGTGCCTACCGTCCCTGTCCTAATGTTTCTTTTGTTTTTCTTATTCGGATCCATTTCATGTATTTATAACCATGTTTATACTTATATCTGTTATCTAATAATTGTTTGACAAAATAAATAAAATAAAATAAAACAATAACATCAAAAAAGCACTTGAAATAGCACCTTTGGGACAATCCATGACCTGGAGGACTGAGAATCTCCTTAGAAATCTACCAAGGAGAAAACCACATCCCTACCAGGACAAGCTACTGTGTGTTGCTAGGAAACAAATTCCACACTCACAAGTCATAATGATGTTACCTAGCTGGGTAATGAAATGTCTGCAAGCAAATCGCCAAGCTCAGAGAGCATCAACCACTCCACAATTCGGGAAGCTGAGAAAGGCCTGGCTATTGTCCAGGTCTTTGGGGGCACTTTTGGATGTATTTTTGCTTTTGTTATATGTTATCTTATAATATATAACATTATTAACATATTATATGTCTGCTTATGGTTTCTTGTGTGTTTTGTTTCTTTCCATTTTACTTTTGAATCATAAGCTGCCCAGAGCCATTAGCCGTCAGGTGGCTTCTGAGCTGTTTAAATCATCATCTTCACCATCACCACTTCTGCAAATACTGCCACCTGCCACTCTTCAAATCATCAGCACATCCCAGGCCATTTCACGTGGTCCACTGGGGTGTCTGTTGTGGCTTCCAGTTTGGATCTATCGCTGCTTCTCACTTTCTGTAGTGATTCCTCACATTGCACATTCAAAGCTTACCTTTGAGAACTTGAGGGAAAGCAGATCATGCCAAAGGAGCTTTTCGCTAAAAGGCAACTGGACTTACTTGGGTTTTTCCCTTTAAAAACATTTTGCTTTTCATCCAAGAAGTTTCTTCTGTAAATATTTTCAAAGAAAAAAAAAAAAAACCAAGTAATTCCAGTTGCCTTTTGGAAAAAGCTCCTTTAGAACAAGTGTGATGATGTAGTGGTTAAAGCATCAGGGAGACCATGAGTTGGAGTTCTGTCTTAGGCATGAAGCCAAGTTGGGCAACCTTGGGCCAGTCATTTTCTCTCAGCCCTTGGAAGTAGGCAATGGTGAACCACCCTGAAAAACCTGGGACTTTTCCAGGCAGCCTTTGAGTATTGTGTGAACAGAAGAAATATATGTATGATGTATGCAAGTATATTTCTTGACTTGCACATAATTATGGATAGTGTCCAATCATGCCCCAATCTGGTGGGGCAGGCGAATGGACTCAAGGACTCAGATCCAATTTCAGAGGAAGTCATCCAGCATGCAAGAAGTTCCTAAGATGAAATTAGTTTTTATGCATCTTTCAAAGTCAATTTTTTTTACATCACTGGAAAACCCTAAACAAGATTAACCAGAATCTGCATACATTTCTCTGGGTGCAGCAAAAAATCTCCTCCCCTCCCCCTCTCTCTATTTTGGGTGAGTAATTTGGACTAAAAAGGTAACAAATCTGCATGAGACACTATCACAACCTTCAAAAGGAGCAACAGTTGCAAAGCAAAGAGGATAAGGCATGGCATGCAATCCAAGCAGATCAAAGTGAATCACTGATACCAAGTCACTCAGAGCTTCTGGGACAATGGGAAAACAGTACAGAGATGCAAAATAACAGGCCACACCATAGTCTTGGAATAATACACAAAGTTGTACACCCCACAGAGCTTTGCGTCAAATGTGAGGCTGACCGATGGCTGAATTTCTCATCTCCAATCTCTGCTTGAGCTCAGATACCAGAGCCGCGTCGGCTGGGAAGAGAGCCCCTGCTTTTTTCCTTGCCTGCTTTTTTACCAACTTAGGGCTCAGGGATCCTGAAACGGTGGACAGTGTCCAGGGGGGCTCCTGGACCTTGAAGAGCAGGGCTGGCGAGGGCATCGGCTCAGACGGTGGTGGGGGTGGTGGCAGAGACAGCACCTGGGAACTGTTGTTGCTGTTCTCGTTCTGCAAGCTAACGGCGTCCTCCTTGACTGTGAATTTCTCTGCCGCCTTGCTGGAGAACTTCTTGAAACTCAACCATTCCATCCGGAGGGTTCGGGGTTGATAGTTCGGCCTCTTTTTGATGATCCGCCGTGCTGGCATGATCCTGGGAGACCTTTTATTGCGCCAGAACATGGCGGTGGAGATGAAGAGGATGGCCATGACCATGACCCCGATGAGGCCCGCCAGGACTCCTATGGCCTTCATTGGATTGTCTTTGGTCTTCAGCAGAAAGGCAGCCATTGGCCCCGTGTGAAGCGTCTGCAAAAGAGCACAAAGGGATCAGAGGTGGCCTTCAGCAGGTTCTGACCAGTTCTGGAGAACTGGTAGTGGAAATTTTGAGTAATTCAGAGAGCCAGCAAATACAACCTCTGACTGGAGATTTTGCAGTATCCTTCCCCTGCCACACCCACCAAGCCACACCCACAGAACTGGTAGTAAAAATATTTGAATCCCATCTCTGGAAGAGATTACATCCTGCAGACCAGGGTGGAGATTCTGCTTTCATTGGTCCCAAACCTGTGGCGGCTCGAATGTTCCAACCACATTCCAAACCATCTTGATTTTTGGCACTCAGATTGAAAGATCACGGAGCCTGTCAGGAGAATCAATTTGGGATTCCAACTTGGGCTGGAAAAATTAAAAACGAAATCCAGACAGCTGTGAGAAAGGAGAAATGTTTATTCCCCAAAGCTGAGAGTTTGCCCTTAGGGGCAGCTGCAGAGCAAATGGGGACGGAGACCTTGTTTTATGGGTGGGGGTGGGCTTCCCCTGGGTGTGGAAGTGATGTAAAACTTCCCACAAGCCTAAAGAGAATCCTGGCAGCCTTAGGGGGGCATTGTATAATGAAGCAATTCACCCAGGATGTAATTGCAGCAATTGACCTTTGTTAGGCAAGGCTGGTAGATTTTGTTAACTGAGAACAGAAATATTCCAGGAAAATTCTAGAGAAGAGCGACCACACCTAGAATAGTCTATAAATTAGCCCAAAGAAGCTGGAGTTTAGAGGGGCAGGAGAACGATATTCCACAGAAATTGTTCAAGACCTTGTACTCTCTGGGGAATTCCCTCACAAACCAGACTCAAACTGAGATAATTTCACATATGGAAGGAATTTCCATCCTCTCCGGAGTTCTACATCTCCAGAAAACAAAACCATTATTTTAGAGCGAGAGTGAAGAGGATTTGCTAAGCATATTGCTGAATTTTCCATATCAATTATTATACTTTCAGGCTGTCGAATCAATTTTTGGTGGCTGAAATTGAGTGTCTTCTGTTTCCCTAGTAGTCTTTTACAGACCCTGACAAAAATAAAACAAGCCACCTTCACACTCAGATAATCCATTTTAGTTGAATAGGCAGGTTTTTTTTTTTCCCTATGGCAAATACTCAAGTCACGTAATATGCCCTACAGCCTCTCAAGGTATTGCATTAAAGACAAACGGATGAAGAGTTTGTCCAGCAATTTAACATGGAGGGTGTTGTGGGGCTCTCTGAATAATTTCTTGGATTTTGGTCTCCATTTCCCCCCCCTGTAGGTGGCAGCGGAGACCACCAGGGTTAGAGGGACAGGAGAGAGGGACCCATTCATGCAGATGACAGATATTCTCCACCAACCTTTCCAAGCTTAAAAGTTAGATTTTATCCTTGATTTGCTCTGAAAGCAAAATGCAGGTAGTCCTCGACTTACGGCTACAACTGAGCCCAAAATTTCTGTTGCTAAGTGATTGAATAAGATATTTACCCCATTTTATGATTTTCCTTGCCACAGTTGTTAAGCCAATCCCTGCTGTTGATAAGCTAGTGACCTGGTTGTTAAGTGAATCCAGCTTCCCCACTTGACTTTACCTCCCAGGAGGTCGCAAAAGTCCTCTTTTGTGACTGTCATAAATGAGAGTCAAGAGTGCCAAGCATCCAGATCCTGATCACGGGACCCTGGAGAGGCTGCAACGGTCACACATGTGAAAAAGGATCATGAGCCACTTCCCCCCCCCCACTGCCACTGTAACTTCAAATGGTTACTAAATGGACTGTTGTAAGTTGAGGATTACCTGTAAGATGGCTCAGTGCATAAACTCTGGGCATAAGGAGAGAGCACATTCACCAGTGGGACAAAGTCTCATCCTTGGAATAAGGAAATAAACAAGGGAAAAATAAACCCTTGTCAGCAATAGGGGAGGCAAAGACAGGAGGTTCCCAGTCCCAGAGATGCCCCCAATAGCCATGGCCTTTAGTCTCACGTGCCTCTCTTCCCAGGGCTTTTTCCAGCCCTCCCTGAGCAGTTGATAGGGTCAGCATTATTTGCCCCTAACAATCTGGGTCCTCATTTTACCCACCTCGGAAGGAGGGAAGGCCGAGTCAACCTGGAGCTGGTCAGGATCAAACTCCTGGCAGTGGGCAGAATTAGCCTGCAATGCTACTGGGGCTCATGCAAATAATGCCTCTAGAACAACTTCCTTTCTTCTGATAGCAATGCTGCCAAATTCCTCTGGCATAATAAACAAAGGTTTATGACATACTTTCCCTCCATTGAGACTTTGCCCAACTCATAAAAAAAGGAAGTTTTTGATGTTATCACTAAAAGGGCAGAAAAAGATAAGGTGACGGGCTCACCAGCTCAACCCGTGGATTATAAACAACCAGTGTTTGAGTGGAGGGCATCTTTTATTGCTCATTAATTAAATACAATTTGCTATCTTGGAAAACTCTGTCAACATCTCAGTTCTTGACATCAAACCAACCTAGTGTCAACTTACGGATAATAAATAGAATATGTAAAAGCAGAATATAGCCCATGGAATGGAAGACAGGAGCGTTCTTATCATAAATGTCTACAATTTTATACGTTTTCTGCTAGGAGGAATGAGAAGGCCATTTTGTATAAACCAAGGGTCAGAGAGAGACAGGTGAGCCCTTCCTATGGAATCGCTCCAAAATGTTCTCTGTCATTCATCTTTGTTGCTTTGGTTGTTGGGAATGTCAGACTGCAGATATATGAGAGGGATCTTCTTCTAAGGTATCTTCACTTTCGCTCTGTCAACAAATTTTTCAGAAAGCAGACAGGTTTTTTTTTTAACCCACCATGGAGAAACTGTGGCCTATTGATTCCATATAGGATGGAATATAACTTAAATGCATTTCAATAAATGCCCTTATAATACCTAACCTTTTTGGTGTCCATTCAAAATTCTTGTCTGTATTGTAATTATCCTATTTTATCTACATTCATGTGTTGGTTGGTTTATAAGATTAATAAGCTGCTTCTCCAATTAAAAACAACTATTAAAGATGCAAAATGTAATACTGAATAAATGGAGAGAGAGAAGGAAAACAAACATAGCAAAGAGAACCAGCTTTAACAATCACTCACTGAATCAGAGTGTAGAAAAAAAAATTCAGATACAAAATAGGTTCATAACTCAAATATTGCTCCTGGAGTATGCATTTCCAGTTTTTACTCCACAATTAGTGAAGAAAGAGAAGAGCTTAGTTGGACCCAAGAGAGGGAACTTATAGTTCTGGTGACCAAAATGTTCTTAAGACTCTTCAGCCAGCCATTTTCAGTCACCTTTCAAACTGCACTAGAAGCAGTTTGGATTTCCCCTGCATATTTCAATGGCTGGCTTAGAGGAAACCAGTCTTTAAGTTACTTTGGGTTTACAACATTTTAGGGTTTTCAAGGCCATGATAGAAGTCCTAATAGGTAGAATGTGTAATTAAGTGTGAGCAGGTGAACCTACTAAGGCAGAAAGAATGGGGATGGACGGAATCAGCGTTTCACCCTGAGACACTGTCACCCACAATCTGGTGATGGCATTGTTAGTGTCAAAACAGGTGGGCTAGCCCAAGTACTGCTTTTGTGAACCAACTCAACCTAAGCAAAGGCCTTCCTAGTTAGAGCAATCACTTATCCAGGAAGAGAGGTGATTTCAGGAGCCTCTCCAAAGAGAATGCCCAATTCAAGAGAGTCAAAGGAAATTGGATCACCTAGCTATGTAGGCTCCTTAGAAGATGTTTATGTCCTGGCTGGATTAAATCTCTGTGTATTAGTTTCAGAGCTTCTGTTGTCTTCCTGAAGAGCATTATAAAGACCAGAGGTGTCTTGACCCCACCTTTATGACTGAAATTTCAAACATCTTTCAGATTGTGGAATGGATTAGAACCCTACTCCATGGACCAAAGCGGCATCTTAAATTTGCACCAAGACAAATTCCTTGTGTGTCCAATCACACTTGGCCAATAAAGAACTCTATTAACTATTATTATTTTGGAATGATTTCAGAGAAGGCTGTTAGCTGCCTTCTTCAATAAAAGAGAACGTGTCAAGTGCCAAGAAAACCAGGAGATTCAGGCACTTCAAATGAATATAAAGATTTATTGCAAGCTAAAGTTCTCTACAAAAATCTGACCTACTAACGGTCAAGGGAAATGAGCGGGAATAAAAGGCATTCAAGGTGGGCTGGACTCAGATCTCTTGTGGGCACACAGGGACTCATGACTGATGATGCTTTTGACCCCTCCCTTGGGCTCAGCCTACTGAAAGTTTCCATTGGATGATACTGCAAGGCGTTACCCAACCGCTGTTTAACACAATTAGTAGACCCCACAGTTCTCTGTTTCAGCCATCTCCCTTAATTGCCCACTTTTTCCATCCATTTTCTCCTCTTACCTCTTCTCTGATGCCAAGTTTCAGAACAGCTGTGGTGCTAAATGATGGAGACCCTCGATCCTTCGCTTGGATGATCACTGACCAAATGCAATCTTTGTTCTTGGTGATGTTGTGAATGACGTCCAAGGATCGTATGTAAGATTTCAGTTTAATTTCTCCAGAGCTTTGATCAATATCAAACACATCGGCGGGATCAGTCTGCATAATGGCGTAGTCCACAATGTTATTGGGTTCTTCTGCATCTTGATCTATTGCCTGTGTTGGTGGTTTTTTTACCAAATTGATTGGTTTTTTTACCAAATTGATAAAAAAAAATCATCATTTAATAAATGTTCATCTATTTAGAAAAATTAACTAAATGACTATTTACTGTATCCCCAATATGGGACCAGGATTTCACACCCATTTTTAGATTATGCAAGGAACATGGTATAACATAGATTATGGAGTGGAATCAAATTGGTTTCTGGAAGTAAGCTTAACTATTAGAAATTTGAAATCACATTTTCTTTTCAAACATAGCTATCGTATTTCTGCCAATTTTTTCTTTCTCAGTTTGCAAAATTGGACCATGGCAACGGTGAAAAATCATTATAGTGAAATGGAACCATTCCCTCAATATAAATTTGAGGAGGTAGTGGGAGCAGGAGACTGGAAAGAACCCAAAGCTTTTTAAAAATATTATTTGATTTGTATTTCATGATAAACCAATCCCACCAAATAAGGCTCACAAGATATACCTCAAAATTCTAAGAGAAAAAGAGAGACAGAGACAGACAGACATACATGACATATATATACATACAGAGAGAGAGAGAAGAAGAAAGAGAGAGAGATTTCTCAACTATTTCTTCCTTCATTGTTGAGTTTCAGAACTTTCTCAGTGCTCTGCTGTGTCCTTCACTCCTTTCCAGAAAGGATCTTTTAAAACCCCTTTTTGGCTGTTTCCTTTTCTTTCTACCTGCATGCTTAGCATTTTCTGCTTTCATAAGTATTTCCCATTTATTCACCTCTATACGAAAGTACAAACTATCCTTTTAAGTATCTTTAGGAATGCAGTGACCTTAATCTGGGCTCTCATCGATACGACTCATTGAGAAGAATGACTTCCATTCTCATCCACCTAATTCTGTATCTTAAAAGTTAATATTGCCCTTTGGAAATATGGTAATATTTAGCTGAGCTGAGAGAGCTTTGGATTCATTTCCAAAAAAGTGCCTTTGAAAGTCACTTCATTTTTCTCCCTCAGGAATGTGGAGAAACGGTGATCCTGGGCAAAGATGTAGCTGCTTTCAAGAGTTGCAGGGAAGGGCTACTTTCATGCTGTCATGCTCTCCAAACCACCGGATTCTGGAGAGGAATCGAAAGCACCACACAGCCCCTATTATTTAGTTTTTAAGCTTATTATTGTTGTTGTTATTGTTATCACGAACCATCACATCTCAGAGAGCAACAATATTTTAACCCACCTCAACTTTTACTGGGGATCCAATAATCATGGTTTTTTCCTGAATGTTTTCACTGAACTCTGGAGAGTGATCATTGACATCAAGGACAGTGATGAAGACTTCAGCCAAGCTATGTTTTCCTTCTATATCTTCTGCCTTCACAAAAAAATGGTATTTAGAGTTGATTTCTGCATCTAGGATGGCCCATGGCTGAGTGTAGATAATCCCAGTAGATGGGTGAATCAGAAAGCTGGGGAGGAAATGCGGGAGGATTATGCGGATCCAGTAGCTCAGAATCACACTTGTCAATATTATTAGAGGCTAGAGATGATCTATTAACCGATTTAGTTGTATATCCCTTGAATCATTTTTCAGCATATTCAAAGCAACATACAATTAAATTTTTTACAGAATCCCGTTCTTCTATTTTGAAAGCCTTCAAAATCACCACAGTAAATTTACTCTTTCTGATTTGAGACTCAGTGAGGTTTTTTAGCAATTGCAAAAGCCATTTTTAAAATGGAAAGACACAGGGCAGCCCAGTTGAAGAGCTCAGTTGACTGATTTGAGGAGGAAAACCATCTATCTATCTATCTATCTATCTATCCATCCATCCATCCATCCATCATCTATCTATCTATCTATCTATCTATCTATCTATCATCTATCTATCTATCTATCTATCTATCTATCTATCCATCATCTATCTATCTATCTATCTATCTATCTATCTATCTATCTATCTATCTATCTATCTACCTATCTATCTTCTATCTATCTATCTATCTATCTATCTATCTATCTATCTATCATCTATCTATCTATCTATCTATCTATCTATCTATCTATCTATCTATCTATCATCTGTTAATCTGTCTATCTATCATCGATGGGATAGTTGATGGGAAGCAATACTGTCATGGAAACTTCCCACTGAGGAAGTCTTCACACAATGAACCCATCTTGAGTTGAATGTTAAGGAGATTATTTTCCTTTCTTTCAATACTCCAAATGGAGACTTTGAGAAGGGTAGCAAGAAATACCGAGAACTGCAGCATGAAACATGCACTTCATCAGATCTACAGATTAGAGTATGAAAGGGTGAAGATTATTTCTTACCGATCATTATCCTCTAGCATTGAAAGCTAGCAGGTTTTGCATTTAATATCTTTCAAACTATCTCATCGCTGTCTGCTCCACTCTGGAGACTGCAGTTCAGAAAAACTATCAGTCCCTCTTTCATTTCAAATAATAGATTTATAATAGACTTTGATGTAAACATTTGATCTGAGCAGGAGAAGGGAACGAGGAACAGTTCTTTGTTCCTTACCCAAATTAGAATAAGATTGGAAAGAAATAGGAATGCAAATTATCCTACTTGAATATGAGGAGCAAGTTTCTTTCCTCTTGTTACTCCTCACATAAGCATTTTCACTTAAAATATTCTGCTTATATTAAAATTGCATGTATTTATATGAGCATACATATGCTTGCAAATTGGCACATTATGCTTGCAAACAGGCAAACTTACAGATCTGCTCCTGTTCCATAAATGGAATATTTTAATTCACCCCAGAGGCCTGAATCTGGATCAATTGCCTGAGGAAGAAGATAAAATTATTACGATGGGAGTCATATTACACAGTTCTGAAAAGTGTTGCCTACTTTGCTGCAGACTGGATCACACTAAAGATTCAATATCAGTTTACATGTAAGTGCATAGCAAGGTATTGAAATGGTTATTTTTCAGGGGATGAACAATTTTGGGGTAGAAACTTTTCTTTCTGCTACTTCTTCAACCCAACTGGTCACTATAATCTACCCTCGGGGAAGGAGGAGGAGTCTGCTTTTATGTATCTGCTTCTTTTGCAAATTTTTGGGAGATTACCATGCCTCCTAAAATGCAGGAGGTGCTGGATCTGATTCATGTCTATGTCCATTGAGTTAGAAGTGACAATAAATAGAACAAAGGATGGCTCTTTTGAAGAGAATGATGCCAAATAGCTACACTAGGTTGGAACACAGAATGCAAAATGATAGGATAGGAAGGGACCTTGGAGGTCTTCTAATCCAACTCCCTGCTCAATCAGGAGTCCCTAGACCATTCCAGAAAAGTGGCTGTCCAATCTCATCTTAAAAACCTCCAGTGATGAAGCCCCTACAACTTCTGAAGGAAAGCCTTTCCCCTGGTTGATTGTCCTCACTGTGAGGAAATTGCTCCTTAGTTCCACGTTGCTCCTCTCTTTAATAATCTTCCATCCATTCTTTCTTGTCCTGCCTTCAGGAGAAAAGGTGAACCGCTTGTTCTCCATGATAGCCCCTCAAATATTGGAAGACTGCTTTCCTGTCATCCCTCATCCTTTCCTTTGTTAGTCTAGAGATACCCAGTTCCTTCAATTGTCCACCATACGGTTCGGCCTCCAGGCCCCTTATCCTCTTTATTGCTCTGCTCTGCATGTTTTCTAGGCTCTTAATGTTTATTTTGTATCATGTATTAATAGGTTGACTGTTAAGGAAGATGTAAGGCTTTTAAAGAATGAAAGGTACGTACAGTTACAGCAACTACGTTGGAACCCCCGGGAGAATTCTCTGGGATCTTGGCGATGTAGTAATCAGATGAAAATTGGGGGATGTTATCATTTGTATCCAAGAGATGAATCACAATATCAGCCGTTGAACTAAATTTCTCAGGTGTGTTCACTTCTACTGCAAGGAGCTAAGGCAGTAAACAGAGGAGTAAGAATTCGCTCTTTTAAAAGACATGAAAGGCTTTCTTTTCTAACGGGTTAAAGTTGGTGATCCAACAGTTATAGGGCAAATCCATCGTCTGTTGCTATGCATTATATGTGGCTACCTGGCCATGAATTACCCTGGTATTCTCTAAGGGTATTAGAAATATGAGGTCCCACCATTTCGAACAGAGATATCTAGATTTTGCATGTAAAGTTTAATATGTGGATCTGGTCTGTGAGCATTTCAGTTTCAGAATCTTTCAAGTGTTTAATCTTTATTTTTCCTGATGTTCTTCTCCAAAGGTTTGAAGTTCTGAACTCAAGGGAGTCCCTAAAATGCTCTCCCAAAAGGTAATTGGATTTGGTTTTTACCTTGAAAATGTTTCACTTCTTCTCCAAGAAGCTTTGGAATTGAAGATGATTCTTAGATGAGAAATGAAACGGTTTCCAGGGAAAAACCCAAGAAAATCCAGCTGCCTTTTGGAAAAGCCCCTTTGAGACAACTGTGACCCGAATGAACTCAGAAGAACAAAATCAGAGCCTTTTTAATTCAAGCTTGAATTGAAGAAAGTAGAAGCCATCGCAATACCTTGAAGGCTAACTCCTGGAACTTTTCATAATCGATGCCAGCAGAATTCTCCACTATTATTGTGACTTGGGCTTCGTTTAGGACCGTCTGAGGGACAACACGGAAAATTCCACCGGGCCCAACAAGATGGAGGTTAAATTTAGCATTTGCTCCCTGCGAAGAAAAGACACAAAAAGAATTTGGCTGTTTATGGTGATGCGAAACAGCATTGCTCCACATCTCAGGCAGGCTGTATCCATAAACAAGGTCTTCTCTCTTTATGCTTCATTCTCATGGGCAACGGCCACCTCACCCAAATTTCTTTCCCTCAGGATTCCTATACGATCCCAGGAAATAATGCAGCTACTTTAAAGTGACACAGCGTGGTCCTTGCTGTTCTCGGAGCTAAGCTTAATGGTAACATCATTAGTGTTAGTAAGAAGTGGGGTTTGCAGAGTGGAGGAGGAGGAGAAGAAGAAAAAGAAGGAGGAGAGGAGGAGAATAAGGAAGGAAGGAAGGAAGGAAGGAAGGAAGACAGAAAGAAAGAAAGAAAGAAAGAAAGAAAGAAAGAAAGAAAGAAAGAAGAAAGAAAGAAAGAAAGACAGACAGACAGAAAGACAGAAAGAAAGAAAGAAAGAAAGAAAGAAAGAAAGAAAGAAAGAAAGAAAGAAAGAAAGAAAGAAAGAAAGAAAGACAGAAAGAAAGAAAGAATAAGGAGAGAGTAGGGAGTCTTTGATGCTCTTTGAGCTTGGTGCTTTTCTTGCAGACATTTCATTACCAAAGTAGTAACATCATCAGTGCTAAAGTGACACAGTCAAGTGCTAAATAACTTTTCCACACTCTGAAGCACCTTTTCAAGACTGAACCCAAAGCACCATGCCAGCTTCTTGTTTTATAGGGTGCAGGATGAGTCTACCCTTGGCAGATCAACAATAAACAAATCAGGCCAAAATGCACCAAGAATAATGATGTTTTGCAGTCTCCACTTCAGGATGCAGTTCTATTTGCATTGAACTGCTTTTTGTCATAGGAGCACCAACAGTTTATTTATTATGCATTTATTTCTTTATCAAATTTACCAGCCACCTCTTACCTCAGAGTGACTCTGGGTGCCTTACAATAACAACTGTGAAATTATGTCCCAAAAGTTGTTATTTTTCACTTCAGGAAGGACCCTGAGTTTTCTATTATTTAGTCATCACATTTCTCTAGCTGTCCATCTCATGAGGGTGACTCTGAGCAATGCACAGTGAAATAATAGGGACTACAGATAGCCAGTTGGTGTAGTGGTTAAAGGAAGGACATGGAAGATGGCTGGGGGACTTTGGGCCTGTCCCTCTCTCTCAGCCCAACCCATCATAGGTTGCTATGTGAGAAAAATTAGGAGACATAAGTTGAATTATTTTGAGTGGCCCAAAATAAAGAGAGAATATAAGACTACTAAAAAACTAATACAGTCACATTGGGCCAGCACTTAATTATGAACTCTTGTCCATAGACTAGAATTGATTTTCAGTCATTGCAAATAGCACATGTAGATTAAGTAAGCAAATCTGAGGTTTTTCTTCTTGGGTTAATTCAGACTGAAGCTACTCTTGAAGGTTTCCATGGCAACCCTTATCACCTTTGCTGGGGGGAAGCTTCAGAGCACTGGGAGGTCTTCAGTAAATGATTATGCAAATGAACCCCATTGCTCTGCTTAAAGGAAGCAGTGCTTACCCCAGCTAGGATTATTTTTCAAGGTCACAATCTGGGGTGGCTTACTTGCAGAAGGCTTTGGGCAAGAAAATGAAAGCAGGAACCAGCGCATAGTGCATATATTTCACCAAGCAATGGAGCAAATTAGTGCTACTGTCATCAAAAGAGGGCAATCTTGACCCTAAGAAAGGCCACAAGGCTTGCTGGACACTGTCAAGTCCAGTATTTGTTTTCAAAACCCAGCCTGGAAACACAGAAATCTATAGAAAGCTCAAATCTCCTCCCCGGGTGCACAACAACATCCTTATGGAATAGGGAGTCGACCTCTTCTCCATAGCCCCTGAAGGCAGGACAAGAAGCAACGGATAGAAACTAATCCAGGAGAAAAGCAACCTCGAACTAAGGAGAAAGTTATTGATAGTGAGAACAATTCAGCAGTGGAATGAGTTGCCTCCAGAAGCTGTGGCTGCTCCATCACTGGAGTTTTTCATGAAGAGTCTGGACAGGCACTTGTCTGGAATAGTGTGGGGGTTCCTGCTGGAGCAGAGGGTTGGACTAGAAGACTTCCAAGGTCCCTTCCAACTGTTATCCTGTAGCCTGTGATGTTGCCATGCAAACATGCCAGGGCTGAAGCTTATACAGTGACATCATATTGTGTATTTAGTAACCTGATTCTCATCCCATGGAAGGTCATGCTTGGAAAGCAAGCAATGGCCTTAAACAGTGGTTTATTTGTAGTGATATCTTTTTTTTTCCAAGTTGGATTTTTTTTCAACATGCTCTACAATTGCTAAAATGGTGTTGATGATTTCAGATTCTGCATGCTTGATTGCCTGTTTATTTAACTGATTTTCTTGTGTTTTTGGACCCAGATAGCATGTTAGGACTGTGTGATTCATTATTTTCACATGCTTATAAGAGATGGGATCCTTATAGCAATAAACAGTTTCCCTCTACCTCATATATATCTACTTGCATAATACTATAACTGACTTATTAGTAATATTGATAATTACATTCTTATCAGTTTATATAAAATATATAGAAAAGATATTAAGAGATAGATAGACAAATTCATTAATTACGGTATTGATTAATTTAGTTTATTGGTTATTTTTATGATACATTATCTAATAGTGAATGTTAATCTGGAACAATATAACTAATATAATACAAAAACAAAAACAAATTTTAGGAGAAATGACCTCCATAACTTCTACAACACTCAAAGCTGGAAAGAAGACTACATTAACAACTGCGATAGCAACACCCTCACCAATGTCACAGAAGACAATTGTGGAGTCTTTAACATTGGAAAAACAGTCTTCTATTACAAACGCTAATATTCATTCGACACTGCTCAACCTACAAGAAATAATGCTTAAAAATCATACAGAGACGAGAGCAGATACAAATGAATTGAAAGAACAAATGGGGAATCTAAGAGTAGAAATGAAAATGGACATTTCTAAACTAGATGAAAAAATTGGAACATTACAACGAGCGTTGGAGAAAAACGAAGGAATAATAAAAGAAGTAGAGAAGAGGACAGAAAAAACTGAAAAGAAATTGGAAAGAGTTGATGAACACTTAAAGAATATTAGTAAGGAAACGGAGGACTCCCTGGTGTTTCTAGAGATGGATAAGGCCGCAATGTACCTAAGATTCCAAAATATAGTGGAATCAAAAGAAGAGGACTTAGAACAGGTGATCGCGGAAATCTTGGCGGAGCTATTGGAGAGAGACAAAGATGAGATTTTGAAAGAATTAGAGGAAGTCTACAGAGTAAGTACTAATTATGCAAGACGACATAAGTGCCGAGAGAAATGCATGTACGTTTTGCAAGAAGAAAGATTCGGGACATTATATATAAAATATCGAGAGATGAAATAATCAAATATAAGGATAAAGAAATTTTAGTTCTTAAACAAATTCCAAGAAGGGTTAGAGAAGCAAGACGAGACTATAAATCTCTGGCAGCCCAATTGAACCAAAAAGGTATTAGATTTAAATGGCTTGTCCCGAAAGGGATGTTAATCACTTGGGGGGAAAGAAAAATTAAAGTAGACTCTTTTGAAAAAGTCCAAGATTTCTATGAAAGACTGGTAAGCTCTGAAGAGCAGTCCAGTAAAGATGAATTAGAATCAGAATTTCAAGAAGACCAAGAATATCAAAAGAAGGGACAGAAGACTACAGAAAACCTGAACAATAACCAAAAACAAAAACAAGAAGAAGGAAAAGAAGGAAATAAGGTACAATATCAATCACAAGTAGAAGTTGGAGTAACTACAAGGCAAAGAGCAAGAAACAGCTAAACCCAAACTTTCAAGAAGAACAAGACTAATTAAAATATAGAATTATGGAAAAAGAGGTGAATTTCCTATCTATTAATATAAATGGTTTAAACTCAAAAATAAAAAGGCAAAGGATTCTGGCAAAGTTGATAAAACAAAATATAGATATTGTTTGTTTACAGGAAACACACATTTTGAAAGCACAGGAAAATTATTTAGTCTGCTCCAAATTAGGGACAGTGTTTACGGCTTCCGCAGATAATGAAAAAAAGAATGGAATAGCAGTGTATATTAAAGAAGAGATAAAAGCAACATTATTATACGCAGACCCCAAGGGAAGAGTTCTGGCAATAGAAATATAGATAAATTTGAAAAAAAATTTATTGGTAGTAATCTACGCTCCTAATGTTAATCAAAAAGAATTTTATAAAGCTTTATATGCTAAAATTATTGAATTGGAAAGGAAAAATATTTGTATTATTGGGGATTTCAATGCTGTAACAGATTATCAAAAAGATTATAATGGGGGAAATAAGAAGAGAAGGGAAAAAAGGAAGAGAGAATTACCTAAAATTTGCATAGAAATGATTAAGGAATTAAATTTAATAGATGTATGGAGGAAACTAAACCCAGACAAGAAGCAATTCACTTTTTATTCAAACCCCCACCATTCATGGTCGCGTATTGATATGGTATGGATGAGTGGAGATCTAATACAAGAAGTGACAGAAGTAGAAATTATATCGAACACTTGGGCAGACCACAATCCTCTTAAAATTAATTGGCAGGGTAAGAAAAAACCCTGCCAATTAAGGTGGACTTTAAACTCTCAACTATTAAAAGATGAGGAATTTATAAAGAAACTTAAGAAAGAATTAAATTTCTATCTTAAAGAAAATAATAATTCAGATACAACTATTCAAAATTTATGGGATGCGATGAAGGCCGTTATAAGGGGAATTATAATATCTTATACTGCTCAAAAAAATAAAGAAAAACACGCTCAGCATAACAACCTATACTAAACAATTAATAGATTAGAAAGTGAATTACAGGAGGTACCACAAAAGACTAAAACCCAAGAACAATTGATTTATTATAAACATAAACTCAATTTAATGGAACAGGAAGAATTGATTAAAAATTTGAAAATAACTAAGCAAATAGAATTTGAACACGCAAACAAGCCTGGCAGATGGCTCTCTTACAAACTCAAAAAAGAGAAAGAGAAAAGAACTATTTACCAATTACAAGATGAAAGCGGAAATTATCAGCATACAATAGAGAAGAAAAAAGAGATTGTATATAAATATTTTGAGAAGCTGTATAAAAAGGAGAAAGTAGATGAAGATCAGATAAGGAAATACTTAAGGGAAAAAAGTATCTGTGAAATTAAGGATGAGATGAAAGAACTGTTGACAAAGGATATATCTATGATAGAACTAAAACAAGCAATTAAAATCCAGAAAATTAACAAAACTCCAGGCCCTGATAGCTTCCCAGCAAAGTTTTATAAAGTAATAGAAGAACAGGTAGGACCAATAATGGTGGATTTATTTAATGAGATAATAACATCAGCTAAAATGCCAGACACATGGAAGGAATCATTAATTTCGCTAATCCCGAAGGGGGACTCAGATCCCAGGATGATACAAAATTATAGACCAATTTCTTTATTGAATGTGGATTATAAAATATTTACTACTATAATTGCTACCAGATTAAAAATAATCTTGAATGAGTACATGCACCCAGATCAAAATGGATTTCTCCCAAATAGACAAGATTAGAAACAATTTAAGGATAATAATGGATGTTCTGGAATATTATGAAGCTCATCCAGGGGAACAGGTAGCTCTTGTATTTTTGGATGCTCAAAAAGCTTTTGATAATCTCAATTGGCAATTTATGATTCAACAAATTTATGATATGAACTTTGGCACTAAATTTGAGAATATTATAACGGCAATCTACTCAGTACAAAAAGCAAATATAATAATAAATGGAGAAAATACTCAAACCATAAATATAGAAAAAGGAGTACGACAAGTTTGACCATTGTCCCCTCTCCTCTTCATATTATAATTAGAAATATTATTAGAAAGAGTGAGGCAAAATTCTGAAATAAAAGGATTAAAAATCAAAAATGAAGAATATAAACTGCAAGCTTTTGCAGACGATATGGCCTTTATTATGGAAGATCCGATAGAAAAAGGACCAATATTAATTAAGGAACTAGAAAGATACGGAGCAGTAGCAGGATTAAAAATTAATAGACAGAAAACGAAACTCTTAGTAAAAAATCTAACAGATCCACAAATAATAGAATCAGAAAGAGTGCTGGGACTTCAAACAACAAGGAAAATTAAATATTTGGGAATATGGCTGACAGCACACTGCAAGACGATAAAGGAAAATAATTATAATAAGCTATTACAACAAACACAAAAAGATTTAGAACTTTGGAAGAAAATGCAATTGTCATTATTAGGAAGAATAATAGCCATAAAGATGTCTATATTACCAAAATTTCTTTATTTATTTCAAACCATTCCAGTTAAACTAGATAAGACCTTTTTTGATAATCTCAATAGAATGACATTAAAATTCATCTGGCAGGGTAAGAAACCCAGAATAAAAATGAATTTGTTACAAGATATGAAGAGTAGAGGTGGTTTTGGATCGCCAAATTGGGAATTATACTATAGGGCAGCAGCATTGGTTTGGCTAAAAGACTGGATTAATTTAAAGAATAAAAGAATATTAGTTATAGAAGGCCATGATCTTCAAAGGGGATGGCATGCATTCCTTTGGGAAATAGGACCTACAAAACAAAAATATTTTTATAGACATTTGATTAGAGACTCACTGATATACAATTGGATTAAAGTTAAAAAGAAACATTATATAAAGATCCCAATTTGGCTAACTACAATGGAAGCGATGATTCACCCAAATAACCTAGATCTGAATAAAATGTTAAAATATAAAGATCTACTGGATACAAATGGAAATTTAAAAACAAAACAAGAGCTCCAAGAACAAGGGCTGCTAATAGACTGGTGGGCCTACCTTCAAATACAAAGCTGATATAATAAGGATATAAAAGATTATGGAATATATTTGAAACCACAACAATTAGATAAAATCTTATTAGGACCAGATAAAAAAAATATTACTAAAATTTATAAGTATTTTTTAGAAGTAGAACTGGAAGAAGAAGTAGTGAAAGGGTGTATAATTGCCTGGGCTCAAAACATCGGACATAATATAAAGTTAGCAGATTGGGAGACTATATGGAACAGAAATCATAAATTAACAAAATCAGTAACATACAAAGAAAATGCATATAAAATGTTTTACAGATGGCACTTACCCCCTTCGAGATTAGAGAAAATGTATCCTAAACTGACTCCCACATGTTGGAAATGTGGGAAAAAAGAGGGAACATATTACCATATGTGGTGGTCTTGCCCAGAGGCTCGAAAATATTGGCTAAAAATTCAAAAATGGTTACAAGAAATTACCAATGAACAATTAGATTTACAACCAGAGCTCTTCCTATTGGGGATCTTCAAAAAAAAATATGTAAAGTCTACAAAATACTTATTATTACATATATTGACTGCGGCCAGGATTGCTTTTGCTCAGTGTTGGAAACAGTCATTTACACCTGTAGAAGAACTGGTTATACAAAAAGTTATGAACTGTGCTGAAATGGATAAATTAACACTGAGTTTAAAAGATAAGGAATCTTCAATATATTACAAGGTTTGGGAACAATGGTACAATTGGATAGATCGGAGACAGACTAAGGATAGATGATTATTAAATATAGAACATAGATAGAATAAGAATATAGTTATGTATAAATTATCACTATCACACAAATGATTGTTATATGATAATGCACCACAAACAATTGTTATTGAATTATATATTTTTTTAACTTTTTTTTTTCTTTTCTTTTTGTAATAAAGTTCAATAAAGTTTATTTTTAAAAAAAAAGAGATGGGATCCTTTGGCTTTGCTAACCAGGTTTTAGCATGTGGCAAATTGTGTGAACCCAGTTCTGGTACCAGGGGGAGGAAGAAAGATGTCGGAGGCCTCACTGACCTGATCTGAATCATTGACCGTAATCTTGAGGCCCCTCAAGGTTTCGCCTTCCAGTGGGTGCTCATAGAGGGTCACCTCAAATTGGTTCTGTGGCCCACTTTCTCCATAGAAGGTGGGTGGGTGATTGTTAAGGTCTACCACTCTGATGATGACCGTGGTGGACGTGTGAGCAGTCTCATTGTCTTCTGAACCAATTTCGGAAGCCTACGGCAGACAGGAAAGAGAAAAGGGTGAGGAATCCTGCCTGCTCCCCTGCCCCTTGTGGCCTGGTGTTGCCTTGTGGAGGCTGTCCTTCTGCAACACTTCTGTGACTTAGAAACAGTAGAAATTTATTTGGGAAGCCAAGCATGAAACGGTGCTGGGCAGCAGTTAGAAGCCACAATGAGGTTAAAGATATCATTTTTGCAATTATGTCCTAACATGTATGAGATTGGATAGTGAGGCAGGCGGCATATACATTTAATAAATATATAAAGATTGCTTTTTGCCACCTGCAGATGCCATGAAACCAGATAAATTTGGAAGAGAGCAGATTAATTACTCAAAAAACATATGAAGATATATATATATATATTTAAATAAAGCTCTAATGTTCAAACAAGCGATAAGATGAAATAGTTATTTACTAAAACTTTTAGTGTAATGAGATTTTCTGCTTTTAGTTAATCCACCTCTAAAAATAATTATTAAATTTTAACCCAGAAAGATAAAAGCTACAGAGCATAATAATTAAGAAAGTGAGGTGGGAGGGAGGGAGAGAGGGAAGAAGGAAAGAAGAAGGAAGGAAGGAAAGAAAGGTGTAGAAAAAGAAGAGAGGGAGAGAAGGAGGGAAGTAAGCCAAAAATGCAGAAAAAATAAATAAGAAATGACTTCCAGTCTTCTTCTATAACATTGTAAGTAGAAATTTAATTTGACCTCTTATGGTTAGAAGATAATTTTCATTTTCTCCCCTGTCTACTATTTTTTCTAATAATCAAAACCATCATTATTTTCTTCTTCACACACAAAGTCTCTTTTCATGTTGTTTCCTCTTCTTTTGACTCAAAATCTCACATGCTGTTTAAATTGAATGTTTTTAAAACTGCAGAATAGATATCTCATTACCTCAACATGTCTCTGACTATGCATTCCCTTAGAACTGGGGTCTTGAAAATAGGGATATTTTTTTTTTATTTGTCCTGGAGTGATCTCATCATCATTAACATGCTGTGTGACTTCCTTTTTAGGCTTGTGCTGTTTCCTAAAGCCTAGCGGTAACACTTTCCTGACCTACTTTAGATGCACATGAATAAATTTAGCCATTTATTCCATAATTTCTGGGGTCATGATTAAATAAGATCAGGATTTGGTTGTGCCAATTATCTTTTTGGGTAGATGCAGTGCAGACTGATGTTCTTGATGTTTCAGTTCTCTGGGGAAAAGTGTGTGCTATCTTTTTCAGACGTTGAAATTCTGCACAGTATAAATCCATCACAATCATGGCAAGACCAGAAGTTTATGGTGAGAAAGTAAGACAAAGTACCTGGACTTTCAGTTCATATACTTCTTTCTTCAGTTTAGTTGGGCTTTTAACAACAGAAATAGCTCCTGTTGCATTATTTATTTCAAATGAACCTTCACTTCCTGTAAAGAACAGAGATATGCAAGGTTAGCCCTGTGGAAATTTTAGTTCTCTAGAAAGAAGAGTCACTCAATCCTGTTGTTATGAGACAATTAGTTGAGCACAGCAGCTAATGACTTTGGATGGGGGTCAGACCACAGAACAATGAAATTACATGGATTTCCCCAAAAGCCTTCCTGTTTGGAGAATTAGAAGGGATCTCAGAAGTTATCTAATGTCTAGGGTTATTGTGATGAAATGGACATGCCTTCCAATCCTTATTCTTCCAAAAATATATTTTTCTGTTCAATGTCTTTCTGGATGAAGCAGAAGAAATGTATATATTTAAAATATACAGTTTAAATTTCAGTAAGCTGAAAGGAAGAGATTTCAGGACCCTAGAGAACGATAAGCAAAACCATCTCTAAAAACCCAATTTAGGATAGAGATACCTTTTCTCAAACACAAGTGAGGGTATGAATAATAACCCCCCCTCTCTCTCTCTCCCTCCCTCCCTCCCTCTCTCTCTCAGAGAGCTTCAGTTGGGATGGGGGAGATGGACCTGGCCCTAAATCAGCAGTGGGCAGTGGCTTTGCTCAGAAGGGGAAATCAAGAAATTTTCTTATTCCTCCCAGAGAAAGGACCAAAAAAGAGCTGGAAGGGACCTTGGAGGTCTTCTAATCCAAGCCTTTGCTCAAGCAGGAGACCCTACACATTTTAGACAGATGGTTGTCCAATCTTTTTCTAAACACCTGCAGTATTGCAGCACCCACAACTTCTTGAGGCAAATTGTTCCACTAGTTGATTGTTCTCATTGTCATGAATTTTCTTAGTTACAGGTTGCTTCTCCCCTTGATTTACTTTCCATCCATTGCTTCTTCTCCTGCCTTCAGGTGCTATGAAGAATAGGATTACCTCCCCCGTCTTCTTTGTGGCAGCCCCTCAAATACTGAAAGACTGCAGTCATGTCAATCCTAGTCCTTCTTTCTGTTAAACTAGACATAGTTATTTTTAACATTCTGACACAAGAATGCCAAATTGGTAGTAGGGAGGTGGTGTATCATCAACTACAGGATAGAAAATGTGCCAATGTGTTTGGAGGAGAATTAGGATGTGTATTTTTGTGCCTAGCAGAGTCCCCAAAGAATCAGCAGTCTGGTGGGCAGAGGATGAATTTATATTTTGGGAAAATAGAAACAGTGAGGAGACAAAATAAGCTTTGACTGATTCACACACAGGAAGAGCTGTGATTTTCCATACCCCACTCTGGCCCAATTGGGACTGGAGTTGGGCAGTGGTTGCAGTGTTGATGATATTAAGCACACTTTGACATTTTTCTAATGCATCATGCTTAAAAAGGTGAGACACTGCAGCACCTGTGGTTTTCAGGAACTGACTGGGCCATTCAGTAGCAAGCTTTCCAAGAGCTGCAGTCCCTTGAAATGTGGGAATCAGAGATATTCCTAGCATTGAAGAGCCTCCTGAACAATAACAACAGAAGTCTAAAAAGAGCAGAATTTGTGTATAAAATTGCCCTAGATCTCTCTAGAAGCCCACTCTAAGGATCTACGCCCCACCTTGGAATGCCAAAGTCTGTGAATTATGTGAAACATAAGCTGATTAAAAAGAGAGAACATTTTTAATTAGCAGATGTATAATTATACCTCCCAGCCATGAGAACAGGTCTCATAAAGATAAGTGAGAAGATTTCACTTTCACAAGTTTCATTTCCTATCCACATTTCTGGAGTGGGGAGGAGAAACCCACACTCTGTCACACACCTTTTGCAACAACTTGAAATCGTCCTTATGTCAAGTATAAATGTGTTCTAATTTCCCCCAAACCAAACAACCTATGAAGGGATATGAGTCAGAAAGTTAAGCCCTCATGACAACCACAACAACTGTTTTTTTCTAAAAGTGGTTTGATTTTTCCAGGCTGATGGCTGAGTTTGTGATTCAACAACAAGCATATAAACAACACAACACACCAATGCAGGGGATTTGGTGAATCATATGAGGTCAAATATTGGGCAAGTGCAAATCGGCAATGTGTACAAAACCATTTTCAGAATATTTTGCAGCAGTTTCCCTGGGAAATCATTCTGATAGGTATCGCCAAGGTTTTCTCTCTTCCTTCCTCTGCCTACCTCAGTTATGTCTTCCCAGTTACACCAACCACTTTTAATTATTTAATTTAATTTACCATTTACCACTTACCATTCACAATGCTGTAATAGATGTCATTAGGTTTCCCCCTGTCTCCGTCCATGGCAACCACAGTTATAACTTCCGATCCCTAGGGAGAAAAAGGAAGGGAAAAAGTCTGTCTCAAGAAGCCTAATTGTCAGGATCTCCATCCTCAGCCATCAAAGGGGAAGGGAGAGGGAGGAATTTGGGGCAATCCACCCCTGTGAATCTACTGGTGGGAAATGGGGAGGGAGAGCTGACTGGGAAGACGACCACAGCTGATTGTACCAGATAAGACCAGAGCTGTTTATTCTGAGGAGGTGGGATAGGGCATCACAGAGGAGGGGAAACTTGCAATTTTTGGGAAGGAGACTAGACTAGACTAGAATTCTTTATTGGCCAAATGTGATTGGACACACAAGGAATTTGGTGCATAAACTCTGTGTACATATACAACCAACAAAATGATAAGTCATAGATCATAAATCACAAAGTACAATCATAATCATAAGATACAAACAGCAAGTGATAAATCGTAAGATACCAATAGGAGAAGATAGTAGGGAAGATGAGAAGGATAATAGCAATGTAGCGGCATCCTGAAGGGAGTAATTGAAACAGTTTATGTCCAGGTTATGAGGGCTCTATAGATATTGTCTCAGCCCTCTTTCTGGCTCATATAGTATTTGGGTCCTCAATGGAAGGTAGGCTGGTTGCAATTGAGTTTTCTGCAGCTCTAACTATTCATTGGAGTCTGAGTCTGTCTTATTTGGTTGCTGTGCCAAACCAGACAATTATAGAGGAACAAATGACAGACTCAATAATTCCTCTGTAAAATTGTCTCAACAAATCCTTGGACAGTTTGAGCATTCTGAGTTGTATTGTATTGAAACCCAAAGATCAATGTACTGATCTTTGGGTTTCAAGATGGCTATCAATATTTCTATATATTCTATATATGTCTAGGCTACTTTTAACCCAGTTGAGATATCAGCTTTCAATGTTCAGTCCAACATGGGATCATCAGATTCTACATGAGATGGAACCCCAGTTGAAATATCTGAAGGTCCAGGATCATGTAGAAGTGTCTGCGTGGACATAAAACATCTCCACTGCTTTGTCTTGAAGACCTAGCCATGAAATCCTGCAAATCTTAAGTTTCCTGAAACGCTTAAGCAACTGAAGTACTTTTCTATTTGTCTAAAAAGAAACCTGGAGGGCTTCTGGTGGTTCCTTGCCTGATTATGTTTTAATCTGGAAACTATCCAAATACTGAATTGAAAATTGGAGATGGTTCAGTCCTTCTGCCTAGGCTGCGTGAACATGTTCTTCAAGAAAGAACAGATCAACACTGGAAAGGGTGTGCTTTTGTTTTCTAAATAGTCAACCTTTGATTCTCATATGTTCAGCCTGCATCTGATTAATTGCTCTTCATTACACACATGATGATGGCTTATGTGTTTCTGAACTATGTGACAAGAAAACATGAGCGCCTATCTTGCTTGTCTTGGAGGTATCAGTACCTTGGTATTCACACCTTATCAATAGATAATAAAAATATTTTTCCTCAGAGATCATTGATGCTTAATTGCCTTGTTTTCTTCAATGGTTTCCATTTCAAAGTCCTCTATTTCATTATTAGGGTGTTTCCAGATCACTGGTTAATAGTTATATTAAGTTAATTATTATAATTATTGCCACATTTTATTGCCACAGATTACAAAGTGGAAGAAAGACATCTCCAGTATTCTCAGAAATTTGCCATCTGATTGGCAAAACTATCGTAATGTGTACAGTAAAATATGGTGCCACAAAATAGAAATGACTGCAACACAAGATAAGAAAAAGTAGGAAGAGGAATCGGCTATAAATGAAAGTTGGGTGGCAAACTCCAGAGCCAATTCACAAACTGGCCTGGACTCTTGGTTGATTCTAAATCCATTTGTAGTCTTGCAAATTAAAACAGGATTAACCAAAATCTCATAGGCAGCAATAAGTTGGACTTGGCTCTCTATTGAGACTAAATCCTGCAGTTGGACGGGGCTATTCATTCTCTTTTCCAGTTTTGCAAACTGTAGTAGCATGGAGGAGTGTGCTTGGAAGTAAAAATAAAATTACATTCTGGGCTCAATTACATCATGTCCATGTCTATTGCATGTATGAGAGCATTATGAATTCGTTGCAGAAAGAGGCAACTTTTTAAATACCATTTTTATCCTCTCCCTTCTGTTTCTATTGTCTATCTCAGAGTTTTTTCAAACTTGGCAAGTTTAAGACTTTACTCCTCAGAATTCCCCAGCAGCATTAAAACCTTAGCAAGGCCACACTTGGAATGTTGCCTGCAGTTTTGGTCACCACACTACATTTTAAAAAAGGGTTGAGACTTTGCATAGAGTGGAGAGCAAAGCAACCAAAATGATTAAGGGCCTGGAGACTAAAATGGATGAAGGACGGTTGCAGGGCTTGAATATGGCCAGTCTAGAGAAAAGAAGGACTAGTAGAGACATGATAGCAGTCTTCCAATGTTTGAGGGGCTGCCCCAAAGAAAAGGGGGGACAACTTATTCTTTAAAGCATCAGAAGACAAGACAAGAACCAGTGGATGGAAACTAATCAAGGAGAGAAGCAACCTAGAACAAAGGAGAAACTTCTTAACAGTAAGGACAGTTAACAGGTGGAACAGCTTCCCTCCAGAAGTTGTAGGGGCTTCATCACTGGAGCCTTTTAAGAAGAGACTGGACAGTCAGTTGTCTGGAATGGTCTGTAAAGTCTCCTGCTTGAGCAAGGGGTTGGACTAGAAAACCTCCAAGGTCCCTTCCAACTCTATTCTTCTGTATCCTGTATGCTTATTTCTTTTTCATGCTGGTGACAACCATGGGTTATATCATAGCTTCCCCAAGTTTCTCTTCAATGTTTCTTTCATATCAAGGTCATTTCTAATTTGCAATACAATAGCTCACTAATTTTCAACCTTCTGTCCTAGCAGAATCTACCTGTGCTCTTCTGTTGTTTCTAAAGGTCTGCTGAAGCAGAGTGGGAGGAGAAAGGGACACCAGCAGGTATTGCAGGGACGTTCCCTAAATATAGACTTCTTTACATCTCAGCCATTTTGTTTTGAGTTCCCCTTGCAGAATCCATACTGACAGAGGAGAATATCTGTAGCTCAGGGTTGAACTGTGGGGTCCTTCTCGCCCTCTTGAGCTTGGTGGTTTTTCTTGCAGACATTTCATTACCAAATTAGGTAAGATCATCAGTGCTCAAAGTTTACTCTCTGTTTATGTACAAGTGGTTTGCCCTGTCAATGTTGCTGGGAGTAGTCTTGGCAGTTCCTTGGTTAGGCTGCTGTTCACTGTTAGCTTGTTTGTCTCAGGTGACAGATTTTTGTTTCTCCTACCTACTTTCCTCTAGCATTGATGAGGTTACCTACTTTGGTAATGAAACTTCTGCAAGAAAACAAGCAAGCTGAGAGAGCACCAAGGACCCCTTGGAATCCATACTGTTTGGGTGGGGTAAACAGGATCCCCTCAATACTCACCACCAGTGTGTCCTCATACACATACCCATAGTAGGGTGTGCCCACAAAAATGGGTGGCGTGTCTTGAATATCCTCAACATTGATTGTGATGGTAGTTGTGGCTGAAAACACCTTGTGATTCCCACGAAGTTTTCCACCACCATCCTGGGAGGCAAAAAGAATTCCAAGATTGTTATAAACCACTGGATCAACCCAAAATTGATATAGGATCAATGGGCTATGCTCATACAAACAGCATCAATCATCCCTTTCTCTTTGCTTAGTCTCAAATGCTCCTTGGAAAAATCAGATCTTTAGGAACTTCTCAAATATCAGCAGGGATCATGCTGGTGTCCAGTTGTAAGAAAGGAGCTTTTGCAGAAGATGTTGGCCACTGAGACCCTTCCCCCAAAACTGAATATGACCATCTATGTTGCCATCAGAAACATACAAGTTTAAGGCAACTTTTATCAAGGGTGTCCTTTAACTGACATGTCTAGATCAGGCAGTTCATGGAAGTTCAAGGATGAAAAAGATCCAGAAACACCAGTTTATCAATAGAAATTGTACTATTTCCCATGATCTGCAGATCTGGTTTATATCATTATGCATTTGGCCCTTTGAGGAATATATTTTACCTTAGCCACTGCAGTCACGAAAAAAGTTCTTGCTTTTTCATAGTCAAGGTTGATCCCTGTTTTGATGCGAAGGACGCCACTATGACGATCCATGGTAAATTTATTTGTATGGATATTCTGGAAGAAAGAAACATGAGAAAGAAAGAAGGAAGGAAGGAAAGAAAGAAGGAAGGAAGGGAGAAAGAGAGAGAGAGAGAAAGAAAGACAATGTTGCACGGGCTATAGTCAACTGGTTTTGCATAGAAGGAGCCAGTGATGTCTCCTTTTGAAGTTGAGGGACTCTGCCCTTTTTCAAGGTAAGACTCCCTCAAGTTGAACTTGACTTTCAAGGACATCATTATCACAGTCATTTTGGGCAGCCAAAGAGAAAGGATTTGGCAATGCCCTCTGGGATGAAACCTTGACCATTTCTACCTTGCCAATCTTCTAGTTTGGAAAAACAGGGACACAAATCCCAAGATCAGGAAGTGGGACATGTCCCACCATTCTTTCACTGCTCTCCACTACATCAGATGCAAGGCAGGTTATTTTCTTCTGCAGGACAGAGGAAACGAAATTTTACACTGTGGCAATTGAGAGTTCAAGGGCGCTTTGTAAGCTGCAGAGAGATCCTTCTATTTATGGAACCAACTGAATGCCCCAAAGGTGGTGCTTTTTCAAAAGGCAACTGGACTTCCTTTGTTTTTCCACAAAGACTTTTTGTTTCTCATCCAAGAAGCTTCTTCAGTTCTTCTTCTTTGGGACAACCATGGGCTGGATGACTGAGAATCTCCATAGACACCAACCAACCAATGTTTACCAGTTCTTTTTGCTGTCCCTTTCCTAATGCTTGTGTGGATCCCCAACACTCTGGCCAGTTTTTCTAAGATCTACAGTAGGAAGAAAGGATTGGTGACCTTGGATTCTTTCATCGTCCACTTGTATTCACAGATTTCTGCCAATCATAATTTGGCTCTAAGAATGAAAAGAAAGCTGTGTAGCCTTCAAGTGTTCTTCAAGCACCCTGAGATTCAAAAGGGACAATTTTCAGTTGAGTGAATTTTCTTTTATTTTCTTTCCAAACAGAAGAAGGTGGAAAACGCTTGCATATCTAATCCAAACCTAAATCCCTAAACTTTTCTTAAATGACAAGTTCAAAACTCATTTCAACATTCCTGGGTATTTATGGGGAACATTAGAAGGAAAACACAGCTTTACATGCCTTATCCCACCAGTTAATTTTCCACATACAAGGACTTTTTGGTGACAGAGGACTGCGGGCTATTGTTTATGTATTAAAACACAGATTTCCTAATTTTAGAATTTTCCCCTTCTATTCCTGCTCAGCTCATCAAAAACAAAGCAAGATACAACACAACATGGTAATTCAGGTTTTAAATTTAACCTACAATGCAACCAGCAAGAAGGAAAGAAAATCCCACTCAATGTTAAACAGCATTTTTTAAAAAGTTTCAAAGAAGCAGAGATCTCCTAAGGTGGTAGTAGAAACCTCAGAAAATAAATATGAACTGAAGCATCAGGATGAGCTTGTGAGGAGGAGTCTACTTGAACAGAAAAAGAATGAAAGCCCAGACTCTTTTGAGAAAGAATGAATCGTCTTCCTTTTCTTTATGTATACTGAGAATATTTACACCCAGAAAATTCCTTGTGTGTCCAATCACACTTGGCCAATAAAGTATTCTATTCTATTCTATTCTATTCTATTCTATTCTATTCTATTCTATTCTATTCTATTCTATTCTATTCTATTCCTCTCTGTCTTGGCCATGAACAAAATTTGGCTTGGGTTATGTGCTGCTCCTATTAAGGAGATTACATTTAATCCTCCTTAAATATGTGTGCTTTCTTTCATTCCCACATTAGGTAAAAGGAAAAAAAATCAGTTTGGCTCTTCTCTTTACCTCTTTATCTTCCTACCTTGAAGGAAGGAAGGAAGGGAGGAAGGAAGGAAGGAAGGAAGGAAGGAAGGAAGGAAGGAAGGAAGGAAGGAAGGAAGGAAGGAAGGAAGGAAGGAAGGAAGGAAGAACCAAAGAATTTGTATGAGTAGAAACTGCAAAAGCCTTGCAATTTACCTTTCCTTTTGAAAAACCTGAAGCCAGAAACCTAGATTTGTAGTGATCCATTATTTTTATTTATTTTTACAATTTATTTGTCAATAGTTTACAATAAATATAAATACAGGAAATGGGTACGAATAAAAGGGGACAATAGGACAGGGACGGCAGGCACGATGGTGCGCTTAGGCACACCCCTTACAGACCTCTTAGGAATAGGGTGAGGTCCATAGTGGATAGTTTGAGGGTAAAGGAGTGGGGGTCCTTTTAGGGTCCACAAGTGGGAGGAAAGGCCACCTCTAACCTCCTCGCATCCACAATACACTCCTGTGTTTTCAGACACACACGCTGCTCTTACGTCAGAATGAGAGGAGCTCAGCTCCTGAACAGAAATCTCAATTTTAGGAGCTGCATCCCTTCTATCCCTCCCTTCCACCCACCTCTCTCTCTCTCTCCTGGCACTTCCTCTCTAGAACAGCATCTCTCTGGTTTCCTCCGTGATATTGTTCTAATAATCATTCAAAACCAGGCTGTCCTCCCAGGCCCCGGGGTAGCGCCTCACAAGCACAAAGTTGTGCATCTGTTTCTCCCAGAGGCGCACAACCCATTTCTTCTGATCTCTTTGTTCCTTACTTTTTAAAACCCGCGAGCTGTCCTGAATGGTCGGTTGGTCACTTTCTAAGTGAAATAAAAAGCAAAGACCCCGAAGACTCCGTGTCTTTAACGCAGCTTTACCTGCAGGAAATAGTTAATGCTGCCTCCTGAGCCCGTGTCTCTGTCCACAGCTTCGATTTGGAAGATGCTGTTCCCACCCGGGGTGTTCTGAAAACCCAGAAAAAGAGTTGAATTAGGCCTGAAAGCAAGAACGGCAATAGCAAGGGGTGGGATGGAAGAAGGTAGCGACCAAAGGTGGAGGGACCAGAGAAAAAGTAGGCGGGAAGAAGCGACTCAACAAAGGAGAAGACTGCACTACCTAAATAAGAGTGTACTGGAGAAGGAGACCGAGAGAGGTCCTACTGAGAGGGAACCAGCCAACAAATACAAGGAATGGAATGTCTTCTCCATCCCCACTACCTTCATAGTGATGAAGGAGACACAAACCAAGTAGGAAAGCAACCTGTCCGTTGTAAATTTCCCAAGAAAAACCAAACATGATGATGATGTAACATTTGACAGAAATGACCTGTAGAACTGGACCTTCTCAAGTACTTGTATACGTTGCTTTATACAAATCCAAACACACAGCTCCACCTCCTCCTCCCACTATTCCTATCTCTATCCCCTTCCCTCACTTGTTATATGTAATTCAAGGCAGTGGACATACCTGCTTCCTAATAACCCCATGAGGTGGGTTGGGCTGAGAGAGAGAGCAACTGCTCCAATGTCATCCAGCTGGATTGCATGGCTATAACAAGACCAGAACTAATAGTCTCCTGGTTTCTAGACCAACAACTTACCACTACACCAAACTGGCTATTATATCAGTGTCATAGCTTTGTCCCTCATGAAGCTTCATCATTCCAGCTACCCAAGAGTCTAAGCAAAACCCACCAACCTCTTGGACTTGAACGATGTAAGGTGTGTTGATAAATTCTGGTCTCTCGTCATTTGCATCTGTTATAACGATTCTGACCTTCTCAGCCACCTAAAGTTGAACATGGGAACGGTTCAGCCAGGCAGTGGGACTGACACATAGTCCTGTGCATGATTGTTTGCTTGTTGCATCCTAGTCTACTGTTAATGGATGAAAGAAATATAGCGGTAACAAAGGACTGCAGTATAAAGATGGAAAAATACACCCTGGAGATTTAAGCGACCGGGATAGTAACAGCAATGAGCCTTCCAAAAATGTTATTGGTTACATTCAAGGAAGCGCATTATGTTCAGAACAAATGAGAAAAATTCAAATCAATGGCTTTTTTTAAAAAAAATCTGCACATTTGCTTTTAAAGGAGAGAATAGCTCAATAGCAAAACACAAATGTCTTAGAGGAATTTCAGATCAGGCAGCAAAGTCTGGAAGATTTCTGAGATTTTAGAGAATTCAGTACAAAAATACCTCAGCTACAGTGTGTGTGTGTTAAGCATAAAATGAAGTGGTGTGAAGCATATTTTCTATGGAACAAAACACCTGTAATGATTGAAAGCACCTTTCTACTGATATACTCACCGTGCTTAAGCCGTCGGAAATATTAACGAGGACTTCGATCTCATCCTGAGTCTGAGGATGTCAAGAAGGGAGCATTTTAGCAATGGTTTATAACACACAAACCCCTGATTTCTCTTTGCTTTGGGTTTAATAAGAAAATAGGCAATGCAGCCCCACAGGTTAAATGCTATGGTGTAAACTCACAACAGCCGGGCCTGAGGGTCTCCCCAGAACCGAGTTCAACAGGGGTCCCCTAGTCTAGGCAGATGTCGCCATATAGTCCTTGATTTATGACCACAATTGAGACTGACATGCCTGTCATTAAGTGAGACATTGGTTGAGTGCGTTTTGCCCCATTTTGTGACTTTTCTTGCCCCAGTTGATAAGGGAATCATTGCAGTTATTAAGCTAAGATAACATGGTTCAGAGAATCTGGCTTCTCCTTTAACTTTGCTTGTCAGAAGGTCGTAAATATATGATCCCGGGACCTTGCAATCGTCATAAATATGAGTAAGTTGCGCAGCACCTGAATTTTGATCCTGTGGCCAGAGGGGGAAATGCTGCAAGGGTTGTGTGTTTAGTGCTGCTGTAACTTCGAAAAGCCTGTTGTGACCAAACTAACCCTAAGCCTACCTCCACAAAAGGAGGCGGCCATGAAAAATAACCCAAATATTTGTCATAACTAAGACCTGACGATGCTTATCACAGATTCAACCTGGGGAGAGCCCTTGAAATGAGCACGCCCACCAGGCTTCTAGAATTGATCAGAGACTGGAGACAGACTGAGAATCCCTGTCCTCAAGCAGGACTAAGGTCTAGAACTGCGACAGGGAGACGAATTCTTGGCTGCAGCTCTAGGGGGAACTTCTTTCAAATGATATAGCTTAATTCCCACCAAGGTCACCCCTGAAGCCGTGGGAAAATAAGATTTCGAAACAGATCCACCTGGCCTGTACCTCTCGATCAAGCTCTGCAATCAGGGTGACATTTCCGTAGTTTTCATCCACGGCAAAGTATTTTCTGGCTCCTGCCTCAAAGGTTATGCCGTAGGTCACTGGATCTCCTTCTGGATCTGTTCCATTTAGAGTATAAACATGTGTACCTACAACAATAAGAGCTTTTGATATATATTTTTGGTACAGCTTCTCAAAGATTTTTCAAATGTTTTCGTTAAAGAGTTGACATTATTATTGTATTGTTAAGGCAGCTATTATGGGAATTATGCTAACCACTAATTTGTAACATCCATCACTCTGGAAAGTCACTTCTGAGGGTCTCCATCTATTTTGGATGACTTCTGTAGCACTTAATTGACCAGGTGCATGTTTCTGTGCCATCAAGGCTGATTTGACTCCTGGCAACTCTCTGGGAAAAAAAAAAAATCTCTGCAGGGTTTTTTGGGCAAGATTTCAGAAGGGTTGGTCATTGCCTCCTTCCTAGGGCTGAGAGAGGGTGGACGACCCAAGGCCACCCAGCTGGCTTTCTGTCTAGGATGGGACTAGAACTCAAGAGTCTCCCAGTTTCTAGCCTTAGTCCCTACACCAAAGTGCCCTCCCTGCTTCCATCAACCAACTGAACTCAACTCAGAAAAGCTAAGCAGGGCCAGGGTTGGTTAGTATTTGGATGGAACTAAAGGTGGAACTCATTCCTCCCGGATTCACTTGCAGCAATAATTGATTGAGATAGGCTGGACTGAGAGAGTGAGCTTCCATACCTCAGAGTAAATCCCAACCTGCATCTCTGGGGTGACAGTCCGAATCTTGATCACTACACCACACCGATTATCCTGCTCTTGCCTTCGAAGGGCTCGATTTGGAATTACCCATTATTTAAAACAACAACAACAACAACAACACTTGAGTAAAAATAAAGTTGGATCAGGACATTCAAAATGAGAGGAACAGGACAAGGTGTCTTTGTAGGAAATTATCTCCCAGATGATTGAGCCCAATTGAAGTGATAAACTCCTTGTGGTCACCTAAAGCTCTGGAGAAAGTTTGTGTCCAAAGATGCTTCCATCCAAAGGATCTAGGCATAAATTTCCTTCCAGTTGGCAAAGGAAGGTTTCAGAACCTCATTCTTATGGGGCAGAAAAATGCTGTAGGAGATAAATTGAGGTTTGTACCAAAAACTGTAAGATCAAGCATGGTGAGAAGCTTTTTAGACTCACTCTCAGTGTAGACCTCACAGTGATTAACTTGAGTTGTTCAATCACATAGAGATGAAGGAAAAAATGCAAGGTCTTCTCTCCAAGACAAATGATGGACGTGGCTCTATAAAATCCTAATGTGGTGATCCTAATCCTAACCAACACTGATGATATTACTTAGATGGGTCATGAAAAAAAACAACCAAGCTCAGAGAGTCCCAAGGAGCCCTCATGTCAACCCTCAGCTACAGATATTCTCTTCTATTGATCTCTAATCCGAACCTTCAGCATGTTTCCTGACCCCAAGCAGGAAAGAACATTGTGGGGTGAACATGAAGCCAAAGTGAATCCCTCATAACCATCAGACAATCTTAATTTAAAAAAAAACAGTGTTATAAGTATGACTTATAGAAATAAGATTTTTTAAAACAACGGAATTTGTCCATTTATTGGGAAATTCAAGGACCTTTCAATACTTTACACCTGACCACACCACAAAAATATCCTCCCAACACATTTTTTCTCTGCTACTTTCCCATGAAGTTGTTTTCAATCTGTCCCTAGTTAAAGAAACAGGCAGTGTTAAGTCATCCAGATCTGGGCTGATGTTAAATTTGTCCTTCCTTCCGATATTCTGACACCATCCAAGAGTGCATGAATCATTGGGTAATGTTTATATTCCCCAAAACAGAGGTGATAAAAACAGAAAGAAAAGTGGAACTGGCAACAGGGACAGCACGTTTGGTGCTTGTAAGAGATTTTTGAGAACTTCTGGGTGCCTAGTGGGATCTGTAACAGCACAGTGGGGAAAGACAAAAGCATAGAATCAAAATCACATAAAGTCTTAGTACTGCTTTATAAAGCCTTAGTAAGGCCACACCTGGAATAATGCATCTCGCTTTGGTCACCACATTACAAAAAAGATGTTGAGACTTTGGAAAAAGCACAGAGAAGAGCAACTAGGATGATTAAAGAAAAGTCTAGAGACTAAAAGATAAGAAGAACAGTTGCAGGAACTGGGTATGGCCAACCTAGAGAAAAGAAGGACTAGGGGTGACATGATAGCATCTTCCAATATTTGAGGGGCTGCCACAGAGAGGAGGGAGTCAAACTATTCTCCAAAGCACCAAAAAGCAAGACAAGAAACAATGAATGGAGACTAATCAAGGAGAGAAGCAATCTGGGACTAGGGAGACATTTCCTGGCAGTGAGAACAATTAACCAGTGGAACAGCTTCCCTCCAGAACTTGTGGGGGCTCCATCACTGGAAACTTTCAAGAAGAGACTGGACAGCCACTTGTCTGAAATGGTTTAGGGCCTCCTGCTTGAGCAGGGGATTGGACTACAAGACCTCCAAGGTCCCTTCCAACTCTATTCTGATTGATTGATCCTAAAACTCAGAGGGAAGGGGAAATATTTTACCTTCACTGCATTGAAGGGGTTTGCTTAGCACTGTGATGAAAACTACTGGAGAAGAAGAAAGGTTAATCTGCATGAGAGAGAAATTGTTCTTCAGTTACAGCCCAATGGAGTCCACTGGTTCTTCTGCAGATGATCTCCTGCAGATGATTTGATGCTAGGCCAGTTGCCTGCAATCAAAATGTTAATCACACTGGAGAGGTTGGTTTCTATTTCCATCCTAGATCAGACGGTGGCTAGCTGATAAGTTTTACACCCTCTCGGCACCGACTCTCCATATCATTAACACTCTGAGAACATTTTCCAGCGTGGAATTAACACCAATTAAAATCTATCCTTGGCAGCTCTTGCTGAAAAGAAGAGAAAATTAAAATGAAGGCTGATCTTTATGAGTCCAAGTGAGACTCTTGGAGAAAAAGGTTCACAAAAGAATCTTCACCAGTGGAGCAGAGAACTTTTCTCCCTTGTCCATCAATGAAGATTTAATGGCGTTGAAACTTAACCAAGGTGTAAATCCACCCACATTCCCAATACAGCCAGCTAAAAAGGGACCAGTAAAGGGAGGAAGAAATACATGAAGAGGTTTTAGAATCCACAGGTCCTTTCATCTTGGGAATAAAATGTGGAACACCACAGGCTCAGAAACTAGTAGCTTTGCACTACCTATGTCTTTCCCCAGAAGCTGCCTGCCTGGCTTCCACTGAAATTCCTCAACTCAAAAAGATTTTTCTCCTACTACATTAAAGGATATCAAAACTGGGTTGCCAAACCTTGTTCATATGAGATTATTTTTCTAGGAGGTGTAGAACATGTACACCTTCCTGGTTTTTTGTTTGGAAAAAGACCATTCTGTGTTGTCCCAAAGATGCTTTTTCAAGAGACAGCTGGACTTTGATTTTTCCTTGAAGATGTTTCGCTTCTCATCCAAGAAGCTTCTTCAATTCTGACTGGATGGTGGAGGACGGAAGGATTTATAACCCTTGCAGACAGTTGGTCATTGGCTCCCTTTCTGAGTCATTGAGGTCACTTGGAGGTTTATCTGTGCCCTCCATAGTGCAAATGGGAGCCTCCTTGGGACTGCCAAAAGGACTATGTTGTAAACAGGAGAAACAACTTGTGGTGTCATTTCCCTCCCCCTCTGGTTGAGAGAGCAAGCTGTTTAATCTTAATGGAGATGGCCTCTTGGACCCCTCTTTCACCCCAGCGGTCCTCTATGTCCAGAATGTGGACATAGACCCATTCTACCTTCTGGTACAAGAGACTAGTAAATGGTAAAGGGAGATTGACAGCGTCTAATGGCTAGGAATGGCTTTGAAGCCCAGAGGAAGGTAAAGGCTAGCAGAAGGAATGGAAGCCAGTTGGTGCAATAGTTAAAGGTGTCAGGCTAGAAGCCAGGAGAATGGAAATTCTAGTTCTCTTTTAGGGACAAACTCAACTGGGTGTCTTTGCTCAATCATTCTCTCTCAGCCTCGAGAAGAAGATAAGCCACTTCCAAAAACCTTTCTACATTGTGATCAGGAAAACCAAATATCCATGTAAGCTTGACTTGAAGAAGACTCACCATTGCAAGAAAATGCTTTGCTCTTTGTTCCAGAGTCAACTGCATGACTATGGCAGAAATCACAGCTTTCTCTGTGAATTTATACCTGTATGAAATTACACTTCAATGAAGCAATTTAGACCTTGAATGGAAGAAACTTCTTGGATGAGAAGTGAAATGTTTTCAAAGAAGAAAAAAAAAACCCCACAAGAACATCCAGTGACCTTTTGGAAAAGCCCTTCTGGGATAACCGTGATCTGGAGGATTAAAAATCTCTATAGATGTTTAGATCCTGGTTTGCCTTGTCAACATGAAGAGGCACATCCAATTCCCTGTGACAAAGCCACATGGATTTCAGATGCCTTTGTTGGGAGACATTAGGAGACAAGCAAACTGACTCCACTGAAAAACGTTTCTAGCACTTCCTAAAAAAGGTTCTTCATTCCTTTCTCACACTTGACCTCCTGATAATAGGTGGTCACTGAGAGAGAAAAGAAATTGTCCTCCTCCATCTGTGTCCCTCTAAAATGAGGGCAGAGGAGAATAATTAGAAGAACTCAGGGGCATGAAAGAAGCTTTTCCATAAAACTGGCCAGCCTCAGTTAAGGGAGCTGTCCAGATTTTGTACACTTCATAGCTGGACCCTCCAAGCTTGAGAGATACCTTCTGGATGGGAAGAAAAGCCAATAAACAGCCAGTGCTTCATGGAGTACATTTGAAAAAAATGCTTTGTTTGAAGCTTTATTTAAACAAACCATTCCTCTGAAACTTCACACAGCCCTAATATTTAACAAAAAGCCCTTAAACTTTCTTCTAATATATCCAGAAGAAATAAAGAAAGGCTGGAGTCATGTATGAGGTCCAGAATGATTAGTCTGGTTGGATTTTAGCACCATATTTGAAGCCAGACATTCCGATATGAAAACTGAAAAAGACTTCTAGAATAATTAATCCAGATCAGGATGGATTGTTCCACAAAACAGTGTGTGAATCCCAGCAATAACCATACTCCAGAAATCACAAACTTATGAATGTCTGCATTGAAAGATAATGTAAACTGCTAGTATTGGGCTGGGACAAAATGATAGGCTACCTCAATTGGCCACCATCAAAGGATCTTCAGTCTAGAAGGCAAGAGAACAAATAACTCTATAATTCTTTTCTAGATTGGCACCAAATCTCATCTATGAATCTAGTCTATGAATTCTGGAAGCTGTTAGAGACCCAGTATGGGGCAGATGTTAAAAGTATTGGAGTAGGACCAGGAAGTTATGTCTTCAGTCCACCCTGGAAACTGCTGACATGAATTTCAGTCCAGCCTAACTCAGAAGTGTTGTTGTGGGGATAAAAGGAAGGAAAATCTTCATGTGAGTGACTTCCCGAAGGATAGTCAGGATGAATCAATAAAATAGCATCAAATCCAGCTCGGAGAGGATGCCATTACAGTCCCAACAAATACTGTGCAGAAACAAGATCTTTTTAAATACACAGAGAGGCACAAGTGCACAACACTGACCCACAGCTGTATCTTCTGAGAGGCTGAAGAGGGCCATATTCCCATTACTGCTGCTGACTCCATTGTCAAAGAAATAGGGTGCGTAATTTGCCTGAACTGTAAGTTAAGAGAAAACAGAATTCAAGGGAGAGACATTCAGTAAGTGGAAAGTTAGTGAATGGACTTCTTTTCTTCTATGCACAAAACCCAATTCAACCCCGCATGTCTGCAGGTCCAATTCAAGCATTCGTATCTGAGAAAACTCTGAGCATCTCAAAAAATCACTTGCACTATGAATCTGGCCATGTTTTAAACTCAGACCGCTGTCAGGCACAGGAAAGGAAATATGGGAGACCTAATCTATCCCCCCAAAATGTTTGCTAGTCAGGATTCATCGAATCCCCCTGAACTGCTCAAGGGCATCATATTCCATGCAATTCCTAAGTGACTTAAACACCTGGCTCCTGGCTTTTGAAAGAGTTGCTTACCCGCAAATCTTTAAGAAAACAATTACTTACTTGCTGCAAGAGAACAGCAGAGCCGAAAGGAGGGGAAAGAAAGAGAGGAAAGACACATTAGATACCATTCCATCCTTAATTTTTTTTTAAAAAAATAGCCCACTTCAGGTTGCAAATACCTCAACGGCTGAAAGGAAGAAAAGAAGGGAATGAGCAAGATCGCCTTGCTGTTTTTGCCATTCTTGAGTTGAAAGTCGCCATTAGTAGAAAGACCTCCGAATCTGAAACCTTTGCCCTCATTGCAACCTGCATAATTTGGAGAGATTTGGCTCTACTTACCCAGGCAAATGTGCACCAGGTTGAGAAATAAGGAGGTTGGCAAACGGCGTTCTCGCTTCATCCCCCCCTCAAAGAGAGGATCCGTTTCTTCTTAACTGGGGGGAAGGGGGGAGCCGTTGAGAAGAAATACCCTCCCAGGTCCCTGCTCGAAACCTTCTTCAGAAGTTGAAGGAATGAGGAATCTGGCAGAGCAGCAGGAATAGTTGCTAAGAGGTTAAGAGGATGACCCGACTTAGTTTTGGAAGCATCGAAAGGCGTTCCTGCCTCCCACTTAATTAGTCCAATTATTCTGCCAGCAATGGGAGATTTGTTTGCAAGCATTCAGCATCTTTCCACCTTGGAACAGGGTCTGCTTAGCAGCGTGCTTGCAATTGTCCAAAGAAACCACTTCCAGATCCCAAAGGCAAGTTGGATTATCCTTAATTTATCTTCCCCCCCCCCCCCCCCCGGTGCTCTTGATTTTCTTATTCCCAACGCCGCCCACACCCCTTCTAAATAAATAAATAAAACGTTAACAACTCCCAGGTTGTTCTGCATTTTTCCCCTCCTTACTAAGGAGTCATTTCTCAGGATTAAATGAATTTCATCTTGATATTCTTGAATTAGCAGCTGCACCAAACATTTTGTTTTCCAGGATCAGGAAGTTAATACATCGAATGTGGAATAAAAGCACTCAATCCAGGACTGATCAAGAGGCTTAGTTTTTAGAATTATTTTGTTAATAAGGAGATCCTTTTTTAACTTTAATCCCTCATAGAAAAGACAACGAAGTGTTCAATTAGCACAGAGAGCTGTAAGGACATACCAACAAATCCAAATTCATCTCTTCTATGATAATTTAAACAAGGCTCGTATTCCTAATTTCATTTTTGGCTTTCTACTGTTTTTTAAAAAAGAAATGGATATTTTGGAATCAGTCATGATTGAGATAAACCCATTTCTTAAATTCATCAAGTCATGAAGTCAACTTATTTTGGAATTTATAGTTTGGAGATAAAATATCTTCACAGATGGCTAAATTGATTTTATCTTTCCTATTTAACCACAAAATCTTACTGAATCAGGGGAACCCCAGGTAACCAGGACAGTCTAAACTGTCTTTTTATTTTGAAAATATAATCTACAAACTATTAATCTAAATACGCATTTAACGGAAATCATCGGAAAGATTCTTACATAAATCTATTTTTTTATCAAGGGCTTTCTGGAATGTTCTTGGCCCTAAGATAAATGTTTTAGTGGATGGGAGTCACATACGAGACATTGGTGACCTCAGCACCAGCCTCCAGTTGGAAACCCTATTAGGGGAATAATTCTAATGGTCTGTAGTCCTGTCACCAGGAAGTATGGTTTGTGTGCAGAAAACATTGTGCGGTCACAAAGAGTCAATCCATCAGCTGCAGTCGCTTTAGAGGTGAAATGCTCTGGCCCATACACTTCCCTAAATTCTCTACAGCTCAGTAACAAATCAGGACAAAATGTGACATTTCAAGGAAATTGAGATAGAAAAAAATGCACATTTGAGGAGGAAACGTGTTCAAAATGCAAGCTCTAGGAGAAATTGAATGTGAAAGTAAATGTGAATGTAGATGCTTTTTTACAATAACAATAACAACAACAGTAATAATACTGATATAGAAATGAGTTGGAAAGGATGTCGATTGTGGAAATTGAAGTCTACACATCTTAAAGTTGTCACGATTGAGAAATGTTGATCTAGAGGCAAGCGAGGAAGAAGAGAACAACACAGTCCTCCATCAGCCATTGTTGAAGGACGGGTCTAAAATCATGACAGAAAACAAGAATTGCAGAGCAGACGTTTGCCCCTTAGCCCACTGTTCCACCTCTATTTCCTTTATGCATTTACAGTAATATTGTCAGGGGCAAAAAGAGTAGTGTTCCTGGTTTTTATTTATTTATTTAAGTACCCCTTCTGGCTCGGAATGGATAAGAATCTTCCGTGATGCCTGCTAATCCTTCTCAGAAGCTCAGCGCCATCTGTCCACCTTGCCAAAGTGTAAATAGAGGAATTAGGTCGTCCTGAGCCAATAAGAACCACTGAATGACCAGAGGCAGACAGCTTGATTTTGGGGTGGCACGAGATTGAGGCAGAATCGAGAGGGACCGGGTGGGCCCAGGGCTGGGGAAGGGGGGGTGGGGGAGGTTGTTAGAAAGCATTGTGGGTTGCATTTAATAGCGGAAAGAGATGCTGAGGCATTAAAGCCCCTCATTAACCCTGTTCTTCCTAGAAGGTTCACTCGGAACACCTCACTTTATTACGTTGACTCAGAGATGCAAATTGGATCAGCCCTTAGCAGAATAAGGAAGTTGGAAGGGATCCTGGAGGCCTTCTAGTCCAAACCTTTGCTCATGCCAGAGACTCTCTACCCCTTCGGACAAGTGGTTGCCCAATCGCTTCTTAAAAATCTCCAGTGTTGGAGCACTTACAGCTTCTAGAGGCAAGTCGTTGCACTGATTCATTGTTCTCAGTGTCAGGAAATTTCTCTATTTCCAAGTTGCTTCTCTCCTTGATGAGTTTCCATCCGGTGCTACTTGTCCTGCCTTCCTGTCTTTCCTCTTCTCTGTGGCAGCCCCTCAACTATTGGAACACTGACCCTCCCCTTCTTTTCATTAAACTTGACCTATCCAATTCCAAAGTCCCAAAGCACTCCCCCTCCCCTCCCCCTCCTCCCATCAGGTCAGAAAACAAGAGTGGGCTTAAACAAAACTGAAAGATCCAAACCAGAAACTTCCAGAGAAAAAGACGAATACAGAAGGTTGAATCTTTTCTTCCAATTACTGTATGTACTTCTGTACTTGTGATCACTCTGAGGAATTCTGGAAGAAAGAAAATTCCACTCAAAAAGGATGCAACGACCTGAAGTGCTACTGCTTTTAACACTCGTCAAAACCCAGAGTTCACTCTTTTTTATATAATGTTATTGAAAAATCCCGGTGAGGATTTACAAAAAGATAGAAAATGAGAAAACATGATGTAAGGTGGCACTGAGATGCTGAAATCTTTGAAGGACTATGGCTTAGTGTCAAAGATAGTTGATTACTCAAGAAAACTCTTGTACAACAGTTATGTACATTTTTTTAGTATATAAAAAGATTATCTAGCTGGTAATACTTCTCTGTGCATGTAGGTGTTTCAGTTGGAAATTGTATAGAATATATATAATCTCTCTCTCTTGCCTATCTATCATCTATCTATGTATCTTTCTATCATCTCTCCCTCCCTCCCTCCGTACGTACCATCTATCTATATTCTAGGATATATATGTGTCCTAGAAAATTTCCAACTGATATATATATATTTATGTGTGTGTGTGTAAGGTTTTTAAGCTGATAATATTAAATAATAAATAAGGGAGACAAGTATAGATCTATTTCGAGCTAGTTAGCTCTCTTCAGCTAGCCATACCCTTATACATACAAAGTATATATATATATATATATATATATATATATATATATATATATATATATATATATATATATATACTTTGTATTACAACACCCTGTTAAGCCCCAATTAAGGGAGAAAGCATACTGCTTTCTTTTCTGTCTTTCGGCTCATCACCAGAGACCATACCGACAGAAAGCTATTTGTTTCGTTGCCTTTTGTTTACATGTGTGTAAGGTTTTTAAGCTGATAATTTTTAAATAATAAATAAGGGAGACTAGTATAGATCTATTTCGAGCTAGTTAGCTCTCTTCAGCTAGCCATACCCTTACTGGGATTCGAACCAGGGAAGTATTACATGTGAGGCAGTTGTAATTGCCACTACACCACTGGCTCTCTCCTTATCAGCTCAGGCAGGGGAATAAGTATATACTTTGTATTACAACACCCTGTTAAGCCCCAATTAAGGGAGAAAGCATACTGCTTTCTTTTCTGTCTTTCGGCTCATCACCAGAGACCATACCGACAGAAAGCTATTTGTTTCGTTGCCTTTTGTTTACATGTGTGTAAGGTTTTTAAGCTGATAATTTTTAAATAATAAATAAGGGAGACTAGTATAGATCTATTTCGAGCTAGTTAGCTCTCTTCAGCTAGCCATACCCTTACTGGGATTCGAACCAGGGAAGTATTACATGTGAGGCAGTTGTAATTGCCACTACACCACTGGCTCTCTCCTTATCAGCTCAGGCAGGGGAATAAGTATATACTTTGTATTACAACACCCTGTTAAGCCCCAATTAAGGGAGAAAGCATACTGCTTTCTTTTCTGTCTTTCGGCTCATCACCAGAGACCATACCGACAGAAAGTGTAGTGGCAATGTAATACTTCCCTGGTTCGAATCCCAGTAAGGGTATGGCTAGCTGAAGAGAGCTAACTAGCTCGAAATAGATCTATACTAGTCTCCCTTATTTATTATTTAAAAATTATCAGCTTAAAAACCTTACACACATGTAAACAAAAGGCAACGAAACAAATAGCTTTCTGTCGGTATGGTCTCTGGTGATGAGCCGAAAGACAGAAAAGAAAGCAGTATGCTTTCTCCCTTAATTGGGGCTTAACAGGGTGTTGTAATACAAAGTATATACTTATTCCCCTGCCTGAGCTGATAAGGAGAGAGCCAGTGGTGTAGTGGCAATTACAACTGCCTCACATGTAATACTTCCCTGGTTCGAATCCCAGTAAGGGTATGGCTAGCTGAAGAGAGCTAACTAGCTCGAAATAGATCTATACTAGTCTCCCTTATTTATTATTTAAAAATTATCAGCTTAAAAACCTTACACACATGTAAACAAAAGGCAACGAAACAAATAGCTTTCTGTCGGTATGGTCTCTGGTGATGAGCCGAAAGACAGAAAAGAAAGCAGTATGCTTTCTCCCTTAATTGGGGCTTAACAGGGTGTTGTAATACAAAGTATATACTTATTCCCCTGCCTGAGCTGATAAGGAGAGAGCCAGTGGTGTAGTGGCAATTACAACTGCCTCACATGTAATACTTCCCTGGTTCGAATCCCAGTAAGGGTATGGCTAGCTGAAGAGAGCTAACTAGCTCGAAATAGATCTATACTAGTCTCCTTTATTTATTATTTAAAAATTATCAGCTTAAAAACCTTACACACATGTAAACAAAAGGCAACGAAACAAATAGCTTTCTGTCGGTATGGTCTCTGGTGATGAGCCGAAAGACAGAAAAGAAAGCAGTATGCTTTCTCCCTTAATTGGGGCTTAACAGGGTGTTGTAATACAAAGTATATACTTATTCCCCTGCCTGAGCTGATAAGGAGAGAGCCAGTGGTGTAGTGGCAATTACAACTGCCTCACATGTAATACTTCCCTGGTTCGAATCCCAGTAAGGGTATGGGTAGCTGAAGAGAGCTAACTAGCTCGAAATAGATCTATACTAGTCTCCCTTATTTATTATTTAAAAATTATCAGCTTAAAAACCTTACACACATGTAAACAAAAGGCAACGAAACAAATAGCTTTCTGTCGGTATGGTCTCTGGTGATGAGCCGAAAGACAGAAAAGAAAGCAGTATGCTTTCTCCCTTAATTGGGGTTTAACAGGGTGTTGTAATACAAAGTATATACTTATTCCCCTGCCTGAGCTGATAAGGAGAGAGCCAGTGGTGTAGTGGCAATTACAACTGCCTCACATGTAATACTTCCCTGGTTCGAATCCCAGTAAGGGTATGGCTAGCTGAAGAGAGCTAACTAGCTCGAAATAGATCTATACTAGTCTCCCTTATTTATTATTTAAAAATTATCAGCTTAAAAACCTTACACACATGTAAACAAAAGGCAACGAAACAAATAGCTTTCTGTCGGTATGGTCTCTGGTGATGAGCCGAAAGACAGAAAAGAAAGCAGTATGCTTTCTCCTTTAATTGGGGCTTAACAGGGTGTTGTAATACAAAGTATATACTTATTCCCCTGCCTGAGCTGATAAGGAGAGAGCCAGTGGTGTAGTGGCAATTACAACTGCCTCACATGTAATACTTCCCTGGTTCGAATCCCAGTAAGGGTATGGCTAGCTGAAGAGAGCTAACTAGCTCGAAATAGATCTATACTAGTCTCCCTTATTTATTATTTAAAAATTATCAGCTTAAAAACCTTACACATATATATATATATACTTTGTGTTACAACACCCTGTTAAGCCCCAATTAAGGGAGAAAGCATACTGCTTTCTTTTCTGTCTTTCGGCTCATCACCAGAGACCATACCGACAGAAAGCTATTAGTTTCGTTGTCTTTTGTTTTACATCTGTGTAAGGTTTTTAAGCTGATAATTAAATAATAAATAAGGGAGACTAGGATAGATCTATTTCGAGCTAGTTCGAAATAGATCTATCCTAGTCTCCCTTACTTATTATTTAATTATCAGCTTAAAAACCTTACACACACACACACACACATATATAATTATGTATGTATGTATGTAAGTGGTGGTGCAGTGGTTAGAATGCAGCACTGCAGGCTACTTCTTCTACTGGCTCCAGTTTGGCAGTTTGATTCTCACCAGGCTCCAGGTTGAGTCCGCCTTCTGAGGTGGGTAAAATGAGGCCCCAGGTTGTTGGGGGCAAGAGGTTGACTCTGTAAACCGCTTAGAGAGGGCTGGAAAGCACTGGGAAGTGGTAGATAAGTCTAAGGGCTACTGCTATTGCTATATACACACTAACACATACGCACACATTGTGCAAGAAATGTGCAAATTAACATTATGAGAGCAGATAGAATTTGGCTAGTCCTAAGTTGAGAATCTTTTATGGTGCTGATGTCTGCTTTGAACTTTGAATATCTTTCTGCCAATGATTCTTAGCCCACTTTAAACTCCCACCGCTGCTCCCAGGAGCCCCCATCAACATGTGTGTGTGGGGGGGGGGGGGCGGAAGTATGCTATTGAAGGCAGGGCTGATCCTGAGAAACCAACCTAGTCTCTTCCACCCCCCCGCCCCCACCTCACCACCACCAAGGGGAGCCGGGCTCAAGGCTTCCAAGTTAAAGAAGAGTCAGATAGCTCAGCTTGGAGTCAGAGATGCACCAGATAGTTCTCAACTTGCAACCGTTTGTTTAGCGACCATCCAAAGTTACGACGGGGCTGAAACAAGTAACCTATGATCAGTATCTGATGACGATGGTCACATCACCCCAGGACTCCCCTGGTCCATGTCTATTGGCTTGGCAACCGGGTTTATTTTGGAGGATTGCAGCCTCCCTCTCTGGACACCGTTTCCCCCAAACTGACACCTTTCAGGAAGGAACAAACTCTTGATGGAAGCCAAAAATCACGACAGACCAGAACAACAACAACAACAACAACAACAAGAGGCTCATTTGAAGCTGATGCTGTGTATTTGTCTAAGCCTTCCCTTCACACCTGAGGCAGTGGTCCAGGAACAAAAACACGATTGGACACTCTCCTTTCCTTATGAAGTTTACAGAAACATTTCTTGTGTTCTCCCACAATCTCTGTAAGACAAAATGGGGGGAAAAGAGAGAATAGGCTGAATTGAAATAATGTCACATGCATAAATATCTACCATTTAATAGATTTCAAGAATCACATTAAAAATCTACCTACCTACCTACCTATCCCTCCCTCCCTCCCTCTATAAAATTATCTATCACCTATGATTATCTATTTTCTGCATATCTGTCTATCACTGTATCTCTCTCTCTCCATCTCCCCATCTCTCCATTTACCCATCCCCCCCTTGTTAATGCATTCCTCTCTTCCTTTGTACTTACATCCCTAGAAAATCAATGCAGGATACAAAATGTTCTTTCTATTTTATTATCTCAACAAATCTGCAAGGCAGACTAGATGGAGAGGGAAGCCTCCATCCAGGATTAACCCAGGAGATCCACAAATGAAGGATGCCCAGGATGCCCCAAGTACCAGCCTAGCGTTCTGTGTTGGCGGAGGATTACAGACTAATCTCCAGACAACCTCAATCTGACCAAACCTAGGCTAAACTGCAGAACCATCCAAGAAGAAATCAAGAGGGAGAGGATGACCATTTTTCAGTGTAAGACAGTTGTCCCCTTCAAAAAAAAGTTGTTTCTAGATAGTTCAGTTTGGGCTTCTACCAGCTGACATCTGACACAACAGAGACAAAAGCGTTGCCAAGTAACACTCATGTGTAGAATAGGCTGGGGTTTCAGATACCTGTGACAGAACATGGGGCAGAGTTAAGAGAGGGATCAGCCTAGAATCCTTGTGAAGGCACACAATCAGGCTCCCCAAGGCCATTAACCCACATCCAAGCGGGTGCCACCCGTTGGCTGAGAAGATTCCTGCCTATAGGCTGTTAGCAATACATCCGTTTGATTGGGCCTTCCCATGTGGACCATCTGACATTACATCTGCTGCTCCTTAAAACAGACCCTCTTTCCCCCTGAGCTTGACACCAAGCAGAAGAAACATGCAGGTCTTTTAAGAAGAGAGGCTGGGCAGCCACCTGTCTGGAATGGCTACATGGAAGGAAATGAAACAACAGATGGAAACTGACCCAGGAGAGAAGCATCTGAGAACTAAGGAGGAACTTCCTCACAGGGAGAACAATCCATCAGTGGAACAGCTTCCCTCCAAAAGTTGTGGCTGCTCCATCACTGGAGGCTTTCAAGAAGAGTCTGGGCAGCCACCTGTCTGATTATGCTATAGGTTCTCCTGCTTGAGAAGGAGGTTGGACTAGAAGACCTCAAGGTCCTTTCTAATTTTGTTTTGGGAAATAAATGCATTAAAACTATTGAGTCTCTTGAAGTATCTTTTCTCAGACTTGCTGGGAAGCTTGAAAAAAAGGGGGGCTGCTTTAATGATTACGATTACCACAGTAAGAGACTATCATGTTTACCAATCCGATCATGACATCGTGACAGAGGAGGTGGTGTTGCTATCTTCTATAAAAAGTCCCTACATCTAAAAAACATCCAAGTTACCCAAGAGCTTGCTCTTCCTGAGACCATCATCTGTGAACTATCCTTAAATATCACATTTTGATTCTTACTATGTTACAGAGCACCTGATTATGACATCGAACATACAAACAAGCTAAATTCACTACTAACACGGGCAACATCCTGCCCACACGCTTTTATCTTTCTTGGTGACTTCAATGTGCCACACATTAACTGGACCCTAAATGAATGTACAACTGAACCCATACATGCAACCTTCTACAATGCTGTTACAAACCTGGGACTGGAACAACTAGTAACCAACAATACTAGACTTAACAACTGCCTCTTCTTCTATCAAACTATCTTCTGCCTCTTCTTCTATCAAACTATCTTCTGCAATAGTTTGAATTCAATTTACGGAATACAAATTAAAGAATCCTTTTCCAACAGTGACCATAGCATGATTGATTTTTGTCTCAACACACGTCTGCACAAAAATCATCACAATGATGTAATCCCCAATTATAACTTCAAAAAAGGCAACTATGATCTTATAGACAACGATCTCTCGTCCCTTGATTGGCAATCTCTATTCACTGGATGCAATACTGTTGAAGACCATTACAACATATTTTTACTTGAAGTCAAAAGAGTCATCAAACTATATGTACCAGTAACAACTCCAAAAACCAGAAAAAACAGATTACCCATAACAATAAGGAAGCTTCAATCCAAAAAGAAATTACTTTGGTGGAAGAAAAAATCTGGTCACGTTGCCAACTTCAAAAGCCGATACAAAAATTTATGCCACCAGACAAAGGCTGAATGCACCAATTATCACATTAAAAAAGAGGAAAACCTTCTATGCACCAATTCCACTCATGCTTTCTTCAATTTTGTAAACAACCAACCAAAAGACTCAAGGTCCATCCCACCCCTGAAAGGACCTAATGGAGTGCAGTGATGACACTATTAAAGCCAACCTCTTTAACACATTCTTTGGCTCAGTATTTGTAAACAGCAATGGATCATGCCCAGTATTTCCTAGCCGAACTACAGAAAACTACAATGATCTAATACATATCGATTTTACAGAAGATAATGTTGAAAAAGCACTATGCAATCTAAAACCATCTCTATCTATTGGACCAGACGGAGTTTGTGCCTACTTCTTAAAAAAGATATCCACTGCCATAGCAGAACCCCTAAGCATAATCTTTGAAAAATCTTTCAGCTCCTTGCCAAAACTATGGTCACAAGCCATGGTCATCCCCATCTTCAAAAAGGGAGACCCCAGCCTAGTTGAAAATTACAGACCAATCTCTTTATGCTGCGTCACCTGTAAAGTCATGGAATCACTTATTAACCAATCCATTATCCTCCACTTAGAGACAAACAACAATTTGGTTTCAGAAAAAAACTATCTTGCAATTTGCAACTCTTACACTGCAAAAACATATGGACTACACAACTTGATCAGGGCAAAGCAATAGATGCAATCTACATAGACTTCTGTAAAGCCTTTGATTCAGTGGTACACGACAAACTACTCCTAAAACTAAAATCTTATGGACACCTGCATAACTGGATAGAAGCATTCCTGTCAAACAGACAATAAATGGTCAAAACTGGGAGTGTCCTATGAAATTCTGTACCTGTCAATAGTGGTGTCCCCCAAGGCAGTGTTCTAGGACCAACTCTCTTCATCCTCTACATAAATGACCTCTGTGGTCATATTAAGAGCAACTGTGTTCTCTTCGCTGATGATGTAAAGCTATTCAACACCACAGACAATACTGCTACCCTTCAAAAAGACCTCGACTATGTATCGGCATGGTCAAACAAATGGCAACTTCAGATCTCAACAAATAAATGCTCTGTCTTATATATTGGGAAAAAAATAATAATCAGAAAATAAAATGCAGGCTGAATAGTCGAGACCTTGTTGATGATCCAAACTCTGTCAAGGACCTTGGAGTTCTCATCTCTAATGATCTAAGTGGTAGAGCCCACTGTAACTACATAGCCAAAAAGGCATTAAGAGTTGTTAACCTAATCTTACGTAGCTTTTTCTCTGGTAATATTACACTACTAACTAGAGCATACTACTAACTAGAGCATTTCTCTGGTAATATTACACTACTTGCTAGAGCAGTACTCAAAAACAGCTCATCAATCTGGAACCCACATTAAGTATCTGATATTAAAACAGTTGAGAAAGTCCAGAAATATTTCACAAGAAGAGTTCTCCAATCCTCTACTCTTTGCAGAATACCTTATGCCACCAGACTTGAAATTCTAGACCAAGAAAACCTAGAACTACGCTGTCTTCAGTCCGATCTAAGTATAGTATATAAAATCATACATTGCAATGTTCTACCTGTCAATGAATACTTCAGCTTCAACAACAATAGATACAAACTCTAGGTTAATTGCACCAAACCTGATTGCAGGAAATACGACTTCAGCAACAGAGTGGTCTATGTCTGGAATACTCTACCTGACTGTGGTTTCTTCGCCAAACCCCAAAAACTGTAACCTTAGACTGTCTACTATTGACCTCACCCCTTTCCTAAGAGGTCTGTAGGGGGCGTTCATAAGCGCACCAACGTGCCTACCTTCCCTGTCCAATTGTTTCTTTTATTTTTCTTATATGTATCCATGTATTCATAACTAGGTTTTTATTTATACCTATTATCTTGTAAGCAATTGACAAACCAAATAAAATAAATAAATAAAAATAAATGAATAAATAGATTTGGGAGAGGGAGGTAGTGAGGTCACCTGGGGTCAAAACAGTTATTTCAAAAAATACTCAAAGCATTCAACGTTCTAACCCAAGGAGATTTATCTGCATTTATGCTGGTTAAAAACAGGTAGCAAACCTACTTCTGTCCATCGCAGGTAGGTGTTTCTTCATTTTGCACAAGCATTTTCTTCTCATTCTTGACCCTACGGAATAACAATAATGATGATGATAATAATAGAATGCAATAAAGGAGGAAGAGGAGGGGGTGGAGGGACAAAGGAGAAAGGAGGATGTTTCACTTAATAATCTTCTCGCTTTGCAACTGAAGTCCCAGCCCCAATTGTGGTTATAAGTGAAGGACTGTCTATATGCGAATTTTCCCTTGCTTGATATTGCCAGCCACAGTTAAAACACAGAACCTTGATACCCATTAACTGACAATGTTGCTACCCTTCAAAAAGACCTCGACTATGCATCAGAATGGTCAAACAAATGGCAACTTCAGATCTCAACAAGTAAATGCTCTGTCTTGCATATTGGCAAAAAAAATCAAAAAACAAAATACAAGCTGAATAGTCAAGACCTTGTTGATGACACAAACTTTATCAAGGACCTTGGAGTACTCATCTCAAATGATCTAAGTGCTAGGGCCCACTGTAACTACATAGCCAAAAAGGCATTAAGAGTTGTTCACCTAATTCTGCGTAGCTTTTTCTCTGGTAATATCACTCTACTAACTAGAGCATATAAAACATTTGCTAGACCAATACTCGAATACAGCTCATCAGTCTGGAACCCACATTATGTAGCTGATATTAATACAATTGAGAAAGTCCAGAAATATTTTACGAGAAGAGTCCTCCACTCCTCTACTCGTAGCAGAATACCTTATGCCACCAGACTTGAAAATTTAGACCTAGACAACCTGGAACTACGCTGTCTTTGGTTTGATCTAAGTATAGTACATAAAATTATATATTGCAATGTCCTACCTATCAATGAATACTTCAGCTTTAACCAAAACAATACAAGAGCACAAAATAGATATAAACTAAAGATAAACCACACCAAACTTGATTGCAGGAAATATGACTTCAGCAACAGAGTAGTCAATGTCTGGAATACTCTACCTGACTCTGTGGTTTCTTCCCCAAACCCCAAAATCTTCAACATTAGACTGTCTACTATTGACCTCACCCCTTTCCTAAGAGGTCTGGAGGGGGCATGCATAAGCGCACCAAGACGTGCCTCCCATCCCTGTCCTATTGTTTCTTTTGTTTTTCTTATTGGTATCCATTTCATGTATTTATAACCATGTTTATACTTATACCTGTTATCTAATAACTGTTTGACAAAATAAATAAATTAATTAATGCCCATTGTACTTGCTTTAAAAATGTTGCTTCAATATTGTGTTCCAAGGGTTTTCTAATATATCGAAGTTGCAACAAAAGATAATTCAAAGTGCAATGTAAAACATTTAACAGCTCCAATAATCAGTGGTGGGTTTAAGGGCAGAGAACTAGTTGTTAAACGATTTGAATCCCACCACTGAGTACCATCAATTACAAATAGAAATTAATCTCTAGCTGTGTACAACTAACACAATCGTGTGCAACTGAAATCCGGATTGTTGAAAACCTTTTTTCTAACAATGTTGAAGCGTTTTCTCCCCCATACCTTGAGTACATAATTTGTGAAGTTACGTCGTTCCCATTCGGATAACAATTGGCACCAGCTTGCCAAACGAATCCAATTCCCTTCTCAATTCAGCTTGCCAATTCTTGAGAAAATCACAGGAAGGAAACGTGGTGGAGCCGACCGCTTACCTGCACTGTCAGCTGAGAAAGTCCCAAGGCATAGGATCAGGATGAGCAGCAAGGCAACAACCTTGCTGGTCCTCATGATTTCAGCTGATGTGGGAACTCCTGTCCAGCAGAGGAAACCGGAGCCGCTTTAATCCCAAGGCTTTGCTTTATGTGCACTGTACGGCGTGTAAAACCTTGCTGGATTGCAACTGGGGGAAAGAGCCTTTCTTTTTATATGGGGGTTAGAACAGGGAGAGGGCCAACCCTTCCTCCTTCTACTCAGAGCTGGAGATGTGCCAAAAATGTCACTGCAAAGGGAACTTTGGAGCCGAGAGCTCCTGTTCCACTGAGTGTGGACTCTGCTTCAGGGACTCACAAAGTTATAAAACTTGATGACTTGGGAAAGAACTTACAGCCCTCGACTGCAAACCCTTCGTGCAACACAAAACGGCGATCCTGAGCTGCGTTAAAAAGAGGGAGGGAATCAGGATCGTGTGAAGCATTGGCAGCGCTTTACAAAGCCTGCATCCACTTTGGGTCACCACGAAAAGTTGCTGAGACTCTGGGAAGAGGGCAGCAGCCAAGAGGACGAGGGGGCTGGAGGCAAGGGGGGAGCCCGGAGTACCTGAAAAACCATGTTACTAACGTAACAACTACAGTGATTCACTTAACAAGGTCGTAAAATGAGGCAAAACCTCCCTTAATGTCACACTTAGCAACAGACGTTTGGGCCTCAATTGTGGTCGTAAGGCGAGGACTACCTGTGCTGCCGTTTCTTCCATTCTTTTGGCTCCTTCTGCAAGACTCTCGAGTAAAGCGCCATCCCTCGGCTAAACAAGTCATTCCCTCCACACTGTCCAACTATTTACTAAGTCTGCACTACTATTAATCTTCTCATCACTCCTTATCACCCCTCCCCTCCCATTTGTGGCTGTAGGACTGTAACTTGTGTCGCTGGTATCCTTACGATTTATATTGACTGTTTCCTAGTGTGATTTGATGGCTTATTGTACCCTATGACTATTATTTAGTGTTGTACCTGATGATTCTTGACGAATGTATCTCTTTTCTTTTATGGACCCTGGGAGCCTTTGCACCAAGACAGGTTCCTTGTGCGTCCAATCACACTTGGCCAATAAAAAGGATTCTATTCTGTTCCGGTCTAAAGAATTGAGGCTGTGCTGGATCCACATACTATGTTCAATTGATAAGAGCCCTACTCACATTTCTGAACTCGGGCTTTGCTTTCTTAACTGTAGATTATTATTATTATTTTTTAGCAAGGCAGCAAAATGTCACCCACCAGCCATTTTGGGAGGTATCAAAAGGGCCAATATACAAAATTCTGTTTCCACAATAGATGTTAATTCCATTTATAGACTGCTCATTTTGTAAGCCAATTTAAGTCATTCTGCACACAACACAAATTGTGTGGAAGTTTTATCCAAGACCCAGTGAGACTATTGCACTCGGGTCTGGTTACATCTCGATCTCGCTACTGTCTATTTAGCTACATTACATCCATCATTTAATCAGAGTATCAACAGAGCAATATTTTCTAATCTGGTTATATCCACTAATGTGGCCCTATCGGTGGATAATTTTGGAAGCTGTGGGTCTCTCCCAATGGATCTCAAAAGAAGCTTGTGCTGGAGTGCGTCAAAGACAACAAGACTCGCAAATGGTTGTGCAAGGACTTTTATTTAGTCAGACCTGATAGCATAGATTGACACGAGACATGATGAAATTGCTGTGAAAGAAATGACAGTACTACAGAAGCTGGGAGCTTCACACCATGTTGTATTTATTTTCTGCCTTGTAGATTTATCTACAACTGTTGTTCCCCAGCGTGTAATTCTGAAATCCAATAAAGAGTCCTGCTTAAGATTTTCTTACCAATCCCTACCCTGTGATCCAATGAAGGGCCAGCCAGAGGCTAGGATTTGGCAGAGGATTTGGAGAGAAAACGTGGCTGGAGAGCCCATCCTGACTTTGGGGCAGAAAATGGCCCCCGACAGAAATAATTCTTGGCTCCTGTCCCACCATTCCTCGCTGCATCCAATTTCCACCCCGAGGCCTCTTCCAAAGCAAGCCAGTGGCAGGTAGCAACTACGCTTGGGCAGCTCCCTGGTTTTCTGCTGAAATAATAACTTTTATCGTTTCTGAATCCACAGCTGAATTCAACCCTTGCTAAAGAGCATAAACAGACTTCCAGGCCTGGCAAGGAGGCAGGGGATCCTCTTTGGAAAGGAGAAGCGGACTTAGCCAGTGCTAGGAGGAGAGCTCGACTGACACCAACCTTCTTTTCCGTTTCAAAAACCTCTCCAACCCGAGCAAAGTGATTGGAGTGGTACGTGCAAACTAGTTACCACTGGATACTTTACAAATTACAACTGGGAACCTCTGGGCCGTGCGGACCAAGAGGAATTTCGAGACTGGGTGCTTAGAATATCAAACTTCTACATGAAAGCTGCTTGGACGCAACGAACGTTTTATTTGAGTTTGCACTAAGCAGAGAAACTGACTGGTGACCTGTCGGCGCAGCTGCCTCTACTTCCTCCTGCCGCCACCACCGGCAAGCATGGTGGCCACTCGGATGAAGATGTTGAGGGTGTCCATATAAATGCCCATGCACCTGAAGGGAGGAGACAAGGAGATTCCTTGGACAGAGTTCAGCCATCCAACATTTATTTGATTGTTAGGCTGTTGAAGTGTTCTGTATTCTTTCAACTAAAGCCAATCAATCAATCAATCAATCAACCAATCAATCAATGGGAGTCCTGGGAGCTCCATCCCTGGAGGCTTTCAAGGAGAGACTGGCCTGCCGCTTGTCTGAAACTGGTAGAGGGCCTCCTGCTTGGGCAGGGGGTTGGACTAGAACTGGTCAGCTGCCCACAAAAGGCCTCAATGGCCCCTCCAGGACAGGGGCAAGCCAGGCTCCCAAGGGCCCCGGGGGCTGCCTTTCTATGGGAAAGAGGCTGGTGGTGACGAAGGGCCTCCGCTCGCCAGCAGCAACACTTACGCGTTGATGGGGTCGTACTTCCTCACTCCGACTACCAGGTACGGCTGGCTCTCCGCCCGTCGGATCACGTGCTGGGTGTCGTGAAGCAGGAAGAGGCTGAAAAGCACCAGCCCCCCATAGATGGCCACGGAATACATGCCGGCGCCCAAGATGGAGGTCGGAGGCAGGAACATGGACCCTGGAAAGACACCCAGGCAGGGACCCAGTCAGGGTGTGTGTGCGTGTGATATCCCAGGCAGGAGCCCTGACCGATCCCGGGAAGCTCACTGCTGGGGGCCCTTGACTGACGCCCACAAGGGAGCCCCTTTTCTACGGTCTTCCTTGCCTGACTCTTGAATGGAGCCCTGACAGCTGTGAAGGGAGGCAAGCCGGTCGTTAAGTGAGCCTGGCTTCCCCTCTGCCTCTGCTTGTCAGAAGGCCCCCAAGGGGGATCATACGGACGTGCCGGGGGCCAAGCATCTCCACTCTGATCCTGGGACCCTGGGGCAGGGCTGCAGCAGCTGAGCGAGGGAAGGGCCACAACAGCCGCCTCCCCTGCGACCCGGGGGCTGCCACCCAGCTGGCTCTGCCGGACTCCAGTGGGGACACATGGACAGTCCTTAAGTCCCAAGGCCCTCGCCGAGGACCTCCTCTGCACTACGACCGACCACCTCTGACCCCCTCGAGCCCAGCCCCTTCTTGGCCCCTCCCTCCCTCCCTCCCCCCAGGGGAGCCGGTCCACTTACCCACGGAGGAGACGAGTACCAGGCCCAGGCCCAGGCCCAGGGGGGCTCCCATGTTCAGGAACTTCTCACTCGGGGCGCACATGGCCACGGCGGAGAGGCCCCCCACGATGCCGGCCGTGTACCAGGCAGCCCGGATGAGGAGGGGGCCACCCAGGAGGGTCAGCGGAGCCACCACCGCTCCCATCACACCTGGGCGAAGGGAGGGGGCAGGAAAGGGGGGGAGGAGGAGGAGGACAAAAAGAAAGCGAGAAAAGAACACAGTTAAGTAGAATAAAGGGCTTTTTTCTCTCTCTCCAAGAGGCAACTGGACTTTGTTTTTTCTTTGAAGGCGTTTTGCTTCTCCTCCAAGAAGCTTCTTCAGTTCTGAGTGGATGGTGGAAACTGGGGAAGCTTCTTGGAGGAGAAGCGAAACGCCTTCAAAGGAAATGAAAGAAAGTCCAGTTGCCTCTTGGAGAGAGAGAAGAAAGCCCCTTGGGGGCAACTGTGACTTGCAGGGCAGAGAAGGCCCCAGGGGAACCCAATGCCCGGAGTCCCAAAGCCAGCACGGCCCCCCTGCTTTAAACTCCCCCCTTCACATTCTCTCCTACTGAGGGTCCTCCACCAGCCACGGGGGCAGAGGTGCTGAAGCCAGGAGCCCAGCTGCCAATCGCCCGAGACAAGCAGCTCTTCCCCAACTGCGGCTCAGGCGGTGGCTGTGCCTCTCCTTGGACACGGAGGGAGGCCAGGGCTCTAGCCCTCCCCCCTTCCAAGGCTGCTGACCCAACTAGCTACGTTGGCGGAGGTGCCTCCTCCAGCCAAAGCCTGCTTTGTTTTTGAAAGAAGAGGGCAAAGGCGTCAGGGGGGCCAGCAAGTGTCTTCAAGGAAGCCCCAGGGGGGCCAGAGTACCTGCGTGCAGCATCCAGGCCGCGTGCTTGGGGAAGGGGCTCTCTTCGTAATCTATGGACCGGACCAGCATGCCGGCTCCGACCATCACGGCAAAGGTGGCTCCGATGGCCTGCAGAAGGAACGGGACATCTCACTAAGGCCGCCAGGAGGCGCTTCGGAAGGGATCGTCCCCTGGGGCTCCCCCCCGCCAGCCTCACTTGGGGTGCCTCCCCCGTGCCCAGGAGGAGGGCAGGCAGAGGTGGAGGGCTTACCAGCCAGGAGCCCTTCATCATCAGTCCCATCAGGGCGGGGCTTCGGCTGACGGCCACGGCGGACAAGGCGGTCAGGCCCACGCTCCCGGCAAAGTACATGTAGGTGGAGCGGATGCGGTCCTTCACGTACTGGGGCCAAATCCTGGAGGGAAAAGGTGCAGGAAGCCCAGGGCAGTCAGGGAAGCCCTCCCTCCTCACGCACGAGGGCCCGGCCCCTCCCCCCAGGAGACACTGCCCCCCCTCCAGACGCTGCGACCGTCACTCAGTGGGAAGCAGTTGCCGAGCGCCTGAATTTTGATCCGGGGACCCTGCAGCGGCTGCCTGGGAAACGGTCGTAAGTCGCTTTTTCCAGAACCGCTGGAACTCCGGTCACTAGACGAACCGTTGTAAGTCGAGGACCGTCTGCAGTCACAGGCGGGGACTCCAAGGGAAGGGAAGGGGGCAGGGATCATGCCAGGGCCACCCAGCCTTCAGCCCAGAGCATCTGGGGACGCCCCTCCCTCCCTCCCTCCCTAGGGAGCCATTCGAGCAGCCGCCTCTTCCTTCAGGCCCCGGGAGGAGGCTGCCCTGGGTGGTGCCTGAAGGCCTGGAAAGACCCAGCCAAGGTCCCAAACAGTCCCAGGGGAGCCTGACAAACGACCTGGGTTGTCCATCCCCAGGCAAGGGGAGGTGCGCTCTGCACATGCCCCCGAGCATCCTGGCAGGCGTCTCTTCTAAAGCCAGTGCACAGGGGTCTGGGCCTGACTCCCGACTGCCCTCTGAGGGGGCGGAAGCCCTGGCCCCCAAGCGGAAAACTGCCATAAGTTGTGCAGAATAAGTGAATTTGGGAGTATTCCTAAAGCAGAAAGAGGATGCAAGGCGTCTCTTCTGCAGCCCCTTCTCTGGCTCTCGCTCTTCCTGAGGCAAATCTGGGGCCATCTTTGGAGTAAGACTAGGACAGCAACCCTGCCGCCCATAAAGCGCCTTCCAGCCGTAGGTCCACGGCGGTTCTCTGCCCCCCCCCCCCCGAAAGGCCGTCGGGCTTCCTTGGGGTTTATTCCTTGGGAAACTTCTTGCCTGTGAGAAGCCAAACCTTCCCAAGGGAAAACGGAGCCCGGCTGCCCTCTGAAAAAGCCCCTTCGGGACTTCCGCTCATCGCCTGCTGAACCGAAGCAAACAAGGAAGCTCCAAGCCAGCCAGCCTGCCAAGCGGGGCTCCTTCATCAAGGTTGGCTTGCTTTTCTTCTGCCAAAGTTTTCCCACTCAGCAAACTCCCATCTTGGCATAATGATCCAATCAACAGGCAGCTCTGTGGGGTGTTTCTTCGGCCCCGCCCCCCCCAAAGTAATTTAAGTGATCTTTAAAAATAGAGGCTTGCTGGGGTCCGAATCACAAATCACCTTCCCTTGCATTTCTCCAGCCTTTGCTCACAGCTACCCATGCATTGATTTCTACTGCAATTGCTTTAATTGCGAGACGAACAGGCCACGTTTTCTCCCTCGTGGACTCCTTCCTAGCCAGGATGGGGATCTGTAACGGCAGCTATCAGGTTGCTAAACAGCTCCGTATCCGCCGAGGTTCCCGGCGGGCCCAGGGACCCCCCCACCAATGGCCCCTATTGGAAACAAACGGCTTACACGGCTTTTTCCAGGGCGCCGATTTCATTGGACATGCCCAGCCCATAATAACAGAGAGCGCCCAGACCGACAGCAGCTCCCCCGGCCACGATCCATCGTCCTGCCTGGTGAACTAGCACAAAAGAGAAGAGAGCAATGAGCCGGAAGGGATTCTCTCCTTGGGAAAGGATTGCACCCAGGCGATTCCCCAAAGGCTTTTGCCAACTGGACTGAGGCTCTCGTGTGTGTGTGTTTCTTTGCCTGAAAAGCAAACCCCCTCCCTCTTGGACACACCCCATGAAGGGACCATGGGCTCCTTGGAGAAGGGGGATGCCCACGCCAAGTGCCTTCCCCTGCTCCGGCTCTGAATGCTGCCCAAGGCTAAGGCTGGACCTGCGATGGGTTTCCCCATCTTTCAGCCGGAGCTCAGGACCGCCAGAGAGGGGAAACCCAGGGTTCTCGTGGCTCAGGCCTGCCCTGGTCCTGGCGGAGTCGAGGCCCACGCAGACACACACGGGCACCTACTTTTAAAGGCCGTCTCCATGGAGGGTTCGAAGGCGGCTTCTTTCACTTCCTGACCCATTTTCCTTTGGCGTATCCCTGTCCGGACCCTGGAGGAATAGCCCTAGGAGTCAAAGCAAAGCAGCAAAGCATCATCAGCACCCAGGAGGCCTGAAGGGATCCATCCACGGCAGAGAGGGAGGGAGGGAGGGATGCCTCCTGGCCCCCGGCAAGGAGAACCGGATCAGGCCAAGGATCCTTTTTCAAGGGCGATGCTCTGACTGGCCTGCCTGAGAAACTCCCCCGATTCTGGAGGAATCAGCACTAAACGCTGAAAGTGGCTGGGAGGCTTTGGAACTTGGCTGAGTGGGGGAGTTGGGTCAGCAACACCACCTTTTTCCTGCTCCCCCCTTTGATTCTTACCCCTCCAGGGCGGAGTTCCTGGCGGTCCCTCTCCCAGGTTCTTTCCCAGGCCGACCGCACTTAGAGCTGGTTCGAAAGCAAACCGGGGAACAGTGAAGGAAGGAGAGTGAGAGTCTGCAGAGACATACCTGGTAAGGCTGCCTGAGCCATTGCTTGGTCCGTAGGGAGGAGTTTCTCACAGTGGGCGAAATCCGAGCGACAGCAGAGCCCAGGCTGCTGCTGGGAAGAGCCCGAAGGCACACCAACCTTGCCGCCAGCATGGCTGCGGGAACCAAGTCAAGGGCAACAGCTGCCTGCAACCAGAACAACAGGGAAGGTGGCCATTAGCACCGAGTTTATGCCTTTGCCCGACCTAGAAAAGGAGGAAACCCAGTGAAGTTGCAGGAACACCACAATTTGGGCTGCAGGCAATCAGAGCTGCCGTAGACAGTGAGAGGATGGGAAGCCAGGAGTGCCCAAGCTTGGCCGCTTTAAGACCCGGGAGTGAAGACCTCGAGTCTTAGAAGGTCGGGCAGCCTTGCTTTATAGGCCTGGCTCACTGGAGGATTCTGGGAGTTGAAGTCCACAAACTCTGGGATCCTTGATCCCGGAGGACCTCATGCCAGGCCCATAAACTTCCCCTGGAATACTGTTTTGCAGCTTCCTGCCTAAGGATTTCCTACTAATCCCCCATCCAATTATGAATCAAATGCAATCCGCCTTGGCTTTCCAAGGCTGCCCCAGGCCGCCTAAAAGATGTCATCAGGCTGGTTCTTAGATTAGGAGACACAGCATTGGGCCATGCTAAGCCCTGTTAAGTGGCTTAGGATCCCCTCACTGAGAAGGAACCATCAGTCCCCAATATCGTTTTAGACAAAGTCCAGCTGGTGGGATATTCGCAGAACGCGCATTTCCCATGAAACGGAGAAAACCAGCAACCATTTATAGATGCCCCCATGCCTGCAATGGTGTTAGAACTGCAACAGTTTTAACAGAAAGAACAGAAACATGAATGCCTCTCACAGATAACGTTACACAGCCTGGTGGTAACTGAGATAAGAGGAGCCTCCTGTCAGAGGGAGAGAGAGGAGAGGATTCCTGAACAAGAAAGGCCGGCTGAATAGGCCACTTCAACAAGACAATCAATAATAATTTGGTTTTAAATCTAGTATATTCGCTGCTAGGCAAACTTAGAACCTTCTTCTCTTTTTCAGCTCCAGTTTTATGTCACTTACACCCAAGCCGGCATGGACAAGGCTACGTTATTAATCCATTTTTGAAAAAAGCGAGAGCCCCAAGAGCCGTTCTGTCTCAGGAAAGAGCCGAGTCCTCTGGACTTTTTGAAACAAAGGGGCACAGCTGCCCAGGGAAGAAGAAGAAGGCAAGAGGAGGCAAAGTATGTCACTGCATGGTCATTATGCGGTTATCCGTCCTTGACAGCAAACCGGCAAATGCCGAGTCAACACTGGGTGATGTCACAAAGAGTGTATGCCTCCCTTTGTGGGCCTGCAGGCATGTGCCCAGCCTTTTCCCCTTACAGTGGCAATGATGGCTACAGGCAAGGCAAGTGTTGCCCTTCTGAAGGGGAACATCCCAGTTAAGTTTTTAAACAGAACCATCCATGGTTCTTTAATAAACAACGGCTGCTTTGCTGCCTGGTTTTTTGTTGGTTTAGCGTAGCAATCACTGAAGTAAAACCCACGAGATGTACAAATACAAACTGTTCTTTTAACCCTTTAATCCTGTCCTACTCCTGGTGACTTTATGGGCAGCTGCTCTCCATGTGACCCTGTCAATCAGAGCTTCTTCCAGTTGTTGGATGTTCAATCCTGTTATCGGATTGGACATTATTGAGCCAGCAAGTTCTTTGCTTGGCCCCTTCCTCTTCTTCCAGCCTTCTCCAATGCGTTGCCACGCAGGGCACGGCCACAGGGAACCAGGCGTGGTCTTAGGTGCTGAGCTTCTGGTGACTGGTCTGACTTCCTATGAGTTAACGTCTCTTGTGCCAGGAGTTCTGGCTGCCCAGGAAATGTACCCCAGAGGCCCCCAATCTCCGGGCCGCGGCCTGTTCAACCCTGAGCGCAGAAGATGGGCAGGAGTGCCTGCGAGGCTCCACTGGTGCAAGGGAAGGGCGTGAGCCGAGCTTCACACAAGCACTCTCAACTCACACGGCTTCTCCCTCCACTCGTGCGCCCAGCGTCATTCGCCTGAGCTCCCATGAAGGCAGCTGGGGGCGCCTCTCAAAGGCCTCCCACTCGTGCCAGGCCAAGCTGGCATGCCCGCTCCTTTCGTGGGTCAGCAGCCCGGTTCAAAGGCGCCAATTCTTCTTCGTCCCAACAGGGCTGTTGGGACCCCCCAACAGCCCTGCCAGGTAGGCCCGCCGCCATCCTTCCCTCCTTTACATCCGTCCATCATTACAGGGAAGGCAACTGCTCCGGCTAGCCTGCTTCTCCTATTGATGCCTGTATGGCTCAGAGATATAAGCTTAAATAAAGCATCAGCTCACACCTGGATGTGAAGTGTGTGGACAGCACAACAGACAGAAGAGGAATTAGGGGCGAACCTGGGATCCAACTACCATAACGGGGCGCAGTAGAGCCGCCACAGGACAGAGGCTGAGAGTCCCCCTGGCGGCATAGCTGTGCAAGAGGAAGAGCCTCTTTCCACAGTGAAATATTAGTTTAAATCACTAAAAGGGCCCCCCATTCAGGAGGGTCAGCCCTGCCTACATGGGGGTCCCTGCGCCACTTTCGGTCGCCCACCGTCCCCTTGGCCTTCATCAAGGCCGTTTTGTGAGTTGCCAGCGAAAGAAGCAAAGGAGCAGCTGAGCTTCATTGCACAGAAAATGATTTAAAAGAAAAAAAAAGTTTTGTTTGGAGCATAAAGCCCCCCTCACGCCCCCAAATCCAGGCTGATCTTTAATTTGCCCAAAGACTTCAGGAGGATCTCCTGGTGGCCCCCCATCCATCCAGTTAGCCAAACCTTCCACGTGCTCAAGAGGGGGAAGTGCAAAAATGCCCCTAAGCTGCAGGAAGCCATCTCAGGTGGGCAAAATAGCCCGGCACGGAGCCTGGGAGGCCATCTATCCCATCCCACGGTGGTGCCCGCCCGGCTCTTTCCAGGTGTTCCTGGACCATCCATGGGGGAGGGGAATAGACGGGGGTTGCTGCCCAGGGGTCTTTTTTTCGGGGGTGGGGAAGGGCACCGCTGCCTCAGTTTCCCTAGGCGCAGCGTTAGAAGCCCGGGAAGCGCCTGGGCTTCAGAGGGAGACCGAGGCGGGGGGGAGGCAGCAGTCGCCGCCATGTCTGCCCCCGCACCGGGACCCCCCAACAGCCCTGCCAGGTAGGCCCGCCGCCATCCTTCCCTCCTCTTGATCGGTGGGTCGGAGCGAAGGCGCCCCGGAGGCCTCCCAAGGCCGGGGAAGCGCTGGCCTCGCCGCTGCTGCCGCCGCCCCCGACTCACCTCCTGCCGCCCGTCCTTCTCCCGATGCCGCAGCGGCCTTCCCGGAAGTGGCGGCCTGGTCAGGGGAGGGACGTCCGCCCTTCCCACCCCGCCATTGGTTCCCCCGTCTCACGTGGAGCGCGCGCCCCTTCCGCCCCCGGGTAGGAAAGCGAGGCTTCTGCGGCCATCTTGAGGAAGGGCAAAAGGACGGTCCTTCCGACGACGTTCGCCAAATGGCCGCCGCCGGCCGAAAGTTTTGGGGAGACTTCCGCTCGTTGGGAGGGACAAAATAAGAGAGAGAGAGAGAGAGAGACAGGGCGGCCATGTTGGAAGCGGGCATGGTCGCAGTCCGTTGGGATTCTTTCTGCGGTTGAGACACGGTCCCAAATCGGTCTACTGGCAGTCGACCCCCTGCTGGAGAGGAGTGCGCCTAATGGGCTGCGAACGAGAGAATTCGAAAAAGGAGCTTTAATTAGAGCAATTAATTGCATGCGTGTAATTAATTAATGCCTGGATTGAATTAGGCTGGCCAGACGCGGAGCTGCCAACATGGCCTCGGCCACTAGATGGCAGTCAAACGCCAGGCAAGGTGGCCAGAAGCCCGGATTTTTTATTATTTTATTATGATTTTTAATGACCTCAAAATCCAGCCCCCAAACCCTGCAAAGACATGGCGATGCAAAGAGATTCTGCGGCTGTGGGTGTGTCAGCCGTGGACACGAAGAAGTTTATGCTTATGCTTATTTATTATTTATTTATGCTTATTCTTATTTCTTTTGTAAGCTTTTGACAAAATAAATAAATAAATAAGTCTCAGACCAGCCAGCCATCGCCTAGAAATCTAGGTGGTCCTGTCTGCTCCTGGCCCTGCACGCACCTGATTCAAAGAGGGCCGGCCTAAGTTTGCCTTGGTTCAGAATGACCAGAGGGCAAATCTTGTCTCCGGATATATTTATGTATTGGTCAAATTTGTACAGCTCACAAAGCTACGTCTCTGCCCCTCACCGAGCAAGTGACCCTGAGCGGCATTCATAAATTAGTAAGCTAGCTAAAAAATTAGCTAATCAATACCCAAAACAAGCATCATTATCCAAAGGATGCATGCCGGAAGGCCTCCCCTTCGTGTTGCATTCCGTTCCTTAGTTTTGTTTTGATGGGGCTCATCCAAGAGAAGCTTCTTTGAGGGGTTGCATTGCTAAAACACGCTGACAAGAAATGATTGTGCAAAACAACTTATTTCACAAAAGTCGCCTTCTTCAGCTGCGTCTGTGTGATGGATGACTTTGATCCAAAGTTACTCAACATTCAAATCATCTTATTTTGGACCTTGATGTTAATTAAAGTCAATTCTATTGTGTTGCTGTAAAAATGCAAGGTTTTCTTTTCTAATAAATGGTGACCAAGACCAAAAACCTCAAGACAGGTGGCCTTTTGGGACTCTGAATGATGTATTCGATGGAATCCTTTCTGCATCTGCTCCAATAATTCAATGAAGCAGCCTCAACATCTTATCTCAATATCCTAATATCCCCTTCTGGGAGAGAACGTCCATTTGAAACCACAATTTTGCCTTGTAAATATCCTTTGGATTCTTTTACATACTGGAAGGGAAGTTCAAATTCTGCAGACTGGTCCAAAGTGCATTGAAGACGCCATTTATAGTTGAAAGTTACCTCGTATCCAAGGGCCAAAATCTCCAGTGGCTCTTTTTTATGCACGAATAGATTCATCTTCTGGAGAAGGTGCTGTGCCAGAGCCAGTGATGTGTGTTTCAGATGCCATCAATTCTGCTTTGGGAGCCACAATGTTTTAAGAGCCTGCGAGGAGCACAGCTCTCACAGGATGGCCACCCCACTTGAGGGTTTATCTCTCGGAGGCTGAATTTGTATCTCTGCGCACTGTATTCCTCCCACCTGTTGGCAGCCCTGTATCACTCAGTAGCTTTTCTTTTTTTTATCATTCAGGAATTTCATTAACGTAGGAGAAATCCCCTCTGTGGTTCCAGCCTCAACGGAAATATTCCCAAGAAACATTGCTCCAAGTTTGCACAACCCAAACAATGGTGGAGGCTTGTTTCTCTGCTGTTCAATCAGTTCAGGTAGTCCTCGACTTACGACCACAATTGAGCCCAAACATTCTCTTGCCAAAATTTGTTCAGTGAATTTTGTTCCATTTTACAACCTTTCCTGCCACAGTTGTTAAGCGAATCATTGCAATTGTTAATTGAATCTGGCCTCCCCTTGCCAGCAGGTCGCAAAAGAAGATCCCTGGTCACTGCGGCCATCATAAATATGAATCCTTTTCTTCCTTTGCTGCCTCCCAAATTCTTCCTGGGGATTGCAAAAATCAACCTGAATTTGCTTAAGTGGCTTTTGAGATGCTATTGTGATCATCCTTCTGCTCTCTTGGAACGCTGACTGTCAAAATTCTTCATTACAGGGCCCCATTCAGCCTAAGTTGCCCATCAAGAGCAGCATAAAAATAGTGGGAGCAGCAAACAATTCCCACAACTTTCAGCAGGACTTTAGTCCAACCCCTTCTGTGTGAAATTCAAAACAGACGTCGGCTGAGGAAGACAGTGCGTAAATACATGAAAAATGCATGAATGCAAGCAAAGGGTTCTAACAAAGTTCAGCTCCAGAGAGCCCCCCACCTCTCTCCTTGCTTTGGAATTCATGGGGCCACAGGCATAATACAGCCTAGAGGTTGTTTGCCAGCCTCCACCAGCAAATCATTTTCACATCCAGCTTCAAGGTCCTCGTAGTAGCTCTCCCACCCCTAGAAAAGGGTCCAGATCCTGCTCTAGAATTCAAGGAACCAACATAGGTGCCTTGGATGAATGGTGAAGAGGAAGGTTTATAGGAGACAGCTGCTAGCTTTCTGCAACCCCTTCTAAGTAAATTCTCCAAAAGATATTTATTTGGCTTCCACGGTGCCTCTAAACCAAGCCATAAAAATATTCAAATTGTAGCCCACTGCTGCTGTGACTGGCAGCCCTGTCCCATGATTGCATTAACAAAATGGGGTAATTGCAAACTTGGAAGCGTAGGCTCTTAATGCAGCAAGACACAGTTTCATCAATGGCTCCTGGGGCTGTTTTGATCAGCAGAGTAGGAATTCAAGTTTCTATTGCTGCCTTGCCTACTTGGGCACGTTGGATTGCTGGTGGTGTTCAAAATGAAATCTGATGCCCACCCGGAAGGGGGAAAAGGAAGGAGACCCCCCACAATGGGAATCTCTTTAGTGCCTGAAATCCTTTCTCTAGCACATTGCACAAGGCCTGGCCATTTATCTCTCATACGTTATCGACTCTATTGAATAAAGAGTTGGTTTCTATTTTAGGCTGGACTGTAAATCACATTGAGTGGAGCAGTGGAAGAGACGACAAGGAATATCTATTGTCATTGCAAGTTTTTGTCAATGGAAACAAGGGCGAGCTACTAAAAAGACCGAGACCTTCTTGGGTGGTGATTTTTCTTCTGCTCAGGATAGGGGAAGAGCAAATCTGCCTTACTTTACTTAGGATGTTCTGCCAGTCGAGGAAGATAAAATGGGTATTATTCATAACTGTTCCTGAGGAGGAGGAGGAGGAGGAAGAGGAGGACAGATAGGAGAAGCGGGTGAATAACAAGGAGATAAATGAGAAGGAGATGGAAGGGGAGGAGGAGGAGGAAGAAGAGAGGGCAAACTTAGAAATGGTAGGACCAGGACTGTTAAGTTTTTACCACTCCCAGACTGTGAATCAAATTGAAGAATGTGATGATTAGAATTCATATTTTTTAAAGCTGTAGAAACTGGGAATTCTGATCAAGAAAGGTGGGACTTTTGAATATAACCTGGTGAACGTCATGCTTTGCTCTCTTCCTGAGGGGCTGGAAGGTGAGGTGTGGAAGACTATCAAGGTTTGAGAAAATGTAATTTCGGAAACTCTTTTTAAAAAAATGCTATTTGCTATTTCTGATTGCATTCAGCCATTAAGGTGCTTTTCTCTTTCAACTTTCCCAGCAAAAGAAAAGTAACCTTTTAAATTAATTACACCTTGATTTTAAAATATTGGTTTTCACCCGGAAAAAGGGAAATGTTCTCGGGCGGCTTAATAGCATATTAATGCATGTAAATTCATGCATAGTTCAGTCCCTTGGAAACATTTAACATGCAGAAGGTTTTTAATGTACTTGGAAAAGCAACTGTAAAATCCTCAAGGAAAAATCAAGGTGCAAAATATTTAAAAATATTTTTAAAGCACTCAGAATCTGTTTGGCAAACACAATAAGCATTTTGAGTGCCACAGTCAGTTATTAGTCTCTTGAAAGGCCCAATGCTTGCTTGCCATGAACACTCACAGGCAGGACATTTTTGTGCAGGTGGGGCCATTTTAGACACGATCTGAGTTTGACCCCTGAGTGTACAGATTAGTCCTCGACTTATGACCCCGAGGCCCAAAATTTACATTGCTAAGCGAGACATTTGTTAAGTGAGTTTTGCCCCATTTTAAGATCCTTCTTGCCAACATTAAGCAAATCCCTGCAGTCGTTCAGTTAGTGACCCGGTTGTTAAAGGAATATGGCTTCTCCCCCCCACATGGACTTTGCCTGTCAGAAGGTCGCAAAAGGGGATCATGTGACCCTGGGAACACCCTGCGACCGTCGTAAATACAAGTCAGTTGCCAGGGGTCTGGATTGGGACCAGGTGACCACGGGGGGGGGGGGGGAAGGCTGCAATGGCCATAAGTGTGAAAAATGCTCCTAAGTCACTTTTTACAGTCATGTAACTTTGAACTGTCACTAAATGAACCGTCGTAAGTTGAGGACTGCTTGGAGAGGGTTTTCTCTGCCGTGAGTCGCATACAATCCTTGTTCCTTACTTGCTTACTTAACTTTCCACATCGGTGGAAAAATGCAGCTGACGCAGCTTTGGAGATATGTCCTGGGCTGTAGGAATGCTCACTTTGCTCCTGAGAAAACGAAGTACAGTAGAGACGCTATGGGACGCGGTACAGAAAGCATGGCACAACCCCAATGCCAGCTATAAACATTGTACAGATATAAACATTGTAGTAGGTATATATGAGAAGAATTTCAAAACGTCCATCATATTCTACCGATATGGACTGCAAAACAGCCATAAATTCCCTTCTCCTCTATAAACCCCACTCCTGTCAGCTGGTGCTCCATTCAAAATCCAAGAAAGAAATACTTAAGACTCCATTAGTTAGAGAAAAGATACCTTTTACTGGAAATCAAGTGGTAGCAACAGAAGAATTCTGAATCTGAGAAAATGAGTGCCTAAATCACATATACAAAGTGATGGCAACGTTCCCACCCCCAATAGTTCAATTGTCCCATCCAATTAAAAGTTGTGGATAGCATCATGTGGGCATCTCCCGGTGGTGATGAGGCCTCTGTCCGTTGACCTTGACATATTTTGATAAAGAGTCATGGCTGCGCATAGCATAGAAAAGATGCCTAAGCAAGAATCTCCCCCCACCAACTTATACAGTTCTGTTTTGTAACATCTCCAGCTCGCTTCCCATAACCATGTCCCCCCTCCTCCCCCCGTTACTTATGACAGCCGAAAGATGCAAAGCAAAGGAAGAAAATCTTGATGTTACCTAGTTGGGTAATGAGATGTCTGTAAAAAACCCACCACGCTCAGAGAGCACCAAGGACCCCAAGGAACTCCTCCTCCTCCTCCCCCCCCCCTCCTCCTCCTCTCCTCCTCTTCCTGTCTGCAAACCCTCTAGCATGGATGATATTACCTAGTTGGGTAATGAAACGTCTGTACCATGCTCACCAAGGATTCCACATTCCTCCTTACTCCTACTCCTTGGCTATTCTATCAAGCTGGACCCCCCCAAATTTCCCTAAAGTCCCCCCTTTCTTTGCTTTCTTTTGCCTTTAGTCCTGCAGTTCCCAAGGGACACCCCCAAGGAGAAAAAAAGGCATTCAGCCCAACGTTAAAAGTAACACAGATGTTCAGTAGCTTCCTGTTATTTTATTTATTGATTTGATTTGATTTGCCAATTGCTTACAAGATAATAGGCATAAATATAAACATGAGTTAGGATACAGGAAATTGGAACAAATAAATGGGAACAATAGGACAGGGACGGGAGGCATGATGGTGCACTTATGCACGCCCCTTAAAATTGGTACCAAAATGCCCGTATCTGCCCTTCCTTTCATTCTGTAGGCCCGTCTGTCATTCGTAACTATGCAGGGGCGGGGGGATGGTATTGTTTGGGGAAAAAAGAGAATAAAACCTCCTTCAAACGATTCCTCCCTGAATAGGAATAAATACAGCCAAAAGTTTCAGAAAGATGTAAAAAAGAGGAAACAGGAAGAACTGTCCAATGAATGAGAGCCAAGGTCCCAAGGGGAGGCTGGCATAGAGACTTCTTCATGTAATAAATGTAAAAGCTTTTAGTGCCTCTTTATAGTTTGTTTTTCACTGAGGCTTGTAGGCAAATTCAAAGGCTGCAATTTTTACAAAAAGAGATATTTGCATTCTCAAAAAGCAATGTTTACATCCTATTCAAGGAGCGGAGTAGTCTATACAGATTGGATTGTTGACAGTTTCCCCCATGCTGTCTCAACACAAAGAGAGAGGAATGGATTTCGCTTGTCTGCCTTCCTGCCTTGGAGATCAGATTCCCCAAGGAAAAAATGTTACTGTCCTGCTGGTAGACATTGGGTAGATGAAGATCCCTCAGAGCAGGGGACTTTGATCAGGTAGCTTCCTTCAAAATGGGGTCAGCTGAAGAGGGGAGAGCTTCTGTTTGTTCTTTCTTGTAGAGGTTCTGGACTTTTGCTGTGAAGTTCTAGCCTGCTTTGAACAAAGAATCCAGACCATTGAGATCTTCATGTTAAACTTCTCACTGAGTCCAGGGTCTCAGAATTAAAGCATCCCAGCAAATAATTGTCTGACTTCTGTATGGACACATGGAGTGAAGCCAAGCCTACCACCTGTTGGAGATGACCAGGCTCAGCCTAAGGGAGGGGTCAAATGCGTCATCAATCTCGAGTCCCTTTGCACCCACAAAAATCTAAGTCCACCTTGAATTCCACTGACCACAAATTGGCTTTGGCCATTAGTAGATCAGATTCTTGTAGAGACCATTGGCATGCAATACACCTCTATATTCATTGGCACTGCCTGGGCGCCTGATTTCCTGAGCTTGACTCCACTCGTCAATTGGTTTTTCATTAGGGTGTTCTCTAAGCCAAGGAAGATATTTAAGAACTCCTAGACCAGAAAAGAAAGAAAGAGGTGAAGCACAATTGGACAGTTGCTCTTAGTTTTCAAAAAAGGCAAAAGAGTGATTTGGATTTGAACAAAGGACTCAACGACTTTGCCCAGTAGAGTCCATGTTATACATGCAACTGACTGCCTTTAAAAGTGTTTATGGGTGCTCTGTAACTTCTACAGCATGATTGCTAGGAGGTGGTGATTAATTGTAACTTGTTTGGGCTAATTGATCGGTAATGAAATAAAAATGTGCCCGAGTGCACCTTGCTTGTTAAAGAGCACTTAACCGTTTCAACAGCATCCATTTCCAGCAGAAGAAGAGGGATAATTTTTCCTTCCGATCTTTCCTACTATGGAAAAGATACTGATGGGATCCATAAAAAGAAGAAAAGTCACACCGCTTCCTACATGGTTGTAAGATCATCAGATGACAGGGGAGAGGCGGTCTTCGACTTATGACCGTTGCTTAGTGTCCATTTGAAGTTAAGATCTCCCAGAGCTACTTAGGAACAGAAGTTCTGCTGCCTGAAGTCACATACGAACATTCGCCAGCCAGCCTGTGCTCACAGCCATTTTTCCCTGTCCTGCGGTCATATGGCCACAATGGATATGACTTTTTAAAAATAATGTTTACTTCTAGTTTCCGGCACAAAATGCCCATGGCGGACAATGGATTCAGCTGCCGCAAGAAAGGTTATAAAACTGGGCATAGCCAGGTGGTGACACTTTAATGACTGATACTAATACCACTCTATAAAGCCTCAGTAAGGCCACATCTAGAGTACTAATTCCACTTTTGGTCACCACGCTACAAAAAAGGGATTGAGACTCTAGAAAGAGGGCAGAGAAGAGCAACCAGGATGATTGGAGGACTGGAGACTAAAACACACGAAGAATGGTTGCAGGAACTAAGGAGGGCTGGTCTAGGGAAGAGACAGAGAGACAGGAGAGCATCTTCCAATATTTGAGGGGCTGCCACAGGGAGGAGGAGGGGGTCAAGCTATTTTCCAGAGCACATGAAGGCCAGACAAGGAATAATGGATGGAAACTGAGCAAGGAGAGATTCAACCTGGAAATAAGGAGGAATTTCCTGATAGTGAGAACAATCAACCCGTGGAACAGAAATTGCCTTCAGAAGTTGTGGGAGCTTCATCCCTGGAGGCTTTCAAGTAGAGACTGGATTGCCATCTGTCAGAAATGGGCAGGGGGTTGGACTAGGTCCCTTGCAACTCTGTCAATCTGTTATCTGACTGGCATGACTTAACAATCGTAATTTGAGGCTCAATTAAGACGTAAGTTCAGGATTGCCTGTAATGTATCCAATGAGTACTGAACAACATGTATTCCTATAAAGTTACGCATACATTGGATGGGGTTAAGGCTGACTCCATTTCATTTATTTGATATAGGCAGCATCACCGATCTCCAAACAAGGCTGTGCAATGCATAAAACAGCCACAGAATACAATACAATTCAAAAGCAAATAAAATAAAAAATAAATAAGTAGAGGGAACACCCATACACAATCTTAGTCTTGATTCAATGGTAAAACTCAACTTATGCTTTACAACCTGACTTCTTGTGATACATTAATAGATAAAGGACTGAATAATAGAGGTAAGAAAAGCTATTTCGCATGAGGGTGAAAGAGAAAAATCCTTCTCTTTCTTCCTTCAGTACCAGCAAAGCTTGCAACTGCAATAATGTCGGCATCAACTTCAAAAAGCATTTGCGGGTGTTCTGTGGTGGGAAAATGAGACATTCAAACTCCAGTTGATCGGTTTCCTTTTGTTTATTTCCTAGGACTGAGCGCCAGCGAAACCGTGGCAGCCTCTCTTATGCCGGCTGCTCGCGGCTCATCGGCCAATGACAGCTGTTCAAACTTCCCGCCGTTGGATCGACCAATTGCTGGTAAGTATGCAAATATAGAACACCCCTCCCCACTTGGTTTAGTCCGACCAATCAGGAACCCCCCAGGTTACATAGTCACGTAAGTAGGTGGGGCTCCTATGGTTCCGATTGGACCTGCGCAGGTCAGCCGTGAGTTCACCAGCGGCCGATGCAGACGGATCTCCGTCTCTTTCTCCGTCTCTTCCCACGGAACCTTTCTCCGTCTCTTCCCATGGAACCTCCTGGAAGGTAGAGCCGGTCATGCCGCTTCTGCCGGGCCTCGCTCGATCGGTTGAGTTGGCTAGGCCGCTCCCTTCAAGGTTTCTTCCCGGCAGCTCTTCTCGTGCCCGTTCCAGTCGCTCGAGGTGTTTCTCTCGTCGGCTGCAGGTGCGTAGTTGCGAACTTTGACCGGGGGTAGTGTTAGTGGTGTTTGTGAAAGTGTTAGGGTGTTTTCTATTGCTTGGGTTGTTCATCCCCTTATTTTTGGTTTAAGCCAGAAGGGTCTCCCCCTTCCTGCCTGTGTTTACTTGTATGTTGTTGGTGTGTGTTTGAAGGGTCTCCCCCTTCTTGCCTGTCCTTGTTTGTGGTTTGATTTTTATTTCCCTCATGGTTTGTGTTTGAAGGGTCTCCCACTTCTCCTCCTGGTCTGTCAGTGTCTCTCTGTAGTGTTCGTGATCTCAATTGGTCTATGTGTCTCCTCCAGTCCCTATTGTCTGTGGTGACTAGTCTGTAAGACCGGGGTCCCGTTACCTGCGTAATTGTTGCCGGTATCCACAATGACTCCCCTGAGAAATTCTTTGCATAGACTAAGTCCCTGGTATTAAATGTTCGGTGTTTGCTGGAGGAATCTGTTGGTTTCTCTGTGCAGTACGTGGGATGTAATCTGTCTAAATGTGATCTTAGTTTCCTACCCATTAATAGTTCTGCTGGGCTTTTGTTAGTTGTTGTGTTTGGTGTCATGTGTTATATGGTTAATAGCTTATCTATTTTTTCTTTTATCTCTCCCAGGCCCAATTTTGTTAGTGTATCTTTTGTAAAATGAACCATTCGTTCTGCTCGCCCGTTCGCTGCCGGATGTGCCAGCGCGGTTACTGCATGCCTTATACCCAGGCTAGCCAAATACCCTTTGAATGTCGTTGACATGAACTGTGGCCCATTATCGGATACTAATACATCCGGTAATCCGTGTGTTGCGAATAATGTTTGGAGTTTCTTAAACACTGCGTCTGTGGAGGTGGAATGCATGATGCTCACCTCCAGCCAATTTGAGTAAGCATCCATGATTATTAGGAATGTATACCCCCTTATTGGTCCCGCAAAATCGATATGTATTCTCGACCAAGGTCCCCTGGGTATTTCCCATTCTGTAACTGGTGCCTGTGGGGGTGCGGGTCTGGATTCCTGGCAACATTTACAACTCGCTACTCACTCCCCTATGTTTTTATCCAACCCCAGCCACCATACATAGCTTCTGGCCAAAGCTTTCATCTTCACTATACCCAGGTGTCCTTCATATAAAAGGTCCAATATTTTTTCTCTTAGTTATTTGGTATAACGACCCGATCCCCCCAAAGTATGCATCCTTTTAGGAGTGAAAGTTCAATTTGTCTGTTTTTAAAAGGTTTCACGGTTTCATCGGTCCCTGACTCTTGCCATCCCTTGTTTATCCATGCTGCGATTTTGTTCAGCGTGTTGTCTTTAGTAGTTTCTCTGGCAATGTCTCTAGCTGTTATAGATAGGTTTGGTAGGGTTTAGATTTGGAGTGTCGATGTGCTCGGTGCAGGGTCATTGTCTATATCCGGTAGCAGGCAACGGCTTAATGCATCAGCATGGGTTATGGTGCTTCCTGGCCTGTAAATTAAATTGTAACTGTAGACGGCCAGGAACTTGGACCATCTCATCATTCGTGGTGACAAAATGTGAGGTGTTGCCTTATTCCCTGTTAGGATCCCCAATAGTGGCTTGTGATCAGTGATTAACGAAAAGGTTCTCCGGTAAAGATATTCATGAAACCGTTTTATTCCTGATATCGTGGCCAGCGCTTCTTTATCGAGTTGGCTGTAATTTCTCTCAGCTTTGGACAGGGTCTTTGAATAAAAGGCTGTGGGTGCTTCCCTTCCATCTGGCAAGATGTGGTTGAGAACTGCCCCCACGCCGAAAGATGATGCGTCTCAGGTTAAGGTTATGGGGAGTGTTTCGTTATACTGGATCAGTATCTTGCTGGATGTAATGAGGTTTTTTACCTCTTGGAACGCTGTCTTTTCCCGTTTTCCCCACTTCCAGGATGCCTCTTTGTTGAGCAATCTATGTAGGGGTTCCGCTACCGTCGCTTTCTGCAGCAAGAACACATTATAAAAGTTAATGAGTCCTAAAAATGCTTGTAGTTCCCCTTTGTTGTTCGGAACGGGTGCCTCCTTGATTGCTCGGATTTTACTTTCGATGGGGTGAATGCCATCTCCATCTATTAGGTAACCCAGGAATTCTACCCTGTTAGTTACTAGTTTGCATTTCTCCTTTTTTACTTTCAGTCCTGCCCCTTTAAATTTTGTGAGTACTTGTCTTAGGTGGTCTTTTAACTGATCTTTGTCTTTGGCCGCTATTAGTACATCGTCGAAATAAGGTATTACTCCTTTTATTCTCTGTAGAAGGCGTTCCATTAAGCATTGGAAAATCCCGGGAGCTACGCTAACCCCAAATTGTAATCAGTTGCATTTAAATGCTCCCCGATGCGTTACAATAGTTTTTGCTTCGGCCATTTGATTATCCACTGGCAGTTGTTGATAGGCTTGGGCCAAATCTAATTTTGCGAAAATTTTTCCCCCCTTGATGGAATGTAATAAATGTTGGACTACCAGGACTGGGTATGCGCTTTGTTGTAAAGCGTGATTCAGGGTTGCCTTATAGTCCCCACAAATTCTTATGGATCCATCTGGTTTAATGGGGGTTACAATAGGGGTTTCCCACTTTGCATGGTCTATTGGTTCTAATACCCCCTGTTTTATGAGTTTGTCTAGCTGCTCATCGATTTTGGGTTTTAATGCAAAAGTGATGCGTCTCGCCTTGAGTCTTATCGGGGCTATGTTAGAATTTAAATTAAATGAGATCGGGTGTTCCCGGTACTTGCCCAGCTCACCATTGAATATGTCCTGGAATTTCCTTACGAGGTCCTCCTCCCAGTCTGCGGCGTCGATTTGGATTATGCCCGTCACTCCAATCCCTAATGGTGCGAACCATTCCAGTCCCAGTAAACTGGGTCTGTTCTGGTCAACGATGGTTAGCGGCAGGATTTCTGTGTGGTTCTTGAAGTTAATTTTAAAATGTCCTACCCCCACCACCGGGATTCTGTTTTCCTGATAATCTTTAAGGGTTAGGTCTTGGGTTTCTAATTCTTCTCGTTGTATGTCAGGGATTAATTTTTTTATGGTCTCCCATGATACCATGGAGAGTTATGACCCTGAATCCACTTCCATCTCACATTTCTGTCCTTCTATTTCCACTTGTATATGGACTTTCCTCGCATTTCTTGCGTCTGAATGTCCATTGGTCACAGTTTGGTGAGTCTCTTCCTTTCTATATGATGTTTCCTTGTCTCTTTTGTTCCTCCCCTCGTGGCTCCAATGGCTCCCACATTTCCTATCTCTTTCTTTATCCCTCTGAGGAGGGCTCCATCTCCATCGGGGGCTGTAATTATTCCTGGAACGGCATACCCTTGCTAGGTGTTCCCTTCTATCGCATTTCCTGCAGATAGCATCGCAGAATCGGCACTCCGAGCGTGGATGGTTTCCCCCGCATCTAGCGCACTCAAATTTGGGTTTTCTCTCGCTCCGCTCCCTTCTGTTTTTCCCCGATCGTAGGTGGTATACCTCTTCTTCATCATCATCCTCACTTCTGGTCCCCGATTCGATGTCCTCGTGGTGTGTGGTGGTTGTCTCTTTGTCCATTTCTGGTTTCGGGGACTCCTTACTGTTATTTCCCACTGTTTTGTTAATTCTTTTCATCGTTGCGGCCGATTTGTGGGTGGCTTCTGTGGCAGTGGCTTCTTCTATTGCCTCCTTCATGGTGATTTTAGGTCGGGTTAGCAAATGGCCTTGTAATGTGAGGTCTTTTAGTCCGAGGACCACACGGTCTCTCAGTGCCTCATCAAAATTTAGAAACTCACATTCTCCGCCGATGTCCCGTAGGGCTGCTACAAAATCGGCGATGCTCTCATCCTCCCTTTGATTCCTCAGATAGAACTCGTGTCTTTTTATTAGGCTCGATACAATTGGTGCATAGTGAGCCCGGAGGAGCTTCTCCAACTCCGGCCACGTTATTGTTTTAACATCCATGGATGCAGCCAGTGCCTTTGCCATCCGGAATACAGCGGGTCCGCAATGGGTCAAGAAAACAGCTCTTTTTCTGTGTTCCGAGACTCCGTTTAGATCGCTGCTCTCCAAGAACATTAGAAATCAGTCTACGTAGGATTGTCATTCTTCTTTGGCTGGGTTGAATTGCGTGGATGGCGATTGTTGCCGGACATCGTGCCTCGGTCGAACTTCGTAGCCACATGTTCAACTGGATTCTTTTGTCTCAGATCCCACCTTCGTCGCCAGTGTTCTGTGGCGGGAAAATGAGACACTTGCACTCCAGTTAATCGGTTTCCTTTTGTTTATTTCCTAGGACTGAGCGCCAGCTGCTCACGGCTCGTTGGCCAATGACAGCTGTTCAAACTTCCTGCCGTTGGATCAACCAATTGCGGGTAAGTATGCAAATATAGAACAGCTGGTTTATGTAAAATGTTGCTGCCTTTGATGCTGGCCGGGAAGACGGAGGCTTAGGCCTTACACCAGAGGTCTCCAACCTTGGCAACTTTAAGACTTGTGGACTTCAACTCCCAAAACTGGCTGAGGAATTCCAGGAGTTGAAGTCCACAAATCATAAACTTGCCAAGGTTGGAGACCTCTGCCTAAGGTGGCCCGTCCCCTCCCCCCTCCCTGGAATGGTTTTGCATACCAAAGCCATCTGGTTATCCTGCTTTTCCAGTCATTGGTAGTAAAAATCGTATCACCTTCCTGTAGGAGTATCTTTTCCCTTGAGATCTGGCTGGCCTCTAACTTCCCACCACATCTGAAAAGCCTTGAAGAACGGTCCCTTCATGCAAGTCTAGTCTGAAGAAGAGATGGACTAGAGGTGACACGATAGAAGCCTTCCAATATTTGAGGGACAGCTACAAAGAAGAGGAGAGGGTCAAGCTATTCTCCAAAGCCCCTGAAGGCAGGACAAGGATGGAAACTAATCAAGGAGAGAAGCAACCTGGAATTGAGGAGAAACTTCCTGACGGTGAGAACAATCAACCAGTGGAAACTCCAGAAGTTGTGGTTCTTCATCCTTGGAGGTTTTTAAGAAGAGACTGGATAGCCATTTGATCAGCATGGAGTAAGGTTCCCCTTGCTTGAGCAGAGGGTTGGACTAGAAGATCTCCAAGGTCCCTTTCAACTCTGCTGTTCTGTGAAACGTTGGGAAAGGGTCAGTTTGAAGCTCAATGAAACCAAAGATGGGTGTATGGAGAAGTGTTTGCTTTGGTTGAGCTGCCTTTTTTTTTGGTGACCTCTTTATGGTTTCCAGCTGTTCTTAATGTGGTTGTGTTGAGCTGCCCATGGTTGTGCCGCGTAAGACGTAGCATTGCAGCCAGAGCAATCTTTTAAACGGATAAAAGACATGAATACAACGATCAGAGAAGCTACCCTGCAGGTGGCTTGCGTGATATATTATAACACCCATCCACAAGTTGCTGAGATTCACAAGTAGGCCTATCTTGGAAAATGCCTCCCAGGAGGACCTTCTTCAGCCTCTTCCTATAAATATAAAGAGGTGGCACCCTCGAGAATGTGGAATAAGAGCTCTCCCTCCCCCTGCAAAACCTAGTAACCATTCTTAAATATCTGAGATTATTGGAAAAAGCAATCGGTTGACAGTCAATTCCGAGCAACCCTTCTCCTTTTGGTATGCGTGTATGAATCCATTCATTTATTTGAAATCGGCAGTGTGGGGAACACAAAGGATTCATCGGATTCCTTTATCATTCTTTAATTCCAACAGCCTAAGCATAACCTCCATAAAAAAGACTAAAAGTCCCAAATGCATAGAAGCTAGATAAAATTCAGCTACAATAATAATAGGAAATAAGCATCCAGAGCATATTTCTGTAACAACTGGAGTCTAAATTCCATGGTCTGAATGGAAGATGACCAATTGGGCCTGTATTCTGGCCCTGGAGAGTGTAGAAGGAAGGCTGCTTGAGGGGCCTGGGGACACAAGGTGTCAAATGAGGGTGTCTCCAAACCCAAAGGTGCTTTTTTCAAGAGGCAACTGGACTTTTTTTTGTTTTTCTTTGAAGACATTTCGCTTCTCATCCAAGAAGCTTCTTCAGTTCTGACTAGATGGTGAAGAACTGAAGAAGCTTCTTGGATGAGAAACAAAATGTTTTCAAAGAAAAACCGGAAAGTCCAGATGTCTCTTGAAAAAAGCACCTTTGGGAAAATCCATGACCTAGATGATGGAGAGTCTCCATAGAAATTGGGATTCAACTTCGAATGACAGGAGGTACCACAAAAGGTTAAAATCCAAGAACGATTGATTTTTTATAAACATAAACTCAATTTAATGGAACAGGAAGAATTGATTAGAAATTTGAAAATAACTAAGCAAATATACTTTGAACATGCAAACAAGCCTGGCAAATGGTTCTCTTATAAACTCAAAAAAGAGAAAGAGAAAAGAACCATTTACCAATTACAAGATGAAAGCGGAAATTATCAGCATACAATAGAGAAGAAAAAAGAGATTGTATATAAATATTTTGAGAAGTTGTATAAAAACGAGAGAGTAGATGAAGATCAGAAAAGGAAATATTTAAGAGGAAAAAAGTACTCGTGAAATTAAGGATGAGATGAAAGAACTGTTGACGAAGGATATATCTATGACAGAATTAAAACGAGCAATTAGAATCCAGAAAAGTAACAAAACTCCAGGCCCTGATGGCTTCCCAGCAGAATTTTATAAAGTAATAGAAGAACAGGTAGGATCAATAATGGTGGATTTATTTAACGAGATATTAACATCTGCTAAAATGCCAGACAGACACGTGGAAGGAATCATTAATTTCACTAATCCCGAAGGGACTCAGATCCCAGGATGATACAAAATTATAGACCAATCTCTTTATTGAATGTTGACTATAAAATATTTACTACTATTATTGCTACCAGATTAAAGATAATTTTGAATAAGTACATACACCCAGATCAAAATAGATTTCTCCCAAATAGACAAATTAGAAACAATTTAAGAATAATAATGGACGTTCTGGAATATTATGAAGCTCATCCGGGGGAACAGGTAGCTCTTGTATTTTTGGACGCTCAAAAGGCTTTTGATAATCTCAATTGGCAATTCAACAAATTTATATGAATTTTGGCACTAAATTTGAGAATATTATAACGGCAATTTATTCAGTACAAAAAGCAAATATAATAATAAATGGAGAGAATACTCAAACTATAAATATAGAAAAAGGAGTACAACAAGGTTGTCCGCTGTCCCCTTTCCTCTTCATATTATCATTAGAAATATTGTTAGAAAGAGTGAGGCAAAATACTGAAATAAAAGGATTAAAAATCAAAAATGAAGAATATAAATTGCAAGCTTTTGCAGACGATATGGCCTTTATTATGGAAGATCCAATAAAAAAGGACCAATATTAATTAAGGAACTAGAAAGATATGGAGTAGTAGCAGGACAGAAAACGAAACAGACTTACAAATAATAGAATTAGAAAGGGTGCTGGGACTTCAAACAACAAGGAAAATTAAATATTTGGGAATATGGCTGTCAGCACACTGCAAGATGATAAAGGAAAACAATTATAATAAGCTATTATAACAAACATAAAAAGATTTAGAACTTTGGACGAAAATGCAATTGTCATTATTAGGAAAAATAGCAGCCACAAAGATGTCTGTATTACCAAAATTTCTTTATTTATTCCAAACCATCCCAGTTAAATTAGATAAGATCTTTTTCAATAATCTCAATAAAATGACATTAAAATTCATCTGGCAGGGTAAGAAACTCAGAATAAAAATGAAATTGTTACAAGATATGAAGAGCAAAGGTGGTTTTAGATCGCCAAATTGGGAATTATACTATAGGACAGCAGTATTACTTTGGTTAAAAGACTGGATTAATTTAAAGAATAAAAAATATTAATTATAGAAGGTCATGACCTTCAAAGGGAGTGGCATGCAGTTCTTTGGGAAATAGGACCTACAAAACAAAAATATTTTTATAGACATTTGATCAGAGATTCACTGATATACAGTTGGATCAAGGTTAAAAAGAAACATTATATAAAAATCCCAATTTGGTTATCTATAATGGAAGCGATGATTCACCCAAATAACCTAGATCTGAATAAAATGTTAAAATATAAAGATCTATTGGATATAAATGGAAATTTAAAAACAAAACAGGAGTTCCAAGAACAAGGGCTACGAATAGATTGGTGGGCTTATCTTCAAATACAAAGCCGATACAATAAGGATATAAAGGACTATGAAATGTATTTGAAACCACAATAATTAGATAAAATCTTATTAGGACCAGATTAAAAAAATATTACTAAAATTTATAAGTATCTCTTATACTATAAATTAGAAGAATTTTATAACTAGAAGAATATTATAACTAGAAAAAGTTGTGAAAGGATGTTTGATCGCCTGGGCTCAAAACATTGGACATAATATAAAGTTAGCAGACTGGGAGACTATATGGAATAGAAATCATAAATTAACAAAATCAGTAACATACAAAGAAAATGCATATAAAATGTTTTACAGGTGGCACTTACCCCCTTCGAGATTAGTGAAAATGTACCCTAAGCTGAATCCCACATGTTGGAAATGTAGAAAAAAAGAGGGAACATATTATCATATGTGGTGGTCTTGTCCAGAGGCTTGAAAATATTGGCTTAAAATCCAAAATTGGCTACAGGAAATTACCAATGAACAATTAGATTTAGAACCAGAGCTCTTCCTATTGGGGATCTTCAAAAAAATATATGTAAAGACTATAAAATACTTATTACTACATATATTGACTGTGGCCAGGATTGCTTTTGCTCAGTGTTGGAAACAGGCATTTACACCTGTAGAAGAACTGGTTATACAAAAAGTTATGAATTGTGCTGAAATGGATAAATTAATATTGAGTTTAAAAGATAAGGAATCTTCAATATTTTATAAGGTATGGGAACAATGGTACAATTGGATAGATCGGAGACAGACTAAGGATAGATGATTATTAAATATAGAACATAGATAGAATAAGAATATAGTTATGTATAAACTATTACTATCACATAAATGATTGCTATATGATAATGCACCACAAACAGCTGTTATTGAATTATATACTTTTTAATATTTTTATATAATAAAGTTCAATAAAGTTTTCTAAAAAAAAAAGAAATTGGGGTTCAACTTGAGTCACTGGGTGTCTTTGGGTCAAAAAAGATTTACCAAGTAATTTTACAAAAGAGTTGTCGTGACGGAATAAAAGAAAACATGAGAAATAAATGGGTGCCATCTTTTCCTCTAGAGATATAAAGGAAATATAAACAGCTGAGAAGTAGTAAACACTTGTTTACAGAAAGTCAGAGGTGGTATTCAGGAGGTTCTGACTGGTTCTGGAGAACCGGTAGTGGAAATTTTGAGTAGTTCGGAGAACCAGCAAATCCCACCTCTGACTGGAGGTTTTACAGTATCCTTTCCCTGCCATGCCCACCAAGCCATGCCCCAGAACCAGTAGTAAAAAAAATTGAATCTCACTACTGCAGAAAGCGATTGGTTAATCACCATGATTTGTCACTGTGTGACAAATGGGCTTAAATTAAAGAGACACCCAACCTAGAATTAAGGAGAAACTTCCTGTCAGTCAGAACTATTAACCACTGGAACTGCTGGCATTCAGAAGTTGTGGATGCTCCATCACTGGAGGCTTTCGGAAATAGGCTGGACATCTGTTTGATCAGGATGGAATAAGGTCTCCTGCTTGAGCAGGGAGCTGGACTAGAAGACCTCCAAGGTCCCTTTGTTATGCTGTATCCTAAGCAGTAATGGGTGGCTGGTCATCAAAGAGAAATCCAATCTAGAATCAAGGAGACATTTCCTGACAGCGAGAATAATTACCCAGTGGAATGGTTGCCACCAGTAGTTGTGGATGCTGCACCATTGGAGGCTTTCAAGAACAGACTGGAGAACCCTTTGTCTGGAAGGGGAAGGAGCTCACCTACTTGAGTAGGGAGTTGGCTAGAACAGTGGTTCCCAAACTTTTCAGTCCACTGCCCCCTTGGTGCTACAAACTCATCCTCAGTGCCACCCACCCAGGGGTGGGATTCAAATTTCTGTGGGCGTGGCCTAATTTGAGGGTGTGGCTTTCTGGTCACATGACTGGGTGGGTGTGGCTTGCTGGTCACGTGACTGGTTGCGCATGGCTTGCTGGTCATGTGACTGGGTGAGCGTGGCCAGATGACTGGCAAACCAAATACAAATGGTCCTCATTTAATGGCCAGTTGTTTAGCAAGTGTTCTAATTTATGACTGGCCTCCCCAGAGCTACTTGACCTGTTTTTGGAGTTTTGACAGCTTTAGATCAGGGGTCTAAATCCCACCCCTGCCTGTGTGTGTGAGAGAGAGGGAGAGAGAGAGGTTGGATCAGATCTCTCTCTCTCTCCCACCAATGCCAGAAAGCCACTGTCAGTCAAAATTCATATTAATGGTCTCCAAGATTTAAAATTATGAGTTTGAGGTCCAAAAGTTTGGCAACCCAGATATAAAGGGATGAGCCTGAGAGAGGGAAAGAGAGAGAAAAGAGAAAGAGAGGAAGAAAAGAAAGAGAAAAGGAAAAGAAAGAAAAAGGGACAAAGAAAGAGGGGGGATGGAAGGAAGGAACAGAAAGAAAAAGAAATAAAGAAGGAGTGAGAGAGGGAGGAGAAAGATAATGAGATATCTATTCTAGTCCAATCACCTGCTCCAGCAGGGTTATTTATTTTTATTTATTTAATCAAATTTATATACCGCCCTTCTCCCAGGGGACTCAGGGCGGTGTACAGCCTATCTAAAAACCCACAAATATACAAAAATTAAAAAAGTATTAAACCAATTTGACTGATAAATAAAACTAAACAGATCCCACCCCCCCACCTTAAAACCCCAATTTAAAATTTAAATACCATGGAGACCAAAATTAAAACCATTATCTCAGCCCAGGCCGGCCTGCTCAAAGAGCCAGGTCTTCAACGTGCGCCTGAAGGCCCTCAGGTCCGTGTCAGTACGAAGCTCCGGTGGCAGAGTATTCCAGAGGGCGGGGGCACCCACAGAGAAGGCCCTACCCCTCGGCGCCGCCAGACGACACATAGTGGCCGACGGCACCCGGAGCAGACCCTCTCTGTGGGAACGCACTGGCCTGTTGGAGATCACCGGCAGAATGCGGTCCTGAAGATAACCTGGTCCCATGCCATGGGTCGCCTTAAAGGTCAAAACTAGAACCTTAAAGCGAACCCGGAGAGCCACCGGCAACCAATGCAGCTCGCGCAGAAGTGGCGTCACATGGGCGCTACGTGACGCCCCCATAATCATCCGCGCGGCTGCATTTTGCACCAGCTGGAGTCTCCGGATGCTCCCCGCGGGGAGCCCCATGTAGAGGGCATTACAATAGTCCAGGCGAGAGGTGACAAGGGCCTGAGTGACCGTGCGCAAGGCGTCCCGATCCAGGAAGGGCCGCAACCGGTAGATCCGACGGATCTGATGAAACGCCCCCCTGGAGACGGCCGCGATATGATGTTCAAGCGACAGCCGTACATCCAGGAGGACACCCAGGTTGCGAGCCCTCTCTGCGGGGGGCAAAACTTCCCCCCCGATAGCCAGCGAAGGTGTCAGCTGGCTATATCGGGGCGCCGGAAACCACAGCCATTCGGTCTTGGATGGGTTGAGCCGAAGCCTGTTCCCGCCCATCCAATCCCGCACGGCCTCCAAGCACCTGGACATAGCCCCCACAGCATCGTTGGGGTGGTCTGGAGTAGAGATGTATAACTGGGTGTCATCTGCATATAGATGACACCTTACTCCAAGACCGCGGATGATCTCGCCCAGTGGCTTCATATAAATGTTGAACAAGAGGGGAGAGAGGACCGACCCCTGAGGCACCCCACAAAGCAGGGGCCTAGAGGTGGATCTCTCCCCCCCTGCCAACACAAATTGCGAACGGTCGGAGAGGAAGGAGGAGAACCATCGAAGGACGGTTCCACCCATCCCTAACCCCTCCAACCGTCGCAACAAGATACTATGGTCGATAGTATCGAAAGCCGCCGAGAGGTCTGATAGGACCAGGACAGAGGAGAACCCTCTGTCACGAGCCCTCCAGAGATCATCGACCAACGCGACCAATGCCGTCTCAGTGCTATGTCCAGGCCTGAAGCCCGATTGGGACGGATCGAGGTAAGTAGCTTCCTCCAGGTACCGGGGGAGCTGACGTGCCACCACACTCTCAACAACCTTCGCCACAAAGGGAAGGTTGGAGACCGGACGATAGTTGTTTAAAATAGCCAGGTCCAGGGAAGGCTTCTTGAGGAGGGGGCGCACCACTGCCGCCTTCAGGGTGGCCGGGAGCACCCCCTCTCTCAAAGAAGCGTTGACAATCCCCTGGAGCCAGCCTCGTGTCGTCTCCCTGGCGGCCGAAACCAGCCAGGAAGGGCACGGGTCCAATAAACAGGTGGTGGCATTCAGACCCCCCAGCAACCTGTCCACACCCTCGGCGGTCACAGGATCGAACTCCCCCCAGATAACACTCACAAGACCTGCCCCGGACACCTCCCCCGGGACCACCCAATTGGAGTCGAGCCCCTCCCGAATCTGAGCGATTTTATCATGCAGAAATCGGGAAAACTCCTCTGCCCTACCCTGCAAGAGGTCATCCCGCGCTCTCGGTTCAAGAAGAGAGCGGGTCACTCTAAACAGGGCGGCAGGGCGATTTTCTGCTGACGCAATAAGGGCGGAGACATACGAAGATTTCGCCGCCCCTATCGCCACAAGGTAAGTCTTAATATGAGATCTCACCTGTGTTCGGTCAGACTCAGAACGACTCGCCCTCCAAATGCCCTCTAGACGTCTTTTCCGGCACTTCATCTCCCGCAGCTCCTCCGTATACCACGGAGCCAAGCGGGATCTGTGCCGGGTCAGAGGTCGCAGGGGCACAACTCGATCTAGAGCCCCGGCGGCCAACCCATCCCAGGTGACCACCAGGTCTCCAGGCGAGCTGAGAGCCAGAGACTCAGGAAATGGCCCAAGCTCCCTCTGGAACCGTTCCGGGTCCATCAGGCGCCTGGGGCGGAACAATCTAAGTGGCTCTGCCTCCCTGCGGTGGGGGGTGGCGGAACAGAAGTCCAACCTGAGGAGGGAATGATCTGTCCATGACAGGGGTGTGATGACTAAATCCCCAAAAATACAGTCATTCAACCACTGCCCAGAGACAAAAATCAGGTCCAGCATGTGTCCTCCAATGTGAGTGGGGGCAGAAACTAACTGGGTCAGGTCCATGGCCGTCATGGAAGCCAAGAACTCCCGAACCAACCCCGAGGTTTCACCGGATGATGGCAGGTTGAAATCCCCCATGACCAAAAGCCTAGGGGTCTCAACCGCCAGCCCGGCTATCACCTCGAGGAGTCCGGGCAGGGCCGATGAGACGTGGCAGGGAGCCAGGTACGCCATCAAAAGACCCATCTGAACCCCTTGCCCCCACTTCACAAATAGAGATTCACAGCCAGCCGTCTGAGGGACAGTGGCCTCCCTAGGATAAAGGGCCTCCTTTATAAGCACCGCCACCCCTCCACCCCTTCCCTGAGCCCTAGGCTGGTGAAATGCAAGGAAACCTGGTGGGCACATCTCAACCAGAGGGACACCGCCCTCTGGGCCCAACCAGGTTTCGGTAACACCTACCAGGTCCGCGGCCTCCTCCTGAGCCAAATCATGGATCAGGGGAGCCTTATTAACCATGGACCTGGCATTGCACAACAGCAGCCGGGTATTCAGGGCCTGAGAATCCAGACAACCAGGGCTGCAGGATGGGTATGGAGGGTCGGAGCGCGCTACCGCTTGCAAACATCGGGAGCGCGATCCCCTTACTGGATATGGCCCTCTACCCCCAGCATACCTGCCTCTCCCAGTCACCGTGCTGATAAAATTTGCCCCCGGCAGCCCACCCCCAGTCTGCCACCCCAACACGGAAACCCCCGAGGCCCCCCAGGCGCGCGGGCCGGCCTGGCTGCCCCCAACTCCATGTGGGCTGTCTCCCCTGCCCACCCTGGATCCTTTTAACCCATTAAAAAATCCCATTAAAAAATTACCAATCCCGGGTTTCCCGCGCTTCCTCCCATTCCTCCGGCTTCCACGGCCCCACCATCGCTCCGGATCCCAGGATCCCTCATAGCGGAAGGTCTTTGAGAGTTTAGAGGGCCACTTAAGGGAGAGGGGGACGTCCCTCAAGGCCCAAAGCTCCGCCATGGAGTACATCCGTGGCCCCGGCCACCCCGCCCCGACGGTCTTGTAGCGTCCAAAGTCTTTGTGTTGGAGAAGTCCTGGCAGACTGGGGTAACCCCCTCCCCCCGGCCGCCCCACCCCTGCCACTGGTGGGGCCCCCGGGGGAAAAGGGGTCATAGGCAAGGTCACTCCCCCCCTCCCCGGGCCCACCACCCCTGCCATAGGTGGGGGCCCCAAGGAGGGGAGGGGAACGGTCACAACACCATCCAACCCCCAGTCTCCGTATTGTCCCCGCAGCCATAGGGGCGGCCCCGAAACCAGTCCAGGCCCGCCATGTCCACAGCGGGGCCACTCCCGCACTGGTCGGGGCCCCCCAAAATCGCCGCGGCCCGAGCGAGGCCGCCGAGCCTGCCACACCGTCGTGCCTCGCTGGGGGTACCAAGACCTCTTCATAACCCCTCGGAACTCCGGGGTTTCCGCGGTAGCTGTTCCAGGGCCTCTGCGATCTCAACAATGCCGCAGAGGCCAGTCCAGGGCCCCCCAGGCGGCTCCCCCAGGTCCGCGCCGCCCCAGAAAATCCAGGGCCATCGCTCTCCCCAGAGGGCCGCCGGGGCCACACCGCGGTGATCTCCCCACCCCGGAGACCGCTGGGTCCACCGGCGTCCGTATTGCCATGATGACTCCGGAGGCCGCCGCCGCCGCCATCGAGGCCGCCGCCGCCACCACCGCCATCCAGGCTGCCGCCGCCGCCGAGGCCGCCACCGCCGCGACCACCGCCGCCGCCGCGACCACCGAGGCCGCCTCCACCTCCGCCGCGGCCACCGAGGTTAGAAGGGAGTGTGTGTGTGTGTGTGCTCTCCTTGTAATTTACCAGTACATTTTGGTTTTGCCTTCTTCAGAATTGGCACTGTAATACATTGGGGAAAAGTAATTTTTAGGGTGGAGATCTGGTCCAATGGATCCTGTTTAAAGCCTCAACAAAATTTGAGAGCTTCCTTGATAATCTTGGCCATGTTTCGTCCACAAAACCTTTAATTAATAGAAGCCAAAGATGTTTCAATGTGGAAAAGGGCCTCAGTCTAAACTAGGCCTCATTCAATCTGATGCATCAGGTCTCTCTCCCTCTCTCCCCCCCTCCCTTCTTCCCTCCCTCCCTTCTTCCCTCCCTCCCTCCCTCCCTCCCAGACTGGCTTTGCTGTACTTTCCTGATGTGCCTACGGGGCCAGCGCTTCGAACATGGATAGATGGATGGATGGATGGATGGAGGGAGGGAAAGAGAGAGAGATGGATAGATGATGATAGATAGATAGGTAGGTAGATGGGTGGTAGGCAGGCAGGCAGGAAGACAGACAGACCTTTTGGATGGATGGATGGATAGTAGATAGGTAGGTGTAAAAAGATAGATACAGTCAATGGGGTGAGCCTGCAGGGCCGGTGCCTTGAACGCCCCCTGCCACCTCTTAGCATCCCCAAGGGGGCCGGCAGAGGAGTGCTAAGAGGTGGTAGGGGGGCGTTTGAAGCACCGGCCAGCCCTTGGGGATGCTAAGAGGCGGCAGTAATTGACTGTAGCACCGCTCCGGAGTCAGAGCCTCCAATGTGGAAGCGGTGGTATGTTATGTGCCGTCGCGGCTGCGTTCGACATGCTGCCTCTCTGTCATCTCTTAGCACCCCTCTGCTGGCCCTCTTGAGGATGCTAAGAGGCGGCAGGGGGCGTTCGAGGCGCTGGCTGGCTCTGCAGGTTCACCCATTGACTAGCATTGCTCTGGAGCTGGTGCCTCAATGGGTGAACTTGCAGGGCCGGTGCCTCAAACGCCCCGCCCTTGCCTCTTTGCGCCTCCCTAAAGCATCCCCCTCCAGGGGGCGGTACCGCCCACTTTGGGAACTACTAGCCTAGAAGACCTCTGAGGTCCCTTCCAACCCTCTTATTCTATGTTCTATGGTGTTGACCAAGATTAGTTGTAGTAAAAGCAGCCAGTCAGGAGATATGGAAAAATAAGTTATCTAGGAATTCAGAAAGAGAACTAGCCAGAGTAATGAACAAGGGATTTGAAGATGCTCCAGACATTTGCAGGGATGAATGTCAGAAGGAAATTTGCACTGAAGGAAATTGCAATATAGCAATCCATGTTGTCTCTCTTGAGAATGACAAATGGAAGGTCTGGCCTGGGGCAAAAAGATGTTCACAGCTTCATTATGTTGGCAACCACAATTCCAGGAAGCTGTAAGTGGAGAGGATGTACAGTCACTTGCAGGTTGGCTAAAGTCTGAAAGAGTGAGAAAAACCATTTCTCATTAAACGTGCTGGCCATTAGAGGTACTTTAATAAGCAATTGCTTGCTTTGATATAGAAACATATTTGGAGGCTTCAACGGATTTGTTAGTTTGGTTGGGTTTTAGGGAAAAAGGTATTTTAAGGAGATGCACGGTAACTCTGCATTAAAAAATGAGATAACATTAATAATTATATTAATTGAGAAATAAAGAGAATCCTTGAGGACTGAACATTGGTTCAACCGATGGGGCTTCATTTCTTCTTTCTCTCTCAGAAGCATAAGAAACAGGTGGCATAAGTGAGGTAGCTGAAAGAACAGAACCACATTTTGAATGAATTAACCAAATAATAATAAATTTGCCTTTGTTCTTAACTTGCACTTTTAAGTAAGAATGAGCCTTGGCTCCATTTGTTGAGAAAGGTATAGTTTACTAGAGGTCAAGGGGATTACAGTAAAGCAAAGCCAGAACTGAGGCTTGTGCACCAAATCCCCATAGTATAACTTTTCCCTCTCAGATGTTTCCCATGGTTGGTTCACCCCATCGTCCAATCCATTTTAAGAGAGATGTTTTGAAACAGTCTTCCTTGCAGCTCCATTCGTCTCCCAGGGAAACGGCCTTGAGCCCACAACTCCAAGAGGCTCGCTTCTTTCCATCGGTTTCCACCAGTTTCACTTCCCCCCCCCCCCCCCATGACCATGGCAGACGGGCATGGAGCGATTGTGAAGTGCAGGCATGTTAAGGCAGAAGAGGCAGTTTGAGGTTCTTGAGTTGTTCTGAGTCCTCAAGATGATAACAGATTTTCTACTATCAAAACTACATGAAGATGGTTGCGTTGTTTCTGAATAATAGCACACCCAACTGCTACCTCATGTTGCAACTCAATCTGATAGGGAAAAAAATGGCTGATGGGATTGGAAGAAATGTCCCATGGTGGCTGGCAAGTGACAGAAAGGTGGAAGGATCTCCACTTTTTGCAAATAAATCCTCCTGCTCATATATCTTCAATTGAAATGTTATACAGTGGTACCTTGATACTCAACTGCTTTGAAACTCATCACATTTGTTACTTAATGCATTTTGATGTGAACATTTTGTCCTGGTATTCATCATTTGTTTGGTACTCAACTCACAAGCTAGAACCTGTCAGTGTCAGCTGCCTGTGATTCACTATATTGTTCCATATGGGAAAAATTTGTTTAGTACTCATAGTTTTTGGTATTCATCGCACCTCCTGGAACCAATTAACAATGAGTACTGAGGTATTACTGTACTGATCAAGTCAAATCTTCCATGGTTCTGGCAATTACACGAACACGTCCGTGTTGGCTTTGGGTCAAAAATATGGACATGGTTTGCCATTATCATCTAGGATTTTTTTCCAACTTTCCACTCTTAACCTACAGCTCTGGTGTTCCTGTCCACATCCTAAGCAGTCTTACTTTAGCCTTTTCAAGATGAAAGTCATCTAGTTGCTATCATGGACTATCGGTAATGGTTAGGTGAGTCTTAAATCACAAAATTTCAATTTTGCAGACTTGTCTGTAATTGCCAAGAAGATACATTTTGATGATTGGAAGAAAGGGCATCTTGAAGGATAAAGGGAAAAGAACAAGGGTTTGGAGTCTGCATTAATATAATCCTCCCACCCCAAATCCCATCACTCATTACAGGTAGAATCTATATTTGTCAGATCTTCTGCCTTGAGTTTATTTTCAGCAGGTTGCAACTCAGTGATAAACCTCATAGCAAGAGAAAGAAGAGAGGAGAATGCACAGGACTTAGTATTTCAGAACCAGTGATGGCAATTGGATCATCTTTTGTTTTTCCATACTGGCGCTGAGATGTTTTTGATAAGATAGTTTTGAAAAGAAGGACTGGGGGGACATGATAGCAGTGTTCCAATATCTAAGGGGCTGTCACAGAGAAGAAGGGCATAACCATTTCCCAAAGCACCTGAAGGCAGAACAAGAAGCAATGGAAGGAAACTCATCAAGGAGAGAACCAACCGAGAACTGAGGAGAAATGTCCTGAGAATGAAGACAATTAACCAATGGAACAGAAGTTGCCTCCAGAAGCTGTAGATGCTCCATCACTGGAGGCTTTTAAGAAGACACTGGACAGCCACTCTGTTACAGGATTCCTGCTTGAGCAGAGGGCTGGACCAGATGACCTCCAAGGTCCCTTCCAACTCTTTTATTCTGGTAATCATTCTGAGTAACAATCTTCCTTCTGACAGGTGATATCTTGATAGTTGTTAACTGTATGGACACTGTTGTGCATTTGAAACAAAAGGAATGAAAGATTATATAGACTTGTTTTATTGACAATATATCTTCTTTTCCTATGATTTTAAGATATAGGCAGTATTTTAAAATTGAATTTATTTATTTATTACTTTTCTGTTTGGAATAGTTCAGAGTAGTGCACAGAAGAAAATAAAATGTGTGTTTGTGTCAAATGATTTGTGCAAACTGCTTGTCCTGAAAGGTTCAAACATTCTTGTTTTTATGAGCGTAGATTTTGCCTTTCCATTCCCGATTTCAGGAGCTTCCACAGTTGATCATGGTAACCTTCAGAATTCTTCTTCCTTGAAGACAACCAAGAGAACAACCAATGTTTATCTCTTGATGGATAGCAGAAACACTTGAAAACAGGTGGCCTCGTAGGTTCTAGGCCTGAATCAAGATGTTCTTTATTTTTATAGCTCAGGCCCATAGACTTTATAGAATCTCTTTCCAATTTCATGTTTTTCACCATCTGCTTGGGTAAGTCAGTGTGAGCTGCTGCAAGTCCCTTTCCAGGGATGACCTAAGTCGCATTATGGTTGCTTGATTTAGGCTCACATGTTGATCAGTGGTGGGATTCAATTTTTTTTTACTATCAATTCTATGGGCATGGCTTGGTGGGCGTGGCAGGGGAAGGATACTGTAAAATCTCCAGTCAGAGGTGGTATTTGCCGGTTCTCCGGACTACTCAAAATTTCCGCTACTAATTCTCCAGAACTGATCAGAACCTGCTGAATACCATCTCTGACATTGATCAATATCTTATTCATGTCCAGTGATCTATTAGAAAAAGAAATGCATATGTCCAATTTTTTTGAGAATGTTGGCAGTTTCTCCTTTGTTATATATACACCAGGAGGAGATTTACTCTCAACCTCAAGCGACTAAATCAGGAATCAGGTCTTATGATGTAACCTATGTGAAATTTGCTTCCAATTTCTAGATTTTTAAAAATGTGATTGCCTTCAAATGAGAAACATTGCTGATTCTCAATCTGGTACTTTAGGAGAATGTAGGAGAAGCACTTTGAATTTAGCACATCACAAATTGGATTAAAACATTGTTGTGACTCAGGAGTTCTTGGCAAACAGTTGACAGTTCTCATCATTAAAGATCACTCTTGTTATTGTTTGTTGTTATTGAATTGTTGTTCTATACACAGGTTCTGCCTTCTCTAGGTTCAAATCCAACATCTGGTCTTCTGATGGGGAACATCTCCGTGTAACAGTAATCTGGCATCCATCTTTTCATACTTCTTTTGAAATGACAGTTGTTTATTTACCTTTTCTACACCTCAACCTGGGAGTTTCCTGCTTCTAAGGGAAACCTTGTGGGTTCACGCCTAGGAAGCCATTCTTTGGATCTTATGAGACTTCAGTGGAATAAGTTGCTCATACTTTATCAAGTGGGAGCCTGGTGCTCACGTGATTAGGAAGCTGGGTTGTCAACCATCAAGCCTGAGTTTGAGACATGAGAGCTGCTGCATGACAAGACGAGCGCCTGTCATTCGTTCCAATCCCTGCTGATCCAAGCAGTTTGGAAGCAGGCAATCACAAGTGGATGGATGGGTGCCACTTTGGGGCAGAAGAAAGCCCCCAACTGAGCCCCCTGGGCAATGGTAATCCTTTCAGCCCAGAAGCGCCTCAGTGCTTCTGATACTCAAGCAAGAAACAAGCTTTACCAAGTCAAATTTTAGTCCTGGGGACATTTTTCAAGAGTTTTCAAGAAGACCTATTCAATAGTTCCCTCAATACTTTGAATGGCATGAAGGAATGCTGCCCGTTCATCAATGCAATATCCATTTAGAGCAAACAAAATTGGGACCCAAGCGAGGTCACACAAACACACAACCTTGGAGTTTTCTCCTTTGTTTAAATAATTGGCCTAGTAGGAAAGAGAGGAATTTTGGATTGGTAATTAGAAATTACTCTCTGCTTCAACCTCATACCATATTATTTTTATGTCAAAATATTCTGTTGGAAAACAGTAGGGAAAAAAAGTACAGGTGCTATAACACAATTGAGCCATGATGTGGTCAATGCTGAGAATCTATTATTGAATTGTTTATGCTTTTCTGGTGGAAGCCTCGCTTGCCTGAAAACCCCAGAATGGGTTTTTCAATTTTTAAACTTGCATGAACTTTCTTGTAAACAAAGAGCTGGAGGGTTACGGATCGAAGGGAAAAATCTATTCAAGGAGAGACAGCTGTGAAGATAAAGCTGCTAAGGTGACGCACTCTTTGTGGCAGGATATTTTTTAAACTAATGAGGTGCAGCAGCTTTGGATTTTGTTTGTAAAAAACCCCACAGTGGATTTTTTCCCCTAAACTCTTCATGCCTTGAAATTCTTTGTGCTATTTCCCCTCTTCACTTTGGTGCAAATTTTACAATGAGTCCATAAAAAAAGAATCTGTCCCAGGTTATGTTAACAAGCTCTGCTCTAGAGAGAGGAGAAGGGCAGAAAAGAGATAGGAAAAGTAAAATCAAGAAAAACTAAATGGGCAGATACAGGTGAGGTGAAACCTGGGCTCAGTAGCAGTAACCATGAGAGGGATCATGGAATCCCATTGGACGATCACTTAAATAGGAGCCAGCCATGTGTGGCAGCTGCCAAAAAAGCCAACACAATCCTCAGCTGCATTAAGAGAGAGGGATAAAATCAAGATTGCATGAAGTTGTAGTACCGCTCTATAAATCCTTAGTAAGGCCACACTTGGAATACTGCATCCAGTTTTGGTCACCACGATGGAAAAATGCTGTTGAGACTCTGGACAGAGTGCAGAGAACATGATTTGGAGGCTGGAGGCTAAAACATATGAAGAACAGTTGTAGGCATTGAGTATGTCTAGCCTAGTGAAAAGAAGGATCATACCACTGACACGATAGCAGTGTTTGAATATCTGAGAGGCTGTCACCTATTTTCCAAAGCACCAGAAAGCAAGACAAGAAATAATGGTTGGAAACTGATCAAGGAGAGAAGCAACCTGGAATTAAGGAGAAACTTCCTGATAGTGAGGACAATTAACCAGGGGAACAGAAGTTGCTGGTGCTCCATCACTGGAGGCTATTTTTAGAAGAGACTGGACAGTCACTTGTCTGGAATGGTATAGGGTTTCTCCAAGGTCCCTTCCAACTCTGTTATTCTGTTCTGTTAAAGAGACGTCTCTTTCTCCTTTCATATCTGAATTCTAAAATCCAAGCAATGCATAGGAAGCATAAAGGGACAATTATGCCCCATTAAACAAATGCAATGGGAACTACAATTATCCAAACGGCCTCGTGGAGGCTTGTTAAACAAACACATGGTCATGTTTCTGTTCGTGAACGGCTAACAGCTTCCAGTTTAATGTTTCCATGTTCAGTGAGATGTCCTGTTCATGATTATTCCTCTCCCCACCCTCACATAGATTAATGGCCGCAGCCACGGTTGAGTATTTTCAGAACAGAATAATTTAGGAACTGATGTCCAATCCAGGATTTACTAATCCAACATTCAGGTTGGGTAACGGATGCAGTCAGGAGGGCCTTTGTTCTTTCGCATCTCAGGGGACTGACGGGTGAGTTAGGCTGATTGGTCCAAGGACAGCGGTACCTCGGTACTCATCCTTGGTTCTGGGAGGTGCAATGAGCAACAAATAAGTACCAAACCATTTTTTCCTATGAGGAATAATGTAGCAAGACACAAGGCAGCAGAAACCAACAAGTGTGCTAACTTCTTGTGTCGAGTAGCAAGCCAATGATGAGGAGAGGGACAAAGTTTTCATGTCAAAATTCATTGAGCACCAAATTCGATCAGTTTCAAAGCAGCTGAGTACCAAGGTACCACACTGTATCTTCAGAGACAGAAGTAAGTACAGCTCCCTAGATGATTCCCAAAAATTAAGTAGGATCGGATCTGCCTGGGAATCCACCAGAAATCACAGAGAGGGAGGCTAGATCTGTAAAAAGAAATATCAGGAAAGAGAAGCACCAAGCACCAGGCTCTATAGTGGTGGGAAGAACATTCCACCAATAGCTCCAGTCAGTCATTTGTCTTGAATTCAGCTCAAAGAGACTTTCCATGCTATTCCTGAAAAACAAGCAAGCAAGCAAGTTGTATTTCTCTCACTTTCTACAGCTGAATTATCTTGGGACAAATTGTGTTCTTTTACGGTCTCTATACACACTTAGCAGAAAATCTCATTTAACCTGCAGAAACATCATTTGCTAAATGATGCCTGTGGTTTCTCTAAGGGGACTTTTTCATCCCTGCTTGGGAGGTTTTTAGCTGCCTTGTGGAAAAGAGGGTTCTCTTTGGAAAAGGCCCCTCTTTTTTCCTAACTCTGGAATCAGAAAGTTCAGGCCAGAAATATCAAATATTAAGGTTGGAAGGGACTTTGGAGGTCTTCAAGACTAGCCCCCTGCTGAAGCAGGAGGCCCTACATCATGTCAGGCAAATACTCATCTAATCTCTTCTTAAAAACCTCTAGTGTTGGAGCACCCACAACTCCTGGGAGCAAGCCGTCCCACTGATTAATTATTCTCATTGTCAGAAAATGTATCCATAGTTCTAAGTTGGATCTCTCTTAAAAGATCTGTGACAGCCTCTCAAGCGCTGGAAGATTGCAATCTTATCACCCCAAGTCCTTCTTTTCATTAGACTAGAGATACCCAGCTCCCTCGATGGTTCATCATATGATTTAGCCTCCAGACCCCGAATCCTCTTGGTTGCTCTTCTCTGCACTCTTTCTAGAGTCTCAACCTCTTTTTGTATTGGGATGAGCAAAAGTGGATGCAGTATTCCAGGCCTGTCAAATTGGTGACCCATGGGCCGGATGTGTCATGCACAGGCCATGCCCACCCCATGTCGCAACACGTCAAGATACATCACGGGACACGATTGAATTTGACACTCTTGCGGTATTCCAAGTGTGGCCTAACCAAGGCATCCTAAAGGGGTACTAACCCTTCATGTGATCCTGATTCTATTCCTCTTTCTAGGCCTTTCTTTCTGAGGGTCACCAATTCTCAGCTGGAAAGATTTTTTGCTTGCTGTAAATGCTCAAGGACTCTCAGCCACATCAACCCCTTTGAAAATATAGCTAGTAGGCCTGAGCAAAGCAAGGAGGAGCTCCAAAGCAATGCAGGTGGGTTGGCCTAAGGGTCACGCTCCGTATTAGCTGAGAACCTGGATCAGCCTTTGAAACCTCTGAGCACAGCGTTGCCCTTGGTCAGCAGTGGCTTCCGGCTAACAAAGGAGGCAGTCAGCCTGAGTGGAGCCAAGCAAGGGGGCAATGCTACTTTGCCAAACCTCTGTCCACTCAAAAGACACGTCTTGAAGGTACATATACCACCAACGTCCAGGGTTTTGGCTGCCTATGGAGATTCGTGATCATCCAGGTCACGGGAGGCCCAAAGGTGCTTTCTGAAAAGCAACTGGACTTCCTTGTTGCTGTTGTTTTTTCTTTGAAAATGTTTCTCTTCTCATCCAAAAAGCCTCAGAACCGAAGAAGCTTCTTGGATGAGAATCAAAATGTTTTCAAAGAAAAAAAAAACAACAACCAAGAAAATCCAGTTGCTTTTTGGAAAAGCACCTTTGAGTCATTGTTTTGGATCTGAAGAGAATGCAACAAAATTCAGCCGATTGAGGGTTATAAATCAGTCCAAAGACAGTGGAAATATGGAAGCTGATACAGAAAGACATAACAGTAATAAGCATGTACAAATGAATAGAACCATTGCCATTTTATGGCAAGGTGTATTTTTCTCCACAGATACTGGTGGTATTTATGGTGCTGAACGGACAGCTCCAGAAAAGTATAGCTTTTACCTCCTGGCTTCTTGCTTGCTTCCCGCGATATCTGAATAAATTCTACAATATTCTACACTATTTACAATAGGCAGATGGAGCTTTCAGGTGTATAAGCTGAGTGAGTGTGATCATGAAATATACGTTCTATGCTTTTGCTTCCTGGAGTAGAGTGGTGCTCCCTACGCTGCCTTTAAATAAGTAGTCTCAAAGTCTCAATCAGGGAGAATATTTGTAGCTCAGGGTTGACATGAGGGCTCCTTGGTGCTCTCTGAGCTTGGTGGTTTTCTTGCAGACCTTTCATTACCCAAACTAGGTGACATCATCAGTGCTAGTGTGGACGTGTGTCTGCAGGCAAATTTTCCCCATTTGTGTGCTTTCTGAAGCATTTGACATCCACATGTGGTAAAAATAAAGGAGAATGTTTATAGTCAGGGTTGACATAAGGGGACTTTGGTGTTTTCTGAGCTTTGTTGTTTTCTAACAGACATTTCATTACCTAAACTAGGTAACACCATCAGTGATAAAGAGTAAATCTCACTCTCTTCTAGCACTGATGATGTTACCTAGTTTGGGTAATGGAACATCTGCAAGAAAACAACAAAGCTCAGAGAGCACCAAGGACCTCTCAATCTCAAAGTCTGCCATCCTGATTTGTCAACCACCAATATTAATATTATCACCTTCAACGGTATCGGAATGGTTGGACTGGGGGGGGGGAACCTCTACCCAGGTGTTCCTCTCTAAGCAATAATAATAATAATAATAATAATAATAATAATAATAATAATAATAATAATAATAATAATAATAATAATAATAATAATAATAAATATTTATTTATATACCGCTCCTCTCCTGAAGGACTTGTAGCGGTGCACAGCCGTACAGTTAAAACAATAAATATGTGAAAAAATAAAACTAAATTAAATTAAGACCCTGGCTGTAAACAATTAAAACCCTTCCCTAAAACCCTAAAATTTAATAAAAAAGTAAAACATCCAAAACTAAAATCAGCCCAAGCCAGCCTGGTCAAAGAGCCAGGTTTTCAAGGCACGCCTGAAGGTCCCCAGGTCCGTGGCTGTCCGTAACTCCAGGGGCAACCCATTCCAGAGGGCAGACGCCCCCACAGAGAAGGCCCTATTCCTCGGGGTCACCAGCCGGCACATAGATGCTGACGGGACCCGCAGGAGACCCTCCCTGTGGGAGCGCACCGGACAGTGGGAGGAAAATGGCAGAATGCAATCTTGTAAATATCCTGGTCCGATGCCATGGAGCGCTTTAAAATTAACACCAAAATTTTAAAGCGCACCCGAGAGGCCACTGGCAACCAATGCAGCTCGCGCAGGAGGGGCGTCACATGCGCAAATCTTGATGCCCCCATAACCACCCACGCGGCCGCATTCTGTACCAGTTGAAGCCTCTGGATGCTCCCATTCGGGAGCCCCATGTAGAGGGCGTTACAATAGTCCAGTCGGGAGGTGACCAGGGCATGACTGACTGTGCATAAGGCATCCCGAACCAGAAAGGGCCGCATCTGTCGAATCAGGCGAACCTGATGAAACGCCCCCCCTGGAGACAGCCGTAATATGGTCTTCCAAAGACAGCCATACATCCAGGAGGACACCCAGATTGCGAGCCCTCTCTGCAGGGGGCAGAATCTCTCCCCCAATAGCCAGCGATGGAACTATCTGGCTATATCGGGACGCCGGAAACCACAGCCACTCAGTCTTGGAAGGGTTGAGTCGGAGCCTGTTCCCGCCCATCCAGTTCCGCATGGCCTCCAGAGAATGGGACATGACCTCCACGGCATCGTTGGGGTGGCTTGGAGATGTACAGCTGGGTATCATCAGCGTACAGATGACATCTCACCCCAAAGCCACGGATGATCTCCCCCAGCGGCTTCACATAAATGTTGAACAGGAGAGGAAAGAGGACTGACCCCTGAGGCACCCCACAATCGAGGGGCCTAGAGGTGGATCTCTCCCCCCCCCGCCAACACAAATTGCAGATGGTCGAAGAGGAAGGAGGCGAACCACCACAACAGGGTGCCCCCAACCCCCAACCCCCCCAACCGCCACAATAGGATACTATGGTCGATAGTATCGAAAGCCGCTGATAGGTCTAATAGGACCAGGACAGAGGAATAACCCCTGTCACGGGCCCTCCAGAGATCATCAACCAAAGCGACCAATGCCGTTTCAGTACTATGTCCAGGTCTGAAGCCCGATTGGAAGGGATCCAGGTATGTATCTTCATCCAGGTACTGGGGAAGCTGACCTGCCACCACATTCTCTACAACCTTCGCCACGAAGGGAAGGTTGGAGACAGGATGATAGTTGTTCAAAAGAATTGGGTCCAGGGAGGGCTTCTTGAGGAGGGGTTGCACCACTGCTGTTTTCAAGGCGGTAGGCAGTGAGCCCTCCATCAAAGAAGCCTTAACAATTCCCTGGAACCAACTCCACGTCACCTCTCTGGTGCTAGAGACCAACCAGGAGGGGCAAGGGTCCAATAAACATGTGGTGGCATTCAGCTGCCCCAGCAACCTGTCTATACCCTCGGCGGTCACAGGGTCAAACTCATCCCAGACAACCATCTCAAGACTTGCCGCGGTCACCTCCCCCGGGACCTCCCAACTAGAGTCCAACCTGGCCCGAATCTGAGCGATTTTATCGTGCAGAAATCATGAATACTCCTCCACCCTTCCCTGCAAGAGATCATCCCTCGCTTCCGGCCCAAGCAGGGAACGGGTCACTCTAAACAGGGCAGCGGGTCGATTTTCTGCCGATGCAATAAGGGCGGAGAAGTGAGAATGCTTCGCCACCTCTATCGCCACTAGGTAGGTCCTAATATAGGACCTAACCTGTGTTCGGTTGGACTCGGCACGACTGGCCCTCCAGACGCCCTCCAGACATCTTTTCCGGCATTTCATCTCCCTCAGCTCCTCCGTAAACCACGGAGCCAAGTGAGATCTCTGCCGGATCAGAGGTCGCAAAGGCACAACTCGGTTGAGAGCCTCGGCAGCCAGCCTATCCCAGGCGGCTACCAAGTCTGTGGCCGAGTTATGAGCCAGAGTTTCAGGTAATGGCCCAAACTCCATCTGGAACTGTTCAGGATTCATCAGGCGTCTGGGACGGAACCATCTCCTCGGCTCCACCTCCCTGTGGTGCGGATTGGCGGTACAGAAGTCTAGTCTAAGGAGAGAATGATTAGACCATGACAAAGGTTTGACAACTATATCCCCTAACCAATCATTCAACCACTGTCCAGAGATGAAAATCAGATCCAGCATGTGTCCTCCCATGTGAGTGGGTCCAGAAACTAATTGGGTCAGGTCCAAGGCCATCCTGGAGGCCAAGAACTCTCGGGCCACCCCAGAGGATTCACCGAGCGAAGGCAGGTTGAAGTCACCCATAACTAACAGTCTGGGTGTCTCCACCGCCAGCTCGGCTATTACCCCCAGGAGCCCGGGCAGAGCCGATGACACGTAGCAGGGAGCCAGGTACGTTATCAAAAGACCCATCTGGCCACCCTGACCCCACTTCACAAAGAGGGACTCACAGCCAGCCATCTGAGGTACAGTGGCCTCCCTAGGACATAGATCCTCCCTAATAATTACCGCCACTCCACCACCCCTACCCTGAGCCCTCGGCCGATGAAATGCCTGGAAACCTGGTGGGCACATCGCTACCAGGGGGAAACCCCCCTCTGGGCCCAACCAAGTTTTGGTGATCCCTGCCAGGTCCACGCCCTCATCCTGTATCAGGTCAAAAATCAGGGGGGCCTTATTCATAACGGACCTGGCATTGCATAACATCAGCCGGGTGCTCAGGGCCTGAGACTCTGCACAACCAGGCCTGCAAGACGGGTCGAGAGGGTCGGAGCGCGTTACCGCTTGGAGATAGCGGGCATGCGATCCCCTAACCTGATGTGACCCTTTACCCCCACCATATCTGCCCCTCACACTTACAGTGCCAATAAGGTCCACCCTCGATAGTTCTGACCCTAGTTGCCCCCCCAACCCCCGGTTCCCCAGGTCCCCCCAGGCATACTCACTGGAGTATGATCCACCCAACTGCCTTTTTTCTCCAAATGTGGGAAAGTTGAATCCCTCTTATGCTTTTAGAGTCCTCCATTGGTTCAAATCAAAGCCTTTTCGAAACATCTATGGAGAATCTCCACCATCCAGTTGTCATGATTGTCCCAAGAGTGATTTTCCAAAAGGCAACTGGACTTTCTTTGCTTTTTCCTTGAAAATGTGTTGCTTCTCACCCAAGAAGGCTTCTTCAGTTGTTCTTCAGAACTAGAATTTAGGGTATTTGTTGTCCTAAATGTCTAGAAGAACTTGTCCTGGAACATTAGCTTAGAAGAAATGGTGAAACCAAAATGATAAGACATGCATTGTGGTGTCATGATATGCTCTCTGCTCCTTTTTTAAAAAAATTGCAGTTGATTTCTGGAATTTTCATTGTGACATCACAACAACACGTGTTTTGTTTTTGGGAAGGAGTGGGCAAACATTAGATGAGGTGGACCATGTCTTTTTGGATGGGAGGTTCTGACTTGCTCCTCTACCTAAGCCACAGGACCAGTGAACGGAGGGAGCTGCTACTTCTATTTCAATTTTTGCAGCTGAGGTATTTTACTAATTTTAACTGTTCTTCCACACCCAAAAAAACCACCCCTTAGTTTCAGTTTTGGATTTTCTCTGACCCACTTCTGAGAAAAAATTGCAATCTTGATGAGAGCATGATATGATTAATGGATGTAACAGGAGTTGGCACTTTTTTCAGACATCAGATGCTATCAAGTGATTTTGCATGTTCATCTATTATCATCACCGCTTCTATCAAGGAAGAAAAATGGCCAAAATCTTGCAAGGCTATCAAATCACTTAAAGTTTCATCATTTAAGATTCTCATTGGTTTTGGTCTTCTTGCCCTTCATCTTCTGATTCTGTCCATCATTTCTGGTGAGGATGCTCCCATCTTGTGCTCTTATTTAATTTGAGGCCCAAAGTTGTACAGAGTGGGTGTAAGGCACCCTGGCCCTGGGGGAGTTGTGAACAATACAGTGCCCATATCAACTCCTGGCTTTCTCTGGGACGTGACAGAGTAGTCACCTCTTTCCAATCCCATTTCGTAGGGTGATGAGACTCAAGAAATGGGCAACATCCAAGTTTATTAATGCCCTTTCTAGCAAGAAGTAGAATCAGGCCAAGTTGAAACATCTCTGAGTGGGATGATTTAAGGAATGGAGCGATGGATTGATGCTAGTCAATAAGCAGAGAAGTGGAAACGAGAAGAACCAAGGGAGCAGAATCTGTAAAATAGATCCGAGAACCCTCAAAACTCGGTGTCTTTTTTCAGCCGTGTTCGCCTTACCTATTAAATGGTGTTCCAAACCAATAAATCCATAAGCAGATAATTCTCAGTTCTGCATGCAAAGCATTTGTTTGCGGATGGGCAACCTGCTGTTCTTAGAAGCTTTGGATTACATATCCCATCAGCACCATCCAGCCTAATCAATAGCAGTTTGTCACTACATCTGCCTAGAGCTGAGGGATTATCCCTCCCAAATAAGCAAAGGCAAACTCCTTGGATGCTGCTATCAAGACAGCCACATGCACATGACCACAAGGTCCCTGGAAAACAAGGCTGATGTAAAGGAGATGTTGAGTAGGAATCCAGATTATTTCAACGTATAACAAAATGGGATCCAAATTGCTACTTCTGAATCTGCTTTGAAGGGTCCGCGGCCTCAGCGAATGCCCAGCCAGGTCAGATTGTTGTAGTAGGTGCCTCAAATGTTATAAACGATGTTTTTTAAGAATGGATTCTTTAAATGTTCTTCATATGCCCTGAAAGACAAGGGGGCATTTTGTTTAACTTTGCTAATTTGTAAACGTGAGCTCATCTGTCTCTCAGTGGGGACACATTTCAATAAACGGTGGCAAATTTAATTGGTATGTTAGGGGCAGGTGAACCTATCTTCTGGAATTATTTTGGTTGTATAGATTAAAAAAGCGTTGTTGATTTCATTACCTAAAACAGTCTCTTCCATTTTTAATGCACCTGCTCTAAGAGGGGCTAATTGTCTTGTGAAAAGAATGGCATTGTTCTTGAAGAGAAATGTTTCTCTACTACGATTGGTGCCCACATGTCCAGGAAGTTGCGTTTTGACAGCAGCCATCTTAAATTCTCACCCTCTCCCCAATATATGATTCTTCTGGGGCTGTTAGCATCCCAACTTGGTCAGTAAGAAAAGACAGACTCTCAACTCCATCATTAGTAAACTTTACTAAAGCCAAGTGGTTACGGCATAGCAAAACCAAACCTGATTTTTCTCACCCAAATCATCTAGTTAATTCTTCGCTTCTCCCCACCTTTCCCCCTGGATAGCTGCCCTGGTCCAATTACATTCAAACAATTCATTTGGGTAACAGTCCCTGGTGTGGCAGGTGGGACTCAATTGATAAACTATGAACTGTGGGTTGCCTGGAGGATTTTTGCAGGAAAATCCCAGAACTGACTTTGCTTCTGCTGTGCCTAGATGGGTCTTTCAATAAAGCTACACTTTTGGTAATTTAAAAGAGCTGAGATTTTCTGTGGTTGAATGTGCCAAATGGGATGGCTGGTGCATGTGGTAGACTGGCATCTGGCGAAGCATGGCTGTTGCAGCAGGCGACCGTCCCAAACAGAGGCATTCTGGGAAATTTAAATGGCTATCCATTAAGGATACCAAGGGCTCTTCTCTGCACCAGATTAGGCTGCCAGGGACGGCTTTGCCAAGGCTGCCTTTTGAGGTGGGCCCAGCTCTCTCTTGCTATCTGTCAGGATGCTCTGGGTCTTAAATAACCACCACAGAGCTGAGATTTAATAGATAAAAACTGTGACGAGGCAAGTTTAATTACACAGCCCTGTGTTTACGTGCTCTCCTGTTTGTTCCTGATATTTAAAGAGCCTCGTTAGCAAGGCAACTGGCCAGAATATGCCTGCAATAAATAAAACAAAACAAACAGATGTCTGCAAGGTTCTTTTCCCATGTTTTATTTTGAGCTGCTTGGCTTGCAGATCTCCTGAGCAGCAAAGGAGCAAGGAGCTGACCTCCGAAGAACCCGACCAGCACAGTTGGGATGAAATCCAGACATTTACTGATTTTCCCATGCTCCCGCCTTTCACCGGATAATTGCATGCTCATGTTTTTTTACATGCAAAGATGAAATATTTTGGGGAACAGGCATTAGACTTAGAATAACTTTATTGTCACTTTGAATGTACACTAATCGGCATACATTAAAATGAAATTTTGTTGCATAAGTTCTCACAAAATCAATCAATCAATCAATACAAAATCATGCATATACCCACATATATTATTCGACACAGAGAAACAACACAGTCCAGTTCGGATGTATACATGTACATGGCGAGAGAAATGAAGCCTGTGAGTTTGCCTGATAGATGGCATATAGGGAACAGAGCGGTTACAGAATCTGGTAGTCGTGCTAGAAACACTTTGAAACCCTCTCCCAGAGGGGAGAAACAGAAGCAGACCATGGGGTGGGTGTGTTTTGAACTCTAAGCACATAGCACTTATAAGCAGCATCCTGAGTAACAGGAAGCGAGCTTCCTATAATCTTCTCTGCTGTCCTCACCACTCTCTGTAGGGTTATTTTTTTTTTGCTGTAAATGCAAAGAGGCTTATTTTTGAGAAGAACTTCTTTGCCACCCTGGGGTGGATCATCTTCAGCGTGTGTAGAGAGCTGTATGTCAGGATCAATGGCTTGGAAACCAGTCTCTTTTCAGGGCACCTTTAGAAGCAGGCAGTCAAGATGCTCAAGAGCTCCAAGAATGAAAAAAGGAAACAGAAGGATTTCTGTAGTAACTTGGGAATCAGAGGATTGGCTCTGTCTCAACACCTGATGGGAATTTCTAATGGTTCTATCAGAGAAGGGGGGAAAAGGATGGATGTAATACTGTAGCTTCTCTGCCAAATGAGGTGTTTCTTCTTCATGTCTGATGGATGGATGGAGGCTGATGGAAGACTGGAGGCTAAAACATATGAAGAACAGTTGCAGGGATAGTTTAAGAAAAGGACAAGGAGTGGTCCAGTATCTCTGGGGCTGCCCCAAAGAAGAGGGAGTCAAGCTATTTTCCAAAGCCCTTGAGGGCAGGACAAGAAACAATGGATGGAAACTAACCAAGGGGAGGAGCAATCTACAAATAAAGAGAAATTTCCTGACAGCAAGTGGAACAGCTTCCCTCCAGAGGTTGTGGGTGCTCCATCCCTGGAGGTTTTTAAGAAGGGAATGGACAACCACTTGTCTGGAATGCTAGAGGGTCTCCTTCTGGAGCAGTGAGTTGGGCTAGAAGACCTCCAAGGTCCTTTATTCTGTCCCTTGAGAAGTAGGCTGTGATTTGGATAACGGCAAGATTTTTTTTGAAGTGAAACAATCTGGGTGTCTCTTTGGTCATACATGTCCACCTTCGCCCTTCATCCTTCCACAGAGAAGGAAATCCATCCCAGCAGAACAGGCACAAGGAGAGCATGGCATGATGCTGACCTAGGAGCTGCTAAGAGGACAGAGAACCAGAGAGCCTGACTGGGAATTGACAGGTTTCTCCACCAATGAGGAAACGGCTTGCCTGCCACAAAAGCCTCAGCATCCCAGCTCTGCCATCTTAAAGCCTGGAAACTATGCAAGCCAATGCACAGCAAAGGCAGCTCAGGGGCCCAACATCAAGCCAACATGGACCACAGATGCTTGGCCCTGAAGCAGGGCCAAAGGGTTGCTTGCTAGAGGTCTGAACCGCTCAGTTTATACCAAAGATTGCATGAAATCAAGCTTAATGATCATAAATTTACAGCTTTCCCATTTCCATTTTATAAGATGTTGCTTCTGTGGGAGCAGGAGAGTTCCAGTTGCTGCAATATTTCTCCAGGAAAAAGAGGCTGCCGTTCTTGTGATGATTTTTTTCCTTTCCTTTCCTTGGTATCCTTCTCTGCTCTGGGGCTTTCCTTTTTTTTTCAGTAGCGAGACTTCAAAGGGAGGCACACGGAGCTGCGTCACTGATTTACGGTACTGTATTGCAGGACCGACTATTTTCAGTGCCTTCCTGAATAATTCCTCACCTGGCACAATGCTCAGTGTGTACTGAAGAGAAGGGAAAGGATTGCATTGTGTTAGGCCTTCATCTGCTTTGGTTAAATAGGAGGAGGGACTTCCTTGACCACTCCCACTTCTTTCCCTTCTTTCCCTGCCATAACTCTCACACTGGCAGGGTTTTTGCTTTTTCACGGGAGCCATATTTTGCCTTGACGTTTTTATGGCGGCTCTCCTTACACGGTTCCCAGAGTGAAACTTTCCTATTGCTGTTCTTATCAATATCCTTTATTTCAGAGGAAGAACCTCTGAAGTGGTTTTGTGTTTGCCTGGAGATGAGATAGAGACCTTCAGAGACACCACCTGGGTCTTACTCACAATGCAATTGTCAGGCTTGCTCCAGCTAGGTTCCTAGGAAAGAGAGACCCTCAACTCCATTTGAAGTGATAGGCTCTTTCACTAAGGATCAGTGGTTGCAAACAAAGCAGGCTGGAACTAAGGTTCCCACGCAAAAGGCTACAAAGTTTTCCCCTTCTCTCCAGCCTTCACCTCTAACTGGATCATCTTCAACCAACGACATGCCCTGTAGGTGTTTTGGGAACCATTTGGATGCTCAGGGCAATCCACATTCCTTTTCCAGGGTTCACATCCTTGTAGCCTGGAACAGGCTGGCTTTTAACACCTCTGGTTTCCATCAAGCCTGTCATCCCACCTCCCCATTGCCCCCTTTGCCCCCTTACATACCAGCTGCCTATTTCCTCCCCCCGCAACTGATGGCAGAATGCCAGAGAAGCATCGATGTGAAGATGGCGGATCTAACAATAATGACGATCTGAGGATGTGTAGAAGTTGATTTGGGCTACATTGTAAATAGATGTCTGCCTCCACCGGGAACTTCTCAAGACGTTTCTCCGGAGGCAGGGAGAACCTCCGGCATTTGCTCTCCGTTGCATCCATCAACCCATCTGCCATAAAGAAAGAATGGGCAAAGTAAATGCTACCTCCTAGAGCAGTGGCCGCCAACCTTCTGGACACCGGTTCCACGGAGAAAAAAGTTTTTCCATGGACCGCAGGGGCCGTGGTTTTGCCTGCTGACTGCGTCTCACGGATGGGGCTTCACTTGTTTGCACAGCCCAGTTCTGACAGGCCACAGACTGGTGCCGGTCCTCCAGACCAGGGGTGGGGGTGGGGCCCTGCCCTGAAGGGTTGTTGTCCATCACTGGTTGTCTTAAGAAAGGCAGAAGAGCTCAAGGATTACAGCCACTTTCCTACCTTTTTATGCCTCGTCTTTGACAGCAGTAATTCTGGAGGTTCCTGGAGGCCCAAACGCACTCCCTGCAGAGCTCAAGGGTGGTCTGGATGTATTGGGTTTCCCAAGGCTCCTTTGGCCAGAGGTGGTTCTAGGCTGGTGGCACCTGCCATGTTGAAGAAGGAGGCCTCCTGGTTATGGTCACCCAGGGGCAGTTTCCTCATTCACATCTCACATAAAGCTAATGGGCGTTATTTAGTGTATGGTATATCATACATGAGCTAGCAATATATATTAACATTTCATCTACATGAATAGAACACAATAGAGTATAAACGTTACAAGCACCAAGGTTCAGATACCCAACCTCTGGGCCATCTAAACAATGAAGCGCAGCATTGCTGAAATAAATCAGATGCCCGACCTGAGCATACCCTCAACTTGCAGCCGGTGACGATGGGATCAACAGTTTGATGTGGAGAAGTGAAACGTCTTCAAGGAAAATCAAAGGAAGTCCAGTTGCCTTTTGGGGAAAAAAAAGAGCCCCTTTGGGACAACAACACTGACCTGGATGGCCAAGAACCTCCAAAGACATTGAACTAGTTAGCAGAATCCCCCTCCGCCCTTCTCAGCCTTACAATCTTTGGGAGGAGACTTTCTCCCATGTGGTCCACATCCCACACCCACCCCTTTTTGCTCCTAGCCACACTTGCAGTTTGCAAAGCGACTGATGCGAGACCCAGATCTGGATGAGATGCCCACAGGCATCAAATGCTTGGTGGCTTTTATGAGTGGAGCGATAGAGTCAAGGTGTGGAGCTGGTAATAACATTCCGGCATGGAACATCAGGAAGCCATTATGCAGGGGGAAAGCTGAATGGATTCGGCTGCAAACCGTCATCCTGTCTCCATGTGCTTCTTAGGCAGAAAGACTGCCTACGTTCACCTCTGCGGCTCGTCCCTTACCAATTCCGAGGAGCCTGTCAACTCATGTAAAGAGAGACTCTGGATGGCAGCCTGGAGTTCTCTACTTAAGTCCTCGCTCTGCTTTCACAAGACACGACCAGGGTCCCTGTGCTATGAGTGGAGGGGATGGGATTTCATGGAGGCCATGGAGTTTTGCTGGAGGCTAAAACCTACCAAGACCGGTTACAGGAAGCGGGTATGTCTAGCTGAATAAAAATAAAGGCTATGGGTGACATGATAACCATCTTCCAATAGGAGGGCAACCTCTTCTCCAAAGCATCAGAGGGCAGGAGCAATGGCTGGAAATTAATCAAGGAGAAAAGCAGCCTACAACTAAGGAGGAATTTCTTAACAGTGAGAGCAATCAACTGATGTAAGAGCTTCCCTTTAGATGTGGGGGCTCCATCCCTGGGGGCTTTTAAAAAGAGACTGGACACTTGGCTGAAATAGTATAGGGTCTCCTGCTCAAGCAGGGGGTTGGACTAGAAGACCTCCAAGGTCCCTTCCAACTCTATTATTCTAGGTTCTACGTCACTACACACCACTCTTTTTCTTTTTATGAAGTTTAGCAGGCTCTGATTTCTTCTCCATTCTAGCACTGATGATGTTACCTAGTTTGGGTAAGGAAATGTTTGCAAGAAAAGGAGCCATAGTTTTCTTCTTCTTCTTCTTCTTCTTCTTCTTCTTCTTCTTCTTCTTCTTCTTCTTCTTCTTCTTCTTCTTCTTCTTCTTCTTCTTCTTCTTCTTCTTCTTCTTCTTCTTCTTCTTCTTCTTCTTCTTCTTCTTCTTCTTCTTCTTCTTCTTCTTCTTCTTCTTCTTCTTCTTCTTCTTCTTCTTCTTCTTCTCTTCTTCTTCTTCTTCTCCTTCTCCTTCTTCTCCTTTCTCCTTCTCCTTCTCCTTCTCCTTCTCCTTCTCCTTCTCCTTCTCCTTCTCCTTCTCCTTCTCCTTCTCCTTCTCCTTCTCCTTCTCCTTCTCCTTCTCCTTCTCCTTCTCCTTCTCCTTCTCCTTCTCCTTCTCCTTCTCCTTCTCCTTCTCCTTCTCCTTCTCCTTCTCCTTCTCCTTCTCCTTCTCCTTCTCCTTCTCCTTCTCCTTCTCCTTCTCCTTCTCCTTCTCCTTCTCCTTCTCCTTCTCCTTCTCCTTCTCCTTCTCCTTCTTCTTCTTCTTCTTCTTCTTCTTCTTCTCCTTCTCCTTCTCCTCCTCCTCCTCCTCCTCCTCCTCCTCCTCCTCCTCCTCCTCCTCCTCCTCCTCCTCCTCCTCCCCCAGGGGGCCAAAGAGTTGCTGGGCATTTTTAAAACCCCAGAGATGTCCCTCTGATTCCATCATCAGGAATTTTCTGATTTCTGGACTGGATAAAGGATAATATTTGCAGCTCAGGTTGAAATGGGGGCTCCTTGGTGTTGTCTGAGCTTGCTTGTTTTCTTGCAGACATTTCACTACCCAACTAGCTAATATCATCCATGTCTAGCACTGATGATGTTACCTAATTTGACTAATGAAACATCTGTAAGAAAACTACCAGAATAAAATAAATATATATATATAATATACAAATTAATTTCAATTCTAATTCTCAAATGTATCAAGTGCTTTGGCCTAGCCTTGTGGATTGACTTCTGCAGCAAATGTCAAGGCATATCTAGGCAATAAAACACATTTTAAAAAAAGTTGGCTGATAATTAATTACCTGATTTTCCTAAAAAAAATAGACTTTGGTGGGGAGTGTGCTTATCATTGATCTGACTGGACTGATTGAATTTTCATTGACCTGATCCCATCTGAAAACCCAAGACAATTCTATTTTCCACAGCAGTTTGGAAAAATAAAGTTAGAAAGTCTTAGCCCCTCTCCCTAAGATCCCAGGAATAGGCTCCCTAGGAGATCATTCATGTATACAGGTGGAATGATGGCCAGCTGTATCCAATATTCTTTTATTGTTCCTGTTACTTTGCAAACTTCAGCTTTTCGTCTAAGCCCTTGGGATGTATCTCCCTCTGATATGGAAAAGCGGTCTTTTCAACAGCACAAAATTCAAAGCTCAGTGTTTGCCCTGACTTGGATTTGCTAGTCAAGGAAGAATCCCAAAGACCTCCCTGAAGATTTTATAGATAAGTGTCACCTTTTATGCAAGGAACTAGAGCCTGGCAGTAGTGCTTGTACCATGTTCAAAAGCCAGGGAGAAGAAGAAGAAATAGAGAGCAGAGAGGAAAGAACTCTGAGCTGTTTTATCCAGAGTGCAAATATTTATGCCTTATTTTGGAGGTGTCCTTCTCATTACCCCTGGAAAATAGAAAAACGCTTTAGGCCTTCCATTAGGATCTGGACCCCAGGAGCAATGACAGGCAACAAATGTATCTGAGTATGCATGGTGACTACAGAATATGGACCAAGTTTAAGGAGAGGAAACAGAAAATTGGCAAGGTGAGAAAGAATGGAATTGGGGTCTTGGAAAGCAACATGACTACCTGGCTGGAACTCTGGATAAGGGCTGTGTTTCCCAGCCTCAACCACTTTAAGATGTGTGGACTTCAACTCCCAGAATTCCCCAGCCAGCACATGCTGAGCAATTCTGGGACTTGAAGTCCACAGGTCTTAAACTAGCCAAGGTTTTAGAAACACTGGACAAGAGCATTTCTCAATGCAACACCCCTGTTTTGATCTCACTTTGAATAATAATTTTCTCTTGCAAGGGCTGGAAATGACAGAATCACACTATTTCCTAAACCCAAGAGAGAGAACGCCATTCCACAAATGCCTTGTAAAATCAAGATACGTTTATATTTAAAAGTAGCCCAGTATTCCTCCATTCTGTGTAAGTTTCAGCCACCAATGATTGTGAATAGTTCCCATTCTTAAGGGATATGTTTGTGCTGTTCATTTTATTGACTGTATTTTTATTGGTCAGTGACGGAACTGAAGGTCTGTCTGTCCTCTCCTATGGCATGCTAGATAGCACTGTAAAGTCATAATGGAATAGTTTCTTACTATTCTGAACCAGACTTATATAAGATACAACACTTGTAATATTTTTTAAGTACGTTTATCTATATCTATGAAGACCTGAGCTGTCATCCTCTTCTAAAGGTCTTTCATACCTTCAGAATGCATCTTTAAAGGGATCCAGGACTCCCCTGCAGGCACTCCTTGTTCAAGCTGATTTATACTAATGGACAAGGCCTCTGGGAAAGTCTGATTGCTGCTATTCATTGAGAAATAAGCTTGGGCTTTTAAAGGCTGTCTTCAATCATAGCTCAAACACTTCCTTTTTATGAAACAAGATACAAGGGCATGTCATACTCACTTCTTCATCACATCAGGCCAGATAAAAGAAATTCCCTCTCCCTCTCTCTCTCTCCCTCTCCCTCTCTCCCCCCTCTCTCATCTTTCATCTATCTATCTATCTATCTATCTATCTATCTATCTATCTATCTATCTATCTACCTACCTACCTACCTACCTACCTACCTACCACCCACCCACCCACCCACCTACCCATCCATCCATCCATCTCTATATAATCATTGAACAGAGAAAATTGTTGGGTGCATTTCAAAGAAATGCACCCAACTTAATTTTAGTCTGCAGCTAATTCTAATATTTAATTACTTTTTAACTTTTGTATTTGTGGGGTTTTTAGACGAGCTGTTCACCGCCCTGAGTCCCTTGGGAGAAGGGCGGTATATAAATGTAATTAATAAATAAATAAATAAATAAATAAAGAGATGCATAAGGTGCCCTTCTGCCTACCTTTGTTAGTATTCACACTCTCTCAATGCTTCCTCTACAGATACTCCTCAGTTTACAATCACAACTGAGCCCAAAATTTCTATTGCTAAATAAGACAATTGTTAAATAGGTTTTGCCTCATTTTACAACCTTTTCTGGTTGTCCAATGTCTTCTTAAAAGCCTCCAATGAAGGAGCAGACAGAACTTCGGGAGGCAAACTGTTCCACTAGTTAACTTTTCTCACAGTCAAGAAATTCCTCCTTAGTTCTAGGTTGGAGCTCTCCTGGATAAGTTTCCCTCCATTGCTTCTTGTCCTGCCTTCAGGGGCTTTGGAGAATAGCTTGACTCCCTCTTCTTTATAGAAGCACTTCAAATATTGGAAGACTGCCATCATGTCACCCCTGGTCTTTCTTTTCATTAGATTATACATACCCAATTCCTGCAACCTTCTTCATATGTTTTAGCCTCCAGCCCTCAATCATTTTTTGCTCTTTTCTGCACCTTTTCCAGAGTGCAGTCTGGAAATTAATAACTCATTAATAATCCTTAATAAAAATGTAAAAGAAGCTGAGTACCCAGGACTGCATCCCGTGGCACCTCACTCAGTTTGGTGTGTAACTATTAACACAATCTTGGGTTATGAATAGTGACCCATTCAATGGTCATGGCCTTCAATTCTACCCAGGCATCCTGAAAACCATGAACCTGCATATGGTCTCATCTCTGGGTAAGAAGCTCACAAATTCTAAAGAAAAAAATTACATTGCACTGTAATTCATTGCATTACAGTGCAATGAACACTGTAATGAACAAGGACACACATTCAATTTTGCAGTGACTAAGATTGTTGGATGAGCAGGCACAAAAACAGCCAGGGAAGTGACTGAAGCTTGGGAAACAGGGCCCTTGTCAGGAGTGATGATTTATCACCAGTCTATCAAGTACTTAGGAGGCGAAGGCTGGGCAGCACAAGCAAACAACAATCGACAACTTAAGAGCCATCCATCCACACCCCAATCAACATCTGAAGGACCACACACAACAAGCACCATGTAAATGCCACACAGAGAACAGCCCAAAGCACATACTCTGCTAGAGAGAAGTTCCCTGAGGATGGGCTCCAGGACAAGTCTGAAAGCTTGGAAGATTAAAACTCTGGTCTTGGTGACCAACCCAGATTGGATTCCCCCCAAAACAGTTGTCCAGCTACAAGGCATCTAACTTAAGGAAAGTTCTTATTTGTTCCTCTTATTGAATTATAGCACTGGAAACAATCTCGGAGGTCATTTGGTTCAACCATCACAACCCCCCTTGCAGGATCTGCTGAAGCATTTTTGAGAGATGGCTATCCAACCTATCTTTGAAAACTTTCAGTGAAGGGAAACATCCAACATCCATGTTGATAAAGGCAACATATTTCATTGTGTGACAGTTCTTGCTGTCACGTAATTCATGAAACTACTTGCATTTACCTATAGATTCAACCCACTTGTCTTTCCCTTGCCCCTTAGGGAGACAGAGAACAAGTTCCCTGGATCTTCCTGATGGCAACCTTTGATATATCTGAATATTGTTATCATATTAATAGCCCATAGAAGAGTTTTCTCTTCTGTGGGCTATTAATATATATCCCTGATGATCTACCTTCCATCTGAGATCTCAACTCTGACAATATCTTGTAGTGACCATGAGCTACACAGCAATATAAGATAATCTTCTTAAAGTGATCCTTCTTGAAGGCACATGGCCTACTAAAATCATCATTAAACTTCAAAGGGTCCAGTGCAGAGATCTCCAAAACTTGGCAACTTTAAGTCTCCCAGAATTCCTCAGCCAATCTTATATTGTCAAGTTTAGAGATTCCCTGGCCTAGGAGTCAGACATTTGCCCCTGTCCAAAGTCCTGGAGTTTTCTTGACTTTTGAAGACCAAGATTGCTTTTTGAAATACTGTATTGTAATGTTAAAATCAATCTCATTGGGAACTTCTCCTACTCCTATATTCTGGATTTATATAAAAATATCCTTATATCATTTCACCAATTGGTAAATTACCAATTTATTACTATATATTTACACAATGATAGATAAACCGTACCCCAGAAATGTAATTATCCTCAGCTACAGTTTTGTGATCATTGCAGCTTCCTATGGAGAAAGCATGGACCATACATACATAATTTTAGTGCTGCCTTTTTTGCTTTCTGTTTTAAGGCCCAGACAGAAATCAGAAGAAAGAGAAGGTGCTCAGAAGAAAAGGAAGAGAAGAAGAGGTTAAGTTGCAGCAGGAGAAAAACCTACCTGAAATCAATATTGAGAGGTTGATTAGCATTTCAAGGAGCACTTAATCTTCCTTTTTTTAACCTAAGCTGCTATTCCATAACCCATTTTTAAGACACAAAATAATATAGATGTGATAGATGATAGATAGATAGAAAGAGATAGGTAACATACACAAGCAGGGTATTTTCTATAACAGGTAAATATGGGAAGAGGTCATTCCTGTCTAAATATTCTTTCAAAGGACCTGAATCTTTTGTAGTCCACTTCATCAAGCATTTATTTTATTCAAGCCAGGTTTGCATGTGCAAATGGATAAACATATCTGCACCAAAGCAATCTAAATCTTGATGAATCTTGAAACCACCTAAAATTTTCACACATTAAGCAAATTAAAAACTCCAAATGAGAACCTATATAATTTGTGAGAGCTATCAGGGACCGAGTGCTCTCATTCTTAAATAATCTGGGCATAATAGTTGCTGCTGCTGCTAAGGTGTAGTTTCATTATTTTAATAATGAGTAAATATTATTGCTTTTTTATTTGTTCAGTGCCTTTAAAAAAATAGCAGCAATTGTGCAAAGAGCATGAGAGAAAACAGAAAGAGAGATTTTCTCAGTAGTAAAGCAAGGAGAAATTTAGAACAATTAATCAGTGGGACAACTTGCCCCCAGAAGTTTTGAATGCTCCACCACTGGGCATTTTAAAGAAGAGATTGAACAACACTTTGTCTGAAATAGCATAGGGTTTCTTGCTTGAACAGGGGGTTGAACTAGAAGACCTCCAATGTCCTTTCCAACTCTGTTATTCTGTAAATATTAAATGCTGATTTTTTCCATTCACTTTTAGAAATCCTATCACAAACAAGATGGTCTTCCAGGAGAGAATCCATGAGAGACGTGTTCCATTGGAATCCTATTCTGGAACCCCTGATTTAAAAAATGGGAACTATTTCCAAAGAGAACGTAGTGATGACGTCTTTGCTATGAACGCTTGAAATGTTGGGAATGGTTATGAAAACAAGAGCTAGGCCTGCGATCCTAGATAGAGTAGAGCAGGAGGGCCCTTGAAACAAGCAGGCCCTGATATTGTCTAAGGAGAATCGTTTTCACCTCTCCCAACTTTGGGCTGTGGTGGGAGAAAGAGTTTTTGGGGAAAAAATGGAGTATAAAGCAAAAAGTCCCCTCATGGCAATCGGACATTTAGACAGAGGATCAACAGCACAGAAAGACAAATTAAATTTCCCAGATGGAAAAAATAACATCAAGCTCTCTGGGAGAGGCAACTTCAGCATGGAACCACAATATTGTACTGGCTACACTTCACACTGAACTGGTGAAGGGCTCCTTTGCTCACACAGAAGTTGTGAATTCATTTGGGTTTGTGATTAAAAAAAGGCTCTGGTTTTCTGACAAGCTCAGCCAGAAAATACTCCGATTTCTCTTACGTTGCAATTGAGGAATTTCTCTGACTTTCAAAACAATGCAGAACAGAGGCAATACCTCTACCCAATTCTGCCTGTTTCAAATTGTGAAGGAGAACGAGCTGTCCCTAAATGGTTTCTGATTTAAAAGCCATGGTGGGTTTTGCATTGCAGTAAAGATGTTGTCATTTTCGGATCTCTATAGAGTGAAGCCTTATGAGAGGAATATGCTTTGAGGATATCGTTTGCAAAATTATAAAAAAAGTCTGAAAAGTCACAGAGCAATGGGCAAGCTTAGCTTTCATGAAATTCTGCCCTAGAATTTCTACTTCCATTCCATTCCATTCTAGCCTCAGCCTGATGGCCAGGATGAAGAGGATTCGCTGCTGAGATTCTGAGGAGATCCAGCAGAAAGAAGCTAAGGAACCTGGGAGAGCTACAAGCAAGTCTCTAATGCTCTTCCTTCGTGATGCTCGGTGTCATTGTTAGATGGTTATAAGCCAAGGCACCCTTATTTCTCCACCCCAATTTCCTCAGTTTGATCCCACTAACCACCCAATTAGGCTTTTCTTTCGCAGCAATTTGGTGCTGGCTGGGTTTCCTCCATCACATAATAGCAGGCCAGTTAAGAAGAGAATGGTATCCCGGCCCTTTGTTTTCTTCTCCTTGGTACTTTAATGAAGCTAGATACAACAAACACAGGAGGCTAGATAAGTACAGCAGGAGTCTTAGCAGTGGCCTTAAGGGGACAGGAGTGGACCGGTAGATATTCCTAGCACAGCAGGGATGCCCATCAGAAGAGAAAGCTAGAAGCCGTAGATAGATGGAGGAAACTGGCCCAACTTGGTCTCTGCAGCATTCAGTTGCATTCATTGAATTTTGCTCACCACAACAATCCTATACTTAGATTTATTTATTTAGTCTTTTATACCGCCCCCTCTCCCGACGGGACTCGGGGTGGTGTACAGTCGAATAAAATGGAATATAAAATACAATACAATATTTAAAAGCAATTTAAAAAAATTAAATTAAGTGGCTGATAAATAACTAATAGATAAAAACAATCAAGGTTAAAAGTTATAAAAGTAAAAACCGATTAAAACCAATTAAAAACCCTGCACAGAACTCTAGGCCAGACCGGCTTGATGAAATAAGTGGGTTTTCAAAGCGCGCCGGAAGGTCAAAAGGTCAGGGATGGTCCTCATCTCTGGGGGTAATTCATTCCAGAGGGAAGGTGCCCCCAATGAGAAGGCCTGCACCGTCGGAGTCACCAGCCGTCCAGCCGATGGCATCCCGAGGAGGCCCACCCTTTGGGAGCGCACTGGCCATGGAGTTTTGCTGGAGGCTAAAACCTACCAAGACCGGTTACAGGAAGCGGGTATGTCTAGCTGAATAAAAATAAAGGCTATGGGTGACATGATAACCATCTTCCAATAGGAGGGCAACCTCTTCTCCAAAGCATCAGAGGGCAGGAGCAATGGCTGGAAATTAATCAAGGAGAAAAGCAGCCTACAACTAAGGAGGAATTTCTTAACAGTGAGAGCAATCAACTGATGTAAGAGCTTCCCTTCAGATGTGGGGGCTCCATCCCTGGGGGCTTTTAAAAAGAGACTGGACATTTGGCTGAAATAGTATAGGGTCTCCTGCTCAAGCAGGGGGTTGGACTAGAAGACCTCCAAGGTCCCTTCCAACTCTATTATTCTAGGTTCTATGTCACTACACACCACTCTTTTTCTTTTTATGAAGTTTAGCAGGCTCTGATTTCTTCTCCATTCTAGCACTGATGATGTTACCTAGTTTGGGTAAGGAAATGTTTGCAAGAAAAGGAGCCATAGTTTTCTTCTTCTTCTTCTCTTCTTCTTCTTCTTCTTCTTCTTCTTCTTCTTCTTCTTCTTCTTCTTCTTCTTCTTCTTCTTCTTCTTCTTCTTCTTCTTCTTCTTCTTCTTCTTCTTCTTCTTCTTCTTCTTCTTCTTCTTCTTCTTCTTCTCTTCTTCTTCTTCTTCTTCTTCTTCTTCTTCTTCTTCTTCTTCTTCTTCTCCTCTCCTCCTCCTCCTCCTCCTTCTCCTTCTCCTTCTCCTTCTCCTTCTCCTTCTCCCTCCTCTTCCTCCTCCTCCTCTGCTTCTTTTACCCTTCCTCCTCCTGCTCCTGCTCCTCCCCCCCCCCAAACCTCACTATCTTCTACCACTGATGATGTTACCTAGTTTGGGTAAGGAAATGTTTGCAAGAAAACATCCCAGCTCAGAGAGCCCCACGGAGCCTTCAATGAAGTTATTATATCTTGCATCAGGCTGAAGGTTAAGGGATGGATCAAAGCACCTTCTGTGGAGGTGGATCTTTTTATCTGTGGCCACAGAAACCCCAATGTTTGAGAGGCAGAGTTTACCTGCTGATTTCTCGTAGGATCTGTAACTCTGCCTCATTAGCTTTTATTTCCTCATTTGGATTCCTGGTTTTTTTTCTTTTTTTTATGGTGTTGCATTTTGCTTCAATGCTGTTCCGTTGTATTTAATTAGATGTTATTGTATTCTCACTGCACAAATACGATACAAAGAGGCTCCTTGGATACCATTTTGAAGAAGATGGGATATAAATTGAACAAAGGAATGAAATGGAAATGATAACAACGGCCTCCCTGGGCTAATAAACTTGTATCTGTGCTGAAATCAGTTTCAGATTGAAGCAGAACCCTATGTGTGTGTGTGTGTGTGTGTGTGTGTGTGTCAATTTGCCTGCTACCTTTTGATGAAGGCGATGTAATATACATTAAAAACCCCAAATGAGTCACACGGTTGTTAAGTGACTCTGGCTTCCCCACTGACTTTGCTCGTCAGAAAGTGGCAAGGGAGATCACGTGACCCTGGGACCTTGCAACTCTCGTAAGTACATGCCAGTTGCCAAGCCTCTGAATTGTGATCAAATGACCATGCAGATGTTTGCAATGGTTGTGAAGTGTGAAAAACGGTCCTAAGTCACTTTTTTCAAGTGCTGTTGTAACTTTGAACGGTTATTAAATGAACTGTTGTAAGTAAAGGACCACCTGCATTTAGTTTAACCCTGAGAACACCAGGAGACAGGGACGGCCCAAGATAAGTTCTTATGGGCTGACCCTTAGGGATCTCTCTCCACCAAATCACCTGGCATTTTAATCCACCACTCTCTGGACAAAACTGAACAGTCTGAGAGGTGACTGGAAGAGAAGAGCCTCTGCCCCACGTCAGAGGGGGTGGAAAGAGTCCCCTGGTTGCGATTGTGGGGCTGACATGCAAAATTCTTAAACGTATTGTGCAAGATTGCCCAGGATGTGGGCCACCTGGTTCCTTAGGAGATCTGCAGGAAGCGAAGCAGAGGGGATCTCCTGGAGAGCTGAATCGGGCCTTCTGTTGGGAGGCCACTGCTGTGCCCCAATAGAAGCTTTGGATATAATCAGGTGGGTTGTTGTGTGCATATGTTTATTTCTCTTCTGTCATGTTTTTCCTCACATGCTAAATTGTAACCTCTGTAGTTTTTGACCACAAGAGATATAATATCCAGTTTGGTTGTCTGTTCTGTCAGGACAGAACGTGCCATCCTTGGGGCAGTTCATACCCCTTGATGATGCTGAAAATATAACCGAATTGATGCCAGGTAAAACTTCCTGAGAAGGTCATTTTGAGGTTGGGAGGCTACCAGATAAAGGCCCACCCTTAGATGGCTCTCAGTCAGTCACACCTCTGCAGGGAAATGGGGGGAGGGGTCGCCTGGAAGAAAGCGTCCAAGGATTGACTTAGGCCGGGGCTCTCCAAACAAGTGAAATTTTGGGAAGTCTACAACTCTTAAAAATGCCAAGTTTGGAGACCCTGCTTTAAGATCTAGTCTGGGTCATCACCAGGACCTTTTCTGAACTTTTGGGCTTCTGCTGGAGCCCATCCTCAGGGAACTTGTCTCCACTGGAATAGGTGTGTTGGGTGTATTTATGTGGTGCCTTTCTATTGGTTGGTCAGTCTATGGCTGGCTGGTGATTGGCTGTTGTTTCCTTGGGCTGCCAAGCCCTTGGCTCCTTAGTATTTGGTAGGCTGGGGGTAATTCAACACTCCTGTTGACTGACAAGGGGCCAGTTTGCCAGGCTTTTCCTGGCTGTCTCTGTGCCTGCATGGCCAACCATCTGTCTTAGACTGCAGGTAGAATAGAATAGAAAACAGAACAGAACATAATATAGAAGAATGTAGACTATTGAACAGAACAGAACAGGAATAGAAACTCTATTGTCACTTTGAATGTATACATTAACATGAAATTTCATTGCATATAGCTCCCAAAGGGTCAGCCCCTCCAATAAATACTACATAACCACAACAGAATAAATAAATACATAAATGAACACATACAAAATTATGCATATACCCACATGCATTATGTAGGAACACAGAAGACAATATGTTGTTTCAGATATGGTGATTTTTATTTTTATTAGCTAAAGGGAAGAACGACCATAAAACATGAGAAGATAGAGAACATTCAGTGTGGGTGATAAGACCCAGCGTAATGGTGAGAACTGGCTGGATAACTCCAAGAGAAACAAGGAAGCTAGCCTGACCTATGCAGTTGAACCTGCAAGTAAAATCTACAAACACAGAAACAGTGATCAGAGAGGCAGCTTCATGTTACAGAAATTGGAAAAAAAAAAAGAGCTATTAAAAAGTCATACTTCTTCATTTTTTATTCAGGTCACACGTACTGAAAGTGGATGTGGGAGGCAGCCATTTCAGCAGTTTAATTTCTGTTCTTTCTTGCGTGTGATGGAATACTTCCTTAACTCTGTTTTTTTTTACTGAATTAAAATTGCTAATGAGTTTTAGTTTGTGCCATGAAATAAAGTTTAGTATTGGCAAACTCTCTCCCCTCTGACCTGAGAGCTCCTGAAGATTAAAGGTTTCAATTAAATATGAGATTGCTTCTTCTGCGGATGATGGATAAAAGTTCTAATGGATCTTTTTTATTATTATTTTAAATCCAGAAGATTCAAAGTTGGTATGAAGAGATAAAGAGAGATCGTGGGACAGACTTTAATTCTTTGCAGGAAAAAAAATGAGCTAAAATATAGCAAACTAATTCAGAACAAATTCACTTCAACCAAGACATCTATCTTCCATCATCATTACAGTTGATCTTCATGCCAACCTTGTATCTTCTGAATTTAAAAAAAAATATGATGAAAGTTGGTATTTCCAATAGAACATCCAGAAAAAAACAGTTTCAGTGAAAGCAAAAAAGGTTTTCAAATATGCAATGAAATAAAGGATAATCCAAATCAGTGTTTCTCAAAACATTGATCTTATGATCAAGCCTAATATGCATGTAGAGGTATCCAGAGGTTTCCAATCCTGTACATAATATGGCTGTTTTTCATGTGTTATATTTATTTAATTAATGTATTATACAGCACCAGAAGGCAGGACAAGAACCCATGGATGGAAACTGATCAAGGAGAGAAGCAACCTGGAACTAAGGACAGTGAGGGCAATGAACCAGGGGAATGGCTTCCCTTCAGAGGTTGTGGTTGCTCTGTCAGTGGATGCTTTTAAGAACAGATTGGACAGCCATTTATCTAGAATGGGATAAGATCTACTGCTTGAGCAGGAGGTTGGACTAGAAGACCTCCAATGCCCCTTCCAACTACTACTATTCTATATTTTGTACCTTGACTGAAGTTAAGAGTGGGATAAAAGTCAGAGTTGGAGCAGTAAGCTTGGTTTCCCTTCCTGGTTGGTTAATTCCTAATTTTGTTTGCTCCTGACTTACACTCATTCAGAAGGCCAAGGTCCTTGTGTGAACAGTTGGGTTAAACCCAGTATCCAAGCAATTTGAGGGAGAGGGAAATTGCATAGCTCTGTGGAAGACTTTGCACAACTGAGGGGCACTGTGGCCATTCGGTTAAATTCTACTCCTTATCAATTTCTCTGCTTCTCTCTGTTGCCTGCCTAGCAAAATTCTGAACTGCTTCTCCTAAGTTTTTTTTTAAAGGAGATTTATTTAAGCTCTGGACTATTCCAGGGGAATGCGAAGTGACAGGAAGATGCAGCTAGATGAAGTTGGCCCCATTTGCATGCTCCTGAGGCTCTGTTTTTACTCAGAGTCTGATCAGGAAACTTTCTTGACTTCCAGAATAAATAAACTGCTTTGATCAGAAATGTGTTAGGCACCATTAGGAGGTTTGGGATTTCTTAGGTAAGGATTAATCTCAGGAGCTGATAAAGGCACCCTGGAAATTTGACTTTGACCACCGAGATGGGGGTTTTCTCTCCCTTCAGACCAGAAAAGCCTCATAGGATGGTTGCGTGAAGATCCTCATTTAAGTCCTTTTCAACCTCGAGCAAGAGGAGAAGACAAGGTGAGTTCAGAAAAATAGAAGGGGGGACAGAAGAAAATGAGGAAAAAGTGTCCTAGTTAATTGTATGGGCGTTGTTTTGGAGAAGCAAATTGCACCCCCTGTCCAAGGCAGGAATCCTTACATCAGGACTGATACGTTGGCAGCTGCTATGTTATTTTATTCTGGATTACAGTGCATGCTTTTATTATATGTTCTCTAATTCCTCTAGCAACGTCTCCTTGTGCTTTACAAGGAAGTGCAAAACCACAATTAGGGCTTGCGAAAACAATTAAACATAACCACGAAGGACTGTTTGAAGGGGTTTATATGATAGCCGTAGATAACCGTTTGCAAAAGGACCCTTCATTAAAAAAACAAAAAACAAATAAAAAAAGCAGCAAAAAGGACTGCAAGTCCATCACCAGATTGGAAAAGGCCACTAAAATGTTTAAATTGCCTTGCAACTCTTTCAATCTTTGCATTTTGGCTTCCGCTGCCATTGCACCCCGGAACAGATGGCAGAGGGTTTATTGAAAGCTGTGCATCCATTTTGATAGTATCGGCTGCCCCTGATTGTTGTTCACTAGTACGAAGCATTTTGAGACATCGGGGGAAGAAAAAAGCGAACCCTCAAAGTATCTTTTCAGGAGCAACTTTGCTGCCTGAGAGATTTCCCGCGAGGGGTGTTGTTGCTGTTTTCTATTTTTCAAAGCCATGTCTGATTCCATTTGAGATAGTTCAAAATCAATATTGTTGATAATTAAATGCCGCAGCTTAAGAATGGAGAATTGATTTCTTCCCCCACCCAAAAAAGGTTTCAATAAGGCCAGAAAGAAAGCAAGTGCTTGTTTATGGCTTACAAATGTATCTGTCACGCTGGTCCATCTGATAGGAGATGACAGATTTTTCATAAGAGAAATAGCAGTCATGAGGCATTGTGCAGTCAGCTAAAATCTAGAGGGGGAGCTCCCAAAATATTTAGCTAATAAAATCACCACCACTTGCTTTTAGACTTTAAAAAATATTTTTTTTTTTTTTAGAAAAACACAGAGATGGATCCATTAGTTCTCATCCTTAAACCAGAAATAAGCTCTCCTGAAACCTAGTTCATATCCTTCACGATCAGTTGTTGCACTGGCGAGGGCGAAGAATGTCATCCTTTCTCTTTTGTATATTCCCTGCAACACCTCAATTAGCTCCCTTCTTCCTTGCCATCCCTGATTTCTTTTTAAAAATCTTTTACTCTTCACGGACGAGTCATTCCTTGCAAACTGAGGCCACACCTGGATAACGGAATCCAGTTCTGGTCACCACGATGCAGAAAAGATGCAAAAAACAGTGTCCCAATATCTCAGGGGCAGCCCCAAAGAAGAGGGTGTCAACCTCTTCTCCAAAGCCCCTGAAAGCAGGAGAAGCAGCAACAGATGGAAACTAACCGAGGAGAGAAACAACCTGGAATTAAGGAGAAACTTCCTGACAGTGGGGACAATTAACCAGGGGAACGGCCTGCCACCAGAAATTGTGGGTGCTCCAACACTGGGGGCTTTTAAGAAGAGATTGGACAGCGATTTGTCTGGAATGGTACACGGTTTCCTGCTTGAGCAGGGGTTGGATTAGAAGACCTCCAAGGTCCCTTCCAACATTGTTATTCTTTTAAAAGATGTTGAGACACTAGAAAGAGTGCAGAGAAGCACAGCAAAGATGGTAAGTGCTAATTAATGTAACAGTAGAAAATTAATAAAAAAATGTTTTAAAGAAAAAGAAGATGGGATGATTGTATAAGGCAGAGAGAAACTCCATGTGCCAAATCAGATTCCGGAGTGACAAGAGTAAGAGGGGGGTTCCTGGCAGCCCAGTAAATATCCCAGTGCTTCAGCATGAAGGACTGAATGGATAAAAACGAAATTGTCTCAACATTCACATCATAGTTCGTGACAACAAGCCATTATATCACCTTAGGGGAGCTCTGGACGATTCCAGTATTGCGAGAGAATGTGTGTGGTAACTTCTCCGGCTCTGCCTGTGATTAATTGTCTTGGAAACCAAAGAGATGATTCTTTCTCCCTGATCTTTGGGTGTTTTATCTCATTTAGTGGCTGGATTCCTTCTGCTCCACCCCCAGTTGCAGGCTGTGACTAGGGGGAGATACGGAGGGAGCAGCCCCAAAGAGATCTGCTGCCTGAATTTCCCAGAGAACCACACCTGGGGGAACCTGGGTCAGGTGATACTGAGAAGTGGAATCTCTGGGGAAGTTCAATGCTCCCATTCAGACTGGGAAGCTGAACAAGCCATGCAAAAGAGAGCAGCGCAAAAGGCTCCCACACTTTTGCCAAGAACATGTCACCAACATGTTCATCAAGTCACTAGGAGACCCCCCACCCCCCTTTTAAAAAATCTATCATGTTTCCATTGATCTGCTGTCCACACTTAGTGTTTCCTCAGTCTCTTTTGGTCACCACATTACAAAAACGATACTGAGACTTTGGGGAAAAGTGCGGAGAAAAGCAACTAAGATGATTTTAAAGGCCTGGAGACTGAAAAACAGTGGCAGGAATTGGGTTTGGCCAGTCTAGAGAAGAGAAGGACTGGGTGGTGGTGGTGGAGGAGGACGGAATCTTCCAGTATTGGAGGGGCTGCCAGAAAGAAGAGGGGCTCCACCCATTCTCCAATGCACCAGAAGGTTCCTTTGGTAAGAAACCTCCATATGCCAAAACTGTTGTGTAGAAACTGATCATGGAGCATTTTCTGGTTCCCCCCCTCTCCCCTGAACCCATCCCTCTTTGTATGCGTTCTATTGGAGCACCAATGAGGAGGAGAAGGGAGAGGAAGTCCAACGTGATTGTGTGCTGGAAACTCCTGCCCTTGTCTTCAGTTCTTGGCAATGGATATGATCCAGATCAGCCCCTTTGAAGTCCCCCTACGCTTCCCCCTGGTGGAAGCGTCTTTCCAACAGAGGCATAACAGTTTCTGTTATGGCCTTTGCTGATCACTTTCTTTGGATTGTGTCTCTACTGCATGTCATACTTTACTATAAGCAGTTAGATTAAGCGTGTGAGACAATAAAAGATCACTTGCCCATGTCACATGCAACTCAGAGGGAAATGGTCAGAGTCTTCCTCAAAGGTGAAGGTATCACCCACAGCCAACTGATTTGCATGGAAAGCTGTGGGCAGTCCTTGTTTTAGGACCAAAGTGAGGACTTCAATACACAACGAGAGCCCTAACCTCCACGCTGCTCCTCCCGTGGTCACAGGGTGGGTTTGGGACCGCGATTTGTGTTGCTTCCCTTCTGGTTTCTGGCAAAACAACCCCCTAGTCAAGTGAATGTGTTTATTTAAAAGCTGCAGGGTTTGCTTAACGGCTGCTTCAGGAAGGCCCAGGAAATTGTGGGTGCCTCAATTTGTGACTGCAACAACTTACGACCATAATTCTGGGCTCAATTATGGTTGTAAATTTAGGATTACCTGGACAGATAAAATTGCCTGAGATCATTGAAAAATCCAGTAATTTATTTTTACAAGACCACCTCCTAGTTTGTAGGCAAACATTCTTTTTTTTTTTTAATTTACATTTATAGGCCGCCCTTCTCCGGAGACTCAGGGCGGCTTACAGTCTATGGAGCACCATGCTAAGTGCTCGGCAATAGCCTTCATTCCATTGTATATGCCTGCTTATTAGTAGGGCTTTTTTGGCCCCCCCAAGTGGCATTTTTACAAAGTCAGCTTATTGCCCCCAACAATCTTGGGTCCTCAATTTACCTACCCCTAGAGGATGGAAGGCTGAGTCAACCTTGAGCCTGGTGGGATTCGAACCTGCACTAATTGCAGGCAGTTGAGCTAAGTGCTAGATGATTAACAGCCTGCACCACCAAGGCCCTCTCGATCTGCTTTTGCTTTTCTTTCCCAATACTTACTCTGCATCGCACCCAGTTGTGTCCACGGGCCACGGGAACAATGACATCTATTGCCCAAACTGGATTGTGCTATTTATTTTTTTATAGGGATATCAGAGTCTGTTTTATTCATCCTCATCTGTAAAAAATAAGCAATCCAGGTCATACTGATTTATTTTATATGCAAATACTTTTATCTAATCTGGCAGCTTTTATCTCCTCAGATGTCAGTACATTTTGTTACGCTGCCTGCAAAACTAGGTGTGAACTGATTTCCTCCCACTTTAAGATGCAGCTTTATTGTTGCTGTTCAGGGACTGTGAGTAAAACACTTGGTTGATGATGAAGAACATCATGGTTGTGTGTACATCTACCTACACAAATTTCATATTTCTGTTTTTTATTCACGTAGACAGGTAGGCTTTCAGAGTTTGAGTGTTAATTACGTTGTGTGTTTTAGATTCTAAGAACTAGTTTTACTTTCAGACTTACAGTTTTGGTAACAATAGTATCCTAGAATATGGTTCATTTACTCTGAACAAATCACACCACTCTGACACTTTCCGCTTTATTGCTCTTTTTGGTTTAATCCTACTCATTGCGTAAAATAAAGTTTATTTATTAGATGGATGGATGGATGGATGCCCTGTTATTCTTATTCAGGAAAAACAGCTATGAAAATTAAATTGCAACTTAAATGGAAAACTATTTTTACTTCTCAATTTGGAGGCCTGGTTAAATGATATATTAAAAATATTTTAGAAGACAACATTGATGCTGTGAATAGTTACTAAACCTTTTCCTCCAAGAGATGCTTATTGGTCTGATGAAGCCTGCTGCAAAAATTACTTGGAAGGAATGCTGGGCACCGCAGGTGACGAGAGCTGGATAGTGTTACAGCAATCCCTCTTGGATCATTGCAGCCTAGATATGATGGCTTTGGTGTTTTTGTAAGTAAGGCAGATAAGCTTTACATAATGACCAGACTTTAATAACAGGTGAAGTCTGTTGTCTGAATACAGTTATCATAGAGTGTATAAGTATAAACCTAGTTTCCTAATTAAAAGAACAAAGCTCAGCTATAAGCATGCCTTGGTTAGTTCTTTTGAGCCTCACTAGGATGAAACTATTTACAGACCCCTCACATCCTGGACGCAAACTGTTTCAACTTCTTCTGTCAAGACGACATTGTAGGGCATTGCAGGCCAAAATAACCGGACTCAGGGACAGTTTGCTCCGCTGTGCCATCACTCTGCTAAATAACTAATTCCCACTACACTGTCTTATGCCCTGGGATGTCAAACCACCTAGTAGAGCTCTATTACTATTATCCTTCTCCTCTTTCCTCTCTATACATTTTCACCCCCATCCTGTGGGTTGGTGTGGGAAGGAGAGATTATTCTGATTAAAAGTTTGAACTATTTATTTTTTTTAAAAAAATGAGAGCATACAGCCCTAAGATTGCCTGGGGCTGATCTTTGCCCCTGACCATTTCTCCAAATAACATTGCCCAAACCTGCATTTAAATTCAAATTGTAGTAAAAGTGAGCAAAAATTCCACTGGCACCAAGAAAACTCTTAAATCCACCATTGCGTAGTTGCATTTCTATGCTGGTTGGCTCTGATTCAGAATATTTGCATTCCAATTGCCATTAAATTTCAGGCGGGATTTTTAAACATACCAACTCCAATTGTTTTTTAAAATATAGGCAATCATTCCAGTTTGGGGAATAACAATTATATTTCATAGAGGATATTTATTTTCTCATCTAGATGTCTTCCCATTTTGGCTGGAATGTTTTATATTATAATCACAGAGAAATTGCTGGAAGGGCAAGTCGAGTAATTAAACTTCTTAGAGAGAAAGAAAAATCTCACCCCCCCACCCTCCTTTCTCTCTACCTGGTAATGATTTCTACTGAATTCAACATGGTTTGTCCACAAGGAAGTTCCTGTAATCATACTGAAGAAGAGACAACAGGTTAGAAGTTGCATGTTTTCAAATAGGATTATTTTGGAAAGTTACAGATCATCAGGTTTCTGCGGGTTTCTTTTTCAGAGGTCATTTTTTTTTCACTGTACATGTTGGTGTGAAAATTATGAACATTTTGCAAAGAAGCAGGAGATGATGCTAGAAACAACAAATTTCTTCTCTTTTGCAAAATACTTTTCACCCTGCTAGTTTGTTCCTAGTCATTCATTCTGAGTTCTCCTGAGTGGGTGTTTAAAACATAGAATAATAGAATTGGAAGGGACCTGGGGGGGGGGGTGTCTTCTAATCCAACCTTCTGCTTGAGCTGGAGACCCTATATCACTTCAGACAAATCATTATCTGCTCTCTTTTTGGAAGACTCCAGTGATGGAGCACCCATAACTTCTAAAGGCAACTTCTGTTCCACTGGGTAATTGCTGTCACTGTTAGAAAATTTATCCTTAGATCTAGGCTGCTTCTCTCCTGGGTTAGTTTCTATCCACTGTTTCTTGCCCTCCCCCTCATCTTTGTAAGAGCCCCTCAAATATTGGACGATGCTATCATGTCCTCCCTAGTCTTTCTTTTCATTAAACGAAACATGCACAATTCCTGCAACCGTTCTTTGTATGTTTTAGCCTCCAGCCCTCTAATCATGGGTGTTATCTTCTCTGCACTCTTTCCAGAGTCTCAACAACCTTTTTGCATTGTAGTGACCAGAACTGGATGCAGCGTTAAAAAAATGTGGTCATGAACAAATAAGTTAATGCCATTAACAATTAATTAATTAATTAATTAATCAATCATCAGCACTCAGTCAAGTTGAAAATATTTCTGCATGAGTCTAGTCAGTGCAGTAAGAAGCAATCTTAACTTAAAAAAAAAAAATTAGGCCCCCTGATTCCTAAACGATTCTGAGAGGCTTATAACGGGATATTTAAATGTGTATAGATATACATATACACATCTGTACCTAAACCTATACATGTACATGTGCTTTGGCATACATTCAGGTCGGCCACAGGACCACAGAAATGTCTTCGCATAATGCTGGCTCCCTCACCCAAGAAAGGGAGATGAGCACCACCCCTGCAGAGTCAGACACAACTGGCCTTTTGCCTTTATTCGCCTGCATTTTGCACAAGGCAAAAAAGGTGAAAGGGGATGCAGCAAAATTACTCCTCTCCACCTCTTTGGTGGGCTTTGGATTCCAGTCCTTGGGTGCGGCATTCCAATTAATTATGCCACAAACCGGGTGGGTCACTCATGAATCTTGACCGGCAAGTGAAGACAACACACAGGTTTTCCTCAGGACGAGTGGACCCAGGGCGTGTTCTGAGCCTCTCTTTTATTTGGCAACATACATAGGGGAGGGAGCAAGTATCAGTACATTGGTTACATGCATAGGGAATTATACGTACTTTCTCATAAGTAGTTACATATCTGTTGCAGGGCAGAATAATAAGTAGGTCAATGCTTTCTACAGAGCATAGCTACTGGCATAGGATGTAATTTGCTATTGTCTCATGTCCGGAGTTATCCGGGCAGGCTCTTTGGTTTGCGTTTCTGCATAGACAGCAAGTGTACGAGCTCAGCAAAGGATATGGTTTATCATAGGATGTGCAAATTCATATATTCAATGCAACTATATTTTCTGTATGCTACAAGCAGTACTATTTAACCATTTGCTGTAAATCCCAACATCTCCTCCTTTCTTTTTTATTCAAATGGAAAGGCTGTGGCTGGTGGAGTCGGAGTGTGGCCCAGACTCCTCCGAGTCTGAGATACACTGTCACTCGCCAACCACTGGACACAAGGTCAAGTCTTCCGACTCGGCCTGTGCCTGCTGACCTTATCTCGGTGTTGTCTGAGGGGATGTCTCGATGGTTGATAAAAACGAGCTAAAGGACAGACTCATCCTCTTCGTTCGTGATGGAAAAATTTGACACATCCTCCTGCGACACGGGTTGGTAGGTCCCCCTGCTTTCAAGGTCCCAGGGGGTATTCTGGGGTTGCAACAGCATGGTCTGTAATGAATCTATTTTACTTGTGATAAATGAAGAAAAGCGATTAAACAAACATGGGCCAAGTGTGCATATTAGTATAAGCAAAATTATTGGTCCTATAGAAGCATTTAGCAGGGTGGTAAGCCAAGGGGAAAGATTGTGCCATGTTCCAGACCATCCTTGATCTTCCCTTCCTTTTTACGTTTGTTCAAACCCTCCTTTAGTTTGGTCATGGAGTCCTGTACTATGCCAGAGTGATCTGCATAAAAACAACATTCTTCTCTTAAAGCCACACATAACCCCCCTTCTTTTAGAAAAAGTAAGTTTAGTCCTCGTCTATTTTGCAAGACTACTTCTGAGAGGGAGGTGAGAGATGTTTGCAAGTGAGAAATGGAAGTTTCTATGCGTTCAAGATCTGTGTCAATGTCTTCCCGCAGGGAGTGGAATTGTTGATTCCCTACGACAAGAGCAGCGATACCAGTGCTAGCCCCTGCAGCCCCCAAGCCTAGGAGTAGGGATAACGTTAGGGCAGTTACAACTTCCCGTTTATATCGGGAAGAAGAGGGAGAGGAGTCTAAAAAGTCATCTGACTTGTGATATGACAATTTGGGAAGAAAGTACACCTGAATGCAAAAGCTATTGGTACTTAGCAAAACATCACCTGAAACACATGGGGTTAAACCTGTGGAGCAGGCCCACACTGAATCATTGCCAGGGACAAACCAAGTTTTTTGCAATCGAAGAGCAATGTAACCTTTCTTGGTCCACAGTATATGCAGGCCTGCTGTGGAGGTTGAAGTTCTGTTATGAGGGAGGTACATTGTACAGAAAGAAGAGTTTAAACAGTATTTGCTAAAATTACCAACTATTCCGATACAACAGCCTTGCCCGATTATGGAGGTGACGGTTTGAGTGCCATTTGTCCAGCGACATGAAGAGGGAAGAGAGGAATGGTTGGTGAAGTCCTGAGAAGAGCCGGCGGCCTCGTAAAAAGGTGGCGTGGCGGAGAGGCAAAGCCAACAAGTGGTAGTCAGGTTTGGCTGTGTAGAATTGAGAAACTTGAAGGTAGAATTGATTAACTTCAAAAGAGGGTTGGGGAGGAGTTCATCCGAAGGAGCTAGGAAAGAGGAGAGGATGGCCTTGTTTTTTCCTACGGGGGGGGAGTGTGGGAGAGAAACGGTCAGGCGGATGGTGAAAAAATTGCCAGGGTGGCTTCCGCCAAGGGTTCTGTCAGAATTATCATTCACACGTCCCCCCCATCGAAGTCCAGTTTGCCAGGTGCTCCGTGGAAGATGGCGGCCCAGGGTGGTAAAAGAGATTTTTGTGGGGTTTAATCGGATCCCACAGCACGCCCAGTTTGAACAGAAACTCCATGGAAGGGATCCATCAGGGCCCAGAGTGGCAGTGATGTAGTCATCTTTATGAGGGGGAGTCCACCATATTTTGCCAGTGGAAACACAATCCCATTTTTTGCAGTAAAAATCCAGAACGCCACCACATTTTTCCCGATGAGCATAGGTTTTAATATGTCCCGGACAGATGTATAGGCCAAGGCCAATTGCCCATACCTCTCGGGGGGAGGGGCTGCATTTGGATTTATCAGCAAAACCCTCTACCCCCACTAACATTTCTCCATAATCAAAATATAAAGAAGGGAACCATGGCCACAAAGTATAGTTCGAGGTGGAATTCAAGGAAGCACCCCGATAATCCAGAACGTGCCATGTAAGGTTCATAGGGCGATGGGGGTTATTGCTCCCGAGGGAGGGTGTCCAACAGTTCAGAAGAATAAAGAGATACCACATACTGAAGAGCCTGGACGACTGTAGGGGAAGACACCAGGTTATAGTAGGGAGGGTGGTGGGTGTTGGAAACTAAAAAGCACTCCAGGAGGTCTTCAATGACCACAATGTCGCATTCAATGTTGCAATCGCAGATGGGACAGTAATCACAACAGTGGCTGCAGCAGCAACAACCACAAAGGCAGGGACAGAGCCAGCACATGTGAACGCGGTGGTTGTCTCAAACGGCGGTCGTCACAAAAGTCAAGTGATCTGTTGGTTACCTGTCTTCTCGTGATAGGGACGCACACATCGACCAGGGACCCAAAGAACGCGATCAGGAAGTTGAATCGCAGCGTATCCCCTACCCCAGGTGATAAGGCCAGCTGGTCCTTGCCAGGTTGGATCTGGTAAGCAACGATAGTAGACAAGTGGTCGGTGGTCCACAGGAGCAGGTGAGGCAGCGAAATGGCGAGCAGCGGCACAGCTGGGTGGTTGGCCCGTCAGATTCAAATGTTAAGAGTATATAGACAAAGATTAAGAGTATCTTGCACGGCTGGGAGGCTAGGGTGTACTTTTCCCTGTGTGCCAATATATCTGTCTAGAGCGTGCTTCAAGGTCTGGTTCGCACGTTCTACTAGAGCCTGTCCTTGGCTGTTGTAAGGAATGCCAAACTTGTGGACAATGTCCCATTTTTTGCAAAAATCTGCAAAAATTGTACTGGTGTAAGCCGGACCATTGTCTGTTTTGAGTTCATTTGGGCGTCCCAACGATGCAAAGGTGCGAATACAATGATTGATTACATGTTTAGTGGCCTCACCCCTTTGTGGGGTGGCCATGATGAAGCCAGAATAAGTGTCAATGGAAACATGAAGATATTTCCAAGGGGCAAAGGAAGCATATTGAGTGACATCCATTTGCCAAATTTGGTTGCACTCTGTCCCCCTGGGGTTGACTCCCATGGGCACAGAGTGTGCTTGTTTACTACAGATAGGGCATTGTTACAAAATTGCGGCAGCCTCTGTAGCTGAAATTTTGAACTGCCTAATAAGCGCTTTTTTGTTCTGGTGAAAATATGAATGGCTTTCCCACGGAGTGGGAGAGGAGGGGGCAAGAGTGAATAGGGAGGAAGATGCAGCCGCGGCCGCAGCGTCGGCCACATCATTCCCTTCCTGGAGGATGCCAGGGAACGGTTGATGACTACGAATGTGTGCAACGTGAAAAGAGTGGGTTCTTTGGGAAATAAGGTGTTGCAGGGATAGAAACAAGGATAAGAGAGTTGGTTCGATAGAGGGAGATAGATAGGCCTGATAGATGGAGGAAATAATTTGAGAAACATAAAGACTGTCAAGAATAAGGTTAAAGGATTGGTGAGGAAAGGCCTCAAAGGCAAGAATAGAAGCATAAAGTTCTGCCCTTTGGGCGGAGGACTGTGGAGGAGTAATTTTGGTGTCCCATTGGCCATCAACTTGCCAGGCACATGCACCATATTTTTTGCTGCCATCAGCAAAGACGGTGATTGCATCATGAATGGGAAGGGGAGACATCTGAGTTTGCCAAGTGAAAGGGATGGTTTTGAGAAGTTGTATGCGAGGGTCTGGTGGTGGATGGCAAGAGACAACACCAGACCAGTCAGCTAGGGCGAACTGAAGGTGGTCGCTGACAGCGAGCAGTGACTCCCATGTGGAGAGGGAGCAAGGAAGGTAAATGACAGAAGGTTCAATACCAGCTAGGGCCCTGGACCGTAGCCGGCCTTTGGTGATGAGAGAAGCAAACAAGGCAGGTTTGGTAGTAAGTGTTGCACGAGGTGTGTGGGATAGGTGGATCCATTCAAGAATTATCAAGGAAGGTGTTACTTGAGCCACTGCTGCAGTGGGCAGCATGGTGGTGTTGAAAATTAGCAATACAAAAGGTACATTTTCTACCAATCTGTCCACCCATTTTGTGAGTAGGGCCTGATTAATGAGGTGTAAGGCATCTAATTGATCCTTTTGTAGAGGAATTATGTCAGATGGATGTTTTCCTTTAGTAAGGGCAGTAAACAAGGGTGACAGTTGTGTGGTGGAAAGGCCTAAGTAGGGTCTGATCCAATTGATGGATCCCAAATATTGTTGTAGTTGCAAGAGTGAGGGTTTGGGAGGCAGCGTAATGTGGGGTGTATTGGGTGAAGCATGTGATGTAAGCACTTTGTGTCCTAAATACTGAAAAGGGGGGGAAACTTGCACCTTGTCAGGAGCAATGTGAAGTCCCCCCTGTTGCAAAAGGTGTCTGAGATGAGGTAATGTTTTTAAGGCTGTGCCTTTAGGGCCTGGGGCTGCAACCAGGATATCATCCATGTAATGGTAAATCAGAAAGGTTGGGTAGCGGGTCCTGTATGGTAGCAGCACCTGAGAAACATAATACTGGCACATGGTGGGGCTATTGAGCATGCCCTGGGGGAGGACCCTCCACTGGTAATGGGAGGCGGGCTGAGCATTGTTAGGTTCAGGGATAGTGAAGGCAAAGATATGCCTATCTTTGGGGTGTAAGGGGATAGAGAAAAAACAATCCTTCAGGTCAATGACCATCATATCATAATTTTGAGGAATTAAATTGGGGTTTGGGAGGCCACACTGTAGCGCCCCCATGGGTTTGATAATAGCATTCACTCCCCTCAGATCGTGAAGGAATCTCCATTTGCCAGATTTCTTTTTAATTACAAAGACAGGAGTGTTATAAGGGCTTAAAGAGGGCTCGAGGTGCCCATTGTCCAATTGTTCATTAACTAGTTGTTTTAACACAGTGAGTTTTTCCACTTTGGCAATCCGAATTAGCATTTTCATAAGCCAATTTCATCATTAGTTCACCTCTAGCATCTATATTATCAATTTGGTGTTCCAAAGCAATCTGAAGACGATTAATAAAGGAGGCATAGTCTTCAGCAGAGGTTTGGATAATTTTTGAAAAAGTTTGCAATGGGATGCCTTGATTGTCATCTACTTTCCGTAGAGCAGCAAAAGCAGCATCTTTTATAATGGGAAAGGCAGCTCTGTCAGAAAGAGTTTGTTGAGCTATGGCTGTCCTTGTGCCGGTTCCCATCAAATCGTCTACAGTGACGTTTTGAGGGAGTCCTGCATTGACAGCAATGGTAATTTGTTTGCCATATTCCGAATTCCAAACTACATATTGGGCGGGAGTCAAAATCATGCCAAAAAGCGACTGCCAATCTGCAAGTAACATCTCAACACTAGCAGAATAAAGCGAAGAGAGTAAACCCAAAACATAGCGAGATTGAAGTCCATAATCTTTAACTGCTCCCTTTATCTCTTTAATTTGTTTATAATTAACATGTTGATGAATCGGTCTAGCAGCCACTCCTTCAGCGGCTCCAGCTGGGTCCCAAGTGACCGGAAACATAGCACACGTTTCTAAATCCTCAGTTTCAAGTTGCCCTGATTGTTGTGCAACTTGTATTGCTCTAACTATTTGACCTCCTTGGTGTTGCGGGTCTGGTTTTGGAGCAGTTGGAGTGACTTTTTTAGAGTTCAGCAAAACAGGATTGAGGATTGCCTGTTCCTGTTTTGTGGATTCATACGGAGGAGGCGCAGAATCCGTTAGTAATTGTTTGGCAAATTTATGATGAATCACTAAACATTCCATGACTGCACGCCATGTGGTTAAAACGTGCATCGGGGCTCTAGGAGCCGAATGGAGACTTTCTCCCAATTTTGTCCATGTACTTATTTTATAATTTCCTTGCTCTGGATACGATGGGAAATGTTGCCAAATGTGTGTCAGAAGGCCAATTAAATCATTATGTTTCAATCGAGGGAGTGATTTACCCTCTCTTGAAGCATATCTTTTTGAAGATTCGGTTAACTCCCTCAGCTCGTTTAGGTGTAGCACCTGTTGTTGAGAGAGTTTTCCCCCCATACTTACCTGAGCTCCAATCGTGGATGGGTGTGCACAGTTTTCCCGTTGGTAGGTATGGGTGGTCCGAGACGCTTTCCGCCAGCAGCCAAAGACTCATATAGGTTGTCAGGGCCGCCTCCCGCAGAAACACATCAAGACGCTTATCACGTCGGAGTCACCACTTGCGGCATTCCAATTAATTATGCCACAAACCGGGTGGGTCACTCATGAATCTTGACCGGCAAGTGAAGACAACACACAGGTTTTCCTCAGGACGAGTGGACCCAGGGCGTGTTCTGAGCCTCTCTTTTATTTGGCAACATACATAGGGGAGGGAGCAAGTATCAGTACATTGGTTACATGCATAGGGAATTATACGTACTTTCTCATAAGTAGTTACATATCTGTTGCAGGGCAGAATAATAAGTAGGTCAATGCTTTCTACAGAGCATAGCTACTGGCATAGGATGTAATTTGCTATTGTCTCATGTCCGGAGTTATCCGGGCAGGCTCTTTGGTTTGCGTTTCTGCATAGACAGCAAGTGTACGAGCTCAGCAAAGGATATGGTTTATCATAGGATGTGCAAATTCATATATTCAATGCAACTATATTTTCTGTATGCTACAAGCAGTACTATTTAACCATTTGCTGTAAATCCCAACACTTGGGACCATCTCTTCTGTTGGCATCCTGAACTTGGCCTTGAAATGCCTGCAAGAAAAACACCATCCAACTTGCTGTTGAATTCCCAGAGAAGACAAGTGGAAGAGTTGATGCTGTAGGTAGTAGTTGGCAATTCAGATTAAGTTGCTTCTTTGAAAGAAGAATTGCTTCATGGATGAATGCATTCCTTCCAGAGAGAGGATATAAATTCGAGGACCGTTGCACCAGCATATGTTTGACCTGAAAAAGCAGCTCTCAGGGAGCACTAAGAAGACGTCTACCATGAAAAGACTTCCAGATAAACCAGTCCTTTCCCTGCCAAATATGTTCTTGGCCTTAGAAACACATTATACCCATTGTTTAATTAGCGTGAGGATCTGATGGCAGAAATTGTTCTTTCTGCTGTTGCACTAATGTTAGGTAGAAAAGATTCCAAGGAGAATGCCAAGCAAATACAGTGAGCTAGAATCTCAAAAAGACTAAAACTTAGGAAGGATGGTTGCAGTCTTTCCAGGGTCTCAATGTTTTTTTTGTAATGTAGTGACTAAAACTAGATCTTCATGCGATTTTGATTCTTTCTCTCTGTTAATGCAACTGGGATTGCACTAGCCTTTTGAACTCCTGCCACACACACATACACACACACACACACACACACACACACACACAGAGAGAGAGAGAGAGAGAGAGAGAGAGAGAGAGAGAGAGAGAAGCAATCCTATTGATCATAAAAACAGTTGAGAAGTCCAATAGGAACTCACTCGCACACAGAGACAAATTTTGAAGAAAAAATTGCCAGCAATTTGATGCTGCATGTAGCATAAATATTGTAATGGATAAGCAGGCATCTAGAAATTACACTTGAGAGAGAGAGATACTCTAATAAAGAAAAAAAAAAGATTTTAGCAAAATGTCTTTTTCAAAATTGCTATCCAAATGCCAGCTCAAAGTTAATGTTTCCTTCCCTCAAATCTTTCTTAATCTCCCAACAGTGTAAGGGTTTTTTTTTTTAAAGCAAGGCATCTGAAATCTTGTCCTCAGCCAAATGGATGAAAGCCCCTCATTTCTGCTGATTTAATTTTTACAATTTGTTTGCATTTCATTGCTTGAATGAGCCTTCTCCAACCTCTTACCTCTAAAATGAATTGGGGCCCCCAACTCCCAGAAACACAGAGGGTTTGAACTAAGCAGGTTGGGGATTCTGGAAATTGTTATCCAGCGTAACTGGGAAAACAAGGGGGAAAAATTAGGAAACCAGACTCGCATCAATAAAATGTACTTTATTTCACTGCATTTGGACTGAGGACTTTTATGATTTCATAGTTGGCCGTGGTTATTTCAGGAAAATGAAATAGTTCTAGACAGCCAGGTTTACAAACCAGAGTTCCAGTTCTCTGAAGCTCTTGGGCAGGGGAGAGGAGTTATAATCAGCATTTAGATTTGTACAGAGACGCCTCAACAAAGAGAAAGTCAAAGTGGTTGCCCTACTGCAGAGTACATGAGGATGCTGTCATTCACTGTCATGATCTACAACTAGGCTCAGCTAATCGTTAGGTGGTTGGTTTGAGCTCCGACCTTGGCGATTTGGTTGTGAACATTTCGTTCCCATTGGAGGAGGCAACTTCAGTGCACTTTGGACTGTGCTTGTCTAGGGCAGCCCTGGCCTTTCAATGCCTTGCTGAGTCCTTGTCTGATTTCAGGTTGTGTGATTGGCTGGCTGTAGACCACAACACAAAATCACACAACCCAAAGACAGACCAACAACGTAACTGCCAACCTGAGCTGCTAATATTCAAAGACATTGCAATCAGCTAACCGTAATTGATATACATTTGAATGGGGATCTGAAACCCTAGTGGAAATACATGTAATCCTTGACTTACGACTACAATGGAGCCCAACATTTCTTCTGCTAAGTGAGGTGGTTGTTAAGTGTCACCTTATGACCTTTCTTGCTACAATTGTGAAGTTGTGAATCTCTCCTATTGTCACTCAGTTGGCTAACATGCTTCTGAGGTGAACTTGGCTTCCCCGGGGACTTTGCTGGTCAGGAAATCCCCAAAAGAGGATCAGGTGATCCCAGGATGCTGCAACCATCATAAGTTCATGCCAGTTGCCAAGCATCTGAATTCTGATCATGTGACCCTGGGATGCTGCAGTAGTCATAGGTGTCTTTTTTTGGGCCCCCTGGAACTTTGAACGAATGGTTGCAAGTTGAGGACTCCCTATAAGACATTCAGTCTGAATCGTCCCTTCTCCCTCTTCCTGGGGCCCAAGAACCAGGAGGAAAAAGAATCCAGCGAGGCCTGGCTGATTCTATGAAGATCCTCTTAAGGCCTGAGTGGGAGAGGATCCCAGACCGTGACCAGAAGCGGCGTGCCCTGCTTACAAGTGACTTCTGGACCTCGGAAGCTGGCTGAGGAGGCTCAGGGGCCGAGGCTGATACAATTGTGGGAGGAAGGAAAAGGGATTCGATCCAGAGGTGTCCTCACTTCTCCTCAGGTTTTCTGCTGCCTCTCAAGCCCTTGAATGGTGGCGATGCCAGAGGCTATAATTAGGTGCCACTCTGCCCACTTCTCACCCACTGAGATGCCATCTCGTCAAAGCCCTGCTAAGGTCCCGGCGAGGGCGGATCCTGCGACATCGTGAAGTAGAAGTAGCAGAATTCAGGATAGGAGCCCTGAAATTCGGTTCATGAGAGGACGGATTGAAAAACAGCCCCACAATTCCTACTGAGCCCAGTCAATTCTTGGCCAGCAAGTATGTTTGCAGGCAGCTGGCTACTTTTTACTTGCAAACACATGAGCCTTGGCAGATTAGAAAACCCACAACATCTCGGCTATTGGCTCTTAAATATTAAAAGCATGTCCTCATGGGTGGCCGCCTGTCCTATAGTATCTCTTAGCTGTTTTGCAGCTCTGGTGATGCTCATGGCTGCTTTAGGAAAAGCCTAGCTCAGAAAGCATTGTTTGCCTTAGGAGAAATAATCTCCTCTCTGAAGGAACATGGAGCATTAAAAACATAGCAGCATATGTCTTGCTATACATTTACGGAAGGGCAAGAGGTTGGAAACAGATGCACTTTGGCTCTGCATGTTTTCCAGACTTTCACGAATCCTCTTGCTTGAAAACACGATTCAGGCAACCTGCCAACACCAACCAGACAAGGTTGTGATGCACAAAAGGGCATTTTTTGGTGTTCCTATTACTTACAAAAGAAAGTTTATTGTTTCTGGTGCTCGAAAGACTATAAGACAATCTGACCTTTTCTGGATATTATAGCCTTTTTTTCCCTGATACTTCTCTCCTTGGACTAGCAGGCCTCCAAGATCCCTTCCAACTTTGTTATTTGTTCTGTTAGTTACGTCCATGTTCGTAAAATAGGCTTCCTTTTGATAGCCTTGCCAGCCTGCTCCATAACTAAGTCTTTGGTCATGCAGCTCATAACCGTCTTCTGTGTGTATATTGTGGTCTCTATAGCCCAAACAATGGCTTTCCTAGTAGTGATGTTAGGGCTGTGAGAATTGGACCATAAGGAAGGCTGAGCGCTGAGCGAAGCATTGATTCTTTCAGATTGTGGTGTTGGGGAAGACCCAGATTGTTGGGAGCAAGAGGCTGACTCTGTAAACCACTTAGAGAGGGCTGTAAAGCACGGTGAAGTTGTATATAAGGCTAAATGCTGCTGCTAGTAGCCAGAGATAAAAAGAATAAAAACCACTGGAATTATACAATGATCAAAAGATAGTAAAAATATGGACTGAGCAGCATTTAATGCATAGTACAGGCCAGAATGTATATATCATGGACAGCCAGAGTAGCTAACAGAGAAGTGTTAAATCGTATAAAACCAGACACATCACTGGAAGCTAAAATCAAGACTACATCTGATTTACTTTGGCCATGGCGTGTGTGCAAATACATTGGAGAAGGCAATGATGCTAGGGTGGTTTCTTCCTTCCTTCCTTCCTTCGTTCCTTCCTTCCTTCCTTCCTTCCTTCCTTCCTTCCTTCCTTCCTTCCTTCCTTCCTTCCTTCCTTCCTTCCATCTTCCTTCCTTCCATCTTCCTTCCCTTCCATTCCTCCTTCTCCTTCTCCTCCTCCTCTTTCTCTCTCTCCCTCTCACCCTCCTCCTCCTCCTCCTTCTCCAGAAGGGCCAAATGAAGGACACCCTGGCTTGATCTGATGTGGTTGAATATCCAACAGCCGGAAGAAGCTGTGCTTGATGGGGTAGCATGGAGAGCCCCCTGCCTATCAAGTCGCCCAGAGTCAGACATGACTGAATGGCTAAAAACAAACAAAAGGGCTAGAATAATGTAGGTAGTAAATCAAACTCAGCTGAGACGAAAGAATATTTTGTCAGCTGAGATGAAAGAAGTTTGGGGTGGCAAGCTTCTTTAAATAGATTAATGAAGAAGCTGAGGAAAAGTGGCCAACAAATGATGGACAGAGAAGCAAAACCCAACTTAGCTGGTTGTTGAACAAACCTACCATTTTCCTGATAGCTAAGATTATTCTACCATTAAAAAGTTCTGCAACCTGCTAGGAAATCTCAGGATCTGGGCGCAGCTGATCTGTAATCCATGGAGACAGTCAATGGCTTTCAGAAGCCAAACATGAAATATGGACAGCCTAATTAAAAAACCAGTCATTAAAAAGCATGCAGAAGAGTTGTTTCCTAATCTGAGCAGCGACCCATGTAATATATAAATTTTGGCCTGCACTGCTGGGGAAAGTACATATTTAATATGATTTTGCCAAGAAACAAAAAAAAAAAAATCATATTAGCTTGTCCTGACAACTTGTCTTTCTCTAAGCAATTATCCATTTTCTCCTTGGGGAAACTGTAGAGCGCCCACTCAACAAACCAGGATCTGGGCAAAGTCCAGGAGAGACTTGGCTAATTTATTTTTCAGGCTAGTTGACTGTGAACCTTCCGTCTGCTCTTGATATGTTGCTTGATCCACTCTTAAACTTCAAATACGATTTCATTTGGAATGCCAATAGAAGTCCTTGGAGATCAACGTTAACAAGCTCTACCAGTGTTTCACCTCAAGAGAATTGAGACTTTTGCCCAACCTGAAATCTTTCCCAGTTTTTAAACACTCTCACTAATATATTTCACTGAAGCCTAATTCCACAGGGAAAAAATCTCACCTCAAAAATACCATTTCCTTCCTAGATGTTGCCTTGTCTCCTATGCTGAAGTGCTATGTGGAACTCAAACCTACTTTATTATTTTATAATGCCACTTGAACAAGAAAATGAAATGTGTATGCAATAGTCCTTGACTTATGACAGCAATTGAGCCCCAAATTTATGTTGCTAAGCAAGACAGCTGTTAAGTGAGTTTTGCCCTATTTTTATGATGTTTCTTGCCACAGTTATGAAAAGTCAAATCCCTGCAGTTGTAAAGTGAGTAACGCAGCTGTTGAACAAATCTGGATTCCTCACTGACACAGAGAACGTGAGAAGACAGATAATTAAATAATAATTAATAATTAAATTTACAATTAAATAACAGTTTGACATATATAAGCTTGCATTGTTTTTTTTTTTAAAAAAACAAATATAGCATTAATGTACAACGTGATCTGGTTAAAGAAAGAGGCCACAATATTTCAGCAACAATATTTTTCACAGCCATAGCTCTATTTATTCGATATATATACTGAGTGTAGTTTTTTTGTTCTTGCTCTGAATATACTTGAGAGTACAGCTAATAAAAATTTAATAATCAAATATATCAACCTGAAGCTCATGTCATTAACTTAGCTACTGAATTGCCTTTGGGTTCACAGAGTAGAAAAGAAGCTTATAGTCATGACACGCAGGGCTTTTTCCAGCAGATTAATATTGCAAAAATTACTTGGCAGGGCATCAACCAGACATCATGTTCTGCTCATTGAGTTTGCTCACTGGCCGCACTTCCATGTGTCTAAGCAACAGAAAAATAATGATATGGCTGAAAATGGTTCTTATCATCATTCAATATGAACCTATCCAGCTTCCAAGGCTCAGCAAGAGAAAGAGAGATGGGTTTTCCACGCCAGTCTCTCCCACCTAGCGCCTGCTCCCAGGCGGGGCCCTTCTCTCCTCCCTGGCACAGTCAATGTTGCATTGCTGTGACAACTGGGAGATACAGGTAGCCCTCAATTTACAACCACAATGTATGTTGCTAAGTGAGACATCTGTTGAGCTTTGCCCCATTTTAAGGCCTTTCTTGCCACATTTCTTAAGCGAATCTCTGCAGTTGTTAAGTGAGTCCCATGGTTACTAAGTGAATCTGGCTTCCCCGTTGACTTTGCTCATCAGAAGGTCGCAAAAGGGGATCATGTCACTCCTCCAGGATGCTGTGACCATCATAAATAGTTGCCAAAAGCTTCCGAACTGTGACCAAGGGGAGGCTGCAACGGTTGTGTGAATATCAGCCCTAAGTTGCTTTTCTCAGTGGCCTTGTAACTTCAAACAGCTACTAAATGAACTGTTGCAGACATAGTTAGATAGACAGACAGACTGACAAATAGATGATAGATAGAGATAAGATGATAGATAGATAGACAGGTAGATATGGATGGATGGATGGATGGATGGATGGATGGATGGATGGAGGAGGGAGGGAGGGAGAGAGAGAGAAAGTGAGAGAGATATTTTTGTAGCATCAACTACTTCAGATTCTGAAGTTCCTTGACCCGCAACACTTTGTGTCTAGCCGCTAATCATCATTCCCAGTTGTTTCTTAGGAAACAAGGAGTCAGATACATTTTCCCCCAAGATTCCTGACACCTGAGACCTTTAGACCCATTGAACCCTGTTCAGAATGTACGGTAATGAATTCCTAAAGCCACCAATAACCAAAAATGCCTCTTTCCCCACAATAGCAGCAGGGGAAACAACCCAGGCCTGATAGGTCTCCTTGTTCGCTGTTTCCTGCTTGCCATCCTCCATCTCCTGAACTCCAAGAGGCCCATTCAGGAATACTAACCATTTTTCTTAGCAACCAAAGTAAGCTTGTGTTTTGAAGGCAGAGGCACCTTGTCTTTTTCTGATCTTATATTCTCTTTTATTGGCAGGACGAGCACATTTTTCCAGGCTGGGAGCCGTGCTGCATGCAGGAGGATGGAACTAGTACTATCCTGTTTCTACACTGATCATCTGCAAGCCAGATTATTTCATATAAATGCAAACCTGGATGTTGACTTTTATTTGCTTGTTTGCTCTTAGATTTATACCCCAGTTTTCAATCAGGAATTCAAGGTAGTATAACACAATGAGAGTTGAGAGGGAGCTTGGAGGTCTTCTAATCCAACCCCCAGCTCAAGCAGGAGACCCTACACACCATTGGAACGGGACAATGTCTCAAAGACCTTCCCCAGGGGAGAACACACAACTCCTGAAGCCAAGCCATCCCACTGACGAATTATTGTTGCTGATAGGAAATTTCTCCTTAATCCCAGTAGATTCTCTCTTTGATGAGTTTCCATCCGTTGCTTCTTGTCCTGCCTTCTGGGTCTTTGGAAGATAGGTTGACCCACCCTTTTCCTTGGGGCAGCCCCTCAAAGATAGGAAGACTGCTATCATGTCCCCCCCCCCCAATCCTTCTCTTTGTTAGACTAGGCACATTCAATTCTTGCAACCCTTCTTCATAATGTTTTAGCCTCCAGCCCCTTAATCATGTTTACATGCACAGGTCTCTCAGGGCATCATAACCTTCTGCTTGTGTTCCAGCCTCAAAGGGCATCCCTTAATATGCTTAAGGGTGCAGACAAGTGACCCACACAAATGTCCAATCCTAGCAAAACGTCCCCCCTTGCCCCTAGTCCAAAGGGCAAATAAAATACACCCAGAAAAATACATCCCATGAATTGCACACGGATTAAGTGAGTGTAGAGTCTACATGTGCCACCCATGGATTTTTTTCGTTTGTTTTTCGTTTCTTACCCCAGTGACTTCTCTCTGGGGAAAACATTTCAAAATAAAATCCAGTTAACTTACTGTTAAACCACAGGGGAGTTCAATAATAGCTATGCTGCGCTTTGCCCCTGGAAATCCTTAACAAAAAGTAATTTTGAGAAACTCTGTTCATGAAGCACTGAACTGTTTCATCTTGATCAATGCTTCATTCAGGGTTTAAATATTTTGATTGATTTTGCTAAAGTTAAGGAACAGAATTATTAATAAGCCTGGCTGGCTTCAAAGGTTCTTCATGTAAGCAGTATGAAACCAAGAACATTTTTTTCTCCTGTAGAAAATAAGAGAATGTACAGGAGAGCCATGGATCTGACTGGCTCTTAATTGAGTGTTGCATCAATATTATTTCTTTCATTATTCCCTCTTTTTCTGAAGCCTTTTTTCTACAAACTCTCTGGATCACTCATTTATCTTTCCCTGCAAGATCTGTCTCTAAGATTCTTTCCTTCTGAGAGTCTTCTTGTGCTTAAAGATTAACAGAATAACAGAGTTGGAAGGGACCTTGGACATCATCTAGTCCAACCCCCTGCTCAAGCAGGAAACTCTATAACATTTCAAACAGGTGGCTGTCCAGTCTCTTCTTAAACACCTCCAGTGATGGAGCATCCACAACTTCTGGACATAAACTGTCCCACTGATTAATTGTTCTTACTTTCAGGAAATTTATCCTTAGTCCCAGGTTAAATCTCTCCTTGATGAATTTCCACCTGTTGCTTCTTGTCCTGCCTTCAGTTACTTTGGAGAATAGCTTGACCCTCCCCTCTTCTTTGTGGCAGCTCCTCAAATATTGGAAGACTGCTATCATAGTCCTTTTCACCAGACTAGACAAACCTAATTCTTGCAACTGTTCTTCATATATTTTAGCCTTCAGCCCCCTAATAATCTTGGCTGCTCTTCTCTGTTCTCTTTCCAGAGTCTCTGCATCTTTTTTTTATAATATAGTGACCAAAACTGGATGCAGAATGGTCTTACTAAGGCTTTATAAATTGGTACTAATACTTCAGGTGATCTTGATTTTATCTCTCTGTTAAGATTAGATCAGATGTGGGCAGCCTGCAGATTTAAAATAATACAGCCCTCGAGGTCTCTTTTCGCAGCCCTGGAGCCAAATGGCTGAACTTTTATAAGCCTTTTTGGGGGTGTCGTCTTGTGATGGGGAACAAATGAAAACTGTAGCACAATCCCTAAAGTAGGCATAAAAAGCAGGAAGAGAAAATTAGAGCTCTCCCTCAACTGCTTTTTATCAATACGTCCCAATAAAGGAGAATATTTGAGGGTCAGGGTCTGAGCTTGGTTGTTTTCTTCCAGACGTTTCATTATCCAAACACAACCAGACTCAACCATAGTTTCAAAGGAGAAATGGTGACCATCCTAGGCCAAGCCAAGTCCAAAAATGCCCGGGGATTTCTAAAGCCAGGCACTCTGACAAAGTAGCCATCAACAGACCTGTAGACAGAAACGATATCTAGGAACAAAAAGACCAAAACACTTTCCTGCACCCAATCAGCACATTAGACCAGCAACCAGGAACTAAACCATACCCAGTCAAGGATCTACCAAGCAAGCTAAGAGTATACAGCCCAACCAAAGAACCACCCACAATGACATTGACAGGGAAAGCCACTAGAATAGAAACTAAGAGCAAACCTTACTAGTACTGACGATGCTACCTAGTTGGGTGATGAAATGTCTGCAAGAAAACAACCGAGCTCACAGAACATCAAGGGCCCCGTATCCATCTATCCATGATATGCTCCTTCCTCACTCGTTGCAAAAGGTGAAATGCCACCCTTGGTCAGGTAAAAAAAAAGTCCATCCTTAGTCACCTATCTTTTCTCCGAAACCACGAAGTAGGTTCTGCAGAAATCCTACTTCTCTCCAGATATCTTCTGCAGAAATCTTTCTTCTGACTCCATGACTCCAGGAAGGGCCAGGCCCCACCTGCTACTCCTCCACCTCTGCTGTGACCAGAGAATGCTACAAATGGCCATGAATGCAGGCTGGTTGTAATACTTCGGTGGGCCCAGCAGTTGGAGCTTTGCCACTGAGTCGTTTATTTGCTGACATCCACTTGGAACACTCAATAAGCAAGCGGTCGTATGTCGAGGACTACCTGAACAAGTGAAAGAAGAAGCTTTTGCAAAATTGGACCGTTTACACCCATCTCATGAATGAAAGGAGAAACGGTTCCTTGCAGCCTCTGACTTTTTCAGTCTGGTTATTCTCAGCAAATGAACCTTGTGAGATGGTTGAGAATCAGGACAGAGGCCCCAGAATTGCTAACAGATTTTCAGGCAATTGCAAATTCTTCAGACATTATATATGTTTTGATTTATAAATAGGCCAATACTGCCTTGTGTTGTATACTGGGACAACATATCTACATCAGCAAAAGTTAAACATCATCATCATCCTGGAAAGGTCTGTCTGTTTGCATGTCAAGAGATCCCAGCTGGTCAAGAGTTGTGGGTCTGAATTTCTTCAACATCCTTCTGAGCTAGTGACTTTACCACCCTGCAATAGGAGCCAATCACTCTCCTATACATGAATTGGTACAAAATTGTAGCCATGGTTACATTCCATTTATTCTGCTCCTTCTAAAACCTTTGCTGGACATTTGTCTGAAAGGCATCTAACAAGCAGTGAGGAATGAGATTCCCACTTGCAAATGCTAACTTTATCTCCTCCTCTGGATTCAGTCTTCTTTCTCTTGCATTATAGGCTTATGTAAAAATGTGTTGGTCAGCTGCGAGCTTCATTCATTAACTTCCCTAATCAGAAAGCAAAGCCAATTCCAAAACAAATGATGCCATTGTTTTTAGAGAAAGGAGGGCACTAAATGGGGAGGGCCTCAGATCCTGCCTATTGTCCTAGAGAAAAGCCCCCCCGTTTCCCCCCCCCCCAAAAAAAGTTCAACAATATGTCAAAAGACTCATTCTTTACTTCAGGCTATGAAGTCCAGCTTTCAAACTCCAAAGGCAATAGCAGCAGGAATGAGTGTCTGTACCTCCTAGAACTAGACTGGTGCTTTCAAAAAGTATTGGCACCTTCATCACTTGCAAAAATATTTTTTATGAATTAGTTGCAGATGGCCTTTCCTCTGTCTTGAGATGAGTAAGGAAGGCCTCCCATCACTACTGGAAGTTCTCCAGGAAGAAGCTCTCAAGGGCTTAAGGGGGGGGGGGTCCCCTAAAGCAGAACCTGCATTTTCTTAGCCCTACTTCAGAACTACCACTACCACTAAGCAATGTCGCCATATCTTTCTAGAACGGCATTGTGCAATCACAGGAGAAAGCAATTATGCTTGGAAGAGGACCTGTATACTGCACGAGTCAAAAAGAGGGCTGTGAAAATACTTACAGACCCCTCACATCCTGGACATAAACTGTTTCAACTCCTTCCCTCAAAATGACGCTATAGAGCACTGCACACCAGAACAACTAGACACAAGAACAGTTTTTCCCCGAAAGCCATCACTCTGCTAAACAAATAATTTCCTCAACACTGTTCAACTATTACAAAGTCTGCACTACTATTACTGCTAATCTTCTCATCACTCCTTATCACCCATCCCCTCCCACTTGTGATTGTAGGATTGTAACTTTGTCCCTTGTATCATTATGATTTATATTGACTGTTTCCTAGTATGATTTGATTGTTGATTATACCCTATGACTATCATTAAGTGTTGTACATTATGATTCTTGATTCTTAATGAATGTATCTTTTCTTTATGTATACTGAGAGTATTTACACCAAGACAAATTCCTTGTGTGTCCAATCACACTTGGCCAATAAAGTATTCTATTCTATTCTATTCTATTCTATTCTATTCTATTCTATTCTATTCTATTCTATTCTATTCTATTCTATTCTAAGAGTTGGTGGTAAAAGGAAAGCAGGCCATCAAAGAAAATGGTGGGTGGACATCATCAAAGTTGATACCAGATAAAGCATAAAACAACTCAAAGAAGTAGCACAAGATCGGAAGAGGTGGAGAGACCTGGCCTGTAGAATGGCAAGGAGTTTGACATGACTGAATGGATATCATCATCATCACCATCATCATCATCATCATCGTCATCATCATTGTCATCGCCACTGCCATCACCATGTTCTGAAGGCATTTAGGTTCCTGGTGTTGGGAGCTCTTGAAATCTGTAGTGTCCACAGTGAGAAGAAGCATCTGCACAAGTTTTGGACTTGTGCACAGGCTTATTCCACAAGTTTTAGTAGCTGCCTGGAAGAATTGAGCAAAGGTTTGGGAATTGGAGAAAGTTCAAAAGCAAAGCAGCCCCAGCAGGTGACTGTTCGAAGGAGGGAGATGCCTGCATTGTTTTAGAAAGCAGCTTTGGCATTGAATCCATGAATCTTCATCAAAACAAGGGCACCCCCTTGATGCTTTGCCCAGGAATAATATAAATTATAAATTTCTGCTCTTTTCCCCATCCACACATCTCTGAAAAAAATATAATCTTTGAATGAGTCTTTTCTTAGATTATACACTTGGTTTTGGCAGTCTAGCATCAGAGTATATCATTAAGCTCCTTGCTAGGAAAAAGGACTTCCCAGTTATGCAATGTCTTCTTTTCAGCCTTAAAAAATGCTGTTTCCCAAACATTCTTAGATGCCCTTCCTTTAATATTTAAGTACAGCTTCAGGCTTGCCTATTTGAAAAGCCAAAATAAAATGGAAAGAGGAGAGACCAAAGACCCTCTGGATTGCAGATTGACTGAACTTTGAGATTTTAATGCTTTGCCTAAGCTGGCAGGTGGAAAAATAAATTCTCCAAGGCGCACACGTCTTATTTCTTATTTGTTTATTAGATTTCTACCTTTTTTGGGGGGTACAAAGTGGAATACATAATGCTGTCCTTCTCATAACAGCTGATCCAGGAGCTGGGCTGGGTTGAGAGAAGGAGGGCCTCAAATTATCTAGCTGGCTTTGATGCTGAAGATAAAACTACAGCTCATGGTCTCTAGAATCCGGTTGATCTTGTGTGGACTTCAGAGCTAAGAAGGGTCTAGCCAGGTTAGTATTTACATGAAGATCTTTAGGGACCCCTAGGACTGCAGACAAGAAATCAAACAACCCAGGAAAGTCACCCTAGAAAAGCACACTGGTCTTGTTGCTGAAACAACATGGCACCAGGAACTGAGTCTCCCACCACACAATGCTTCTCTTTTACCCCTGGAGATTACAAATTATAAGCCACCCTTTTGTCCTGTAGCTCAGAAAACAGCAAGGATTTGTCTCTGAAGCCACTATAGGAGGTTCCCTTTTTCTACATCAGAAAGATGCCTTCAAAAATAGAGAAAGCTGCATACCCAACGCTTCAAAAAGGGGGATGTTTTTGGTACGTGTCTCTGTGAAAAGCAGGTTTTATGTTATAAAGGCTGTTAGGTACAAAAAGCGAAAGGCCAGATAAAGGTCTGCATTCCTTAGCGTGAAGTTTTATTCTTCAGCTCTTGTTTCTTGATGGTAGTAGAAGTAGAAATGATTCATTCTTGAAATTCTCTCCCCACCTCTGCCCTGCTTAGCACATCCCGGCACATTTAAAAGCCCCCTTGATTGACAGCAAGCCGTGCTACGCTTTCCTTCATAAAATCCCCACTGGAAAGAGAAGGGAGGACTTTGTATTCTGTGGGTGGCATCTGTGGGAGGACGGGTTTAAGCCTCCTGGTCTGCAGTCCTTGTAATACCCTAAAATGAATCACAAAGGCAGCTACATGCTCTGAGCCTTTCTCCTCCCTCCTCCCCCTCCCCCCCCCACTCCCCTCCTCCCTTCTCCTGTCTATTGTTATAATTGGGATGTTGCTATTTCCATAGATGCAATTTGCAAGTACAGATGTATCCAGAAGATGGCATCTCCTTCTTAGGGAAGAGAAGCCCCTCTCATCCCGCATGTGCCCAATTATTAATCTGCAACACGGCAAGTGCCTTGAACCTTGTTCTCACTGGGGAGTCCAGTGCTGCACGTTTGTTTCCTTGGCTGGAGCCTTGAACCGTCAGCGGGGAAAGTGATGTGAGGCTCCTGGAAATCTCTGTGATAGGGTGAGGCTCCTCCCCTCCCCTTTTACTCTGCAAATGGGTTTTAAAAACTCTGCATTCTGGGCAGAACAACCAGCTTTGCTTCTGAGGGCGTCTTCAATTACCTTTCACACTGGCGAAAACCTTTTAAACGTTCCTGATATGCTGTCTTGTTGCTAGGCGGAAGAAATCCCTCTTGAGACTGCCTGGCTTGGAAAAAGAGGGAGGGGTGTCTAGGTGTATGTGTTTTGTGTGTGTGTGTGTGTGTGTGAGAGAGAGAGAGAGAGAGAGAAAGAGAGAGAAAGAGAGAGACAGAGAGAAAGAAAGAGAGAGACAGAAAGAAAGAAAGAAAGAAAGAAAGAAAGAAAGAAAGAAAGAAAGAGAAGAAGATGAAGGGAAAGGGGAAGGAGAAGGAGAAGAAGGACAAGGAGAAAGAGGGAAGTGATTTTAGGCTCCCAGGTGGTATTTATGGGCATATATGTGATGGGGGAAGGCTTTGGGACACCAACCCTGCCTGCTATCCAATGCTTCAGATTTTAGCTAGTTCCCTCGAAGGTGAAGAAAGTAACATTTGAGTCATCACAAAAAGATTCTTGCTGCCATGGATCCTGTCAACTTTAGGGACAGACAAATTTGTCCAATGGAATTTGCTTCCTGGTATTTGATCCTCCAGATGTGTGAATTAAAACAACAAACAAAAAAAACCCAATTTGCACTAAAATAGGCACCGAGTTCAGTGTGAATATCTCTAAACTGCTTCCTTCCCTTTGAATACAACACAGCCTTCTGGCCAATGAGTTTCGTCCAGAGCGGTCATCTTCACTTGTCCCAATGCTTATTCTACCGTTCACTCATCCCGTTGCAAAATGTGCAGAATTCCAAATTTTGTGCAGCAGCGATTCAGCCCGCTGAAGGGGGCTTTTGATGCATTTGATGTTTGCAGTAATCCAGGTAATGACTTTCTTGTTTGTATATCACCTTGTGAAGCTCAAGAATGTCGCCTCCGGTGTACCCAACTGGCTACAGATTTATTCAAGAATAAGAGTCTTATTGGTCTGCCTGGAAAATATCAGAGGAAGTTAGTTTTATGGACTCATCCGAGGTGTCATTTGTCAATAAGGAACAGAAATATGCATGACATTTGGACATTTAGCTGAAGTTTTGGTTTTGACATTTTCTGATAAAGGTCTGGATATTTGGACTTTTGCCCCCTGTGTCTCTTAAAATGTTATGGGCTACTGCTTATCTTTTAAATACTCCCCAATTGCTTGACGCTTCCTGTAACAACTTTTCAGAACATTTTCTTAACTCAGAATCGCTCTCGAGTATCACTGGATTCTGGTTCCTTCTGTTAGCATTATGTCTTTGTATTTTCATCAATGTCACAAGGTATACTTGGTTTGCCCTTCTTTTATGATACATGCCATACAATTCTGAGCACACAAGGGGACATCCATGAAAGATCATAGACTCATAGGTTTAGGATTATGACATTGTCACATTCATGGCTGAGACTTAACAGGATAACAGAGTTGGAAGGGACTTTGGAGGTCTTCTAGTCCAGCCCACTGCTCAAGCAGGAAACCCTCTACCATTTCCGACAAATGGCTGTCCAGTCTCTTCTTAAAAACCTTCAGTGTTGGAGTCCCCACAACCTCTGGAGGCAAATTGCTCCACTAGTTAATTGTTCTCACTGTCAGGAAATGTCTCCTTAGTCCCAGATTGCTTCCCTCCTTGATTAATTTCCATTTTTTCCATCTAATCAGTGTGACAAGACCCAAAAAATAAAACCAACCCTATCAAAGAAACAAGTAGAAATAAATCAAATAAGAATTCAATTTTTTGTCTTGACTCCTGGGGACACAATTCAATATAGTTTTCTTGGCAGCACTATGGAAGTGGTTTATTTATTTGTTGAATTTATATTGCCACCTATTCACCCATGGCGATTCAAGGCAGCTTACAGAATATAAAACCACATTTAAAACAATAAAAACTAACAAAAAGAATCACATAAATTAATAAAGTACTATCTGGTTTGCTAAAGAGATAGTCCTTAGACTTACGACCACAATTGAGGAATACTAGTTACTGACTTGTATTACTAATACTAGTATTCCTGGCCCAATCACTGAGATTGTTTTCCTTGCCTTCCTCCAAGGTGTTTTCCAGTTTAGAATTCTTATTCAGACTCCCATCCAAGTATTAACCAAGGCAGACCCTGCTTCGCTTCACTATCGGCCATGATCAGCTTGATGCTTTATCTACCTACTAAATAATTGTGGAATTTATGGATTTTCATTTTGCCAAATGTCAGACTGGAAGTGTTCACAATAATTAAATGATCAACTCATCTTGCAAGCCTACTGAAGTGTCTGCTGTGGTACAATCTCCTCTAACATTATATTAGAAAAAGAGGGGAGGGAGGGAGAGAGAAGGGGAGTGTCTGAGTGGGATAACTTGGGTCTGTATTTTCCTTAAATGTGGGTAATTATACAGAAGGCATTTCCTGTTACAAGGCAAAGTGCTGTTCAAGCACACTGGCAAATGTAGCACCTGCAAAAATCGTGTCCCTTGACATAAATTCGATAAGTTCATAGCCTTTTAATGTGTGCAGGAAAAATCAAAGTGGATCCATTATGCATCAGAAAGTTTGAATAAAGGACGGTCTTTGTCTGCATTTCTGGAGATGGAGCTTGGATACCATTAAAGCATGCTGTTGAGTTTGCCTTGCTCTGCCTGATCAATATGGCACTTACATTGACAAAGTGTTAACAAACCAGTTACTCTTATCCACTTTTATGCCTGCTTTCAATCACATCCAAAATATATAGACGTGGGGGTTTTCTCGTTATGTTGCTCGTTACATTTTTTGGAGATACTATCAAAATTACTGAACTGGAATCATAACCCATATCTGATGCCTATCAAAACCAAGCAGTTAAAGATAAACATACAAAGAAACCCAGCGTGGGGTCCTTGGTGCTCTTGAAGCTCTCTAGTTTTCTTACAGACCTTTCATTGCCAAACTAGGTAACATCATCAGTGCTAGAAGGGAATAGACCTGGAACTCAGACAAATTGGTCCTCAACAGGCCCATACCACTCAACATCTACATATTGCTCAAAAGAGACAACCAGAAAGCCAAAAAGGAAACAAAAAGAACCAAACGCCTTCCCACTGACAAGCAACAACCATACGAGCAGCGATTAACATCAAGGTTAATTAACACTAGATCAACAATCTAGAAGTAAACAATAGTCCAATCAAGGAACTACCAATGCAGACAAACAAGCTAACAGTAAATAACAACCTAATTAAGGAAGCACCAAATCCATTCCCACCAACACTGACAGGACAAGACAAGAGAAGTGGTATGGACCTGTATAGTATAGAGAAATAAGAGCAAACATGTGTTGTTGTTGTTTATGTTTATTAGATTTCTATACCGCCCCCTCTCCCAAAAAATGGGACTTGGGGCGGTGTACAGCCAACTAAAACAGAAACGGTATAAAGTTATACAATTAAAAACAATTTAAAATGATTAAATTGGAGGCCGAATATAAAATTAACAGATATAAAACTGATAAAAAATTTAAAAATACCAAAATTTAAAACCCCACAAATCGTTACTGGGCCAGGCCGGCCTGTTGAAAAAACAGGGTCTTTACTGCACGCCGGAAGGTCTGAATGTCGGTAATGGCCCATATCTCCAGGGGCAAATCGTTCCACAGGGAGGGGGCCCTCACAGAGAAGGCCCGCACCCTCGGGGCCGCCAACCGGCAACGCCCAGCCGGCGGAACCCCAAGGAGGCCGACCCTGTGGGAGCGTACTGGGCGATGGGAGGCTGTTGGTGGCAGCAAGCAGTCCCGTAAGTATCCAGGTCCCGAGCCATGGAGCGCTTTAAAGACGATCACTACCACTTTGAATCAGATCTGGAAGGCCACAGGAAGCCAATGCAGCATCACTGGTGATGTTAACAGATGAACAGAATTGGAAGGGACCTTGTAGGTCATCTAGACCAACCCCCCACCCAAGCAGGAGACCCTACACCATTTCTGACAAATGGCAGTCCAGTCTCTTCTTGAAATCTTCAAGTGGCGAAGCTTCCATAACTTCTGAAGGCAACTTCTCTTCCTCTGATTGATTGTTTCGCTGTCAGAAAATGTCTCTTTATTTCTAGGTTGAATCTCTCCTTGTTCACTTTCCATCCATTATTCCTTGTCTGGCCTACAGGTGCCTTAGAAAACAGCTTGACTCCTTCCTCTCTGTGGCAGCCCCTCCAATATTGGAAAACTGCTATCATGTCTCCCCTGGTCCTTCTCTTCACTTGCCCAGTTCCAGCAACTGTTCTTCACAGGTTTTAGCCTCCATCCCCCTAATCATCCTTGTTGCTCTTCTCTGCACTCTTTCTAGAGTCTCAACATCTTTTTTTACAGTGTGGTGACCAAAACTGGATGCAGTTTGGTCTTACTAAGGCTTTATATAGTGGTACTAATATTTCACGTGATCTTGATTGTGTTCCTCTGTTAATGCAGCTTAGGATTTTATTGGCTTTTTTGGCTGCCGCTGCGCACATCTGGGTCATATTTAGCTGGTTGTCCATTAAGACACCAAGATCCTTCTCACAGTTCCTGCTACCAGTGCTTGTTAATGAAATGTCTGCAAGAAAAACACCAATCTCAGAGAAAAGACCACAGTTCAGTCCTCTGTTATAAGTATTCTTTTCTATTGAAACAGACCAAGACTTATGATAATTCACACAATATGTATGCATGGACTGCAAAGTAGCCAACTATGCTTTAGTGTACAGTCAATGTGAGTTTAGGTGCTTAGATTTTTAGCTCAAAAAATTTCTTTACATCATTTGCATGAAATAATTGCATTTCTAAAAAGGGCATCACAGTGTTCAAAGAAGAAGGACATTGGATGGAAATATAGACCAGGACATTTTGAAAGCCTCTCAGATTTTTCCAGCATTCTGTTTTATGGGGTGTTTCCCAAAGAATGTCACCATCATTCAGCATGGCATTTAAGCTGGGCCTTAAATTAATTTCCCCTCATCTTCATTCTTCTGCCTTCCTGGTATCCAGATTAAACCAAATGAGGGCATGTCCTTCGCTGATCACTCTTCAGCCTGAATTGATCCATAGTGATTAGCATGAGTAACATGATTAGCCAATTCAGCTGTTAGGCAACAGCTCAGAAATAGTTTCAGTTATCCTCCCACTGAGAGATCAAGATGCTATTGGCGTTAAAAATGGTTTTGAGGTGGCTCTGGTCACCGATGGAAAGAAAGATAGCTGAAATGGAGGGTTTTTTTTAAATCCAGATTTTAATATCTGGTAGCTTGGCTGCAGTGGATGACTTGACTTTGATTGGTTCTAAATCTGTTGTATATTTCTGTTTTCATTGGTTGCATTTAGGATACAGTCAATCACAAACAGTCCTTGTTGAACCAGTAGTATATAAAAATTGTCAAAATCACAAAACTGCAATTTACTTATTCCCTCACGTCATGTGAGGGAATTAGAGGAGAGCAGTAGCTGACGAGGTTAGAGTTAATCTGAGTTAATAATCAGCAGTCTTACATTTGAGATCTGTTGCTGCCATGGGGTAGAGTAAGTTCCCATCAGCCCATTACCCAGATCATTACGACCCAGGAGATGATAGCACAAGACCCAGGAGGTCACAACATTAGAACTCAGAAGGTCATCACACAGCCCATTACCCAAGTCATTACAACACAGGAGGTGGATAGACACACAGCCAATACCTCAGCCACACATGTTCTTAAGAAAAAGCCAGCCAATCTGCAAACATCAACTCCATCAACCATTCAAGAAATGACAACACAGCCAACCTCCCCACCAATATATATAGGGAGACAGCAGCTCAGATCGCGCTTTGCTCACAAAAGCAGAAAGCCGAAGGCACCAGCCTGAAGATGGCGAGTGAGACAGTTGCCATCTTCAGGCTGGTGCTTTCGGCTTCGTGCTATATATATGTATGTATGTATGTATGTATGTATGTATGTATGTATGTATGTGTGTGTGTGTGTAGAAACGGCTGTGAAAGCCTGACTCACAGACAAACCCAATACATAAGCCTGATGATGGCAGATGAGATTCTGCCGAAATGTCACTACAACTTTAAAAGCACAACTATAATGACTTGGGAAAATACCATCATCAGGCTTGTGTATTAGGTTCATCTTCATCGTGTGTGTCAGACTTTCACAGCTGTTTTTTTTAAATTTGGTGCTAGCCTACTGCTGTGTTAGAATGTTTTTTTCTTCATCCTGATTGGTTGGGAGTCTCAGTCTGTGTTTATTGGTCTTGGAGTTTGCTATGTTTGATTATTTGATTGGTGTTTCTAATATCTTCTGTCTGTTTTGTAGTGTTTTTTTGTCTTGATTAGCTGGCAATATTGTGTTTTGTGTATTGGAGGCTTTCAGCATGGCTTGGCTTTGGGTGAATGGCCGGCTGTCATTTATTAAGAAGCTAGGTTTCATCTGGGTGGCTGGTTGGGGTGTGTTTGGGCTGGATGTATTGGGGGGGTCTGTTTGTGCCCAGGTGTTTGCTTGGCTTGTGGTGTGGAGATATTTTTGTTTCTGAGTGCAGGCTTCCAGATAATTGACAGTCTGATGGAGTCATCTCTTCTATTCATGCTTTCAGGTCTTTTTTCAATCTCTATGGCTTCTCTGATAATTCTGTAGCTAGGGTTTTCTATAATGGCTAGGGTTTTGGTGCCGTTGAAGTTGATGCTATGACCTGTGGCTTTCATGTGTTGGACTAGTGAGGAAGTTTGCTCCAGCTTTTTTACTGCATTTTTGTGTTCATCCAGGCGGGTACTTATTCTTCTATTGGTCTGTCCGGTGTATGTGACAGGACATGATGTGCAGGGGATATATGCCTTGGTTTTTCCAGGTCAATTTTATCTTTGGGATTTCTTAGGACGGCTGCTATTTTTCTGTCTGTTTTGAAGCCAGTCTCGATGTGATGCCTGTGTAGTATCTTACTGATTTTGTCTGTTGTACCACTTATGTAGGGCAGGACAGCTGTTCCATAGGTCTGTTCATCTTCTAGGTCTCTATTGTGTCTCAGTGTGTTTTTGTGGATCAGGCCTGTGATTTTGCTTTTGTGGAATCCGTTGGCTGTCAGTACTTTAGTCAGGTTGCATAGTTCAGTCTTTATGTGTGTCTTGTCTGCCAGGCATTTGGTTCTAGCAATTAGTGTTTTGGCCACGGAGTTTGTCTGTGCTGGGTGGTGGTGGGATTGGGCGTTGAGGTAGCGGTTGGTGTGTGTTTTCTTCTGGTATATGGTGTGTCCTGGTGTGCCATCTGTTTTTTTGTAGATTAGTACATCTAGGAATGGTAGTTGTTTGTTTGTTTCCGTTTCCATGGTGAATTTGATTTTGGGGTATGTGCTGTTTAAGTGTGTTAGGAAATTGTTTAGGTTTTCTTTTCCATGGGGCCAAATAACAAATGTGTTATTGACGTATCTTAAGCATAGTTTGGGTTTGTGGGTGGCATTGGCTAGGGCTCTGGATTTGAATTCTTCCATGAACAGGTTTGCAATAATGGGTGACAGTGGTGATCCATTCCTAGATGTACTAATCTACAAAAAAACAGATGGCATACATATATATACTTTGTGTTGCAACACCCTGTTAAGCCCCAATTAAGGGAGAAAGCATACTGCTTTCTTTTCTGTCTTTCGGCTCATCACCAGAGACCATACCGACAGAAAGCTATTTGTTTCGTTGTCTTTTCTTTACATGTGTGTAAGGGTTTTTAAGCTGATAATTTTAAATAATAAATAAGGGAGACTAGTATAGATCTATTTCGAGCTAGTTAGCTCTCTTCAGCTAGCCATACCCTTACTGGGATTCGAACCAGGGAAGTATTACATGTGAGGCAGTTGTAATTGCCACTACACCACCTGGCTCTATCCTCTTCAGCTGAGGCAGGGGAATAAGTATATACTTTGTGTTACAACACCCTGTTAAGCCCCAATTAAGGGAGAAAGCATACTGCTTTCTTTTCTGTCTTTCGGCTCATCACCAGAGACCATACCGACAGAAAGCTATTTGTTTCATTGTCTTTTCTTTACATGTGTGTAAGGTTTTTTAAGCTGATAATTTTAAATAATAAATAAGGGAGACTAGTATAGATCTATTTCGAGCTAGTTAGCTCTCCTCAGCTATACCCTTACTGGGATTCGAACCAGGGAAGTATTACATGTGAGGCAGTTGTAATTGCCACTACACCACCTGGCTCTATCCTTATCAGCAGAGGCAGGGGAATAAGTATATACTTTGTGTTATGTTGTGTAGTGGCAATTACAACTGCCTCACATGTAATACTTCCCTGGTTCGAATCCCAGTAAGGGTATGGCTAGCTGAAGAGAGCTAACTAGCTCGAAATAGATCTATACTAGTCTCCCTTATTTATTATTTAAAATTATCAGCTTAAAAAACCTTACACACATGTAAAGAAAAGACAACGAAACAAATAGCTTTCTGTCGGTATGGTCTCTGGTGATGAGCCGAAAGACAGAAAAGAAAGCAGTATGCTTTCTCCCTTAATTGGGGTTTAACAGGGTGTTGTAACACAAAGTATATACTTATTCCCCTGCCTCTGCTGATAAGGATAGAGCCAGGTGGTGTAGTGGCAATTACAACTGCCTCACATGTAATACTTCCCTGGTTCGAATCCCAGTAAGGGTATGGCTAGCTGAAGAGAGCTAACTACTCCAAGACCCCACATACAAACCCCTAAACACAGACCCCACCACCTACCTAGAAAAAACCACCAGATCCAAAATAAAAGCCTCCCCCATCAGCGAAGAAATCCAGCAAAGAATCATACCCAGAGAGAAATCATCCAGATGCCCTAAGCTTTATGGTCTCCCCAAGATACACAAAGAAGGAACCCCACTTAGACCTATAGTCAGCTCCATAGGCTCACCTCTACAAAACCTAGCCAAATTTCTCACCAAACAACTACAGCCCTATGCTGAATCCATCAATTCACATGTAAGAAACTCATTCCAGTTCATCGAGATCATAAAGAAACAAAACTTACAACCCAGCGATCTATTAGTGAGCTTCGATGTCATATCCCTCTTCACCCAAGTGCCTATAAAAGAAGCCTTGACAGCCATCCAAAATAAATACAACCCCCCCCAAGCACATCCTAGATCTGACCAACCACTGCCTATCCAATACATACTTCACCTACAATGGACAAAAATACAAACAAATAGAAGGAGCACCCATGGGATCACCCCTCTCACCTGTCATCGCAAACCTTTACATGGAACACTTTGAAACACAAGCTCTAGAAAAATATGATCACAAACCCAAACTCTGGCTCAGATACGTAGATGACACCTTCATAATCTGGCCACACGGGAAAGAAAAACTGAACAACTTCCTCACACACCTCAACAGCCTACACCCCAAAATACAATTCACCATGGAAACAGAAGCTAACAATCAACTTCCCTTCCTAGATGTCTTAGTATACAAAAAATCCAATGGCTCCCTAGGACACACCATCTACCAGAAGAAAACACATACAAACCGCTATCTACACGCACTCTCACACCACCACCCAGCACAGATCAATTCCGTAGCTGAGACACTCATCTCCAGAACAAAATGCTTAGCCGATGAACAACACCTAAAAACCGAACTACACACTCTCACTAACGTACTAACAGCAAATGGATTCCAAAGAAGAAAGATTACTCATCTAATCCAAAAAGAAACCCCAACCAAAATCCAAGACAGAGAACAAGAAAATGGCAAAGCCCTCCTCCCATATATAAAAGGCACTACAGACAAAATCAGCAAGATCCTCCAAAAACACAACATTAAAACAGCATTCTGCACAAACGGAAAAATATCCACCATCCTAAGAAACCCTAAAGACAAAATTGAGTTAGAAAACCAAGGAGTATACGAAATCCCGTGCACCTCCTGCCCCACCACATACATTGGACAAACTAACAGAAGGATAAGTGCACGCATTGAAGAACACAAGAACTCAATCAAAAAAGAAGAACTGACCTCTTCCCTGGTCCAACACCTCAAAGCCACAGGACACAAGATTGACTTTAAAAATACCAGAACTATTGCCAAAACTGAACACTTCAACAACAGAATAATCAGAGAAGCCATAGAGAAAGAAAAACGCCCACACAGCATGAATAAACGAGATGACACCTCCCGCCTACCAGCCATTTGGAAACCCGCCCTCATTAACAAAAGAGTACCTAACATAAAGGACACCAGACCCACACCCACGAGGGCCACACAAGAAACTACCACCACACTTCCACGCAGAAAGCAGACTCACACCCACACAGAAGATGAAACACGACCACGGACCAGAAGCCGTACCACAGCTGCATCACTACCTGCTTCAAACCCCCCCAACCCATACATGAAGGGAACTTTTACCCACCATGAAGATGTGGCACGACCACGAACGCGAAACCAAACAATAGGATCACAGCTTACCAGCTCAAATCCCCCAGCAACTGAGACTAACCGGAGTACAACCAAACCCCCACCAGAACAGAACACACCCCCAGCCAATCAGAACACAGCCAACCCCCCAACCAATCAGAACACAGCCAAACCCCCAACCAATGAGAACACACCCCCACCCAATCAGAACACAGCCAAGCCCCCACCCAATCAAGTCACACCCCCACTAGTAGTTAAAAGGAAGAAGCAGCTGCAAGCTCACATCACTCTGAGAAGCACAAGGCCGAAGACACAAGCCTGAAGATGATGAATGAGACTTCATCGAAACGTCGCCTAGATATTTCCAACTCTACGCGGGAGAAAACCCGAAGAACCAAAGATCCACATATATATATATATATATATATATATATATATATATATATATATATATATATATATATATATATATATATATATATATATATATATATATATATATATATGTGTGTGTGTAAGGTTTTTAAGCTGATAATTTTTAAATAATAAATAATTTTTAATAAATTATTAAATAATTATTTATTATTTAAAAATTATCAGCTTAAAAACCTTACACACATGTAAACAAAAGGCAACGAAACAAATAGCTTTCTGTCGGTATGGTCTCTGGTGATGAGCCGAAAGACAGAAAAGAAAGCAGTATGCTTTCTCCCTTAATTGGGGCTTAACAGGGTGTTGTAATACAAAGTATATATATATATATATATATATATATATATATATATATATATATATATATATATATACATACACACACACACACACACACACACACATATATATATGATGTAAGTTATCTGCCTCTAGATTACACTTTGTTTAACAAATTTACTTGAATAAATCACACTTCTTTCGATTTGTATCCAATCTTGAGCCATAAGTCAATGAACGAACGCTGCCATAAACTGAACCATAGAGATGTAACTATTTCTTTGTACTACATATCAATTAAACTGAATTTAATTAATTGGGTTGGTATGACATACAGTGTGTGAATCCAGCTACAATAATGGGGTGGCCTTTCCCCCTGCATATAATGGAAAAAACAGGTCCCCCCCCTGTATTTAAAAGGAAAGTAACACTCTTCTCACTATTTTGCTGTTTTTCAGGCACCAGTTCCTGATTTTTGACGTAATTAGGACAAGATATATAGATTATAGACCATGAAAACCCAGTAGTGATTCACAGTGCTACATGCTGAGCTGAAACATTCATTGTGGCCCATAACCTTCTCCATAAAACCTTCATAGAATTATTTCAGGAGTGGTTTTATAGATTTTCCAGAGCAATTTTAAAGAACTATAAAGAGGCATCAAGTGGCAAAAATAAAGGGAGCCATGGAACATTCGTTATAAATGAAAGTGAGTTTAATGAGTCTGAAAACATGCTGTACAGATGAGGCTTAATTCTCTGATACGAAGACAATGTTGGATTATAATCATGGCCCTTTTTAATGGGTCTGTGTAGAGCTTTGAAGGGCAGTTCATTCTGGGTTTTGCTTCTTCCTGACTTTTCTTCTCTAGTGAAAAGAAAAACTGGGGGTGACATGATAGCAGTATTCCAGTATCTGAGGGGCTGCCACAAAGAAGGGGGGGGGTCAACTTATTCTCCAAAGCACCAGAAGGCAACACAAGAAACAATGAGTGGAAACTAATCCAGGAGAGAAGCAACCCAGGACTAAGGAGAAATTGCCTGACTGTGAGGACAATTAATCAGTGGAACGACTCTTCTCCAAAGGTTGTGGCTGTGTCATCACTGGAGGCTTTCAAGAAGAGATTGGACAGCTATTTGTCTAGAATGGCATAGGGTCTCCTGATTGAGGAGGGGGTTGGACTAGAAGACCTCCAAGGTCCCTTCCAGCTCTGTTATTCTGACTTTGTCCTGTTATGCCACCAACTCCAGGTACAGAAGTCACTTCCATCACAACTGGGCAAAGAGAAACAATCCATCTCAATTGGAAGGGTCAAAGCAGAGTGCCTGGCTTTTTCCATATTGCATTGCTACTTCTCTTGGAAAAGAGTAAAGGCCAAATATATAGCAATTATTGTATATTTTTAAAAAAATCAATGTTTTTTTTTGCTTCACATTTTGTGAAGTTTAGAGCTTTGAGCCTCTCTAGTCCTTCAAGAAAGACTGAATTTCTGCCATTGCAAAGAACTGTGAGAAAGAGATTAATCAGGACAAACAAGAAGGTATTTCTTGGACCTTGCCTCAATTAAAATTCTGTAGTTATAGGCATTTCTCTCATTCAAAAAATTGCAAGGTTGCCTTGTGAGAAACTGCTTATGTCAAGCGCAGTTCAAGGCCCGTTTAAAGTGAAAAAGAAGAGAAAGAAAAGGACAATAATCTCCTCACTCTAGCACTGATGGTGTTCCCTAGCTGGGTCATGAGAAATCTGCAGGAAAACCACTGAGCTCAGAGAGCACCAGGGGCCCCTTATTTCAATCTGGAGCTAAAAATATTCTCCTTTGTTGGTTAATCTCCTGAACCTTACAAGTCTTGCATGCTAATCCAAATAAGTATTACATATATTCATATTATATTACATGATTATTTATTAACAGTTAAAACTGTTTACCAAAGGCCAAGGGGGAAAATATTACAAACTGGGACTTGTAATCCAAACTTCTACAAGAGTCCTTTAATCAGGCCTTGAGAGTAAGCCTGAATTAAAAGCAGCAGCATTCCATCTTAGTCCTGTTTATGGGGGCTAATTTCAAAGCAATCAACTTGTCAGTAGAGACACGTAGGGTTTTAATTTTTGTTTAAGAAAGGATGATGGACTCAATTGATTATCAAGTGCCAAGAAACGGTCACCTTTGCATGTTATTAAATCAAAAGTTACAGAGGAATTTTCTTAACAAAACCAGCTTTTCCTGAGAGAGAAAGAAAACGACCACAAGAATTTTCCGACAGTTTTAAAACGTAATTCTACAAATCTGTTATTTTAAAATAGATTTTTAAATTAATTTAATTAATTTAAAATAGATAGAGACCTGAGTTTAAGTACAGAATACAGAACAAAATACTGAATAACAGAGTTGGAAGGGACCTTGGAGGTCTTCTAGTCCAACCCCACTCAAGCAGGAGACCCTGTACCACTGCAGACAAACGGCTGCCCAGTCTCCTCTTGAAAACGTCCAGCGATGGAGCGCCCAACAATTTCTGGAGGCCAGTTGTTCCACTGGTTGATTGTTCTCCCTATCAGGAAATTCCTCCTCGGTTCCAGGTTGATTCTCTCTTGATGAGTTTCCACCTGTTGCTTCTTGTCCTGCTTTCAGGGGCTTTGGAGGACAGGTTAAAATCAACCCTGTTACTGAACGTCCCTGGGTTATTTTGGGCTGGTGCTTCTCTCTCAGTCCAGTGTACTCCACCAAGTTATTTTCATGGGGAAAAATTGGAAACGGGAGCATCATGCAATCAATGTTGAATTGAACGTGTAGTATCAATCCAATAAAATCCATTTATTTATGTGTAGCCCATTTAGCCTATTTGCTAACACAAAATAAAGACAGACTGCTAAAGGCAGGAAGAATTTAAGACAGATTACAAGAAGCTTTAAAAACAACCCTTCACCAATGGTGGGATGCAAACTTTTTTACTACTGGTTCTGTGAGCGCGAGCATCTGGCATTTGGGCCCACCTATCAAATCCTTCCCAAGGGCTTGAGATAGGCAGATATGGCTGTCTGATGGTGTTAACAGTATTGTCACTGGATGCAACTTGTTCCAAGTAAAGCTGCCTTTTGCAAGTGACTAATTGTGGTTTTGTCAATGCCGATGGTGTTCAAGTTAGAACAATTAATAAGTGGAACGACTTGCCTCCAGAGATTGTGGGGCTCCAACATTGGAGGTTTTTAAGAAGAGACTGAACAGCCATTTGTCTGCAATGGTATAGGGTCTTTTGCTTAAATAGGGGGTTGGACAGAAGACCTCCAAGGTCCCTTCCAACTTATTCTGTTGCATGATGCTCCAGTTGTTTTGAAATTGCACCGAAGACACTTATTACCATTGGTTCTGACTTTGCTTTCTGTCGTTCTATTTCTATTTGCACTGTTATTATTACTACTACTTTTCTTCAGGTGATAAAATACGATTTGTACCAGGTTTCCCTTCCAGGTTGTATATACAGTCACTTTACCTGCAATGCTGAGCCGTGTGGAATTAAAGCTTATACTTTTGTTTCACTCAGCCTAATGGTTGTACCTGCATTATAATTGCTAAGTGATATTTGTTTTTAGCACCATACATTAATCTTAAGAGACATGACCTTTTGAGAAATTCCACTTTTATTTCTGGTGATGAACTGCAGGGTAAAATTAAGGATTTTCAGGCAAGTCTATGGAATGAAAGTTAGTTAAGGAGAATGCACAATGTGGAATCAGCTCAATCTTGTGATGGAAAAAAACAGTGAGAAAATGCATGGTTTTTAAAAAATCCCCTGAAATGAATGGCCATACGTCAGATTGGTGATTAAGCCATTGGGTGACTAATTCTGGAACAAAATGATCTAACCATCTAGATTGTATACCTGTGGTCGCCAGATGAAGTCCCATAGAACAAGATTTAAAGCAGGGGGAATCATGCCATGAGTGGAGCTGAGTTGAAAAGTTTTATTGCTATTTATTAATTAAATTTATTTGCTGCCCATCTTGTAATGAAAAGACTCTGAGAGGTTTATTTTATCTTTTTGTGAGGACATTATGCAAAACTTGTTTCTGTCTGAGAACTGAAAATAGAAGCAAAATGTAGATTGGTTCCAGATTGGCTCTTAGATCCTAAAAATGAGTGAAAACTCATTTCAAATTTTGGCCCAATCCCTTGAAACGGGAAGCTGAACTCAACAGAGAAATGTCTCCTTCCGAATCTAATAAATAGGCAGCTGTCTCTGCAAAGACAGAAGAAAAATACTGATATCTAACCTACTGTAAATTATTGGTGTGAAATAATTCCCATAAAGATACTATATAGGATAGTTGGAGGGAAGAAAATCAAATATGCCTCATTATACTAAATATGAGACAGGAATACAGGATGGAAATCCTCCACTTACAATCATGACCATTTGAAATTACAATGTGTAACCAGATCCTTTTGTGATCTTCCGACAAGGAAAGTCAACGAGGAAGAAATGTCTCATTTAGCAACAGAAACTTTGGGCTCAATTGTGCTTATAAGTCAAGGATTATCTGTATATACAGTCCATATGACCCATCCATCCATCCATCCATCCATTCATCCACACACCCACACACCCACCCACACCCACATAAATAGAATAGATAGAATTCTTTATTGGCCAAGTGTGATTGGACACCCAAGGAATAACAAGCAAAAGGCCATCACTCAAGATCAAGAAAAAACTGTGAACAATCAGAGGCATTTTCACCATCATCTTTCGAGCAGTGATGGCTAGGATTGGACTCGCATGTTCTACTGCACATTCATAGACTATAAAAAGTGGGTGAAGAGAGAAAATGCATCTCCCTAGAGAGGTTTGTAGATTAGCATTAGAAGTTTTTGGAACCCAAATGGAGGAGTTGGAATCCTTGGTGTTAGAGGAAGGACAGAGATGTAGCCAGTGTAATGGAAATGCCAAGGATAATCTTGAAGTGGAGATTGAAATCAGGAAGGGGTTTGTAAGAGCGAGCGTTGCAGTAATGAGTTTCTTGAACTGTCCTTATGTAGACAGAATGATGCATATTCAAGTCAGGAAGCAAATTGGAGCGAGGGTGAATTGGACATGAATTCCAATTGAGTCCCGAGGTTTTGTGTGAGATAAGCATGTTGCTGAATCAGCTAGAAACCATGACCAGAGAAACCTGCAGGAAAAGATGATAAGGAGCAACTCTTCCATCAAAAAAGATTTCAAGGGTTGCGGGACGATGATTGATGCATAATGTCAATCGATGCTCAGAGGTAAAAATGCCCCTCCGAAGCATTTTTGCATCCAGTTTTGGTTGCTACGATATAAAAAAAGATGTGGAGACTCTGGAAAGAGTGCAGAAAACAGCAATAAAGATGATGAGGGGCTGGAGGTTAAAACATATGAAGAACGGTTGCAGGAATTGGCATGGCTCATCTAGGGAAGAGAAGGAGTAGGGGTGATATCATAGCAGTCTCCCAATCTTTGAGGGGCTGCCACAGAGAAGAGGGGCGGGGGGGGGGGGGTCAGCCTATTCTCCAAAGCCCCTGAAGGCAGGAGAAGAAGCAATGGGTGGAAACTAACCAAGGAGAGGAGCAACTTATTTATTATTTATTTATTTATTCAATTTATATACCGCCCTTCTCCCGAAGGACTCAGGGCACTGCACAGCCTACTAAAACCACATATATATAAAAGTTAAAATAGAATTAAATAAGGGCTGTAACCGAATCTAAAATCCCAACCTTAAAATTCATTACTTAAACCCCATTAAAATCAATTTAGGATCAGCCCAGGCCGACCTGCTCAAAAAGCCAGGTCTTCAAATCACGCCTGAACACCCTCAGGTCGGTGGTCATTCTCAACTCAGGGAGGAGCCCATTCCAGAGAGCGGGTGCCCCCACAGAGAAGGCCCTGTTCCTCAGGGTTGCCAGGCGGCACATAGAGGCCGTCGGGACCCGAAGGAGGCCCTCCCTGTGGGAGCGCACAGGTTGGTGGAAGACTACTGGCAGAACACGGTCTTGCAGATAGCCTGGTCCGATGCCATGGAGCGCTTTAAAGGTCAAAACCAGAACCTTAAAGCGCCCCCGGAAGGCCACTTAGAACTACGGATTAATTTCCTGACACAACAGTGGAACAAGTTATACTCCATCCCTGGAGGTTTTAAAGAAGAGATTGGACAACCATGTGTCTGAAATGGTAGAGGGCATGGCTGTCAAACTTTCTGTGTCATGTTACTCTCATGTGATGAATCACAACGTTTGTTCCCTTCGCAGAGCTGCAGTGGGTGATGTATCCGGCCCACTGGCCATCAGTTTGACTTCCCTGATCTAGGGTTTCCTGCCTGAGCAGGGGGTTGGGTAGATGACCTCCAAGGTGTCTTCCAACTCTGTCATTCTGTCATTCTGTTAAAGCAACTGTCCAGTGGTGATGGTTCTGTACAGGATGTCATTAATCTGCAGGATTTCTTACGTGTGTGTCAAGTGATGGCCACCCTCAACCTGTTTGCCTCTCAAGGCGGGGTGGAAAAACAGCACGGATGCTACAAGGCATCAACAGAGAAAATGGCGGTGCTTCTTTTCTAATAAGCAAGATCTGTATAATCCAAATACGTGCCTTCCTAAAGAAAACAAGCAGGAAGACATCAGATTTACCATTGGAAGCTTCTGTCAACCTTTGGGAATAAGAAGCATGTAAAGTTGGCTGGATGGCTACAGGAATTCATCTCCTGCATGGCTAATGGTGGCAACTGGACTGCAACACCATAATTTCAATAATGTCATAACTCTGTAATTTCCTCCCCAGAAAATAAATTGTTTTGCCTTCATGGGGGTCGTTTTAGTGCAGAGGCTTTATCTGCCTTCTTTCCTTCCAGCATTTTTTAATCTTCCTGTTTTTAAAGCCAATTAATCTTTTTTAGCTGCTTGGACAGTGACTGCCCTCCACTGCTCGTTTTCTTTGGGGCTGATATCTGGGCCTGTTTATTTGGATTTTATGCTGCATTTCGATCATTAAAGTCTTGCATTTTTAATCTTTAATATGAGCTTTGGTTATCTAGTGAAAGCAAAACACCCAGAGAGTGGAGCCTTATGCCAAGTTAAGACGAATAAGAAATTCTAGTGAAGTTTGGAATGAAATTAGGGATATTACAAATGTGTTCATCAAGGAAACATAGAGGGGAATAGATTTCCTGCTGGTTCAGAACAAAAGAGTCCTTCAGAACATCCATTCTTTTGTCAGAATAAAATATGTTACCTTTCTCCTTCCTTCATTTTATTTATGGTGGCATGAAGATAAGGCAAATCCCCCCCTCCCCTCTCCAGCAAATGTTGCTAGACCTTGTAAAAGACACAATAGAAAGATTTGCCCTGCGCATCTCCCTTTCTCCAGCCCTCGATGGATTTATGGCAAAGCAACAAGGACCAAAGGAAAGTGACAGATGCCTATATTATCAAGGATACTCTTTTTGTTTCTTTTTAATACAAAGAAAGGGTCATTGCTCAGGAAACCAGCTTCAGGAGAGCGACCTTCAAGTGGTACCAGGCAAAGCTGACAGAAGGAGAAGCAAAATTGTTTAATGAAAAAAGGAAAAGAAAAGGATACAGTTGAGAAGGATTTTAAAACTGAATAAATAGATAAATAAAAGAGCTTGTGGGAGAAATAGACTTCACTAAGTAGAGCCAAGGCATGCTAGAGTCAAGACAGAAGACTTCAATGATTGCAGCATGAATGATGTATGATCATACCTTCCCCTTCTTTTGGAGAACTTGGGCACTTCAATCAGACAACATTCTACCTAAATGTAGCAATGGGATCTTCATTGTTTAGATGGGGTTGGTTTTTTAAATTTATTTATTTATTTATTATTTATTAATCATACTTTTATACCGCTCCCTCTCCCAAAAAAGGGACTCGGGGCGGTGAACAGCCCACTAAAACATACAATAAAAATGTAATAAATACTATTAAAAATAAATTAAATAACCAAATCGGCTGTCTATTAAAATTTAAGTTAAAAATTTAAAACTAATAAAAACCCTAATTTAATTAATTAAAACCAAAAAACATAGTTACTGGGCCAGGCCGGCCTGTTCAAAAAGCAGGGTTTTTACTGCGCGCCGGAAGGTCAGAATGTCCGTCATAGCCCGTATCTCCGGGGGGAGATCATTCCATAGGGAGGGAGCTCCCACAGAGAAAGCCCGAACTCTCGGGGCCACCAGCCGACAACGGTCAGGCGGCGGCACCCCAAGTAGGGCCACCCTGTGGGAGCGTACTGGGCGGCGGGAGGTTGTTGATGGCAGCAGGCGGTCCCGTAAGTACCCAGGTCCCGAGCCATGGAGCACTTTAAATACCATCAGTACCACCTTGAATCGAATCCGGTAGGCCACAGGAAGCCAGTGCAGCCTGCGGAGAAGTGGTGTTACGTGTGCGCTTCGAGGGGCGCCCACAATCACCCGCGCGGCTGCATTCTGAACTAACTGCAACCTCCGGAGACTCTTCAAGGGGAGCCCCATGTAGAGAGCATTGCAATAATCCAAGCGGGAGATAACGAGGGCGGAGGTGACTGTGCGAAGTGCGCCCAGATCCAGAAAGGGCCGCAACTGGTAAATCAGACGAATCTGATAAAAAGCCCCCCTGGCGACGGCTGCAATATGTTCTTCCAAAGACAGCCGTACATCCAGGAGGACACCCAAGTTGCGTGCCCCTTCCACGGGGGTCAAAACCTCTCCCCCCACGGCCAGCGAAGGAGTAAGCTGGCTGTATCTGGGCGCAGGAAACCACAGCCACTCGGTTTTGGCCGGGTTGAGACGAAGCCTGTTACGACCCATCCAACCCCGCACGGCCTCCAGGCACCGGGTCATCACTTCGACGGCTTCGTTGGGGTGGCCCGGGGTGGAGATGTACAGCTGAGTATCATCAGCGTACTGATGGAACTCCACCCCAAAGCCACGGATGATCTCACCCAGCGGCTTTACATAAATGTTAAACAGCAGGGGCGAGAGCACCGACCCCTGAGGCACCCCACAAAGCAGGGGCCTTGGGGACGATCTCTGCCCCCCCGTTAACACAAATTGCGAACGGTCGGAGAGGAAGGAGGAGAACCACCGTAATACGGTGCCTCCAACCCCCAACCCCTCCAACCGCTGCAATAGGATACTGTGGTCGACAGTATCAAAAGCCGCCGAGAGATCTAACAGGACCAGGACAGAGGAACAACCTCTGTCCCGAGCCCTCCAGAGATCATCAACCAACGCGACCAACGCCGTCTCCGTGCTATGCCCGGGCCTGAAGCCCGATTGGAGGGGGTCAAGATAACTCGCTTCATCCAGGAATCGGGGAAACTGACGAGCCACCACACTCTCAACAACCTTCGCAACAAAGCGAAGGTTGGAGACGGGATGATAATTTAATAACAATGCTGGGTCCAGGGACGGTTTCTTGAGGAGGGGCCGCACCACCGCCTCCTTCAAGGTGGTAGGTAGAAGCCCCTCTCTCAAGGAAGCGTTTATAATACCCTGGAACCAGCCTCGTGTCACCTCCCGAGTGGCCAAAACCAGCCAGGAGGGGCACGGGTCCAACAAACAGGTGGTGGCATTCAGTCCCCCCAACACCCTGTCCACGTCTTCTATAGTAACAGGGTCGAACTCAACCCAACTGGCCTCCCCGATATCCACCCCCGCCCCCCCGCCCGGAAATGCCCAGTTGGAGTCCAGCTCGTCCTGAATCTGAGCGATTTTATCCTGCAGAAAACTAGAAAACTCCTCAGCCCGTCCCTGTAAGGGATCCTCCCGCGCTTCCCTCTCTAGAAGGGAGCGGGTCACCCTAAACAGGGCGGCTGGGCGGTTTTCCGCGGATGCAATGAGGGTGGAGAGGTAAGTCCTCCTCGCCATCCTCATCGCCACTAAATACGTCTTAAGATAAGATCGTAGAAGTGTTCGGTCAGACTCAGAACGGCTAGCCCTCCAACTGCTCTCTAGGCGTCTTTTCCGGCGCTTCATCTCCCTTAGCTCCTCAGAAAACCAAGGAGCCATTTGGGATCGGCACCGGGTCAGAGGCCGCAAGGGCACGACCTGGTCAAGGGCCCCAGCAGCCACCCTATCCCAGGCGGCAACCAAGCCCTCAACCGAGTCGTGTGTGAGAGCTTCGGGAAATGGCCCAAGCTCCATCAGGAACCTATCAGGGTCCATCAGGCGCCTGGGGCGGTACCATTTTAATGGCCCCGCCTCCCTGCAGTCAGGGGGTGCGGAAAGGAAGTCGAGCTTCAGGAGCGAGTGATCTGACCATGACAGGGGTTCTACAACTATATCCCCTATACCCAGATCACTCTGCCACTGATCAGAGACAAAAACCAAATCCAAGGTGTGACCTCCCACGTGAGTAGGGTCCCGAATTAACTGGGTCAGGCCCATGGCCGTCATGGAAGCCATGAACTCTTGGGCAATCCCCGAGGTACCGCCAGCAGATGGCAGGTTGAAATCCCCCATGACCATAAGCCTGGGGGTCCCAACCGCCACGCCAGCTATAACCTCAAGGAGCTCAAGCAGGGCCGCTGCCGCATAGCAGGGAGCCAGGTATGCGACCAGCAAGCCCACCTGAACCTTGGAACCGAACTTCACAAAAAGGAGCTCACACCCGGATGTCTGAGACACAGTGGCTTCCCTCGGACAAATTCTTCCTTAATTCAGAGACTCCAGACCAAAGGTCAAGATTGCCCACAACTTGACTCAAATTCCATTCTCTGAAATAGAAAGCATCAATACTCATAATTGACAGTGAGAACAATGAACCAATGAGAAAAGCTCACCTCCAGAAGTTGTGGGTGCACCATCACTGGAGGCTTTCAAGAAGAGATTGGACAGCCATTTGACTGTAATGGTAGAGGGTCTCCTGTGTAGGAGAGGACCAGGCTGAGCCTGAGGGAGGGTTCAAATATGACATCAGTCCATACCCCTTCATGCCCACACACAAGGTCTAAGTCTAACCTACCCTGAGTTCCTTCTATCCTTACCCACCACCAATTTCCTTTGGCCATTAGTAGTTTAGATTCTTATAGAGAGCTTAAGCTTGCAATAAACCTTTCTATCCATTTGAATGGCCTGGATCTTCTGATTTTCCTTGACACGTGACTGTCTGCTTGATCAGGCAGTTGGATTAGAAGACTTCTAAGGTCCCTTCTAACTTTGTCCTGGCATTGTTCTGTTCTGTTATCCTGTTATAAAAGGGTTTTCTTTTCTGGTACTCTTACACAGGGAATGGCCGCCCAATTAAAATGCTCTAGTCTTCATTCTGATGTTCCTGGTCGTAGAACTGGGGCATGTTGAGGCAATGTTGACCCTGCAGTTTTCTTGGCAAGGTTTCAAAAGTGCTTTGTCTTGGCTTTCTTCTTCCTGTGGTTGAATGAGAAGGACTGATTCAAGGTCATCCATCTGGCTTCATGACTAAGACTGGACTAAAACTTGTATTCTGTCTTGGTTTCTATCCTGGAGCCTTCACCACTACACCAAACTGTCTATCTGTAGCACAGGATTAGGAAACCAACCTTCAACCTTTTCATCCAGAATTTCATTGTCTTTCTTCTCAGAACCCAGTGGTTTCTGTGCTAAAGTAGGATTCTTTCCTATAACGGTTCTCCATCATCCAGATTATGGTGGTCTCAAAAGTGCTTGTCCAAAAGGCAATGGGACTTTCTTGGTTTTTACCTTTGAAAACATTTCTCTTCTCATCCAAGAAGCTTCTTCATTTCTGAAAAAGAAGCTTCTTTGGATGAGAAATGAAATGTTTTCAAAAAAAAAAAAAACATGAGAAGAAAGTCCAGTTGCCTTTTGGAAAAGGGATAGGATTAATTCCGTTTAGAGCTCTGAAACAGGTCCCTTAGACCAGCGGTCGCCAACCAGTGGCCGTGAGAAAATTTTGGTGGGCCTCAGAGAAATTTCATCCCCAGAGCACCTCCCCAAAGCAATTAATCCAGGCTGCGCAGAAACACAAGGCTGCTCAGCCCACATGGCCCGCGGGAACCCTCCTCGCCCACTCACTCCTTATCTGGCAAACTTGTCTGCTAAGCTGCTATTTTTCCTTTTTCCGACCATCATCTGTTCTGCTGCGCTGGGAGATTTAGGTTAGCTAGGAAGCAGGAAATGATTGGATTTCTTGCTTTCTAGTTAAGCACAGGTGAACCTCCCTTAGGACTGAAGGTTTGTTTGCAAGCAAATTCAGTGCAGACTCACGGTAAGCAAATTTGAGAGACTGAGCTAGCCGATGGCAGATAGATAGATCGCTGAATGATTCTGTGAGCAACTCAGTCTGCCTCTTTGCCTGATTTTGGGTAAAAGTTGCTTGTTTTAAAATAAAAAATTCAATATTTACATGCATGGTGTGTTGTGAGTTAATTTTGTGAGTTTGCTTGCTAGCAAATTTTATGTGACAGACTGAGCTAGCCAATAGATAGATAGATTTCTGAATGAATCTGTGATTCTGTGAGCAACTCAATCTGCTTGCCTGCTTTGCCTGCTTTGGGGTAAAAGTTGCTCTTTTTTTATAAAAAAAATCAATATTTATATAAATATTTATAATATTTACATACAAGCCATGCCCAGCCAGTCACATGACCACCAAAGCCACACCCACAAATTAGGCCACACCCACAGAACCAGTTAGTGGTCCCTGTGATCTAAAATTATGAGTTTGGTGGTCCCTGAGGTCCAAAAGGTTGGCGACCCGTGCCTTAGACCAGTGGTCCTCAGCCTTTTCTTCACTGTGGATCTCCGTGAAATACCTTTTGTGGGCGTGGACATGGCCACAGATCCCCAAGATTTAAACCTTAACTCAAAATTTAAGCAATAACATTTCTTCAAACCTTCGTGTACTCCCTGTGATGGCATTCATGGATCACAGGTCGAGAACCGCTGCCTTAGACCATGAAGTCCAACATAGGAGCCCAAACTGAAGCTTGCATTATGCTGAGGCTGATCTGGCTTCTCTTCAACACAACCAATGAAGAGAGATCACCACTTTGCTGGGGAAAGGATACCAAGGCCAAACATATTTTTTTCTCTAATTTTCCACCATGATTTAAAGCTCACTCTCAGAATCTCTAGTTCACTGACCCCTTCTTTACTGATTTTTCCCTCTGCTTTAATTATAATTCTGCATCTTATTTCCATTCTATTACTGCTCACTGCCTCCGACACTATTTTTATTGGAAAAGTAGAAGGTAGGTCCATATAATAAATATGCATAAAATTGGACGGTGCATCCAATAGAATGGCATAGAGACCATAGGAATCCTCAACTTTATATGGCATTATTTAGCATTTGAAGAGAATAGGGTGTGAGTTCAGTTTTTGAAGGCAATGTTGCCTAATATGAAACCACTCTGTTGCAAATAACTAAAATACCTCTGCATTTCAAAGAAAGTTAAATGAGATTTTAATGTTAATAGATATTTAATGGATTTTTTTTCTGCTGACTAATACAACTCTAGTAGACAATATCAAACTAATGGCGGCACCATGCAAACCTACTTTTAGCCATTTCAGTTAAATTAAAAATCTCATTCAAACATAAAAAGAAAATGTTGTCTTTGATGCCAGGTGAGACGGTACTAACAGAAGGTTAAAACTGTTATTCTGAAGATGCTACAGTTTCAAGTAATGTGCATTTTCCCCCAACTTTATAGCTATAACCAATGATTCATTTCAAAATTGTTATTAGAGATTGCAGGGAAAGCATGGTGTTCACACTTAACCCAACAGGAGAGTGTGTGACTTGAAAATCAAACTGGAAGGAGCAGTTGGGAATTCTAGAAGCGTGGACCTCTTTCATGAGTGCAAAGTTTTGTTCTGAATCCATCCATGTTTACAACCCCCGCCCCCACTAATTCAACACTCTCCATTGTCATAATTGAAGGATGACGATAGAAGCCAGGATGATCTCATCAGATTGCCTCTAAATATTCATGAAATTATGCTAATTTGCATGAGACCTGAGTCTCTAGGTAAAGCCATGTCGGTTTTGGTTTCAAAGGTTTAGCTACGGAGTAGAAAGAAAGGGAGCTGCAATTTAAATATCATTCTGCTTGTTTTTGTTGTCGCTGATATTATAACTCTGGAGTAGGAAACTTGTCTGGCTGTCCAGCTCTCCCCACTTTTCAATAATTGTCTTTTGCGAGAGATTTGGGAATTTTCTGTGGCCAATCAGCAGAATAAACTTGTTTTGAACAAGTATCTAACTTGCAAGTTTTCTCTAGACTTTTCATTACGTAACCCAGTCATTTCCCATTTGACTTTATTTCACAGTTGATTTGCAGTAGCATGAAGGGTTTTCATATCTGATAGTGGGCACTGATATTACACATTCCACAGGATTGGATAACCAGTGAGCAATTTTACATTTGGTCATTGATAGCCTGCAATGTGATGTTTAATATTGGACAGCATTTTGCAGCTCACATGTTAGGAGACTTATCTTCAATGCCTGCAAAAATAATTTTAACCAAGGGATGCCACTTTGGCCTTCAGATTAAGATTTAAAATTACAATTATATACTTAAAAATAAAATCCCAATCCCAAATCTTGAGAGAATATAGACCGCATTGAAAGATGATGATGATACAGAATAATAGAGTTGGAAGGACCTTGAAGGTCTTTAAGTCCAACCCCTTGTTCAGGAGACCTCAATACCACCCCATACAAATGGTTGTCCAGTCTCTTCTTGAAAATCTTCAGTGATATTTCTCCTGGGTAGATAGATGATGGATACATAGATGAGAGAGAGAGAGAGAGAGAGAGAAAGATGGATAGATGATGATAGGTAGATGATAGGTAGATGATAGGTAGATAGACAGATATTTGTTTGTACTATTTGATTCAGTATGGAACATAATTGTAGAGATAGGATTAGAGCAAAGAAAGGCAAATGAAATAAACAGAAATTGCAACAAGGTAAGAAATTTAACTCAAATACTCATTTGATTTGATCTCCTTGATTACTGAAATCAAGATACCAATTTTCCAGACACAAATAAATTCATTATAATTCCTAACAGACTGCAGGAAACCAACATGCTCAAATTATGTTGATAAGCAGTTGTAAGGTTAACTTTTAAGGTGCCATTCACTTTTAATGCAAAGCAAGTGACTAGAAGATGATTGCTTTGTATTAAAAGCGTAGACAAGAGCAACTAAGATGATGAAAGGCCTAGAGACAAAAACACATGAAGAACAGTTGCAGGATTTGGGTCTGGCCAGTCTAGAGAAAAGAAGGACTGGGGAGGAGGGGCATGATAGCAGTCTTCCAGTATTGGAGGAGCTGCCACAAAGAGGAGGGGGTCAACCTCTTCTCCAAAGCACCAGAAGGCCAGACAAGGAATAATGGATGGAAACTCATCAAGGAGAGAAGCAACCTGTAATTAAGGAGAAACTTCCTGGCAGTGGAGACATTTAACCGGTGGAACATCTTGCCTTCAGAAGTTGTGGGGGCTCCATCATTGGAGGTTTTCAAGAAGAGACTGGACAGCCACCTGTCTGGAATGGTATAGGATCTCCTGCTGGAGCAAAGGTTTGGACTAGAAGACCTCCAAGGTCCCTTCAAACCACACTGCTTACTAGCACTGATGATGTTACCTAGTTGGGTAATGAAACATCTGCAGGAAAACAAGCAAGCTCAGAGAGCACCAAGGATATCTCATGCTTGTTAGTGTCTTTGTGTTCAAGCCAGAGGATGCATTGGCAGAGGGTTTCCTTGCCAAAATCCAAGGTGGAGACCTTAGCTCAAAGCTTGTCATAACTGAAATGACAGGAGACAAACTAGTTTTGTGGCTCCTGTAAAGTGGCAAGATTAATTGCAGGCTGATAAAGTGATATCTGAAGCAAGGTGATCAAAAGAGCCAGCAGGATGTCCATGCTGATTAAGAGAGATGCTTCCCCAGGAGCTGCCATCTTTTAACTACAGGCCTTTCATTCAGATGCATTTTTACTGACTGGAATTCTTAATAACGAGCTCAAATATATTCTTCCCTACACACTGAAGCAATGGCAGGATGTATGGATCAGCTATCACGTGTTTCCTGTTGAATTTATGTTTTACCGACAAAGAAATAAAGGGAGATTAGCATAGATCTACTTCCAGCTATTTAGCTCTCATCAGCTAGCCATTCCCTTTTGGGATTCAAACCCAGACTACTTGTATATTAGGTAGATGTATTAACTTCTAAGTCACAGGCTCTCCTCCCTTCGTTGGCTACACAAGGGAAAGATTAAGTGTTTTTTTGTCAAGGCAACCTGGTCTACCCAATTATGGAAAATGGAAGCAGCATAATTGGGTAGATCAGATTGCCTTGACCAAAAAAACCCACCCACTTCTTATGTGTTTCCTTCAAGTCAGCGGATTTGTTTTCACTTCACTGGAAATGGGCAGCAGAGGAAAAATGTCAACTACATATTGCAGAGCTGAGATGAGCCCAAAGGAGAAGAAATTATACCCTCAAGAAGGCTTTCGCTGCCCTTGGCACTAGTCAACTGAACAATGGCCAAGGATTTCCCCAAAGGATTAAGATGAGCAGCTGGGGACAGAGCCTCCTGCTGCATTTAGTCCTCATAGTTCATGCATCCAGCCATGCTAAAGTGGTCAGGGACTCTCTCCTTTCTCAACTTCTAAGATTTTTCACCCCCTAATATCTTAGGTCATTTTGTGCCTAGTGACTTTCAGCATCTTCTGGAGTCACCCAACTGTCATTGTACCAAACTATCAGTAATAATAGCAGGCTTTATATCAATTTAGTGAAGACTGAGTGATGTTATGATGATTTTGGAAGATAGCAGTGAGGATGGCCTTAATGTTAAAAATTGCAGATTTTTGCAGAGAAAAAAAAGCATATTACCTATAATCTTGAGGTGGGAAAGGAAGACTTAAAGGAGGTTCAAGACCAAAGTATGCCAGTTACTCTTTCTGGGGGAAGAAACTTCTGTGATTTCCTCACAATATAATTGTAGCACAGTCCAGTAAGGCTGTTCCCTTTGTAGGCATGGAAATTGAGCCCTTAACACAGAAACTTCCTGACTGTCCTTTAGAGGGACAATTACCGAAGCCGAAGCTCAAATATGTTGGCCATCAAATGAGAAAAGACAACTCCTTGAAGAAGACCCTGGTGCTGGGGAAGATGGAAGGCAAAAAGGAGAAGGGGATGGCAGAGGATGAGATGGTCAGATGGTGTCATTGACACAACAAATATGGATTTGGGCAAACTCTGGGAGACAAGGGGAGAGCAGGGAGGGACTGGTGTGTTGTGATCCATGGAGTTACAAAGAGTCAGATATGACTTGGAGACTGATCAACAACAACAACACATTGACACTGCCATGTTGAAAATATGACTTATCTGGGAAGAGTTTGATGGGAAGGTGTTCTGTCTCCCCTTCCCTTTTCTCCAAAAAGGTAAGAGATTACTCACAAACAAAGACAGACAGACAAGCTGACGTGAACGTCACCAAATAACTCTTTAGTAATTGATAAAAGTCTTGGCAAGCTATTGCGTCCTGCCTGCCAATTCCAAACTGGCAGCAAGTTCCAAAACAAAGTCTTTACTTACTGAGATAACGAAAAAGCAGTTCAATAAGCATGTGCTCTTGTAACACAGTCACGAACCAAATCCAAATGCAGTTAAACTTTGTCCCATTCAAAACTTGAAGGGAAAGCACATCCACTTTTATCCCCTGTGGGGTGTGGCTCCATGACTCAGCTTATTCCTTGTTCCGCCCACACCTCCTCCGTTGCTGCTCACGTTTCTCCCTTCTACGTTGCCTGGGATCGAGCCAAACCTCCTCCTCTTCGCTCCCTATCCTGGGCTGCTCTGTCATGCCTTCTTCTGGAATCACCTCTAGCTGTTCCTCTCGATTGTCTAAAGGAACCTGAGGCATTACCAGGGAGGGAGACATTGGCAGGGAGGAAGGTCCTGGGAGGGAGGCCTTACCAGTTCCTCTCCCTCATCTTCCAGATCGTCTTCTTCATCTGATAATACAGTCTCGGAAGACGGGGCCACAACAGGAAGGTATGTGTGTGTGTGTGTGTGTGTGTGTGTGTGTGTGTATAGAGATGTAGATAGATAGATGATAGATATTTATAGGGGCTATAAATTCAAGGCACTGGTTGAAATGGGTTTTCCCAGAAGGTTGGATAATAATAAGAGTTTTCATCCCTAACAGCAGCAACTTTAGGAGGCTCTGAATTCTGGATTAGATCTCAACCAGACATAAATAATGCACTTGCAATGGTCACTTGGGAAATATTCCTTGGCAATTCTCTGTCAGAATGGATAACATGCTCTGGGATACTGATCAATAACTTTAATCTGCATGTCTGCTTGTTGCTAATAATTTTTTGGTAAGAGCCCATGGTGGGACTAGATCAAAAGTAAGTCTTTCTCCATCGGTCTACTTCAGATGATAAGCAGCATCTTGATCATATTGCAGACCAGCTTTTGGTGAAGAAGGATGTCACATCCAGGTTATTAAGCACTGTTTCCCCTTGATGCTAGTCTTTCGGAGTTTGTTCATCTGAATTCTTAATATTTTTTGTTTTGCAGGCTGACTCTGCCCACTGCTCAATCCTGACCAACTCAAGGTTGGCTCAGCCTTCCATCTTTCCGAGGTCAGTAAAATGAGGACCCAGATTGTTGGGGGCAAGAGGCTGACTCTGTAAACCACTTAGAGAGGGCTGGAAAGCACCATGAAGTAGTATATAAGTCTAACTGCTATTGCTATTTGGAAGAAGCCACAGAGTTGGGGCTACCAAATTTGGCATTAGGATATAACAGATATGTTTAAAGTTCAGCAGAAGTGAACTCAGTCATAACACAGTTCACACATCTTTAAACCAAGCAAAAAATATAGAATATTGTTGAGTTTTTAATTTGGAAAAAAGGCAAACAGGGGACTTTTTCCTTTTTCTCCATCAGAATCTTTGGGAAGATAGAGAAAGGTCATGGATGGGATTTTAAGCATGCGTGCATTTTTTAAATTGTTAATTAATTATCTAATGAGAAGAACATATCAACCACCCAGCTCCAGCAATGAGCATGCAGAGAAACAAGTAATTGAGAAATGTGTTCACTTTCTTCACATAATTTTATCAATTCCTCATATAATTTTTTTTTTTATTGTCTATTTCCTGAACCAAATCAGAAAATAAAAAATAAATTTCAACTCCTGACCTTTTATACTTTGTTTTATTCTTTAGGGTATTTGATCAGTTCTTCCTTTATGCTGATATTTCCTCCCTGCCCCCCCGAAGCAATCTATCTTGCATTAAATAGAAAATAAACTTTGCTTCAACTATCCATGTTCTCATCGTTCAAACCGTCCACATTTTTTAGTATGCACTTCCCTGAATCCAGGCATTAATGGCAAGAAATAAGCCCATAAAACTCTAGTTAGACTCGTTATCTGTTTTTCAAGAAATGTCTGCAGGAAGGAAGAGACAGTCAAGCACAGATAATGGGCATGAAATCTCTGTTGCTCCAGTGGATTAAATGACAGGCAAATTGGAAGGCATGAAGTCAGGATAATATTTTGAGGGGGGGAAAAGACTGCACTCTGCACAGTCGAAGTAGACAAAAGCAGATTCACGGTGTATATCATCAACGCACATTGGATGCCCCAGAAAATAAGCTATGGTTGCATGCAAATATTTCAGCATCCCTCCTGAAACGGTGGGTTTCGATTAATTTCGATTAATGAACAGAAGCTGACCCAAAATTAAACTCAGCACCTTTTGGCAAATTTGAATGCATAATTAATGGACAACAATTTACAGATCCCAAATAAGAAAACAGTTTGGACCTCTGTCCAATCAACACTTGGAACACCAGCCTTGGTGGAAATAATTTTACTCCGAGTCTTGTCTTCTTGCGTTAGGAATGTATTTTTCTGTGCTTCCTTGACACCAGGGGACCATGGAAGTCCCAACCTCCTTTCGAACTGGATCAGGGTCCTCATAAGCAAGTGACCATGACATTTGAAGATGTGTCTTAGTCCATGAACTAAAGTAGATCCATCTTCAGTTTTGTTTTGTTAATAAGTCAGAATAAAAAAAAATTCAGAATAAAAGAATAAGAGGGTTGGAAGGGACCTTGGAGGTGTTCTAGTCCAACCCCCTGCCCAAGCAGGAGACCTCATACTATTCCAGACAAGTGGCTGTCCAGTCTCTCCTTGAAAACCTCCAGTGATGAGGCACCAATAACTTCTGTCATTTGTCCTTCATCACGGATGGATTTAGATGGATGAATCACTGATTCAGTGAAAGCTTATTCATTGGCCAGTTGATGATCTGGAATTTGAAGACTTGCAAAATCTAAAGACAATTCTCTTCGCCAGTGGACCATGTTGCCTACCTTTGCTGCTCCAGAAGCCAGCTTTCTTACTGATTAAATTGAGATTTTAAATGAGGATCTCCATAGATGATAACGCACAGCAAAATAAAGTTTTTCTCTTTACATTCATTCCATGTTTAGGAGAAGGATGCACCTATCAGACACACAACTGGGTTCCAAATTTTTGTATCCATCAGAAGCATACCTGTTGTCTTTATGGCTACATCTAAATTCTAAAGGATGAAAAAGTGGATATTAAGAACCACAATGATGAAGATTCAAGAAGCAGCAGCATTCTCCTTTCTGCCCTCAGTATGGTTTTGATTGACAGGATCACCATCATTTAGAATTTATTTGATTTGTCAATCGCTTATAGGATAATAGGTACAAGTATATACATAGTTTATGAATACATGAAATGGGTACATATAAGAAAAATAAAAGAAACAATAGGACAGGGACGGTAGGCACGTTGGTGTGCTTATGCACGTCCCCTACAGACCTCTTAGGAAAGGGGTGAGGTCAATAATAGACAGTCTAAGGTTAAAGTTTTTGGGGTTTGGAGAAGAAACTACAGAGTCAGATAGAGTATTCCAGACATTGACTATTCTGTTGCTGAAGTCGTATTTCCTGCAATCAAGTTTGGTGCTGTTAACCTTGAGTTTGTATCTATTGTGTGCTCTTGTGTTGTTATGGTTGAAGCTGAAGTATTCATTGACAGGTAAGTCATTGCAATGTATGATTTTATAGACCATATTTAGATCAGACCGAAGACGGCGTAATTCAAGGTTTTCTAGGTTTAGAATTTCAAGTCTGGTGGCATAAGGAATTCTACAACGAGTAGAGGAGTGGAGAACTCTTCTTGTGAAATATTTCTGGACTTTCTCAACTGTGCTAATATTAGATATGTAATGTGGGTTCCAGACTGATGAACTGTATTCGAGTATTGGTCTAGCAAATGTTTTGTATGCTATAGTTAGTAGTGTGATATTACCAGAGAAAAAGCTATGTAGGATTAGGTTAACAACTCTTAATGCCTTTTTGGCTATGTAGTTACAGTAGGCTCTAGCACTTAGATCATTAGAGATGAGTATTCCAAGGTCCTTTACAGAGCTTGGATCATCAACAAGGTCTTGACTATTCAGCTTGTATTTTATTTTCTGATTTTTTTTGCCAATATGTAAGACACATGTCATGTTGAGATTTGAAGTTGCTATTTGTTTGACCATTCTGATACATAGTCAAGATCTTTTTGAAGGGTAGCAGTATTGTCTGTGGTATTGAACAGCTTTACATAATCAGCGAAGAGTACGCAGTTGCTCTTGATATGACCACAGAGGTCATTTATGTAGAGTATGAATAGAGTTGGTCCTAGAACACTGCCTTGGAGGACACCACTGTTGACAGGTACAGAATTTGATAGGACATTCCCAATTTTGACCATTTGTTGTCTGTTTGACAGGAATGCTTCTATCCAGTTATGCAGGTGTCCAGAGATACCGTAAGATTTTAGTTTTAGGAGGAGTTTCTTGTGTACCTCTGAATCAACAGCTTTACAGAAGTCTATGTAGATTGCGTCTATTGTTTTGCCCTGATTGAGTTATGTAGTCCATATGTTTTTTCTGTGTAAGAGTTGCAGATTACAGGATAGTTTTTTTTCTGAAACCAAATTGTTTATTAGAGAGTACATTTTAATGTACAGGCTCACCATCCAGAATGCTTTGCCAGATCTGAGGTGTCCAGACTTTGGTTACCTCTTCACTTCATGATAATTAAGTCAAAGGATCTCATGTTAAGCAGGTGCAATGTTTCAATGAGAGGTGAAAAGAAAGCTAGATCAAACATATCTACCTTAGCTTCTGATATGGTGCAGAAGGTCTACTTCTATGGGCTTATAATGTTTCCTTGAACACCATCCTATCTCCCGGAAGCAAGAACTGGAAACTTGACTTGTTGAGGTAGCATAAAACAAAGATCAGCCAAACCTCATACAGCATCACATGTTTTTCCTTTGGTTAGTATTCATAAGCACATTAGATAATTCGAGCATCATAAATAAGGCGCCATCAGTTACATATTCATCTTCTTGTATTTATAAATAGATAGTAAATATATCCTTCAACCTAACTGGCATTCCATTATCTGGAAAATAGTGGTAAAATGATCAGCTGATCACTTCAAATGAATTAGTCCAAGAACCATTATTGAAAAGCAAAGTTATCCTATTTTATTAATGTAGAAGAATTCAGGAAAGCAGAGGTAAGGGAGGGAATGAAGAAGCAGATGACTATGACACCAACTGATGCCAATTCTCTGTTGAAAAAGCATTTATTGTCTTGCCTTTCCCTTGCCAATGTCCTTTTTAAAAAAGACCAGAACTTGTACACAACTATATAACTGCAAGTACAGTTGTATCCAAGTTGTTGTCAGCCTAAGATTTTCTTCCTTTGCTTCTCTTCTTTTGCTTTGCAACTTTCGGCTGTCATAAGTAACGGGGGGAGGGAGTGGGCCATGATTATTATAGGAAGCGAGCTGGAGTTGTTAGGAAACAAAACTGTATAAGTTGGGAGGGGGGCGAATCTTGCTTAGGTTTCTATTCTATGCTATGCGCAACTGCAACTCTTTATCAAACTATGCCAAGGTCAACGGACAGAAGCCTCATCATCACCTGAAGATGCCCACATGATGTTATGCACCACTTTTAATTGGAGGAGCGAATTGAACTATTGGGGGTGGGAACGTTGCCATCACTTTGTATATGTGTTTTACGCGCTCATTTTCTCAGATTCAGAATTCTTTTGTTGTTACCACTTGATTTCCAGTAAAAGATATCTTTTCTCTAACAAATGGAGACTAAGTATTTCTTTCTTGGATTTTTAGTGGAGCATCATCTGACATTATTCTGAATCTGACTTTACCGGCCCACCTGGAGAAATACAAACTTTCTTCCAAGGGGATTTGAAAACAATGTCTAATCCAGCCAGCGACCAAGAAGACCTGGGAGCGACTGGAGGACCAGACTCCCTGTTGATGGAGGAAACAGGGAAGCCCGACTTCTAAGCAGAACTAAGTCTTGGCGAAAACCCAAAGCCCAAATGGTCCCTGGGAGTCGGTTGGAAGGATCCTGAGGAAAGGCCCCCTCCAGGAGTGACCACGACCCATCGTCGAGGGAAGGACGAGCCATGGCAAGAGAGGGAAAGAAGAAATTTCTTACTAACACAAGCTATGCAACTTCTACATGAAGCTGTTGGAGAGGCTCAAGCTGATCAAAGGTACGAGGGGGAAGAGGGGGAGGTAGCCACAGGCAGAAGAACCAGAGCAGCCACCCCCATAAATCAACCTGGGCCGGCGCAACAGGCAGCAGCAGCCCAGGGCCCCCCGGCTGGGGGGATAATTGCCAGAAGGTGTAGAAATCCGAAGGTGCCTCCACTGGAAGTAAAATATGGAGGGGATCCCCAGGAGTTAGGATTTTTCCTAGCACAAGTGTGGAGCCATATGGAGGAATATGGGCAGGATTTTTCCTCAGAAGCTGCCAAAGTCAGATGTGTGACCAGAGCTCTGGAGGGAACTGCTGCAAAGTGGATGGTGACTTTGCATAATGATAATGCCCCTCAGCTGTTGAATTATGACCAGTTCATGACAGCATTGCGTGCCAGGTTTGAAGATCCTCTAACTGAGCGCAAGGCTAGAATTAGGATGAAAACCATAAATCAGGGGCAGAGATCAGTAGCTGATTACATCCAGGAATTTAGAGAGCTGGCGTGCCATATCCGAGGCTGGTCCCAGGGAGCCCTGGTAGAAGCTTTTAAAGATGGGCTGAATGAAGATGTTTATCAACGCTGTGTGGCCAGAAGAGACCCTGGTGAGCTGCAGCAGTGGTACGTGCTGGCAGCAGAGGTGGAAATTGACCTGACCCGAAACAGATGCCGGGGGGTTTTTGGCGTGAGGAAATCCCCTCCCACCAGCCCTCAAGAAGCTTTAAAACCTCAAAAAGGAGGACCAGCGGCAAAACCCAGGACCACTGCATGCTTCCAATGTGGGAAGGAGGGACACCGGGCTGCAGACTGCCATGCCAAGCTGGAACCAAAGGGGGCGCTAGGAGGAGGGAGAAAATTTGAGAAACTTCCAGCCAAGCCTCGCGAAATGGCGCTTAAAGCAGAGGAGGTTGTAGAGGTTGCCCCTCCCAAAGGAGAGGAGCTGGGAACTCCAACCTCTTCTGAAGAGAGTGAATCCGAATCAGAAGACGACTCACTGGTAAGTCCAAACAAGGGCCCTATGACCATTCCAGTGAGATTAAGGGTACCCACGTCAGGAGCCGAAGGGGACATGTTGGCTTTGTTAGACTCTGGGTGCACAAGGTGCGTAATCAGTTCGGAGGTGGTAGAGAAGCTGGGCTTAAGGTTAAAGACTCTGAAAACGCCCATAGCTTTTTGCCAATTGAATGGCTCAGTAGCCAGGGGCGGCCCTGCTCACTTCATAATGGAAGCAGTAGAGATGACAATGGGGAAGCATAAAGAGACTTTGTGTTTTATTGTGGCTCCTGGGATGGAGCGCCCCCTAATGCTGGGTTTGCCCTGGCTCCGGAAATGGAACCCCCATATTAATTGGAGGAGGGGATCATTACGCATATATACAGACCAAACCCCAGAAGGGGAGGGGAAATCTCAATTGAGAACCAAGACTCCCATGGAGTTGGCTTCCACTGGCACTGAGATTCTGAAAGGGGAGGAGAAAATTCCAGAGGAATACTGGGACTTAAAAGAGGTGTTCAGTGAGAAGGCCTCGGATGAGCTCCCCCCACATTGCTCAACAGATTGTAGTATTGAACTTTTGCCAGGAGTAAAACTCCCAAAACCGAAACTGTAGTCGATGACACCGCGAGAACTAGAAGAGCTGCGATTATTTATTGATAAAAATTTGGAACATGGTTTCATCCAACCTGCTAGGCCCCGGGTGGCGGCTCCAGTGTTATTCCGGGAGAAGAAAGATGGCTCTTTACGTTTGGTAGTAGACTACCGAAATCTCAACGCGATTTCGGTGGAGAACGTGTATCCCCTCCCCCTTATGAAGGACATGTTGGCCCACCTGGCTAAAGGGAAAATTTTTTCGAAACTTGACCTGAGAGAAGCATACTACCGAGTCCGAATTAAAGAAGGGGATGAATGGAAGACTGCTTTTAACTGTCCGATGGGTTGTTTCCAGTTCAACGTCCTGCCATTTGGCCTACAGGAGGCACCTGCGGTATTCATGCAAATGATAAATCAAGCATTGCAAGAACATTTATACAAGAGGGTGTTAGTTTATCTTGATGATATTCTTATCTACATGGAGACTCATGATGAGCATGTAAAACTAGTGCGATCAGTCCTGGAAAAACTTCGAGCAGCTCAATTGTATGCCAAGCTATCCAAATGTGAATTTCACCGGGAAAAAATTGACTATTTAGGCTATCGCATATCACCTGACAGCATAGAAATGGATCTGGGGAAGTGCATGCTGTCTTGGAATAGGCCCCTCCCGTACTAGGAGAAACTGCAAAGTTTCTTGCAGTTTGCCAACTTTTACCACCAATTTATTCCTGCATTTGTGAAGATCATAATGCCTATCACAAATCTCCTTAGAACCAAAGGGGAGGTGAAACCAAAGCCTAGTAAACCACTGGAGTGGTCCATGGAGTGTCAAGCTGCTTTTGAAAAACTGAAACGTCTGTTTGCTGGCGAGCCAGTACTCAAGCACCCAGACATGGATGTTCCTTTTGTAATCCAAGCTGATGCAAGTGACGTAGCCATCAGAGCAGTGTTACTACAAGTAAACGAGACGGGGTCTCTGCAACCATGTGCATATACCTCCCGTAAACTAACTGAAACCAAGAGAAGATGGGCCATTTGGGAAAAAGAAGCTTTTGCAGTTCGATGGGCTCTATTAACCTGGAGGCATTTCCTATAAGGGGCCAAACACCCTTTTGAGGTGTGCTCAGATCATAAAAATTTGGAGGCTCTGAAAACGCCTCAGAATCTTTCTCCCAAGCAAGTTTGCTGGGCGCAGCACTTTAAACATTTTAATTTTTCATTGAAGTACATTCCTGGGGGAAAGAACTTCATGGCAGATGGTTTGTTTAGGTTGCCTCAGTATAATAGTGCTCGCCAAGAAGTGGTACGGCCTATTATCCCAACCAAACAGTTGGCAGCTCCAATGGTTACCAGAACCCAGAAGAAAAAGGAAATTGATTTGTCAAACGATTTATTTGCACAATTAAAAGAAGCTCTAAAACTTGATGATTGGTTCCTAACCCACTCAAATGACTGTACAATTAGAGATGGATTGGCCTGGGTGGGGGCCAAATTATATGTACCGACAAAGCTGAGAAACCAAATTTTACATCAAGCTCATGATTCTAAAGCTGCTGGGCATTTTGGATTTGTGAAGACCCTACACTTGGTCAAAAGGCAATTTTGGTGGCCTACATTGAAAAAGGATATTGAGACCTATGTTGCTAGCTGGCCTGTCTGTGCCTTGGCCAAGCAGCCGCCTGGTAAACCAGCAGGCTTATTGCAGAATGTGGCTAGACCAACTGCTCCATGGAAGGAAATCTCCATGGATTTTATAGTGGAATTACCTGACAATGGAAGAAATACAGTTATTTGGGTAGTAACAGATCTGTTTTCCAAACAAGTACATTTTATACCCTGTGTGAAGATCCCGTCAGCGAAAACATTGGCTAAGTTGTTTATTCTGCATATCTACAGGTTACATGGAGTTCCTGAATGCATAATCTCAGATAGGAGCGTCCAGTTCACCTCAAATTTCTGGAAAGAGTTCCTGAAATTATTAGGCTCCGCCCAGGGTTTAAGCTCCGCCCATCATCCACAAACCAATGGGGCTTGTGAGAGAACTAATTCGGTATTGGAACAGTATCTTAGATGTTACATTAATTATCAGCAGGATGATTGGGCTGACTTACTGCCATTTGCTGAGGTGGCATATAACAATTCAGTAAATAGCAGCACTGGATTTACTCCATTTAAAGTGGCTTCGGGACAAGACTTTGTACCCATACCCGAGCTTCTGCAGGAGAAACTTAACATTCCCTCATTAGATGAGTGGATAAGACATCTCCAGCTAACTTGGCCAGTTGCCTGCAAAGCATTAGGTGATGTTCATCAAGCTCATAAAAAATTTGCAGATAAAAAGAAAAGTCCACAAAAATCATATCAAGCTGGTGACAAGGTTTTTTTATCAACCAGATATTTGCAGGCCACACAAAAATCGAAAAAGCTTGGACCTAAGTATGTAGGACCTTTCCCAATTGAACGAGTTGTGAACCCTGTGGCAGTCCAATTGCAATTGCCTAAAACCCTCCGACGGATCCATCCTGTTTTCCATGTTAGTTTATTAAAACCTGAACATACTTCTAATTTAAGGCCGACTCAAGTAGATCCCCCCATACCATTACTTATTGAAAGTGAACAACATTTTGAAGTTAAAGAAATTTTGGATTCTAGGAAAAAGAGAGGTCGAATCCAATATTTGGTTGCTTGGAAGCATTTTCCTTCTTCCCAGTCTGAATGGGTAAATGAGAGAGATGTTAGAGCTCCCAAGCTCGTAAAGACATTTCGCACTAAATATCCTGATAAACCCTGAACCTTAATGCTGCTGTTACATGTATATATTATATAATCTTTTGTTCTTATATTTTCTTTTTTAGGACTAACGTCTCTTTTGCAGGAGAGCCGAATGTCAGCCTTCAAGATTTTCATCCTTTGCTTCTCTTCTTTTGCTTTGCATCTTTCGACTGTCATAAGTAACGGGGGGAGGGAATGGGCCATGATTATTATGGGAAGCGAGCTGGAGTTGTTAGGAAATGAAACTGTATAAGTTGGGGGGGGGAATCTTGCTTTGGTTTCTATTCTATGCTATGCGCAACTGCAACTCTTTATCAAACTATGCCAAGATCAACGGACAGAGGCCTCATCACCACCTGAAGATGCCCACATGATGTTATGCACCACTTTTAATTGGAGGAGTGAATTGAACTATTGGGGGTGAGAACGTTGCCATCACTTTGTATATGTGTTTTACGCGCTTATTTTCTCAGATTCAGAATTCTTTTGTTGCTACCACTTGATTTCCAGTAAAAGATATCTTTTCTCTAACAAATGGAATCTAAGTATTTCTTTCTTGGATTTTTAATGGAACATCATCTGACATTCGTGCAAAACAACAGGGATGTACGATTCCACCCAATGTCAGATCAGATTTGAGCTGAAGATGAGCAAGATCTGTTTCAAAGGCAAAACATTTTTAATTCGTCCCTCTGGGCCATAAACTACAGCAGAGAAGCATTAAAATGTCAGCACCTGTTTCACTTGGGTGGTGGGTGGCAGAATGAGATGACAAGAACTGGGATAATGGACTTCTTAAGAAGACGGTACTTGCAAAGATCCAGCTCAATCATTTTAAGTGTTTCTTCACAACAGATTATTGGTATATTCCCATGGCACCTCTTTACCAAGGATGACAAAAGAAACTATTTAGCAAACAGCCCGTAAGGAAGTTGTCCTGAATGAATGAAGATGGTGCCATCCAACTTAAACAGTAAACATTTCTGCTATTTATTGATCTGAACTATTAAACTTGTCAGAATGGCTGGCTTGTGTTGATACTAATTATATATTACATTGCATCAATGACCTGCTAAAAAAATGTTCATATATGGAAGGAAAGCCAAACCAAAGTTTGAGACATTGGAAAGTTAATGAAGTTCATTGAATCTCTCATTCTGAGGTCCCCAATGAAATTTGGTGCCTGAATCAATTTGAGGATTGAGTTTGAAGATAACTCCAGATGATTTATGAACAAACAAACAAGCAAACAACATGATAATCCAATATTTACAGTTTTAGATCCCTGGGTTGTTAGAACTGGTTCATTTACACTTGTTCTGTAATTCATATTGTTTAAACAATTTAAGCTGATCGTTAAGGCTGTCCCTCGTCTTATGCTAATTGCAGCATCTATTCAAGAGTCTTTGTTGAGGTTTGCTGACTTGGCAACATATTTCATGTCCTAATTTGATTTGCTAGTTTGTTTTCAACTCAATGCAATATGATTACCCAGTCATCATGCCTCAGTGACAGATGCAATTCTGGCTTAATGGGAATGAATGCAATCTTGGGCAGGTTCACGTTACACCTTAAACTGTAACATGACTCATTGGGAGGGAGGATTGGTTCGTTTTTGTGTGTTGGTTTTTTTTTCTGAGATGTGCCAGCTCAGCTAGTTATATTTTATTTAGCAAACTTGGCTTAGTGGGAAACAAACATTGTCAACTGGCTCATTGCATTTAACAGAATAACAGAATAAACAGAGTTGGAAAGAACCTTGGAGGTCATCTAGTCCAATCCTTTCCACAAGCAGTATACCTTATGCCAATGGCTGTCCAGTCTCTTCTTAAAAACCTCCAGGGATGAAGCACCCACAACTTTTGAACACAACTTCTGTTCCACTGGCTAATTGTTCTCATTGTCAGGAAATTTCTCTTTAGTTCTAGTTTGGTTTCTCCTTAGTTATTTTCCATCTGTTGTTTCTTGTCCTGCCTTCAGGGGCTTTGGAGAAGAGATTGACTCTCTCTTCTTTCTGGCAGCCCCTCAAATACTGGATTACTGCTCTCATGTCGCCCCTTTTCACTCCAGGTGGGATTGTGCTTTGAGATAGAATAATGGCATCTGTGTTTGTAATGTCTTAATGTACTTAAGATTTGCCTTCTAGAGAGGAAGAGAAAAGAGAAACAAACATTTTTTTCTGGTCCTTTTTTAAAAAAATGCCTGAATTAAGGGAAAGCCAATCATCTTCATTGCTGCACTCTGACAGAAAATAGTCCAACATTCATTTAATCTTTATGCTGTTAATAAATTTTCCTGAAGCTACATTTGCTGTAATTACAATTCTGATTATACTGAATATTTCCATAGTTTTGATGGCTTTGTAAATCATAACCGGCTGTTTCTGTTCTGCTGAATGACATCTTCACTTGGTAATTTAGTTGCACTGTATAAAATGACTAAATGACAATATAATTAACATTTATGTGGAGAAATCCACTGGATAGTAAATAACTGCAGAGTGTACGAATAGCCAGTTTGTGCTGCCTTCCTCCTTGTTAAAGCAAAAGCTTTTTTGCAACCTATCCTAGAACTACAAAGCTCTTCCACAGCTGAGGCCATGCACCGTTTAGTAATAAAAAGATATGAAACATGAACTGAGAATATACAAAGCAGCTCCAGATTGGTTGGAGTTTGTGCGACCACTGAAGGACAGAGCAAAATACAGGGAGTTCTTGACTTACGACCACAATTGTTTCTGTTGTTAAGTCAAACATTTGTTAAGTAAGTTTTTGCCCCATTTTGTAACCTGTCTTGCCACAGTTATTAAGTGAATCACTACAGTTGTTAAATTAGTCACACAGTTGTTAAGTGAATCCAGCTTCCCCTTGACTTTCCTTGCCAGAAGGTCACAAAAGGGGGAATTATGCAACCGTGGGGCTTTGTGACCGTCGTAAAGGCTTCCAAATCCCATTATTTCTCTTTCTTTCATTCTTTCCTCATACATAAACCATTGCCATGTGCTGGCTCTGCACACCAAAGCCCCCTTGCTCAGTCGGGAGGCAGGTCTCTGTTATTAGAAGCTGGAGATTTGTCAGAAATCCGATTAACTTCTCCCCCTCCCCCCACTGATTTAATGTTCTCCGACGTGTCCTTGATTATCCACATAAATGGTAAGTTTATGTTTATGATTATGGAAAAGCTTGCAGTGCCCTGTAGCAATCAGTCATTGGGTGGCAATTTTAGGACAGGTATTTCATTCTGTGTACCTCAAATAGGAAGTTAAGGAAGCTTACAAGACAAAGTACTTTATTTATACATAGAAACATAGAAACACACACACGCACGCACACACACACACATGCATACATACAATATGTATGTATGTATGTATGTATGTATGTATGTATGCATGTATGTATGTATGTATGTATATATTTGACTGAAATTATATGGACATACACTTCAGGCAAATCAATAACAAACCAAACTCTTTTCTTGTAACCACTGTACCATTTCAGTCAAATTAAGGGACTCAGCCTTGCCAGATTGATTTTGGGCCTCCTTGACTAATACCCCAAACTGATTTAAGTAAGCTTCATCTGCCTGAAATCAATTATGTTAAACAAGATTTACTTTGGAGAAGAAACATTTTGAAGGAGAACTGAGCTTGATGCATGCATTAGTTGAAATATGTGTTGTGTGCAAACACAAATCAAATGAGTTTTCCCATAGAATTCGCCCTAGGTAAACTGACGCAATTGCTTTCGATATCATGTCACAATGGATTCTTCCAACTATTCTCCTTGAATTCTTAGGGCATGGGTTATTGGTAACACTGAATTGCACTCAGGGCCACCTACTATTTCAGTTAAGGTGGAGGGATGGCCCCTTAGACACCAGTAAATTAAGACTATATGAAAAGTAGAACTTACTTTTTGAAACTTTAGAGACAATGCAACAATCTGTAATGGTCTGTTGTGATTCACCGGCAGCAAGTGCAGACAGCTGAGGTCTCAGAGAGCGAGGACTCAGATGAGGGGCCTGCGTGTGATGCAGGGATGGGGCCAGGACCATCAGGGAGTGGAGTGCTGCCTTTGGAGCTTGTGGAGGCTGGCAGCAGTGATGAAGAGGTCCCCGAGGAGCCTGTGCCTAGTGTGCGTGCACTCAGGGCTGCTCGAAGAAAAGAGCAGCTGCAGAAGCATGGGTGACTTGGGAGTAAGACTGCAAGGTGATGGCCCCTCCCTTAACGGATAAAAGCCAGCCCTCAGAGGTGGGATTCTTTGCAGGAAGCAAAGAAGTTCTTGCACTTCAAGTCTTGTGGAAGTTCGGACTATCCTGGTTTGTGTTTGGAGACTTTTGGTTTTTAATATTTCCTTGCAATTTAATCTAGTGCTCTTGGCAGCCTTGCACAACCTTGGCAAGGCTTATTCTTATCTGGGACAATTAGTTTTAATAGCATTTTACTGTGAATGAACGGGATTCACAGAGAAGCATTAAAGGGGTTTTGCTTTTATCTGGTGTTTGTTTGCTTTGTATGAGGCTTGGGTCGGAACATGGTCCTACAACACAGAAAATAAAGCAGAGCTGATTAATCCTTACAGTTAAATCAAATCTTTATCAAGATTTAGATCACAAACAGATTAAAAATTATAGACCAATCTCACTCCTGAATGTAGACTATAAAATATTCTCAACAATAATGTCAGAAAGACTAAAAATTATATTAAATTAACTTATTCATATTGATCAGAATGGCTTTCTATCTTCTAGACAGATAAGGAACAATATAAGGATAGTATTAAATGTATTAGAATATTATGAGGCCCACCAGGGAAAGCAGGCAGCATTGATTTTCTTGGATGCTCGGAAAGCCTTTGACAATATCAGCTGGCAGTTCTTGATCCAATGGGTCAAAAATATGGGATTTGGATCTAAATTCAAGAAAATGATTGGCACAATTTATTTGAACCAAAAAGCTAGGATAATTATAAATGGGGAGCTTACTGAACATTTTAAGATTATAAAAGGTGTTAGGCAGGGATGTCCAATGTCACTTCTGCTTTTTATCTTGACCATGGAAGTGCTTTTAAATCAGATTAGACAAAGAAAGGAGATAAATGGACTGAAGAGCAAAAAAGAAGAATATAAAGTACAGGCGTTTGCGGACAACTTAGTGTTTTTGTGGAAGATCCAATGGAGTCAGGGACCTATCTAATTCAAGAATTAGAAGAATATGGGGTGGTAGCAGGACTAAAATTAATAAAGATAAAACAGAAGTAATAACCAAAAACTTGATAGAAAGTCAAAAAAAAAATTGGAAAGGAAATTGGGATTACAAAGTGTCAAACTTTGTAATGCTCTCTACATGGGGCTCCCTGCGGGGAGTACCCGGAGACTCCAACTGGTACAAAATGCGGCCGCACGGGTGGTTATGGGGGCATCACGAAGCTCCCATGTGACGCCTCTCCTGCGCGAGCTGCATTGGTTGCCGGTGGTTTTCCGGGTTCGCTTTAAGGTTCTGGTTTTGACCTTTAAAGCGATCCATGGCATTGGACCAGGTTATCTGCAGGACCTCGTTCTGTCGGTAATCTCCCACTGACCTATGCGTTTCCACAGGAAGGGCCTTCTTCGGGTGCCGTCGGCTTCTATGTGTCGTCTGGCGGCCCCTAGGAGTAGGGCCTTCTCTGTGGGGGCTCCACCCTCTGGAATGGTCTGCCTCCAGAAATATGCACTAATATGGATCTGAGAGCTTTCAGACGTGCATTAAAAACCTGGCTCTTCGAGCAGGCCGACCTAGGCTGAAATGGGATTTTTAATTTAGTATTTGCGTTTTAATCGGGATTTTAAAATTTGGGTTTTTAATTAACTTATTGGGGGAGGGTATAATTTTAGACAGCCTAAAATATTTAATTTATTTTTAACTTTTGTATATTGTAATGGGGTCTTATGGTTGGCTGTGCACCGCCCTGAGTCCTCCGGGAGAAGGGCGGTATATAAATATAATAATAAATAAAATAAAATAAATAAATAAATAAATAACTTAAATATCTAGGAATTTGGTTAACAGGAAGATGCTCCTCCATAAAAGAGGATAATTATGTGAAATTACTTTCACAGATAAAGAAAGATCTGGCCAATTGGAGAAAATTACAATTATCATTATTAGGGCGAATAGCGGCCATAAAAATGAACATACTACTGAAACTATTATACTATTTTCAAACAATACCTATAAAATTGGATAAGAAATTTTTCAGGAATTAGATAGGACGGTAATGAAATTTATATGGATGGAGAAAAAAGCATGAATAAAATTGAAAATGTTACAAGATAGTAGAACCAGAGGTGGCCTTGGACTCCCAAAATGGGAAACATATTATCAAGCAGCAATTTTACTATGGGTTAAGGAGTGGATAAACTTAAAAAATAAAAAGAATTTTGGCGATAGAAGATCATGACCTCCAAATTGGGATAAAAAGAATAAGATCCACTCCTATTTCCATAGATATGTGATAAGGGACTCACTTTTACAAACATGGGAGAAAGTTTTAAAAAAGCATTATTTGAAAAGACCAAATGGATCTCACCTATGGAAGCTATATTATATCCAAATACAAGGGACATTTAAAAAATGATTAGATATAAAGAATAGGTAGATGAACAGGGGGAATTAATAACACTGGATAAACTAAAAGAACAAGGGATAATATTAGACTGGTGGGTATATTTGCAAATTCAAACTAAATTTAAGAAAGATGTAAAGGAGCTAGGGATAGATAAAGATTTACAAAAATTGGATCAAATCTTGACAGGCAAGGATATAAAATTTATAACATGAACATAAAATTATTTACTGGAGGTAGAACTAGAAAAGGAAATTGTTAAGGCACCAGTGATTGCCTGAGCGAGAAATGTGGGTCATAATATAAATTTGGATGAGTGGGAAAAGACTTGGACTGAGAACTGGAAGCTGACTTTGTTGACGGCATTCAAAGAAAATCAATATAAAATGTTTTGTAGATGGCACTTAGCACCGGCACGACTGGCGAAAATGTATCCAACTTTGAAACCAGAATGCTGGAAGTGCAAACAAAAGAAAGGAACGTTTTTCCATATGTGGTGGCAATGTATAGAGGAAGAAAATACAGAGATGGCTTTTTGAGATTACAAAATGTAAATTGAATTTGGAACCCGAAACATTTTTATTACGTAGGTATGACCAAATTTGAGTAAAGATAAAAGATACCTTATTGTACACATCTTAACTGCAGCAAGAATCACATTAGCACAAAATTAGAAGAGTGATAAAATACTACCAGATGAAGTTTTGATTTAAAAAAAAATGGACTGTGCTGAACTAGATAAATTCACTATAGAACTGAAAGGCAAAGAGGATTGAGAATACTATGTGACACGGGAGAGGTAGTACGAATGGGTGAAGAATAAGGATAAAAATAATGTATCATCACAAAATAAGAAACATTTATATACTGTACAAAGACACAATAACTGTTAATGGAAATTAGATTTTTGTATTTTTTGTTTTTAAAGAATAAAAATTATTTAAAAAAAATAAATCAAATCTTTATCATGGTCATAGACCAGCATAAAAAGGGTGGTATACAAACAATAATTTTAAAAACTAAGATAAAATAAAATATACAAAGTTATTTTTTTTAGAAAATATATAAATGATAAAACCTATAAAAAGGCATAAAAATACACAGCATTTGCACATTGCTGTCAAAGAAGAAATGGTTCCTTCTGTGGCCTGGGTAGAACTTTCCAAATGTAACGATTGGACAAGTTTTCTTTTTCAATCAGTGTTGTATTCTTATTTTGTAATTTCCTAATAATTCCTAATACTATAACTTTATTGTATTTTATCTATAACTTAAATTATTGTATTTTATTCCAATTTCATTTAAAATTGTATTTTATGCAATTCCATTTTCAATTACTTTTATTAAATTTTAGTAATAATTCATTTCTGAAATTCTGCACTTTGATATGGCTCAAGGGCTAATCAATAAAGATTGAACCGAATTGAATAATAATGCATAAATAGGGGGCAGTTTGCTATTTCATTCCAACCTCAAATCCCAAGGTTGAGGAAATTAAGGTTTGGCTGCACTGAAGGAAATCTATAAGCATAGTCTTTTGCAAGCAGAGCTCACCAGCTTGAATCAACCTAGCTGATGGTTTTCATGGGATCTTCTTCAGCTTGGGCAACCCCAGAGGGGTGGACTTTTAACTCACAGAATAACAGAGATCTTCTAGTCCAACCCCCTGCTCAAGCAGAAGATCCTCTACCATTCTGGACAAATGACTGTCCAATCTCTTCTCAAAAACCTCCAATGAGGAACCACTCACAACTTCTGGAGGCAACTTCTGTTCCACTGGTCAATTCTTCTCACCATTAGGAAGTTTCTCCTTAGTTCCTGCTTGCTTCTCTCCTTGATGAGTTTCCATCTGTTGCTTATTCTCCTGCCTTCGGGGGCTTTGGAGGGATGGTCCACCTTTGGAGGATGCTCACGTTGAGAAAACATGTTTTTTCATATCAGCAAAATAATACAGTAGCCGGAAGCGCAAGAGGTGGAACATTAGCAGGAACGATAAAAGACAGTCTTCTTCCGACTTCTACTGTAGACCCACTTAAGCAGCCATTTATGGTATAAAAGTTACCAGTGATGGCGTTTTTCTTCTTGTAAAGCTTCACATACTACAGGGAGCAGTTATTAAACTTCTTCCACTTCCCATCAAACTGGCAATTTTAAGGAGAAAAAAAAAAGAAGGCCAAATGCTGGAAAGAATAAAAGTTCAGGAGTTCAGACGACGTGGGATACACCCTGCAGATCGGAACCAGAAGAAGAGATGAGGCACCAGGCAGGGGAGCGAGACGCCAGAGAAGAGCCTCCGAAGGCAGCAAGGGAGGCCTTTGTTGTGTTCCACATGCAGCTCTTTCCATGGCAACCTTCTCTCAAAACCCCATCCTGGGTTTCCCCCCGCCCCCCCCAGCAATTTACTAAGCTTTGCTACCTCTTGAACCATCCAGGAACAATGATTTCACTTAAAGAGATTTGAAGAAGAAAAAAAAGATGTCAAAGGCCAGTTTCTTGAATAGATCCCCAAAGTTTGTGGTCAAGTAAGATCAAAATGAAGATTAGGGATGAAAGGCTGATCCATCTGAGGACATGCATTGAAAAGCGAAATGCAACTCTCAGTGCAACCTTGAAGTACATAAAAGAAAATCTAATATTCCACAGGCCCACATAGAAATAGCTATTTTTAATTTTTAATTTATTTGATTTGACAATCGCTTACAAGATAATAGGTATAAGTATATACATAGTTATGAATACATGAAATGGGTACATATAAGAAAAATAAAAGAAACAATAGGATAGGGACGGTAGGCACGTTGGTGCGCTTATGCACGCCCCCTACAGACCTCTTAGGAAAGGGGTGAGATCAATAGTAGACAGTTTAAGGTTAAAGTTTTTGGGGTTTGGGGAAGAAATCACAGAGTCAGGTAGGGTATTCCAGACATTGACCACTCTGTTGCTGAAGTCATATTTCCTGCAATCAAGTTTGGTGTGGTTAACCTTGAGTTTGTATCTATTGTGTGCTCTTGTGTTGTTATGGTTGAAGCTGAAGTATTCATTGACAGGTAAGTCATTGCAATGTATGATTTTATAGACCATATTTAGATCAGACCGAAGACGGTGTAATTCAAGGTTTTCTAGGTCAAGAATTTCAAGTCGGGTGGCATAAGGAATTCTACAATGAATAGAGGAGTAGAGAACTCTTCTTGTGAAATATTTCTGGACTTTCTCAACTGTGCTAATATCAGATATGTAATGTGGGTTCCAGACTGATGAACAGAACAGAACAGAATACTTTATTGGTCAAGTGTGATTGGACACACAAGGAATTTGTCTTGGTGTAAATACTCTCATAAGGAAAAGATACATTCGTTAAGAATCAAGAACCATAACGTACAACACTTAATGATAGTCATAGGATACAATCAACAATCAAATCATACTAGGAAACAATATAAATCATAAGGATACAAGGGATAAAGTTACAGTCCTACAATCACAAGTGGGAGGGGATGGGTGATAAGGAGTGATGAGAAGATTAGCAGTAATAGTTGAACAGTGTTGAGGGAATTATTTGTTTAGTGGAGTGATGGCTTTTGGAAAAAAATTGTGTCTAGTTGTCCTGGTGTGCAGTGCTCTAATAGCGTTGTTTTGAGGGTAGGAGTTGAAACAGTTTATGTCCAGGATGTGAGGGATCTGTAAATATTTTCACAGCCCTCTTTTTGACTCATGCAGTATACAGATCCTCAATTGAAGGCAGGTGGGTAGTAATTGTTTTTGCTGCAGTCCTAATTATCCTCTGAAGTCTGTGTCTGTCCTGTTGGGTTGCAGAACCAAACCAGACAGTTATAGAGGTGCAGATGATAGACTCAATAATTCCTCTGTAAAACTGTATCAGCAGCTCCTTGGGCAGTTTGAGCTTTCTGAGTTGGCACAGAAAGAACATTCTTCATTGTGTTTTTTGATGACGTTTTTGATGTTAGGTGTCCATTTTAGGTCATGTGATATAGTAGAACCTAGAAATTTGAAGGTCTCTACTGTTGATACTGTGTTGTCTAGTATTGTAAGAGGTGGTAGTATGGGAGGGTTTCTTCTAAAGTCTACCACCATTTCTACAGTTTTGAGTGTGTTCAGTCCCAAATTGTTCCAGCTACACCACGAGGCAAGTTGTATAACTTCCTGTCTATATGCAGATTCATCATTGTCTCGAATGAGACCAATCACTGTTGTGTCATCAACAAACTTCAGTATTTTAACAGATGGATCATTTGAGATGCAGTCATTGGTATATAGGCAAAAGAGAAGTGGAGATAGCATACAGCCTTGGGGGGTCCCTATGCTGATAGTATAGGTATCAGATGTGATTCTGCCTAGCTTCACCTGCTGCTTCCTGTCTGTTAGGAAGCTTATGATCCACTTACAAGTGTGTTCAGGTACCGGTAGTTGGTTTAATTTACTTAGAAGAGTGTCTAGAATGATGGTATTGAATGCTGAATTGAAGTCTACAAAGAGGACCCTTCCGTATATATTTGGAGATTCAAGGAATTGTAGGATGTAATGCAGAACCATGTTAACAGCATCATCTGTCAATTTATTTGCTCAGTATGCAAACTGCATGGGATCTAATAGCAGATCTGTGATGGTTTTCAGGTGGGACAGCACAAGCCTTTCAAAGTTTTTCATAACTACAGATGTTAGAGCAATTGGTCTGTAGTCATTCAGTTCCTTGATGGAAGGCTTCTTTGGCACTGGGATGATGGTAGAAGGAACATAGCACATCTCTAGTGATCTATTGAAGATTCAGATGAAGATGGGGGCCAATCGCTCAGCACAGACTTTTAAGCAAGGAGTTATCTTGTCTGGCCCTGGTGCTTTTCCTGGCTTTTGTCTGTGTAATAGATCTTGCACTTCTTTTTCTGTGATCACCAGAGGTTGTGAGCCCAATGGATTGGGGCCAGTTGTAGCAGGCTTGGCTATTGTTGGTGTGTTTGAGATGTGGGTTGTGGAGATAGGTGGCTGTAGTTTCTTTTCAAACCTGCAGTAGAACACATTCAGGTCATCTGCTACCGTGTTTCTCACAAAATAAGGCAGGGCCTTATTTTTTTTTGAGCCGCAAAAAAACGGCTAGGCCGTCTTTTCGGGGATGAATTAATTTCTCTCCCCCCCCCATCAGTGGGTGGGCAGCAGCGGTGTTCCTGCCAGCACGACAACAGCAGCAGCGCTGGCGGGAACATGGAAAGCGTTTCTGCCGCCGCTCGGGTGCGTGCACACACCCGAGCGGAGGCAGAAACTCTTCCACGTTTCCACCGGCGCTGCTGCTGTTGTCGTGCCAGTGGAAACGTGGAAAGCATTTCTGCCACCGCACACACCCGAGCGGCGGCAGAAACGCTTTCTACGTTTCCGCCAGCATGGAAAGTGTTTCTGCTGGCGCCGCTGCTGTTGTCGTGCCGGCAAGAACTGTGGAAGCCATGGAGGTAGCTCCTCCACCCAGGAAGCAGCAGAAACGCTTCTACACTTCCTGATGGCCGCGCAGGACACTGTTAAAGGCAAGTTTCCCCCCTGCCCCCCTCAGCATGTTTTAATCCCCAGCCTACCACCCAGCATGTTTTAAACTAGGCCTAAATTTTGGGGGAGGGGCTTAATTTCATTTCATGCCTAGAAAACATGCTGGGTCTTCCTATTGGTGGAGGCTGTATTGTTGGAGAAATACGGTAGTTGTTGATTTCCTTCTGCCTGGGAAGGAGGTTTGTTGAAGCCAGTGATGTTTTTAAGAGTTTTCCACATGTTTGTCTTTAACTTTTCAGAGTAGCTTCTTTTTGCTACTCTGATCTCTCTTGTTAATGTGTTTCTGGCCTAGTTGTACAACATTCTGTCACCTTTTCTGTAGGCTTCCTCTTTGGAATGACGTAGCTGCTTAAGTTTAGCTGTGAACCAAGATTTATTGTTACTATATATTTTCAGGTTCCTTGTTGGTACACATAAGTCTTCGCAGAAGCTAACATATGATGTTACAGTATCTGTGAGCTCATCTAGATCTGCAGAGGCATCTTCAAAAACATTCCAATCAGTGCAATCAAGGCAGGCCTGGAGTTTCAGCTTTGCCTCATCAGACCAAGTCTTCACTGATTTAATTGTTGGTTTAATGGTTTTAAATCTTTGTCTGTACACAGGTATAAGGTGAATCATGCAGTGGTCAGAGTGTCCCACAGCTGCTTGTGGTAAAAACCTATAAGCATCTTTTACTGTTGTGTAGCAGTGGTCTAAAGTATTTTTGCCTCTGGTGGGACAATTTACATGCTGGAAATATTTTGGGAGCTCTTTCCTTAAATTTGCTTGATTGAAATCTCCTTAAATGATGGGAAGAGAAATGATGGGTGTTTGGCTTCAACCTCCATAATTTGATCAGCAAGAGTTTGTAATGCCTTGTTTACACAGGCTTGTGGAGGAACATACACAGCTATTAGGAGAAATGAGAACTCATGTGGAGAGTAAAATGGTTTGCAGTTGATGTGTAAAGACTCTAAGTTTTCATCACAAAACTTACGTATTATAGTTATATTATAACTATATATTATAGCCTGAAACCAGCTGTTGTTGAAATATAAACATAATCCTCCACCCTTAGTTTTACCGGATGTCTCTTCAATTCTGTCTGATCTAAATGTCTGAAATCCTGGGATGTTTATTTATTTAGATTTTATATACCGTCCCCTCTCCCAATGGGACTCGGGGCAGTGTACAGCCAAGTAAAAACGACACACATTATAAATACAATTTTAAAATAGAATTAAAATGGATTAAACTTGTGGCTGAAATACAATGAAAATAAAACTGGACAAGGAAAATTTTTAAAAACTGCAACCATTAAAACCAATTAAAAACCCTAACCAGTAACTCTAGGCCAGACCGGCTTGATGGAAAAGGTGGGTCTTCAGTGCGTGCCAGAAGGTTCGCAGGTCAGGGATAGTTCTCATCTCTGGGGGTAATTCATTCCAGAAGGAGGGTGCTCCCAGAGAGAAGGCCTGCACCCTCGGGGCCACCAGCTGGCATCACCCAGCTGGTGGCAACCCGAGGAGGCCTGCCCTGTGAGAACGCACTGGCCGACAGGAGGCCAATGTTGGCAGTAGGCAGTCCCGTAAGTACCCAGGTCCCAAGCCATGGAGCGCCTTAAAGGTGACGACTAACACCATGAATCGCACCCGGAAGGCCACTGGAAGCCAATGCAGCTCGAGCAAGAGCGGTGTAACATGGGAGCTCTGAGGAGCCCCCAAAACCACCCGTGCGGCTGCACTCTGCACCAGCTGAAGCCTCCGGATGCTCTTCAAGGGGAGCCCCATGTAGAGAGCATTGCAGTAGTCTAGGCAGGAGATGATGAGGGCAGATGTGACTGTGTGGAGTGCATCCCGATCCAGAAAGGGCCGCAACTGGTAGATCCTGTGGACCTGACAAAAAGCCCCCCTGGCGACGGCCACTATATGATCTTCTAACGACAGCCGTACATCCAGAAGGACACCCAGATTGCGTGCCCTCTCCGTGGGGGTCAAAATTTCTCCCCTGATGGCCAGCGATGGAGTTAGTTAACTGTATCTGGGTGCCGGAAACCACAGCCACTCATTTTTGGCCGGGTTGAGTTGAAGCCTGTTCCGCCCCATCCAGCTCCGCACGGTGTCCAGGCACCGGGTCATCACTTCAACGGCTTCGTTGGGGTGGCCTGGGGTAGAAATGTATAGCTGAGTATCATCAGCATACTGATGGAACTCTACCCCAAAACCACGTATGATCTCACCCAGCGGCTTCACATAAATGTTGAACAGCAGGGGCGAGAGCACAGACCCCTGAGGTACCCTGCAAATCAGGGGCCTTGGGGCCGACTTCTGCCCCCCAGCCAACACAAATTGCGAATGGTCAGAGAGGAAGGAGGAGAACCACCGTAGCACGGTGCCTCCCACTCCCAAGCCCCCAGCTTAAGATACTGTGGTCGACAGTATCGAAAGCCGCTGAGAGATCTAACAGGATCAGAACAGAGGAACAACCCATCACGGGCCCAGAGATCATCCACCAATGCGACCAACACCGTCTCCATGTTGTGCCCAGGCCTAAAACCCAATTGGCGTGAATTTAAATAGACAGCTTCATCCAGGTGCTGAGAAAGCTGTCGTGCCACCACACTCTCAACAGCCTTCGCCACAAAGCGAAGGTTGGAGACCAGATGATAGTTAGATAATAATGTTGGGTCCAGGGACGGTTTCTTGAGGAGGGGCCTCACCACCGCCTCTTTCAAGGCGGCAGGCAAAAACTCAAGGAAGCGTTAATAATACCCTGGAACCAACCTTGTGTCACCTCCCAGGTGGCCAGAACCAGCCAGGAGGGACATGGATCCAGTAAATATGTGGTGGCATTGAGCCCACCCAGTATCCTGTACACGTCCTTGAGGGTCACAGGATTGAACTCACCCCAAATGACCTCCCCGAAATCCGCCCCCACCCTCCTGTCCAGAGTTGCCCATTCAGAGTCCAACCCATCCCGAATTTGAGCGATTTTATCCTGCAGAAAATTCGAAAAATCCTTGGCCCGTCCTTGCAAAGGATCCTCCCACACTCCCACATCTAAAAGGGAGCGGGTAACCCTAAAAAGGGCGGCCGGGTGATTTTCTGCGGACGCAATAAGGGCGGAAAAGTAAGAATGCTTTGCCGCCCTTATCGCCACTAAATAGGTCCTAATATGGGACCGCAATAGTGTTTGGTCAGATCCGGAGCGGGTGGTCCTCCAACCACTCTCTAGGCATCTTTTCCAGCGCTTCATCTCCCTCAGCTCCTCAGAAAACCAAGGAGCCAATTGGGATCAGCACTGGGTCAGAGGCCTCAAGGGCATGACCCGGTCAAGGGCCTCAGCTGCCATTCTATCCCAGGTGGCCACTAAGTCCCCAACCGAGTCATGTGTACGAGCATCGGGAAACGGCCCAAACTCCATCAGGAACCTATCCGGGTCCATCAGGCGCCTGGGGCAGAACCATTTTATTGGCCCTGCCTCCTCACGATGAGGGGGTGTGGCATGAAGTCCAGCCTAAGGAGCAAATGATCAGACCATGACAGGGGCTCTACAACAACACCCCCTATACCTAGATCATCCTGCCACTGTCCAGAGACAAAAACCAGATCCAAGATGTGACCCCCAACGTGTGTGGGGTCCCAAATTAATTGGGTCAGGCCCAAGGCTGTCATGGAAGGTTCCGCCGGCAGAGGGTAGGTTAAAATCCCCCATGACCATAAGCCTGGGGGTCTCAACCGCCAAGCCGGCTATAACCTCAAGGAGCTCAAGCAGGTCCAATGTCACATAGCAGGGAGTCAGGTATATGATCAATAGGCTCATCTGAACCCTGGAACCACACTTCACAAAGAAGGATTCACATCCATTCGTCTGAGGAACAGTGGATTCCCTAGGACACAGATCTTCCTTAATAACCACCGCAACCCCACCACCCCTTCCCTGAGCCCTTGGCTGATGGAAAACCTGAAACCCAGATGGGCACATCTCCACCAGGGGAACACCCTCCTCTTGGCCCAACCAGGTTTTGGTAATACCCTCCAGGTCCGCTCCCCCCTCCCAAATCAGATCATAAATGAGGGGGGCTTTATTTACTACGGACCTGGCAGTACACAACATCAACTGAAGGCCCAGGTCCCGATGATTCGGACAGCCCGGGGAACGGGAAATCACTAGGGGGTCGGAGCATGCCACCGCCCGCAAACAGCGAGAGTGCGCTCCCAATACATGATACAGCCCCCTATATCTGCCAAATCTGCCTCTCCCGCTCACTGTGCAAATGGACTTTGTCTTTCCCTCCCGGAAATATCCCCGCATCCTCAATCTGAACTCCCCCGACCCCAAAACCTCCCGGCCCCGCTCGACCCCCAGTCTGGCCCCCGTCTCAGGCGGGTTGTCCCCCAAACTCTGGCCCCCGTCTCAGCCTGGTTGTCCTCCCTAACCCCAATAAAAATTTAAATAAAAACGAAAACAGCTGGGTACCACCCCCAAAGCTCCTCTTGTGGCATGCCACCTCTCGGGATCCCAGGATCCGTCCTTAAGGTAGGCCGATGAATATCTTATCAGCCCAGCTTCGTGCCACCCGGCCGACCATGCCTCCAGTGTCCAGTGTCGGGGACGCAAAGGCCCGGCAGGTTGGGCCCGGTCCATCCGGTCGCCACCACCCACTGGCCACGACCTCTGCCATCCTCGCTGCCAACGCCCACAACACTGAGGCCAGGGCCGAGGTTGGGCCTGAGGCAGCCCGGCCGCCATCGCCACCAAGCCAGGCCGCCATCACCATCGCCACCATCGTCAACGAGGCAACCGTGTCACCGTCGCCACCGAAGCCCCCATATATGGTGTTGTCCCCATAAATTTGTGGATTAAGCCAGGTGATAAGCTGTTTTTGAGTACTGGTCTAGCAAATGTTTTGTATGCTCTAGTTAGTAGTGTGATATTACCAGAGAGAAAGCTACGTAGGATTAGGTTAACAACTCTTAACGCCTTTTTGGCTATGTAGTTACTGTGGGCTCTAGCACTTAGATCATTAGAGATGAGTATTCCAAGGACCTTTACAGAGCTTAGATCATCAACAAGGTCTTGACTATTCAGCTTGTATTTTATTTTCTGATTTTCTTTTGCCTATATGTAAATATATATAAAGACAGAGCATTTATTTGTTGAGATTTGAAGTTGCCATTTGTTTGACCATTCTGATACATAGTCAAGATCTTTTTGAAGGGTAGCAGTATTGTCTGTGGTATTGAATAGCTTTACATCATCAGCGAAGAGAATGCAGTTGCTCTTAATATAATCACAGAGGTCATTAATGTAGAGTATGAAGAGAGTTGGTCCTAGAACACTGCTTTGGGGGACACCACTATTGACAGGTATAGAATTTGATAGGACACTCTCAATTTTGACCATTTGTTGTCTGTTTGACAGGAATGCTTCTATCCAGTTATGCAGTTGTCCAGAGATACCATAAGATTTTAGTTTTAGGAGTAAATTTTAGTTTTAGTAGTAGCTATGGGGTCTTCTTCTTAGTCATGAACCACTGTCTGGATCTCTTTGCTTATAGTGCTATCTACTAATTCAGCCATATTTGCATGAACCAATTGTTAAATATTCTCTGTCTCTGCCTGGCTGCCTGTTTGCCTGCCTATCTATCTATCTATCTATCTATCTATCTATCTATCTATCTATCTATCTATCTATCTACCTACCTACCTACCTACCTACCTACCTACCTATAATCTTTTGTGTGTGTGTGTGTGTGTGTGTGTGTGTGTGTGTGTAATTGAACTTTATGGGATAGAAACCATCCAAATGCATTTTATTGCCCATAATACTCAAATAGGATTTTTATTACAGTCACTGACCAGAACTGCAAACAGAAGCACTGTTATTCTGTTTCCAAATGAATGGTTGGGAGTTGAGGTCTGACATGACATTATCCTTTCTCTAACCAAAGAAATCAGTTTGTCCATCTCAGAATGGTCTGGTCAGTTTCCCCAAGCAGTCCTCTGTGGCTTTCTGTCTTTTCCCCAACTGCAACTTTCTGTTTCTGCTGCAATAAGAGTTATTGCATTACTTACTTACTTTCAGACCAGATTGTGGCAAGATGACAAGGCTGCTTTTGAAAACTGATCTGAAGATGTTGAGTCAAAAAGTATTCCAGCAAGAAAGCAAGGTCAGAGAGGAGAGGCGCCTAGATCTGCTCGCCGTGGGAATTGGAGCTTTTTATTTTTTAATTTTGGTGCTTTAGGGCATTCAGCTTCTACAGCTGAGGCTTCCACATTCTTCTGTGTACATAAATTAATCTTCTGCTTTCCCCCCCCCAGCTATATTAAGTGAAATATACTTAAGACTGCAGACTGTTTTTGCTGAAAATCAATTCAGTCTGTGGAGTTAAATTCCAAGGATTCTTTTCAATTTACTCTAAAAGAGATCCTTTGTGCATCTGTTGTGCAGTGATCCATATTGAACACTGGATTGAATCCTAAACAGTTAGAATTTCACTCTGAATTCATCTACGCCAAGAAACTTGAGTCCAGCTGGGATCAAAATTACTGTTTTAATTTTATTACTCTTTGGAAATCTATTGATGCAATATAGACACATTCATTCAGTTTTTATGATCCATAAGCAAACTAGAGTTTAGTAAAGATCTACAGAAAAAGAGGCATGTTCAGCTTTCAGCTACATTGGATTTTTACAATTTGGAACCATCACTGAGATAACAAGTCACTATTAGAGTTTCTTCTTCTTCTTCTTCTTCTTCTTCTTCTTCTTCTTCTTCTTCTTCTTCTTCTTCTTCTTCTTCTTCTTCTTCTTCTTCTTCTTCTTCTTCTTCTTCTTCTTCTTCTTCTTCTTCTTCTTCTTCTTCTTCTTCTTCTTCTTCTTCTTCTTCTTCTTCTTCTTCTTCTTCTTCTTCTTCTCCTTCTCCTTCTCCTCCTCCTCCTCCTCCTCTAAAAATGTTTTATTTCCAAAATTAAAATACAAAAAAAAGAAAGAATAACAAACAAGGCAAAAACTTGACAAAAATGTGCATTAAGAAAATAAACATACACATAGATTGTCCCCTCTAGTTGAATACTTATTAATATATTACAACAATAATACTTCCCCCGCTTGCAAAACAGGTTATAATTTATAAACATCTACAGTTCTACTTGTCCAGCTAATTTGACCTATCATCTATGTATTATAAAAACAAACAAAAAGGTTAACAGGTAACCCAAGAACAAAACTAAACCCTCTGTTAACAATCTATTATAGTTATTTCACATGAAGAAAACGAACAACTGCTTCTAATCTACCATAAACCACTGCAGTTCCAATTCTTGATGTTTTGGGCAGTTTATAAAAGATATAAAGATATAAAAATCTTTATGTCTGGAAAATAATTAGACACAGTAGACCTATACCTTGGCAGACAGATCTAAATGGAAGGTGATATAAAAACAGAAATGGAATCGTGTGTTAAATGTGGTTGGCAGGCATTCGACAAGCTAAGCATAATTTTGAGGAAAAACCTCCCTCCCGCTATGCCTGAAGAGAAAAGTTCTCGATCCGTGTGTGCCACCTGTTCTAATATATGCCAGCAAAAGATGGACACTAACCTCACAACTGATGCAAAGAGCCATGGAGAGATACATGCTCGGCATCACAAGACAAGATAGAAAGACATGGAGTAGAGAGCCATAGAAATATACAATGCCATCCCAGAAAAGAATGGAAATGGAAGGTCACATGGCAGAACTGATGGCAGGTGGACCAAGGCAGTCATAGAATAGATCCCATTGGATCAAAAACGTCCACCTAAAACAAGATGGAGTGACAACATCAGCAAGTATGGTGGGCCCAATGGGAAAAAGAAAGTCCAGGACCATATTGGTTTGAATCCTATGGAAGAGCTTTCATTCTGCTGCAGATACACAAGGGTTAGAATGAGGATGAATGATGATAAAAGATACACAACATTCTTGTCAAGGAAAGAAAAAAACCCAACATAGCTTTGCTTCGATGATTGATCATTGCTTGCCCAAACCCGAGTCTGGGTTTTTATCTTAGGGCATTTGACCAGCTTTAGCTGAACTGCAATTCCAGTTTAATGTCATCTCAGCTACATTTAATGATCCTTTAAGAGGTTGTTGCTGTTCCTCTTTCCTTTAAGCGCTTTAGTAACTTAACAGCACTCATGATGCTTTAGGGAGTTGTGGTGCTCCACAACTCCTTAAAACATCGGACAAATAACATAAGTTGTGGATGCTCCAACAATAGAGGTTTTCAAGAAGAGATTGGACAACCATTTGTCTGAAATGTTACAGAGTTTTCCTGCTTGAGGAGGGAGTTGGACTAGAAGACCTCCAGGGTCCCTTCCAACTCTGTTGTTCTGTTAAGGGAGTTCACCTCTTTTGCTGCTTTACAAGGTTCTTCTGAGTGCCACTCTTTGTGCCTTTTCATTTACTGTAAGTCCAAACAGGGACCTGCTAAGACATTAACATATTCATTCTTTAATAATAACTCTCATATCACTTGACCTTACATTTCATGAATGTTTGTTGTTTGATGGTGTGGTATCAGGAGCATGTTTGCTCTGGAAATCAACAGTGAGGAATAAGCTTATGTGTTTAAAGACCAGTGTAAACAAACAAAATATTGCTGATGCTCCATTTTTCACTTTTATTTTAAGCGGTGGCTTTTTATCCAAGGCATGGTTTACTTAATATTGTGGCTGGTTGCACAGTCAATCAGGTGTTCAGATTGGATTTGGCATTTTTATTTACCTATCAAGTCTTTCCCAAGGACCCAGGGTAGGGAGATGTGGTTGTTTGATTGTGTTAACAGATATTGTTGCAGGATGCAAGCTGTTCCCAAGTAAAGCTGCCTTTTGCAATTGACAGATTTGCAATGTGTCAATGTCCATAGTGTCACAGATGTTTTGGGATTGCATCCAGGGTGCCCATTACTATTGGTTCTACTTTCCTCTCTTTTCCTACAATTGTTCTAATTTATTATTATTATTATTTAAGTCGTATGCTTTCAAATTCATCCTCACATAATTGCAATAACAAGTTAATTCTTATGAGTTGAAGAATATCAAAGAGGGTATAAAATGAAACATTTTTCTGGAGATTCGAAATCTTTTTATTTCATATACAAAGTTGTAATATCCGGGTAGCAAAAATACATATAACCAGGATACAGAAACCTCTGAATGGTTTGCTATCCTGTAATGACTGACTGGATGTTTGCAGACCAGATGTGGTAGCTTAGCCTATGTACTTTTCCCTGGCTTTTACAACAAACAAGCAAGCAGCAAATATTTTGTTAATTGTGTGCCCTGGATTGCATCAAAGTCTGGTCCAATCACAGCAAACACAAACAGACAAAAATAACAAATAAGAAAGTAGCATCATGTAAAATTACACCAAAGGAATAAAATCAATATATTCCCCCTATCATATTAGCCTCAACCCCACATTCCTAGTTAAATAAATTCAGAGTTCCTCGCTATATTTGAAATAAGCCATAAAGGATGAGTATTATTTTACTAGACTGGATTTTAAATCAGGATAAGCAGATATTAAATAACAGCATCCCAATTAGTGGTGAGTGGTGTGATTTAAAGAGAGTGGGATTAAATGGCTGAACTGATGCCCAGCAAGACCCAAAAAGCAGGAGAAAGATCAAGCCATATAATTAATAAACTATGGTTAATTTAATTGGGATTATCTTATTTTATCTGACCTTTTCCTGTATGCACATTATTATTTTTTTGCATGCAATAATATACTGAGTGAGTTTATAACAGGGAAAGAATTTCTAGAATTAGACATACGCATCAAATAATTTGGCTTTATATTGCACCAATCAAGCTAAAACTCTTTTGACTCCTCCCTAAGACTACAGAGCAAGCTGTTTTCCATTTTCTTTGCTCTGCATATTTCCTAACCAATGATTGTTTTCCTTTAGGAGTTCGCATTTACATTTTTGGTTTCACAATTATTAGAGGCTTATCCACTTAGAACTGAAAAACGCCAGCGATTTAAGAAAGAAATGCAGAGGCTGTTAAGTTATGTTGAAATTTGCAAAAATGAGTAGGGTTCACATTTTAACACAAGAAGATTCTCAAAGTGAATATAAAGATAAAACCAGAAACTTTTCTCCTGGGTCTAATGAAAAAAGACTTTTGGGGGGAACTTTGACATTATATATGTTGACAGCAGCAAGATTATTTTATGCACAAAAATGGAAGGACACTTTGATTCCTGCAGTGGATGAATGGTTGCAGAAGTTGATGGAGTTAGCAGAGATGGCCAAATTGACTGCTTTGATTAATGTGTGTGTGTGTGTGTGTGTGTGTGTATGTATATATGTATGTATGTATGTATGTATGTTTGTATGTATGTATAGATTTTCACGGGTACAGGTATGCAGGTCTTGGTGTGTTTGGGTCTTTTCCCGTGTAAGATTGAGAGTATCTTGGCGACATTTCGACAAGGTCCCACTCACCATCTTCAGGCTGGTGCTTTCGGCTTCATACTTGTGTGAGCAAAGCATGATCAGAGCTGCCGTCTCTCTATAAATACTGGTGGGGAGGTTGGCTGTGTTGTCATTTCTTGATTAGTTGATGAAGTGGATGTTTTTACATTGGCTGGCTTTTTCATAAGAACATGTGTGGCTGAGGTATTGGCTGTGTGTCTATCAGCCTCCTGTGTTGTAACGACCTGGATAATGGGCTGTGTGATGACCTTCTGAGTTCTATTGTTGTGACATTTTGCGTCTTGTGCTGTAATCTCCTAGGTCGTTGCTGTGTTGTAACATCCTGGGGTTTTGTGGTGTAACCTCCTGAGTTCCGTGATGTGATACCTTGAGCGGGTGGCTGTGATGTGAGGAAGTTACACCACAACTCCATCAACCAATCAAGAAATGACAACACAGCTAACCTCCCCATCAGTATTTATAGAGAGACTGCAGCTCCAATCACTCTTTGCTCGTACAAGTATGAAGCCGAAAGCACCAGCCTGAAGATGGCGAATGGGACCTCATTGAAACGTCGCCAAGATACTCTCAATCTTACATGGGAAAAGACCCGAACATGCCAAGACCTGCATATATCTATCCCTATCCCTATCCCTATCCCTATCCCTATCCCTATCCCTATCCCTATCCCTATCCCTATCCCTATCCCTATCCCTATCTATCTATCTATCTATCTATCTATCTATCTATCTATCTGTTTTCGTAAATTTTCATGGGTACAGGTATGCAGGTCTTGGTGTGTTCAGGTCTTTTCCCGTGTAAGATTGAGAGTATCTTGGCAACGATTGATGAGATCCTACTCACCATCTTCAGGCTGGTGCTTTCGGCTTCATGCTTGTTGCTTGCACAAGGGAGACAGCAGCTCAGATCACACTTTGCTCGCACAAGCACAAAGCCAAAAACACCAGCCTGAAGATGGCGAGTGGGATCTCGTCAAAACGTTGCCAAGATAGTCTCAATCTTACATGGGAGAAGACCCGAACACACCAAGACCTGCATACCTGTACCCGTGAAATATATATATATATATATATATATGTGTAAGGTTTTTAAGCTGATAATTTTAAATAATAAATAAGGGAGACTAGTATAGATCTATTTCGAGCTAGTTAGCTCTCTTCAGCTAGCCATACCCTTACTGGGATTCGAACCAGGGAAGTATTACATGTGAGGCAGTTGTAATTGCCACTACACCACTGGCTCTCTCCTTATCAGCTCAGGCAGGGGAATAAGTATATACTTTGTATTACAACACCCTGTTAAGCCCCAATTAAGGGAGAAAGCATACTGCTTTCTTTTCTGTCTTTCGGCTCATCACCAGAGACCATACCGACAGAAAGCTATTTGTTTCGTTGCCTTTAGTTTACATGTGTGTAAGGTTTTTAAGCTGATAATTTTAAATAATAAATAAGGGAGACTAGTATAGATCTATTTCGAGCTAGTTAGCTCTCTTCAGCTAGCCATACCCTTACTGGGATTCGAACCAGGGAAGTATTACATGTAAGGCAGTTGTAATTGCCTCTACACCACTGGCTCTCTCCTTATCAGCTCAGGCAGGGGAATAAGTATATACTTTGTATTACAACACCCTGTTAAGCCCCAATTAAGGGAGAAAGCATACTGCTTTCTTTTCTGTCTTTCGGCTCATCACCAGAGACCATACTGACAGAAAGCTATTTGTTTCGTTGCCTTTTGTTTACATGTGTGTAAGGTTTTTTAAGCTGATAATTTTTAAATAATAAATAAGGGAGACTAGTATAGATCTATTTCGAGCTAGTTAGCTCTCTTCAGCTAGCCATACCCTTACTGGGATTCGAACCAGGGAAGTATTACATGTAAGGCAGTTGTAATTGCCTCTACACCACTGGCTCTCTCCTTATCAGCTCAGGCAGGGGAATAAGTATATACTTTGTATTACAACACCCTGTTAAGCCCCAATTAAGGGAGAAAGCATACTGCTTTCTTTTCTGTCTTTCGGCTCATCACCAGAGACCATACTGACAGAAAGCTATTTGTTTCGTTGCCTTTTGTTTACATGTGTGTAAGGTTTTTTAAGCTGATAATTTTTAAATAATAAATAAGGGAGACTAGTATAGATCTATTTCGAGCTAGTTAGCTCTCTTCAGCTAGCCATACCCTTACTGGGATTCGAACCAGGGAAGTATTACATGTAAGGCAGTTGTAATTGCCTCTACACCACTGGCTCTCTCCTTATCAGCTCAGGCAGGGGAATAAGTATATACTTTGTATTACAACACCCTGTTAAGCCCCAATTAAGGGAGAAAGCATACTGCTTTCTTTTCTGTCTTTCGGCTCATCACCAGAGACCATACTGACAGAAAGCTATTTGTTTCGTTGCCTTTTGTTTACATGTGTGTAAGGTTTTTTAAGCTGATAATTTTTAAATAATAAATAAGGGAGACTAGTATAGATCTATTTCGAGCTAGTTAGCTCTCTTCAGCTAGCCATACCCTTACTGGGATTCGAACCAGGGAAGTATTACATGTAAGGCAGTTGTAATTGCCTCTACACCACTGGCTCTCTCCTTATCAGCTCAGGCAGGGGAATAAGTATATACTTTGTATTACAACACCCTGTTAAGCCCCAATTAAGGGAGAAAGCATACTGCTTTCTTTTCTGTCTTTCGGCTCATCACCAGAGACCATACTGACAGAAAGCTATTTGTTTCGTTGCCTTTTGTTTACATGTGTGTAAGGTTTTTTAAGCTGATAATTTTTAAATAATAAATAAGGGAGACTAGTATAGATCTATTTCGAGCTAGTTAGCTCTCTTCAGCTAGCCATACCCTTACTGGGATTCGAACCAGGGAAGTATTACATGTAAGGCAGTTGTAATTGCCTCTACACCACTGGCTCTCTCCTTATCAGCTCAGGCAGGGGAATAAGTATATACTTTGTATTACAACACCCTGTTAAGCCCCAATTAAGGGAGAAAGCATACTGCTTTCTTTTCTGTCTTTCGGCTCATCACCAGAGACCATACTGACAGAAAGCTATTTGTTTCGTTGCCTTTTGTTTACATGTGTGTAAGGTTTTTTAAGCTGATAATTTTTAAATAATAAATAAGGGAGACTAGTATAGATCTATTTCGAGCTAGTTAGCTCTCTTCAGCTAGCCATACCCTTACTGGGATTCGAACCAGGGAAGTATTACATGTAAGGCAGTTGTAATTGCCTCTACACCACTGGCTCTCTCCTTATCAGCTCAGGCAGGGGAATAAGTATATACTTTGTATTACAACACCCTGTTAAGCCCCAATTAAGGGAGAAAGCATACTGCTTTCTTTTCTGTCTTTCGGCTCATCACCAGAGACCATACTGACAGAAAGCTATTTGTTTCGTTGCCTTTTGTTTACATGTGTGTAAGGTTTTTTAAGCTGATAATTTTTAAATAATAAATAAGGGAGACTAGTATAGATCTATTTCGAGCTAGTTAGCTCTCTTCAGCTAGCCATACCCTTACTGGGATTCGAACCAGGGAAGTATTACATGTAAGGCAGTTGTAATTGCCTCTACACCACTGGCTCTCTCCTTATCAGCTCAGGCAGGGGAATAAGTATATACTTTGTATTACAACACCCTGTTAAGCCCCAATTAAGGGAGAAAGCATACTGCTTTCTTTTCTGTCTTTCGGCTCATCACCAGAGACCATACCGACAGAAAGCTATTTGTTTCGTTGGCAACGAAACAAATAGCTTTCTGTCGGTATGGTCTCTGGTGATGAGCCGAAAGACAGAAAAGAAAGCAGTATGCTTTCTCCCTTAATTGGGGCTTAACAGGGTGTTGTAATACAAAGTATATACTTATTCCCCTGCCTGAGCTGATAAGGAGAGAGCCAGTGGTGTAGTGGCAATTACAACTGCCTCACATGTAATACTTCCCTGGTTCGAATCCCAATAAGGGTATGGCTAGCTGAAGAGAGCTAACTAGCTCGAAATAGATCTATACTAGTCTCCCTTATTTATTATTTAAAATTATCAGCTTAAAAACCTTACACACATGTAAACTAAAGGCAACGAAACAAATAGCTTTCTGTCGGTATGGTCTCTGGTGATGAGCCGAAAGACAGAAAAGAAAGCAGTATGCTTTCTCCCTTAATTGGGGCTTAACAGGGTGTTGTAATACAAAGTATATACTTATTCCCCTGCCTGAGCTGATAAGGAGAGAGCCAGTGGTGTAGTGGCAATTACAACTGCCTCACATGTAATACTTCCCTGGTTCGAATCCCAATAAGGGTATGGCTAGCTGAAGAGAGCTAACTAGCTCGAAATAGATCTATACTAGTCTCCCTTATTTATTATTTAAAATTATCAGCTTAAAAACCTTACACACATGTAAACTAAAGGCAACGAAACAAATAGCTTTCTGTCGGTATGGTCTCTGGTGATGAGCCGAAAGACAGAAAAGAAAGCAGTATGCTTTCTCCCTTAATTGGGGCTTAACAGGGTGTTGTAATACAAAGTATATACTTATTCCCCTGCCTGAGCTGATAAGGAGAGAGCCAGTGGTGTAGTGGCAATTACAACTGCCTCACATGTAATACTTCCCTGGTTCGAATCCCAGTAAGGGTATGGCTAGCTGAAGAGAGCTAACTAGCTCGAAATAGATCTATACTAGTCTCCCTTATTTATTATTTAAAATTATCAGCTTAAAAACCTTACACACATGTAAACTAAAGGCAACGAAACAAATAGCTTTCTGTCGGTATGGTCTCTGGTGATGAGCCGAAAGACAGAAAAGAAAGCAGTATGCTTTCTCCCTTAATTGGGGCTTAACAGGGTGTTGTAATACAAAGTATATACTTATTCCCCTGCCTGAGCTGATAAGGAGAGAGCCAGTGGTGTAGTGGCAATTACAACTGCCTCACATGTAATACTTCCCTGGTTCGAATCCCAGTAAGGGTATGGCTAGCTGAAGAGAGCTAACTAGCTCGAAATAGATCTATACTAGTCTCCCTTATTTATTATTTAAAATTATCAGCTTAAAAACCTTACACACATGTAAACTAAAGGCAACGAAACAAATAGCTTTCTGTCGGTATGGTCTCTGGTGATGAGCCGAAAGACAGAAAAGAAAGCAGTATGCTTTCTCCCTTAATTGGGGCTTAACAGGGTGTTGTAATACAAAGTATATATATATATATATATATATATATATATATATATATATATATATATATATATATATATATATATATATATATGCAAAAAGTTAAGGTTTGATGTTTTTATCTTATTCTAACTGCACCAAAGGGAGTCAGATATCAACATCTTTTCCCTTCCCCTTTCCCTCCCCTATTTTCCTACTATTTTCTTTTGTATTTTTGTATTATACATTATAAACTAATAAAAACACTAATTACTGCAAAAAGAACTTCCTTATTTTTCATGTTTCACTTCTCATCCAAGAAGCTTCTTCAGCTCTGACTGGATGGTGGGTAAGGGAAGGATTTATATTCCTTGAAGACAGCTGGTCATTTACATCCTTTTACATCATTTACATCCTTTTAGAGGGTCTTTGAGGCCACTTGGAGGTTTGTCTGTGTCCTCAGGGTTACCTGAGTGATGTAAATGGCTCCTGTAGTCTGCAATTTTTTCCTCTGGAAATCCATTCTGGAGATAGTTAAACCTCCAGGTGGCCTCAATAACTCTCTACAAAGAATGCAAATGACCAGCAAGGAGTATAAATCCTTCCATTCCCCACCATCCAGTTAGAGCTGAAGAAGCTTCTTGGATGAGAAGCAAAATGTCCTCAAAGAAAAAACTAGAAAGTCCAGTTGCCTTTGGGACAACCATGACCTGCATGACTGAGAATCTCTACAGACTTTTGCAAAAAAGAAGCTAACTTTTAATAGCACCGTGTTTCAGTAAATTATAAGTCTTTGCCTGTTTCCAGAAAGCAAAGGGAAGCATTTTAGCGTATGGAAAGGGGTATCAAATCAGTCCATTAAGCAGTACTACAAGAACATCATCAGCATTGAAAGGAAATATCTAACAAATCAACTTATAAACAAAACAGGAAATAAACTGAAACCTTTTCTAGGAGGTCCCTGAAGTAGGTCAGCCAGATAATTTTCACCATGGCTGGTTTTAATGGGAGGGAAGAAAGTAAATAAGTGGAAACTGCAATAATGTTATGTTACTGTCAGGGAAAATCTGTGGCTGGAAACAGACTGGAAAACGAAATATTATATCCTAAGTTATTTCTGTTCATCTACTCTGGTGAGTTGGTGGCTCTCGATAGATTTGGCCATCAGATCCGGGCTGGAGAAATTGAACAGACCAACAGAGGCCAGCAAAGGATATGGACAACTACCAGTTTTAAAATATGGAGGAAATGAATCAAAGAACATGGAAAGCCTACCTAAAAACTATTAAAAAAATTTACACCTCTTCAAATTTTTTTGACAGGGTGTCCATCTTGTCTATATTTCCTTTTCTTAACCTAATTATACCTCCAGTTTTATCTTTCCTTTGGTTACCCCAAAGTTTTCTGGATTCTCACTTTCCAAATACAAGAAACTCAGATGTATTGACTTCTTACAATAGGACTTTTTTTTAACCTCAATTCATTCATCCAGCTCTTCTACCATGCTGGCTGCAAGGCATCATTATTATTACTTCAGTCTCTAGATGGCAGCCAAGAAGCATAGACAACTCTAATTTTGCTGCCCTCTCGTGGTCATCTACATTTTTGCACCCCACATTTAATTTAATGGAAGTGGAAAAGGGCAGGGTGTTCATAGATACCTCTTGTCCACTGTAAAACCAAATTACTGCAAGAACACATACTCTACCACTGAAAATTTACCCAAAGTTCTCTTCTTCTTTAAAATCATTTCTAATGCCATACAAATTATTCACATTCAATCAATAGTCAGAACAATGAAAGAATTGGGCAGCAAAATTAAAATAATACAGCATAATAAAAGCCAACTTAAAAATGCATGTAAAATTCTAACGACATAGTACGCAGCATAATGCACCCTGGGCTTCTGTAGTAATTTATTTGCATGCTTTAATAGCTGAGGCACAAAAGTTAGCCGCTTTATATTGTGCGCAATGATAGTTTTTTTGTCTGATAAGAGAAAGGTGGCATAAATTAAACTGATTGCCCCAGCATATGTTCCAGTTTGCTTCCATCAAATGGCAGGAGAAGGGTTGGAGGAAGAACTCAGAACTTCCCTCCCTGGCTTCATTACCTATAATAGTTTTGGAGATTGGGAAGCAAGGAATTCCTCTCTCTCTCTCTCTGTGGCAAAATGGGAAGTCATTCAAGACTGGATTATCACCAGAGTGTGCCGCTCTCTCTTAGCTTTCTGTGCCTGCTGCTTCCATCAACCACGAGCCCACAATTGGCATCCAAATTCATTAAGCCATCCGTTCAGGAAGTCCTTGACTTAGAACAGTTCACTTAGTGAGTGTTTCAGTAAAAGGGGACTTGTGACCATTTTCCTCAGTTACGGCCACTGCAGCCTCCCCCGTGATCACATGATCAAAATTGGGACGCTTGTTAACTGGCTCGTACTTACGACGGTCACAGCAGCTTCCCCTGGGGGTCACGGGATCCCCTTTGGCGGCTGTCTGTCAAGCAGAGTCAATGGGGAAGCCTGATTCACTTAACAACTGGGTTACCAACTGAACAGCTACAATGATTCACTTAACAACAGAGGCAAGAAAGGTTGGTTGTAAAAACGGGGCAAAAGTCACTTAACTGTCCTGCTTAGCAGCATAAGTTTTGGGCTTAGTTGTGGTCATAAATGAAGGACGATCCGCAAATTGCCCTGTAATCTTTAATCACCAACACTAATGTTTTTAAAGGCCGATCAGAAACCCCCATCTTTCCCATCCAAAGTCTAGCATGTATTTCCAGCCACCTTAAGGTTCAACTCAGCCTGGGAGAAACAACGCTAAACCTGATTCCTCCCCTCCCCTTTTTTGAAAAATGCATGGCAATTGTAGCCGCTTCTACGAGGTTTATGCTGAGGAGCTGGCATTGCAAGGCAAGGCAGTATTTTAGGAGGCTGGCATAACCTTACGCATGGTCACCCATGCCCTGGTCACTCCCGCCTGGACTACTGTAATGCCCTCTACATGGGGCTCCCTGCGGGGAGCACCCGGAGGCTCCAACTGGTACAAAATGCGGCCGCGCGGGTGGTTATGGGGGCGTCAAGATACTCCCATGTGATGCTCTCCTGCGCGAGCTGCATTGGTTGCCGGTGGCCTTCCGGGTTCACTTTAAAGTATTGGTTTTGGCCTTTAAAGCGCTCCATGGCATCGGACCAGGATACTTACAAGACCGCATTCTGCCAGTAGTCTCCCACCGACCGGTGCACTCCAGAGAGAGTCTCCTTCGGGTCCCAACGGCATCCATGTGCCACCTGGTGACCCCGAGGAATAGGGCCTTCTCTGTGGGGGCACCCACCCTTTGGAATGGGCTGCCCCCGGCGCTACGAACAACCACTGACCTGAGGGCATTCAGACGTGACCTGAAGACCTGGCTCTTTGAGCAGGCCAGCCTGAGCTGACTTCAAATGGGATTTTAAATAAAGGGTTTTAAGGGGTTTTAGATTTGATTGGTTGGGATATGAAAGTTTTAGCTTATTTTAATCGGGGGTTTAAAATTTTTAATTGACAGCCCATAATTTAATTCTTTTTTAATTGTATTTATATCTGTAATTTATATATATTTTAGTTGGCTGTTCACCGCTCTGAGTCCCTCAGGAGAAGGGCGGTATATAAAATTATTTAATAAATAAAATAAAATAAATAAATAAATAAATAACTGAAGCTTCAGATGAGAACATGAAATATTTACAGATTCCTCTAGGAACTCTTAAAGGGTTTCTCTCATTAAGTGATCTAGGAGACACATTGGTGGGGGATCTTCCCACTTGATGGGAAAGAAAGGGCAAAATTCAATAGCCTGCCATGTAATTTGACTAGCTAAATGGGATCTTCTGCTCTGGAACGTAGACATACTGTATACAGGCAGTCCTCAAGTTACAACTAGTTGTTTAGTGACCGATCAGTTACCACAGCGCTGGAAAAACAAGCGTGGCTTATGACCGCTTTTCACCCTACTGCCATTGCAGCATTCTCGTGGTCACGGGATTAAAATTCAGGCGTGGTGTGTACTGTACTTGGACTGCAAGGCCATCCAACCGGTCGGTCCTAGAGGAGATCAACCCTGGCTGCTCTTTAGAAGGCCAGATCCTGAAGATGAAACTCAAAGACTTTGGCCACCTAACGAGAAGGAAGGACTTGCTGGAGAAGAGCCGAATGCTGGGAATGATGGAGGGCAAAAGAAGAAGAAGGGGACGACAGAGAAGGAGAGGGCTGGATGGAGTCCCTGAAGCAGTCGGCGTGAGCTTCAATGGACTCCAGAGGATGGAAGAGGACAGGAAGGCCTGGAGAAATGTTGTTCATGGGGTCGTGATGGGTCGGACAGGACTTTGCGACTAACAACAACAACAAATGTACTGTATTCTCAGCATCCAGTGGAGGGGGATACGCAATCCCCTTTTGCAACCTTCTGACAAGCAAAGTCAATGGGGAAGCCAGATTCACCCAACAGCCATTTTACTAACGTAACAACTGCAGCCGTTCACTTAACAACGATGGCAAGCATGGTCATTCACTGAGGCAAAACTTTCTTATCTTGCTAGGAAATTTTGGGCTCAGTTATGGTTGTAAGTTAAGGATTATTTGTAAAAGCTGAAGATCATGGCTGGGGTTTGAAGATATATAACCTCTCCCAATAATTAATGTCTATACCTATCTATACTTCCATATAGTCATTCATACAATTCCTTCCATGTGGGGGAGAGCTGTGCCTTGAAGTGATGATTCTCAGGGGTCTCCACACAGACAGCCAATGTCTTATTGCTGACAAAGAAAACGGCGACCTTCATATCTCTAGGACTAGTTATTGAGTCTTTAATGACAGGGCCATTAATTTTATACTCAAGCTCGTAGTTTCCCTAGAGGCAACTAGTAAAAAAATGGCTCCAAGCTTTAGTTGCTGAAAGTATGTTTTTAAACATCCCAGAAAACCAGCTGAGAATTCTGTTGGGTGACATATATTCAAGGTGTCACCTCAGGAATATGGACTAAGTAGATGTTTCTTTGATTTAACTGTCTGGTTCTACTTCTTTAATTAAGGTCTCGCTGTACAGCAGCTACTCTGAGACCCCAAGCTTACATGAGAAAATGGGAGACATTTTTTTCTGTTTTGGAAACATAGCAATGTTTAAAACAAGTGGGTTGTGTACAGCTGGTCTTCTTTTCTTCTGTCTGTGGTTATTTCCATTTAGAGCCGCTCTTGGCTTGCTTCTCGGCTGCTGGAAATCGAGCATAAGGAGGCAGAACCATTAGAATTTTTAAATGTTTAATTACTAGCTTATCTTCCTCTCTGTCTTCCTTTCCTTCTATTCCCTTTTAGGTGGGCTATAACCGTGGACCACCTTAACCTAACTGCTACTACTGGATGAATTTTATGTCTGTGAAGAGTTTGATGGGGCCTCTTCTAATTTAGGCAATGGTGTTATTACATGGGCACGGAGGCAGCGTGGAGAAGGTTATTCTGCCGAAACAGGAAAAATGGGTTTGGTTTTTTCAGCGGAGAAACAGAATGCCCAGCAGATGGAGGTTATTAAATTATCCAAATCTACTTTCATTTGCATATCTACAAGTTTGACAGAAAGGCTTTATCCAAAGTTTTCAAAATCTATTGGGCCTTTGTTTTTTTCCTAAGCTGATCCAGCAGGTTTATTTCAAGTCATTTCAGTCCTTGGTGGCTTCATGGTTCTGTACGTTAATGGTGAAGAATTCAGAGGAAGAGATGAACATAGTAAAGATTAAGAAATGGAGGAAGGATTATAAAATATACAGATTCCTCTTGCATGGATTGGATTATGCACCAATGTCGACTTAGCAAACACCTACAGTGGATTTTTCCCCTTAATGATTTGTCCCTCCATGACAGTCCTTTAAGTCTCTTTCTTGCAAAGACTGGATATTTACTGGGGTGAAAAACCAGAAAAATGGCTATGCATAAAAATGTGGTCTTGCCACTTGTCACATGGAAATATGATCGATAGTTCAGAAGAAAAATAAAAACTGAATATACTGGTAATGGAGTACTTGTATAGTGTAAGTTTCATAATTTAAAAAGTTTCATAATTTCCTAATTTATTTAGACTTCTTAGCTGTCAAGGTTTGCTATGCTGATTGCAAGAGAATGTGTGTTTATTTGGTATCTCTTCCGCTTTCAGTCTTATCTTCTAAAATTAAATCCACTATTTTTATATCTGCAATCGGAGCTTTATTTGCAACATGTAATTATGGGCTAATCAAGACATAAAATGGTAACCCCTACCTGGATCTCTTACCTCATTTCAATTTCTCTCTCATATGTTCTCGCTTTAAATCTTCACCTTAGAATGCTTACTTGGAATCAGGTTCTTTTCCAGTACAGGAGAGGCAGTATTTCATTTTGTTTTAATTGACTATCTAAGTAGCTTCTTAAACTTAATTCTTTTTGGGCTTCTGGGAATGGAGAGAAAAACAGGCCAACTTTCATGCAATGAAAAGCTTTTCAGCTCAAGGTTAGATGTGTCTTTATTAAATCAAATTCCACTAGTGTTGCTCTCGGGTCAGCTGAAACTGGATTGTACCAAGAAATGTCTTTTCACCATGACTAAACCACAGCCAGTAGACTGAGAATAACCAAGAACCAAAAGGTGAATGACAGATTAGGCCTCCAGAGTCTACTTTCTGGACATAGAGGGCCGCTGGTTTGAAAGTGGGGTCCAAGAGGCCATCTACATTAAGTCTGAATCGTCTTCTCTCAATAGAAGAGAGAGGGACATGACACCCCCAATCTCCTGTTTGCAACACACATCCTTTCAACGGTTCCAAGAAGGTTCCACACCCATTTGCACTATTGAGGTGATCCTCGAGGGCACAGATAAACCTCCAAGTGACCTCAACGACTCTAGAAAGAGAGCCAATGACCAGATGGCTGCAAGGGATATAAATCCTTCCATCTTCCTCCATTCAGCCAGAACTGAAGAAGCTTCTTGGATGAGAAGTGAAATGTCTTCAAGGAAAAACCAAGTCCAGTTGCCTTTTGCAAAAACATCCTTAGGGCAACCATGATTTGGATGACTGAGAATCTCCATAGGCAGTTAGGCCTCAGGGTAATAGGATAGCAAACAAGAAGCCAGAATCAACTAAAAGATAGAGGGCCATCTTAGTTCAGCCATTTTACACCTGCTTTATCTATCACCCCACATCATATCATCTAGGCCTAGGGTATTGATGAAATAAATTTTGGTCCCCTTTCACAGTAATTAGAACAGCATTGCTTATGACTAGATGTTTTAGCATGATAGCCATTTGCTAAAGCTGCCAAGTTTTGTCCTTCAAAGACGGTCTTGCTCAACACTATTGAATAATTTGGGATTATCTCTCGTGGATGGTTTTGAAATCCACTGTGCCTGTGGTAAGGTATTTCTAATTCCTCTTTCGTTGTCTATTTTCTTTTACTGTTGTGGGGATGTGAAGAGAGAACATTTACAGCACACACACACACACACCAGCTATTTAGTAAGATTCACGTTTTGTATTCAGATCTTGGCTTGTTATTCTGGCATATCAAAATGTGGCAACCTTTCCCAATTTGTTACCCCAAATGCATGAAGAGCTCTTGTTAACCAGGATGGAGATTGAAGAGTTCTCATAATAGAGAATAGTGCTTAGACCCTACACAGGGGGACACTACGCTGGAGTAGATTGATTGATATTCTCTTTATTGGTTCGGAAGCTCCGGGAGACACACATGATGACGCCTTCGCCACCTGTATTTTTCCCTTACATCCACAGGGCTGTGAGGCTGATTGGGCAAAAGGAGAACGGGGCCCCCAAGGTCTCTCCCTGATCCTCTGCAGCCGAGGATCTTCCTGCTCCTCTTCCCACCTTAATCACTTGCCACATTGACTCCTCACTGTGTTGAGTTAGAAACACGAAGGTTGGGATTCTCTTCCATGTTGGGGCTTGCTAGAAGCCCATTTCATATATAATTAAATAATGAGACATTATTAGACCAGAGGAATTTCACCTCTTGTGAACATTCAGGCAATATTGAATACTGTAATGTTGAGCCAGGGCCAGCTGGGAGCATTCTTATATTACAAGAGACTGGAATACAATCTTTTTAGGACTGACGAGGAGGTGTTGCCAGCATGCCAAGTAACAACCTTTTAAAGGCCTGCGAGGAGAAAGAGCTCAGGTGGGGCGTAAGCACAGAACTCTGATCCATATCAGTCTCTCTGTCTTCCTGCCTGCCTGCCTGTCCATTTGTCTGGCTGGCTGGCTATCTCTCTCTCTCTCTCTTTATCATCTCTCTCTCTCTCTCTTTCTCTCTCTCTATCTATTTATCATCTCTATCTATCTATCTATCTATCTATCTATCTATCTATCTATCTATCTATCTATCTATCTATCACCTCTCTCTTTCTCTCTATTATAATTCTAAAATTATTTTCCATGTTTAATAAAAAATAAAGCCATTAAGTCAAGCTGAAGTCCTAGGTGACTTCGGGGACTCTTAATTATTAAAAAAAAAATCATGCGAATTGCTTACATGACCTTGTGTTTGTGGAAATAATGCACCCTATTGAAACACTTTCCTCTGATATTTATGTGTAAAGTCTGTTTGGTGAGAACACACATTTTTTTTCTCTTAGTACTCCTGAATTTCAATACGCCCCTCAAAGAGTTGTATAAAAAAGAGAGAGAAAGAAAGAGATGGAGGTCAGAGAGCTTGATTATTTCCTGCTGAAGAAAAGAGTTTGCTTTGTTAAAAAGTCTCAAAGGATATGGCAAAAATGAGTTCTTTATAAGAAGATTAACGAATAAGAAATGTATCTAAAAGGTAAGAAACACTCGATGCATTACAGAAATAATAATCATAGCTTTAAAAGAAAGAAGTAGGTTTGGAGAAAGGGAAGACGGGGGCAGGGAGAAGTATTAAGAAACAGCAGCATTTAAACAATGTGTCTGAACCATTTGAAGTTGGTGTTTGGTCTCTGAGGGTCCTTGGTGCTCTCTGAGAGCATCATGGACCCCCTCATTTCAATCCCAAGTACAATATTTTCCTTTCTTGGTTTTTGGCCTCTATTTAGGGACTGATGAGTGTGAAAGTAAAAGAGATTTTTTACAAAGTCAACACTGCAGTTTTTATTTTATTTTATTTATTTATTTGTCAAACATGTACAAGATAACAAGCATAGGTATGAACATAAAGAGGAACAAAGGGAATAAATACAGATAAATGGGGACAGTGAGACAGGGACGGTAGGCACGCTTGTGCACTTATGCACACCCCCTTTAAGGACCTCTTAGGAATGGGGCGAGGTCCACGGTAGACAGTTTGAGGTTGAAGTTATGAGGGGTTGAGGATGTAACAACAGAGTCGGGTAGGGCGTTCCAGGCGTTGACCACTTTGTGGCTGAAGTCGTATATTCTGCAATTGAATTTGGAGTAGTTTACTTTGAGTTTGTATCGGTTGTTTGCCCATGTATTATTGTGATTAAGGCTGAAGAAATCATTGACCAGCAAGATGTTACAGCAGACAATTTTGTGAACTATGCTTAGATTGGACCACAGATGGCGCAGTTACAGATTGTCCAGGCCCAAAATTTCGAGCCTGGAGGCATAAGGGATTCTATTCTATTGTGAGTGGAAGAGCGGAGGAGTTAAACTGGGAAGTTGCTGCACATCCTGGTGGTAACACTGAGAGGGAGAATCCAAGCCTGAACTCAATGGAAGCCCTGAACCAGTATGGCCAAAATGTGGTTGAAGAAACATGTTCAGTTGCCTGAAATGGGGTCCTTGTGGGATGAGAGTTCAAGGGTCAGTTTTCAGCTACGAGTGAGGTCGTGGGTGGCTAATGGTTGGCACCAGCTTTGTGTGCTCCAAATGTTCTTTGGCTGACAATATGGAGCCCAGATCTCTCAACCTGTGGGGGACAAGGGGTTCAGATGGGCCTTTTGATGGCGTACCTGGCTCCCTGCCATGTGTCATTGGCCCTGCCCGGACTCCTCGAGGTAATAGCCGGGCTAGCGGTTGAGACCCCTAGGCTTTTAGTCATGGGGGATTTCAACCTGCCATCGCTTGGTGAAACCTCTGGGGTAGCCCGGGAGTTCATGGCTTCCATGACAGCCATGGACCTGACCCAATTAGTTTCTGCCCCTACTCATATAGGGACACACACGCTGGACCTTATTTTTGTCTCCGGTCAGTGGTTGAATGACTGTAATTTTGGGGATTTAGTCATCAAACCCTTGTCATGGACAGATCATTCCCTTCTTAAACTGGACTTCTGTACCGCCACCCCCCACTGCAGGGAGGCGGAGCCATGTAGATGGTTCCGCTCCAGGCGCCTGATGGACCCTGAGTGATTCCAGAGGGAGCTTGGGCCATTTCCTGAGACTCTGGCTCACAACTCGCCTGGAGACCTGGTAGCCACCTGAGATAGGTTGGCTGCCGGGGCTCTGGACCGAGTTGCGCCTCTGCGACCTCTGACTCGGCACAGATCCCATTTGGCTCCGTGGTTTACGGAGGAGCTACGGAAGATGAAGTGCCGGAAAAGACGTCTAGAGAGTGTTTGGAGGGCTAGCCGCACTGAGTCTGACCGAACACAGGTGAGGTCTTATATTAAGATCTACCTTGTGGCGATAGAGGCGGCGAAACGTTCGCATTTCTCCGCCCTTATTGCGTCGGCAGAAAATCAGCCTGCCGCCCTGTTTAGAGTGACCCACTCTCTGCTTGAGCCGAGAGCGCGGGATGACCTCTTGCAGGGTAGGGTGGAGGAGTTTTCCCATTTTCTGCACGACAAAATCGCTCAGATTCAGGACGGGCTAGACTCCAATTGGGTGGTCCCGGGGGAGGTGTCCGGGGCAGGTCTTGAGAATATTATCTGGGAAGAGTTTGACCCTGTGACTGCCGAGGGTGTGGACAGGTTGTTGGGGGGGCTGAATGCCTCCACATGTTTGTTGGACCCGTGTCCCTCCTGGTTGGTTTCGGCCGCCAGGGAGATGACACGAGACTGGCTCCAGGGGATTATCAACGCTTCGTTGAGAAAGGGGTCGCTCCCTACTGCCCTGAAAATGGCGGTGGTGTGGCCCCTCCTCAAGAAGCCTTCCCTGGACCCGGCTGTTTTAAATAATTATCGTCCAGTCTCCAACCTTCCTTTTTTAGCGAAGGTTGTTGAGAGTGTGGTGGCACATCAGCTCCCTCAGTACCTGGAGGAAGCGACTTACCTTGATCCATTCCAATCGGGCTTCAGGCCCGGGCATAGTACCGAAACAGCATTGGTCGCGTTGGTCGATGATCTCTGGAGGGCCCATGACAGGGGGTTTTCCTCTGTCCTGGTCCTATTAGACCTCTCGGCGGCTTTTGATACTATCGACCATAGTATCTTATTGCGGCGGTTGGAGGGGTTGGGGATTGGGGGAACTGTCTTGAGATGGTTCTCCTCCTTCCTCTCCAACCGCTCGCAATTTGTGTTGGCGGGGAGGGAGAGGTCCACCTCTAGGCCCCTTATTTGTGGGGTACCTCAGGGGTCGGTCCTCTCCCCTCTCTTGTTCAACATTTATGTGAAGCCGCTAGGCGAGATCATCTGTGGTCTTGGGTTGCGGTGCCATCTGTACGCAGATGACACCCAGCTTTACATCTCCACCCCAGACCACCCCAACGATGCTGTGGAGGCTATGTCCCGGTGCCTGGAGGCCGTGCGGAATTGGATGGGCGGGAACAGGCTCCGACTCAACCCATCCAAGACTGAGTGGCTGTGGTTTCCAGCGCCCCGATATAGCTAGCTGACACCTTCGCTGGCTATTGGGGGAGAGATTCTGCCCCCTACAGGGAGGGCTCGCAATTTGGGTGTCCTCCTGGATGCACGACTGTCTTTAGAAGATCATATTGCGGCCGTTTCCAGGGGGGCTTTTTATCAGGTTCGCCTGATTTACCAGTTGCGGCCCTTCCTGGATCGGGACGCCCTGCGCACAGTCACTCATGCCCTTGTCACCTCTCGCCTGGATTACTGTAACGCTCTCTACATGGGGCTCCCTGTGGGGAGCACCCGGAGACTCCAACTGGTGCAAAATGCGGCCGCGCGGGTGATTATGGGGGCGTCGCGAAGCTCCCATGTGACGCCTCTCCTGCGCAAGCTGCATTGGTTGCCGGTGGCTTTCCGGGTTCGCTTTAAGGTTCTAGTTTTGACCTTTAAAGCAATCCATGGCATTGGGCCAGGCTACCTGCAGGACCGCGTTCTGCCGGTGATCTCCAACAGACCTGTGCGTTCCCACAGGGAGGGCCTTCTCCGGGTGCCGTCGGCCTCTATGTGTCATCTGGCGGCCTCCAGGAATAGGGCCTTCTCTGTGGGGGCCCCTGCCCTCTGAAATAGTCTGCCCCCAGAGATACGTACCAGCACGGACCTGAGAGCCTTCAGACGTGTGTTAAAAACCTGGCTCTTCAAGCAGGCTGGCCTGGGCTGATATGAGATTTTAACCGTCTCCCGCTTTAATTTGGTTTTAATTTGGATTTTAATTTAGGGTTTTTAAATACTTATGGGGAGGGTTGACTTTTAATTTAACAGCCCAAATTATTTAATTCATTTTAATTTTTGCATTCATGTGTTGGGGTAGAATTGGCTGTGCACCGCCCTGAGTCCTTCGGGAGAAGGGCGGTATATAAATGTTTGATAAATAAATAAATAAATAAACCTGGGGACAAGGAGTTAATCAGGTGCCACAGAACATAGTGGCTGGACACCATCAAAACTGACACCAGCTGGAGCACAGAACATCTCAAAGGAGCAGTGCAAGATTGGAAGATGTCGAGAGAGCTGGCCCCTTGATAGGACCACTGAGTTACATCTGGCCATGGAGTCATTCTGAATGGCTTGAGCAGGTCTTGTCTGATGAAGTAGCTTTTCAAAACCCATCTTGAAATAAATGGGCAGAAAGCGAGACAGCCCAGCTCCCTCCACTATCACTTCCTTTCAGCTTGATTGCTTTAACATCATCTATTAATCATGTGGCCCACTGCTAGGGCGAAATGCACAATTAGGTTATAAAGATCCAGAGAAAACAAGGGGTGGATTTAATTAGTCATTTTTTATCCAGGCATACAACTGAGAACTGACCTGACAGTTCAAAGGACTTCCTTGCTGATTAAAAGAATGGATCTATAGAGTGATGAGATTAGCTTGTGCAGAGTCACCATTTGGCTCAAGTGATCTTGGACTATTTCCAATGACACAATATCCAGATGTTTGTTGAGTCTTGTTAATGACAAAATATGATCCTTTGGGAGACAATATCTATCTCCACAGCAGTTGCTCCAGTATAGAGGTTGATGATGAACATTGAGAAGCTGGCACAAAATAGCTGAAGATGTCTCCTTCCCTCCCTCCCTCCCTTCCTCCCTCCCTCCCTCCCTCCCTCCTTCCCTCTCTCTCTCTCTCTCTCTCTCTCTCTCAGTGTAAGAGGGATGAACATATCAACTATTTCTCTCTTGATTTCAAAATGATCATCTGATAAAAAGTGAGCCTTCAATTGACTTTATAGCAGAAGAAGTTCCAATAATTGAGGGGCTGCCACAAAGAAGAGTGGGGTCAATCTATTCTCCAAAGTCCCTGAAGACAGGACAAGAAGCAATGGATGGAAAGTCATCAAGGAGAGAAGAAGCAACCTGAAATTAAGGAGAAACTTCCTGACAGGGAGAACAATTAATCAGAGGAACAGAAGTTGCCATCAGAAGTTGTGGGTGCTCCATCACTGGACTCTTTTAAGAAGAGACCGGAAAGCCATTTGTCTGAAATGGTATAGAGTCTCCTACTTGAGGAAGGGGATAGATTAGAAGACCTCCAAGGTCCCTCCCCTCCCCTCCTTTCCTCTCCTCTCCTCTCTTCTTTGGAATATTATCATTGTTTGTCTTCCAGCTTAGAATCCGTGTCTTCTAATGGAATATTGGTGGAAAAATACATTTAGAATGCATTCCCAATTAGATTTAGCTTGGCTGAAGGGTTTTTTTATCTTCTTGAGTGGCATTGAAACACATAATCAATGGGATAGAACGAATGTACAAAATGATAGGTGTGTTGCCTGCTTTGATCAGGAGGAACATTAGCCTTATCTTTATTTTGCACAGTTATTACAAGGGAATTTCATTTCCCTGAACAATTTCTTGGTCCGGAATTTCTTTTCTGTAAAAGAAATATAGAGGGGTATTTATTCATATTAAGGTTTTGGTTTTTTTCTGATGATCAGCCCTAAAGGCTTTCAGATCAGTCTAGATAAGGAAGATTAGCAACAAGTGAAATAATTCTCAGCCTTACTATCTAAAAACTGCCATATGGCACACCCAGTGAAATGACAACCTCGAGATATATCAATCCTCGCAGAATTTCACTTAATTAGAAAACACACTTCCGGTTCTCAAAATTCTCAAAAGAAATGTTTTAAAAAGCAGTCTAAATTGAAAGAAGAATAATTCTTGTTGAATTTTTGCTTGTTTGTTATGCAGTAATTTGGCAGGGGGAAGTAAATTACACTAGCAGAGGCAGACAATTGGATATACTTAATTAATTTTAACTTCACATATCAAGGAGCTGGCAACCCGATCTGGCTCTTGGGATTCCTGCAAAATTTTGCAAAACGTGCTTCTACCTTTCTTCTATTTTGGAAACAGAAGAAAAGCTAGTCTCCAAGTCTACTCTGGGTGGCTGCAAAGTCCCTGTTTACTCGGCCTACAATTTGGTGTTCAATTTTACAGCTCCTTTGAAGGTGGAGACCCAACTTTTAATTCAGTTAAAATATACAATTCTGGGTTCTGATAAGTTCCAATGGATTTCTCTTTTTTTGAATGGCAACAATCAATTCTTTTTCATTTTACCCAGGGTATACATTGAGTCAAGCCTGCAAAGGTGTGTGGTACTACAGATAGTCCACAACTGAATCAAAATATTATGTTGCTAAGCGAGACAGTTGTTAAGTCAACTTTGTCCAATTTTACTACCTTTCTTGACATAATTCTTAAGTGAATCACTGCAGTGATTAAGTTAGTAACATGGTTGAGGGCTCCTTCTTGCTCTCAGAGCTGGGTTGGTTTCTTGCAGATGGTCCAAAGTCACTTTTTTCACTGCCATTGTAACTTCAAATGGTCACAAAATGAACTGTTGTAAGTGAAGGATTCACTGTATGTGCAGAAATGTGCAAACTTTGTATCATGAGATCCATTAAGCCAGGGGGGTCTTCAAACTTGGCAACTTTAAGACTTGTGGTCTTCAAATCCCAGAATTCTCCAGCCAGCAGAACCTCTGCTGATGGCTCAGATCTTATTTTTTTTAATATTTATTTGATTTGTCAATCGCTTACAAGATACAGGTATAAGAATAAATATAGTTTTGAATACATAAGATAGATATTTATAAAAAAAATAAAAGCACTCTGTGGCTGAAGTTGTATTTCCTGCAATCAAGTTTGGTGCGATTAACCTTGCATTTGTACCTATTGTTTGCTCTTGTGTTGTTATGGTTGAAGCTGAAGTATTCATTGACAGGTAGGACATTGCAATCTATGATTTTATATACTTAATCAGTCTGGAGGCGGTGTAGTTCTAGATTTTCTAGGTCTAGAGTTTCAAGTCTGGTGGCATAAGGTATTCTGCAATGAGTAGAGGAGCAGAGAACTCTTCTTGTGAAATATTTCTGGACTTTTTCAATTGTGTTAATATCAGATACATGATATGGGTTTCAGACTGATGAGCTGTATTCAAGTATAGGTCTAGCAAATGTTTTGTATGCTCTAGTTAGTAGTGTGATATTACCAGAGAAGAAGCTACGTAGGATTAGATTAACAACTCTTAATGCCTTTTTGGCTATGTAGTGACAGTAGGCTCTAGCACTTAGATCACTTGAGATGAGTACTCCAAGGTCCATGACAGAGTTTGGATCCTTAACAAGGTCTTGACTATTTATCTTGTATTTTGTTTTCTGTTTTTTTTTTGCCAATATGTAAGACAGAGCATTTATTTGTTGAGATTTGAAGTTGCCTTTTGTTTGACCATTCTGATACATAGCCAAGGTCTTTTTGGAGGGTAGTAGTATTGTCTGTGGTGTTGAATAGCTTTACATCATCAGCAAAGAGAACACAGTTGCTCTTAATATGATCACAGAGGTCATTTATGTAGAGTATGAAGAGAGTTGGTCCTAGAACACTGCCTTGGGGGACACCAGTGTTGACAAGTACAGAATTTGATAGGAAGCTTCCAATTTTGACCATTTGTTGTCTGTTCGACAGGAATGCTTCTATCCAGTTATGCAGGTGTCCAGAGATCCCATAAGATTTTAGTTTGTCATGTACCACTGAATCAAAGGCTTTACAGAAATCTATGTAGATTGCGTCTATTGCTTTGCCCTGATCGAGTTGTGTAGTCCATATGTTTTTATAGTGTAAGAGTTGCATATTACATGATAGTTTTTTCCTAAAACCAAACTGTTTGTTAGAGAGTAGGTTGTTTGTTTCTAAGTGAGGAGGATGGATTGGTTAATAATTGATTCCATGACTTTACAGGTGACGCAGCATAAGGAGATTGGTCTGTAATTTTCAACTAGGCTTATGACAGTGGAGATGTTCTTCATAAGTTTGGAGACCTTTGCATCCAGCTATTTGAGGCCTGAAACAATACGCAGAAGAGATGATGATTTGCAAAGGGAGTGTCTTCATGATGCCTTTTACTCCCATATCTAGTTCAGGATTCATAAAGATTCATAAACCTTATTTCTCTGGCTGCCAATCAAGCGAATACTTCTGAATTCCCTCCACTCGCCAGAAGGGAAATTCTTTGTACAGATTTGCTTCATTCCGTTTGGTCTGTAACTAAAGGCCCATTTTGCGAACCAACCATGAGCAATTTAGGGAAACCAGCACTATTCTGAATTCATTAGTATTATTAGTATTATTTTAAAAATGGATGCAAAGTGCAGTTTGGGGACAATAAAAATCCCTCTGTAAAGCAAAAACAGTTGGAGTGTGTAATTATTTACTCTTTCCTCCTCTGCTTTTTAACTTCCTTCCTTTATTTATTTGATGCCAGTACTTATTCAGTAACGATGCATCTTCCTCCTCCTTGCCTCAAGCCGTTCTCTATCACTTATATTTTAAATTTGTTCAAAAATTATAAATTGTCCCGAGTCCCTTTATAGGGAAAGATGTCACATCTGTGCACTTAACCCATGGCTAGTTAATGTGGTGAGAAAAATAGTGAATAAAAGCAGGCAAATGATGTGAAATTAAAACATTTGAACAATGGGTAGGTTTTTTATTTTTAGAAGAAAGTTTTATGGTGCATTCCCTAATTCAGAAAGATGATGCAACCGAGCCTCTTTCTAAGAAGCCGAAAGAGCAGAACCTCTGCCGATGGCTCAGATCTTATGACAGTGGAGACGTTACTTATAAAGATATAGAAGAAATCAGATACACAATTCTTTTAGAACAAAATGGTTTCTTGGCTCAGAAATGCAAGCAGCAAGGCATCTATAGAAGCAAACAAAACCTCCGCTGTGTCAATGCAATCTATATACAAGGGATTTCTATTGGTTGTATTGATTGATGGATTGAAATAACTCAAGGTGACAAGCATATCCAACACAGCTTCCTCCTCCTATTTTTCCCACAACAACCACCCTGTGAAATGGGTGGGTTGTGAACAAGTGACTGGCCCAAGATCATGCAGCCAGCTTTTATGCTTAAGGAGGGACTAGAATTCCCCGTCTCCTGGTGATTGGCTCAGTGTCAACCAGCTGGCTTTCATGGCTAAGGTGGGACGAGAACTCACGGTGCCTGGTGCCTCTACCACTAGACCAAACGGGCTCTCATTTTTAACACAACTCTATAGAGTAAGCTGCATACAATGAAGCTCGGCGGGTTTTTTTTTTTTTAATTTAAAAACTCATCATCTGATATGTTCAGAACAGAATAATAAATAAACTGCAGTACGAAATAGGCATCTCTAGGAGGGTCAAGTGGAAAAGAATGACAAGAGTACCATCAAATGCAGATCCTCCTCTTTTGTGCCAATAGCCATTTTGGTGAATCCATTATATCATGTACACACACACACACACACACACACACACTTGCACTTGCGTACAGGCTGCAGAGGCCAATCAAATTAAGGGGACAAGCAAGGTGGAAGTAGAATGTTAGCAGAAGATACTCTCTGACAGGGGCCAACTTCACAATAACGTTGAAAGCAATCTCTTTCCGTGATATCTAAAATTAGTTTTCCGAAGCAGCTGTCTTTCTCTGCCTAACTGCAAAATTACCCCTACTAGGAACCCAGCCTTACAAAACCAGAGTTAAGCTGTTGGTCAAGTAGATGATGGATAAGCTTTAGAAGCATTTATAGCAAGAACTAAAATGCTCACTGGATTAAAGCCAAGATGGAGGATATAATGGCGCCCCATCTCTTTCATTCTGGAATGGCTCATCAAAGAAATGTACAGCACTGTGATCGAGTTAAAGGAAAGGAGAGGGATTGTTTTCATTTGTTTTCAACTCTCCAAAAGCTAATATTGGCTGGGAAGATCCAAGATACGGTGATACCAAACAAACCACAAGACTTAACATGTGATCCTTTGTTTCAGCTGGAAAGAGTAGCAAGTCACAAGGCAGACGAAAATGACAAGCTCTAGCTTGCATGTTGAGTAGCAAACAAATGAAGAGGAGCGGGACAGAAATGTTTGCGCCAAAGTGCGTCGAGTACCAAATTTGACGAGTTTTAAAGCAGTTGACCACGGAGGTATGACCGTAACAGCGAAGAGAGCCAAGAAAATGTCTATCTCTTTGCTGGCACCTAGTGGTCATGCAGGTTTTTTTCGTTGACCAGAAATCTAGCCTTGAGGATGGGGCCTCCAGAGCAGGGCTGAGTGACGCTACAGAATGTAGGAAGTTCTGGTCCTTCTTTAAAACTTTGCTTTGCAATTCTGTTGCTCATCAGGCATGCAAGTTTCATCTACTCCTCCAGCATAATTAGTGACGGCCACATCATTAATTTCAGAATTAGCAAAAGCAGTTGGTTTAAATTAGATCATCAGGGAAAGTTAATGCTCTAGACAGGAGGTGTTCATGCTGTAGCAAGATGATGAATAACTTGACAGGGCAGTTAATCTCCCCAGTTTAGATACGAAAGTGGTGTTTTGATTCTGATACAGGTAGTCCTCGACTTACGACCACCATGGAGTCCAAAGTTTCTGTTGCTAAGCGAGACATCTGTTAAGTGAATCTTACATTCCAATTTTAAGTGAATTTTCCTCCATTTTACAGCCATTAAGCGAGTCACTGCAATTGTTAAGTTAGTGACATGGTTGTTAAGGGAATCTGGCTTCCTCACCCACTTTGCTTGGCAGAGGGTCACAAAAGGGGACCACATGATCCCGGGACACTGAAACCATCATAAATACGAGTCAGTTGCCAAGTGGCTGAATTTTGATCACATGACCATGCAACGATTGAAAAATCACAGAGGTCAACAGTTAGGTGACTGCAATTTTTCACATTTTTATGGATTTAATTGTAGTTTCTGTCCAAAGAAGCTATTAGGGAAAGCAGATTCTCTTAATAATCACAAGTGGTGCGGTGGCATAGAGGTGGAGCTCTCGCCTCACAATGAGGAGGCTGTGAGTTCGATCCTGGGCAGAGGCAGATATTTATCTCGCTGGGCACAATGAGAAGATATATCTGTTGAACAAAATTCCACATTGACAACAGGAAGGGCATCCGGCCTGTAAACACTCAGCTCCATTCAGTTGCCCAGACTCCACCCCAATGCAAGGGATTAAGGGTCATTCATAGAGGATGATGATTCTTAATAATCGCCATGCTTGCATTCGCTTCAAAGAAGATTGCAAAAACTGGTTGTGGTCACACCTGCTTAAGGACCCATGATGATTTACGAGCATAATTCCAGGCTGAATTACAGTCGTTAAGTTGAGGACTACCCATAATTATGAAAGAGTATTGGAAAAGGAGTCCCTTTAAGTGTACAAAACTAAAACTGTAGAGTGTTGTTTTTTAGGCTATTCATTTATACAAATGAATATATCATTATACAAATTTGTGAGCTGCCCATCTTGTCTTGAGGTGGCTCAACATGTAACAGCTAGAGGAAATTGATGATGACATCTTGATGGTGGTTCGTTCTCCAATCTTGTTGTTTAGTATTCGAATGTTTCGTCATCAGGCTAGGTAACATCATAAGCGGAACTTTGGTTGAAGTGTCTTGCTTCTCTTCTGCTTTTATAGGTCTTATGTGGTCAGCTGGTCCCATGACCGACTGGTCACACCATGTGAGGGTCATCTGGTGAGGAGGCCACTCTGGATGGAGGTCAAACTACATAAGGCCTACAAAAGCAGAAGAGAACTCAAACAAAGAGACTTCAACCAAGGTTTCACTAATGATGTTACCTAGTGTGGTGAGGAAACATTTGGAAATTAAGCAAGCCACCACCAACACCTACCACCCCAACTACAAATATTTCCCACCATTTGTAACTGATATCTATCCATCATTTGTTTGTGTGTATATGTGTGTGTGTGTGTGTGTGCATGTGTGTGTATAGGGCTTTTGTTGAAGAATTATTAAATATGCATATGTTTTTATTGTGCTATGATTATTTGCCTGGGTAATTTATTATGTTAATGCAATAAAAAAAATCCACACAGAAGATTTACAGAGATCCACACATCACTCAGTGGACTAAAAACTTTTAGTGATTTCTTCCAGCTCTTAGGGATCTGATATATGGACTTCATAACATGAGATCTTAATTAACTGACGGGGAAATCAGTGTTAATAATCATCAAGTCAGCAATGCACCATAAAGAATCTTGCCATCTGGCAAAGAACATCCCTTCCTTTCTCTTTCTTTTCTTAAGAACTTTTTTTTAAAGGAACTGCAATTCTCAAGATGGTTACAGTTTTATCCAGCTTTCAAAAGCAAAATGACTACTTAATTCATTTAGAAATAAAAGAGTACAAATATACTCTATTAATTTCCAAGTAGTATGAATGGTTCCGATGGAGGCTTTTTTTATTTTTCCTATTCTGTCAAAACAAATTTATTCTCTGCATTTTTTGGATCAAGGGGAAATAATTTCATTTTAATGCATATCTCATAATGCTTCTTGTCTTGTTTGCTAGCCGGTTCCGTTATTCTTCCTTATGAGAATGTCACCCGGCTCAGATGAATGCTAATTTAAGAAGTGTTTTAAAAATAATAATAATCAAAAGATATTGGGGGGAAAAAATCCCTCATTTTCTGTAAAATGGAGTCGATCAAACAAAATAGTGAAACCCAAGAGGAAGGGAGCAAATACCTGTCTTTTGCATACATAGATTTTAAATAAACAGGATAAATAAGGATAGGATAAGTAAGATAAATAGGACACGAAGAACGGTTGCAGGAATTGGGTTTGTCTAGTCTAGTGAAAAGAAGGACAGGGAGTGACACCCTAGCAGAATTCCAATATTTGAGGGGCTCCTGCAAAGTCGAGGGGGTCAACCTATTCTCCAAAGCAACTGAGGGCAGAACATTTACTTATTTATCTATCAGAGCAATGTCTTCTTCTCAACTCAATCTATCTCTCAGCCCAGAAGAAAAATGCTGTCACGGGGTTGCCACAAAGCAGGCTATGAATCCCATAAACCATCATCCAAGATGTCACAAAGCTTAAAAAATGGAACGTCCTATTCCTAAGTTGGCTTTTGAGTGAGAACAACAGAAGAACAGAGCTGGAAGGAACCTTGGAGGTCTTCTAGTCCAACCCTCTGATCAAGCAGGAGACCCTTTACCATTCCAGATAAATAGCTCTCCAATCTCTTCTTTAAAACCTCTTCTACCATCTCTGGAAGCAAATAGTTCCACTCATAGTTCTCACTAACACAAAATTTCTCCTTAGATCTAGGTGACTTCTTTTTTGGTTCAGTTTCCATCCATTGCTTCTTGTCCTGACTTTGGGTGACCCCTTCTTCCTTGTGGCAGCCCCTCAGATATTGGAACCCTGATATCATGTCACCCCTAGTCCTGCTTTTCCCTACACTAGACCTACCCAATTCCAGCAACTGTTCTTCATAAGTTTTAGCCTCCAGTCCCCTAATCCTCTCTGTTGCTCTTCTTTGCCCTCTCAACATCTTGTTTATATTGTGGTGACCAAAACTGGATACAATATTCCAGGCATGGCCTTCCCAAGACATTATAAAGTGGTACTAGCACTTCACATGATCTCGATTCTGTCCATTTGTTACTGCAGAATCCCAAAGCATAAACCTTCTGGGGAATATATATATATATATATTTCCCCAACCCTTTTGTGATTCTGCCTATCCCATTTCTCCCTTGTCTTTTCCTCCCACAACACCTTAAGCATCATCTTGTTTCACCTGGAGTCCCAGTTGGTTCTCTGAGCAGCAGGTCCTTGGCCAGCTAGCCGTGAAAACCCAGCTCTCTCACGAAACAAAGGAGTACTTGTGCAGACTTCAGAGTCTTTTCTTTCCTGCAAGATCCAAGCAGATGATAAAAATCTGGCTTCACAAAACAGTTTGCTAATTAGCTTTCATGGGGGGGGGGGGTAAACCTCTCGCAGGTGGCACACAACGGTAGATGTCTGGTGTCTGAGCGAGTTTGGTACAGCTGTGTTGAATATTAAAGGGAGAAAATAATGGATTTCCTGTGTATGTGATTAGAAGCATGAAGCGGATGAGCTGATGGGTAAAATAATCAGCAAAAGATTTTTTTCAAGCTGAAACCCACCAATTTTTGGGAAACTTACAGTTTTGGGATGAGCAAAGAATGGATGCATTCGTGTCACACACACACCCCTTTTTTTTTTGAACCGAAAACCAGAGGCCCAGCTAGTGAAGAAATGATGACTTTTCCCTAGATATTTAATATTAAAAAAACCTTCTCATTCACAATTGCTTTGTATACATACTGGGACCATTTCTGAGCCAAATTCTTCTCTCAGGCTTTAAAAAAGGCTTTATAAAAGCCAACCAAATCGTCTCAAATCAAATATTTTCAAGGCATCTTGAGTTTCAACCCTGCTGAAAAGGAATCAGAATGACTTCTTTTAGCAAATCGGAAGGATACCCATACAAAGTTGATTGAGATACAACCCACCAATAGGACAGAAGTTCCCATGTGCTTCAATAGGTTATCATTTTTGCACTCAACCATATCTTGAACTCATGGGCCCTGTCACTCCTGGTCCTGTCATGATATGATATGATAGCAGTGACACGATAGAAGCGTTCCAATATTTGTTGGACTAAGAAGAAGGAGTCAAGCTATTCTCCAAGGTACCTGAAGGCAGGACAAGAAGCAAAGGGTGGAAATGAATCAAGGAGAGAAGCAACCTGGAATGAAGGAGAAACTTCCTGACAGTGAAAACAATTAAACTGTGGAGTGGAAATTGCCTCTAGAAATTGTGGGTGCTCCAACACTGGAGGTTTTTAAGGAGAGTCTGGACAGCCACCTATCTGAAATGGTATAGGGTCTCCTGCTTAAGCAGGGGGTTGGGCTAGAAGACCTCCAAGATCCCCCCCCCCAACTCTGTTCTGTTATTTTTGGCGTCTTGAATTCAAGGCTTGTGTGCTCACAAGACATAAGAAAGGATTTACTTCTATAGACATTAATACAGTATGTAGATCTTTTACACAGATGAAACAATCTTGCCCACCAACATACAAGAACTTTCTATTGTTTAAAGCACACCTAAAATTGCAATAAAATGCAACCAGAGGCCTTTGAAAAATATCTCTCACTGTCCTTTTTTAACTTCAAAGTAATCATAAATGTTTAGAATATTGTGAGTAGCAGTAAGCAGGTCAAAAGAGGATCCTCTTTATTTTGAAGGAAATAATATGTTACCAAGGAGACTTGAGATTTGAAGGAAAAGCAAGAGTCCTAGCACATTCTTATCAGAATAATTCCTAGAATAATAAAAAAGTTAGATGAAGAAACCTTGTTGTCCAGGTCTTATGATTTCTGAACTTCATCCTAGTTGCTAAGCAACTGCTTATGTACATGATTTCTCAAATGCACTGGATACATATTCAATTTTCAAACCTTATTGTCTATATATCAACTCCTAAAAACTTTATTCTAGGCTCTTGGCCTCCAATAAAAAACAACAACAGCAAAATGATCATTTGGATCCTCTGCAGTTGTTCATTGGATGCTGTTCCTACCATGTCAGCTTTCCCAAGCAGTGTCTTCAAGGTGGTGGAGATATGGCTAATTCCAGTCATTGGCCATTGTTTATTTATTTATTTGATTTGATTTGTCAATTGCTTACAAGATAATAGGTATAAGTATAAACATAGTTATGAATACATATAAGAAAAATAAAAAAAACAATAGGACAGGGACAGTAGGCACGTTGATGTGCTTATGCAAGCCCCAGACAGAGCTCTTAGGAAAGGGGTGATGTCCATAGTAGACAGTCTAAGGTTAAAGTTTTTGGGGTTTGGGGAAGAAACCACAGAATTGGGTAAAATATTCCAGACATTGATCACTCTGTTGCTGAAGTCGTATTTCCTGCAATCAAATTTGGTGTGGTTAACCATGAGTTTGTATCTATTATGTGCTCTTGTATTGTTATGGTTGAAGCTGAAGTATTCATTGACAGGTAGGACATTGCAATGTATAATTTTATATACTATATTTAGATCGGACCGAAGGCGACATAATTCTAGGTTTTCTAGGTCAAGAATTTCAAGTCTGGTGGCATAAGGTATACTGCAAAGAGCAGAGGAGTGGAGAACTCTTCTTGTGAAATATTTCTGGACTTTCTCAACTGTGTTAATATCAGATACGTAATGTGGGTTCCAGACTGATGAGCTGTATTCGAGTATTGGTCTAGCAAATGTTTTGTATGCTGTCATTAATAGTGTGATATTACCAGAGAAAAAGCTACGTAGGATTAGGTTAACAACTCTTAATGCCTTTTTGCTATATAGTTACAGTGGGCTCTAGCACTTAGATCATTTGAGATGAGTACTCCAAGGTCCTTGACAGAGTTTGGATCATCAGCAAGGTCTTGACTATTCAGCTTGTATTTTATTTTCTGATTATATAAGACAGAGCATTCATTTGTTGAGATTTGAAGTTGCCATTTGTTTGACCATTCTGACACATAGTTGAGGTCTTTTTGAAGGGTAGCAGCATTGTCAGTGGAGTTGAATAGCTTTACATCATCAGTGAAAAGAATGCAGTTGCTCTTAATATAATCACAGAGGTTATTAATATAGAGTATGAAGAGAGTTAGTCCTAGAACACTGCCTTGGGGGACACCACTGTTGACAGGTACAGGATTAGATAGGATGCTCCCAATTTTGATCATTTGTTGTCTGTTTGACAACAATTGTGATTGTGAGGTCTGTGAGTTGTAGTTGCAACAGTTTGGGAGAAGGAATCAACTTTCATGAACTGTGTGGGAACACTGATCTATAAAACCAGTGGGAGCTGTTTCTTAAGATGGCCCAACATAAGTTATTATCACTGCATGTTTCTGGTAGTAGCCAACATACAGGCAGATGGGCTGGTATGTATCTGCCTCTCTCCACAATTATACAACATGTTGTTATCTGCTAAGATTCTCCACTTGAGTGTATTAGATTTATGCTTAGGCATTCCAACTCTCAACCTGTTCAGGTCCTGTAAAATAAGGGAGGTTGGATCCTTCAGCCAGATCTTCCTTAAACTGTTATTCCTTGCTCGATGGTCTCCTTCCTCCATCTTTTAATTTGATTTTGTTCTTATGTACCTTCAAGGATGTTTGTTCTTGCCATAGATCTGAGTTGGTGGAAGGAGGCAATGAGATAGTCAAAAAGAGGAAAGCAAGAAGCTTAAACCATAATGGCCAACATATTAATTAGCATGCAGATGTCCATGGTGGAAACAAAAACAGTTTACAAGTGTGAAAAATATGGAGACATATAGTAAATTGGGGTTGATTTAAAGTGGATTTAGTTCATCACTTTTCCATTCATCTCCTGCCTCTGATTATTATTATTATTACTTCCTTTTGGCACCTTGCATATAACCTTGCTTCCTCTGAAAGGGAATGATGTGGTCTCTCATGGAAAATTAAGGTCTTCAGTTATTCTTAAGTGTAATGAATGGCATTGAAAAATATGCATAAGCAACCTTGAACATTGTCATACAAAGGGAATTATACTTGATATGAGTAAGTCTTCCAGTGAATCACCCATCAACATGAAGTCTGGGTTTTTCCCCCCTTTCACAAGCCCCCCTTTTCTCCCAAATATGCTTTTCCAAAAGGATTTTCTTTGTCCTCAAAGACGTTTCCCTACTCATCCAAGAAGCTTCTTCAGTTCTGAATGGAAGAAGAAGTTCTGAAGAAGAACTGAAGAAGCTTCTTGGATGAGAACCAAAACCTCTAAGAAAGTGGACCGTCTGTCTTTTGAAAAATTGGGATAACCATGACTTGGATGATGGAGAATCTCCACAGACATCAAGCCCTTCTTTGCTTCCTTGATCTCGGAGTTAGATCAAAATGTTTGGTTTAAGATGCCACTTGGTCCCTGTGTGCTCCATTGCACAGAATGTAACTGGATCAGTGGGATTTCAGTTTCAATCTTCAGGCCATTTGAAACCTGACAGAGAATTTTTTTATTGTGAAAAACTGAAAGATTTAGGAAGAACGTTAAAGAATACTGCTCCTTAATGGTGTTATTTATCATCTTTATCGGGCAAAATAAAAAAAGGAGTTAGTCTTTGTTGCTTTCCAATGTAATTTCTGACAAAGCCGTGTTTCCTTTGCAGAATGATAAGAGAACAGATTTTGCATTCTTGCTCATTAAAACTTTTCCAGATATGAGAATCTCGAGATGAAGCTCTTGTTTGAAAGGACAGGATATTGAGGCAGGATTCTTCAGTCTTGCTCCAACCTTGATTTTAATGTACTGAAATGCATCCCATTTTTACCACTTTCCTTTTGTGCTGAGTTTTACAGCTCTCCATTCCTTAGATTTGTGGGGTTCATAATACCATTTGACTTTTCATGGAATGCAAGGTTAAGTCAGTATTGTCAGTACAGAGTTGTGTTACTGATAGGAAAGAATATTGGTAGTTCAGGGTTGAACTCTGGGGTCCTGGGTGCTCTCTGAGCTTTGTGGTTGTCTTGCAGACATTTCACCACCAATCTAGGTAACATCATCAATGCGCTAGTTTGACCCACCAAGCTCAGAGAACACCAAGGATCCCATAGTTGTCACCCTCCTCTGCTTCCTACCAGGGTTGATCTTCCCCAAATGGGTGCCCAATTATGCCAATTTTTTTGCAGGTATAATTTATTCCACAGAATGGAATTTACAGAACACCTGGTGGACATGCAACGTCTGAAGAGAGAGAACAGGGTTAAGAAAGAAATCACACCCGAGAGGCAGTTTGGTCTAGTGGCATCAGTCTAGAAATCAGGTGATTGTGAGTTCTAATCCTGCCTTAGGCATGAAGGTCAGCTGGGTGACTTTGGGCCAATCAGCAGGTGATTGTGAATTCTAGTTCCACCTTAGGCATGAATGCTGCTAGGTGAGTTTGAGACAGGCACTATCTCTCAGTCCAACACACTTCACAGGTGACTATTATAGGGAAAGGCGGTAGAAGAAGTAGCACTGCATATGTTGTTTAAGTTATTTATAAAAATAATAAAGGTAGGAAATTAGCTAAATAAATAGTAGCAATCCTGTCCCTCTTAAGCAATCATGCACATTGTTACTGAGGCATCTGATACTAAACAGGGAGAGAAGCAAACCCACATTTGTTCCTGTATAATTGATGGAGCTGGGCGGAAGGAATGGATGGAAAGAATAATTTGGACATGTTGAACAGGAGATGTTTTCATCTGAGGCTGCCACAAAGAAGAGGGGGCTCAGCCTATCCTCCAAAGCCCCCAAAGGCAGGACAAGAAGCAACAGATGGAAATGAACCAAGGAGAGAAGCAACCTGGAACCAGGGAGGAATGATTTGAATAACGCGTCAATGGAACGGCTTCCTCTCAAAACTGTGAATGCTTCATCACTGGAAGTTTCTAAGGAGAGACTGGACAGCCACGTGTCTGGAATGACCTCCAAGATCTCTTCCAAGTCTGTCATTCTGCTATTCTGAATATTTGGAAAACATTTTAATAATGGACAATCTGCTTCCCTCGAGTGACATTGCTTTTGATTGTGATAATTTCTCTTCTCCGTGTCTGTCTATCTCTCAACTGTCCCAAACTCCATTGGCTGCATTCCGACCCTCATATTTCCAACGTAGCAAAAATCGCCATGGCAACTCAACTTGATGTCAACAAGAGAGGCTACAGTCCATGTCAAGGATACACAATTTTACACTGAGAAAGGAGGAAACTTTACAAAGCATGACTCCTCATCTCGTGGCTCCTTTAAAACAGAGCATACAGCACGGATCACCCATCATGCACATAGAATAATCCATGTCCATGAAAGCCTTTTGCATATCGGGCAATGAAGACAAGATGGCTTCCACCACCACACACAAGGAAGCATATACATTTGATTGACTTGTTATAGTAATTGGGCTCCAAGATGGTATATTTTGTATACCAATCTGTTTTCAGGTTGCAACCAGCTTCAGGTTTTATAAAAAGCTACCAGGAGTTAAATAAAGAACATCTAATCCCAGTTCTCTCAAAGATCACCCTGGGCTTTTTAGATATACCAAAAGTTTAAATTGGGAGGAGTTTTAAAGGATTAAAGCAGCAAAGCTAACGTCTTCAACCTCTACAAACTCAGTCTGGCTTTTAAGCTTCAGAATAAAACTAAACATGGAAATGGAAGGAAATTTGGCATTCGTCAAAGAAGGGGATCCCAGAAGCCACAAATATAGGAGATGATATGCAGACTATAAAAGTATTTTGTGTGTATATGTTCTCAGTCCTACCATTTCAGATCCAAGGTGTGGACAAGTAAGGTCTTATTAGACTGGGCAATACTAACATAACATATGATTTATTATAAAGTTATTTTCATAGCTATACACCCTTGGGGGGGGGAGGTGCAGGAGCTACACAAGATGTTTTCTTGCAGAGTTATCACTTCCTAAGTCACATAGCTGAATTTTCATGAATGCCGACCCTGTCCCAGCTTACATATCTCAGATTCTGCTGCATGGACATGGAGAAATGCTTACCCCATTTCCATACCTGCCTTGTCCTGCATCGCTGGTGTTCCCTCTGTCTAGTATTGGATTCTGGGGACTCTGAGAGGCACCTCTTCCCAATAAACCCATCAGGGAGTTATTGCCTGAATGGTGAGGAAGAGGACACCTGGATCTTACAATGAAACCATTAAGACTGTCGCATCCTTGGTGATCCTTGGATAGACTTCTCTCTTATATATATCTCAGCAGTGCTTCCTATCATCCAATGCTTTCCAGATGTGCACAGACTTAGAACCCCTGGAATTCCCTATTTGACGTTTCCTAGTTGACACCCTAGTAAAATGTAAGTGGGCATTTTAGTAAGTGGAGCCCTCAAACATCCGAAGGACACCACTTGATTAAAGCAAAACCAGGAAGCAAAACTTCTTTCTGGCGATTAAACCTGAAGCGCTACAAGCTCAGCGGATTAACAAAATGTATAGATGCAGAACCCACAAAGCCCTGCTTTCCGCATAGAACCGAATGAAGACTTTATCCTCTTTAGACAACTCAACGTACAATGCATGTATCTGTCCAATGTCGGTGCTAATCCCCTCTATGAAGTTCCCTCGCTGGAACTTCAGAGAGACTTGGCTCAGGAAAACCTGATGCAGCTTATCTTGCTCAGGTCCTGGGTGATAGATTAGCATAAGGGTTCACATTAAGAATCTCTACTGATCTGCTTAATCGAGTTATAATCCTCTGGCCAGCTTACAAGTTTTGCCTTCAAATCACACAAACGTTTCGGAGTGTCCTTTTCTCCCGCCTTGTTAGTGTGTTACATGCGTGGGATTGTTACACGTGTGGGATCATTAAACTTCTGAGCAGTACAGCTGGTTGATGACCTAACATGCCTGATTCCATGGAGGAACCTTTTTTTTCCAGTGAAAAACATGCATCCCCTTATCCTTAATAGATTCCAGTTGTTTTTTACCACAGACACATGGAGGGAAAAACTGAGGGGAACTGAAATCAGATTTGGCTGAAAGAAGAGGTGGGAGTGGAAGTTGGTGAAGAAGATCAAGAAACAGCCCATGGGAAGTTATTAACATTATGTAACATCCCCAGAGAACTTAATCGGTGTTGTGTTATTTTTAGTGGTGCAAATGCAAATGGGAAGGATTAAGGAAAATTTGTACATCTGTTCAAATCTGCTTTAAGGCATCAATTATGTGCAAGATATGAAACCAAGAAAGCAGCACAATTAAAAGCAAGGAAAGAGAGCAAGAGAGAAAAGGAGGGAGGCAGGGAGGAAGGGAAAGAAGGAAGGAAGGAAGAAGAAAGAAAGGAAGAAGAAAGAGAAACAAAGAGAAAGAGAAAAGAGAGAAAGAAAGGAAGAAAGAAAGAAAGAAAGAAAGAAAGAAAGAAAGAAAGAAAGAAAGAAAGAAAGAAAGAAAGAAAGAAAGAAAGAAAGAAAGAAAGAAAGAAAGAAAGAAAGAAAGTATTATTATTAAGTGCCTGGTGGTGCAGTGGTTAGAATGCAGTATTGTAGGTTACTTTTGCTGACTGTTAGCAGTTCAGCAGTTTGATTCTGACTGGCTCAAGGTTGACTCAGCCTTTCATCCTTACAAGGTCATAAAATGAGGACCCAGGTTGTTGGGGGGAGATAGGTCAATTCTGTAAACCACTTAGAGAAGGCTATAAAGCATTGTGAAGCAGTATATAAGTCTAAGTGCTATTGCTATTGCATGGCCCAGGGAAAATACAGACTAGATGGCAAGGTCTTCCTTCCTTCCTTCCTTCCTTCCTTCCTTCCTTCCTTCCTTCCTTCCTTCCTTCCTTCCTTCCTTCCTTCCTTCCTCTTGATATGGTTGGATGGGATGCAATCTGAAGAAAAATAGCAAATGACCTCCATATTTAGTGGGAATCACAGAATTGTCTGTATGTGCAGAAGAAATTGACTTCGTTTGGGAGAAGATCTTACCTTTTCCTAATTATTGTGTCACAGAAGGAATATCTTCCGTGTCTTTTCTGCTATTACAAACCCATCTTTCAGTTTTGACACATGCCACTTTCTGTGATTGATCGATTCTTACATCAGTGATGTTATTTCGACCGTCAATTGAGGAACGGACATGCCCAACTCTGCTTTAATTCCTGCCACAACTATTGACATTCAAAATCCAAGATTTTCAATTTTAGATTTTACCTGTCATAGCTGTTCAATTCTAATCTGTTGGGTATTTTTTTTTAAAAAATGAAGTTTTCTTTCTTGTGTCTGGCACAAGAATAAGGTACCTGTCAATTCTGCAGCAGATGCCCATACCTAAATTTAAGGGTTGCCATACTGAAAAAAAAAAATCCCCATTTCCTTCCAAGTGCCAGTGACTCAAATCATTACAGTTCATTGGTTTAAAAAAAACAACTCATCCATTTTCCTGGCTCTGGGATTCTTATGAAAATCTACTTGTCACCCTGTCTGTCAGGATATTAAAGCTGTTTATATTATGCCAAAGGAGGAACCAGAATGTAAAACTGCTACTTGTTTTTCTTTCTTATATACACCTCACCAGTGGCTATGCTTTGTTTGCTGCCAGCAATTGCACTTTGTTCAACAATTTGGCATCTAGAAGGTTGCCAATGTTACAAAACATAGAAAAAAATGTGTGTGTGCGTGCGTGTTCTTTATGCTAAAATTATTGTAGGGATGATCTTTTTGTGTCAGTACAGGCAGTCCTCGACTTACAACAATTGGCTTAGTGACCGTTAGAAGTTACAATGGCACTGATAAAAGTGATTTATGGCTGTTTTTCAAACTTGGAACAGTTGTTGGAGCATCCCCCATGGTCACGTGATCAAAGTTTAGAGACTGGGCAACAGACTCGTACTTATGACTGTTGCCATGTCCCTGGGGGGTCACGGGGATCCTTTTTGCGACCTTCTGAGAAGCAAAGTCAAGGGGAAGCCAGATTCTCTTAACACTTGTGTAGCTAACATAACAATGGATGTGGTTCGCTTACCAGCTGTGGCAAGAAAGGTGGTAAAATGCAGGAAAAACCACTTAACAAATGTCTCAGCACTGCCTATCGTTCTTAGCTTAGCCTAGCTCTATAGCCTTGATACAAGTGAAGAACAAACCTGTTTGATAATAGGGATGGAGGAATTCCATCCATATACTCCTAAAACCCTCTTGCTTGTCTCTTTCTTCAATTGGACAAGACGGTGTATCACAGGGCAACGATTTTAGAATCACACACACACCTCAAATGGGATAACTTAAGAACCTCAGTCCCCTTCCCAGAAGAGGTCAGGGACATTGATAAGAGAACTGTAAGGCCTGATAAGACATGGGTAGCCTATTTCAGAAGCTGCCCCAAAGACAAGGAAGTCAAATTATCCTCCAAAGGACCTGAAGGCAGGACAAGAAGCAATGGATGGAACCTGATCAAGGAGAGAAGCAACCTGGAACTAAGGAGAAACTTCCTAACAGTGAAAACAATTAGCCACTGGAACAGAAGTTGCCTTCAGAAGTTGTGGGTGCTTCATCACTGGAGGTTTTTAAGAAGCGATTGGACAGCCATTTGTCTGAAATGGGTTCTCCTGATTAAGCATAGGGTTGGACTAGATGCCCTCCAAGGTCCTTGCCAAGTCTGTTATTCTGAACATACCGCCATCATAACAGCACCCTGAAGCAATGAACAAGCCATTCAGCCTCCTTTGGAAAGAAACAGAAAGGAAAATGCTTTGCAAGACGTGTTCTTCTTCAATTTGTGGACATTTGCCAAGAACAGGTTCTCAAGCACAGCTGAGGCTTTTGTTCCGTGGACAAGGCCAGATAAAGATAAAGGCAGCTGGGACAAGAGTTTGGTCTGAATAAAGCAGAAGCAAGAAGGGAGGAGTACAATGGCAGCAGCAGTTCCAAGTACATCTGGAAGTTATCCAAACCTCTTTGTTTGTTACTTTGGTAAATATCACTATCTAAATCGAAGTGAGCCCTCTTTGAAGCTGTTAGCTCCATCTTCCCATGGAGGACTGGGCCACTAGAAATAACAGAATAACAGAGTTGGGAGGGACCTTGAAGGCCTTCAATACAACCCCCTTATTTAAAGAAGAGACTCTGTACCATTTAAGAGAAATGGTTGTCCCGTCTATTCTTAAAAACTTCCAGTGATGAAGCACCCACAACCTCCATTACACTGGTTAATGGTCCTCCCTGTCAGGAAATTTCTCCTTAGTTCCAGGTTGGTTCTCTCCTTGATTTGTTTTCCTCGGTTGCTTCTTGTCTTACCTTCAGGTGCTTTGGAAAATAGGTGCTAGTATATTGAAATGTCACCCCTACTCCTCTTTTTCATTAGATTATACATACCCAATTCCTCCAGCCCCCTAATCATCTTTGTTGCTCTTCTCTGCACTATTTCTAGAATCTCAACATTTGTTTTTACAGTATATCGTGGCTACCAAAACTGTATCTAATATTCCAAATGTGGTCTTACCAAGGCATGATAACACCTCATGTGAAAACACTGGCAGCTGCAGAGCCTTAAAGGTGAGAGACTCAGAGGTGGAAGTTTATGATGATACCATCTCTTCAAGATGCTATGAGGAGTATTGGGGGCATCCTCAGTATTTTTGTGCAATTGAGAAAGAGGTTTCCACACCGTCTTTTGAAATCAAATTCTCTTTCTGATGAGAGCAACCACAGGGACCAGAATCCTCTTTTTCTGTAGGACAAGACAAGTTGCTAGATGGAGATTGTAAGTGTGGCAGAGAAGCAGGAAATGAACGTGTCTCTTGGAGCTCAAATCTAGAAGCCTAAAAATAGAGATTCACTCCATCTTTGAGGTGGACAATCTCCCCCCTTCCTTTTTATTTTTTTTGCTAGCTCCAAAGATGCTTTTTCAAAAGGCAACTGGACTTTCTTTGTTTTTGCTTGAAGACATTTTAGTTCTCATTGAAGAAGCTTCTTCAATTCTCCATAGACATAAAATGCAAGTGATATTCAATCAAGTTATTGTTTTTAGGAAGATACCATTTTCTTTTGACATACTGACTCTTCTTCTCCAAAGGGGTGCAGACCTTCTACAAGATATGAGGCAAATCCATTACATAAATGGAAGCCAATTTACTTAATCTCACCGCATATTACATTGACTGTAAGATGGTGAGATGCTGGCTAGCTAGCTAGGTTTAACACAAGAGGCAAAACTATCATATGCAAAGCATTCTTCTTAGCAAGGAAAACCTATCCACTGGATCCCTGCCTGCTAACCTTTTAATCTCTTTTGTCAAGAAAGAACTATTCTAGGATCAGGATCTAGAATTGTGAGAGGCAACACATTTCTGAATATTGCATTAATCCTATAGAGACAGAGCACATTGTTATGTCATTGTCTCTTCACATCATAAGGAGGCCCTGGTCACTATGCTTTGGTCATTTTCTGCTTTATACCCTGACAGAGCTAAGAATCAAAACTGCTAAGCTGGGATCACAGAAATGAAATTGAAAAAATGCTACAGAAACACACAGCCTTTGTCTCTCTTTCTCTCTTTCTCTCTCTCTCTTTATCTTGGGCACAAAGAACTTGTGGAAAATAGAAATAAAATGAGATTGGATGGGTGACAAATATTATATCTATGGTCCCATCGCTTCCAGCCTGTTGTTGCCTTGCAGTGAGATGGGGGGGGGAGCAAATTTAATAAATAAATGAATAATAAATTCATAATAAATTGTGAGATCACATTTATACTTCCTGTACATTCCAATATTCTACTCCAAGCAATAAATAAACTTGTCAAACTGATTCTAACATAGACATTTTATTTATTCATTACATTTATACGCCGATCATCTTACTCTTCAAATAAATGAAAACTCATGATAACATAGATATTTGTTTTCTCTGTTTAAAAAAAAAACAGTTGGGATTTTTTTACTTATTACTATTACTATTCTTATTGTTGTAGTTATTGTCATTGTTCTTATTGTTAATCTTCAATTTGATTCACAGTCTGGGGCTGGTAAAAACTTAACAGTTGAAGTGCTAATCAAGAACCTAAGGACTGTTAAGGTAACATCTGAGTATTATTATAGTTATTGTTATCTCTTTTATTCATTAAATGTGAAACTCAGTCAAGTGAACGTTTAAAAATGTATCACAAATATCAGTGACTGGTACTAATGGTTGATATGGGTTGCTGCCAACGTCCTAGGTATCAACCAAGGCTCAACGCATCTCTCCCGGACTCCATTACCACAGTAAGAGACTATCATGTTTACCGATCAGATCGTGAAATTCATAGAGGAGGTGGTGTTGCTATCTTCTATAAAAAATCCTTACATCTAAAAAACATCCAAGTTACCCAGGAGCTTGCTCTTCCTGAGACCATCATCTGTGAACTATCCTTAAATATCACATTTCGATTCTTACTATGTTACAGAGCACCTGATTATGACATCGAACATACAACAAGCTAAATTCATTACTAATATGGGCAACATCCTGCCCACACGCTTTTATCTTTCTTGGTGACTTCAATCTACCTCATATTAACTGGATCCTAAACGAATGTACAACTGAACCCATACATGCAACCTTCTATAATGCTGTTACAAATCTGTGACTGGAACAACTAGTAACCAACAATACTAGACTTAACAACTGCCTTGATCTCATTTTCTGCAACAGTTTGAATTCAATTTACGGAATACAAACTAAAGAACCCTTTTCCAACAGTGACCACAGCATGATTGACTTTTGTCTCAACATATTGTACACCCACACAAAAATCATCACAATGATGTAATCCCCAATTATAACTTCAAAAAAGGCAATTATGATCTTATAGACAACGATCTCTCATCCCTTGATTGGCAATCTCTATTCACTGGATGCAATACTGTTGAAGACCATTACAACATATTTTTACTTGAAGTCAAAAGAGTCAACAAACTATATGTACCAATAACAACTCCCAAAACAACAACAACAACAACAACAAAACAGATTACCCATAACAGTAAGGAAACTTCAATCCAAAAAGAGATCACTCTGGCAGAAAAACAAATCTGGTCACGTTGCCAACTTCAAAAGCTGATACAAAAATTTATGCCACCAGATAAAGACTGAATGCACCAATTATCACATTAAACAAGAGGAAAACCTTCTACGCACCAATTCCACTCGTGCTTTCTTCAATTTTGTAAACAACAAACTAAAAGACTCAAGGTCCATCCCACCCCTGAAAGGACCTAATGGTAAAGACTGCAATGATGATACCATTAAAGCCAACATCTTAACACATTCTTTGGCTCAATATTTGTACAGAGCAATGGATCATGCCCAGTATTTCCTAGCCGAACCACAGAAAACTACAATGATCTAATACATATTGATTTTACAGAAGACAATGTTGAAAAAGCACTATGCAATCTAAAACCATCTCTATCTATTGGACCAGATGGAATATGTGCCTACTTCTTAAAAAAGCTATCCACTGCCATAGCAGAACCCCTAAGCATAATCTTTGAAAAATCTTTCAGGACCAGCTCCTTGCCTAACCTATGTCACAAGCCACGGTCATCCCCATCTTCAAAAAGGGAGACCCCAACCTAGTTGAAAATTACAGACCAATTTCCTTATGCTGCATCACCTGTAAAGTCATGGAATCAATTATTAACCAATCCATTATCCTCCACTTAGTAACAAACAACCTACTCTCTAATAAACAATTTGGTTTCAGAAAAAAAAAACTATCATGTAATCTGCAACTGTTACACTGCAAAAACACAACTCGATCAGGGCAAAACAATAGACGCAATCTACATAGACTTTTGTAAAGCTGTTGATTCAGTGGTACACGACAAACTACTCCTAAAATTAAAATCTTATGGTATCTCTGGACAACTGTATAACTGGATAGAACCATTCCTGTCAAACAGACAACAAATGGTCAAAATTGGGAGTGTCCTATCAAATTCTGTACTTGTCAACAGTGGTGTCCCCCAAGGCAATGTTCTAGGACTAATCCTCTTCATACTCTACATAAATGACCTCTGTGATCATATTAAGAGTAACTGTGTTTTCTTTGCTGATGATGTAAAGTTGTTCAATACCACAGACAATACTGCTATCCTTCAAAAAGACCTTGACTATGTAGCAGAATGGTCAAACAAATGGCAACTTCAAATCTCAACAAATAAATGCTCTGTCTTACATATTGGCAAAAGAAAATCAGAAAATAAAATACAAGCTGAATAGTCAATGCTTTGTTGATGATCCAAGTTCTGTGAAGGACCTTGGAGTACTCATCTCAAATGATCTAAGTGCTAGAGCCCACTGTAACTACATAGCCAAAAAGGCATTAAGAGTTGTTAACCTAATCCTACGTAGTTTTTTCTCTGGTAATATCACATTACTAACTAGAGCATACAAAACTTTTGCTAGACCAATACTCAAATACAGCTCATCAGTCTGGAACCCACATTACATATTTGATATTAGCACAGTTGAGAAATATTTCACAAGAAGAGTTCTCTACTCCTCTACTCATTGTAGAATACCTTATGCCACTAGACTTGAAATTCTAGACCGAGAAAACCTTGAATTACGCCGCCTTCGGTCTGATCTAAATATAGTATATAAAATCATAGATTGCAATGTCCTACCTGTCAATGAATACTTCAGCTTTTTACTATAACAACACAAGAGCACACAATAGATACAAACTCAAGCTTAACCACACCAAAGTTGATTGCAGGAAATACGATTTCAGCAACAGAGTGGTCAATGTCTGGAGTACTCTACCTGACTCTGTGGTTTCTTCCCCCAACCCCAAACCTTTTTAACCTTAGACTGTCTACTATTGACCTCACCCCTTTCCTAAGAGGTCTGTAGGGGGTGTGCATAAGCGCACCAACGTGCCTACCATTCCTGTCCTATTGTTTCTTTTATTTTTCTTATATGTACCCATTTCATGTATTCATAACTATGTATATACTTATACCTATTATCTTGTAAGCGATTGACAAATCAAATAAATTCTAAAATTCTAAATTCAAGTACCTTCTTAAGATGTACAATGTTCTGGGTAGTGCAGTTTTTTGCAGTTCTGCTGGTGTCATTGCAGGAAGCTGAAACTTCTTGATGTGTTTTGCAAAATTCTTGGACATGGTACCAAGGGCCCCAATGACAATGGGTATATCACTGTCACATGTTTCACCCATAACCATGTAGTTTCAATGGTCAGGTCATGATATTTTGTGATTTTTTTTCCAGTTCTTTTTCTTCGACTCTGGCATCTCCTGGTACAGCAATATCAATAAATTGCATGCTTCAGCATACATGTATATTATTATTATTATTATTATTATTATTATTATTATTATTATTATTATTATTATTATTATTATTATTATTATTGTTGTTGTTGTTGTTGTTGTTGTTGTTGTTGTTGTTGTTGTTGTTGTTGTTTTTATCTTATTTGATGCCCTTTGTGACTGAGGTGCCTGATAAGTCCTGTAAAATTAATGATTTAAACAGAGAAATCGATTGGAAATGCTGAAAGAAGTGTTTGTAAAATATTGATTAAGGAAGAATACTTAAATATGCACTTTCACTGAGAATATTTTATGGCTATAAAGGGTCTCAGAAGAAAAATTCCTATAGGTGAATACAGGGTCATGTAATACGAAATGAACAATATGTAATTTCAATATTCCAAACTATGTTTTATAGATTTTTAAGAATATCTGCAGAAGCACAACTACACAGAACTTTATTAAGTCCCCTCCCCACCTCCACAAACACACACAAACACACAGACACAACTTGGGTTCATGTTGTTCACTCATACGACACCAGTGAAGTCTTCATGAACTTGGCAGTCATAACTTTAATATTATTTTAAAATTATTTAAACTTCTCATAGAAGCTTCTGCCTTTTAAAGTTTCATAGAAGCTATTTCATTGCAGAAGAAATGAATAGAATATGAGCTGAAGAAACTTCTTGGATGAGAAGTGGAATCTTTTCAAAGGGAAAAAAACACCTGCAAGAAAGTCCAGTTGCATTTTGGAAAAAGCAGCTTTGGAACAAGAGCCAGAAAAGTCTAGGTAAGTGCTAAGTTTCTGCAGGGAATACAATATTTTGAACAATAAAAAATAGGCTTGCTTTGTTATGGGGATATGGCATTTCAATTCACTATCCCAGATAAGAAAAATGGACCCAGCTGTCACTCCATGGAGATTTAGCCCCAAAGTACTAATCTTTCTTAGAAAAACAATCAAGTCAAGAAGAGATTTTGGACTGAATGACGGATCTCTTCTTTAGTTGATTAAAGCCATGTTTATTCTGGTTTAGTTGCTCAGTTCATATATATGCATGCCTGCATAACTTAGAATTTTATCATTTTTATGGACAATGACTATGAGTTATAAATTTAATCACACAGAGATTATTCACTTTGCCTGCACCACTCACTTCTCCAGGCTATGGAGAGTCTCCGTTCTACAGCTCAGGGTCATCCCAATGGTGCTTTTTCAAGAGGCAACTCGACTTTTCTGGGTTTTCTTGGAAAACCTTTCGCTTCTCATCCAAGAAGCTTCTTCAGTTGAATTAAAGAAGCTTCTTGCATGAGAAGTGAAACATTTTCAAAGAAAAATCAGAAAAGTCCAGTTGCCTTTTGAGAAAGCATCTTTGGTCACCTTTCACAGGTTTAGAAAAACAGAATTACTAATAGAACATTTCTAAGCAAGGAGGTAAAAATATCTACAGGTGTTTCACTGATGGAAGACAGCCAAATTATTGTCACAAGATGTCTGCACAACATGATTTGGAGAGAGAAGAAGAAACAAGGTACAAGACCAACCACATGGCATACTCTGCCATGCATCAAAAACATTTTGGAAGCGGTAGAACGCAGCTTCTGTCATCTGCAAGTGGGCATCACATACCATCTAGAGGCTACCATACAAGGACAAATTATGCATTGCAAAGATGGTTTGAAGGTGGGAGATACTTCCTATGTAATCTACCAGATCCCCTGTAGCTTCCTCCCCTATCTACCAGATAGGGAGGAAGCTAATCACCAGATTGCAAGAACACAAGCAAGTGGTCAGATGAGGAGACACATACTCATTGGTAACTTCACACTGCAACGAACAAGGGCACACATTCAATTTTGCAGCTACTAAGATTGTTGGATGAGCAGGCACAAAAACAGCCAGGGAAGTGATTGAAGCCATGGAAAACAGAACCATCATCAGTCAGGAGGGCTGATTTATCACCAGCCTATCGAATACTTGGAAGGCTACAGCTGGGAAGCACAAGCAAATGGCAGCTAATGACTTAAAAGCCAGCCATCAACACACCCCAATCAACATCTAAAAAGCCACTTACAATAGGCACAATAAATCCCCCACACAGAACAGCACACACTCTGCTAGAGAGAAGTTCCCTGAAGGTGGGCTCCAGCACAGGTCCAAAACACTCAAGCATGCCAAAAAGACAGGTGTGATCTTAATCCATCTATTCTCCAAATCACTAGAAGGCAGGACAATGGATGGAAAATAATGAAATCAAATTTCCTGACAGGGAGAACAATTAACCAGTGGAACAACTTGCCTCCAGAAGTTGTGAATTCTCCAACACTGGAAGTTTTTAAGAAGAGATTGGAGAACCGTTTGTCTGATATGATCATATAGGGTTTCCTACTTGAGCAGGGGCCTGGACTAGAGGACCTCTAAGTCCCCTCCAACTCTGTTATTCTGTTAAATCAACATTCTCTTCCCAAGACACAGGTATAGAGAAGCAATAAAAAGACCAAACCTTGGGAGATTGCATTTCTTTTAAAAATATGTGCTTTCTACCAATCTGTATTCAAGGAAGGGTTAAGTATAGACAGTTGAAGAAAATCAAAGTTGGGTTCTTCATTTTAAAGGCCTCTGCTGCTCCTTTTTCAGAGGAATGAAGGGAAGACATTTTTACCAACCAATATTATTATTTTTTCAATGCAGTACCTTCTTTTATCAAGATTTCACTCATGCTTGCGTGGATTGGAAATCTTACACAAGCACTTAAAATATGTCCTAAAGGCAATTTTATTGAGTCAAATCCTGGGAAATAAGCTGATATTTTTCACCCAAATAATTGATGCAGTTAAGATGCTATGGCACCCAGATGGCCTATGAGATTTGGGGAAACCAGATAGATTCAGGCTGTCAAAATAGCATGGCTAAATAAATATACCTTGCCGTTTTCATTTCTTATCCTAATCCGAATACACACACACACACACACATAAACACACAGACAAACATTAACTGTGGTGCTCTCTGAGCTTGGTAATTTCCTTGCAGACGTTTCATAAGTACACTGGTGCACTGGTAATGTTGCCTAGTTTAGTAATGAATGGAGCATCTGCAAGAAAACCACCAAGCTCAGAGAGCATCAAGGACACTATAGTTCAAACATTGTCTTCATTTATTTATTTATTTATTTATTTATTTATTTATTTATTTATTTATTTATTTATTTATTTATTTATTTATTTAAACATTTATATACCGCCCTTCTCCCGAAGGACTCAGGGCGGTGCACAGCCAGATCTACCCCAACACATATACAAAAGTTAAAATGAGATTAAATAGTTTGGGCTGTTAGAATTAAGAAATCAACCCTCCCCCCTGATACATTAAAAACCCCAAATTTAAAATCCAAATTAAAAAAGGAGACGGATTAAAATCCTTTTAATCCTTTATTTTTAGACAAATATGAAGGATGAAGCTCAAAATGCAAATCTATTGTTAGATTTGCATGAGTTGAAAAGAAAGCTCAGAAACAAACACACATCAACAGAATGAGAGAGAGATGGAGATTGAAATGATTGAAATTGAGATCTGCTTTTAGCCATCAACTTCTATCATCCATCTTCCTTCTCCTTCTCCTTAGGACCGGTTTTCAGACTTACAACCGTTGAAGCGTCCCCATGCTCATGTGACCAAAATGCAGGTGCTTGGCAACTGGCATGTACTTATGACTGTTGCAGTGTCCTGGGGTCACGGGATCCCCTTTGCGAACTTAATAGCCACGTCACTAATTTAACAACTGCAGTGATTCACTTAATAATGGTGCCCAGAAAGACCATAAAATGGAGGCAAAACTCACTTAACAATTGTCTCACATAGCGACACAAATTTTGGGCTCCATTGTGGTTGTAAGTCAAGGACTACCAGTATACAGGCCAGTTGCTGTCACATTTTCCATTGAAAGCAAAGCTTTAATTGACAAACCAATCCTGCCTGATCAGATTTCTTCAGCCGCTCATCAAAAATTTGTCAAGAAAGACTGAGAATGATAGGAACCCTGCCCTGGTTCTTAAATTGCCCATCCGCCCCTCAGTCTGAGATGAGCAACATCAAACAGAGAGGAGTTCCTTGCACGGCTCTGGTTTTCTTAGAGAGCCTCTGCAACAACAGAGGAAGGAGCAGCGTCCATTGTGGCTCGATGAGGAGGGGCAGGGAAAGAACCCAGCCGTGATGAATTTGAAAAACCGACCCCACCAATGCGCAGGCACACCTTAGCTCTGAAGGAGGTGAAGCCTGCATGACTAAGCATCTCTAAGCGTGCGTGTGGAATTGCCTGGCGGCAGAGCCATTCGTTTATTTTCAGGAATATAGAAGGGGCCTCGGCAGGCTAACTTCTGTTCTGTTCCAGGCTGACTGCCCTGAATCTGGGTTGGGCATAATGTGGGTGGAAACCACCCTCCAGATTATATGCTTTTAAATATACATTGGAAAAATGTATATTCTTCACCATTTTCTGTTTGTGCTTATTCCATCTAATCTGGAGGAACAGGAAAAGATAGGAACTGATTATATTCTGTGGTGTGATTGAGGGATATCGTCGTCATCATCATCATCATCATCATCATCATCATCATCATCATCGTCGTCGGAAGGGACCTTAGAAGTCTTCTAGTCCAAACCCCCATCCAAGCAGGAGACCCTATACCAGGGGTCTCCAACCTTGGCAACTTTAAGACTTGTGGCTGAGGAATTCTGGGAGTTGAAGTCCAAAAGTCTTAAAGTTGCCAAGGTTGGAGACCCCTGTCCTAGACCATTTCAGACAAATGGATGCCCAGTCTCTTCTTGAAAGCATCCAGTGATGGAGCACCCACAACTTAGGAGCAAACTTGAGATGGAAGGTTTAATTTGCTTCTGTCTCCTTAGAGGTTTGAAGCAGGAAGTGGAAATATGGCCTGAGGTTAGCTTAGAGGCCACAACATTTTTTTCTAAGGTCCCTGAATCCACTCAGATCAGGGGAGGGGGTTTAGTGGGCAAAACCGTTGCTGCTGGCCTTACAGATGCTCAATAATTTTATTTAGTAATTCATTAATTCAATCAATTTCTTTAGCCACCCAACCCAGTGATTCTGAGGAAGCCCTTCAAGCCCCTGGAGATGCACTCAAAACTCCTTGGAACTAGTTTGTTGTTGCTGAGGGATGGATTTTTCTCCTCTCATAGAAAGCTTTCTGGTGGGATAGCTTGACTTTGGATTAATGGACAGCACTTCTACACAATCATCTAGCAGATGATTTTGGACTGCTGAACAGACAAGGAATGGGAAAACAGATAGAGGATCGATTCATCACTGTGTGAAAAACAGGCTCTTTGTAGGTTTTGATTATTGACTCAGCCTTCCATCCTTCTGAGGTGAGTAAAATGAGGACCCAGATGGTTGGGGGCAATGGGCTGACTCTGTAAACCGCTTAGAGGGTTGGGGGGCTGTAAAAGCACTGTGAAGTGGTATGTAAGTCTAAGTGCTATGGCTATTGCTTTTGGGGTCCCTTGTGTATAGAGAGTGTCTCAACACGGGCAGAGTTTAATTTTCTAACATAGTTTCACAGTCCATGACTTCCAGATTTAATGTATGAAATTCAGATCCCAACGCAATCTCCTCTATTAGGCCAATGGTGAGTCTCCAGGTCCCTGAGTTGCTTTGAAGACACACGGCTGCCATGAATTCCTTACGCTGGGGCAGTTTACTTTCCTTTGTTCTTTTTTTAAAATACAAATTAAAACATACAAATTACCAATTAAGCCCTGCTCGCCCTGTGATAATTAAAACTGGTTGTTTTGCCTTTTCTCAGCACGAGAGAAAAAACGGGGAGAAAGTAATGAAAGGAAGCAGTCAAGGGGAACTAAATTAAAATAAGTGTATATATTGTATTTTAAAACATAAGAAGGCAAATAAATTGACTCTCCTCCTTCCCTCCCCGCTTGCAACAATCAATAGCTTGTTTGTTTTAGTCTAGTATTCATACATTAAAGAAGTTCAGAAATACAACTACTGTGTATACAAGGTCCAAAAATACAAGAAAACCAGAGGGGGGGAAAGGATCTCTGGAAGTTGCTTTTCACATTTCTCTCTTGACAGCAGGTAAAAGATACATTAACTACAGTTTTCTTCAGAACTACTGCTACTTTTTTCACAAGATGTTGCATCAACCTTCCTAACGATTATGCAGGATGTATTTCATTCGAGATGACTAAAAGGTATGGCTACATAGGGAACTCTTTCAACTTAACATGTGTTGGTCAGCTCAAGGTATTCTGCAAAATTCATGCAAAAACATTCAGGGCATTTATCATGGTAACAGTGGTCAGCAAACTCTGTTTCTTTAGCTTGATTATCCATATTATCCACATATCCATATTATCCATATGCATTCAGTCTCAGAGAATGGATAAAGTAACGGAAGAGGTGATTTTCAAGTTGGTTTGCAGAGGAGAGGAATGATCCTTTATGAAAAAGAATTATGAGGAAAATGGGTCAATTAATATTTTCTATAGTTTATCATTAAGCAGCCCATCAATTTTATTGGGAAAAAGGGCCAGTATTCTGTTAAAGAAATAAAATTGTGGAGGAATACCATTTCTGAAAAGAAAAAAGAAAAGAGAGAAAGAGAGAGAAAGAAAAAGAGAAAGAGAAAAGGAAGGAAGGAGAGATTCACAAAGGTTGTAGTAATGGCTTGGATTACAGTAAATACATAATAACAAATTATTTACTTATTACCCAACTTACAATTAGTCCCTGTATTGTCCAAGGTTACAAGCTTTATAAACAATTATTGTGATTTTACCTGCGATCCAGGAAAGAGTAGGAGGAGACCAGGTCCAAAAAATGGTTTAGAAGTCTGATTTGGATACCTACAGTAAGCACCAAATAGAGAAAAAAGAAGGGAGAAGGGAGAAAGGAGAAGGAAGGAAAGAGGACGCATTTCTTCCTTTACTGATGATGCTTCTCCAGCAACTTGCTTCAAAAGTGAAACTGTAAAAAGGTTGCCCCACCCATGATTCAAATGCCTTTTGCAGCACCTCTCATACTCGCACCAACCAATCCCATTTTGGAGACTGCAATCCTATAAACACAGTGGGATATCATTTATGTGCAAGGGGAAGTCAATGAGTTTGTTGGCAACCGGTACCAGTTTCACTGGAATTCATTAGCTGCTTCGTCCTGCTTCATATCTGACTTAATCCGAACCACAATTCTTACCGAGACATTATTTTAAATTGGCAATTACTAGCCACCTTCGGTTCAGAGGCTAAGCAGGGTTGATTCTGATGATAACTTGGGAGCCTACCAACTTTCCACAAACAAATGAAATAGAAGAAATGAAAAGAAACTCAAGGTGGGGGGAGGGAGAATAAGGTGGATTATAGAATTTAGTTAGGGAAAAGAACTCAAAACCTTTATTATGGCCTTTAGGTTAGACAACTTTACAATAAAAACATACAAACCTGTGAGCAATACAACTGAAAAACAGGCATGGCGTACAATAAAATTAGGCACAATAAAGTAATAAAGTAGCAATAATATAGATGATAGGGGCAATGACCAAAAGGGGTGTTACTGTTCAGTAATAAGTGGGATGAATAGCTCAAATGGTAGAACAAAAGTGGACACCCTGGAAAGGTGTGTTAAGACCCTAGTCAGATAGAAGAAGTGGAACATAGAATAACAGAGATAGAAGGGGCCTTGGAGGTCATTTAGTACAACCCCTTGCTTGAGCAGGAGACCCTAGACCATTCCAGACAAGTGGCTGTCCAGTCTCTTCTTGAAAGGTTTCAGTGATGGAGCACCCACGAGTTCTGGAAGGAAGCTGTTCCACCACTGGTTGATTGTCCTCACCATTGGGACGTTTCTCCTCAATTCCAGGTTGCTTCTCTCCTTGGTGAGTTTCCATTCATTGCTTCTCATCACTCAGTGTAAAGGCCACTGAATAAGGGCCACTCAGTGGCCTTTAGGAAGCAGTGCTAAGGGTCATCTCCACAAAGACAGCCCGATCTGAGTGCAATGAACTCAGATTGTTCAGAGGATTATACTCTCAGGTATACGGTAATATTTCTTGGGGAATATTGAAAAAAAATAACTATCAGAATGCTTGAATCAAATGGCTCCAAGCCAGATTCTTCAAGGGTAGATAAGTTCAAGGAAGAAGTGATCAGAAGAAGGTATAAAACAGTTCAAAGCTCAATTGGATTCAGAGTTGGCAGAAAAGGACTACAAAGCCCAAAACAAGAATTTCAACTGCAAGCAACAAAGGACGCACACTGGTATTTCTCTACCTTAGCAGCTTTCAGATGGATGGCCTTTAACTCCCAGAATTCCCCTGCAAGCACAGGAAACACTGGCAAACATTGTGAGCAAGTTTTAAGTCTGTCAAATGCTACTTGATTGAATCCTGCTTGTGCCAAAATTTAGTTTCAGCAGCTCACCAAGTTTCAGCCTTTGATTATTATTTTTCTCTCTTGGCCCCAAAAGAAAGAGAACATGGAGTCTACCAGCTCTTCATCTCCAGATGTTTCTGCATCTGGAAGCATCTTTTCATCAGAATGAGGTTTGGTTCCAAACTAAATGAATGGATACCAGGGAAATAGATGGGGGTGTCTATCCCAAGCCGGATGACATTTACAATTCACCTGCAATAGGGATATGAAACTCATTAAAATCCTAGACCTGATGTATTTTTGATGATGCAAAACCAGCATGGAACTTATATGTGCTAAATCACTTTTAAAGCTATTTCATTGCTTTGGCTTCTTCACCAGATGCATTTAGCATCAATAACATGTCAAATAAAATATTTTTTTTCTTATGCAGAGATTTCACTATCTTACTTACTGAGTGTAACTCATTAATCTATCTGCTCAGCTGGTGCCCAGAAAAAGAGGCTGCAGAAACTGACTAGACATTCAGGATTGCTTTGCCATCACTAATAAAGATAAATAAATCTATTTTCTTTATTGCCCTTGAGGTACAATATGTGTAGAATTTTGAATTTCAAGGAGAGCATTGTATTTCTTCGTTGTTTTTCTCGGGCTTCAGCAATTCCACTGGGTTCCCTATTCCCCCCTGCTTAAACCTTAGGACCACCAGATTAGGGCTTCAATAACCTACATGAGCTTGTCGATCAGAAAGGTTGGCAGTTGGGCGGTTTGAATCCCTAGTGCCGCATAATGGAGTGAGCTCCCGTTACTTGTCTCAGCTTCTGCCAACCTAGCAGTTCGAAAGCAGGTAAAAAATGCAAGTAGAAAAATAGGGACCCCTTTGGTGGGAAGGGAATAACGGTCCATGCTCCTTTGGCATTTAGTCGTGCCGTCCACATGACCACGGAGACGTCTTTGGACAGCACTGGCTCTTCTTCGGCTTTGAAACGGAGATGAGCACCACCCTTAGAGCCAGAAATGACTAGCATGCAGGTGCAAAGGGAACCTTTACCTTTATCCTAGATGGCCATTAGAGGTCAGTAAGGAGATATAGAAAACCCTAATGCTCTGCTGTCACCTGTTGGTTTTCTATGATTTTGCAGGCCAGATCCTATAGCAGACATACAGTATATAGTATTCAATGAATGCTGATCGATCAATACCCCAATCACCTGAATGAAGGATGAAGGAAGGAAGAAAGAATATCAAATGGAAATAAAGAGGTAAATGATATATGCTTATGGGATGCTTTCTGTACCTTAATAGACATACAAAGGGAAAAAATGAAAAGAGAATTGTGGTGAAATTCTTGAAGTATCTGGTTGAAATTCTGCAAAGCTGGTGGCCATTGGAGGCTCTATTATTCCTACTGTTTTCATTTTGTTCTGCCACAGGCTGAGTGGACAAAGATATTTTGATCATTTCTTACTAAAAGGTGGGCTTACTTTTTTTGAAATGAATCTAACTTTGACTCAGTTAAAATCATATCTTGTGGATTTTGAATGTTAAACCCCAAATTTGAACTGAACCTTACATCCTTCAAATCAAAAGTGCAGAATGGGTGTTAGATGATTTACGACATCTCCACTCATCGCTTTGTAAAAGCCTGCCTTCATTACAGATGAAGAGATGAATGTAATAACTCTACATCTGCCTTTGGCTAGAAAGGGAGTTTATCCCACACTGCATTATGTTACAGTTGACCCTTAAAAAGTTTCTGAACAGGTGTAGAAGCCGCTAGAATAGGGCTGTCTGAGACGTTGTCTTTGTATTATGCGAGGAGACCTCCAGCCTGAACCTAGGATGGTTCTTACACCTAAAAGAGGTTGTGAGAAGCTGTGAGTTAAAACACGGGGCTGGAAGGGACCCCAGAGGTCTTCTAATCTAAAACCTGCTTAAGACAGGAGTCTTATCCCATCCCAGACTCAAGGTTGTCCTTTCTGTTTTTGATGGAGCATCCACCACTCCAGCTATTCTATTGATTAATTGTTTTTGCTGTCAGAAAAATTCTCCTGACTTCTAGGTTGAATCTCTCTTTAACAAGCTTTCATCCATTACTTCTTCTCATGTCCTCAGGTGATTGGAGAAGGGTCAATCTCCTCTTCTTTGAGGTAGTTTAAAGAATCAGAATCAGAATAGAGCTAGAAGGGATCTTGGAGGACTTCTAGTCCACCCCCTGCTCAAACAGGAGACCTTATACAATTTGAGACAAGTGGCTGGCCAATCTTTTCTTAAAGACCCCCAGTGATGAAGCACCCTCAACTTCTGGAGGCCAGCCCTTCCACTGATTAATAGTTCTCATCTGTCAGGAAGTTTCTCCTTAGTTCCAGGTTGCTTCTCTCTTTGATTAGTTTCTATCCATTGTTTCTTGTTTTGCCTTCTGGGGCTTTGGAAAATAAGTTGACACCCCCCCACCCTTTCTTTGGGGCAGCCCACAAAGCCCTTGTCTTTGTGGCAGAAGTAGGGAAATAAAAACAAACCTCCACGTCTACTCAGAAGAAGCTAACTTGGCAATCTTAAAATGACATAGTTTTCTCTAAAAAATGCAAAGCATTCTAATGGTTTTCATCCTTCCTGTTTGAAAAGATGCATCTCTCCCCTTTACATTTATTTATAAGGAGAAGGGGAAAAACTGCACCCAATATTTTCTCCAATTACTCTGTTTAACTTTCCAATTTTGTACTCAGTGGGTTTGAAGGTCACGGGATGAGTGACATACAGCATTCCTCTTCTCAGGGGGCTTATTTAAATCACCCCTATTATTTATTTAGAACATTGTAATTGAATTATAATACACCTTCATAAATAATCCATCCAGGAGATAGAAAACCATGATAAAATATACCTTGCAATTTAACAAGGCCCATATTTTATATTGAAACATTCACAGTTCAAACAACATTTTACTCCCTTGATCTGTATTAAATTTATTTAATAGCTCCTTGTGTGACATCCATGCTATCTCTCTAAGAACCTGCAGGTACAACCAAACAGTTCATCTCTCATTAGTGCAGACAGTAGCTAAGTGGTTTTGAGGCCAAGAGGTCTTCCTTTAATTATTTATCACACAATACTTTTCCTAAGATTGCCCTGAAATGGGTGTTTCCCATACGATTTCAAGCAAATAGCTTAGAATGGTGTAAGTAAAAACCCGACTGCTTGCTCTGCAGCAATCAAATCCAACAGTATACTTCAGCCTATAATTAATTTAATCTCTGATAATTTGGGGGGGGGATAAAGATTTAATTGGGTGTGGAACAGGCATAGTCAGGATTTTCTCCTGGAGGAGGACATAATTACAATTTTAGTTGCTGTATATTGTGTCAAGCACCCAGGCAATCAGGAGATTCAGGCAATTCAAATAAGTATAAAGATTTATTGCAAGTTTAAGTTTTCTACAAGTATCTGGCCAAGTGACCGCTGAGAGAAATGCACAGGAGTTAAGAATAGAAAGGAAGTCAAGGTGGGCTGGACTTAGATCTCTTGCAAGTGCAAAGGGACTCAAGTCTTTATGATACATTAGCACTCAGCAGGAGCACTTATATACCACTTCACGGTGCTTTCCAACCCTCTCTAAGCGGTTTACAGAGTCAGCCTCTTGCCCCCCAAAATCTGGCTCCTCATTTTACTGATCTCAGAAGAATGGAAGGCTGAGACAACCGTGAGCTGGTCAGGATCGAATTGCTGGCAATGGGCAGAATTAGCCTGCAATACTGCATTCTAACCACTGAGCCATCAGAGCTCTTATCACAGCTTCCTTGTTCTCCCAAGCTGCCCAACATATTATGAGCTTCCATTTTTATGTTATAAAATGTAACCTACAGTGAAAGAAATTAAGGCTCTGTGTCGTATTCTTTGCTCTTAAGACACAGTTTTTGATCTTGAAGTCAACCTGCAGATGCTGTAACCATCATAATTAATATGCATGAATCCTACCTTGCATTTAAAGGAAAAAGATGGACAAACAGCTTCAATTTTTGCAGAATTAAAAAATTGACTTTCCGACTGCAGTTCTGGACTGAGCAAATGAAGAGACTCTGAAGTCATATTTAGCACCTTCAATCTGATTGTCTTCTTTTAGGGAACCATAATCCCAAAGTGTCAGGTGCTTTTCTGAAAGCTATTTCCTCCCTTCTTCTTCTCTCTTGACGTCAACATTGACAGGACCAGACTCCATTTAACAGAGATTGCCAGTGAACAGGTGTGTTGCCCTGAAAGCAAGTGTGTTGAGGCCCGATAAGACTTGATTCTCCTGTCCGAATTTGCCCTCCAGTTCTACCTCTATATTTTGATGTGAATTAGAAGTGCAGAGTCAGCCACCTTAAGGGAATGTCCTGCTAAATATTTTATATCTGAGGGAAGAACTTCATTTTAGCAAGGTTGAGGAACGGGGATACTGAAAATGAACACTGAAAAAAAAGGCATCCAAGAATATCCAATATCTCAGGGGCTGCCCCAAAGAAGGGTGTGTGTCAACCTATTCCCCAAAGCCCCTGAAGGCAAGACAAGAAGTAACGGATGGAAACTAATCAAGGAGGGAAGAAACTTGGAACTAAGGAGAAGTTTCGTGACAGGGAAGATAATTAACCCACGGAAAAAATTTATCTTCAGAGGTTGTGAATGCTCCAACACTAGAAGTTTTTAAGAAAAACCACTTGTTTGAAATGGGTTGGACTAGAAGACCTCAAAAAATCCCGTCCATTATGTTGAATATTTTGCACTGCATCTTTGTGCCAAAGTCACTGAATAACAAATTCTAGAAGGATGCTATTCTCAATTACTCAGCAATTTGTCTGTAGCTGATAAAAGAAAGGCGGGGAATCATTCTTAATGAGTCGATTGGATTGGTCCTGACGAACCCAACACACCAGCCTGATGATGACAGATGAGATTCTGCCAAAATGTCGCTCCAACTTTAAAAGCACAACTATAATGATGTGGAAAAATACCCAAACAAAGCTGAATACCATACATATAAATACCTGTGAAAACTTAAGAAAACACACACACATACACACACATATATATGCAGGTCTTGATGTGTTTGGGTCTTTTCCCGTGTAAGATTGAGACTATCTTGGCAATGTTTCGATGAGATCTTACCAATAAAGGAAAATATTTGTAGCTCAGGGTTGACATGGGGAGCCCTTGGTGCTCTCTGAGCTTGCTTGTTTTCTTGCAGACATCTCATTATCAAGCTAGGTAACATCATCAGTGCTAAAAGTAGCTTAGAGAGTGCCAAGGACACCTTATTCTGCCTTAGTTATGTGTCCCTCTTTGCATTTTTTATACTAATCCTTTTTAACTCTCAGATGGTTTGAGAGTTCTTTGTGCAACCAGGCTGGCCCTTTCTTGCTAGGCAACAGGGTTGATGTCACAGAGTTTGGTCATGAAATGTCTGCAAGAAAACCACCAAGCTCAGAGAACACCAAGGACCCCACAGGTCAACCCTGAGCTACAAGTATTCTCTTCTATCAGATCTCAAAACAAAACCATGCCTGCTTCTCCTTAATCTTTGTTTGCATTTCCTTCCAAGGAGCATAGATCTGAGCCTTTGATGGTTAGAGATCTCAACCCATCTTCAAGATGCTTTTTCAGAAGGTTAGTGCAAAATATGATAGATGCATCGTGACTGAGAGTCTACATAGCAAAGGAGAAGAAAAACTGATATTGAGCACTGATAGATATCAGCGTGAAGAGACATATAGCACAAGATGGATGCACAATGGAAGGAGTTAAGTTGCAGTGCTTATCACCAGAGCATTTTAAGAGCATTCTTGTCAGGTGCCAAGAATCGGGACTATGTATTTAGTTCCACTTAAGATGATTTATTTGCTCATGTCTATATGCAAAAACCTAGTCAACTAATGGTCAGCATTAAATTGGCACTAGATACAGTAAGAGTTAATGAAATTCAAGAGGGTTAGAGATAGACCATTTGTGAGAACACAATGACTTTAGGCTAATTCCTCTCATGATCCTATCGCCAGGCCCAGCCTCTGTTTCTTCTACAATTCTGGCTGCAAATAACTGGTCCCATGAGACTTTTGGAATCAGACTCTTCCATTATTTTCATTAGAAATAATTTATCAGAAACAAGTTCTCCAGAAGCATTTCTGGACTAACTAGGACCAACCCTGTTTTCTTCAGAGAGGGCCTTCTTGACTGCAATTTCTGCTCACCCTGTGTGTGATAAATTTTATTACTCTGTTTACATGCAAAGTAATTGCCCTCCAGTAAATGAGAATTTTATGGAGAAAATATAGGTTTCCCCCTCCTCTCCCTAGAAGATGGCCTGGGTAACTGATTTATCACAGGTAATTTCTCAAGCTGTATGTGTTGATTATTCCACTCCCTTCCCTTTGAAACACCACACTGAGCTGAAATGAGGAGACATCCCTCCTTAAAACCAAAATGAGAATGTCTCCTCCATCAATTCAAGAAATGGCACAAAATATGTTTCCTTGGACAGGGATGGCTTTCCAAACAATTGTCTCACTAACACTCTAACTTTCATTAGCATCCCTGGCCAGGCCAGGAAATGAGGCTAACTCAACATTGGGCATCATTGAAAATTTAGCACAATTCCATCCATGTGGTCCAAGGGTGGGCTGCTTGACTCCTATTCCTCCATTCGTGCATTAACATTGGAAATAAAAAAGTAACACCCAAAATGTTTTAATTGTTTGGAGTTAGCATAAAAATGTTACTCTGTTGAGCAGTAACTTTGCAGGTAATTTGCGGGACTTGCAAGATTCTGTTGATGTAGCTTTACAAGAAAGTCAATTTAGCTCATCTGGTCATGTTTCCTGTTCTGGTTTACCTGGGAAGACCAATGACAATCTTGCAAGTTTCAAAACCACAACTTTTAACTGCTAGGTTCACTAGGGCAGGTCCTTCTCAAGTTTCTTCCTTTGATCATTAACCAACTGTGGGCTTCCCCGTCTTTCATCTGATGATTTCCTGAGCAGCATCTCCTCTTCTCTTTTGTCAACATTCAACATTCCAATGCACATTGAATCCTGGTTTACAAACATTTAGCTTCTCATTCTTACCACTTTGAGATAAAGCTCCTATTTTCTAATTTTACTGCTTCTCCACCTTTATGAAGTCCAAACCAAATGGCAACTAATTGTTTCCCCATTGTGGTTCTCCAACCACATTCAAAATATTAAATGAGGGGTGGGAGGGAAGGGAGAGAGGGGGCGGGGAGGGAGGGATGGCTTTCCATTGGAGAACATTAAGCCTTTTTGTTAAGTCCTAGCTTAATATTTATGCATTTAATGCTTTAAAATAATCAAAGATGGCTCGAGTGGATGGAACACTGGGCAGGAAGTTAGCGAGTCTGCATTAGAGACCCAAGTTCTGCCATGGGGTGGGGTTGAGCTCTCGTCCTTCACTCCAGCTCCTGCCAGGAACATGAAAGGATGTCCCCAGTTGGGCATCCCAAGGGGAATGGTGATGCCATCAGCTAATTCTTTCAATCCTGAATTGGCTCGGTGCTTCTGACACAAGTAAACACAAGCAGAAAAACAAAAATAACATAAAAATCAAAGAAACATTGCTACAATGAACTTCTAAAAGCTTTCTTCATCACCATCCCCGCATCAGAAACTGGTGAATTTTCTTTTCAATGAGCTTCTTGCAGATATATTCTCCCAGAACAGCCTTTTCCCCCCATCGTGGATTTGATATTATTTCTCAGGGAAAACAAATCCAAACTGATGCAGAGGTAATGATTAATTATTTAGCCCAGGGTCATGGTGAAAATGGATTTCCGAGGAGGCACCAGAGATCTTAATTCATTATCTTTTAATAAAAGAGGGAGGGATGAGTTTTCTATAATAGATTTTTTGAAAGGAAAATCCTGCACCCTTACAACTGGGGTTGAAAAGAATCATTATGGGTTCACTGATTGGGTTGAAGCAAAATCAGAGTAAAAAAGCAAGTGGAGAAATTATCACAGATTTGTATTCGAATCTGATTCACTTTTTAAAATTACCCTGAATGACGAAAGGAGCGGTAGATTTTTCATATTATGACAAAGAGGTTGATATTAAGTGTTCATTTTAAGATACAGGTAAATAAAAAATGCTTTCCATCCCAACCCTTTTCTTAAAGAAAATGAACACTGAAATGATCACAGTTCAATATTTCAGGAAGGTAGAACTATGTAAATAAACAAAGCTTCTTCTAATTTAGAGTGAAAAATAACCAGTCAAATTTCTTCATTTTTTAAAAATGGGATGAAGAAATCTTTCATAGGAAGGAAAAACTCTCTGAAGAATACCTTGAGGAACTACTGTACATTTTCATAAGCAAGGGACTAATCCTCTCTCCCATCCTCCCTCCCCTTCTGATTTTCAGCAGAACCATTACAAAACATGGTCACGTGTGACTGTGGGGTGCTGCAAACAGCCATCGATGTAGCTGGGTTGCCTACACCCAAAATGCAATCATATGACCATGAGGAGGTGGGATGGTGGCCATTATTGGAACTTTGGATCTGGATTGCCAAAAATGGTGGCCTTCTGCCCCCCAGAACTACTGGGCTTTTAGGGGAAGATGAAATGGAGGTATGAAAAGACAGCTGCTCAAGAGAGATGCATGGCCCCTGGGAAAGGAAAGTCTACTCTTTTTGAAATGAACAAATCAACCATTAAGTAAGAACAGTTTCCTTTCCTGGCCATTTATGCTTCGTTCATTCATTACTTTGAACAAGGCAGTAATATACGTTCTTGGAGTTAATAAAGTTTTAACTCCAAGCGGTTGGCAAAGAATGTGTTCTTGGAAGCTATAAATTACATCCTGGCACTAAATATCAAATAGAATTCTTCATATAATAAAAGCCACTGTTAATATCCCCCCCCCCACCTACATTTAGCTGGAGAGGCCCGTTTTGGATCTGTGAGCCAGCCGTGTGCTGCAGCTGCCAAAAAAGCCAATGCAGCCTTAGGCGGCATCAACAGAAGGATAGAATCACAATTACGTTAAGTACCGCTTTAAAAAGCTTTAGTAGGACCACACCTGGAATATGGCATCCAGTTTTGGTCACCATGATATAAAAAAAGATGTTGAGACTCTAGAAAGAGTGCAGAGAACAGCAACAAGAATGATCAGGAGACTGTTGGCTAAAAGATACAAAGAATGGGTCCAGGAATTGGACGTGTCTCATTTAATGAAAAAAAGGACCAGGGGTGACATGGTAACAGTCTTCCAGTATTTGAGAGGCTACCACAACGAAAAGGGAGTCAAGCTATTCTCCAAAGCACCTGAAGCCAGGACAAAAAGCAACGGATTGAAACTCATCAAGAAGAGAAGCAACCTAGAAACAAGAAATTTTCTGATAGCCAGAACAATTAATCATTAGAACAACGTATATTTGCAAATTGTGGGTGTTCCATCAATGGAAGTTTTGAAGAAGAGGTTGGAAAACCATTTATTTGAAACTGTATAGGGACTCCTGCTTGAGCAGCAGATTGGACTAGAAGTCCATTCCAGCTCTGTTATTCTGTGAATCCTATAATGAGATTGATTGCTACAAATGACCATGACTTCAAAGGGCCAAATGTGAGATGGAATTCACAGGGCCAGGAGACCAGAATTTCATGAGTTTGTTACTGATGCAACCATGCCATAAATTATCTACCCAGAGAAGCAAAAAATGGAAAGGCAGTTCACTTTCTCATGTCATTAATTCACAGGAAAATGCAGCCATCATGGAAGTGAATAGCATGCAGGGAGATAAGGATGGGCCTCAGCAGTCCAAATATCGAGGGTGCCTCTTTCAATTGCAAAAATGTGATGAAATCATTAATATTCATTTGAGCAAAAGGATGCCTGGAAGAAATAGGGAAATAGTTGAATGTGTAAGGTTGGGCTGCTCTCCTCTCAGAAAACCTTGAAGAGGAATGAGGGGGTAACAGTTATTATCCAGTCTGGTTTTGGATTCAGCTTAATCCGTAGTCAAGATTTCTTAATTATATTGAATTCAAAATAGAAAGTGATTATGCCATATCCTTAAAAACCTTTTCTCAGAATGAGGCTATATATATATATATATATAGTCTGTCTGTTTGAAATGGTCTAGGCTTTTCTATTGAGCAGGGGGTTAAAGCAGACGACCTCCCTTTCAATTCTCTTATTCTGTTATTTTATATATATATATAAAATAACGTATTTGCTGCTCAGTAGAAAAGCCTAGACCATTTCAAACAGACAGCTGTCCAATTTCTTCTTGAAAATCTCCAGTGATGGAGCAGCCACAACTTATGAGACAAACCATTCCACTGGTTAATTTTTCTCACTGTCAGGAAATATCACCTTGGTTGTTTCTTTCCTTGATTAGTTTCCATCTATTGTTTCTTTTCCTGCTTTCTGGGACTTTGGAGATTCGGTTGACCCTTTCTTCTTTGTGGCAACTCCTCAAATATGCTCTCATGTCAACCCAGTCCTTCTTTTCATTAAACTAGACATACTCAAATTTTAAGACATCTCTCAGGAAGGAAGATCATATCAAAGTGTAATGTTATCTAAGATGTGGAAAACGATTTCAACCACCATAGTCCTGGTCTGTGACCTTCATAATATTCCACAAAGGCTCTGAAGTTCCTTGAAAATACATCAGATTTGAGCAATGTGCCTTGATCAATACTTCCACTAGGAAGTTGCTGAGCAAAAGCTAAGAATAGAGAAAAGCAAAAAAAAAAAGTAATGGTATTTTGGTATTTTCTTACTAGGATATAGGACGGTTGATTACAACAGCAAGAACTACACAAAATTACTCATTTAATTTTTTTAAAAAAATTCCAGTACAATAGGGAAAAAGGTAGGTGAGGGGGACAGGGAAGGAAGGAAGAAAAGAAAAAAAGAGAAAGAAAGAACCAGCTCCAACTTCAATAGCTGAGCCAATACAGAAATATTGCAGTAATTTAAGGCAGGTTATAGTGGAATATTGAAAAAGCTCAAGGATTAGATTGTTTTTAGAAAGGAAGGGGGAGCTAAAAGCGAGTTGAAAAAGAAATCCAACCTAGAATAGCAATCAAGAAAGATTAGAATTACCATTGAACCAAAGGAAACAATTCTCCTTATCCTTCTACAAAGAGCTCAATTTTGCTCAACTTGTTGTATACAGTAGTTGATAATAATCCACTATATTTTGCACAGAAGGCTACGCACTGACTTGAAGTCTAAACACAGCAAAAAGAGATTGATTGAAATATTACGGAAAATAATGTTTTTCCTCCTAAAAAAGCAGGTTCCATGGAATTCCTACCAAGTAATGTTGGAGTTTTATATACTGTATAACAATTTCTGAAACAGCATAGAAGGACACAAATGACTAAAGGAACTTGATTGCAGAAAATGACTGTATGGGAACATGTTTTATATAAGAAATGAAACTCAATCTAATTCAGTTTTTGTGTGCCAAACTAATAAAGAATAGAAAAGTTCAGCAAGGAAATAAGGTTTATTATGAAAATATTTGTGCCTACAAAAATGAAGTTGTCACTTAGACTCACAAAATCTCAATAAACTCTCAGTAAAATTGTAGAGGACTACAGAAAAGAAATAGGAAGACCAAGAAGTATATCACGAAGCTTAAATCTGTGTCTTTCTTTCATACCATTTTTATATAATGAAGAAAGTGTGGGAAATTATTATGAAATTCACACGTAATCTACAGTTAATAGCTTAGAAACAAAATAAAATTCAAAATTATTTTGGTAAGCTTAGTTAATGGGCTTAAAGTAACAATGAAATTTAACAGAGAAAATTCGTTTACTTTCACTTAACTACTCTGCCACAGTCCAGTGACTCTAGGTTAACCCCTTGAATTGTTTATTAAAAAAATACTAAAAATGGAATAATAAATAAAAGTATAAAAGTAGTGAAACAACTATACCCAAACAGAAAATAAATGTTTTTCTTGCACAAGTATAAAGGCAGAGAAAGAATCTGACTTATAATAGAACTTGCAAACAAGATCTTGGAATAATTATTCTTTGCAAATTGAGTTGGAGGCAGTGATATAGTGGAGCTGCAGAAAGACAAACCCAATTTTAGGTTGCATCAACAAGCATTCGAAGCACTGGGAGGAAAAGAGCATTATTTTATTTTATTTAGTTTTGAGCGAATCCCAGCGGAAGGTCTAGTTGCTGCATTATGAGATGTTTCCCCAGAAATAATAGACTTTTCTGAAATTGACTAGCTCCTTCTGTAGTTGATTCTATGGAACTGAGCAGTGTCTCTCTGTAATTTTTCTCCTTTCCTCCTGAACATTGCAATGATGGAGGACAGGTTTCTGCCACCTAGATTAATCTTCAGCCTTGTCTTCTTAAAGTCAAAGATGTTCAGCTCCTTCGATGGCTTTTCATAAGACTTACTTTCCAGATCCAAACTCAACTTCCCTGCCACAGAGAGACACTGTTCAGTTCCATAGAATCAACTACAGGAGGAGCTAATCAATTTCAGAATAATAGAATAATAGAAGGGACGTTGGAGATTTTCTAGTTTAACTCTTTGTTCAAGCAGGAGACCCTATACCAGGGGTGTCAAACTCGGGGCATCATGGAGGCATCACGTGACATATCAGGACCTTTCCCCCTTTGCTAAACCTGGCGTGGGTGTGGTCAGCACATGACGCACCTGTCCCGTCAATTTGGATTTCTTCGTGGAGCAGAGGTTAAACTGGAGAGCCTCAATTTTACCTTCCAATGCAAGAATTCTGTGGTTCTTCCCACCATAGATCAATGGCGACAGAAGCTGATGGAGCTGGCAGAGATGGCAAAATTGACCATTTGGATCAAAGAACAGAATATAAGTACTTTTGTGGCTACATGGAGACTGCTTCTGGACTTTGTTCTTGAGGTGGAAAAAAATGTAAGCTTGATTTTGGTTTTTACTGATTAGATTGATTTGTGGTTATAGAAATGGCTTGTTTATATTATTATGGAGAAGTAAAAAATTGAAGTTTTGTGTTAATGCTTTATTCTACTGCAACAGAGGGAGTTGGAAGTCAACACTTTTTTCTCTCCCTCCACTCCTCATTTCTCTTTCCACCCTTCTCCTCCCCTCTGTGTCCTACTCTTTGCTTTTGTATTTTTGTATTTTATACTGCTGGCTGCTTGTGAAGGAAATAGAGGGTGAGTAGAAAAGAAAGAGACAGTTTGAATTGCTTCCATTGCATTTCAAATTCCCAGAGGTTGTGGGAGGAGCTGCTGGCTGCTTGTGAAGGAAGCAGAAGGTGAGTAGAAAGGAGAAAGATAGCGGCCCATGCGCCTAATAGCACACGAATCATATAACTATAAACCAGGAATACCAATAAGACATTTAGGGTGAGTGCCCTTGAGATTGTGATTTTATTTTATTTCAAAATGACCAACTTAGTTCAGTGTAATACTTGTTTTACAGCTGTCTTTCGCAGGACTCTTTTCAAACTTGGATACTGTCCTCTTTGTAAAAAAATTACCAGTCTATATGGACAGATTAGCTATCTAGAATCTCTAATCTGTGCTCCCCAAGCAGAAATTAGGTGCTCAACCCAGCCATCAATTGAGCTGCCATGCTACCAGCCCCCACTACCACAAAGATCCTACAGGAAAAGGGTAGTATGGACAACCGTGGGATCTGGCAGGGTAAGAGCTATGGACCATAAATGCAAAGCTTTTGCTGTGTCCCAGCACAACAGATACAGTGTCCTTGCTGACCTTAATAGGGACACTAAAGTGACAGGTCAAGGTAGTTGTGATAATGATAACTCAAGTAAGCCGGAGATCATGGTCATAGAACAAGAACTTACTTTGGAAAGGAGAAAGTGTGAATCAGGTACTACGCACCAGTCACACAAGAAGAGCAAGGCATCCAAAAAGAGAAGCCACCTTCTGGTTGGGGACTCAATTGTAAGGGATGTAAATTTAGGAAAGGATACTGAGGTTTTAAAAGAGGTCAGGTGTCTACCAGGTGCTACTGCCAGCAGAGCCAAGAGTATTCTTAAGATACTCAAAAATGCCAGCAAGGACTGTGATGTTGATGCTATTATACATCTTGTTACAAATGATCTGTCCCAGAAGGATGTACTTTTTGTTCAGAAAGATTTCCAGAGCTTGGGGTATGAACTTAGTAATATGGGCTGTAGGCTTATCTTTTCAGAGGTTCTACCAGTATACAAGGAACAAAAAGGGAAAGGGCAGAGTGTAGCAGAGTTTAATGTGTGGCTAAAGGAGTGGTGTAAAAGGGAAGTTTTATTAGTCATGATGTCTATAGCTGGTCCAATGAAAAACTGTACAAAAGAGATGGTTTGCATCCATCAAAGAAAGGGACTGAGTTACTTGGCATTAAATTCACGGATTTCCTGGATAAACATTTAAACTGAACAGTGGGGACAGAGAATTAATGGACTCAGAATATTTCTGTCCCCAGCAACCTAAAACTAATAAGGATACCAGTGCATGCAAAATAGATGTTTGTGCAGGTAAGATTATCAATCTTGATGCCAACCAAAACCAAGCATTTAATAGTGAGTGCCATACCATGTGCACTAATCAAACAGGTGGCAAGAAAGTAGGGACAGGCAGGCACAACACAGGTTTTATTTATTTATTTATTTTGTCAAACAATTATCAGATAACAGGTATAAGTGTAAACATGGTTATAAATACATGAAATGGATACGAATAAGAAAAACAAAAGAAACAATAGGACAGGACGGTAGGCATGTATTGGTGCACTTATGCACGCCCCCTAACCCCAATCAGGTTATGTAGAAAGTAAACACAGTGTCAGACATAAAGATCTCAAGTGGCTATATACAAATGCACAAAGTCTGGGGAACAAACAGGGTGAACTCGAACTACGAATACATGAAGGTAAATATGATACAGTTGGAATAACAGAAACTTGGTGGGATGAAACCCATGACTGGAACATACTGGTAGAAGCATACAAACTATTAAAAAAAAAGACCCCATAAAAGAGGAGGTGGAGTTGCACTGTATATAAAGGACCACTATATTGCTACAGAAATGCATGAAACCAAAGATGAAAAACTCTTAGAATGACATGGCCATAGGTGTATATCAGAAGTGGTGTTCAGCAGGTTCTGACCAGTTCTGGAGAACCGGTAGCAGAAATTTTGAGTAGTTTGGAGAACCGGCAAATACCACCTCTGACTGGAGATTTTACAGTTTCCTTCCCCTGCCACACCCACTAAGCCATGCCCACAGAACTGGTAGTAAAAAAATCTGAATCCCACCACTGGTTTATATTATAGGCTACCCAATCAAGCAGAAAAAATAGATGTCCTTTTTGCCAGCCAACTAACAAACATATGCAGGAAACACACAACAATAGTAATGGGAGACTTCAATTGTCCTGATATCAATTGGAAAACTAATTCTGCACCAAGTGAGAAATCAAAAAAGTTCCTAACCAACCTAGCTGGCAACTTTGTTGTCCGAAAGATAGAGGGTGAAACTAGAGGGACAGCCATACTGGACTTAATTCTTATAAACAGAGAAGAAGTGATAGAGGGAGTTGAAACTGCAGGAACCTTGGTTGAGAGTGACCATGTCATACTAGAATTCAACATAACACAAACACAAGCAACAGAACATAATGACACCAGAGTCTTGGATTTTAAAAGAGCTGATTTCAATAAACTCAGAGAGAACTTGGGAAAGATTCCATGAATGAAAATCCTAAAGGGGAAAACAACTCAAGAATCTTGGGAAACTCTAAAAAGTATGATCATAGAAGCCCAGACTAGCACAGTACCACTGAGAAAGAAAAACAAGAAATTCAAGAAGAAATCAGCATAGCTGCACAAAGATTTCTCTGGCAAATTGAAAGATAAAAAGGACAAGTACAAAAAATAGAAAGAAGGACATACAACTAAGGCAGAATATCAGCAGATAGCCAGAATCTGCAAAGACGAAGTCAGGATAGCAAAGGCTCAGAACGAACAAAGACTTGCAACAAAAGTCAAAGATAATAAAAAAAAACATAAATAAAAAGAAAAAAAATCAAGGAAATAGTCAGTCCACTAAAGAGAGAAAATGTCAAGGAAGTAACAGGTAATAGAGAGAAAGCAGAATTGCTTAACTCATTCTTTGCATCTGTCTTCACGCAAAAAGAAACTATAGCTCAACCCATCAAAAACATAACTGTAAAAGACAGACCAGAAATAAAAGTTAAAATAAGCAAAAAAAATAGTAAGAGAATAAAAGTTAAAATAAGCAAAAAAAATAGTAAGAGAATAGTAAGTCTGATCTTGATGAAAACAAATCACCGGGGCTTGATGGATTACATCCCAGAGTTTTAAAGGAGCTGGCAGAGGTCATCTCAGAACCACTGCACCATATCTTTCAAAAATCCTGGAGCACCGGGGAACTACCAGAGGACTGGAAAAGAGCTGATGTGGTTCCCATCTTCAAAAAAGGAAAAAAAAACAGATCTAGGAAACTATAGACTAATCAGCCTAACATCAATACCCGGGAAGATATTAAAAAACAGATCTGCCAACATCTAGAAACAAGTAAAGTAATAACTAGCAGTCAGCATGGGTTTGTTAAAAACAGATCATGCCAAACCAATCTTATTTCATTCTTCAACACAGTGACTAAATTAGTAGACAAGCAAAATATTGTGGACATACTATATTTAGATTTCAGCAAGGCATTCGACAAAGTAGATTACAACCTACTTCTTAGTAAGCTAGAAAAAGGTGGAATAGATAACACCACCACTACATGGACTCACAACTGGCTGGCAAACCGTACTCAACAAGTAATCCTTAATGGGTCTAAGTCTACATGGAGGGAAGTAAGCAATGGGGTGCCACAAGGTTCTGTCTGTGGCCCTGTACTCTTCAATATCTTCATTAATGACTTAGATGAGGGAATAGAAGGGGAACTTACCAAATTTGCAGATGATACTAAGCTGGCAGGAATAGCTAACACCCAAGAAGATAGGCTGAAAATCCAGATGGATCTTGACAGACTAGAACAATGGGCCATATCTAACAAAATGAAATTCAATGTAGATAAAAGTAAAGTCCTACACTTAGGCAAGAAAAACCGAAAGTACACATATAGACTGTATGAAACCAGGCTCAATAGCAGTAACTGAGAGGGATCTTGGAGTCTTAGTGGACAACCAGATAAATATGAGCCAGCTGTGTGCAGCAGCAGCCAAAAAAGCTAATGCAATCCTAAATTGTATTAACAGAGGGATACAATCAAGATCAAGGGAAGTACTAATACCACTGTATAAAGCCTTAGTAAGACCACACTTAGAGTACTGCATCCAGTTTTGATCACCACATTATAAAAAAAGATGTTGAGACTCTAGAAAAATACAGAGAAGAGCAACCAGGATGATTAGGGGACTAGAGGCTAAAACATACAACGAACGGTTGCAGGAACTGGGCTTGGCTAGTCTAGTAAAGAGAAGGACCAGGGAGACATGATAGCGGTCTTCCAATATTGGAGGGGCTGCCACAGGGAGGAAGGGGTCAAGCTGTTTTCTAAAGTGCCTGTAGGCCAGATAAGGAATAATGGATGGAAACTGAACAAGGAGAGATTGAACCTGGAAATAAGGAGAAACTTTCTGACAGTGAAAACAATCAATCAATGGAACAGCTTGCCCTCGGACGTTGTGGGAGCACCACCACTAGAGACTTTCAAGAAGAGATTGGACTGCCATTTGCCAGAAATGGTGTAGAGTCTCCCACTTGGGCGGGGGGTTGGACTAGATGACCTACAAGGTCCCTTCCAACTCTGATTTTCTGTTATCTGTTCTATAATCTAATTCCATGGATTTTTTTTTAAAAAAATGTTGTGATTCCTGATATCTTCAATAAAGAAAATACTAAGGAGAGCACCTGACACTTCAAGACCCTTTGATGGGCAATGAAGAAAGTCTCCTGAATGTTTCATTAGCCTTAAAGATGGAACACATTTAAGATTGTGGGGGAAAGAGAGTGATAATGGTAAATTAAATTTCAGTTCACAAAGGGTCGCTGAACTAAGAAATGGACATTCTCTTATTCTTAGTAACATGCTAAATTTCATCAAAATCTAGCCCAGTGCATTATATTCCGCAGCTATTAAGAATATTATCGAATTAAGAGGATAGTCTCATTTCTTCAATAAGGGAATAACCTTTCACACTACGGTGTTAGAATAATTTCTGGCTTTTACTGAGGGACTTTCCAGAAGAAATTTGGTGCAAAGTGTTAAATAAAGTAAAACTATAGAAGAGCCAAGATGGATTTTTCTCTCTCACTTCTTTGCTCTGTTGAAAGAAATATCTTTCTGGGTTCGGTTCCAAGTGCGGAAAAAGACATTGGAAACATGGAGGCTATTTGGAAAGATGGTTTAATGGTGGACAGCAGGACAACATGGCCTGGAGCTCCAGAGTGAGAAGGCAAGATGATCACATGCTTCAAGGTGAGAAGAGAAGGAAAGAAGGGGCCGACCAAGATGCTGAGAGACCCTTATATAACCTCTGTTGGGCCCCACCTTAGTGTTTCCTGTCCCTGTGCAAGAAATGAATCCCATTGGCTGTCAGACTCCCAGGGGCGGGGGTCTTAACTTTGTAGGCTTGGTCTGGACCACATGGCTTCACCTGAATGCTGGCTAATGCAATCTTCCCAGAACATGTGGTGAGATGGGTAATCCTATCATTTCCTGAGGACCATCCTTAATCCCATCACCCTGGAGATGAAGGGGGGGCAGGGAGCTGCAGGAAGCTGTTTTGTCTTTAAAACATATTTCTCCTTTTCTCATCCAGGGAGATATAATATTCTGCCTTTTAAATATTTCCTAGACTATTTCAATTTTCTAGGAGAGGGGTGGGTGCTAACTTCCTACAGCCCTTTCAGAGTACTTCAAAAATTGAGAATTTATCTTCACGCTTTGGAGGTGGGCTGGAGAAGCTCAAAGTCTTTTATGAATGGAGAATATGTTTACTTTTTGCCAAAAAATAATAATCTCCACATCCCTTCATTTTTAATTTTTCCTCTTTCCTTGCTTTTATTTAAACAGTTTTGGAGATCACTCTCTCTCTTTATTTTATTTGTTTTAAATATATTGATAGGTGCTGTTCATTTGGAAAAGGAAATTCTCAGCTGCTATATTTTTAAGAAAGGGGGAAGAGACCAATGACAAAGATGGAAAATACATAGGACTATTTTCCTACTATTTTTTTTTATTAAGATTTTTTTTAAAATCCTGTCTTTATTTTTTTTTATAAATAACTCAAGGTGGAAACCATTTCTAATACTCCTCCCTCCCTCCTATTTTTCCCCTACAACAACCCTGTGAGGTGGGCTGGGCTGAGAGAGAGGGACTGGCCCAAAATCACCCCGCTGGCTTTCATGCCTGAAGCAGGGCTAGAACTCACAGTCGCCTGGTTTTTAGCCTAGTACCTTCACCACTCCCCTTGTCTATACCTCACCCCGCCAGCTAAACATCCAACTTGGTCCTGGCTTTACTCGCTTAAACTGCTTTTGAGGCCAGCAACATTAACAGGTCCTTTTCCCAGGGGCTTTCCCTTTACACCTCTGCCACTATATTTCCTTGTTGAATAATTATGTGATTAGATCAGGCTAAGCAATGTAATAATGCAACTTGGAGAGATTAGGAGCTTAATTGGAGTATGTTTCCTCCCAGGTAAAAGCATATATAATCAACTTTTTGAAAAGAGTGTGAGCTTGTTCATTAATGAAGTCCACTGGAGCCGAGTGGCTTTAATAAGTCTAAATGAAATAATAAAAATTTAAGGTGAAAATGCTTCCAGTTTTTTTTTTTCCTTGTGCTTTGAAGTTCAGCACCAGAAGAAGAAGAAGAAGAAGAAGAAGAAGAAGAAGAAGAAGAAGAAGAAGAAGAAGAAGAAGAAGAAGAAGAAGAAGAAGAAGAAGAAGAAGAAGAAGAAGAAGAAGAAGAAGAGGAGGAGGAGGAGGAGGAGGAGGAGGAGGAAGTTGTTTAGACAGTGCCATCAATAATCAAAGGAAGGGATAAACTTCTGCTCCTGTGGGAAGCTAGTTGTTGACTGATTGGTTGAATTTGATAAGATACATTTTGCAAGAGACTGGATTTTTCAGAACAAGGAGGATAGAAAGTTTTAAAATTTCCCATAAAATAAGTGTATGCCTGTACTCTCCTGAGACATTCTCTCTCTCTCTCTGTGTCTGTGTGTATGCCCACAATGTCCCTGAATCTAAATTACAAGGTTATTTTATTTCATGAGCAACGGTATAGAACAGAAATACGACAGTAGGCTATCCAGATAGTTGCTTTAAAGGCTCAGGAGCTACAGTTCACTCCTCCTTGATCAGATTTCCATCAATTCACAGCCAACTTTGGGATGTCTTGAACACACAAATATATGCCATTCTTTTCATTAGGGGCGTCATGCCTCATGCAGGAAAAGAAAATAGTTGCAAGCAAAGAGATAGATACTCTTCCAATTCTCTTCCATGACCTGATGGTTATCAAGATTTTCACTGCACAAAAGATTGCAAATCTAATTTCATGTCCATCTCGGTATCTCCGCCGCCAATATCCAGATTTCCTTCACAGAATCCACCCTGCTACAGCTTTCTCTCTGTGCAGAGCAGGGATAACAGCATGTGAGAAGCCTCAGCACCGACATTTCGGTTTCAAATCACATTTCATGTGAGCTAATTAAGCAAGATGGAAGGAGCAATCCAATCTTTTTTAAGCTCACTTTATAAAAGAAAATTCAATTTCCTTTCTGACAAGAATTTTTCTTCCATTTATCTTGCTGCTATTGCATCACATGAATGACATTTCTTTAAGGTTAGGCTAATGGGCCATATTTTTAAAAGTTGGAAATTAGCCCGTTTTTCTCAAAACTAGAGACCTATAATAAAAGCCTTTATACTGTATATTCACTCAGAAGGCTTAGGAAATTAATTAAAACTTTGTTCCAAAGATGGCAAACATCTATGGAGATTCTCCATCATTCAGGTCATGGTTGTCTCAAAGATGCTTTTTCAAGAGGCAACTGGATTTTCTGGTTTTTTTGAAGACATTTCACTTCTTATCCAAGAAGCTTCTTCGGGTGCTGGATGACTGAGAATCTCCATAAACACTTGCCATCTTTGGAACAAAGAAAGTCCAACTGCCTCTTGAAAAAACACCTTTGGGACTCAAGTGAGGAACTTCTGGTGGCAAGCCATTCCACTGGTTAATTGTCCTCACTATTGGGAAGTTTCTCCTTAATTCCAGGTTGCTTCTCTCTTTGATGAGTTTCCATCCATTGTTTCTTGTCCTGCCTTCAGGTGCTGTGGAGAATAATTTGACCCCCTCTTCTTTGTGGCAGCCCCTCAAATATTGGAAGATTGCTCTCATGTCCCATCCTGGTCCTCCCTAGACTAGCCAAACTCAAATCCTGCAGCCGTTCTTCACATGATTTAGCCTCTAGGCCTTTAATCATCTTAGTTGCTTTTCTCTGCAGTTTTTCCAAAGTCTCAACATCTTTTTTATAATGTGGTGGCCAAAACTGGATGCAGGATTCCAGGTGTGGCCTTACTGGGGCTTTATAAAGTGGTATTAACATTCATGTGATTTTGATTCTATGCCTCTGTTTATACAACTCAGGATTGTATCAGCCTTTTTTGGCTGCTGCTGCAGATGGCTAACTCATGTTTAAGCGATTGTCCACTAAGACTTCAAGGTCCCTCTTATAGTGACTGTTTTTGAGCCAGGTTTTTGAGACATAACAAGCTGATCCTACAAAAGAAACTGGTTTCTTTCAAGTCCAGCCTGACTCTTGGTGACTTTATGAATATGTCCATGTAGTTCTCTTTTTAACAGCATGGCATTTTTTCTGGGATATTTTTCAAGGTCGGAATCCAATCCATGGGGTTTGCCAGCAATTTTCCATCCATGTAATAAGCACATCCAACTTTGACTGTGGCACAGACATGGTCTCTGTGAGACTTCCACCTGAACCAAGTTTTAAGTGGTACAAATGTTGTGCATTTAAGATTCAGGACAATCTGCAGTAATAAAGTGGTTGACGTGGGTGGCCCAGCAGTGCTGAGACCTGGCTGCCATATTGTAAGCTCTGGAAAACACAATTCATGCAAGAGATATCCAGATATGGTTCTATTTATGGAAAGATTTGTATGTCAAGGTTGACTCAGCCTTTCATCCTTCTGAGGTGGGTAAAATGAGGACCCAGATTGTTGGAGGCAAGAGGCTGACTCTGTAAAAATCACTTAGAGAGGGTTGTGTGAAGCATTGTGAAGCGGGCTAAGTGCTAATTGCCATGTGGTTTACAAATGCTCTTGCCATCTTATATTAAAATGACTTTTGACAGGTGTGTACTGCTTTGTCTCCAGTTGGCACATACTACATGGATTTCATGTGTATATCACTAGGGTGAATGCACTGGCACTCGTGTGTGTATATGCCAGATGTGGTGAGGATTTATTTATTTATTTATTATTTAAATTTATATACTGCCCCCTCTCCCAAAGGGACTCGGGGAGGTGAACAGCCAGAATAAGAATACACATATAAAACACAAATACAATATTTAAAAATTAAAAGAATTAAATATAATTGGCTCTTACAAAGATTAAAATAAGGGGATTAAGAAAGATTAAAAACCAGATTAAAATTTAAAAACCCCTAGGCCAGACCGGCTTGCTGAAATAAATAAGTTTTCAGCGCACGACGGAAGGTCATGAGATCAGGGACGGTCCTCATCTCCAGGGGTAATTCATTACAGAGAGGGGGTGCCCCCAATGAGAAGGCCCGCATCCTCGGGGTCGCCAGCCGTCCAGCCGGCGGCACCCCGAGGAGGCGGACTCTATGGGAGCGTATCAGTTGGCGGGAGGCCGATAATGGCAGGAGGCGGTCTTGCAGATATCCTGGTCCCGAGCCATGGAGTGCTTTAAAGATGATAACTAAGACCTTGAAGTGCACCCGGAGGGCCACCAAGAGCCAATGCAGCTCACGCAGAAGTGGCGTAACATGGGAGCCCCGAGGAGCCCCCAACACCACCCTCACGGCTGCATTCTGCACCAGCTGGAGCCTCCAGATGCACTTCAAAGGCAGCCCCATGTAGAGAGCGTTGGCATAGTCTAGGCGGGAGGTCACCAGGGCGGAGGTGACTGTGCGAAGCGCATCCCGATCCAGAAAGGGCCGCAACTGGTAGATCCTACGGACCTGCCCAAAAGCCCCCCTGGCGACAGCCGCCACGTGGTCTTCCAATGACAGCCGCACATCCAGGAGGACATCCAGATTGTGGACCCTCTCTGTGGGGGCAAGAGTTCCCCCCCCACAGCCAGCGATGGAATCAGCTGGCTGTACCGGGGTGCCAGGAAGCACAGCCACTCAGTCTTAGATGGGTTGAGCTGAAGCCTGTTCCGCCCCATCCAACACCGCACGGCCTCCAGGCACTGGGTCATCACTTCGACGGCTTCATCGGGGTGGCCCGAGGTAGAGATGTACAACTGAGTGTCATCAGTGTACTGATGGAACTCTACCCCAAAGCCACGGATGATCTCACCCAGCGGCTTCATATAAATGTTGAACAGAAGGGGCGAGAGCACCGACCCCTGAGGCACCCCGCAAACCAGGGGCCTTGGGGCCGACCTCTGCCCCCCTGCCAACACGAATTGCGAATGGTCAGAGAGGAAGGAGGAGAACCACCGCATAACAGTGCCTCCCACTCCCAACCCCCCCAGCCGCCGCAATAAGATACTGTGGTCGACAGTATCGAAAGCCGCCGAGAGATCTAAGAGGACTAGGACAGAGGAATAATCTCTGTCACGGGCCCTCCAGGGATCATCCACCAATGCAACCAATGCTGTCTCCGTGCTGTGTCTGGGCCTGAAGCCCGATTGTCATGGATCCAAATAGACAGCTTCATCCAGGTGCTGGGGAAGCTGTCGTGCCACCACACTCTCAACAACCTTCGCCACAAAATGAAGGTTGGAGACGGGACAATAATTAGATAACAAATTTATCTCATAAATGTGATCGGAGTAAAGTAACCTCTGACAAGAATGTAAGAAAACCTGCAGGGTGTTTGACTTGATGACTGATGTTGCATGGGTTAAGTAAAATGTGTATTCATTTAATCCATGAAGCATTAAAATTTTAATCCAAAGCATTAAAATTCAATAAGCACACCTAATGTTGCTCTGGTTTCTGGAATCAGCCAAGATTAATTAAGCACTGCCACTTGCCTAGACCCTACACAACTAAGGAGCTGAAATTATCCAATATGAGTCATTTCAAGATGTTTCTTTTCTTTAATATCCTGAAGCATTTCTTACTGTGCAGTGGGGTGGGGGGAGTGCAATTAAGGTGATTCTTGAACAGGCCACCAAACCTCTAATGTTAAGGAATTCTTAATTCCAAGAAATAAAACCCTGTGAAGATTTTATGAACTAGGAGAAAAGCTGGAGTGACTTCTCCATGCTGGCAAACCAACGCCATGGCCCCAGTAGAGATTTCATATCAATAACACAGATCAGTTAATGGGAATCCATATATATATATTTGTTTTCGTAGATTTTCATGGGCACAGGTATGCAGGTCTTGGTGTGTTCGGGTCTTTTCCTGTGTAAGATTGAGACTATCTGGGCAACGTTTCAATGAGATCTCACTCACCATCTTCAGGCTGGTGCTTTCGGCTTTGTGCTTGTGCGAGCAAAGCGTGATCTGAGCTGCTGTCTCCCTATATATACTAGTGGGGAGGTTGGCTGTATTGTCATTTCTTGATTGGTTGATGGAGTTGATGTTTGCAGATTGGCTGGCTTTTTCTTAAGAACATGTATGGCTGAGGTATTGGCTGTGTGTCTATCAGCCTCCTGTGTTATAACTACTTGGGTAATGGACCGTGTGATGACCTTCTGAGTTCTATTGTTGTGACAACCTGGGTCTTGTGCTACAATATATATATATATATATATATATATATGTGTAAGGTTTTTAAGCTGATAATTTTTAAATAATAAATAAGGGAGACTAGTATAGATCTATTTCGAGCTAGTTAGCTCTCTTCAGCTAGCCATACCCTTACTGGGATTCGAACCAGGGAAGTATTACATGTGAGGCAGTTGTAATTGCCTCTACACCACTGGCTCTCTCCTTATCAGCTCAGGCAGGGGAATAAGTATATACTTTGTATTACAACACCCTGTTAAGCCCCAATTAAGGGAGAAAGCATACTGCTTTCTTTTCTGTCTTTCGGCTCATCACCAGAGACCATACCGACAGAAAGCTATTTGTTTCGTTGCCTTTTGTTTACATGTGTGTAAGGTTTTTAAGCTGATAATTTTTAAATAATAAATAAGGGAGACTAGTATAGATCTATTTCGAGCTAGTTAGCTCTCTTCAGCTAGCCATACCCTTACTGGGATTCGAACCAGTAACTAACTAGCTCGAAATAGATCTATACTATACTATACTCGAATATACTCGAATAGATCTATACTATACTATACTCGAAATAGATCTATTCTAACTAGCTCGAAATAGATCTATACTAGTCTCCCTTATTTATTATTTAAAAATTATCAGCTTAAAAACCTTACACACATGTAAACAAAAGGCAACGAAACAAATAGCTTTCTGTCGGTATGGTCTCTGGTGATGAGCCGAAAGACAGAAAAGAAAGCAGTATGCTTTCTCCCTTAATTGGGGCTTAACAGGGTGTTGTAATACAAAGTATATACTTATTCCCCTGCCTGAGCTGATAAGGAGAGAGCCAGTGGTGTAGAGGCAATTACAACTGCCTCACATGTAATACTTCCCTGGTTCGAATCCCAGTAAGGGTATGGCTAGCTGAAGAGAGCTAACTAGCTCGAAATAGATCTATACTAGTCTCCCTTATTTATTATTTAAAAATTATCAGCTTAAAAACCTTACACACATGTAAACAAAAGGCAACGAAACAAATAGCTTTCTGTCGGTATGGTCTCTGGTGATGAGCCGAAAGACAGAAAAGAAAGCAGTATGCTTTCTCCCTTAATTGGGGCTTAACAGGGTGTTGTAATACAAAGTATATACTTATTCCCCTGCCTGAGCTGATAAGGAGAGAGCCAGTGGTGTAGAGGCAATTACAACTGCCTCACATGTAATACTTCCCTGGTTCGAATCCCAGTAAGGGTATGGCTAGCTGAAGAGAGCTAACTAGCTCGAAATAGATCTATACTAGTCTCCCTTATTTATTATTTAAAAATTATCAGCTTAAAAACCTTACACACATGTAAACAAAAGGCAACGAAACAAATAGCTTTCTGTCGGTATGGTCTCTGGTGATGAGCCGAAAGACAGAAAAGAAAGCAGTATGCTTTTTCCCTTAATTGGGGCTTAACAGGGTGTTGTAATACAAAGTATATACTTATTCCCCTGCCTGAGCTGATAAGGAGAGAGCCAGTGGTGTAGAGGCAATTACAACTGCCTCACATGTAATACTTCCCTGGTTCGAATCCCAGTAAGGGTATGGCTAGCTGAAGAGAGCTAACTAGCTCGAAATAGATCTATACTAGTCTCCCTTATTTATTATTTAAAAATTATCAGCTTAAAAACCTTACACACATGTAAACAAAAGGCAACGAAACAAATAGCTTTCTGTCGGTATGGTCTCTGGTGATGAGCCGAAAGACAGAAAAGAAAGCAGTATGCTTTCTCCCTTAATTGGGGCTTAACAGGGTGTTGTAATACAAAGTATATATATATATATATATATACACCCAGCAGGTTTTCTTACATTTTTGTCAGAGGTTACTTTACTCCGATCACATTTATGAGATGAAACCTCACCACATCTGGCATATACACACACGAGTGCCAGTGCATTCACCCTAGTGATATACATATGAAATCCATGTAGTATGTGCCAACTGGAGACAAAGCAGTACACACCTGTCAAAAGTCATTTTAATATAAGATGACAAGATCATTTGTAAACCACATGGCAATTAGCACTTAGCCCGCTTCACAATGCTTCACACAACCCTCTCTAATATATATATATATATATATATTGATGGATCAGTTCTCCATAGTGTTCTCCACAGATGGGGGGCCCTTTCAGAAGACAGTTGTGAGTGTGAGACCTCACTTTCAGCATTGCTGTCCCTTGGCCATAACCCTGGTTCTTTTTGTGGTTGTGTAAGTTATGTGCAAGAGCACATCAGGAATGATATAGATATTGAACAGCAATGTTTATCAGCTCCATTGTACCCAAGAATGGTTATACTGTTCCAGGAGGTCTTAGAACAGGGGTCCCCAACCTGTGGGCTGCATCCCACTAGTGGGCCATGAGGGGTTTGCAATTGGGCAGTGGAAACAGTGGGTGAATGTGCATGCACCCACCCTTGCATGAATAATGGGTGAGCTCTTGCAGATGCAGTCCATTTGTATGATTGGCAGGTGCTTGTGCCTGTCACTCGCCCAATTTTGCCAGTCGCTTGGGTGAACCATCCCCCCCACAGGGGTCTGCAAAGTCTTAGAATAACAGAATTGGAAGGGACCTTGGAGGTCCTCTAATCCAACTTCCTGCTCAAATGGGAGGCCCCTTTCACCACTCCAGATAAATGGCTGAACAATAAATAATAATGTCTTCAGTTACTCTCAATGGTTGCATTTAATTTTCCAGTTTCTTAAGTAAGCTGCCAATGGAAAGAACAAGAGGAACTGCAAGATGCCCATTTAACTCAGCCTTCATAACAGCATCCATAAAAAAAGAGGGAGCCTACCTGGCAATAGGCCACATCTTGCTTCCTTCCTAACCAGAGCTGTGAATCTCTACTATGATACTCCCTTGTCAAGGAATCTGCTATGCATTGCTACAGTTTCTCCTGTATTGACAGGGAAGTCTGCAGGCAAACTGTAATTGCATTCTATCTTTTTTTTCCTAGAACAGAGTCACAATGAAGCCTGAATCATGATCAGAATGAGAAACTATTGGAAACAATAGATAAGAGTCATAAATTGGAGAGAATCACTGTTAAGAATGAATTGTGATTGGAAGTGGAACTCTATTGAGGAAAAATAGATAAGCATCGCGATTAGGGTGAGAATCACAATTAGGAAGGAATCATGATTAGAATAAGAATATGCCCAAAACAATAGACTAAAATTACAAAGTAGAGTGAGAGTCCTAATTAAGAATCCTGTCTAATCAGGGCTAAAAATGACACACGTATCTGTAAGTACCTTCAACACCACATGATTGCAATTCATATGCAGATTCACCCTTTCAAGGAGAAGTGGTGGATACCAAGGATGAGGGGTAAAATACGAGGAAGTGACTCTGACAGAAAGTTCATGGCATATTTTATCCTGTGAACCTGTGTCTATCAACCTACAACCCAAGCCATGGAGGGCTGAGGAATATTTTTAAAGGAAAGATTTTCTGGTTGACAAATATCCTTGTGATAATGTGATGCCTTATATTACCAAATTGTGCATCTGTAAAGGTCTCCCACAGGCTTCTGCCACATCCTTATGAAAACAAATTTGATGTTCTTACCTGTTTCTTCTTTTTTGCAAGATCCACTTGGAAGCTTTTATGGCTTCCTGAACAGGCGGACAACTTCTCTTGGTCCTGAAAGCAAGCCATGAACCGCCAGTGTGAACTCTTTCCAAAAGAGACTCCCACCAAATGCCGCACCTGTATGAAGGTACCTGGGAAACAGAGAGTAGCAGGACAATCTGCATAGAGGTTAGATGGAAAAGCAGCTCAAAATCTTCTAAGGATGATCTACAATCTGTTGTTTGGATTGGGCTGATTGCTTGTGATCGGTTCTCATGGGACTGAACAAAGTATATCACCTTAACAGGTCAATGAGGACAGGACTATTTCTTGAAATATCAGGCCCTCGGCCAATCTGGGAACTCAAAGAATATTCCAGAACATGAGCACTTCCTTACATGCCACTGGCCAACACAGAGACAATATAAATTCTCTTATACCAACACGGTGATTGTTGGATCATATTATCACCATAGATCAGCAATGAGGATTCAGCCCAAGCCAACACCAGATCACTTTCATAATGTTGCAGAGAAAATGACATCGATGTGATCATGAAATAACCAAGAGTCTAGTTTGACTTGAAGAAATTATCCTAGGTCTGTGATATTTCTACAGATTTTTTAAAACATATACTCAATTGCTAAGAAATATCAACAAGGAATGTCAATGGATAAGTCACCCTTTGTACATTGATTTATTGTCTTACTGATTTGAAAAAGTTGTGTGGATGCCCATTATATATTCTATAACCTTGGGCTTGTACCTTTAGTCACAAACAAACCCCCACTTTTCTATCCTTAAAGTAATGGTAAAGGTTTTCCCTGTCCAGCCGTGTCTGACTCTAGGGGTCAGTGCTCATCTCTGTTTATTAGCCACGGAAGCCAGTGTTATCTGAAGAAAATTTCTGTGGTGGCCAGCATGACTCTACGCTGAAGCACACAGGAAGCTTCCACCTTCCCACCAAAGTGGTACCCATTAATCTACTCACATTTGTATGCTTTCAAACTGCCAGGTGGGCAGGAGCTGAAGCAAGGAACAGGAGCTCATCCCACCCTGAGGTGCTTGGGTCTTGAGCCCAGGCTGCCAGCTGGAAAGTCTTTAACAGCTAACCCACTGAGCCCCTTCAAACACCAGGTTTTATTCTCATAGATGGTGAATTTGTAACAAGAAGGATCTTTCTCTTCTCCTTTAACATTTTGTGCAATTTAAGAGATCAAAGCTGCTTCAGGGGAAGGGAAAGAGAGAGAAAAAAAGAGATTTGGAAAGCTTGTTAAATATTCAACAAAAATATTATGCCTCTGCATATTAAGTCAGAACCAATGAATTTCATAGGGCATTTCCAGTTATGGACGTTAGCATATTCTCCCTACTGTTGTCATCAGCGTGACCATCTTGATGTAGAACAATAATATAATGCTGAGCTGAGATATGATGGTAGGGCGGACCAAGCAGCTTCTAAATAAGTCTAATATGCATAGCATGCAATGTAAAAATTCCCCTGCAGACAAATGCCCAGGATCACTTTAATAATATTAAAACATTGGCACTTCTAATTTCTCATCAAACTTTCCTCCTCCCCTCCCAAAATGCAACAGCTCAGAATATTTGCTATCAGACACTCATCAAGTCTTCCAGGCCATCCTCCAAATGTACAAACTAGGTTTCAGGGAAAAAGAGATTCTAATTCAAGAGGAAGCTAATCGTTATTGAGTCTGCTCTTCATCGCATCTCTCTGCCATGGCGGTTCTATGGCAAAAACAATGAGGGCTTAGCTAGCACGGTTCATCTCAGTAGGAATTGTAGGAAACAACGCAGTGCATTATGCCAATGGATGCATTTAGCAGATGTTGGGTACCCGGAGGAGGTGACAACAGATAAATCAGCAACTCCCTGAGCTGTGTTCTTTTTTTCTAGGAACAACATGTGGAAAGTATTAATTAACTATTCTAATTTATGGTTCTCTGTTGTTTGCTGTGAACCAGTGTTTGAAATATAATGAATGAGTCATCTATCATTTCTAAGGGAAGTTTGCACAGTGAATCCAGAATCACTGGTAGAGTCTAGCGAAGGTGGCTACTCTCAATGGTAGAATAGCAAACTTTATCAAGCGTCCTTAAATTTTCATCTAATCCCTGGTAAGTAAAATAAGTATCCCTTCCTTATTCATGGGAAATTAAGAATATTCATTCATTTATAAAGAATGTTTATCAACAGGGGAACGGAGGGAATGGAGCAAGTGTGATAAGAACTTGGAGAGCAAGATCTGATGAGATCTGATGAACTTTATTAACTTTTTAGTTCCATTTGCCTGGGAAATGATTCTGTGGAAGAGGAGATTCCATCTAAATCAAGTGCAGTTGTGGAAGGGGAGATTCCATCTGGGTCAACATTTTTTGCATGCCAAAGGTCCCAGGGTCGAGTCCTGCCAATTCAAGTAGTCTAGAGTAGAGCTGGAAAATTTTGACAACATCTGATGTGAGGGATGACCAGGCTGAGCCCAAGGGCAGGGTCAAATGCATCATCAATTTGGAGTCTCTACACCCTTGTAACAGGCCTAAGTCTAGTCCTCCTTGAAGTCCATTGACTCTGTCATGGGTGGCATGATAGAGTGTTCCAATATCTGAGGGGCTTCCACAAAGAAGACAAGGGGGTCAACATATATTCTCCAAAGCCACTGAAGGCAGGACAAGGATGGAATGGATGGAAACTAATCAAGGAGAGAAGCAACCTAGAACAATTAATCAGTGGAACAGGTTGGTTGCAGAAGTTGTGGGTACTCCATCACTGGAGGTTTTTAAGAAGAGACTGGACAGTCACTTGTCTGAAATGGTCTCCTGTCTGACCAGTGGGTTAGACTAGAAGACCTCTAAGGTCCCGTCCAACTGTGTTATTTTGAAAGGTTGCCAACCATGAGTTTCTGGCCAGGCAAATAGCTGCAGCCCTCCAGATCCTATAGGACTAACATTCTCAACTTTATTTATCTACCCTTTGAGGTGACTCGATTGGTCAGCTGTTGAAATTTCCTACATTACAGCCTGTGTCAGGCACATATATCCATAGAGTTGTTTTTATATTCAGGTCTTGGAGACCTAAAGGTTAAAGAATAGAATAGATATTTATTTATATATAAAGGAGGAAGGTGAAAGAATTGACTTCTGGAGTTTGAAGTAGAGGAAGGATGGCTTTATCAAAAGTCTTCTAACCAATCCAGAAGCTTGACCCCCAATCCCAGGTGCTCATTTCTCCTTGCTTCCCTTGACAACTGAGCTGGGGTTTGAGGATTAAACTCAAATCACCCATAAACCAAATCTGACCTTGAAAAATCTCTCATTTAAAGGTTGAGAATATCTAAGAGATGAGTCTGGGATGAGTCTCCTAATGACACTAGTTTTCTTCCCATCTCACCTTTCTCATCTCCAGAAGAAGATTCTTCTTTCCAATACATATTATTATATACAGTGAAATTATTTATCTGACAATTGAAAATCAATGAGACACCTGACAATTGTAGTTGAAATGTTAATCAACACAATACCCAAAGCTGCCTGACTTATTATGTGGCGGATTTTAATATCTGATAACCATCAAGAATGAGATTGAAGATCAATATATGCAGCACCCAGACTATTATTTTCCTGAATTTCCTTCAAGTGAGCCTAGCAAAAACATCATTTCGAAACTGTCAGAGATGTATGGAAGGAGAAGTTTTGATCCACAACTCAAGCATTCCTTGTCACGGTCTGTTAGATTTTCAGCATTACAATTCCTCTAGCCTGGGATGTCAAAGGACTTGGCTCTGCATTTCAAGGTATCGGTTTGAGTTGACAAACATATTGGATCAGCTGGAGAAACTGAACTAAGTCAAACTTTGATAATAATTTTGACTTCAGAGAACACTGAATTTAATCCACATCACTTGGCTGAAGAATTAACACTGTAAAAAAGAGCTTTGGAAAATTCAATTATTTCTTTCTTTTAGTTGCACTTTCAAAATAGATTTTGAATGGTTTATGCATTTTTAGACAAATGATCTTTTATGCAGAAATAACAAATATGGAATATGTTATACCCCTACCTAAGATCACACATATCTAATGCTATATAAAATTCAAAGCTATTTGGGGGAATTTTTAATTATTTTTAATCATTATTTAAATAATTATTTATTCTTGTCATCTTTCTTTCTCCTCCAGCTGCCTTTTGAAAAAACACATAGTTGAGACAACTATGATCTGGATGACTCAGCATCTCCACAGACAAGCACAGCCATGTTTTCTAAACTCTAGGTAGATTTCTCTATTACTGTTTAATTTTCTAAAAAGAGCAGATCTTTAATTTCTTTCAGATAAGCACCACCTCTGGTGCTTTTTTTCTTCTAGAGTTCTACTAACTTTAGTGGCTTTTACTCAGTGTGTTCTTCCCACAGTATGAAACGATCTGAGGTTCAGCACCATGTCTAAAGAAGAAGCTGGAGTCTCTGTTCACCCTCTAAATACATCTCAATAGAATTTGAAGTTTATAGGACTGTCTTGAGACGGCTACAAAATATTTCTGGCAACTAACTTAACTTTTCATCTCTGAAAAATTACCCTGCGGCAAAATGGGTGGCCAATCAATTTGATAAATAAAAATTCCAGAAGTGCCGTGTAAGACCTTCAAGCGCTAATTTTTCTGCCTTCCTAACCATTACCCTTTTCATCTTGGTGCCTATGCATCATGGTAGATTAATTTGGTCTGCAAGCTACAATTCAGTCCATTTGAAATAGAATCAACCTCTTTTCTCCCTTACGGATACCACATTACAATAGAAGTAAGAGCCGTGGTGGTCCAGTGGTTAGAATGAAGTATTGCAAGCTAATTCTGCCGGCTGCCAGCAGTTCAATCTGAGCGGATCAAGGTTGACTCATCCTTCCATCCTTCCGAGATAGCTAAAATGAGGACCCAGATTGTTGGGGGCAAGAGGCTGACTCTGTAAACCACTCAGAGAGAGCTGTAAAGCACTGAGAAGCGGTATATAAGTTTAAGTGCTATTGCTATTGCTACAAGTAGAATATTTGTAATGAATCCACTAAATACATGCCAAAAAATTAAGTGTTTGGTTTCCAATCCATAGAATGAAGTTAAACTTCACTCCAGTTGGCAGTTACAGATGCTTGAATTGCTTGCCAAAAGAATAATGAAATTCAGTGACGTATTTAAAGCATTCTTTATCAAAGATTATATTTGGCACTGCCACAGATAAGTCTAACAGACAGATTTCTCTCCACTTGAAATTATTCAATGTCAGGTTTAGGGATAGACAATGTATGAAATTCACAATTGTTAATCAGTAAGTATTTAAAGATGCAAGCAGACTTTCTGGCTGTACCAAGAAGATGGCAGGGGGGCACTTTTTTGAGCTACTCCCCATACCGTCTCCAACCAGCTAAATATCTTAGTTGCGTAGTGATCCCAAAATTCAGAAGGGCTTTATCTAAGCAGGTTCAATGTCCTCCCACTGGCTGTTACTGAAAGAAGGTTCCCAAAGATCCCCTTTGAACAGAATCTGTGTCCAGGCAATGGAGGAATAATTGAAACACTGAACAAGTTTTATTTATTTATAACATATCTATCTATCTATCTATCTATCTATCTATCTATCTATCTATCTATCTATCTATCTATCTATCTATCTATCTATCTATCTATCTATCTTGTGGTTCAAAATAACATATAATTTTGTATTGGCCCCACTATGCAGGTCCTTGCCAGCAATTATTCTCTGAATAATAATTTTACTCAATTTTCTGGTTTTTCTCATTTTGATTTTATTTCCTTAACAAAAGTACTGCTTTATAGTTTTATACTGCCTGTAGTATTTCTTCTCATTCTATTTAGATATTCTGGAACAATTACAATTTTTCTTCTTTATCCTAATCAGTTGTGATATTTGTGTTTTATCTTTCGGTCTATGACTGAATAAAGGTTGATTGATTGATGGATGGATGGATTGAATCAAGAAGCCATTTCTGTCTTTGCTATTCAACCAAGAAAAAGGAAGTTCTCATTGTAACTTTGATGCAATTCTAACAAATCTGTGGCTTTCTTGGAGTAAGTAGCAAATCAAAGAAATAACCTAAACATATTTTATTTTCTAATTAGTGATTGAAGAATACTAACACACATTCCAAAAATTCTTCTGCCAATTACAGTATTTGCGTTAACCAACAGGAAAACCGATCTCCAGGAAAGGAATATTAACTCAACTCTCAATTCAATTCTCTTTCCTTCTTGCATAATTTATCCCGTTTAATTGTGTCACCCACTTTTCCTTTTAGTTTGGTTGAAGGGGAACAACAAATATGTTTGTTCAGCTTTGACTTTCCTTCTCTGGACCTCTTTGCCTTTGCTTTTTTCATACTCTGCGGAGCTTTTCACACAGTGGTGCTAAATACATCACAATTTACAGTATTTGGTCTATTTTCTCGGATAGAGGAGAGACTCTGGAAAAGAAGTAAACTGTTCCTTGTTCCTTTCTGGATAACCTTTTCTAAACTATCTGACAGATATTAGAAGAGTTGGATGTACCTTCAAGGAGAAATGTTTCAAAATGCACTTCAAAGAAATTGTTATTTATCAAATCTTCCAAACTAATGCAATTGATTGATACTACCTATTCAGATAGTATTACACATACAGTAAGAGTGATAGGAAGCCCACTCTGAGCTGAGATCCTCCTTTATATCCTAGCATATGCCAGCCATTGCCTCCCAACATTTATTACCTGGGCAAAAATAATAATAATAAATAAAATAATAAAATAAAATAAGATTCTTTTACACTTCTACAGTAAGAGCAAAATCATATCGATAGGAATGTCATAATGCAGCTATTCAGTAGGAATGTATATGCCAACAGCAAGAACAAGAATAGGTGCACGGAATGCATGGAACACACATACATTTGATTATTAGTATGTGGGAGAAAAATTCTTGAAGGACATGGACAAAGACGAGGAGAGAGAGAGATTAGATTTTGAAAACTGTCATAATAGGGGATGCAAACAGTTGAAATGAAAATCAGGGAAAATTATCTTAAAATGGCACCATTCACTCTTTTAAAACATAAACATTACAAGGATCTGAGCATTTAGAAATATCTAAAAGGTTGAAGTTATTTACACAAAAACACTTGATCGGACTTTAATCAAACTTTCACTTTCTTTCTGTCCTTCTCCTACAGGTCTTTCTTTCTTTCTTTCTTTCTTTCTTTCTTTCTTTCTTTCTTTCTTTCTTTCTTTCTTTCTTTCTTTCTTTCTTTCTTTCTTTCTTTCTTTCTTTCTTTCTTTCTTCTTTCTGTCTTTCTTTCTTTCTGTCAGATCCATGTATCTGTCATTTCTTCAGAGGAAGAAGAAAAGGAGTGGGGGGGGGAACTGATGAAGAAATCCTTTCTTGATGTAACCTGAATATATTTAACCTTACATGATACAATGGAGGGAGGGAAGCCAGATGGCCAGAACCTAACATCTCTGAGAGGCACAGCCAGGAGATGAGAAGACCATAAAACTTCACAGTGAAGTGCTCTGGGCAATCTCCAAAAAACAGTCCGTTCTGAAAATGGGGTGGGGGGAAATTAGGTACATCTTGGGAAATGTACGTGAGAAAGAACCTTCCAAAAGGGGAAGGAATTTAACACATTGGCTTTTGTTTCCCTAAATAAACATGAACTATCTCATCTCAATAAAGGATTCCTTTTGATATGTTTGGTTCTCCGAAGTTCATTCTTATTGATTGAATGGGAAAAAGTTCTGTAGCCTGACACTTTCTTTCGGTCTGTCTGTCTGTCTGTCTGTCTGTCTGTCTGTCTATCTGTCCTTCCTTCCTTCCTTCCTTCCTTCCTTCCTTCCTTCCTTCCTTCCTTCCTTCCTTCCTTCCTTCCTTCCTTCCTTCCTTCCTTCCTTCCTTCCCTCTTTCCTTCCTTCCCACCTCTTCTCCCCTCCCCTCCCTCCTTCCTCTTCAGAAATAATTACAAATCATTTCCCAAATATATCAGAATTTATCACATATATTACTTAGATCAAATCAGAGGTGACATTCTTTTTAAGACATCTTGCTGGAAGCTTGCTTTGAAAGGCAACAGTTTTCTGAAATTAAGGGCAAATAATGTTCCTGCTGTACAGTTATATGCAGAAATGGATTCACAGTAAGGATAAATTACAGGTGATTTTAATTCCATGCTCAAAATTAATTTGCATTGATTGGGAGTCTGGAGGAAGCAATCAAATGAGCTTCCTGGATGGGCTTTGCAATGTATTGTGAATTGATGATCAGAGTTGGATGACCCTTGCTGGAATGGCTGGGGTTGTTGCCTTCATCTTCATCATTAATCATTGTTAGACTTTGTAGTCCTCAACTTGTGACTATCATTGAGCCTGACAATTATTGTTATAAGCTATGGTTATAAATTGGGTTCCAATGTGACTGGATTGATTTTTACAACCTTTTCATACAGGAATTAAATAAATGCCATGATTCTTAATCAAATCTGTTGTGTATGGATCAGGGTTTCTTTTTACTGAAAACCAGAAGTAAATACCAATTTCTGGACAAACCATCATAAATCACGATCACATAACCATGGGGTACCTTAAATGGCCTGTTGCTAAGATCCAAAAATGAAGTCATGTGACCACCAGAGGCACCCAACGTTGGAATTTCAAAACTGGGTCCTAAGACAATCTGTGGAAGATGACTGAGCCTGAGGGCAGGGTGAAATGTGCATCAGTTTGGAGTCTCTGCGCCCCATAAGAAACCCAAGTCCAGCCCCGCTTGAAGTCCGATGACTCTTATCTGGTGCCCATTTGCCTTGATCTTTAGTAGATCAGATTCTTGTATGTAGGTTGCATGGAATAAACTCATAGTGGTTTTCAACTCTATCCTGTCTCCTGGTTTCTTGCGCTTGACATAAAGGCCAGTCAGGTTGCCATTTCCAAACATTTGATAAATCTGTTTCTCAGTTTATCGTTTGATGAACGCAATATTGTTGAGGTCATAGCTAATTGAAGTCTGGTTATTTGATTTCTTTCGTTATGTTTTGCCAGAAGGAGTTAATGAACTGAGCTGTAATCAGCTCCAGGTCAGGTTTTGGCTGACTGAATAAAGCATCTTCATTTTTGCTTGCAGAACAAAGAGCTAACTTGATTTCAACATTATCCAGGCAATGATGTCCATATGTACAATCAGTTTTAGGCTGTACAGAGAAGACATTTCCTATAAATAGGGAATTTGCCTGGCAGGACATTATTAGTCTATCTCATGCTTTATTTGGTACATCCAGGCAAGATTTACCCATTATTTCAGATGCTATTTTAATTCCCATCATTAGTATAACATCTTGTTGGATGTTGTATTCAACAAAATGTTATACACTATCGGCAAAGTGTACTCGAATTATTTCACTTCTTCGGCATCTGTGGTTTGAACATAAATTTGAATCACCATAATATTGATTAGCTAGCCTTGAAATTGAATTGAGATTATTCCAACATGTTTTGGTTTTGTAGCTTGGACTGAATTCACACTCTAGTCTATTCACACTCTTTGCCTAGTGTTGATCCTACCCTAACAGACCACAGTTACAGTAGTAATCATGTATGAATTAAATTTCGGGGACTATATACCCCATAGCTCATAACATTTTTGGGATATGTCAGTAGCTTCATCAACATGGTGGCAGAGGTGGTGCAAAGACCGAGGGGAGGTTGGCGACCCCAAAGAAGTGGCGAGGCTTCAGAGCTGACGTGGTTGATGCTAGGCAGCGATCCTGGAGAGATGATGGAGCCATGGATGGAGTTCCTTTCCTCTCCAGGCCCCCACCGGTGGCAGAGGTGGATAAAGGGCCTGGGGGAGGATCGGTGACCTTGGATAATCAGCAGAGAGACATTGGAGCCCTTGGAGAGTTTAGAGCTGCTGGGGCGTTCCCCAGACAACGATGGCTTCGACGGATGCAGTCTCCTGGGTCAATGGCAGTGGTGGAGATCTCGTTGACGCCAGCAGCGGCAGGTGCAGCGGAGAATGGGCAGCTGTGGAGGTGCCAGCGCTAGCGACAATGGTGCCGGACCTTGATGTCATCGCCTGGTTTGGTGGGGATGCCAGCCTCGGTGGTGTCAATCCCGGCGTTGGAAGTGTCAGCAGTGCCTAGCTCGTGGTTGTCTTGGTAGAGACGAGGATGGCCGGTTGGGACATGGACGTGGGCCGGGCGTTCCTGGGCACGGCCCCGGTCTCGACCGGTGAAGTCCTTATGTCATCGGGCAGTGGGGGTGCATCCCTTGGAGCCATTGTGATATTCTGCTGAAGATTTTTATGCCCTGAGGAATGTCCCCCTTTCTCAGAAATGGCCCTCTAGACTCTCCAGGACTTTCCTCAATGATGGGTCCTGGGACCCTGAGAGATGGTACGACTGCAGAAAACGCTTGGGTGAGGGTCCCCATTTGTTAAATTTTTTATCAAAATTTTTATTGGGGTTGGGTATAGAATCCAAACCGGGCTTGGGGGACAGCCCAGGGGGGTTTGGAATCGGCCAGGCTGGTACACATGCCTGGGAGGGCCCAGAGGGTCGGGGGTTGTGGAGGAGACCGGAGGGTGGGCAGCCAGAGGTGAGGTCTATTGATACTGTATGTGGGAGAGGCAGATATGGCAGGAGTTGAGGGCCATATCAGAATAAGGGACCGTGCGCCCGATGTCTCCTATCGGTAGCGTGTTCCAACCCTCTTGACCCGTCTTGCAGGCCTGGTTGCGTAGAGTCTCAGTCTCTGGGGACGCGGCTGGTGTTGTGCAATGCCAGGTCTGCCGTTAACAAGGCCCCCCTGATTTACGATCTTATTCAGGAGGAGGGTGCGGACCTGGCAGGTATTACCGAAATCTGGTTGGGCCCAGAGGGTGGTGTTCCTCTGGGTCAGATGTGCCCACCAGGTGTCCTTGCTTTCCATTGGCCAAGGTCCCAGGGAAGGGGTGGGGGAGTGGCAGCCATTATTAAAGAAGTTCTTTGTCCTAGGGAGGCCACTGTTCCTCAGACGGCCGGCTATGAGTCCCTCTTTTTGAAATAGGGTCAGGGGGTTCAGATGGGCCTTTTGATAACGTACCTGGCTCCCTGCCACATATCATCAGCCCTGCCCGGGCTCCTTGAGGTGGTAGCCAGGCTGGCGGTTGAGACCCCCAGGCTTTTAGTCAAGGGGGATTTCAACCTGCCTTCACTCGGTGAGACCTCGGGGATGGCTCAGGAGTTCATGGCTTCTATGGTGGCCATGGACCTAACCCAACTAGTTTCTGGCCCTACTCACATCAGGGGACACACGCTGGACTTGATTTTTGTCTCTGCTCAATGGTTGAATGATTGTAGCTTTGGGGATATAGTTATAAAACCCTTGTCATGGTCCGAACATTCTCTTCTTAGGCTTGACTTCTGTGATGCCACCCCCCACCGCAGGGAGGCGAAACCGAGGAGATGGTTCCGCCCCAGGTGCCTGATGGATCCTGAACGGTTCCAGACAGAGCTTGGGCCATTTCCTGAGACTCTGGCTCGCAGCTCGGCTGAAGACTTAGTGGCCACCTGGGATAGGTTGGCCGCTGAGGCTCTTGACCGAGTTGTGCCTTTGCGACCTCTGACTCGGCACAGGTACCACCCAGCTCCATGGTTTACGGAGGAGCTGAGGGAGATGAAGTGCCGGAAAAGACATCTGGAGGCCATCTGGAAGGCCAGTCGCACCGAATCTGATCGGACACAGGTGAGGTCTTATATTAGGACCTACCTAGTGGCAATGGAGGCGGTGAAGCGATCGCACTTCTCCGCCCTTATTGCATCAGCAGAAAATCGGCCTGCTGCCCTGTTTAGAGTGACCCGCTCCCTGCTTGAGCCGAGAGCGCGGGAAGACCTCTTGCAGGGCAGGGCAGAGGAGTTTTCCCGATTTCTGCATGATAAAATCACTCAGATTCGGGGTGAGCTAGACTCCAGTTGGGTGGTCCCAGGGGAGGTGGCCAGGGCAAGTCTTGAGATGGTTATCTGGGAGGAGTTCAATCCTGTGACCGCCGGGGGCATGGACAGGTTGCAGGGGCAGCTGAACACCACCACATGTTTGTTGGACCCATGTCCCTCCTGGTTGGTTTTTACCTCCAGAGTGGTGACACGAGGCTGGCTCCAGGGGATTGTCAACGCTTCGTTGAGAGAGGGGTCTCTCCCTACCGCTCTGAAAACGGCGGTGGTGCGGCCTCTCCTCAAGAAGCCTGCCCTGGACCCAGAGCTTTTGAATAACTATCGTCCAGTCTCCAATCTCCCCTTTGTGGCGAAGGTTGTGGAGAGTGTGGTGGCGTTTCAGCTCCCTCAGTACCTGGAGGAAACGACGTATTTAGATCCCTTCCAATTGGGCTTCAGGCCCGGGCACAGTACTGAAACAGCATTGGTCATGTTGGTTAATGATCTCTGGAGGGCCCATGACAGAGGTTATTCCTCTGTCCTGGTCCTATTAGATCTCTCCGTGGCTTTTGATACTATCGACCATAGCATCTTATTGCAGCGGCTGGAGAGGTTGGGAATTGGAGGTACTGTCTTGCGGTGGTTCTCCTCCTTCCTCTCTGACCACTTGCAATTTGTGTTGATGGGGGGGGTAGAGGTCCACCCCTAGGCCCCGCATTTGTGGGGTGCCTCAGGGGTCAGTCCTCTCCCCTCTCTTGTTCAACATTTATGTGAAGCCGCTGGGGGAGATCATCTGTGGTTTTGATTTTCATCTTTATGTGGATGACACTCAGCTTTACATCTCTACCCCAAACCACTCCAACAATGCTGTGGAGGTTATGTCCCGGTGCCTGGAAGCCATGCAGAATTGGATGGGTGAGAACAGGCTTCGACTCAATCCTTCCAAGACTGAGTGGCTGTGGTTTCCGGCGTCCCGATATAGTCAGCTGACTCCATCGCTGGCTATTGGGGGTGAGATTTTAGTCCCCACAGAGAGGACTCACAATCTAGGCGTCCTCCTGGATGCATGGCTGTCATTAGAAGATCATATTACAGCCGCCACCAGGGGAGCTTTTCATCAGGTTCACCTGATGCATCAGTTGCGGCCCTTTCTCAATCGGGATGCCTTACGCATGGTCACTCATGCCCTGGTCACCTCCCGCCTGGATTACTGTAATGCCCTCTACATGGGGCTCCCGAATGGGAGCATCCGGAGGCTTCAACTGGTACAGAATGCAGCCGTGCGGGTGGTTATGGGTGTGTCAAGGTTCTCGCATGTGACGCCCCTCCTGCGCAAGCTGCATTGGTTGCCAGTGGCCTCTCGGGTGCACTTTAAAATTTTGGTGTTAACTTTTAAAGCACTCCATGGCATCGGACCAGGATATTTACAAGACCACATTCTGCCAGTAGACTCCCACCGACTACTGAGTCTAGACTCAGTTTAGAGTCTAGACTACTTTACAAGACTCATGCCCTGGGAGGCGACCAGGGCATGAGTGACTGTGCGCAAGGCATCCCGATCCAGAAAGGGCCGCATCTGGCGAATCAGGCGAACCTGATGAAACGCCCCCCTGGAGACGGCCGTAATATGGTCTTCCGAAGACAGCCGTGCATCCAGGAGGACACCCAGATTGCGAGCCCTCTCTGCAGGGAGCAAAATCTCACCCCCAATAGCCAGCGATGGAACTATCTGGCTATATCGGGACACCGGAAACCACAGCCACTTGGTCTTGGAAGGGTTGAGTTGGAGCCAGTTCCCACCCATCCAGTTCCACACGGCCTCTAGACAACGGGACATGACCTCCATGGCATCGTTGGGGTGGCTTGGAGTGGAGATGTACAGCTGAGTATCATCAGTGTACAGATGACATCTCACCCCAAAGCCACGGATGATCTCCCCCAGCGGGTTCACATAAATGTTGAACAGGAGAGGAGAGAGGACTGACCCCTGAGACACCCCATAATCGAGGGGCCTAGAGGTGGATCTCTCCCCCCCGCCAACACAAATTGCAGACGGTCGGAGAGGAAGGAGGCGAACCACCGCAACATGGTGCCCCCAACCCCCAACCCCCCCAACCACCACAATAGGATACTATGGTCGATAGTATCAAAAGCCGCTGATAGGTCTAATAGGACCTGGACAGAGGAATAACCCCTGTCACGGGCCCTCCAGAGATCATCAACCAACGCGACCAATGCTGTTTCGGTACTATGTCCAGGCCTGAAGCCCAATTGGAAGGGATCCAGGTATGTATCTTCATCCAGGTACTGGGGGAGCTGACCTGCCACCACACTCTCAACAACCTTCACCATGAAGGGAAGGTTGGAGACAGGACAATAGTTGTTCAAGAAAGTTGGGTCCAGGAAGGGCTTCTTGAGGAGGGGTCGCACCACCACCGTTTTCAAGGCAGTGGGCAGCGAGCCCTCCATCAAAGAAGCGTTAACAATTCCCTGGAGCCAACTCCGCATCACCTCTCTGGTGGTAGAGACCAACCAGGAGGGGCAAGGGTCCAATAAACATGTGGTGCCATTCAGCTGCCCCAGCAACCTGTCTATACCCTCAGCAGTCACAGGGTCAAACTCATCCTAGATAACCGTTTCAAGACTCGCCGCGGTCACCTCCCCCAGGACCTCCCAACTAGAGTCCAACCCGGCCCGAATCTGAGTGATTTTATCGTGCAGAAATCATGAAAACTCCCCCGCCCTTCCCTGCAAGAGATCATCCCTCGCTCCCGGCCCAAACAGAGAGCGGGTCATTCTAAACAGGGCGGTGGGTCGATTTTCTGCCGATGCAATAAGGGCGGAGAAGTGAGAACGCTTCGCCGCCTCTATTGCCACTAGGTAGGTCCTAATATAGGACCTAACCTGTGTTCGGTCGGACTCGGCACAACTGGCCCTCCAGACGTCTTTTCCAGCATTTTATCTCCCTCAGCTCCTCCATAAACCACGGAGCCGAGCAAGATCTTTGCTGGGTCAGAGGTCGCAAAGGCACAACTCGGTCCAGAGCCTCGGCAGCCAGCCTATCCCAGGCGGCTACCAAGTCTGTGGCCGAGTTATGAGCCAGAGTTTCAGGTAATGGCCCAAGCTCCGTCTGGAACCATTCAGGATCCATCAGGCGTCTGGGGTGGAACCATCTCCTCGGCTCCACCTCCCTGTGGTGCGGATTGGCAGTACAGAAGTCTAGTCTAAGGAGAGAATGATCAGACCATGACAAAAGTTTGACAACTATATCCCCTAACCGATCATTCAACCACTGTTCAGAGATGTGTGTCCTCCCGTGTGTCCTCCCGTGTGAGTGGGTCCAGAAACTAATTGGGTCAGGTCCAAGGCCGTCATGGAGGCCAAGAACTCTCGGGCCACCCTGAGCGAAGGCAGGTTGAAGTCACCCATAACTAGCAGTCTGGGTGTCTCCACCGCCATCTTAGTAATAGCCAAGAAGAGATCAACCACTGGCACAGAAATTATACTCCGTCAAGAGGATTCTTTTTAACTTTTTATTTCATTCATTCGTTCGTTCGTTCGTTCATTCATTCATTCATTCATTCATTCATTCATTCATTCATTCATTCTCTGTTATTCTGTTCTTTGTTCATTTTAAAATTTATCTCACAATAGGGAAGATAGTTATACCAGTTATACCAGACATTTTCTTCTTGATAAACTCATATCATATCATATTAGATGGAAACTAATCAAGGAGAGAAGCAAGGTGGAATGAAGGAGAAACTTCCTCACAGTTAGAACAATCAACCAGTGGAACAGCTTCCCTCCAGAACTTGTGGGGGCTCTATCACTGGAGGCTTTCAAGAAGAGACTGGACAGCCACTTGTCTGGAATGTTACAGGGCCTCCTGTTTGAGCAGGAGATTGGATTAGAAGACCTCCAAGGTCCCTTCCAGCTCTATTTTGATTGATTGACTGAATGATGTTTTTGCAAACATACTAGAGTGGTGTTTCTCAACTTGGCAACCTGAAGTTGTGTGGATTTCAACTCCCAGAATTCCCCAGTCTGCATTCTTCAGAATATGAATCAAATGGAGAAATAAATTATCCCACCCAAATCATTGTACAGTTAAAATCTGAAAACAATCTCTCCATCTATAATTTTTTTTTTAAAAAAAAAGCTGTTTATTTGAACAACGAACTGGGTAAATTCTATTAACTACAATCTGCACAGGAACACCATTTCCAAGTAACTATTAGATCTAATTAATGGAAAACACAGGAATTTTAATTACACAGAGACAGCTCTGTTGTCATCAAACTTTTTTATCTAAAGCATGCTTAGTGCTATTTTTAACTCCAGATAATTAGCCAAACAGATACTTACTCGCTTGTTTAATTCCAAGGTCAATTGAACACTTATGATTATTAAATGTTATAATTAGTCCTTGTTTTGTCTCAACAGTATGCCAAGGACAGCAAATAGTACCAACAGGAAAAACTGAAATGCTGAAAATGCAGTTATACTCATTGAAATTAGAGTAATTAAGGAAAAATAAGAGTTATTTTAAGCCTCAGTAGGAAGGTCGGTGATGAAACCTGAATAGTCCTCTCTTAACAAGAAGACAAAAATGTCCTTATATCACTCAATGACTGATCTTGCTTAACTAAGGGAGCCCTGGTGGCACAGTGGTTAGAATGCTGTATTGCAGGCTAATTTCAACAGTTCGATCCTGACCGGCTCAGGGTTGACTCAATCTTCCGTCCTTCCGAGGTGGGTAAAATGAGGACCCAGATTGTTGGGGGCAAGAGGCTGACTCCGTAAAAATCACTTGGAGAGGACTATAAAGTGTATAGAAGTCTAAGTGCTATTGCTGATCTTAATATTCTATAAGCTTTCATATTCAAGATACGTTGTTAATGGGGCACATCACCACACCAGCCACATACATATCTCTACTCATATTCTTGAGACAATATAAGTCAGGCTAAAAATATTAATATGCAAAGCTGGCATATTAAATGTAAAAATGGGAAGAAAGTGTTAAATTTTGCTCTTGAGTGCAACATACACCTCCTCACCTACCCCAGACCGTTTTTTTCAGCTTCACCCAAATCTCTCAGCTGGAAATAGAAGGCACTTTAAAAAATCACTAACCACTTTTTTTTAAACCCATTTTCCATCTCTGAGAACATCAGCTGGCACGTTAATTTTAACCAAACACTTTATGCAAGAAATACTATTACTATTTACTCAACTTTCTTTCTAAAAAGGGTTAAGCCAGGTGCCTTGTGGGAAGCAGCGCTGCCTGGAAGCTCACATGCAACATGTAATTCCAGGCGTTGATATTTATTGGTATAAATAGCATGCCATTTTCCTAATCTGTGCTTTCTGAATTGCTGTCCCGCATCTTCCTTTCCTGCACTGGCATATTTTTAAATTCCCCTTTGCTCTTTTGTATTCCCTTCATCCTATTTTGGAGTGAATATTCATTGCCTGGTTTGATTGCTCCGGTGCTGACCTTGGAGGTACCACCTGTCAAACACTGTAAATAGACTAATGGAGTAGCTTTTCAAGATGAAAAGGTATTTCTGATAGAATTTATTTAAAATTATAAAGATGGAGGGCAGGCCCCGGGCAGGAAATTCTACAGTTCACCCAAAGAATTTAGGAATAGCTCACACTCATTTCCAACACTGAGAATCTCTGACCTTTGAAAAATACAACTATATAGAGGTCCACTAAGAAATTCTACTGGTTCAATGAGAAAAGTTTACTTCCCACACTGAAATACCTTTGATTGGAAAGTTTTGCTCAAGGTCTTCCAGTCCAACCCCCAACTTAAAAGACATATACATATCCCTAATACTGTTGAGAGGATCTGAGATAGGCCAAAAAATATTTACATGCCAACACTGGCATGTAAACATGTAAACATGGGAAGAATAGATGTTATAGACCTTATGTTATCCCAGTCAAATGGTTGTCTGGTCTATTTTTGAAAACCTCCAATGTTGGAGCACCCATAACTTCTGGAGGCAAGTCATTCCACTGATTAATTATTCTCACTGTCAGGAAATTTCTCCTGGGTGAGGAATTCTTGGAATTGAAGTCCACAAGTCTTAAAGTTGCCAAGTTTGGAGACCTCTGGGCTACACAATATAAGTATATAACAATGTGAGATAGGATAAAAGAATTTAAGATTTTGGCCAAGAACATCATCTACCCTTTCATTCAGGTACAAGATCACCTAATCCTTGACTTTTAGAGAGATTCCAGTTAAAAATTAAAAGAGTTATTTTTTTAATAAAATATACCCAAGAGACTATATGAAGATTGCAGGAAAAATGGTTGCAATTTTACTTGGACAGTCTTGAGACAGAAACAAATAATTTGTGGCTTAAATGAAAACTTTTATTGAGTACTCTTAAAGATGTTACATTGTTTTTCTTTAATGTTGTAGGAACATCGTTGTGAATGTATCAAATGCAAACTAAGTGACTGACGGAATTAAAAACAAACAAACCCTGAAGCAAAATGAATATTTCCATGTTCAGAATGGAGAAAATAAACCAACAGACCTTCAAATTTCTAGGTTCTACTATATCACATGACCTAAAATGGACACCTAACATCAAAAATGTCATCAAAAAAGCATAACAAAGAATATTCTTTCTGCGCCAACTCAGAAAGCTCAAACTGCCCAAGGAGCTGCTGATCCAGTTCTACAGAGGAATTATTTATTTATTTATTTAAATTTATATACCACCCCCTCTCCCAAAGGGGCTCGGGGCGGTGAACAGCCAGAATAAAATGCACATATAAAACACATATACAATATTTAAAAATTAAAAGAATTAAATATATTGGCTCTTACAAAGATTAAAATAAGGGGATTAATAAAGATTAAAACCAGATTAAAAATTTAAAAAACCCTAGGCCAGACCGGCTTGCTGAAATAAATAAGTTTTCAACGCACAACGGAAGGTCATGAGATCAGGGATGGTCCTCATCTCCGGGGGTAATTCGTTCCAGAGAGGGGGTGCTCCCAATAAGAAGGCCCGCATCCTCGGGGTTGCCAGCCGTCCAGCCGGCGGCACCCCGAGGAGGCCGACTCTATGGGAACGTATCGGTCGGCGGGAGGCCGATAATGTCAGGAGGCGGTCTCACAGATATCCTGGTCCCGAGCCATGGAGCGCTTTAAAGATGATAACTAAGACCTTGAAGCGCACCCGGAGGGCCACCGGGAGCCAATGCAGCTCACGCAGAAGTGGCGTAACATGGGAGCCCCGAGGAGCTCCCAACACCACCCGCGCGGCCGCATTCTGCACCAGCTGGAGCCTCCGGATGCTCTTTAAAGGCAGCCCCATGTAGAGAGCGTTGGCATAGTCTAGGCGGGAGGTCACCAGGGCAGAGGTGACCGTGCGAAGCGCATCCCGATCCAGAAAGGGCTGCAACTGATAGATCCTACGGACCTGGCCAAAAGCCCCCCTGGTGACAGCCGCCACATGGTCTTCCAATGACAGCCGCACATCCAGAAGGACACCCAGATTGCGGACCCTCTCTGTGGGGGCAAGAGTTTCCCCCTCCCACAGCCAGCGATGGAACCAGCTGGCTGTACCGGGGTGCCGGGAAGCACAGCCACTCAGTCTTAGATGAGTTGAGCTGAAGCCTGTTCCGCCCCATCCAACACCGCACGGCCTCCAGGCACTGGGTCATCACTTCGACGGCTTCATCGGGGTGGCCCAGGGTAGAGATGTACAGCTGAGTATCATCAGCGTATTGATGGAACTCTACCCCAAAGCCACGGATGATCTCACCCAGCGGCTTCATATAAATGTTGAACAGAAGGGGCAAGAGCACTGACCCCTGAGGCACCCCACAAACCAGGGGCCTTGGGGCCGACCTCTGCCCCCCTGCCAACACGAATTGCGAACGGTCAGAGAGGAAGGAGGAGAACCACCGCATAACAGTGCCTCCCATTCCCAAGCCCCCCAGCCGCCGCAATAAGATACTGTGGTCGACAATATCAAAAGCCGCCGAGAGATCTAATAGGACCAGGACAGAGGAATAACCTCTGTCACGGGCCCTCCAGAGATCATCCACCAATGCAAGCAATGCCATCTCCGTGCTGTGTCCGGGCCTGAAGCCCGATTGGCGTGGATCCAAATAGACAGCTTCATCCAGGTGCTGGGGAAGCTGTCGTGCCACCACACTCTCAACAACCTTCGCCACAAAACGAAGGTTGGAGATGGGACAATAATTAGATAATAAAGTTGGGTCCAGGGACGGTTTCTTGAGGAGGGGTCTCACCACCGCCTCTTTCAAGGCAGCGGGCAGATATCCCTCACTCAAGGAAGCGTTAATAATACCTTGAAACCAACCTCATGTCACCTCCCGGGTGGCCAACACCAGCCAGGAGGGACACGGGTCCAATAAACATGTGGTAGCCTTCAGCCCCCGCAGCAACCTGTCCACGTCTTCGGGGGTCACAGGATCAAACTCCTCCCAAATGACTGCCTCAAATTCCACCCCCGACTCCCCACCCAGAGTTGCCCATTCAGAGTCCAACCCATCCCGGATCCGAGTGATTTTATCCACCAGGAAATTCGAAAAGTCCTCAGCCCGTTCCTGCAAGGGGGACGCTTCCCCTTCCAGGAGGGAGCGGTCACTCTAAACAGGGAGGCCGGGCGGTTTCCTGCAGACGCAATAAGGGTGGAAAAGTAAGAACGCTTTGCCACCCTTATCGCCACTAAATAGGTCTTAATATAAGACTGTAATAGTGTTCGGTCGGGTCCGGAGCGAGTAGTCCTCCAAAAACTCTCCAGGCGTCTTTTCCGGTGCTTCATCTCCCTCAGCTCCCCGAAAAACCAAGGGGCCGAGTGAGAGCGGCGCCAGGTCAGGTGGCGACCAGGTGGCGACCAGGTTCTCAACCGAGTCGTGTGTTCGAATGTCAGGACATGGCACAAGGTCCATCAGGAACCTATTTGGATCCATCAGGTGCCTGAGGCAGTACCAACGTATTTGGTCTGCCTCCCTGCGATGGGGAGGAGCAGCCTGGAAGTCCAGCCTAAGGAGTGAGTGATCTGACCATGACAAGGGCTCAACAAAAACGTCCCCAACACCAAGATCATGCTGCCACTGTCCAGAGACAAAAACTAGATCCAGGATGTGACCCCCAATGTGAGTGGGTTCTTTATTTAATTATTGAGTCTATCATCAGCACCTCTATAACTGTCTGGTTTGGTTCTGCAAACCAACATGACAGACACAGATTTCAGAGATAATTAGAACTGCAGAAAAAACAATTACTACCCACCTGCCTTCAATCGAGGACTTGTATACTGCATGAGTCAAAAAGAGGGCTGTGAAAATATTTACAGACCCCCTCACATCCCAGACATATACTGTTTCAACTCCTTCCCTCAAAACGATGCTATAGAGCATTGCACACCAGAACAACTAGATACAAGAACATTTTTTCCCAAAAGCCATCACTCTGCTAAACAAATAATTCCCTCAACACTGTTCAACTATTACAAAGTCTGCACTACTATTACTGCTAATCTTCTCATCACTCCTTATCACCCATCCCCTCCCACTTGTGATTGTAGGACTGTAACTTTGTCCCTTGTATCCTTACAATTTATATTGACTGTTTCCTAGTATGATTTGATTGTTGATTGTACCCTATAACTATCATTAAGTGTTGTACGTTATGATTCTTGATTCTTAATGAATGTATCTTTTCTTTATGTATACTGAGAGTATTTATACCAAAACAAATTCCTTGTGTGTCCAATCACACTTGGCCAATAAAGTATTCTATTCTATTCTATTCTATTCTATTCTATTCTATTCTATTGTCCAATAGAAACACAATCTGGGAAAAATAACCAAGAAAGATATTTTTCATAGTAAAAGGTAAACTCTAATGGACGCATATTTTCCAATTGGTTTGCAGATTTGCTTCAATTTGCATAAGAAAGTTTTTCACCTCTCTGGTCATTTGATTTACCAGTCACCTAGTAGAGGAGATGAGAGGCATAGAAATGTAATCAGTCAATCAATAAAATATATACGGTAATATATTTGGAAGATCTCAGCAAAATCTGACTGAAGCCACCCTTGAAACAAGAGGAAGCAGAGGATTTTGCAAAGCCAACTACCTGAGATGTTAGGAAGACAATTAACCAAATTTCAAGAAGACAATTGCTCATATCTATATCTTAGAGATATAGAACACATTTTCTTTCATAGAATCATAGCAATGGAAGGGGTCTTCTATCCCAACCCCCTGCTCAAGGAAGGGAGACCTTATACTACTCAAGAGAAATGGATGGATCCAATCTTTTCGTAAAAATCTTCAGCAATGGAGCACCACAAGAACTCTGGGAGGAATGCTATTCCACTGCTTAATTGTTCTCACTGTCAGGAAATTTCTCCTTAGTTCTAGGTTGCTTCTCTCCTTGATGAGTTTCCACCCATTTCTTCTAGTCCTTCCTTCAGGGGCTTTGGAAAATAGGTTGATCCATTCCTCTCCATGACAGCTTTTCAAGTTTGAAAAAGTATTGCTGTGTGTTGGCTTATATTAAAATGGTTTCCCATTTTGTCTCTCCTGGTGCAGAATCTCATTATCTTTTCCAAGAAAACAAATTAAAATATAAAAATCCAGGGTATTTTCTTGCTGTAAGGCAAAATACGCTTTCTCTAGCATTAATAAGAAAAATATATTTCCTTTCCTTCTCTAAGATATTGTGGGTGGTGAGAAAACAGAAAAAACAACTCCAGGAACAATCCATGAACAAGGCTAGTCACCATACAAAGGGTTATCATATCTTGTTGATATTGACTTCAATAAAGTTTTTCATAATTTATTAAAGAAAAAAATGGAATTAGATGTTGGACACTTGGAAAGCATCCAGCCTTTGGGCATCTTATTTATTGATAAGAAGACTCCAGGCTCTGCATAAATTCCAAATGTATTAGAAAAACCTCCATATTTGTGGCTGTCCAGACTATCATTATATCAGGGCAGAGTTATAGAAATCCTGTGGTAACCCTGATGTAGAATCAGCTGGGTGGAATTCAGAGCTTAGCTTGGAACTGTGATGACCTATCTAGAGAGAGAGAGAGAGAGAGAAAAAAACCAAAGGGTCTATTGAGATGGTAGAAAACATATAAATAAATAGAGAGAATATTTTAGCTTTTTTTAAAATCAGTGTTTTTCATTGCAATTTTGTGACTGTAACATGCTCTTTAAATCCCAAGTCTACCCAGCAGCTGAAGAAGCAAGTATGCCAAAGACGTAGCAAGAAAGCATCTTCTGTAAGAATGTTGTGAAGATACGCTGAGACCGTATCTTCTAGATGTTCTAAGGCATTTCTCATTGGCCAGAAAAGGTTACACTAGAACTTTTAAGCTTTGGTGGATTTTTCTTCCACTAAGGATCTTTCTGGAGCAAGTCACCAATAATTTTTTGGCATAGTTAAAACGACCAGTAAAGCCTTTGCTTTCTCCATCCTGGATACTTCACACATTTTAACTGTAGTAACACATTGGAAACATCTTATGTGACATGTGTGTTATTCCTTTCTTGGGTGATAATGTTGCCTGGAAGAGAGAGAATGAGGCTAAAGTATCAGATCTATTGCTGGAAATAGGGAACATCCTAATACAGTATTCAAAGAAGATTATTTAAATCTGGTTTTATTTCCTTTTAAGTTACTTGGTGTTAACTGTACAACTAGTGAACCCAAAACAAGGAAGCAGTCTCAGGAGAAGTGAATTTTTATTTATTTATTTATTTATTTATTTATTTATTTATTTATGTATGTATGTATGTATGTATGTATGTATGTATGTATGTAGTTAGTTAGTTAGTTACTTACTTACTTATTTATTTATTTGTCAATTGCTTACAAGATAATAGGTATAAGTAAAATATAGTTATGTATACATGAATACATATAAGAAAAATAAAATATAAAAGAAACAATAGGACAGGGATGGTAGGCACGTTGGTGCGCTTATGCACACCCCCTACAGACCTCTTAGGAAAGGGGTGAGGTCAATAGTAGACAGTCTAAGGTTAAAGTTTTTGGGGTTTGGGGAAGAAACCACAGAGTCAGGTAGAGTATTCCAGACATCGACCACTCTGTTGCTGAAGTCGTATTTCCTGCAGTCAGGTTTGGTGCGATTAACCTTGAGTTTGTATCTATTGTGTGCTCTTGTGTTGTTATGGTTGAAGCTGAAGTATTCATTGACAGGTAGGACATTGCAATGTATGATTTTATATACTATACTTAGATCGGACCGAAGGCAGCCTAGTTCTAGGTTTTCTAGATTTAGAATTTCGAGTCTGGTGGCATAAGTTATTCTGCAATGAGTAGAGGAGTGAAGAACTCTTCTTGTAAAATATTTTTGGACTTTCTCAACTGTGTTAATATCAGATATGTAATGTGGGTTCCAAACTGATGAGCTGTATTCAAGTATTGGTCTAGCAAATGTTTTGTATGCTCTAGTTATTAGTGTAATATTACCAGAGAAAAGGCTACGTAAGATTAGGTTAACAAGTCTTAACGCCTTTTTGGCTATGTAGTTACAGTGGGCTCTAGCACTTAGGTCATTCGAGATGAGTACTCCAAGATCCTTGACAGAGTTTGGATCATCAACAAGGTCTTGACTATTCAGCCTGTATTTTATTTTCTGATTTTTTTTGCCAATATGTAGGACAGAGGATTTATTTGTTGAGATTTGAAGTTGCCATTTGTTTGACCATTCTGTACATAGTCAACGTCTTTTTGAAGGGTAGCAGTATTGTCTGTGGTGTTGAACAACTTTACGCTATCAATGAAGAGAATGCAGTTGCTCTTAATATGATCACAGAGGTCATTTATGTAGAGGATAAAGAGAATTGGTCCTAGAACACTGCCTTGGGGGACACCACCATTGACAGCTACAGAATTTGATAGGACGCTCCCAATTTTGACCGTTTGTTGTCTGTTTGACAGGAATGCTTCTATCCAATTATGCAGGTGTCCAGAGATACCGTAAGATTTTAGTTTTAGGAGTAATTTGTCGTGTACCACTGAATCAAAGGCTTTACAGAAGTCTATGTAGATTGCGTCTATTGCTTTACTTTGATCGAGTTGTGTAGTCCATATGTTTTTGCAATGTAAGAGTTGCAGATTACATGTTAGTTTTTTCCTAAAACCAAATTGTTTATTAGAGAGTAGGTTGTTTGTTTCTAAGTGGAGGATGACAGATTGATTAATAATTGATTCCATGACTTTACAGGTGATGCAGCATAAAGAGATTGGTCTGTAATTTTCAATTAGGCTGGGGTCTCCCTTTTTGTAAATGGGGATGACCGTGGCTTGTGACCATAGTTTTGGTAAGGAGCTGGTCCTGAAAGATTTTTCAAAGATTATACTTAGAGGTTCGGCTAGGGCAGTGGGTAGCTTTTTTAAGTAGGCACATATTCCATCTGGTCCAATAGATAGAGATGGTTTTAGATTGCGTAGTGCTTTTTCAACATTGTCTTCTGTAAAATCGATATGTATTAGATCATTGTTGTCTGTGGTTCGACTAGGAAATACTGGGCATGATCCATTGCTGTTTACAAATACTGAGCCAAAGAATGTGTTAAAGAGGTTGGCTTTAATAGTGTCGTCGTTGCAGTCTTTCAGGGGTAGAATGGACCTTGAGTCTTTTAGTTTGTTGTTTACAAAATTGTAGAAAGCATGGGTGCAATTGGGGTGTAGAAGTTTTCTTTTTGTTTAATAATTGGTGCATTCAGTTTTTATCTGGTGGAATTCCCAAAAGTCAAATTTTATTGAATACACCATACTGAAGAAACAAAACCAGCTCTGGTTTTCCTGTGCAAATGCTTTCCTAGTTAAACAATAACTTCTCCTTCTCTCCACCTCTGGATGATCCCATTGTCCACTTATGAGACGTCCTTTTGTTATGGGAACAGTCCGTCCCCCCTCTGTGATGGTGACCTTGATGGCTTCCATGCTCTCACACTCTCTGCATACATTCTCGGCATTCCGTTCCCCTCTTCCCTCCCCCCACTTCACTGGCAAGTTGAGAAGTTGAAAAGCATTAAGGGTTGAACAAAGCAAAGTGGTTCAATCGTGACCCTTGGAAGTAAACAACAACTCTTGGTCCTCAGTGCCTTTGAATTAAGTTCTCTTTGTGATTGGGGAATAGGACCATCCAGAGTCCATCAGTTTCTATTGAATGATGGAGAGCTTGATACTTTCCACCACATTTTCTCCTATCCTGTACTTTCTCTTCCTTGGGGGTTTCCACTTTTAAAACTGACCACCTGGGCACACCTTTACTCATCCTTGAAGTCACTGGACGAGGATTGTGCATTAGCCATGCATGCTAACTGGAACCTTGGGGTTTTGCAGACAGTTTTAATGTTCCAAGCAGACACACCGAAATCAATGAGACCTAATTTAATCATGACCCACTTATGTCCTATTGATTTTGGTGCTTTTGGTATGATTAAGTCCCAGTGTAAGCCTCCATGTTCAGAAGCAATATACCTCTGAATATCAGGGCTGGGGTCAAATGACAGCCTCTCCCTTCAGTGCCAAATAGACAATTATTAGAAACTGGTGTTTTTAATCTAACTGAGGACAATTTAATTTCTCATGAAGAAACTCACTTCCTTGATCATTCATTTTTTACTTGCCCGGTTCTTGTTTCATTGCCTCGAATTCCTACCAATGTTTACCCACATATTACAATTTGAATTTTGCAATAGATTAATTCTTGGCTTTTGTGTGTGTGTGCCAAATGAAACTCTTAGGATGAAAGAAAAGTTGTCCTTTTGTAGTGTCTAAAGTAAGACAAATTAGAGTAAAAACTCAGTCACCCTACCAGTAAATTAGGATTAAATTTTGTGTTAATGTCCCTTGTTGGTGTAGTTTACTGGTTTTTCAGAACTGCAGATAATAAATGATTGTCTCAGCAATGTATTTTTTCCAAGAAGGAAACTTTCTGGGAATTTGCAGGTCAACTCTTTCTATTTCAACAATTTGAAGATTGATTCCTCCTTTATTATTATTTTTTATGCATTTTTCCCTTCCTGCTTCATCAGCATTCCAGACAGAGGATATAAATTGTAGCCTTGTGTGTGGAAAGATATAAAGAAAGGCTCTTCTTTGTTCTGATTGGGGTAAGATGATTATATTAAACTCCTAAGTTTTTACCTACAGCTGGTTCATTTAGGCCAGGGGTCTCCAACCTTGGCAACTTTAAGATTTGTGGACTTCAACTCCCAGAATTCCTCAGCCAGCGTTGCTTTTGGAGACCCCTGATTTAGACCCCGTCTGTCTAAGCAATCGGCCAAGTCTTCCTACCTATTGCTTACATCATCCAGAAAAAGTGAATAGCCCAACATTTGCTGCAATCATGATCTGAAGAAAAAGAAAAGGAATCCTAATTTAGTAAATGTAGAAGTGCCTTTTCAAAAGTCTGACTTTCCCCCCCTGAAGCCTTTTAACACTTGATTCCTTTGGATCCAGTGATGATATGGACAACTTATGGATCTCTTGTCTGCTGTTTCTCCTGCAGGTTGTTTTGCTCCTCCTCCGAGTTGCAAGTACAACCCAAACCATTTAGAGATCAGAAGGACCACTATTTTCCAAGAGTCTCTACCCACCCAATTAGATCTACCAGAGGGATCATGCTGCAGACCTTGTCAAGCAAAGAGCGTCTGCTGGCTAGGACTGGAAGATGGACCTTTTTGGCAGTGGCCCATGCGCTGTGGAATATCTCCCCTTCAGAGATTAGAATGGCCTCAACCCTGTCGGTCTTTTGAAAGTCTTTAAAAACCCTAGATAGGTCCCCAGGCTCTGAATGTGTTCAGGGCCCCATTTCTTGGTTGACTGTTAACTGGCTAAGTATTTCAGTTGCTGTGGATATTTATACTTTTATTGCTTTTAAAAAGCGTTTTTATTGTTTTTACATTTTTGGAATTGTAAGCCACCCAAAGTCACTGATTGAGGTGGACTGCTGTAGAAAACAAACTAAGTAAGTAAGTAAGTAAGTAAGTAAGTAAGTAAGTAAGTAAGTAAGTAAGTAAGTAAGTAAACAAACAAACCTTTTTGGGGCCAGATCAGTGTAACACAGATTTAGGAACAAAATGTCTACCTCTTCATATCTACATTGGCAAAAAGAGCACAGGCTCATTCTCCAACTTGATAACAGGCCATCCTCTGCAAATGAGCCTCTTCCACATTGTACTTTGGGTGCAGTGCAAAAGAGTAAAGGAGCTCACATCTGACTTTAAGAAATGGTGATAGCTCCAAGCAATTAGGATCCTCGTTTCCTGAGGATATATCAGCTCTCCTCTCAAAATGCAGACCTTGGAAACTGGAACTCTAAAGAGAAATCCAAATGCGTCACGTCTTTAGAAGAGGGGATACCAATTTCTTATGAACTTTTGCTCAGCGTTTCCCTTTTCCTCTATCACTCCTATGTTTTTTGCCTTCCCCAAATAACAGATTCTCCAAAGGTACTCACTAGTCATGACTGTAAATTCATACTGTAATGGATTTAATGTCCTTTGAGATAACAGAAGAATTGTCAGTTTATTAAGAAACACTATCTAGCAACTGAGTCCATCTTCAGAATCTCATATTAATTTGGACTGTTCTATCTCCTCAACCTGCTGAGTGCAGGTGCTTATGAAATCTCTCTCCCAGGACTTTACTTCACTGATCTGATGAAGTAGACATGATCTAGGAAGACATATGTGAAGAAAATACATCTGTTTGTCTCCAAGGTGCTGTAAAGCTGATGTTGTTCTCTTCTGTTTCAAGAGATTAAAACAGCAACTTTGTTTGGAAAGCCTTTATTTCTGGAAGTAAAGCCTTCCAAACTCTCAAGACTGAGACCATTTCCGTGCACATAACTGCTCACCAAAACTACTCTCCTGGGTTCATGTGATATAAATGGGCTAAAGTGGGATTAGCTCCACTTCTACAGCCATTCAGCTCCCGAATAGTGAATTGCTGTGCTGCAACCCATTGGGCAGCACTGTGCCCTTGTGCAGAAACAAGAAGTGCATAAGATTGTTGCCAGTGCATAGTATGAAACTGGTGCAAAAGGCCAGGTCCACACGGGAAGGACCAATTGAACCGATTGATGGCTACTCACGCCTGTGCACCAGAATCTTCTCAATGAATGGTTAGCTTATGCTTGGTGTTAGATAAGGATCAACGGAATTCAAGGGAGGTTGGATTTAGTTTTCTTGGGTTGAGTTTCTCCTTGATTAATTGGTTAATGAAGAAGGAGAAGATGGAAAAAGGAAGAGGAGGAGGAAAAGAAGATGGGGAAGGAGAAGAAGGAAGGAGGAGGAGGAGGAAGAGGAGGAGGAGGGGAAAGGGAAGGAGAAGAGGAAAGGAGGAAGAGGATAAGGAGGAGGAAGAGGAGATTATTCTGTTTTAGTCTTCTGCATTTCCTGCCATTCCCATTCAGGTCTCTAAAATCCTCTTCCCAGCATTATCACCCTGCAGGTTCATCCGACACCCTGCAGGTTCATCCTCTCATTGTTAATTTTAATCCCCCTCATTCACCGGAAGCCACTTCAGGCTTCCGGTGAATGGAAGGAAATCAAAACAGAAATGTTTTGATTTCCTCCAGGTACTCCAATCATCAGAAGTAATTTGTTGATTTGCACTTAGAAACTTAATCGGTGCCGCTTTCTTCTGTTGTTTTGCCTTTCACCCTCCGGGCTTTGCTAAAGAGACAAATAGTTTTGCAACACATGGCTCAGCTTTTGTACGTGATAGGCTGCCTTAGAAAAGATTCAAAGATCTAATGCAAATTTTAAGGAATAAAGGTGCATGTACCTACAGACATTCACACACACCAATTTATTTTATGAGTTATAACTTTTCATTCTGTAATAAGAGGGAACAGCACTGAAAAATGGATGGCTGTACTTGGATCTTTGCAAGAAAATTATTGGGTAGCTCAATCTCTCTGAATATGCCCTAAAGTTAAATCCTAAACTACAAATAAGCCTACACTACCCAATGGGAAAAGAAGCTCTTTTCTTCCTGGAGGACAATTTTACATAATAAATAAGAGAGGCGTCTTTTGTATTCTGCTATCAGCAAAGTACTTCCCAGGCTGAATAAACACATGGAAAGAAAGCTGCCCCCCACTAAATTTGATTTATCATAAAGCAATTGGAGCATGTTACAATATTGAGATTTAAGAACATAATTATAAGTTTCAGCAAACAGTGTGGAACATAAATAAAAGTTGGAGAGTTGTGTCTTATGGTCCATCCATTTTACGTGGCAAATTATTTATTATATATTTATATAAAAAGGAAGCTGCTACCAGAAAGGTTAAACCACGATCCCTCAGTCTTCCCAATGGATTTTAGTACTGAAGAGATCATGATATCTCGTCAGTCAAAAAGCAGCAGCAATAAAACCACCCTTTTGAGAGTTTATAAAATGTACCGTTTGATTGCCGCAAGGCGTAGTAGCTACTAATAAATTAAAATAACAAACTGCATCTTCAGCATCAATCTATTGTTTTATTTATATATTTGCTTAAGCAATTTATATAGCTACCCAACACACAAATTGTGACTTTGGGCAGATTAAAAAAAATAACAGATAATAAAAATAATCAACAAACAAACACAAACATACACACACATAGAAACCCCTTGAAGAATCTGGGCTAACCACAATCATTCTCATATGATCATCTAGATTATTATTTTTTAATTATCATTCATTGGGTCATTAATATATTAACACAATAACAGAGATGTGGATATAATAATATGTGATTTGTCTATGCTGCATCAATTTATTTCACTTCATTACGGTTTTGATTTGTCTATGCTGCATCAATTTATTTCACATCATTACGGTTCTTATAGATTTGCTCATCACTGACCAAATAAATAGAAATGTACATCTGTGGTCCAGGAACCAAGAGAAGAACCAAGTTTTGAAAGGTTTACAGAAAGCCAACAAGGTGGGGACCCTCTAGATCTGGGAGGAAGGTTGTTCTGTAGATGTCATAAGCCACATGGCACAGATGATTGATCAGCAGTACCTAAGGGAATCTTCCTGTAATGATATTATATGGATGTACCATGATGTAACCATAACTACTCAGGACATCACCTTTTAAACTAGTTGCATCTTCCAAATAGTCTTCAGGGACAAACACCTGTCCATCATAGTGCAGTAGTCCAAGCAGAAGGTGGTCAGTGAGTGGTTGTGAGAAGATTCTTCTAGGAATAGGCACATTTGGCCATCAAAATTTGTTTGCCAGTTGTGGATTGGAAACCTTGGCCAACCAGATAGGACACAACCGGATGCAGCCATAGGAGATGGCACTTGCCATCTTGCTTCATGAAGACCAACTACTTATTCCATAAATTCTATCCAGATCAGAGATAGACCGTCCTACAAGTATCCTCATTTTGTTCTATAAAGCTTTTCTATAAATCATCAGCAGGTTTCCCTGTTCTGTGAATTTTGGACAGATTATTTATGAATCTGAATAAATAGGCATCCTAAAATGCCAAATCCTCAGTCTGTAGAAAGATGGTTCCTACTGTCAAATACCACTTACATCTGATGTCTTGCTCTTAACCAGAAATATTCAGTGCTCATCCCATTAAATTACAGAGAAAGAGCTAATTAGAAATGGCTGCTGTGCCACTTGATATGGTATTGTTGGCACAAATTCATAGAAATACCTGTATGATCAGTATCTGGTCATGATCAGCATTCACTCTGGAATAGATACTGAAAAGAAAACACGTTACACAGGTGCACCATCTTTGATGCCCATTTTGGATGAGTGTGGAATCTTTCCTATCCAGTTATACCATTTGTACTATGTCACCTTTTCAAATAGAGCTGTACAGGCGACCCTCCTGAGCAGTCTTGAAAAGCTGTGAGTGCTTTAAAAATTTCTAAAGCCAAGTTAAAACTGACAAATTGTTCATTGGATGCACTCATCTTATCCCACACTAGTGGTTTTCAATCAGCAGAACTTAGGTGTAGACATTTACATTCTTTTTGGGGTATATATATATATATATATATATATATATATATATATATGTGGATCTTTGGTTCTTCGGGTTTTCTCCCGCGTAGAATTGGAAATATCTAGGCGACGTTTCGATGAAGTCTCATTCATCATCTTCAGGCTTGTGTCTTCGGCCTTGTGCTTCACAAGCCTGAAGATGATGAATGAGACTTCATCGAAACGTCGCCTAGATATTTCCAATTCTACGCGGGAGAAAACCCGAAGAACCAAAGATCCACATACAAATACCCGCGAAAATCTCAGAAAACACACACACACACACACACACACACACACACACACACACACACACACATATATATATATATATAGGCAGGATTTCTTTAAATTTATTCCCATCCTTATCAGAGAAAAAATTGACTTTTTTTTTCTTAACATGGTTGGACTTGAGTCACGAAGATCATTTTTCTAAACAACATATGCCAAATGAGAAGAAAATAGATTTTCTAGCTAGAGATAAGTTTCAGACTTAGAATATCCCAAAGGGGCTTTTTTCAAGAGGCACCTGGACTTTCTGGTTTTTCTTTGAAGATGTTTCGCTTCTTCCGCTCTGGATGTCAAGCAAAACATCTTCAGAGAAAAACCAAGAAAGTCTAGTTGCCTCTTTTAAAAAAGCACCTTTGGGACAAAACCAGGACTTTGGATGAGAATGTGGAGAATGTCCACAGACATTTAGACTTAGAATAATTGTATTGTTTAATACTTTGAATGTACACTAATCAGCATAGCTTAAAATGAAATTTCATTGCCTGAAGCTCTGAAAGGGTCACTGCTTCCAATCATCATGACTGAACAAATAAATAAATAAAAAATAAATATTGTGCATATACCCCCAACCCCCATATATTATATGACACAGATGAAGAACACAGTCTAGTTTGCATGCATGCATGTACCTGGCAAGAAAAACAAATCTTGCGAGTTTACCAGGTGGATGGCATAGATGTAAACAGATTTGAATTGTTCTTGAGGGATACAAGTAGAAGTGTAAATAAAAGCATAAATGCCAGTCACCCCTTGTTAAGAAAGAAAAATCTTCATGAATACCATTTGAATCTTTCCTTTGTTGTTTAATAATTATCCACATTTCTGTTGCTCACATACATTTAAGAGACATTTCAATCCTGATGAACTATTTTCTAATATCTAAACCCTTTTCTTCTTTGAAATAAAGTGTTGTCCCAGATACTGTCCATGATCATCATTCTCTCCTTGGTAATCTCAGGTGCTTTGGGGACGACCTGTTCTCCAAACTACCTGAGGACAAGAGAAGAAGTAAAGGATGGAAACTTATCAAAGAGGGATCCAACCTAGAACTAAGGAGACATTTTCTGACAGTGAGAACAATTAATCAGTGGAATAGATTGCCTTCAGAAGTTGTGGGTCTCCATCACTGGAGGCTTTTAAGAAGAGAGTGGACAGCCATTTGGCTGAAATGGTGCAAGGTTTCCTGATTGAGAAGGGGTTGGACTAGGTTGGACTCCAAGGCCCCTTCCAACTCTATTATTCTAAAATTCCTCCTCCTCTCTCTTTTCATTTCCTCCTCTCTTCTCTTCCTTCTCATTTGTTCTGGTTTCTTTTTCTGATATCCAACCATATTAAATAAGTTGATAGATAGTCTTACTTTGCCCTGGCTCACCCTTCTGATACAATAGGCTACCTAGGGGATATTCTGATGAGTTTTGTATCTCTCCCCACCTCCCACCCCAAACAAACAAAGCAAAATTCTTATGAATTTGAAAATAAAAAGATCTGATTATCTTTTTATTATTATCTATAATCTGAGGCTGCCACACATGAGTTAAAAAAGCGAATTCCTTTTGATGCTATGGATACAGTCCTTGGTCTATTTAATATATTTTTTCTAGTCCTCATAGAAAACTCAAGCGGCATTTTGTTCTTTTTTAAGAATATTGGAACAAATGTTCCATGACAGGAGTCCAAGGCAAAGTTAAGCTGGCTCCCATAGAAATTTGTTAATACTCTTATGGGAAAATATATTATTAATACAAATTAAGTCAGTTAATGCATTAAGTTTTGACTTTATGCTGTCCCTACATTATGTTACGTTTTAATCAGCTGAAGTACAAATATTCTGTGGGTCGATAACATTAAAATGTGTTGGAGTTTTAGGGAATAAAAACGAGGCAGCAGAAAATAGTTACAAAGCTTGAAATTACATGGCTGCTTTTACAACCAGTTGTTACAAGTCTCGGTCTCAGTACAGCAGGTGGTCCTCATTTAGTGACCATAATTGGGATCGGCAACTTAGTGGTTAAGCAAAGTGATAGCTGAGGAAAACAGCAATTGTGCTTGCAGTTTTTGCTTTACAGGTCTGTGAAACTTGTAAACGCAAGGATTAATCCTCGCATTTGTGAAAGGATCTACTGTATGTCATAAAGATACATTTTCATCCATGTCGAAATTGTGAACAGTCACTAAGTTGCTAAACAAGAACTACCTGTGGAGACACCTTGTGTAAGAAAGTTCAAAATTCATTAACTAAGCTATTTATATATGGATGAAGAGTATTATTGATTAATTTATTTAGGATGTGCTATACCATTAAAAATTTGGACCAGTTATTTTTCTATTTCCGTTCTATTTCCAGAATCTCAACATCTTTTTTGAGATTCTGCCATGGAGGCGCCAGCGCTGGTGATGACGGTGCCGGACCTTGATATCGTCGCCTGATTTGGCGGGGATGACGGCTTCAGCAGTGTCGATCCCGGCGTTGGAGGTGTCGGCAGTGCATACTTCGTGGCCGTCTCGGCGTCGCCGGTGGAGACAAGGACTACCGGATAGGACATGGACGTGGGCCGGGCATTCCTGGGCACGGCCCCGGTCTCGACCAGTGAAGTCCTTACATCATCGGGCAGTGGAGGCGCATCCCTTGGAGCCATTGCGATATTCTGTTGAAGATCTTTGGGCCCTGAGGAATGTCCCCCTTTCTCGGGAATGGCCCTCTAGACTCTCCAGGATTTTCCTCAATGATGGGTCTTGGGACCCTGAGAGATGGTACGGCCGCAGAAAACGCTTGGGGGAGAGTTCCCGTTTGTTAAATTTTTTATCAAAATTTTTATTGGGGTTGGGTATAGAATCCAAACTGGGCTTGGGGGACAGCCCAGGGGGGTTTGGAATCGGCCAGGCTGGTACACACGCTTGGGAGGGCCCAGAGGTTCAGGGGTTGGGGAGGGGGTCAGAGGGTGGGCAGCCAGAAATGAGGTCTATTGACACCGTATGTGGGAGTGGCAGATACGGCGGGGGTAGAGGGCCATATCAGAATAAGGGACCGCGTGCCCGAGGTCTCCGATCGGTAGTGCGTTCCGACCCTCTTGACCCAACTTGCAGGTCTGGTTGTGTACAGTCTCAGTCCCTGGGTACCCGGCTGGTGTTGTGCAATGCTAGGTCTGCCGTTAATAAGGCCTCCCTGATTTATGATCTTATTCACGAGGAGGGTGCGGACCTGGCAGGTATTACCAAAACCTGGTTGGGCCCAGAGGGTGGTGTTCCTCTGGGTCAGATTTGCCCACCAGGTGTCCTTGCTTTCCATCGGCCAAGGTCCCAGGGCAGGGGTGTGGGGGGGTGGCAGCATTATTAAAGAAGTTCTTTGTCCTAGGGAGGCCACTGTTCCTCAGACGTCTGGCTGTGAGTCCCTCTTCGTGAAGTGGGGTCAGGGGGTTCAGATGGGCCTTTTGATAACGTACCTGGCTCCCTGCCATGTATCATCGGCCCTGCCCGGGCTCCTTGAGGTGATAGCCGGGCTGGCTGTTGAAACTCCTAGGCTTTTAGTCATGGAGGATTTCAACCTGCCTTCGCTCGGTGAAACCTCTGCGTTGGCTCAGGAGTTCATGGCTTCCATGGGAGCTATGGACCTGACCCAACTAGTTTCTGGCCCCACTCACATCGGGACACACACGCTGGACCTGATTTTTGTCTCTGCTCAGTGGTTGAATGATCGTAGCTTTGGGGATCTAGTTACAAAACACTTGTCATGGACCGATCATTCTCTTCTTAGGCTTGACTTCTGTGCCGCCACCCCCACCACAGGGAGGCGGAACCAAGGAGATGGTTCTACCCCAGGCGCCTGATGGATCCTGAACGGTTCCAAACGGAGCTTGGGCCATTTCCTGATACTCTGGCTCGCAGCTCAGCTGAAGACTTAATGGCTACCTGAGATAGGTTGACCACTGAGGCTCTCGACCAAGTTGTGCCTTTGCGACCTCTGACTTGGCACAGATCCCATCCAGCTCCATGGTTTACGGAGGAGCTGAGGGAGCTGAAGTGCCGGAAAAGACGTCTGGAGGGTGCCTGGAGGGCCAGTTGCACCGAATCTGACCGGACACAGGTGAGGTCCTATATTAGGACCTACCTAGTGGCAATAGAGGTGGCGAAGCACCCGCGTGGCCACATTTTGTACCAGCTGCAACCTCCGGGTGCTCCCCAAGGGGAGCCCCATGTAGGGGGCATTACAGTAATCCAGTTGGGAGGTGACCAGGGCATGAGTGACCGTTCGTAAGGCGTCCCGATCGAGAAAGGGCCGCAACTGGTGCATCAGGTGAACCTGATGAAAAGCCCTCCTGGAGGTGGCTGTAATATGATCTTCTAATGACAGCCGTACATCCAGGAGGACGCCTAGATTGCGAGCCCTTTCTGTGGGGGCTAAAATCACCTCCAATAGCCAGCGATGGAGTCAGCTGACTATATCGGGATGCCGGAAACCACAGCCACTCAGTCCTGGAAGGGTTGAGTCGAAGCCTGTTCTCACCCATCCAATTCTGCACGGCCTCCAGGCACCGGGATATAACCTCCACAGCATCATTGGGGTGGTTTGGGGTAGAGATGTAAAGCTGAGTGTCATCCACATAAAGATGACACTTTACTCCAAAACCACGGATGATCTCCCCCAGCGGCTTCACATAAATGTTGAACAAGAGAGGGGAGAGGACTGACCCCTGAGGCACCCCACAAATGCGGGGCCTAGGGGTGGACTTCTCCCCCCCCCGTCAACACAAATTGCAAGCGGTCAGAGAGGAAGGAGGAGAACCACCGCAAGATGGTACCTCCAATTCCCAACCTCTCCAGCCGCTGCAATAAGATACTATGGTCGATAGTATCAAAAGCTGTGGAGAGATCTAATAGGACCAGGACAGAGGAATAACCTCTGTCACGGACCCTCCAGAGATCATCAATCTATGCAACCAATGCTGTTTCAGTACTGTGCCCGGGCCTGAAGCCCAATTGGAAGGGATCTAAATATGTCGTTTCCTCCAGGTACTGAGGGAGCTGAAACGCCACCACACTCTCCACAAGCTTCGCCACAAAGGGGAGGTTGGAGACTGGATGATAGTTATTCAAAAGCGCTGGGTCCAGGGCAGGTTTCTTGAGGAGAGGCCGCACCACCGCCATTTTCAGGGCGGTAGGGAGCGACCCCTCTCTCAATGAAGCATTGACAATCCCCTGGAGCCAGCCTCGTGTCACCTCACTGGAGGTAGAAACCAACCAGGGGGGACACAGGTCCAACAAACATGTGGTGGTGTTCAGCCGCCCCAGCAACCTGTCACGCCCTTGGCGGTTACAGGATCGAACTCCTCCCAGATAGCCATCTCAAGACTTGCCCCAGCCATCTCCCTGGGACCACCCAGCTGGAGTCCAGCTCGCCCCGAATCTGAGTGATTTTATCATGCAGAAATCGGGAAAACTCCTCTGCCCTGCTCTGCAAGAGGTCTTCCCATGCTCTCGGCTCAAGCAGGGAGCGGGTCACTCTAAACAGGGTGGCAGGCCGATTTTCTGCTGACGCAATAAAGGCAGAGAAGTGCGAATGCTTCGCCGCCTCTATTGTCACTGTGTCTGGTCAGATTCGGTGCGACTGGCCCTCCAGACACCCTCCAGACGTCTTTTCCGGCACTTCATCTCCCTCAGCTCCTCCGTAAACCATGGAGCTGGATGGGATCTGTGCCAAGTGAGAGGTCGCAAAGGCACAACTCGGTCCAGAGCCTCAGCGGCCAACCTATCCCAGGTGGCCACTAAGTCTTCAGCCGAGCTGTGAGCCAGAGTCTCAGGAAATGGCCCAAGCTCCATCTGGAACCATTCAGGATCCATCAGGCTCCTGGGGCGGAACCATCTCCTCAGTTCGCCTCCCTGTGGTGGGGGCTGGCGGCACAGAAGTCAAGCCTAAGAAGAGAATGATCGGACCATGACAAGGGTTTTATAACTATATCCCGAAAGCTACGATCATTCAACCACTGAGCAGAGACAAAAATCAGGTCCAGCGTGTGTGTCCCGATGTGAGTGGGGCCAGAAACTAATTGGGTCAGGTCCATGGCCGCCATGGGAGCCATGAACTCCCGAGATCTCACCGAGCGAAGGCAGGTTGAAATCCCCCATGACTAAAAGCCTGGAGGTCTCAACCGCCAGCCTGGCTATCACCTCAAGGAGCCCGGGCAGGGCCGATGATACGTGGCAGGGAGCCAGGTACGTGATCAAAAGGCCCATCTGAACCCCCTGACCCGATTTCACAAAGAGGGACTCACAGCCGGCCGTCTGAGGAACAGTGGCCTCCCTAGGATAAAGAACTTCTTTAATAATGGCCACCACCACCCCATCCCTGCCCTGGGACCTCGGCCGATGAAAAGCAAGGAAACCTGGTGGGCACATCTGACCCAGAGGAACACCACCCTCTGGGTCCAACCACGTTTCGGTAATACTTGCCAGATCCGCACCCTCCTCCTGAATAAGATCGTAAATCAGGGGGGCCTTGTTAACGGCGGACCTGGCATTGCACAACACCAGCCGGGTACCCAGGGACTGAGACTCTGTGCAACCCGGGCTGCAAGATGGGTCAAGAGGGTTGGAATGTGCTACCGATCGGAGATATCGGTTATGGGGGTGTCTAGAAGCTCTCATGTGATGCCTCTCCTGCGTGAGCTGCATTGGTTACCGGTGGCCTTCTGGGTGCACTTTAAGGTTCTGGTTTTGACCTTTAAAGAGCTCCATGGCATCGGATCAGGTTATTTGCAAGACCGCGTTCTGCTGGTAGTCTCCCACCGACCTATGCGCTCCCACAGGGAGAACCTCCTTAGGGTCCCGACGGCCTCTATGTGCCGCCTGGCGACCCCAAGGAACAGGGCCTTCTCTGTGGGGGCACCCACTCTCTGGAATGGGCTCCCCCCTGAGTTGAGAACGACCACCGACCTGAGGGTGTTCAGGCATGATTTGAAGAAAAGGCTGGCCTGGGCTGATCTTAAATTGTTTTTTAATGGGGTTTTAATTATGGTTTTAATGTTGGGATTTTATATTCGGTAGCAGCCCATATTTAATTTTATTTTAACTTTTGTATATGTGTTGTTTTAGTAGGCTGCGCACCACCCTGAGTCCTTCGGGAGAAGGGCGGTATATAAATTGAATAAAATAAAATAAATAAATATTGTGGTGATCAAAAGTGGATGCAATATTCCAAGTATGGTGACCCACCCTTCCTTCCTTCCTTCCTTCCTTCCTTCCTTCCTTCCTTCCTTCCTTCCTTCCTTCCTTCCTTCCTTCCTTCCTTCCTTCCTTCCACGCTTCCTCCCTCTCTCCCTCCCTTCCTCCACCTGGGTAACACTGTTCTATGTAGTTTCCAATTTGTATTTATTTTGGCTGAAGTTAGTCAAATTTGATGTGTGTGTTGCTTACCAGCTGTCCTCATCTCTGAAAAATGTCTGAGTCAGAGAAAGTAGGAGAGAAAGATGGATAAATATCTATGTAAAGCTCTGGACAAGAAAAAAAAACAGGGACAAATGGAATAATCTTTCAGTGTGGCTGGCCAGCTACAATGAGATCAATTTTATGAACAAGTGATCAATTATTCAGTCATGAGAAGAAACAGTGTGTTAAATCTTCATTGTTTGCACAATGGGGCCCTCTTGAGATAATAGAAGGATTGTTACTTTTACTATTCAGTCTATGGTTAGAAGTACCAAAAGACCTTTTTCAAAAAAGTTCCAATCAATAGACTAGTTGGCATACAGCAAGATAATTCTTCTTAAGGAATTGCTTGTTCCTTATAATGCAACGTCTCCTTGCAATTTGCCTGGCGTGGTTATGGAGGTAATTTGTCCTTTTCTCCATTATTTTAAATCTTCCACTCTTCCAGTGTCCTTCCTTGAGTTCTTCAATCCAACAGTTGAGCAAGTGTGACCCAAACAAGGTCAGCCAGGTGCTTCCTGCTGAGATGTGCTCACATGATCCCAAGACCCGCTAGTTCTGGAATTGTGATGCTACAGAAGACATTTGGCTTGGCCTTCATGGCAGGAGATGATGAGAGTGAAGGTCAGGCAGTTGTGGTCCATTGTTACCTCCCCTCCCTTCTGAAGGCAATCCTTTCCATCCATGAAGTTCTCCCCATGCTTTACAACCCCGGGAGCATCACAGCTTTATGGAAATACAATTGGCCTTTTCATCCTACTTTTAAAAACGGATAAGGAAGAGAGTAAATGGAGGAAGAAGTGGCAATGTGGCCCCTTCCCTGAACTATGAAAGATTATTTCACAGATGCTAACCTATAAAATCAAATATAACTGAAATAGCAAAAACAAAAAAACCAACCTCTGGGAAATAACTGGCTCATTTCAATCTTTTGCAACTCATACTATACCTTCTTGAGGTTTGTGTAAATTTGGCCATGCATTTATTTTTCATTAATTACCATTTTTGTGTAGATTTTTATGAGCATCAGATGCACTTTGAAAAGACAGCAAAGAGAAGTCTCTCACCAGGTACTTTCTGCTTGGCTGAGATTAGGAATCACTAATATTCCCAGCAAGCTAAGCCACCATCCCAAGGCTCTTAGCTTTTCCAGCCTCAGAAATGAAATATTCCACAGGAGATTGAAACAACTAGGTACATTTCCAAATCAAATCGCTGTAGCTACACAAGTCACATTAATCAATAAGATGAGTTAGCAAGAATTTTGTAAATATGCCATTTTATATTCACCCCAGCTCTATGGCCTTTGAGGTGATAGTATATTTCTTGGCAAGTCATTTGACTGCCCAAGAACCTGCAAGCAATTTGAACAAAATTTGCAGGAATTGGGTTTATCTAGTCTAATGAAAAGAAGGACTAGGGGGGACGTGATAGCCACTTTCCAATGTTTGAGGGGCTGCCCCAAAGAAGAGAGGGTCAAACTATTCTCCAATGCAACTGAAGGCAGGACAAGAAGCAACAGATGGAGACTCATCAAGGAGAGAAGAAGATGTTTCCTAATGGTGAGAGCAATACCCAGTGGAACAGAAGTTGCCTTCAGAAGTTGTGGTTGCTTCATCACTGGAGATTTTCAAGGAGAGCCTTTTGTTTGAAATGGACTCTAAGGGGTCCTGCTTGAGCAGTGGGCTGGATTAGAAGATCGCCAAGGTCCCTTCCAGCTCTGTTATTCTGAGATTGAGGCATCTGGGTGGTATATTAAACCCATCATGTGTTTTACTCCAAATATTATTCCTTGGAAGAATCTTATTGCCTTAGAACCATTCATCTAAGAACCATTCAGAGTTACAACAGTGAAAAAAGTGACTTACAACCAGTATTAGGCAAAGGAAATTGTATGTGATCTGTTCTATAAATAAGAACATGCATCTCTATTTTTGTTTGCTCATTTGATTTAAGCCCACATCACAAAATTTCAGGGTAACTATCTGAAAAAAACATACAGAAAATAGATCAAGTAATATCTTGATCTCCCACAAAATACCATTGAACCATATTCTGCCTGCAAATGTTTATTTATCCGTCTTTGCTCAGCTGTAGATGAAGGTGAGTTGACTTGTTTCTGCCCACTGACCAATTCATCCTGTGAATTTCTTAATGATAATAGATAACAGATAATCAGAGTTGGAAGGGACCTTGTAGGTCATCTAGTCCAACCCTCTGCCCAAGCGGGAGACCCTACACCATTTATGACAAATGTGAAGAATTTGTTATTGCAATTTTCAAGGGAGAAGGATATAATTTTTATTATGCCATTAAATGGAATAGCCAACAGAAACGCATACAGTAAAACCAAAGCAAGCTGAAATATTACAAATGGTGATGGATTTATCCGCAAACAGTCAAACCCTGCTTAATTTTACAGGCTGTATAACAAAATTTAGTATAGAAGAAGAGGTAAAATCTGGAGATGGAGTTAAGAGAGGAATCAGCCTAGAATCATTATATTCCCACAAGTGACCCAAGTCCAGTTTTCCTTGAATTCCATTGGCAATTTAGTAAATTGTCTAGTGAGAATTTACTGTTGACTGTTAGTTGACTAGATATCTTTGTGTAGGCATGAGCAAATCAATCAACTTAACTGGAACTTAATGTGTGGTCCTGATTCTTCATGCCTGACATTAGTCTAATGTGGTTAATCTAATTGCTTGTGGCAACATAATGACTTCAGACTGATTCCTCTCTTGACTCCTCCCCCAAACCATTGCTTCATTTTTTTTACATTTAGATACATTTAAGGAGACTGAATCATAGAGTTGATCCATAACAACTGTAAGTGCTGTCTTGCACACACACACACACACACACACACACACACACACACACACAAACACCCCACAGGTGTGAGGAGTCTTTATTAAGGCTTCCTGAATTTCTCAACAATTCCCTGTGCCAACACTTTCTGAACCCCCACAAGCTACTCAAATAAAGACAACACTAGTCCTCAAGGAAAAAGGAAATCCAGTCCATTAGGCAAAAACAAGTTCCCAAAGTGAAGGCCCAAGACAGAGGCAAGTCCACAAGGCAACATGATCTGAAGTTCAAGACAAAAACACACAAGAAGAAAACGGACACATTGTTCCCAGCATCATTTAACTCCCCTTGCTGAGCTAAATAACTGCTTCCCGGTGGAGCTCATCAAGAGGGGTAAGGTTGCCTCCTCACAGGTAGCCTGGTTGACCTGCTTTGTGCCTGCCTCCTCTCAGCCCTACCTGCTCTCAGTTCTGGAGGAGGAGGCGGTTTTTCTTCATCTCCACTGACCAGCTGCAGTTGTGTGCCTGTCCCTTCAAGGCCTCTGGGCTTCCCAGCTTCAGCTGAGCCTCTCTCCTGTCTCTGGCTCAGCTGGCTGGCCATCTGGTTGCTCCCCACGGATCAGCTCCTGGCTCATAGCCCTTGGCTGCCTCCTCCTCCTCCTCCTCCTCCTCCTCCTCCTCCTCTTCCTCCTCCTCCTCCTCCTCCAAATTAGCATGGGGGATGCATCCGAGGGAGTCATCACACTCTACATCCAAAGATCAGAATGTCCCAGCTGTTTTAAAATTTATGATTTATTATTAGAACTATCTGCCACCCGTCTCACCAATAGAAGAACTCCCTTACCAGGTAAGGAGCGATAAGACGGATCCTTATGGATTGTAGAGTAAAGCAGGACTTTTTTTGTATCAGCCTTTGAAAACTCCTGTGAACTTTTCAAAGAAGGTTGCAAAGGATTGTTTGGCTCGACCACCAATGTTGATATTCAGCCCGCCTGGGAGAAGCCTTCTAAAGTTGAGTCTGTTGCCTAATGCCACAGGCACACCCGATCGCCAACTAGAAATAACTTTCTGTATAACTGGCCTGCCAGAAGAGTTTTAAATTAATCTTAAATTATTAAATTAAATTAAATTAAGTCTGGAATACTCTACCTGACTCTGTGGTTCTTCCCCCAACCCCAAAACTTTAACCTTAGACTGTCTACTATTGACCTCACCCCTTTCCTAAGAGGTCTGTAGGGGGGCGTGCATTAGTGCACCAACGTGCCTACCGTCCCTGTCCTATTGTTTCTCGATGCTTTGAAGTCAAGATTTCAGGACTGAAGAATAACTCTCAGGGAATCCATCTGGCTTATACAGTTGGAAGGGTGTGTGGCTGTTGTTGTCAGAGAACCTCTGGCAGCCTCCACAAGTCATGGCTCCACAAGTGCCCAGCTGTGAGACTCTTGTTCTTTGGTTGGGCTCAAGGGATCAGGTGGGATTGTTGCTGGTGCACCAGCCTCCTTGCTGCATGTCAGCTTCCCTAGCTGGGCTCCTGGACCTCACCGCAGGGCTGGCCTTGGAGTTCCTCAGGCTTATAATTCTGGGGGGTTTCAATCTGCCATCCCTGGGGCTGCGATCGGAGGTATCCTGGGATTTCATGCAAACCAGGACTTCCATGGGCCCATTCCAGGTTATCCAGGGCCCAACTAGGAATAGCAGTCACGCATCCAATGTGGTGTTCTTGTCGGAGCAGTGCCTATGTGACCTGGGATTGGTGGACTTGCCTTTGGTCCCCCTGTCATAATCAGATCACAGTCTGGTGGCAATGAGTTTCTTGAGAGCTGTAACCTCCCCCGCCCTGTGGGGAGGCAGGTCCTATTAGACCATTGGTCGACCCCTGGCGACTACTGGACTCAGATGGGTTTCAGAAGGAATTGTGGGTTATAACTACAGATCTGCTGTGCAGTCTGGCTGAGCTCTTAGTCATTGTTCGTAATAGGAAGTTGACTGAGACTCTGCGGATTGTGCACCAGTTACACCCCTTCCTGGACCAACAATCCTTATGGTCACTCATGCACTCATCACCTCCGATCCTGACTTTGCAATGTGCTCTACATGAAGCTGTGCCTGAAAGCATCCGGAAGCTCCAGTTGGTGCAAAATGCAGCGGCCGGCATGGTTTTGTGCAGACCCCAGTATGCACAGTATACATCTCCTGCAGGAGCTGCACTCATTGCCAATTGGCTTCTGGATGCAATTCAAAGTGCTGGTTGTCCCCTTTAAAGCCTCCATGGCTTGGGACCAGGTGATCTGAGGGATAACCATCTCTTGCCAGTCACATCTACCCCACCCATCAGAGTGGGGAGGCAGGGAATGCTGCAGGTCCCATCCCCAAGGGAGATACACCCGGTAGAACCCAGAAGAAGGGCCTTCTCTGTGGTGGCTCCAGGGGTGGGATTCTACCAGTTCTGTCCACTTCTGTAGAACTGGTTGCTCTGAAGAGCAGCAAACAGAGAGCATACATAGAACCAGTTCTGTCTGCTGCTGTTTTGGCCCACCCGCCCACCTCGGTTCTTAGCTGACCTTTATTTCCTGCATTTTCAACCGCAGCTGCTTTGCGCCACACAGCTGCGGTTGAAAAAGCAGGAAAAAAGTGCTGTTTCAACCACTGTGCACTTGCGCGCAGCACTGCTCAGCTGTCCAGGCAGCTACATGACGATGATATACACGCACACGCAAAATGTAAAATCACTGAACCAGTAGTTACATCGGTCGGATCCCACCCCTGGGGGGCTCCCCCTCTCTGGAGCATCATTCCCCCCCCCCAGAGATTAGATTGGCCTCCACTCTAACACTTTTTGGGAAGGCCCTGAAGACCTGGTTCTACCTTTGGCCCTGGGGAACCCAGAGCGGGATGGAGCCCATCAAATGGCTGGTATGGATGTGTATTGTCATTGGGGTGGGGGAGTTAATATTTTATTATTTTTCTTTTTATGGTTTTTCTTTCTTTTATATTGTGTTTTTATGTTCTTGTAAGCCACTTTGAGTCACCAGGTATGAATAGGCTGCAATATAAATTTTCTAAATATGTGTATGATGGGGGAGAGAGAGAGAGGGAGGGAGGGAGGGAAGGGAATGTTAGGGCAGGATAGGATAGGACAGGACAGAATAGAACAGAACAGAGTCATACAGCTCAGAAAAGGCCATAGCTTTTTGAAGGAATTGCAGACAGCTGTTAAATTTGCACTCCTACATGCTTCAAAGTATTTTTCTGCCATCAACATTCAATGCTGTAAAGCTCTATTGTGTTGTGTTGTTAGCAGCTTAACTGAATTTAATTGCAGATAAATATTGGACTATATGTGACAGTTATTCAAAACACGCTTCTAGAGGCTGGCATGTTATGTAATGTCAATGTTCTTGGTATTATTTTTAAGCTAAGGTGACAGTCTATGTATGTGTTTGTGTGTCTGGGTGAGGCTGAGCTTTATTATATTCTACTGTTCTGCATCTTCAGTCAGGTATATGAAACTATAACTTATTATAGTAAGTCTGTAAGATAAATAATTGATCATCATTATCAAAGCTCTCTGGCAGATCAGATAAAATAGTATTCCAAGAAAACTTAACAATCTGTTATGACTCCTGCAATTGTAGTTCAAAGCAAAGAAGAAAGTCAAAAGAGATGAACTTAACAGAAGTAAGATTTGTGAAAATATTCTCTTTAAAAAACCCCTCAATTTTCAAAGGGAAAAAAAGCATTTCCCCTTGGCTAATGCAAAATTATGGCTTTATAAATGAAAATTAGTAACTCCTTGCTGTAGCAGATGAGTAGCTGGAATCCAAGGGTAGGATCAAATGCATCATCAGTTCAGAATCATTATGTTCCCACAAGAATATATTTTGTGTATAGGCGCCACTAAATAAACTCCTAGTACTTTGAATGCTACTCCTGTTTCTGATTTCTGGTGTCTGACAATATCCTTGAGAACTCTTCATCCACCTCTAGGCCTGCCTACAAACCAACAACCAGGTACCTCAGCTCCAAAACCAAGAGCCCAGGGTAATTATCACTCAAGATCTTAAAGTGCTTCTTCCCCCAAGTAGCAATATCTCTTGGAGATCACATTTACGGAATACTGCTATTTTTGATACCAGCCACTTTGAGATGATATTAACCATCCTTGGCAATGTGATCTCCAAGTAGGTTTTTTTTTGTTTTTGTGAGAAGCATCCAATGTATCTGAGAGGCACAAACAACTGAGCGCCAACAAAACAAACACAAACTAAATTAAAAGAAATCAAAATAGAACAAAAGTAGGTTTTGTTCCCAGGTTTACCCAAGAACCAGGGAAGGACAAAGGCTTTTTTGAGGACAGCCTGGCTAATGCAGAAATAATGAGGGGATAAATAAACGTTGCATTGTGTTTCACTGCTGCCATTTTTTGCTGAGATCTTCTGATCATCTAAAGTTTGCTCAAAAATTCTGAGTTTATATCGCAAGCTCTATAATGGGAAAAAAAAGTATATTTGTGAAAACATCACGGTGGAAAGTTAGTTTTCAAGAAATCTTGTCAACTGTTGCCAAACACTGTTCTATGCCAACTATTCATGTTTTTTTTTCCAGAAACTTTGCATTAGACCATAGAATAAAAGAGTTGGAAGGTACTAGAAGCTTTCAAATTATCTCCAAAGATCCCTGCATTTTTCTGAAGTTTACCAGTGGTACTTTTATTGGTAAAAAATTAACAATGATGCAAAAAAACCCATCCCCACCATTTGCTGAGGAATTAAAGTTACAAGAAGGATTTTCTTTTCCTAAACAGTTTCTGTCTTTTTGCAGTTCTCCAGACATCTCATAATGATTCATTTCTAGTCATTCTCAAAGAGTTGTTGCTTCAATTTGTTGAATCAAAGGCTGGTTTGAATATTTACGGTATGATGACTGTCTAAAGATCTTTTTTCTTTTACTTTCTAAATAAATAAACCAACCTCAGACCATATTACATAGCAGAATTGCAATGATAGGCGATTCAATCACATAATAATTGGAAAACATTTTAACAACATTTATGAATGTACAGAATATGCATACAAACACACACACACAAACATATATTCTACCTATCTACCCATCCCACCTATTCATCTACAATCCCTCTCTCTCTCTCTCTCTCTCTCTCCCTCCCTCCCTCCCTCCAACCATTCATCCATCTCCAGTGAGCTTGGTAAATTCTAATGCGGATAGAAGCTTCCAGGAGAAAGATTTACAACAGAGGCCACTGCAATGAACCCAGAGCTAAATTTGTTTCTCAGTTTTCTGATTCTTATATTTATTTTCTTTTGCAGTGTGAACAAATGTGACTGAAACTTCATTTTTCATGTGTGACTTCAATTCAAAGGGACATCTGATTGTCCCGTTCAATCTAAAAAACACCACCTGTTCCTAGAGAGGTGAAGAAAGGAAGCTTTTCATGACAGACGATGCACAAATTATTTGTGAACAAAATGCATAGCAATGAGGAATACGGAGACCATGGAAGGTAATACAATGGAAAATCTCACCTTCAAATGTCCTCTGGGGTAGAAGCCCTTGTTTCTGAAAGGCAGTTGAGTCTGTGAGTCCCAAGAAAATAAAAACATGCACCATTTCCCAATTAAATCCCAATTAAATCCCTGCCCCTTGAGGTTAGTTAAGTCCACCATGAAGTGGAAGGAGGTTTGATATAGCCAGCAATCAATGGTTTTTCTGAGTGACAAGGCATCTCCATCACATCAGAGGGCATGTCCCTTGGACAATCAAGTCTTTAGATCCATCATCAACCTTCCTTTTTTTTTTGTTTCCAGGAAAGGTTGTGAAGATAGGGGTGCTCCAGCAAAGAGCCTTAGAGGAAAAGAATGGAGAGACTGAGAGGTTTCGGCAGGGGAGGGATCCGACCGGTGTAATGATTGGTTCTGTGATTTTACAAGGAGTTTTCATAAAACTGATATAACACTTGAGGGACATTTTTCATTTTTACCAGGGCAGGCTACAAAGAAATAAATGAAGATAACAAAAATGCCAATAGTAGGATAACTACTCAAACTCTCCTTAGTAATGATAAATGAAGTCCAGATCAAAACATGCTAAATATTATACTTTTCCACCAATTTTTCCTTTTTGAATAAAATACTAAAGTATTCAAAGCCACAATGGTAAAATAATATAAAATCCAAAAACAAGGCTTATTTTATTTCTTCTGGCTCTAAGAAGCAGTCTGTCAAGCCTGAAATTGACCTTTGTGTAGCCATTTTAGTTAGGCTTAATATAGATTCTTTTTTTTACTTTCTCTGTGGCAATCATGGGGTGGGGGGAGAGGGGGGGGAGGGCTTGCCACATTCTTAAGAGGGGAGGAGTGGAGATAGAGAGAGTGTTTTGGCTAGGTGAGTCTTCTTCTGGTGGGAAACAAGCTGTCCAGGCTTGGGTCTCTGGAGGTGGAGATTTATGACATCAAGCAATGTTGTATTACTTCTATTGGAGCATGTGACTTTTGGGGGTTGTTTCTAACTTCTAATATTGTGGGGTAATTCTGGGTTGGGTCAGATCCGGAATTACCATGGACTTTGCCAATTTGATGCTTTCCTAAGTAAAAGAATTTATTTTGGAAGATGGACTTTGTTCTTTTCTTTTTAAATGGATTTCATCACTTGGAAACCTGACACAGTCATACTGACAAATGAAATAATAACCTGAAGTAATAACCCACAGTTTCCCAAAGAATATATTTCTAATAGAACACTAATATAATTCCATCTGCTTCAACTTTATCATGTGTTCAACAAGCAGATAATATTAAAAAAGCAAAATTATTTCACTTCAATCTTGATGCTATTAAGTTCAATTATGTACTTCTTGCTGATCACTTTAAAATTCCATTATTAATCAAGTTTCTATAGACTTTATAATAATACATATTATTAAAAAAGATATAAAATACCTGATATCTCTCTAATGGATAATAAGAGTGTGTGAATCAGCCAAGATACAATTGATTTGATCTGAATGTTCAAGCTAGCAAGTCAAGTTGTTTTGAGTTGAATTGGCAATTCAAGTTGTCACACTGAATTTATTTGATTCAAATAATTGGTTAAATTTGACAAAACATATGTAGGAGCATATGTGAGAGTCACTCATATTGCTGAATTGATTGGAAGCCAGCTGAGCAGATATGACACATTGAGTCCATTTTGGTGATCAGATGTAAAGATTCAATTTGAAGGGTGGGTGGGGTTGATTAAATTGCCATCAGAAAGTATCTTTGAAGATTTGCACATTGCTGATAGACAGCTTCCAAGGTGAATAAAAATACAAAAATATTTAAGGAAGAAAAGGTGGAGGAGTAGGAGCAGTCAAAGCAGAATGATATAGACCCAGAGGTGTAGAATTCTAAAGGGGGAAAAAGAGGTAAGTGGGAAGGAACGCTAAATTAAAGGGAATTTGAAATGAATGTTGGAAAAATAACGGATGAAGGAAATAAGGGACGACTGGTTATAATATCTGAATATCGTTTAAGATGTCCAGGTTTAAGTCAACCTTAAATCCTAGGTCATCAAGACTATACACACCCTTGGCAGATAATCTTTAGAGTGCTGTGGGGACTTTGAGCAGCTGCTATTTCTCATCCTGACATCCCACAGAATGGTTCTTCAATTCTGTGCGATGGCTCTGAAGTTATCCCAATCCACTCTGAATTATTGTCAAGGTTTGGCAAAAGTCCAAACTTGGTTCTCCTTTCACACTCCCTTGCTTTATTCCACTTGAGTGCCATTGCTTGAACTATGTGTGCTTGAACTACGTGCCTCTTGTGTTGTGGTTGTTGTTGTTTTTAGAAGTCCTCATTTTGATATTTATCCACATAGCTGCACACTCTTTTGGAGCAAACTTTACTTTCAAGTACTCATCTTTCATGCATGTGTGTTCATACCTTTGTGTGTGGCACAAAGTTGTGTCTCTGTGTGTGTTTGAACTGCATTTCAAATTATAGCTATTCATAAATATATTGACTGCAGCGACAACACTATTAAAACCAATCTCTTTAACACATTCTTTGGCTCAGTATTTGTAAACAGCAATGGATCATGCCCAGTATTTCCTAGTCGAACCACAGACAACTACAATGATCTAATACATATCGATTTTACAGAAGACAACGTTGAAAAAGCACTACGCAATCTAAAACCATCTCTATCTATTGCACCGGACGGAATATGTGCCTACTTCTTAAAAAAGCTATCCACTGCCATAGCTGAACCTCTAAGAATAATCTTTGAAAAATCTTTCAGGACCAGCTCCTTGCCAAAACTATGGTCACAAGCCACGGTCATCCCCATTTTCAAAAAGGGAGACCCCAGCCTAGTTGAAAATTGCAGACCAATCGCTTTATGCTGCGTCACCTGTAAAGTCATGGAATCAATTATCCTCCGCTTAGAGATAAACAACCTACTCTCTAATAAGCAATTTGGTTTCAGAAAAAAACTATCCTGTAATCTGCAACTCTTACACTGCAAAAACATATGGACTATACAACTCGATCAGGGCAAAGCAATAGATGCAATCTACATAGACTTCTGTAAAGACTTTGATTCAGTGGTACACAACAAACTACTCCTAAAACTAAAATCTTACGGTATCTCTGGACACCTGCATAATTGGATAGAAGCATTCCTGTCAAACAGACAACAAATGGTCAAAAAAGGGAGCGTTCTAACAAATTCTGTACTTGTCAACACTGGTGTCCCCCAATGCAGTGTTTTAGGGCTAATTCTTTTCATACTCTACATAAATGACCTCTGTGATCATATCAAGAGCAACTGTGTTTTCTTCGCTGATGATGTAAAGCTATTCAACACCACCTTTAATACTGCTACCCTTCAAAAAGACCTTGACTATGTATCAGAATGGTCAAACAAATGGCAACTTCAAATCTCAACAAATAAATGCTCTGTCCTACATATTGGCAAAAAAAATCAGAAAATAAAATACAAGTTGAATAGTCAAGACCTTGTTGATAATCCAAACTCTGTCAAGGATCTTGGAGTACTCATCTCTAATGATCTAAGTGTTAGAGCCCACTGTAACTACATAGCCAAAAAGGCGTTATGAGTTGTTAACCTAATCTTATGTAGCTTTTTCTCCAGTAATATTACACTAATAACTAGAGCATACAATACATTTGCTAGACTAATACTCGAATACAACTCATCAGTCTGGAACCCACATTACGTATCTGATATTAACACTGTTGAGAAAGTCCAGAAATATTTCACAAGAAGAGTTTTCCACTCCTCTACACATTGCAGAATACCTTATGCCACCAGACTCGAAATTCTAAACCTAGAAAACCTAGAACTACATTGTCTTCGGTCTGATCTAAGTATAGTATATAAAATCATACATTGCAATGTCCTACCTGTCAATGAATACTTCAGCTTCAATCATAACAACACAAGGGCAAACAATAGATCTAAACTCAAGGTTAATTTCACCAAACTTGATTGCAGGAAATACGACTTCAGCAACAGAGTGGTCAATGTCTGGAATAGTCTACCTGACTCTGTGGTTTCTTCCCCAAACCCCAAAAACTTTAACCTTAGACTATCTACTATTAACCTCACCCCTTTCCTAAGAGGTCTGTAAGGGGCATGCATAAGCACACCAACGTGCCTACTGTCCCTGTCCTATTGTTTCTTTTATTTTTCTTATATGTATTTATAACTATGTTTTTACTTATACCTATTATCTTGTAAGCAATTGACAAAATAAAATAAGTAAGTAATAGAGAGTTGCAGGATTTCTAAGTCCCATTCATCTTTCAAATCTAATCCCCAATTTCCCACTTCTTTCCTCAATTTTGCAATTTCATCAAGTCCACTTCTGTTTATAGCTGGTATTAAGTGTTTCTTCTTTAAAGTATTTAGATCAATATACAAAGCCAGATTTGGGTAGACTTTAAGGAGTGATTGTAAGAAGTCCCAGGGCTGTAGGTTAAATTGGCAAGTCCAAAGAAGCTTCTCAGAAGAAGAATGTAGTAACCCATTTCCATGTTGTGGTTAAGAGCACAATGTGAATATATCCAGGACACCGAGAACAACTGAGTTTGACTCAGGGGACAAGACAATAAAAGATCATCAAATGAGACCAGTGGATACCAGCATCTTTCACCATCCATATTGCCAATATTTTGCATGATTAAGTTTTTTTGATGGCCTGAATCACTAGATGGAGCTCTAAACTACATCATCACCTGAGTAAGTGAAACTCACATTATACACTGTTCCTTTTTCACAGTGCAAACTCTATTCTCAGCAGTTTGAAAGGATCAAATGTTTATGAGAATTCTATTCCTTATTTATTGTGCTATTGTGAACATTAGACAGCATCTCGGCTCGACACCCCTTTTAAGTCCCAAGCAGTTCTTAAAGAAATAAGGTGCAGCATGGGGAAGCACTTCTAAAATTTATGCATACCAATTCCATTCCCCAAAAGAAAGAATTTTTATGTTTTCTTTTCAAGCAGATTCAACCACAAGGGAAAGAGTATTATTCAACTGGGGAGATTACCTTCATCTTCTCCCAATGCACATTGTGTGCTGCTGCCATAAATAATTCGTGTTGCATTGGTTATGTGAACCATACAGAAAACAAGCTCTTGTCCCACTGAGTGGAAGCTTCTGAAAACATGACAAGCTCATCCTTTTTTTCCCTCACTTTTAAGTTCCAGGGCTGAGCATGGACCTCCCAGTCCAAGCTACCATGTTAACCATCATGCCATGCTATTTGGAAATCCATAAAGACAGCAACCACAGGACAGCTAATTCACTTCTGGAAAGTCTGAATCATAATTTTCTGGAAATTGACTATAAAGTGCAAAAAAAAAAACCTCCAATTTTTGTGATCAGATATCCAGAAGTCCTGCCAAAGTTGCAAGTAAGGCAATGAGACAAGGTGCTCTCCCTCTCTCCCTCCCTCCCATCCTCCTTCCCTCTCCCCCCTCTCTTTCATATCTACCTACCTACCTACCTACCTACCTACCTACCTATCTATCTATCTATCTATCTATCTATCTATCTATCTATCTATCTTATATATCTATCATCTGTCTGTCTGTCTTCTTTTAAAGGCTGTTTAGCTTGGATAACCTGTAATATAAACTATAACAAGTTGGGTCAACATTTAGGATACTTATTACACATCTTTTCATATTGTATCCTAAAGGTGGATGCAAATTTTTGTATCCTAAAGGTGGACACAAATTAATCAGTTCTTGCTGCCATTTTCATTTGGGCAAGACACAGCTGATTTTACAGGCAATCAGGCTGAATTTACTCACTCTAATTAACTCCTCTGATTGGCCCTTCAGTATGCTAGAACTGTAGAAGATTAATAATCAATAAGATTTGAACAGGATGATGGGAAATCTTAAATTATAGTACTGTAAAAAATGTTTCACTCTTAAGTAGCTGAGGAAAAAAAAAGTCGACTTGATTTGTTATATACTCGAAGTTTCACCTGGTAGAAACGGATATGACAAAAAAAAAAAAGAAGAGAAGGAGAAATTTTCAGCACAATAAAGGTCTGAGGATGACCAGGAAATTGATATAATTAAGATGATCAGATCTGGGTTCAAAACTTCAGATGGCCATTAGGGGACAGCAAAAACATGCAGGAAACTAGTACTTTGCTGCCACCTAGTGATCAATTGTATTTTCCCCCCAAAGTATAATAGTAATTAATTGTAATACAAATCTGTCTCCCCGCTCCCCTAGTAGTACAAATAAAAAAGAGGTATTTAAATATTAGGACAGCGCAAAGAATCAGAGAGACACATCAACAGAACAGCATTTTTCAAATAAGCATTTTCTCTATGTTCGTATGGATGATTAGAAAACTTTGGATGGCCTGCAAAGCAGACCTCCTCTCTTCAAGCAGGCCACAATAATCTTGATACATTAAACAGTCCAAAAAGCACTTGGCTCACTTCCCGAAGTTTAAAATAATTTATCTTACTAAATGGGTGTGAGCATGTGTATGTCATTTTAGATGTTGGTTGGGAGATCAGTAGTTGAATAAGGGCCTTTTTGAGCTCATTTGCCACATATCAAGCATGTCATTTACTTGGATCAATCTTTTATTGTGACTTCCTGCTGATGTGCCGAATTCATTCAATGGAACTTCCTTCATGAAGGCCAGAAGGGCACACTAGGAAACCTTAACACTTCTTGAACAGATGGTCAATTATTGGAACCAATATCTGAGTCAGGACTTTTGAAGTTGGCCCAAGTCCAAGGCATAAGATGCTTATCTTAAGATTCTTATATTCTCCAAGAACGTGATACAAAAAAGAAAGGATTCCCCCTAGAATTTCACACTGTTTGGCCTAACAACTAAGGGAATTAGCCATTCTCTTAATAATGGAGATTAGACTATTTAATCTACAGCCTGAGAGACAGTCTGCAGGTATTCATTAGATGAAAGAATGAATTTAAGATAGATGTAGTCCCCAATGTGACAGGGGAGAAAATTGGGGGGGGGGGGACAGCCCCCTATGTTTGCATGTAAGATCCATTCAATTTTATTCACTGTTCTTCTACAGCTAACTTAGGAGAACTTTAAAGGGTAACTTCTGTTCCTACTGAGAAGGGGCTTAGTAGATGTCCATAATTTGTTTGAGAGATTTTAAGCAGGAATGGGAGTTCCAGGCTCTGGGCTCTGGATTTAGCATGGATGGTTACCTTAGATGGCTTTTTCTGGGCTGGGCTGAGATTCTTTCATTTCCCTAAAACTTCTTTCACATAAACCATGTATCAGAGCCTATCCAGCCATCATCTATTATGATTGTCTGTGGGAAAGAAGGGAGCTTGTTTAAGCAGCATGGTGGCCTAGTGGTGAGGATGCCCACTTCCCACTAGGAAGATTGTAAATTCAATCCTAGGTAGCAGCAGATTCTCTTTTCTAGAAAATTGCTGTGGACTCTGCGTAGGTGTCAGGAAGGGCATCTGGCTTGTAAATGCTTAGCTCGATCCAGCCTTCCTGACTCTACCCTGAATTAAGGGATTACAGCTCACAAAAAGGGAGTTAAAGGAGGGAGTTTGTTTATTCAGGCACAAAGAAACAGAACCCCAGAGGACAAGTGATTTGGATATGGGAAAAATTGTAATAGAATCAGGGGATTGTTGGTATTAACCAGCTTTTGTGTGAAAGCTCCAGACATCTACGTAAACTTCAGGAATATAAAGTTATGATATGTATAGAATAATACTTGAGTAACAAGGATATGCACATGGAAACATTTATGAGAGTAGTTATGAATAATTATTCAGCCACACACAGATGCACTAAATTGAGTTAAAGTTTACTTTAAGAAATAGCATAGTCCAATAAATGGTCCAGGTCATATACGTTTAACAGTCCAAAGAATATCCAGTTACAAAGTTTTCTTACCGGTTGCCTTTGTCATTTACAATAAACAAAGATATCAAAGTATAAGCACAACAGAGAACCTTAGATAGCAACAGAATGTCACAGAGAGAGAGCTATGATCTCTAGCTCCCTCTTATGGCAATTCACAACACAACCAACCAATCGGAATATTACAGTGATTTTGTCTTAAAGCTACAAACATACATTGTGGTTTATATATTACCAACCCAACTAATTGGTGGACAGATTCCTAACATTCTCCCCTTTGGGTAAGTCAATAGATAATACATTACATCTTTAAACCATAATTCTCACAACACTCTTTATGCTTAATTGCACCTTGAGCTTTCGTGAAATGATCTGCAATATTATGTTCAGTCATGCAGTATTCTAACTGAATTAATTTATTTTGAACACACACTCTAATGTTCAAATATTTCAAATCAGTATGTTTAGACCTTGTTTTAATAGCTAAATTAGTAGCCATACTAATTGCAGATTGATTGTCTTCATAAACAATAAACGGATCACGTACAGTAATTTCAATATCCTTCAGCAATTGTTTATAATATATCAATTCTGTACACATTAATGATAAACATGAGAATTCTGCTTCCATAGTGGATAAACTAACATGTTGTTGCCTAATAGACTTCCATCGTATTAAAGCATTACCCAACATTACCACTATATCTGATGTTGACTTACGAGTCATTATATCAGTAGCAAAACTTGCATCAGCATATGCAGTTAACATTATTTGGTTCTAAATATAATGAATAATGGATTGTGTGTTTTAAACACCTAAGTATTCACTTAGCTGCTTGCCAATGCCTTTCATTTGGTTCAGCGTTATACCTAGCCAATTGGTTTACACTGTAAGATATATCTGGTCTAGACCAATTACCCAGATATGATAGACCACCAATTAATGATTTATATATTTCCTTATCAAATATAGGACTTTTAATATCACTATGTGTAAATTCCTTACTTATTTTATTTATTTATTTATTTTATTTGTCAATTTGTCAATTGCTTACAAAATAATAGGTATAAGTAAAAACATAGTTATGAATACATGAAATGGATACATATAAGAAAAATGAAAGAAATAAAAGAAACAATAGGACAGGGATGGTAGGCACGTTGGTGTCATTATGTACGCCCCCTACAGACCTCTTAGGAAAGGGGTGAGGTCAATAGTAGACAGTCTAAAGTTAAAGTTTTTGGGGTTTGTGGAAGAAACCACAGAGTCAGGTAGAGTATTCCAGACATTGACCACTCTGTTGCTGAAGTCGTATTTCCTGCAATCAAGTTTGGTGAGATTAACCTTGAGTTTGTATCTATTGTGTGGTCTTGTGTTGTTATGGTTGAAGCTGAAGTATTCATTGACAGGTAAGTTATTGCAATGTATGATTTTATATACCATACTTAGATCAGACCGAAGACGATGTAATTCAAGGTTTTCTAGGTCTAGAATTTCAAATCTGGTGGCATAAGATATTCTACGAGTAGAGGAGTGGAGAACTCTTCTTGTGAAATATTTCTAGACTTTCTCAACTGTGCTAATATCAGATACGTAATGTGGGTTCCAGACTAATGAGCTGTATTCAAGTATAGGTCTAGCAAATGTTTTGTATGCTCTAGTTAGTAGTGTGATATTACCAGAGAAAGAGCTATGTAGGATTAGATTAACAACTCTTAATGCCTTTTTGGCTATGTAGTTATAGTGGGCTCTAGCACCTAGATAGTTAGAGATGAGTATTCCAAGGTCCTTTACAGAGCTTAGATCATCAACAAGGCATTGATGATCATTGACAATTCATTTATGTGAAGCCGCTGGGTGAGATCATCCGTGGCTTCGGGGTGGAGTTCCATCAGTACGCTGATGATACTCAGCTGTACATCTCCACCCCGGGCCACCCCAACGAAGCTGTCGAAGTGATGTCCCGGTGCCTGGAGGCCGTGCGGAGTTGGATGGGTCGTAACAGGCTCCGGCTCAACCCGACTAAAACCGAGTGGCTGTGGTTTCCTGCGCCCAGATACAGCCAGCTGGTTCCTTTGCTGGCCGTGGGGGGAGAGGTTTTGACCCCCGTGGAAAGGGCGCGCAATCTGGGTGTCCTCCTGGATGTGCGGCTGTCTTTAGAAGAGCATATTGCAGCCGTCGCCAGGGGGGCTTTTTATCAGATACGTCTGATTTACCAGTTGCGGCCCTTTCTGGATCTGGGCGCACTTCGCACAGTCACGTCCGCCCTCGTCATTTCCCGCCTGGATTATTGCAATGCTCTCTACATGGGGCTCCCCTTGAAGAGTCTCCGGAGGTTACAGCTGGTCCAGAATGCAGCCGCGCGAGTGCTTGTGGGTGCCCCTCGGAGCTCCCACGTTACTCCGCTGCTTCGCAGGCTGCACTGGCTTCCTGTGGCCTACCGGATTCGATTCAAGGTGGTACTGATGGTATTTAAAGCGCTCCATGGCTCGGGACCTGGGTACTTACGGGACCGCCTGCTGCCATCGTCAACCTCCCGCCGCCCAGTACGCTCCCACAGGGTTGCCCTGCTTGGGGTACCGCCGCCTGGCCGTTGTCGGCTGACGGCCCCGAGAGTTCGGGCTTTCTCTGTGGGGGCTCCCTCCCTATGGAATGATCTTCCCCCGGAGATACGGTCTATGACGGATATCCTGACCTTCCGGCGCGCGGTGAAAACTTTATTTTTTAATCAGGCCGGCCTGGCCCAGTAACTGTGTTTTAGGTTTTTAATTAAATTTTAATTGGGGTTTTTAGTTTTTAACTTTTAAATTGAATCTGAATTAGACAGCCGGATTAAATTATTTAATTTATTTTTAACTGTATTTATTGTATATCTTGTATGTTTTAGTAGGCTGTACACCGCCCCGAGTCCCTTTTTTGGGAGAGGGGGCGGTATAGAAGTTTAAACAAATAAATAAATAAATTGACTACTCAGCTTGTATTTTATTTTCTGATTATTATTTTTTTGCTAATATGTAAGACAGAGCACTTATTTTTTGAGATTTGAAGTTGCCATTTGTTTGACCATTCTGATACATAGTCAAGATCTTTTTGAAGGGTAGCAGTATTGTCAGTGGTGTATATGTATGTATGTATGTATGTATGTATGTGTATATAGATATAGATAGATAGATAGATAGATAGATAGATAGATAGATAGATAGATAGATAGATAGATAGATAGATAGATATAGTTTTTTTTCTTGAAACCAAATTGTTTATTAGAGAGTAGGTTGTTTGTCTCTAAGTGGAGAATAATTGATTCCATGACTTTACAGGTGACGCAGCATAAAGAGATTGGTCTGTAATTTTCAACTAGGCTGGGGTCTCCCTTTTTGAAGATGGGGATGACCGTGGCTTGTGACCACGTTCCTTGTGGCAAGGAACTGGTCCTGAAAGATTTTTCAAAGATTATGCTTAGAGGTTTGGCTATGGCAGTGGATAGCTGTGGATAGCAGTGGATAACTCATTCATGTCTTAGCAGATTTACAATGCTCCATGTTATAGCGTTTTAATAATTGGCTAATCTTCTTGGCTTGCAGAATTTTAAAACCTTTATTCATTTTCATTATATCAAGACCCAAATAATGCTTAATTTCCCCTAAATTTCTAATCCTGAATTTTTCTTGTAATCTATAAACAATATCATTTGCTTCTTGTTCATTTTTTGTTATAATTGCTATGTCATCCATAAATAACAGAAATAGAGAAATTAAACTATCTTTTTCTCTTCGGAACAAACAAGGTTCAGCTATACCAGCTTCAAAACCTATTGAAACTAACTCCTTTACAATACATTTATTCCATTCATGCCCTGATTGCTTTAGACCATAAAGACTTTTCTTTAATTTCCAATAATCAGTTTTTCCATCATCCTTTAAACCTAATGTCTTTTTCATATAGATGGTATGTTGTAAAGGTACATGTAGATATGCAGTTTCAACATCTACATGGTTTATTTTATATTTATTCTTAGCTGCCCAAACTAATGCTGCTCTCAATGTATTTGCTCTCAGACTAGGTGTAAACACTTCATCATAGTCCTTATCTGACTGAGCAAATCCTGGAGCAACTAATCTTGCTTTATGGGTAATAGTCGCATCCACACCAGTCTTTATCTTATACACCCATTTGCAACCTATTGCACGCTCACCTAATGGTAATTTTACATCCTCATACACCTCTAAATCCTTTAACAATTTTAACTCCCTATTCATTGCTTCCTGCCAAGCTACCTGATCCTTTGTAGGATACAGTTTTATTTCATTGAAGTTAGAAGGTTCTGTATTAACCTGACATACAATGCTTGCTTGAAATCTGTCAGGTGGACGTCTCTCCCTAGTTGACCTCCTAGGCAACTCAGTACATGTTGTTGGCATGTCCTCTTCCTTTACCTCCCCATCAAATCCTCATCTTCTACAGTCATAGAGTATTCTTCTATTGATGATTCCTCCATTGAGGATTCCTCCACTATCTTATCATCAATATTATTATCATCAGGATTATCAGTAAACAATTGAGTCTCAACAACAACACTATCCTGTTCCTTATTATATTCCTGTTCAAGCTTTCTCCAGCCAACATGCTCCAGAAATTTAGCACTTGCACTACAATATACATTAGTAGTACCTGGCTCCCAAAATCTAAATGATCTATGATTAGCTTCATAACCTACAAAATATAATTGTCTCGCTCTATGTTGTCTCTTTTGCCTTACTTGCATAGGAATATGAACCCATGCTGGGGTTCCAAATGTATGTAAATAACTGAGATCTAGCCTTTTTCCATTCCAGCGAGTAAATGGTAATTCACCAGTCATTGAATTCACTACTGTCACTGCATTTGTTTTGTTTGTCTGAGGAGCTTGCCACACATAGTTTACAGAATAAGCTGGACTGGTTATCAAGTATCCATAGTAACAAGATATGAGTGTCTTGTGAAGTTCTGTTTTACTGCGCATGTGTGCAGGGGAGGAGTTTTACTTCGACTTCATCTTACATTATATCTTCTTTTGCTTGCTTAGTAGAATGGTACTGCTGTTTCTTTGGTTTCTTAGTTATTTTGTAAATAAAGTATGCTGGCAACAGAAAAACACGATCCCTTTCCTTTAATTTATAAAACTGAATGTTTTCATTTTGACAACTACGTTATTCAAAACATGGTTAGCACACATTATTGCTTCACCTCAAAGTTTCTCTGATAAACCAGAATCTGAAATCATAGTCTTAGCCATAACCTATAATGTTTATCCTCTACATTCAATATATGAGTTATGTTGTGGTCTATAAGGAGCAGAACGCTTATGTTCAATGCCAGCTTTCTGTAATATGGCTTCAAATTTTCTATTGATAAATTCAGTACCATTATCTGTTACTAAGCTAATAACTTTCTGATTCTTTTTCCGTTCAGCAAACTTTAACCAGTTTACAAAATGCTGGTATGTTTCTGTCTTCATTTTCATTAAATAATAGAAACCATATCTGGAAAAATGATCAATTATACTTAATATGTAACAGGCTCCACGTAAACTAGGTTTCTTAGGTCCAATAATAACAGCAAAAACAACCTCTAATGGTTCTCTGGTTTTGAATCTATTTACCCTGTTTGCAGGAGTTACCTTGCTTTTTTCTTGATTGCAAGCATTGCAATTTAAATACTTTGTACAAGAGTTTAATTTTATATCATTAGATAACTCAATCATTTTCTTTAGCATTTTGAAATTTATATGTTCCGTATGTCTATGGAGCAGATGAATACATTCATCATGAGGCTTTTTATTCTCATAAACTGAGTTAGCATTAATTAATGGATTATCCATTTATTAATTAATGGATTATTAATGGATAAACAAACCATTATCTAATCTTGCAGTAACGTTTTTACCCTGTTTTTCAATTAAACATTTATCTCCCTGAAAGGTTACAACAAATCCTGCTTTTACCATTGCTCTTACAGATAGCAAGTTAAATATTAGTTTAGGTACATATAACATCGGTAAACGTTCATTAATGCATGAACAATATGCAGTGCCTTCTCCAGATGCGCTCAATTTCTATCCATTAGCTAATGATACATGCTGTTTATTCTTTTTCATGTTCACAAACCTCTCTTTACTTTTAGTTATACACTGTGATGCTCCACTATCAGCTACCCATATATCATAGTTTACAGTTGTAGTTGTACTTGATATGGCTAAACTAACATCTTTATAAGCTCTCTGTATATTAATAGCATTCTGTTTCTTACCCTTTTTACAGTATCTGGCTATATGATCTTTAGCCCCATAAGAAAAACATAACAATATAGGCAGTTGAAGACAGTTTTTCTTCCTGTGGTTGTCTTTCTCTCAGTTGATTTCTGTTTTGGAGCGGCAATAACGAGGCACACACGGTTAGTGATTCAGGTCTTCTTGTTTTATTGTAGGAACACCGACTCGACTCGGCGGCGCGGCAGCCCTTCTTTTAAAGGGCTCCCGCGCCTAAGTCAGCCAATGACGGGGCGAGGATCTCCCGCCGGAATGTAGACCAATGAACAGTAAGTATTTCAAATATATAAAATAACCAATCCAGAACACCCCTCCCTCCTTGGTCCAGTCTGACCAATCAGGAGCCGCGCCTATGTTACGTAATCACGTAGATAGGCGGGGCTCCTGTGGGCCCGACTGGACCTGCGCGGCTCAGTTGCGTCGTTGCTACCGGCTGGTGCGGAAGGACCTGTTGCTCCTCTCGCCTCCGGCCCTGGAAACTTCGGGCAGGTCGAGCCGGCTGCGTCACTACCAACGGGCCTAGCTAGGCTAGTTGATGTGGCCATGCCGCTCCCTACCCGGCCTGGATTATCGTCAGTCCTGTCAGATGTTTCAACGGGACGTTCTCCAGGATCAGGTGCGTAGCAGCGAGACCCGACCGGAACTAGATTTGAGGGTGTGTGTGTGTGAGTTAGGGCGTCATCGTTTGTTAGTGGGCTTTCCTTATCTTGACTGCTTGGTGGTTGCTCCCCTTCCCCCCCAGGAAAATCGCAAGGTCTGGGAAGGGTGCGAGTTCTAAGTTGGTCAATGTGTCGCTTCCAGCTTCTGCCATCAGAAGTGGTAAGCCGGTATGAACGTGGTCCGGTTAGATGTGTGATGGTGGCTGGCACCCATAAGGGGTGCCCTACCAGGTTTTTAGCGTAAACTAAATCCCCAATTCGGAATGTCCGGACTCTGGTAGAAGAATCTAGGGGCTTGTCTGTAGAGTATGTAGGGTGTAGTCTATCTAGAGGGGAACGTAATTTCCTTCCCATAAGTAATTCAGCAGGAGTTTTGTTAGTAGTGCTACTAGGTGTAGTGTGTTGGATAAATAATAATTTGTCGATGCGTGCTTGTATAGGGCCCTGGTCTAACTTAAGAAGGGTCTCCTTGGTAAACCGGACCATGCGTTCGGCCCGTCCATTCGCTGCCGGATGTGCCGGCGCGGTTAGGGCATGGCGTATGCCCAAACTTGCTAAATAACCCTCAAATTCTGTAGCCGTGAATTGAGGGCCGTTGTCTGAGACCAGGACGTCTGGTAATCCGTGGGTGGCAAACCAGTGACTGAGCTGTCGTATGACAGCCTCGCAAGAGGTTGATTTCATTAGGCTTACTTCTAGCCAGTTTGAATAAGCGTCCACCAGAATCAAGAAAGTATGCCCCTTAGTCGGACCCGCAAAATCTATGTGGATTCTAGACCAAGGGCCCCTAGGTAGATCCCACTCAGTGGCTGGCGCCTTTGGGGGTGAAGGCCGGGATGTCTGGCAGGGCTGGCAACCCGCGACCCAGTCGGTAACATCCTTGTCTAACCCAGGCCACCATACATAACTCCTGGCTAAACTTTTCATTTTCACCACCCCGGGGTGTCCCTCATGCAATAGTCTCAATATGGGATTTCGAAGTTTTAGCGGAATGACCACTCGATCCCCCCATAGTACACAACCCTTTAGCACGGAAAGTTCCATTTGTCTCTGTTTAAATGGTTTGTAATGTTCTTGTAAATCAGAGTCTGGCCATCCCTTTATGATCCACCTACTCACAGTATGCAGTAGGTGGTCGTTAGAGGATTCGTGCGCGATGTCTGCTGCTGTCATCGGGAGGTCTGGCAGGGTTTCAATCAAAAATGTTGAGGTGCTGGGGTTTGGTTCAGGATCAGTGTCTGGTAACGGGCAACGACTTAAAGCATCTGCGTGCGTGATGGACGGACCCGGACGGTAAGACAAGGTGTAATTGTAAGCGGCAAGGAACTCTGACCATCTTGTCATTCTGGGTGATAAAATGTGAGGAGTTGGTTTGTCTCCCGCCAGAATACCTAGTAGGGGTTTGTGGTCGGTGATAATAGAAAATGGTCGGCCATACAGGTATTCATGGAAACGTTTAATACCAGAAATTATGGCTAGTGCCTCCTTGTCCAGTTGACTGTAATTTCTTTGGCTTTTAGACAGGGTTTTTGAATAGAAGGCAATCGGAGCCTCTCTGCCGTTAGGTAGAAGGTGGCTCAGGACAGCTCCGATCCCAAAAGGCGAGGCATCACAAGTTAATAACAATGGCAAAGTCTCGTTATATTGTATTAGTACCTTTGCTGAAGTGATCATGTCTTTAATTTTGTTAAATGCTGTTTCTTCCCGATTTCCCCACTTCCACAACGTGTCTTTGTCCAAAAGTCTATGCAAGGTTTCCGCCACCGTGGCTTTCTGAGGCAGAAAGACATGATAAAAGTTTATTAACCCTAGGAAGGCTTGTAGGTCCGCTTTGTTAGTTGGGGTGGGGGCATTTTTGATGGCACGGGTTTTTCCTGCTGTTGGGTGGATGCCGTTGCCATCGATTTGGTATCCCAAGAATTCTATTTTGTCTGTGATTAGGGTGCATTTGTCTTTTTTGACTTTTAAACCAGCCTCAGTAAATTTGGTAAGCACTTTTTTTAGGCGGTCTCGCAGTTGCAATTTGTGTTTAGCTGCAATCAGGACGTCATCGAAATATGGGATGACCCCTGGAATTCCTTGAAGGAGGCGTTCCATAAGAGATTGAAAAATGCCAGGTGCCACGCTAACGCCAAATTGGAGGCGATTACATTTAAAGGCGCCCCGGTGTGTCACAATAGTTTGGGCTTCAGCTGTTTTTTCGTCAACGGGCAGTTGCTGGTAAGCCTGAGCCAAATCGAGTTTAGCGAAAAGTTTTCCGCCTTTGATAGAATGTAACAAGTGTTGTACGACAGGCACGGGGTATGCGCTCTGTTGTAATGCATGGTTAAGGGTCGCCTTATAGTCCCCACAAATACGAACCGACCCGTCCGCTTTTATAGGGGTCACTATAGGGGTCTCCCATTTAGCGTGGTCAACTGGTTCGAGGACCCCTTGCTTGACTAATTTATCCAGTTGTTCTTCTATTTTTGGCTTTAAGGCATAAGGTACCCGTCTTGCCTTTAGTCTAATTGGGGCTACCTTAGGGTCTATGTTAAAAGATATCGGGTTACCCCGGTACTTGCCTAATTCTTCGCTGAACAGGTCCTGGAATTCTTGAATGAGGTCTGCCTCCCAGTCAGCGTCTGTAATATGGTTGATACCGGTCATCCCTATTCCAAGCGGTTCGAACCATTCCAGTCCTAAAAGGCTTGGTCTGTTCCGGTCGACAATTGTTAGGGGTAGAATCTCGGTGTGGTTTTTGAAGGTTACCTGGAAATGTCCAATTCCTACTACCGGAATTTTGTTTCCCTGGTAATCTTTAAGCGTTAAGTTCTGTTTGTCTAGTTCGCTTCGCCGTATGTCTGGGATCAAGTCTTTGATAGTGTCCCACGAGACCATGGAAAGGAATGATCCCGAGTCCACTTCCATTTCACAATTTTTTCCTTCAATTCTTACTTGAACGTGGACTTTTTTAACGTTTTTTGTATTAGAGTGTCCAATTATTACTGTTTGGTGAGTTTCTTCTTTCTTGTAAGATGACTCCTTAAATTTTCTATTCCTTCCTTCCTGGCTCCAACGGCTGCTTGTTTTCTTTTCTTTCTCTCTTGGAGGAGGACTTTCTCTCCACCTGGGGCTGTAGCTTGATCTGGCTCTGCATACTCTTGCGATGTGCCCTTTCTTTTCACACTTTCTGCATATTGCGTCTATGAAACGGCACTCTGATCTGGGGTGGTTTCCACCACAACGGTTGCATTCAAAATCAAACCGCCTGTTTGCCCGCTCTTTTTTCCCTCTCGCGGCTTTTAGGTGGCAAACCTCGTCTTCTTCACTACTGGTCTCAGTTTCCAGATCCTCGTAGTGTGTTGAGGTTTTTCCCCGTTCGCCTTCAGTTTTGGTGGCCTCTTTGGGATTGTGGTGTGCAGCTTGATTAATCTGTTTCATTCTTGCCGCCGATTTGTGAGCAGCTTCGGCTGCGGTGGCTTCTTCAATGGCCTCTGTGGCTGTTATCTTGGGTCGGTTTAGCAACTTACTCTACAATATTGGATCTTTTAAGCCTAATACGATCCGGTCTCTCAGAGCCTCGTTGAAATCCGAGAATTCGCACTCCCCTCCTATTTCTCTTAAGTCTGCCACGAAGTCAGCGATAGGTTCACCTTCTTTTTGATTCCGGAGGTAAAACTCATGGCGCTTAATCAGGCAGGAGACTGTGGGAGCGTAGTGTTTTCGCAGGATCTTTTCTAGCTCAGGCCAGGTTAGCGTTTTGACATCAATTGGAGACGCTAACGCCTTTGCCATCCGAAAAACGGCTTGGCCGCAGTGGGTCAAGAAAACCGCTCTCTTCCGATGATCCGACACTCCGCTCAGATCACTACTCTCCAAAAACATGAGGAAGCGGTCCACATACGTCTGCCATTCCTCCTTTGCCGGATTGAATTTCTCTGGTGGGGCGTTGCTTCCGGACATGATGCCGCTTGCTCTCCGCCACTATTCACTCTCTAAACGTGTTGCCTCGATCCCACCTTCGTCGCCAGTGTTTTGGAGTGGCAATAACGAGGCACACACGGTTAGTGATTCAGGTCTTCTTGTTTTATTGTAGGAACACCGACTCGACTCGGCGGCGCGGCAGCCCTTCTTTTAAAGGGCTCCCGCGCCTAAGTCAGCCAATGACGGGGCGAGGATCTCCCGCCGGAATGTAGACCAATGAACAGTAAGTATTTCAAATATATAAAATAACCAATCCAGAACAATTTCTATCTTGTCTTCTTCTTGACTCTTCTAACAGTCTTCCAGTTATGCCAGTCAATGTAAGTTCATCTCTGTTTAAAACTTCCAGTGAAGACACATAATCATCATAAGTTTCATCCAAAGAAGAAAGAATGATGTAAACTTGATGCAACTCCAAGAAAATCAGCTCTTTTTCTTGTAGCTCTTGTAAAGTCCTTTTCATAAACTCCAAATAAGCTAACATATTGCCGCCTTTTATAAGACGGGCTCTAAACAGCTTACGTGTAAGGTATATGTGTGCACCCACACTATCTAGAACATAAATCCTCTTCAAAATGTCCAACCAGATATACCATGCAACTGAAAGCACATGAAAGCAATTTAAAGAGAAGATACACACATTTAAATTAATTATACCCTTGCTTTGGAATCTAACTGACATTCAAGATGATTTGTGGAGAGCATAAAAATGTCTGCAATTTGTGCCATATCAGCATGTCCTTAAACTTGGAGATGACAAATTTTTGACATCTCTCTGACCTAAACAATTGGAACACTCCCCAGCAAGATCCATTAATTTATTTATTATTAGTTTCTTTCCCAGATCTCACCAAATACACCTTCATTCACCCCAAAACTAATGAACTTTAAATTCCCAGATAGCATAAAGCCATGCTTTCACTCAACCACATCAAACCACAGGAACCTCTTTCCAATAGTCAGAAGAAGAAGCCAATTATGGTCTGTTCCAGGTGGGATTACAACTACCAGAATTCAGGCACCCCTAGATACAAGGAATTCATAATCATATTAATAAAGCAGGTATCAGGGGGATATTTTTGTAGGTTTCTGGGCCTTGTTCTTCTCTGGATGGAGGCTGCAGTACTTAGCATCACCTTTGATGCTAGCACTTAAAGGTCTTTTTGAGGTTTCCTGAGGGACCGAAAGGGATGTGACTAAGAGAGATTCCAGGGTGTGGATGAAGTGGTTTCAGGGCTTTGTGTCAGCAGGATAAAAAAACAGAGAAAAAAGTTGCATAAGAGGCAGGTTATCTTTGCAACATCTCCAAGGTCACATGATCAAAATTCAGATGCTCAGCAATTGGTTCGTATTTATGACAGTCTCAGTGTCCAAAAAAGTCACCCTTTTGTGACCTTCTGACTAGCAAAGCCAATGGGGAGGCCGGATTCACATAACAACTGCGTCACTAACTTAACAAGAAAGGTGATAAAATGAGGCCAAACTCACTTAATAAACATCTCACTTAGCAACAGAAACTTTGGGCTCAATTGTGGTCATACGCCAAGGACTGCCTGTGTTTGTAAATATGGAAACTGTGGTTCTCCCAACCAAGCACCCTTCTCCCCAAATAAGACCTGCTTTCTCCGTTCCCCATTTAAATTTCAGCTGGCTAGAACTGGAAAATACAAGACAAAATGCAGGGCCTCTGGCTTCGGATTTTCTCTGTCAAGACAGTGAATGAATTCAATAATAAGGGGAGAATGACCAACTCGTGACTAGAGCAGAAACATCCTCATTAATTTCATAACTTTATCCCTCCTCTGTCAGGAGATGTGAATTATCTGGAGCAGAGACTGATGTCAGAAAATAGCCACCCAGAAACCAAACATTTTAGAACTCTGACCAGACAATAGCAGGCAGCACCAAAGACAAGGCTTTGTGAGGTCCCAGGCATTTCCTTTTTAAGCAATGCTGGAAGGATGTGATTTATTCCACCTTGCAAGACATCCCAGGGCTCTTACATCCATTTTGCAAAGGGGAAAAAAGAAGAAGAAAGGATGAATCAGGCTTGCATATGAGAATCTTGCAAAATGAGCTGGGGGTTCTTGCTTTTCTGTTTGTTTGTTTTTTTAAAAAAACTTGTGAAATGGAGAAGACCACAAATGGGAGAAATAATAATGAAATAAACAAACCATTCATTTTGCTTCATTTATGGAACGCTGCTCTAAATTGCTGTAAACTATTGTGCCAAACAATGGAAAGTCTTGAATAAGAACTAAGGAGAAACAACATAGTTTAATTCAGATTATACATGTACATGGACGAGAAATATGAATCCTGCAAGTTTTCCTTCCTTCCTCCCTCTCTCCCTCCCTCCCTCCATTTGGTTTAAGTTTAGGCTTAGGCCTAGACTTAGAATAACTTTATTATCACTTTAAATGCACACCTGGCAACTTTAAGACTTGTGGACTTCAACTGCCAGAATTTTCTTGGAGTTAAAGCCCACAAGTCTTAAAGTTGCCAGGTTTGGAGACCTTTGATATACACTAATCGACCTACATTAAAATGAAATTTCATTGCCTGGAGCTCTCAAAGGATCCCCACCTCCAATATGCACTCTATAAACTGTACCCTTCACAGATTCTGAGGACTGAAAAGAATGCAAAAACACAACTAGGCTGCCACATTAAGTTATAATTCTGTTCTCCAAAGCTTGAGGTGTCAAGATGAATATGAGTTTGTTTCCCAGGAAATCAATAACTTTCAACTGGAATAAAAGCATCTTTCCATGTGAGCATCGAATCTCTAATCACCTGAGATCCTGTTCCTGGTTAGCACTCATCATCCTTTCAATTTTAAGATCAAGAGTCCATGAACTGAGGTTTCAAAAGAAGCTGGTAGAGACAGAGTCCATCCAGGGTTTAAGGTGGAAGAAAAAGTGAAATTTATTTTATACAAAGGGATTCAGTTGTGAATAAATACGTATTGATTCAGGCTTTATATCTCACTCATTTAAGATCCTTCTTGACTTTTCCAGGCACTCAAGAAAACCCTTTGGGGCTGGTCATGCTCACATGACTTTTATGTATGCTTTATGCATCAATTTCAGAAGCCACATCATTTTGTGTAAAATCAAATTGAGCAGATGCACTTTTGACTTCTTTGGCTGCTTTATTCTCAAAGCATCCAAGTTACCCCTTTCTATACAGAGTTAGATTATTATGAACAATTGCTTAAGTATTAGGATTATTATGACTCTGTTGCTTTGCATGTACACTGAGAGCTTCTGCACCATAGACAGACTCCTTGTGTGTCTAATCACACTTGGCCAAATAAAGTCTTCCCTTCCATCTTCCCTTCCCTTCTGTCTTCCCTTCCCCCTTCCCTTCCCAAGGAATTTGCCAATTTCTGTAGAATAGAAAAGAGAACATTCTCCCAAGTCAATTCTTCATAGGATTGATATTCAATATAGTCTTGAAAAACTATAAAATCACACCAACATTTTTGCCATTTCTCAACACAACAGCATTAGCCCCTTTTCTTTCCTTTTAAAACTGGATGCCATAGAAATGTGTTTGTATGTATATTCTGGTTTGTGTAGACAATGCTGGAGCCATAATCAGCTCCTGTGCCCAATGAAAGACTAGAACTACACACAGACACACACACAGAGAGAGAGACACAAAGGCTATGATGATATGAAGAGAGCGCCCCCTTCTGACACCCATTTTCTCTTTCATTTCCTCTTGAAGATCCTCTACCAATTTTCGCCATGAGATGACCCACTAATTCAGGGGTCAGAATATACTGTATAACCATCAGCTATAATTGCTTTAAAACCTAGATTGCGTTTTCTTTTGCTTTCCAGGAGAAAATACCACCAGTGGTAACTTGTCCCTATGGCATCCTGGACAGTTCTGTTTCTTTATATTGATAAATTTAATAATATTATTAATATCCAGAGTTCCAGAGAGCCACCACACTTTGTTCTCTCCTGCTGACCTTCTGCTGCTCAGCTCAGCTTTTGTGACTGTAACATTACAAAGTTTTTGTGTATGGTTTCCTGGCCTTAAGTTCCTCGGAATGGTCCTAGAGTTGAATTTCATATTTAAAACTGCTACCCGAGTAGAGGAACAGCTGCTGTGGCTGATGTGTCTATTGATGCTGACCAGTGCAGCATTTGTAGAATATTAAGTTTTACTATATTCCTGAAGCAGCAGATTTCACCTTGAAAAAAATTCCAAGACAGGAAACTGATCACTAAGCAACATCAGAAGTTGCTGATACAGTTAGGAACAGTTTTCCAAACAGTACGATGGATGCTCAATTTAACCCCGTCCTTACTTGTTCTGTTTTAATAAGGTGAGTTATTTCTTTCCCTTCTCTCTCTTTCTCTTTCTCCTTCTCCCGACACATTTGTATTCGGAACTGATCCCTTTGTCCTTTTCGTGTCCTCATTAATAAGAAGTTAAAAAAGAATAATGAGATTTTAACTGAAATCAAGGCACAGGATGAACTGGAAATGGCCATTAATGTAAGATGCACTGTGCCATCCATCACCCATAAAAGAAAAACTTGGCTCGGATAATATGTCTGGGATTTTTCTTCTTCCCTGTCTGTTTATTAAAGAGCCAGAATAACAAGATGGCCATTAACTACTTTAGATAAAATCATGGCAGCACTCAATTGAGTAGTTTCTACTCCACCCTGACTCACGTTCTCCCCATATGGACTTTAATAATTGGAATAGCCTGCCATTAACTCCATATCAATGCTGCAGTCTCAATTCATAGAATATACAATAATAGAGCAGGAAGGGGCTTCAGAGGTCTTGTAGTCCAACCTCCTGATTGAGCAGGAGACCCTATACCATGTCAGGCAAATCGTTGTCCAGTCTCTTTTTGAATGCCTCCAGTGATAGAGTATCCACAACTTCTGAAGGCAAACTATTCTCCTTAAGTTCCTTAAGGAAATTTCTCCTTAAGTTCTAGGTTGCTTCTCTCCTTGGTTAGTTTCCATCCTTTGTTTCTTGTCTTGCTTGTTGTTGCTTTGGAAAATCTTTTGCCCCTCATCTTTGTAGGAGCCCCTCAAATATTGGAAGACTGCTTTCAGGTCCCCTTTATGCCTTCTTTTAATTAGACTAGACATACCCACTTCCTGCAACGGTTCTTCATATATTTTAGCCTCCAGCCCCCTGATCATTCTTATTGCTCTTCTCTGCATTCTTTCCAGAGTCTCAACATCTTTTTTATATTGTGGCAACCAGAACCAGAGAGACACTTATAAAAATGTTGCCAATGATCCCAATGATCACCAGGAGTCAAGGCTGACTTGATGGACCATTACACACACTATCACAACTGATTGGCCTAGTCAGAAGAAGTCACCGAGTTGATCTTAGCTAGTTTCATAAAACAAACTAGTGTTAAGCCTGGTCTGTACCTGGATACAGACTACTGGAAATGCCACATCTCTAGGCTAGACTAGGAAGTTTAAAAAAAGAAAAAAAGAGCAAGCTATTTCTGTATTGTTGCTGAGAAAGCAACAGTGATTTGCTCACGAAGTCACAAGAGGTGAGCTGAATTTAAATATATTTTACTTGTAAAATATATTACCTAGCAGGTGGCAGCACCTGGCTGACCTTGCCTCTTATGAAGCTAAACAGAAGAATGTAACAAGACTTTTGCAATATTTTGCTACGAAATCACACCAGCATTCAAATCTCAAAGCAGATTTTGATTATTGATTAAGATGAATGCTTGCAGCCACCACCGTTTTCCTGCAGTAAGACCAAGCCAAAGCATTTTCTTCAGCCTAAAGAAGAACTGTAAATCAGAGAAGATTCCCTCCTACTTTTCTGAGTAGAAAAAAAGTCAGAAAGATCATTTTGACAGTTTCAAGGGAGAAAATATTAGTCAACAATTTTTACAAAATTATGATCTGGTTTTAATTTGTAAGAATGAGAATTCATTATGGGGTGAATGGACTTAATCTCAAGACACTTTTTAAAAGAGATATTAATTAGAATTTGGGACATTATCTGGTGAAGTTGAGAAGACCCAACCACAGTGATAAATCAACAACAGGCAACTTAATGTTCAAGATTATCTTAATGCTCAAACTGATCATAACCTAATGTCCTATAAAGTTCTTATTCTTTGTTGTAAAGTATCAGTTCACTTATGCAGACTGGAGACAATCCCATCAAAAAAACAAACTCCAAGGATAAATTATATCCAAGGATTAGCACAATAAACTGTACATTTCGCATTTTCACTGTTGGAACAGAGATAGAGGTTTATCAGCAAGTCCTTCTTGAACATCACTTAGATGTTAAAGTTGGTCTGGAGGGAATGACAGAAATGGGTTGAGGACATTTGAGCTATAAAGAGAGCTTGCAAACACAATGACACACAAGAGAGATAGTTTCCATTCCCAATAATGATGAAAAAAATTATCACGCTTCAAATAGCCAAAATCAAATGGTTTGGTTTCAAAGAAATCAGGAAATGGAAAACTATTCCAGAAGTGCATTTTCATTTTTGGTGGTGGTAGGGTCTGGTGGGGTTGGCTTGGTTTCCAGGCATTGAGGAAAAGAAAGGAAAATATTGGTTGATCATTTCTATTGCTTGGCACCTTTTCAATTTATGCATTACCAAACCACTTGGAGAAACAGTGGGTGTTTTAGGTTGGACTTTTCAGGAACATTTTATTTTATTCTACTTCTTTATTAAAGATGGTTGCTCATAATGTTTCATGGGGACAGATTTATTTATGTTGAGCTCTTCCATCTGAGACTTGAGGTCCTTTCCCCAAATTCAGTCTTAAAGATAAAACTCAATCTTGTCTTAAATAGCTCTTTGTGGAAACTATCTGGGGAATAGATTCTTAGAACCTCAACATAAACCTGTCCTGAGATCAGATTAACCTTCAACCCTATTGAGTTTTAGTAAAGACACATTTTTTAAAAGGAAGAATTCAGTTATGAGCTGAAGCCCTCTTCTCAGTGGGCTCTGGATATTTATGACCCCAAGTGGACATAGATTATCTTGCAATTTTACTTGTTATTTTTAACTTTATTGGTTTATTTATTTATTTATTTATTGGCTACTTAATGAAATAACATAATGCCAGCTATTTAGTGGTGCTGTGGACTGGAGAGGCACACATAAGCCCAGGAAGCAAGAGCTTTATTTGCTTTGGCCCAATTAACAAAAAACAAAACAACAACAAAAAAACACAAACCACACTTACCCCTCCCCAAAAAAAAACCCAAACAAAAACCAGACCCCAATTTTCTGCAGTATCCAATCCCCCCCAAATGTGCAGCCAAACACCAACAATAAAAATGGTGAATCAATAAAATTTACTAAAATGCCTGTTTATTAAAACCAACATTTCCTCAAAGGTCACACCTGGCCTCCCATTCTAGCTCTCTTATGACCTTGAACGGTTAACAGATTTAAAAAATGTGTTTAAACAGTACAAGTCTTCCCCATAAACCTTTTATATATACACATTGGTTTGGCTCAACATAGGTCAAAAGAGGCCACGGGACAGAGACTCACCTTCCAGCTTGAATGCTAAAATCTGAATGTCCACAATTCCAAATCTAAGCGTAATAACTCTGAGGAGGAAGCAATGAATACCGCTAAATAGGCTGCAAAGGGATCCTGGAGGGTTGTAGTAATTTAAAGGTTGGAAATACAATGTCTTTTATGTCACCATCTTTTTCAGCATCACTATTGCAACTTGCAAGGATAAGAGTCATTACTTTTCTTACCCATTCAGCCAAGTCTGTTTAGTGGCTGGATTGAGATAGAACAGACAGAATGTTAATGCTTAAATTTCATGCCCATTCTTGGCAAGTTCCTTCATTCCTGGAGAAAGAGATTGTATGAAGGCAGGACAAGAAAGAATGGATGGAAACTAGTCAAGAAGAGAAACAACCTGGAACTAAGGAGAAACTTCCTGACTGTGACAACAATTAATCAGTGGAACGACTTGCCTCCAGAAGTGGTGGGTGGTCCAGGAGGTTTCTAGAAAAGAGATTGGACAACCATCTGCCTAAATAGTATAGACTCGCTTCAGACTAGATCTCCAAGGTTCCTTCCAACTCCATTATTCTGTTATTCTGCCCTTTTGCAGGAGGTAAAAGAATTCTGTGCAACAGAAAGAGTTTTGATTCCTTTGGACTCTTGAGCGTGCAAACAGAACAAACAGAACAGCAAACAGAACAAACATATGGGCCATTGAACAAATCAACCCAAAGTTCTCACTCAAGGAACAAATGACCAAATACTTCAGGCAACAGCTGGATCTCTGGAGAAGCCTCTCATGGTGGGAGAGGCGGGTGGGGAGGAAGAAGAGCAGGAGCAGCAGCAAGGGAGGCAAATACAGTTATGGTGATGAGCATCCTGCTAGTAAGACCTGAGAGAGGAGTTGGGGACAAATGATCATAGAGAAAATCTATGCAACACTGACAGTCAAAAATCAGAAGAACTAGGAGGAGAACAGAACTGAGAAGGGAAGATAACCTTTTTTTTATAGTTTGTTAACTGTGCTCCAATAATTTATTTGTTATTTCATTTATTTATTATTTCAATTTATATACCGCCCTTCTCCCAAGGGACTCAGGGCGGTGCACAGCCCATCTAAAACCCCACAGAGAATACAAAAGTTAAAAAAGTATTAAATTAATGTTGGCTGGTTAATGAAAATAAGAAAACTCCACCCCCGCCCTTAAAACCCCAATTAAAATTAAAAATGATATGGAGACCAATTAAAACCATCTCAGCCCAGGCCGGCCTGCTCCATTTAATGCTCCATTAAAACAAGTTTTTGTAATATCCTAATTTTGTTAGGATATTAGAAGATGTGATAGGGGAGACATGATAGCATTGTTCCAATATCTAAGGGGCTACCCTGAAGAAGAGCGGGTCCACCTATTTCTCCAAAACCCCTGAAGGCAGGACAGGAAGCAAAGGATGGAAAGTAATCAAGGAGAGAAGCAACCTGGAATTGAGGAGAAATTTCCTGACAGGGAGAACATTTAACCAGTGAAAAAGCTGGCCTCCAGACGTTGTGGGTGCTCCATCACTGGAGGTTTTTAAGAAGAGATTGGACAGTGATTTGCCTGAAATGGTCTAGGGTCTCCTGCTTGAGCTGAGGGCTAGACTAGAAGACCTCCAAGCTCCCTTCCAACTCTCTTATTCTTTTATCCTGTTATTCTGATTTACATACAAATTTGTCTTTGAAACAGGATTTAACATTTTTGGATGTCTATATTTTTTTCAACAACATTGAACTGCCTGGAAAATGGCAGATGGACAGTAATCTCCTTATGCTGCATCACCTGTAAAGTCATGGAATCAATTATTAACCAATCCATTATCCTCCACTTAGAGACAAACAACCTACTCTCTAATAAACAATTTGGTTTCAGAAAAAAACTATCCTGTAATCTGCAACTCTTACACTGCAAAAATATATGGACTACACAACTCAATCAGGGCAAAATAATAGACGCAATCTACATAGACTTCTGTAAAGCCTTTGATTCGGTGGTACACGACAAACTACTCCTAAAACTAAAATCTTACGGTATCTCTGGACAACTGTACAACTGGATAGAAGCATTCCTGTCAAACAGACAACAAATGGACAAAATTGGGAGCATCCTATCAAATTTTGTACCTGTCAATAGTGGTGTCCCCCAAGGCAGTGTTCTAGGACCAACTCTCTTCATCCTCTACATAAATGACCTCTGTGATCATATTAAGAGCAACTGAGTTCTCTTTGCTGATGATGTACTGCTACCCTTCAAAAAGACCTTGATAGGTATCAGAATGGTCAAACAAATGGCAACTTCAAATCTCAACAAATAAATGCTCTGTCTTACATATTGGCAAAAGAGATCAGAAAATAAAATACAAGCTGAATAGTCAAGACCTTGTTGATGATCCAAGCTTTGTAAAGGACCTTGGAATACTCATCTCTAACAATCTAAGTGCTAGAGCCCACTGTAACTACATAGCCAAAAAGGCATTAAGAGTTGTTAACCTAATCCTACATAGCTCTTTCTCTGGTAATATCATACTACTAACTAGAGCATACAAAACATTTGCTAGACCAATACTTGAATACAGCTCATCAGTCTGGAACCCACATTATGTATCTGATATTAACACAGTTGAGAAAGTCCAGAAATATTTCACAAGAAGAGTTCTCCACTCCTCTACTCATTGTAGAATACCTTATACCACCAGACTTGAAATTCTAGACCTAGAAAACCTAGAACTACGCCACCTTCGGTCTGATCTAAGTATGGTATATAAAATCATACATTGCAATGATTTACCTGTCAATGAATACTTCAGCTTCAATCATAACAATACAAGAGCACACAATAAATACCAACTCAAGGTTAACCTCACCAAACTTGATTGCAGGAAATACGACTTCAGCAACAAAATGGTCAATGTCTGGAATACTCTACGTAACTCTGTGGTTTCTTCCCCAAACCCCAAAAACTTTAACCTTAGACTGTCTACTATTGACCTCACCCCTTTCCTAAGAGGTCTGTAGGGGGCGTGCATAAGCGCACCAACATGCCTACCGCCCCTGTCCTATTGTTTCTTTTATTTTTCTTATATTACCCATGTCATGTATTCATAACTATGTATATACTTATACCCATTATCTTGTAAGCGATTGACAAATCAAATAAATAAACAAACAAACAAACAAACAAATAAAAACAGTTTCTCTGGACCATTCCTTTTGCTAAAGTCTAGTCATTTAACACTGGAAAGAGGCCTTCATGATAGATGCGTTGCTCAATAGACAAGCATTGATGCTTCTTGCAAGTTATTGACAACTTGCTTCCAGGAATAGATGGAATATGGACAAAAAGCTTGAAATAGGTCCATCCATTACTGACACACACACACAACACACAACAGGGCATTGACTTTTTGACTGAGAACCACATCAAGGGCATCAAATGTTCACTGTGCTATGAATTCAACTTTGGAGCAAACCATTTATTTCTTAGCCAAAAATGGGCACCAGTTACCAAGCCCTCTTATCATCCTGTATAAATCTTGATATTATTCCTCAATACAAGGAAAAAAATGTTCATTTTTAAAAAAGTTTTGTTTTCATTTCACACGTTATAAGGAAAAGTTCACTGTGTAAAGGCTTAAAGAGAAAGTTAATTGGCCCATAAAATATGCATAACTTTTTAGTGAAAATCCATCTTCTTTAGAAGCTCTTTAGAATCCTGGGCTTTAATGGGGCTGAGTATTTCTCAAGATAGAAAAGAGGAAAAACACAGAAGCAGAGAGAGAGGGGGGGGAGGGTTTCCCTCCCCCCATTTTAAAAAAAAAAGACATTATGTCCTGATAATTGCTGCTTTCTGTTATTAAAAAAAACCACACACATTCTTTGATTGAATAGATCTGTCCTCTTGTCTGAAAGTTGTAGTTCTGATGGCTGCCTTGCTTTATAAATTTCATTAAAAATTATTAAAAGTTATCCGGGTGCTCATTAAAGTCCTTAATAATTGTGTCACATGGATAGACTAAGTGCCACCTTTTTTCTCCTCAGCACTCCAGCTGAGTGGTAACCCAATTGATGTGTTCTCCTTACCACAGTCTTCTTCCCACTCTGAATAAAATACTTTTTCTCTTTAGTGATAAGCTTGGCTAATTGCAGCCTGACCAAGGAATAGAGGCTTGGTCTGTGCAGGCTGCTCTCAGCGTTGTTAACATTTAGAAATAACATTCAATTATTTTAATTGCTTTTTAAAAACTGTCTGATTTTCATATGGACTTCAAACTTCCTTTGCTGGGTAATGTTGAAAACTTGCCATGAATATGCTAGAAAGCAGATAATAAAAATGTTCAGGCTCACTACTCAAAGTGAACACTCATGTCCTCCCCCGCCCAAAAAAAATCCCTTCTCCTATTGTAATTTTTGGCACTTCCCCAAATGCACTTAAAATCTTGATTTTGGTTGGGCCAAAAGGTACTATACACATAAAAAAGGCCTTTAAAAAATCCAGGGGGAAACCTTCTGTTCTGTATTGGAGATGCAATTGAAAATCCCTTATGCTCCTCAAGAGTCCGACATGAAGCCTGTGTAGGTCTTTGTAGAAGCTCAGGTATTTCCTGCCACCATCAACCAATGTCCCTAATGCACTTCAGGTGGAGAACCAATAGGGTGAAATGGTTAGGATTCTGAAGTGAGCATAGAGAAATCCAGGATCCAGTTGCCCTCCAGTTATGGCAGCTCACTGAGTGTTTTGGGCTCAGTAATTCCCTTTCAGCCCAACCTACTTCATAGAGAGCCCTCTTGATTCTACCTTGAGTTCTTGAATTGCCTTGAGTTAGCCCCAATTCACCAGTAGTCTGCTAACCCGAGCTACCCTCCTCCTCCTCTCTTGCAAACCCCACTCCCTTCTAAGCACTGATAATGAATCAGTGGGCAATGAAACATCTGCAAGAAAACAACCAAGCTCAGAGAGCACCAAGGATCCCGCATTTGTGGATGAGTTCCCTCTACCTCTTCATCAGTGGCATGGACAATCTGGAGATATATTTTAACAGTGAGCTAACATGGAGATCCTTGTGATACAACTTTCCCAATTGCATCATGTTTTAAGATTGAACAAAGCATGTAATTAATAAAGGAGTTATTTTGGAAGTGGAGGCTGAAGCAAAGACATACAAGATTTTCCTCCTCCTAATAATCTGGGATATCACCAGATTATTAAACATCAAGGACATTTAGATATTTCTACATGTTTCAGTAGAAAAGTGAACACTTTCACAACGAAGGATGAGCTGGAAAAATTTAGAAGATACAAAGATTATTTGGCATTGCTACAAATGCCTGCAATATGCCTCCCCCACTTCCTGGCCTGAAAACCTGGGCGCATATTCTTTATCCACTCTTCTCTGGCCAATAGCTAAAACTGCAGCATTTCTTGTAGATTCAGCCAAGCAGCATCCTAAGTGGGGGTGCTGACCTCCATCTGCATCACACTAGGCATAGGGCCCTTGTGATCTCAGCCCAGGTAATATTGACTATGTACCTCTCACACGGAGACTCCACTAATTTCATTGAGTGAATGAAATCCAGCACAATGTTCAAATGAAAAGATTTATTGGGTAGGTTTTCAGGGGCAGCTTCTCCTCTGATCTTTCCCTTGACCCAACAGTGTGAGTGTGTGGGAGCGGGAAGATTTTTTGATCTGCCAAAGGTGCCCTTTTCTATCCAACACTGTTCCTCAGTCACAACTTTCCCTGATTTAAAATTTACAGCACCAATGGATGAGACTTCACATCAAAATTTTGGACTTAGACCAATTGACAGTCTCAAGATACCCATCAAAAGATGGACACATGTATGAAAATATGCCCTGAAAGCTAAACTGAGGACTATTTGCTTTGCTGCTTGTGACCGGCTCCTTACAGCGACAAAGCATTGGTTATATCTTTTAATGTGCATTTTTAATTTTTTTATTATATTATTTAGGTAAAGGCTTTGAAGCTCCCTTTTGATCTTGTGGGGAACAGTGAGTGCCAGAGTTTCTTATGAATCTGAGGCATGAAGCATTCATTTTAACATACTTTTTTTACAAAATAAGCAAAGACTACAACACTTCATTTCAGAGGCAGGAAAAACCACCATTGAAATCTAAAAAAGGCTTACTTGGAACCGTCATCACACAACAATGATCCCTACCTCTTCCAAAATGCTAAAGGTATCTACTGAAATGTGGTTAAGAAAAAAAGGCAAGATGATGTTGACGATGAATGAATGGAAGCTCTGCTTTTGTGGCCATTGCACAATACCCACACAAAATGTAATAGAGCTTTGCTTGTGCCACCGCAGCCACCACATGGACTCCAAAGTCAACAGGCCACAACAGCAGAACCAAACCTCCATCTGTTTTTAACAGGGCAATATCCACAAAAACCAATTAGATCAAAGCCATTGATCCATCACAGATGACATCTTGACAACAAAAGCTTACCTGTCCTTTTTCAACCTCTTCTCTCTTTTTTTAGCTCCTTCAGAATTCTGAAGCACCTTTCTTGCCCTTTCATCTTAGGGGGTTGGAGGTGGGTGGGTGGGAGGCATCCCATAAAGACAATTATTCTGGAGGCATTTCTTTGTTGCAAGCTCTCCTGCTAAGATTCATTCCTCATTTTTAAAAAAATCAACACTTCTTGGATTCAAGAAGAGTCGGGTTCTTAGGTATTAGAGATGGGATCTCACATAAAACTCTAGAAGACTTCACTTCATCCTGGGCTACACAGGATCGCTCCCCCCAAAAAAGGAAGATTCCAATCTACCACTCATTATCTGCATTAGACCAAAAAATAACGCTTTTGTGGTGGGTTTTTTCTCCTTCCAAGGGCAATGAAATGCTTCACCAACCCTTCTCAGCTAAGCCTCCACCCAAACTTCTAATGAACCCACCCCCTCTTCCAGGGAGAGGAAGCATCAGCTCCAGATGAGCCTTGCAAATAATTATGAGTTCAATCACTCTGATGATGATGTTGATCGCAATGATTAAATCTTATCAAGACAACTTCCTGATTAATATTATAGTATATTAAGGGTTTCCACTACTGTTTTGATGATCCTTTATGCTCCATTATGGTTATTAAAATATTCTGTCAACAAAGGAAATGGCTCCTTTTTAACATCGGGTCTCCCCAGGTTGCTCTTCCAAAACTTAGCATGAGGTAGATTTTTTTTCTCAGTTGGCTGAAAAGGATGAAATCAGGAAGATAAAATCCCACTGACACATTTATAAATGGTGGGAGGGAAAGGAATCATTTTCTCAGTACAGCATCTATTGAGGACCTCAGATTTAGCTCTTAAACCGGCATCCAGTCATACAATTCTCCTGCTGATCCTACCACATTCAAAAATTTTGCACCAGAATATGAATTTGGGGGTGCAAGTAAGAGATGAGTAATGAAGCTTCAGTGTGGCACTCACTGCTCAATAAATAGGTGTTTATCATTTCTGAAAGAATTCTGAATACTATTTATAGAGGTTAAAAACTTTGGCCAACTTTTGTATTCGTTAGGTACTTTGGATAACAGGTTCTTGATGTCCTGTTTGGCTTACAGGTTGAGTAGAGTAGTACTTAAGATGATGGTCTGGGGCTAGGAAGATCCATGTTGAAGTCCACCCACAACTACGTTGGATAAGTGGTTGACCTTGGACTTCCCATAGACTTTCTCTCTGCTCAGCCCACCTCTCTAGTGCTATTTCAGTATTTTTCTATTAAACTCTTAACTTGAATCTTTTTTCATTCCTTGTTCAGCTTAAGGATCCCATCTGTTCTCAGTTATAAAATTTAACCATAGAAGCATTACATAGACATAGGCTTCCCAGATAGATTCTGATATGCAAAGTCAATAGAGAAAGTCAATTTGCTTAATGACCAAAGGTCGCTTAGCGACTGTATGATTCCCTTAACCATGGCAAAAAAAGAGGTCATATACAATCAGGCTCACTTCGCTGAGCAATCATCTTGAGTAGCAATGCAAATATTGGCACCAATTGTGGTCCGACGTTGAAGACTACCTGTAACACACCTGTCACAAGCCCTAGAGTAGAAGGGTGCAAACCTTTTCCTCATATTTCTCAGAATAAGTCCATCTTTTAGAAATGCTATAAATTTTTTTGAAAGGGCTTATTATGTAGGAGGAAATGTCATTTGGAGTAGAACAAGGTCAGAGTGCAATCATTTGCTTCTCAAGGCTTCAGGTATGAATTCGGAATTGTACAGTGTATATTGGTTTCACCCATCTCTCATGGACTGCATTTTAAAATACGTTAATCAATGAAATTAACATTTCATCCTTAAATCTTTATTCGGTCGCAGACCACCATGGAGAATATAGAAATTGTGGTTAATTAGAATAAAATGCAAAAGAAATATAGATGCACACACACACACATAAAATATTTAATATTTTCCTCTAACTGCCATCTCACAACTCAACGGCTTCTGCTCTCACAGCCATTCAGGTAACTATGAAAACTTTTTGAAAATATGCACCTTTGATGTCAGAATGAAATCACTGTACAATATTTTGTCTAGACCTCTCAAAGTCTTCCTCCCAATATAACAAGCATCTTTTCATAGCTGCAATTACCAGCCCTTTGAACACTTTGCCTTTGGAAGGCAAACTCAGTTACTTCTCCGTTGTGAGTTGGCAATGCTGGTGGATGCCAGCTTAAGTTTTGTTTGAGAGAAAGCCCAGCAGCCCTCTGGTTTATACAACCTGTTGCAAAGATTCCAGAGGTTCATGAAATCTTCCTTCTTTCCAGCCATCCAAATCTAAGTAGTCCTTGGATTATGATTGGTAGTCATAAGAGGTCACGCTGCCATCCACCTGGCCCCAGGACCCCATCACCACTGGATCATATTTCCAATGTCCCACAGCCATGTAATAATTTGGGATATTCCAAAAAATATTTTTTAAAAAAAATATTTATTTTAAAAAATAAAAATATACAAAAATATTTTGTTATTGGTTTTTTGGCCAGTTTCTGGCAAAAAAGGGGCAATTCTGGAAAATGGGTTCATATTTACGATGTGATTCACACTTATAACCTCATGATTCATTTAACAATCACCCTAAAAGTGGTTGCACAGTTGGGTTCAGTCAATTTACAATTGTCATGTCATGACTGAAATTCCAGTTCCAACTGTGGTCATAAGTCAAGGATTGCTTGTAATGTCATTAGCATTTCTGAAGCTGTGTTTCTTTGTCCCTGTGATTTTTAACCCCAGTTTCTATTCCCCCCAATTAATTAGCTAAATAAATAAGATAAAGAGGATATAATTTGGGCATGCTGTGCCTCTTTCCCAATATCGAGGCATTTATATGGTCCACTATTATACGATATATTGATCCATATTCCTTCCTCATCGCCGTTTTCCTGGCCATTATTCCACATTCTTCAACAGGCAGATACCCTGATCAAGTACACTGTTTTTTTCTTGGAAGTCTGGACATGCCAAGCCTTTAGACAATCAATCAATTAATCTCAAAATAGTTAGATTTGTGGAATTCCTTTGTCATTTCCATTACCCATCCCTCTTAGTACAGTGAGGTTGGGTGCCTCTGCTTTTTCTAAACCCAGATGCTACCTCTGGCAGTTTGTGTTGCGTTTACTGTGTCTGGATTGCAAACCCTCAGGCAGCGTCTTACTAGGGATAAGAACAACTGTTTGGGAGGGTAAACATGGCTTGGCATTTCCCTCTTTCTGTACTGGGATATAAAGGGACTTTTCCAGCTGCCCTGGTGCTTTGATTCTTGCTTTCTCTATCTGTTGGCAGAGTTTAACTGCATGATCTTGCAAGATTTTAAGCAAATTTTCTTCCAAGAAAAACCAGAAAGTCCAGTTGCCTCTTGGAAAAGCATCTTTGGGACGACCATGACCTGAAGGACTGAGAATCTCCATAAACCAGATTCCAAGCAGTTTTGCTTTTTTCCAGTTAATAAGCTAAATAAATAAGATAAAATGCACCCAATTTGGAAGAACCATCATTCCTCTTGACAGCAGACTTCAAGGGTATGTGGAATGAAAGTATGCCTGCCCTCAGCCTTGCCATCTCACTCAGGCCCACCTAATTACTAGGTAGAATCAGCCAGCCTTCATGGTGAAAGGGGTCCTAGAACTCAGGCCTCCTGGTTTCTAAGCCTGGTGCCTTAACCACTGGTCATGAATTATTATTAGTTGGTCTGCCTTGAGATCTATCCATCTATGCAGCTTTGGAGTCTTGATAAAACCATCCAGACTTTAAAGCTCCAGAGATCACAGCAGGGAGGGGTGAAGATTAGAGGGCATCAAAAACATGATCAGATATGCACAAATTACACTATCGGCTCCCATCTCACTCCATGGCCACCCAGCCTCTCTTGAAAGACTTCTGTTTAATCAGCAGTGCAGGAAACCATGAACAAAATGCAATGACATTTATACATAAACCTTATCAGAGCAGTCCTCCAGAGAAGGAGAGAGAGAGAGAGAGAGAGGGAGAGAGAGGGAGGGAGGGAGGGAGGGAGAGAGAGAGAGAGAGAGAGAGAGAGAGAGAGAGAGAGAGAGAGAGAGAGAGAGAGAGAGATCTGCCGATATCTCTGCTTGCCTCCAAACTGTTAAATTTTTCCTTCTCTTCTCTTCTCTTCTCTTCTCTTCTCTTCTCTTCTCTTCTCTTCTCTTCTCTTCTCTTCTCTTCTCTTCTCTTCTCTTCTCTTCTCTTCCTTCATTCCATTAGTCTCTCCTCTCTTCTCCTTTGATGAGGTAGATCAGAAATTACCAAGGAGGCCTTTGAGTGGCTCTAAGAACTCGTAATGTTGACGGGGTAAAGGCCATTAAGATTGGGCTTGTCCCTTTCCAAGGCCACCTAGGACTGTTTTATGTAATATGGATAGTCATATAATAAGGGAGGGAAGATGGGCCCACAAAGACCTTTTTGGTCTGACTATCCTGGAGATGGACATTCTCTTTGACCAATGCTTTAAAAAAAAGATCGTATTTGCCTCTGGCTTTTCAGATCCTCTGCCTGACAAGTTCAGAATAGGAGGGCCTTTATCCATTTCATCCAGAAGGAAGGAAGGAAGGAAGGAAGGAAGGAAGGAAGGAAGGAAGGAAGGAAGGAAGGAAGGAAGGAAGGAAGGAAGGAAGGAAGGAAGGAAGCATGGATGGATGGATGGATGGATGGATGGATGGATGGATGGATGGATGGATGAAAAGAAGGAAGGAAGGAAGGAGAAAGAGAGAGGGCGAAAAGAAGAGAGAGAAAAAAAGAGGGAGAAGGAGATAGGGAAAGAAAGAAAGAAAGAAAGAAAGAAAGAAAGAAAGAAAGAGAGAGAGAGAGAGAGAGAGGGAGGAGAAAGAAAGAGAGAGAGAGAGAAAGAGAAAGAAAGAAAAGAAAGAACACAAGAGAAGAAAAAGAGAAAGGAAGGAAGGAAGGAAGAAAGAAAGAAAGAAAGAAAGAAAGAAAGAAAGAAAGAAAGAAAGAAAGAAAGAAAGAAAGAAAGAAAGAAAGAAAGAAAGAAAGAAAGAAAGAGAAAGAAACCTCAATCCAGTTCTTTCTTAGGCCTGTTCCAGCAGGATCTTCAAGTCCGAGGCTGAAAGGTTCCCCCAATTGGGACGGTTTTGTTTCATGTGGAACTTCCTGAGGGCTCTGAATGGCCCCATTGCAGGAGGCATTTGTGCCGTAAAGGGTGTTGCCCATGTTATGAGAGAAGGAGGAAATGGCTGGCCATGCTCTTCATGATGCATTTTATAGCACATTTAGACAATGAAGCTCCTCAGGTGTGTGGATAAACTGTACCTGCATACAGACTTTTTTTTAAAAAAAAAGAAGCCATAAAATATTATATTTCAGTGAATATGTACCCAAAGCAACAAAACTTGTTTCCAATTTTCTGCCTCTAAAAAGCCCCTTATATTGCCATTTTTAAATACAAGCTGGGAAATAAATTAAGAATTAAGCCTGCTAGCCAGTCTTGTCTCTATTATTTCTTGTTTTCCATCCCAGCTGTTCACTATTGGCTGACACTGGCAGGAAAAGATGTAAATCTTAGTTAATATTCTGGGAAGAGACAAAGAATATGAATTGTGTATAATTCTAGGAATTTACTGATTCTTTCTGCTTTTGATCTATGGCAGTTTTACATCTGTTCTTTCCTTAAGATCTTCTGTCAGCTTTTTACAGCAGTAATTTTATTTCATATCATTTTTTACATAACAAAAATAAAATGAAATGCAGTATTATTGTACGCCTTTTATCCTGAAACACATATGGAATGCCTTTTAGTTTTATTTATTTTATTATGTATTTTTATTTAGTTGGCTCATCTTTTAAGTTGGGAAATTATCAATTTCCAATCGTTCATTTTAGCGACTGTTCAAAGTTACCACAGCCCTGGAAAAAGTCCCTTATGACCATTTTTCCCACTAACGTCCATTGTAGCATCTTGGTTGTGATCCAAATTCAGACGCTTGGCAACTGACTCGCATTTACAACGGTCGCAGTGTCCCAGGCTCACGCGATTCACCTTTTGCGACCTTCTAACAATGGGGAAGACGGATTCACTCCACAAGAGTGTTAGTAACATAACAACTGCAGCGATTCACTTAACAATTATGGAAAAAAAAGTTGTAAAATGGAGCAAACTCAACAGCTGTCTTGTTTAGCAACATAGATGTTGGGCTAGATTGTGGTCATAAGTTGTGGACTTCCTGCATTAGAGACGTTGGAGAACTCACTGGGAGTCAGGCAGCCTATAAATTTAATAAATAATAAAGTTAATAAGTGGACAATTCCATTTTTTGAATGGCAAACTTGTTTTGGGGAAAGTGAACCAAAAGCTATCAAATCCAACCATTAGACTTTTGATTTTTTTTTTTAATCCTGCGGGATAAAATAAATCCGTCCTGGTAGCCTGAGATGAAAAGACAGATTTTTGTCAATGTTACATCCCTTCTCAATCAATTGCTTTGTGAATGATGGCGCTTTTATTCTTCATTACTTATTTTATTCACTACACCTCGTAGACCTATTGCTATATATCTCAAGTAGAATTAAAAAATATACCTCTTATTCAGCCCTCTGAAGATATATCTTCAGTACCATGAACCATTTCAACTGATGCTTTAATTGAAATGCAAGGGAAGGAAAGAAGAACGATAGAAGAGCATTACATGAGCCCCAACTTAATCTATCTCCCCCCATAACATAATTAGTGGTATGGCAAGGTTAAAAAGTAAAATACGGGGAGGCTCATAGAGAAATATTCTTGATCCCTTCCGTGCTGAAAGGAGAGGCCCAATTTCTCCTACCTTCCTCAGAGTCTTTATGGAGATTCTCAGTGATCTAGGACATGGTTGTCCCAAAGGTGTCCCCAAGAGATGCCTGGACTTTTTGGTTTTTCTTTGAAGACATTTCAAAAGCTTCTTCAGTTCTAAGGAACTGAAAACTTTTTGGATGAGAAGCAAAACCAGAAAGTTGCCTCTTGAAAAAAACACCTTTGGGACAATGTGACTGAGAAGTAAATCCTCCTCAATAAATCCTAAATAAATGAGTGTGAACATGTGTAAATGTAAATGTTAAAATTGATTATTTTTATTATTTTAAAGATTTTTTAGTTTTAAATGAGATTATCTTTATAATCTTGTTTGGTTATTTTTGAATCAATGGTTGGATAATTTGATTTGTTTAAGATTGTAGATACATGGTGTATGCTGAATTAAATATTAAATTTAACTTAGAGTTTACAAGAGATTATTCAATTGTATATTTGTGTTATTTATATCTACTGAGGAAGGTAAAAAGTAATATACATATATATAATCATTATTTTATTGCTTAACTTATCTTTTTCTTTCTTTTTTCATTTTCTTCTTTTTATTTCCTTTCTCCCTCCCTCTTTTCTTGTTCTCTTTTGTATTTTATTTTATTAAAAATTAATAAAGGTGTTCTTAAGAAAAGAAGTGTATTTTCTTAAAGTGCGCTATGTGTACTCATTTTGTCTCAAAAATCAATCAATTTTTAGGAACATTAGCAGAGAAATATGTCATAAAACCTTTTGCAATACATTAGTCTTCACATGTCTGGCACAATTTAGCACTAGAACACAGGATTGACCTTGTTATTTTACATGAAATTGTAAATTTTAATAGCTGGCTGCCTTTATAGAATGCTAGAATATGTGCTAAATTTCTTGGTCAGTTCCAAATCTAATATACTCTGAAATGACAGCTGTTTCATGTTCTAATTTCCAGTAGGGAGTTTTTATATAGTTAAGTGTGCACCCGTTGGATTTTGTTATCCATACTGATGTTCTAGGAAAAGCCATTTTCGTTTAACAGTAAAGTTACAATGCTATTTAAAAAAAAGAAACATTCTATGTTATGCCTTTGATGGCCCCATGCCTCCTATTGATTCAAAATGTTTCACATATAAAATGAAAGTTAAATCATATTAGGTGAATGAGAAAAATCTCTCTCGCTCTCTCCCTCCCTCCCTCCCTCCCTCCCTCCCTCCCCCCCTCCCTCCTTGGGAAATGTTTTCAAGCAAATGATATGATTATAAAACAGAAAAACCATGCATCAGATTAAAACAAAAAGTCCTTGAATTTGCAAATAAAGATGAATAATATACTTAATGGCCATTTATCCATATATATATATACATATAACACACACACACTAAATGAATAAATAAACTATTGTGAGTGACTTTTCCTTCAGGCACAATCCCATATGTTGCCTTCTACTTTTTTGGCTCTTCCTTGACCAATCAAAGACATTAAGTCATAACTCTGTTTTCCTTGTGGGTGAACTCTTTTAATACCCTCTACATGGGGCTGAATGCAAAGGAAACCTCAGAATCTAGAGATGATTCAGATTTTGGTATCAGGAACCCTGATGGGTAACATTCAATTCGCTTAATTTTCCCACTAGTTGAGCTACACAGGTCTTCTGTTGCCTTTCAGATACAATTAAAGGAGTTGGATCCAAGAGTTGGGCTTTCTCTACCTCTCAGTCTATCCTTGGGAACATCTCCCCAGAGATTTTTATGACCCTCACTTGGTTTATATTAAAGGCTGGCTTTCCTCCCAGATCTTGAGTTAGGATGTTCTCTTTAGGTCCAAGATAATGTAGAAGGAGAGTATGTTTTTATAAGATGCTGGTTTTATATCATATTATTTCTTCCTTTTTAAAATTTATAATGTTTTTAATTTCATGAAGCTAGGTTTGTTTTCAGCAGCAAAGAAATCTGATAAATGAATTTCTGTCTGGCTTCAGAAAGAGTCAGGACCTGGAATTAATAGTCCCAATGTATCCCAAAACTAGCAGATAGAATTGTCTGTTTGGAAAAAAAATGGAACATTATGGTTAATTTGAGTTTTCTACATTACCAAGAGATGAGAAAAGAGCTGCATGGCCAGAGAGATTTTTTTTTCATAGTTCCTCTCCATGCTTTCTTTTCTTCTAATTTCAGAACTCCATCATTTGGAGAAAAACTGAACTTTTCTCCAGAAGCCAGAAGAGAGAAATCCATATGGGAATTCCCTCTGCCAGATGTATCCTTTCCTCAGCCTTCATCTGATCTATTCTATGTTCCTTTGATCTATCTTGAATACTGCCAAGGCCTTGAAAACAAAAATTAAAATCTGTTAGAAAGAGTAGAATAGGGCTACAGAATCCTGCACCAACCTAAATGGATAGAATTTGCAAATTAATTATCCTTACTCTAACTTAAACTCTCTTTATTTGTTACATCAATTGCCAACAGAGCAATTCATTCATTCATTCCAACATTCAATTTCTATGCTGCCCATCTCACCTGGTGATGATAGATAGAAATCTTTCTGGGTGGGGTTGTCTTCACGAGAGAGTGCAGTTGCTTTATTAAAAGAACCATGTGCTCAGGCAAATGAGTTGCAATGCCTCTACATGAACTTTTATCCATCTATCTCAGGACTCTGTACTCTACATTCAATTGTTGCAACAGCTGCCAGCATCATCACAACTGCAATTTCTACAAATATATCCATAAAATCCAAATGATGGTTCAATGATAGAAACTATAGGAAACGGGAGATATTTTATAGTCCCTGCTAGTGTTGTGCATGGCCAAAAGGGGTGGACCTCTCTTCTTCTGCTTTTATCATTTATCAGGTAGCTGTGATCACACTATGAGACTCTCTGCATTCTCTCAACCCTTTCAGAGGGTGGATAAGGCAGAGCATAATACCTCTGGACTTTGTGTGCAGCAGATGTATATAATAAAATGCACTATCTCTGTAATTAAAATGTCAAATTGGAGTAGAAAAAGTATTCAGAGTCTAAGAGGGAAAATAAATCAGAGAACAGAAACGTAATCCAGATTAAAGATGTCTTAGATCCGAACATCTTTCAGATTTCCCCTTAATTGAATTGAGAAGATGAAGTTACGTTCTTAGCAAATAACTACATTAGTCTTCATGTGGTTAATATTAATGTCTCTCTATTCAAACATGCTAAAAACGGAATAGAACAGATAACATATAACAGTCACACATCCTTAGTTGGATACAGAGAGCATTGCTAACACAAATGGAAGATTTCCCACTTTTTTAAGTCTTCAACTCTCAGGTCAATTCAAAACAAAAGCCAAAATTAAACCAAAAGGGGGGGAAAAAACCAATAATTGGACCATTAATACATTACTGGTCTAAATTTGCTGCATTCAAGAAAAGCAAAACGGTGTTACATTTTAAAACAGGCATAGCCTAAAACAGAGAATTCCTTCTCCAACAGAAATCCTTCAATGTGTTTCCAAAATATTTTTTTATAGATAGCTGGGATGCAAAAATATTTTATGTGTCCATTCTTAGGCATCCCAGCCAATTCAATATTTGTTGTCAAGAGAAACAGTGGTGGGATTCAAATAATTTAACAACCGGTTCTCTGCCCTAATGATTTCTTCCAACAACCACTTCACCAAACTGCTCAGAAAAGTTAACAACCGGTTCTCCCAAACTGCTGCGAATTGGCTGAATCCCACCATTGAAGAAAAACCTTAAGAAGTACCCAGCCTGAAGAGGACCCCTGCTCTTAGATGCAGAATATTAGAAAGATCATTCTTGTTGTTTTGTGGGAATATCAGATCTGGTACAAATTTGCCTCCAATGTGGCTTTATTGAAAACACAGGTTCAAGATTTCAGCTTTAGAAATTTGTGTAAACAAGATACTTCTGTCAACATTGGAAAGGGAGAAATCAAGTGGTTTGTGCACTCCTCTGATTTTTAAAAAATATATAGTCTTGTAGGAAAGGGCTGTGGAACTGGGAGAAAAAATAAAACATACTTTTCAACATCTTTATATCCAGTTCATTTCAGAAGAGCGCAAATGTTGCTATCTTCAGATTCAGGTTGGAAACCGAACGGTGGTATTAGGAGATTCCACTTATAGAGAAAACATGGAATAATGCTAACACAATTTATTTCCCCCACTCCAATGCTCTGGCTTTGAAATGGAGTGTTACATGGATTTTATTTACATTGGGCATGTATTTTAAAATATATGATTCTGCATTAAAGAGAGCAGATATGTGATAGATAGATAAATGATAAATAGGTAGGTAGGTAGGTAGGTAGGTAGACAGACAGATGATAGATAGGTGATAGATAGATAGATAGATAGATAGATAGATAGATAGATAGATAGATAGATAGATAACAGTTGGACCAGCTGTTTCTTTAAAAACAAAATTAAAAAAGTACTAATACATAGACTGTTACTGAACACAACTTCTTTATTCTGATGCCATAGTGTGGTTTGTGGTTAAATAAAAACAATACAAAATAAATTTCAAGTGCTTAAGAAAACCCCAAATTATCTTTTAAAAAATAAAATAAGGACTTGATCCTGTGCTCACCCAGAAACCCCCTCAAACCAATGAACACTTTTCTCTAAAAACCACTTTGGCTCAGCAAAATGCACAATGTGTATAATTAGCACCCAACTACAGATTGATGCTAATGGTCCCGTTAAGGTGTGGAGGTACCACAAATGTCCACTTTTTAGATCTTTAAGGGCCAATCGAAATGATGGATCTGGACCTTACAATTTTCAGAGAGTACGTAACCATCCTGTGCTTTCATAATCTTAGAAGTTAAATTAGTGTGAGGCCTCTATGGGGAAATGTGTCAATTCTTCTAATGACTTGGCAAAGGAGAAAAGAAAATAGGAAGTGTATTTCTTGTTTTTGACATCAAGCTTTTGACATCTTTAAGTTATGCCCAAGAAACCATATATTTCTACCACATATTAATGCCTGAAGACTTCAAACGTATACGAGAGGCTATGAAGTTTCCGGAAAAGTCCACAGATGTTAATCCATTTTCTTGGATCCCATGAAATTCCTCATGAGGGCAATCAGGAATAATGTGAGAAAATTAAGCCTTACTTTTTGACATGGCCAAAGAAGCTTTGGATTATGTCCATAGCTGTCACTAACAGGAATATTGGAAATGGAACTGATAGTTGTAAATATATGTTTAATAGAGAAACAATTGGATCCTTTAGTTCTCAGGTAAGAACTAAAAAACAGATAATGCATATATTTGAACAATTTCCTTGGAGTTCACAGGTCACTTTCAGGAACAACATGGTAACAGTAGCATACTTTTCCTGGAAAATAATGTAGTTTAAGGGACCTTCTTAATTTTTTTAAAAAAGTCATAATAAATATAACCTACATATTTGCCATGTTTTACCTTCCTTGCAAAGGATATAGATTTTAAATTTAAAGAGTGAAAGAAACAATCTCAGAATAATATTCCCAGGAAGTAGGTAAGATAAAATACTTTTGCTACTTAAATAGACTTCTTTTGAATTAAGCTTTCTGGACTAGGTGAAAGACGAATAAAGACTGTTGTAAGACAGTCTTACCCAGTTTGCCATCAACTCACAAATTCTGGTTTAGTACTGGTTTAGTTTGGAGAATTGCAAACGCAAGTGATCTGGTTAGAAAAGGGAGTTGTAACATATATATTTGCTAGAGTATTAGAATGTGAATCTTGACATGGCAATAAACAGTGAAAGTCATACAGGAGAAAAGTCTATTTGCATTAATGAAAGGGAAAGAACCTTCTCTTGAGGAATGTTGCTAGCTTTACGTAAAAGCACTTTGGGATTTTCTTAAAATTTTAAGAGAAAAGTCCCTCGCAAAAGACAAAATGAAAACCCTTTCCAAATTCCCTTCACCCTCCCCCTCATAATAAATTTAATGAACCCAGGCAAATAGTTTATTACTTGCAAAAATGTTTGTCTTATGATGTTTAGTTTTTCCACTTAAGCCAATGTTCTGATGTTCTCCTTCAGGTATAATGGTTGGCTTGATCATCATCTCCCAGATAACATGGCTAGCTGGAGGGGGGAGAGGTATCAATCATAGAATCTGGAGAAGTTTGGACAAAACAACACGGAGTTGTATGTCATTGATTTTGTCATTTGTATTTGGTTTAATATTACAAATTTGTGGCCTAAGACTTAAGGTTTAGCAACTGTGTTTGCTGTAGATCTGGAGAATGTAAGGAGTGAAATTATTCCTGGGGAACTTTGAAGATTTGGATTACAAGTCATGAATTCCTTGTCATAAAATCTTTCAGATAAAATGCTTCAAAACCAGTGGGGATTTAGTGAGATTAAGAGCTGCATCGTAGTATGGTTTCATTTAGGTGAAAACATGCCACTAGCAGTTCAGTCAATAAAGTCGTGGAGAATATATGGGCTTGGAAAGAACAACTGAAGAAGAGAGATGGGCAGAAGTGAAAGAACGGGACAAAGGGAAGAAAGAAAACCAACCAGAAATAATAATAATAATAATAATAATAATAATAATAATAATAATAATAATAATAATAATAATAATAATAATAATAATAATAAAAAACAGAACTTCTAGTTAAGGGTCGTACAACAGGGTAACTCTTTCCGTTAAAAAAATATTTTGTTAAAAAACACTGAGATGAGGGCGATAGACTATTTGGTTTCTTCTAAGTAGATGTTCTTAAATTAATGCATATAAATAATTTTTAATTTCCTCTCTCTCCTGTTTAGCAAAGCTTCAAATGCACAGAACCATACAGCCCCCTCCCCCCATCTTACCCTCCCCCCTATCCCCCCCCGGGTCAAAGTCACTTGATCGATGCCAAGTCTCTTTTTGATTCACTTTTTAAGACAAAGTGTGCCTCCTCTCGCTCCAATTTTGCCACTGGGCTCATGGGCAGAAAAACCGTGTTTCCACTCCTACTGTTCCCCGCCTTGACCTTGGAAGGGTCAAAGTTGTCTGACCTCCTTGCATCGGTCAGAATTCGGATCTGTTCCTGGACAGTTTCTAACAATAGTTTGACTTCTTGTTGTTCTGCAATAAGACAGCTGCTGGCTGGGGCACTCATGTTGACCATTTCAGTGGAATAAGAGTTCTTGCACCACTTGATGCCTGTGATGTCCGAAATGTTTTGAGTCTGCATGCAGGCTTCATCTAAGCCCACCGAAGGGATGATGGGAACAGAATTGGCTCTTGGTGATGAGTAGCCCCCCATGTTTCTTGGAGCCGTGCTATTGAAATAAGAGCTTGTTTCTCTTGAAGGCAGTTGCATATTTATTGAAGCGTTCTGTGATGTTTTTGAACCAGGAGATAACCTAAGGAGGAAAACACATGAGAATCACTCATTTATAAGAGACAAGAAGTCAACATCAGGTGCTTTGCTGTTAAAACACCATGCAATCATAGGAGGAAAGAGACCTTGGAAGCCTTTTAGAGGGGAGTCCTTACAGCATCCCTGACAAATGATTGTTCAATCTTTTCTTGAAAACCTCCAGCAATGGAGCACCCATAAGTCCTGGAAGCAAGCTGTTCCATTGATTAATTGTTCTCATTACCAATTGGATCTCCCTCTGAGGCACTTCCAGCTGTTGCTTCTCGTCTTGTCCTCATTCTTTGGAGAATAAGACAACCTTCTCTTGTCTGTGACTGCCCCTCAAGTACTGAAGACTGCTATTGCATCATTCCTAAGCCTCCTTTTCTTTAGACTAAACATATTTCATTCCCTCATCTGTTCATTGTACGAGTTAGCCTCCAGATCCCTCCTTATCTTGGTTCCTCTTCTCTATACTCTTTCTAGGATCTTAGCAACTTTTTTTGTAACAGGGTGACCAAAACTGGACACAATATTCTGTATGTGGCATCACTGGAGCAGTCTAGAGGGGGTACTATCACTTCTTGTGGTCTTGCTGTTATCCATCTGTTGTTGTGGCTCTGGACTGTGTTGGCTTTTTTGGGCATACTGCTGGCTCATACTTAAGTGATTGTCCACTAGGACATCTAGATCCCTCTCACTGTTGAGCCAGTACCATCTATCCTATATCTTCATGTCATCCCATCACTTGGACTTCAGCAGCCTTTCTATGCTCACTGGAAAATTTCTTTGCTGTCCTCATTTCCAAATGTCCTTTAATGACCATAGCCCATTGATATTTTGAAATAGGACAGTCCAATTCCATATTCCAAATTGTGAATTAACCATGTCTCTTAATATACTGAAAGTGAAACTTTCTCTAGATTCAGAAAATAGCTCTAGATTCAGCAACAAGGGGTTTTAATGGTACATGTTGTCACTCAGCAATCTTACATCATCCAAGTTATTGTTGTGAAACATTAAAAAGTTTTAATTAGCAATGAGCTGCCCAAAATGTTAATGTCTATTTTGTCCATTAATTCCAGAAGAATGGTTTGTCAGCAATCTTCAGGGTTGGATTATCTTATAATGTCAAGTTTTCATGCAATCAGATCTGACTCACCTTCTCAACAGATTCCAAAATGTGTTTTAAAGCTTTTGATATGGGGAAAGCAACTGAGTTATGAGTAAAAAAAAACCCAAGGCCCTGCTAAACTATTAAAGGAAAAAGATAATAACTTTCCAGGGGTGCCCATAATGGTTTTTGAAATAAATTGCTTGAGTTCCAGGAAGCAATAAAGGTCAAAATATAAGCCTGATGGTATAATTGAAAAAATAAGTTTAGGGCCTGTTCTATGTTGACACCTTTTGATTTAATATTCATAAGGTTGTAAATAGTGCATTGGGAAAAGAAATAAGGGTCAAAGATGTGAATGTGATGTTAAATTATATTCCAGAAATTTGGAATCTATTAAGGCATGAAGAATTGTAAATGCATTGTCTGTCAGCCTCAGCTAAGAGGATTGTTTTTCTCTGGTGGAAAGACTCTGGGGTATTTGATCTAAGAGAAGCTGAGATTCAGGGCATACATGATTCTTCTTCTTTCTTTTTATTACACATTAAACATCAAAGCAAAGAAATTAAAAATTAATTCTACGACAAGCAAAATGGCCTGCGAACAGGATTCCTGAAGGAATATCTCCTTATATTGAGTAGGGTACATAGATACTAGGTATATATTACTACAGTATTTTAAACAACTGGATGTGAGAAATATGACTAGTCTATACAGGTAGTCCTTGCTTAATGACTAATTTCTCGGCAACTGTTCAAAGTTACAATGGAGCCTCCAAAGGCTAACAACCCAGTTCCAGAGATCCAATGACTGCACACCACCCTAGTGGTCACCTGATCACCTGGATCACCTGTGTGGCTGGTTGCAGTGTGAGGTGGTCACACGACTATGATTTAGGATGTTTTTGCCAGTTTCTGGCCATTTCAGCTGGCTTCTGGCAAAAAGCACCCATGAGAATATATTCATTCATTCAACAGTTACAATCTCCATTTATCAATTGCCACAAAATAAAAAAAAAATCCATACCAAAACCTCACAACATCAGGGTCGGTCACATGGGTGCCTCGACTTATGACAGTCAAGACTTATGACAGAAAGTCTGGGTTTCATTACGGTCAGAAATCAAAGGACTGCCCAATAAGCATGCCATCTTTGCTGTTAAGATTTTGTGCCTTTTCATTCAAGATTATTAAAAAAAGACTTTTTTTTAATTAGGTAGACTTAACTACTGTATAGATTATTAAATCCATCTATCAGATCTGGGCTGCAAAAATCTGGACAACCATTAGAGGATCACAAGACATTAGGATGTTATCTATCTTGGCTTTTAACTAGTGAGCGTCATGATTTTTATTGTCCAGATCTGGTAGATCCAGATAGAGGAACTACTAGAGGTGTCCTTTTACAATGAATGCAGGGGAAATAGTACATATTCCAGGATATCCAAAATCTTGTAGGAGAAGCAATAGCTCTGGACTTTGATGCTGTGGAGTTCAGTGTAGCTGATGCTCATCCATCCAGCAGCATCTCAAGCAGTCTGGTCGAGCAGAGAGATGCCAAGAAAACACTGAACAAGCCAACGTAGTATAACCAACATTATGTTGGACCTATTCTGGAGGCCACCAAGCTCATTAGTGATTAGTGCCAGATACGTTTTTTTTGTGAAATAGCTCCTGTGTTGGTTTGGTTTAGGCTGCATTACTGGACAACATTTGTTAAGGTAATGAAGATTTAATAGCTGACCAGCTGCTGTAAATGCTGATGCAAAAAGGATGAATCAGACTGAGGATGGGTCAGCAGCATTGCCACTTTAAGAAACTGTCTATATAAGGGAGGCCATGAGAGAACATCTCTCTCTCTCTCATCATGTTCTATCTCCATTGTATATATAAATACTTTTATGCAAAGTATTTAGATGGCATTGTTAATATGGGTTGAAAGAATACAAATGGAAACAATATCTCAGTATCTTCTCACAACAGTGGAAGGATGAGCTGGTTAGGATTTTCCAGAACACAGAAGATGACTGATACTGTTCCCATTTATCCATGTATTCATACTCATTTATTATTTATATACTTATACCTGTTTATGCTTATATGTTTATATGTTATGATCATACTCATACTTGTTTTCTCATACATGCTTGACAAACAAACAAACAACTAAATCATGTTAAAGGGGGGGAAGAAGAAAATGAAGGCGATCCTTTTTGACCAGATACAGAAGTTAAAGTCAGAGAAGGTCCCTTAGAAGAAACTCAAACTCTCTCTTTATTGAACACAGAAAAGGAGGGCTTTTGTAGCTGAGGTTTGGGGGGATTCAGCAGGGACAATGGGACATCTACTTATGTTTACCTCTCTGAAGATGTGAACCGAAGGATTTGAGGTGGCAGGATCAATCCAGATTTGCTTACAAGTATCAAGACTCTGGAGTATCCAAACTGAATCCTGAGAACAAATGAGGGTTTCTCCTCATTCTGCTGATGCTGATGCTTTTGTCAATTGTTTAATTATTTCCCTACAATCCTCCAGACTTGTAGCTCTGATTGTTCAGGATGTAGAGAGTCGGGGGCAGTTTTCAAATATTCATTCAGGCTAGGAATACTTGTAGGTTCAAGGACTCTCCCGTATTTTTAAACAGGCCTCAGAAATATTGCGTGATGCTGACTTTCCAAGGCCACTCACTTCTCAGCTGCCTGTCATGTGTCCTTACTCCGTGGGCCCCATCATGCCACCTGCGCACTTGATCTAAGGAATGTGCTGAATAGATGCATACGTCATTTCTTGCTCATGTGCTGCCAAGCCCCTGCTGGCTTCTATGCCCACACTTGCCTCTTTGCTGGTGTCAGCCTGCAGGCCTTTGTGCCTGCCATGTGATGACAATCCAGCTGGTTTTGGCCAAAATGGCCCAATGAATGGGTATGAATATCTCATCTTGCTCCTTTTGTAGCTTCCGGGCTTCACACCTGCCCCATCTGGCATAGTTACCCAACCCTGAATGGTTCTTTCACAAACGCCAAACTCTGGAGCAACTCTGTTCCTATTTGCCAAGCTCTCCACTTGGCAGCTTCATTCAATTCAGAAAGTTTTTCTGTGCCAAATAGCCTGCACCAACCTAGGTCTCTTTCTGTGGTTCCTATCTTGCCTGCTTACACTTGTCGTCTCAAGAACCACTTCGGGAAACTTTGGAAGACACGGAACCATGCCAATCAACATGCCTACATGTCTGGTATTGATCTGCCTTAAATTATTTCTGAGGAAACAAATTCCTTTCGCGAGGAGGTCTTATTTCTCTCTTACACAGAACAATGTCATCAATGAACAACCTCATGGCTTTATGTTCCACCAAGGATTGGCCTCATCTGCATGATCGAAATGAGAGGATGATGTTTAAAGAAGGCATGCCAATATTGGCAGTTTAGAAAGCCATCCCTTAGAGCAGGAGCCTCCAACCTCAGCAACTCTAAGAGTTGTAGATTTTGACTTCCAGAGTTCCCCAGCCAGTCATGCTGGCTGGAGAATTCTGGGAGTTGAAATCCACAGCTCTTAAAGTTGCCGAGGTTGGAGACTCCTGCCTTAGAGAGCAGAAGACATGGGACACTATGATTTTGGGAACCCTAGGCAGGTCGATTAACAATTTTCTACTGTAGGTCTTTTTAAGCCACTGTGTCTTCAGAATATGTAAAACTAAGGTTTTACTTTGAATTGGTGGTTATCATTTTTGTTTTTAAAGTTGGAACACAGGGACGATATTTTCTGCATTGGTTCAGTATGTCAACTTTACAGAATCTTTCTTCTACAGTTAGGAAGTTGCTGGGCTGTCCTTGTGATCGAATGCTAACTGGATTTTCCCAGGAGAGAAAGAATGCATTTTGGAGTAGCAAAAGGCAGCAGAGTTTGGATAGTTCAGGTGGGAGAAAGAAGGTGAAGACAGTTCCTCCTTAATCATTCCCAGAGTGTGCATTTCACAGTGCAAGTAGTTGGCTTTAGTTTTGCAAGATATCTCTCTAGAGGTGAGGAACAATAAAGGAAACCCCTTAGACACAGGGGTGTGAAATCCAGGCCTGGGGGTCGGATCTGGCCTGCAGGGTGCTTAGATCTGGTCCACGGGGCTGCCTTTGAAAAAGCAAAGGACCGGTCCATGGTGCCTCTGCCAGCAAAAATCAGAGCTCGGGTGGGCCACGTGCGGCCCTCCGGAGCTCTGTTTTCGTTGGCAGAGGGTTGCAGGAGGCCATCACAGCTGAAAACGGAGCTTGGGAGCCTATTTTCACTAGCAGAACACTTGGGCCACCACAAGCGCCCCCCCACAAGTGATGTTGAGCTGGCCACGCCCACCCTGGCTACACCGACCCTGGTCCCCTGAGGTCAAACACAACTCTGATGCGGCCCTCAATGAAATTGAGTTTGATACCCTGCCTCAGAAAAGCCTCAATGTGCCTCTCTAGGCTTTGGGAAGCCAGAGAGTCCTTCACTCATCCTGCTGGTGCTTTTCAGGTGTGAGGTCCCCTATCAGGTAGGCCACCCTAGCTGCTATTGTGCCCTGTTCCTCTACAAACAAAGAAGTTGTAGGGATTTTGATCTTTCATTCATTTATCCTAGAGTTGAAATTATTTTTTTTCCAAAGTGGAGTGGCTCAAATTTAATTCTTCTACCTCCAGATCCCAAGGCACAATTCTTAATGGAACCATTGACTTTCCAATATGCCTCATTTCTTGTCTTTCTCTATCATGGGCAGGCCATGGAAAACCTTGGTTTCTTCCAAACCTAGTTGACCACCTGCAAAGAGAAATGTTTGCTGTTGGGAGTACAATTCCAGTAAGTTTCTTCATTGGGTGTAGTCAGTTTTCATGAATAACATTGCAGCCTCTACTAATCTAAATGCCAGCCAGAGTTTGAATTTGAACTCACACCTTCTCTCTGCCATGCACATCAGCAGGTCTGCTTGAAAGGTATAGAAAAACCATTGTTCTTTGAAAAGGGAAAAGTCTGATCTGCAGGCCAAGGGAGCATAGCCATGTTGGGCATCTCCCCAGCAGCTCTTACAAAGAACTGTGGAGTTACTACAGAGATTGGGGAAGGTCTATGGAAAAGAGACAGAGGATTTAGGTTAAATTTTGGGACAACAGCTTGCTTCATTCTTCAGATAGAGGCACTGAAACTTGGATATTTGCATTATGCTGAGATTTCCTAATGGAAAATAGATTTATCTGGACAACCGCAGTCAATTTTTGAGATAAGTGGTTCCAATTACTATGACTAACAACAACAAAAGATCAAAGAGAAATCTCAGTGCCTCACGAAAATCAACAACCTGGAGATTAATATTAATCAGTGATTGTCTATTGATCTACTTTCCAGAACGTTTTCTATCTAGAGTCATGTTTTTAAACTAGATAAATTAGAGCAAATGGATTCCAAGATCCTAATGAGTGTAATTAATTCTACTCATATACTCACATGCTCTATTCTGAACTTCACTTTGAATTGCAGATTTCTTAATGGGAGTATCTAATTTTGGGACTTTCTACCTAGGGTTTTTTTTTTCTTTTTTGTTTTCTGCATAACATCTTGCCTGGTGAAAACCTTTGTGGCCCTTTGCTTGATCCTGATAATAGAATTACCTAACCATATTTTTTTAGTGTATAAGTACTAATTTTAACTTATAATTTTATAAGGGACGCAGTGACTCAGTGGCTAAGATGCTGAGCTTGTCGATCAGAAAGGTCGGCAGTTTGAATCCCTCATGGAGTGAGCTCCCGTGACTTGTCCCAGCTTCTGTCAATCTGGCAGTTCGAAAGCAGGAAAAAAATGCAAGTAGAAAAATAGAGACCCCTTTGGTGGGAAAGGAACAGTGTTCCATGCATCTTTGGCATTTAGTCCTGCCGGCCACATGACCACGGAGATGGCTCTTCTTTGGCTTTGTAACGGAGATGAGCAGCACCCCCTAGAGACAGAAACGACTGGCACAGATGTGTGAGGGGAACCTTTACTTTTTAAGTACTAATTTAGTGGATTAATCTTTTACTAAAATCTCTGAGTAAGGTGGGCAGTTAAGAAATATGAAATGTAAATAAAAGTAATAAAATAGACCATCACAGATTCAGTCCCACTAATGTTGGCAAACTGAGCTTAAACACAATTAATTGAATTGAGCCCATCATGGATACTGTTTGAAGAGAGTTCTGTCAAATGTACATTAGGATTTCATTAAAAAGTATTATTTCTTTCATTTCCACATGCCTTCCTTCTGTATAATTGCATTAGCAGACCGGTTTGTCTTGTCTTCTCCTACTTACCCTTGAGAAGGTCCCGTATCCTGATCCGAGATCTTGGACTCTTCTAGTTGTTGGTATGCTGGTCCTGTAATGCCATTGAATCTACCCCGTGGTAAAGGAGGAGTCCTTCGAAAGGCATTTCTGTGCAACATTCCAGGTTGCTGACCTGCATTGCAACACGAAGAAAAATTCCTAGGAAGAGAAAGGGAGAAACCATCAGAGTTCAGCTATTGGAAGGAAAGTTGTACTCCATCAGTAACACAGAACATAGAATAACAGGGTTGGAAGGCACCTCCAAGGTGTTAGGTCAACCCCCCCACTCAAGGCAGGAGACCTTATACCATCTGGTTCAAATGGGTTTTCCAGTCTAATTTTGAAAGCCTCCAGTGGTGAGGCAACCATAACTTCTGGAGGCAAGTTGTTCCACTGGTTAATCATTCTCACTATCCAGAAATTTCTCCTTACTTCTAAATTGGATCCCTCTCTAACAAGCTTTATTTCTTGTCTTGCCTTCACAAAAAGTCCATTAAGTAACCCTTACTTAATGGAGTAGAGATAACAATGCATCAACTTTAACCTTGACCAAATAAACCAATTTTGTATTCCTTCTTTTTATTTCTAACAGCCTTAATCTATCTATCTATCTATCTATCTATCTATCTATCTATCTATCTATCTATCTATCTATCTATCTATCTATCTATCTATCTATCTATCTATCCATCCATCCATCCATCCATCCTTCCTTCCTTCCTTTCCTTCCTTCCTTTTTCTTTCTTTCCTTTCTTCCTTTCTTTCCAATGTAACTTTTTATCCATGTCTTTCTTGTAGTCTGTCATTCGTAAACCCACTTTCAACTCAGTCTTGAAGTTCTCAACAGGGGTGGGCTGCACTTACATTCACAACGAGTTCTCTGGTTGTGAATGTGTGCATGTGCTCATTTCATTCGCATGTGCCCCTTTGGGCCAGAAATGGAGCCTGAAACATGCAGCTAATCAACTCAGGCAGCTCTGGTGAGAATGGCAGCTGGTCAAGGTGGGTGGGGGGAATGAATCAGAAAGTTATATATGGAGAGGATAGCACAAGGGCAGGTGGGCAGGCCCAGCCAGTGATCAAAACTAAGGATTCACCCAGAGGTGGTATTCAGCCGGTTCAAACCAGTTCTGGAGAACCGGTAGCGGAAATTTTGAGCAATTCAGAGAACCGGCCAATCCCACCTCTGACTGGCCCCGCCAACCCCATCTCTTCTCTGCCTCCCATTGAGTCCCAGCTGATCAGCTTCTTTGGTTGCCCTGCACAGGAGAACGGAGCTGGAAAGCAGGTCAGTGGGGTGGGGAGGGAGTGGGGATTTTGCAGTATACCCTTCCCCTGCCATGCCCACCAAGCCACGCCCACCAAGCCACGCCCACCAAGCCACACCATATCCACCAAGCCACGCCTACAGAACCAGTAGTAAAAACTTTTGAATCCCACCACTGGGTTCACCCGAACCCATGTGACCAGGCAGCAGCCCAGCCCTGGTTCTCAGATAGAACATGTTTCCATGCCACATCTTTTAGAAGAAGTCTATTCATAGAGGCAGACATTTCTGTTGACACTATTAAAATTAAATTCTGAGTTCATTGTTCAAAAATATCCTCCAATATGTCAGAATGTTTTGCTTTGCTCTGTAATTGTAAATCAAATCAAGATCTTCCTTTTAATTGTAATCTTTAGTTCTCTCTACTGTCCAGATTTTTAAATCGTATCTTTAAAAAAAAACAATTTTCCCATGGGAAGAATTCTTCATAGTTAGTTCCAAAATTTTATTTCAAATTTATCTGAAATAAAGACTCCTTGTCTATAAGTTTCTAAAATCAAAGTTTCAAGCACTCTTTTGCAATTTATTAAAAAAAAATTCTTAATCTTTTAGTTAACACTTTCCTTTCTTTGAAAGAAATTCACTTGGTACTATAACACTTTTTGATTCTAAGGATTCCTAATATCTGAAAAACAATTAACTTGTAATTTCCAGAAGTGATTAGAACAGCAAGTATGTGAACTTGATCAAGTGTCCTTTCAAAGGTATTAACCATTCTGTGAGCAAAATATCTCCCAGAGTTCTAAGTCCACCAGAGATCTCTATACTGTTGTCTTCTCATGAGGAGCAGCTGCCTGGGATGTTTATGGGTAATCTCAGCTCCTTTCTTTGTCTGGAGAAGAAGGGCTGATTTACCAGCTCCTACTTTAATTTTAATCATCTCCCAAGGAGAGCTACACATTTTAGTACATCAGTCCACCATTTCTTCCTCTGGAAGTCCCTTTTTAAAAAATCTTCTGGACTTTTTTCTTTTCCTTTTAGTTTAATTTGTATTATGTTTATCAAAAATTTAAAAGCCCACAACATCACATAAACTTATGTAATTCCTTCACTGATCAATGGTAACTTATAATTTTCAAAAACTTCTCAGACTTTCTGTAAGTGATTTGCTTAATAGATATTCAGAACTCTGCTTCGGGAACACTGGATACTCATAACTCTAACGATTGCACTTCCAGTATCTGTGTAAGATTTTAAAAATGCTGTAAGTCAGCAATAAATCAAGATGTGTTTCAAAAGTGCTGTATGTCACTCAGTGATGATGCAGGACCAAAATATGAAATCAGGCAGATGAGTAATATATCACCTATGCGTAACACTCATAATCTAATAGCATAAAGTAATATTTAAGGAGCTACATGATGAAGAACATCAACTTGAAGTTTATTAATCACTGTATTTGGAAGCCTATTCCCCATCTCTCCCCCCTTTGATGTATTAAATATCTGATATGTAAAATGTACAAAAGCAAGCTTATAAATCACCTCAGGCTCAAATCTCTTTAACTCAAATCTGTTTATACATGAATAGGCTAACATTATGACTATGATGTAGCACATGCAGTGGATGGATAGGCTGTTGACTTGAATTTCAAGTCCCAGTTCAACTTTGGATCTTGACTTTCTGCCCATTATTCACTACCTATATCCGGCTTATTATAGAGGGCTGTTATTATGGGAAGAAAGTAGGGGGGAAATGTGTGTTGCTTTGTTTTCTTGGAGAAAAGCAAAATAATAAATAAATAACAACAATAATTAGATGAATCCACAATGTTAACTAACTTAAAGCAATGCTCAGAGAAAAGCATTGGAAACCTTATGCCTCATCATTAAGCCCTGCTTGTTCTTCCTCATCTACCTTTCTTCAACACAGGTGGATTCATTCCATGTGCAGAAATCCACTCAAGGGCCAGAAAAGCAGATCAGAATATGCCATAGCAGATGACCAAGCTAAGCCCGAGGGAGGGGCTCAAATGCTTCATCAGTTTGTAGTCCCTACATCCCTGTAAGAGACCCATGTCCAGCCTCTTCCCCCCAAAAAATCCATTGACTCTTATCTGACACCAATTGGCTTTGACCATTAGGAGAAGAGACTTGTGTGTATAGGCATCATGGAATAAACTCGTAGCGAGGAGGAAGGAAGGAAATCACTACGAGTTTATTCCATGATACCTATACACCTGATACCTGAGCCTGATACAGGTGGCTATGATATGCTTCATGTGGGGCTTGAAAAGGGTCTGATTAAACATGGCAGAAAAAAGAAAGAAAGAAAGAAAGAAAGAAAGAAAGAAAGAAAGAAAGAAAGAAAGAAAGAAAGAAAGAAGGAAGGAAGGAAGGAAGGAAGGAAGGAAGGAAGGAAGGAAGGAAGGAAGGAAGGAAGGAAAGAAAGAGAAATGTCTAATTAAACATGGCAGAAAAATAAATGAAAGAAAGAAAGAAAGAGGGAGGAAAGGGAGGAAGAGAATAAAAATGGAAGGGAAGAAGGGAGGGAAGAAAAAAGGAAAGAAAGGAAGAAAGAAAAAAGAAGGAAAGAAAGAAGGGAGGAAGGAAGGAAGGAAGGAAAGAAAGAGAAATGTCTAATTAAACATGGCAGAAAAATAATGAAAGAAAGAAAGAAGAGGGAGGAAAGGGAGGAAGAGAATAAAAATGAAGGGAAGGAGGGAAGAAAAAAGGAAAGAAAGGAAGAAAGAAAAAAAAGAAAGAAAGAAGGAAGGAAGAAGAAGGAAGGAAAGAAGAGAAAAGACAATTTCTAATTAAACATGGCAAAAAATAAATGAAAGAAAGAAGAAGAGGGAAATAGAAGGAAGAGAATAAAAATGGAATGGGAAGAAAAGGAAAGAAAAGAAAGAAAGAAAAAAGAAGGAAAGAAAGAAGGGAGGAAGGGGAAAGAGGAAAGAGGAAAAAATGGAAGGAAAGAAGGGAAGGAGGGAAAGAAGAAGAAAGACAGAAAAGAAAAGAAAAAAGAAAAGAAGGAAGGGAAGGAAAGAAGGAAGAAAAGGAAGAAGGAAAGAGAAATTTCTAATTAAACATGGCAGAAAAATAAAGAAATAAAGAAAGAAGGAAGGAAGGAATGAAGGAAGGGAAGGAAGAAAAAGAAAATAAAGAAAGAAGAAGAAAAAGAAAAAAGAAAGAAAAAAGTAGGAGGATAAGAAAGAAAAGAAAGAAAAAAAAAAGGAAGAAAGAGGGAAGGGGGAGGAGAAGGGAATAAAAATGGAGGAAAGAAGGAAGGAGGGAGGAAAAAGAAGAATTAAGAAAAAAAGAAGAAAAAGAAGGAAGAAAAAATTAAATGGCAGGGAAAAGAAAGAAGGAAAGAGAAAGAAAGAAAGGAAGAAAGAAAGGAAAAAAAAAAAGAAGAAAGGGGAAGGGAGGGAAAAGAAAAAAAAGGAAGGAAGAAGGAAGGAAGGGAGGGAAGGGAGGGAAAGAAAAAAAAATGAAAAGAAAAAAGAAGAAAGGAAGAAAGAAAAGAAGGAAGGAAGGAAGGAAGGAAGGAGAAATGTCTAATTAAACATGGCAGAAAAATAAATGAAAGAAAGAAGGAAAGAGAAAGAAAGAAAGAAAGAAAGAAAGAAAGAAAGAAAGAAAGAAGAAAGAAAGAAAGAAAGAGGGAGGGAAGGGAGGTAGAGCATAAAAATGGAAGAGAGGGAGGGAAGAAAAAAGGAAAGAAAGGAAGAAGGAAAAAAGGAAAGAAAGAAGGAAGGAAAGAAGGAAAGAGGGAGGGAGGGAAGGGAGGGAGGAAGGGAAAAAATGGAAGGAAAGAAGGGAAGGAGGGAGGGAAGAAAGAAGAAAGAAAGAAAGAAAGAAAGAAAGAAAGAAAGAAAGAAAGAAAGAAAGAAAGAAAGAAAGAAAGAGATCTGTACTGTCTCCAAATTGCCTGCCAGGCACAATTTAATGTGTTTAATATTAACTGTTAAAGCTCAAACCTGACGGCTTCTTCCACGAAGACCTTTTCTGTGGTTTATATCATCATCATGTCCTTCCAAGAGGTTTCCATTGCTAGAAACTCAACCAACTGGTGTAAAGAATATTATCCTACTCTTATGTTTTCCCCAGGTGCCCATGATTTATCAAAATGCTAAAAATGTATTTCTTTCACCAAACTTTGTTAAGTGTTCAAATTTACTGATTCTATTTTTTAAAAAAGCTTCTCATTTTTACCCTCAAAAGGACTGGGTAAAAAAGTAGAAAATGAATGAATGAATAAACATGTAGAAACTACAATATTTCACAATATCATTAACTGGTTGTGAACATTGTATCATTTTAGAAGACTGGAAGTTGCCTAAGTAAAGGATAAATATCAGGAATCATGATCGGCCCACAGTATAATTCATAAAATAAAATTCTGAAGGATAATAAATTCTATCCATACTCATAAAAAGTCTGTTTTAATTTAAGAATCCTGTAAAAACAAAATATAAACTTTATGCAGACACTAACTCAACTTTTGGGTGTCTACGGAGATTCTCCGTCATCCAGGTCAGGGTTGTCCCAAAGGTGCTTTTCAAGAGGCAACTGGACTTTCTTGTTTCTTGTGAAGATGTTTCGTTTCTCATCCAAGAAGCTTCTTCAGCTCTGACTGGATGGTGGGGAAGGGAAGGAGACCATCGAGGTCCAAATTGAGCAGCTCTCTCTCAACAGAAGGGGAGGGATACAAGACCATCTATCTCCAGACTACAACACAGTCCTTTCAGCAGTTCCAAGAAAGCTCCACTCCATTTGCACCACTTAGGTGACCCTGAGGACACAGCCTCAATGCCCCTCTAAAACACGGGTGTCAATCTCGTCGTGTCACATTGCCATCACATGATGTTTCACCATGTTTTTTTCCATTCGTGGAGCTGGGGTGGACGTGGCCTTTGCATGATGTCTCCAGCCTGCAGGCCGTCAGTTTGACGTCCCTGCTCTAAAAGGATGCAAATGACCAGTTGTCTGCAAGGAATACAAATCCTTCCATTCCCCACCATCCAGTCAGAGCTGAAGAAGCTCCTTGGATGCAAAGAGAAACTTCTTCAAAGAAAAGAAAAATCCAGTTGCCTCTTGAAAAAGCACCTTTGGGTCAAATTTTGGATATGGTACAAATGCATGCACTGAATCACTGCATTGAAGACTCAGAATGCTCCCTGGTTTGAATTAAATTCTGTGTCAAGTCTCCTTCTATGATGCAGAGTTATTTTATACATCAAAGCGTGCTTAATTAGATATTCTTCCACAGAAGGAATTAAGCATACTTTCTCATAAAATACACTTGCAGCAGCTAGCATATCCAAAGCTAATTCACTATACTTTCTTAGAATATATATGGGTTTGTACATTTTAGTGAAAATGTCACAGATTGAGAAGGGAATTCAACTTTTAAGATTCAACAATTTCTGCACCACCGTATATGAGGGAATGATCCAAATTGAATGTTATTTATCCAGCAACATTTGGAAAAAGAACTATTATGTTTACAGCTAGGGTAGGACTAAGGTAATATGCCAACAACAGAACATCTTTTTATGGATTTTCTCTGTAAATATAGGATAAGGGTAAAATTAATACTCTTCTTCCACTGCAATGCCCATTCTTGCATATCTATTATTGCATCTAAGTGCTACATCAGTTCAATCTGACACTTTCTGAATGTGTGAATCACACTTCACCAACAATTGATCAGCTGATGCTGTAAGTCACACATTATACAATTTTCAGTCAAGCCTTTCCAAATTCTGCCTGCTTTCTGCCTTTTTTTTTAAAAAAAATTCTGGGTTACTCATTCATTACTTATTTTGAGTTTCTGGTGAATCTCAAAAAAAATATCCTTGTCTGATTGATAATCAAATCTCGTGGTCATAAAGAACATGCAATTAAGGGTCATTTTCTGATAGATGAGATAAACAGACAGACTGACAATATAAGGTCCTTTGTATCTGGCTTGTTGTCAGTTTTAATGTTTCTTTTTAAGTTCCAGTGTCCAATAGTTTAACATTTTTAATCTTGTAATTGTTTTATACTGTTATTTATGGCATTGCAAGCTGCCCAGAGTTGATAGTTGAGTAGCATATAAACTACATGATAGATAGACAGACAGACAGATGATAGATAGATAAACAGACAGACAGATGGATAGATAGATAGACAGACAGACAGATGGATAGATAGATAAACAAATAGACTGATAGATGTTGTTCAGCTGCTAAGTTGTATCCAACTCTTCAAGATTCCATGGACCACAGCATGCCTAGATAGTTAGAGAAATAGAGAGATAGAGAGGGTGATGAGGGAGATGAGAGAGAGCGAGAGAGAGAGAGAGAGATATGATAGATAGCTAGACATAGAGATGGAGATAGAGATGGAGATGGAGAGAGAGATACATCATGGATCCACACTCCTTTGCTCTCAGTCCCTATCAGCCAATAGAAAGAAGTAGAAAGGCCACACTTAACCAGCCTTTGCTGGTTACGGGCACAATGCAGAGCAACTCCCACCCGCCCTTTCTCTTTTTTACACTGAATTATATTTGCCAGCACAAGTCAATTCTGCAACCTGCCTTTGGGTGGGTGGGTCATTCACTTTATTTATTATTTTATTTATTTGATTTGTCAATCACTTACAAGATAATGGGTATAAGTATAAACATGAGTAAGAATACAGGAAATAGGTACGAATAAATGGGGACAATGGGACAGGGACGGTAGGCACGACTGTGCGTTTATGCTGCCTCTTATGAACTGATATGAGGATTGGCAGCAGAAAGAGCCCTCTGTGTAACTGGGATACAATTATCTTCCTCGGTGGCCTGTGACTCTTGTTTAACACTCCTTCGAGTCTAGGCCCTTGATAGAAAAGGGAAAGGGGGCAATCCAACAGCTAAAATAATGACTTTGACATAGGAGAAGACTCTCCATGCTTCCTGCTTAACAAACAAATGGAGGTTCTCTTAAATATCTCCTGACTGCAAATGCTTCCTAAGTGATCATGTTCACCTGCCCTGCATTTGTCTCACAAAAGAAACACCCATTAAAAAAAAACAAAATCCACATCCTTACCTATGTGGCTTTGCAGCCTGGCCTCCTCTGTCTGTAGACAAAGCTTCAGGGAAGGACTGAGTGCCTGAAAAACTAGATTCCATCATTTTCCCCATCACTGGCTCTGGATGTCTTCTTGTTGTTGAATACTGGGAAGAAAGGAAGGAAGAAAGAAGGAAAGAAGGAAGGAAGGAAGGAAGGAAGGAAGGAAGGAAGGAAGGAAGGAAGGATACAAAGGAGTATGTTAAACACTTTCAGAACTGGAGATCATTGTACAATAGACCTGGCAGACAGCTTCAATCTAGTTCACCACCAACTAATGCCCATTGTGTCTTTGCTCAAATTAAATATACCCCATGAAAAAAATGTTCATCTCCAGATGATCCTGGTTGCATTAAATCTGGATCCTAATCCATAAATACAGTGAGACACATAAGCCACTGTAACGTTGGTCTTGCCGAATCAGCCCCCTCTCCATCTATGATAGTTTGGATGAATGTAGTCTTTAGGCTAAGGTAGGCCATTAGTTCACTTTTGTTAGAGCTAAATTATTTTTCCAAAGTGAAGACTATTGTACTCCAAAAATAGAGTAGAGTAGAGTAGAGTAGAGTAGAGTAGAATAGAGTAGAGTGGAGTGGAGTGGAGTGGAGTGGAATAGAATAGAATAGAATAGAATAGAATAGAATAGAATAGAATAGAATAGAATAGAATAGAAATGGCAGGACCAAGAAAGATAAATGAATAGGATCAAAGCAAAAGCTAGATGTAATTCATTACATACAATGCATATGCATTGTATTATCCTATCTATTTATTCCCAGGAATGTCTGGCAAGGCTTAGGATGGGGGTACTATATGCAGATCTCTGACTTCAAGGATCTCAGGTTGTAATTGTGAGATGTTTCTGGGCTCAGGAATTCTTCCTATCACTGACATTACCTAAAGACGTCTAAGTAACCTCAAGATGTATTGACTCCATTGGACTTTATCCATTATTTTGGCAAGCAATGCCTGAAAACAAAGACACCAGAAACACCGATAATGGAGGCAGGACATTTTAAGCCAGCACTGTAGAAGAAGAGCAAGAACAGCATGAGAGTGGAGTCAAGAGAGGAATCAGTCTGGAGTCATCATATTATCACAAGTGATCTAAGTCCATCCCCCTTGAATTCCATTGACTCTTATTTAGTGCCAATTTAGTGCTTGTTTGTCGACTAGATTCTTGTTTATAGGTATGAGAAATAAATCAGCTTAACTGAAGTAAAACATGTGGTTCTGATTCTTTGCACCTGAGAAGCACAGATGTTTGCAGGCTGAGAATGTTCCAAACCAAGAGCAGTTTCTTGCACTGAGCTTCTTCAAAATTCCAACAATAAAATAAAATAAATAAAAATCTGGAAGATGTTCCACTATGCTATCTTACTAAGCAATGTCGACACCCTATAATATTTTATTTATTGAGTAACTCATTTTTAATGTGGCTTCTTCCTATACTCCTTCATCCCTGTGTATATCAATACAATGTACAAATATTGATTGCGATAAGGTGCAAGGCAATAAAATAAATAATCCACATCTCAATAACAATCCAAATATAGATTGTACTGAATCCTTCATCCCTGTGTATACCAGTACAATGTACAAATGTTGATTAAGATACAACGTAATACAATTTCAGTAACAATCCAGATATGGATTTTTAATGCTCTCTGACTGAATATGCTCCTTCACGTGATACCATTTGGCTTAAGAATAAGTATTAAATAAAGAACAAAATTAATTGAAATGGTGAATGGTTTATGAAGAACATGACTGAATATGCATTTATAGAAATATGCATATGAGTCAATGTTTGTATTTTTTAGCTGAGACCATTTAGGGTCAAACAGATGCGCAAAATTGCATAGAAATTTAAAGTGTAGCTCTACTGTTTCTCCTCTAAATAAAATCATGAACGCTTTTCTCATATGAGGATCAAAAGCCAAAAACCCTCAGAGATCTTAATAAGAAACATAAGGTATTTTCTTAGAAAATTCCTGTCATGTGAGATCCAGTGTTGGTTTTCATGCTGGGACTCATTTGTTGATAAGAGACAACAGCTCAGATCACGCTTTGCTCGCACAAGCACAAAGCCGAAAACACCATCCTGAAGATGGCGAGTGAAATCTCATCAAAACGTTGCCAAGATAGTCTCAGACTTACACGGGAAAAGACCCGAACATGCCAAGACTTGCATATCTGTACCCGTGAAAATCTACAAAAACAATATATATATATATATATATATATATATATATATATATATATATATATATAATTTATTTTGTTCTTTATTTAATGCTTATTCTTAAGCCAAATGGTATAAGGTGAAGGAGCATATTCAGTCAGAGGGCATTAAAAATCCATATCTGGATTGAAATTGTATTACATTGTATCTTAATCAATATTTGTACATTGTACTGGTATACACAGGGATGAAGGATTCAGTACAATCTATATTTGGATTGTTATTGAGAATATATATATTCTTTAAAGTTTTCCAGCATACATCTATTTTAATTATCAGTATAACTCTTATTTTTGTTGAAAACTAACCTATAGACTACATTTAAATTTAAATAGGGAACCATTCTATTTCATTCTCTCCAACCTCCAAATCTTCCCTCTGTAATTTCCCAGTTAAATAATTGCACAGCTTCTCAAACATGTAGACATTCCTGCTGAGAATCTGTCCTGCGTGGAAAATTCGGAATCTCATTAAAATTCAAGTATTCAACTTTACTTCCCTTCAGGCTTAGAAAAAAAATGCTCTTCAACTAAAAGTCAACCCATCTCCCTTGCAAAATCTGGAACATTTGTGTAGTTGTACAAAATGTCTCTTTTCATTCTAAGATACTTGGAAGTCACATCTTGATAATGGCTAATTCTGTTAAGTCTAAATCCATGCCTAAGTCATACAGTTCCATTTTGGTGTCTTGGACTATCTAATATCTCAGATACTTTTTCACATATACTTAACAGTTTTATGTGTGTCACATGTTCTCCAATATGGACTCCATCTTGATTTTTTTCGGACCACATCCTGAAGAGATCCCTGATAAGTTATTAATTAGGTCTCTGGGACTACTAGACATTTCAAATTGATTTAAATGGATTCTTCTCCATTCAGGCAGTCAATTTGACTTGATAAATCAAATTAAATATATCCCATTGAATGCAAATTAATTCAGATGCTTCTATATTTATCTTTTAGTAATAAAAAAAGATTTTTTGAATCAATTGGGTCAGATTCAGACATCTGGCCCAAATCAGTTCAAATGTCACAAGTGGATCATTAAAATAAGAATGAGAACAACAATAATAATAATCAATTTAAATATTTCCAAGCAGAACTATTTTCCAATTCAATGGAAATCCATCTGTAGTCATTTTTATAAATACCATACATATTTCTGTATAAAGTCAAGAATATGTCTTACCATTTGAATTTTCAATGACTTCTATGAATTTCCATTCATTAAGCCTTATAAAGAAGATTCCAGACTAGAAACTAGTTTTCTCAAAAGTACGTGTGAAGCCTCAGTGCAGATACATTGAAAGCACAGTCTCTTGCAGCTGATTTCATAATGCAGTTTTAGCTCTGCATACTATTTTTGTATTTCAAGAGACTGAATTTGTAGCTGGCACAGAGAGGTGACAAAGAGAAGAAGGAATCTATTATTTTTTTTTAACTGCAGTTAGGCAAACAGCTGAAAACATAAATGACCGGCTGAAGTGGAAAGCAAATTTGCAATGCATTATAAGTAGCTACAAGGGGAAGTGGAAGAATTATAGTTATTTCTTCACATTTACATATCACATTCTCCTGAGCAAGAAGCAAAAGAGCAACGATAACATATATTTCTGCTCCATGCATCCTGATTGGGGGTACAGAGAAGTCCAACCTGATAGTGTGAAATAAATTCAGACACAAAATCTAAAAGAAAACAGAGTCACTTGTTGATTGAAGCGACGTAAATAAAAACATAAGCCAATAAAATAAGGAATTCCTAAAGTCCAAAGGGAAATGACAACACCCACATACTGTAAGGGATGAACTCAGTAACAGCCAACACTTCATGACTATCAGCAGTACAGATAGTCCTTGACGTACAATTACAATTGAGCTCAACATTTCTGTTACTAGTGAGACAATGAATCACTGAAGTTGTTAAGTTAATAACACAACTGTAAAGTGAATCTGGCTTCCCCCTTGTTCTGACCAAGGCTTCCAAGACCATAATTATGCACACACTTATTTTAAAAACAAGTCTTGTTTTATTGCAATGCTGGGAACTGTTTTCATTCTCAGCCGGTAATGAATCTCAAACAGTCCCTTCAGATAAGCACCCCCTCTTTCTTTCCTGTAAAGTGCTGCCAAGAACAGAAGGGTCAAATAAACAAAGAGTACAAAGAGCTTCAAGAATGAGTCTGAACCGAACGACTTTGCTTCCTGCAAAGGTTTCTCTACCTTTGTACTTCCTTTATCCCTTAGGGGAGGGTCAATCACCTCCCAGCCTTACTCTCAAGTCGCCCCTTTTGTCTCAGCTACTCTTGCCTTCTAGCAGCTCTGTGCACATGCACACTGGGAACAGTCTCCCCTTGTTCTTCTGTCTTGCTGCTGCCAGGCTCTGGAGGCTCCTGAGTCATCACAGAACTCCCAGATGGTCCCGGCCCCATCTCTGCATCGGATGCAGGACCCTCATCCGAGTCCTCTCCAGACTCCCGAACTGATCCCCTTCCTTCCCCACTGTCCGATTCCACTGCCGTCTGCACCGGCTGCCCATGAACCACAACTCTGTTTGTCACATGACCCTGAGGGACTCTATGACTGTCATAAATACGAGCCAGTTGCCAAGGGTCTGGATTTTGATCACGTGATCATGGGGGTACTCCCATGGTCATAAGTCTGAAAATGGTCATAGCAGGTCACTTTCTTCAGTGCTGTTGTAACTTCAAATGGTTATTAAACAAAAGGTTGTATCTCAAGGACTACCTGTAGCATTTCCCCATCCTTGGGGATATCAAAATATCTCAGCTTTTCTCAGAGAAAATCTCAACAGGATTAAAACCAAGTTCATATTGCCATACAGCTGCAGTTCAATGCTTTGATTTGGGAGTAAAAAATTGATCAAGCCAAATCTGGTCTTCTTTTAAATCACTGTGCTTTTATGCAAACTATAAGTAATGAGTAACCCTCCATTATAAGATCATCCACTCCAATGAATAATGCATGCATCCCCATTTTCTCTTAATGAAGGATGAAAACCCTGGAAAAATAGATTAAAACTCTGGGATGGAAACCATCTCTGTCAATGCCACCATGTCAAGAGATTTGTTTATTGACGTGATGGTATGTAAGAGGCGCAAACAATAATAAAAAGCATGTCCTATTTTTTTAAAAGAGAGAGAGAGAAGCAACTGCTTCAACTTCGATGATAGATTATCCAGAATTTGTATTCATTTCCATTTTTTCTTTGCTTGATATCTTGGATTTTTGGGGAAGAAAATAATGCATGCAATAATTCTGAAGAACAAAGAAACAAAGAACAGGAATATGAATATAAATATGATCACAGTGAACAGATAACCAACGTTTTTTTAAAAAAAATTCTAACTTAAAAGAGAGAAATTATAGGGAGCATGTTAAAGGCCCCTTGTCATCACTTTAAACCTCAGGGTACCTCCAAATAAATGCTGCCAAACTTTTCGTTGTGGACTGGCTGATCTTGGGCAGCATAATTGGTTTCTTAATTTATTTATTTCCCTCCATGCATGTGAAAATAATGGCCAAAATGATTTGTCAGTGACAGCTGACAGTTTCCTGAAGATGGACAGTAATGTCAAACTTCCTTTGACACAGAACTCAAAATGATAGAACCAAGTCCTGTTTAAAGTTTTGAGTTGACTTACTCCCTGGGAAGAATTTGTCAGTCTTTCAAAGTAGGTTAAGTGAAGAGACAGACACAAGAAGGATTCTAGGAGTGAAATATTCCTGGATATATTAGGATGTAATAACAATATCTGGAAATTCTGTCCAGGTTTCTTTCTGTTCCTATTACACTAAGAAAATCAAGACAGAATTATTTAAATTTTCATTCTCTGCTGCAATAGCATTAGCCCTTAGATTTATATGTTGAGACTCTTGAAAGAGTGCAGAGAAGAGCAACAAAGATGATTAGAGGGATGGAGGCTACAACATATGAAGAATGAGTGCTAGAACTGGGCATGGCTAGTCTAGTGAAGAGAAGGTCTAAGGGTGATGTGATACAAGAAGCAACGGATTGAAACTCATCAAGGAGAGAAGCAACCTAGAACTAAGGAGAAATTTCCTGACAGTGAGAATAATTAATCAGTGGAACAACTGGCCTTCAGAAGTTGTGGGTGCTCCAACACTGGAAGTTTGTTTGTTTTTTTAAATATGTTGGATAATCATTTATCTGAATTGATAGAGGGTTTCCTGCCTAGGCAGGGGGTTGGACTAGAAGACCTCCAAGGTCCCTTCCAACTCTATTATTCTGTTATATACCACTTCACAGTGCTTTCCAGCCCTCTCTAAGCGGTTGACAGCGTCAGCTCTTGCCCCCAACAATCTGGGTCCTCATTTTATTGACTTTGGAAGGACGGAAGGCTGAGTCAACTTGAGCTGGTCAAGATCGAACTCCTGGCAGTGAGCAGTGATTTAGCCAGCAATACTGCATTCTGACCATTGAAACTTCAATTGACTGTTTAGTCGTATGACCATATCAAAAATATAAAGCAAAAAGAAATATAAAACAAAAATAAAATAGGGGATGTAAGTCCATAGTAAAATAGATAAAAGAAAAATACAGGTGGTCATTGACTTATGACCACACTGGAGAACCAAAATGTCTGTTGCTAAGAGAGACAATTGTTGTGAGTTTTTCCCCATTTTAATGACTTTTCTTGCCACTGATGTTGCAGATGAATTGCTGCAGTTGTTAATTTAGCAACACGGTTGTTGGGTGGATCCGGCTTCCCCATTGACTTTGCTAGTCAGAAGGTTGCAGAAGGGTTCCTCGTGACCTTGGGAACGCAGCAACAGCCATCAATATGGGCCAGTTGCCCAGCCTCTGAATTATGATCACCTGACTCATGTGACGGCTGTAAGTGTGGAAAAGGTCATAGGTCACTTTCTTCAATGCCATTGTGACTTTGAACGGTCACTAAACAAACTGTTCTTCGTCGAGGGCTACTTGCAATGATAAAATGCCATATGTGTTAAGGAGAAAAAAAATAAATCAACATCCAGGTAAATACATCGCCTTTATGGATACCTCATTTTGTTAGAAATAACGGGTATTTCGGCCAACTGCCTTAGCTACAAACCTAGCAAGATGATGTATAACCTCTGAGAATGAAGTGTAGATTAGAAGCTAGGAGGAAATAAGACCATTTGCAATACAGATCTTAGTGTTGCTGTTATTCCAAGTAGAGATGTTAACTATCTAAGCCTAAGAGGGGCCTATAATTGACAGTCAAGCAACACCTGAGCAGTATCGTTGATGTCTGCAGCAGCACCGCACATACAAGTCCTCTCACAACGTGGCAGGTGGAGGAATCATCCACCTTGGACCATATTTGAATCCAACCACTCAACTCCTGCTAAGCCAATTGAGAGGCTGCCATCCCCCATGGCCAACGTGGACAAAACAGCATAAAACTGTTCTTCTTCCCTCTTTTATACCCCCCCCCCCTCCCCCAGGCCACAGGTGCAAACTAGGACCGCTTTGGGACACGGGAAGAATTGACCGTGAGCGTGCCATCAGCGTCCCAACATTTAGCCAGCACAATAAGGATTAACACTGGCACTTTACTCACGTTTTGCAGCTGGACTTGGCTTTGGGCCTTGGTCTCTGTTTTCGCCATGATGCTGGAAGCATTAAGGCTGTAGGTTTTCCCATTCTGTATCTCTTTCAGCTGTTCCTGGATGTACTTCGTTTGCTTTCTACAGAGAAACACCAACCAACCAACCAACAGACAAAAACAAAGAGTTTAATTACCTTCTAATTCACTTTGTTTTGTTTTGCTTTTCCACTTTTAATCAAAAGTGAGTGGCAATGGAAGAAAGTGAGTGGCCAACCAGAGGTTGCGTTGGGTTGTTCTTTAGCAAGGTCCCGACGGCATCAGGCCAATGATGTCATATGGTTTAGGGCAGCTCACAACATGATGAGATTGAAAGGGGGACAACTGACATCATTTGACGTAAACCAGGTTTTTAGAATTGGATGACCGAATGCTGTGGCGACTGGGAATTTGGAACTCATCAAGAGAGAATGGATTAGGAAAAGTCTGGGATTAACAGTGCAAACATGGAGGTAGTATATTTTGCTAAATGAGGAAGGACAGATCAGTTATACTGGCTCCCTCTTATGAAAAGGATAAAAAAAAAAGTGATTGGAGTAATTATTTTTCATTGATATGTTGGAGCAGAAACTTGCTAAATGAATTAAAAATAAGGCTGGGACAGTACAACTCTATTTACACATCAGCACTTTCTTTGGAAAAGAAGTCAAGACTCCTGTAATTTTATTCATCGAATGTGTTAGCAAAATATCTATAAAAGGAACTGCTCTACCTTTTGTAAGAAATTGTTACCCAGGTAATCATGACTACAATAAAATGCTACATGAGCAAAAGGCTGCCCTTCGCACAATTATATGCACAATGTTCTTCAACAACTTAATCGCTCTCGGATTAACACAGAATTATAACCAGTTTTTAAAAGTGAATGTTAAAGGGATTATCAATCAATTTATTTGTGGGAAATGCTGTAGAATGCATAATTGGGGAGTAATAATTTGTAGAAATACAAGGTTATACATCAGAGTGTCAGTAGACTATACATTTTGCTATAATAATACATTGGAGAATCATAAATGTGATTCTTTCATTACATAGAATTCAATGTGTTGGAAGATACACATCCAGTGGTAAGGACTGTTCAGCACAACTCATGATCACAAGAGGGCAATAGAGCATAGATAGAGATTTAAGGATTTCGTAGTACAGAAATATATGTAGCTCAGGATTAAACTGTTGGGTTATTGGTGTTTTTCTGAGCTTGGTTGTTTTCTTGCAGATGTTTCATTACCAGGTTAGGTAGTAAGAACAGTGCATGGGAGAGTGAAATTTAGGAGAAAATATTTGTAGCTCAGGGTTGAACTCTTTGAGCTTGGTGGTTTTCTTGCAGATGTTTCATTTCCCAACTGAGTAACATAAAACTGCATTGATGATGTCACCTAGTTGGGGAATGAAACATCTGCAAAAAAACCACCAAGCTCAGAGAGCCCTAAGGACCCCAGAATGAAATGTGTAACTATATAACTATATTACTTATATATAGTAGTGTGCTTGTCAGTCTTGGTACAAGACTGACCATTTTCCTCCTTAATAGTTCCTTGATAAGGATATTGTTTCTGCGTTGACTGCTCATCTGGTGCTGCTGGGAAGATCTATTCTGCTTGGAATAAGTTGTTTCCTCCTTTTATTCTGCTATTTAAATGGTGTGTAGATATGTTTACCTGTATTTGTCTGTAGATGGCTGGTTTGTCTGAGTGCTTCAGTTTCCAGGAATTTTCCTGGCATTTTTGGATTTGGCTCGGTCAATCATTTCCTTGCTGAAATTGTGGTTGAATTTATGCATTGAGAAGTTAAGAAATTTACATCATTGCTTGTGACTGCCAGGCGGGGTGCATCGAATCATTCTGGATAAAATATAAATGCTAGGGAATTCCTGGAAGCTTGGCAGTCTGGCAAGTTTTCATGAAGTAAGGGAAACCTAGGTTTATTGTAGCCTAATGCCGTAGAACAACATTTTCTTAGAATTAAAGTTTAATATAGTTTCAGGTATTGATTAAGATAGAGTTTTTCTAAAGGCTGTATCATGATTCCTTCTCCTCGTCCTTCTCCCTCTCTTTCTCCTTCCTCCTCACATTTATCCTTATCCTCTTTCTCTCAATCTCTGTCTCTCTCTCTCTTCCCCTCCTCATCTTCCTCCTCACCCTCTTCTCCACTCCTTCTTCTCTTTCTCCGTCTTTCTCCTTCTTTCTCTTCTTCATCACCCTCTTCTCCTTGTCTTTCTCCTTGTCTTTCTTCTCCTTCTCCTCTTCCTCCTCCATACATTTTTGCAGTGGATGCTATGTCAATGGGTAATGATTGATCATTGCTTAATATCAAACCCTTAACAACAGAGCTTGATCGGGAAAGCAAGATTCACACTGAATTTCATTAATGAGATTTTTAAATCGGAAGGAATTAGGTTACAAATCTGGATTAACAAAAATGCCTGCCTTCCATGAGTTCATTATGGTGGGAGTCTGTAGGTGTTGCTTGATCTCTCCCCCCCACTTAGAGTGGGCAGCTGAAATGGCCAACAGTCATTTCCTGAGATAAATGTGGTATTTAACATCTACCTACCATTTGTTAGTGTTGCTTTGATAGACTCCCTCAGCTTCAGTGAGTTTTCTTACAGATTACTGCAAACCACTATGAGTCTTTGACAGACTGAGTAGTGTGCAAGTGGAACAAAGAAACAGAGTAAATGAAAATAAATTTTTAAAAAATATGTGGGAGGAATTGAATCAAATTTAATATAATGGGGCAAATAAACAATGTTTTAAAGTTCCTTCCATTGAAATCCATGGGACTTAACTCCCAATACGGTGAGTTTTCTCTCTCACCATTCTTATGCATCAGGATAATTGACCTGTTTGGCTTCCCCTGAAAAATGACGGTTTTTTTTTGTTTATTTGTTTGTTTGCTTTGAAGAAAGCAAATATTTCTCTTTGCTTCCAGGAACAAAACCACAAAGGGAAGAAAATGAAACACGATCAGGGAGGGAGTAGCATAAAAATGCCAGAGCCCTTTATTCTTGCAAAGGACATAACATTCCTGATAGCAAGAACAATTTCACAAGAGATAATTGTTTATTGAAAATCTTAGCTCTTTCCCGTGAGGTCTTATGGTGCCACAAGATTCACAGGTATTTACAATCTTACTCATTTCACTCTACACAGAGTATAATAATACTTCTAACACCACATATGTCTATCTCAGATCCTTCGGTAAGACTCGATAGGAGGATAAAAATGCCAAATATGATTTAAACACCTGGCTGACTGTGGAACAAATTATTTTAATACTACTATAAATTGTGGCAAAAGAAAGCAAAGATACTAATATTACCAATAGTAACAGGTGCCTTGTGTGCAATCCCAAAACAATTGTATGCCCTTGGCATTGACAAAATCACCACCCCTCAATTGCAAGAGGCCATTTTACTGGAACAGCTTACATCCTGCAACCATATCTTTAACCCTTTAACAAAGGATAACATCTACCTATTTCAAGTCCTTGGGAAGGATTTGATAGGTGGATAAAACACCAAGTCCAGACATCTGGCTGGCTATGCAATGGACCATAATATAAAAATAAAATATAATACTTAAGAATAATATGAGAACAATTCATAGGAGACCAATGGGTTATTTTATAATCACTGCTAGGACAGGGATGTCGAACTCGATTTCATTGAGGGCCACATCAGAGTTGTGTTTGATCTCGTGGGGGCCAGGGGGTGTGGTCGGGGTGGGTGTGGCCAGGGTGGGTGTGGCAAGCTTGACATCACTCGTGTCGGGGGCATCTGTGGTGGCCAAGTGCTAAGGCAGGGCTTCCCTCAGACCCTCTCTCACTCTCATTATAATATCCATCCTTCCTTCCTTCCTTCCTTCCTTCCTTCCTTCCTTCCTTCCTTCCTTCCTTCCTTCCTTCCTTCCTTCCTTCCTTCCTTCCTTTTCTTCTTTTTCCTCCCCTCTTTATTTTATTATTTCTTCTTCCTTCCCCTCTTTCCTTATTTTTCCTTCCTTGCTGTCTTCCCATCTTTCCTTCTCTTCCCCCTCTTCCGTTCTCTTTTCCTGTCCCTTCCTGCATGCTCAAATGCAAAAGGGGAAACATTTCTCAATTTGTTTTTAATTTGTTTTGCTAGCCCTCTGCCAACAAAAATGGAGCCCAGGGAAGGCATGCACACATACGCACGCACGCATGCACACACACACACACAGACCCAGCTCCATTTTTGCTGGCAGAGGCACCATGGGCCGGTCTTTGCTGTTTGCAGGGCAGCCCTGTGGGCCAGATCTAAGCACCCCACAGGTAGGATCTGGCCCGTGGGCCTCGAGTTACACCCCTGAACTAGGAGTTAGAAGCATCCATCAGATTCAGATAACATGGCTGATGGGAGTTGTAACCCAGCAACTATTCAGAGAGTGATAGACTTCCATTCCTGCAATAAATTATTTTATCACTGATACTGAAAACTGAATACTTCCAACACTTTGCTATCATCCTCCATTATCTCTAGAATATTCAGTGTTGCTTAGCCAGAGCTATTTTTAGAAGATGATAAGATAAGGAAATATTTCCCCATATTCTTACAGCCATCTGGCCTAAATGAGACTACCAAAAACTAACCAAGACCTTCACTTGTTTGTCTACACTTTGGGGGCACAATTCTAATCCTAAATACCTTGTTGCATGAAATTATGTAAATTAGATCCACTTTAACGCAGGCATTGAATCAACTGGGACAAGGCACTTGATCCATATTGATTCAAACCTGGAGTTGATCCTGACTGTATGCAGAGTTTCAATGCAGAGTAAGAAGGATAAATGGATGGCATATAAATTTGATATTTAAAAAAACTGATCCCATTAAACACAGGTGCATGTTTGGAGAAAACCATTTCACTTATTTCAAATTGATTTAGAGTGGGACCTAAGCACATAACTGCATAAAACAAATCTTTGCTATGTCTTTTTTCAAGAACAAGAGCCTAAGTAAACTATTAAATGGATGGAAAACATCAGTGTCTTGGCAGGTGAGAAGGAAAGGGTGGAGACTGGTTAGGGAGCCTTACTTTGTTCTGAAGTAGAAGGCTGCAGAGATTGTGCCCACAATGATGATCCCAAAGACGATGCAGGAAATGGATAGTACCTGTCGCTGGTAAACCTCTTCGCTCTCTGTGGATGGCAGAATTGAGAATAACAACAACGTTAAACAAAAATCTTGAGCATTACAGAGATCATTTCTTTTTTAAAAAGGCATAAACGTAGTCAACACTTTGCTCATGTGGCCAACAGTGTGTGCTTCTCATTTTGATTAAAAATCCCTAAGGAGCTTTGTGTTTCATGGGGCATTGAGTTGTTGGCCAACACAACATACGAAGCTTTTGTGAATCCTCCAAAGACCTCGTGATGCATAATAAGGCTTATTGCATGAACTTCAGCTCTTTTAATCAACCTATTTTCCTACAGGGAATACTGTATCACAAGGAAATATTCCTACATTTTACATGGCATATGTGGAAGAAACTGAGATCAGATGGCAAGCTATTTTAAGTAGCTTGCCAATGTCCCTATGGCCCAATATTTAACTGTCCACCTAAAAGCTTGGGTTTTAACAGCTTCTACAAAAAAAATAAAATAAATTTCTTGAAAGTTTCTCTTAATGGTTCCCTTGGATCTAGAAGCATGTTATAAAAATTAAATGTATTCAGCCCAAGCAATAGCTGCCCATTTCTTCAGAAAACCATATACGTAACATATCTTTTTTTCATGAGCACAATTGTTATTGTGCTTCAGGAGTTTGTTTGTCCTTTAACTACACAATTACTTTTAGCCTCCATATTGTGTCTCTGAGTTCCAAGCCAAGAAACAATATCATATGTTGAAATTTTACAGCACTGAAGGAAAAGAAAGGAATAAAAGCCAACTCAAAAGAAATTCCTCCAATTTGATAGAAATGGAAACCAGCCAATTCTGTTAAGGCTTTCTGTAATCTTAGATGTGATCTAAAGCACAGGATATCACTTTCCTAGCAATTGTTTATTTTTTTAAAAGAAGCATTATTTAAAGCAGGCAACCTTGGCAAATTTAAGCCTGGAATTAAGCCTCAGAATTCTGGGAGTTGAAGTCCTCCATGCTTAAAGTTACCAAGGTTGGATACCCCTGATTTAAAACAATCTCTATGGTAAACATGGTTATCCAGATGACAAGTAGACAATTACTGGACAATTAATATAACAGCTGAGACACTTAAGTAGAAGTGAGTCAATAATTTCCTGCTGTATTTTAATATTTTAATCAAAGGTTTTCTCTTCTCACTGGTCTTTCCATTCCTCTGGGTTATATTGTACATTAACGTATAATGCAAGAATTAATTACAGTAAGGCTGAAGAGCAAGTTTACAACTTCCAAGTTATTGACAAATATCTGGGTAAATATTGAATTGAAACTTGGAAAGAAATGTGCTATGTATTTGATGATTTCCAGAATCAACCCAAAGGTAGAAATAGAGTAATACACAGAGGATTGGCTGTTTTCACTGACACATATCTGCAAAGACTTATAGTTTAATTAAATATTTAACATAAATATTCATGGAATAGCTTTCTGCCATGATTGTTTTGTCCTTAGTCAAGATGAATAATGCAAAGGGACACGAGTGAATTAAAATTATTTTTAACGCTCATTCATTTTAGTAAGGAAGAGCGAAGTAAGTGTTGAACTCTCATGAACAGAAATTCATAAGACCCATTCTGCATTGTGTGGAGATATTTGGTAAAAGTCTGATTTTTAACTCCTGTAAAATATGCACCTTTCCAAATGTATAAACAACTGACACACTCATTTGTTTTACACACATATTTAAAAATATCTCTGATGCAGCCATAATATATGAATGAAGAGAGCCAACAGCCACCTAATCACTTCATCTGAATTCAATGCTTCAAAACAAGGCTGCGATCCCATAATCATTATTCCATCTGTTTTAAAACTTTGAAAAACCAGCTAGGAATATTTCTCATCCACACGTTCAGAAATGCAAACAGTACTTTTAATGTCCAAAGCAGGTAAAGTCACCTGCTAAAATTCATAGCAATTGCTTGCATTCTGCATATACAAAACCAGATAGATTTCTCACTGCAGAAGAAATATTAGGATTCACAAAAGCATTGTACATTTCAAAGATTAGCCACAGAAAAATCAGATGATGCATGCACATGTCATGAATCAGAAAACCTGAAAATTCAGGTTGAAAGCTGAAATGGTACATTTACATTGAGAAAACAGATTAAGTATTGGCTGTATCCATATTTCCCATTCAATCAGACAAGCATACATTCTTGCATTATTTTCTTATAGTTTCATCCAAGGGCTTTTCCACACACAAAAAGAGTCTTGCATGAATTTATGGTCTCATTTTATATCTCTGTTATCTCCTGCATTATGTTTTTGTGAACTAAACTTTTTTTAGAATTTTAGAATTTATTTGCTTTGTCAATCGCTTACAAGATAATAGGTATAAGTATATACATAGTTATGAATACATGAAATGGGTACATATAAGAAAAATAAAAGAAACAATAGGACAGGGACTGTAGGCACGTTGGTGCGCTTATGCACACCCCCTACAGACATCTTAGGAAAGGGGTGAGGTCAATAGTAGACAATCTAAGGTTAAAGTTTTTGGGGTTTGGGGAACAAACCACAGAGCCAGGTAGAGAATTCCAGGCACTGATCATTCTGTTGCTGAAGTCGTATTTCCTGCAATCAAGTTTGGTGTGGTTAACCTTCAGTTTGTATCTATTGTGTACTCTTGTGTTGTTATGATTGAAGCTGAAGTATTCATTGACAGGTAAGTCATTGCAATGTATGATTTTATATACCATACTTAGATCGGACCAAAGGAGGCGTAGTTCTAGGTTTTCTAGGTCTAGAATTTCAAGTCTGGTGGCATAAGATATTCTGCAATGAGTAGAGGAGTGGAGAACTCTTCTTGTGAAATATTTCTGGACTTTCTCAACTGTGCTAATATCAGATACATAATGTGGATTCCAGACTGATGAGCTGTATTCGAGTATTGGTCTAGCAAATGTTTTGTATGCTCTAGTTAGTAGTGTGATATTACCGGAGAAAAAGCTACGTAGGATTAGGTTAACAACTCTTAATGCCTTTTTAGCTATGTAGTTAACAGTGGGCTCTAGTACTTAGATCATTTGAGATGAACTTAATGCAAAAGATCAAGATTGATATGACCGTCCTTTGCTGTCTTGAAATGAACAAGACTGTCTAGATTTCAGTTTATCTTCTTATACAATTGTGACTTTCTTTTACTAGACAACAAGTATCCTAATTTGGTAGCCTGGTTATCTTCTGATATTTGGACCCATCCCATGAAGGCTGGTTGTTACTCTGATTGACTAGAGCATATGGGAACTGAAGCCCCAAACTTCTAAAACTCAACCAGTAGCACCACAGGCAAATATACAAGAAAAGATCCACAAAAGCACATGAGAAACTGGAATTTTGGCTGGAAACATTAAAGCTTGTTTTCATCACATGGACTGCACAAAGACCTTAATCTGAGATTGGAACTAGTGTTGGGAAAGTCTTACTAGGCTATAAGTGGTGTTGTGTTGAATTGTGTAAGTGAAGCCTTGGAGAGAACAAGTAGGTCATCTTTTCTGGACTCATCATGTTCAGTTTGCTACCTGATGTTGTATAGTTAAAATACATGCACAATTCATTAGCTTTGGAAATGGCTAAGTTGTTTAAGTTGAGTCATTAATGAAGTGGGGAAGAATGAATTGACTGTCCAGCTGAGTTGTTTTGTGCAGATGCATTATGTCATTAAAAAAAAGGATGACAACAAGTTAGAGGTTACCCACATTTATATCTACCTCTTTGGAGTAGCTTTTCGAGATGATTAAATGGAGGATCATGAAGGTCCCGCATGCCATTCGCCAAGTCTTCATGAGAAGAGGTCCCTAACTTTACTTAACTGTTAGGTTTCAGAGTTGGAAAACCATCATAGAGAACTGCACAACAGCTTCCTAACCTTTCTTCCCAAACTTCTTCCTGGCCAAGAAGATTAATTTAATGCTCCTTCTTCCAATCCTAGACTCTAACCAAAACTCCCACTTCATATTTATCACAGGTATATTTCTTCAGGGCAGAATTTTCCACAAGCCACCATAGAACAGGAGTTTCTCAAGGTAGCCATTAACCCCTCATCCTTCTCTCGTTGGAACAGATGCTAGGACAATCTGATAAGTTTTTAATCTTGTTTTCCCATTTTTCAGAAGAGAAGCCTAATGTTCCATATAATATAGTTAAATTTTGTATTGCAGCTATTAAAATAAAATTCTACCGAATGACATCTGTGGTAAGGAAGAATAAATGCCATGCCCAGGGTATGGTATGTTATAAGCTATATCACTGGAATTTTACATACATTTTTAAAAAAGTTTTATTATGCTATATTACTGTTAATGTAACTTTGCTATCCAACTCTTTTATTGTTCTGAGTGTTGATTGAATAAATGTGTGCCTGTGTGTTTGAGTTTCTCTCTTCCCTAAACTGTTTAGCTGCCCTCCTATATCCAACTGTTATCAGGCAACTCTAGGAATGCAAGGGAAACAGGTCTCTTGCCCCTTGCCTATTACAGGTAATTCTCGGCTTACGACCATAATGGTGCCCAAAATTTTGGTTGCTAAGTGAGACAGACTGAATTTTGGTCACATGATTATGGGGATGGTGCAGCAGTCATAAGTGTGAAAACCAGTGATAAATCACTTTTTTTTCACTGTGGATGTAACTTCAAATGGTCACCACATTAATGGTTGTAAATTGAGGACTACCTGTACTATATTTCATCATCTTCTTTTAATGACACCATAATCCCTTGCGGGGTAGAGCATAGAATAGAATAAAATAACAGAGTTGGAAGGGACCTTGGAGGTCTTCTAATCCAACCCCCTTCAGACAAATGGCTATCTAATCTCCTCTTTAAAACCTCCAGTGTTGGAGCATTTACAACTTCTGAAAGCAAGCGGTTCCACTGGTTGATTGCTCTCACTGTCAGGAAGTTTCTTCTTAGTTCTAGGTTGCTTCTCTCCTTGATTAGGTTCCACCCATTGCTTCTTGTCCTGCCCTCAGGGGTTTTGGAGAAGAGGTTGATCCCTTCTTTTCAGTGGCAGCCCCTCAAATATTGGAACATTGCTATCAGGTCACTTCCTGGTCCTTCTTTTCACTAGGCTAGGCATACCCAGTTCCTTCATATGTGCATCTCCTTTTCCCAATTTGCAGCTATCTCAAAAAAAAAAAAAAAAAAAAGTCCATTCCACAGAGAATAAAAGGGTTTCTGCAGACTTTTTGTTCCAATTGGCAGGCATAAATTGTATTCCTGCCGATACAACATTTAACCACATATCAATTACCGCAAGTAAAAAAACTATGTCACACATTATTTTGTTGGCACATCTGATGCCAACTGTACTTCTATCCAGGAACCCTGAAGCTCCATGAAATTCCAGGATGAAGTTTCACTGGATGAGATCCAAAGCTGATCTTGTGAGGTCTCAAACAATGAAGCAGATTCAGACCAGATAACTGTTTGGATGGGAGACTATTCGGGACCCCAATTACAATAATAAATCTGATTTGCTCCTCAGTTTGACTATGATATAATCCATTATCATGGCAATAAAAATGCTATCAAGATGCTTAAATTGAAAATTAGAAAGGGTTTTTAAAAAATTCATTGAATGAATGTAATAATATGACTCAGTTAAATAATAAGGTACAAGATATTGCATTTGCAACATGCACCCATTTTATCCATGACTCGGTGTGATCAATTAAATGCCCTGGCATGTTAAGAAAAGAGCAGAAATTAAAGGAAAACATTCTACAAAGCAACCATGTCAAAATATTTCCTGCGTATGAATTCATCCCTTTGTAGATGATGATAGTTCACAGTTTAATGTTCTTCTCCCACCCCCCCACCCCCCCGGAGCATTCACTAACAAAATGCAAACAATTCAAAACATCTAATCAGACAAGTATCTGGATTCCTGTTACATTTCATTCATCAAATGGGCTTAGAGCAGCTCTCAGAGCAATGGCCTCAATCCACAATTTCAACTCATGTTGCAATTTTGAACCCACTTGCCATGGGATGAGAGGCTATATAAATTTGATGAGTAGAAGAAATAAATGAAGAATACATGGACATATTAGCTGCAGGAAAGTGATGGTGACTCACAGGGTTTCCGTATCAAGAAGACATCTGAACTAAAATGTCCCTTTCTGGCCCAGGTAGCTGGTTTCTTTATATGACCTTGGAATGGGCTGCCATCTGATCAGTTGGTTTGGAATCGTGTTACCTGTTGACACATTTTTCACAGAAGAAGAGACACTCATTTTGTCTAAGCTGGGAAATGCCCCAATAAGGATAATAATAAGAATAGTGGAAGGGAACTGATCAAGGAGAGATTCAACCTAGAAATAAGGAGACATTTTCTGACGGTGAGAGCAATCAACAGAACAGAAGTTGTGGGAGCTCCATCACTAGCTTTCAAGAAGAGACTGGACCGCCACCTGTCAGAAATGGTGTGTAGGGTCTCCTGCTTCACGGGGAGGCTTGGACTAGATGACCTAAAAGGTCCCTTCCAACTCTGTTAATCTGTTTAACAGACCCATTAAGGTAATTCAGGTGACAATCCCACTAGGAAGATCAGGTACACTGGATCAGAAAATCAGCTCCACAGGAAGATCAGAGTTACATGTGATTGAGAATGGCTCTAGCAACATAATCTTGCACGTCTGATTGGATTATACCTCCTCGCCCTTCTTAAGTTCCAGTGACTCAGGGAGATGCTTATTTGAGAGGACTCTGAATATCATTCTTGCTTCTCAGCACTTAAAGAACGATAATGACAGAAGAGAATATCTGTAGCTCGGCATTGAGCTTAGGGCCCTGGGCATCTCTGCGCTTGATTGTTCTCCTGTAGATATTCCATTGCCCATTTGGATACTGGACATCTGCGAGAACATCTGCAAGGAAGATGCTCAAGAGCATCAAGGACCCCAGTTAACATCATCAGTGCTAGGAGGAGGTGGGGTTTGCCCCAAGGACCCACTGAAAGAATATTTTAGCCTCCTTTGCCTAAGTAACAATTGTTGCACATTTCAGATGAGGTCACCTTCCTTACTGCCCACAGTAGGGTGAACTACAGCCACGAATCTCATTTGATCCCTAGGATCCCAAGGATCTCCTGCCCTAGAAGATACCTAGGATCTGTTGGATCTGCCCCAGAAATGAAAAATGAAATGTCCCCATGAAGACCCCTGTGAGCTTCTGCAGTGTGTAGTTCCCTGCCACATTGAAGGAAGAAACACACAAACATGGCTTCTTTTAGTGCATGGCTCTAAACCTTGCCTCTCCTGAAATACACACACACACACACACACACACACACACACACACACACACACACACACACACACTGTACCTCTTTGCCACCAAAAAATTATCCCAACCTTATCTAGTGACGGGGAAATTATTCTCCCAAATGCATAGAGTTGAAAATCCTATTTTTTGACAAGAACGTAGAACAATCCTGAAGAGGATTGTTGCTGATTATAAAAAAAAAACTTTCATTTCATTTTTGCAAACAGTGTAAAAGCAAAACAAAGGAACAAAAACAAAACATTATTGCTCTTGTGGGAATCGGGACGTTGGTCACTGGGTTGGGATAGAAGTTGGAGATCTTAATTAAAAATCAAGCTCTCTTTGAATGCACAGACTTATAGTGGAATTGCCTGCCTCTCGTTATCGATGTGCATGCTACAGCAAACCTCTTCTTAGCCAGCATCTTACTTCTTATCGAAGAAATATTCAGAATTTTCTGAGCTGTCATCGGCAGCGGGATGTTCTGGTTCACTGCAGCTGCAACCTAATTCCAATTTGATTTTTTTCTTTTTTAAAAAACAAGAACAGCAACAGATGTTTTGCAATGTTTTTAAAATAGAATTGCTTATGTTAATTTGATACCCCGCAACATTTCATAGATGGCAACGGGGACATACTGAAAGCAACTCGCTATTTAATTATCATCTCAGAAGCTTTCGCTCCCACCTACCCCCTTGCTTTATGAATCCTCTCTTGGAAGCTGTTAGCTGTGTGTTAAATTCATTTCCTGTCCAGCGACCTGCCCTAAGCACCTCCCTCTTTTGGTGGCTGTTGATCCTTTAGTTACCATGAGGGCATCTAGCGTGACTCCTGGCAAAAGCCACATTTCACTGGTGACTCAGCCTTCAAAGCACCCACCGCACCAGGTTTCTAGAAAGCAATTGTAGGCCACCCTGCTGGAGAGCGCTCCATTAGCTAGGAATGGTGGTTCTACACTGGCAATATTGTCATGGTTTGTTGGCCTCCATTACCTGCTCCTTATAGTGTAATAAATGTTGCCCTCTGGGTCATTTTTTGTTTTGTTTTTTGATATTAAATCAATCAGTATCGTTCAGATACACTTGCCCAGCTAATCCATGATGCATGTATACAAATCACACACAGGAAGCCTTCCACTTATGACCCCAGTCGGGGGCAGGAGTTTTTGTTGCATTTCTAAGTTCAGCCAGATCAGATTTTATGACAATTTTTATGGCTGTGGTTAAGCAAACTTCCCAGTTCTTAAGGGGATCACAAGTCATTAAGCAAATCATGCAGTTGTTAAGGGAATCCAGCATTCCCTAAGGGGTGTTTTTAGCCAGAAAATTGCAAAAACAAAAAAACGAAAACCCCTCAAATCACAATCTCCTGACTGCAGGAAGTTGCAATTAGTTGTAAATGAGAGCCAGTTGCCAAGCGTCTGAATTACAATCACCTGATGTGGGTGACAGAAAGCACAGGTATAGGTTGTAAGTCACTTTGTTGTAATTTTGAAGCATTGTTAAATTCCTGTACATTAGACTTGCCATAGAAGTTGTTGGTGTCAACAGTTGAGTTAGCTCTTCAGGACCCCAGCAAAGAGTTATGAAAATTACATATCCACATATTCAGGTTACAAAATTCCATGCTTAGCCTGCTGCCATCTAGTTCTGCAGCACTGCATTCGACAGAACTTGATATTTGGGGAATATATTTCATGACACTCCTACAGTTGGCCATCTGCACCTATGATTTCCTTCACGGCAGTTTGAAATCATCCGGATTTTCAAACAATACATTGTTGAGATTTCTGGTTCTCATCCATCAGATATGGATATGTCATAGATAACCTATGAACCTCTCCCTTAAGAAACTATTTCTTAGCAAATGTTGAGCATTTTAATAGTATATTAGCCACCGCTATGAAACCACTACTGATTTTAAATCACAAGCTTCTTGTACACTATTTGAACTTTACTGGCATACACGGGTATCTATTCTTTTACAAACAGTCAGTCGGACAAAGAGAGAGTATATACTTAAACTCAAATCCATTGTATAGTTTTCATAACTCAAGGTATCGTTTCTTGTTTCTCTTCTTTAAAGAAACTCAAGGACAGTCATAGCTGTAATATTCGGTGTAACATAATGGTCAGAAGCAATCAAGGGTTTTGAATGAGTAGTGCTAATTTGATGCAGATTATTCAAATTAAGTCAAGGGTACTTAGCATAACCTGTTTTCTGTGTCATCAAATCATTGATTACCTGCTTAGAATTTCTTTATAGTAATGCAAATGAGTTCAACTGGACTTACATGGGTTGAGTATTTTAATCACTGCAATGCGATTTGGAATGTTTTGACTTTGACTGCATTTATCACCTAATGGAATTATTTTTTGAAAAGGTTACTTTTCTGATTTCATAGCAGAGCCATACATGTTGTGATCTAGTTCAAGATTATCATTGCATTAGTCATTAAATTTGTCATGTTACTTAGCGTTTTAGACTCCTGACCAATATGGAATTTGGTATCAGTATCCCAACATCGCAGCTAAATTTCTCCAAATTCTTAGCTATTCTGAACATAAATTTTCATGAAGTGCGCATATATTTAACAAATCAATCATAGTTATCTTCATGTATTTCTTGCTAATTTGAACCGCTGGGAAATGGAACTTCATTGTTAGCACACATACTGGTAGCGATTTTTAAAAAAATCAATTTTAATTTAGTTATTTGCAGCGAACACAGGAACTAACTAAATCTTGCACGCTCTATGTTTTGCTATCCTTTGTCCTTTATTTCTGCACCACTTGTAGATGAGGAATCATTGCTAGACAGTCTTTTCTTAAAATTCAGGCCAAACTTTCTTTGCAAAATGAAACATATGGGCCAACAGAAAAAAAATATGGAGATGCATAACACAATGATATAAATAAGGGGGGAAAAAAACATTATATGTATTCTTGGTGAAATACATGTACCAAAATATAGCCATAGTCCAGGTATCAACCTGCTCATTCTACAGTGTAATTGACTTAATTTGCCCATCATTCACTGACACAATTTTTGAGGGAGCAGAATCAGTTCCTTGCTGGTCATTTAAGCTTCCATTTCAGTTAACCATTTCATAAAGGGATTTCCGTTAGAAGGATAAACACAATTTTTGATGTACTATGTGAAAGAGTAGGTGTCATGCCCCTGTCAGAATCTGATTCAGAGGGGAGGCTGAGCAGCTGACAGGGAGTGGGAATGTGGCTCCATTGGCTGTGGAAGAAACTGGGGAAGGGCAAAGGCTGGCTGGGCAGAGCAGGGAAGAGGTAGAGCAAGGGAGAGGGAGTTCAGGGGAAGATCCAGGCCCACCCCATCTTCATCCTAGGGCATGCAGGGAAGAACTGCGAAGGGAGCAATGTGAGTTGCATGGCTTACAGAGGAGGAAAGGGCCCTGATTCCCTTTATTAACTGCAGCTGGGAACACAGTGTTTAAAAAGGGAAGCTGCGCACAGCAAAGTTGTTGGGAGCAAATAATTAATTATCTGGTATCGTTGAGGCTTATCTTGGTTCCTGGCATCTTCCCAACTGTGTGTGTTTTGCTGGGCTTTCAAGTCTGAAATTCCTTCTCCTGCCCTGTCAAGTTAATTGTTGCAGTGTGGTTTGTGTGGATTTTTATTTACAGTTTGTATGTACTTTGTTTTTGGACTGAATTTCCTCCACTTAAATACTGTTCTTGGGAGAGTTTTTTCTCCAGCCGAAGGTAACCTGGACATTGAGGGCAAAGTTGGAGGTATTAAAGGGACACTTCTTGCTTATTTGACTGTGTTGCCTTTGTGCCACGCCCCTTTGGGTCATCACAGTAGTATTGCAGACTCCTTGATAATGAGCTTGCAGGATATTAGCGATAGATACCATTTAATCTTCCAATAAAAATTTCCACGTGTGAATGGATAATTGCCCATATAGACCAGGAATAGAGATAATCACATTATTGCAGATTGCGTCAAATCCACTGAAGTCTGTTCAAGTGCAGCTTCTCATTAAGAGTGTGATAAAGAGAAATCAGATGATATACAGGCAAGTGTGACCACGATTTATAGCTTAATATTTATTGTATATACTAGTTAATCTAGTTGTAGTTAATAGATATATAATCATCACATTTTCCCTTTTTTAGTCTGTTAGGATGACAATGCGTAACATAGCAGAGGGGCAGCATGGCCTCAGCTGCTGTGTACTGTTTACACCCAACAATTCATAGCAAAAGCTTAGATAGACTTCTTCCCACTGATTACCTTCCTTTCTTCCCACTGATTACCAGGGAATTCTGTATAAATTGTGACCTTGCATTTATCATTTTTGTTCCCCAACTTCAAGGCTCCACTTTTCATGGTCTGTGTGCATGAGGTTGTTATAGATTGCAAAGTAAATACTTACACAAACAGTGTAGATGCATTCACTTAGATTCTAAAGGAGTGTTTCAACCTTGACAATTTTAAGATAATGTATATGGACATCAACTCCCAGAATTCCCTAGCCAACATGCTTGAAGTGCACACATCTTAATGTTGAGAAACTTGGTTCCGAGGGTGGGAGATCTCTTAAATTGGGCCCTCTCTGTCCAAATCCCTTCCGAAATGTGAATTACAGAAATGGGCTAAGATACAATAAATAAATAAATTGTGTTCCACTCATTCCTTCATAATGGCTAAATTATTTATCACATGATAGAGAAACTTAATATGCTGTGCTTTATGGTCAAAGCAATCGAGAACACAAATACCTAATAAAACTGTAGAAATATCAAACCAACTTCGTAAACCAGACAGATTCATCCATTCCAACTCTTGTCAGTCACAATTTTAGGTTGAATATGCAGAGGTAATTTAGGAATTTCTCCAGTTCGATAAAATAAAATAAATAAAATAAAATAAAGAGAAAGCAGGGATTACAATATATCAGACTAAAAAAATGATCTGTTTCTGTGTGTATTTATTTATCCAAATATCTTTAAAACCTCTCCAGTTCCTCTTAAAGGAAAATAAGAAGGGAATGTCAAAGTTACACTTCGAGCAAATGGATAGAATAGTTCTTAAGTGAGAAACTAAAACAAGCAGAGATATAGAAGTTTTCTCACAATCTCCCATCAGATAGAGAATTCCAAACTAAAGTCATTGCCTTTTTTTTCTTTCCCCCCTGATCCCCCCTGATCCCTCCTGCTTTTTCTCTTCTTTTCCCTTCCTTGTTTTCCTAATACAGTGGTACCTCTACTTACGAAATTAATTTGTTCCGCAAGCCATTTCGTAACCTGAAAATTTCGTAAGTAGAGGCACACTTTACCTGTAAATATCCTAATCCGTTCCAAGCCCCCGAACTGTACTTCTTCGTTCTTACTTCCTGCTTTGCTGGATTGCTAGCGCAAGACTGAGAACGCGGCGCGGTGCGTGCGCACAGATCCCTCCTAGCCAGGAAGACATGCCAGGAAGTTAACCAATGGCAGCGCAGCTCGGATGCGCCATTTTCCAGGAAAGCCTTTCGTATCCTGAAACATATTCGTAAGTAGAGACGATATTTTCTCGAAGACGCATTTCGTAACCTGAAACTTTCGTAGGTAGAGGCTTTCGTAAGTAGAGGTACCACTGTGTATATTTATTTTCATTCGTATTTTATCTGATGATAAACTTCCTACAAAAATTTTAAAAAGAGTAGATTATAAATTACTCTTGCCTCACTGAAAGTTTGATCTCTCCTGGAGGTGGTAAAGAGCTGCACCAGCATATAAATTCTCCTGATCTCAGGTTCATTCTGGCCACGGGGACATTTTTCTCTTATTAAATGAGATAAAGAAGGACAGATGTTCAGCCTACATGCCAGGTTATACAGATGGTGACCTACACTGCTGGCAGCTTGAATTTAGATCAGTGCATTTGAAATGCTGTGCAGAAAAATCCTCCTGAATTTTACTCTGTCTGTTTTTCACTGAGTTTGGGGAAAGCGGGTTTGCTTTCAAAATTTAATCCAGGAAGAGAAGTTTGATGAAATTTTCACAGGAAAGGAATAGGTTTTTCTACCCTCACTTAGCAGGGAGCCAAGCAGGTACTGTATATGTGCAAATGTCCTCTTTTTCACTGTATAATTTTTATTTAGTTATAATTTATTTATAATCTCATCTCGTGGTTTGAAGGGACTCTGAGCAGCTAACAGTCCTCCCAGAGCTGCAGATTTTCTGCCTTTCAGTGGAATCAAAAAAGTCGTGACAGCATCCCCACAATTATGGGATGGAAATTTCGGCGCCTGGCAACTGACATGTAACTATGACGGTTACGGTGGTCTGGGCTCACAGGATAGCCACCTGTCATCTTCCCAGCCAAGCAAAGTCCATGGGGGAAGCCAGATTTGCTGAATAACCACATGATTCACTTAACAGCTGGGGTGATTTGCTTAGCAACCATGGCAAAAAAGGTCATAAAATCAGACACGACTTAATTCATCAGCCCATATGCCCATATTGGACTTTTTCAGACAGTAAAGTGCAAATGATCAAGGAGATTTCAGAAAGGCAGGAAAAATGAGATAGATAGATAGATAGATAGATAGATAGATAGATAGATAGATAGATAGATAGATAGAGACTTCTGTTCCCTCTGGCCATTAGGCAAGTTCTTTTTTTCATAAACCCACTACCCAGAGTCAAACTTTCAGGCTCTCTGAGAATAAGGCAGAACAACAAAAGCGAACATATTGGGGGGGAGGGGGAGAATCGAGGCTCTTTTGGGCATTAATTTGGAATGCATCATTAGAAAACTTCACCAGCCATCCACTCTAGCATCTTTTCGACCGTAGGGAACTGTTTCTCTGGGCTCCCCAGTGTGTTTTAGATTGAACATGTATATAAAAGGGCATAAGGAAGGATTATAAACCTACCTTTCTCTTAATTACGTGCTCCAACCCAATGGGCATGTCTGTTAAGCCAACGTCTCTGCCTGGCAATGCATCTGAGTGCCAATACAGAGCTCTGTTTGGGAACTACAGCCCTTGATTAGGTAATCAGATCAAGTTCATTTGTTTTTCCCTCATTTAACTAACAAGTTATTTATTTACACCCTCTCTGGTTCTCCATCTCCCTGGGAAGCTCAATCTGCATTTCACTGAAGGATGGTTGCATTTCGTCAGGGTTCTCGTGGCTTTAAATGGGCACAATAAATAGAAAACCAATTTCAACTTTTAATTATTTATACAATTTAATTTTAATATAAGAGCTGGGGGGAACAATTAAGGTAAAGTTGGGCGAATGCATTTCTGAATGGGAAGCCTTCTTTTCCCTCTGAGAACACTAAAAGCTTGCTGCTCCCAGTTCAGCCTCCAACAACTCTGCAGCACAGAAAGATGGAGTACATTTTCTGGAAGTGATCTGAATTAGGATTTCAGACCAAAATGAGGATTTTCAATGAGGAGTCAATGAGGATTTTCAATGCAGCAAACAAAGTTCAGATGAAACAAAATCAAAAAACAGAAACAGGATAACACAAAATACGGAGAGACCTTGAAGGTTTTCTATTTAGTCCAATCTCCTGATCAAAACAATGTGCTCTACATGGGGTTACACTTGAAAAGTATCCGGAAGCTTCAGGTGGTGCAAAATACAGACACAGGGACTCTGTGGCCCTAAGATTTTGTAGAGTTGTATGCAAAAATGAGTCCAGCAAACACATATTCATTCATAAAATAAATACCATTGCAAAAACCAATCCCAACCACAAAAAACTTCGCTCAAGACCAGATTTATCCATACTGCAAAGAATCCGCTCCCAGGAACTCTACGCAGAACTCAAAAATTGTCTAGACAATGGAGAAAAGGACTTATACATTGACTACCGAGCTGATTGCATCAAAAGAAAGTCACATAACCCACAACTCCGCATCCAACTCCATCCCATCCAATCCAACATCACTCAAAACTAGGCACACATGCCCCTAACTACTCCAACCACAACTGGCCTTAAATGCAAGCTACTCAATGCAAGAAGCCTTGTAAATAAAATACCTCCTCTTACTAAATATGGCTAAATTCGACATTATATTTGTCTGTGAAACATGGCTCGACACATCTCTCCCTGACTCCATTACCACAGTAATAGACTATCATGTTTACCGATCAGATCGTGAAATCCGTAGAGGAGGTGGTGTTGCTATCTTCTATAAAAAGTCCCTACATCTAAAAAATATCCAAGTTATCCAGAAGCTTGCTATTCCTGGGACCATCGTCTGTGAATTGTCCTTAAATATCACATTTTGGTTCTTATTATGTTACAGAGCCCCTGATTATGACATCGAACATGCAAACAAGCTAAATACACTACTAATATAGGCAGCATCCTGCTCACACACTTTTATCTTTCTTGGTGACTTCAATCTACCTCATATTACCTGGACCCTTAATGAATGTACAACTGAACCCACACATGCAACCTTCTATAATGCAGTAATAAATCTGGGACTAGAACAACTGGTAAACAACAACACTAGACTTAACAACTGCCTCGATCTCATCTTCTGCAATAGTTTGAATTCAATTTATGGAACACAAATTAAAGAACCCTTTTCCAAGAGTGATCACAACATGATTGACTTTTGTCTCAACATACGTCCACACGAAAATCATCACAATGAGGGAAGCCCCAATTATAACTTCAAAAAAGGCAACTATAATCTTATAAATAACGATCTCTTATCCCTTGATTGGCAATTTCTATTCACTGGATGCAATACTGTTGAAGACCATTACAACATATTTTTACTTCAAGTCAAAAGAGTCATCAAACTATATGTACCAATAACAACTCCCAAAACCAGAAAAAACAAATTACCCATAACAATAAGGAAGTTTCAATCCAAAAAGAAATCCCTTTGGCGGAAAAACAAATCTGGTCAGGTTGCCAACTTCAAAAGCCGATACAAAAATTTATGCCACCAGATAAAGACTGAATACACCAATTATCACATTAAACAAGAGGAAAACCTTCTACGCACCAATTCCACCTGCGCTTTTTACAATTTTGTAAACAACAAACTAAAAGACTCAAGGTCCATCTCACCCCTGATAGGACCTAATGGTAAAGACTGCAATGACGACACCATTAAAGCCAACCTCTTTAACACATTCTTTGGCTCAGTATTTGTACACAGCAATGGATCATGCCCAGTATTCCTAGCTGAACCACAGAAAACTACAATGATCTAATACATATCGATTTTACAGAAGACAATGTTGAAAAAGCACCACGCAATCTAAAACCATCTCCATCTATTGGACCAGACGGAGTTTGTGCCTACTTCTTAAAAAAGATATCCACTGCCATAGCAGAACCTCTAAGTATAATATTTGAAAAATCTTTCAGGACCAGCTCCTTGCCAAAACTATGGTCACAAGCCATGGTCATCCCCATCTTAAAAAAGGGAGACCCCAGCCTAGTTGAAAATTACAGACCAATCTCTTTATGCTGCATCACTTGTAAAGTCATGGAATCAATTATTAACCAATCCATTATCCTCCACTTAGAGACAAACAACCTACTCTCTAATAAACAATTTGGTTTTAGGAAAAAACTATCATGTAATCTGCAACTCTTACATTGCAAAAACATATGGACTACACAACTCGATCAGGGCAAAGCAATAGACGCAATCTACATAGACTTCTGTAAAGCCTTTGATTCAGTGGTACATGACAAACTACTCCTAAAACTAAAATCTTATGGTATCTCGGGACACCTGCATAACTGGATAGAAGCATTCCTGTCAAACAGACAACAAATGGTCAAAATTGGGAGAGTCCTATCAAATTCTATACCTGTCAATAGTGGTGTCCCCCAAGACAGTGTTCTAGGACCAACTCTTCATACTCTACATAAATGACCTCTGTGATCATATCAAGAGCAACTGCATACTCCTCGCTGATGATGTAAAGCTATTCAACACCACAGAAAATACCGCTACCCTTCAAAAAGACCTTGACTACATATCAGAATGGTCAAACAAATGGCAACTTCAGATCTCAATAAATAAATGCTCTGTCCTACATATTGGCAAAAAAAATCAGAAAATAAAATACAGGCTGAATAGTCAAGACCTTGTTGATGACCCAAACTCTGTAAAGGATCTTGGAGTACTCATCTCAAATGACCTAAGTGCTAGAGTAACTACATAGCCAAAAAGGCGCTAAGAGTTGTTAACCTAATCCTGCTCAGTCCTGCCCCATGATATCAACCATCAAGATTTTTAAAAAATAGATGGGACAATCATTTGATGGGAATGTTCTAGGCTGGGGGTGTCAAACGTGCATCGTCATGGCAGCATCACATGATGTATCAGGACTTTCCTCCTTTTTGTCTGGGTAGGGGTGTGGCCAGCGTGTGATGCATCCAGCCAACGGGCCGCGAGTTTGACAGCCGTGATATAGGGTCTCCCACTTGAGCAGTGAGTTAGACTAGGAGGACTTGCAAGATCCTTGTAGCTCTACTACTCTACTTCTACTCCTATTCCTACTTTAATCTGCTCTATTCTATTGTGTCCTATCCTACCCTAACCCTTCCCTACCCTACCCTATCCTGCATTCCATTTTCTCCTAAACAATCTCTGAAATAGGATTTAGGCTGAGAGTAACTGGCATCATTTCAGTGAAAAGATATTCTCCTCTTTTGCTCAATCTCTATGCCAGTCTATTTCTGAGTAGCCAAGATGATTGCTCTAGAATAAATGTGATTTGGATGGAAGCCTGCATGCTCTCTAGAGGAAATGTCTGCAAACTATGATTATTCTGCAGTCATCTCCTAATGTGGCTAGTATTGAAAGCACCCCCCCCCCCAGTGAGTGAATAGGTAAAATATGACTAAAAGAAAAGCTTTCTCTTTTTCAAAAGGAGGTCATTAATATCTTTCCTCATCTGCTGTTCATGTTGTCATGGAAACAGCAGAAAATTGATTCTAAATTTTCTTTGGATACATATCCGGTTGCCTGTTTATTGATAGTAATCAACCTAAAAATGGGACATTTTGCTTAAAAGAGATAAATCAAAACACCATCTTTTAGAGAGACATTGGCAATACTAATAGCTTAACTTGTAAAATATGAATGTAAAGTTTAACTCATCTCTAATATCTATTTTCAAAATATTTTAAAATTTACAAGACAAACTTTCTGCAACTCAAATATCCCTAAAATGTTGATTTTAATTCTAATCACAATTCAATCTGGGAAGATTATATTAAGCCAGGAATACAACCATTACACATATTCATCTTTTTTTAGTCTGGCTCTGATGAATTCAGTTGTTCATATCAGATGGGAGAGCTCTATCAGAGAAGGCATGGGTCAGGTCCTATCAAACAATGCCCTATTGTTGGTCCTCAGAGTTGGACCTTCTCAATGGTAGCATTTGACCTATAGATCAGTATCCCCATCAGATTCAGATGGCACCAACCCTATCTTCCTTCCTTCCTTCCTTCCTTCCTTCCTTCCTTCCTTCCTTCCTTCCTTCCTTCCTTCCTTCCTTCCTTCCTTCCTTCCTTCCTTCCTTCCTTTCTTCCTTCCTCCTAAATTTATTTGCCACCCATCTTGCCATAAGGTGATTCTGGCCATCTTACACCATTAAAAGAGATAAAATTATAACAATAAGAGTGGTAGATTATAATTAAATGCTTTAACTGATTAATTTAATGCAAGCATCGAACTCTTAGCTGTTTCCCCAAGCATTTGAATCAAATGTTGAGATGTGCTTTGATCTGGTTGATCTATGGGCTTATATTGTGTGTGTGTGTGTGTGTGTGTGTGTGTGCTTATAGGAGTCAGAATTTATCCCATTTCTGGATGACATAAGAAACTGCTATGATGAAAGCAGATTGAATTTTCTCCTAAATTTTTGACAGAGCAAAATTGCTATCTTGGCAGTTAAGTCAGGCGAAGGAGAAAAAAAACAGAATCTGCCTGATAGGACCAATTATATAATGTATATATTTTTAAAAATAATTTGGCTAATTATGCTAAAACTTCTCCTCTATATTGTTAGCCATTTTTATGTGTTAAGTCATAAAAGTTTAAATATTTTAATATTATTATTAGTTTTTAAGATTTAAAATATTTTTAAGATTTAAATTTTAATGTATTAGTTTTAGATTTAAATAATAATGTCTTGTTTTAAAATACATGCATGAACTGCTGTTACATGTAATATTTATTCAGTAAACTAGTGATTTGCTAAAAATGAATGAAGTATTAATGAGTATAGAATGAACAAATAATAAATTACAGGAGAACTCTGAATACTAATTCCTGCTACAATCTGGAGTACCACTAAATCTTTCTCTTTCTTCTCTCTCTCTCTCTCCTCTCTCTCTTTCTGCTTCTCCTTCTCCCTTTCCTCCCATTCCCTCTTTCTCTTTTTCTCCCAATCTTATATTGCCATCTAGAGATTTTTGTAAAGCTTTTCATCTCTAGCCATGATTATAATTGTAGCCGTTGTGGCTACAAATTCTGAGAGCTGTAACCTCACCTCATCTGGAAAACAACCCTGGTTGGGGAAAACTGTGCACACACTAAAAGTATACTCCCAACACAACCAAAGTGGCATCATTTATGCATGAAAGATACAGATCTGTAGCCTTGGGAGAACACTAAGCCTTCCAGAAGGCCCAAAATTCTTTGGAATAGTTAGACCACAAGTCATGACCAGAGATATGCCAGGGCTACTGAGTTCTGGTCTATATCAGGATAGGATTGTTTCCTGTGAACTGAAGTAGATTTGGTATTTTTCAATTCATGGTATTATGAATCAAATGACAATCCAAGAGACATCAAAAAGAGATCAATTAGTACTACAAACTGAAAAAATTTCTACAGATGTGCTCTCATAACTGAAAGACACAGTAAGAAAGCTACAATGGAGAAGAGCTGTGAGACTTCGCAAGACTCATATTGGACACACCTATGAAAATGAGCCTCTGAAAAACGATAAATGATATTTCAATTTCCTATCTGAGAAGTTGAAAGCATTATAACTCTGAAAATCCAAATTAACTTCCCTGTCTTTTTTTCCCAGACAATTCACCTGTTTCATTTACAGTTGCCTCTAAATCTTACATTAGATAGAAGTAAACAGATTATTTAATTGATTCTGTACATAAAAAAAAATTAGAAAAAAAGTCACAGACTAGAAAAGCTTTGGAATGGTTTCTAAAACTATCCTCTGGATTTCTGGAACAAATCTTGGTGTTTCAGAGCAGAACACGGTTTAAGGCAGATGGCAAGGTGGAAGTGGAAGTGGTTGGCTGAGAATTTTGGATGCAAAGCAAATTCATTTTCTGGGAACCGTTTTGGAAGTGACATATACTGAACTACACAACAGCAGGTTTTAGAGTTCAATGTACATTCCGCTAGAGTAACAGTAACACGCTAACACTCTCATTGATTTTAATAGATCTGGATTGCACCTGCAGAGAAGAAAATGAAATTCCTTATGATGAAAAACACCATATTGCTTGCAGCAAAAAGCAGCAATGTTCACGAGTGCAGCACCACTCTACAATCCACCAAAAGAAATTCAAAGCTCTATCTGCAGTGGGTTAGAAATGTAGTGTTGTGTGAAGTGTGTGCATTGCCTTCAATGTACAGTTAACATTACCAATTATAAAATGATTTCCTGAGATTCCACCAGGAACATTACGCACAGATCAGAAGGCAAAGATTGATAAAAGTTTAACAGCTAAAAGCAATTGACCTGTTTCTTAACATAATTGTTGGGATAATAATACTGGTCCAGTTCAATTCAGGGGGAAAGGGTGAGAATGGCAGCAAGGAAGGTGAACTCTATTCAGTCATAATAACAGCTTATACCAGTGTTTCTTGGCCACTTGAAGACGTCTGAACTTGAACTCCCAGAATTGTCCAGCCAGGTTGAAAACACTGGCTGATACCCATCTCTCTTGCACTATAATATGCAGTTTGGATATCTGGTTAGACGCCTTTGTTTTCTTTAATCCACAAGCTTGTCAGAGACTGATATGGAATGGCAGCATATGGCAAGGGTGTTTTGCACAGACTCCTGATAGTTGGGGACTCTTATCGTCAAGTCCAAGCCCAGAGATGAGACAGCGAGATCCAATTGAAATCAATCCTTTATTTGCTTGAACGTAATGGACAGAACCTTGCCAAAGTAAAGCTATAACCTTCTAGATATATTCCTGAAAGATTTTAAGGTATGGCTCCCCTGAATTTTTTCCCCCTTCTCAATCTAGCTCAGGACTGTGCAGTCTCTTAATCATGCTGGCTGGGGAATTCTGGGATTCATGCACCTTACAGTTGTCAAGTTTGAGAAACGTTGCTTTACATGTAGGAATCACAATCATTTGTTTTGTTATGCCCTTCAGGTTACAAGCCCCCTTTTTATCTGAAGATTTCAAGGGCTGCCCTTGAGTGTTGTCTCTTTAAGCTATGATCCAATGATACCATTAATAAACACGCTTAATTTCAATGAAAGAAAGCCTAGTATATAAGTCTTACTGAAAATAATTGTTAAGCCAAGCCCAAAGATAAGACAGTGAGATCCAGCCAAGTTCAAACCTTTAATTGCTTACACCAAATGGACAGAATCTTGCCAGGCTAAAGTTATAACTTTTGTTAGCATGTTTTGTGAAAATGAGCTTTCTGTATCCATCAACATTAGCAAGCCTCAACACTCAATTCTACATCTTTACAAAGAAATTATCGAAAGCATTAACTACCTTCTCAATAGGAATGCCAACAATAACCTACAATCATTGTGCCAGGACTGTGAAATGTAGAAGAGGCTGTTAACCACTTAGCTTTGTGTTATTGCATTGCATACATGCAACAGAACAGCTTTTATTATTGCACAGAAATCCTCAGCCCCTTTCTGTATCAAGGCAGATTGTGGGGCCCGTGTTCCTGCTGAAATGTACCACTCCTGATGATATTAGGGGTAATTTCGGCATGGGAAATTGAGGAAAGTGATGGTTCAACGCACCGAGGAAGAAGCAACATAAGCATGATCCTGGGGAGCATTTTTATTGGTGCCTGTGTTGAGAAAGCTTTTGAATTCAGATGTATTCTTCGGGTCTCGGTTCTGTTTTGACACCTGTCCAAATCCTGTTCCCTCCTGCTTTTGTGTGCTCTCTTGTCTGCTCACGATGTTTTTCCTTCATATAATCTTAAGTTCTTCTCTTGATTTTATGATTCCATTCCATTCTAGCAGCAATTTAACTGTTGTGTTACTGCTCCTTTTCTTTTCTTTGTCTGCCAGATATAATGAGCATATAACCCTCTTCCTTCCTTCCTTCCTTCCTTCCTTCCTTCCTTCCTTCCTTCCTTCCTTCCTTCCTCTTTATTTTCATTTTCACCTGTCAATTTCCCTATCTTCATTATTTCTACAAACTTTAAGGTTCACTTAACACCCTGGCCTGATTTTGGCTACAAAACTGCTATTCTACGGTTGTGTCCTGCGTTAAGAGGAACAATAGTAGAAAATAGCAGGGTGAGCATCTTCATAGACTCAGGAGCCACAACTTGAGCCCCTAAAGAATTCAAAGGTTGTGATCCTTCTCCAGAATCTACAGGCCTTTCATGATTTCACCCTGCATCAATCCAATTCCAGCCCCCTCAAAAAGGATTGAAAAATGCTCTTCCAGATTAAAAGCATTAGGTGATGTTCCAGCTGAATCAGCTGCATTGCACAATCTTTGGGAAAAAAGCAATACATTTCTTCCTGTCTCTGCATTTTGCTGAACCTTCAGAGAAGTTTGGCCTGGTGTCTGCAATGTTTTCTCAGTTGTTTATCAGTGTCCAGCCTCCCTCTTACTGACTGGAACTTCATTGAAACACTCAGTCCAAGAAATCTGAATGCACCAAATTTCTCAGAGAAGGGACAGATTCTGATGTGCTGTGATTTAAATCAAAATCCCGAGAAGCCACAAGGGTCTGCATGTAATAGGACCATTTACTTTTTCTGATGGGGAGGAATTTGAAAAAAAAATGAGTTCAGTTTTTAATATTTATTTTTAAAATCCATTTTGTAATTATAATAGAAGGGAACCCTTTTTTGTTACACAGAGTGCTTTAAGAACTCATGTGCAGAGTTACATTTAAGCAAAAGTTTGAGAGAGATGGATGGGTTAAGAAGTAAGAGATAGACAGACAGTCTTGCAGGCAGGGAGGCAGGCAGACAATGATAGATAGATAGATAGATAGATAGATAGATAGATAGATAGATAGATAGATAGATAGATAGATAGATAGATAGATAGATAGATAGATGCAAATAGAGGTTAAAAAATATCTGCTCTGCCTCTGTTGAATGTTTCTGGTGGAGCTATTGTGTAGCCTTGATTTACTACTTGGCAGAAAGGTAAGATGCAAATTCAATAAATAATGGAAATTGCGCTAAGAGTATACTTAAATTTGGGTTGCCTAAGTAAGCCCACGGGCCTTTCATTCTGTCTTGGCTGAACAAAAGTAATGGATAAATAAACGCATGATACACCGGCAAGGGTGCCTTTGTTATGACTTCATTAATATCCCAAAGAGCTGCATCCTATCATAGCTAAAATGTTTTTTGGTTTCTCTAAAGCTGATTAACTAGCTTAACATTTGTGTATTCATTTTCTGAGCATTCATATTTCATGAACTAGGCATTTTAACTGGTATTTCAGCCCCACTTTTTCAAGTATTATATCATCAGCAATGGCAACAACTCCATTCCAGCTGCAAAGGAGCAACACTTCAAAACCCGCCTGTGTCTGTTGCAATAAATTTCAGCTAATTTGTTCTTCAGCTACAACTTCTGGTCATTTTGCTTGATGGCTTAGAGATGAGTTATATCAGAAACAACAGGCATATATTTTATGGAAGTGCAAGTGAAAGGGAGTCAATAGAAGCAAGCAGCTAACTATTGCATGTTGCATACACATTCATAATTATATCCCACCTTTTCTGAAAAGACAAAAATATACGGGACGCTCTACCTTTAGATCAGTATTTCTGAACCAGAGCAACTTTAAGATGTGTGGACATCGACTCCTGGAATTCCCACATTTGTATACAGGCTGGGGAATTGTAGGAATAATAGAGTTGGAAGGGACTTTGGAGGTCTTCCAATCTAACCCATGCTCAAGCAAGAGACTCTATACCATTCCAGGCAAATGGTTGTCCAATATCTTCTTGAAAACCTCCAGTGTTGGAGCACCCACAACTTCTGGAGGGAAATCATTCCACTGATTAATTGTTCTCCCTGTCAGGAAATTCCTCTTTAGTTCCAGGTGGCTTCTCTCCTTTCCATCACTTTCCATCCATCGCTTCTTGTCCTGCCCTATCTGGTGTTTTGGAGAATAGCTTGACTCCCTCTTTTTTGGGGCAGCCCCTCAAATATTGGAATATTGCAATGATATCACTCCTACTCTTTATTTTCATTAAACTAGTCTCTTGGAGGTTGGATTAGAAGACCTCCAAGGTCCCTTCCAATGCTATTATTTTATGTCCTAGCTAGGGATCAACACAACTTTCTCATTTGCCCAGTCCTGTAAATTTCATTCTATGTTTTGTCTGGGAATAGGCATGCATTTTCTGATCCATTTCCCCCTATATAAAAATATCTGTATATTATGTACAATTTTCACCCCAAATAGGCATTTCGATAGACATTTTGATTTATAGAACTGAATGGAAAATTCAGGAAAAAAAAGAAATCAAAGGATCATTAACATATGGCTAATAGACAATAGTTAAGAAAAGTGAAATTAGGTAAATTAGCAGAAAATGCTTGGCAAATAAAATTCTTTCCAACTTTTCATTGCAAATAAACATTCTGAAAAATACCTGTTAATTCGCCAAGGCTAAGTCTAATTATTTCTAGACATTTTCCAATGGTTTGGTATTTTTTTTTCCAGATGTAAGTTATTCTTTTTCTTTTGAAAGTATCCCTATCTAGAACCAAAGAATTAACAAATTAGCAAGATTTGAATATCAGGCAGGCATGGTTAGGAGATGTTACTGCAGAAAAAATAATCACAACCAGCCTGCCTTCCACTGAGGATCTGTATACTGCACGAGCAACAAACAGGGCTGAGAAAATATCTACAGACCCATCACCTCCTGGACATAAACTGTTTCAACTTCTCCCCTCAGAATGATGCTATAGAGCATTCTATGCCAAAACAGCTAGACACAGTTTTTTTTATCCCATGCCATTGCTATGCTGAATACCTAATTCCTTCAGAACTGTCTTAGCCCTAAGAAATTTACTCAGGTAGTAGGCTGAATTGCTATTATAAACTTTCCCATCTTCTCATCTTTTTTCCTCATCTTTTTTCATCTTCTCATCTTCCCTACTCCTATTGGTATCTTATGATTGATCACTTGTTGTTTGTATCTTATGATCCACCATCATAGCTATGATTTATGACCTATCCCTTTGCCGTTTGCATGTACAATGAGAGCTTCTGCACCAAAGACAAATCCCTTGTGTGTCCAATCACACTTGGCCCATAAAGAATCCTATTTTATTCTATTAATGACTCACACAAGCAAAATAAAATCATACAAATATTCACCCTTTTCTAACGCCAAACTTCTATTTAATAGCTGATCCCTTCAGAGAAAAAGGTAGACAGGAAACTGAACCAAACCAGGAATGTGTTGTGTAGAAGTGAACCTTAAGTTTTCTTGACAAAGGAACACTTACTGCTTTGAAGGCTTTTGCAGAATCACCAAGGGAACTGACCTCTGGGGTTTTGTAAAACCAAAGCTTTACCCTCACCACAGGAGGTGGGGGGACGACAAAATTAAAGGTTACCATAGAAACATTGCAAAGTGCAATGGAGACCTTGAGAATGTTGCTAATGTCCCTGTGTCTGACTTGCAGTCAAGAGCCGATTGCAAGGCCAGGCTAATGGAGAGGTCAGATGGAGAAAACCTGAAGAAAGTGGAGTGGAATTGAAATTCACCTTTAAATATCACCAAGGCCATTAGCGACAACAAGAATGTGAACACCCTCCTCCCAACGCACCCACAGCCAGGGTTTTTCTCTCTCTCTCTTCCCTATAAGACTCCCCAACACTGACTTAAAGACACACAAGCGAAAGAGAGACCGAGAAGGATGAGAAACTCATTACCGGGACATAGATGCCCTTAGGTTAGCATCACTTCCTTGACAAGTTTGCAACAGCCTTCAAATATCACTATTAATATTAGAGAGCTAAGTGCAAGTGAATCCCTGCCTCAAAAAAAACCCACCCAGCCTTCTTCCCTTGGGCATTTTTGTTATCAGAAGTACGATTGCCATAATCATGACACAATCAGAAAGCCAGATGCTGATTTGCTGATAGAGATACCTGCCCAGACACATCATGAATGAGAATTCATCTTGGCCCAGTGTATGCTTTCTTCTTCACCCGGAACATTTGTCATGCTCTTCTGCTGTCAGCAAAGGTTTGATTAAGGATTTAGGAGATTTCCCTTTCTGAATAATAATTGTAATTAAAACATTCACAAAATGTTAAAGCCAATCTCTGTTCAAAAAGGTTAAAAGAAAGATGGGTTTGCAGAGTCACATCATGGCCTGGAAGAAAAAGTCTGCAGGTTCTGCATCTAAAGGAATTTTATTCCATCTGTCTGTCCGTCTGTCCATTCATAATCTATTCTCTCTCCTCTCCCTCCCTCTCTCTCTCTCTCCATCCATCATCTGCCTGCCTACCTTGCCTGCCTACCATCCATCCATCCATCCATCCATCTATCATTTATCATCTACTTATTTACTTGTCAATTGCTTACAAGATAATAGGTATAAGTAAAACATGGTTATGAATACATGGATACATATAAGAAAAATAAAATATAAAAGAAACAATAGGACAGGGACGATAGGCACGTTGGTGCACTTATGCACGCCCACTCCAGACCTCTTAGGAAAGGGGTGAGGTCAATAGTAGACAGTCTAAGGTTAAAGTTTTTGGGGTTTGGGGAAGAAACTACAGAGTCAGGTAGAGTATTCCAGACATTGACCATTCTGTTGCTGAAATCGTATTTCCTGCAATCAAGTTTGGTGCGATTAACCTTGAGTTTGTATCTATTGTTTGCTCTTGTGTTGTTATGGTTGAAGCTGAAGTATTCATTGACAGGTAGGACATTGGAATGTATGATTTTATATACTATACTTAGATCAGACCGAAGGCGGCGTAGTTCTAGGTTTTCAAGGTCTAGAATTTCGAGTCTGGTGGCATAAGATATTCTGCAACAAGTAGAGGAGTGAAGAACTCTTCTTGTAAAATATTTCTGGACTTTCTCAACTGTGTTAATATCAGTTACATAATGTGGGTTCCAGACTGATGAGCTGTATTTGAGCATTGGTCTAGCAAATGCTTTGTATGCTCTAGTTATTAGTGTAATATTACCAAGAAAAAGCTACGTAAGATTAGGTTAACAACTCTTAGCGCCTTTTTGGCTATGTAGTTACAGTGGGCTCTAGCACTTAGATCATTAGAGATGAGTACTCCAAGATCCTTTACAGAGTTTGGGTCATCAACAAGGTCTTGACTATTCAGCCTGTATTTTATTTTCTGATTTTTTTTGCCAATATGTAGGACAGAGCATTTATTTATTGAGATCTGAAGTTGCCATTTGTTTGACCATTCTGATATGTAGTCAAGGTCTTTTTGAAGGGTAGCGGTATTTTCTGTGGTGTTGAATAGCTTTACATCATCAGCGAGGAGTACGCAGTTGCTCTTGATATGATCACAGAGGTCATTTATGTAGAGTATGAAGAGTTGGTCCTAGAACACTGTCTTGGGGGACACCACTATTGACAGGTATAGAATTTGATAGGACTCTCCCAATTTTGACCATTTGTTGTCTGTTTGACAGGAATGCTTCTATCCAGTTATGCAGGTGTCCCGAGATACCATAAGATTTTAGTTTTAGGAGTAGTTTGTCATGTACCACTGAATCAAAGGCTTTACAGAAGTCTATGTAGATTGCGTCTATTGCTTTGCCCTGATCGAGTTGTGTAGTCCATATGTTTTTGCAATGTAAGAGTTGCAGATTACATGATAGTTTTTTCCTAAAACCAAATTGTTTATTAGAAAGTAGGTTGTTTGTTTCTAAGTTGAGGATGATGGAATGGTTAATAATTGATTCCATGACTTTACGGGTGATGCAGCATAAAGAGATTGGTCTGTAATTTTCAACTAGGCTGGGGTTTCCCTTTTTGAAGATGGGGATGACTGTGGCTTGTGACCATAGTTTTGGCAAGGAGCTGGTCCTGAAAGATTTATTTCATATTTATCTATCTATCATCTATCTATTTATCTATCATCCATCTTTATCTATCTCTATCTATCATCTATCTATCATCTATCTATCTATCTATCTATCTATCTATCTATCTATCTATCTATCTATCTATCTATCTATCTATCTATCTATCTATCTATCTATCTACCTACCTACCTACCTACCTACCTACCTACCTATCTATCTAATTTGTTTGATCACCCATCTCACGCAAGGTAACTCTGGGTGAGTTAAAACATTTTTGTTGTAATTATTTTAGCTTCTCCCACAAAAGGTATTTGTGAAGGCATCTGGTCAGCTTTATTATATACTGCTATTATCTGCATAGCATTAAGTAAAATCCTTCTCTACTGTCTACTCATTTCTCAGTCTGAAATTATTCTGTGCAATATATCTCTAAAATTACAGGTTTTGTGGCAAAGGAACTCAATCTTGCTTTCAAATTATATCACAGATGATTGACTAAATGTGGGTTCCATCACATTTTCAGCATTTCTGCAAGGATGTATTTGGATAGTCAACCAGCATTTGCATTGGAACTGCAGAGTTCAGCCAAACTTATTATGAAAGTGATCATTTTATACTTACAAGTATCATTAGCTTATTAAGACCCCTTTGTTAGAAGCAGGTATAGGAAAGACTATTTCAGATTAAATGAATGAAGTAATTTACTGGTATAAAAAGGAAGTCAGTAATAGTTTCAGTTTTGTTCTCTGTGTCTGGGCAATAGTGGGAAGGTAGGAGCCATTAGTACTGAATCAAGATAAAGTTAAATTCATTAAAAAAAAATGGCAAGAATGACAGAGAAAGAGGGCGAGAGGAAGATGAGAAAGAATGGCTTCCTCAGCTAACAGACCATCCATTATCCAAACATTGCAAAGTCCTCCAATATTTGAGAGTCTGTGACAAAAAAGAAGGGATCAACCTATTGCCCAAAGCAGGACAAGAATTTCTTCAATTCAGCCCAGTGCTGTTTGTTGCAGGTGTGAAACAAATAGCTTTCCCCCTCCTCCTCCCTCCCCACTCCCTTCCTCCTTCCCTCCTTCCTTCTTCTCTCCCTCCCTCCCATCTCCCTCCGTCCTTCCTTCCTCCCTCCCTCCCCTCCCATCTCTCCCTCTCTCCTCCCTCCCTCCCTCCCACCTCTCTCCCCTCCTACCTCCCTTCCTTCCTCCTTCCTTCCTTCCTCCCTCTCTCTCATCTCCCTCTCTCCTTCCTTCCTTCCTTCCTTCCTCCCTCCCTCCCTCTCTCTCATCTCCCTCTCTCCTTCCTTCCTTCCTCCCTCTCTCTCATCTCCCTCTCTCCTTCCTTCCTTCCTTCCTTCCTTCCTCCCTCCCTCTCTCTCATCTCCCTCTCTCCTTCCTTCCTTCCTTCCTTCCTTCCTTCCTTCCTTCCTTCCTTCCTTCCTCCCTCTCTCTCATCTCCCTCTCTCCTTCCTTCCTTCCTTCCTTCCTTCCTTCCTTCCTTCCTCCCTCTCTCTCATCTCCCTCTCTCCTTCCTTCCTTCCTTCCTTTCTTCCTTCCTCCCTCTCTCTCATCTCCCTCTCTCCTTCCTTCCTTCCGTCCTTCCTCCCTCTCTCTCATCTCCCTCCTTCCTTCCTTCCTTCCTTCCTTCCTTCCTTCCTTCCTTCCTTCCTTCCTTCCTTCCTCCCTCTCTCTCATCTCCCTCTCTCCTTCCTTCCTTCCTTCCTTCCTTCCTTCCTTCCTCCCTCTCTCATCTCCCTCTCTCCTTCCTTCCTTCCTTCCTTCCTTCCTTCCTTCCTTCCTTCCTTCCTCCCTCCCTTCCTCCCTCTCTCTCATCTCCCTCTCTCCTTCCTTCCTTCCTTCCTTCCTTCCTTCCTTCCTTCCTTCCTTCCTTCCTTCCTTCCTTCCTTCCTTCCTTCCTTCCTTCCTTCCTTCCTTCTTTCCTTCCTTTCTCCCTCTCTCTCATCTCCCTCTCTCCTTCCTTCCTTCCTTCCTTCCTTCCTTCCTTCCTTCCTTCCTTCCTTCCTTCCTTCCTTCCTTCCTCCCTCCCTCCCTCCCTCCCTCTCTCTCTCTCATCTCCCTCTCTCCTTCCTTCCTCCTGCCCTCCCTCCCTTCAAATGTACACTTCCTTTTCCTTTGTTGGAGAAACTATTTCAGTACCCGTTTCATTTAACACGCTCTTTCCAAAGCCTTGCACTGACAACCTGTTTTAAAGTTCATTGCTATTTCTTTTCACGCTGATTAGATTTTCCCATGCCAGTAATTCACATTGCAACCATTTTTTTTCCTGGCACAAGCAGTGTTGAAGACTCCTGTTCTGTTGCTGTGGTATCTCTGTTAACAGTCTCAGATCAACCTCCTGATTGGAGCAAATATTCCTGCTCTGTCCTGTGAATTAATCAGTATTCCTAAATAAGGACTTGATTGCTTGATGCCTTAGCTTGTTCTTATATTGACACTGAGTATAAACGACTTAGATGAGGGAATACAAGGGGAACTCATCAGATTTGCAGAGGATACTAAGCTGGCAGGAATAGTCAACATCCCAGATGAGAGGCTCTAGATCCAGAGGGATCTTGAACCCTGGATCCTATCTAACAAAATGAAATTCAGTGTAGAGAAAAGTAAATTCCTACACTTAGGCAAGAAAAACCAAAAGGATACATATAGAGTAGGTGAAACCAGGCATAATAACAATAACTGTGAGAAGGATCTTGGGGTCTTATTCTATTCTATTCTAATTTCTATTCTATTCTGCAATCTATCCCATCCCATCCAACCCCACACTATTTTGCTTTGTAACCTCATGCAAATGGCCACCTCAGTGCACATGAAATCCACTGAAACTGATGTGTTGAACTAGGTACTTTGAAGCCAATGGCCTCTCCGCATGTGTTGTGAACCCTGAGGTCATCATGGAAGACCCCAGAGAAGCAGCTGAAACTATACTGATCAGTAAAGCACAGAATAGAATAACAGAATTGGAAGGGACCTTGGAGGTCTTCTAGTCCAACCCCCTGCCTAAACAGGAGATCTTATACCATTTCAGACAAATGACTGTCCGATCTCTCCTAAAAATCCTCCAGCAATGAAGTACTTGCAACTTCTGGAGGCAAGTTGTTCCACTAATTGTTCTAACTATTGGCAAATTTCTCCTTAGTTCTAAGTTGCTTCTCTCCTTGATTAGTTTCCATCCATTGCTTCTTGTCCTACCTTCTGGTGCTTTGGAGAATAGCTTGACTCCCTCTTCTTTGGGGCAGCCCCTGAGATATTGGAAGACTGCTGTACTGTCACCCCTAGTCCTTCTTTTCATTAAACTAGACATGCCCAGTTCCTGCAACCGTTCATCATGTGGTTTAGCCTCCAGCCCCTTAATCATCTTGGCTGTTCTTCTCTGCACACTTTTTAAAGTCTCAATTTCTTTTTTATATGACCAAAACTGGATGCAATATGAAAATGAACTATTATTTGCTGACCTGGTTTTGACCGAGTGATTTGAATGAGTTACTCTCAAAGTGAATTACTCACTAATGTGTTGCGTGCCTTGACATCTTTGTTTCCAAAGTTTCCAAGTAGGAAAATATGTTGTTTTCTTTTTTTAAAAAAAAATGTCCTTCTGTAGAATGCAAGAACAAAGCATTCTTCTGAGTGTTATCGGTAACACTAAGTCCTACAAATAACATTAGCAGTCTAGGTGTCTGTTCCTCACCACTACCACTAGCAGCTTGTGCCTACAACTCCATCTGGTGTTGTAGATGGTGAAGATACTAGAGATTTTGAAGAGCAACTTTCAAATAAGAGAAATCATGTTTTCTGGACTACATTCTTTGGCTTCTGTTGCAAAAAGAAGGAGTCTTTTGTTCAACGGTTTTCTAACTTTTGCTTCTGAATTTTTTATGGCTGAATCAATGACAAAAGGAAGCTCTATATTCTCTGACCATGTAGCCCTGTGTCAAAACACTAACTAAAGCTCTGGAGAACTCAGTTGATGTTTCTGTATGATATGCAACACTTGAACTTTCCACATCCCTTTTAAACTGCCTTTGTCAAGAACTATGGAGGTGACCTTGAAGAATTTCATTCATTCATTCATTCATTCATTCATTCATTCATTCATTCATTCATTCATTCATAGTGCCACACAACTCCCAAACAATCCTGGGCATTTAAAAGATAAGTAAAATAAAAATGTACCAACACATTACAAGATGAATAAAGAAAATGGAAATCTGGCCACTCAGTAGCATCAACAGCAAACCTGTCTAAAATATGTCCCTCAAACCAGTCTAACCCAACCCAACCCAGCCCAACTCAACACAACACAACACAACACAACCGAGCCCAACCCAACCTTGGAGAAGGAATCCAGGAGCAGGTATGTAAACATTAACTGCTCTGAAAGAGAGAAAGGGCTGAGGAAAAGATTGGCATTTGCCCTGCTTATTCTCTTAGGTATAAGAAAAGGAGAGAGAAAATTGATCAAGGTTTCAAGACTGGGACCAACCATTCCAGAAAGGCCAGGCCAAGAAACAAATCCCACCAGGCCCGCTGGAACTCTACCATTAGAAAATGTAATAACAGCATCTCGAGGGTGTCTCTCTGTCCTCACTATATCAAAAGAGAACTATGATGGCAAAATCTTGAGTTTTTTTCTCACCCTCCTTCTCTTTCAATGCTAAACCATTTTAGCTTCACCCCCAGGGATCAAAAAACCAATGAAAGAAAACATAAGCAATCTTATGGCCGATGTATGTTTGTAGGTAGAGGATTGAGAAACACAATCTGGTCAACAGCTGACATCTAAGTTGGGTGGTTTGGGGTCTGTCCTTTTCACTTAAGGCATCCTATCGCACAACCATTGTTCTAGTAGCATAATTAGGGGAGATTCCCAGGTATCTTCCCACCCCCCACCCCCAGCCATTTGAGCTCCCCTGGGAAAATGGTTTGGTCAGTGCGGGAAACAAATCTGATATCCAAAATGTAAAAGCAAAAGAGAAACTTACCCATGAATTCAATTCCTAAATGGTGAGCTGTACCAAGGAAGGCATGGAAACACAGGAGAAAAGAAAGAGAAGGGAAAACATTAGTAAAATATCATGAACTGATTTTAAAAATATAGGTCCTTCAAGTGTGTGTATTTCTCTCCCTCTCTGTGTGTATATTATCACAATAGAATATAAATTATAAATTAATTATGACTGCCTTGCCCTACTTATTCCAACAAGTTTATTATTATCATCACATGAAGTTAGCCCAAACCCAATTCCAGCTCAGTATGTTCATAGCCAACTATAAATTGCTTTATGGAAAACTATATAAAAATGGAAATTAAATGCACATGAAAATAATCTATTGCAGGGGTGTGTTAAACTCGCAGTGTCATGTTGTCATCCTATATCACGCCTTTTTCTCCTTTGCTAAACTGGGTGTGGGTATGGCCAGCGCTGACCATTCCGGCCTGCGGGCTGCAAGTTTGATACCCTTGGTCTATTGTATTTGAGCCGGTCACCTCCGCAGGCATGCAAAATCCACAATTCTTTTTAACCAGATAGATACCAAATGCTCTGGATGAATCCAGGCTGAGAAACTTCAGTTGCAGAAAATTCTGCAAATTCCAGTTACAGAAAAGGTGAAGGTTCCATCTAGTGGTCAATTGGATATTTGCAGCCCAAAATGGATAGCCAACAAAGGAGAAAATGTGCAGCTCAGGGTTGAACTGTGGGGTCACCTTTCATGACCCAAACCAGTGTACTGATGATGCACTGATTATATTACCTGGTTTGGGTCATGGAACGTCTGCAAGAAAACCACCAAGCTTGGAGTTTACCCCCTTCAGAACTAGCCTTCATTGCATCGCATTTCAGTCAATCAGTGTCAGGTTTATGAGTACAAGTTTATTCCATGCTAGCCCTCGATAAGAATCTGTAACTAGTAACAGTCAAAGCAAATTGGCGGTCAAAAAGAGTCAGTGGAATTCAAGATGGGTTGGCCTTAGATCTCCTATGGCAGAGGTCTCCAAACTTGGCAACTTTAAGACTTGTGGACTTCAACTCCAAGGATTCTCCAGCCAGCATAGCCACAAGTAGCCATAAGTCCACAAGTCTTAAAGTTGCCAAGTTTGGGGACCCTGTCCTATGGGCACGTGGGACTCCTCCCTCAGATGCAGCCTAGTCATCTCCTAAGAGTCAGCCACTAATCTGGTCATATCTTCTCATCTTCAGCAACACACTATGTCACTTGGGTAAGCTGACTCTACATTTACCAGATAGTTGAAGAGGCAGAGAAGGACCCTACTTATTAATATATGTGTTTTATTCAGGCCATTCCTTTTATTATAGTCCTACTGTATTTCATTTCTACACCATTTGGGGACAATTAAATGGGAGGTTCTATGTCACCTGATACTTCTGTATTTTTTTAAATGGATCATGCATCATTGCTCTTATTTTGAGAGTAAATCTCAGCATCTCAAAGAGAGTTCTGCTAGTAAAGGCAGCCCTTGACTTGTGATTACAACTGAACCCAAAATTTTTGTTGGTAAGCAAGACACAATTCTGTCCAAATTTTGATGCTGTAACGTGTTGTTAAGTGTGAAAAATAATTGTAAGTCACTTTTACCAGTGCCATTAGGATTATAGGTAACAGAATAATAGTTATTGGGGACCTTGAAGATCATCTAGTCCAATTCCCTGCATGAACAGGAGACCCTCTACCATTTCAGACGTGTGGCTGTCCACTCTCTTCTTAACAACCTCCAGTGATGGATCACCCACAACTTCTGGAGAGAAGCTATTCCACTGAATAATTGTTCTCACTGTCAAGAAATTTCTCCTCATTTCTAGGTTGCTTCCTTCCTTGATTAGTTTCCATCCATTTTCCATTCAGGTACCTACCAAGGTGCTAAGATTACTGAAATGTCTCCTCAGTTCCAGGTTGGATCTTTCTGGTTCATCTTTTTTTCTGGACCAATGTTACAAGAAGAGGAATTTGTGGTAGATCCAAACTATATACTAAATGCGCTACCCGCCTACATCAACCTATGTTGCACTTGGCACAAGAGAATAAGATTGGCTTGAAACTGATACCTTGGTGTGCTGAACACGGTAGCTATGTCCATAGAAGAGAATGTAGCTTCACTTTGCTGCCAAACAAGCAGTGTGAAGTTCAACAGTTGTATACTCTAGATATATACTTTATGTGTGCTCTTCATATAGAAGGTTGAATACCTCAGGATATTCCACAGCCCTTGTAGTTCCTAAAATCCTGTTCTCGGAGGCTTAAAATCAGTAGCAAAGTGTGCAGTATACTTTTAATCCAAGCCAGTGTAGCTCGTACATTGTGAGTTGTCTCAAAAGGTCTGCAAGGGGAAATTAATTCGAAACACTTGTAGTCTTTTACTCACCACTGAGAAACAATCAGCTTCCACCATGCAATTTCTGAAGATGCCTAAGCCTGAAACTTTCTGACTTTGTTTAGGCTGAGCAGTTGTCAAGCTCGACAACTTTAACAGTGCCGTTTGAAAAGACATTTAAAAGCCACAATGCATGTGTGCCGAATGAACAACAATATAATTAAGAGCTTATCGGAAACCAACGTTTTATTTAGACTGAAGTATAGGGTGAAATCATATTGATTGTCTTGTGCAATCAGGATACAACGCTGTTTTCCTGGACAATTAAAATGAAAGAAAAGGGTTCCTTGGGGAACCTTGACAAATTTGGGGTTGTTAGTAAAGAACCAAAGTTTTTATTATGTTCCAATTTGTTAGATCAAGCTGTGCAGGGGATTTCAAGGGAAGTTAAAATGAGATATTCTGTACCCTTCTGAGAACTAATGAAGCAACTTTTGGGGATTTTGCTTTAGGAAAACCTGGGTGAGAAGTTTATAACATTCTGTTTTTTACTATCCTGATAATATTTGAAGCTGTGATTTGTTGGAGCATTTGTTCCCGGGGCCTCATGGTGAGAGGTATATTTAATTTTCAAAGCTCCCTCTGGAAGCTGCTTCACAAAGCAACGTGATCCACTTGTCGCAAAGGGAAGAAAGTTGGACTTCATTTTCTTCAGTTTCCTAGTCCTCAGCTCCAGAAAATAGGTAGAATGCTGCAGGAAGACAAAATTTATCTGTATGCACACAGACAAATATGTTTTTATTGTTTCCTTAAATCAACAAATTTCTATATTATTAACTAAAGGCATATACATCAATGCCTTTCTTGGTTAAAATCCTACTGATATGATATGATTTGATCTTGAAATGTTGAGACTGTGGAAGGAGTGCAGAAAAGAGCAACCAAGATGATTAGGGGACTGGAAGCTGAAGCATACGAAGAACAGGTTGCAGGAACTGGGCCTGGCTAGTCTAGGGAAGAGAAGGACCAGGGATGACATGACAGCAGCGTTCCAATATCTCAGGGGCTGCCACAAAGAAGAGGGAGTCAAATTATTCTCCAAAGCACCTGAAGGCAGGACAAGAAGCAATGGAAGGAAACTAATGAAGGAGAGAAGCAACCTGGAATTAAGGAGAAACTACCTGACTGTGAGAACAATAAATCAAAGCATGCAATTAGCGAACCAGTTGTTACACCGGCAGTATCTCACTACCATTAAACAGGGGAATAAACTCCACACTCACCACCACTGACGTTACCTCTTCAGGTAATGAAATATCTGCAAGCAAACAACCAAGCTCAAGCAACCAAAATCTTTTTATTTGAGCCTTTATGAGAAGAATTAGGCACCCCACACAAAAAAATATCTATTCTTAGTAACAAATGAGCACCTGTATTTGGATGGGTTTGCTGAATAGTATTTGCAGCTATGTGTTGAAATGCATAATGAACACCCAAGGGCCATGTTAGAAATCCTCAGTTTAAGAGATTTCAAATAGATTTTTTGCTGAAATGATCAAAAGAAGAATTCTCAACCTGTCTAGTCAAATCTGCAAATGGTCCAAATGATCTTTAAAATATATATGTGAACACTGAATATTCAGGTTGAGGGTATTATCTGATTCCAAAGCTTTCTTTAGCTGCATGCAAAGAGAAAGAGAAAAAGAGGGGGGGGGAGGGAAGGAGGGAGGGAGAGAGAATGTTTTTCTGTTTTTACGTAGCTGTTACTTCTCCGTGGAAACTGAACATGAAAGAAATCCATCGACAGAACTAATAAAATGGCTAAAATTGAAACAAGAGACCAAGTGACTTGAGACCTTGTCAAAAACAAACACAGCTTTGTCTTTAATGCAACTAGTGGGTGCTTAAAGAGATTAATGTAAGTAAAGAGAAATTTAAAAGCCTCAGAAAATCCATCAGGAAAGCTTTAAAAGAAATACCGTCCATTGTGTCATCCGGTTTGACACTTCACCATTCCAATAACCAGACAATAGAAAACAATAAATTCACCACGTTTGGCTTGCACACCAATGGCAATTATCCAATTACCATGAAAACAACATTTATTGCTGCATAATCTGCTCATTAGCCTTTTGAGAGGAAACAAGCAAAAATCGCTTATTCCTTAGCCTTATTAAACTGCCTCCTGACAGAAAAATTAAATACTTCCTTCTATTCTGTATAAGTGTATATGGACTATATGTGCATGCAATGCGTTTAACCTTGCAATGAATTACCACAGCCTGGAGGGATCCCACAATGCACGGGATCTGTTTCTTGAACGAACCAAATTGGGTGGGCTTCAGTAACACAATGTACCAAACGCCCATTCAAGTATGAATCATTATCATTTCTGTGATTGTTGTTGCTACTAGGTAATTTTACAGGCTGCCTCCAGCAATTTGGGCTGGTTTACAGAAAACCACAAAAAACAAACACGAAAACTCAAAGTGGCAAGGAGGACAAAACTGGGTGGAAAGAAAAGAAAAACTATCCCTATAATCTCAAAGGGGGCTTCAGTCCCCCTCCCCATGCAGAACCACATCATATTCATTCATTCATTCATTCATTCATTCTTTTGTATCCTGCCTTTATTATTTTTACAAGTAAAGTTAAATTTCAGTACTTTGGGCCTGGAGATCGCATTCAACACATCACATAAACCTGGGGCTCCTTTTAATTACAATTTATTGAACAGCACTGTTCATTCTGGCTTGCCTTCTTGACGATATAGGATCAATCTCACTCTAGATGTTTTAAGCCTCTTTTGCAGGGCTACAGCATTTTTGTGATGTTTGCCCTGGGTGTTGCTTTGCCAAAAGAGCAAATTCATTATTTATCTGTTATTTATCTGTTAAATTTTATTTATTGCCTATCTCGTCATGGAGCTGCTCCAAGCGAATTACAACAATCCTATGGAGAAATGAAAAGAAATGTAAACACAACAGCAGCAAAGTAATGGAGCACAAACGGAAGAGTGTTGGGATGCTGCCGGTTCGCACCAATTCTAGCAAACCGGTAGCTCTGGTGAGCAGTTGGCCCCGCCCACACAGCCACGCCCTTTCCTGTCCTGCATTTCCTTGTTTTTTTAGCTCAGCTGGTTTGCGTAGCAGAGCGGATTGCCACGCCCCAGCTGTTTTACTCACCAGCACTGAATAGTTTTGAAGCTTAAAATCGGCTGCATGCGCTCTCTCATAGAAGCGGTAGTAAAAAAGGTTGAATCCCACCACTGTTCAAAGGCCCTTGGATTGCAAATACAGGATCTGAACTGTCACATCTCTAGAGGATCCTCACTCAGGGAAAACACCCACTGCACACACTTCCCATGTTCACAGCCAAGCCTGCTCAAAATCCTGATCTTTATAGAGCAACGTTTTTGTGCGTTTAACGCCCAAATCCATACACTGACCTTGGACTACTGTTTATTTCTGTGAAGTTAGTGTCACATTTTAGAGCCTCAAACGTCAAGGAAATATCAAAGTCTTTAGTTTCTCCTCTTTCCTGCAAAGACACTCTGAAGTGTTTTGATCCCTTTTTTTGGCAAAAGAAAGCCCTGCTATCTAGAACTACATTTTCTTCCTGTTAAGCTAGCCAACAGCCTCCGTGTCTCTGTTTTTTCCTAAGTTGCTGAAACAGCTGTCATGTCGCTGTTTACCTCTTCCTTCCCCGGATTCCACCTTTGCTAGGTAAACCAGCCAGGAAGGATTCGTCCATCGCTAGTCTTGCTTGCGAGGATTATGACAATTTTAGCCCTAAGCGATTCTGACTGGGCCACTAAATATCCAGCACAGGTAGCTGTAGCAAAACAAAAGCACACTGCAGCTTAGCAGGCCCAAAGTCTCTTGCTGTTCTCCTCCGTGTTCAATAAATAGGCATTGTCACTGCTGGTGAGAGTTAATGGCTAGTGGCCAAAGATTGCTGCACAAGAAGAATAAATCTGCACCCAAAAAGTTTTAGGACTTATTTTTCCCAATAGATGAACATCCTCCTGGCTCAAGGGCAGGGAATTTTCTGCCTGTCCTCTGGATGCTGCTAAACTACATATCCGAGAATCCCCCTCTACTGGCAATGTGCTGAATCTGGCTACAAGGGTTTGTATTTTCAGCAACATCTTAAGAACTCAAACCTGCTTTAGTTCAGTGTCTGGTTTACAAGGCTGGCCAAGTAAATGTGTGGAAACAGAAGGGGCACAAAAAATAATGAATGCTTTCAAATAAATTAGTGAATAGATACTACAAAGCAATTATACTGAGATTCTTTTATTTATTTAGATTAAATGAATGGCAATCAAATTACAGGCATAGTAAAACATATGAAGAATGGTTGCAGGAATTGGGTAGATCTAGTCTAGTGAAAAGAAGCAGTCTTCCAATAGTTGAGGGGCTGCCAGTCATCCTGGTTGTTAAGTGAACCTGTTGCTTAGCCTGGGGCATATTTGCCAAAACCCTGGAATCCTGGTTTTTGGTATAAACATAAACAATTGTGGTCATGAGACCTCATTTCAGGTGCTCAACAACCAGCCTGCATTTATGATCATTTATGGGGAGCTGTGGGAACTTCCCGACTTGAGTCCTTAGTCCCATTGTAACTTTAAACAGCCATTAAACAGTTGGTTATAAATCAAGAACTAGCAGTATTTCCATTTCTTTCTTCTTATTTCCTTCTTAATTTCTTTAATGTTTTTTGTTCCTTTTCTGCATATTGCATAATGTTGTTGACCTTGAAAGTAAAATGATGGGAGTTAAGACGGGTGAAAGCAGCAACTAAGAGTTGTCCAGGTAAGGTATCTCAATTCATCAAATGGAATGGTATGTGAATGCTCTCTTACTTCTAGACAGAATCTAGAACTATCCATGCGACTCTACACTGAAGCCTTCCCTACCGGTGGCCTTCCCTACTGGTGAGAGCCTTCTGGCTGAAGCTACTGCAAGAGAGAACATTTTCATACTCCATTATCTGAAATATTTCACGGGGTGCTTTTGTTGGGGTTGTTGAGTTGTATCCAACCCATCACAATCCCATGGAGCACAGCATGTCAGGCCCCCAGTCCTTCACTGTCTCCTGGAGTCTGCTCAAATTCATGTCCCCTGCATCCATAAGGCTACTTCATGAGGCCTGAATGTGAACTAATGTCGAATGTTAAGCAAATACCTACTGAATTACCAATTTTTTCCCTTCTCCTTGGAGAAAAGACATTTTCTTGAGACATTTTTGAGCTAATTGAAAAAGTGGCTTTAGTAGCTCGTTGTATCCAACCAGAGGTAATTGCAGGATGTAACACTTTTGTCAAAACAACGCAAGTGCACAACTGGTAGAAATGAATGCCACAATTGGTATTTTTTCTAAAGAAATCTACAGAACGCACCTAAGAGCTTGAATAGATAGCTGTGCTGTTATTCTCTTATTCTGTTGGAATCCAGCGGTTGCACTAGAGAAGAATTTTATGAATAGGTTAACTCCGTTTAGGTCCAGAAAAGAAATAGAGATACATGATTAGTTTTTGAATTGCCTGCTTGGATAAAAATGCTAGAAGCTGTAGTTAAACTGGCTTCAGCAGCTGAAGAACAGTTTTAAATTTGTGTACACCAGCCTGTTTTCCTTTGCACTAATCAATATATTTTCACAGTAATAATAAATACATTTTCAGCTCTTCAGGTTGGCTGCTCCAGAAATTTTGACCCTGTTACTTCCGAGCTATCTCAACTTTGCTTGCAAATCCATTGGGGTTTCCTAAGTATGATTTCATTCCTGAAATGGAACCAAAGCTGCACTTACTAGAAAGAGAATGAATTTAGAAAATCCTAGGTGACAGATCTAATGGTCTAATATTTATGCAGAGCAAAACAGATTTGTGTATCAACATTCAGGATTTTCAGAGTTTTGCAATGTGATGCCTGAGAACAAAATATACATATATAACTATATACCATAAACATATTGGAAAAAATGAGCACAAAATTCATATATGGGAAAAATAAAGATGTACAGACTGCAAGAAGCCTATGTAAGAACACATATATTAGGAACAATATTTATGCTTAGATGAACACATTTTATTTGAATTTACCTGCTGACATAGAAATAGATCAAACTGCATTTACAGTAAGGAAAATGGAAAATGGGAGAACTAAAATGGATATATCCGCATAGAGGCCTTGACTTATGTCTGTTGCTAAGCAAGATTTATTTTGCTATGGTTGTTAAATTAATCAGTGAGTTGTTAAATCTGACAACTAACAATCTGAACTGGTCTCTCCACACATCAACTTTAGTGAAGCGTGCAAACCAGCGTCTGCATTTCCTGTGTCAGATGAGGAGAGCACATCTCTGTCCTTCTGTCCTGGCCACTTTTTACACAAGAAGCACAATTGAGAGCGTTTTAACAAACTGCATCCCTGTTTGGTTTGGTGGCCGTAGTGCCTCAGATAGAAGTCCCTACAGAGAGTTGTGAGGACAGTGGAGAAGATTAGAGGAAGCTCGCTTCCTGTTTTATTCAGGATACTGCTTATAAGCACTATGTGCTCAGAGCTCAAAGTATTGTTAGAGACCCCACGCACCCAATTTATGGTCTGATTCTTTTGCTCCCCTCTGGGAGGAGGTTTTGAAGTACTTCTAGCAGGACTACCAGATTCTGTAATAGCTTTGTTCCCTATGCCATCTGGCTGATAAACTTGCAGGACTCGTTTTTCTCGCCATGTACATATATACATCTGAATTGGACTATGTTGTTTCTCTGTGTAATATAATATACAGTACGTGGGTATATGCATAACAGTTATCTTTTGAGAGCTGAATGCAATGAAATTGCATTTTAACGTACACTGATTAGTATACATTCAAAGAGACAATAACATTTTTATTCTATTCTGTTCTGTTTCATTCCGTTCTGTTCTGTTTAGTCTACTCTACTCTAGTCCACTCCATCATAGTCTACATTCTATTCCATTCCATATTCTATTCTGTTCTGTTCTTGAATCACGAGGGCATTAAGTGAATCCAGTTTCTCCCATTGACTTTGCTAGTTGGAAGCTGGTTGAGAAGATCGCAATTAGCTATCACACCACCCCGGGATGGTACAACAGTTGTACATACAGACTGGTTGCCAAGCAGCTGAATTTTGATCCTGCGTCCATGGGATACTGCAACAGTAGTAAGCACAAGTCACTTTTTTCCCATGCTCCTGTGACTTTGAATGGTCATTAAAAGAATGGTCACAAGTCAAGGACTGCTCATATGTCTGATTGTTGATAATGCCATTCACTGCTACTTCTTTTTGGTGCAGAAAATCCATGCATTCCAATTGTTTTACAGGAGACCTAAATCTCAGGAAGGGAGGACTCAAAAATGCGTCCAGTTTCCAAGCATACAATCCATCCTGTGCTGCATTCATTGCTCACAAAAATAGAACACAAACAGGTTGAATCCCTCATGAAGATTTACCAAATTAGAAGCTTCACACATGACAGAGCTATCTAACTTTAGCAAGGCACATACGCTCCTACACCTGTAATTCCGGATCACTTCACATTTGCCACCCATTGCGTTGTGTACAGGGACACGTGCATTCACACAGAGGCACCCACATTTAAAAGCTATAGGTTAAAATACAGAAATAACTTAGGAGAAGAGTTAATGAAAGGAGGTATCTATTGATGGCCACTAATTCAGAGGACTGTAAAAGGGGATTAGATAAATTCATGTGGGAGAAAATGCTTTTGACCCTGATGTTAACCCTGGGTTGGGGGCAACAGGTCTCCATATACCCATTTCAAAGGATAAAATGATGGAGATGTTTCAGGTCTTCTGATTGCAAGCACCCTAGAAACATTGGTTGTTCATTGTAAAAACACAATGCAGGACTAAAAGGGTCTTGATCTGATGACCCAGCATGTTTCTCTACCTGTTACTCTTCTACTGGGAAAAGTGAGGAGTATACAATATTTAGTAAAGACTTTAAGTCTGTGGAGGTAGCACTAGATCAATCCATTAATCAATCAGAATAGAGCTGGAAGGGACCTTGGAGATGTTCTACTCCAACCCCCTACTAAGCAGGGGACCCTAGACCATTTCAGACAGATGGCTGTCCAGTCTCTTCTTAAGGAAGATGGAGCTCCCACAACTCCTGGAGTCAAGATGTTCCGCCAGTTAATTGTCCTCACTGTTAGGAAATTTCTCTTCAGTTCCAGTTTGCTTCTCTCCTTGGAAACTAAGTCTTCTTTGTAGCAGCCCTTCAAATACTGGAATACTGTTATCTTGAGACCACTGGTCTTTCTTTTCTCTATTAGCACTGTACTATTTCAATTAATTGGGTTACTGCCAACATCAAGGGCCATACTACAACATGGCTTAAAGAACTCTACAGAAAACAACATATCTGTTCTATACATCCACTCCAAAAACCAACACCCAGATAAGCAAGGTTTAATACCAGACAAACAAGCAAGCAAACCACAGCAATCTGATCAAGACTCTAGCAAGGAGAAAATTAGACCCCCACCAACACTGGCAGAACAATCGACTGCATATAAACTGGCAGTGACTCCACACTCACTAGCACTGGGTAATGAAACAACTGCAAGCAAACAACCAAACTCAGTGACCACCAAGGACCCCTCAATTCAAGCCTTAGCTACAAAGGTTGTGTTGGTATCTAGTAAAAAACCCCACACTTAAAAAACTCATTTTGCCTATTGACAAAATGCAAAAATGGGGGGGGGGGGGGGGGGGCTAAAATGTTTGGTCCATCCACTATAGGGAGTCTCAGGAAACCACAAAATAAATGTTGGAAGGACATACATGGGCGTAGATCCGTCCTCAATTCAAGCTGTCTGCAAACTCCACCTCATTAGAAACATGAGTTGCTAGCTGATAAAGTTCAGTTCTACGAGACCTGCAAACCTCTCATTTTATTCATTAAAAAATTGGCTGGATGTGGATTCCCAGGAAACAGGGACACCATTACGATATTTCACCCCATCATTGTGGCATATTGTTCTAGCAAATACATAATTTCAAGCACAACAGCTAACCAATTAACATTGTTGGCAGTGGTGTCTTTGTGATTTGTAGCCCTGTAATAATGTTGAAATTAAAAAGGGAAAAGCCCAGCTTGCAAAGTGAATAGCGTTTAGCTGCAAAAGGCATCTGGGCAAGCATTCAGTTCAAGCCAAGATTGACAGGAGTCTCATTTAGATGATGGATGAGTCTTTCTTGCCAATACGGAGAACACTCTGACCCTGGTTTTGCTTCATTTAGGCTCAAATTCTGCACTCCCTTTCTCTCCATCAAAGATCTTTTACAGAATAACAAAACTGGAAGGAACCTTGGAGGTCTTCTAGTCCAACCCCCTGCTTGAGCAGGCAACCCTATACCATTCAGTTAAATGGCTGTCCAGTCTCTTCTTTAAAACCTCCAGTGATGGAGAACCTACAACTTCTGAAGACAAGCTGTTCCATTGGTTGATTGTTCTCAAAACCCAGTTTTCAGAGGTGGTGAGGTTTCACACCCACCTGGACAGATAAGTTATCATTCATCAGTACCCCACCAACATGGGTATTGCTGAAACTAAAATGTTTTTTTTTTTTGTTTAAAAAAGGCTTGGTGGGAGTCATGGTGGCACAGTGGTTAGAACACAGTATTGTAGGCTAAGTCAATGCTCACTGCCAGGAGTTCAATCCTGACCAGCTCAAGGTTGACTCAGCCTTCCATCCTTCCAAGGTGGGTAAAATGAGGACCCAGATTGTTGGGGGCCATAGGCTGATTCTGTAAAACTGCTTAGAGAGGGCTGTAAAGCACTGTGCAGTGGTATATAAGTTTGAAGTGCTATTGCTATATTTAAATTGATATTAGAACTTGCTACATTACACTGGTTTCAACCCAACGTGCATTCCCCCCCACCTTCACATCTAATTGGAATTCTTCCCTCCATTTCTTAACAAGGTGGAAGCTGTGAGGAAAAGTTACGTCTGCATGACTATGCCCCCATTCTGCTTAATGGGGGCTCAACCACTTCTGTCCTTGCAACTTGAAAGTGGGACAAATTAAGGAAAGGGTCTAGTGAGTCAAAGCATTGCCAAGCTGTGGCATCATCAAATGAAGATGATGTTATCCATTCATTCATGTCCGACTCGTGGCAATTCTATGGGCCAAGTTTCTTCATATCTTTCCAGTCTTGTCCCGTTTTCTTTGAGTTGTTCTATGCTCTGCCTGGTGTCAGCTTTGATGCTGTCCAGCCACCATGTTCTTTGGTGGCCTGGTTTCCTTTTCCCACTAACTCGTCAAATCAATCTTTGCGACCAAGTTATGGTACTTATGAACGTGTTAGAAATTGACTAGGAAGGACCATGCTCTTCTGTTTTGCTACCTCCTCCTCCTTGTGCACCAAAACTCTAACTTTAAATTGCTACACACGTTTGTATCCCTCAAGGCAGCCAGCTAGGATACAACAATTAAACTGAAATTACACAGCTTTGGAAATGGTGGAAAATATTTGTAGCTCGTTTTCAGTTTCACTGTAGTCAATGCAGTAGCCATAAAACCTTATGTAGTCATTTGATTTTATTTATGGCATTAACTAATATCAAAACCCTCATTTGGAGAGTGTAATTACGTGATTCCACAGCTCTGTAAGCCATTTTCACCTTCCTTTTTTTTTTTTTTTTACAAGTGCTGAAATATCTTTGGTCTTTGGTTCTTAAAATGGGCAAATTTAGACAGGTACTTTAGTACATTTTACTGGAAAGGTACATTTTCTTTAGATGTTTTCTGGGAGAAATCAATTCCAGGTAGCAACATGTCTCTTCTTAAATTTTTAAAAATTAATCATTAGTTTGCTGGTTTTAAAGCAGCAGAAACTGATCCCAACAACGTGACTGTCAGACCCCTAGGTTCAGGAATTTTTTTTTTTTTTGAGTGGGGACATGATACCACTCAATAGGGCCCATCATATTCTGGTGACAACTGTCATTTTCCCTTTTTGGTTTCACAGAGTGACACTAAGACCCAGGAGATCCTTGTTTAGTCCTCTTCTAAACGTATGCAATTTAGGATATCTGCTATAATTCATAAGAAAAAAATACCCTTAAAATAAAGAAGCTAAGCATTTAAAGCAATCCTGGATTTCCTTGACCTGTGAGTTCAACCATCAAGATTATTCTGAACTAGGTTTATATTCCCTGATGATCTACTTAGCTTCTTTCATTGCTGAGTTTTAGGGCTGGGCTCCTACTTGTGAAGCACAGGTGGAACCCAATAGAGAAAGGGACAATTTGAGGTGGGGGATTATCAATTATTCAACCCCATCTCCATGGATTTCCACCTCCAGTACATAGATAGGGAACTGAGAAAAAAGTGAGTCCCCCCCTCATGTATTGATTATTCACACATTGTCTTCCCTGTGAGGTAGGACAAGTCTGTAGCACCTCAATTGCATTTGAGAAATTTAAGAGAATAACATTTGAGAGATTTAAGAGAATAAGAGTTGGAAGGGATCTTGGAGGTCTTCTAGTCCTACCACCTGCTCAAGCAGGAGATCATAGACCATTTCAGAGAGATGGTTGTCCAATCTCTTCTTGAAAGCCTCCAGTGATGGAGCACCCACAAGTTCTGGAGGGAAGTTGTTCCCCTGTACTCATTTAACTGACATGCCTCACTTAAAAACCATCTTGTTTAGCAACAGAAATTCTGGTCCCAGTTGTGGTTGTAAATTGAGGACTATCTGTAAACGTCAATCCATTGCCACCATCTGGAGATCCTTGGTATTTTTGCAGCAAAAGTAGTGTAGATGTAATTATGGATAAAATCGTCTATGTTTTGTAAAATTTAATTCAGTAGTTTAATGTTCCCTGTTTCACTTTTTCCTCTTTCAATTAATTCCTCACAAAGCCCACTTGGTGGAAACATGCAATGCACTGCCTCCTTGGGCATTTTAAGGTGCTAACACTCTGGGTGCCTAGGTGTCATTTTTCACTTCGTGTGTATGTATTTCCCTTGACTCATACTTCATATCAGCAATACAGGTTCAGGATATTGCTAAGCTAAAGCAAGCATGGGGTTTCTTATAAGGCAGATCTGGTGCCTTTCCTGTGAATTGCATAATTTGCAACTAGTTTACCTGAATATCAGCTTCTCTGCTGATTTCCCTTGGGTTAGTCCAACCTAGTCCTACTCAATTGGCAATAGTGAGACATTCTTCTTAGGTATCTCAAATCATATATATTCTCATCATTCCTTTCAAATCAGCATTGAATCAGTATAAAACCAATTCAGCACTTTATCCCCTCAAGGCCTGTTTCACTATATTGATGACATGGGGTGGGGGGTGGGGGAATCATGAATACTTTGCTATTTGCTACATTCAACTTTGAATTTTGGAGTGGAATATGCTCCTTGAGTGTTCTTTGAAGGACAGATCCTGAAGCTGAAATATTCTGGCCATCAAATGAGAAGAGAGGACTCTTTGGAGAAGATCCTACTGATGTTAGGAAAGACAGAAGGAGAAAGGAGAAGGGGCAGCAGAGAATGAAATGGTTAGATTGTGTCATCAACACAATGAACATGAATTTGGACAAACTCCAGGAGAAAGGGGAGGACAGGGGAGGGGTGTCTGGCGTGCTGTGGTCGTGAAGAGGTGACTTGGCGACGGAACAACAATTCTCCTTGAAGCTCTAAATAAAAATGACCCTTGGCTCCATTTGTTGAAAAAGGTATAGTTTTATTAGAGATCAAGTATACTCCAGCATTGCATAGCCAGAACAGAGACGTGTGCACAAAAATCCCTAAATTCTATTTTTCCACCCGCTAATTGTCCCACTTTGGCCACCCTGCTGTAACCAATCAAGTCCATGCAGGATGTTTTCATAATGCTTAGTCCAAGCTCAGCCTGATATGCGGCACCCTCCTTCCTCCAGCTGGATAACCTTGGGGCAGCATCATGAGGTGATACAGTTTCTACTTTCAATTCCCCAAGTCTTACCCTCCTCATCCTCCTCTCCACAGTCCATGGCAGTCTGTCACCAGGTAACAGCAAAGCAAAGCAAAGATAAGGTGACAGCTGACAGATATTTTAAATTATGTTTATATTAATGGCAGGAGAGATGTATCTACTCCAGAATCTATCTATCTATCTATCTATCTATCTATCTATCTATCTATCTATCTATCTATCTATCTATCTATCTATCTTTCTTTCTTTCTTTCTTTCTTTCTTTCTTTCTTTCTTTCTTTCTTTCTTTCTTTCTTTCTTTCTTTCTTTCTTTCCTACATATTTATTTTTTACTTATAGATATTGCAGAATATTCTTGGAGGCATTAATGTTTCTCCTTGTTGTGATGTATCAAAGAACCAAACCTACAGATTATAAACTGAGCCTTTTCACATCCAATTCAGAAGCTCTCCATATCCCACACCAGTTCAATCTTAGTTCTTTGTTGAGTGAACATACAGTAAAATCTGGTAGGTTTTACCATGCACTTACAAAATCTTTAAGCTATTTCATGGACAATTCATAAGATACAGCGTGGCTTAATAAAGAACAACATTTTCTGAGAAGTCACAAAATGGAGAGAATGGCGTAAAGGTTCATTGATCTTCATGGCGGAGTCAATGAAGCAGCAAGGGCTTCTCCTTGGTATCGGTACCATCAGCAGAAAAGTACATTTAATTGAATAAAATTATTTGAATTCTGCTGAAGTGGAGTGTCTTCGCAGTGCCAATGTTATAGGGATAATTCTGTAAAATATGTTTGACAACTTAGGGCATAAGGAGCTTAAAAGATTGGGACCAGAGCTGCACAAACCTTGATGAATGTTAGATGGCAAGGCAAGATTCAGAAAACTCTTTGCTACCCTGTAGGGCTGGTCCTGAAGACGACAAAGTGGGAAGAACAGGTTCACCAGAGAGACAGGACTATTATGGGAACATATCTCAGTGGTTCAAGGCTATTTAATTATCTGTTAGATAAGGATAAACTTAACTACATGAAGGGAAAAAGTGACAAAGCTGAAGGAATCAAGAACAAATTGAGGAGATACTTCAGTTTCTTCATTGCTGTTAAACTGTAGAAGAAATCTTGCCTGAGTAAAGCACTCACCGGTATAACTTCTGGCTATAATGTGCAAACTGCTGGGGTGGAGGATGGGGGGTGTTTCTACCTTGGATCTTTTATTTTTGGTATACCCAAGGTTTCAAGTTTCCTTATCCTCCCTCTCTCCTGCAAATCTGGCCAACATTCCACCCCACCCCACAATACACATCGTTGTTATTCCTGTTTTGAAGTATTGCATCAGAGGTGTTATTCAGCAGGTTCTGACCAGATCTGGAGAACCGGTAGCGGAAATTTTGAGTAGTTTGGAGAACCACCTCTGACTGGAGATTTTACAGTATCCTTCCCCTGCCACGCCCACCAAGCCATGCCCACAGAACCAGTAGTAAAAAAATTTGAAACCCACCACTGCATTGCATGTACTTCATATTGGAAAAATATTGGAAAAATGAATGATGAAAATGAAAGCAGTACAATAAAAACCCACACTTGATCTTCATTAAAAGGCTGAGAAGGGATGCCATTCTGTTTCAGTCAGGTTCAAAACCATCCTGGAAAAGATCTATATCAGGGTGTCCAACCTTGGCAAATTTACGACCTGTGGACTTCAGCTTCCAAATTCCCCAGCCAGCCATGCTGGGAGTTGAAGTCCACAGTTCTTAAAGTTGCCAAGGTTGGACACCCCTGATCTAAGTGTTCCCTCAGAGGTGAGACCGGTGGGATATAATCAATGTATCGCTCACTCAATCCATTTCAAAAGATATTTCACGGTGTCATGGCATCAGCCAAGTACAGTCTATGCAATGATAGGAAACCTATTCTTATGGCTGTTCTTTCACTTGTACATGTCACTGGGTGTCATAGGTTGACTCTGGAGAAAAACTTCCACAGCAAGGAAAAATGTGAATACTTTAGAACGCGCCTGGTGAAGTGACTTGATTAGCAATAGACCTTAGACTGATACACTTTTCAGTGCTTCCCAGCCTTCTCTAAGCAGTTTACAGAGTCAGCCTTTTGCCCCCAACAATCTGGGTCCTCCTTTTACCAAACTTGGAAGGCTGAGTCAACCTTGAGCTGGTCAGGATCGAACTGCTGAAGTGCGCAGTGAGTTAACCCTGCAGTACTGCATTCTAACCACTGTGCCACCACAGCTCTAGATTAGGCATATATGTTAACAAGAACTCTAAAAACTGCTAATATCCATAAAATGGATTGTGTTACCATAACACAATTTTGGATTTTTTAAAATAGAAGTTTCCTTGTGAAACCTAGGCATCTAAAAAGACTTTAAAGATGATTGCATATTAAGTAAATAAGTTACCAAAAGCCCCACTACAGGTTTTTAAAGACTGCATTATGGGTATGATGTACAGCAATATAAAAATATAGGTACAGTTTTATATAAACTCACAAAAAACAAAGCCAAATAAACCTCCTTCATTTTTATAACATATTGTTACACCTGCCTGACTCTAATAATCATTCCTTTTTTACTTTATTTGCTTTGCAGTTAAAAGAAGTGAAACTTTGTCATATCAAATGTGCTCTTAATTTATTAGTATCATCAAAAGAGAAAGAGAGAAAGAAGACCACATCAAGTCACAACAGGGAACAAAGCTGCTACCCAACTCAAAATGTTGGGGGGTACAATTACCTCTTTCCATGAACAAGTACTCATCACTTGGAATTCACACATCATTTATCCACTCCATTATTGCTCCATGAAGTAGAAAAACAGAACTATGTGGAAGACAAAACACATCATCCTGGCAACTGTAAATTATAGAGAAACCTCTAAGGTGGTTCCAAGGATGGACTACAGTGCTAGCTGTCACCTATGTGTGATTGTGTTTGCAGAGGTATAGGAAGAACATCTGATAAAGATAAGGTTTTATAGATGGTGGAACCCACAATTTAATGGCTCTAAATTAGTGTTTTCTTAACCCAAAAATTCTACCCGTCTGACTCACATTTAAAAGGGGTATGCTTTCTTACCTGTTCCTTGAAATTTAAACTTTATTTAAACACACATACACATACACACACACACACACACATATTTTATAGGAGAAGAGCAGGCATAGCTTGTGGGTAGAGCTAAAAGAGGAATCAATCCTTATGTTTCCAGAAATGGTCTCGGTCAACCTCTCTTGAGTTCTGTTACCTAGTAACAATTCAGTGTTGACTGTTAGTTAACCAGAGTCTTCTATGTAGGCATGAGCTTAACTGGAACTTAATGTATGGTTCCGATATTTTTGTGCTTGAAATTTCTAGATTTTTTTTTTTAATTTATGGAACTAGGAAAAAAGTGAACAACCTATTTAGCCCAAAGGCTCTGAACAAAGAAATAAATCAATACATCAACACACTGGGAGGCGGATCAGCCCTGGAGTGTTTACAGTGATTGTTTAACTTAACTGAAGTTTAATTGTATTGATGCTGCTTAATAAATTAAATACATTTATACTATAAACTTATTAGGATGGAGCTTAAACTTTTTTCATTCCATGTCAACCACAATATCCTCTGGGAACCTATCTTGCAATATTTTTGGCTACAGGCCCAGTGAAATGCATTTAAGAGCTGGCCAACAGCGATGGCACAAGGTGAACAGTTATGAGCTGTCATCTCATAGCTTTAAATAACAAAAGGCAAAACAGGGATATCAATTCCCAACTTGACAGAATGTGTGTGGAAAGGAATGGGATAAGAATGAAAGGCAGCACCTCCAACTGCGGTGCTCCATTGAAGGCATGGGGAAATTCATGAACCTTCTTGTTCTTTCTCTCCAAGACATAATTGTGTAGTCCCAAAACCCTGAAGGCTGAGGCATATAATTAGTTGCAAAGTAAATAGCAATTGGAGTAAAAGAAAGAGTACGAAGGTGAATTTTGGAAGAAATCACTCTGGGTCCATTTTTACTACAGTGTTGTAGGCATTCACTTTACAAAGATGTGGCCTGCACATCCTGTTAAGGCAGAGTTGATGAACAAAGGTTGGTTTATTTACTATTGCACTATTCATAAACCATGACTTAAAACAATGGATGAGCTCACACTAAATACATCACATCAATGCGGTACATGAACCACATCCACGGGACAGTCAATTTGACTCATAGTCCAGAGTTAGCAAGTATGCATATTTTCATTTGTGTCAATTGTCTCTTGGGTTTCAGGAAATTAATGAATACCTTTGGGTCTGAGCGTCACCTTACTCCCAAAATATATATTTTATATGTTTAATCTTGAAAAGGAATGTAAGAACTATGATTGTAACCTTCACCAAAGCAAACATTTGCAATTGTACAAAATTAAATCCTTGGATGCTTATTTGAGTTTTGTCAATTTTCTACAGTAAGTTTGTCTGGGCTGTTCCCAGAAGCCAAGAGTCATGCTATTTACTACAAGCAAGCTCTTGACAACATTTCTGCTCTGGTGCCAGATAATAATTTATAGGAAATCAATCCAACACTCTTTTAAACCCCCTCGTCTAGTTAATCACAGTAATCTCACTCCCCTAATAATTTTGAGCAAAAGAAAACATTTCAATAATTATTTCCATACTTAAGAAAATAGGATCATCAATTAGCTCTCTTAGGGCATCATGCAAACAGTGGCATAAAGGAGTATAGACTGTTGAGGGTGGTGGTGGTGAAAATAACATAAATACCATGTTGCATGTGCCTAAACAAGCTTGCTCAAACATCTCAGTAGCATGTCCTTCTGTAGCAACATTTCAGCTCTAGGCTAATTCTCCTCCCCTCTTCTGGGGGAACTCCTTGCTGGAATGCACAGGATGTGGAGATTGTAAGCACCTCCAGCAGAACAATTCACTCTGCTTCTAGTTTTTGTTTGCAAATGAAAATATTCTGTAGTTCCTTCAAGCTTTTATGCATGTGTAGTATTTTTTCTAATGCTGGGGTGGAGAGAAGGAGAAAAAGAAAAGGAAGAGGAAGAGGAGGAAGAAGAAGAAGAGGAAGAGGAAGAGGGAGAAAGAGGAGGATGGCAAACAGATTTAATAATAAATACAAAATAAATGAGGAGGAGGAGGAAACCCTAACAAATATTAGTTTCATGTAGCTTGTGAAATTGTGCCAGTGAAAATTCTTTGAAAACATGGAATTTATTACAATGTTAAGCTGCAAATAAAAATAACAGCACGTAATTTCTCCTGTCCATTTTCTCTGCCAACTTGGTATGGGTTGCCATCGGTTGCCCTAGCAACTTTTATAAACAATGTCTTCTCTGTACAGGGAGTTATCACTTTTTGTGGAAATATGTTCCGTAACAGAGTTGTGCTGGGTGTTAAATGGTACAAAATAGAAGTCTTGTACAAATTGGCTTGTGTTTTCAGAGTCTTGGGATTGAATCCTTCCTAGCTGGGCTAAAACCATCTCACCAAAAGGATTAATTTACTAAAATATACATTTAATGAGCCCACAGTGACAAGGAGTATATTTAATTGGTTGATGGTAACTCACGATTGTTGTTATCCATGCTAAGGTAACATCAAGAGTTGGACTATGGTGACATCTGGTTCAAAGACTTTCCTCTGAAAGCAGTTTCCAAAACTGAAATGAATTCAAATGCATCTCACAGAGGGGTGAGGATATCTTTCACTGGTATTAAAAAGAAATAAATAAAACTCCACCGAGCAGCACAACAGAAACAACCACGTAGCCACTTTCCAGGGCTATGAAAAATTGCCTTCTAGCAAGAAAATCACCAAGCTCAGAGAGCACTGAGGACTCTACAGTTTAACCTTCAGTTACAAATATTCTCTCCTCTTGGTGATCTGGGAAGATGTTGTGCTTCTCCTGGTGTGGTGTGAGTACCTCCTGGGAAAATAAGTTACACTTTGAGTTGCTTTGAAAATCATAACCCTGCATTGTCCTATTATTTAAGTCCATCAGCCATAAACCTACTTCCCATTTAGCTTTGAGGAGTTGTTCTGAGGGGGAAAGAGCCCAGGATCAATTAATGAGGGCACAATAGGTCCTACTATTAGTAGACTCATTCCAAACTTACTAGCGGGTGACTTGTGACTGTCCCAGCATCTTTGTGATGAATAGTGATCAGGATAGCAAGAATTGATAGCCAGACAAAAACAGTCGGGTTTCTGCAAAATGATCACATTGGCTTGAAATAGGAATAACGAAGAAAGTTGAATAAAAGTAGGATTCATCAGGATTGTTAATAATTCATCCCTATTTTTTTTTTAATTTAAAAGATCTGATGTTGAGGAGGGTGGGGGAACTCTGTAGGAAGACATGTGACTTGGCAAAGACAATAGAGTCCAGAAACTGCTGGAGAAGAAAGTCAGAGTAATCTTGTTTTGATATTGTTGTTGTAAGAGGAATCGTGCTCGTTCAAAAGAGGATGGCTTCCCCTCTTCCCTCACTTTGCTTACTCATGGGGAATTCCTGTCTGACTACCAACGAGGGGAAATCCTTAATTTTTAATATTCCTGTGCAATAAATTTAGATTGTTTTCTTAATAAAAACGTCCATCTCCCCTCCCAAATGCTCTCTTCAGGAGATGCTTTTTGAACAGCACATGGGATCATTGCTTTAAGATAAACTGCACTGAAATGAGAGATTTTTATTTTTAGTTACAAAAATGTGTCATATTTTTCTTTGCTTGAAACGAATGAAGATATCTGAGATCCCCGGCTTTCCATACTTAGCATTTTTACAGTGCAGGGGATTAATTTGTACAATAAAATTATGGGTAGGTGTTAGACGAGAACTGGGAATACAAATCTTTAGATCTGACTCAGGCATTAAATTCTTTCAAATGTTTTTATATGCGACACTGAAAGAGAAGAGCCTCTGCCCCATGTCAGAGGGGGTGGAAAGAGTCCCCTGGTTGCGACTGTGGGGCTGACATGCAAAACTCTTAAACGTATTGTGCAAGATTGCCCAGGATGTGGGCCATCTGATTCCTTAGGAGATCTGCAGGAAGCGAAGCCAGAGGGGATCTCCTGGAGAGCTGAATTGGGCCTTCTGTTAGGAGGCCACTGCCGTGCCCCAATAGAAGCTTTGGATATAATCACGTGAGTTGTTGTGTGCATATGTTTATTTCTCTTCTGTCATGTTTCTCCTCACGCGCTAAATAAATAAGGATTTGAGGCTGATAACTTACTTAAACTAATGACAGAATAGAACAAGGATCAAAGAGGAGGAATTGTAAGATGCAAACATGAATATGTATGTCACTATTTTCCAGCTTTAAAGATCACTTAAGCTACTTCCCTTGGACAGTGGTAATTTAATTTTTAAAATAGTCAATGCCCTGTGCTTTTCCCCCTCATAGAATTTCAGAATGGGAGGTCTGGAAATGCCCATACATTCCTCTTGCAAGCAACCAACTTGATTCGTTTTCAGTTAATTTAATTTTAAATGTAACAGAACATACAATCAGGCTTGTTGGTATATAGAGATGGAACCTGGGCTCCCTAATTTGCAGTAAATTCTAGCCTGACACCAAAGAAATAATTATCGACACCAGGAAGCTATTTATTGCTTGAAGATATAGTGGTGAGCACTAATTCAGATGACTTCTTAAAAGAAACAGATAAATCAATGGTGTGTGTATAGGCCCATCAATAGCTCTTACTCATGTCAGGTCAAACTTGCCATAAAATGTCAACCTGTATTCTCTGGTCTTTATAGTCTGCTCCATTTCAAAGGTTCATTCAGCTCTAGTCCTACCTCAAATTCTGTTTTCCCTTCAAGTTTTCTGAACAGGACTTGGGAGGAAAGATGAAAGCTCTCCCCGCTCTTAAAATGCTTCTTAAATACCATCTGTGGCAATGACTGTATCATCACAGATGGTGGTACATCTTAATACTATTTGTTCACTGAGGCCTGGTGGCACAATGGTTAAAAGTGCAGTATTGCAGACTAACTCTGCCCACAATTTGAAGTCCAATCCTGAAGAGGCTGAAGGTTGACTCAGCCTTCCAAGCCTTCCAAGCAGAGGTGGCCTTCAGCAGGTTCTGACCAGTTCTAGAGAACCAGCAGTGGAAATTTTGAGTAGTTCGGAGAACTGGTGGTAACTTTCTCCCAGGAATGGGGAGGGAATGGAGATTTTACAGGATCCTTCCCCTGCCATGCCGACCATGCTATGCCCACCAAGCCACACCCTCCAAATCAGGCCATGCTCACCAAGCCACGCCCACAGAACCGGTATTAAAAAAAATTGAATCCCACCACTGCTTCCAAGGCTGGCAAAATAAGATTGTTGGGGGCAAAAATGTAAATAATGCTTCTATGTTGTAAACTACCCAGAGAATGCTATGGGGCAGTAGTGTGATTTAAATTTTTTTACTACTGGTTCTGTGGGCGTGACTTGGTGGGTGTGACTTTGTGGGCATGGCAGGGGAAGGATACTGCAAAATCCCCATTCCCTCCCCACCCCACTGACCTGCTTTCCAGCTCCATTTTCCTGTGCAGGGCAACCAAAGAAGACCCAGCCGATCAGCTGGGACTCAATGGGAGGCAGAGAATAGATGGGGTTGGCGGGGCCAGTCAGAGGTGGGATTGGCCGGTTCTCCGAACTACTCAAAATGTCCGCTACCAGTTTTCTAGAACTGGTCAGAACCTGCTGAATGCCATCTCTTCATTTTGGCTTTGTGTGTTTTGTTTTATTTTGGCTTTGTGTGTTTTGTTTTCAATTTTGCTGGTCATTGACCGAATAAATATTGATCAACTGAGTGATCAATATGTTGGGTTTTCTGTATGCCCATTACAGTGATCTTTCTGTTTGAAAACCATCAATCAGTAAATCATTAGGATAATCATGGCACCAATAGGATCGATTCTGTCACAGATTTTTATGAAAAATTAGAAAGAGATAATACTCCTGTCTTTGCCATGCATATGAGTTTCATATAGCAATAGCAGGCTTTTAGTCATGGGGGATTTCAACCTGCCTACGCTTGGGGAAACCTCTGGGGTAGCTCGGGAGTTCATGGCTTCCATGATGGCCATGGACCTGACCCAATTAGTTTCTGGCCCCACTCATATAGGAGGACACACGCTGGACCTGATTTTTGTCTGTGGTCAGAGGTTGAATGACTGTAATTTCGGGGACTTAGACATTAAACCCTTGTCATGGACAGATCATTCTCTTCTTAGACTGGACTTCTGTACCACCACCCCCCACCACAGGGAGGCAGAGCCATGTAGATGATGGACCCTGATGGACCCTGAGCGGTTCCAGAGGGAGCTTGGGCCATTTCCCCAGACTCTGGCTCATAACTCGCCTGGAGACTTGGTGGCCACCTGGGATAGGTTGGCTGCTGAGGCTCTGGACCGAGTTGTGCCTCTGTGACCTCTGACCCAGCACAGATCCCATCCAGCTCCATGGTTTACGGAAGAGCTGAGGGAGGTGAAGTGCCGGAAAAGACGTCTGGAGAGTGTTTGGAGGGCTAGCCGCGCCGAGTCCGACCGAACACAGGTGAGGTCCTATATTAGGACCTATCTTGTGGCGATAGAGGCGGCAAAACGTTTGCATTTCTCTTCCCTTATTGCATCGGCAGAAAATTGGCCTGCCGCTCTGTTTAGAGTGACCCGCTCCCTGCTTAAGCCGAGACGTGGGAGGACCTCTTGCAGGGTAGGGCAGAAGAGTTTTCCCGATTCCTGCACAACAAAATCGCTCAGATTCGGGGTGGGCTGGACTCCACTTGGGTGGTCCCGGGGGAGGTGTCCGGGGCAGGTCTTGAGACTATTATCTGGGAAGAGTTTGACCCTGTGACCGCTGAGGGTGTGGACAGGTTGCTGGGGTAGCTGAATGTTTGTTGGACCGTTCCTTCCTGATTGGTTTCGACCACCAGGGAAGTGACACGAGGCTGGCTCCAGGGGATTATCAACGCTTCGTTGAGAGAGGGGTCGCTCCCTACTGCCCTGAAGATGGCAGTGGTGCGGCCCCTCCTCAAGAAGCCTGCCCTGGACCCGGCTGTTTTAAATAACTATCGTCCTGTCTCCAACCTTCCTTTTTTAGTGAAGGTTGTTGAGAGCGTGGTGGCACGTCAGCTCCCTCAGTACCTGGAGGAAGCAACTTACCTCGATCCATTCCAATTGGGCTTCAGGCCCTGGCATAGTACTGAAACAGCATTGGTCGCGTTAGTTGATGATCTCTGGAGGGCCCGTGACAGGGGGTTTTCCTCTGTCCTGGTCCTGTTAGATCTCTCAGCGGCTTTTGATACTATCGACCATAATATCTTATTGCGGCGGTTGGAGGGGTTGGGGATTGGGGGAACTGTCTTGCGATGGTTCTCCTCCTTCCTCTCCAGCCGCTCGCAATTTGTGTTGACGGGGGGGAGAGGTCCACCTCTAGGCCCCTCATTTGTGGGGTGCCTCAGGGGTCGGTCCTCTCCCCACTTCTGTTCAACATTTATGTGAAGCCGCTGGGGGAGATCCTCTGTGGTTTTGGGGTGCGGTGTCATCTGTATGCGGATGATACCCAGCTTTACATCTCCACCCCAAGCCACCTCAACGATGCTGTGGAGGCTATGTCCTCGTGCCTGGAGGCCATGCGGATTTGGATGGGCGGGAACAGGCTCCGGCTCAACACTTCCAAGACTGAGTGGCTGTGGTTTCTGGCACCCCGATATAGTCAGCTGACTCCGTTGCTGGCTATTGGGGGAGAGATCTTACCCCCCACAGAGAGGGCTCGCAATTTGGGCGTCCTCCTGGATGCACGGCTGTCTTTAGAAGACCATATTACGGCCATCTCCAGGGGGCTTTTTATCAGGTTCGCCTGATTCACCAGTTGCAGCCCTTTCTGGATCGGGACGCCTTACGCACGGTCACTCATGCCCTTGTCACCTCTCGCCTGGACTACTGTAATGCTCTCTACATGGGGCTCCCTACGGGGAGCACCCGGAGACTCCAACTAGTACAAAATGCGGCCGCGCAGGTGGTTATGGGGGCGTCACGAAGCTCCCATGTGACGCCTCTCCTGCGTGAGCTGCATTGGTTGCCAGTGGTTTTCCGGGTTCGCTTTAAGGTTCTGGTTCTGACATTTAAAGCGATCCATGGCATTGGACCAGATTATTTGCAGGACCGCGTTCTGCCGGTAATCTCCCACAGACCTGTGCGTTCCCACAGGGAGGGCCTTCTCCAGGTGCCGTCGGCTTCTATGTGTCGTCTGGCGGCCCCTAGGAGTAGGGCCTTCTCTGTGGGGGCCCCCGCCCTCTGGAATGGTCTGCCTCCAGAAATACGCACTAATATGGATCTGAGAGCTTTCAATGTGCATTAAAAACCTGGCTCTTTGAGCAGGCCGGCCTAGGCTGACACAGGATTTTTAATTTAGTACTTGCGTTTTAATTGGGTTTTTAATATTTGGGTTTTAATTAATTTATTGGGGGAGGGTATAATTTTTAGACAGCCTAAATTATTTAATTTATTTTTAACTTATGTATATTGTAATGGGGTTTGTGATTGGCTGTGCACCGCCCTGAGTCCTTCGGGAGAAGGGCAGTATATAAATAACACAAATAAATAAATAAATAAAATTTAGACTTATATATCGCTTCACAGGGCTTTTACAGCCCTCTTTAAGCGGTTTATAGAGTCAGTGTATTGCCCCCAACAATCTGAGTCCTCATTTTACCAAACTCAGAAGGACGGAAGGCTGAGTCAACTTTCAGGATTGAACTGCTGCCAGTGGGCAGAGTCAGCCTGCAAAACTGCCTTATAACCACTGCACCACCATGGCTCCTATAAGCCGCAATATGCTCACAGGTTTCACTTGTCACAATACACCAACCAAGTCCTCATTTGCTTCTGCCAGCATTCTTCCAATGTTACTCTGATCTAACAGAGCTTAATTTAGCTTGACATTTCATTTCAGCCAAAAAATCAGTAGCAACTGTATTCCTAGGCTGCCTTCAACTTTATTTCCTATATGCAAAGTTTCTTCTCTGACTCATGTCTGAACAGGAGAGGTAATGCTTATAGGAGGAAAACCAAGACTCCACATTCAGACACAATTAAGCAAACAAACAAAACAATACCCATTTATTGCTTGTTAAGGATTCAGATAATCTCCAAGATTCATCCAGGTGGCAAAAATCAATCATCAGGTGACAGCAAGGAGCTAGAACTTTCTTTTTTTTTCTTTTCTTTTTTTTAAAAAAAGTTTTCTTTATTAAACAATTAAACAAACACAAAGACAGACAATTCTTACAATAAAAAATTTGAATGTCATACAGTCTCCCTAACATCAATCATTGCCATTACTTCGCTAAATCCAATAGTAATGTTACATAATTCTCCACTATACACTTTAAATAGAACATATACATATAATCATTCCTTATTCTCATTGATCTTCCTTGTCTCTAGCCAACCATAAAATTTGTCCCATGTTTTATAATAATCCGAATCTTCCTTATTTTTTAGTTCTTTTGTTAGTTTATCCATTTCTGCGCACATTGTGATTTTCTTCAATATTTCCAATTCATTTGGGATGTCTTTATTTTTCCAATTCTGTGCATATGCCAACCTTGCTGCAGTAATTACATGAATCATTAAGTACAGAGTTTCCTTATCATATTTCCCAGTGTTAATTCCCAACAGAAAAAACACAGGCCTGTCTTGTATTTTAATTCCACACATTTCTTCTATCCACTTATGGAAATTTTGCCGATATTTTTGGGCTTCCTTGCAACTCCACCATAAGTGATAAAACTTTCTTTATCAGTTTGCTGACATTTAGCAAATGTGGAATCTATCAAGAAAGATTATTCAAACACAGGAAATCACCTCAAGAATCATTATACAACTTTGGATCCCTGCTTTATGGGATCTGTCAACAGTTGATGTTCTCTTCCCACAGTTAAAGAGGATTTATCTGTGTTTTGTTCATGAGATAAATGTCATGGTTAGTACTGCGTTGTTTCATTAGCATTTCTGTCTCTCTGTCTCTGTCTGTCTGTCTGTCTGTCTGTCTGTCTCTCTCTCTCTCTCTCTCTCTCACACACACACACACATCATGTCTGTCTGTCCATCCATCTGTCTGTCTGTCCATCTATCCTATCCTATCCTATCCTATCCTATCCTATCCTATCCTATCCTATCCTATCATTAGGTATTATCCATCCATCCATCCATCCATCCATCCATCCATCCACATATGTTTTAGTAATTCAGTTCAATACATAACGATATTAAGAGTGAAGCAAAACAGAAACCATAAACCATTGTGTTTGTGTGTAAGTACACAATAGCCTGGAGATACCTTGGTGGAGTATTTGTTTCCACTGTCATTACTTTTTAGAGTGACATATGCCATCCTTCATTCAGCCTTTCTATTTGGAAGCAAACATAAAATCTGTTGGCAGCATGGGTTCTATCCTTCATATGTTCTTACATGGCTGTTTTTATTGGGACATTAAAAGAAATGTTATTTTTTTCCTAGTTATCATGTGATCTAGGCAGTAAGATGAATGTTATGTTACTCTTCTTTTATCAGATAAGGAAATTCTTATTGTGAATGATGTTGGAAAAGTTTTGTACAGCAACTGTGGATATCAGCAAACAACTGATCGCTGGATTCCATGAATAATTCTCTGGGCTCTTATTAATTTTCACTTATTTGGCATTCATCACATGATCTTTCATTTTATGGCTTGCTTCTAATTTCTGACCCCACTTAAACACATCTCCTTCCTTCTTTCCCTCCCTTCCTTTTTATCAAATCTTTTGTTTGAACAGTAATTTCAAATTCATCTTAAATTAGAAAGCTACTAAGGTGAAGAGAGGAATCGAGGGGTATACAAAAGAAACAGGCTCAGATCTCCAGACTCTTGTGAATCTCATTAAGAACCTTTTACAGAAGTGGAGATCTCTCCTCATAATAATTTCACTGTTGGGAAGATAAGATGATTTGACAGCAATGTGCTACCAAATGTGTTTTTGATGTTATTTTTACTCAATGGGAGTCATTCCTGTAAGCAGCACTTTAAACCCATCAAACGTTTATTGCACTATTTAAATGAGCCAGTTGAAACGCCTGAGATTTTCTATGTGCGCTTGTGCGCGCGCGCGCACGCACACACACACACAAACACACACACACTATTCTATTCTAAAATATTCTATTTTTAAGTGGAGAGATGACAGAATATGAGGGCCATCAAGTAGGCATGGAAAAGAAACACAACACTAATCTCCATAGGAGTAAAATGACACAACTAATTGAAACCAACTCCAACACAGCATGAATGGATGCCCCATAAATGCTGACGTTGAAGTTTATCTCTCCATGATCAAAACACAACCATACAAAATAAAGGATGTTTCAGAGAGTTGTGTCTAAGGAGAACTATACATTTGGAAAAGCTACATACAAAATCATTGCTTTGAAAGCAGCTGCGATTTAATACCTGCTTTTATTACTGAGACCTTGTCAATTATGTTTCCATTAACTTGTTTTAACTGTGTGATTCATTATTTTAATTAGGGTTGTTAAGTACATAATATTTGTTATAGTTAATATTTCAGTTGTCACTGGTATCTATCATAGCATCTAGTTATTTGTTTGTTTATTAAATTTATATGTGGCCCATGTCACTCCACAAATGAACTGTAAATATTAGATAGATAGATATATATAGAGAGAAACAGACAGACAAATAGATATAGAGATAAATGATTGATGAGATAAGTAGATGATAAATAGATGATAGATCTGATAGATGATAGATATAGATGATATAGATGACAGATAAATAGGATGAATAGATGATAGATGATTGATAGATGATAAATGATACACACACACACACACACACACACACATATATATATGTGTGTGGTTCTTTGGTAATTCGGGTTTTCTCCCACGTAAAATTGGAAGTATCTAGGTGACGTTTCGATGAAGTCCCATTCATCATCTTCAGGCTTGTGTCTTCGGCCTTGTGCTTCTCGGAGTAATGTGAGCTTGCAGCTGTTTCTTCGTTTTAACTGTCAGTGGGGGTGGCTTGATTGGGTGGGGGCTTGGCTGTGTACTGATTGGTTGGGGACTTGGCTGTGTTCTGATTGGTTGGGGGTGTGTTCTGTTCAGGTGGGGGCTTAGTTGTGCTCAGGTTAGTCTTAGTTGCTGGGGGATTTGAGATGGTGAGCTGTGATCCTAAGCTGTGATAAGGATCACAGCTCATCATCTCAAATCCCCCAGCAACTAAGACTAATCTGAGCACAACTAAGCCCCCACCTGAACAGAATACACCCCCAGCCAATCAGAACACAGCCAACCCCCCAACCATCTAGCCACCTCCACTGACAGTTAAAACGAAGAAACAGCTGCAAGCTCACATTACTCCGAGAAGCACAAGGCCGAAGACACAAGCCTGAAGATGATGAATGTGACTTCATCGAAACGTCGCCTAGATACTTCCAATTTTACGCGGGAGAAAACCCGAATTACCAAAGAACCATATACAAATACCCGCGAAAACCTCAGAAAATTATATATATATATATATATACTTTGTATTATATATATATATATATATACAAAGTATATATACTTTGTGTTACAACACCCTGTTAAGCCCCAATTAAGGGAGAAAGCATACTGCTTTCTTTTCTGTCTTTCGACTCATCACCAGAGACCATACCGACAGAAAGCTATTTGTTTCGTTGTCTTTTCTTTACATGTGTGTAAGGTTTTTAAGCTGATAATTTTTTAAATAATAAATAAGGGAGACTAGTATAGATCTATTTCGAGCTAGTTAGCTCTCTTCAGCTAGCCATACCCTTCGAATCCCAGTAAGGGTATGGCTAGCTGAAGAGAGCTAACTAGCTCGAAATAGATCTATACTAGTCTCCCTTATTTATTATTTAAAAAATTATCAACTTAAAAACCTTACACACACACACACACACACACATATATGAACACACACATAGAGAGAGAGAGATGATAGATGATAGATGACTGTTAAATGCATAGTTATGGATGGATGGATAGATGATAGATACATACATAGATAGATACATAGATAGATAATGTATGTGTGCATGCATGTCAATTTTTTAAATAATATATAGCATTTTTAAAAGGTTTAATATTCCTGTTTGGGCTAACAGGAATGGGTGCTCAGCTCTGCATGGGAAGGATAGGTACAAATTATTATTTTTTATATATTTATCAGACCAAATTCTTGCTAAAACCCTGAAGAACAAAGAGAACACAAAAGTCCGTGACCCACCTGAACTTTTTCATAGTTATATTAAGACAGGATGTTTACTGGCCCCTCTGTGACAAAACATCGCTGTCAGTTTTTAAATATGCATGCTATTTCGGTGACTGCAACCATAATGTAATTTTGTTATTTGTTAGAAAGAGGTCATTAGAGCGCTTCCAAAAGGCTGACTCTTTCAAACGGCTCTTTTCAAAATTGAAACCTGAAAATAACTAATGTCATTTAAGACAATATAAAGTAGCTTTTCTGAGAATCGTTTACACCTTAATTGACCATCCAGGACACTTTTGTAGTAATCCCAAAATGACCTCTATTACTTGGGTTTATTTCCTGGGTCTTCCAAGAGTGACGGCTGCTTAAATGTTCAACTTTCTTGCTTTGAGGCCAGAAAATAGGTTCTGACAAGTTCTTGGAACTTGTTATATTATATTATAGGTTCTCTAATTTTAGCTTGCCCATCTGAGCAAAAGAGGACACAGCCTTATTAAGCACAGCAAGCACAAGACTGGCAATAAGACACTGTCATAGATTTATACTCACACAAAGAAGGAACCAGGAAGTTCTAAGAAAACTCTTGGCTTTCCACAAAGGGATCAAAACTGGCTGTGTAACCTGGCATTGGGAAGGGGGAACACAGGGGCCCACACAGCCACAAGACTGCCTGGCCCAATGGGTACCATTATCCCTCCCCTCGCCGCCTGTATTAACAATTCCTATTTGCCCCATCTTGGAACACTCTCTCTCTCTCTCTCTTTGAAAATTGATAAAATTGTTTTACAATTTTACTTTTTTAAAATTCTAAATTATCCAGTTTTTAATGTTTTATTATATTGATTAAATTATGCATCACTTAGAGCTCTTCTACGAGGGAGATGGGTGGTAAAGAAGAGTGAGAAAGAAAGAAAGAAAGAAAGAAAGAAAGAAAGAAAGAAAGAAAGAAAGAAAGAAAGAAAGAAAGAAAGAAAGAAAGAAAGAAAGAAAGAAAGAAAGAAAGAAAGAAAGAAAGAAAGAAAGAAAGAAGGAGGGAGGGAAGGGGGAAGCAAAAGGGAAAGGAGAAGGGGGAAGTGGAAAAGGAGGAAAAGAAGGAAGGAATTCAAATTTTCCAAATTGCACTTCTCAAGACAGAAAAAGCCTCTAAAATGAAATACAAGGTAGTTAGATATAGTGGATCACTGAAATGGGCTGGAAGACGGTATGGGCAGCCTTTGGGAAAACAGACCCCCAAAACAGGAAAGGGTGAGAAAGAAACTCAAGACTGCCCCACCTTCACTTTCTTCAGCATAAGAAAAAGGGAAAGAGACACGCTGCCCATCTTTAAAGATTTAATTATATGTACATCAATAAATTTAGAGTGCTGGTATTTCTAGCGGTGTCTTTTTCCTAAGCTGGTCTATTTTTAAGGGCTGATACCAGGAGATTGCAGACAAAATCTCACATGATACACATATTTGTTACACGTATTTGAGGGAAGCCTGGGTAACAATAAGTGATATTTTTTTTTTATCACAAACTTTTTCTCGAATGCCTTTGTATGTCCCAAAGCTGTCAAAGGAAACCATGCTGAACTGAGAATTTGGGGCTTTATAATCCTTTGACACCTGGAAGGAATGGAAAAGAGGAAAGCTTCAAGTGAAGGTGTTTTTCCTGAGCTTGTCCTGAATCTGTCCTTTAATAAATCCCATAATACTCTTTGAGTCTGTGTACAATATTTCACTTGATGTCTGCCCATTTTTAAAATGGAAAACGCTTCCAGCCCTTCCCACAATTTGTAAACACTGCAATCCCTAAACAACATCTTTGAGGGAATGGGTCTCGGTAGCAGGCTTTAAAATATTTACTTCACTTCCTATTGAACAGGCTAAGTTTCAGTTCATTTGCACTTGTTTCCAGCATGGGGTAAAGAAAACGTAGAAGAAGCTTTGCCATTTTGTCCAGAGAAAGTAACCTTTGCAAAATCTTGCACCTCTCAGAGGAAGTCTCTCTTGTGTGCCCTGAGGTGATCTCCACTCTCTCCGATGCTATGAATAGCCCAATTTTATCCATAATTCAGACACAGTTCTGAATAGAGCTTCAATCCAAAGTTCTTATGGATAAACTTAGATTTTATTTATTTAAGATAAGGGAAGGGAAGTATATTGTCTTTTTTTTTTACTGTGAGCACACATTAAAAATGAAATTCTATTGCCTGCTCTCAAGAGAAAGTGTATATCTACCTAAACACATACATAACACACATATACATTCATAAATACACACACACACATATGTATGTATGTATGTATGTATGTATGTATGTATGTATGTACAGGAGAAACTTGAAAAATTAGAATATTGTGCAAAAGTTCATTTATTTCAGTAATGCAACTTAAAAGGTGAAACTAATATATGAGATAGACTCATTACATGCAAAGCAAGATAGTTCAAACCATGATTTGTCATAATTGAGATGATTATGGCTTACAGCTCATGAAAATCCCAAATCCACAATCTCAGAAAATTAGAATATTGTGAAAAGGTTCAATATTCTAGGCTCAAAGTGTCCCACTCTAATCAGCTAATTAAGCCATAACACCTGCAAAGGGTTCCTGAGTCTTTAAATGATCTCTCAGTCTGGTTCAGTAGGAATCACAATCATGGGAAAGACTGCTGACCTGACAGTTGTGCAGAAAACCATCATTGACACCCTCCATAAGGAGGGAAAGCCTCAAAACGTAATTGCAAAAGAAGTTGGATGTTCCCAAAGTGCTGTACAAAGCACATTAACAGAAAGTTATGTGGAAGGGAAAAGTGTGGAAGAAAAAGGTGCACAAGCAGCAGGGATGACCGCAGCCTGGAGAGGATTGTCAGGAAAAGTGTCATTCAAAAGTGTTTGGGGACTTTCACAAGGAGTGGACTGAGGCTGGAGTCAGCACATCAAGAGCCACCACACACAGACGGATCCTGGACATGCGCTTCAAATGTCGTATTCCTTTTGTCAAGCCGCTCCTGAATAACAAACAACGTCAGAAGAATCTTACCCGGGCTAAAGAAAAACAGAACTGGTCTGTTGCTCAGTAGTCCAAAGTCCTCTTTTCTGATGAGAGCAACTTTTGCATCTCATTTAGAAACCAAGGACCCAAAGTCTGGAGGAAGAATGGAGAGGCACACACTGCAAGATGCTTGAAGTCCAGTGTGAAGTTTCCACAGTCTGTGTTGATTTGGGGAGTCATGTCATCTGGTGTTGGTCCACTGTGCTTCATTAAGTCCAGGGTCAACGCAGCCGTCTATCAGGAGATTTTGGAGCACTTCATGCTTCCTTCTGCAGAAGAGCTTTATGGGAATGCTGACTTTATTTTCCAGCAGGACTTGGCACCTGCCCACACTGCCAAAAGCACCAAAACCTGGTTCAATGACCATGGGATTACTGTGCTTGATTGGCCAGCAAACTTGCCTGACCTGAACTGCATAGAGAATCTACAGGGCATTGCCAAGAGAAAGTTGAGAGACATGAGACCGAACAGTGCAGAAGAGCTGAAGGCTGCTATTGAAGCATCCTGGTCTTCCATAACACCTCAGCAGTGCCACAGGCTGATAGCTTCCATGCCATGCCGCATTGAGGCAGTAGTTGCTGCAAAAGGGTACTGAGTAGATATGCCTGCTTATACTTTTCAGAGGTCTGATATTGTTCTATCTAATCCTTGTTTTATTGATTGCATATAATACTCTAATTTTCTGAGATTGTGGATTTGGGGTTTTATTTAAGCCATAATCATCACAATTATGACAAATCACGGCTTGAACTATCTTGCTTTGCATGTAATGAATCTATCTCATATATTAGTTTCACCTTGTAAGTTGCATTACTGAAATAAATGAACTTTTGCACGATATTCTAATTTTTTGAGTTTCACCTGTATGTATATACTGTATGTATGAATCACTGTCCATTTTGAAATACGTAGCGGAAAGAAGTAACCTAAGAGGTTGATGCTCTTATGGAGCAAAACTGTGACTGAATCTGGATATTCTGCTTCGGATACCACAGAGCTCCCTCCCAGAAGATAACAAGGAAAATTAATGAATGAATGAATTATTTAATTGGCTGCCCATCTTATCATAGAGTAGCTCTGAGTGGCTTACTCTTACATAAAAGCTAAAATGTAAAATATTAAAATCCAACATTAATACCAAAAATGCACATGGGGGAGCGCAGGGGCATGCGGGGGAAAGGTAGGGTCAGTTATTACTGAATCAACTCCCTCCATTGCTCTGATCCCCTACTGGGGTCCCAAGCCAACTGGCACAGCCAGGTCTTCAGGCCCTTACGAAAAGTTGGGAGGGTTGGGCCAACCTCAGATTGGGGGGAGGGTGAGAGGTTCCAGAGGGCTGGGGCCACAGGAGAGAAGGCCCTGCTCCTGGACCCCATCAGCTGGAATAATCAGGCTGAAGGGACCCTCAGCAGGCCCCCTCCTCTGCTGGCACGAGTGGGGTGGGCCAACCCCAGTGGGGTGAGAAGGTCCCTGAAGTAACCTGAACCCATAGACCATGAAGTAGATCTGAAGGGGTGGGCTCCAGTGCAGGTTACCTACCAAAAGGAATCTTCTAAAACTTTAGAGCAATCAAGTGAAACTTTGATATTTTGAATGCTTGGATCATCCTATGCAAAGTGACACCAGAACTGAATAAGTCTAATGTTGCTTCTGCATCAAGATTACTACTTCCTTACATGGAACTACCTTGAGGAAAAAATACTTTTATTATATTTATGTGTGCAGTCAGACATACATTTCATTCTTTAAAAAAAAACTCAATGGAAAAGCAGGCTCGTGTGTTGCTTCGTTTGACATCAATAATTAATGTTAATGATTAGACTAGAGGAAAACCATGCCAAATTAAAAAGCAACAGCCGGAATAATAATGTAATAAAATAATCAGGTGTTCTTTATCATTGTTGTCCCAATAATCCTTGCAAACAGAGCAAAGGGCAGTGTTAAAAATAAACCACAAAGAACATGAAACAGTTATTTGCAAAAGAAAAAGCTCTGACATTCAAGCAATATATAGAATTTATAGAATCTCACAGCAAGGATAAATTGAGGCTGATTTGCAACACATCACACAGACAAGGATGTACATATGGGTATAGGTAAGAGAGAGAGATTATGAAAGCACAATGTTCCTGGGGAATTGTTACAATAGGAAGAATGGTGACAACAGAATATTTTTCAGCTTCATTTGACATATGACAAGTTGCTCATGATCTATGAATAATTGAAGTAAATTTTTAAAAAATCCCAGAGGAGCCTATAGGCAAACACACTTTGATAGGTCCCTAAGGTGCTTTTTTCAAAAGGCAACTGGACTTCCTTTGTTTTTCCTTGAAGATGTTCATATCCAAGAAGCTTCTCATCCAAGAAGTCTAATTCTCCAGAAGTGAAATGTCTTCAAAGAAAAATAGAAAGTCCAGTTGCCTCTTGAAAAAGCACCTTTGGGACAATTCTGACCTGGATGGCTGAAGACTCTCCATACAGACTTCATTAAGCCAAATCAAGTCTGTATTTCATTGATCTGAACTTTCCATGTTGGGGAGCAATCACCACAAAGGAGCTTTTCAAATAAACTACAAACCCAACACAAATGTTACCTGAAACTCTGGCTCATAACTCGGCCACAGACTTGGTAGCCGCCTGGGACAGGTTGGCTGCCGAGGCTCTGGACCGAGTCATGCCTTTGCGACCTCTGACCCGGCAGAGATCTCGCTCGGCTCCGTGGTTTACGGAGGAGCTGAGGCAGATGAAATGCCGGAAAAAACGTCTGGAGGGCGTCTGGAAGGCCAGTCATGCCGAGTCTGACCGAACATAGGTTAGGTCCTATATTAGGACCTACCTAGTGGCGATAGAGGCGGTGAAGCGTTCTCACTTCTCCGCCCTTATTGCATTGGCAGAAAATCGACCCCCCGCCCTGTTTAGAGTGACCCGCTCCTTGATTGGGCCGGGAGCGAGGGATGATCTCCTGCATGGAAGAGCGGAGGAGTTTCACGATTTCTGCATATAAAATCGCTCAGATTCGGGCCAGGTTGGACTCTAGTTGGGAGGTCCCGGGGGAGGTGACCGCGGCGAGTCTTGAGACGGTTATCTGGGATGAGTTCGACCCTGTGACCGCCGAGGGTATGGACAGGTTGCTGGGGCGGCTGAATGACACCACATGTTTGTTGGACCCTTGCCCCTCCTGGTTGGTCTCTACCTCCAGAGAGGTGACGCGGAGTTGGCTCCAGGGAATTGTTAATGCTTCTTTGATGGAGGGCTCGCTGCCTACCGCCTTGAAAACGGCGGTGGTGCGACCCCTCCTCAAGAAGCCCTCCCTGGACCCAACACTTATAGCTGTACATCTCCACCCCAAGCCACCCCAACGATGCCGTGGAGGTCATGTCCCGGTGCCTGGAGGCCATGCGGAACTGGATGGGTGGGAACAGGCTCCGACTCAACCCTTCCAAGACTGAGTGGCTGTGGTTTCTGGCGTCCCGATATAGCCAGATAGTTCCATCGCTGGCTATTGGGGGTGAGATTCTGCCCCCTGCAGAGAGGGCTCGCAATCTGGGTGTCCTCCTGGATGTACGGCTGTCTTTGGAAGACCATATTACAGCCGTCTCCAGGGGGGGCGTTTCATCAGGTTCGCCTGATTCGACAGATGCGGCCCTTTCTGGTTTGGGATGCCTTACGCACAGTCACTCATGCCCTGGTCATCTCCCGACTGGACTATTGTAACGCCCTCTACATGGGGCTCCCGAATGGGAGCATCCGGAGACTTCAACTGGTACAGAATGCGGCCGCGCGGGTGGTTATGGGGGCGTCAAGATTTGCGCGAGCTGCATTGGTTGCCAGTGGCCTCTCGGGTGCGCTTTAAAATTTTGGTGTTAATTTTAAAGTGCTCCATGGCATCGGACCAGGATATTTACAAGACTGCATTCTGCCATTTTCCTCCCACCATCCGGTGCGCTCCCACAGGGAGGGTCTCTTGCGGGTCCCGTCAGCATCTATGTGCCGGCTGGTGACCCCGAGGAATAGGGCCTTCTCTGTGGGGGCGTCTGCCCTCTGGAATGGGTTGCCCCTGGAGTTACGGACAGCCACGGACCTGGGGATCTTCAGGCGTGCTTTGAAAACCTGGCTTTTTGACCAGGCCAGCTTGGGCTGATTTTAGTTTTGGGGTGTTTTGTTTTTATTAAATTTTAGGGTTTTAGAGTATAGTTTTAAATTTGTTTACAGCCAGGGTTGGGTTTAATTTAGTTTTATTGTTCCACATATTTATTGTTTTAACTGTAGGGCTGTGCACCGCTCCGAGTTCCTCGGGAGAGGAGCGGTATATAAATAAATATTTATTATTATTATTATTATTATTATTATTATTATTATTATTATTATTATTATTATTATTGTTGTTGTTGTTGTTGTTGTTGTTACTATTATTATTATTACTATTATTATTACTATTATTATTATTATTCAACAATGGTGGAATCCCCTCAGTGAAGTCACAGCCCCAGTTTTGAGGGTCACCTACAGTATGTGCGTTCTTCTTCTGAAAATGTAATTTTCATTTTTATGTTAGAAAACTGTTTTTTTGGGAGGTGGTCATTGAATTCTAAACTATAATTAATCAGTGATCCATTTCAAAAAATATTTTAGCAATGTATGAAGATTCTGTCTGATGTTTCAAAGAATTGGCCCTTGATTTTCCTTTAAAGAGGATTTTCTTTTAAAGAGGATTTTCTTGACTGCAAATTGTTCATCTTATTTAGACCCTTATTTAAAAACTAAAAAAAAAACTAGGCCACCCAGGAGAAACAATCTTGCATTTCATGGAACAAGCCTGCACATCACCAGTAAGATTTCCAAGGGGACAGATCAAATTGGGTTTAACTGTAGGGTGGACGATTTATTACAAAATTTGGTTCTCTATGTGCCTATTTGCATTTTTGAATCAGCTTTACCTATTTGATACAATCAATGGACTTAATCAAATTTTCTTCCTCTTTCAAAGGGACATAAATATTCACATGGGACTCAACTTTTGCCATCGATTCAGTGCATAATGATTCAGAGGACTGTCCCTCTTGTAACTCTTTTATTTTTATTTATTTTGTTTTATTTGAACCTACTTGAATTTTTGAATCAGTTCTGTATGTCCTATACAGTCCATTTGACTTAATCAATCAAGGTCTCTTCTTCTTTTAAAGGGACACATAACTTGAATTTTTGCCGTCAATTCAGTGTATACAATGACTCAGAAGAATGTGCCTCTTGCAGCTCTTTTTCCTCCCTGGAAGCATAATTTAGAGGAGAGAGGAAGAAAAGCTTGCTCGGGTTACGACCAAACCCTTTGGAAGGACTTAAGGGTGAGAGGCAATGGAACCTGGACTTTCAGAGAAAGGCCACATTGTCCTGGCAATCGTCACCTCTGGCAAGCAATAAAGACAGAAGAAGGGAGGGGGGAGAAAAGAAAGGAAGACATACTTGGATCTGACAAGATGGAGTCGGTTTTCGGCAAAAATTGGTCACAGCGGACTCCTTGGTAGCCTTCTTTGCACCTGAGGAAAACGGAAGAAATGACAAACATACGCAGGCGGTAATAACAAGCTACAATTTCAAAGCATCATTTGAATGGAAATCTTGTTCTTAATGCACACAATGTTCATAATTGCTCATAATGTTCACCCACAACCTCCAGAAGTCACAGGTGCTCCAACCCTGGAGGTTTTTAAGAAGAGATTGGACAACCGTTTGGAATGGGATGGCATTTCCTCCTTCAGCAGGAGGTTGGACAAAAGGCCTCCAAGCTCTCTTCCAGCTCTTGTTATCCTCTTGTTGTGTCAAGGGAGTCCACCCATTCATAGCTAACTGGGGACTCAAGGCAGTGTCAGCCTTGGAAGCCATTTTTCACTTGGAAGCTTCAAGGCTGCCACATTCAGTGCCTGGGAATTTGGGAGGGGGGATCTCATAGTGAGGTGGAAGATTAGACTCAACAACATTCTTTCTCAGAGAGTCAAGGACATGTTTCCCTGTACCTGGAAGGGAGTGTCTGGAGGAAGGTCTGATTGGGCCATGATGGGATGGACTGATGGGTGCAGGGGAGGGATCTTTGAATTTCTCTTGGAGAAGGGTAAACCTGGAACTCTCAGATTTGGGTTTTCCCAGATGTGCCAATATGACTTCTCTAATGAATTCTTACTTGGATGAACTTGGTTTCTGAGTGCAGAATGACTATGGGGAGTTTCGTTGGAATGCTGACATGCAGCTATTTCCCAATTTTCTATTCCGCTAACAGTTTCAGATGAACCAAATGCATTCTTCTAGGATACAGATGGTTCAAGTTGTTATTATTTGGCTACTTTAATTATATCTGAGACCTACACCTAGTTTTACTCATGTGACCAACAATATAGGGCTTCATTCAGTGGGGTGGATAAGATAGATTGGCCTGTAGAATGGCCCTCATACAATCAGTTGGAAGAAGTGTGGAAGTGGTTCTTGGGCTAGTGAACATGCCTTCGAAAAGCAGCCGTGCACTGCTCCTAACAACAAGAGCAATCAACCAATGGGACAACTTGCCTTCAGAAGTTGTGGGTGCTCCATTTACTGGAAGCTTTCAAAACTGGACAACCATTCATTTGAAATGATATAGGGTCTCTTGCTTGAGAAGGGGGTTGGACTAGAGGACCTCTGAGGTCCCTTCTCACTCTGTGGTTCTGTGTTATTCTATGCATCTAGAAATAATCTTTTGCAAGTTTATATTGCAGAATATAATAGAACACAATATGTATGGGATATTTGTATTCCAAACCTTTCTGTAACCCATCAAGTTTTCTCAGAATAAAATAATGTGTTAGGGGATTACGTAACAAATCCATCAATGACATTGCCATATTCAGACAATTTTTCAATCTGACCTTTTCGATCAGATGATCTATAAAAACAAGCAATGGATTTTCAGTGTTATTCTTTGGTAAACATGGAGCGAGAGTTACCTCTCATAAAGTAGCATCGAGCAATTTTTTAATGAGCAGGGATATAAATCAGCACTCAGTGCAGTCCTTATCGATGCTGTTAATTAAGGGCAGAGGAATACAGAATTTGTCAATTCATGATAATCATAATCAACTACTGCAGTTGGTCTACATCAGGAAATTTTCAAATTGGGTTGAAAAATAACGAATCCTAAACATTCCCTTCTTTTCCCTATGTCACTTTCATTTTCTATTTCATAACATAGACAAAGTCATCTCCCTCCTACAATCTCTTTCCTACCAACCAAACCAAGATAATTTTGTGAAAATTATAGGAAACCAAGTCCAATCAGAGGTTACTCCAGAGGTTACTGCTATTACTTGAATTTTATCTGGGCACAACTTTGATTAATTAATCTACGGACATGTTATAATCATCACCTTAGCTTACATAAATAGAAAGGGACATTTGGCAGTCGGCAAACTCAAGGCATGGAACTTCACATCTGCATATAATATCCAGAGAATCAAAAGTAAGACATAAATACATATAGAAGAAATAAATCTGTATTCAAGATGAGGTAAGGAAGGGAAAAAGGCTGTAGTTTAACTATCATTTGGCAATACACAATGTTTATGACAGACATGACATAAGCCCTGAGCACTGCCAGGGTTGATTTTCTGCTAAGACCTGAATGTCTAAAGAGTCTGAAGGTAACTTTTGGGAAAGATGTAATGCATACTATACATAGTTCCTGCCGTAAAATTAGCAATGGTATTCAAAAGTCAGATCAGGGTAGAATGCAACTGGCATTCTCTTATTCCTGCTACAACTGCTGTTTCACCTTGTTTAAAGATGCCCAGTGTCAGCTTTGAAATTCAGCTGCCACATTTTTTTTAAGGGAGTTGGAGGAGTTGAAAAGTTCAAGGTCATTCTGTATGGCATATTAGGAAATTCCAGTGGCAGTTAATTGGTTCTCGTGATTTATGAAGTGTAGAAGTGGGAGGAGAAAAGGGAGGAGAGAAGGTGGATTCTGTGTAACTCAAGAAAAAATTTCACTTTGGGAAATGCCTTTGACATGCCAGATCTGTTCCTAAATAAATCAATTGGAGAGAAAATGTCTCAGAGTGATTGATATCATGGATACTTTCTGGATGCCTTACATTTATTTCCCAAAATCATTTTTTTTTTCTGAAGGGGTGGCTGATACCCTGGAGTTCTTTTCCCAGAAATGGAGAGAGATCAATAATCAGCTGAAGTTGGAGGTGTGCAGGGGGGGAGCATGTGGGGGCTCTCCTTCCAGAGCATTAATTGAACCTGCCCTTGTTTGGAGGAGATGATGGATGCTTTCAGGATGGCAGTAGGAGGAAGAGATTTGGGAGCTATACAGAAGCATTTCAACTCAAGAAGTTGTTATAACCCAGATGTAACCCAGCTGTCTGAAGAGAAATCTTTCTCTAGCCCCAGACATATGGCTATTCTGTCAGATTGGAGGGAAGAGAGGTAATTGGGGTTGGAATTCTCTCAAGAAGACAACCCCCAGATTATTCCTGGAAGTCCATCAAAGGCAGATTTACATCAACAGTTCCAGAATTTAAACGTGACAGGTTTGGTCTCACAGTCTGTTTGGATGGGTGGAAGCTTGAGACCACTCATATTCACTTACCCAAGTATCGTGAGGAACGAGGAGACTATACAGATGCCAGTTGGTGGAAGCCAGAAAGACACGTCAACTGACAGAGGTATGTTGCAGCCCCCCAGGCAATCCCCTCATTTTCCAGAAGGAATTTTGCCCCCTGCAGAGAGTATCCCTCCAGGATGGGGATTTTATCCAGGCCTGGGGTGGATTCAATGCCAATGGCAGCCAGCACCAACCAAGCCCTGGTCTAAAGGGAGGTTGCCCAGACAGCAGACAGCAGCCACTTCCCCTCCATCTGACCAGGGAACCAGGCCACACCCATCTTCCTCCTGGCAACCACAAATGCAGCCCCAACCAGCAGTGAGACCACAGGGACCCCTATTCCAGAGAAGCATCACCCAGCCAGGATTCAGGTGGCCTACCCAGCCTACATACGCCACGGGCCAGTTCCTTTCATTCCAGTACAGCCTGCAGGGGCCTGGCCTGTGCCACCTCCTCAACCACGACCCAGGCCGGATCAAATACCCTTTAAGGCCTTATTCGATGGCCGCCATGAACATTTCAATTACTTCCTCACTCAAATCCAATCCCATATAGAACAATTTGGAGATCAATATGCCACAGAGCACGATTTGGTTACAGCCATAACAAATGGGATGAATGAAGGGGATGCTTCAGACTGAGTGGCCCAACTACACAATGAACAAGCCCCCAAATTATATGATATAAATGGATTTATTCAATTATTAAGACTCAGATTTGAAAATCCAGACCGGGTAGCAGAGAATGAAGAGAAGTTAATGGAAATGAGGCAAGACAAGTGACCCTTGTCAGAATTCATTTGGAATTCACTTTAGAAGGGTCACAAGCCACCTCATGGATTGGCCTGAAAAAATGACTTTACACTATTTTAAAAAAGCCATTAATCCAGAAGTAAAGAAGGCCTGTGAAATTAGGGGAATCTCAGAGACATTACAATCATGGTATGTCACATCGCTCAGCTTAGATCGCAGCATCAACTCACACAGGAAACCCCTTCTGGCAGCCCCAACTAAGAGAATTGTGGCGAGGAGACAGCCGACCAGACCAGCCAAAACTGCTCATACCCGACCACCAGGGTGCTGAAATGTTACCGATGTGGCCAAGCCGGTCATAGAGCAGCAGATTGTCTGGCCCCTGCTCCTGTACCACAAGCTCCACAGTTGAAGCCTAATACAACAGTTAGAGGTGGGAAGAATCAAGGAAGATCTCTGGATAGGGGTGGGTTCATCAAACACAGCTGGGAAAGCCCCCTCTGTGCATATGGCAGCAACGGACCACCGGACCGACACTACGTCCCCGAGAACCTGACCTGCGAAGATGACCCAATGGTGAGTAATCCCATCATACCTTTTACAGTTAAGGTCAAGTTAGTGGTATCAAACATGGGGGAGGTCGGGGAGGTAGAAGCTGTCGTTGATACTGGGTGTTCTAGATGCCTTATCGGACTCCCCATCATTGAACAATTGGGCATAAAGACTAACCCGCTAAAAGGCCCAATCAGATTTGAGCAAGTGGATGGAACCTTAATTGGGGGGAGGCAGCCACTCAAACGACAGAATTGATCAAGATGGAATTAGGGCCCCATCGCGAGCTCATATGCTTCATAGTGGTCCTCAAGATGTCAGAATCAATCATACTGGGACTTGCTTGGTTAAACAAATGGGCCACAAAGATCAAATGGGAGGATGGATTCAGAAACATCCTCATTGGACCGGACCCATTGCCCACTCTTCCACCCATTACAAAGCCACCAGTCAGCTTGAACCCAAAGCCTGAGCCAGCATCCATGGCATTCCACCTTCTCCCAGATAATCCCCAGGTACCCAACCAATACAAAGACTTGGCTGAAGCATTCAGTGAAGAAGAGTGTAATGTTTTACCTCCACATCGAGCCACTGATTGCACCATAGAATTAGAGCCCGGGGAGAAATTACGAAAACCAAAGATGTATTCCATGACGCCTGTTGAAATGACCAAATTAAGGAAATACATCGACAGCAATTTGGAACGAGATTTTATTGAGCCTGCCAAATCAAGATTAGGAGAAGAAAGATGGCGGGTTGAGATTGTGTGTTGACTTTAGAGGCGTGAACACCGTATGCGTCAAAAACATGTATCCTTTCCCTCTTATGAAGGATTAATTGAACCACCTGTTGAAGGGCAAAGTATTCACCAAGCTAGATCTCAGAGAAGCTTACTACCGGGTCCGCATCAAAGAGGGAGATGAGTGGAAAACTGATTTTAACTGGGTAGTTTCCAATTCAAAGTCATGTCTTTCAGACTTCAGGGGGGCTCCTGCAGTATTTATGCAGCACATCAAAGAGTTGCTACACCTGCACCTTTACCGGGGGCGGGTTCTCGTGTACCTGGTGACATCCTTATCTTCAGCGAAACCATGGAAGAACATGTTCAATTGGTCCGACAGGTTCTAGAAAATCTTCTAGCCACCAAATTATACGTGAAACTCTCAAAATGCGAATTCCATGAAGAATCGCTGGACTACTTAGGCTATCAAATATCCAACCTGGGGATTGAAATGGACCCCGGAAAGGTGAAGGCAGTGCTGGACTGGCAACCTCCCAGAACCCAAAAACAACTTTAAAGTTTCTTTGGTTTTGCCAACTTCTATAGACAATTCATTCCGTCCTTTGCTGAAGTTGTCCTCCCATTGACAGAGCTATTAAAAACGAGCCTGTCACCCACCAAACTGAAGCCAAGTCAACCCCTGGCTTGGACTATGGACTGTCAGAAAGCTTTCGAGGCCTTAAAACGCCTCTTCGCAGCTGAGCCCATCCTCCAGCACCCAGATGCGACCAAGCCTTTTATTGTCCAAACGGATGCAAGTGATGTAGCAGTTGTAGCTCTTTTGCTGCAAAAGGACTCTCAAGGCCGACTGATGCCTTGCACTTATGTGTCCAAAAAGCTGACAGACACAGAGCGAAGGTGGGCAGTCTGGGAGAAAGAAGCATTCATTGTACGATGGGCTTTGTTGACTTGGAGGCATTTTCTAGAAGGGGCGCCAGAGGCCTTTGAGGTATGGACTGATCATAAGAACCTCAAGGCTCTAAAGATCCCTAGGAGATTATCGCCCAAACAAGTCCTCTGGGCCCAATATTTCAAGCGATTCAACTTTAACATTAAATATATCCCCGGAGGGAAAAACATGCTGGCAGACGCTCTGTCCAGAAAACCAAAAGTTTGACAGCCACTGAGAGGAAATAGTACAAGCCTTAATTTCAGAAGCTCAATCGGCAGGCCAAATGACCACTCGAGTCCAAGCCAACCACAACCCCAAACACCTGGAAGATAAGCTGACTGCAGAATTGAAAATGGCCCTATTGACCGATCCTTGGTTCCTGGACCATCAAATTGAGTTGACAATGAATGATGGACTAGCTTGGAAAGGGACTAAGCTTTATGTACCCACAACCCTAAGACTACTGGTACTAAAGCATAGCCACGATTCCCGGCTGGGAGGCCACTTCGGATTCCTAAAAACCCTACATTTACTGAGAAGACAGTTCTGGTGGTCAAAAATGAAACCTGATGTCGAGGACTATGTAAAACGTTGCTCAATTTGTGCCACAATGAAACACCGAACTGGAAAACCCCTGGCCTCCTGCAACAAGTCGCTGAACCAACCCAACCTTGGGAAGAGATCGCAATGGACTTTATTGTTGAATTACCGAAGCATGAAGGGAATACGATCATTTGGACTATAATTGACTTATTCTCTAAACAGGCCCATTTTATAGCCTGCAAAGGACTTCCATCTGCGAAAAAACTTGCAAAGCTGTTTGTGAAACATATCTATAGACTACATGGAGTACCTCGTAGAATAATATCAGACAAAGGGGTACAATTTACTGCAAAATTTTGGAGGGAATTTCTGAAATCTATTGGTTCCTCTCAAGGGTTATCCTCAGCTTTCCATCCTGCTTGTAATGGAGCAATGGAGAAAACTAATGCCATGATTGAACAATACATTAGATGCTAATGTAAAATATCAAAAAGAAAATTGGGCTGAGTTATTACCTTTTGCAGAGGTTGCTTACAATAATGCAGTACATAGCAGCACGGGATTGACTCCATACCAAATCAACACTGGAATGGATTTTGTCCCGATGCCAGAGTTACCTAGACAACCTTCCTCACCCATGTCTCTAACAGAATGGATGAACTCATTAAAGAAAGGATGGGAAGGTCAAAAAGCTTTGACTAAAGTTGCAAATAATTATAAAAAACTGGCGGATAAGCATAGATCCCTTCAACCACCTTTTAAAGTAGGGGACAAAGTATATTTGTCGACCAAGTACCTTAGGTTGAAACTGCCCAGTAAGAAGCTAGGTCCAAAATTCTTGGGTCCGTTCCCAATTTCAAAGATAATCAATCCGGTCACTGTCCAATTAAGTCTTCCTCGAATATTGGGGAAAATTCATCCAGTATTCCATTGTAGTTTACTAAAACCAGCTACTAAATCAATGATAAGACCACCACTAATCGCTCCCCCTAAAACGTTAATTGTACAGGGGGAAACATATTATGAGATTAAAAAATTCTCGATTCTCGATTACACCGTGGCCAATTGCAATATTTGGTCTTATGGAAAGGATATCCTCTCTCAGATGCTACTGTGTTTCGCACAAAATAAGGCAGGGCCTTATTTTTTTTTGAGCCCCGAAAAAATGGCTAGGCTGTCTTTTCGGGGATGAATTAATTTCTCTCCCCCCTCATCAGCGGGTGGGCGGCAGTGGTGTTCCCGCTGGCACGACAACAGCAGCAGTGCCGGCGGGAATGTGGAAGAATTTCTGCTGCTGCTCCGAGTGGCGGCAGAAATGCTTCCAGGTTTCCGCCGGCGCTGCTGCTGTTGTTGTGCCGGCGGAAACGTGGAAAGCGTTTCTGCTGCCGCTCGGGTGTGTGTGGAGCCGCACACACCCGAGCTGCAGCAGAAACGCTTTCCACGTTTCCGCTGGCATGGAAAGCGTTTCTGCCGCCGCTCGGGTGTGCACACACCTGAGTGGCGGCAGAAATGCTTCCACGTTTCTGCTGGCGCTGCTGCTGTTGTCGTGCCGGCGGAAACATGGAAAGCGTTTCTGCCGCCGCTCGGGTGTGTGCGGAGCCGCACACACCCGAGCGGCGGCAGAAACGCTTTCCACATTTCCGCCGGCATGGAAAGCGTTTCTGCCGCCGCTCAGGTGTGCAAACACCCAAGAGGTGGCAGAAACGCTTCCACGTTTCCGCCAGCGCTGCTATATTCTCGTGCTGGCAGGAACTGTGGAACCCATGGAGGCAGCTCCCCCGCCCGAGAAGCAGCAGAAATGCTTCTACACTTCCTGCTGGCACGAGAACAGCAGCAGCACCACGCAGGGCATTGTTAAGGGCAAGTTTCCCCCCCCCGTCCTCCCCTCCAGCATGTTTTAACCCCCGCCCTCCCCCCCCAGCATGTTTTAAACTAGGCCTAAATTTAGGGGGAGGGGCTTAATTTCATTTCATGCCTAGAAAACATGCTGGGTCTTCCTATTGGTGGAGGCCGTATTGTTGGAGAAACACGGTAGTTGGGTAAAGAGTTGGGATGTTCATGCTGATCAATTGGTTAACCAATTCCATAATGATTTTCCACACAAACTGAAGGGTCCTCATAGAGGGGGGAGAGATGGTTAAGGACAATGTGTTAACCCTGTATCTATTTTTTTTTCTTTTAGGAGGAGGAGTTTTGAAGGGGGGACGCCTGTCAGCTTTGAAATTCAGCTGCCACGTTTTTTTTAAGAGAATTGGAGGAGTTGAAAAGTTCAAGGTTATTCTGTAGAGTATTAGGAAATTCCAGTAGCAGTTAATTGGTTCTCGTGATTTATGAAGTGTAGAAGTGGGAGAAGAGAAGGGAGGAGAGAAGTTGGATTCTGTGTAACTTGAGAAAAATTTTCACTTTGGGAAATGCCTTTGACATGCCAGATCTGTTCCCAAATAAATCAATTGGAGAGAGAATGTCTCAGAGGGATTGATATCATGGATACTTTCTGGATGCCTTACATCCAGTGCAAAATATAGTTTTTGGGAGGAAAAAAACTGTTTTGCCTAACAACAATAGAATAAAATGTAGTGTTTCTCCCCAAGTTGTCAAAGAATGCTTCATGGCACAATGCTGTCTCTAAAATATATCACAATGAATGCAATGAGACTTTTCTTTTAATTAGCAATTTCTGCTTCTCTCTCTCTCTCTCTCTTCATAGATAGATTACTTCCCATCTATATTATTGGTACAATTTAATAATGAGAAATGATTTGTATCATCCAATGAATTAGAAGGCATCCGTTTCAATTCACTGCTGTGATTTGATGATCCAATTCAGACAATTGTTCGATTTAAACATTCAGTTAATTGCCTTCAAATGTCTGAGTTGAAGCTTCGCTCAGCTCTAACCATGAACGGTGGGCCAGTAAGAAGCACAAGGTAACCAAGAACACTAACAGAGAAGCCTGAATCAAAGTGCAGCTATTTCAGTCTGTTGCAGATCAAGACTTGTTTAGAGCTCCTATGTGCTCTGAATCTGAAGTCCTGCATAGACTTAGTAAATAAATGCAACCAAAATGGAGTATCTTTGGTTTTGAGTCTTACATATCTAGATGCCACCCTCATGGTGATACTCTTGACAAAGATAAGAACTCTGCATTTTCTGAATAGAAATGAGACATTTCACACTTCTGCTGAGTGAGCATTTCCATGACCAACCCCCTCCAGAAATAAGTAATCCTGCTTGAAAAATCCAAATGCAGCAACAATTAGCTTTCCCTTGGCAAAGATTATAAGGGTTGCTGATTCACCTTGTGTCCAAATGAAGAAATAAGTGGTGCTCCCCCCACAAAATGTCAGCAGTGAGTTGACAAAAATTGGTTCTATCCCTTCTTTTAGCCTAGCTCAAAAATAGACTGCTCATAGCTCTTGATTCATAGAGAAGCAAATATTGAGTTTCGTTTTTTTTCTCCCTTTATGTTTTTGCTTTCATGTAAAATGCATCCCAGGGAGCACAAATGCCATCCACTCTCTAGAAGGGGAATTTGTGAATAACAAAAATAGCTCCTGTGGGCTATTTGCTCATGGTTCATTTTATCATATTCAACAAACCTAACAGATTAGGAGCAAGGACTGCATTAACCTTGTGGGACAATTTGGTATCTACACAAGAGTAAACCTACACAATTACCTTAAGCCTGTCCGCCCATTTTTCAGTATTATCCAGATCACCATTACTGCCACTGCTTTATTGTTATTGTTGTTATTGTTATTTCAGTCAGAATAATGGAATTATTCTCCCCTTAAATCTATTGGAATATGTTAGCATTAAGTGTTATTGAAACATAGAGACTCAGAAACTTGATACAGATGCATAAATTGCTTTACTACTGACAAGCTAGGCCATAAATATGCAGAAGATCTGCCTATAGTATCTATGGAGATTCTCAGTCCTCCAGGTCATGGTTGTCCCAAAAGTGCATTTTTTCAAGAGGCAAGTGGACTTTCTTTGTTCTTCCTTGGAGACGTTTCACTTCTCATCCAAGAAGCTTCTTTAGTTCTGACTGAATGGTGGAGAATGGAAGGATTTATATCCTGAGAGTTGTTGAAGTCATTTGGAGGTTTATCTGAGCCTTCAGAGTCAACTGAATCTTGCATATGTCCAAAATGGCGGCCAGATGCTAGCTTCTGAGCTCCGCCGATTGCTCCGCACCCCCAAGCCGAGGCTTTCGCCTCCCCCGGGGGCCTCTGGTAAGGTGACTGGGGGCCCGGGGTGGGAGTTGGCGAGGCCAAAGGGGTGCAGGAGCGCGTGGCTGGGTTGCCCGGGTGGCCGTGTAGGCGGTCCGGGCGGCGGTTCGGGGGTGATGGCATTTTCCATCTCGCCTCCTCGTCGTGCCTCATGAGTTTTCGCCGCGACTGAGTTATCGGTTTGGCCCGGTGCCGGCTAGACCCCTGGTGGGCCCCTATTCAGTGCAGCCTGGACTTTGTACCATTTTGCCCTCCTCGCCTTGGTTTCTGTGGGGGCGATGGATAGGTTTGGTGCCCCCAGTGTTGTTAGGGGTGGTGCTGGTGTTAGCGCTGCCCAACTGGGCGGGGCCAGTAACTCCGGCCTCGGCGGCCCCAGTTAGGGGCCGCAGCACTTTGATGGCAGTTCGGAGGCCCAGCCCCAGTCCCAACCAAACCCACAGCCTAGGCTTGATTGGCCTGGGCTGCGATGGCGACGGTGGTGGCGGCCGGGCCGATGATAGCGATGCTGTCTGATACGTCAGACCTGCTGGTTCCAGGGGTGGTTCCCCTGGCCTGGATGGCTTCGTTGGCAGTTCCGGCAGTCTCGGCGGCTTCAGTGACGGTGTCGTCGTCGAGGAGGACCTGGAGACCTCGGCGGCCTCGATGACGTTCCAGGTGGCAGGGGTGGGGGCCTGGTCTGGCGATGACAGCGGCTCTGGCAGCAGGATCCACGATAGCAGTGGTGGCGATGGCCTTGGCCTGGGCAGCCCCGCCGGGGTCGATGGTGGAGACAGTGGCCCAGAGACCTTGCCGATGGCGGCGACGTGGTTTGGTGTCGTCTGATTCATTGGTGGGGGTACTTGGCTCGATGGTGGTGGTGGTCCTGATGGGGGGGCCCTGGGTCCCGGCAGCTTTGGCTGAGCCAAGTCTGGGCCATCTTGATGGCGACCCCATCCTTGTCGATGACAGCGATACCATTGGCGATGACAGAGACCGCAACCAGTTGACTGTGGTGTCTGGGCAGGTCGGGTTCAGTTCCATGGATCTCCCTGTTCCAGACCCTGGCTCCGGGCGTTGGAGACACGACCGGCCGGTTGACGTGGAACCGGACCGATTATCTATTCATCGGCGGACTTGTGGGTCCTCAGAAATGTCCCCCTTTCTTTGATGTGGCCCTCCGGCCTTTCTGTGGCCTACCTCAAGGATGGATCTTGGGATCCTGAGAGGTGGCATAGCCAAGGGATGCGCTATAAGGGTCATACCCAGTTATATTCATTTATTTTTAAATTCTTAGCGGGGTTAGGGAGGGTGACCAGGTCGGGTTTGGGAGACAACCCGTTTGAGATGAGGGCCAGACCAGGAGTTAAGCATGACCCGAGGGTTCTGGGGTCAGGGGTGGTTAGATCGAGGATGGGGATTTGTGTCCGGGAGGAAGAGAGGATAGCAATCGACACGGTCAACGGGAGAGGCAGATATGGCATTGGCAGGGGGCCATATTATGTTTCGGGAGCCCGCCCCCGCTGGTTATGTGTGGTGGCGTGCTCTGACCCCCAGGTCATTTCCCGTTCCCCGGGTTGTCCGAATCATCGGGCCTCGGGCCTTCAGTTGATGCTGTGCAATGCCAGGTCCATAGTTAATAAAGCCCCCCTCATTTGTTATCTGATTTTGGAGGGGGGTGCAGACCTGGCGGGTGTTACCAAAACCTGGTTGGGCCAGGAGGGGGGTGTTCCCCTGGTAGAGATGTGCCCAGCCGGGTTTTGGGTTTTTCATCGGCCGAGGGCCCAGGGGAGGGGTGGGGGGGTTGCGGTGATTATTAGGGAAGACCTATGTCCTAGGGAATCCATTGTTCCTCAGACGACCGGATGTGAATCCCTCTTCATCAAGAGTGGTTCCAGAATTCAGATGGGCCTATTGATCACATACCTGGCTCCCTGCTACGTGACATTGGCCCTGCCTGAGCTCCTGGAGGTCCTAGCCTTATGGTCATGAGGGATTTCAACCTACCTTCGGCTGGGGCCTCCGGGATTGCTCAGGAGTTCTTGGCTTCCATGACAGCCTTGGGCCTGACCCAATTAATTAGGGACCCCACTCACGTTGGGGGTCACATCTTGGATCTGGTTTTTGTCGCTGGTCAATGGCAGGATGATCTAGGTATAGGGGACATTGTTGTAAAGCCCCTGTTATGGTCTGATCATTCGCTCCTTAGACTGGACTTCCATACCGCTCCTCCTCGTGGCAGGGAGGCGGGACCAACACGATGGTTTCACCCCAAGCACCTGATGGACCCGGATAGGTTCCTAATAGAGCTTGGGCCATTTCCCGGTGGTCGCACACACGACTCGGTTGGGGACCTGATGGGATAGGGTGGCGGCTGAGGCCCTTGATCGGGTCGTGCCCCTGCGGCCTCTGACCTGGTGCCGATCCCAATCAGTTCCATGGTTTTCGGAGGAGCTGAGGGAGATGAAGAGCTGGAAAAGATGCCTAGAGAGTGGTTGGAGGGCCACCCGCTCCGGATCTGACCGAACACTATTACGGTCCTACTTTAGGGCCTATTTAGTGGCGATAAGGGTGGCAAAGCATTCTCATTTTTCTGCCCTTATTGCGTCCGCAGAAAATTGCCCAGCCGCCCTTTTCAGGGTGACCTGCTCCCTTCTAGAAGTGGGAGTGCGGGAGGATTCTTTACAAGGGCAGGCTGAGGATTTTTTGAATTTTCTGCAGGACAAAATCACTCAGATCCAGGATGGGTTGGACTCTAACTGGGCAACTCTGGATGGGATGGCAGGGGCAGAGTTCGGGGAGGTCATTTGGGGGGAGTTTGATCCTGTGACCCTCGATGACATGGACAGGATGTTGAGCGGGCTTAATGCCACTACATGTTTGCTGGATCCGTGTCCCTCCTGGCTGGTATTGGCCACTTGGGAGGTGACATGAGGTTGGTTCCAGGGCATTATTAATGCTTCCTTGAGTGAGGGGTTTCTGCCTGCCGCCTTGAAAGAGGCGGTAGTGAGACCCCTCCTCAAGAAACCGTCCCTGGACCCAACTTTATTATCTAATTATTGTCCGGTCTCCAACCTTCGCTTTATGGCGAAGGCTGTTGAGAGTGTGGTGGCACGACAGCTCCCGCAGCATCTGGATGAAGCTGTCTATTTGGATCCATGCCAATCAGATTTCAGGCCCGGGTACAGCACAGAAACGGCATTGGTCGCGTTGGTGGATGATCTCTGGAGGGCCTGTGACAGGGGTTGTTCCTCTGTCCTGGTCCTGTTAGATCTCTCGGCGGCTTTTGATACTGTCGACCACAATATCCTATTGCGGCGGCTGGGGGGGTTATGGTGGGAGGCACCATATTACGGTGGTTCTCCTACTTCCTCTCTGACCGCTTGCAATTCATGTTGGCAGGGGGGCAGAGGTCGGCCCCTGATTTGCAGGGTACCTCAGGGGTCTGTGCTCTCGACCCTGCTGTTCAACATTTATATGAAGCCGCTGGTTGAGATCATCCGTGGCTTTGGGGTAGAGTTCCATAAATACACTGATGATACGCAGCTGTACATTTCTACCCCGGGCCACCCCGACGAAGCCGTGGAAGTGATGACCCGGTGCCTGGAGGCTGTGCGGGGGTGGATGGGGCGAAACAGGCTTCAGCTCAACCCGGCCAAAACCGAGTGGCTGTGCTTTCCGGCACCCCGATACAGCCAGTTAACTCCATCACTGGCCGTGGGGGGGGGGGAATTCTTGCCCCCATGGAGAGGGCATGCAATCTGGGTGTCCTCCTGGATATATGGCTGTTGTTAGAAGAACATATAGCAGCCATCGCCAGGAGGGCTTTTTGTCAGGTCCGTAGGATCTACCAGTTGCGGCCTTTTCTGGATCGGTATTCATTTCGCATGGTCACATCTGCCCTTGTCATCTCCCGTCTAGACTATTGCAATGCTCTCTACATGGGGCTCCCCTTGAAGAGCATCCGGAGGCTTCAGCTGGTGCAGAATGCGGCCATGCAGGTGGTTTGGGGGACTTCGCGGAGCTCCCATGTTACACCACTTTTGTGCGAGATGCATTGGCTCCCGGTGGTCTTCCAGGTGCGATTCAAGGTGCTAGTGGTCACCTTTAAAGCACTCCATGGCTTGGGACCTGGGTACTTACGGGACCACCTACTGCCACCATCAGCCTCCTGTTGGCCAGTGCACTCCCATAAACCGGGCCTCCTTGGGGTACCACTGACTAGACGGTGCCGGCTGGCAACCCCGAGAGTGCGGGCCTTCTCGGTGGGAGCACCCTCCCTCTGGAACGAATTACCCCCGGAGATGAGGACCATCCCTGACCTACTAGCCTTCCGGCACATGCTGAAGACCCACCTATTCCATCAAGCTGGTCTGGCCTAGAGTTATGGGTAGGGTTTTTAATTGATTTTAACTGGTTTTTAACTTTTTAACCTTTTAATGTTATGGTTTGTTTTAGCCTCAGCCACTCATTTAATCTTTTTAATTGTATTTTAAATATTGTATTGGATTGTGTTTTATTTGGCTGTAAACCGCCCCGAGTCCCGTTGGGAGATGGGAGTGGTATATAAAATTTGAAAATAAATAAATAAACTGAATAATGTAAATGGATATGGAGCCTTCTTTGAACTCCTGAAAGGATTGTACTGTAAGTAGGAGATACAACACAGTCCTTTCAGCAGTTTATTATCATCATCATCATCAATCATCACCATCATCATTGTTGGAAGGGACCTTGGAGGTTTTCTAGTCCAATCTCTTGCTCAAGTAAGAGACCCCATATCATTTCAGACAAATGGCTGTCCAGTGTCTTGAAAACCTCCAGTGATGGAGCCCCCACAACTTCTGAACACAAGCTGTTGCACTGGTTGATTGTTCTCACTGTCAGGAAATTCCTCCTTAGTTCTAGATTGCTTCTTACTTGGTTAGTTTTTATGGAATAAATTTATTAATTATGGAATAATTAATATGTACTTATGGAATAAAACCATCCCTGCCATGGAGAATGCTCCATGTTTAAAGAAGTACGGAGGTAACAAATTGCAAAATGTTCTACCAATTACTATTTGTAGGCAAAGCGTCTTCCCACAACGCTAGGCTAGAATAAGCTGTGGCCTGGTTTAATTCATGCAGGCTTCCCTTCTGATAACCATGGAAGAGAAACATCTGTCTGTTGTGAGCATGAAGGGGAGAATGTAGTGCATCAGAATTGCTCAGCTTCTCCATATGGTGGGCGGTTCATAGGACCACATTTCCATATGGCCAAGGTTTTAATTGGCGAGGAGCTCTCCATCTAAGAAAATGAAGGGGCAGGATTCATCTGCTGCAGCTTCACTTTGAATGGACACAAAGGACTATTCTAATAAGCCAATCTACCTTCATGCGATCCAGCCAGGAAGACTGTCCTCTCGTTAAGCATATTTCTACAAGTTTAATGGCAGAGCAGAGAACATAAAAGGGCTGAACAAGAATAATTATTAATTAATTTGAGGCGCATAGTGAAGGACAATCGGCTCAATTAGTTTTACTCCTAGACTGCTTGTGCATTTGGACAATAAATAACAACACTAGGGCTTAGATATTCTATGGTCTGTGTCATCCATGAACAAAACCCAACATCCACCTGACAGCAATCCTATGTTTGTCTAAGTCTAAGGTGAAAGCAAAGCTTTTTTTTTGAATTGCACTTGTACTTGGTTTTAACTAATTTTATGATTATTCACCAACAATCAGTGGTCTGGGATGGTCTGCTAGAGAAATTGAATGAATAAGAAACAAAAACAAACAAACATCTGCACTGAGTCACATTGAACATTGGATGTTTCCATGGAGAAGTTCAGCTTGCTTAGTTTTTAATCGAGTATTTTTTGTGAGCGTGTTTTTATTCCATGTTGCTTTCTCAAGAACAACAGGAAGTAATTTGTTTTTACCTTCTTTCTTCTTGTTATTATTAACACACAGTCTCCCAGATTGTTCTGAGCTGACTAACATTGTGAGTATCTAGGAGACCTGTTACGATATAAGGATGATTCCAAGTAATGCATTTCTTTGTAATTGGTGAGATGAACTGGGAAGTATGGTTCTTCACTGGTTCTCCTCCTGTTCCCCCTGAATCCCATTGGTGTTGGTAGGGTGGAGAGGTCCAGTCCTAAACCCCTTATTTATGGGATGTCAGAAGGCTAGGTTCTTCCCCACTCCTGTTTAGCTCTCCATGGAACTGCTGGGTAAGATCATCCATCATCCTGGGGTTAGGTACCATCAATATTGTGATTGATTCAATTGTGCGTCTCAAACCCAGACACCCAAGCTACACTGTCAAATGCTTTCTCATTGCCTGGAGTCAGTATGGATCTGGTTTCAACTCAATCTTGACAAGACTGGGTGCTTTGGTGGTGATTTTCTTCTGGTGAATTGCCATCTTTAACTCTGTCTGGAGTTATATTTCCTCAAGCAGAGTTGGCATGTAACCTTGGGGTTCTCCTGGACTCCTGGTTCTTGCTGAAAGAGCAGGTGATAGCTGTGGTTAGGACAGCCTGTGCACAAACACATCTTGTGCAAAATGTGTGCCCTTTCCTAGATCAGGAGGTGGTGCTCTCAGTTCACTCATGCCTTGGTTGGTCTACTACTGCAATGTGCCTTGCCTTTGAAGAACCTTTGGAAGCTGCATCTGGTTCAAAATGCAATGGCACACGTGGTAGCAGACCCACTGTGATGCACCCACATAACACTATTGTTGTGTGAACTGCACTGGCTCCTAGTAGGCTCCCAGGTGCAATTTAAGTTGCTGGTTGTCAGGTTTATCAGGGTCTCACTGATGGTTTTTTTGTTACAAATAATTTTTGTTTTAATTGTATTGCTTATTTTATTCTTCTTCATCACCCAGAGTTCCTTCTGCTAGTCAGGAGGTCCTGTCCCTGTGGTAGAATCAGGATTTTTCTCCTAAAGGAATGTTTGTATTACAAGGCAGGGAACAATAAAGTACATCCAAGAAGCTGAGATGTTTACTTAACAATGTTTATAGGCTGTTTCATCCTGGAGGAGGAAGAGGAAGAGGAGGAGAAGGAGATCAACAGCCAACCAACTTTAGTGTTAAGCATCTCTTGTGTTTGGCAACCAAAAGTGAAAGGTCATTGAGACCCAAAGCTTCACACAAGAAGGCTTCTCCTCCATATAAAAGAGAACATTCAGATAGGATGTTGTGGTGTGGTGTGTTTTTCAGTAGAAAATACAGATTTCCTGCCAGGTCACTGTGTTCCAGTTTTGGTCTGCCATAGCTGGCAGACCAAGATGAGGGTTCATTGGGCAGATGTGTTCTCCACAAATGACTTTTCATTTTCTAATCATCATAAGTCCAGGCAAAAATTATAAAAAGAAAAACACAGAAAATTTAAAAAAACCAGTACATGACTGCCGCAGGAGCAGAATATTATATATATTTATCTAACTGACAATGTATTATCAGTTAGCTTAATGGTTAGTCAAAGGGGACAAAACTCATTCCTTTTCCCTTTCTTAACCCAAAAAATAAGACAAAACTCATGTAACAGGAATTACTATCCATTTTATCAGACTGGGGGAACATTACGATGTGTGTTTGGAGATGTGTCATCAGCAGCTGTGAAACTGATTTGGCTAACTTCAATTTTTATTGCATTTTCACTCACTATTAATTTCTTCATAAAAACAGCAAAGCTTTCCAGACATATTTAAAGTAGCCCAACCATCAGCAGAGTCATTCTGAATGGAAACAAGCTCAAATGTTGATTAGAATTCTAGCTAGACTGAAGATGGATAGATGGATAAACGGGTAGATGAGTAGATGGATAGATGGATGGATGGATGGATGGATGGATAAATGGATTAAGGGTTGGATAGGTAAATGAGTAGATGGGTAGGTGGATAAATGGGCAGATAATTTTCTGAAATAAATTTCCTTATCTTTAGTAATGTAATGCAAAAAGAAATCACATAGTATATTTTCTAGCTTGTTTTTAATCAAATGATAGGCATGAAAATTTCATAGGTTCCCAAACATTTATTTGTAAGGGGTAGAGAAGAAGTAAAATAGTTCTCAGAACTTTCCTCCTTACACAGTTCAGGCTTTCCAATCCATCTGATCACCAGCATCTTTTAAGCAATCAACATTAAAGGAACCTGGCTCTCACTTCCCCCAGACTGACCCAAGGCAAATACAAATTGGTTCAAGACACTCATCCACTTGTCTCGGATTGTCTGGGTACGACTCAGGCTATTGGCAAACTTCCTTCCATTTACTTCTGTCCCATAGTATGTACTGTGAGGAAAAAGAGAATGTGCTAGCCCATAGATATTGTGGCATCAGAGTTTCTAGACTATTACTAACGTTGTCTTCCTGCCTGCTTTCTTTCTTTCTTTCTTTCTTTCTTTCTTTCTTTCTTTCTTTCTTTCTTTCTTTCTTTCTTTCTTTCTTACTTTCTTCCTTCCTTCCTTCCTTCATCCTTTCCTCCCTTCCTCCCTCCCTCCCTTTTTTCTTTTCTTGTTTCTTTTATATCTTTCATTCAGACTCCTGATAATCACCTGAGTAACTCCCTACGATTTTCCTGGCAACGTTTTGGCAGTGGTTTGCCATCTCCTTCTTTCTCGGGTTGAGAGAGCGCAGCTGGCCCAAAAGTCACCCAACTGGTCTCATGCCACTATACCAAACTGTTTCTCTCCAGGACTGCTCGAGATCATCCAAATAACATTTTATGGCAGCAAAACCATTCTACTTTTCAGAACTTTAAGTTGGCATTGAACTCTGTTGAGCAGAACACAAATGCTAGTTAATGTATCTCACTTTCTATTTTTTTAAAAAAACCTCCTACCCTTATCATTCAAATCCAATCTATAAAAAAGCCTATAGAAATCATTAGAGACAAGGTAACTGTTTGAACCTTAATCAGACAAATTTAAAATGCAACATATAACCTCTTTCTCATATTACTCTTATCTATAAACAAAACCTTAAAACAACATCATACAGTTCTGATTTAAAAAATCATGAATAAAATTTCCCTGAAAAAACAACTTATCTATTTTTATCTTGGTCAAATAAATCAACTTTATAGAGTATTATTTCCCTTTACTCCCCAAAATCTTGATCTTTAGTCCTTTCAAAGAATATACAAACACTTGTTTTCATTTTTCTTTTCTTTTCACAGAGTCGCTACCAAGTTTAACCAACCCTATTTGAGGGTTATTGAAGCACTTGGAGGTTTATCTGTATCCTCAGCGTCACCGGAGTAGTGCTAATGGTTCCTGCAATGATCCTGAGAGCACAGACAAACCTCCAAGTGGCCTCAAGGACCCTCAAAATGGATGCAAATGACCAGCTCTCTTCAAGGAATATAAATCCTTCCCTCCCCCACCATCCAGTCAGAGCCGAAGAAGCTCCTTGGATGAGAAGCGAAACGTCTTCAAAAGAATAATCAGAAAGTCCAGTTGCCTTCTGGAAAAAAAAGCACTTTTGGGACAACCATGGCCTGGATGACTGAGAATCTCTACAGGCCACTGTAGAGATTCACTCTTTGAGAGGGGCAGGGGGAGAGAGAAGTGGACATCTATCTAATAGGTTAGTTGAATCAACTCTGATGATCAAGGGTGATCCAGCCTAGCTGATGGAACATATCCATCTACATGTTTGAAGATGTACTAATGATTAGCCAGAAGGCAGCAAAGTAGGTGACTGTTTTGTGAAGGTTAATTTTTTTACAAGATAAAGGTTTCCCCTGTCTGGTCGTGTCTAACTCTAGGGGAGTGATGGTCATCTCCATTTCTTGGCCAAAGGAGCCAGTGTTGTCCGAAGATGCTTCCATGGTCATGTGGCCAGCATTGCTATTTGCCAAGGGACATGGGGTATTGTTACCTTCCCACTGAAGTAGCACCAATTTATCTACTCGCATTTGTATGATTTCAAACTGCTAGGTGAACTTTTAGTTTTCTTAGCACAAGCTGATATGTACCGTATTTGTTTGAACATCGTTGCATCTTATTGAGCTTAGAGTAAGGAGGGTTGCCTAGCTTGGCATGTTCCATTTAAAACTGACAGGGTGGCCCACCATTTGAACAAGTTTTGGATGATTCTCTCCCCTCCAAACTGCCATCTCCCTGGAAGATCATTGATAATTAAATAAAGGTTTCGAGATCACCTGTCAAGATATTAAAAATTTCTTTCTTCAGTTTCAGCTTCAAAAGATGCATAAATGAATAGCCTTAATTTTGGCATACATCTGAAATGAAACAAGCAGTGTTTTTTTTGTCTGGTTCCTAACAATGTATATAAGGTGTATTATTGGTTATATGATTGGTTGCCCAACTGTGGTCGAAACAAGATGAGGTAAAATTATAAAGAGATTTGGGGAAATCTGGATTGCTATTTGAATAAATCCCAGTGGAAGGTCATAAGGCTCCGGCGATAAACTAGGAGGAAACGTACTAATATCTTAACATTTCCACATCTAAAAACCTAGTTTTTATACAAAGTTGTTCATATATCTAAACATATATTTTAAGGATGTCTTTTCCTAGTCATATCTATCCAACCACTAGAGTGGAAAGGCTGGGAATGTTATGGGCACCCCTCTCCTAAGGAAGTCCATCTGGTAGGACCAAGAAGAAGGAACTTCTCCATGGGGGCTCCTCCTTTTGACATTCTTTCTCAAGGCCCTAAAGTCCTGGTTTCACCAATGAGTCTGGGGATCCCAGAGTGAGATGGAGCCCATCAAGTGGATTGTTTGATTGTGGCCTCCAGGGAGGGTGGGAGCTATATGCAGAGGTGGCATTCAGCAGGTTCTGACCAGTTCTGGAGAACCAGTAGTGGAAATTTTGAGTAGTTTGGAGAACCAGCCAATCCCACCTCTGACTGGCCCCGCCAACCCCATCTCTTCTCTGCCTCCTGTTGAGTCCCAGCTGATTGGCTGGGTCTCCTTTGATTGCCTTGCACAGGAGAACAGAGCTGGAAAGCAGGTTAGTGGGGTGGGATGGAAGGGAGGTTTTACAGTATCCTTCACCTGCCATGCCCACCAAGTCATGCCACACCCACCAAGCCACACCCACCAAGCCATGCCACGTCCACCGAGCCACGCCCACAGATTTGGTAGTAAAAAAATTCCACCACTGGCTATATGCTTTTCTACTGTTCCTGTATTGTAAGCTGTCTGGGGCCCCTGAGAGTCAGCTGGATGATGATATACATTTCTTTACATAAAACAAATAAATACAGAGCAGCAAAAGTGTGATCCAGTGGCATATCCTCAGCAGAAAACTATAGTCCATGTATCTATATTGTCTAATTTGGAAAGCTTCTGTGCATTTTAAATTTTTCACTAAACCAGGGGTCTCCAACCTTGGCAACTTAAAGTCTGGAGGACTTCAACTCCCAGAAATCCCCAGCCAGCAAAGTTTAAAGTTGCCAAGATTGGAAACCCTGCACTAAACTGCTATAGAAAACACATCTGATAAAATGCATCTTACCAACCCCTGTATTTTGTCTGATGCTTCCCCTCTCTAGTATTGTTTATTTATTTATTAAATATATAACTGCAAATGTATTTAAACTGACATTATCCTCTTCTGCTAGGAGCGTTCAGTGACTGACAAGCACTTTCCTGCATGGCTGCATAAAAGCGTCATTTTATTAAGGTCTGCACAGCAGGGGCATATTTTCAATAAATTTATCTGACATTTATCTCAAAATAAGAATAATCATAATAAAAAAATTGCTGGTTTATGATAGATGGCTAATAGCTGTGTGAAATAAAAAACAATTATTTAAATATTTGGAAAATAATGCAGGACATTAATTCAAATACAATTTCCAAGCACTAAATTTCTTCAGAACATTCGGTCCAAACCTTTAATGCATTTCTTGGTGGCTTAAAAGGTATTAAAATGGATATTAACTTGAAAGACTATACATATATTTTGAAAATAAATGCAGAAACAGAATATAATGCAAGGAAGTTATTGTCTCAAATATCTGAGAACCACTCAATCATGGGACAATAAAAATTAGATGGAGAGCTTTGAATTCAGAGTAAAGACCAAAAGAAATAGATCATATCTCATCTTAAACAAATCGACCATCAATAGGCACAAAATGAGATAATCAAAGGGATTATCAAAAAGCCAGAAAGGAAAGATAAAGACCAAAATCCCTCTCACCAGCAATTAACACTCACATAAACAGGGATTAACACCAACATTAACACTAGACTAACAATCAAGATGCAAACAATATTCCAATCAAGGAATTGCCAAAGGAGATAACAGTAAACAGCCCAATCAAGTAACCACCAAATTCACCACCATCAACGCTGACAGGGCAAGCCAGTAGTATATAAAATGAGAGCAAACTCCACTGCCTACTAGCACTGATGATACTATCTAGTTGGGTAATGAAATGTCTGCAGGGAAACAACTAAGCACAGAAAACCCCAAGGACCCCACAGTTCAACCCAGAGCTACAAATATTCACTTCTATCCATAGTTAAACCGGGATGAAAATCCATTCCATCAAGAACACAACTTTTTTCTATTTCTTATTTGATTTCCAAGACCCAATGTGGTACTAACAGTGCTCTCAGTCAAATCACTCAGATAGCATAATGTTACCACAAAACCAAAATATATCTTTGCACAAACACTTTGCCAAGATACGTTGCAGCACCAAGCATTAATCTAGGAAAGCTGAATTGCTGGTTTCTTTAAACTCCATTAAATTTCCTAACACCAGATAATAGGGAGACCATTAGTAACAGAGCCATGGGATTAGATGTACACCCAGGGTTGGCTACACATTTTGATGAACCAAAGCTACTGGCTGGAAATCAATCAGGGTTTGCTTACTTCGTGAGAAGGTGATGTTTTGAGTGTGTTACACTCAATATGTTCACATGTTCTTAATGAAAGTAGTTAACTATGGTTTGCTGGCAAACAAGAATTTCTGCTTCTACTGTAGTTATATTCAATTACCATTCCTCCACTGTTCATTTATAGTGTCACAAAGGAAATGTGGTAATTTAGTGGGGTGGGGGAAGCTCATGAATTGAGATGCAAGCAAAACAGTATAAAAACAAATAAACTTTGGTCATACTTTCTGAACCGCTGGGAGTTTTAGAGATCCTATTAAAGACAGCTATTTAGCAAGGGTAAAACACAAATAATGTACATCTTGACAAATCAAACTCTAGCCTCAGGAAGAAAAGCTACCCATTTCTTCCCGTGTTGACTATACAGAGATGCTATTATTCCTTCAAACAAAGCAAGCACCTCTTTTCTTCCCGAAGCAGAACAGTTAAAGTAAATATATCATATTTACTGTGGTTGTTGGGCTGCAAATTAAACTATCAGCTTCTTGGAAGCATAACAGAACAAAGACCCAGAAGCCATGATATTGGAAGAAAAGAAAAACCATAAACATTACCTAGAAAATAAGAGTAAAATCAACTAACAACCAGAATGCCGTAAAATATTGATAAAACACATATAACAGTGCCGTGAATACATGAATAGACCCTAATCAATAGAAATGAAGTGAGAAATTAATGAGTAAATTATTTTAAGCCTGCAGTACTGACTTTCTATCCATGAAACATCAAGGTATTATTGGGGTCTAGGATTACCTAAGTGTATATAAAAATAAGAATGGATGTTGGTCAGTGACAATTAAAATATAACAGGAGAAATAAATCCTAGTTGCAATAAAAAAGAAAATGGAAATAGATGATGATAGATGATAAATAGATGGACAGACAGACAGACAGACATAGTTGGAAGATGATGATAGATTGATAGATAGATAGATAGATAGATAGATAGATAGATAGATAGATAGATAGATAGATGATGGATGGATGGATAGATGATAGATAGACAGAGATAGACAGACAGAAATTATTCCCCACTTGAAAGAAGTATACAGATTTGTCATCTTCTTTTGTCTTTTTGGGGGGAGGGGATGAATGGAAGGTTGAAAATACTCTTTCTCTCAAGTTTTCCCCTACTCAAAGAAAAACAACAGCCCCTTTTCTCTTTCTCATAGAAATTACCGTAACATTTTGATCCTGGGTATTTGGTCTGTTATCAATGCAAACTCTTTCATGATACCCCCTCTCCACTCGGCGTCTAATTTCAAAACACACTTATTGAGTATGCATTAGGTAGTGGCTTAAAATATGAACTATGCCCTGGAGTGAATCTGTTAACGACAAAGGCTGCATACTAACTATGAAGAATATTGTGATGGGCTTTTTTTAACACCTTGCTACTTGAGAAACATTTATGGGTCATGCTACCTTGACTTCTGTTACTAGATTTATTTGAGCATGATGTTGCCCTGGTTGACATACTGAATGTCTGTTTACACTCAGCACAATGACTCAATTCTTATTTTTGTACAGGGAGCTTTGGTGTGTAACGGTCCTGTGTGGATCCCCAGATGAAATGAAACCTTTTGATTCACACCAAGCTGAGAATACTTTGGGAATCCTAAATCTCAATTTTTATTTTATTTTATTTTTTTGCATCAGAAATTCAGCATGGTGAACAAATCGGCCATGTTTTATGTCTTGATCTAAAGAATTACAAAGCTCTGTGACATCCCTGCCTAAATCAGGTGTTCACTGATCAAAAAGGATGCTGTGTTAGAAGATACTGCTAAAGGACATGGGACAGAATATGAACTGGCAATAAAGGAGACTATGAAAGATGCTCATAACCGAGCCATAGATATTCAGCACTATTGCAAAGGAGAATATTTGTAGCTCAGGGTTGAAAGAAAAGGTCCTTAGTGCCCTCTGAGTTTGGTTGTCTTCTTGCAGAGGTTTCATTTCCAAAGTAGTAACATCATCAGTACCCATCACACAATGAAACATCTGCAAGAAAATGACCAAACTCAGAGAGCACCAAGGAGCTCTCAGAATATGCATTTTTCTTCTAGTTATACTAAAGGCCCTCATTGAAAACAAGGAACAAAAATGAATCAGCTGGGTTGGCCAAAGAATGAAGGATTACTCGAATGGTTGGAAGTTGAGGACTCTATGTAGAAACAATGAGAACCGTGAGAGGCCCAACTTTATAAGAGAGCAACTTTGGGTGTGGATTTTAAACCAAGACCATTATGAGTGGAACTGAAATGAAACCAGTCTCATAATCAGAAACTGATAGGAAAGGCGACGATAAAGGCAACTCAAATGGCAGAAGGTTACAACTACTTGGCCTAAAGGGAAGATTACAAGGCTTGAAGTTTGTGGAAATTTGAACTTTGAACTGAATTCAGATTGAATTGAAATTGAGAAAGATGAACCAAAGACTGAATTGTCCCAACTGTTGGAAGAAAAAATGTTCCCTTTCTCCTGACACTTGGATCTCAGATTGTCAAAGAAAATTGAACGGCGAATCCAAGAAGGATTAAAAGGAAATGCTTCTCCAAACCACATCCTATTTATGGAACATTTTACTACGACAGACAATGATGGCCCTCCACATGGACAGAGTTAAAAATAACAATAACGACAGTTACAGCCACCAAAATTATCAGATAATATAGGTAGTAGTAGCACCTTGCCAGCTTTTGGCCAATCCTGATTTAACCAGGTCAATACTTGAATAAGAAACTCATTAGGATTCAGGCTGTTTCAAAGAACTTTTTAGTTTTATTTCATTAGCACAGAAATAAGCTTCCAGACTGGAGTTGTTGGGAATACGAATGGAAGCTATTGTGAACATGGATTTTTCCATTAGTAGCTGGCTACTTTGGAACAGATTGCTGTGGACTGTTCTGTAAAGCTTTTCTTTTTTCTTTTTGTACTGATAGCATTTGGACGTGGTGCATGTGTTAATTCAATTTTATCGCTCAGCCTTGGAGCTAGGCATTTTCAATCAAGGGAAATTGTCTGCACACAGCAGTGAGAAACCGCACAAACTAATCAGTGGGCTTTAAATATTAACACTTTGGGCTGAATGACTGGCTAGTAAATTTTGGGCAGTGACATCTTCAAGTGCCATAAGAGAGTCTTTGCTGACAAAGCCGTGATCTAAATATCCTTCAAGACTAAACCAGCCAGATGGGAAGAGAAAACCATGGAATTAGCTCTGCTCCTTTCTATAAATTAGGATATCCTGCTCCCATCAATAGTTGTTTCAACTGGACAGGAACATAGAAATTTAAGGCTGGAAAAGGGCTTGGGGGTCTTCTAGTCCAACCCCCTATCCAAGGCAGGAGACCTTATAGCATCTTAGACAAAGATTGGTTGTCCAATCTTTTCTTGAAAACCTCCAGCAATGGAAGACCCATGACACCAGGAGCCAAGCTGTTCCACTGATTAATTGTTCTGTCAGAAAATTTCTCCTTACTTCTAGGTTGGATCTCTCTTTTATCAAGCTTCCACCCATTGCTTCTTGTCCTACCCTGTCCAGTCACTTGCCTTGGAGAACAAATCAACCCCTTCTTCTTTTTCTTCTTCTTCTTCAGCCAAAGAATGACAGGTCATAATTTTACCCCTCAGCCTGGAGAACAAGAGGTACCAACAAGGACATGGGAGGAACATCAGCTGAACACCAGGACTTTGATATTAATATTATCTTACAGTGTATTGCTCTGTCTCCTATTCCGCTTCTTTTCTGCCTTGGCAAGTTCTTGTTTTATGGACAATCTTTTAGGGAAAAAAACCAAGTAGCCCTGTCTTCTGGTCAGCACCGTAACTGTCCAGAAGAAGATCTTTGTTAACCTACACTGAAGCCCTAAAAGGACCCCAGAAATAGCTACAAACATCATCCTCCAGAATATCTTGGACTTCTATCTAAGATAGAAGCAACCAATGGAATAATAACTGTATGCACTCAACACAATGAGACCCGCCCAATTAAAATAACTAATTAATTTTAATACAATTTATTTCATTAGAAGACTCCCCTTTTTGTCAGCTGAACTTGAGCAAAAACTCTGAAGCTTCTAGGTGTGCTCTCCAATTTCTGATGAATCTGTCTTTGCAGGACTATTTCTGCCCACGGCAATCTTTCTTTATGACTCTGAATTTAGCCATCAGTAGCCCCCAGATAATGCATCTTGCTGCAAAGGGCCAGGGTGCTCCTGACTTTGACAGCAGATTAAAAAGTAATTGAAAGGGTGGGCTAAATTCAATTTAGGAACCATAAAACTTTCTGTGCTTTATATTACATTGATTTCAATTAGAAAGTTCCATTAATTAATCAGGTTGGTCAAACACCAGTGGGAGTGAGGGGTGGAACTCCTGGGCTTGAATAATTTCATGGTACCCAGCTCTTTTGCTGCGGTTTCAAAATATCCAAGCCTACCTTTCGCTTTTCTACTTCTTCATTCACCTCAATATGCCCTTTGGTAGGTTTTGAAATGCTAAAGAAAGGGACCAGATGGGAAGTTGAGGTTCACACATCTTTAAGGGGTGGATAACACTGTTTTGGAGGCAAGCAGCTAAGGGAATTCAGTATGTTTACCCTAACGAAAAGAAGGCTCTGCGTAGATAGCACCTCGCAATACCTGAGGGGCAGGGAAGAGGGCATCAGTTTATTCTCCTGGGTACCTGAGGGCAGCTCACCAACCTGGAAATGAGGGATTTCCTGACAGTGAGAATGATTAAAAGAACAGCTAGCACCTCCTGTGGACTCGGAGTAGGCTCTGTCATTGGAGCTTTTCAAGAAAAGATTGGAAAACCATTTGTCCAAGATGGTAGACGTTCTCCTGCTTTAGAGGCAGGATTAGAAGATCTCCCAGGTCCCTTCCTACCCTATGAAACACTGGAAAACATACCTCATTGGTTGGGAGGCGTTTGCTACAGAAACAATCCCATTAGCAAAAGAATTCACTTTCAGAACTGCTCAACTTTGCACAGCTCGAAATATAGCACATTGTTTCCAGGGCAGTGGCCAGCGTGATTACAAAAGCAATGATGATTACACAAAGACGTTGTTTTCATTACAGCCAAAGGTTTCTGTCAGGTGATGACAGAAACATTCACAAATGAAGCCCTCTGGGAGTGAAATTGAATGGAAATCTGATTTTGAATGGGCAGTTTGATTTGGATTTTACTCCACATTGGAAACAATTTTTGGCATTTTGTTCAGAGTCCTGTTGGTTTAAATGATGGACAATGTAATTCATTCGGTCAACCTGACAGAAGTCAAGATGTGCCCTTGTCCCCCAAAGTCTGGCCCCTCTAAATCCATTCAAAAGCTCCTGGTTTGATTCAAGACCTCCCTTGGGTGACTTGATCTGGGATTCTTTTGGAAGGGAACGTGGAGGTCTTCTAGCCAATCCCCTGACAGGAGGCTCTTCTGCCATTCTGGAGAAATAACTGACAAATAGCTGAAACTTGACTTGAAAGGGTGAGTTGATCATTATTAAACTGAAGCTTTGAACAGTCCTAATCCACACATAACGTACCACTATTTCGGCAATTAGAAAACCTTTTTGAACAATTATCCTAACCTTAGGAACATGCATCTGACTAGAAATTCATTCTGTTCTTCAGTTCCTGTTGACAAGGAACACTAAATAGAGAGAGAGAATAAGAAAAGAACTGCTACCAAGAAGAAAAATCTGAAATTATTATTTTTAGTCATATTTCATTATAGAACTAAGGCAATGAGGAGAATTCAGAGATATGATGACAGGAAGCAAACCAAACACATACCCTGAGAGTCAATTGATAAGATTTTTTCTTTTGTTTTGAGTCTTCATATCATTTTCCCCCATGCCTCCTTTCAACTTTTTTAAACAAGGGAAAAAACAAAAGCTTTAAGTAAGTGAGGAGGAAATATTCCAAGTAATGTTTTCATTTAATAGCACTGGGAACCAACGATGCAGAAGAACATTGAAGATGCATTTCTCGTGTACTTTCTTCATATATAAATAGCTTTGATGATGATTTGCAAGGCTGAGTGTCTCTGTCTCTCTCTGTCTCTGTCTCTCTGTCTCTCTCTCTTTCAACTATCATTTAGAAAGACAGAAGCAAACAAATCCTGCTTTCTACTTTTCACAAGAAGCTGAAGACCCTTTTCAATAGACATATATCTAAAATAATTTATATGGCTTTCTTTGGAAAGGACACACTTTGCTTTGAAGCATTTGCTGAAATGAAACATCTTTTTGAACCTTGGAACCTGCCTCTTCTGTCATGCAAATCGTTACATTAATCCAACAATGAATGCTGCTGGTGACTATTTAAAAACCAGACAATGCAATAATTTATCCTGGATTTGGAGAGTTGGATTTTTCAGTATCCCTGGCACAAAAGAATTCAGTACACAACTTTTGTTAGGGGCTGCAATAGTATTAGCTTGATCTGCCTCCTTGGCCTGCCACACTGATTTCTAGTCCCACCTTAGGCATGAAAGCCAGTTGGTTGTCTCTGGGTCAATCACTCTCTCTCAACCCAACTCACTTCCCAGGGTTGTTGTTATGGGGAAAAGAGAAGGAAGGAGTATTAGATATGTTTGGCACCTAGAGGTATTCATAAAAATAATAAAGGCAGGATATAAGTAAATAAGTAAGTAAGTAAGTAAGTAGGTAGGCAGGCAGGCAGGGAGGGAGGGAGGGGGAGAAAGGGAGGGAGGGACAGAGAGAGGTAAAGAAAGAAAGAAAAGAAAGAAAGAAAGAAAGAAAGAAAGAAAGAAAGAAAGAAAGAAAGAAAGAAAGAAAGAAAGAAAGAAAAAGAAAGGCAAAAACATCCTACACGGCAGCTAGCCAATTTTCTAGATTGGTAGCATTCATTATGTCAAAATATGACCCATTTTAACTTCAGTGGGATTTTCCAATAAACTCCTATCCAATTATTAAATAAATCCAAGACTTGTTCACTTGCCCAGCCAGCACAATGTAACCCAGGTATTAGGATTTATAATTGTAATCCTCTTATGGTCTATTGAAAAAATGCCAGATGCTTCTTTTGAAAATAAATTCTAACCTGGACAAAAATATACAGGTTATTAGAGAGTTATCCGCCAGTTTTCATCGTGTTTATGATTCTGTTCTTCACTTCGAGTCGATAGAAAAAAAATACAGTCTGTAAATAAAACAACTTTAGGCACCCTGAGAAGGAAATAGTATTGTATTATAGTATGGCACTGGCCCTGGCAGTCTGCAATTGAAACCAGCTACTTTTCAAAATGTACTCCGATTTGAATGTTGATGCAAATTATGTTTGAAACAAGATGGCGTAAACTCCTAAATGGGCATGAACAAAACTCACCCAGACCGGAAATAGGATGGTCCATTGATCCCTAGTTATCTTTTAAATGCAGATGTCATTTTCTTTCTTTTTTCTGCTTTTTGCAATACAAAAGTATCTCTACACAAGCATTTCTGTCTACCCAGCATGGTTTGTTTAGATATATGTGTGCCAACAGCCTAGCAAGCATTCAGCCTGTGCAAACACTGTACTTCAAAATGCCTTGCAGACAGACTCAACTAGGCATGCAAAAGAAGCCTGCAATGAAAGATAAACAGCTTTGCCATAATTGAGTGAGTATTCAATCCTTCCTGTTTCACATCCTCCCCATGCAGCACAGAACGAGAACAAGAGAGGGTCATAAAATATCTAGAACATCTAGAACAACACTAAAATAAAGAAATGCTATTTGTAGATCTACTTTTTCAACTCAAAAATGGCAGAAATAATTTACAGTGGTACTACTATTCCTTTCCTTTCCTTCTCTTCCCCTCCCCTCCCCTCCCCTTTCAACACATGAAAAATATGTTTTGTAAAAATGTTAGCATACATTACAACATATTGTTAACTAACACAGTGACTCAAAACTGTTTCATTTTGGTTACTATATTTAGACAAAATACTCAGAAAACAATTAGATGGATAAACAGCATTGACTTCCAATGATTTATGTATTTGAGATGCAAACCGTTTCCTGTGCTATTAAAAAAATATTGCTTATATTCTAAAGGACGTTGACCAGAAGTGAAGTGCTATGATTTCAAGTTTATGCAGCTTCCAATTTTATAAATATTAATCTAGCCTGAGTTAGTTTTTCGGTGCTTGGTGCTTAAAAGGGCAAAAACTAAATATTTCTTCCAGATGCTCTGATCCAAAAATAAGTTACTAGACCAATTGCTTATTCATTGTAGTCTGCAGTGGCATTTTTCAAGAGCTTAAGGCTTCTCTGTAATTTATGCTTAGATCAGAGAAACTGATGTTCAAACAGCCTCTGAACTCACATACTGTCTGCGCCAGTGAAATAGTTTGTGTGACAAAGCAAATGACGGAGTATTTTCAAACTCCCACAGTGGAAAAAAAACACTTTTTCTATTTTTCTTCTGAAACTGTTTGGGATTGTTTCTCAGAAAAATGAAGGCAAGCACTTGTCTCGCATTGCAGACGGTAATTTAGATGGTGCTGTCCAAACCCAATGCAGCATTACAGATAAATCACTCTGCTCTCTGAGATGGTTTATTTTAACAAGCTTTTTAATGCCCTGCTTCATTAATAAAGGTCTACTCTCAAAGGTGTGTTTGCTTAAACTTTTCCTGAAAAGGTACCATTCATCAGAGGCTGGGCAGTGTTGACGACACAACAGCAGCTGATTCCTTCCAATAATTGTAATTTTGTTATCCATTTTCTTTATATTTTAAATTTTCTGATCCGTGACATACCTTCCATATAACTTTAACCAGGGGTGGGATTCTACCAGTTCACCCCTATTTGCTAGAACCGGTTGTTAACATTCTAAGCAGTTCGGAGAGCCGGTTGTTAGAAGAAATTCCTGGCCTAATCCTGTAAGGAAGGCAGGAAGGAAACATTCTGGTGTTGCTTGCAGAAACTGCCTCTCCATTAACCCTTATTACATTCTTGGCATTCTTGGTACTCAGGAATGTCTCTGGAGTTTTTTTCTCTCCTTTGCTGGTATTTTGCTTGTGTGGAGTGACCATTCAAAGTAACAATGGCACTGAAAAAAGTGACTGATGACCATTTTTCACACTTACAACTGTTGCAGCATCCTCACAATCAGGAGAGGCCAGGCGAAGAGATGCGTGCCTCGATGTAAGTGATATAGAATTGACCACGCCCAGCCAATAACATGACCACCAAGCCATGTCCACACAGTCACATGACCACCAAGCCACGCCCACCAACTAAGCCATGGCCACAGAACCGGTTGTTTAAAAAAATTGAATCCCACCCTTGACTTTAACCAAATGTAAACAGATTAGAAAGTTGGTTCGTATACATAGGAATGTGCAGAAATGGAATGGACATGAATTATTTGTTTACCAAACATAGATGCCTAAGCATGTATCTGATATATGATTGTCTGACCATACAAAGTATGTTTTGTAAAAATGTTAACATGCATGAGAATGTATAGTTAATTAACACAATGACTCTCATTTTGGTTACTGTCTTTGCTCAAAATACTCAGAAAGCAAATGGATAAATAGCATTGTCTTCCAGCTATGTAATTATTTGAGATTCAACTCTTTTCCTTCTCTTTCCTATCTTCTTCCCTTTCTCCTTCCCTTCTTGTCTCTTTCCCCTTTACTCCTCTCCCTTTTCTTCTCTCTTTCTCCTTTCCTTTCCTTTCCTTTCTTTTCCTTTCCTCCCCTCCCCTCTCCTCTCCTTTCCTTTCCTTTCCTCCCCTTTCCTCTCCTCTCCTCTCCTCTCCTTTCCTCTCTTCTCCTCTCCTCTCCTCTCCTCTCCTCTCCTCTCCTCTCCTCTCCTCTCCTTTCCTTTCCTTTCCTCTCCTCTTCTCTCCTCCCTTCCCCTCCACTCCCCTCCCCTCCCCTCCCCTCTCCTCTCCTCTCCTTTCCTTTCCCCTTCCACTTCTCTCTCTCTCTCTGTCCCCTTCCCTTCCCTTCCCTCTTCCCTTCCCTTTCCTTCTGGTAGAGAGCCATATCCCTGATTATAATGTTGTGTGGCCAACTGAGGTTGGAAACACATTAGCAGCACCTGAGACATAGAGGCAAATCCTGCTAAAGGGCTCCCCCTGCCCCCCCCCCCCCACACACACACACTGGTGGCATAACTTTTGCAGCCAGGAGATCAGTTGTTGCTGTGAAACCTGCATGGTGTTTTCCAGCTACAGTCTGTTGCTAATCCTTTCTGCTAGCTCCCTGGCTGATTTGTTTTTGCAGTCTTTGCTTCTCAAATCATTCTTCTTCCATCTTACCATTTTACTCTCTTTTGTTTTAATTTTCATTCACTTTATTTCATTTTTTCCCCATTTTCATTCACTTTATTTTTTCCCCCCCGGTTGGTGATTTGGGTTTCACCTTTAGTTTTAATTTTATTATTATTCTCTTCTTCAGCTCCCTTCCCTTCCCCTGCCTTCCTGATTCTTTCATTGCCTAGCAACTGTTGTTCCTTTAACCTTGTTGCCATGTGACACTACACACAAAATCCAGGACAATCATTGAAACTCTTTATACATCCTTAATTTCTGGTTCTGAAACTACTCCTCAAATAACAACCATTGTTATTTCATAAATATAGTTTTCCTAATAGTATACTGCAGTTCTTCAATCAAAGGGTATCAGAACACAGGGTGCTGGTTCGTTTTTTGTTTTTTGTTTGCTAAAGCAGCTCAAAATCCATTAATTAGTGAAAATAACATGCTACCATTATATTGGGCTGCATTAAATTCAAATTGTGTATACATCTAGGACACACATATATTTTTATGAATTAAATACTAATCCAGACATGGGCAAAACAAAATTAAGACCAGAAAAAATAGCCATAGCACTAAGTCTTATATATACAGTGCTTTACAGCCCTCTCTAAGCTGTTTACAGGGTCAGCCTGTTGCTCCGCCTGCCTCCAACAATCTGAGTCCTCATTTTACCGACCTCGGAAGGATGGAAGGCTGAGCCAACCTTGAGCCGATCAGGATCGAACTGCTGGCAGTGAGTAGAGTCAGCCTGCAATACTGCATTCTGACCACCATGCCACACCAGTGGCTAGAAATGGCAAAACCCAGCTGCCCTTTTAAAACTGCCATGGCAGAATCTTATAATTGCAATGTAGTATGTGTTGGGAGTCTTCACATCACCTCTTAGAAAATGTTCTATATTGTGGTCCAATGCCCTGAGGAATAGCATATGATGACCTCTGCTTCTCTCCCAATATATCTAGATCTATCTATCTAGATCTATATCATTTATATCATCTATATCTATATATCTGTATCCCACCCTGATGTTCAAAAAATATTTAAAATATAGTCATTCTCCTTAGCCTTAGGGTAGGAAAGTTGACATGCCCTTGTGTCATTTTTCTTTGACTAATTTTTATAATGGCCTTGAATCTACTGGGTTCCTATGGTAGTTCAAACATCATCTGCGAGAAAGGCGACATCCTATTATCCAATATCAAACAATCTGATCAAAGATCAGTGCATTATATCCTGGAAACATTCAAATTGCATTTTACAGACACCCTTGGTTGACATTTCACTAGAAATGGAACATGTCAGAAATCACTTTATGTGCGCATATTCCATAGTGAAAGTTATAATTCCTTGTGAAGGGACTAAGCCAACCTGAAGATGCTGGGATTGTGCCAAGGACAGCATTGATAACAGAAGGCAAGGAATGGGGTGGGGTCATCTCATCCTCTAGGGCTTCCCTGCCCATTCATCATGGGGTCAAATTAAGCACCTTACCCATTCCTTGGGCAATAGTCTTACTCATTTATTTATCTACATCCCACCATTATTATTTATTTACAAGTAACTGAGAGTGGTGAACATATCCAACACCCTCTCCTCCTCCCATTTTCCTTGCAACAACAGCGACAACCCTTTGAGGTGAGTTGGGCTGAGAAAGTGTGACTGGCCCAAAGTCACCCAGCTGGCTTTCATACCTAAGGTGGGACTACAATTCACAGTCTCCCCGTTTCTAGCCTGGGGCCTTAACCACGAGACTAAGCTCACTATTATTATATTATATAATTATATTATATTATATAAACATTATATTACTGTTTCTGCAAGAAAACAGGAGTGTGACTGATTTAAGCCATCTGTCTTAACACACAGTAACACGTAGCTGATCTTGCCCAGTAACAGCTTTGACATTTTGGAGCCCTTCCGTGATCTCAATGGCTTCAACGAGATGGACTTAACACCCGCCTGAGATCAGTCAAAATTCTAATGATGTAGTCCCTGTGTGTTTGGCCTGGTCCCAAATCTGGAGACCAGGGTTCATGGGGGCAATTCCAGGTCAACTTGCAATTAGGAAATTAGTATACAGAGATTATTATTTCCCGATGGTTCCTAGTATGGAATTTGCTTTTTTTCTTTACAACAGCCATACACTGAAATGATATTTTTTGGTCCAGTTGTCATTGCCAAGTTTAATATCCCTTTCCTGACCAGTCAATGACAACTAAATCATATTAGTATATATATCAAGTTTGGATTATTATTATTTTTTTGCTCCAATGAGCAAAAACACCCCAGGGTTGTTCATATTAAACCATATCCACTGTTTTCAAGCCCATTTCCCTTTTGCAATGCCTCTTTGGTTTGACTCCCCTGAATTATTTAGTATCATCAGCAACATTGGATGGCTCACTGCTCATCCTTAATGCCTGATCATTTATAAGCAAGTTAAAAAGTGTCCATTCCTTAGCACCAAACATGCCACACTAATTTGCTTCCCAGACTCAGAGAAGAAAACACGCACCCAAGGTGTATTAACAAGACTGTCAAAGAAAGAGAAGACACACACATTTGCAGCATACAAATGTGAAACTCAGTTTGTGTAGTAGTTCAATCTAGAAACCAGCAGAGAGACAAAGAGACAGGGCGTTCTAATCCCACCTTATGCATGAACACCAGCTGGGTGGCTTTGTGCCAATCAGCAGGAGACTGGGAATTCTAGCCCTACCTTAACTGAAAACATTAACACTCAATCAGTTTTCAATTTAACTGAAAACTGGCTGAGTGAATTTGGACCAATCATTTTCTCTCAGCCCAACCAACCTCACAGAGTTGTTGTTGTGGAAGGAAAAGAGGAGGAGAGTGAAGGAACTTTATGTATTTTCACCTCCTTTCATTTCCTATACAGTAATAATGGCAGGGTAAAAATCAGATAAAGGATAATAATAATACAAAATAATCATCTACGGCTGAGCCATTTTCGTATTAAAATCTATGCAAAATTGGGGGGGAGGGGCACACAGTTAAGTAAAGCAAAAATGGAAATGGAAAATAATTTAGTGCGCTCAGTAGGGTAAACGTTTTTGAGTAAACATGTCAAAAGTCAGTTTGCAAACCAAAAATTAACAGAGTAAAAGTCACTGAGTTTTTATTTCTTATCCCAGGCACCCCAAACTTGTGAATGTTTGAATAGCTGCAGTTGAACACTTGTTTGTATAACTCTAGCAGGCAAGTAAAGGTACATTGCTTGCAGCCCACAATGAAATTAAATCAAAATGTTAGACTCTTAATCCCTTCTTTCATGTACTTCCTCTAAAAATGTTTTGATGCAGCATAATGGAAGGGCTTCATTCGTTCGAATTAGCAGCATGTTCACCCAAGTTCTTAACACCCTATTTAAAATCAATTAAAGACTCTTTCTGAATCAAAGGGAATTGAATTTAATGCATTTTCCCTTCGTTTCATATTTTGTTCCAGTACCTTTTCACTTCAATTTGTTCATTCTTGGGTTTCAAAGTCAAAAGAATACCAAAAACCTGTACAATTGATGGTAGCTCTTAATTAGCCTTTAAGGCTCTGTGGTTTTAAGAGAGTGTCATTTTCAGAAACAAGTGAAGAGAAAACTGCAGTACTGTTAGCAGGGATAATCTTTTCCTTTGAGGACATAATTTAAGTTATTTTCTCCTTATTCCGCCTTTTCTTATGTTTTTTTTTTTTTATTGGAGGTTCCAGTCTAAGATATAATTACTAATGCTTTCCCCACCAAATAATACTCAGGTCCAAACTTGTAGTCTTCATGTTCAGCCAGATGTTTTCACCTGTTGGATCTAATTCTAGCGGAAGATGTTGAGACTCTGGAAAGAGTGTAGAGAAGGGCGACAAAGACTATAGGGCGACAGAGAAGGGCGACAAAGAGAAGGGCGACAAAGGCTACTCCTAGGGGGCTAGAAGTTGAAAATATGAAGAATGGTTGCAGGAATTGGCTATGTCTAGTTTAATGAAAAGAAGGACCAGGAGTGACATGGTAGCAGTCTTCTAACATTTGAGGAGCTTCCACAAAGAAGAGGATGGGGTCAAGCTATTCTCCAAAGCACCTGAAGGCAAAACAAGAAGCAATGGGTGGAAAGTGATCAAGGAGAGATCCAACCTAGAACTAAGGAGAAAATTCCTAACCGCTAGGACAATCAACCAGTGGAATGACTTTCTTCCAGAAGCTGTGGGTGCTCCATCGCTGGAGATTTTTAAGAAGAGGTGGGAAACTGGACAACCATTTGTCTGGAACGGTATAGACCAGGGCCTCTGGCTTGGGCAGGGGATTGGACTAGAAGACCTCCAAGGTCCCTTCCAACTCTTCTTCTGGAACTGCTATTCTGCTATTGCTATGTAGTCAACCCAAGCTTGCAAATCTGACTTATGGGAATCTGCCTCAGTTGGAAAGTGCCAGTGCCAGCTGAGCTCAGAACTAGGCTGAATACATTTGGCTGAGCTGCAAGATGGCTGAAATCACCCAGAGTAAGAGAGATATTAGGACATAATAACCCCATTAGAGGATTTGTGTTTGTGAAGGGACTTTGTGACTGTGGAGCCTGCAGGAGCTCAGTGCTGCAAGTGTGCTTTTCTGTATTTGTTAATGTTTCAAATGGCCAGAGGTTTTTTTTTTTTTTGTTTGCTTGTTTGAATAAAAATTTCAGGGATCGCAGGTGCAGTTAAATTAAATGCATAATAAGCAAAGGTTTTGTTGGGATTATTTGGAATTTTATTGTGTTACCGACTTCACCTGGCTTGAGTGGAGAAGAGGGCTCCCGGATAGGCCAAAAAACATTTGACTTGCAGTTTGCTTCAGAAGGAACCTCCTTGAGCATTTTAACATCGCCACAGCTAAATATTTCCTCTATAATAACACGGAAATCTCTCTCCCTCCCCTGTCTCTTTTTCTCTTTATCTCTGTCTACCTATCTATCCATCTCTCTGTCTATGTATCCATCCATCCATCCATCCCTCTCTCTCTCTCCAGTATCCTTTCTCTCTTATCTATCTATCTATCTATCTATCTATCTATCTATCTATCTATCTATCTATCTATCTATCTATCTATCTATCTATCATCTCATCTGTCATCCATCCATCCACACACCTAAACAAAACAATTACATGTTCAGAATAAAATTAAAATTTAGTTAAATTAAAATTATATGGCATTACCCTGACTCAGACATAATTCCACCCAAAGCCCTCCAGAATAATTCAGTTCCAACTAGTTTCTGGAAAATGTTAACAGTCGAGGTGATCTTGTTTCCAAAGGGAAGCAAGTCCAGAAGACTGGGACTATCATGGAGATATAATCAAAACCTGCAAGCTTCAATCCCACTCATTTCCTGGACAGAAACACATTTATTTAAAAAAAATTAGGGCCACCAATTTACCAATGACCTTGAGTGGGGTACAAGAATTACAAATTGGAAAAAGAAAATCTTAATGGGTGTGTATGTGTGAGAGAGAGGGGGTGGAGAGAGGGAGGGGGGGGGATATATATATATATATATATATGATGGATTGGACAAATTTGTTGAGAGGCAGTAGCTCCACAGGTACCCAGGAGTGAAGTTATCCATTTCAGTTCTGCATTTTGTTTCTGCAATGTCATCATTGACCCAATTAAGTCAAATATTTATCATATGATAAAAAGAAAGACTAAGACTATTATAAAAGGGTAACAAAAATAGCAACAGACAAGAAATAAACATGCATTATTAAGTGAATGTGGGAAAATAAAGTTCTTGATCAAGGATATAGATAGGCCTCAAATCTTGCAGATAACAAATCATCATCATCTTTAGAGAGAGAGGTGCAATATCAATAAGAAGGAACAGTTTAGACAGATTAACTTTGGTTAATGTAGATGCTTTAAAAGAGGATAGATTTAAGGAAAGAGCAGCAAATAATGAATAATGTCTGTGTGACCATAATAAAACATTGATTGAATGAATGAATGAATGATCAAAATCAATAAAAGAGACAAAGAAAGAAGTATAAATGTGCGGGAAATGCACAAGGGGGAAATCTAATTTCACTCATTTCTACATTTTCCTAAACGTAGGTTTATTTCTCCATTTTTTTTTTAAACAAAGGAAAGCAATAACTCTGTTTTCTGATCTATGTTGCCTTTTCTGTAATTTCCACACTTCCCATGAAGGATTTCCACTTAGTAGTTTATAATTTGGTGCCTATTTTCTCCCCACACATACATTTATGTTTAACCTTTTTGCTTCAAGACAAACTCTATCATCTATTTTTAGGTGAGACTACAGAATCTGTGAAAATGGAGCAAATCTATGAAAATATAAAATAAAATCGAATCCAAAGCCATTTCCTCCATATTTCATTTAAATAAGAAATAGATCACTAGAAAAACAAAAAGGTCAAAGTAGAAATGACTGAGTGAGAGCATGTCAGGTGCGAAGAATCAGGACCACACATTGAATTCCAGTTAAACTGATTTATTGTTCATACCAAGAAACCAGAATCTGATCAACTAATGGTCAGCACTAAATTGGCGCTAGATAAGAGTCAACGGGATTCAAGTGGTGTTAGACTTGGACCATTTGTGGGAACGTAATGATTCTGGGCTAATTCTTCTCTTGATTCCACCCCAGGTTTGGCCTTTTCCTACAGAGAAAGAGGAGAATCCGTTGGTTTCACTGAGATGAAGGTAAGGGCCTCCTATGTGAACATTTTGGCACTGATGTTGTGTGCTCAGAAGAACTGAATGCTAAATATGATGATGGGCTCCCAAGTGGATTTTCCTTTCCTCTTCCCTCTCCTCACACAGATCAAGCAAGACCATCCTTAGAATCCATCCTGCTTCTCCTTGCACACCTGTCCACTTTCCTTAATAAGTTTAGATGAAGTTTGCTTTGCTCTTTCACCCCCTTTATACAGTAAGTCTCTAAGAGCTTAGCATGGTAATGACTGACTTGATGCCGCAATAAATCTGATTTAAAGCTCTGAAGCTGCCTGAAATTTACATTTGGTCTGTTCTAGAGAGGACAGATTAATGACCCCAAAAATGGGTAACAAGATTTTCTATTCTCCCAAGAGCCCAGCAAAGATCTCCTTGGGGGTTAGGCATTCATTCCACATGTCATTGACAACATCCATTGTAAGGCCAGCACTATTTCTTGCACAAACGTATAATATACACATTTTTCTTGAATGTTCCCTTTCCCAGGCATTTAGGCAACACGCAGCAACCTGGGACATTTGCATCACCCAAACGGCTTCTGGCTGAAAGAGAAACGAGTACCATTCTTTAGAGGTGCCTGCCTATTTGGAGGCAACGAGGGATACAAAGGTTGGTCTTTGGCTCAAAAAGATCAAGATTGATTAGGCCATTATGCATCCCTTTCTGCTCTTGAAGTTATTTCTATTCTGCCTTCAAATGTGAAATAATTTGAAATAATTTGCAAGTCATTCTGTTTATTCCTACAGTGAAGCAAACGTTGTGTTTCCCCTTTCTCACTCCTGTCCTCTCCACTGCTCAACGTACCATTTTAACGCTCTCTGCCTATGCAGAGCTAATCACATTACAGCTAGTTTGTTGTCACCGCAAACTCAATGTTCTCTTCCAAAAAGACATTAAAGCATCCTAATTATTCCAGCAAAGACACTACCCTGGAAAACACTATTGCCCTGTTCTCCAGACCAAATAGATGTTAAATTTTAGCCAGTTAGATTAGGAAATGCATCAAACCATCTTCTGATTTTATTTTAGCACTGCAATGCCAAACATCATCCATCACCCACCAGACACCACCATCAGACAGTAGGCAACAAAGCAAATTTTATATTTTGTTCTACCAATTAATTTCCAGCTCATTCAGCCCTATGTAAAGGGCACTACCCCAAATCTTATTATGTGGTGGGATGAATAACAGTCCACCAGATAGGGTTGCAGTTATATTTTATTTGTATTGTCAATAGGATTTCTAGAGTTTCATCATTTTCAATCAGAATAGAGGTGGAAGGGACCTTGGGGGGGTCTTCTAGTCCAGCCCGCAGCTCAAGCAGGAGTTCCTATACAGTACCATTTCAGGTAGGGTGTCAGTCCAGTCTTTTCTTAAAAACCTCCAGGGATGAAGCCCCCACAACTTCTGCTGTTCCACTGGTTAATTGTTCTCATTCTATTCATTTCTGGGATGTGGGGGGGGGGGGGTAATTATATATTGTTCCTTCTGACCATCATTTCTCAACTTCTTGACTGAGTGTTGGTGATCAAAAGGTGTCTTTTAAAATAAAGACAAAAGGAGATTTCCAGAGTGATCTACTTCATACCTTTCAGAGATTTATAGATAAAAGTGTGGAAATTCATATGGTTCTGGTAATTAGCCTTTTTATTCCTGTCTTCATGCAAGTGAGTTCATTTGACTGTTTTATTGCAAAACCGAATCAATGTAATGGAAAGAGAAACCCCTAGGCAGAAAATGAAGTATATTGGATTTACAAAAAGCAGAAATAATACTTCTGAAACATTTAACTGAAATATGAAAGTACAAGTGCACACAATATGCATGTATAGGTAAAAAAATAATAGGATTTTGGTCATGGTCGCACAACTGAATGTGCAGACATACAAATGTTGCATAGCATCTACTGTGTTGCAATGGCCAACATCTTACTTCTTTTTTAAAATGGCTCTTCCACAGATACCTCTAGATGAAATTATTTTACAGGTTTCTATTGTGCAAATTACGTATCAGTAGCCATACAGCAGGGCCAGCTAGAAATTAACACTAATAAATTGATTATTCTGGTTTGTTGCTCAGTCAGTCAGAAGTTCAGACTGGATTGCACCTTTTTGTCCCCCTGTCAAATCCTTCCTAAGTACCCAGGATAAACAGATGGGGATGTTTGATGGGCTTGTGGGTTGGGCAAAGAGACATTCAAAGGCCCTTCTGACTCTGTTATTCTGTGTTTTTATTATTTCTTTGAAATTTTATCATGTTACAATCTAATCATTTTTAACATTTTAATCCTGAATTAATCTTAATATTTTGTTGTTAATTCGATATGTTGTTTTATATGGTGACTATACTTACAGTACATGCTGCCCAAAAGCCCCTCTGAGAGAGATGGGCGGTCTAGAAATATGAAACATAGACAGACAGACAGACATGCTCTTTCATCACTATATCTGTTGAGTCAAGGAGGGGATTTTCTACCAGTTCCAAGTAGCAAATTATGTGAAGAGTAGAATTGTACACAAGCCACAAAATTACACTGCTGGGTCCCCATTCACACAGTTGGGAGGCTGATTCTTAGCATGTGATTTTGATCCATCTTGATAGGGAATCCAACCTGGACATCTCAGGCACTTCACAGGGGTGAAAGATTCAAAGGGGCCCATTTGCAAGATTGCAAGTCCAACGGAGTTCTCTGTTGATCAGATTTGCCTGATTTATTGGGCAGATTCGAACTGGCCTGAGTGTAGGGCACAACAATTTGGTTAAATTACTGACCTGATTAATAAAACATAAGGATCTTCAATTGGGGCTCACTGGGAGTATGAAAGCTGCTGCTCTGAAGGGAGGCTATGTTGAGATTTGGGCAGAGCGATCTAATTGGAAAAGGATCACATTTATCAGCAGTTTTGCATATTCTCAGCTTCTTCCGTTTGTGTGATGACACTCTCAAAGCAAAAAAAAAAAGAGAGAGAGAAAGAGAGAGAGCATTTCAGCCTTTCCAAACTTGAAATAATTTGCACAGTTGAATACTTTTCTCACTCATTTGATCACATATTTGGAGATCTCTTACCGACACATGGAAACTCTTCCAGTCTCTTCTGGCTGGGTTTTCAGTTCCAATCATTAAACTGGCGTTTCTTAATCTTGTCAATTTTAAGATGTTCAAGAACTTCAACTCTCACAATTCCATTTTTTTGGCATACTGGCTGGCTGGGGAATTCTGGGAATTGAAGCCACACATCTTGCAGAATTATAGAATAACAGTGTTGGATGGGACCTTGGAAGTCTTCTACTCCAATCAACCCACTCAAGCAGGAGACATGATATCATTTCAGACAAATGGTTGTCCAATCTCTTCTTAACAATCTCCAGTGATGAAACACTCATGATTTCTGAAGGAAAGCAGTTCCTCTGATTAATTGTCCTCACTGTCAGGAAATTTCTCCTTAGTTCCAGGTTGCTTCTCTCCTTGATTAATTTCCATCCATTGCTTCTTGTTCTGCCTTCTGGTGCTTTGGAGAATAGGTGGACCCCCTTTTTTTGTGGAAGCTCTTTAGATATTGGAACACTGCTATCATGCCCTCCCTAATCCTTCTCTTCATTATACTAGACATACCCAGTTCCCAGGGTCATCTTCCAAACCTCTAATTAGGAAATCATTTTAGCTTCCAAACCTCTAATCATCTTTGTTACTCTTCTCTGCACTCTTCCTCGACTTTTTGTATTGTGTTGGCCAAAAAGAGGCACAGTATTCCACGTGTGGTCTTAAAGTTGCCCAGGTTGAGGGACACAGCACTCAACAGCTGAAGATCTTCAACATAACAATGTCCCCAGACAATACAGAAGCATCATTTAAGTTGCCCTTAAAATGCTCCAGCGTGTACTTCCTCCCTCCACCGTGCTCCAGTACATGAAATTATCTCTAGCATCTAATTTTAATGAAGATTGGAGATATAACTAAAACCGTTCCAACAAATTGTAGCTGTTGCACAGTTAGGAAGGCAGTGTTTTAAGGCAAAATAGGCAGAAAATCAACAATAATATGATAATAGTGGCTTTGTCAAAATTCTTAAAAATTATGCAGGGCTAGGTAGCATAATGTTAAACTCACAATCAGTTTGCAAAAATTAGTTATGGCAAGTACAAAACTGCTGGTAAAGCATTTCTTTCTTTGTAAATTTAACACACATCAGTGAGCCAAAATATATTTTAAGTTTATTGCTATTCTTTCAAGGTAATCCATTCAGGATAGGAGACAGCTTATCCTGATTTAAGAGACGTTACTGCAGAATGCCCTATATGGGTTTTTTTTTTAAAAAAAACCACACAAATATTTCAATGCCAACTTCAATATTTCAAAATCCTGTGAAAGCTTAGATAGATGGGAGGGGGTATCTTTATTATTTTCATTTTATTGATTGATTTGTACCTCCCCTTTATCATCTGTACAAATAAGCCAAGGCAACAAACATATCCAACATACTGTACCTTCCTCCTCCTATTTGCCTCACAGCAACAACCCTGTGGGCTGGGCTGGGCTGATAGAGATTGGATGGCCCAAGGTCACCCAGACAGATTTCATGGGTAAGACAGGACAAGAACTCAACGTCTCCTGGTGATTAACCCAAAGTTACCAAGCCAGCTTTCATGGCTAAGTTGGCACTAGAACTTACAGTCTCTTGCTTTCTAGGCTGGTGCGTTAACCAATAGACCAAATTGGTCCTTGTTCATTGTGGAAGACCCTTGTGCTTATCTATATCAAGCCATAGGCAATAGGTTGGAGTCAGAGGTGGCATTCAGCTGGTTCTGACCAATTCTGGAGAACCGGTAGTAGAAATTTGGAGTAGTTCGGAGAACCGGCCAATCCCACCTCTGACTGGCCCTGCCAACCCCATCTCTTCTCTGCCTCCCATTGAGTCTCAGCTGATCGGCTGGGTCTCCTTTGGTTGCCCTGCACAAGAGAACGGAGCTGAAAAGCAGGTTAGTGGGGTGGGGAGGGAATGGGGATTTTGCAGTATATCCTTCCCCTGCCATGCCCATCAAGCCACGCCCATCAAGCCACACCCAAATAACTGGTAGTAAAAAAAATGGAATCCCACCACTGGTTAGAGATACAAATACTAATTTGCCATTTTGCTTTTCTTATCCTTAATTGACCAAGTTCTTTGCAGTATCAAATTCCAGTTAAAAATTAGCTCCCTTGCACAAATGCTTCCAATGAGGTGTGTTGCAATGCAGGGCAGCAGGGACAACATTTCCTTTTGATTGACATGGCCAAGTTGTTGCTTCCTAGTGAAGTATCAAGGACCATAAAGACTCACCTGGATAGATAGCCTGGATGAATCCTGAAGACAAAGTAGCAGCTGCGTTGACATTTCAAAATGAAGAACCCCATAAACAGCTCTGCCTGATCTCTTTTTAGGGTTTACACAGCCCTATCATTAGACAATGCACCCGAACAATATCAGGCGATAATCAGGCTTTCCCTGAATTATTGTAATTAAGCATTGCAGACCACAAAGGAAATTTACTGTAATTTAAAATTATTGGGAGATAATGGTAAGTTTCCAAAGATATAAAATTAGATTTATACAGGTTTTGCATTGTTAACCACCACTTTAATAGATGAATGAAGGATGCTCGGGGAATACCTTTATAATTTTGTTTTCCAATAACACTAAGTTTCAGCCTCCAGCTTTCAGTCCCCTAGTCATCTTTGTTGCTCTTCTCTCCACTTGTTCTAGTGTCACAACATCTTATTTTGTATCCTTATAAAACTGGATGCAATATTCCAGATGTTGTCTTAGCACAGTCTAACTGGTTGTCTTTGAGTCAATATCACCAATGTTATGTTTGTATCATCCCCTCACATTCTTATATTTCTTTTTTTTTTGGGGGGGGGCTGTATTTGGGAACCAAATCTCAAACCATCTTCTGAACCCTATAAAAGGCTACCATTTTCCAGATTAATTTGATTTTTTTAAAATTGCTATTTTGTTTGCGTGAACCGTTTAGATGGTTCTGCTTCCTCTACAGACTGAGTATTTAAAACATAATGTTCTTTAAAGCCATTATATTTTATTAGTTTGCATAGCAGCATTTCCACCACCCCTATTGAATTCTAAGCTACAGTACTTGGAGCTATAAAGTTCTACAAGTTAATGCTTTAAGGTGGTTATTCTTGTTTCTGATTTAACTGTGCATGAAAATTACAAACATAAGCTCAAGTCAGCTTGTTTTAATCATAGATGATTTGATTTACTTTAAAACAAAAGGAACATGTTACTGTTGTTGAGATACATTATTCTCCCTTCACTGGAATAGATTATAGCTGTCTTGCCTCCTTCCTGTGGGAGGAATGGCAGAATTTGGGGTGGAGTTGAAAGGGGTATCAGCCTGGAATCCCTACTAGTTACAAGCAGACTAAGTCCAATCTTCCTTGAATTCTGTTGACCCTTATCTAACTCCTAGCAGGTGCCAGACATTAGTTGAAAAGATTCCTGTGCATAAGCATGAGTGACAATAAATCAGTTTAATTGAACCTTCACACTTATTCTTTCGTGCCTGACGTTTCCCTATTCTTTTCTTTATTTTTAGTACTCTCCAGGATGCCTGCACTGTACCCTGTACATAATAACATAATAACAATAGCCCTTAGACTTACGTATCACTTCTCAGTGCTCCACAGCCCTCTCTAAGAGTTTACAGAGTCAGCCTCTTGCCCCCAACAATCTGGGTCCTCATTTTACTGACCTTGGAAGGATGGAAAGCTGAGTCAACCTGGAGCCTGGTGTGAGATTTGAACTGCCAAATTACAGGCAGCCGGCAGTCAGCAGAAGTAGCCTGCAATACTGCACTCTAACCACTATGCCACCACGGCTCATAACACAGTTCCCAGGACTTAAAAACTAAAGGGGGTTAGAATTGTTTTTTAAAAAAATTAAAAGATGCTTTAATTTATTTCTTGCTGGCCAAAATAGAGGCCAGCAGAAGCTGGTTGCAACCAGTTTTGGTACTTACTGGCTGTTAAAAAAGTTTTTTTTTGCTGACCAGCAAGGAACACAATTCATTTTCTCAACAACTGCAAAGTTACAGGTGACATTCCTTGTAACTTTCTTTCACTTCCTGAAGTCTTTCTTCTTCTTTCCCTTCTTCTCCATCCATTATTTTGTCCAACAGCTCTTATCAGAGTTTTAAAGTGATCATTTACAGACACTTTGTGAACAGTAGTAGTGATAGATGTGACATTTGGAATTCCAGCCAACCCCTTACTTTTCAGAATTAAAGTTTCTAAGGAGAATGATAGCTGAATAGGGTAATAGCACATGGCTTGCAACCTCCAGATAATCTAATCATCATCCTCTCAATTACAAGGATCAGCAATAGAGAGACTGGAAATATTCAAACTTTCTACCAGGATTTGACAAATATTTTTCTTCTTATCAAATCGATCCTGCCTCTGAACTCAGAAACCCAACTGAGGGGAGTTCAAATTATCCAAATATAGTAACTGGCTCTGACGGTTAGTTGGGGTGTGTATGATAAGTAGAAAAAAGCACCATATAAAAAAGCAGAAAGGAATCAATATCCTTATTAAAAAATGGTCAAGAAATCATAATCCAACTGACTGGAGGGTCAAGCTACTATATGCAAATTATATATAAACAACCAGCAAACTGCATTCCCCGTCTCACTGATAACTTTATCTAGTTTGGTAATGAAAAGTCTGCAAGAAAACAACCAAGCTGAAGAACCCAACAGTTCAACCCTAAGCTACAGATATTTTGTACTATAGAAATCACATTGCTTTTTCAAGCATAATCTCCACAATTTATGCTCAGCTAATTAGCATAGTGATGGGTTTGTGGCCAGTCCCGTCCAGCCTCTGGAACTATTTAATAGAGGTTGATGCCTTATCACATTTGGGCCAAATTTCTTTTGTCTTTGCCACTTCTCAAATTTAATAGCCTGGGACTTCCTGGCATACATTCCCCTTCAAGGGAATGCTGCTGGAAGCAAAGAGATGAGAAAACACTACTACGTGCTTATATTAAGACGTATTTAGTGGCGATAAGGATGGCGAGGAGAACTTACCTCTCCACCCTTATTGCATCCACAGAAAACCGCCCAGCTGCCTTGTTTAAGGTGACTCGCTCCCTATTAAAAGTGGAGTCACAGGATGACCCTTTGCAAGGTCGAGCTGAGGAATTTTCCATATTTCTCCAGGATAAAATCGCTCAGATTCGGAACGATTTGGACTCTGACTGGTTCTCTCCGGACGAGAGGGCGGGATCAGATATCGGTGAGGTCAACTGGGTTGAGTTCGACTCTGTTACCAAAGAACACGTTGACAGAATACTGGGGGGACTGAATGCTACCACTTGTTTATTAGACCCGTGTCCCTCCTGGCTGGTTCTAGCCACTCGGGAGGTAACACGAGGCTGGTTCCAAGGCATTATAAACGCTTCCTTGAGAGAGGGGTTTCTACCCACTGCTTTGAAAGAAGCGGTGGTTCGTCCTCTCCTCAAGAAACCGTCCTTGGACCCAGCATTACTATCCAATTATCGTCCTGTCTCCAACCTTCGCTTTGTAGCGAAGGTTATAGAGACCGTGGTGGCACGTCAGTTCCCGCAGTACCTGGATGAAGCGAATTATCTTGACCCCCTCCAATCGGGCTTCAGGCCCGGGCACAGCACTGAGACGGCGTTGGTCGCGTTGATGGATGATCTTTGGAGGGCACGGGACAGAGGCCATTCCTCTGTTCTGGTCCTCCTCGATTTATCGGCGGCTTTTGATACTGTCGACCACAGTATCCTGTTGCATCGGTTGGAGGGGCTAGGGATTGGAGGCACCGTGCTTCAATGGTTCTCCTCCTTCCTCTCCGACCGTTCGCAATTTGTGTTGACAGGGGGACAGAGATCGACCCCGAGACCCCTACTCTGTGGGTTGCCTCAGGGGTCGGTGCTCTCTCCCCTGCTGTTCAACATTTATATGAAGCCGCTAGGTAATGTCATCCGTGGCTTTGGAGTGGAATTCCACCAGTACGCTGATGATACTCAGCTGTACATCTCCACTCCAGACCACCCCAACGAAGCCGTCGAGGTGATGACCCGGTGCCTGGAGGCCGTACGAAATTGGATGGGTCAAAACAGACTCCGTCTCAACCCGACCAAAACCGAGTGGCTGTGGTTTCCTGCCCCCAGATTCAGTCAGCTTATTCCATCGCTGACCATAGGAGGAGAGACACTATCCCCTGTGGAAAGGGCACGCAACTTGGGTGTACTCCTGGATGTGCGACTGTCTTTGGAAGACCATATTGCAGCCGCCACCAGGAGTGCTTTTTATCAGATTCGTCTGATCTACCAATTGCGACCCTTCCTGGATCTGGGCGCACTTCGCACAGTCACTTCCGCCCTCGTCATCTCCCGCTTGGATTATTGCAATGCTCTCTACATGGGGCTCCCCTTGAAGACTCTCCGTAGGCTACAGTTAGTTCAGAATGCCGCCGCGCGGATGATCATCGGCGCCCCTCGGGACGCCCACATAACACCTCTTCTCCGCCGGCTGCACTGGCTTCCTGTGGCCTTCCGGATTCGATTCAAGGTGGTACTAATAGTATTCAAAGTGCTCCATGGCTCGGGACCTGGATACTTACGGGACCGCCTTCTGCCACCAACAACCTCCCGCCGCCCAGTACGCTCCCACAGAGTCGCTATGCTCGGGGTCCCACCACTAAATCACTGCCGACTGGCAGCCCCGAGACTACGTGCTTTCTCTGTGGGAGCCCCATCCTTCTGGAATTGTCTCCCCTCGGAGACACGAGCCATGTCGGATATCCTCACCTTCCGGGGCGCAGTTAAGACCTTGTTGTTCAAGCAGGCCGGTCTAGCCAATTGAATCATTCGGGTTAAATTAAATTTTAGATAATCTTTTTGTTGGGTGTTGTTCTTATCCATTTTAGATTTTTATTTATTTCATCTCTGTTACCTGTACTGTTTTGGTTGTTGAATGTGCACCGCCCCGAATCCCTTTTTGGGAGAGGGAGCGGTATAGAAGCATGAACAAATAAATAAATAAATAAATAAATAAAACTCAGACATTGCTGCTATCTAGTAGTCTTTCAGCCTAAATACGACAACTCCAAAAACACCTTGGGATGTTAGGACCTCCCAAGGTCTTGGACTGCTGAAGAACACAACGTCTTAAACATAAGTTTACTTGTCAGACTGGTGCCCAACCCACCCTCTAAGGAAGAGCAGTGGCCTTGGGCTCAAAGTCACCAGCAATTCCAATTAAGAGACTTCATTTCTTCCTCTTCTTCACTTTAAACACATCTGTGCAAACGGCTCCAGTGGGAAAGGGAGGGGGAAGGAGATGCCAGAGTAATGAATGTGTCAGAGCTACCGGAGCATCAAATTGCTAGTTCTTCCACCTGAACCTATTGCTAAAGCATTCTTGTCTTTAAAAACCTACTTAGTTTTGCCTATCTGGAAAACAGGTAGTAATCTGAGAGGGCACTTGTGATGTTCTGGTGCATTGGCTATAGGAAATGAAGCAGATTAATACACTAATTTGAACAAGCAAATCTGTGCACAGTGGCTGGGAACGGATAACTCATGTGGGCATGCATTCAGCGTGGTGGCAATTGCATGCTAAAAATATGTTTTATATGTTTATGTTCACTCCATATTAGAGCCAGCCTATTTGAGTTGCAAAACTCCCAGCAGCCAATAGATGGCAATGTTCTAAATGCTGCTAAAGATCATCTAGATCTTTGCAGCAAATTGTGCAGGAAAACCACTTACACTATATGTACTGTATATCACTTTTGTTTTGGTATTGCCTAGCAAATAATTCAGAAGATACATGATTGTATTCCATAGCATTCATAGGGAAATTTTAGATAGAAAAAGGCCACTTAATACTTTCTAAAATATTAGCAGAACTAATATATGTTCCTGCTACCTATCTTCTTTTGTTCAAATGTTCTTTTTTTATCTGCTGTTTGCTTGGAATGGAATAAACAATCTTGCAATGTTCAAAAAAAAAAAAAAGCTGAGGGAAACCTCCAATTATCACCTTGAAATCCAAACTTGCTTGCCAAAACTGACACTGGAATAACAAAATACTTTAATTCAGTGTGACAGTGTATTTCTTTAAAAGAAAGAGTATTTTTAACAACGGGGAAAAATCTATTTTCAGAACTCAAATGAATCCTATCATTTAAAAAAAAAAACTGCAAAAGAAATATCATTCCTATATCTTACATCCTCCATAATCTCATTTATTTTTCACAACGAATAGATGAGGCAGTCAAACTATGTTTGTTCCCATAGTAAATGCTCTTGCATCCATGAAAAAATAGATTCTTGCATGAAAAATGAAAGAATAGAATAGAGAAAAAAGAATATAGAATAGAATAAAATAGAGGAAGAGAAGAGAGAATAGAATAGAGAAAATAAAGAGTAGAATAGAATAGAATAGAATAGAATAGGAGTAGGGTAGGGTAGGGTAGGGTAGGGTAGAACAGGGCAGGCAGGGCAGAGTAAAACAGAGTACAATAGAATAGAACCAAACTGAACTGAACTGAATAGAACAGAATAGCATGATGGGAAAAATTACTATTATGCAATCTAATTTTGGAATGACAAGAATTCTCAGGCTCAAAAAAACCAAGAATGGCATGGAAAGTTATTGCTGAGTAGTTTCTTTATTGTTGTTCACCTACAAACAGAGTCGTGCCAGACTAAAGCCATGATTATCTTCCCATAGCTATAAGCAAACTCTGTGAACTGCTAGGGAGGGTCCATCTTTTCCCTCTTCCTGCCTACCAGATGTTCCAAGCTCTGCTGACTCTTTGTCATCTGGGAACGAGGCCCTCCCTTCCTGTAACCGTATGTCAGGCTACGGGACTTCTTCCCATTCAAACAATAAGAATGAACTTCTGAGAACCAAACGTGTCAAAAGGAATCCTTTATTGAGATGAGAAAATCCAGTAGGAATTCAAAGCAGCGTCTGAGGTCCCTCAGGCATACAGTGATAGATAAGGGAGTTTGAATCCCCCCCCCCATCCCAATGTTTACTTAGGGAAACAAAAGCCAAAATGTTAATTTTGACATCCTGCCCTCCTTTAAAAAACAGATGGGTTTACCTGGAAAAATAAAAATCATGCGTTACATGTGCAGTTCAGGATGGTTTATCAGGGTATTTTAGGTGGAACTTTCGTAGTAATGTGGGTGCTTTTACATGTCTTTTGGCTACCCACTCATTTTCTGAGGAAGGAAGGTGTTTCCAAGCTACTAAATATTGTGTGGATCCACGGTAAGTGCGTGAATCAAGGATTTCTTTAATTTCAAAATGTTGTTCCCCATGTATCATGATGGGGGTTGGGGGTGTGGGAAGGGGGGGTCTGAGGTTTGAAGTGATCTCCGGTTTGAGCAAGCTACAGTGAAATACTGGATGAATCTGCCTAAGAGTTTTTGGAAGATGAAGCTCTACCGTCACGGGGTTGATAATTCTGGAGATGGGGAATGGCCCAATGAATTTTGGTCCTAATTTCTTAGAAGGTTGTAATGATTTTAAGAATTTTGTGGACAAATATACACGGTCTCCAATCTTGAAAGGTTTAGGTTCACAGCGTTTTTTGTCTGCTTGAGTTTTGTAAACTGCTCTAGCTTCCTGTAGAGACAATCTTACCACTGGCCACATGGCTTGTAAATTATCCATCCACTCCTTAAGGGAGGGGATTTCAGGTTCTTTGGTGGGTAGTTCCGGCATGGGGTTGAATTCTTGGCCCGTGGCTACGTGGAATGGGGTGAACCCTGTGCTACTATGGACTGAGTTATTGTATGCTACCTCTGCAAAAGGAAGAAGGTCAGTCCAATTGTCCTGCTGGTGATTAATAAAACATCTTAAATATTGTTCTAATACACAATTCACTCTCTCTGTTGCTCCATCCGTATGGGGATGGTTCGAAGACGATAATCCCTGGGTGGAGCCTAATAGGCTTAAAAACGCCCGCCAAAATTTGGATGTGAACTGAACACCCCTATCTGAGATAATTCATTGGGGGGCTCCATGAAGGCGATAAATGTATATTAGGAACATCTTTGCCAATGATCTGGCAGTTGGGATTTTTTGGCATGGAATAAAATGAACCTGTTTGGAAAAAAGATCAGTTACAACCCAAATGACAGTATTCCCAGCACTTTCGGGAAGTTCCACTATAAAGTCCATAGAGATCTCTTTCCAGGGAGCAGAAGGGTCTGCTACTGTTTGTAAAAGTCCAGGATATTTTCCTTGTCTTCTCTTTGCAGCAGCACAGATGGGGCAGCTCACAACATAGTTTTCAATGTCCTTTTTGAGGGACGGCCACCAAAATTGTCTTTTGATGAGGTGCAGGGTTTTTACAAAACCAAAGTGTCCTGCTATTTTAGAGTCGTGGCAGCGTTTCATGAGTTCCATTCTCTGGCTTGCAGGGACATAAAGCTTGTTTTCTACCCAAGCCAGTTCGTCTTTGAGTGAGCACGTGTTTCTGTTAACCTGGAACCAATCATCTTTAAGTAGTGCTTCCTTAAAAATTGACGTCGTTGTGTCTTCAGTCAGGGATGATTTTTTTTTCTCTTGTGCCCGGGTGATTACCTTGGCTGCTAGTTGGGTCGGTTGGATCATCGGTTTTATAACTTCAATCTTTTTGCTGTTTTTGAGGTTTCCTGGATAGTGCATCTGCTAAAAAATTCTTTCTCCCAGGAAAATATTTGAGAGTGAAATTAAAACGTTCAAAATATCGAGCCCACCTTGCTTGTTTTTCGGAGAGTTTCCGTGGATTTCTCAAAGCTTCCAGATTTTTGTGATCAGTCCATACTTCAAAGGGGATTTGGTTTCCTTCCAGGAAATGTCTCCATGTGAGCATTGCCCACCGCACAGCAAATGCCTCTTTCTCCCATACGGCCCATCTTTGCTCGGTTTCCGTCAGTTTCTTAGATGTATAAGCACATGGTTGTAATTGTCCACTTTCATTCTTTTGGAGGAGGACTGCCCCAACTGCAACATCACTGGCGTCTGCTTGGATGACAAAAGGTTGTTCGGGATCTGGGTGTTTAAGGACCGGTTCTGCTGCGAACAGGCGTTTGAGTTTCTCAAATGCTGCTTGGCATTCCATTGTCCAGATGAGGGGTTGCCTAGGTTTGGGTTTCTCCCCCCCTTCGTTTTTAGCAAGTTCGTGATAGGGAGGGCGATGTTCGCAAAAGCTGGAATGAATTGGCGATAAAAATTTGCAAACCCCAGAAAACTTTGCAATTGTTTGCGTGTGTGGGGTGGATCCCAGTCCAATACAGCTTTCACTTTCTGTGGGTCCATCTCTATTCCCTCATGGGATATTCTGTACCCCAAATAGTCAATTTTCTCTTGGTGGAACTCACATTTGGAGAGTTTTGCATATAGTTTAGCGTCTAAGAGTTTTGTGAGGACTGCACGGAGTAGTTTGATGTGTTCTTCCTTCGTTTCCGTGTAGATTAAAATATCATCAAGATAAACTAAAACCCCTTTAAATAAAAATTCATGAAGGGTTTCATTGATCAATTGCATAAACACTGCAGGCGCTCCTTGCAGTCCAAAAGGGAGCACTTTAAATTGGTAGCATCCCAATGGTGTGTTAAAAGCTGTCTTCCACTCATCCCCCTCCTTTATTCTGATGCGGTAATATGCTTCCCGTAGGTCTAACTTTGAAAAAACTTTTCCTTTCGAGAGGTGGGCTAACATGTCCTTCATGAGGGGGAGTGGATACATATTTTCTATGCAAATGCAATTCAATTTTTTATAGTTCACACAAAGACGCATGGAGCCATCTTTCTTTTCACGGAATAACACTGGGGCCGCTATTTTTGGTCTGGCGGGTTCGATGAAACCCCGCTTTAAGTTTTTATCGATAAATGCTCTGAGTTCTTTCAGTTCTCTGGGAGACATGCAGTACATTTGTGGTTTTGGGAGTTTAGCCCCTGGTAGGATTTCGATAGCGCAGTCTGTGGCTCGATGGGGTGGGAGTTCATCACAAGCTACCTCACTAAATGCTTGGGCCAGATCCTGATACTCATTGGGGATGTTAATGGGTTTCACAGACTGTCCAGTCATGGCTGATTCTCTGTCCTCTTTCCCATTCTTTATCCTTTCCTCAGGTCTTTTTGCAAATATTACGTCTCTCTGGAATTGTATGGTTCCTGTCCTCCAATTTATTTTTGGATTCCATTTCTGTAGCCATGTGAGACCCAGAACTAGTGGCTCTTCCATCCCTGGGGCTACAATGAATGTGAGCATCTCCCTGTGTTTTCCTAGTCTTATTTTCAATGGTTCTGTGGTAAACCTGGCTGGCTCCCCCCCTGCTATGGTTCCATCTAATTGGCAGAAAGCGATGGGATTTCCCATTTCTTTCAGTTGGATTCCCAATTTATCTGCTAGGGAGGGTTTGATTAGGCATCGAGTGCATCCCGAGTCCAGCAACGCTGTAACTTCCTCCCCCTTCCCTTGGCTGGGGATAAACAGTCTCAGGGGTAGGGTGATTGGTTCAATTGGATTGCTTACCAGCGGGTCATCCTCTGGATCACTTTCGGACTGGCACAGGTCCCCTCGGAGCGTTTGGGGTTCTTCCTCAGGTTTGGGAGAGGTTCGGAATCCCACATCTACCCGGCCCCTCAGGCCAGTCTCCTTCCCTCGAGGACTGGAGGTTGTGGGTTTCCTCCCTGATGGGAGGTCTAGCCTTCTGGCAGGAGTCTTCGAGTGGCATTCTGCTGCGCGGTGCCCCTCCTTTCCACACTTAAAGCAACCAGGCGTTCTTGGAGTCATGGTGGATTGGGGTTTGAAAACTTCCCGTTTCCCCAGGGGTGGGGATCTTTTCCAAAACTTACCAGCACGGTACCGGTTCCGAGTCATGTCTATCTCTGCCTCCTCTGCCATCATGTACCATTCATGCAAGAGGTTTGGGGCCCCACGGGCCAGGCAGGCAGCGTATAGATCATCATTTAGTCCATCTTTGAACCAGCAGACTAAGATATCCTCTGGCCAATCTACCCGGCCGGCCAGGTCACGAAATTCCTCGGTGTATTCAGCTACCGGGCGACGACCTTGTTTCACGACTCTGATGCGGTCCCGGGCTTTTCTATCGGCAAGCGGGTCCTCGAAACGGTGGCGTAAGGCCGTCATAAAGCGATCTAAGTTTCTTAATTCTGGGGCATTGACGTTGTGGAGCGTTACCATCCATCTGGCTGCCGCCCCTTCAAGAGCTAGGGTGACAATTCGCACCCGGGACCCTTGGGTTGGTAAATCCTGTCCATATTCTTGCATGTAGGTGAGCACTTGTGCCAGGAAAAATCCCAATTTCTGGGGGTCTCCATCGAATTTTACCCCCAAGGGCGGGACCTTCCTCTGTAATTGTATGTTTCTGGGTTGGCCAGGGTTAGTTCCCTGATCCGGGGCGTTTAAGGGTCGGGTACCTGATGTGGCTGCTGGTTCTTCAGCTTGTCCCTCTTCCCGCTCAATCTCCGCTGACTCCGGGGTGGCGGCTCAGGTTCTCTCACTTTCTCGTTCCCTCGCTCTCCTGCGTTGTCGTCTTTGTGCATCCCCCATGTCGAGGTTTTCCAGGGCTTCCCTCACTAGGTGATTGATGTACCGTCTCATTCGGTCATCGGCCGGTGGCTCCTCATCCCATTCTTCCTGATTCGATAGGGCTACTAGCTCCAATTTCCACACGGGTTTGCGATTTCCTCGGGTGAGGGTTACTCCCCTGGTTCTTCCATTCCAGGTGTCTCTTTTTCCTACACCTATAGACCACCGGGGCTTGGTGGAGGATTCGCAGGCAGCCTCGCTGTCTTCGATGGGGCGCATCGAGTCAGTATCTGGCTGGGTAACTGTTTCTCCCCAGCATTCGGCTCCGCCTTGCTCCTTGCTGTATTCAGACATTTTTTTCTTTTCTTGCAGGATCCCCTCGGTAGAGTGAATTGTTTTAAAAAAAAAAATTCCTCTCCGGGTTGACCTCTATTGCAGACGCTGCTTTATGTCAGGCTACGGGACTTCTTCCCATTCAAACAATAAGAATGAACTTCTGAGAACCAAACGTATCAAAAGGAATCCTTTATTGAGATGAGAAAATCCAGTAGGAATTCAAAGCAGCATCTGAGGTCCATCAGGCATACAGTGATAGATAAGGGAGTTTGAATCCCCCCCCCCATCCCAATGTTTACTTAGGGAAACAAAAGCCAATATGTTAATTCCCCTCCCAGCCCCTCTGGGAGGGGATCCTTCCCTTTTTGGAAGGTTTTTTCTCATGTAGCTTTCCCAAGACGTACCTAACTTCCTCCCCCACCCCCTTTTTAGAACGGACTGTTTTTGGAGATTTCCCAGAGCATTTCATTGTGGAGTTTTATGGACCCCTCATCTCCTGGCTGTGCCTCTCAGAGGTGATAGGTTCTGGCCATTTGGCTTCTTTCCCCCCCCCCCATTGTATCATGTATGGGTGTGCATATTCGATATAAGGTTAAATATATTCAGGTTACATCAAGAAAGGATTTCTTTATCAGTTCCCCCCCCCCCTTTCTTCTTCCTCTGAAGAAATGACAGATACACAGATCTGACAACTACATTCCACCCTAGGAATGCAGAGTGAGCCCAAACACCCGCAAGACATGCTTGACTTCTGATGACAAAATGATTATAGTTGTGCAATTGCTCGAGCATCCGACTGAAGTGGTTCACCATTGCCATGCTTAATGTTATTGCACTTTCCAGTCTAGCTTACATTCGCCAGATTCCCTGGAGGTATTGCCAGATATGCAGTTGCTTAACTTCCACATCTGGGCAAGATTGGTTAGAGGATGGCACACTAAATGAGTTTCTACTCAGCATAAAAGTGTAACATTGGTCCACCGTTTCACCCACTGTATGTCCGAGTGAAGCCAGAACACTACTAGATTTCAAGATTTGCAGAGCCATCGTAGTGACATCGATCTTGTGGATCCTAGTAAGCATTCTTGATTTAATGACATTCTCTTTTCATCATTGCACAGGTCACATTGGTGATGTGAAGATTAAATGGGGAGAATACATTTTACCTCCTTGCATTCCTGAGAGGAAAGGATGGTAATGGTGCCTCAATGCACCTACCGAGCCTCATTCCACACTAAGTGACCTTTGGTGACTCACTTTGTTTTCCAATTCCTGTTCCATCTTTTGCTAAAGCACAATTGCTTAACCTTATCATTTTTCTGTGAGCAGCTAAACGGATGTAAAAGGACTGCAGTGGCAATATAAAAGTGGCAACCATAGAAGAGCAGTAGTTAACCAAAGGAGCTCCAATCACAAATTAGTCCATATTCCACCTTTGGGACTATTTTTTTATTTATTTTTTATTTATTTATTTTTATTTCTCAATTGCTTGTAAGATAATAGGTATAAGTAAAAAACATAGTTATGAATATATGGATATATATAAGAAAAATAAAAAATATATATAAAAGAAACAATAGGACAGAGACGGTAGGCACGTTGGTGCGCTTATGCACGACCCCTACAGATCTCTTAGGAAAGAAAAACTATAATGCTTTCTTAAGCCTAGAGAGATAAGACAATGGGAAAACTCATGTAAAAGTTGCCCCCTTTTATCAGTTCTGGAGAGAAGATACTATCAGTCTCTAATTTGTATTTATGGTGCTTAATTCAAGCAAATATTGTGATTGTAACACTTTGCATTTTCCTATTGTTCTTATGGACATTATACAATGTTAAAGGGAATATATATTCAATATAATCTTTATTGTAAAGAGTTAAGGATGGTAGCAAAATAATGCCATCATGGTTTCAAAACTATTCTGAATTTAAGTGAAATTTTTGGACCTAGATAAACTTGTTAGACAGTAATGTCCAGAGGACTTTAAATTGCATTGAAAAGAATACTCTGACCTACACAGAGCAAAACCAAGCTAAGATTATGACTATAATCCTGACATTACTGTCAAAATACCATGTCAAAACACTTCCCCCCCACTTTCAACCCCAGGCTGAAAAAGATAAAATAAAATAAACACAAATCTATACAAAGCAGTAAGACCCGAATCAGCACAAAAATGCAATTTCTTGAAGAAAGATTCTTGACACTGTTGGCACACAGAGGACACTGCGTAACATTGGTATGAAAACAAAATAGATTTTTTTGAAATACAGGATAGAAAAATTACTTTGAGGTGATTTTCTCTTCCTGGATGATCACTGCCACAAGAGACTGTATGTCTGATGTGCGGAAAGAAGTTTCCCATAGATTTTAGACTGAGTTCTTCCACTGACCTGCTCAAACTCTTTCCCTTCAACCCAATGATACCTCGTCTTCCAACTATATAAAATGTTTCATGTCCACAGATATTTATTTTGCTGGCATCTTCAGAGATTTAATGGGGGTGCATTTGCAAAGAGTTTTGCTCCCTAAAAAGCACACAAATGATAAACATCATTTACATATTTTTTCCCAACATTGTTGAACTGGAATTGGACAACATAGGAGGAGAAAATGCTAGCCTAGGGTAGCAAAAATTCAGAAACAATCTGGTAACCCCTTTTCCAACTGTATAAAATTTCTGTACAAAATTTTATTGTTTTGCATTTTGTACTGTGTCCCATTCAAGATTTAATATTGCATGGTGAATGGAGATACTGTCCATATGATTCCAATAAAACTTTCATAATTTATTCTCTTTCATATAAACAATCATATTTTTAAAGGGGAAAAAATGGAGCATTCAGAATGCTAAGTAGAGGTTCTACTGCATATATATTCCAAGTAAGGTGACAATTCCCTATTAATTTGATTTAGAAACTAATTAGATATAAATATCATTTTCCCATAAGAGTGCTACAACTTTAAGTTGGTATGGAGTATGTGGGTTTTAGTTTATGTATACAGAAATTTGCAACTTTCTTTATGAATAAGCAAAAATAACTTGATTTTTTAATGAAATGCAATGAAAGCAAAGCTTGCCATCTGGCATTGGAATCTGAATGCTGGGTTGAAATTTCAGAGTATTCAATCATACTTAGAATGCTGAATTAGGAAATAGATCTGGTTAATGAAATTAGCTGCTACAGATGGGAAAATGAGAATTTCATTTAGTTGTTGTTTTAATAAACCTTGTCAATTTGAATTAATATCCCCATAAAAGATGAGAAACCTTAAAGAGCAGAAGCCAATGGCCAAGAAAGCTCCATATAGCACTGATGATGTTACTTAGCTGGGTAATGAAATGTCTGAATCCAAGCTCAGAGCACACCAAGGACCTCAAAGATCCACCTGTTACTCTAAGTTTGACAGTCCAAGTTATTTATTTTCTCTTTGATACCCGCCATAATAATTCTCTAAAATGTTAATTGCAAATCCAGATTTCTTATGAACGAAGTGGACTACAATATCAATGGTAATGTATCTGTCATTGCAACAAGATATATTCCAAGCATTTGATTATCTTAATGGGGTTTGTTATTTTCAATGACTCATGAGGAAGGGGTAGTTCAAATGCTTATAGAATCTATTTTGCTAATCTTCTTCTGGAGATCAGAGAGCTCTCTGTTTTTTATAGCAATTAACTGGATAATTGGGATCCAAACAACGCCTTACTTGTCAATGACCTCTTCAGCCTCAATCACAATAATACACAGGCAAACAACCAATACAAATTCAAGGTAAACTGCTCCAAACTTGATTGCAGAAAATACAACTTCAGCAACAGAATGGTCAACGCCTGGAATGCCCTACCCAACTCCGTTGTTACATCCTCAATCCCTCACAGCTTCAACCTCAAACTGTCTACAGTGGACCTCACCTCACCGTGGATCTCATCTCAGTAAGAGGTCCTTAAAGGGGGTGTGCATAAGTGCACCAGCGTGCCTACCATCCCTGTCTCACTGTCCCCATTTATCTGTATTTACTTCCTTTGTACCTCTTTATGTTCATACTTATACTTGTTATCTTGTACATGTTTGACAAACAAACAAATAAATAAATAAACCACTGCCAGGCTGACCCTGGAAAAATGAATGAATGAATGAATGAATGAATGAATGAAGCACCAGGCTAAAAACCAGGAGATTGTGATTTCTAATCTTGCTGTTAATATATTTAAACAAAACAAAAAAATCAAAACATCTTCTGCCAGCATAGATTATCACCAAGATTATCCTCAGACAAACAATCAAAAAATAAACCATATCCCAATCAAGGAACTGCCAAACAAGTTGACAGCAAAGAGCCCAACCAAGATTCTCCATGACTAACCCCCACCAAGACTGAGAGGACAAGCCACTGGAATATAAACTGAGAGCTAATTCCACTCCTTATTAGCACTGATGGTGTCACCTAGTCTGGTAATGAAATGTCTGCAAGAAAACAACCAAGCTCTAAGAACACTAAGGACTGCTCATTTAACCCTGAGCTACAAATAAAAATAAATATGGAACAGCTTGCCCTCGGAAGTTGTGGGAGCACCATTACTTGAGACCCTCAAGAAGAGATTGGGCTGCCATTTGTCAGAAACGGTGTAGGTTCTCCCGCTTGGGCGGGGGGTTGGACTAGACGACCTATAAGGTCCCTTCCAACTCTGATTATCTGTTATCTGTTATTCTCCTTTATCAGTACAATAACAGATCTACTAACATTCATAGCAGTTGTTCCCATAAATACTTCTTTTTCAGGGAACGTAATATTGAAACTGCTTTTCCCCCAAAACTAGCATTTTTATCTTTTAAAAATAATTAACAGAAGTCTCCACACTGACAGTCCTGAACCCTTTCGTACAAGTACAAAAACAAAGGAGAACTAAAATCTATTGTGTGGAGCACAGCCAAGTCAGACTAAATGCATTTCCACCACTGTGTCCCTTGAACACTTCCCTCCCTCCCTCTCTCCCTCCCTCTGCATCACACTTTTCGTGAAGAACAATCAACAATCTATAACGTGCCATATTGGGACTCCAGGAACTTTCTCCATCCTGTTTTGATGGCAAAATGTGCAACTTACTTGTTAGCAACCTTACTTGCTTACCAAAATTAATAATAATGCCATACTATAGTGTTGCTCTGTGGGATTTGTCACAATCCAAGAAGAATTAAGGTATGAATAAAATGGGAAACCTTTTCCCCTGAAATGTGACTCAAAATATGAAAGATGCATCAATAAACGTATTAAAAATTAGTTTATAGAAGGCGAGCCCCGTTAGGCTTTCATAACATACAGTGGCATTTTAAAAGCAAAGATCTCAGAAAATGTCAACTATATTTGCATGCCTTTGTCTGGCTCAAAAGATGACCAAGCAGATGTCACACAGATTTCTCCAAGGACACCATCTGTCCAAAGCCAAAAGCTCGGCTCATTTGGCATTATATTTGACATTTGGTTTCCTCATCCTAAGACCCACTTTTAAAAATCAAAAGTACAGGTAGCCCTCAATTTACAACAGTGGATTTAATGACGGTTCAAAGATAGAACAGCACTGAAAAAATGTGAATTGTGAAGATTTTTTCACACCTGCAACCACTGCAACATCCCCCATGGTCACTTGATCAAAATTCAGTTGATTGGCAACTGACTCCTATTCATGGCGATGGCAGTGTCCTGGAGTTGTGTGATTCCCTTTTGCGAACTCCTGATGTGCAAAGCCCGTGGGGAAGCCAGATTCACTTCACAACATTACTCACTGAACAACTGCAGTGGTTCATTTAAGAACTGTGGAAAGAAAGACCTAAAGGTGCTTTTTCAGGAGGCAATTGGACTTTCTTGCTTTTTCTTTGAAGATGTTTCGCTTCTCATCCAAGAAGCTTCTTCAGCTCTGACTGGATGGTGCAAAAGGGAAGGATTTATATTTGACATTTGCATCCTTTTAGAGAGTCACTGAGGCCACTTGGAGGTTTATCTTGGTCCTCAGGGTCAAATGCAAATGACCAGCTGTCTGAAAGGAGTATAAATCTTTCCATTCTCCACCATTTAGTCAGAACTGAAGAAGCTTCTTGGATGAGAAGTGAAACCTCTTCAAGGAAAAACAAGAAAGCCCAGTTGCCACTTGAAAAAAAGCACCATTGGGATCACCATGACCTTAGATGATGGAGAATCTCTACAGATTCTTTGTGGAAAAAAAAGTTGTAAAATAGCACAAAGTTCACTTAACCACTGTCTTGCTTTACAACATAAATTTTGGTCTCAGTTGTGGTTGCAAACCAAGGACTACCTGTAGTAATCTCAGCTCAGCTAGTAACACATCTTTTCCAGAACACCTGGACAGGAAACAGAGACCAGATGAGCTGCTTCTACTCCTTGTATAGCTATACTAACAGAAGCTTGCAAGTCTGAAAGTACAAATCTCTCACTCTTTCCTTTACAGACTGTGAAGTTAGGGAGGCTCCCTTATGATTCTCTTTCTCCACCTGTTACATAGCTGCAGGCTATGCACTCTCTTATCTGACCATTCTCTAGGTGGCATCTCTATGTGCTGGTTTCCCCAGGTCATTTTCACATACACCATTACAGCATTGTACTTTTTCATGATGCAAGAAAGCAACAGGCGATATTCCCATCGAGTTGTTGTGATTAGAAACCAATATTTTTTTTTCACATTGCTACTTCTGATATTAATTAAATGCACCAATCTCGATTTACAAAAGCCTCATTTCTATCAGTGAACAGGATTTCGTTCTGGGATTCTAACAGAATGGACAGTGCTAATCACAGCACCAGCCTCCAGCACCGGCCCTATAATATTCTTTCTCAGAGGCAGAGACTGACTTTTTTAAAAATCCAGTTACATCGTATGCTATTATATACTGTGAACAAAGAGAGAAGGGCAGAATTATCCATTAACCTCCAGAGGCAGCCATTTTCCATGCCAGTGGGATGATCAGACCGAATCTCTACAAAGGCTCTCATTAAATACAATCAGCCAATTGGGTGTCTTTTGAATCTGACAAGAACAGGAGCTTATAAAACACCAGAAGAGCAACAAAGTCTGTTAGACAAGAAGATCACTCAGTCTTCCATTCGGAATTGGAGTTCTGAATTCAGGAATTGGGTGTATCTAGTCTAATGAATAGAAGGACTAGGGGAGAAGCGATAGCAGTGTTCCAATATTTGAGGGGCTCTACAAAGACTGAAGGGGGGATGTCAAACTATTTTCCAAAGCACCAAAAGGCAAAATGAGAAACTATGAATGGAAACTAACTGAGGAGGGAAGCAACCTGGAACTAAGGAGAAATTTCCTGACGGTGAGATAAATTAACCAGTAGAATTCCTTGCCTTCAGAAGTTGTGGGTGCTCCATCATTGGAGGCTTTTAAGAAGAGATTGGACAGTGTGGAATGGTATAGAGTTTCCTACCCGAGCAGGGGATTGGACTAGAAGACCTCAAAGGTCCCTTTTAACTCTATTATTCTTTGTTCTATGAATCCAGCGATGCAAGTAAATGGTTGCATTTATTGGAAGGGTGCACACATCAGCATGCAATAGATAATTGATCTCTACTTGTATTATGACGACCATTCTGTTCGTGTAGGACACCATGTCTTCTCCTCCTCTTTCCTGATCTTCAGAACCCTGGACATTTTTCCTCTCTTTTCCCAATTCCTTTTCACCTCTGTTCCTCAATCCAGTTAAACTGGGTCTGATCTCAGCTATTATTAGGGAGAATAAGCCAACTTCAATACTTGTTCAAGGACATTGCTGTACCAAATGGGATCTCTTGCTGGGTTTCACAATGTTCCTACAGGCTGGATTTTTTTCTGGAGACTTTCTGTGATGCTTGGTTACATTGTTTACCCCACAGCTGTGTTCACAGGACTGTTTCTCAACTCCACCTATCCACGTGGTCCTGGCATTGTCTGTATAACATAGCTGAAATGAAGGCAGCTTCAAACTCAGCTGGGGATAGGACACAGAGATTTAGCATGCAAGCTCAGAAGAAATGGAGGTGAAATATTCTCCCCAAAGCATGAAGCAGCTCAAAAGACCTAGCAATTTGTAGGACTTTCTGTATCCTTTATATTAACCACTCAATAGCTCCATTTCAGTCCTTCGGCTGCAATTTCCCATTTTATGCTGATCTCTGGCTACGCTTCTCTGTATCTCTATCAAACCCTCCAGGGCATTTGAGGTCGCCGACTGCATAGTAATGCAGTTGATTTTTCATCACACAGACTTCATTAAGAGAAATGCACCATGAATTATTAGCTGCAGTCTGAAGGCCTAAAATGAACCTTATGATATCAGGTGCTGTCGAATGCCTCAATAAGAGACACAATTAATTTATGGAATATTGATCTAGCCCCAAATACAGTTGGAGTTAATACTCACTTAGTGTCAGTATGATGGCCATGCTGCAACTGTGACCAATAGGCCATGATCCTCCCTCCCTCCAACATCCTTCTTCAAACAAAGAACCTACTTGGATTTCTTCGCTTGTCTGATAATTCTGCTTTTTGTGTGTGTGACATCATTATTTCCTTACATGGAAAGGAAGGGCCTTTTTCAAACTGATTTTCTCACTTGCTCGTGTGGTTCTTCTTAGCAACCATGGGTGGGGTGGGGGGAATGGTTCATCACTGCCTCCTAGATGGATTCCCCCACTACCACCACCAACTTCACAATTTCTCCTACAAATGTGGGATTTTTTGATGGCCTCCAATGCATCTGGGTAACAAGGTCTAAAGCAGGCTAATTACTACCACTCTTTGTGGCTCAACATTTGAAGAGATGATGCTCTCAGCTTCCATAAAATAAGCACTAAAGAACGTGAGAAGAATTGTACCTTATACTCAGCCTACAAATCTTTTTTTTTTTAACTTATAAAAATATTTGCAGTCTGTGTATAATTTCAGTATTCTGATCCACGCTTTTCAAAGCTACAGGCAAACCAAAACATAGCTATATATGGTGTTTAAAATATAAAAATAAGAAGCAAATCAGGTTGCAACAAATTCCATTGTGAAAAATCCGAAGTGGGAGACCATCAGACTTGGCAGTTGTATACTTTACAGTTATTTTCATGTCCCAAGGTTGAGTTATAAATCATCCCAAGGTCTGGATGAAGAGTTATTCTAGTTATCCTAGAGGCTTGTCTCAAGTGGAAGAACTTAGATCCTCAACTTACAACCCCAACTGGGGCCAGATCTCCAAAGCTAAACAAGGGGTCATTAAGTGAGTCACATCTAATTTTAGGACTTTTTTAGCCATGGTTCCCCCATTGACTTTGCTGGCTGCACGATCCCAAACTCTACCGAGAATTCAGATGCACGAATATAGAACGTAGAACAACAGAGATGGAAAGGACCTTGGAGGTCTCTAATCCAACCCCTTGCTTGAGCAGGAGACTCTGTACCTTTTCAGATAAATGTTTGTCCAGTCTCTCTTTTTGAAAGTCTCCAGTGAAGGAGCCCCCAAACTTCTGAAGGCAAATTGATTGCGCTCATCGTTAGGAAATGTCTCCTTAGTTCTTGGTTTGTTTATGTGGACCTTGACACCAGAAATCTCAGCTAGGGCATGGCCAGTTGGGAATTCTGGGAACTGAAGTCCATGCATCTGGAAGGTAGAGAAACAGGGAACAATAGCAGCCCTTATGATAGATGCTACATCCAGAGAGTTAATTACTGCTTTCCAACATGATCCAGGAGCGGAATGACCTTCTAAGCTTTCATCAGAGAAAAGGTTCTCCCAATGGCAGGAGATGGGAGCATTGATTTCCTCTTTCTAAGTCTTCAGGTTGAGACTTGGAGACAAGGTGCAGGTTTCACATCATGACTGAAGCTTCGGTATGTGCAGCATTCATATGGTACGTGTCTCAAAGGGATGAGTGGGTGCTGCCATCAACATCTTTGCTTCTTTGAACAAAACAACCCTCCCTCATCAATAAGGATTTGTGCTCATTGCACTTTTTTACCTATTAAAAGTTTGTGAAAGTCTGAGGGGGGGAGGGGAGATCAACATTAGAGTTAATGGTCTGTACACAAGAGAAATCAAGAAGTAAAAAAGGTGCCATAACTTCCTTTCCAAAGAATTGGGAAGAGGGGTCATTATTTAACATTGGAGAGAAATATGTGTGTGTGCTTGAAGCACAGAGGCTCTGCATTCGTCAAAGAACAAGAAAGCGAAACAAGTTATTTATAATATCTGGAGACTCACTCATCATGACAAAAGGGAAACTTCCTTCCCCAGATTTCATGCACCTTATAAGCACACAGATCTCTGTGTCTACAGTGCCATTTGGAGGTGCAGCATGTCCTCTAATTTGTCGTAAAAAATATATGAACAGGGAACCAAATTGAGTTGAACTTTGGAGAGTTGCAAGAACATTCCATCTCTATATTTGGCTGAGACGAGAGAAAATAATTAATCTTGGCTAATTAAAAGGCATAATTCAAAACTGGATCTAGCCATCACAACAGCCTTCATATTATGAAAGCACACATCATGTAATTTCAAGAGAAAACTTAACAATTAGTGTTTGAATGTTTGATTGCCATCGAAATAATGCTGCTGATGGCATCTATTTCTGCATACAAAATCCAGACTGATTATTCCTTGTTTGTTAGTCGGTTTTTGGATCCAACTAGGGCACGACAACTGCTGGGAAATAACTCCTGGGTGTGTATGTACCAGAAAATACAGAAAATTATACGGTATGCTTTGTTTTGGTTTTGTTACTTTTCCAAAAGGATACAACCAAATCAGAAAAACAAATCTGAATGTTCTGAGGCCATGTACTATTTTAGTACATAAGACAGCTCAAAGTCTTTTTTTTAATACCATAAATGTAAATGTTAATTGAAGGCTTATATCTATAGCTGTATATTTTAAGATTACTTTGGGTAAAAAGGAATAATTAAAATCACTAAAAGAAGAATGGGGAAATAATGTTGAGGAATTTTTGAGCACACATGGAAGACAACTTGGGCCAAAATAACATGAAACTTTTAGAGAACACCAAGGACTTCACAGTTCAACCCTGAGCCACAAATATTCTCTTTAATCCATCCCTAATATTCCCAACACTTTCGTAGCTGTTTGAGAGTTCCTTATCCTCCCTCTGATGAGACCTGGGCAAAATAGTGGACTTTGTCCATGATAGCTCCCACTGTGTGGAAGTCTCTCTCTTCAGGGATATATTGGATGCTAACACTCCTTGCATTCCTCTACTTTTAGCCCAATCTGATGGACGTCAATGAGCATGATGATAAGAATGCTGGCTCAAGAATTCTGGGAGTTGAAGTCCACCCATTTTAAAGTTGCCAAGTTTGAACACTGGATCATTGGAAGGCTACTTTGTTGTATGGCATAATGAAAGAATCTCGAAAGCCCGCCAGAGACCTCCGTGCTCCCTCTTTCACCAATCCAGGCAGAGCTATTTTGAGTTGCTGCCTCATGCCTTCTCCTTTCCCAGGTTCATGTTGTTATTTTTCCACCTTTTTGCATTTTCAAATTCTTGTTATTTCTTCAATGTGTCCTCTGTTTGACACCAACTTTGGTTGCTCTAAAACAGTGGTTCCAAACCTTTTCTTCACCATGGAACTCCTTTTGTGGCCATGGGCCATGGATCCCCAAGACTCAACTCAAGATTTAACCTGTAATGTTCTTTCAAGCCTCTGAGAACCCACTGTGATGACATCACTCCCCCCCAAGGGGTCCATGGACCACAGGTTGAGAACCTCTGGTCTAAGATATTGCTAACCCAAGATCTCTTTCTTCTTTCTGTGCTCCTGATGTTGATGTCAGTCCCACTGGATAGAACACAGCAGTAAATCAACTCTATTGAGTATTAGTAACAGAAACCTGGATGCCTGACTGTGCTTTACCTCCCCTCCTTATCTCATAGGCTGGCCTGTAACTCAGCCTTTCTGAATATTGTCTCGTTTTTCAGGACTTCATAAATAGTTTCAGCCTTTTTGGCTGCCCAATGGTTCTTTCCATCAAGGCTCCCAGAGGAACACAGCAACATCATGGGACAAGAGTTTCCCAGGAGATCTTGACCATGGGATTCTCTTCACCCGTGGATTGAAATAGTGCTGGCCTTTCACGTGACCTGCACCGCTCAAGACAGACCCATTCAACACCATGAAGATGGTGATGGCGTTTGGCTTGAACTTTCACACGTTCACAAAATACTCTGAAACTTCTTTCCACCTCTGTGGGGTTTTGTTTGTGGGCAGACAGGTTGCATTAGGATTTATCCCTCAGTTAAATCAATGATTACTTATCACACTCACACAGTTAAGAAAAACACAACTATTTAGCCTCTTTCAAATGTTTCCATTTCTGTTTGATTAATGCACGCTTTTATAGGTAGCTGACAGAGCTGAGGTTTTATCTCACTTTCGATCTGTCATCCACTCAAAAGACCGAAGCAAAAAGTGTAGAGAGAAATAAATCTTCGCCTGATTCCAGCACAGTTCACTACTTTCCCTGACTTTTCATATATTAATCTATTTGTCCAGATATTTTGCTGAGAAGGCTGGGAGGGTAAGACTCTGAGATGAGATGGTCCCATTACAACCCGATGTAGTTTATTCTCAGAGGCTCCGGAGGGAAAGATTTTCTTCTGCTTAATAATTCTTAAGTAGATTTGCTGGAAAGAGACTCAGCATTTCTGACTGAAGAATTTTCTGGGATATTTATTATTATTGTTTTCAACCTGCAGCAGCACCACAATTCCACATCATCTATTTCCCCTGTTTAAAAGTCTATGTGTTTGTTCTGAAGCAAATTACCTTCCTCCATCTTGCTTGCTTATAATGCACACAGACAGTGATGCCAAACCTATTTTGCTTTTTGAAATAATGTGCCATTTGGCGTTCTTTTCTTATCTGAGTCTAAGACCACAGTAAAGGATGAATGCATTCCTGCCTGTCTGCCTGGCCACCCACCTACCCACCAATGCATTCATCCACCCACCCACCCATCTATCTATCTGATACAGCTGTAGCATTACTTTCCCAGTTATTATTAAATTTCTGTCCATCATTCTCTAATGCTATACTTGCTTTAATTAAGAACAATCCAGATTATTTATCGCACAGGCATCAAAAAGAAGGAATGATATACCCAATCACTAGACTTCCTCCACTCTTTCCACTTATGAAGAGGATCTAAGCTATAAACAGATTGCCGGAGGAGGAATGGCAGAACCTAGAGGTGGCGTTAAGAGAGGGAGAAGCCTAGAATCCCCACATAGCTACAAAGTTAACATTTTTGAAATCGATGGATGACTGCAGAAGATTTCTTTTTAGCCATTTTTATAAGTGAACATCAACTTAAAATACTCTACTTAAAAAAATGATATGCACTGTTTTTCCATCCTATGGGAATAAAATCTTTAGAATAGAATAGAATTATTTATTGACCAAGTGTGGTTGGACACACAAGAAATTTGTCTTGGTGCAAATACTCTCAGTATATATAAAAGATACATTCGTCAAGAATCATAAGGTACAACACAAGTCATAGGGTCATATAGTCATAGGGTACAATCAACAATCAAATCATACTAGGAAACAGTCAATATAAATTGTAAGGATACAAGGGACAAAGTTACAGTCCTACAATCACAAGTGGGAAGGGGTGGATGATAAGGAGTGATGAGAAGATAAGCAGTAATAGTAGTGCAGACTTTGTAATAGTTGAACAGTGTTGAGGGAATTATTTGTTTAGCAAAGGCTTTTGGGAAAAACTGTTCTTGTGTCTAGTTGTTCTGGTGTGCAGAGCGCTATAGTGTCGTTTTGAGGGAAGGAGTTGAAACAGTTTATCTCTGGGATGTGAGGGATCTTTAAATATTTTCACAGCCCTCTTTTTGACTCTGCAGGATACAGGTCCTCGATTGAAGGCAGGTGGGTAGCCATTGTTTTTTCTGCCATCCTAATTATCCTCTGAAGTCTGTCCTGCTGGGTTGCAGAACCAAACCACACAGTTATAGAGGTGCAGATGACTGACTCAATGATTCCTCTTAGAACTGGATCAGCAGCTCCTTGGGCGGTTTGAGCTTTCTGAGTTGGCATGGAAAGAACACTTTTTGTCGTGGTTTTTTAATGACATTTTTGATGTTGCGTGTCCATTTTTAGGTCTTGTGATATGATAGAACCTAGAATGTTGAAGGTCTCTACTATATTTTACCGGTACTCCTTACCTGATGACTGCAATTGATCTGAAAATTTCCATTGCTAAGCAAGATAGCTGTTAAGTGAGATTTGCCCCATTTTACGATCTTTCTTGCCACTGTTGTTAAGTGAGTCACTGCAGGTGTGAAATTAGCAACATGGTTTTTAAGTGAATCTGGCTTCCCCATTGACTTTGCTTGTCAGAAGGTTACAAAAGTTGATCACGTATGATTCCAGGACCAACATGCTAGTTGTATTCCAACATACATGCTAGTTGCCAAGCAGCTGAATTTTGATCACATGACCAATGACCATGGAGATGTTGCAGCAGTCATAAGCATGAAAAACAGTCATAAGTCACTCCCCCCAGTGTGTTTGTAACTATGAATGGTCACTGTGAATTATTTTGCTTGCAAAAGTGTTTCCTGCTGATTAAAGCAAGCTCCTGAAAGGGTTTTGAGAAGGAGACTTCTAGAAGCTTTATAGATCAAGGAAATGGAGCTAGTTCAGGTCACCACCAACTCATAATATTATTTATTTATTTATTTATTTATTTTGTCAAACGATTATTAGATAACAGGTATAAGTATAAACATGGTTATAAATACATGAAATGGATACATATAAGAAAAAAAGAAACAATAGGACAGGGACGGGAGGCACGTCTTGGTGCGCTTATGCACGCCCCCTCCAGACCTCTTAGGAAAGAAGTCAAGAATAGACAGTCTAATCTTGAAGATTTTAGGATTTGGGGAAGAAACCATAGAGTCAGGTAGAATATTCCAGACATTGAGCACTCTGTTGCTGAAGTCGTATTTCCTGCAATCAAGTTTGGTGCGGTTTATCTTTAGTTTGTATCTATTGTGTGCTCTTGTATTGCTTTGGTTGAAGCTGAAGTATCCATTGATAGGTAGGACATTGCAATATATAATTTTATGTACTATACTTAGATCGAACCGAAGGCAGCATAGTTCTTGATTGTCTAGGTCTAAAATTTCAAGTCTATTGGCATAAGGTATTCTGCTACGAGTAGAGGAGTGGAGGACTCTTCTCGTGAAATATTTCTGGACTTTCTCAATTGTATTAATATCCATTATGTAATGTGGGTTCCAGACTGATGGGCTGGATTTGAGTATTGGTCTAGCAAAAGTTTTATATGCTCTAGTTAGTAGAGTGATATTACCGGAGAAAAAGCTATGCAGAAAAAGCTACGCACTAACTCATAATGCCTCTTAAAACTGGCACCTTTAAGTGTATGGATCACAAACTCATGAATTGCAGTTTCAGCCCTGATTGTGAGTGAATGTAACAGTCTTTAATGTTGTTTTGATAATTTCTTACACTGCAGGACATACAGAAAGGCTGGATCCAAACCTTGTTACGCAAAGACCTTTGCCGACCATAGGTGAGAATTCATTGCTCTTTCTATGGCATTAAACCCAAACCAAAACAGTAGGAAATTGTTGAAGAAGAACCTTGGGGCAAAACAGTTGGAAGTGAAAAGGAATATATTTTTGGTTTCCATTTAAATCCTTGTGCAGAGTCCAGGGTGAAGGTTATATATGGCACTGTTCCTAATTTGATTTTGTTTTAAGCCAAAAATTCAGAAACTGTATAAATTAAGAAAAATCTGACCAGACCTGCCATTCCACACACAGAACTGGGTTCATTCAGTATATTTTATGACTGGCAGGTTGTCCGAATTGTTCTTGAAGCACTGCTATTTCTCATTCCACCCAGATCTTTCATAATTCCACATACTTGAAAATATTCACCCCTTTCTGCCTTTCTATAGTGTTCTTTGATGCCACTGAGACAAAGCTTAGCGGTGAAATTTGGTGCTGAATTATGGGAAGGAGAAGTAAAGACGAACATCAGCTTTTAATCATTGCTATGCAGGAAGCAACATAGAAGAGGTCCTCCCTAATTTCCTTGCAGCATTTATCCAATAATATCTCTCTTGATACCAGGAGGAGGAGGAGGAGGAGGGGAGAGGGAGAGGGAGGAGATGATTTATCAGATAGTAATGCAGAGTGTGCTTTAGTCTGGAAGATTTATGTCAAGCACAAGATCGACACATGTAAAAGCTACTGGTTGCCAATAGACAAAATCTTGCCACCAGACTAAAGCACACTCTGCATAACTGCTAAATGTGGAGAAGAAATTAGAGAGAATTCCTTTCTGCTACTTCCCACAATGATTCAAGACTGAGGTTTCTCTTTACGTCTCCTTCCCATGATCAGATTCCACCAGCGGGCCAGAGATAAAGAAGACATTCACGTCCTGAAGAACAAGACCTTTGGGAGCATTGATGGTAGCATGAAAAGGGTAAAAACACAGCAAGCAAACCTTCATGGTTTGTAGAAGCTGACCTCAATAAATCAGGATTGCAGAGCTTCAGCTTCACAGGGAGCCAAGGAGTTTTGGATATTTAGGGCATAAATTAATCAACCTTGCACTGAAGTATTTTAAAATATGCCGGGGGTGGGTGGGGAGGTGGGTGAAGACTTTTCAATCTTTAGTTTTAAACGCATCCGAAGAATAAGAGGCCACAATTCTTCTGGGCCCGGGGTTTTTCTGAACAAACTACTGTAAATGAGAAGAGGTAACTCAGCAGATGAAAAAAAAAAATCTTCCCAATTTTGTTGATACTCAAAAGATGGGACAAATAGGACAAAAAGAAAAGAACCAAAAACGAAAAAGAGGAGCTGTTTTGCTCTTTTAAAAGGGACACAAGTAGTTTTCTCTCTTGGAAGGGGTGCTTTCATGTAAATCTTAAATCAAAACAAAGTCTTGCCTCTTTGTTATCCAAAGCCTAAGTATTTCACTGCTCTGGAGCATAACTGAGATATTCAAATCCTACAAGCTCCCAGTTCCTACTTCACGGCATCATAAGGTTGTCAGAAAGAGGAGATCCACAGGATAATGCATAATTTAGGATCAGCAGTAACAATGCCTCAGAATGACTTTTCCCCTTAAGTGCTTATATATCCATCTCACAGATACTACGATGCATGCAATGTCCTTATATGTTGATATACCAAAGAAGATCCCAGACTGGGGAGGGAAAATGGTGTCAAATGCTGAGCAACTTCCTTATTCTGCATATTGAGTTTTGTTTTTTACACGTGCTACATTTCTGTGACCTATTTTATATCTATTTTTATTTGCTCAGCATTGAATGTGATATACTTGAAATCTGTAGGTGCTTCTGACACAGATAAAGACAGACCAAAAAGGTGTTGTCCTCTTGCAAAGGAAGGAAAATATGGAAGGAAACTTCTATAGATTTATTCATATTATTTTTAAAGGTATTCACTACATAAGCAATGAGCTTTTGCTCTTAAAATTTGAATTTTCTTTTCTTTTTGACAACAAATAGATATCTACAATCTGAATTGCAAACTGTGCCTGTACGGTAACTGAAGGAAGCCATCTGGTGGAGAAATGCAGTGACAACTCTGTATTTGTTTCACCTGTTGTGTAGCCTTTTAGTGTAACATCATAAGAGCTTCATGGACTTAAGTGTTGACCATTTTTAACTTTCAAATTGCTTGCACAATGTTTAGCTGTATTTGAGACCAATCAAAGAAAATCTCCATAGCTCAAGGTTGAACTGTGGAGTCCTTGGTGCTCTCTGAGCTTGGTTGTTTTCTTGCAGATGTCTCATTACCCAACGAGGTAACATCATCAGTGCTAGAAGAGAGAGACATGTGGGAAGGAGAAGGAGGAGGTCCTTGGTTGTTTTCTTGCAGATGTCTCATTACCCAACTAAGCCACGTCATCAGTGCTGAAGTTACCACTGCTACCATAGTATTCGGTAACCACTAAGGTGTTATCTAGTTGGGTAATGAAATGTCTGCAAGAAATTAACCAAGCTCAGAGAGCACCAAGCGCTCCACAGAATTTGAATTAAAAAGATTCAGTCTACAGCCTTAGTCTTCATTTTCTATATCTTTTTAGCCTGACAATATTTTTTTTACAGTTTTAACATTTGGATTGCCTGATTTAGCATTGATTAGGAGGAGATAACGGTCACAAATGTAGAATGAAAAATGTTCTACACACCCAGTCAAAAAGCATATGTTAACCTACCTCCAATTTTGAATATCATACTAATGATAGAACAGAATATTTGTAGCACAAGGTTAAATTGGGTGGTCCCTGGTGCTCTCTGGAACCCTAAACGAATGAACCCACACATACAACTTTCTACAATGCAGTAACAAATCTGGGACTAGAACAACTAGTAACCCACAACACTAGACTTAACAACTGCCTCGATCTCATCTTCTGTAATAGTTTGAATTCAATTTATGGAATACAAATTAAAGAACCCTTTTTCAACAGTGACCACAACATGTTTTGTCTCAACATATGCCCACACAAAAATCATCACAATGACGGAATCCCAATTATAACTTCAAAAAAGGCAACTATGATCTTATAAGCAACGATCTCTCATCCCTTGATTTGGCAATTTCTATTCTCTGGATGCAATACTGTAGAAGACCATTACAACATATTTTTACTTCAAGTCAAAAGAGTCATCAAACTATATGTACCATTAATAACTCCCAAAACCAGAAAAAACGAATTACCCAAAACAATAAGGAATCTTCAATCCAAAAAGAAATCACTTTGGTGGAAAAACAAATCTGGTCACATTGCCAACTTCAAAAGCCGATACAAAAAATTATGCCACTAGATAAAGACTGAATGTACCAATTATCACATTAAACAAGAAGAAAACCTTCTATGCACCAATTCCATCTGTGCTTTCTACAATTTTGTAAACAACAAACTAAAAGACTCAAGGTCCATCTCACCCCTGATAGGACCTAATGGTAAAGACTGCAATGAGGACACTATTGAAGCCAACCTCTTTAACACATTCTTTGGCTCAGTATTTGTAAACAGCAATGGATCATGCCCAGTATTTCCTAGTCAAACCACAGACAACTACAATGATCTAATACGTATCGATTTTATAGAAGACAATGTTGAAAAAGCACTATGCAATCTAAAACCATCTCTATCTATTGGACCGGACAGAATATGTGCCTACTTCTTAAAAAAGCTATCCACTGCCATAGCTGAACCTCTAAGCATAATCTTTGAAAAATCTTTCAGGACTAGCTCCTTGCCAAAACTATGGTCAGAAGCCACGGTCATCCCCATCTTCAAAAAGGGAGACCCCAGCCTAGTTGAAAATTACAGACCAATCTCTTTATGCTGTGTCACCTGTAAAGTCATGGAATCAATTATTAACCAATCCATCATCCTCCATTTAGAAACAAACAACCTACTCTCTAATAAACAATTTGGTTTCAGAAAAAAAGTATCCTGTAATCTGCAACTCTAACACTGCAAAAACATATGGATTACACAACTCGACCAGGACTTCTGTAAGCCTTTGATTCAGTGGTACATGATAAACTACACCTAAAACTAAAATCTTACAGTATCTGTGGACACCTGCATAACTGAATAGAAGCATTCCTGTCAAACAGACAACAAATGGTCAAAATTGGGAGTAATACTCGAATACAGCTCATCAGTCTGGAACCCACATTACGTATCTGATATTAACACAGTTGAGAAAGTCCAGAAATATTTCACAAGAAGAGTTCTCCACTCCTCTACTCGTTGCAGAATACCTTATGCCACCAGACTCGAAATTCTAGACCTAGAAAATCGAGAACTACGCCGCCTTTGGTCCGATCTAAGTATAGTATACAAAATCATACATTGCAATGTCCTACCTGTCAATGAATACTTCAGCTTCAACCATAACAACACAAGAGCACACAATAGATACAAACTCAAGGTTAATCGCACCAAATTTGATTGCAGGAAATATGACTTCAGCAATAGAGTGGTCAATGTCTGGAATACTCTATCTGACTCTGTGGTTTCTTCCCCAAACACCAAAAACGTTAACCTTAAGACTATCTACTATTGACCTCACCCATTTCCTAAGAGGTCTGTAGGGGACGTGCATAAGTACACCAATGTGCCTACTGTCCCTGTTCTATTGTTTTTTTTGTTTTTTTTATTTTTCTTATATGTATCCATGTATTCATAACTATGTTTTTACTTATACCTATTATCTTGCTAAGCAATTGACAAAAGTAAATAAATAAATATAGTAAAATAAAATAAAAAAATAAACTTGGCAACATCATCAGTGTTAGCACCAGTAATTTTACCTAGATTGATAACAAACCACTGCTACAAAAACTACCAAGCTCAGAGAGCACCAAGGACCCCATAGGATATAATGGCCCAGCCTTAAATCATGGAGGCTACCCAAGCTTGGTAACTGTAGTCTATAGAATTGGACCAATTCTGTTTCTGTTGAAGGTGGTCATTGCCCATTATTTACCTTCAGCCCCAAAGAACTTGCTACGCCAATTAGATCAAAAAGAAGCAGAAAATGCACCCTCCAGAATGAACTTTCAGTTGTTTGAGCCTTGCATTCCTACCTGGATCCGATGAACAATTAAGTGATAGGAAAGCTGTTAACATCGATCTCTGGCATCACGCCATCAAATCCCAGTTATTTATAACTGGAAATTTAGTTAGCTCTCCTTATCCAAATAAAGGTTGTGTTCCAATTGTGCAGGTTGTAGCTAATTACCACAATAATCAAAACCTAATTAGAAAGCCAGTCAACTGCAGCGTAATCTATTGTCCACTCCACTGAAGTAGACTGTTTCAATGTTAGGTCTCTACACCACTGCAGTTTTCTAGGCTGCTCATTTTCAGCCTACCTCCACCCACTCAGCAGAAAGCAAGGATACTGACCTTCTTTTACAAAGTTATTCTGAAAAAAAGATTTATTCGGATGCCTCTGGGAATGGATTGATTTGATGCTAGCACCATCTCAGCTATGGGCAGCTCCCAGAAATAAAGGACACCCACAATAAAAACAACCAAATGAATTTGACTGGGTCAAATTACAGAAAGTAAATACAAAACCATTGCAAGATGGCAAATGAAGTGACATGTTAAAACACAAAACTTCACAAACAAGGGAGTCCCATTCCCCCTGCCCCAAGACCAGGCACAATAGCCAGATTTTTCAAAACCGGTGGGGTGCTCATGATTTAGGAAACATTATAACGTGTAACAGATAGTAACAGATAATCAGAGTTGGAAGGGACCTTGTAGGTCATCTAGTCCAACCTCCCACCCAAATAGGAGACTCTACACCATTTCTGACAAATGGCAGTCTTGAAAGTCTCAAGTGGTGGTGCTCCCACAACTTCCGAGGGCAAGCTGTTCCATTGGTTGATTGTTCTCACTGTCCTTTGATTGTTCTCCTTATTTCCAGATTGAATCTCTCCTTGTTCAAGTTTCCCTCCATTATTCCTTGTCTGGCCCACAGGCACTTTAGAAAATAGTTTGACCTCCTCCTCCTCTCTGGGGTAGCCCCTCAAATATTGGAAGACTGCAATATTCTCTTTATTAGACTAGCCAAACCCAGTTCGTGCAACCGTTCATTGTCCCCCTAATCATCCTGGTTGCTCTTCTCTGTATTTTTCTAGAGTCTCAACATCTTTTTTATAATGTGGTAACCAAAACTGGATACAGTACTCTAGTTGTGGTCTTACTAAGGCTTTATAGAGTGGTATTAGTACTTCTTGATTGTATCCCTCTGTTAATACAACTTAGGATTGCATTAGCTTTTTTGACTGCTGCTGAACACTGCTGGCTCATATTTAGCTAGTTGCCCATTAAGACTCCAAGATCCCTCTCACAGTTACTGCTATTGAGCCTGGTTTCACACAGTCTGTATGTGTACTTTTGGTTTTTCTTGCCTACGTGTAGGACTTTACTTTTCTCTACATTGAATTTCATTTTGTTAGATACGGCCCAGTATTCTAGTCTGTCAAGATCCATCTGGATCTTCAGCCTATCTTCTTGGATGTTAACTATTCCTGCCAGCTTAGTATCATCTGCAAATTTGGTAAGTTCCCCTTCTATTCCCTCATCTAAGTCGTTAATGAAGATATTGAAGAGTACTGGGCCTAAGACGGAACCTTGTGGCACCCCACTGCTTACTTCCCTCCATGTAGACTTAGACCCATTATGGACTACTCATTGAGTACGGTTTGCCAGCCTGTTGCAAGTCCATCTAGTGGTGGTGCTATCTATTCCACTTTTTTCTAGCTTACTAAGAAGTAAGTTGTGATCGACTTTGTCGAATGCCTTGCTGAAATCTAAATATAATATGTCCACGGTATTTTGCTTGTCTACTAATTTAGTCACTGTGTTGAAGAATGAAATAATATTGGTTTAGCATGATCTGTTCTTAACAAACCCATGCTGATTGCTAGTTATTACTTTACTTGTTTCTAGATGTTGTCAGATCTGTTTTTTTTTTTATTATCTTTTCCAGTATCTTCCTGGGTATTGATGTTAAGCTGATTGGTCTATAGTTTCCTGGGTCTGTTTTTTTTTAAAAAACAAAATTTTATTTTTTAGACAAACATACACAAACACAACATAAAAACATCAAGCCATCTTCCACTTACATACATACAGTGTGTCGGTTGGTTTACAAATTGTTTGTGCATCCACTCCATAGTCCTAACTTACAATTACTTGTATATATTCTCATATTATCGATCAAATATTCCTAAATACATTATTATTGTTGTTAATCAATCATTTGACTATACTATTATTCATTCATTTTACGCAAGATATTCCATATTTTTAAATTGATTTATCTTATAACAATTCGTATTATCATTCTAAATCCATCCCATAATTATAATATGATAATACATCTTTATATATTCTATATAATTCTATTCTCCTTATATTGTAAAGTTGTACATATTTCATTACCATATTTTATTTTCTAACCATTGATAAAATCAATCCCAAATCTTATAAAATTGTTTATCTTCTTGTTCTCTAATTTCAAATGTCAATTTACTTATTTCAGCACATTCCATTATTTTCTTAATAATTTCCTCCTGCATTGGTATTTTCTCATTTTTCCAATTTTTAGCAAACACAATCCTAGCCGCTGTTAATACATTTAAATCAAATATTTCAATTCCCTACTGTATATTTCAGATAAAATTCCCAATAAAAATATCTCTGGTTTCAAGTCTATGTGGGTTTTTTTTTTGTCATTTTTTTCAACCATGTGTGGATTTTAGTCCAATATCTTTTAGTGTCTGCGCACATCCACCACATATGGCAATATAATGTGTTTTTTTTTTCCTTTTTTGAAGATGGAACCACATCAGCTCTTTTCCAGTCCTCCGGTAATTCCCCGGTGCTCCAGGATTTTTGAAAGATATGGTGCAGTTGGTTCTGCCAGCTCCTTTAAAACTCTGGGATGTAATCCATCAGGCCCCGGTGATTTGTTTTCATCAAGATCAGATAGGTGTTCTCTTACTATTTTTTTGCTTATTTCAACTGTGATTGCTTATTGTGATCGCTTATTGTACTCTATGACTATTATTGGACCTGATGATTCTTGACTCTTGACGAAGGTCTCTTTTCTTTTATGTACACTGAGAGTGTTTGCACCAAGACAAATTCCTTGTGTATCCAATCACACGTAGTCAATAAAGTGTTCTGTTCTGTTCTATCCTCAGGAAAAGGGGAGCTCTCTGATTTCCCATTCATGGGGTGTGCTGAGGAAAGTGTGCTTTCTGAGACAGGTGCAATGAGCTGTTTTCTGGACCATTCCAGGTCATTGAAATGTTGGCCAAAGCTTTTGAAAGGAGCTGTCCCTCTCTCTGCCTTCTTTCAGCTCCATGGCCAGGTCTTCTGCTCTCTATGGAGCCACCAATCCTGCTCTAGGCCAGAATGGCTGTGTCTTTATCTGAAATACTTTCAGGTGAGACAGAGAGGCAAAGAATCTCATTAGGCACTAACATGGCCTTATTAATAAATTTAATGCTCACCAAAGCTCAGCTTGTCCAATTCTACCAGCACAGTTGGCCGTTCTATTAACAATTCAGCAGAAGCAATTATCTATCTGGCAAACTTTCATTTGTGTGTGTCCCCAATTGGCTCAACGGCAACATGAAGTTCTTTCCACATTGTGATCCTCTCTTTTCTGTCACAAACATAAAACTGTTCATTTTATGTCACTTTTAACTTCTCCACTGATGTTGCCCCAGACTGGAAAGTGTCAAGTAATGAGGGAATCAACTCAGATGAAAGGGCTCATACAAAAGATGGATGGGAACCATGTGCCTTCAAAGATCTACTCAACGAAAGAGAAGCAAATCGTTTCCTACCAGAATAAGGCATATAAAGAAGCTACAAATCAGGATCCATAGTTCTTCTGATGGCCCAGAAGAACGCTAGGCCATCACTATGGCCAAAGGGGAGGTAGGCTTTAAATTCAGACAGTGCTTTCTCCATTTCTAGTTAGTTTAAGTGGCTTAACTTTAGTTTAAACCCCTGGGTCAAGAAGTTAGGTATTCTAACTCATTCCTCTCTCGTGAATGACCCATTCCAACCTTGTGAGTCTAGGGCATTAAAATCAAGTCAATCTAATCTATTTGTGTCTGTTTCAATATTATTCAAGCAGAATGTTTCCTGAATTAAAATGGGAGATTAATATTAGAACCTGATGACATTTAATATGTGTTAAGAATTATTTATGCTTTTCTATTCTACAGTCAATCTCCACAATTGTCCATAGACATCCATCAAATCACCTTCTAGACAGAGATGAATCTTCACTAGGGTGCAATCCCATCCCATGAGTGAGACAAGAAGCAGGATAGAAAGATTTACAATGAAGTATTGATACATTTTGTGGTCATGTGTGTGTGTGTGTATGTGTGTAGAGTGTATATGTGTGTGTATATATGTGTGTGTGAAGATTGGTGGTCACAGACATGCAATTGAAGAAGAGCTTCAATGATATGGTTATGGTTTGCCATTTTGACTGTTTTGTTTTTACTCTCTCCTGCCCATGAATGACCTATCCCCCCTTTTTTTAGGGATTTCTATTTTTAGATATATTCTGATTAGCCCAGTTGGGACTAGATAGGATTCTGCCAAAAGCATAAATCAGCGCAATAAAGAGAAGGGACGAAATATCTAGGGAGAAACAGAGAGGGGGGGTGGGGAGGAAAGATTTGAGCACCAATATTCCTTTCATTATTAATAATTATAGGAGTATTTAAAGAGTATTTAATTATAAGAACATGATCTGCTTTTTATTTTTTAAATAATGTTTGTTACCAAATAAATAAATTGATGTTAATTGTCATAAGGAAGTTAAGAATAGGAAAAATGGGGCACACAGATGAATACATAAATAGAATTATTGACAAGGCTGCATAGAGACATTCATCCTAGCCTCATCTCAGCCTTACTTTATAAATACTAAGGGCAATCAGAACAATTTTGTACCTCCCTGTTCCTTGTAGACATTACTCCCGCAACAACACATAATGTTGGCAGGTTTTTCACAGCAACAATTAAAATCCATCAGATGATGACCTGTGCCTCAAACTTAATGAGTATTTAACTTGTTAAGAGTGTTTTGTAATGTGATAGATTTAGTTAGCCACATATTAAGTTTTATAGGGTTTCTGTATTAATGTTTTTGCCCTCCTTTAATAGGTTTAATAGGTTTGTACACTTTATGTTTTTAAAATGTTAACTTTACATAGTTTATATATTTTAGCTTTTAGGATTCTTCATTTGTGTGTAATCCATCCTTCTTATGCTGGTATATGACCGTAATAAAGATTTGATTTAAAAGGTGTACAGCACTTGGGTTTCCAAAGGAGAAACTACTCTGGAGTTGTGAATATTAGCATCTCTCAGCCATACTTTAAAGCAGCTACATCTTTCCTTGGAATAAATGAGGCTGCTGTGCGATTTCAGGAATGATGTGTTTTCAAAGAACAAATTTGCTTTATACTCTAAAGCATTCTCCCCCTCCCCCCAATCCTTTTGGGGAAAATCTAAATCTTGTTTATAATCTAGTAAAATTAGGCCAAGCTGGCGTGACTGAATACTCAAAACAAAAATCCATGGCATTTTTGGAATGGAGAAAAGTCTGAGGTTACATGAAAATTCAAATTGATGCTCCTGGTAAATCAGAGGTGACACAGAGACGAATAAGCTGAATTTTCCCAAACGGTTAGATTTCTCTGCGGAATTGCTGTGTGCCACAAGATTGGGCCTCCAAAGTAATTGTGTGGAGGAGATGCACAATTGCTTCTAGATCAAAATGCTTATGGTGAGCTTCCAAAACTGAATGAAATCAGCGAGGCCTCCAAAGGGGAAGAAATAAAAAAGTATTGCAATAAGACACTATTTCAATGACTCATAAATGGGCTGGTAAATACATATTCTGTTTATGACAAAGAGGTGAAATTCCTAGGTATTCTAAACTACTCTTTCATAGGATGAATAGTTTACTGCAACTAACAAAAGGGAAGGTGACCTTTCATTTAAACCTAAGTGATACACAAAAGTGTTCATGAATTGATTCTATTCAATGTTTCTGCAACCAAGAAGGACAAACAGAGAGATTTGAAAAGAAAATGTTTCTCAAAAACCAGAAGTGGTAAAGAAGTTGAGAAGTTAGTCAGGGTTGCACTGTGAGGTCCTTTGGTTAAGAGACTCCTGAATTTCACAACATATGGACAGACTTAACCATAGTTTCAACCAGGAAATTGTGAGCATTCTAGATCGAGCTAAGTCCAAAAATGCTAGGAAATTCCTGGAAGCCTGGCACTTAGACAAATTGGATATCAACAGGCAGACAGAGATAAACAATATCTACACACCGCTAAAAGAGACAATTAAAAAAAAAAGATTACAAGGAAACACAAAGACCAAAACATCTTCTCACCAGCAATCAACATCCAGATAAGCAAAGATTAACACTAAGATTAATACTAGACTAACAATTAAGAAGTAAACAATGCCCCAATAAAGGAACTATCAAATATAGACAAAAAAACTAATGGTGAACAACAAGCTAATCAAAGAACCAACAAGGACATTCCCACCAAACCTGACAAAGCAAGCCACTAGTATATAAAAATCAGAGCATATCTCATTCCCTACTAGCACTGACAATATTATCTAGTTTGGTAATGAAATATCCAGATGAAAACCTTCAAACTCAAAGAGCACCCAGGACCCTGAAGTTAAGAAGAGTCAAATCTCTGTAAAATAGCTGGGAGATGTTTGAAACCAGAGTCATAGAAGATCAGCTATATGTATACTGTCGGTCCCTTCTTTCTTCCCTTCCTTTTCCCCTTCTTCCTTCCCTTCCTCCTTCCCTTCCCTTTCCTCTTCTTCCTTCCCTTCCTCCTTCCCTTCCCTTCTTCCTTTTCTTTTCCTTCCCTTCTCCTTCTTCCTTTCCTTTCCTTTCCTTTCCTTTCCTTTCCTTTCCTTTCCTTTCCTTTCCTTTCCTCCTTCAAATATTGAGGGAGACAGGCTTTGCTCTTCTGGTGGCCTCAACCATTGTTAACTAATGTTGTAGTATGTAGTATTTTCCTCCATTAAATCCATTTTAACCATTTCACACTATTCTTTTTTATAAAGGTCTTCCTCCTCACCAAACAATATGTTGGGGGGAATCAGGTTGTTGGCTGATCTGCAAGTTCATTACATTTACATTGATAAATAGGACTTCTTGGGTGATGTAGAAGACATAAGGCTAAAATAATTCATATCATAGGGTAATAAGTCATATTTGGTCTCTCCTTCTTGCCAGTTATGCCAAGCTGTGCAATTTTCTTTCTCTTCTGCTAGACGGCTGACAAATCAATACAATGTAACAAGAAAATTGAATTAGGAGTAAAATATAATTAGCTGCATGGAAATCACAATTCAATACATCTGATGGAGCAATAAAGCTGAAGGGAATATAGAATCAAATATCATCATTAGTTTGCAAGTCGAGCTTTAAAAATTACTTCTGCACCGTTCTTGAAAAGTTATATGAGACTTTTTATGAGACTCATAAAACTCCCGCATGCTTGCTTCAAAACAAGTATGTATGTATGTATATGTATATATATCTTACCTACGTGTTGAATTTATCAAAAATGTAAGTATAGTGGAATTATTTTGAATGTGGTTTTTTGAATGTGGATTCTCTTCTAGTATCTTCTTTGTATGCATCTGAAAACAGCGTGCAAGCTATTTCAAAGGTTTGGGTTTTTTTTGTTTAAATTAAAATGTATTCTCACTGTTAGTGCTTATCTCTTTCGATATTGCAATCTTATCATACGAAGGCAGTTATAATTTTTAGAATATCTACTCTCAGCTTTCACAGATAGAATTTGGCACACGTCTTTTTCAAAGCAAGTTCTGCCGATAAAAGTATTCCCACTAAAAAGGAACTCACTTCCTAGCAGTATCAAAGCAAGGTCAAAGTGGAAGAAACCAAGTAGCAGATTGCTAATTAACGTTTTTATTATCTTGGGCAGAAGCAAGCGAAGGCTACATATAATCGCTTGTATAAGGCAAAACCATAATGGGCCAAGTTCACATTTTTGTCTCCTGTCCTGATACTGCACCACACTTTTACCTTTTAAGATCTCCTAATGGGAAGCTTCTCTGTTAAGTAACAATTATGACAGCACTTATAAGAGTCTAGAAGTGAAGCAAAAAAAAATTGGAAACACCATTATCACATTGGTCCCCGGAGGAGGTGGCCAGGGCAAGTCTTGAGATGGTTATCTGGGAGGAGTTCGATCCTGTGACTGCCAAGGGCATGGACAGGGTGCTGGGGCGGCTGAACACCACCACATGTTTGTTGGACCTGTGTCCCTCCTGGTTGGTTTCTACCTCCAGTGAGGTGACACAAGGCTGGCTCCAGAGGATTGTCAACGCTTCGTTGAGAGAGGGGTTGCTCCCCACTGCCCTGAAAACGGCGGTGGTGCGGCCTCTCCTCAAGAAGCCTGCCCTGGACCCAGCGCTTTTGAATAACTATCATCCAGTTTCCAACCTCCCCTTTGTGGCAAAGGTTGTGGAGAGTGCAGTGGCGTTTCAGCTCCCTCAGTACCTGGAGGAAATGACATATTTAGATCCCTTCCAATCGGGCTTCAGGCCCCGGCACAGTACTGAAACAGCATTGGTCGCGTTGGTTGATGATCTCTGGAGGGCCCGTGACAGAGGTTATTCCTCTGTCCTGGTCCTATTAGATCTCTCTGCGGCTTTTGATACTATCGACCATAGTATCTTATTGCAATGGCTGGAGAGGTTGGGAATTGGAGGTACCGTCTTGCAGTGGTTCTCGTCCTTCCTCTCTGACCGCTTGCAATTTGTGTTGCCGGGGGGGGGAGAGGTCCACCCCTAGGCCCCTCATTTGTGGGGTGCCTCAGGGGTCGGTCCTCTCCCCTCTCTTGTTCAACATTTATGTGAAGCCGCTGGGAGAGATCATCCGTGGTTTTGGAGTAAAGTGTCATCTTTATGCGGATGACACTCAGCTTTACATCTCTACTCCAAACCACCCCAACGATGCTGTCGAGGTTATATCCCGGTGCCTGGAGGCCGTGCGGAATTGGATGGGCGGGAACAGGCTTCAACTCAACCCTTCCAAGACTGAGTGGCTGTGGTTTCCGGCGTCCCGATATAGTCAGCTGACTCCATCGCTGGTCATTAGGGGTGAGATCTTAGCCCTCACAGAGAGGGCTCCTGGATGTACGGCTGTCTCTAGAAGTTCATATTACGGCCGTCTCCAGGGGGGCTTTTCATCAGGTTCGCCTGATGCGCCAGTTACGGCCCTTTCTCGATCGGGACGCCTTACGCACGGTCACTCATGCCCTGGTCACCTCCCGCCTGGATTACTGTAACACCCTCTACATGGGGCTCCCCCAGGGGAGCACCCGGAGGTTGCAACTGGTGTAAAATGCGACCGCGCGGGATGCCTCTCCTGCGCAAGCTGCATTGGTTGCCGGTGGCCTTCCGGGTGCGCTTTAAGGTTCTGGTTTTGACCTTTAAAGCGCTCCATGGCACCGGACCAGGCTATCTGCAAGACCTCATTCTGCCGGTAATCTCCCACCAACCTGTGCACTCCCACAGGGAGAGCCTCCTTCGGGTCCCGACGGCCTCTATATGCTGCCTGGTGACCCCGAGGAACAGGGCCTTCTCTGTGGGGCACCCGCTCTCTGGATTGGGCTCCCCCCTGAGTTGAGAACGACTACCGATCTGAGGGTGTTCAGGCATGATTTGAAGACCTAGCTTTTTGAGCAGGCCGGCCTGGGCTGATCTTAAATTAATTTTAATGGGGTTTAAGTAATGAATTTTAAGGTTGGGATTTTAGATTTGGTAGCAGCCCTTATTTAATTCTATTTTAACTTTTGTATATGTGTTGTTTTAGTAGGCTGTGCACCGCCTTGAGTCCTTCGGGAGAAGGGCGGTATATAAATTGAATAAAATAAATAAATAAACAAATAAATAAATAAATTTATTTGGCTGTAAATACCTGTGAACAGTAGTGGGCTGCAACCGATTTAACAACCAGTTCTGTGAGCGCTCACTTTACGCACAATGTTCAAAAAAACACCAATTTGAACCGCTATAGCTTACCTTCTGGGGCAGCCCGGTAAGTAGAACAGCTGAGGTGTGAAATCCACTGTGTTCTATAAATCAGCTGAGCTGAAAAAGATGGAAATATAGGACAGGATAGGGCTGGGGAGGGTGGGCGAGTCCAGCTGATCATCGAAACTATCGGTTCGCTAAAACCGATCTGATCCGGCAGAAGCCTACCACTGTATCAGCTTGTAAAGCATTCCTGGCCTCCTTTCAAGTTGCCATAGGGAGTGGGAAACAAGGCATAGGTGCACTGTAAATTACATGAGGCAGATTTGGCTTCATCAGGATAAGTGCCGACATGTTGCTCCTAATAAATAATTGGATTTCTTTTGAAGTTTGGCTTGAGACTCATGTTTTGATTAGGGCTTCTATCGGAACCCTGACACACTGCCTGTGAATTCAAGAACATTCCATGCAGTGCTGTTTTGGTGGTTAGATGCCATTAACTGCCAAAAGTTTTGATGGTGGAAAGGGTGCGCGGAACTGAAATGTCTACTTTTTGTGTATGGTACCTAGCAATCTATAAGCAAGTGTCTGGAATGTTTAAATCCCACCTTTCCAGAAATGGGTGGCTGCCCTAATCTGTCAGAAGCTCAGACTTCATCAAGCTAAAAATGTCCAACTCCTCCATTCTCTATTCTACCCCTTGGTCACCTTGGTGGCCTTCATTCTCTGAATCTACTGCAATTTCTCTGAATTCTTCTTAAAGAGAATTCTAACCGTTTCTTTTCTCCCTTCCCTTCCCTTCCCTTCCCTTCCCTTCCCTTCCCTTCCCTTCCCTTCCCTTCCTTCCTTCCTTCCTTCCTTCCTTCCTTCCTTCCTTCCTTCCTTCCTTCCTTTCTTTCTTTCTTTCTTTTTTTCTTTCTTTCTTTCTTTCTAAACCTACCTATCAGATATGTTCATTTGCTAGAGAAAATGGTTTATTTGCAAACCTTCTGGGTTTTGTTCCAAAGGGGGAATGGAAGTGTGATCTGTTCCTGGTTTGTCTGCATAGTTAAAGACATGAAGTCAGACTAGATTTTCTTAAATCAAAATTACTCAAAGTAGTGACATAGATGTGCTAAACATGTATTCTAATTTGTTGCCATAACAACTATACCATATCTGTCTGAAAGACAGTATTTATAATATCAAGGAGAATAATGTCAAACTGATCTCTGAGCCCCCAGTTATTTATTTCACCATACAGAGTTTGTATCTCAAATCAATCATGTGACTTTAAGCTAACTCATTTAAGGACAATCAGTGAAAAATCAAAAGCCTAATTTTGTTTAACAGGGTTACTTTCAAAAAAGTAATTTTCATGCCATCTAAAAACTAAACATCTTTATCAACTGATGAGAATTCCCTCAAGGACTTCACACGACCATAAACGGTGTGCGTATTGCATACGCATGAAATGGAAACTGTATTTTCTTTCAGTTTTCAAATAAAATCTTTGAGTTTTCAAATAAAACTCAAGATGGTTCAAGGATTTCCCTTGGAAGAAAATTCTTATGATTTGATGCCAAGTCACAACATTTAGAATGCTCTATTTCAAGGTCATAATTGTTTCATGTCAAGACAGCTTTCTAAGATGACATCTCCTGAAATTCTGATGCAGATCTGTCCATTGGGGAAACAAAACAGCCACTTCATAAACACATGGCACAGCATAGGAGAAGAAACCCATCAGGACTAGATTCAGCAGCCCACATGCATTTGAAAGACCCAGGCCCCGCTTTTGAAGAGAGCAAAGGACACATTTTGGACAGAGAGGACTGCTGGTTTGAAAGAAGGGCCAAAGAAGCCATCTATGTCCAAATTGAACAGGCCTCTCTCAACAGAGGGGAAGGGATACGACATCATCTATCTCCAGTCTACAACACAGTCCTTTCAGCAGTTCCAAGAAAGCTCCACAACCATTTGCACCACTCAGGTGACCCTGAGGACACAGATAAACCTCCAAGTAGCCTCAATGACTCTCTACAAAGAATGCAAATGACTACCTGTCTCCAAGGAGTATAAATCTTTTCCTTCCCCACCATCTAGTCAGAGCTGAAGACGCTTCTTGGATGATCTTCAAAGAAAAACCAGAAAGTCCAGTTGCTTCTTGGAAAAAAAAAGCACCTTTGGGACAATACTTGAAATAGTTGTTTTGACCTTAAAACATCAGCCTAGCCTAATGGTGAATGTGGTCATAAGATCAGGTTTCTTCTAAATTTGCTGTTTCAGAAGACAAAAAAGAACATAGCCTCTTTGTTCAGATAATATTTATATGTTTTAAATCATCTTATGTTTATTAAATATTTTTTTAAATGCTGGTTGATCATCCTTTCTTTACAGAATAGCTGATCTCTGCAAACAACAGAAATGTGTTTAATTTATCTGCAAAAAACTCAAAACCTGGATTAAAAAGATCACTCGGCTGTGTTTATTAAGGGGGTGAAAAATCCACAAAAATTGTAATGAAAAGTTAGAAAGAATTTAACTAACAGTTTAAAAGCTCCAGGTCATAGAAAAGTTATTAAAAAATGAAACAGGAATATAAATTGTGGCTTAACCATGATTGGCTAATAACTTTAATAACCTGGCCTGGCTAATGAATGGAAATAGACAAACATACATCCACATGCATATTATCCCAAAGGTGCTTTTTCAAGAGGCAACTGCACTTTCTGGTTTTTCTTTGAAGATGATTTGCTTCTCATCCAAGAAACTTCTTCAGCTCTGACTGGATAGTGGGGAATGAAAGGATTTATGCTCCTTGCAGATGGCTGGTCAATCGCATCCTTTGTAGAAAGTTATTGAGGCCATCTGGAGGTTTATCTGTGTCCTCAGGGTCACCTGAGTAGTAAAAATGGGTGTGGAGCTTTCTTGGAACTGTTGGAAGGACTGTGTTGTAGACTGGAGATACTGGAGATGGTGTCGTATCCCCAGCCCCTCTGTTTTGACACAGGTGGCCTCTTTGACCTCTCTTTCAAACCAGTGGTCCTCTCCATCCAGAATGTGGACTTGGTTGTCTTCAAAAGAGCAGCCTTGGTCTTTTAAATGCAGATGAACTGCTGAATCTTGTCCTGGTGGGTTTGTTCTCTTATGTTGTGTCAGGCATTTGGGAAGTGGCTGTTTTGTTTCCCCAATGGACAGATCTGCAAATCTTTCCATTCCCCACCTTCCATTCAAAGCTGAAGAAGCTTCTTGCAGGAGAAGCGAAACGTCTTCAAAGAAAAACCAGAAAGCCCAGTTGCCTCTTGAAAAAAAGCATCTTTGGGACAACCATGACCTGGATGGCGGAGAATCTCCATAGATACACATTAGCAAAGCTAAGGAGCTTCTTAGATGAAGACATTGTTTCTGCATGAGTGTAAATATAAATCCAATTGGATATAGCATCCAGCTGATTTTAAACTGATCAATACAGGCAGTCCTCAGCTTACGGCTACAATTAGGACTAGATTTTCTGTTGCCAAGCAGTATAGTTGTTGTCATATCCAATTTTACAACTTTTTTTTTCTTTTGCTGTAGTGACTAAGTGAATCACTGCAGTTGTTAAGCTGTTAGGTCCTTAAGTTGATCATTAACTTTGCTTATTGGAAGCTGGCTGGGAGAGTAGGGAATGGAGATCCCATGATGCTGGGCCATTTGCCAAGATCCTGAATTTTGATCACGTGACCATAGGGAGCCTGTGACAGTCATCCATGTGAGAACTGGTTGTAAGTTACTTTATCAGTGCTGTTGTAACTTGAACCAGTCACTAAACGAGAGAGAGAGAGAGAGAAAGAGAGAGAGAAAGAGAGAGAAAGAGGGAGAGGGAGATGAAAAACAGAGAAAAACAGAGACAGAGAGATAGAAAGAGACAGAATGAGAGAGAAAGATGAAAAAAGAAAAAGAGACAGAGAGAGAAAGATAAAAAAGAAAGAAAAACAGACAGAGAGAGGGAGAGAGAGAGAGATGAGAGAGAGAGAGACGAGTTCCACATTGCTGGAATGACAAACAACACTGATATGTCATCAGATCACTGGGAGCTAAGCTCAGCTTGGAGGAAACTTATTAATATATAATGTAGAGATGAATCTTGGCAGCAAAAATTAACTTGAACTGAAATAATTCCAAGGACTGTGTATTCTAATGGGAAACGTCTGTTGCATATAATAAGCAATTCTGTTACATTTCTCACTGCATTCTTTATTTGGAATTCTTCACATGAAGACTCTACGAGGGAGGAAACACACGGCACAGAACGGCTGAAGGCATCATATGGAGTACAATAAAAAAACATTCAGGGTTGGGAGTGTTGTTCTATGACATACTTTTCCTAACTGAGAAGATTTGATCCGATCAAGCAAGAAAAAGCTAAGTTTGGTCCCACAAATAAACACATGAATGAATTGGGCCCTGGGAACTGAGCTAAACAGTGATTCTGGTTTGCCCAGACTAGTCCCAGTTGGTAGCTACATCATTTCTCACAAAGAAAACCTCATGTTTTACTTTGCCTGCATAGTTGAGGAGCCCCCATTTCTGACAACATTCACTAAAGGGGATAAAGAATCTGCTGGAAAACGTTCTGCCCCTTGGCATCTGCATCGAATGTTGATGACCCTCAAATGACAAACCAGGATGTCCTCTTGCAAGCTTTCAGGCTTATGCCATGATCTTGCGAGCAAATTCAGAAGGGAGAGATGCTGCACTGGAGTGTTGCAACACACAACACAAGAACTTTTTTTAGCATTTTTCTTTTTACAAAAACAGGATAATGTTCTTCATCCTGGAATGGACTGTGCCATGGAACTGGAATGATGTTATAGTTATTTATGTATTAACCTCATTGATAAAGCTTCCCAGAATCTAACTTTATTGCAATTTATTTATCTATTTCATCGGTATCTTCCTTTATTATTTTCATGCAGACAGACTCAATACTAATTTCGACTATAACCATTTTAGATGAAGCCAAGTCCAGGAATGCCAGAAAATTCCCAGAAGCCTGGCACTTAGACAACTTGGCTATCAATGGGCACATAGAGACAAACAATGTTTACATAGCACTCAAAAGAGAAACTCAAAAAGCTAAAAAGAAAAAGAAGAACCCAAACACCTCTTTGCCAATAATCAACACTCACAATGAGCAGGTATTAACACCAATATTAACACTAGAAGAGCAACAAAGATGATTAGGGGACTGGAGGCTAAAACATATGAAAAATGGCTGCAAGAACTAAGGATGGCAAATCTAGTGAAGAGAAGGACCAGGGGAGACATTATAGCATGGTTCCATTATTTGAGGGGCTGCCGCAGAGAGAAAGGGGTCAAGCTATTTTCTAAAGCACTCAAAGGCCAGACAAGAAATAATGGATGGAAGCTGATCAAGGAGAGATTCAACCTGGAAATAAGGAGGAATTTTCTGACAGTGAGAACAGTCAGCCCATGGAAGAGAAGTTGCCTTCAGAAGTTGTGGGAGCTTCAACCTTGGAGGCTTCCAAGAAGAGACTGGACAGCCATCTGTCAGAAATGGTGTAAGGTCTCCTGCTTGGGCGGGGGGGGGGGGAGGGGGTTGGACTAGATGACCTACAAGGTCCTTCCAACTCTGTTAATCTGCTATATCAACAATCAAGAACTAAACAACAGAACCCCAATAAAGGAATTATCAATTCAGACAAACAATCAAACTGTAAACAACAGCCTGATCAAGGAACTATCAAGAACATTCCCACCAACATTGATATACGCTAGTATATAACTAGAGAACAAACCCCACCTCCTTCTAGCACTGATGGTGTTATCTAGTTAGTTAATGAAACATCTGCAAGAAAACTTCCAGGCTCAGGGAACACTGAAGTCCCCATAGAGATGGATAGAAATGGCAAACTTATTAAATGCATTCGTTTAAAAATAAATACATTTGATTTTGATATCTCAGCCAAAAGAAACAATTTTGATTATAACTTTGGATAAAATGAATATAGCTATTTAATGGGCAGTTGCTAAATCTAGATCTTTAGAGTTTTTTTAAAAAAATTGATCTTCTATAAAATATTTTGAGGAAAAGCCTACCAATCTTGTCTTAAATAGCAGCAATCTCATATGGCATCCATCCCTATTTATAAGGACAGCTCTTTACAGGAACCAAAAATAAGCTCCTAATTAGATCTCAAACCTGCAACGGGGGGGGGGGGGGAATAAATAAATAAAAGATGCTGTTTTAATTAACTTTTTAGCTTGCACCGTTTCAAACTGTGCCCAGTGTAATAAGACAAAAGGCTATAAAGCTGCATTCATAAAGGTCATCTGCTGTTCAGAATACCTTAGCAATGTTCTAATCTTCAATTATTATAAAGCCAGAGAGGCTACAGTCAATATATCGGCAGAGGCATGTAACAGAATAAAAAATCACTTTGGACCAAAAAATAAAATAAAATAAAAATGAATGAAATGAAATTCTAAACTTAATCTCTCAGGGCTGTACAACTATCCTGTTATGGGTACCATTTCCCCCCACCCAGGTAAATAATGCCTTTATAGGCATATAGATTTTTATAGATAAAAATCAGATGCATTTACATCAGAACTAAATAATAATGCTGAAGGTTAGTTTGACGTAAGGTGTGTATGGTGAGAAGTATGTCCATTGCATAGGCATCCCAGAGTTTACGTTGTACTTTGAGACAAAGCGCATATGGTGGGAGCTGCCTATCAATGAGGCCCTGGCTACTCAGTGAGGTCTGTCATACAAGGGAGGTAAAGAAAGGGAAATTCCTGGAGCTTCGTTCAGAAGAACCCTTCAGAGGGAGATGGATAGTTAAGAAAGAAGAAGTATAAGTAAATAAAAAGAAAGAGTTGAGTTCCAACTCCATCTCTGTCAGAATTTCACAGAAACTCTCCGAAAAACAAGCAAGGTGGGCTCGATATTTTGAACGTTTTAATTTCACTCTCAAATATTTTCCTGGGAGAAAGAATTTCTTAGCAGATGCACTGTCCAGGAAACCCCAATACAACAGCAAAAAGATTGAAGTTATAAAACCGATGATCCAACCGACCCAACTAGCAGCCAAGGTAATCACCCGGGCACAAGAGAAAAAAAAATCATCCCTGACTGAAGACACAACGACGTCAATATTTAAGGAGGCACTACTTAAAGATGATTGGTTCCAGGCTAACAGAAACACGTGCTTACTCAAAGATGGACTGGCTTGGGTAGAAAACAAGCTTTATGTCCCTGCAAGCCAGAGAATGGAACTCATGAAATGCTGCCACGACTCCAAAATAGCAGGACACTTTGGTTTTGTAAAAACCCTGCACCTCATCAAAAGACAATTTTGGTGGCCGTCCCTCAAAAAGGACATTGAAAACTATGTTGCGAGCTGCCCCATCTGTGCTGCTGCAAAGAGAAGACAAGGAAAATATCCTGGACTTTTACAAACAGTAGCAGACCCTTTTGCTCCCTGGAAAGAGATCTCTATGGACTTTATAGTGGAACTTCCCGAAAGTGCTGGGAATACTGTCATTTGGGTTGTAACTGATCTTTTTTCCAAACAGGTTCATTTTATTCCATGTCAAAAGATCCCAACTGCCAGATCATTGGCAAAGATGTTCCTAATACACATTTATCGCCTTCATGGAGCCCCCCCAACGAATTATCTCAGATAGGGGTGTTCAGTTCACATCCAAATTTTGGCGGGCGTTTTTAAACCTATTAGGCTCCACCCAGGGATTATCGTCTTCGAACCATCCCCATACGGATGGAGCATCAGAGAGAGTGAATTGTGTATTAGAACAATATTTAAGATGTTTTATTAATCACCAGCAGGACAATTGGACTGACCTTCTTCCTTTTGCAGAGGTAGCATACAATAACTCAGTCCATAGTAGCACAGGGTTCACCCCATTCCACGTAGCCACGGGCCAAGAATTCAACCCCATGCCAGAACTACCCACCAAAGAACCTGAAATCCCCTCCCTTAAGGAGTGGATGGATAATTTACAAGCCATGTGGCCAGTGGTAAGATTATCTCTACGGGAAGCTAGAGCAGTTTACAAAACTCAAGCAGACAAAAAACGCTGTGAACCTAAACCTTTCAAGATTGGAGACCGTGTATATTTGTCCACAAAATTCTTAAAATCATTACAACCTTCTAAGAAATTAGGACCAAAATTCATTGGGCCATTCCCCATCTCCAGAATTATCAACCCCGTGACGGTAGAGCTTCATCTTCCAAAAACTCTTAGGCAGATTCATCCAGTATTTCACTGTAGCTTGCTCAAACCGGAGATCACTTCAAACCTCAGACCCCCCCTTCCCACACCCCCAACCCCCATCATGATACATGGGGAACAACATTTTGAAATTAAAGACATCTTTGATTCACGCACTTACCGTGGATCCACACAATATTTAGTAGCTTGGAAACATCTTCCTTCCTCAGAAAATGAGTGGGTAGCCAAAAGACATGTGAAAGCACCCACATTACTACGAAAGTTCCACCTAAAATACCCTGATAAACCATCCTGAACTGCACATGTAACGCATGATTTTTGTTTTCCAGGTAGACGTATCTGTTTTATAAAGGAGGGCAGGATGTCAGATCCATGTATCTGTCATTTCTTCAGAGGAAGAAGAAAAGGGGGGGGGGGACTGATAAAGAAATCCTTTCTTGATGTAACCTGAATATATTTAACCTTATATCGAATATGCACACCCATACATGATACAATGGGGGGGGGGGGGGAAGAAGCCAGTTGGCCAGAATCTAACACCTCTGAGAGGCACAGCCAGGAGATGAGGGGTCCATAAAACTCCACAATGAAGTGCTCTGGGAAATCTCCAAAAACAGTCCGTTCTAAAAAGGGGGTGGGGGGGGAAGTTAGGTACGTCTTGGGAAAGCTACATGAGAAAAAACCTTCCTAAAAGGGAAGGATCCCCTCCCAGCCAATTAACATATTGGCTTTTGTTTCCCTAAGTAAACATTGGGATGGGGGGGGGATTCTAAACTCCCTTATCTATCACTGTATGCCTGAGGGACCTCAGACGCTGCTTTGAATTCCTACTGGACTGTCTCATCTCAATAAAGGATTCCTTTTGATAAGTTTGGTTATCAGAAGTTCATTCTTATTGTTTGAATGGGAAAAAGTTCCGTAGCCTGACAATCTCTAGGTTACTGATGTGTGCTCTCTCTTCACTCTTTCCTTTAGTTTAGTTTCCACTATGTTAGAATAAAGTTAGTCCTTGAGATAGAGAGAGTGTTGTGAAGGCTGTTATGCAAGACACCATCACTTAATGATGTTTACCCCCTGTTTTCCCTGATGCAGCCATTAAACAGATGGGCAGGTCATTAAGTGGATCAGAAAATGCCTCGGGATTATAAGTCAAGAACTACCTGTTTTCTATCCATCTAAGAACTTCTATTCTACCTTGGAGACAAGAAAGATTTCATAACGCTTAACCCTGGTCGAAATTCTTCTGCTCTTTCCATTTTAGCTGCTGCCCTACATTCATACAATCCCAGATTCATATTTTATGACATGCTAGACTTAGCTCTCTAACTTGACTCTTCCTCAGTGGGAACAAAGTCTTTGATATTTGGAAGATCTACCTACAATTAGAGTGGATTACACAACATACCTCATAAATATTTCACCTACAAATGATAAAAAATTTAAAGATGTCAATACAGGCCTGTTATTTCTTAAGCAGTATCTTGAAGACCTACTTTGTGCTCAAGGATTCATCCTGGTGACATTCTAATTTTCCACAGGGAGGAACTCACCAGCCACACATTCATGGCATATTCAAGTGTGAATTCAATACCAGCATGACCTGAATTTTGAATTTGCAGAGCCAAGGAGCCAAGAAAAATCTCAGCTTTTTTTTTTTTTTTCATTTCTCCCCCAAGGAGATAGGCCGTCCTCATCCGAGAGGATTCAGAACAATGAACAACAAAATGTCAAATTAAACCAATAAATCATACAGGTAGACCTATTTGCACTCACAATCCTTCTGGGCTGAATGCAGATTGAAGTAAGATGTTTCTTATTTGCCAAAATGCCAAATGAATTTCCTGTAGAAAATGGGTTCCACAAAGTATAGTTAGAAGGTTATCTACCTCCATGGAGAGAGAAAGGTGTCTCAAACACATTGAGATAATTAGAATCCATTTTTTTTTTGTCTGTCCCAATAATATGATCTAACTTTTCCCATTCATGTTGCCAGAGACCAAGCGATGTTTAGGAATTAGCAATAATCACAATTTGCTTTAGAGCAAAAAGACTTCGAAGGCATTCATTGAAGAAAAGTGTGAATTTTGTGGTAACTCTTCTATGGCCTCCTTTGTAATGTGGATTTAGCTCTCCCTCAACCATGATTTACGATGCTCACATATAAATAAAAAGAAATTAAAATCATTTACAAGCTCTGGGGAAGGAAGGAAGGAAGGAAGGAAGGAAGGAAGGAAGGAAGGAAGGAAGGAAGGAAGGAAGGAAGGAAGGAGGGAGGGAGGGGAGGAGGGAGGGAGGGAGGGAGGGAAGGAAGGAAGGAAGGAAGGAAGGAAGGAAGGAAGGAAGGAAGGAAGGAAGGAAGGAAGGAAGGAAGGAAGGAAGGAAGGAAGGAAAAATTCAGGGAAAAATGCACATCTCTCTTCATAATGTATAATTTGGGTTCTTGGCAGAGCAGAGACGCAGTGAATGGAATTAAAATAGTGCCTTACAATGCCCAAATAATAGATGGGAAGCAATGCTCACACATTATGCCACATATTGCCCATTCCAATTTCTACAAATGGAGCTTGCTGACAAAGAACCATTAATTCAAATGGGTAATATATAGGCCCAGAATACATGGCCCATCTGTTAATGTCATTTGGATCTGTAGCAGAAGTTGCTTATGGCTGTCAGAAAAGGAAAGATGGCAAAATCAAATCTGCATCCAAAGCAAGCTTCCAAATAGAACATATACAAAGCTAATTGAATTAGCATTTTTTAAAAGAGAGACTTGGTTTTGTTTAACCAATCATTCCCAGCATTTGCACGTTTAACACCACACCCCTGTCTTGTCTGCCTGCCTGCCTGCCTGCCTGCCTGCCTGCCTGCCTATCTATCTATCTATCTATCTATCTATCTATCTATCTATCTATCTATCTATCTATCTATCTATCTATCTATCATCCATTTATCTATCATCCATTTATCTATCATCCATCTATCATGTTTTTATCATCTATCTGTCTATCTATCTATCTATCTATCTATCTATCTATCTATCTATCTATCTATCTATCTATCTATCTATCTATTCCTCCCTCCCTCCATCCATCCATCCGTCCATCCATCCATCCATCCATCCATCCATCTATTCCTCCCTCCCTCCACCCACCTACCCACCCACCCACCCACCCACCCATCCATCCATCCATCCATCCATCCATCCATCCATCCATCCATCCATCCATCTATCTATTCCTCCCTCCCTCCACCCACCCACCCACCCATCCATCCATCCATCCATCCATCCATCTATCTATTCCTCCCTCCCTCCACCCACCCACCCACCCACCCATCCATCCATCCATCCATCCATCCATCCATCTATCTATTCCTCCCTCCCTCCACCCACCCACCCACCCCTCCATCCCTCCATCCATCCATCCCTCCATCCCTCCATCCCTCCATCCATCCATCCATCCATCCATCCATCCATCCATCCATCCATCCATCCATCTATCTATCTATCTATCTATCTATCTATCTATCTATCTATCTAATTATCTATCTATCCAGCTATTCCTCCATCCCTCCCTCCTTGCATCCATCTACCTACCTATCTGCCTGCCTGCCTGCCTGCCTGCCTGTCCATACATCCATCTATCTGTCATCTAACTATTTAATATTTAACCTTCCTTTCTAAGTGCAAAAACCCAAAGTGCAACAATTGTGCAAGGATGAAGGGATGGAGCAGGCCTGGGGAGATCCAGTCACATACTCCCAGTTCAGCTTATTTCACAGGATTATTCTCCTGGGGAGAGATTGGAAGGTGAGATATCTACAGACCCTGTCTTCAGTTCCAGAAGAATCTAAATATTTTAATATCAATAATAATACAGTTGTAAAGGAATACCTGAAAGCCATTGTAATACTTGTCAAGGTCCTACAAGATCTTTATAGGATCTTGCAAGGATGTGAAATCATTCCATTCCATTGTATTTTATTTATTTATTTGTTTGTTTATTGATTGATTTATTCCCTGCCTTTATTATTTTTACAAGTAACTCAAGGAGGCAAGCATATCCAATACACCTTCCTCCTCCTCTTTTGCCCCCAACAACCACCTTGAGAGGTGGACTGGTCCAAGGTGACCTTCCATCTGGCTTTCATGGCTCAAGCAAGACTACGATATTCTTGCTTTCTAGCCTGGTGCCTGAAAACCAATAGACCAAATTGTCTTTTATGAAGTTTATACAACTTCCTAAACTCAGACATCATCAAAACTAAATTCCCTGGATGCATCTTGATCAGTTTGACTGGGTGAAGTCCTTCAGGGTTGCTCAGTTCTGTGCCTTTTGTTTATGCACCACAGGTAGACCTCCTTGGGTCTGAACCTCTGCACAAAATTCTGTTCTTTTCAGCTATAAATCTCTTTTACTTGTATCCGACTCTGGCTTTATGGCCGTCGTGAAAGTTTGGTTTGAATGATCATAATGAACTATGTATAGGGACGCGGTGGCTCAGTGGCTAAGACACTGAGATTGTCAATCAGAAAGGTCGGCAGTTTGGTGGTTTGAATCCCTAGCGCCGTGTAAGGGAGTGAGCTCCTGTTACTTGTCCCAGCTTCTGCCAACATAGCAGTTTGAAATCATGTAAAAATGCAAGAAGAAAAATAGGGACCCCTTTGGTGGGAAGAAAGTCACAGCTTCCATTTGCCTTCGGCATTTAGTCCTGCTGGCCACATGACCACAGAGACGTCTTCAGACAGCGCTGGCTCTTCGGCTTTGTAACGGAGAGGAGCACCGTCCCCTAGAGCCGGAAACGACTGGCATGTATGTGCGAGGGGAACCTTTACCTTTTAATGAACCATGAGGAATATATTCTTTTACCCAACCATCCTCTGAGACTTTTTTTTGAGAATGTTTTGACTATTTAACATTGCAAACCAGTGACGGATTGGCAGTGCTTCCTAAATCTGCACAGGACTTCATCCTTGTGACGTCTGGCTTTCAGTTAAGTGCTAGAGTGGTAAAATGGCAAATGTTTTGAAAGGCAGAAGAAGATGGACAGACAGATGGGAAACTTACAGAGAAGGTTCTCAGCCACCTGCCAGCTTCTAATTGAAACTTGATAATTAATGTGGCTCTAATGCCAATGCAAAATCAGTGTGCCTAGCCTGCTTCCAGGGGAAAAGGTATTAGCTTCTTAAAAGGATAAAAATAACCACATGTTAAATTCTAGCCTTCTAGTTTAATTCCTTCTTCCACATTCATTTTTTGCAAGCTTTTACATTTGAAGTAGACAGTTGGAACATTTGGGGCTGCAAATATTACATGAAGGCTACTGATAACAAACATCAGTATATAACAGAATAGAATAACAGAATTGGAAGGGACCTTGAAGATCTTCTAGTCCAACCCCCTTTTCAAACAGGAGACCCTGTACCATTCCAGACAAATGGCTGTCCAGTCTCTTCTTTAAATAATTCCAATGTTGGAGCACCCACAACTTCTGGAGGCAACCCATTTCATTGGTTAATTGTCCTCATTCTCAAGAAATTTATCCTAAGTTCTAGGTTGCTTCTCTCCTTGGTTAGTTTCCATCCATTGCTTCTTGTCCTGCCTTCTGGGGCTTTGGAAAATAGGTTGACCCCCTCTCCTCAAATATTGGAACACTACTATATGTCACTCCTAGTCCTTCTTTTTCACTAGACCAGACATACCAAGTTTCCACCACAACAAGGCTTGTTTAGATATTTGAATTCTAGACCTGGATAGGATAAGTCATCGTGGAATGATGGAAAGGATTATTTATGGAAAATTATTATACATTATTATTGTTAGAATTATGGAAAGTTCATAATGGAAAGGGTTATTCCTCCTAACCCTTAGGAAATTCTACTCAGACTAATTTGACTCATTTCCTTGAGTCCATGGGCAACCCTTAAGTAAGTTTAGTTTAGTTTAGTTTAGTTAGTTTATTAGATTTTTATACCGCCCCCTCTCCCAAAAACGGGACTCGGGGCGGTGTACAGTTAATTTAGGATTGATTCTTATATTTGTACACCTGGATTTAACTGCAGTGTCTTCTTTCCTGTCTCCCTATCTAACAATTATCTACTTGCAATGGGTCATTTCCCATTTTCGTTAGTTAGTTAATATCTCAACAAGGCCTACCCAGTGATTTCACAGCCTCCTTCTCTCACGGCTTTGAAAATGCCAAAGAGAATAGACTGTAACACGATTCTGTTTAAAGGATTAAATCCTAGAGGCACTAAACTATAAAAGGCCGAGACGTGCATATGATAGAGAAGCCTGCAAACCACACAGAATTGACTTTGGGAGAAGGAAGTTAAGGCTCTTTTCTTAGAGACATTATCATCTTGTCACTGTGGTATCGAAGCAGGGAGGTACACAACCATTCACACAGCCCCACAAAAAGAATGTGTGCCAACTGCACTTCTAGGGAATGCATTTAGAAGGATTTTTAAGTTGCAAAAATCAAGAGGGCTAAAGGATGGTACAGAAATGTAGTGTTTTCTGGTTTTTCCAATCTGATGTGGTAGCCTGTGAGCTGTTATCAGAGACAGCCCTTTAACATGTTTGTTTATATCTCTGCTAAATGCTTTGATAAATAACAATAGCACTTAGACTTATATACTGCTTTACAATGCTTCACAGCCCTCTCTAAGTGGTTTACAGATTGCCCCCAACAAGCTGGCTCCTCATTTTACCGACCTCGGAAGGATGGAAGGCTAAGTCAACCTTGAGCCAGTGAGAATCGAACTGCTGTCAGTTGATAGAATTAGCCTGCAATACTGCATTCTAACCACTGGGCCACCAAGGCTCAAATCAGAAGAGCAAATGTTTCATCTAACCTTCCAACTTGGAACACATATATCAAGATGCCAACCATTAATGAACCTTGAACAGTTGCAGTAAGAAAGGCAAATGGAAATTCAGCCCTTAATGCAAACTTTGGAGAACTCTTCCATTTCACTTGATTAATTAAGAAAGAAAGAAAGAAAGAAAGAAAGAGAGAGAGAGAGAGAGAGAGAGAGAGAGAGAGAGAGAGAGAGAGAGAGAGAGAAAGAAAGAAAGAAAGAAAGAAAGAAAGAAAGAAAGAAAGAAAGAAAGAAAGAAAGAAAGAAAGAAAGAAAGAAAGAAAGAAAGATTCAAATGTCTCTCTTTGTTGCAACGTGTTAGGTCGTGTCTTTGGAGATTCTCAGTCATCCAGGTCAGGGTTGTCCCCCCAATTTTTTTTTTTTTCAAGAGGCAACTGGAGCTTCTTAGTTTTTCCTTGAAGATGTTTCGCTTCCCATCCAAGAAGCCTTTTCAGTTCTGAAGAACTGAAGAAAAAAACAAAGTCCTGTTGCCTCTTGAAAAAAACAACCTTTGGGACATGTTAGGTCATGTTCAGCCTAAGAAACACACAGCCTCATTTGTGTTGAGTTATTTTGTCTTCTACAAAAGTAACAATCTGTAGAGAAAAGTAAAAACAGCCATAATTCTAGAAGAATAATGTCGTGTGAATTTTGACACTTTTCAAAATTCAGACCGAAACTGAACAAAAGGAACATATTGGAAAACAAAAGATGTAGAGTAGCACTGACTAATGCTTCCCTAAGAAAGCTGAAAAACTAGATCAGTCCCAGAGTAACAGGGCTTTGTCACAACTTCAAAAGCAAAAACAAATCTGTTTGCTGCAAAAACCCTTCACCCTCTTCAAGGAGCATTTGTGAAATTTTGCATAACAACCCAACAAGGCATGGCAGTCTAAAATCCAAGGCAACGTAAAAGAGATATATTAATTTTCAGTAGTGCAGACTGGATAAGGAAAGAATATTTCTCTTTTAATCTTGATCGTCGATCCATCCTCCATACAGATCTATGCCACCACTAGCTCTCATTTCTCCAGATGACTGGGGACCCGTCAAAAGCTCCAGCTCATAGTTCTTCAGATAAACGTACCTGGCAGGTAGACGGTATTCATGAGACCTGCTGCGCCATGTTCCCAAAACTCACCCACGGCCTCTTGAAGAGAAGGTTGAGGGGGGATGAAAATTCTTGTTTCAGCTCTCATTTGGTTATTGCTAATCCCAAACTTTTCTCTATCAGACCAAAGGCAATTTTGCATAATGCCATTTCTAGTTGGTTAGCTCTTCTCTATTGAGAGGAGGAGAAGGAGGAGGAGAAGAAGGAGTCAAAATGTAATGTCATAATGTAAAATTACAGTGTATGTCTAATGTAATATGTCACCACCTGTCTAGTTAGAAACTCTAAAACGGCTGTCAAATCCCTCAAAGAGATTCCTAACCAAGCAAGTGGGATTAGCACAGACCTCAATAAAATGTTTTCAAGGAAGGATTAGGAGAAGAGAAGAGACTCCACAAAAGTGTGTCAGGAATTGCTGGCCCTCCATTATTAGTAATTTCAATAGAGCAGGATGTCTTTGAAAGTTTTGAATCTCTTCTTCCTGAGCTTTTTGCAAGCCAAACTGTTGTGGGTAAGATAACCTAATATGGAACTCTTCTCCTTTCTGCACATTATTTAGCATCCATTCCATCCCCCCCCCCCCATTAACCCTTTTATAGTTTCTCCCAACCATCAAAATTGTTCTTGAAAATTGTACCACCAGAGGGTGTTGTTATAAAAAAATTAGACTATGCAGAGATGGACAGACTAAGAATAAAATTAAGAGATAAAGAAGAGTTGACATATTATAATGTCTGGAATGCCTGGTATGAATGGTTTAAGAATAAAAAGAAATCAAAATGGCAACTAGGTAAAGAATAAGAAACTATGTAAATACTTATATCTATATTCATATCTATCTATATTTATTTATATATTAAGTTGAAATTGTATAGTGAAAGAAATGTGTATATAGAAAGATGATAAGGAAATGTAAAAGATGTCTTGACATTGATATAATGATGTATAAAGTTTTAGTTTGTTTTTAAATTTTGAAAACTAAATAAAATTTACTAAATTAAAAAAAAATGTTCTTGAAAGAAGAACCTGCTCACATATGCAAGTTCTACTGTGAAGGGAAATTGCAGAATGAACTTTTCTATTTAGAATGGAATAGAATGAGCTGGAAGGGACCTTGGAGGTCTTCTAGTCCACCCCCGTGCTCAAGCAGGAGAACCTCTACCATTTCAGATAAGTGGCTGTCTAGAGTAGACTCTTTCTCAAAGCATCCAGTGATGGAGCACCCACAATTTCTTCCATTCCTGGCATGAAGGGGTCTCATCTGTGTGAATGCCACCAATGCATGATTCTATCTTTCCCTGTAAATAGGAGAGGAAGCATACCTTAGATAGACACAAAGTTAATTGTTTTAAACCCCCAATAAAAATTAGTATCTTTTGCAATAAATCCAGATCCCTGCTGTCTTGCCTGCCTATCTCTTGTTAAACATATGAGCATTCAGCAACTGTAACGGTATGTGGGGATGGCCTTGGGAGATGAGGAAGAGCGGTGCAGCCAGGGCAATAGCTCTGCCTGCAGCAGGAATGTGTTCATCTCAGAAGAGACCCTCCATAGCCTCTTGAGGTGTAAAGGTGATGGCGGAGATATATGCACTTTCACACTTGTAAGATTCTGTCAATGTCACCTTGCCATAAAGTAGACTTAGCTCATCTGGATATGCTTCTTGTCTGGATTATCCCCCAAGACTGACAGCATTCAGTGCTTCAAGGAGATTAATGATCAAGACTACAGATGACATGGACTTAGTGGGCAGGGAGGGAGGGAGAGGAAGGAGGAAGAGAGGAAGGAAGGAAGGAAGGATGGAAAGAAGGATAGAAGGAAGGGAGAGGAAGGAGGAAGAAAGGAAGGAAGGAAGGAATCTGATTTTTACACTTGGTTCTTGACTGAGCGATAGGAAGATGGGCAATTTATGGGCTGGAACAATTAAAAGATTACAGGGAAAGATCCAACAGGAATCGAGAGATCTCTTATTAAATCTCTTAAAGAGGGATCAGAGCTCTGTCAGCGCTTGTGAGAGAAGCTAAAATCTTTGAATATTTTATAATAATCAGCCACAGCAAGTGCCTCCTGCTTAATACAGTGGAGTTAACCTGGCAGAGACCCAGTGTTGTTTTCTCTGTTGGCTTGCTAAAGTTATTTTTCACAAGGCCAAAAGAAAGAAGAAGAAAAGAAAGCGAGGGAAAGGATTATGTTATTTTACATGTTCTATCATTATCAAACAACTCACAAAATGAATCAGAATGGAGTAAACAATCCGTTTATTCTGGACTCCAGTCTTCCAATTATACAGTGAAATGGATTCAGTGCATAACAGTGCATGACAGACAGAGGGGAAATGTATATATGTATGTATGTATGTATGCATGTATGTATGTATGCATGTGTGTGTGTATGTATACATACATACATACATACATACATACATACATTGTCCTTTCATTTCCTTTTTTTGATCTGCTCCCCACATCTACCTTCATTTCGGGCCCAAACATGCTGGCCTTTCAAAGGGAGCCACCCGTGTTCTTTGAAGTGGTCTTCTCCATTGGCTCTTTCTTTTCACTTGCTCCTCGTCTGAAGACTCCTTCTGTCCTTCCCACCCATGGAATGCAGAAAGATAAAAACCAGAGGATGAAATTAACATGAATTTGGGCAAACACAGGGAGAGAATGGAGGACCGAGGGTGGGGGGTTTGTTCCATGGGGTCGCGAAGAGTCAGACATGACTTAGTGACTGAGCAGCAACAACATAACTTGATATGAACCAATGCTTCTTACTTGTTTTAAAAAGACAAACCAACCAACCAACCAACCAACCAACCAACTGGAAACAGGGTTATAGAATAGAATAGAATAGAATAGAATAGAATAGAATAGAATAGAATAGAATAGAATAGAATAGAATAGAATAGAATACTTTATTGGCCAAGTGTGATTGGACACACAAGAAATTTGTCTTGGTGTAAATGCTCTCAGTATACATAAAAAGGAACATTCGTTAAAAATCAAGAATCATAACATACAACACTTAATGATAGTCATAGGGTACAATCAATATCAAATCATACTAGGAAACAGTCAATATAAATCGTGCAAACCATTTAGCCAGGGATGGACAGCTTGCAATGGATGGAGCCAAATCGTTCAGCACCTACATGGTCCAATTCTGAAATAGCAGCCACCTTTGGCTAAACTTTGGGAAAAGTGCAAAGAGGCGCAACTAAGATGGAGGATCTGGGTATGACCAATCTAGAGAAAAGAAGGACTAGTGGGGGCATGATAGTAATATTCCAGTATTTCAGGGGCTGCCACAAAGAAGAGGCAGTCAATTTATTTATCAAAGCACCTGAAGGCAAGATAAGAAACAATGGTTGGAAACTAACCAAAGAGAGAAGCAACTTAGAACTAAGGAGAAATTTCCTGATAGCAAGACCAATCAACCAGTGAAACAATTTGCCTCCAGAAGTTGTGGGTGCTCCAACACTGGAGGTTTTCAAGAAGAGGTTGGCCAGCCACTTGATTGAAATGGTATTGTGTCTCTTGCTTGAGCAGGGGGCTGGACTAAAAGACCTCTAAGATTCCTTCCACCTCTATTCTGATTCTAAATATCTTAAGAAAATACCCCCAAATCTGTCTTTTCAACGATTTAGGAAAGGAAATGTCACCTCCAAATAAATGGAACACCAGCGATTTGCCATTCCAGACCCAGGAGAGACACTTTGCAGTTCTAGGTGTATCTTTACTTGATTACTGAGTTTTTTAAAAAAAACAGCAAATAATTCCCCAAAAACATACTTTTGAAAGGAATATAAACCACTAAGGGGGAGTATGTGTATATAATAGAAGCATCACTGCTTTATTACATCCCTTAGCAGGTCATGAAAGCTCAAAAATAATTATATTAAACAATGATTTAAACAATGTTCATTAAACAATGAGCAAAAAAAATGATTAGCTAGAGTGTGCTATGGGAATCCAGCTAATGATTTTTGTCTCTTAATAATAGTTGGTTCTTTGTCCTAATTTTCAGTGGAATATGAATATAAAGAGATTTAGCCTGGTGAGTTACTTAGGAATTTTCTAACACCCATAAAAGCATCTACTTTTTTGGGTTTGATGGCAAAACCTCCCAAAGAAAGAAAAGAAAGGAAGGAAGGAAGGAAGGAAGGAAGGAAGGAAGGAAGGAAGGAAGGAAGGAAGGAAGGAAGGAAGGAAGGAAGGAAGGAAGGAAGGAAGGAAGGAAGGAAGGAAAGAAGGAAACCATCTCTTCTCCCTGAACTTTTCTTGCTTCAAGACAGTTACTTCTTTTGAAGAAGTAGTGGAAATGGAACATTTAATTTGACTTTATTTTATTTCCCTTTTAAGGGAAGCTGGTCTTTTTCTCAGTGGGAATCATCACTTTCCTTTTCTCTCTGAGATTATTTCCTAGAAGGAACTGGAATTACTGGCCTTCTATCACATCTTTGGGAATATTTTTTCAGTTCCTCTCAATGATCTGTGTTAGGTTTCTTTGCTAATGGAGGGAGAAGGATGAGGTGGCGTTCCATGGACTGAACCAAGGGGACATTGTTGGGCATGTATAGGTCAGTTTTGGGGTCTGTGTGATACTTCAAGTCACATTCTAAGCTTGACTTACTTCTGTTGAGTTTTGACTGTTTGCTGTCACATTTTGTGGCATGATTATAAAACAAACGTGGCCATTAAAGATTTGGACTTCATGGAACAAAAGGGGCCACTTTTCATTTTGGAATAACTGCAGATGACCACTGAATATCAACAACATCAGATATGAGGACCCTTTGATTCCCACTTTGGACGAATGGCTACCGAAGCTGATGGAGTTGGCAGAGATGGCTAAATTGACTGTTTGGATTAAAGAATGGAATATAAGTACTTTTGTGGCTACATGGAAACCACTTCTGGACTTTGTGCTTGAGGTGGAAAAAATGAAACATTGACTGTGGGTTTTACTGATTAGATTGATCGGTGGCGATAGAAATGGCTAGTTTATATTATTATGGAAAAAAAAAAGAGGTTCGATGTTAATGCTTTATTCTACTGCAACAGAGGGAGTTGAAGGTCATGGCCTTTTTTCTCTTTCCCCCCTCTCTTCCTCACTTCTCCTTCCCCCTTCCCCTCCCCTCTGTGTCCTATTCTTTGCTTTTCTATTTTTTTGTATTTTATTCTATAATTTAATAAAATGCTATAAACTGGAAACAGCCTCAAATGTGCAGGCGATACCATTCTAATGGCAGAAAGTGAAGAGAAACTAAAGAACCCATTGAGAAGGATGAAAGAGGAGACTGGCTTGAAGCTCAACATTTAAAAAAACAACAACCCAAGACTGTGAATCTGGTCTTATCACTTCCAGGCAAATAGAAGGGGAAGAAATGGAAGCATGAAAGATTTTGCTTTTTTATTGGGCTCCGGTATCATTGCAGACGGTGACTGCAGCCATGAAATTACAAAGATTTAAAGCTGTAGACAGCATATTGAAAAGCAGGTCTAAGTATAGCCAAAGCTCTGGTTTCCCTAGTAGTGATATGTGACTGTGAGAGTTGGATCATAAGGAAGGCCGAGCATTGAAGAATTGATTCTTTCACCAACTCTGGGGTTGGAGAAGACCCTTGAGACTGCAAGGAGATCAATCAGTGGATCTTAAAGGAAATCCAGATCCTGGAGCTGAAGCTCAAATACTTTGGCCACCTGATGAGGAGAGAAGTCTCCTTGGAGAAGACCCTGATGTTGGAAAAGATGGAAGGTGGAAGGAGAAGGGAACAGCAGAGGATGAGATGGTCAGATGGTATCATCAATGGAATAAACATGAATTTGAGCAAACTCTATGGGAAAATGGAGGACGAGGGCCTGGTGTGCTGTGCTCCCTGGGGGTCATGAAGAGTTGGTCATGACATAGAATAGAATAGAATAGAATAGAATAGAATAGAATAGAATAGAATAGAATAGAATAGAATAGAATAGAATAGAATAGAATAGAATAGAATGGAATGGAATGGAATGGAATAGAATAGAATTCTTTATTGGCCAAGTGTGATTGGACACACAAGGAATTTGTCTTGATGCAAATGCTCCAAGTGTACATAAAAGAAAAGATAAATTCATCAAGAGTCAAGAATCATCAGGTCCAACACTTAATAATAGTCATAGGGTACAATAAGCCATCAAATCATCTAGGAAACAGTCAATAAAAATTATTAGGATACTAGCAACAAAGTTATAGTCATACAGTCACAAGAGGGAGGGGTTGGGCAATAAGGAGTGATAAGAAGATTAATAGTAATAGTGGTGCAGACTTAATAAGTACTTGAACAGTGTTGAGGGAATTATTTGTTTAGCAGAAGGATGGCTTAGACTCAGATTTAGTGATGGAACAGCAAGGAAAAGAACCATTGCTCCAGAATCTCACACCTGACTCCAGGTAGAAAGACCTTTATTTATTTATTTATTTGATCATATTTCTATACCGCTCCCTCTCCGAAAAGGGACTCGGGGCGGTGTACAGCCTAGTAAATACATTAAAATACAAAAATACAAGATTAAATAGAGTTTAAAACCGAATTAAATATAAATATAGCTGTATCCCGAAAGTTTAAAAATAGTTAAAATTTTAAAAACCCTATTAACTTAAAACCCCTTTAACCCTTACTGGGCCAGGCCAGCCTGTTTAAAAAATAGGGTCTTAACTGCGCGCCGGAAGGAGAGGATATCTGTCATGGCTCGTATCTCCGGGGGGAGATCATTCCACAGGGAGGGCGCTCCCACAGAGAAAGCACGCACCCTCGGGGCCGCCAGCCGACAGCGATCAGGTGGCGGAACCCCAAGTAGGGCAACCCTGTGGGAGCGTACTGGGCGGCGGGAGGTAGTTGATGGCAGCAGGCGGTCCCGTAAGTACCCAGGTCCCGAGCCATGGAGCACTTTAAATACCGTCAGTACCACCTTGAATCGAATCCGGAAGGCCACAGGAAGCCAGTGCAGCCTGCGGAGAAGTGGTGTTACGTGCGCGCCCCGAGGGGCGCCCACGATCACCCGCGCGGCTGCATTCTGAACTAACTGCAGCCTCCGGAGACTCTTCAAGGGGAGCCCCATGTAGAGAGCATTGCAATAATCCAAGCGGGAGATAACGAGGGCAGAAGTGACTGTGCGAAGTGCGCCCAGATCCAGAAAGGGCCGCAACTGGTAAATCAGACGAATCTGATGAAAAGCCCCCCTGGTGACGGCTGCAATATGTTCTTCCAAAGACAGCCGCACATCCAGGAGGACACCCAAGTTGCGTGCCCTTTCCACGGGGGTCAAAACCTCTCCCCCCACGGCCAGCGAAGGAATAAGCTGGCTGTATCTGGGCGCAGGAAACCACAGCCACTCGGTTTTGGCCGGGTTGAGACGAAGCCTGTTACGACCCATCCAACCCCGCACGGCCTCCAGGCACCGGGACATCACTTCGACGGCTTCGTTGGGGTGGCCCGGGGTGGAGATGTACAGCTGAGTATCATCAGCGTACTGATGGAACTCCACCCCAAAGCCACGGATAATCTCACCCAGCGGCTTTACATAAATGTTGAACAGAAGGGGCGAGAGCACCGACCCCTGAGGCACCCCACAAAGCAGGGGCCTTGGGGACGATCTCTGCCCCCCCGTCAACACAAATTGCGAGCGGTTGGAGAGGAAGGAGGAGAACCACCGCAACACGGTGCCTCCAACCCCCAACCCCTCCAACCGCTGCAATAAGATACTGTGGTCGACAGTATCAAAAGCCGCCGAGAGATCTAACAGGACCAGGACAGAGGAACAACCTCTGTCCCGAGCCCTCCAGAGATCATCAACCAACGCGACCAACGCCGTCTCCGTGCTGTGCCCGGGCCTGAAGCCCGATTGGAGGGGGTCAAGATAACTCACTTCATCCAGGAAGCGGGGGAGCTGACGGGCCACCACACTCTCTACAACCTTCGCAACAAAGCGAAGGTTGGAGACAGGACGATAATTTGATAACAATGCTGGGTCCAGGGACGGTTTCTTGAGGAGGGGCCGCACCACCGCCTCCTTCAAGGCGGCGGGTAAAAGCCCCTCTCTCAAGGAAGCGTTTATAATACCCTGGAACCAGCCTCGTGTCACCTCCCGAGTGGCCAAAACCAGCCAGGAGGGGCACGGGTCCAACAAACAGGTGGTGGCATTCAGTCCCCCCAACACCCTGTCCACGTCTTCTACAGTAACAGGGTCGAACTCAACCCAAATGGCCTCACCGATATCCACCCCCGCTCCCCCGCCCGGAGATGCCCAGTCGGAGTCCAGCTCGTCCCGAATCTGAGCGATTTTGTCCTGCAGAAACCTAGAAAACTCCTCAGCCCGTCCCTGTAAGGGATCCTCCCGCGCTTCCATCTCTAAAAGGGAGCGGGTCACCCTAAACAGGGCGGCTGGGCGGTTTTCCGCGGACGCAATAAGGGTGGAGAGGTAAGTCCTCCTCGCCACCCTTATCGCCACTAAGTACGTCTTAATATAAGATCGTAGAAGTGTTCGGTCAGACTCAGAACGGCTAGCTCTCCAACTACTCTCTAGGCGTCTTTTCCGGCGCTTCATCTCCCTTAGCTCCTCAGAAAACCAAGGAGCCATTTGGGATCGGCACCGGGTCAGAGGCCGCAAGGGCACGACCCGGTCAAGGGCCCCAGCAGCCACCCTATCCCAGGTGGCAACCAGGCCCTCAACCGAGTCGTGTGTGTGAGCTTCGGGAAATGGCCCAAGCTCCATCAGGAACCTATCCGGGTCCATCAGGCGCCTGGGGCGGTACCATTTAAGCGGCCCCGCCTCCCTGCGGTCGGGGGGTGCGGAACGGAAGTCGAGCTTCAGGAGCGAGTGGTCTGTCCATGACAGGGGTTCTATGACTATGTCCCCTACACCCAGACCACTCTGCCACTGATCAGAGACAAAAACTAAATCCAGGGTGTGACCTCCCACGTGAGTAGGGTCCCAAATTAACTGGGTCAGGCCCATGGCTGTCATGGAAGCCATGAACTCCTGAGCAATCCCCGTGGTACCGCCGGCAGAAGGGAGGTTGAAATCCCCCATGACCATAAGCCTGGGGGTCTCAACCGCCACGCCGGCTATAACCTCGAGGAGCTCAAGCAGGGCCGATGCCGCATAGCAGGGAGCCAGGTATGCGATCAGCAAGCCCACCTGCACCCTGGGACCGAACTTCACGAAAAGAGACTCACACCCGGTCGTCTGAGAAACAGTGGATTCCCTCGGACACAGATCCTCCTTAATAACCACCGCAACACCCCCGCCCCTCCCCTGGGCCCTCGGCCGATGAAAAACCCGAAATCCGGCTGGGCACATCTCCACAAGGGGCACTCCCCCCCTGGGCCCAGCCAGGTCTCGGTAATACCCACCAGGTCCGCTCCCCCCTCACAGATCAAATCATAAATGAGGGGGGCCTTATTAATAACGGACCTGGCGTTACACAACATCAGCCGAAGGCCCCGGGCCCGATCGCTCACACCCCCCGGGGAACGGGATATAACAAGGGGGTCGGAGCGCGCCACCGCCGACAAATAGCGGGGGCGCGCTCCCAGAACAGAATGTGGCCCCCTATAACCGCCAAATCTGCCTCTCCCGCTCACCGTACTAATCGCTTTAAAATCACCCTCCCTGGGACAACCCCCCATCCTCAATACAGCCCCGTCCGATCCCAAACCCTCCCGGCAACGCTCAACCCACGACCCGGACCCAGCCCCAGGCGGGTTGTCCCCCAAACCCCGCCCGGCCAACCCTAACCCCTTTAAGAATCTACTTAAAAATTTAAAACAACCCTCCCTCCCACATTTCCGGCGACCCCACCATCTCTCCGGATCCCAAGATCCGTCCTTGAGAAAGGCCTTGGAAAGGCAAGCGGGCCAACTCTGAGATAGGGGGACGTTTCTCAGGGCCCACAGATGTTGTGAGGAATATGTCAGTTTAGTCTTAGGCTGGATCTTCCCTGACTGCCAACGACCAGGCAAAGGCCGAACCAGGTGGGACCCAAGTCCAGGCCGCAGCAGCTGCAACCCACCGACAGCTGGCATCTGGCCTCGCGGGGGACCCAGCGGCGGCGATGATGGTCTCAGCGGCCCCAGCGGTAGTGGCGGCGGCCTCAGAGGCCCCAACGGTGACCTCCTCCGGCCTCCCCACAGCCTCTTCCATGCCGGCAACGGCCTCAGCGACAGCAGCGGCGGGGGCAGCAGCGACGGCCCCAACGGCAGCGGCAGCGGCGGCGGTCTCAGCAACGGCCCCCTCCGGCCTCTCCATGGCCTCCTCCGCACCTGCAACAGCGGAGGGGGGGGCCCCGGCCCCGGCCTCGGCAACGGCCCCAGCGGCTCCCGCAGCAGGCCCCGCAGCGGCGACGACGGCCCCCGGCAACGACGGCAGCCATCACCAGCAGCGGCAGCCCCAGCAGAAGCAGCAACGACAGCCACCGGCGATAACCCCAGCGGTCGCAACGGCAGCCCCGGTCCTGGCGGCAGCGCCGACGGCAACAGTAGTCCCAGCGGCGGCAGCAGCGGCCTCGCCGGCGGTCCCGACCCCGGCGGCAGCAGCGGCCTCGCCGGCGGCCCCGGCGGCAGCAGCGGCCTCGCCGGCGGTCCCGGTCCCGGCGACAGCAGCGGCCTCGCCGGCGGCCCCGGCGGAAGCAACGGCCTCGCCGGCGGCCTCGGCGGCAGCAGCGGCCTCGCCGGCGGCCCCGGCGGCAGCAACGGCCTCGCCGTTAGTGATGTTAACTCTCTTCCTGACAAGCAGACTAAATTGCTCAACAAACTTCACCGGATTTGCAGTCCTGCTTCTGTGAAGCTGAAGGTGAGAAGACAGAAGTTGTCAACAGGGACTGACAGAGGAAAGTGGCAGAGATTTTACCCAGGGAGGGACTTCTGAATAAAGGGGAAAGGCCTTCTCTTCCTTGGAAAGTAGTTTCAGCTTTATTTTCAATGCCATCCTCAATTTTGCCAAGAAAGGATTGGTAGGATGGCAGTCATGGGCTTTTTGACATGAGGGAGAATCCATCTAAACCAGAATCTTTGCAATTGTTTTGCAGTTCTCTGAATCCTGAAGGCAACATTTCTGCATCACCGCAAAAGGTGAATTAATTCTGCAACTTCATCCCCATCTAACTTGAAAGTCAGTCTCACTAAACTCAGCGATAATTACTTTTGAGAAAACAGATGAAGCTGCAGGCTAAAGTTGCACATACATTATGTGAGCATGATAAGATGTGGATGAAAATATTGGAACCTAAAAATAACTCTCACACTTCCAGTGATTAAATTGTGTCTTGTGTCCTTTTAAAACTTTTTCTTTTAAAAAAATTCCAACAAACTTTATCAAAAGAAGCATGTAGCTACTGTGCAAACTATACTGCAGATTTAAAGTGAAAACAGAATTTTAACAAAGAAAGCCAAGTTCGCTCTTGTCCTTTGTCAAATCATGCCCACAATTCATTATTTCCATTATGAAAAAGCAAATACATGCCCATAAGGTGCATTTTTCAGAAGACATGAAAATATTTCTAAGTATCTTCCTTCGGTTTTTCTAATATAATAATCAGATAGTAAGAGCCGATTATAAGATGGACAACTATTTAAACGTTTTAAACAAATAAATAATAATAATTGTACTTGGAACTGCTTACATTTGGTGACAATACCTTTAACATCATAAACAATCATAATTAATAAAAGAGGAAAGTGAGTCTCAGAATTTCTACCGAAAAATCCACACTTCTCAGTTCAAGCAGGAAAAAGCTGTCCAACACTTCAAAAGTAGTAGAAGAGGCTACCTCCTATATCTCAATTCTGATGGAAAATGGCTGTCTAAAACCCAGATTCCTTCTCATTTGAGCAAATTTGTTTGTTTTAATAAAGTGAATAATATCCTGAACACTTTTGACAATGTTTATGAAATACTAACTGACTCATTTACTTTACTGAAATTTGCTCATGTGCTAAGGATCGAAAAATATTGCACACACAAAACATTACTTGTATCACAGTCATAACTGAACAACATGCATCAGCCGTTAACTGGCTCAAGAGCAAGTTGGCAAAAGGTAATGGAAGTGAAAATGTGTAAGAGCAGCAGATGGTGGTAGGAACATGAAGAAAGCTGCCTCTTTGCTGCCACCTATGGGTCATTTGGATTCTGCAGTTCAAATGAATCATACTTTTGTAAAAAAAGATTGTGTGCCCAAAGAAGCTGAAGTTCCTGCAAATTTATTGTCGCTAATTAATTCGGTTCTTCTCTAGTGTTTCTCTATTTCCAACTACCTTTTATTTTAGACTGATATGGAAGTGTAACCTTGTCATACCCCAGAGGGTCATAAAAAGAGAAGAAGAAGAAGAAGAAGAAAGACACAATTTCATAGAAAATGCCGTGCAACAACAGGTGAATTGGGAAGAGAATCATCCAACGTCTCCCTTTTTATTCTCATTTAAACGTGTGCACTCTTTGCAAACGATTTGGAAGAATTGATTTAGGCTCAGGTGGAGATGGCTTATTAAAGCAGACCTTCTTTCTTTCTAGCTGTGATATGATTCCGCAAAAAAGAAAAATAATGTGGATTTCAGGACCATCGTCATTAAATGGGGCTTCCTTAACGAATTGCAAAGGCGAAAGGGGTGTAAACACATCCAGAAGGCCCCAAACTCTTCAGACATTCGCCCAGAAATCTGTTAAATGAAAGTATTGAGAAATAGGTTCGTGAAGCTCATTTCAATGTAGATGGGTGTCAAATGGCTTCCCACAGTTTTGTAGGTGGCCAGGGTTTAGCTTTCAGCCACATCGCGCATTGTCACTTTATCGTTGCAAATTAAATGCATAATTAGCCCCAGAATATACCTGTTAATAGTAGCTGGAGAAATCTTCTGCTAAAAATAGAGACCTACAAATACTAAACTGACATGCCAGGCGTGCAAAGGGCAGACTAAACCAATTTTAATGATCCTGACATCTAAACATGGAGGAAAGGGTAAAAGCAGCCACTTCTGATTCATTTTTTTTTTTGCTTCAATAAACTGAATCCCTTTAATTTCTATAATAAATATTTATTCGTAGTAGACTATTCATTATATCTTTGGGAGGTATTTTTCCCCCTAGTGTTTGATTTTCTTTTAGTCAAAAGGAAAAAGAGAATTTTCTTTTGGCACAGAAAAGATGTTGACAAAGTAAATAAAGCAAAATGTATGCCCAGAAGCTTCATACATTTTGTGGGGTCCCCGTAGACTCCTAATATAGGCTGGAGCCAAACTTATATTTGGCTTTAAAGATGGTTCTGAGTTGAACTGTGATTTGATTGATGAACTTGGTTGAAGTTAAACAAATCTCTGGGAAACAGAAAATGCAAATAGTGAAAGATCTTTTCCAGACATGAACTTAGCCTAATCCAGGGGTCCCCAAACTTTGCAACTTTAAGACTTGTGGACTTCATAGCTGACTGAAGCATTCTGGGAGTTGAAGTCCACAAGTCTTAAAGTTGCAAAGTTTGGGGACCCCTGGCCTCATCATTTCATTACCCCCATATTCAAACTGAAGATGCCAAGACCTGGTTACCCCTCCCCACAGCATAGAAAAGCCCCCTTATTAAATTCTGTGAAACAGCTGAGAATATTTTCTAAAAGATTCCATCCTGCTACCAGGTGACGTGGTTGAGTGAAAATAAAACATTTATGGGCTTGTTTGTGCCCAATTGATGATTTTTTCTTGCAATTACTGGGGCTGAAAATAAATAAAAAATTAAGAGAACAAGAAATAAGTATAGATTGGTGGCCATATTTACAACTACAAATGAGATATAAAAAAGACTTAGAAGAATACAATATTGATAGGAAAAAACAACAATTAGATAAAATTCTACTAGGACCAGAAAAGAAATTCATAACGAAAATATGTAACTGTCTGTTAAGATTCAAAAGGGAAGAAGAAATAGTTAAAGGATCTATGATAGCTTGGGCAAGGAATTTTGGGTACACTATCCAATTAGAAGAATGGGAAAAAAATGTGGACAAAAAATAATAATTTAACAATGTCCGCTGCCTGTAAAGAAAATTTTTATAAAATGTTTTATCGCTGTCATTTAGCATTGGCAAGATTGGCAAAGATATATTCAAATATGAGTCCAGAATGATGGAAATGTAAACAAACAACATGGTACCTTCTTTCAGATGTGGTCACAGTGTTGTAAAGAATGCACAAGAGATTTGTAATTGTGGAAAAGTACAATAAAAATTTAAATTAAAAAAGAAAAGAAAATCCCCCTTACTAAATTCTGTGAAATAGCTGAGAATATTTTCTAAAAAGCCCCCCAGGCGACATGGTTGGGTGAAAATGAAACATTTATGGGCTTGTTTGTGCCCAAACTGAAGATTTTTCATCTTTCTCTTGCATTTACTCTTATTTTTTAAAGACGGATTCTACTCTTATAAAATATTAGGTTTTCAACTTTTTGAGACAAGATTTATTCTCAGTAAGCCTGATGAGATTCGCTGTGTGTCACTTATATGTTACTGATGTAAGAAAATCTATTCATCTTGATGTGGAAAGATTAAAATATGAGCATGTGGCTGATTTAATTCTCCCGGAGCAATGCAGAAAATGCCAAGAGGCTAAATGCCATTCACTCATATCAGCTTCTGGTGACTAAATATCCATCATAGAAGTGTCAAATAAAAGGAAGGTTTGCTCTTGAGACTTCGGAAAGTGATAGAAACCTGTATTATCTTGTCACTGGCATGGATAACAACGCTGAGTATCAATTTATTTTCCTCTTTGTGCTACCAGTGGCTTCATTTACTTTGATTGTGAAACAAGGGAGAGGTTACACAATAAAGAGCGGCACAACCTATTACTAGAGAGGTCAGAAACCAAAGACGGCTTGGAGTGACATTAGAGGGCATTTATCTCCTCTACTAGGCAGTATCATTTCCCTTCAAAATGGCAAGGTTTTGGCAACATTTTTGCCTGTTTCCCATATTCTAAGATGAATCTTCTTCTGGATTTTTATGCTTAAATTTTTATAATAGGAATTGGGAATGAGAGGGAAAGGAGAAGAAAGGAGAGGGGAAGAGTGGAAGGGAGAAGAGAGATGCCTTTAAGATCTGAAAGGCCGCTGTGTAAAAGGCAGAGTAGACTAGTTCGTGAGGACTACTCTAATAAAACAAATTTGAATTGCGAGGAAGAAGTTTCAACTAATTCACCTGCTCTATGAGTTGCTTCTGTCTCGCCACTCAGCAGTCCCAAGTCCAGCAGCATCCGCCACTACCCACGTACACATCATTTATGTATGTATGTATGTATGTATTTAATTAATTATTTATTTAATTAATTTATTTTGTCAATTGCTTACAAGATAATAGGTATAAGTAAAACATAGTTATGAATACATGGATACATATAAGAAAAATAAAACATAAAAGAAACAATAGGACAGGGATGGTAGGCACGTTGCTGCGCTTATGCATGTCCTCTATAGACCTCTTAGGAAAGGGGTGAGGTCAATAGTAGACAGTCTAAGATTAAAGTTTTTGGGGTTTGGGGAAGAAACCACAGAGTCAGGTAGAGTATTCCAGACATTGACCACTCTGTTGCTGAAGTCATATTTCCTGCAATCAATTTTGGTGCAATTAATCTTGAGTTTATATCTATTGTTTGCTCTTGTGTTGTTATGGTTGAAGCTGAAGTATTCATTGGCAGGTAGGACATTGCAATCTATGATTTTGTATACTATACTTAGATCGGACCAAAGGCGGTGTAGTTCTAGGCTTTCTAGGTCTAGAAAGAATTTCGAATCTGGTGGCATAAGGTATCCTGCAACGAGTAGAGAAGTGAAGAACTCTTCTTGTAAAATATTTCTGGATTTTCTCAACTGTGTTAATATCAGATACGTAATGTGGGTTCCAGACTGATGAGCTGTATTCGAGTATTGGTCTAGCAAAGGTTTTGTATGCTCTAGTTATTAGTGTAATATTACCAGAGAAAAAGCTATGTTAGATTAGGTTAACAACTCATAACGCCTTTTTGGCTATGTAGTTACAATGGGCTCTAGCACTTAGGTCATTTGAGATGAGTACTCCAAGATCATCAAGTTTGGATCATCAACAAGGTCTTAACTATTCAGCCTGTATTTTATTTTCTGATGTTTTTTTGCCAATATGTAGGACAGAGCATTTATTTGTTGAGATTTGAAGTTGCCATTTGTTTGACCATTCTGATACATAGTCAAGGTCTTTTTGAAGGATAGCAGTATTGTTTGTGGTGTTGATTAACTTTACATCATCAGCAAACAGAACGCAGTTGTTCTTGATATGATCACAGAGATCATTAATATAGAGTATGAAAAGAGTTGGTCCTAGAACACTGTCTTGGGGGACACCAGTATTGACAGGTACAGAATTTGATAGGATGCTCCCAATTTTGTCCATTTGTTGTCTGTTTGACAGACATGCTTCTATCCAGTTATGCAGATGTCCAGAGATACCGTAAGATTTTAGTTTTAGGAGTAGTTTGTCATGTACCACTGAATCAAAGGCTTTACAGAAGTCTATGTAGATTGCGTCTATTGCTTTGCCCTGATCGAGTTGTGTAGTCCATATGTTTTTGCAATGTAAGAGTTGCAGATTCCATGATAGTTTTTTCCTAAAACCAAATTGTTTATTAGAGAGTAGGTTGTTTGTTTCTAAGTGGAGGATGATGGATTAGTTAATAATTGATTCCATGACTTTACAGGTGATGCAGCATAAAGAGATTGGTCTGTAATTTTAAACTAGGCTGGGGTCTCCCTTTTTGAAGATGGGGATGACCATGACTTGTGACCATAGTTTTGGCAAGGAGCTGGTCTTGAAATATTTTTTCAAAGATTATGCTTAGAGGTTCTGCTATAGCAGTGGATAGCTTTTTTAAGAAGTAGGTACATATTCCATCTGGTCCAATAGATAGAGATGGTTTTAGATTGCAAAGTGCTTTTTCAACGTTGTCTTCTGTAAAATCGATATGTATTAGATCATTGTAGTTGTCTGTGGTTCAACTAGAAAATACTGGGCATGATCCATTTCTGTTTACAAATACTGAGCCAAAGAATGCGTTAAAGAGGTTGGCTTTAATAATGTTGTCGTTGCGGTCTTTACCATTAGGTCCTTTCAGGGGTGGGATGGACCTTGAGTCTTTTAGTTTGTTTTTTACAAAACTGTAGAAAAGCATGGGTGGAATTGGTGCATAGAAAGTTTTCTTCTTGTTTAATGTGATAATAAGTGCATTCAGTTTTTATCTGGGGGCATAAATTTTGTATCGGCTTTTGAAATTGGCAACATGACCAGATTTGTTTTTCCACCAAAGTGATTTCTTTTGGGATTGAAGCTTCCTTATTGTTTTGGGTAATTTGTTTTTTCTGGTTTTGGGAGTTGTTAATGATACATATAGTTTGGCGCCTCTTTTGACTTCAAGTAAAAATATGTTGTAATAGTCTTCTACAGTATTGCATCCAGAGAATAGAAATTGCCAATCAAGGGATGAGATATCGTTGTTTATAAGATCATAGTTGCCTTTTTTGAAGTTATAATTAGGGATTCCGTCATTGTGATTATTTTTGTGGTCATATTGTGGTCACTGTTGGAAAAGTGTTCTTTAATTTGTATTCCGTAAATTGAATTCAAACTATTGCAGAAGATGAGATCAAGGCAGTTGTTAAGTCTGGTTTTGTTGGTTTCTGGTTGTTCTTGTCCCAGATTTGTTACTGCATTGTAGAAGGTTGCATGTGTGGATTCAGTTGTACATTCGTTAAGGGTCCAGTTAATATGAGGTAGATTGAAGTCACCAAGAAAGATAAAAGCATGTGAGCAGGATGTTCCCCATGTTAGTAGTGTATTTAGCTTGTTTGCATGTTTGATGTCATAATCAGGGGCTCTGTAACATAGTAAGAATCGAAATGTGATATTTAAGGACAGTTCACAGACGATGGTCTTAGGAAGAGCAAGCTCCTGGGTAACTTGGATGTTTTTTAGATGTAGGGACTTTTTATAGAAGATAGCAACACCACCTCCTCTACGGATTTCACGATCTGATCGGTAAACATGATAGTCTCTTACTGCGGTAATGGGGTCAGGGAGAGATGCATTGAGCCATGTTTCACAGACAAATATAATGTCGAATTTAGCCGTATTTAGTAAGAGGAAAAATTCAGGTATTTTATTCACAAGGCTTCTTGCATTGAGTAGCTTGCATTTAAGGCCAGTTGTAGTTGGAATAGAGGTAGTTAGGGGCATGCGTGCCTAGTTTTGAGTGATGTTGGATTGGATGAGGTGGGGTTGGATGTGGAGTTGGGGGTTGTGTGACTTTCTTTTGATGCAATCAGCTCTGTAGTCAATGTATAGGTCCTTTTCTCCATTGTCTAGATGGTTTTTGAGTTCAGCGCGGAGTTCACGGGAGCGGATTCTTTGCAGTATGGATAAGTCTGGTCTTGAGCGAAGTTTTTTGTGGTTGGGATTGTTTTTTGCAATGGTATTTATTGTATGAATGAATATGCATTTGCTGGACTCATTTTTGCATACAACTCTACAAAATCTTGGGGCCACAGTGCCGTCATTGTATTTGCACCCAGGGCCATCTCTGGTTATTTCAATAATATCTTCAGGAGAGATGTTTGTTGTATTTGAGTTGCTTATGATATCATGAACTTTGGTGATGTCATCTGATTCGTTGGTGTCTTTGAGACCAAATAAGATGGCATTTGGACATTTCTGTTCACGTTCCATGGTTTCTCTGATGAGTAAGGAGATATTATTTGTGGAATTATTTGAAGGGATAGTCATTGTTTGTGGCTGTGGTTTGGTGTTTATTTTTCGTTGTAGTTGTGATTGTAGTTGAGGTAGTGGTTGTGGTTGTTGTGGGATTTGATTTTGAGCTGATAGGTACTCACTTATATGTGCTGTATTTTTTTTTCAAGAGAAATTAGGCTTGCTTGTATAGTTGTTTCAAAACTTGTTGCTAAGCATTTTTCATGCCACACCCTCTCGCACTGGGGGCAACTGGGGGCAGAAACCGCACCCTCAGCTCATATTTTTCAAACTCAGCAACGTTAAGACAAGTGGACTGGGGAATTCTGGGGATTTGAAGCCCACGTGCCTTTAAGTGTCCGAATTTGAGAAACATTGTTCTGACCCTTCCTAGATTATGTAGAAATTTCTGCTGTCCATATTGATGGAGTTTCTACTCATCCAAAATGGTGGTCTAATATTTTTGGCTTAATATTTGGATTTGGATTTATTTCTCCAAGACCTTTTTTACTATAGGAAAAAAGAGCTAAATGAACATTGCACTAATTTAGAGTCTGAAACATGCAAGTATATATTCTATATCTATCTATCTATCTATCTATCTATCTATCTATCTATCTATCTATCTATCTATCTATCTATCTATCTATCTATCTATCTATCTATCTATCTATCTATCTATCTATCTAGCCATCTAGCTATCTATCTAGATATCTATCATGTCTGTCGTCTGTCTTTCTAATTAGAATTCAACTAGTATCAATTCAAATATCAAATTAATCATTCTAACAATACTTGTTGGCTAGGTGGTGTTAGCAAAGGGCATCTTGAATGTGCATTTTGAATCAGAAATAAATCATATTTTAAACATCCTTGATGGTAGTTGTGAGTTTTAGATTGAAAAGCACATGTAAACATCCCTTCTTGGAGAAATTTAGCTGTTTTACAGAATAATGTAAAATGTCTTGGGTATTTTCCACACTTTTTAAAAAAAACAAAATTTCTCCTTTCTTTCTAAGTTACTAATGCTAAGATAGACAACAATCTGTCACTGCATTTTGTCCATCATGCTGGTTTTAACTTGACTAAATAAGTGACAGGGGGTGTTTTCGTGTAGCCAGAAGATTGCCATAAAGAGTGGCTGTTAATTATAAGGACTTGGAATCAGTTGTCTTTGGTGAGCACTAGCACAATCCATTTCTTAAATATCTTTAACTTCAATACCATCAAAGTGAGAGACACAACAGCCTGTGAAAAGGAATTAAAAGGTCTCTCCTCCAGTTCCTCACAGAATATTCCACTTGTGACAGATTCACAAACAAACAGAAATGTGATAAGCAAAAAGCTCCAGTGAGACTCGAGGGGAGAAGACAAGTTGACAGGATTTGTACATTAGCTCAAGAGCCTCTTTTTAGCTGAGAAATTAAATGGATCCCAAGTGGTCCACTCCAAATTAAGAAACAAATGTGGAATGACGAGGAAAACTATGACGAGCCTTCTGAAATTTCAGGTGCACATTCATGCCTTTGGACCACCATTCATATTAATATGACAGCAGGGGAGGAAAACAGAAGGAATGAGAGCGAGAAACTAACCTTGTCAGCTGTTACAGCACTGTCAGGAAATTTAAAGAAAAGAATGTAACAGCATCCTGTTGAACAATGAGTACAATAAATTGTTCAGTAGCTGAATGAGCCACTTTATGTGATGATAGAGGCAATCTCCATATGTTACTTAGATTCCTATAATAGCCTGGCAAAAATTCAAGTGAATTATGTCCAACCCATTGGGATGGCATTGCACCCAATCCTAGCATGAATTTGAACCTTCAAATGCAACAGAAATGCAGGATGATAAGTCTGCAAAGGAAAGCATCTCATCCAAAGCCTGCCCATTGCATGTACCTTCTCCTATGGCATCCCATGACAGATGGTTATTATCACAACTTATGACATGAAGCTTAATTGTGCATGCTATAAGGAATGGCGTGGTGGTTTGGAAGTGAAGCTCTCACCTCACCATCATGAGGTTGTGAGTTCAATCCTAGGCAGCGGCAGATGTTTCTCTTTTTAGGCACAATGAATAATTGTCTGCTGTAAACTCTGCATAGGCATTAGGAAGGGCATCTGGCCAGTAAACGCTAAATTCCATTCAGTTGCTCTGACTCCACCCCAACGGAAAGGATTACAGGGTGGTTAAAAGAAAAAAATATGTGCATGTGTAGAGTCCTTTCTTTTATCTGTTCTGTTTCCTTCCAATCAGCTTCACTGAATGGAATCTGGTCCTATTCACTGATCCCTTTGTCCATACCATATATTATATGTCTCAGCCATGAGCCTTGCTCATATGCCTCCTGGTAAGCTAAAGACTCTCAAACATGCTAATACTTTATCACTAGCAGATGTCTACACAGTAGTTCCTGTATTCCTCTTCTGCTCTCTTTCCAGCTCTACTGTATATATATTTCCTCCCCAAACATGGCAATTAGAACGGAGTTAAGCTTTTTCAACATTTTTTCTCCCTCGACACCAGATGAAACAGTACTGACCTGTTCCTGGTCTTGGTTGCCTCTTCCTCACATTGTGGAATACATTCTAGATCAGGGGTGTCAAATTCATGTTGTCATGGTGGCATCACGTGACATATTGGGACTCCCCCCCCTTTGCTAAACCGGACGTGGGCATGGCCAGTGTGTGACATATCCGGCCCACAGGCCAGGAGTTTGACAGTCGTGGTTTAGATGATGGTGCAAATATTTGTGGCTTTGAATAACAACTAATTCCTTGACTCTTGCTTTCAAGTCCTTTTGCCACCAATTCCTTCATTTTTAAGTGGTGCTGTTTTGTAGTTAACCACATTGGATCTTGATGGTAATTTTCCACCTGCACATATACTGAATGTACTAATATTATGATCAGTCTTTCCTATCAAATCCCCAATCCTTGTATCATGCACCAGAACCTGGTAACTACTTACAATTAAGATGAATGTTGCATCTTGTCAAGCAGGCTCCAGAAACTAATGCTCTAGAGCAGAGCGATTCAAAGCTTTGCTATTCATAATTAAGTTAATTCGATGAAGCATGAAAAGACTTTAAGGAAATAGTTAATGGGACAAGATGGCAAAACTGACTGCTTTGATTAAAGATAATAATCTGATTGCTTTTAGTTCTATATGGAAAACACTTTTTGGACCTTTTACGTAAAGATTAGAAAGATAAAAATGGAGTTTTGACTGTGAGATTGGACAATTAGATATGTTTTGGTTATAGAAATGTTGTACTGTTGGAGTTTAACATTTTATTTTAAGTTTTTATGTACTTGTTTTAATTTAAAGGAGATGATTTTTTTAAATAGATATTTGATGATAGAAATATTTAATAATATGTCTATTTCAGGAATTTATATTATGATGCATTTATGAGCTATATATTTTATTGACTAAGACGGTATGATATTATATATAGTTGTTAGTGTTTGACTGTTTGGTGTGTATATCTTTTATATTTTTAGTGTTGCATCTTCTTTTTTTGTTAAAGTAAAACAAGAGTATGTTTTATCCTATACCTTTTGCTGGGAGTAAATTATTATTTTGCTGGTTTTTTTATACCACTTTTTAAACTTCTTGTCCTCTCTCCCACTTTTCCTTTTTCATTGTAACTTTGTGTTGTTCTTGTTTTAATTTTGAAACTTAATAAAAAAATTTAAAAAGAAAATATTTTTTTAAAAATAGTGCCAACCTATTATTGGTTTCGTAATAATAAAACCTGTATAGACATATGAAGGAACAGAAAGAGGTAGAATTATTATTTATATAAACACTAAATTTACATAAATGTTGTATTAAAGCATGTGGTATTTAGCAACAAGTATCATTTTAGATATAATTGTAGGATATAACCTCTTCATAAACATTAATTTCTGTCTACTGTATGTAAAGGTTGAAGATTTTTGACAAAGGCTGAGTGTGTAATAATTATCACTCGGGGTATTCATTATCTATCTGCTCCTCAATTTGAACAAATGGAAATGTCATTTATTCATTAAATTGTGTGAAACATGAAAAATTGATGCTCTCCAAAGGCTCTCCATCCCTTGAACAAATATTACTTTTTCAGCATCCTAAAAGCAAATATAAAATTGTGGCTAGAGGAGTATGGGAAAGTTTAATGAAAGCAATGCATGTTCTTTGACTAATATTATACAGAATAGTCCAAAGAAAAATGATAATAAGATAAGATGTACTGAAAAGCTCCAATAATTCTTTTTTTAAGCCCACAGCTGAATGGACTCTTCCATTTAGGCCTATCCACATGGCACAATATATTGGCATCATTTCAGCTGCATCCTTGCACTACTGCATCAGGTGTGCCAAATGAAAACTTGCTATTCCCCACTTTCTAGCATTTTCTTTGTTCTATGTGATGTATTTACAAAACAGCTTTGTCCTATTGCTTATAATGTCCCAGGCATGTTCTAACAATGTCATAACAATATATGTCCCATGAGATGATGTCTTAGGCAGATATAAACTCGTCTGTACATAGCCATGGTCAACTGGTTGCAACAACAAATGATCCAACTAAAACTGAGACTATGTTAATAAACTTGGTTGATAGCACTGAGATGAAACCCCAATGGAAACAAACAGGAAACGGGAACAGGAAAGAGCATCAAACTGGTAAGAGGAACAGGAAAGAGCAGGAAAACAGGGAAGGGGACTAGGGAAGAGCTGTCAAGAGCAAAAGATAAAGAGCATTCATTAAACGGTAGTTCAAAGATATAATGCTCAAGCACATACACAAAAATATAATCAACTAAATTCAGTACTAAATTAACACCAGATAAGAAAGGTAGGATCAGGGACATTTGTGATTATGTAATGATAATGATGGCCTTAACTCTATCCGCCAGCTCTTCCTGCTCTTCTCCCACAACAGCATTAAAGCAATGGGAAATATGAGTAGATTTGATTTTTTTTGGATAGGAGATCTTTTTGCCTTGCCCATATGTTCCACTGTTATCAATGTCATAAAACCCACAAGAAAGTGAACATTGCATCTTCCAGTTTTCTCTTGAGGCTTATTGAAGAAGCAGGAAGTGGAGACACTATTCCTGAATCTAAAAAGACTTGGAAATAAGGAGTAAAATGCCAATATTTGAAAAAAAAATAGTTTGGGTTATTTGAAAATCTATTGACTATAAGCTGTTGGGAGGGAAACACCCTGATAGGTAAACATATTTGCCAATTTTTTACTGGATGAGATAACATTTGTGTTCAATGATAAACTCAATAAAAATAACAATAACAATTGTACTGTTATACACTCTATTCTCTACTGGTATCTTTTTTGCACTCAATCAAAACTGCAAAGAAACGTCTGTACATTCTGAAGTTAAAATCTCTTGATTAATAAGTGTAATATTCTATTGTTTTAAAGAATGACAGGGAGAAAGATTCTGAATAATTCTGAATTCCATTTATGTACTATTGACAATAAGTCATGCACATCAGAGTCTGTTGTAACAGATGATGGACAGTTTCTACCAACAATGCTTCAATTTGACTAATAATTTTATGCAATACGTTTTATGTCTCTTGCTTCTCTGCCAACCCTGATTTTCCTGCTGCTGAATACAAATGAAGAGGAAAACAGCTTTTGCTGAGGTTTACAGCACATAATTAAAACTCTATGTCCCCTTGCTGTTCACAATGTAAATGCAACATAACATTATCCTTTTGTTTAAGGAAAAAAGTGCACACAGAGGGAGAGAGACACACACACAAACACACAATTTTCAACAAAACAGTTATTTCTTTTAGCAATCCTCATCAGCTCCAATAACAGATTTGCAAAGGGAGGCAGAATTCACATGGAAACCAGTTTTTAAAAATCAGATTCTGAAATCAATTTTGTAACTGAAAAGCCTGGTGAACTTTGCTTCCTTATTTTTAAGCATTAAGATGGATATGCTAGTTGAAAGAGTTTGATAGCTTAGCCAATCTCCTTTCTTCCTGACAGACGTATCACAGAGTTCAACATTCCTCGTTTAAAATACATTTATGCTTAACACGGTTGTTGGTCCATCCTCAGAAATGGAAAAGAGAAGCAGATTGATTTGTATGCAGGAAAACACAGGTGCACAAAATAGAAACCAATCCATCAAGAAAAGCAATGGAAGAATCCTTCAAGCAGCACACCAACACACAAAAAGAAATTTAAATGCTTAGGCTTTGAGATGGTTGGTTAAAAAAAGTGTTGTTGGGAAATACTCTGAGATATACTTCTTAGAAAAAAATTGTAATAAACAAAGAGGAGTAAATTAAAAGAACCAGTTGCACATGCAGACAGGTGAGGTGTCACTCTCTCCCTGACATACGTGTGAAATGTACCAGTAAAACCTAACTGGATATTGAATTTGTCTTTCTTTTTATTTTTTATTTTTATTTGCATTTATATGCCGCCCTTCTCCGGAGATTCAGGGCGGCTTACAGTCTATGGAACACCATGCTAAGTGCTCGACAATAGCCTTCATTCCATTGTATATGCCTGCTTATTACTAGGGTTTTTGCACCCCCCCAAGCGGCATTTTTTACAAGGTCAGTTTATTGCCCCCAACAATCTTGGGTCTTCAATTTACCTACCCCGAGAGGATGGAAGGCTGAGTCAACCTTGAGCCTGGTGGGATTCAAACCTGCACTAATTGCAGGCAATTGTGCTAAGTGCTAGATGATTAACAGCCTGTACCACCAAGGCTCTGTGGTCTCTCTATTTCTGTGTTTGTTGTGAGGAAGCAAATGCAACATGGCAGAGATGAACCAGTTTCAGAAGATGATCAGCTGAAACCCCCAGATACATTTTGTGAGAAATAGGGTGGAAAACCAGAGAAAATGGAAACAGAATTGAGCAAATGGGAGCTGATGCAAAGAATGAAAAGCTACAAGCGTCCTTGTTTGTACATGTTGCTGGAGAAAAACAACAGAAGTGTTTAATGCTTTCCAGTTTGACTAGGCATCTGATAAGCGGAAGCTACAGCTGTTTGTCTAAGAAATGTGACAAATTCAGGCACACCAAAACAAAACATTACATGTGAAAGGCCTGAGCCTTTCCAGGGAAATAGCAATTAGCACTTAGACTTATAGACTGCTTCACGGTACTTCACAGTTGTCTCTAAGCAGTTTACGGAGTCAGCCTCTTGCCCCCAACAATCTGGATCCTCATTTTACCAACCTCAGAAAGAAAGGATGGCTCAGTCAACCTTGAGCTGGTCAGGATCAAACTGTCGAACTGCTGGCAGCCGGCAGTCAATTGAAGTAGCCTGCAGTACTGCACTCTAACCATTGTACTCAAACAAAGAGAAGGGAAGTTATTTATCCCTACTTAACAGTTTACAATTTAACACATTTGGATAGATAGACAGACAGATGGACAGACAGACAGACAGATAGATGATAGATAGATAGATAGATAGATAGATAGATAGATAGATAGATAGATAGATAGATAGATAGAGATATAGATAGATGATAGATAAATGATAGATAGATAGATAGATAGATAGATAGATAGATAGATAGATAGATAGATGATAGATAGATAGATGATAGATAGATAGATATTTTAAAAGTAACCAAGATAAAGACCTGACTACACTTGATACAAACTTGGCACATACCAACATAGCTAACATAGCTATATATCTTTCTTTATATTTTTATGCTTGTTATGAGGTAACAAGCATTAACAGCTGGAAAAAGGAGGTAGATGTTTCAGGGTCTGAAGGGAATTCACTGAATGGGCGGCAGGCACCGAGGAAGAGAAATGAACAAGCTGTTATACACAGAACAACCAAATCAAAGTTAGCACCTCAGAACTCACAAGCCCTTTGGGAAATAGGAGGAAACAATGGAAGCCCAAAACAGAACTGGGGTGTGGTTGAAATACTGAGAAAAGAGAGATCCACCCTGAATTATTGTCCTGGGAATATTATTTGTCCCTAGGCAGTTGTTATGATGCACACACAAGAAAAAGCTGGAGATCCACGGCTATGTGTCAGAAGTGCACAAACAATATGTACAGATTACATGTCTCATCATCTGTAGGAGAAGGACAATGGTTATGATGCACACACAAGAAGGAGGCGGAGAGCCGTGGCCGTGTGTCAGCAGTGCACAAATAGTGTTGATGGACTACATATCTCACCATCTGTAGGAGAAGGAGAGGCAGAGCCTGGGGGTGGAGTCAAGAGAGTATGGCCAAGGCTAACTTCACTTGAATTCTGCTGACTCTTATCTTGGGTCAATTTAATGTTGGTCATTAGTTGACCAGGTACTTGTGCATAGGCACGAGCAATAAATCAGTTTAACGCGTGATCCTGATTTTTCATACCTGACATGAATCTAGTCAACTAACAGTCAGCACTAAATTGGCACAAGATAAGAGTCATCCACGGAATTCAAGAGAGGCTGGGCTCAGACCATTTGTGGGAATGTGATGACTCTAGGCTGATTCCTCCCTTGACTCCTCTCCCAGCTCTCTCTCTCCTTCTCCTACACCAAGGGACTCCAAACTTGGCAAGTTTAAGACTTGTGGACTTCAACTCCCAGAATTCCTGAGCTAACATGACTGGGGGAGGACTTCTGGGAGTTGAAGTTCACAAGTCTTAAAGCTATCAAGTTTAAAGACCTCTGTCCTACAAATTAGATCAGATCTAATTTGTTTCTTCAAATTAGATCAAATCTCAGATGTTGGTCTCCTCTTTTTTCTTTTCTTGTTTTGCCTTTCAGGGGTCCTATCCATTTCAATCAGTGGTGGGTTTCAAAAAAATTTCTTCCTGGTTTGGAGAATCAGATGAGCTTCAAAAACAAGGGACTATATAAGAGGTAAGAGCAGGGATAGGTGGGCAGGTCCAGCCAGAGGTGGTATTTGCCAGTTCTCCGAACCAGTCAAAATTCCCCATATCGGTACAGCAGAACCAATGTGAACCAGCTGAATACCACCTCTGGTTTCAGTACTTAAGAAGCGCACAACTACAGCCCCTTTGCAAAATCATGTCTTTGCATGGCTGCTGTTAGTGAGATGCAAATCTCACTGGAGACCTTCAAGAAGAGACTGGACTACCATTTGTCAGGAATGGTGTAGGATCTCCCGCTTGGGCAGGGGGTTGGACTAGATGACCTACAAGATCCCTTCCAGCTCTGATTATCTGTTATCTGTTAAGTCTAGGGGATTCCTCGTCCTTCAGTGGGGTAGAATAGGATTTGTTATTGGAGAAATTGTTATTTTAGAAGGATTGAAGAGCCAGGCCTCCCTTGTCTGCATAGAGGTGAATACACAAGGCTCTGGGAAGTAGGCGTTGTGAAAAATGTGCTTGAAAAACATCTATTTAAATACCAGAGTCATTAATTCAAATAGCTTTCAGGCCTCCAAGAACCTTTAATCATATAAATGTACTAATTTATTCTACGAAAATTACATGCAGCCCATAGAAAATGTGTTATGGGGTTTATTTTAATGGCCCACACATAAACAGATATTGAAGTAATATATGTAAACATATAAAAATTAATAACTTGCACTTCAAGAAGAAAAATAAGGGGAAAACCTTTTCTGGTCCAGCTCGCAACATTTTCCCCCCTTTTCTGTTTTGGTTGCTGATTAATTTTTCACGGGCCTTAAATTTTCTTGACAACAAGAGCCAAAACTTGCAACTCACCGTCATTTATGTCAGAGTTCACAATGCTTTTGGCATATGATTAAGCAATGCAGTCACTGGCAAAGGAACTCTGGAAAGGTACTAGCTATAAATCAGGAAAGCCTATCCAGCCTACGGATGTCCTGTTTGTAATCGGCAGACGGGATCTTTAATGGAGCTGAAGAGGATACGAGAGAGAGAGAGAGAGAGAGAGAGAGTTCTTTTCACACACACACTGTGCCCTTTTTCAGACCAATTAGCAATTATGTCACCCGCGTGTTGAGGTTGGAGCTGTCTGGCAGTGTTCAAAAGAGGTGAAAACAGCCCCACCAGGCACTGATTAATTTCCAGGCTCTCCTTGCCTGGGAAAGTCTTGGATGGGAACTGTGGCCCAGAAGGTTCACATGAGACAATCAAGGACAAAGGTAAAAAAATAAAAATAAAAAAATGGCCCGAATAAATCTTAGCAGAAGATAGGTTGATCAGTTCATTTGCAAGCTTGGAGGGTCAATGTTGAAGAAGCTTCTTTATATTCCAGGGATGTCCATTGACCAGTTGAGATTCTCAGAGGTTATTGTGACCTCTGCTGGACAGGATGGGAATTTTCCAAAGCACTCTGAGATTGTATCTATCTGTCTGTCTGTCTGTCTGTCTGTCTGTCTGTCTATCTATCTATCTATCTATCTATCTATCTATCTATCTATCTATCTATCTATCTATCTATCTATCTATCTATCTATACTATCTATCTATCTATCTATCTATCTATCTATCTATCTATCTATCTATCTATCTATCTATCTATCTATCTATCTATCTATCTATCTATCTATCTATCTATCTATCTATCAGATTTAGTCTTTAATTTCCCTGCTATACATAGCAATTACAAGTTAATGTCTGCATATAATGAACATACCATCTTGATCTTGGCTTGAAACTCATTTATTGGCCAAACAGCTGCTGAAGTTCTCATGTTTATAGCATAATAAGAGAGGAGGAGGAGGAGGAGGAGGAGGAGGAGGAGGAGGAGGAAAAAGAAGAGACAAAACTACTGAATATCAGCAAAAACTACCGAATATCAGCCAATACCAAATTCCATACCAGGAGTTGTTAATGCTCAGAGACTGAGCTTTTTCCTTCCTTTTAGTGGTTTGATGCCACCCATCCAGGAACTCAGGAGTTGTGCTACAGATTCTGCCTGAAAGGAGGCAAGTGGGGGTTTCCTTCCAATGAGGCCCCCGAAGCAAATTGCACTCCTTAATGATTCTCCTCGGGAACATAGTTTTGCATTAGCCAGAGACGATGCACTGAAATGGGTGTTTCCCTTACAGAAATCTCACAAAGTCTTTGTTGATAGAGCGCACCACATTCGTCGGCAGCGAATAACCGAAAAGGTTGAAAGAAATACTTCCCTCACAATATAGTATTTATTTAAGCAAATTAATAAAAGCAGTGAGCAAACACAAGGCATTCAAGTCCCAGAGGTAGTTAATGATGCAGGCTATTTAGATGCAATTCATGGTTTATCAAACCTGGAGACATTTTTTTTAAAAAAGGTATTTTTTAAAAAGGGGAGAAATACATGACAATTTAACACTTCTTATATTGGTTTTGTGCACATAAGTTGCATATATAAAGAAGTCCTTCTCCTTTCATGTTGATTGGCATGGGCTGCCTTCCTAAATATATATATTTTTTAATGGCAAGATAGCAAAGTCTGTCTTATTTCGGCATTTTGCACATTCTTAGAAAGTTGATAACAATTTCAGCATTGGTCAAATGTGGTTTACTGGGCAAATTCTCTAGGGCTATTTTCTCTGTTTGCAATAAGAGTTGCAATATCTTCTCAGTGGATGTAAAATGTGGAAATCTCTTTAGGAAGGTTGGGGTGCAGGAAGTACCTTTGTAGTACCTTTACTTTCTGTGCTAATTCCAAGCCGTGAGGGTTGTTCACGCTTCCTCCTGGGAAAATCCATTCAAATGGGACTTTTATAACCTTTGCAGCATATATGGAGTCCTTTTGTCAAACAGTAAAATAATTCCTGAGAGCCAAGTTGGTATCACGATTAAGGCGCCAGGATAGAAAGCAGGAGACTGGGAGTTCTAGTCCTGCCTCTGGCAGGAAGCTAACTGGGTGACCTCGGGCCAGTCATTCTCTCTTAGCCCTCACTCACTCAATTAAGAAGGAAATTAGGGTGTGGCATGGAGAGTGGTGAACCTAAGGAAGATAGATCAGTATGAGCCTCGGTGGCGCAGGGGTTAGAGTGCAGTACTGCAGGCTACTTCTGCTGGCTGCCGGCTGCCTGTAATTTGGCCGTTCTAATCTCACCAGGCTCAAGGTTGACTCGGCCTTCCATCCTTCCGAGGTGAGTAAAATGAGGACCCAGATCGTTGGAGGACAGAGGCTGATTCTGCAAACTGCTAGAGGGCAGTTTGCAGGAGGGCGGGAAAGCACTATGGATCCTATAGAAGTCTAAGTGCTATTGTTATGTGTTTGTGATCATGTAATCTGGTCCTGCTATGATTTTTAAAAAACAGTTACCATAAGCGTCCACAATAGAAAGGAGCAGAGGAAGATGAGTAAAGATCATGATGCCAACTGGCTGGGTATTACAATCAACGAATCAGACAATAAACGTCAACATCTAACTTAGTGGCCCCCAACCTTCTGGGCACCAGGGACTGGTTCCATAGAGAATGGTTTTTCTATGGATGCGGGATGGAGGGGAGAAGCGTGGTTTTGCACCCTGCCTTAATCTCATGCAAGCCTGGATGGGATTCGCTCACTTGCACAGACCAATTCCTGGAGGGTCCCAGACTGGTTACAGTCCATGGCCTGAGGGTTGGGAGCCTCTGATCTAATTGACCTTGGATGACTTTGAAAAAATAAGAAGGGATAGTCTTGGCTAATGCTTGGACAAGGAACAACATGAAAACCTAGGGCTGTGGGCTAAATTGAGAAGGGAGGGAGGGAGGGAGGGAGGGAGGGAGGGAGAGGGGAAGGAAGGAAGGAAGGAAGGAAGGAAGGAAGGGGGGAGGGAGGGAAGGGAGGGAATTTTTTTTGTGCTCAATGCCAAAGAATTTTTTATGGTATGATATTGAATTTTTGATTTGAGCCTTCTCTCAGCCTCTTTTCACTACCTTCCCCACGTGCACAGAAGCCTGCGATTTGCTGTTGAGTTTTAATTTTATTCATCTTTTTAAAACTGTATAAAAGATTAATGAAAGCACAGATCTTCACGAGCTACAATTCCTGGAACAATGGGTGTTTGAAAGCATAAAGCAGTAGATCTTATCCCAGAATTGTCTTGATCACTCCTCTCTTCTGGAAAGAAATTGATTCCAAATGGCAGCAAGCCCAGCCTGTTATCTGTTTTAAATTGTTTTACATTTCTTTAAAAGAAGATAAGGAACATTCCTATCTGGTTGACTAAGGGGGGGTGGGGTTCCTTTGTGTGTATAAGAGAGAAAGAGAGAAGTAGATGATTAGATAAATATTTGGAATATTTTATTTTTTCTAGTTGCTTGGGGAAAAGTTTCCCTTCCTCCCTCCCTCCCTTCCTTCCGACTGGTTGAGATAAATATCTATTTAGCTGGAGTTCCACCGAAATGACAACTACTTATTGATAAATAATTATTTTCAGGGCAATTGGCCTTTAAAAAGAAAACCTTAACAACGTAGTGGAGCCAATTATTGAAATACACCTGTTGAAGATGGATATAGCCTGGACATTCCCCATATTCAATTTAACCTCAAATGATGAAATAATGCACGGAACAGATTTTGATCAATGAACCTCCTGAACAGGCCCTGAACCCATAGAGAGGAGTTCAATGCCTCGTTACTCTTTGATGAAGAACGTGCACTTTTATTGGAAGTATACTGGGCTATTCTTTTTTTTAGGATAAAAAAATACAGGATCCCTAATGATCACTTGTCCCTTCAACATCACTTTCTCAAAATCATATTTATAAATAAGTTTCTTTCATGGGAGCTGCATAGTTTATTATGACGGACATTCCAGTGGAAAATGGGCCTTGGATGAATTAGGAGTCAGAAGAAGATTAGCCAGTCCTAGTCACGGGATTGCTAAATAGTGTGTGTGTTTGTGTGTGTGTGTGTGTGTGTGTGTGTGTGTGTTTTGCACATCCATGCACACACACGTTAATAGTTAAGTAGAAATGAGTAATTGGACAAGAAGAGTAAAGGCATTCTTTGGGAGAGTCTATGGAAGAGCAATGGCGCCAAACACTTCATGTCATCACTTGTATAACAACAACATGCCTGGCATTATTCTGGCTGCTATTATGGGGTGATGTTGGAGGATTCACTTGGACTAGCTAGCAGGGACATCTGTGAACTTCCAGAATCTAAGGTAAATTTTCTAGTACCTTCCTGATAATTTACTTGGCACTTATCAGTGAAACAATCAAGATCAATTTATTTTTTTCTAGAAGTAGCAAATATTTATTACGTTATGTGTAAGCTTCACCCACCTTCATCTGACAAAAATCAACAATAAAAAATACAATAAAAATAAAATATTAAAATAATAATTAAAATAAGAAAAAAAAACCAAATAATTTGAAAAGCCTCAATGGGCCACTCAATCTGTTTCTGCCTTCAGTTCTCTCTCTTTCTAAAGTCTCTATTACTCAATATTGTCAGTGCACTAAACTTTTAGCAAGAAGTTTATTTCTACTTTAAAACACCAAAAGGTTTTGTTTTAATTGCACATCAGAATAAATTCCTCTCTTGCTTTGTTTGAGGAGAGGAGAGAAATAGGCAACTATGAATACCCTACTAACTAAAAATCGCCTTATTCTAAGAGGTAGGGATAGGGAGAACTTTTTAAATTGCTTTTACTTGGTTATCCATCATGCATGAGGAGCAACAGGCTTTGGCTTTGCTCTTTATCTAAAATTCATGAAATCCGGTTTCAACTAACGCGTTGCATACATCAATACTGTCTCATGCAGTAGATCTTGACTGAGAGTAATCCCATGCTGTAACTGTATGACTCATGAGCTTAAATTTCTCTGGGTAGTAGAAGCTACTACAGCAATGACTAGAGTAAGCCTACATGGAAATGCACAGAAATGCCAATCCCTGTAAGCACGTTTTACAAAGGAGCACAGTGGAAAAAAGTATTTTCTTACTTAAAGACAATGCATTTATTTTGAAATTTGTGATCAGTAAAGCAAGTATCTTTTTTAGTGAATCCTTTATAGCTTGTATTTAAAAACAAACACATCTGAATACCATAACATTGAATTAGATACCGTATTTATGTTGTTATGGAAATGTCACAGCTTGAGTAATAATAAATATTTGGAACCAATCTGATGCTGTGGTTAAGGCTAGAACTCATAACATTGTGAATTTCAGTCTCACCTTAAGCAATCTGAGTGATTTGGGGGTCCGTCACTTTCTTCTGGGAAGACCTCAAATTTATTTATTTATTTATTTATTTATTTATTTATTTATTTATTTATTTTATGTATTTGATTTATCAATCGCTTACAAGATACAGGTATAAGAATAAACATAGTTTTGAATACATGAGATGGATACTTATAAGAAAAATAAAAAGAAACAATAGGACAGGGGCGGTGAGCACGATTGGTGTGCTTATGCACGCCCCTTACAGGCCTCTTAGGAAGGGGGTGAGGTCAATAGTAGACAGTCTAAGGTTAAGAAAGCTGCAGGACTAGTCCAAATAGTTGCTCAAAGTCAAGTCTGACTCAAAAGCATTATCTATGTCTAAGGACTAGAATCCGGCAGGCAACAGCATACCCTATTATGACACTGAATGGATGTTGGACTTTGAAGAAGCTGGATAGAAAGCACCTATGAAATTTAATGTTGAAGAAAATATTCAAGACTGCTATGGGCAGCCAAGAAAGGAAACAAAGGGATCATTGGGCCATCAAGCCAGAGTTGTCACTGGGCACAAATGAGAAGGGTCAAATTCTCTTACTTTGGACATACCATATGAAGACCTAGCTTTCTGGAGAAGGAACCAATGCTGGGAAAGAAAAAGAAGAGAATGACCAACCGCAAGGTGGAACAATTGAATTAGAGCAGGAATGGGCACATCCCTAGAAGATCTGAAGGCCCAGGTTAGTGAGAGTTTATCATGCCAAGATCTATGTGATCAACTCCAACCTAAAGACAGAAACACATACACAAACATACAAGTGGGAGGGGGAGAGAGAGAGAGAGAGAGGGAGGGAGGGAGGGAGGGAAGGAGGGAGAGACCGACACTCACACAGCCATCAAGTATGTGCTGACAGACAAGTTCATAGATGATATATGCTATTAAATATTATATTGATCCTTTTTTTATCTTGGCTCCACAATTTAAGAAGGATTCAAAGGCAGAGATTCTGGAACAGATGCAGAGAAGAGCAATAGGGAGGAAGTCGGGAGTGAAAACTGAGTTGTGTGAAGAAAAATTGAAATAATTGGGATTTTTTTTTTTACTTTTGAGAAAAGATGACTGAGCTGAGTTTTTTTTTTTTTTTTCAAATATTTGAAAAGCTGTCCTGCAGAAAAAGGTCAATACTTCTCTGTCATTCCAGTAATAATGGATTTAATTTACAGGAACACTGCAGGAATTTCCAAATTCAAAAGAAAATAACGTCCTACACTAAGAACAGTTCGACATGGAAGATATTAGAAAAAGTCAACTGTGAAACCAGTTTTCCAGAAGAGTCGTGGGCTTCCTTCACTGGATTTGTTCAAACCACCCCAATCTGTTGATGATGCTTAATTTGGATTTCTATATTGAGAGGACCTAAAATGGACAATTCTAGGACATTATGTAAGAAGAAGCAATTGCAAATTTTGCTTTACAGAGGACAATGTCACCACATCTTAAAGATTCTTGAGTAAATACTTGGATGAATCTATAAACTCCAAAATTAACCATCTACCTTTCCTTACTTTTCCTTCCTCCTTAGGGTGTGCCACCTGCTCTAACACATGCTGGTGAAACATGGACACGGCTAACCTCACAATTGATACAAAAGCTACAAGTGACACAAAGAGCCATGGAAAGAGACAAAGTCAGCATCACAAGACAAGATAGAAAGAGCTGCACATGGATGAGAGAACAAGAGTAATATCATAAAGAGAGTAAAAGAATTGAAATGGAAATGGTTACATAGCAAGAAGAACTGTTGGCAGGTAGACCAAGGAAGTCATAGAATGGATCCCAATTGATTAAAAGCACAAAAGAGACTCAAAACAAGATGGAAAGATGACATCAGCAAGTATGGTGGGCCCAGTTGGTAAAAGGAAGCTCAGGTTCGTATTGGAAACATGCAAAAGAGTCCTTTATCCTTCAGTGGATAGACAAGGACTAAAGTGATGATAATGATGGTGGTGACTTTTTCTGACATGATTTTTAAAAAGCCCCATGGCCTCAAACTTGAAAATGGAATATATCTAACACAGGGGTCTAGTGTAAACCAAGATGTCAAGAAAATGGTGACTATTTTAACATGACCTCCCAAATTTATATTTCAGTGGATGTACCTGCATAAGTTACAAGCTTTGGATCCACTACACATATTTCATTTTTTGCTTCTATTTCTCTCTTCTGCAGCATAGAATGAAGCCCTGGAGATGTTACCTAGTAAGTAAAAGGTAAAAGTTCCCCTCGCATATCCGTGCTAGTCATTTCCGGCTCTAGGGTGCTCATCTCCATTTCAAAGCCGAAGAGCCAGCGCTGTCCGAAGACGTCTCTGTGGTCATGTGGCCGGCAGGACTAAATGCCTTCAAAGGCACATGGAACGCTGTTCCCTTCCCACCAAAGGGGTCCCTATTTTTCTACTTGCATTTTTACACGCTTTCACACTGCGAGGTTGGCAGAAACTGGGACAAGTAAACGGAGCTCAGGCCGTTATGCAGCGCTAGGGATTCAAACCACCGACCTGCCAACCTTTCAGATCAACAAGCTCAGCGTCTTAGCCACTGAGCCACCGTGTCCCTTACCTGGTAGGATAACGAAATATCTGCAAGAAAACTACCAAGCTGAGAGAGCACCAGTGACCCCACAAACATCAAGTTATTCAGGAATTTGCCAGAGTTCAAGGCAGATTCACCTCGTGAGAAGGCCTATCCAAATGTTTCTGTTCTGCCTGACATATCTATGGAGATTCCCAATCATGGTTGTCCCAAAGGTCTTTTTTTCCCCCAAAAGGCAATTGGACCTTCTTGATGTTTTCTTTGAAAATGTTTCACTTCTTGTCCAAGAAGCTTCTTCAGCAAGAAGCAACATGTTTTCAAAGAAAAGATCAAGAAAGTCCAGTTGCCTTCGGGACATTCTGCCCGATGGATTAGAACCTCTTTCTGCCCAAGGATGTCAACCCCATTCAGTCCATCCCCTAAATGCCATTATTGTTCTCATGAAATGATGAGATTGTTAGGATGTCACCAAACTGAAAGTAAGCTCTGCTTTGTAGCACTATCTTCTGAACCAGGGCCTGGTCACTGATGCAACTTCAAGACCTTTTCTAAGATTGAGACTTATTTGAACACAAACTGCAGGCTGGAGATAATGCCCCTTCTTGTTTCCCAACCCATTCAGCACATTTCTTATCATAGGCAGATCAATATCTCACTGATACATGTTCTGCCTGAAAAGCTGTAATGTATTCTTCCTCCACTCGGTAATAATAACTGATTTAACACTCCTAGCCTGAATGCTATGGCAACAAGAAGTGAATTATGAACTAAAGGGGCCATTGCTCAAAATAAGCTTTTATTTGATGGGCCCCTGAAAGAGTTTAGCTAGGAAAAAGCATTCCTTTGGTTTCCTGGCGAGAATATCATGCAGAATTAGAAGTGACTCAGAATTACAACGATGGCCGTATACTATTGCATCACCTGCTTGTAAAGTCTCCTTTGAGTCGAGTTTAATTTGGGGTGATTTCATGAAGAGATTCAAGTAGTTTTCAGGCATGAGATACAGAAGCAGTGGAAGTATGGAAATTGACTTACTGAGCAGTAGACCTTAATAGTGTTTTCCAAAAACACGGTGCCATCAAACAAGGATAAAAACAATGAAAATAAGTATTGGGTTTTCTACTCTGCAGAAATTCATTTACATAATAACATCCCAGTGTGGAAGTTTGAACACGTTGCTCCCATGCTCTCGGAACACGGCCCACCACTGCAGCTGAGCAAAATGATTATTCCCGTCTGAACTTGAGAATAAGCGGATCTTGCACAAAAGGAAGAAACAGAGAGCTTTGAGACGGCGCCATTCATTCTGATTAGAATCAGTATTGATCCCTTTTCTCGCATTTGGGATTTGAAGTGTCACAAACATTTTGGTGCTCAATGTGGATAACAGAAAGTACAATATTTTAAGTCAGCATGGTGGAATCGGGGGGTCTAAGAAAAAAATCATGTATACACATCTTTTTTTTATTGTTCCTCTCCAATCTTTACATCTTAAACCTTCAAACATCTCCTTTCACACCCAGTGGCTTTTGACTCCCAAGATATATAGACCGCAAAAAACGAAAATATGTTAAAGTATTGTTAAAATAAGTTCCTTTTTTAAAAAAAATCTTAAAAACGAAATAGTAAAAGCAAATCACAAACAATTCTAGTGCGAATTTTTTTAAAGGGGGAGAAGGAGAGAGAGAGAACAAAGACAGCAACGAAGAGCTAAATAAATTGAGAACATATACAAAATACAAACAGGAAGCTTGGGACTCTAAGAAGAATTGAAGTTCAGATAAATCTGAAGTGGTGGAAAGATGCTGAGGCCAAAAGCTTATTCAGATATATTCATTAAAAAAAAGTGGAAGAGAAAGAATCAGAACTCCAGAAGCTTCTCTTAGATGATAATCTGAAACATAGATGGGGACCGAATCCAATATTTGGAATTATCTACATTTCAAATTCATCACCAATTCAGAATAGTCTTTCAGAAATATGGATTGGGCTTTACTAAGGTGTTCCCCTCCATTCTTGTATCCTTATGATTTTTATTGACTGTTTCCTAATATGATTTGATTACTTATTTGTACCCTGTGACTGTCATTGTGTTGTACCTTATGATTCTTGACAAATATATCTCTTCTTTTATGTATACTGAGAGCATATGCAACAAAGACAAATTCCTTGTGTGTCCAATAAAGAATTCATTAATTCATTCAGAGATGGGCATTTTGTTGACCATGGTTTTTGAGACTCATCTTTAGGTTAAATTCAGTGGTGATCCTTAGTCCTAGTAGAAAGTGAGGGAGATGACCTTGACAGAAATATGCACAAACCATTAGCTGGGCAAAGGAAGTGGTTGAATGAAACATAAAGAAGGTCCTGGAAATAAGATAATGTTTAGAAGTGGCTCAAGAAATGCATCCCCAATTCACTGCAGTGTAAGAAGGATTGTGTACCACACAATTAGACTTAAAAGATTCTTCTATTATAGCAGGGGAATCCAACCTTGGGCAACTTTAAGACTTGTGGACTTCAGCCAGAATCTCAAGAAACTGGATTTCCAAATCCTTCTGTAGACTCTGATCTACCTAGTGAAGCTAACACTCACTGAACATGGCACAGTACAAATAATTCACAACTAATTAATAGCACGTTAGAAATCAATAGCCTTCATGACAATTTTACACCCCTGGTTTATTTGCCTGTATTATATTATTTCATTCTTTTTCCTCCATTATCACTTTTGCATTTGCTTATATATTTTCTCCAAAGTGTATGTATATAAACATGTCTCTATATGTATAGGGCAGCTTCTCAGTGAACGCAACAGGGCAAAATGTTATGCATCCATCCATCAACCTAAATTTTCTCATCAACTATCAGGTGATTTCTGCACTCATGACAAAAAGTTTAGAAAACAACTTTTTTTCTTAAAAGTGAAATAGTTGCTAACTCCTAAGATTCATAAAAGTCTTACTAGATGCATTTTCAAAAAATATCAAGTGTCACATGTTGTTGCTTTTTAAAAATCATTTTCTAAAGATATTGGGTACCCCCTAAAGTCACAAAACTATATTCGAAAGTTTTAAATGAAGCCCAGTCCATCCTTCATTGATTCCATTGTCTCAGAATTACTTGTATTCCTATTCCTTTCAATCTTTTCTAAGAAATCTATAATTTTCAAATGAAGTACTTCCTTCTTCACATCTGGCAACAGAACAGATTCCAATTCATCAAATTGCAAATCAAGTCCAACTGTGATTTTCTATTTTTGGATATTGTCTTCGGGTTTGATTCGAAGCCATTGTTGGTCCATCATATTTTTGTCTATGAAGATTCTCAGGTCATGATTGTCATGAATTTTTGTCTTTAGATTTTGTAATTTTAGTCTTGTGAATTTCAAAATAAATAAATAAAGTTTCAAATGAGATTGTCCATGATGTCCTTATGCCAATCAAAGTAAACTTTCCCTTGTAATACCAACCTATTGCTTGTTGCCTACAAGTGCCTGGTTGTGAATTACTACTCAGCCACAGAAACTGAGTCATAGAAAAGACCTGGGTTGCCTTTTATCAGCCTCCTTCTGTTGCCTAAACGAAATTGAAAAATGTACCAAAGAATGTCCCTAATTTGCAATATTCCCAGAGACACCAGATTTTCACAGGGAATCATGGTTTGGGGATTATGGACTAATCACAATTTTCTTGACTCAAATGATAAATCTTCCTTCTTATAATCATTATATATTCCAGGCACTTGAAAAATCCTTTTCTTAGAAATGCACATAAATTTAAATCCTCAAGGTCCCCTTCTGAGGACCTTATTTCATATATTTGAAATAAGTAACACACACACAAAATAGGTTCTGAATATTATTCCTCCTGTCTTAGGGGCATTACAAGTCAATTTAACTGTCTAAATGAGTTATACCTGGAATTAAAACTTGTACGCTTTCTGCTCCTCCGTTGAAGCCCTGTTCCTTTAAGATAAACCTCCAGCAGGCAAAAATTACCTTCCCTGGCAGTTCATAACACACACTTGGTTGTTTGTGTAAGCTTCAGTGCATGCGAAAATAGGAAGGGATTCAACAAATTAAAATGTTTAGTAAACAAAGTTGTCCAAAGGGAAATCATTAGCAAAAGCAGATTCTCTGAAGAAGCTCACTGGGAAGTAAAATTGCTTCATTACATAAACTACTAGACACAAGGAAAATTGAGTCCAACACCTGTTTAGGATAGGAAAGAGTCGTTTCCTTTCCTCCTCCAGCCCACTCCCCTTCAAAACCTTGTGCTGCTTATTCACAATACACATTAAATCACTTTTAAATTCTTGTATATCGTGTCTGATTACATGTAAATGGACAATCATAGGAGCACCCACAAAGAATGCCTGGGGAAACTCAAAATGTTAAATTCTGACAAAGGAACATGATTCATATCTCCCAGATGAAGTAGATTAGAACAGGGGTCTCCAACCTTGGCAACTTTAAGACTTGTGGACTTCAATTCAGCTTTGCTGGATAAGGAATTCCGGGAGTTGAAGTCCACAAGTCTTAAAATTGCCAAGGTTGAAGACCCCTGGATTAGAACATTTGAATACATGAAAATTTTACACCTTACCCAGGGAGTTCTCATATTGTTACAAAAAAAAAACCCCATCTGTCAGCATGTATTTGTGGGAAGATACACCAGTCCAACCATCTGGATGATGAATGATGTTGACAGGCTGAGAAAAAAATTAAAGTAGGGTCAGATGGGGTTAATACTTAAATTGGAGACACCCAGGAAATTCCAGGGCTGAAGGCCAGATCGGCAAGTCAAAAGAAATCTCCAAATTGGGTGATGGGAAACCATTTCTGAATTGTGAAGTTACATATAGATCCAACATTTCCATGTCAAAGCCAGCAGTCAAAGTCAATGGTAGAAAACCTTTTTTCTTTACTTTTACATCAACAAAACAGGTCCCTAGAAACAAATCTTTGCGTGTCTAAGCTTGACCTAAAAACAGGGTGGAATGGAGACAGGAAAAAAATAATGTGGCTTGAAAACAAACTAAACATTGGGAATTATTGTTGAAGCAGCTCATATACATTGTGTGTGTGTATATGGGAAGTGAAGAGAGAAGGAGAGAGAGCAGCAAACATAAATACTGTATAAACCAGTTTTTTTAAAAAATAGGTCAATATTAGAATCCTGCAACATTTAAAACCATTTTCCCTATGTACTCTTTTCCTGATTTCTTCCCAAGGTGTACAAATTCACAGTCAGCAGTGCAATGGAGCATAATTCTGTATCATTTCACAGCCTGACAGACAGATGCTTGTACATCCCACGCTAATGGCATCCCAATCAAAATAACAGCACCAGCATTTTTTTCCTGGAAAGATTAACTCAGTCAGGAATTTCTAGCAAAAAAAAAAAACTGGTTTTTTTTAGTGACCATCTCCACAAAGAGTGTGTGTGCTTTGCTCCATGATGAAGTTTCTTCTTACTAAGGCTAGCAGGTCTGAGTATAAAACTCTGAACAACCACTAGATGTCAGCAGAAGCAAAAACCCTATAAAATTCAAACTCTTCACGCCACCTAGTGACCATCAAATTTCTGCAGCCCAGCTTTCTCTGTGCATAAAAATATTGAAAGTGAGACCATTTCATGATGGAGAATGAGGTAATATCCATCATGCATAAATAAAGAGGCAGACATGCTGAATCAGAAGTTGCTATGGCAATGGATTAAATGGGAGTCAATAAAATGAACATCCATCCAGATAAGAAAGGGCTCTTGGTGAGAAGAGGATTTAATATTCCTCCTGAGCAGGTTTGCTACTGTTACCTTACTTGGGTAGAACTGACAACCTTATTCGGCCACAAAACCTAAACAAGATATTTAGACGTGGGAATGCACATGTCAGCCCGAAATTGACATCTGGGTAGCCATTTTATTTGGCCTTTTTATATATATTCTTTTTCTTCCTTTCTCTTTGCTGGTATTGGGGGGGAGGGGGGGGGAAGGGTTTCAGGCTTGCCACATTCCTAAGGTGGGAGGAGTGGAGATAGAGAGATTGTTTAGGCTAGGTGGTGTTTCTTCCTGTGGGAACGAAAGCTGACTCTGCTGAGACCTGAAGGTGGAGACAGATGACACCAGGCAATTGTTGATTTACATTTATTGGAGACCGTGACTTTTGGGGACTATTTCTAACTTCCAACATTATGTGGTGTAATTCCGGGTTGTATCAGATCCGGAATTACAACAGACGTTGCCAATTGGATACTTTCCTAAATAAAAGAAATTATTATGGAAGATGGACTTTGCTGTTTTCTTTTTGAATGGATTTCATCACTTGGAAACCTGACAGCACACCTTCAGATTTGTGCGATCAGTTAGGCTGCCAGATCCTCGTTGTTGGGTATGCCTTTGATAAATAAATATTTTCAAAGTAGAACCTCTAGTACTGTTTGTGTGGCTGGCAGTTCTTCAATCTCACCCTGATTACATATACAGGTGAAACTCAAAAAATTAGAATATCATGCAAAAGTCCATTTATTTCAGTAATGCAACTTAAAAGGTGAAACTAAGCTTTGCTCGCGCAAGCACGAAGCCGAAAGAACCAACCTGAAGATGGTGAGTGGACCTCATCAAAACGTCGCCAAGATACTCTCAATCTTACACAGGAAAAGACCCGAACACGCCAAAACCTGCACACACACACACACACACACACACACACACACACATATGTAGGTCTTGGCGTGTTCAGGTCTTTTTCCGTGTAAGATTGAGAGTATCTTGGCAATGTTTCGATGAGATCTCACTTGCCATCTTCAGGCTGGTGCTTTCGGCTTTGTGCTTGTGCAAGCAAAGCATGATTTGAACTCCTGTCTCCCTATATATATTGGTGGGGAGGTTGGCTGTGTTGTCATTTCTTGATTGGTTGATGGAGTTGATGTTTGCAGATTGGCTGTTTTTTTCTTAAGAACATGTGTGGCTGAGACATTGGTTGTATGTCTATCAGCCTCCTGTGTTATAACGACTTGGGTAACGGGCTGTGTGATGACCTTCTGAGTTCTATTGTTGTGACCTCCTGGGGGTCATCACATATCAACGTTGCCAAGATACTCTCAATCTTACATGGGAAAAGACCCGAACATGCCAAGACCTGCATACCTGTACCCATGAAAATCTATGAAAACATATATAATTTGTTTTCGGAGGTTTTTGCAGGTATTTGTATGTGGACCTTTGGTTCTTCGGGTTTTCTCCCACGTAGAATTGGAAATATCTAGGCGACATTTCGATGAAGTATCATTCATCATCTTCAGGCTTGTGTCTTCGGCCTTGTGCTTCTCGGAGTAATATTTCCAATTCTACGTGGGAGAAAACCCGAAGAACCAAAGATCCATATATATATATATATGTGTGTGTGTGTGTGTGTGTGTGTGTGTATCTTTGGTTCTTCGGGTTTTCTCCCACGTAAAGTTGGAAATATCTAGGCGACGTTTCGATGAAGTCTCATTCATTATCTTCAGGCTTGTGTCTTCGGCCTTGTGCTTCTCAGAGTGATGTGAGCTTGCAGCTGCTTCTTCCTTTTAACTACTAGTGGGGGTGTGACTTGATTGGGTGGGGGCTTGGCTGTGTTCTGATTGGGTGGGGGTGTGTTCTCATTGGTTGGGGGTTTGGCTGTGTTCTGATTGGCTGGGGGTGTGTTCTGTTCTGCCCTCATTAACAAAAGAGTACCTAACATAAAGGACACCAGACCCACACCCACGAGGGCCACACAAGAAACTACCACCACACTTCCACGCAGAAAGCAGACTCACACCCACACAGAAGATGAAACACGACCACGGACCAGAAGCCGTACCACAGCTGCATCACTACCTGCTTCAAACCCCCCCAACCCATACATGAAGGGAACTGATGCCCACCATGAAGTTGTGGCACGACCACGAACGCGAAGCCAAACAATAAGATCACAGCTCACCAGCTCAAATCCCCCAGCAACTGAGACTAACCGGAGTACAACCAAACCCCCACCAGAACAGAACACACTCCCAGCCAATCAGAACACAGCCAACCCCCCAACCAATCAGAACACAGCCAAACCCCCAACCAATGAGAATACACCCCCACCCAATCAGAACACAGCCAAGCCCCCACCCAATCAAGTCACACCCCCACTAGTAGTTAAAAGGAAGAAGCAGCTGCAAGCTCACATCACTCTGAGAAGCACAAGGCCGAAGACACAAGCCTGAAGATGATGAATGAGACTTCATCGAAACGTCGCCTAGATATTTCCAACTCTACGCGGGAGAAAACCCGAAGAACCAAAGATCCATATATATATATATATATATAAGGGTATGGCTTGCTGAAGAGAGCTAACTAGCTCGAAATAGATCTATCCTAGTCTCCCTTATTTATTATTTATTATTTAAAATTATCAGCTCAAAAACCTTACACACATGTAAACAAAAGACAACGAAACAAATAGCTTTCTGTCGGTATGGTCTCTGGTTATGAGCCGAAAGACAGAAAAGAAAGCAGTATGCTTTCTCCCTTAATTGGGGCTTAACAGGGTGTTGTAATACAAAGTATATACTTATTCCCCTGCCTCAGCTGAAGAGGATAGAGCCAGGTGGTGTAGTGGCAATTACAACTGCCTCACATGTAATACTTCCCTGGTTCGAATCCCAGGGACAGGCTGAGGAGTTTTCTAGGTTTCTGCAGGACAAAATCACTCAGATCCGGGATGAGCTGGACTCTGACTGGGCATCTCCGGGCGGGGGGACGGGGGTGGATTTCGGGGAGGTCATTTGGGCTGAGTTCGATCCTGTTACTTTGGAGGACGTGGACAGGATACTGGGGGGGGCTTAATGCCACCACTTGTTTATTGGACCCATGCCCCTCCTGGCTGGTCTTGGCCACTTGGGAGGTGACACGAGGCTGGTTCCAGGGAATCATCAATGCTTCCTTGAGAGAGGGGCTTTTACGCGCCCCTTGAAAGAGGCGGTGGTGTGGCCCCTCCTCAAGAAACCGTCCCTGGATCCAGCATTATTATCAAATCATCGTCTGGTCTCCAACCTTCGCTTTGTTGCGAAGGTTGTTGAGAGCGTGGTGGCACGCCAGCTCCCTCAGTACCTGGATGAAGCGATATACCTAGACCCCCTCCAATCGGGTTTCAGGCCTGGGCACAGCACAGAGACGGCGTTGGTCGCGTTGGTAGATGATCTCTGGAGGGCCCGGGACAGGGGTTGTTCCTCTGTCTTGGTCCTGTTAGATCTCTCAGCGGCTTTTGATACTGTCGACCACAGTATCTTATTGCAGCGGTTGGGGGGGTTGGGAGTGGGAGGCACCGTTTTACGGTGGTTCTCCTCCTTCCTCTCTGACCGTTTGCAATTTGTGTTGACAGGGGGGCAGAGGTCGACCCCGAGGCCCCTACTGTGTGGGGTGCCTCAGGGATAGGTGCTCTCACCCCTGCTGTTCAACATTTATGTGAAGCCGCTGGGTGAGATCATCTGTGGCTTTGGGGTAGAGTTCCATCAGTACGCTGATGATACTCAGCTGTACATCTCTACCCCGGGCCACCCCAACGAAGCCGTTGAAGTGATGACCCGGTGCCTGGAGGCTGTGCGGAGTTGGATGGGTCGTAACAGGCTTCGTCTCAGCCCGACCAAAACCGAGTGGCTGTGGTTTCCTGCGCCCAGATACAGCCAGCTTGTTCCTTCGCTGGCCGTGGGGGGAGAGGTTCTGACCCCCATGGAAAGGGCTCGCAATCTGGGTATCCGCCTGGACGTACGGCTGTCTTTAGAAGACCATATTACAGCCGTCGCCAAGGGGGCCTTTTGTCAGATTCGTCTGATTTACCAGTTGCGGCCCTTTCTGGATCTGGGCGCACTTCGCACAGTCACCTCCGCCCTCGTCATCTCGCGCTTGGACTATTGCAATGCTCTCTACATGGGGCTCCCCTTGAAGAGTGTCCAGAGGCTGCAGTTGGTTCAGAATGCGGCCGCGTGATCTTGGGAGCCCCTCGGAGCTCCCATGTAACACCACTTCTCCGCAGGTTGCACTGGCTTCCTGTGGCCTTCCGGATCTGATTCAAGGTGGTACTAACTGTATTTAAAGTGCTCCATGGCTCGGGGCCTGGGTACTTACGAGACCGCCTGCTGCCATCAACAACCTCCCGCCGCCCAGTACGCTCACACAGGGTTGCCCTCCTCGGGGTGCCGCCGCATGATCGTTGCCAGCTGGCGACCCCGAGGGTGCGGGCTTTCTCTGTGGGGGCCCCCTCCCTGTGGAATGATCTGCCCCCGGAGATATGGGCCATTACCGACATCCAGACCTTCCGGCGTACAGTAAAGACCTTATTTTTCCAACAGGCCGACCTGGCCCAGTAAACGGTTTATGGGTTTTAATTTAATTCGGTTTTTAAATTTTTAAATTTTAACTTTTTAATTTAATCCTGGAATTTTAAACCTTGGAATTTTATATCTGAAGGGATTCGGCCGGATTCATGTCATTTAATTTGTTTTTAATTGTATATACTCCATTTTTAGTAGGCTGTACACCGCTCCGAGTCCCTTTTTGGGAGAGGGGGTGGTATAGAAATTTAAACAAATAAAATAAATCAATAAATAAGGGTATGGCTAGCTGAAGAGAGCTAACTAGCTCGAAATAGATCTATCCTAGTCTCCCTTATTTATTATTTAAAATTATCAGCTCAAAAACCTTACACACATGTAAACAAAAGACAATGAAACAAATAGCTTTCTGTCGGTATGGTCTCTGGTTATGAGCCGAAAGACAGAAAAGAAAGCAGTATGCTTTCTCTCTTAATTGGGGCTTAACAGGGTGTTGTAATACAAAGTATATACTTATTCCCCTGCCTCAGCTGAAGAGAATAGAGCCAGGTGGTGTAGTGGCAATTACAACTGCCTCACATGTAATACTTCCCTGGTTTGAATCCCAGTAAGGGTATGGCTAGCTGAAGAGAGCTAACTAGCTCGAAATAGATCTATCCTAGTCTCCCTTATTTATTATTTAAAATTATCAGCTCAAAAACCTTACACACACACACACACACACACACACACACACACACACACACACACACACATGGATCTTTGGTTCTTCGGGTTTTCTCCCGCATAGAATTGGAAGTTTCTAGGCGATGTTTCGATGAAGTCTCATTCATCATCTTCAGGCTTGTGTCTTCGGCCATGTGCTTCTCAGAGTAATGTGAGCTTGCAGTTGCTTCTTCCTTTTAACTGCTAGTAGGGGTGTGACTTGATTGGGTGGGGGCTTGGCTGTGTTCTGATTGGCTGGGGGTGTGTTCTCATTGGTTGGGGGTTTGGCTGTGTTCTGATTGGTTAGGGGGTTGGCTGTGTTCTGATTGGCTGGGCGTGTGTTCTGTTCCAGTGGGGGTTTGGTTGTACTCAGGTTAGTCTTAGTTGCTGGGGGATTTGAGCTCAGAACACAGCCAAGCCCCCACCCAATCAAGTCACACCCCCACTAGCAGTTAACTTCAGCAACTTAGCCTCTGAAATTCAACTCTCAGCATGTGGCTGAGAGTTGAGCATCCTAAACTAGTAGTTAAAAGGAAGAAGCAGCTGTAAGCTCACATTACTCTGAGAAGCACAAGGCCGAAGACACAAGCCTGAAGATAATGAATGAGACTTCATCGAAACGTCGCCTAGAAACTTCCAATTCTACGTGGGAGAAAACCCGAATAACCAAAGATCCACATACAAATATCTGCGAAAACCTCAGAAAACATATATATATATATATATATATATATATATATATATATATATATATTTGTTTTCCTAGATATATATACATGTGTGTAGATATATATACATGTGTGTAGATATATATATATACATGTGTGTGTATGTATATGTATATATGTGTGTATATGTATGTATGTATGTATGTATATATATATATGTATATGTGAATCTGTATGTGTATGTATCTGCATACAGACAGGAGGTTATACAACTTGCCTCGTGGTGTAACCAGAACAATCTGGAACTGAACACATGAAAAACCATAGAAATGGTGGTAGACTTTAGAAGAAACCGTCCCATACTACCACCTCTTACAATACAAGACAACACAGTATCAACAGTAGAGACCTTCAAATTTCTAGGTTCTACAATATCACATGACCTAAAATGGACACCTAACATCAAAAACATAATAAAAAAGCACAACAAAGAATGTTCTTTCTGCGCCACCTCAGAAAGTTCAAAGTGCCCAAGGAGCTGCTGATCCAGTTCTACAGAGGAATTATTGAGTCTATCATCTGCACCTCTATAACTGTGTGGTTTGGTTCTGCAACCCAGCAGGACAGACACAGACTTCAGAAGATAATTAGGACTGCAGAAAAAAACAATTGTTACCCACCTTCCTTCAATCGAGGACCTGCGTACTGCACAAGTCAAAAAGGGGGCTGTGAAAATATTTAAAGGTCCCTCACATCCCGGACATAAACTGTTTCAACTCCTTCCCTCAAAATGACGCTATAGAGCACTGCACACCAGAACAACAAGAACAGTTTTTCCCGAAAGCCATCACTTTGCTAAACAAATAATTTCCTCAACACTATATACAAAGTCTGCACTACTATTACTGCTTATCTTCTCATCACTCCTTATCATCCACCCCTTCCCACTTGTGATTGTAGGACTGTAACTTTGTCCCTTGTATCCTTACAATTTATATTGACTGTTTCCTAGTATGATTTGATTGTTGATTATACCCTATGACTATCATTAAGTGTTGTACGTTATGATTCTTGATTCTTAATGAATGTATCTTTTCTTTATGTATACTGAGAGTATTTACACCAAGACAAATTCCTTGTGTGTCCAATCACACTTGGCCAATAAACTATTCTATTCTATTCTATTCTATTCTATTCTATTCTATTCTATTCTATTCTATTCTATTCTATTCTATTCTATTCTATTCTATTCTATTCTATGTATGTGTGTGTGCATACTGTATATGTATATATATATTTGTGGTCAGTGAAAACAATTAATCCTTGGGGCAGCTTGCAGGTGCTCCATCATGGGAGGTTTTTAAGAAAAGGTGGGGCAACCGTTTGTCTGGCACGATATAAACTTCCTCCTGGGCCAGGAGGTTGGATTAGAAGACTTCTGAGGTCCCTTCCAGCCCTGTGAGCCTATGCTAGGATAGAAGAAACAAAAAGGGCTTTTGGATGGGTTGATATTAAGCTCTCTAACCTCATTCTCTACTTATACTAAAAAATGAACTAATATAATGGGTACATTTATTTATTTATTTAATATATTTATATACCGCCCTTCTCCCGAAGGACTCAGGGCGGTGTACAGCCAACCATAAAACTTTTTACAATTATAAAAGTTATATATATCTGATATATATCTCTCAGCCATCTTCTATAAGGCATTGCATTGTTCCCTACACTTTTATTTTATTTTATTTATTATTTATTTGTTTGTTTGTTTGTCAAACATGCACAAGATAACAAGTATAAGTATGAATATAAAAAAGAATAAAGGAGTAAAATGGGGACAGTGAGACAGGGACGGTAGGCACGCTGGTGCACTTTTGCACGCCCACTTTAAGGACCTCTTAGGAATTGGGGTGAGGTCCATGGTAGACAGTTTGAGGTTGAAGCTGTGAGGGGTTGAGGATGTAACAACGGAGTCAGATAGGGCATTCCAGGCGTTGACCACTCTGTGGCTGAAGTCATATATTCTGCAATTGAGTTTGGGGTGGTTTACTTTGATTTTGTATCGGTTGTTTGCCCGTGTATTATTGTGATTGAGGCTGAAAAAATTGTTGACCAGCAGGATGTTATAGCATACAATTTTGTGAAACTGTGCTTAGATTGGACCACAGGCAGTGCAGTTCTAGATAGTCCAGACCCAAAATTTCGAGCCTGGAGGCATAAGGGATTCTATTGTGAGTTGTTATTAAATTCATAAGGTGCCCATCATTCCCACAAGCAACAGTAGGTGACTTGCAACAAGCTAGAAATGGGAATATAAACCATTAAAAAATAAAACGAGCTTAAGAAAATATTTCCATTAGAATTAACAAAGATAGCTATGGAAGGAGCAATAGATGGTGGGGCAGAGGTAGAATATCCTATTCATCCACTGAGCATCTCTGGTATGGAGTGTCCCCCCCTTGGGGCCCAGTTGGTAGAGCCAGATATTAAGGTTCTTGTGGAAGGCCAGCAGGGAGTTTTTTATTTCCCCTAGAATATATATGTTTCAAAATGCATTATTTTGGGGTGTCAGCTGAGAGCTGCACTGCCAAATTCAGCGAAGTATAGATTTCAGCACTCCTGTGGTGCTGACTCCACTATAACTTCTCCAAAGTACAATTCATCATAACGTTGGATAAAAGTTCCAAGGGAATGAATTTCTCATCAGTAACAGTGAGGAATATCTACCTGTGGAGTGGAAGAGAAATTAACTGGAATAGAAATCTTGAGAAATTGGTAGTAGTGGAGCTTTGTCTTTGAAATGCTAATCTGTGTAGAAGCATTTCAAGGAAAATGCTGTTGTTTTCCTTATATAAGTATATTTTTACACTTCAATGATGAAAGTAAAAATATTGTATGCAAATATATTCCTATGTTCATTTATACTTGACACTCTTTCCTCCCCACTAAATCTAATTGGTTGCCCTCTGGTGGCCTGTCTTGTCTTAAGAGTTGAAGCAGAGTCCTTCTGAACCTCACCATTATTTTCATCTCAATGTATAATAAACTTTATAATGTTATACTATTTATATGCAGGTGAGAATACTATAGATGCAAATGTAAATAAGAAATGACAGTAAAGGGAAGCAGGCCTCGTTCGTCAATATTCAAAGGAAGATATTTATTTATTTTTTAGCTTATGAAACTGAAGATTGTCTGTTGTTTCAAAAGGTAAATCTCTAGACCTTGGGAACATTATTCAAAAAATTAAATCGGGACTGATTGTACAACTTTTCATCTCCTTTTTCAAGCATGTAGAAGACGGAGTTGGAAAAACAAAGGTAAAGCTACTATGTATTATGACTCTTTTGAATCTAATTTCCTAATCAAAGTTAAGCAGCTTAAACAGAATGTTGGGAAACCAAACACAGATTTGAATCACTTTGTTCTGTCTGTTGCTAATATTTCATCTTCACTTACAAATGCAAGATTAAGTTGCTTGTTGAAGTTGCAAAGAAGCCAAGCGCTGTTTTGATTTAGTTCTTTGGTCTTGCTTAAATAGGGGAAGGAGGACATTGTTTAATCGTTTCAGTAAAAGAAATAATTACATGGAGCTGATCCTCCTTTAGAACGGTTAAATGTGCACTTTTCTGAATATTTATCTCAATTAATCTCCAAATTCCTCAGAATATTTGCATATACATTAAACATTTGGCCAATATTTAGTTTTATATCTGAACATCTGGCATGTCCCATTTGCATACTTTCTGATACATATTTGGTATGGAATTATAACATTTATATCCCTATCTTACGTTAAGTACATGCCTGAAGATGAGTTAATCTAAACTATGGCTACTTCTAAGTCTGTTCATGGGCTAAACAATTACCATTCAAGGTCATCGAGTAAATGTTACCAGTGCAGAGTTCTTTGGATAGGACTCCCCAAATTTTATTCTTCTATGGTACCATATTTCTTCTTCATATAGGTAAAAATTCTTAAGATGACCTCTTGGAGACCACATGGATATAAAAACATGGCCTATGCCCTAGGATGTCAAACCACCTAGTAGGCCTGTATTACCTATCATCCTTCTCATATCTTCATCTTCCCTATTACTTATTTTCTTAGCTTCTTATGACTATAACTTTTTTGTTTGTATGTCATGATTTATGTTGATTGCCTTTATTTAGTATCCTATTGTGATTGATGTTGTTTGCTTATTTAGTATACTATGACTGTCACTTTATATCTTATGATTTATGATGATTGTATTTTATGATTATGTTCATGATTTATCACTCATTGCTTGTATGTACACTGAGAGCTTTTGCACCGGAGACAAATTCCTTGTGTGTGTACACTTGGCCAATTAAAAATTTTGAGATTAAAAAATAAATAAATTGTTTTCTTGGCAACAGTATGAAAGTGATTCTGAGAGAGATCTACTCTTCCTTGTTGATATCACTGGCAAATGCCCTCCTGCAATTGATGTTTTTTTATTGCAACTAACAGACCAACAGCCATACACAACAACATTGAAAAATGCTTGGCTTTTCCCCAGTATTGACATGCACCAGTATGGACTCATTGCCACCACAAATTGGCAAGAGTGGAACCAGGGAAAGAAAATAGCTCAATCATCTCAATTATGGCACCGCCATACTGAACATTGTCACCTTGACTAGACACTGCTGTGATTCCACAAGGTGCATATCACATGCATGTGATGAAGGATATGAACTAACCTACCATGGTGTGTCCAACCACAAAGCTATGGTTATTGTAGTAGGTGCTGATCTGCGCAGCCATGTTGCCTAGGTCTAGCTATACTTTAGCTACTTCATATTAGCTGTTATTGATGCTGCTGCCTATTGGTTATCTATTTTTGCCCTATGACCCCAAAACTGGATGAGAAAGAACAATTTTGGATGAAACTATTGTGTAGCCACATGTCCACAACAAGACATGCTTCTTTTCTGCAGCAACCTAAACAGTCATGACAGATGTGTCCTGGAAGGCTACAATTGTCACAGCAACAATAAATGTAGTTCATGAAATAATGGTGGGTAGAAAGTCCAGGACTTTTCCAAAACCAAAGACTTCATCATCACCAACATATTTCCATAAACCATGTCAGCCAAGTCACCACAACAGCCAGATTGATTTTGTCCCCGTGTGACGATGTGACTCCCCGACTCTCATGGATATAAAGATCATTCCATCCACTCCACTTCCATCGCCCAACAGGATAAGATGCTCATTGCCAATATGAAGATCAGCAAAAAAGCAAGATCTTGGTACACAAGATCACAAGGAACACACACACACACACACACACACACACAGACAGCTCCTTCAGTCTGTCCCAAAGGTGCTTTTTCAAGAGGCAACTGGACTTTCTGGTTTTTCTTTGAAGACATTTCGCTTCTCATCCGAGAAACTTCTTCAGGATGATAAGCAAAACATCTTCAAAAAGATAGAAAGTCCCAGTTGCCTCTTGAAAAAACACCTTTTCAGACAACCATGACCTAGAGGACTAAGGATCTCCATAGACTTCTTCAGTCTGGTTAGGGAGACCTAACCTACGTTCTCCAGGTAGTTTAATTTCTCACTTAATCTGCCCATTAGGTGACTAGGCAGAGAGTCATTAAGAGACATTGCTCCTAAATCCTTCTCTTAGCTGGGTCATAAAAAAGAAAAGAAGTCCAGTTGCCATGACTCAACTTCCAGACAATGACTGAGAATCTTCACTGATATTTGGGGTGTTTGTTTTTCTTAGAAAGATTCAGTGATTTTTTTTAAGGAACCCAAATGGTAATTTAGGGGATAAAAATTGCAGTCAAGTAGAACATTCTGTTTTACAGAACTAAGCAATTTGTCGCAGCCCATAGAAGAGTTCTGCTTTTTTTAAAAAAAAAATCAGCATAAATAAATACTGGTGGACAGTATGAAGCTTCTTTAGTCCAAGTCAGCATTCTTGAAGGTTTGCTTAACACGACTCTTCTCCTTTCCTGAAATAATTCTTGTAACAACCACATCAGTGGTGAAATTCAAATTTTTTTACTACCGGTTCTGTGGGCATGGCCCATTTTGTGGGTGTGGCCTAGAGGGTCATGTGACTGTGTGGGTGTGGCCTATTTGGTGGGCATATTGGAAATTAAAACCCACTCCTCTCCTAGGAAAATGAAATATTTTAGGATATATTAAAAAGGCAGAATATTTCCCCTAAAAAGAAAAATAGAAATTCAAGAGAGGCAGAAACTCAGCCCCCCACACCTTTGCTAATGGGCCATTACTCTGGCCTAGGCCAGTCTATTTTACATAACAAAGATCTACTCCAGGTAGATCTATAATAGGAATTGCCCAAAGCCCTTTCATTACATCATCACCCAGCAAGGCTCAACCAAGTCTGGGATTCAGGACAGCCTACAGAGTTGCCCCTGCATGGCCCCATGGGAGTCTGACAACCAATCAGAATACAAGCTCAAATTCAAATCCTGTTAGTGGTGTCATGGTTAAAACAATGATAAAGCAACGTATGGATTTAAAACCAGAAATATTTTGTTGGGTATTCTACGGATTTAAACAACGTATGGATTTAAAACCAGAAATATTTTGTTGGGTATTCTATTTAATTTTACACATGTTAATTTGCTGCTAGAATTGTGTTTGCACAACAATGGAAAAACAAAGATATGAAAATGAATAAAAAATATTAGAATGTGCAGAAATTTAAATTTAAAGAATTTACAATCAAGGAGAAGGCGTAGAATACTTTTAACATGGGATCTCTTTTATCAATGGCTAGAAACAGAAGTTAGAAATGTAAAAGTATAAAAGAAAACACCAATTATATAAGGAAAGTTCAGTAAAAAGAATAAGCAAATATTATTAGTATTTGATCATTGTTAATGTGTAGATAACTTTGACAGCATACCTCACAGCCCCCCCAAAAAAATACTGCAGATAAAAACCAATTTTTTACTTAACCCCCAGACAAAGCCACTGCAATAAAAACTCTGGATTGTTCCCCCAAGGACCCAAAACCTCACAACAGAAATCTCAGCCCTTCTGCCTTTAAGAAACCCCCAGGCAAACAAGCCAGACAACAAAAAGCAACACTAAAGTACAGCCATTATTAAGGTAATTCACCTGGAGGTCCCCTTTTCCTGATTCCTGGCAGAATTAACCACCATGATAGGAAAGACAAAAGACCCAGGCCAGAACAAAAGCAGGGCAATCATGAACACTAAAACCCATCCATCAGGCTCAGTTAAAAAAACCAGCTTTAATAATGACAAAGTGTTATACATTTGATTACTAATTTTCTCAGAACTGCACTTCACGTAAAATGTCCCCTGGCCTGCATGCTCCAAGCATCAACATCAAAAAATGCTCGGACATGTTGTTATGTGCCTATAAATTAAAGCAATATTTTTAGATTGTTTTAGCTGTTTCTGCTTTGTGAGTGTGTGTAACAGCAGACTCACAAAACTACCCAACACACTCCCTACACAACTGAAAACTACACACACACACTCACAAAACAGATACAGCTGGAAAAATCTAATTCTTTAATTTATAGGCTCATAACATTTCACACAATTTAAAAGAACTTCCATACACACATAATGACAACCTCACAAAGCAGCTGATTTCTAAAAATAGAAAAGCAGCTAAAATTTCCCAAATTTTATATGACTATTTTTTTAGAAAAAAAATTAACACACTTACTGTTTTTTTAAATCAGGGGTCTTCAAAATTGACAGCTTTAAGACTTGTGAACTTCAACTCCCAGAATTCCTCCTCTAGTCATGTTAGTAATTCTGGGAGTTGAAGTCCACAAGTCTTAAGCTTGCCAAGTTTGAAGACCCCGGCCTGCCCTGATTTAAATGAGTAGGGAAAAAAACTACTTACCCAGTTGAAGAACGGTAGAATCAGTTGCTCACAGAGCAGGAGATTGCAGCAGCAATTCAGGAATCGGGAGAAGACCTCTGAAAGAGGTAGGTGCTGGCTGGAGGTGGGAGGGAAGTGGGTTATTTTAAAAGGGTTTCTTTCTTTTTTCTTTTTAGAAGCCCTGGGGGGGGGGGGAAGAATTGCGACGGCTAGGAAAGTTCAGAAGAGGGAGGGCAGCAGGAGGGCGATCCAGGGGCCTTCAGCAGCCGGCACAAGCCATCGTGGTGGCTTGGCTGGCTGCACGAGGCCCCAGGTTGGAGGCCATGGCCTCCGGAAGTTCCTGAAATGTTGGGAAGGGGGCTGGGGCTGGGGCTGGGGCCGGGTGGCGTAGCAGCGTACTTACCTGGTCTTATAGGCAGGAGGAGGCAGGAAGGTCAGTTGGGAAGAATAGGAGTCTACAAGACCAAATCAGCAATAGGGCCACGTGGCGAAGGGTTTTTAAAGGGTGGGCTTGGGATGGGAGGGTTGAACTTCGTGGGGACGGGGTGGGGCAGGGCGAGGCAGGCTGGCAGGGCAAGTAGGAGAGGACGGGTGGAGCAAGGAAGCAAGCACGGGGAGCCAGGCAGGAAGTCAGGAACCGGTTCGGGGCGTGGCCAGCCAGAATCGCTAATGGATCTGCGAGCTACGCAAAATTCTTCCTAACGGTTCGTGAGAACCGCCGCGAACTGGCTGAATAGCACCTCTGAACCACATCTTTCAGCATGGGCTGCATGCTTGCTTGACATAATACAAATAATAGTGCAAAACAGCAGCTAATAGTAGGATGTTAAGCCTGCTATCTTAGATATTTCAGCTTGTCTCAAAGTGTTAAATGAGAATGGTTCTTAAAATATGTCACCTGAAGCTATTTCAGCTATCACTTAACTTTATATCAGTTATATGAGCCTTTGTGGCGCAGTGGTTAGAGTGCAGTATTGCAAGCTACTTCTGCAGCACAGCTGTCTACAATTTGGCAGTTCAAATCCCACCAGGCTCCAGGTTGACTCAGCCTTCCATCCTTCCGAGGTGAGTAAAATGAGGACCCAGATTGTTGGGGGCAATAATGCTGATTCTGTAAACTGTTTAGAGAGGGCTGAAAAGCACTATAAAGTCTAAGTGCTATTGCTATATAGGCACAATTGTTTTGTGCATCATTAGTTCCTCCCTTTGACATAAACACAAACTAACAGCAAAATCTCTTCCAGTAAAATCTGCATTAAACCTCTTTTTTTTTTTAAATTCCTGACACTTGCATTGTTTTCCATTTCAGATCTCTAAGAAATATTTTGTTTGGAAATCATGTATGAGTTTCAAATAGTTAACAGGCAATGTGCTAGTTCCTATGAGCCACAATTCTCAACATATAAATCTGTGATGTTGGTTTAAAGAGTCCAGATAATCCAGAATGATTAATTGGCTGAATACCCCAGAATTTGATGTTGGCTTAAAAAAATCTTGATGTGTTTGATTACACTCAACCACAATCTTGACCTTGAACAAGATAAGGATTAGCTTTCTTAGAGAGTTTTGTGGCTTTGGGAAGTGTGTGTATCTATCTATCTATCTATCTATCTATCTATCTATCTATCTATCTATCTATCTATCTATCTATCTATCTATCTATCTATCTATCTATCTATCTACCTACCTACCTACCTACCTACCTACCTACCTACCTACCTACCTACCCATTTATCTAGGATGCTATAAGGATTCTTGCCTTGGTCAGGGTAAGGAATAGAATAACTTGTTAAGGTAATGAAGATTTAATAGCTGACCAGCTGTTGTAAGCGTGCTGTAAATGCTGATGCAATGAGAATGAGTCAGCAGGGTATTGCCGCTTTAAGATTGTGGATGGGTCAACAGGGTTATTGCCACTTTAAGAAGCTATCTCTATATATAAGAGGCCATGAGAGGACCTATCCCTCTCTCCTTGTGTTCTATCTTCATTGTGGTTCTCCATGCAGAGTAAAGGAGATTGATTGATTGCCAGGTATGTGCTTAACACATATATTTATGTATATAGCAGTCTTGTATATAAACTACTGTTAAAAGACAAAGCCTCTCTGTGTGCTGTGTTGTGCTCCTGGGTTGTCTCACAATAAGAGTCACATTGCAAACACTATTGACAGTCCCTTCCAGCTTTATAATTCTATGAACTTCTTGCCATGTTTTGCCTAACTATAACACATCTGAATAGAGCTTTTCCAGAGAATGAAAGATGACTCAACTTCCCTATGGTCCAGCGTTAACCATACTTGCAAGAACGTATTCCCGGAAATGTTTCTTTGCTTAGCAAAAATAGCATTATGTTTGTGCCAACCGATAACCAATATTTAACTACGTCCACCATTAAAAAAGATGCCCATGTGAACAGACTAGAAGTTTGAGGGGAAATTGAAGTGTAACAGCTTTGAAAATACAGCAAATAAAAGGCAATTCATGGTTGATATTTATCCTTGCTGGCAGTTAGTCAATAGAATCCATTCTTTTATTAATAATATAAGCTGTGCCAAGTACATGCTAATAGATCGTACTTACTGACCAAATACATAATAACATTATTTATTTTTATTTAATAATTTCTTACCCATACATCACCACCTACCTGCATTTCTCTCTTTGATGAAAATGGTGGAAGGGATCTGTTTGAAATAAGGAATTTACTGCTCTTTTCAAACAAGCTGAAAACTGCTACACATCAACTTTTAAAATATACGGTAGCTTTAAAAAAAAATATCCTAAATAAATTTCCATCAGAGACCCCTCCCTCAGCATCCGAGATCTCAACGTGTCCGATTATTATGGGTTTTGAAAGATACCTAACATTCACAGTCAACCATTTGGTGAGTATGGTCAGGTCGAATTCTTATCTGTTTGAACTGTCCATGGGATTCAGAGACAAGCTTCCACAAAAGTCCTTCTCATGGCCACTTCAATTCAGAAAACACTGAGTTGGATCCCAGACATCGAATCCAATTGGGCTTGGGATGGTAGTTGCTTTTATACCAGAACTTCAACTTAAAGGTGGATTTGAGCAAAGCACCTTGGAATGAATCTCACAAGAAGAGCTTGTTACAATCTTAGTGTGTATCACTCTCAGCTGGGCCAAAAACATGACTCCCACAACCGTCCTTAAGAGAAATGCCAGCAGAAACTGAAATCCTTTGGAGGCAAAATACTCCTTAAAGGCCATTCATTGCTACAGTTTTAAAGCACATCCTAAAATGTCCTCCATATTCATTATTCCAAGTGCTGTACCATTTCTGAAACTCTACTTTTGATTTTCAGTTAGTTGACCTTCTGATAGTTAATCCTGCTTTGTACATCTATACTGATGTACCAACGTTCCAAGCATTTTGAGATTCAAACCCTAATAACTAACTATGATGACCTGGAGTGTAACACAAATGTAACAAAATCCAAAACGTAAATAAATGTCCTTTAATGCCTCCAACTTGGCCCCACTGTTCAAATAATTTTCAGTTGGAGATAAAACTTATTCAAAAATAGTTTTCAAAAGAAAGTAATACAGTCCGAACTTAATGAGCAGATAAAGGTGAAATAAAAAACCAAAACAAACTACAATGAAAGAATTTCCAACAACGGACCAGGATAAGTAATTACCAACTCCAAGGAGATAACAAGACACAGTCTGTTGGAAAGACGCCAACCAAGATAACTTCAGCCCAAAATAAAACATGCTTTGCTTCTGGCAATGCTGTGTTTTAACCATCTCTCTAATATACTATTCTCCCAAGCTACAACCAATGAAGGGGATCATGGCCACTTCCTCTCTCGTAAGCCAAGTTGTTTCCTTCTGCATTCCTCCCTGCATGTCCTAGGATGAAGAGAAGATGGGCCTGGTTCTTTCTCTGACTGCCCATCCGGCCTCTGTCCTTCCCCAGCCTCCTCCACAACCTCTGGAGCCACACCTCCACTCCCTGTCAGCTGTTCCTCCTCTCCTTCAGAGTCCGACTCTAACAAGGGCATGACACTAACATTCAAATTCCTACCATCTTTTCATCATAAAACAACTAAAGGTAAAAGTTTATTCTGTCCAGTTGTGTTCAACTCTAGGGGGTAGTGCTCATCTCTGTTTCTTTACTGAGGAAGCCGCCATTGTCTGAAGACATTTCTGTGGTCATATGACTAGCATGACTATACACTGGGGCGCACAGAATGCCTGTTACTTTCCTACTGAAGTGGTACCTATTGATCTACTTGCATTTGCATGCTTTTGAACTGCTCCGTGGGCAGGAGCTGGAGCAAAGAACGGGAGCTCACCCCATTGTGCAGCACCTGGGTCTCAAACCCAGATGGTCAGCTTCTTTAACTGTTGAGCCATCGTACTCCCACCCTCAGTAAAACAACTAGAGAGATCCATTCAGCTGAAATCAGTCCAGTCATTTAGTTTTTTAGACCACCACGAGACCTTGCTGATAAAAACAAACCCTGCAGGCATTCCAGTTCATCTCCTTTGTATGACCAACCCTGGGGTCCCCATTCCCTAAGATCCCTGGCCTTAGAAATTGATTGAGAGGCTTCAATTATACCTACACACAAAGGAATTCTACAGCTATGGACCCATTCCTTTCTCTCTTGTTTGTTCACCACACAAAATGCTCTCTCTCTCTCTCTCTCTCACACACACACACACACATCATTGCTCAGAAACAGCTCCCTGGTTGCTAGCAGAAGCATTTCCCTATTCATCCAGAAAGTTTTAAGATAGCTTCAGCAAGTTATTGTCATAAATCTACAAGCTGGGTTGATTGAGAGTAATTACTTTAATAATGGGTGTCATAAGAGGAAAAAGTAAACAGGGGAAGCAGTGAGTGATCCGTGAAGTGTGTGTGATTGAAAGGAAAAAGAAAAGCAACTCAGTGCTCAGACAGTGACTATTCTAAGATTGACGGATTTGAGGACTGGCAAATATTTTTGGAGTGCTACTGAATGTAAACGGAGAGTGTTTATCTACTCAGAAGGCCTGCCTTACTCCAAATATTTAAACACAGCTCTAGAATTCAATTTGAAATGACTTGTCATAAGAAGTTGAGCCATAAAATAAGAAAAGCTCATATCACCTAACACAGTATATTCTCAATCTTGTTAAGTTTTAAGAAGTGTGGACTTCAACTCCCAGAATTCCTCATGGCTGGCTGGGGAATTCTGGGATTTTGAAGTCTACACTTCTTAAAGTTGACAAAGTTGAGTATACACACTGATCTAACAGATACAGACCAACTGAAGAGGAAGGAATATAGTTTGAGAAGACTTGACTTAGGCAGAATGAGTAAATCAATCATTCAAATACCCTAACCAAGTATCTGTTGCCAATCACCCACAGTCACTTAGGTGAGACAGGCAGGGTAGAAATTTAATAAACAAACAAATAGATAAATAAATACTGCAATGGCCATCATGGGCCATACTACATTTCATTTGGGGAAAGGGCCAATCCACAGCCTGCCATATGTCTCTCTTTGACGTTTAGCATCCAAATCTAGGCAGATTATTTTCCCCTTTCATGCAAGAGGATGAAAGCAACTCAGCGCAAACACAGTGATAAATAGGGCAACAATAAGCACCACTCATTGCCCGCTGAAGCTACTGAACCAAACAGTTGGGGAATTTCCAAAGAAGTTATGGGAGATTTATTGCCCACTCACTCGATTGGTGTAGGCCGAGAGGAATCTGGGCACTGGGCTTAAGGCAGACTGAAAGCCAGCAAAGGAGCCAATTTGGGGCAATTTAGCCAAGAGCCCAAAGGACATTCATCTCCTTTTGACTACTTGTTTTTGAGGTTCCTGGGAGGCTGCTTGTGAAATTAGTCACCAAATTCAAAATCATGAATTTAGAGCCTTGTAAAAGGAACTTCACAACTAAAGAACCCATGCATTAAAAAATAAAAAAGAAAAATAATTATTCCTGAGATGGGATGGAGCCAGTAATCTGAAGAAACGGGTGTGATTATTTTTTTTCATTCTAGACTCATCTCATTTACATTCAGAAATTTAGGCATAAACCCATTTACGAATGAAACCGATACATGTGTGAAAGTTGCTATAATAATAAGCAAAGCCTTTTGCATAACAATGCCTGGACATCTAATAACTAACAGAATAAAACTTGTGATTTTTCTGAATGCAAATTCTCCCCAAATGATAAAATAATAAGCATCCTTTTGGTGTAGGAAATCCCCCATTTGGTAATACAAAATGTTACTTGGAAGTTATACGGTTGGTCAGCATTCTTGCCTACATTCTTGCTTTCTTCTACAGGACAACATGAACCATCGGTGGTCCCTATCCATCAATCCCTCAATCCTAAACTCAATGATTTTCTCAAACATGAATTCAATTATATAATAATTCAGCAAACATCTATTGAACCTCTGAGTGCCCTTCATGAATATTCTTTTTTTTCCCACCTCCACATATAAAGGGAAATTTAAAAAAATAACCTAGCAATGAAACACTGAAAACAACTTCTACCTCTAAATATGTATCTTTTAATCAGCTTCGACTTTCCAATAACAAATTATCTTGAGTTTGGGGAAAATCAGTTTAATGAGAATTATCGTTCTCATCTACAGTATTTATTGAGAGTGAGATTCACAGGTACCACCAGCAATCTTTACTGTCAAATCATCATGAGCTTCAGACACGAAATCCAGTTGGCCTTCCTTCTTGCTATTTTTTTAAAAGTAATATTTTAAGCTATGTATATTTATTTTGCTTGCTTTAATCTGTGCATGGGTGTGCATATGAAGGTTGCCATGATTTATAAAAACATAACGATGATCAACCTTTTGTATTAAAAAGAAAAACAAATGTCTTACCTGCAGTGTTTGTGAGATCCTGTTAGAGTTTCAATGACAAAGCATTCTCCTTCGTGAAGACAATATGCAAGATCCTTATCCTTGCATGGCTTAAAGTGCTCAGATTGTTCAATGGAATATGTTGTGGTATCTAGAGAAGAAGGAAAAACAGAATGAAAAGAAAAACACATTTTAATACAATGGATATTATTCTCACTGGCCATCAACTTTTACTTTTAAAAGACTCAGCTAGGAGGGTTGAGTTGAAATTGAAATTCATCAGCATTCATCTAGATTTCAGAATAATTACTGTATTTGGGGATGCCAGCCAGTTACAAATCCATCTGGTGGTGATGCTATCTATCCCATTTTTTTCTAGCTTGCCAAGAAGTAGGTTGAGATCTACTTTGTCGAACGCCTTGCTGAAGTCTAAGTATATTATGTCCACAGTATTTCACTGGTCTACCAATTTAGTCACTATGTTGAAGAATGAAATAAGATAGGACTGGCATGAGATGCATTGCTATTAAGGATATACCCTCAGGTCTATGGAAAGAAATAGGAGATTCTAATTTTCCCTAATTGTAGTTCCTAGTACAGATTCCATAATGTTTCTTGAAGCATCGTAGAACATAGAACAATAGAGTTGGAAGGGACAAGGAAGGCCTTCTAGTCCTTGCTTAGGCAAGAGACCCAGACAAATGGCTGTCCAGGATTTTCTTAAGAATTTCCACTGATGGAGCACCCATAGCTTTCAGAGGCAAGCCATTCCACCAGTGAATTGTTCTCACTGATTATTGTTCTCATTATGTAGTTAATAAACAGAGAGATGGTTAGGTCAACATCAGTCACTGGCTCTGAAAGCATGATGGGGAAGTGGAATATGAGAAGCTTGTATCTACTATAGTTGGAGCACTCAGTTGGTATTGTCTACTCTCTGAAGTTTGAATCTTTCTGAAATTGAATAAGATGTCTGGTTCTTTCACATTTAATGCATGAGCGATTATATCACCATCTCCTCATTTTCATCTCTATCAATCAGAATGTGAATTTTCCATCTAGAATCATGAAATATAAGACAACTTGCAAGGGTTTCCTATTATTGGAAGGAGTCTTATTGGATGTCAGCTGCATAATAATTAACTCTGGGTTGATTTCTAAGGCAGCAGAGATGTCATCTTTTGAGACTCAGTAGGTACTGGTGCCAAATCCTAGAGACATGCTTAAAATGAGTCATCAGGATTCTAACTGATTCCATCTCATCTACCTATTAATCTTATATTTATAGTTTCCATCTGGCTGACAACTGTCATGGATTTCATTATTTCCTGGTTGGAGAGACCCTTCTTGTCTCTGCTAAGCATTCCTAAATCATGACTTCTTCTGTATTCCCAACATTGGAAGTAATTATTTCCATTAAAACATTAATATGCTGGGTTTCTCCTTGCTTCCATTCCCACCAACAAAAATGAATTAGGTTTGAAGATATTAGGATAATATATAAATATTTATTGGATAATAGATAGATAGATAGATAGATAGATAGATAGATAGATAGATAGATAGATAGATAGATAGATAGATAGATATAGAGAGAGGATGAAAGGATTTCTTAAGGTAGCTCAAATAAACCTGTATTTCTCACACACAAATCATAAATGTTGCAGCTTTCTGCTACTTAGCAATAAATACCACATTAGCTTACCTTCACAAGATTCTCATCTTGAATAGCCAAAACATATATATCCAGTATTGTAATTCACAAAGGAAATAGAATCATAGGTGTGGAAGAAAAATAACGGTGGAGTGAAAACAAAAGAAGCCATCCAACTTTTGCCATCACAGCCTAACAGTCCTGAATCCAAGTCAAATGCTCAAGCTTCTTTATTTCCATTTATATTGTTTAAAAAAATCAACAAATCCCAAACCTATTTGCACCCTCTATGTCTTGTCTTTCTGGCTCAGTTTCTTGCATGCCTTCCGGCATGTCCTAAATAGTTTGCCCTAATTAGATTCTAGGACATTGGCAAGTATATCAGATGTATTGTGTAACAATACACAAAGCAAGAATATTGGGTTCATCTTAGCTGAAACAACACATTTTCATAATTGGAATAGGATGGAAAGAAAAGAAGGCCTCTTTGAAAATTACTTACTTTGAACTTTCTTACTCTAGGTTTTGCAGCCTCAGAACAGTTTCATTGTGTATGTCTCAGTGAGAGCTGGCCTGATCATCATTATCTATTAAATCAATATTATTCTTCAGGTTGAAATAGCCTTTAATTATCCTTTATCCAATCACCACGGTGCCAAATGTTGATACATTGCATTCTAATTTTAAAGCAGATCTTTTATACCACTGCATAGATAAAATACAGTACAATGACGATCCCATTCAATTCGATTACATTTCCTCCAACAGCTTTTTTTGATAGGTACTCTACCCATAGAAGAGAATATTGCAGTTCAGGGTTGAAATGTGCTTTCTGAGCTTGGTGTTTTTCCTGTAGACATTTTATTATCAAACTAGGCAACCTCATAAGTGCACCGAGGATGTTATCTAGTTGAAGATGAAACGTCTGCAAGAAAAACTCCAAGCTTAGAGAAGCACCAAAGACCTCACAGATATTCTATGATATTGCTGGAGAAAGGGAGACGATGGAAACCCAGCTTCTGGCTATCAGAGATTGCTCCAAATATTGGAAGTGCCACTATTGGCAAAATTCTCTACAATTCCTTCAAATATAATGCAGTTCATTCTGTTCTACAGACAATCAACTAGACATCCACTGGAGATGAGCAAAAGATTAAGCATTAAAGTATAATAAAAGTTATTTATTAAGAAAGTGAAATTGCCAGCACCTTATTCTAAAACTATGCTTTATAAAGTGGAAAAAGACAGAGGAACAAATGAACCTGAAATGCATTGAGACTCTCTCTCTTTATCCTTTTATGAGTTCTTAGAATCAGCTTTTCACTATTGCTGGAGATGAATGTGGCTTCTTGTGGAGACGGATGGATGGATATAATTTCTTTTCTCCATTAAATGTGCTCAGAGCAGATTTGAGCTAATCAACTAAATAAAACTAGGAACAAAAAGTAGGATGACTGGGTAGTTCATGAGTAATGCTCATCCTCAGATTTCCTTCAGTTCCCCAACCTTTGTGGCCTCTTCCAAGGGCTGTATAAAATTGAAAGGCTTAGCCTGAAATCTGTGCCTGTGTCTGTATTTAATTCTTAGCATTATAGTGTGTAGTGTTATTCCTATAGCCCTTGCTAGGAAGAAAATGTGAATTAATAGATAAAGTGAATATAATAATGTAAGTCCTTGACTTATGACCACAAGTGAGTCCCAAATTTCCATTGCTAAGCAAAATGTCAGCCTTGGAAGCCATATTTTACTTGGAAGCTCAGAGGCTGCCACATTAAATGCCTGGGAATTTGGGAGGGGGGAATTCATAAAGCGGTGGAAGACTAGACACAACAACATCCTTTTCTCAGAGAGTCAAGGACATGTTGCCCTGCACCTGGAGGGGAGTGTCTGGAGGAAGGTCTCCAGTTGGGACGAAGATCTGTTTGGGCCACGTGATGGACTGATGGGTTCATGGGAGGGGTCTTTGATTTCTCTTTTGGGAAGGGAAAACCCAGAACTCTCAGATTCAGGGTTTCCCAGATGTGCCAGTATGACAATTCTCATAAATTGGAACGTTGAGGGATTGTTTGCCTCAAAGTTTCTTGGTTTGGGGTTGGTTAGTTGGAATGCTGACATGAGGCAGTTGTTAATCAAATCACACCCCATTTTGCGACAACTGAAGTTGCTAAGCTAGTAACACAGTTGTTGTGGCTTCCCCTTTGACTTTGCATGTCAGAAGGTCACCAAAGGGGATCCCCTGACCCCAGGACACTGCAACAGTCATAAGTACATGCCAGTTGCCAAGCATCTGAATTTTGGTCACATGATCACAGGGGATGCTGCAGTGGTTGGAAAGGTGAAAAATGGTCATGTCACTTTTTTTTCAGTGCTGTTGTAACTTAGGTCACTCTAGCTTCTTTATGTTTTTAATTTATATAGGTTTTTTTTAATCTTTTATTATTGTTAGCCACCCAGAGTCACCTTGAAGTAAGATGTAAATGTTACAAATAATGGAATAAACAAATAAACTCCTTGAGCTTAAGCCAATTCCACCTGTGTGGTTGCCATCCTGTTTTGGATATTCCACTTTTTTTTAATGAATATCGCACTTTTATCACTAGTTTGTCATGGGTTCTTTTAATTAGGCCCAGTTTAGTGGGCTCCAAGCACAAAAGAACCAACAACACCATAGGTCCCTACACACACACATACACAGACAGACAGACAGACAGACAGACAGACAGACAGACAGAGACAAATCTTTTCAGCTGCTATTCCCTCCTCATCACTATTCCACTTTTCCCCACTGCTATTCCAATATCCTATACCATCGCAGACAAATGGCTTTCCAGTCTCTTCTCTAAAACCTCCAGTGATGAAGCACTCACAACTTCTGGAGGGAAGTCATTCCATTGATTAATTGTCCTCAATGTCAGGAAATTTCTCCTTAGCTCCAGGTTGCTTCTCTCCTTGATGAGTTTCCACCCGGTGCTTCCTGTTTGGCCTTCAGGTGTTTTGGAAAATAGGTTGACCTCCCTCTGTTTGGGAGGCAACCCTTTAGATATTGGAAGATCCCGATCATGTCACCCTTAGTCTCCCGTTTCTCTCTAGTGCCTTAACAACCAGACCAAACTGGCTCTAACTGATATCAATAGGAATTCAGGCTACAATTGTCACCCTCCAATTCCTTTTTCCTCTACTTGAGGAGCAAACATGAGTCACACCACCATACTAACACTTTAAAATATTAAAACACAATATGAGAACTGATCCCTGAGACTAAATGACTGGCGTATCTCCATTATTCATCCCATAAATATTAATCTTGGTTCTCAGTCTTCCCCTTCAATATGCAACAAACATTAAAGGAGAAAATTGTGCTAATACAAACAGAGGGTATGTAATGCCACTAGGGGAAAAAAAAAAGCACAGGTCTGAAAATATAGCTAGATAATAACACTTCACATGTTATAGATGTGTGGCATTTACCACTAGAAACAGAAACATATCAGCTTATCGCTGAATACAAATGATCGCATTTTTAGCAGCAGCAAAATGTGAAGAATTTCCTCTTGTATTTATTTATCCAACTCTATGCAAATTACTTAATGAAGTTCAAAATGGCCCAAATCCATAGAAGAGGAACTGAAGAAGCATCACATTAGAACCAAAAAGACACATTGATCACCCCAATACAACTTTACCTATACTTGTCTCTCAGATAAAGAGACTTATGCCCACAATTGAAGTTTCTGTCACTAAGTGAGACAACTGTTATGTGGGCTTTGCCCCATTTTATGACCCTTCTTGCCCCCGTTGTGAAGTGAATCACTGCAGTTGTTAAAGTTAGTAATGCGGTTGTAAAACAAATCTGGCTTTCCCCGTTGACTTTGCTGGTCAGAAGGTGGCAAAGGCATCCAAATTGTGACCACAAGGATGCTACATAAGGGTGAAAAAGTCACACTAGTGACTTATAAGTCTTGCCCCCTCCCCATGCCGTTGTAACTTTGAACAGTCCTTAAACCAATGGTTGTAAGTTGCGGTCTTCCCATAACCTCTTTTTGGCCACTTGGGTTGATTAAATCAACTCACTTTTAGGACAAAGAAATAATAACTTTAATTAAGCAATTGAAATATAAATTCCTAGTATATGTATGTCATTGTCACCTCGGTCAATTCTTAAGAACTTTAATTTCTTTGTAACGTTCCCCCCCGCCCCAGAAATACAAGAAGAAACTCAACTGAAATATAACTTTGTCTAGTTTCGTCTACGGTCTTTGGAAAATTGCACCAATCTTATATAGCTGTTGGCTTCTTCATATAGAGTTCATGTGGGGTTTGGATGTTGCCTTGCACATAAGTTGTACTTCATACCTGTGAAATGTGTGAAAAATACACATTCAGGGCTACAAGCACCTTTCTCTATTTTTATTTCTATTTTTCTCCATGCTGTTTCATGACTGACGAAGGACAAAATCAGGAATATTGAAGGAAATTCATTTTTACCATGTTCTTGAAAATATTTAAATATTTCCTTCTTTCACAACATATAGGCAGAAGGCATTACAAATGCGAACTCTTTTTGTGTGATTCTTTCAGAAAAGCGCATTTAGCAACTTCCATTTTTGTTTTCGATCTATTTTTGGTTAAAATGATGGATTCCCTTTCAAAACGTTTTTTTTTTTTTAGCATTGATGTGTAATCTTCTATTTAGTAGTTAGCTGTTACTTTAGCGATACGGATTGGTTTTAAATATTATTAAAGATACTTTGAAAGCTGTCTGGGGAAATCTTTATTTTGACAGGTTGTATATGAGGCTTTCAGTAAATGAAGGAACATATTCTAGGAAAGTCATTTTCTTATCGCATTGTTCCTATTGATATTCTGCATTTCCTCTTAGATCCTCTTACCTCCCATAATTTTAAGCTATTATTCTGTATAATTTCATCTCAAATATATCTTTCCATGATTTCCAAATAGTCAACATAAAAGTGAGGCGTACCTAAATCTTTCTAAATATCTTTCTTACTTATTTCTTTAGCCAATATATATATAGAGAAAGCCACCCATCTCACAAGGAATTCTGGGTGCTAAAAACAGTGAATAAATACATTTATTATTTATTATTAGTTTATATTAATCCATTAGTATAAAAACCTTCCCATAGCTAGATGTCTTTGAAGGCTGTCAGTGCACCTGTCTGTTAGGATGGAAGAAGCATCTTGGATGAGAAGCAAAACATTTTCAAACAACATTTCCTAGTTGCCTTTTGGAAAAAGCACCTTTGGGACTTCCTAGAGCTGCAAAGTTTACTTAATTTTGTTTCACCTCTCAAGGAAAATAGCAGGTTGGCTTTGCAGTCAGGGATAACCTAAGGATCACTATATGCACCCCAATCCAACTGGAATGGAAGGGATGCTTTGTTTCTTCCTAATTAGTTGGCCAAGTAGCACTGAGGATGAATTTAGTTGCCTGTCTCTTCTCTCTTCCCAAAGTTTTGCAGACTTGCCACTTTAAAATTCATGACGAAGAGATTCAAAACACAGGGAATATACCTTGAAGTTCTGGCTTTCAAAAAAAGAAGGAAGTAAATATTTTATAACCCATGAGCATTAACATTGAGTGGTGAGACTGGATGGCTGCCATGTTTCTTTATCAATATTAATGTCCTTGGTATTTTACTATGAAAGCAACCCTCAGAGTTGCCTTAGTTTAATTATTCTTCTTACGGACACACTCCCTCCCACTTCCATTCAATACATCACCAGCTATCTTCTCAGCCATGAGCTGCGCCCATAGCTCCTTCACTGAGCATTATGTTTAAACCTAGTTGACTTGGGCTTAAGGTCCCAGAAACATGTTTTCTGGATTCTGTGACGCACATGAGACAGGACCCAAGAGGTACTACCTGGTGTAGGAAAGAGAAACAGCAGTGGAATCGATTCTAGTGAGAATAGATAACACTTACCCATGAAATATTGTAAGAAGGTATTAAGTCATGAAGCTCAAATACGAGGCAAAAGGAGAAGAGATCAGCAGAGGAGGTTAAATACAAAGGACCTGAATTTGGACAAATTACAGGAGGTGGTGGTGGGGGGGACAGGGGTTCCTGGCATGCTGTGGTCCATGGAGTTGCAAAAAGTTGGATATGACCCAGTGACTGAACAGCAACATTAACTCAAGAGCAATATAGATTGTGCTGTTGTCACTATGACTTCTCCCTAGCGTTTTGATATTTTTCTAAAGCTAAAAGAAATAATCAATTTTGTCAGGTCAACCAACAGCACTATCCCACTGGGATCATCGTTACTGAAACAGTGCAGTTCACAAAACGCAACACAACACATCAGGCAACTGTACTTTTTTGTGTCCTAGTACAAGGGTCTCCAGCAAAACTGGCTGGGGAATTCTGGGAATTGAAGTCTTCCAGGCTTAAACTTGCCAAGGTTGGAGACCCCTGTCCTAGAGCATCTATTTCTACAACATCTGCTCAAAGTTAAAATACTAAAAAAAGACATTAGCAGATAAGAACATGAACCAATATGAATTGGCCTTTGGTGATTTTCTTACCTGATGCTTATCAATAACTCTTCTTTATCAATAATTCTTGGAAAACAGCTGTTTCCTCCCTACCAACTGCTTCAAATAACATCTCAAGAATATCTTGCAGCTGAAGATACTTTCTGAATGGCCAAAAAAATCATGCTTGCTTAGCAGGGGGAAAAATATGGGAGAAAAGGACCGTACTAGTTTAAATCTAATAAAAATATGTATCTTTCACCAGGGGTGGGTTTCTAACCGGTTCTGTCCACCTCTGTAGAACCGGTAGCTCTGAAGAGCAGCAGAGACATGAACCAGTTCTTGAATTAATGTGACTAAATTTAAAAAATGCAGGAATTCACTTAACAACAGTGGCAAGAAAGGTCATAAAATGGGGCGAAATTCATTTAACAACTGTTTTGCTTTGCAATGCAGATTTTGGGCTCAACTGTGGTCACAAGTCAAGGATCACCTGTAAATATGATTTAGGGTTTTTGGTGATTTTAAAGTTTCTGTTCTTACTTTTTTGCTTCCCAAATATGGGAAAGTGAGCATGCAAAGCAGACATCGTAATATGCCCAAAGAATATACAAGTAAACCAAATACCGAGGGGAAAATATACACTGCATGCACAGTAGCCATTGCGAACAGCTCATTCCCTCTCTAGAATAATTATAGACAGCTTTATTCATAAATAAGCCCTGTCGATCTGAAAGGAACATACTTTTAAATAAATGTTTATAAATTTCCATCCTTGTCATGTATTACTTATCATTCAAAGGTATCTGGGCACGCAATCAAATTCCAGAGAAGTGTTAAACTGAGGGGGGGGAGGTTTCCTAAAAATAATAACCTCGTTGTATTTTCCTCTTACTCTAGAAAGACAAGAGAAGAAGGTCAGGATGGAGGGTTTCATGAAATGAAAGATAGATATAACTCTTAGCTGACTCCCTCATCCTGGGGAGAATGTCAAAAGAATTATTATTCACCAGAATATCTATCATTCTGACATCCTAATATTATGAGACTATGGAACCAAGCAGCATTATTGTCAAAAATACCTTCATATACAGATATCAATGCATCATTTATTTTATGCTCTTTTCTAAAAGAAGAAAAAAAAAAGTTATTTTGACTCATTTTATCTTTTCACTGGCTGTTTGTTTGGCTCTTTTATGTCTGAATCCTAAAAGGAAAAAAAAATAGCAAAAACATTTCTACAGCATCACTTTAGAATAAGGACGGTCTCTCCCTGAGGATACCTGGGCATTGTAATAGGTTAGATAAGAGGGGGCCCTGGTCCATATGCCCTCCGTTAAAGGCTTCCCCCTTGATGGGACTTCCCATCTGAGATCTCTACTCATTTAGCCTTAACCGGGGTCTTCCCCCAAGCATTGGTCTAGGATGGGGCTTGAGTTGGAGGCTATTTGGCCTGGTGGCTGGAGGTGCCTTTACCTCTACCCCAAACTGGTTCTTCTCCCCCAAAAGTAGCTTAGTAAAATATGCAATTTGAAAAAAAACCCACATTAGTTTAGCCGTGGCATGACTCCGTATTGAGGTTTTCTCCAGAGAAAGAAAGAGAAGTCATTGCTTTCCCCAAATATTTTCTTCAGTAAGCTCCTTAATATTGCAAAAATTAGTCTGGAAAAAAAATGTGCCTGTAAATTGGAATTTAGGTTTAGAGACTGGAAAAAAACTCATATTTCCAGATTTATTTATTTATTTTTATTTATTTTATCATATTTTTATACCGCTCCCTCTCCCAAAAAAGGGACTCGGGGCAGTGTACAGCCTACTAAAAACATATAAATACATTATAAATACAATTAAAAATATATTAAACACGACTTTCCGGCTGTATCCCATCAAAACCAAATACAACAATATAAAATCAGGGATCTTAGATAAAAATTAAAAATTAATTACTAAAACCCAATTTAAAACCAGAACCCATTCATTCGGCCAGGCCAGCCTGCCTAAAAAGTAGGGTTTTAACTGCGCGCCGGAAGGTCAAGATATCCGTCATAGCTCGTATCTCCGGGGGGAGATCATTCCATAGGGAGGGAGCTCCCACAGAGAAAGCCCGAACCCTTGGGGCCGTCAGCCGACAACGGCCGGGTGGCGGTACCCCAAGGAGGGCAACCCTGTGGGAGCGTACTGGGCGGCGGGAGGTTGATGATGGCAGCAGGTGGTCCCGTAAGTACCCAGGTCCCGAGCCATGGAGCACTTTAAATACCGTCAGTACCACCTTGAATCGAATCCGGAAGGCCACAGGAAGCCAGTGCAGCCTGCGGAGAAGCGGTGTAACGTGGGAGCTCTGAGGAGCACCCACAATCACCCGCGCGGCTGCATTCTGGACTAACTGCAACCTCCGGAGACTCTTCAAGGGGAGCCCCATGTAGAGAGCATTGCAATAATCCAGGCAGGAGATAACGAGGGCGGAAGTGACTGTGCGAAGTGCGCCCAGATCCAGAAAGGGCCGCAACTGGTAAATCAGACGAATCTGATAAAAAGCCCCCCTGGCGATGGCTGCAATATGTTTCCAGATGTGAGGTTTTCAATTGATGAGCCTCATTTTCTGGATTTAAGAGACGTGAGATTTTGGTAACTGATACATTTCTGCCCAATAAGGCTATGTTATATGGCTCATTTAAATCAGCCAAAATAGAGTGAAATTATGAATCCCACAATATATATTACCTCAAATTAAAAAACAAAACAGAAAATATCTTGGAACAGTTCACATAGCTAGAAAATCCAGGACTGAAATAAAACTTTATGATGTGCAATAACATTTAAAACAAGCAAATAAGCCTGAACCAAACCCCACCACCATCATATTTCACCTACTAATAGCCCATTGGACCATCTCACTCTGCTGCATGTGTAAATTTGGCCAAAAAAGAGAGGAAGGGGAAGAAAAAGCTTTTGCATTATTTAAAAAAGATCTGGATTCTTATGGATACTTTCAATGGATACGCTCAATTCTAGGTGGATTTCTCAAGAAAAAATAGCAACTTTCCCCCCTCCTGCCGAGGGAAAAAGGAAATAAAGAAGCTCAAAAACCTCTTTGGCAGATGCGATATACATTCCTGATGTATACCCTTCAAAATAAATATGAATAAATATGAACACCCTTCAAAATAAATATTCTTCACAAACTGCTCAGTTTGTAGGTTCTCCTTGCAGCAGAAGGATTGAATTCAACTCCCAGCATTTCTGCTTATATGTCTTTACGGCTCAATTCTGCTGTTTGCTAGGGAAATCATTCCGTAAACTTTCAGCATTCTGAACAACATCTAATAATTCAAGAAACTTTTATTCCGACTGGCAGTTTTTCCCAGGTTGGCCCTTGCTTTTCGTCTTCATTCTGGCTCTGGTTTAATTTATGTTAATCACTGTAAGGCAGGTGGTTTCTTCTTATGTTACTTTTATTTATTTACTTATTTGTACAAATAATGTATGATTTTTACAAATAATTCAAGTAGCAAACATGTCCAACACACTTTCTTCCTCCCATTTTCCCTCACAACAACATTGTGAGATGGATTAGGCTGAGAGAGAGGGCTGGCCCAAAGATACCCAGCTGACTTTCATAGCAACAGCAATAGCATTTAAACTTATATACTACTTCCCAGTGCTTTACAGCCATCTCTCAGGGGTTTACAGAGTAAACTTCTTACCCCCAACAATCTGGGTCCTCATTTTATCAACCTCGGAAGGCTGGAAGGCTGGATCAACCTTGAGCCTGGTGAGAATTGAACTGCTGACATTTGGCAAGAGTGCATTCTTACCACAGCTCTTGATAGAGCTCCCTATCTCCTTATAATTGGCCTAAGGTCATTCAGTTGGCTTTTGTGCCTAAGATGGGACTAGAATTCATCATCTCCTACTATTCGCTCAATGTTACCCAACAGACTTTCATGCTTAAAGCAGGACTAGAACTTATAATCTTCCACTATTGGCTCAATGTCACCCAGCAGACTTTCATGCTTTCATGGGATTAGAACTCACTGTCTCCTGGTGATTGGTTCAAAGTCACCATCACGTTCATGGCTAAAAGCAGGATTAGAACTCGCCATCTCTCCACCTCTAGCTTGATGTCTTAGCCATTAGACCAAACTGGCTCTCAGTGGTTATCATTATTATCAGCAAGTGAATTATTTTTCTTCTAAAACCAATATTTTGTTTAAAAAACAAACAAAAAAAAAACACATTTGGGTGGAGACCTATTTGCTTTATTTTTTTTCCCTTCCCAATAAAGGTCTACCTAAAGTAGTTGTGTACAACACATCTTTGTTCCTTGGTTTTAACATTTATAAGATGGTTACAGTTTCAACAGAGGGAAAGCTTGTAGTTCCTACTTCATCCAACTCTAATCAAAAGGAAAAGAAAAAGGTTTACTTAACAATTGCGTGGACCAACAATGGAAGCATGGACGGTGAAGCTGGTGGGATTGACAGAGATGGAGAAATTCACAGCTTTGTTGAAAGAAAAGACTGACAAGTTTTATTTTTACATGGAAACCACTTTTGGACTCATTGGAAGAAACTGAAAGAAATGAAAAATTGATTTGAGGATTGGAATTATATGAGACTATGGAAATAAAGTAGACCAATGCTATGAGACTAAGAGTTTGATATTTATTCTTTAACTATATCTGTAGAAGAGAAACTGGCAGAAGCAGGGAAGGAGTCAAATAGGGAATCCATTTCAATTCTCTACGTAGTCACAAGAGGATGAAGTCCAATCCTCCTTGAAAGCCATTGAACCTTATCTACATTTACTTATTAGATTCCTGTCTAGAGGCCTGAACAATAAATCAATAACTTTGAACTCTTTGTCTGACATATCTGTACCAAGGTAAGTGAGAAGTCATTCTTTTTCTATCTTTCTTTTGCTATTCTTGTCTCTGCATTTGTACTTCATCCCTTTCCTGAACTTTCTTCTATTTTTAAAATAATTATTTTTGTTAAAATCTGAACTTTTCCTTTGAATATATATATACATATATGCACAGTATATATATGTGTGTGTGTATGTGTGTATGTGTGTCTGTGTGTGTCTGTGTGTATGTGTGTATATTATATAAATATAAATAAATTCAACACAGAAAGAGAAGCCTAAAACTCACATTTCATTCAAGTCTAGTCAAAAGAAGAAAAAAAGACAAATATTTGTTTAGAAATTGCCTTAGAAACAAGCAGCTTGTGACTCTTAAATAAACCGTTCAGGGGTAACAACACCAAGTGGCTGGTTGGGGTGGAAGGCATTTTCCAAATGCAATGATAGAACATAGGAGACCCTACGTGTTCATGGGAGCTGGATGAAAGGGACAGGGGAAGGGCCGTGTGCAAAACTTTTGAGTGAATTCTGCAGGGGGTTTTCAGAAATACGTAGGTCAGTATTTATGAAACAACCTCATAGGGGGAGGAAGAAAGAGGGACGTATTGGTCTGACATCATCTTGACTGCCTCCCCTGGTGTGCAAGATATGCCACATTTTAAGGGTCTCTTCTCCGACACCCTTCATTGCAACGTGTCTGGATTAGAAGATCTTCTAAAAACAACATTATGATAGATGGTTACATAACAGGACATTTGCCAAACTCAGTGGGATTTTCCATTTGGGGTACGATGGATGTACCTGGATCCCTGATCAGATCAATTAAAGAAATTTACTGCCACTAAAATTAATGCAAAAAATAATGCAAAATAGAATTTTGATTGCTAAGGATGAAGGTCCTTTGAGGGTTGGGGGATGGGAAGGCCTTGAGAGGAAAATTAATAAATAATATGCAAACTAACTTAAATACCCAGGCAGCTATTTCTCCCAGGAACAGATACAGCTTCTTACTGGACTTCAAATCATTATAAAATTAATCTGTCAAACACTTCTTCTTTAATTAAACTAGCTAAGGAACTGAGGAGGGCAGGAATAGACTAATTAAACGATATTAACATACCAAGGACACTTACGTTTCATTTTAATAAAAGGCTATAAAAATGTTTCACGTTACTTGGTGAAGGAAGGAGGGAAAAGTAAACTTCCTGGAACTTTAATTCTAGTAGTAGCGACATCAGGGGGAATTGCATTTCCAAAAACTGGCTCATATTAAAAATAAACTTTAAAAAGCCATTGAATCTCCATCTGCTGCATTTGGATAGTGAATGCAGGGGCAAAGCCTTTGACACGGAATTCTTTCAGATAAATAGCAGAAGCTTTTCAAGGCGAGATGAAGAGAGTTTTGAACATGGTTATTCAAAAGCACCAACCTAAATAGTACTCTTTGCATGTATATTTATTCTCTCTCAAATACCCTTGGTTTCTCCTGGACCAGTCCAAGGCTGGCTGAAATATATTGTCACCTGTGAAATTGGTAGAGAGAGAGACACAATCACCGTCTGGCATCAATTTTAATTTTATCCTTATGCCTGGATACTAATTTTCTCTTCAAACATTCTAATTGGAAACTAGAGAGCACCTAGGTACTGAGCTCTGCAAAGATAGCAAGCATTTATTGAATAAACAGCTACAGACCAGCTAGCAAATAAATGAATTAGGCTTCTGCAAGACTTTCATGAAAACAATGGTAAAAGAAAGAAGGTATTTGACATAGCCATAAATAGAAGCGTTCATATAATCAAGGGAAATACAAGATTCTTAACATAGATTCATTCATTCATTCACAGTAACAGAGTTGGAAGGGACTTTGGAGGTCATCTAGTCTAATCCCATGCTCAAAACGGAGACCCTACACCATTTCTGACAGATGGCACTCCAGTCTCTTTTTGAAAGCTTCCAGTGATGAATCTCTCACAACTTATGAAAGGCAACTTCTGTTCCAATGGTTGATTGTCCTCACTGTCAGGAAGTTTCTCCTTATTCCTGGGTTGATTTTTTCCTCCCTGATTAATTTCCATCCATTGTCCTGCCTTCGGGTGCTTTGGAAAATAAGTTGGTTCATTCATTGATCATTCATTGATAAATGTCTATGGTCAAAGTGCAGCCAGTGATTGAAATGTCTCTTTTTGTAGATATGGAGGAGATAGCTGTACATCAGCTAACCAAGCTTTGCATGGCAAGAATTCTTCCTGGCCCAGAGAAGCAGGGAACATTACTAACAGAAAGCATCAGATGAGCAGAGAAAGAATACATTGAAAAGGAAGCAGACGTTGTGAAAATCCTGTGCCAGTTGAGGGAAAAGACAATTCTACTAAAGTCCACAGCCTTTCCCGTGTCTTCTAACTATTCTCTCTCCCATTTTGTAATAGAGGTTGGGACTATCATGACTTCTGTAAACAGCTGGCTTGGTCCTTAAAGAGAACCTGACCAAGCCATCTGGTCCAGGGCTCCAGTGGACTTTTCTCCTTTCTAAGAACCACTTGGGGAATGCAGTTACACTTACCTTATAATCACTTTTACAGGAATTCTCTGTTCTACCACCAAATTCAATCTATCAAATTCAATTATTCATAGACCTTGGCATCAGGAAATGGTTAATTTCTTAATCTCTCCAGTTAAAATTATGATGATATTAAATGTTTGGTTTAATTTATACCCTGATGTAATGCTCTACAAAAGATTGCTCTTATCCTTGCTGTAGGGTCTGTGTGCCGATGAAATATTCTTAGGTATCCTACAGAGCAATAAAAGGCATGGACTGTAAAGATCTGGAAAGAACATGAGCTAATTTTCTGCTATTATTGCAATAGTAATAGTAACAACATCAGCCCATTTTATCCTGTATACATCTTTTGCAGGGGATTCCAGTCCAATCCCAGGAGGGAGGGACTCTTTCCCAGGGAGCAAAGAGACAACATAACTTCAGTTCTTCGATATGCAGAGTGAAGGTGAGTCCCTTCCCAGTGGTTTGCAAGATATGCAGATTTTGGAGTCCTAGGGACAAACACTTAAACATGAGCCAGCCGTGTGCTGCAGGTGCCAAAAAAAGCCAATGCAGTCGTAGGCGGCGTCAACAGAGGGACAGAATCAAGATCATGTGAAGGGTTACTACTGCTTTATAAAGCCTTAGTAAGACCACACTTGGAATATTGCATTCAGTTTTGGTCACCATATTATAAAAAAGATGTTGAAACTCTGGAAAGAATGCAGAAAAGAGCAACAAAGATGATTAGGAGGCTGGAGGTGAAAACATAATGGTTGCAGGAATTGGGTGTGTCTAGTTTAATGAAAAGAAGGACTGGGGGGGCGGGGGCATGATAGCAACCTTCCGATATCTGAGGGGCTGCCACAGAGAAGAGGGTGGGGTCAACTATTATCCAAAGCGCCTGAAGGGCAGGACAAGAAGCAATGGATGGAAACTAATCCCCTCAACTAAGGACCCCGCCTTTAAAGATATGAACATACAAACATCACTGTTTCAGAAGCAAGCCTACTTCCTCGTGTTTCTTTATTTATTTCTAGACTGGAACCGAACCATCTCAGAACAGGTAGATTCAACAGCCTTCCTCCTTTGCAGACGCGTGATTCTGTTTCACTCTGCAAGGCCGCTACGAATTGAGCAAAACACAAACAAAACCCACTCCTGTCTGAACTAGGTTACCATCCACCCTGCAAAAAACCCTAGCCTTGTACTTCATAGAAGTTGGCTAGAAGAAGCCAAGAAAACTTAATATATCAATATCCCATTTTTGAAAGCTATGACCCTCTTTTTTTTCTCTCTCTTGTTGCACACCCATCTGTAATAATTTTTTTTTAAAAAGGTTTCTAGTCTGTGAATGCTGTTATGGACAGAATGCAGTGGGACATATTATTTCTTAGTCGGGGCATATTGCTGGAACCTCTCTCACGTATCTTGCCTCTACATGACATGTTCTTTCACTGCATGTAGTGTTGGCAAATTAGCAGCTAGGTGATAACACCCAACAAACCTTGATTGAACTCGAAAAGGTCTGTGGCATGGATGAGAGAATACTGTAAATCCCAAAGCTTTGAAAACACCATAAAATCACAAGGCCGTGAGTGAGATAGGGAAGCTGAAAAAAAGGCAGTAGCATGTGCATTCTAGGTGGATTTGCAGATGAAACCACCCCAAGCCGAGCTCAACCTGAAGGAGGTTTTGCAAGTCACATCAATTCTTGCAGAGAGGAGTACCTCTTGGTCTGTGGGTGGGTGGGAGGATTATCCTTTAATTTATGGAAAGGAAAGGTCAAAAGCAAAGGTACTGAGACAAATAAACCATTATATGAACAATGTCCAGGTATCAATTGCTCCTCTTGCTGGAAAAAAATAAAATAAAAGCTGCATTTCAGCCTGTTACAATGCACACATAGGAGATAAAGACATAATACTTTAACCTTGGCTCTGCTCTACAACTGGCACGAGTTTTATAGTTTGTACTTGCTGGTTTTCTTCATATTAATGGCTGTTCTAGCAGCTACAATAAAGCAGCTGTGCCCTTGTGTCTCAGCTTATGAGCTTTCTACTTCTAGAGTCAGACTGGGTGAAGGCTAATGATATAATAGGCTGTGGAGAAATCTAAGGCAGGTCTTTCATCTGCAAGGAGTACATATTGCAGTCCAAATCCCTCAGTGTCCTCTGCTTCTAAGGCAGAGGGGAGTCACATTAAACTCACTCCAAACATATCTAACTTCAACACACGCTCTGGAGGAATTATTTTGGCACAGAATGGCTTTAGAATCAGAATAAGGTGTGGAGTCTACATATTACTGATCATTTTTCGTAGCATACTTTGTAGGAGGCAGATGCAGCTCTGACAGCTGCTGTGTCAGACAAACAGGCAGAAGACTAGCAAAGCACATCTGGGACAGTGGTGGTATTCAAAAACTTTTACTACCAGTTCTGTGGGCGTGGCTTGGTGGGCATGGCCATGTGACTGGGTGGGCGTGGCTTTTCTTTTTTGCAGTCCCCACTCATATTGAGGAGCTTCTAAGCCACAGAGGAGCCTCTGGGGGGGGCATTTTTGCTCCCCTGCGGCTCCTCTGGGGCTCTGGAAGGCTAAAAATGGAGGGGGGGGCTGAGCTCCTCCCTCCATTTTTGGCCTTCCTGGGCCTCAGCAAGGGGAATCCCGGCACAGCTGATCTTATCTACAGCTGATTGTTGGGAAGAGAAAAAAAAGAAAGAAATACCTGAGGCGAATGTCAGGCAGGCGGGTGGGGTGAGTGAGCATCGGGCGGGAGGGTGACCCGGTGGGGGGGCGTGGCCAGCCAGAACTTACTACTGGTCCGGCAACCCATGCCAAATTCTTGCTACCGGATCACCCAATCCATTGCGAACCGGCTGAATACCACCACTGACCTGGGACCACCAACTAGTAGTTGAAAGACATGATGAAAACTCCTTAATTGCTCATGGACAGACTCAACCAGAGTTTTGACTGGAAAAATGTGACCCCCATTTTGCTTCTCATCCAAGACACCTCAGCGCTGAAGAAGCTTCTTGGATGAGAAGTGAAATGTCTTCAAAGAAAAATCAGAAAGTCCCGTTGCCTCTTGAAAAAAAAAGCACCTTCGGGACAACTCTGAGCTGGATGGCAGAGAATCTCCATAGGCATCTGGAAAACTGTGAGCTTCCTAGACCAAGCCAAGTCCAAAAATGCCAGAGAGTTCCTGGAGGTCTGGGTCTCAGATAAATCAGCCATCAACAGGCACATAGAGATAAACAACATCTACATACTACTCAAAAGAGACAATCCACAAGCCCAAAGCAAACAATGAGACCAAACACCTTCTCGCCAGTAATCAAGACCTATATTTGTAAGTTAACACCAAGGTCAACACTAGATAAACAATCAAGAAGCAAACATTACCCCAATCAAGGAACTACCAAGGTAGACATTCAAGCTAGTAGTAAACAGCCTAATTAAGGATTCATCATGAACACCCCCACCAACACTGACAGGGCAAGCCAGTACTGTATATAAAGAGAGCAAACCCCACCTACTTCTAGCACTGATGGCATTGCCTTGTCAGGTAATGAAACATCTGCAAGAAAACAACCAAGCTCAGAGGGCACCACGGAGCCAGGAGTGGGATTCTACCAATTCGCACCTATTCACTAGAGCCAGTTGTTAACATTCTAAGCAGTTCGGAGAACCGGTTGTTGGAAAAAATTACTGGCTTAATCCTGTAAGGAAGGCAGGAAGGAAACATTCTGGTGTTGCTTACAGAAACTGCCTCTCCGTTAACCCTTATTACATTCTTGGCAGGACTAGACTTCCTGTCTCAGGAACTTCTCTGGAGTTTTTTTCCCCTCCTTTGCTGGTACTTTGCTTGTGTGGAGTGACCATTCAAAGTGAAAATGGCACTGAAAAAAGTGACTTACGACCATTTTTCACACTTACGACTGTTGCAGCATCCCCACAGTCATGAAAGGAGATGCATGCCTTGATGTGAGTGATATTGAGTTGGCCACACCCAGCCAATAACATGACCACCAAGCCACGCCCACCCAGTCACATGCCCACCAAGCCATGCCCACCAACTAAGCCACGCCCACAGAACCAGTTGTTAAAAAATTTGAACCCCACCCCTGCACAGAGCCCACAAAGACATTTCCCCCTTTTCCTTCCTGCTTGAAGAACTTTGCAAATATTCATCTCAAGGAGAGGGTTGGCAAATAGCACAATAGCAATAGCACGTAGACTTATATACCACTTCACAGTGTTTTACAGCCCTCTCTGAGCTGTTTACACAGTCAGCATATTGCCCCAATCTGGGACCTCATATTACTGACCTCGGAAGGATGGAAGGCTGAGTCAACCTTCAGCCGGTCAAGATCGAACTGCCTAACTGCTGGCAGCCGGCTGGCAGCAGAAGTAGCCTGCAATACTTCATTCTAACCACTGCACCACCTCTTGACTAATGGTGTTGCAAAAATGACTAGATCATATTTGCAACACCATCATTTTTATATTTCACAAGCCTATTGCCCATATTTTAATCCAAGCAACATATTTTTTCAATAATAAACAGACGTGTGTGTGTGAGAGAGAGAGAGAGAGAATGTGTGCATTTGTGATGAGAAAAGATGAGAAAATGGAAGATGAGAACAGCAATACAGCCCCACTACATGATTTTTAGGGCTAAGACAATGCTATGAGAATTGAACATGATGAGAACAGCAACAGGGAAATTTCTTTATCAGTAGGATTTGGTCATTATACTATATGTCCTATGTTATCTTATACTTTTATACTAATATCTTGTATCTTCGTGCTTCATGTATGTATGAATATGGCAGAATCACACACTATCGATCTGTCTTTTGTATCTAAGTGCTGAGTGGCTGTTCCAACTCCATGACCACTACCCAAATATCAGTCCAGATTCCAGGGTTTCAATCAATATTGATAATCTTTTTCAAAATGTTTTGTATTTGAGAATATAATGGAAATGGGCTGGTCATGTAGCAAGAAGCACTGAGGGCTGGTGGCCCAAGGCAGTCATAGAATGGATCCCACTTGATCAAAAGTGTCCAGGAAAGAGACCTAAAACAAGATGGGGCGAAGACATCAGCAAATATGGTGGGCCCAACTGGCCAAAGAAAGCTCAGGACCGTATTAGTTGGAAACTTGCAGAAGTGGTCTTCCTCCTGCATGTCAGGATTCCCCAATTAAATTATGAATCTCGAGCCAAACTTCCAAGACTAAACAGGATTTATTGGGAGTTAACATGTCGGCATTACCTGGGTGTAGCCAACTCTGAGGCACATAATGCACTGTCACCCTTGACCCTGGTTTTTCCCCCCACCCCCGGGTGTATTATAATTCATATTCTCCAATGAGACACATCCATAAGAGAAAAGAGTCATCAATTATGCTCTCCAGTTAGATATTTGCGCAGCAGAAACTTCAGTCAACTAGTTACTATCTCTGAAAAACTATGTATGGAATGCACTTTCGATTTCCAAGCTGACACACTGCTCTTTCGAACCCCTTTCCCCCCTATAGTTCCCTTTCTGTTGGCAACTATAAAATGGCCATAGAAACGTTTTATGAGTTGACACACTGCAATGAATAGACAAGGGATAGGATGATGATGATGATGATGATAATTGCAACTTGACAGTCATTGGTGAATTCACCTCAACTGCTAGTTGGACACCCAGAACTTTAAGCTGCAAATTATTTTAACAGAGAGAAAAAAAAGGTTTAACAGAAATTTCACTGCTTGGATTTCAGATGCAATGGATCAAATCTGCATTTGGAATTTGCCTCTGAAATTGTAGATAAGTCTCTTTCTGAAGTCTCTCTGGACAACTGATATCATTGATATCATTTGCTCAAGATGTAATTGACTGATTTTTGCATTATTTTATATCAATTTGATGCAATTTGGGCAAACGGATGCAGGAGATTGAACAATGCAAACTATATAAACCGCATTAATTATGAAGCGTAATCTCAGATTGATAGGCAATTGGGTTTAATGGATTGCTTTTCCCTGCCAAAGGTCCTTAGATTCAAATTTTGGCTGCATCCCTCTTCCATTTCCCACCTGTCAGCTATGGTGTGACAGTCCTTAAGTGCACATCTCACATATATTTAGATGGATGTCATTCCTTTATTTTTTCACTGCTAACATTTGCATGAGGAAATGTATTTCTCTTTGTAGGCAATTTGTGCTGAATTGGAGCAATCAGTAGTTTATATGAAGAGTGTTGCAGGGCTGATATTGCATAAATAACACAGTACTTTAGAGCCAACCCTTGCAATAAAGACAGCATATATCTCAAATAGAGTAGTCTTATATTAGAAATAATGCTGTCCATGAATATTAAGCTGCAATCAAAACCAGTTACGTTTTTCAAACAGCAGTTGTATAACCTAAACTACTGTTATTATATCCCTGGAGATAGAGAGATGTTTCCTTCAGGAGAAACACACACACACACACACACACACACACACAAAACCATTTTTTTCATTCTAAAACAAGTATTATGGAATGCTCTTGGGAGCAGAGAGAAACGTGTTCTCTCACATTTTCATCTTTCCTCTCATTGTAGAATACCAGAAAAAGAGAAAGCTTATTTTTTTAGGTTATATATTCATCACCCTTCACCCACAAATAATTCTGAATTCAGAAAAGCACCACAAACATCCACCTAGCCTTCATGTGTTGTGAAGACAACCAAGCCAGAAACCTGAGGATTCTATGTCTCTTCAGTTGTTAATCCACAACTTATCCTGTTCATTAAGGCTCTGTTTTATCTAAGGGTTGTTTGTTTTAAATAGGTCTCCCTTCTGGAACAGTATTTAAGAAAGACCTCTTAAGTTGAGCCCTACTAGAAGTTTTGTGTTGGAGAAGACTTTTGAGAAAGCATTGGACTACAAAGAGACCCAATCAGTCGATCCTAAAGGCAATCAACCCTGATTGTTCTTTGGAAGGACAGATCCTGAAGCTGAAGCTCAAATATTTCAGCCACCAAATGAGAAGACAGGACTCCTTGGAGAAGACCCTGGTGTTGGGGAAGATGGAAAGCAAAAGGAGAAGGGAGCAAAAGAGGATGAGATGGTCAGATAGTGTCTTTGACACAATGAACATGGATTTGGGCAAACTCTGGGAGACAGGGGAGGATGGGGGGCACTGCCATACTGTGGTCCATGGGTCACAAAAGTTGGACATGACTTAGTGACTGAATAACCATGCACAACAAAGATGTTTTGGGCTGAAATCCTCATAAACCGGTTTGGTCAAGGATGATGGGGATCATGATCCCAAGTTTCTATGTCAGGGAAATCTACTTCTGAGTTATGAGAACCAGAAGCTGTAACCCCAAGCAACAATTATTTTAATATAATTCTTATAAGGATTATTAATTCTTTGACAGGACAAAAAGCTTTTTCCTGACCCACCCAGTCACAATGACTTCCCTGCATGGCCTAATGGCAAACTGGATTTTGCGTAATTTCATAGTTGAAAGGAACTAAACAAATGGAGCGATGCCAGTCACTCGTATGTTCATCCAGGAGATGGACAAGGTGTCCAAGAACAGGAATTTATGCTTTTGCAAAAGGAGAAAAATCTAGAGGAGCTTCAGGTCCAATTTTTTGGAAGAGAGAAGCAGAAGTAACCAAAGCCACAGTCAGCAAGGGGGTAGATAATCTCTCAGCCATAACCTATTTTTCGTCTGGGGCTTAAATTATGCAACTTCTCACAGAACAATAGCATGGTTAGCTTATCTTCAAAGGGAACTGCTGCTATCAGGCAAATGATGTAAAACATGAGGGACCCAAGATGATGTGAAGCCTCTATGCAAATCTGTTCCCTTTGGAGATATCCATTCCTTTGTAGTGAGATCTAGGCTTTCCAATACTAAATTATGCATACAAGAACTGATTTGCCATTGTGGTACTGATTTGCCATGCTGGGAACCGAAGACAAAACAAAGGCAATTTCTTTTTTCTTCAATTAGAACAATTTCTAATTCACAAAATAATCAATATTTGTTGATGAGTTCCCAGATGCTCAGCCAGATTTGTGGGGAGAGGGTAAGAAAGGGTGCTACCTTCAGATAGGACTTCCAAGAAAATACTAGTTTGAATTCCAAGGCTGATATTGGATAGTACAGAGGACTCCAAGTCTATATGTCTGTCAAAACAGAGTAACAATAAATACGAGGATGCCAGGTGTACAATTGGCATCTGCCCCCAAATGGAAATACACATGTCTGAAAGATAACAGAATAGAATATAAAATAACAGGGTTGGAAGGGACCTTGGAGGTCTTCTAGTCCAGCCCCCTGCTTAAGCAGGAGACTCTATACCATTCCAGACAAATGGCTGATTAATTTCTTCTTAAAAGCCTCCCGTGATGGAGCACCCAAAACATCCGAAGATAAGCCGACATGTAGAGATGTCAAGCTGGATGTTGACAAGATAGCAGAATAACAGAGTTGGAAGGGGCCTTGGAGGTCTTCTAGTCCAACCCTCTATTCAAGCAGGAGACCCTATACCATTTCAGAAAAATGGCTACCCAATATCTTATTGAGAGACTCCAGTGATGGAGCAATCACAATTTCTGGTGGCAAGCTGTTCCACCGATTGATTTTTCTCACTGTTCCTGGTTGCATCTTTCCTTGATAAGTGATAAATTTTCACTCAGTTTCTTCAAAGCTAAGGACTCTTCAGGCTTCGGCCCTTAGAAATGAACAGTTAGAGGAATTGGGCATGGCCAGTCTAGAGAAAAAAAAAACACAGGGGTGACAGATAGCAGTATTTGAGGGGCTGCCACAAAGACGAAGCGTTCGACTTATTTTCCAAAGCCCCAGAAGGCAGGACAAGAAACAACGGATGGAAACTCACCAAGGAGAGAAGCAACCTGGAATTAAGGAGGAATTTCCTAACAATGAGAACAATCAACCAGTGGGACAGAAGTTGCTTTCAGAAGTTGTGGGGGCTCCATCCCTGGAGGTTTCTGAAATGGTATAGGATCTTCTGCTTCAGCAGGAGGTTGGGCTAGAAGATCTCTAAGGTCCCTTCCAGCTCTATTCTGATTGGAATAAGATCTCCAGTAATCCATTCTTTAGACCAGGGATCGCCAACCTTTTGGACCTCAGGGACCACCAAACTCATAATTTTAGATCCCAGGGACCACTAACTGGTTCAGTGGGTGTGGCCTAATTTGTGGGTGTGGCTTGGTGGTCATGTGACTGGCTGGGCATGGCTTGTATGTAAATATTATAAATATTTATATAAAGATTGAATTTTTTATAAAAAAAGAGCAACTTTTACCCAAAATCAGGCAAAGCAGGCAGGCAGATTGAGTTGCTCACAGAATCACAGATTCATTCAGAGATCTATCTATCTGCCATTGGCTAGCTCAGTCTGTCACATAAAATTTGCTAGCAAGCAAACTCACAAAATTAACTCACAACACACCATGCATGTAAATATTGAATTTTTTATTTTAAAAAAGAGCAACTTTTACCCAAAATCAGGCAAAGCAGGCAGATTGAGTTGCTCACAGAATCATTCAGTGATCTATCTATCTGCCATCAGCTAGCTCAGTCTCTCAAATTTGCTTGCGCTGAGTCTGCACTGAATTTGCAAGCAAACCTTCAGTCCTAAGGGAGGTTCGGCTGTGCTTAGCTAGAAAGCAAGAAATCCAATCATTTCCTGCTTCCTAGCTAATCTAAATCTCCCGGCGCAGCAGAACAGATGATGGTCGGAAAAAGGAAAAATAGCAACTTAGCAGACAGGTTTGTCAGGGTAAGGAATGAGTGGGCGGGAAGGGTTAGGGTTCCCGCAGGCCATGTGGGCTGAGCAGCCTTGTGTTTCTGCACAGCCTGGATTAATTGCTTTGAGGGGGGTGATCTGGGGGTGAGATTTCTCTGTGGCCCACCAAAATTTTCTCACAGCCCACCAGTGGGCCATGGCCCACCGGTTGGGGACCGCTGCTTTAGACCACAATTAATTTTAACATGGATATAATGGAAGGTACTTACAACAGGCCAGACAATCTTGCAAAAAGTCATATTAAAGTCACATTATCCAAACAGATAATAACGTCAACATCTATTTTATAAATTTAGTTAATTGGTTTTTTTTAAAGGCAATACTAGAAAGGTATAGATTGCTACTTTAATAGTCATGGCTGTTTTGACCATTGTAAGTTTGTTGTGTATTTATAACTTTTGTAATTTTACTGCCCAAAGACTTGTGTTTTAATTGTTTTGAATTGGTCTCCTTCGCTGAAAGTTATTGCAATGTTTGTTGTTATTAAATCATGGGGCACTATCTGTTTTGTCTTTCTCTAAGATTGGAGTCAACCTAGCAAGTTTCTGACCAGATGCAATAAAGCTTTCAGAGTCTGTTTTTGGAAGATTTGAGATGTCATCTGGAGTTTAAAATATCTTCTCTGTCGAGATTTTTAAGCAGCACCCCTTTAATGTCAGCTTGGCATGTGTTGCTGCTGTGAGTTTCCGCTAGAGATAACTGTCACAAAAACCCTGAGTAGATGCCTACCTTTGCAGAAAGCCAACTACAGGGGAGTATGTTTGTACAATCTTATCACAGAATCAGTGAAGCTTTCCCACCCCCATCACTCTTCTGGGGAGTAACAGTTCAAATTTCAGGAGAAGGCGCAACCCAGGCAGTTTAAACACTATTTACACAGTTGTCTTCTCTTCAAAGTTCACCACCGCTGAGAAAGACCACTTGTATCAAAGTAGCACCCCACAAACAGAGCTTCCAAAAGAGAGCCAATCCACTCTCTCTCTGCTTCTGGGCCTCATCGACTTTCCACACTGCCCCAAAATAACTGTATAACTGCCAATCAATCCAGGTTGAGTAATTGGGGAGAGGAAAGAATTACTAAGGCTTTGCAAATACTTAGTAAGGCCACACTTGGAATACTGCATCCATTTTGGGTCACCCCATTATAAAAAAAAATGAAGTTGAGACTCTGGAAAGAGTGCAGAGAAGAGCAACCAAGATGATGAGGGGACTGGAGGCTGAAACATACGATGAACAGTTGCTGGAACTGGGTATGTCTAGTTTGATGAAAAGAAGGACTAGCAGGTGACATGATAGTAGTCTTCCAATATCTCAGCAGTTGCCCCGAAGAAGAGGGAGTCAAGCTATTCTCCAAAGCAACGGAAGGCAGGACAAGAAACAATGGATGGAAACTAATCAAGGAGAGAAGCAACCTGGGGTTAAGGAGATTTTTTCTGACAGTGAGGACAATCCGCCAGTGGAACAGCTTCTCTGCAGAAATTGTGGATGCTCCAACACTGAAGGCTTTTAAGAAGAGACTGAACCCGAACAGCCATTTGTCTGACATGGTTTTGGGTCTCTCTCTTGAGCAGGGGAATGGACTAGAAGACCTCCAAGGTCCCTTCCAACTCTGTTCTGTTCTTCTGGATACCTAAGCAACAATGCTTCAGCTTTATGCTTAGGGAATAATAGACCAGGGATATTAACAAGCATCAGGAGAGGGGAGGACGCAATGGCTATGAATGAAGGTGCATGGAATTTATAAGCTTTCAGCTCAATTTCCCTCCCAGTTTTTAAAGCTTCCAACTTCTTCCTTTTGAGCAAGACAATCAACAGGTTACAAGAAAGCCTAAAATAGAGGACGAACTAAGTTTAGCCTCACAAGGAATTTTAACCATTCATTCCATTCACAGAAACAAATAAACCCTAATTTCCAGCTTCCTAATTGATCTTGAGGAACTCTTCACAGATCTAATTTTTCATCCAAGTTCAGTGAGGGGATTCAATTTTTTTTTTATTACCGGTTCTGTGAGCGTGATTTGATAGGCGTGACTTTGTGGGCATGGCTTTGTGGGCGTGGCAGGGGAAGGATACTTCAAAAGTTCCCTCCCCACCCCACCAACCTGCTTTCCAGCTCTGTTCTCCTGTGCAGGGCAACCAAAGAAGACCCAGCCAATCAACTGGGACTCAATGGGGGACAGAGAAGAGATGGAGGGCGGGGCCAGTCAGAGGTGGGATTCTAAACTACTCAAAATTTCCGCTACCGGTTCTCCAGAACCGGTCAGAACCTGCTGACTATACCACCTCTGCCCAAGTTACTTTCTCAGCAAAGCCACCACAAAATAAATTTGCATTCTTAACAATCTTATTTTATCCCACAGCCTTGCATTATAAAAAATAAGTTTAGACCAAGAAATTCTGGGATAGATTAGAAGTGTTTCAGTTATATACCGTGCAGAGAAATTATAGTGAAAGGTACTTTGAAGAAAAGTAATTAATAAACTCCCTCTCTTCTGGCATAAGATCTTATTAATGCAATTATACTATTTCCATTTGGACCCACCTGATTAGGGTGGGCAGCTCATTTCCCTTCATAAATATAAGTCAATAATACTTCTTTTCTGCCTTCACAAGCTATTGAGAAGCATTCTTGCATTGTGGGCCACAGAGGATCCTGCAGCAAAATAAGATATTGACATTTGCACGGATCGATTTCTTTCTTTTTACAGCAGAAGGAATACAAATGCAAGCAAAAGGATTGGCCACTCTTTTCAGCAACCACACTAAAGAAACCCAACTTCCAATCAACGTGCAGACAGAATGCAAACTTTGGGGCTTAGGTAACCGCAGTGCACTCAGTCTCCTACGTTTCCTTCAAGATTTTTCTAAAAAAATAATAATTGCCATCCGTGTCTCAGCAAAACCTATAGACAGCAATGTAAGAAGAAATCTAAAATCAGCTGGTAGGGTATTCTAGAAATAATGACATCCATAGCAGTTTTTAATTAATGGGGTTTTTAAAATGTTTTTTATGTTGTAAACCATCCAGAATCATTGGATATGAGATGGGTGGCAAAATAAATGTCTAAATAAACAAACAAATTAACAAACAAACAAATAAAGAATAAAGTTTTGTCCAAGGCAACTGTAGAGCTCCCTCAAAACTGAAGATTTGGGTGAAGAGGAGAAGGGATGTTGGTCATGGATTGTTGGGAGTGCTGGTAGGGTCTGACCTGGTGTGAATTAAGTTAAAAGCCATAAGGGATGCGTGCATTATGTTTCTGCCAATGTATCTCTGGGAGATAGAATTGTTTCTCCATTATGGGCTTTGTTGTAGATAAACATATTGTTCCAATGGCTCCTGGAGCCGGTAACAGAGTTATTCTACTACTTATCTAACGGAATAAGTGTTGGAAGGGACCTTGGAGGTCTTCTAGCCCAACCCCTTGCTCGAGCAGGAGACCTGATACCAGGGCTGTCAAACTCCTGGCACATGGGCCAGATGCGTCATGCGCTGACCACACCCACGCCCGGTTTAGCAAAGGGGGAAAAAGTCCCAATAGGTCACGTGATGCCGCTGTGACAATGTGAGTTTGACACCCCTCCCCTCGACCATTTCAGACAAGTCCCTTCTTAAAAACCTCCAGGGATGAAGCACCCACAACTTCTGGTGACAAGCTGTTCCCCTGGTTCTTTGTCCTCTTTGTTAGGAAGTTTCTCCTTCATTCCAGGTTGCTTCTCTCCTTGGTCGGTTTCCATCCATGGGTTCTTGTCCTGCCCTCTGGTGCTGTTAAACAGAGCTGTGCCATTTAAAAAAACAACAACAACAATACTTTGACCCAACCACATCACATGCCTGGTGATGCATCAAATGAGGGTCTAGGAGCATGTTTGTTTCCTGGAGAAGAGAATAGTGTTTTAGGCATCTGTGACACCAGAACATCAGAGGAAATCTGCTGAATCATGGTACACTGAGCTCTGTTAAAGGGGCAGCAAACTCTGAAGGGGGATGTGACTCATAACTCGCACACCTCTTGCTTGCATACAAGCTGTTCTCACTCAGCTTGCACAGGGCAGCCCTGGAGTACACAACGTCATTGGCTACTTATTGTTTTCTGTTGTTATTCCTCATCCCCAGAAGCAAAGAAAGTGCTCCTGGGACCCAGCAGCATTAAAAACAGAGAGTATCTTGTCACCTGCTGCCCCCTTCAGTTTAAGTCGCCTACTAGGAATGATGGGCAGGAGTTTGCTCTGAAACCAATCCTAATCTCGTGTCCAACTGCATTGTGTGAGGTTTTTCACCCTACAAGGAAGTCGATCTGTCTCTGCATTCTGTTTAGAACATCCCTACCCATCAAAATGACATGTAATGTGGAGAAAAGCAAGGGCTTACCCTTTGGCAGGAAAAACCAAAGATACAAGTACCGATCTGTTGAAACTTGGCTTAATGCCAGTTACTGTGAGAGGGACCTTGGAGTCTTAGTGGACAGTCACTTAAATATGAGCCAGCCATGTGTGGCAGCAGCCAATAAACGCTAATGCAATCCTTGGTTGTATAAAAATGTATAAAACATTTGCTAGACCAATACTCGAATACAGTTCATCAGTCTGGAACCCACATTACGTATCTGATATTAACACAGTTGAGAAAGTCCAGAAATATTTTACAAGAAAAGTTCTTCACTCCTCTACTCGTTGCAGAGTACCTTCTGCCACCAGACTCGAAATTCTAGACCTAGAAAACCTAGAACTACACCGCCTTTGGTCCGATCTAAGTATAGTATATAAAACCATACATTGCAATGTCCTACCTGTCAATGAATACTTCAGCTTCAACCATAACAACACAAGAGCAAACAATAGATACAAACTCAAGGTTAATCACCAATCTTGATTGTAGGAAATACGACTTCAGCAACAGAGTAGTCATATGTCTGGAATACTCTACCTGACTCTGTGGTTTCTTCCCCAAACCCCAAAAACTTTAACCTTAGTCTATCTACTATTGACCTCACCCCTTTCCTAAGAGGCCTGTAGGGGGTGTGTATAAGCGCACCAACGTGCCTACCGTCCCTGTCCTATTGTTTCTTTTATATTTTTTTTATTTTTCTTATATGTATCCATGTATTCATAACTATGTTTTTTTTTACTTATACCTATTATCTTGTAAGCAATCTGGAATTAAAGAGAAACTTCCTGACAGTGAGGACAATTAACCAGTAGAACTGCTTGCCTTCAGAAGTTGTAGGTGCTTCATCATTGGAGGTTTTTAAGAAGAGACTAGACAGCATACCAATGTTCTAACCTAAACTATTGATACATAGGATTTTCCTTCCTCTGGTTCCTTCTCCTCTTCCTTCTTCTGACTACAGAAAAAAAAATAGGCACAATCCGAAAAGGGCTGCAGGTTTAATCAAATTTCAATGGGAAGCATTTCAACAGACACCTGGTGTTGTTTCTAGGTAAGATTGTTCTCCCCATCTATCTTACTCTCCTTAAAAAAAAAAAAAAACTAATTTCTTGCCAAGAGAAGGTTTCAGATTTAAAAAAAAAAAAAAGCTGTTAGAAGCAGGAAGCCTTTGGACCAGAGGTGGATATTCAGCAGGTTCTGACCAGTTCTGGAGAACCGGTGGCGGAAATTTTGAGTAGTTTGGAGAACCAGCAAATACCATCTCTGACTGGAGATTTTACAGTATCCTTCCCCTGCCACGCCCACCAAACCACACCCACAGAACCAGTCATAAAAAAAATTGAATCCCACCACTGCTTTGGACTGAAAAACAATAGCAGCAGAGGCAAAAAAGAGTATTGTTGTTGTTGTTGTTGTTGTTATTATTATCATTGTAATTCATCCTACAGCCAGCCAGATGTTTAAACTGGATTGGGCATTTTTAGCCAGCTAGCAGGTCATTCCCAGGGACCTGAGATAGATAACTGTTAATGTATGATGGGTTTAAGGGTATTTAAGCTACTCCTAGTGCCGTAAAACTGCCTTCTGCAATTGACTGAGGGTGGGTTATTTTCAACGCCAATGGTACTCCTGATGTTTTGGGATTGCACTTAAGGTGCCTATTATTATCAACCATCCAGGCATTTTTTTTTTTTTGTCTTTCTTATTGACAATTGTTGTGTCAATTGTTGTGGGGTATTTATGTGGCAGGTGCCTGTCTGAGGTTTTAAAGACAGGGAGCACCTCACCTTTTTTTCATTTTCTACGGCATTCTCTATTTTACGGTCCCAGTGGTTCTCGCTTGCAAGCAAATGATATTTCTTGCAGATGTGCCATTGCTGCTACTTTGTCATGCTGCTGTTTGTAGTCGGTCTGTGTAATCTTGCAGCAGTTAACCAGGTGATCCACTGGTGTTTTTTTTCCAGCTTCTTTGCAGAGACATTGTTTGCGATCTGTTGCTGTCTTATCAATCCTGGCTTTGCACGCACTTGTTCTTAAGGCTTGCTCTTGTGCAGTTAGAATGAGTTCTTCAGTCTCTTTCTCCAATTTTCATGCTCTTAGTAGCCTTTGCCAGATCTTGCTGTTATCTCCTTTGCCTGCTATTTTTTTAATGCACTGGCCATGTGTTTTCTAACAACCTAAGCCAAGGGTTCCATGTGAATATTAAAAAGAAAGGGTAAAACTGGAAACCCTTGTCTAGTTCCTTTAAAAAACAGTAGGAAAATAGTTGAAAGCATGCCATTAACCTTTATTTTAGATGCAGGCAACTCATTTTACATCTTTATCCATTTTATGAATTCCAAAAGAAATCTGAGCCTGTTTAGTATGGTGAACATGCACTGTTTATATATGTTTGTGTGTGTGTCTCTGTGTTAGGTTTTTGAGCTGATAAATAATTAAACAATTAAACAACACATATAAACAAAAAGACAACAAAACAAATAGCTTTCTATCTAGATGGTCTCTGGTGATGAGCCGAAAGACAGAAAAAGACAGCAGTATGCTTCCTCCCTTGATTGGGGCTTACCAGGGTGTTGTAACACAAATATATATATATATTTGTTTTCTGAGGTTTTCGTGGGTATTTGTATGTGGATCTTTGGTTCTTTGGATTTTCTCCCGCATAGAATTGGAAATACTGCTACCCTTCAAAAAGACCTCGACTATGTATCAGCATGGTCAAACAAATGGCAACTTCAAATCTCAACAAATAAATGCTCTGTCTTACATATTGGTAAAAAAAAATAAAAAATCAGAAAATAAAATACAGGCTGAATAGTCGAGACCTTGTTGATGATCCAAACTCTGTCAAGGACCTTGGAGTACTCATCTCAAATGATTTAAGTGCTAGAGCCCACTGTAACTACATAGCCAAAAAGGCGTTAAGAGTTGTTAACCTAATCTTATGTAGATTTTTCTCTGGTAATATTACATTACTAACTAGAGCATACAAAACGTTTGCTAGACCAATACTCGAATCCAGCTCATCAGTCTGGAACCCACATTTGATATTAACATAGTTGAGAAAGTCCAGAAATATTTCACAAGCAGAGTTCTCCTCCTCTACTCATTGCAGAATATCTTATGCCACCAGACTCGAAATTCTAGACCTAGAAAACCTAGAACTACGCCGTCTTCGGTCCAATCTAAGTATAGTTTATAAAATCATATATTGCAATGTCCTACCTGTCAATGAATACTTCAGTTTCAACCACAACAACACAACAGCAAACAATAGATACAAACTCAAGATTAACCGCATCAAACTTGATTGCAGGAAATATGACTTCAGCCACAGAGTGGTCAATGTCTGGAATATTCTACCTGACTCTGTGGTTTCTTCCCCAAATCCCAATCTTAGACTGTCTACTATTGACCTCACCCCTTTCCTAAGAGGTCTGTAGTGGGAATGCATAAGCACACCAACGTGCCTACCATCCCTGTCCTTTTGTTTCTTTTATTTTTTTTATTTTTCTTATATGTATCCATGTATTCATAACTATGTTTTTATTTATACCTATTATCTTGTGAGCAATTGACAAACCAAATAAATAAATAAATTATCTGAACATGCTGATGTTTTGGATTTAACTAGAGAGCCGAGACCTGGCTGAACATTTGGGACATATTAAGGCCTATCAGATTTGACCTTGCAAAAGGTTTCCATGAATGGATAAGCTCTTTCTGCTACTCCTAAAGAAAAATGCATGTAGTTAAGCAACCAAATGTGTCAGGATTACAAACGAACAATGAAAAACTTTGAATTTTTCCATGGTCTGTTCCTTAAAATAACACTGTTCCCTTGCAGGGGGAAAAAAATCATTTTTATGACAAGCACATGTCTGTAATTTTCCTAGTACAACTTCAGAATTAATATAGTCATGATCCAGACAACCAATCCTGAGGCCATGTAAACATTTAGTACACTATGTCTATCAAAATAAAGCCAGCATTGTGCCCAAAAAGTATTTCCGCTCCAACTTTCATAAAAAATTACAGTGCTTATTTTTTTAAGTTTGTTTTGAAAATAATTTAATCTACAAATGTTAGAGACGAAGCATTAAAACATCTCTGTGTCTAAAAGAATTACTGGAATATAATTATAACATGCTTCATCAATGAACTAATTAACGTTATTTGCTTCGTGTTATCCAAATTCACAAAGGAAGCTGCCTAGAAACATTTGCCAAACTTTTTGGGTCTGCTTTATAACTCCTAGTCTGGGTTGCCATTCTTTGATCAATATATGGTAATGTGCATAGACGAATGGAAGGAATGAAGTCCATTAAGCGCACATTTATTGGGACAATTTCTATTTTAGGAACACCTTCTGGTCTTTCAATTAGTTTCACAAGATCAGCCAGTCAGACTTTCTAAAATTTCAGTGAATAGCAAATTGAAGTGTTCACTGACATTTCATAGACTCTTCGAGAAAGAAAGAAACATTTTGACTGTTAATCCAAAATCTCTGTGCAAGAATGCAGATTTAAGCATTCGGAAAAGAAGGAGTTTTTGCCTTGGTCTGGATACATTCAAGGAAGGGAAGGTCACTATCTGTTTGCATTCTGATATTTCCACTATTCTGTTACAAAGGTATTTTCTAGCAGTCCATCAGGATCTGCCTTCCAGTAATTTAAGACCCATCGTCCTGGGATGTAGACTTTGGAACAGGTCTTGTTGTCCTTCTATATGACATCCATCCCACCATCCATTTTTTCCTGAAGATTAAATATGCCATGTTCTCTTAGTCTCTGACCCTGAAACTTACTTTCCACCCTCTTAATTGCTCTTGTGGCCTTTCTCTTCAACCCCTATTCAAATTTCTCTAAATCTGTCTTGGAAAAATGGCACTCAGAACATGACATGATACTCAAGGGAAGTGGAGGCATCTGTCAAACGCAGAATAGAATAGAGCTCTGACTCTAGAAATTATATTTCTATTGAAGAAGCTCAAAATTGCATTTCAGGACTCATTCAGCTTGTCAAGACTCATACGTGGATACTTAGCTTTTAATAACCAAAGCCCCAAAATTCTTTTTCATTGATATTGTTGCAAAGTGCCCATTTACCATCCTTATTTCAATCTTTGTTTTTTGGTCATTCTGTATTTTTGGCTCATTTCTACAGTCCATCAAGTTCTAAATTAAATTGTGCTCCTTCTATTTAATAAAATGTTAGCTGTTCTACCTGAGGTTGTCTCATCTGCAAATCCGGTTGGGCAAAGATAATCCATCTCTTCATCAAACTGATCAACCAAGTTGAAAAACATAAAACTCAGGATCAAACTTTATGGAAGGCATCTGTCGTTCCAGTAATCTAACCGATCACACTCCGCTCTCATACATGAAGTCAATGAAAACGTCCATCATCTTCAACCAACCAGGTTGGCTTTCATAGATTCAGGGAAAATGCCACATTTTAGCTCAAGCAGAGCAATTCATGGTTGAAGAGTATTGACAGCGTTATGAAGCGCTCCTCATAAAAACCTGGGATGAGAGGTTGCTGAACAAGATAAAATATACAGGATGAATATTTACTAGTGAATAAGAAAAATGTATTCAGTTTGGCATTCGCTTCCTCAATCTCCCTCCTTAAATGTTAGTGGCCCAAGCTTTTTCTCTCTCAATACCATCAGCTCTATTCATAACAGCCAACAGTGTATTTCTAAAGCCCATACCAAAAAGATCAGAGGCTCAGATAGTTTGCTGAGAATGTTCTAAAAATGTCTGTAGCTCACATATAGCACTTAAAACTCTAAATAAAGTGTTTCAAGACAGCTTCTGAAGTGCAGAGAGGAACTTACAGATTTATGCCAGTTGCTATCTCTGTCTCCAAACTAAAATCATTTAGTTTATTCTATTTAAAACTTGAAGTGCATCTCTACAAGGAGTGCAAATTCATGCAAGGGAAGAGCAGGGAGAGCTTAAAGAAATATAGTTAACTCCTGTAGACCAACTTCCTGAACTGATGCCAACCTTTTGTACTATTGCCACTCTAATATTATACATTTACCATTGATTTAATTGTGTATATTGCCTTTTCCGATTCAGATAAAAACCATGGGAACACTCAAGAGTGGAAGGACAATATCAAGTGTTTGAATTAATGAATTTTAAAATGAAATAAAAATGGAGTCTAGCTCTATAGATCAGGCTTAGAACATATGCATTCCATTGATTAATTGTTTTCGATGACAGAAGATTTGGATCTCGCCTTAGCAAGCTTCCACCAATTACTTCTTGTCCTGCCTCAGGTGCTTTGGAGAATAAGTTGATCCCCTCTTCTCTGTGATGGCCCCATTTATAGGAAATTAATATTGCTTTAAAGGCTAAAGTTATAGCTAGAATGTTGGGTCTCTCTATTCTTTACACAATGTCTGAATATACAGTAGGTGTTCCAAACTATAATATCCTGAGGATGTAGTATTTGCCACAAGGAAAATGAGATTCTAGAGCTTTGTTGAGATTCTAGAGCTTTGTTCAAGACTACCAAACTTTTCTAAGCATTCAACAAAATGCAGTTGGCAGATCAAATGATATAAAATAGAACAAATAAAAACAATTAGAAAGCTGGACCTAATTTTCTAGATCTCATAAAGTCTACCTTCTATTTTTTTTATTAATTTATATTAGAGTTGTATTATTTCATTTTATAGCTGGGCACATTTTCTCTTTTCTAGCTTTTCAAAATAATTTTGAAATTAATCTTACATAATAAAACACTCCAGTGTTTCCTTTATTATTGTATTTTATTTTTCTGAATCTAATCAGAAATATTTCATATTTTGGATTGTTGTTCTCTGTTACACATGGAAACTGTTGGACTACATACTCTCATAGAGGACTACATTGAAGTGGAAGATATTCTATTTTACTCCTACACCAACTCATACTGAACCCAACATAATAGATTATGGTCCATACGTTTTAATGAAGGGCCTTCATCCTAGTTTTGGTTAATTTGTGTTGAAAATACAGACAGAGAGAAACAGATGTGCACACTTTAAGATGCATTCAATTGTGGTTTATGCATTTCTAATCATTAAAGTACAAGCAGACCAATCCACATAAATAATATTTTATTCATATCAAAAATACGATATTGCATTTACTTGGGTGGCTGCAATTGTCTCTCTAATTCTTCTATTTAAAATAAGAACTCATGGATTTTATTCTGTGGGCTTTTCTCTCTTTTCTGGCCACAAAAAGAATCTAAATTTGAAGTTGCAGAGCATTAGTGTCAGCTAATCAAGGAGAAATGAATTAATCCTGAATCAGACGCACGCACGCTCATACACACACACACACACACACACAGAAGGAGAGAAAGAGAGAGGGAGTCTATTCAAAATCCTCATGGGGAAAGAAAATTCCACATGGATTATTGTAATTTTATAAATTTATAAATTTTAATAAGCATTAAATTGATACAAATTGGTAACAACTTATTACATTCCTTTTAGCTGAAGGATTTTGTTTTCATTCAAAATCAATAACTGAGGCATTATACAAACCATTATTTTGCAACAGACTTTCTCAAAATGGTGTCTTCTATGTGCACTGGAATACTATCCTCATCTCTTAGATGGCTTTGGATGATAGGAACCATCCTAGCTAGAAATTTCTTCCTTAAAAATATAATTTCTGGACTATATACTGGTATCGACTTTTACAATTGGTGTCAATCTAACAGTGAAACTAAACCATGGCTATTCAACCCACAATTTCATCACTGCTTAATTTCTATACTGCTGATCATTATAAATGGCATGCCAAAAAATAGTGGTATCTTCCCAGTGAATCCTAACATGGTTTCTGCTTGACTGAATTGGTTGACTTTGTTTCTGCATTGAGCACAACTGGATTTGTCACTAATTCTAAACAGAAGAAATGTTAGAATTATTTGCCCTTGGAAAAGAGCACGAGAAAGACAAATTGTTGAGCGAAAAGCAACATTTTCTTGCTGTATTATATTCCAAGCTTCAATTTTAATTCAAGGCAGGGTAAATCATAGTTTAATTATTGGACATTTGAAAAATACCTGTTTTAGCTACAAGAAAGAAAGAAGAAAGAAACAAAAGGCTGCCACAAAAAAAGGGAGGGTGACAATCTATACTCCAAAGCCCCTGAAGGCAGGACAAGAAGTAAAGGACGGAAACGAATCAAGGAGAGAAGCAACTGGAATTCAGGAGAAACTTCCTAACAGGGAGGACAATCAATCAGTGGGACAGTCTTTTGGCCTGCTTAGGGTGTTTTGAAGGGTTTTTGTTAGCTTGTGTACTACACTGATTCTATGTGGTTGTATTTGTGTCGCAAAGTTGTTTTTTCAAGAAGCAGCTGGACTGTCTGGTAAGTCCAGAAACTGCAGTTGCCTCTTGAAAAAGCACCATTGGGACAACCATGACCTGGGTGACTGAGAATCTCCATTGGCATCGAGTCTATTTGTGGTTTCTGGTATATTATTGATGTGTGGCAGTGTGAGCCTTTTTAGGGTTTGGGATGATTGTGCTGTATTGCGTCAAATGGTCCAGGAATTTTTTATAAAGTTGCATGGATATCCATTTTGGAACATTTGAGATACCTTGAAGATTCAAACAAGATATCTCTAATGTCCATAAGGCTCATCCACAGACTCTGTATTTGGGGGATCAAGTTATTAAGAAGCTTAGGCAGGTCCCATGTAAATTCTGCAAGATCATGGAGAAATCAGAGAGGACAACTCTTTTCAGGGACTATGTACCAGGCACACAATGAGTCATGAAAACACAATGTCATCTTGAAAGCAGACACAAAGGTTTCCTTTTTCTTTCCTGCAATCAGATTGCTTCCAAGCTCTTTTGGGTCTTGCTGTTTGTCCTTTGGAAACAGTCCAAATTTAGCCTTTCTCCATGGACAGAACAAAGGTGAATCCTTACAATTACACGTATTTAATTATTAAATTTATATGCTGCCCATCACACTCTGGAAAGTGAGTGGATTACACTTAAAATCATAAAAGTATAAAGAGTTACCCTGTGAGGCTAAGATGGGAGGCCAATAAGCACTGCGAAGTGGTACATAAGTCTAAAGTGCTATTGCTATTCAGAAAGTCAGGTTAATTCAGAGATTCAATGAAAATAGCTTTGAAGCAACTTTCCTTCCATTTCCAGGCCGTTGAATAACCCATTTCCCTTCCATTGGGTCTGTATCAACCATAGTTAACTTATAAACTTAAATGAAAAATTTCCCACAATGATTAATTCATCTCTTTCATTCTTCTCCCCCTTCTGCCCTTTACGTAGTAACACAGTTACAACATTTAAGGATCAAACAGACAATTATATGATTTTATTTTATGATTCTCATAGGGGCTAATTAATTAAATATTGCAAACTATGTAAATCTTTCATTTAAGGACAAAAGCAGAGCAAAATAAAATCTTGCAATGCTTAATTATTAATCCCCTCCAATCACTGCTGTAATTAGAGAAAATGAGATAGTCAGAGGGGGAACAACCAACAATAATTGATTCTAGTTTACTAGTTCTTGTTTACATCGCAAATTTTCTCAGCTACATAACTATTGAAACCCCTTTGAAGGATAATATATATTCCAAATTTTAAAAAAGTTTTATTGTATCTTTTAGAGATAAGTCCATTTCTGCAAACACGCTTTTAAAAGGGGGGAAGGAAAGAAACAGGGAGGAAATTAAGTTAAAAAAGAAAAGAAAAATCACCTATGCTATATTTTTATTAATGTCATAATGGTGACTTACAATATATATTGCCTAACAAAAAATGCTGCTGGAAAGCACGAACCATTTAGAAACTGAATCGATGGCGGAATGAAAAGTGGCTCCATTAAAACCAACATTTTTGTCACAGACTGTGGCTCAACTGGTTTCTGGGAATGCTTAGTCATGGCTAGGGGTTTAAAAGAATTCAGCCACAGATCCCATTAAGCAGAAAATTAATACATTTGGTCCAACGGCAGGAACATCAGCAACAGTGGCCTTTGGACCTCAAAGCTTTAAAAATGCAAGAGTGGCCAGTTAGCTTGGATTTATTTAAAATCTTCCTTTCATGTTCAAAATGTCCTTCACATTTGAACAGACTGGGATAGTATGGTCTTATGGTCCTTTCAGAAGGCAGATTAAGCTCTAAAGCAGGGGTGTCCAACCTTGGCAACTTTAAGACTTGTGGACTTCGACTCCCAGAATTCCCCAGCCAGCGTGGGGAATTGAAGTCAACAATCCTTAAGGTTTCCAAGGTTGGACACTCCTGCTCCAAACGGCTCACTCCAGCCAATTTATCCACATTTGGTTTAGTGGGGGAAAGACCGATATAAAATCTACTTGAATGGATACCTACATCAGGTAATAATTTTTGCCCTTCTTCAGCAGAATTGATCTAATATTATTTAGATACACTGGAAACAAAATTTCACCCTTTTGGAATTGCATTCAGAAAGATGCATGTATAATAAGTGGCATTAAAATTTTCCTTGGTTGCAAAAAATAATCAGAATTCATAAGAAAATAAATAGTGGAATGCATTTAACAAGCCCAGTCTTGCTTCTATCCAGAAAGAGATTTGAAGCCTATGTATTCATACTTCTCTCTCTCTCTCTTCTATATATACTCTAACAAAAGTCCATTCAAATACTTTGACGCATGGAATTGATTATTGTACTGTAAGATATTTGAAATTACATCAGCTTCAGAAATTACAGGTTCATATGATTATTAGGCTGTTAATGTATGTCAAATTTTCTAGACTGCTTGTAGTAATATTCAGATAGTTCTATGATATTTCTTTGAAATGACCTGCACAAGGAACATGTAGACAGTGAGCATACAAAGGTCTAGTTTTCAAGTGTTGTAAACACAACTAACTTCAGAGATTTCCTCTAAGACTAAAAACTGGTATGCCTGGAGTGAATTTGTGGACAATAACCAAATGAGCCAAAGTGATTAGAATGTTTTGGACAATTTGGTGGCCATGATCAATAATGTAATTTTGTGTGTTCAAAGTTTACAGCCATGAACAACCCTTTTTGACTCATCTTAATTTCCTATTTGCAAGATAATTGCCGGCTTATTATGAGAATGAATGAATGAACTTTGGCTGCGGTATAAATAAATTAGCACAACAGTGAAAGAGTTTCCAGTTCTTCTGCCCCTCACTTGAAGGGAACTCCTTGTTCAATGCAGGTTTCTCTAATGTAACAAGACCACTGAACTGGGCTTGCAACATCAAGGTGGCATTGAGAATTTTCGACACCTTTTTGCTGCTATCGAACGATTGTCTGAATTTTTCTGTGCCAAATCAATTTCTGTCACATACACTGGAATGACCAGTATGGGAAAGTGCAGTTTCTCAAATGAGGCTCTTCCATCCTCTGGGTTTGGCCTTTGCAGATGGATATTATGGGAATTGTAGATTGATAAACCTGGAAGGCACCAGACTGCAGAAGGGGCTCTGTGATCTTCAGTTTCTGACCAATAAAACCCAGACCCATAGCTAAGTAATACCTTCATTAGAATTAGCCAAAATACTACGAAACAGCTTGCAAGCTTTCTAAAACTCCAGAGCTGCCCATAAACATTCTGGACAACGGGACACCCTGCACACCCTGTTATAATGTTGGCTTTATGCTAACAAAGATATTATCCACCTATAAATTTGGGACAGCCCAGGGCCAGGGCAGCTCAATTTTGCTTTTTAACCTTCAAAAAAAATGCAGAAGAAGTTGCAAGGGGAAGAAAGAACCATTTCTTCTCTAAGGGAATCTCTAACTCAGGGGTCCCCAAACTTGGCAACTTGACTTGACTTGACTTCAACTTCCAGAATTCTCCAGCCAGCAGAACCGGTAATAAAAAGTTTTTGAATCCCACCACTGTTGAGATCTTGAGATTTTAGGTTTTTTAAAAAATATTTTATAGTTTTTGTAGTTTTATCATTGTAGCAAGAAAGTCGAGGATTTTAAACAAAAACGGAAAACCGATAATGGAACCTTTACAGCATGCAAGCCTTTACAACAAAAAGCATACATTTGAAGCCATTCAATTTACTTGCTACCTACTCTGGCCACAGAAATAATAAACAAAATGTTGATATGAACTGAAATGGATAGGCTAACCTTAGAGATGAAAAATAAGGATGAACTGGAATATTATACAATTTAGAATAGATTTTCCCATTGGTGGGGACAGAAAGGAAAGACTTAAGATGGAAAACAATTGTTGAGAGGGTAAACGAGAGTTTGAGATGAAAATAAGACTAAGGGTGTTGGAGGGTGTAATATAAGAAAGAATAAATGTATATATGTGTGTGTATATATATATGAACAAATATATGTATTAATGTACATACTTATATTATACTGACCAAATGTTATGTCAAAATGACTTCACCACGTTCAATGTTTTAACTGTTATGTTTAATAAAATATTTTTTTTAAAAAAATTACTTGCTACTTGCTCACTTGCACAGATACTTCCACCACCATCCCCGATGTGGGCAGATAATTATTGCCTATGAAGGAGCTTCATGGGATCTGAATTGAGCTCCTCGCAGTTCCAAGCACTATCCAATCTTCACACTGAAGCAGCAGCCCCCTTTCAAAAGCCCCAATTCCCAAGGAAAAGTAGGCCTGCCTGGATCACAGCCCGAAGAGGTTTCGAACGGAACCCCACTGCTTCCTATTCAGAGCCTTTAATTCTTATTAAATGTTGCTATTTATCCTTTATTTGGTTGCATGGTGGGTCTATTGACTGTAATAAATTTGGCTTCTGCTTTAATGGCAATTTTCACACAAGGAAGGAAATTTTGTGAATAGGCATCACATCTCTGCTTCCGAGGGGTTAGGGTTTTTTTTCTTGGTCTGCACAACACGATTTGTTTTATGAGTCTAAATATAAATTCTGGGGTTTCAATTGTTGGGAATTTTTCTATTTATTTTTTTGCACAACTGATTCAGCGGTTGAGTTTGAAGTGAAGATATATAGACTGTGTCAGGACTCCAACAAATCCACCCCCATTTAAATCATGTCTCTAGCCGCATCTCAGAGAAAAGAATATTGATTTATTAGAAGTGGCCATGTTGGTGTTAGCTGGATGCAGCTTATACTAAAATATATCATTCATTTCCCCCTTGACCCTGGTCTTTCCCCTGGATGTATATTCTCCAATGGGACACATCCATAGCCAAGAGTCATCCATCATGCTCTCCAGTAATATTTTTGTGCTCTGACAACTTTGGGCTGCCAGAGGGATTATCTAGGCACTTGAGGAATGCACTGTTTTCCCCCACTCCCTTTTTCTGGCAGCTAAAAAGACCAAGGGAGTATCTTTTGAGTTGACATACCAGGTGAATCATCTGGGAAACATTTCGTATCCATGAACATTCTATGATTGTCTGGCAGTTATTCTGGAGATGGGCCTAATTTTGTCCTTTATCTTTGGGTGGAAAGGTTGCAAAATAAAGAATTAGGTATTTCTAATTCTAGGGCAGCAGCAGACCATCTAAATGTTGGCATTTGAGTGTGTCTGAACACATGTAATTCTTGACTTTATAACCATTTGATTAGGGGCAAGAATAATTCCTTAAGTTCTGCTGGGGTTATGTAACCGGGGAAACCGAATCTGAACCCTGGCATATTTGCAATGTGAGGAAGAGTTGGAAGCCAACTCTCATCTCCGTTCACTCACAACAATTTAAAAGATGGTTTCTTCAAGTTACTGGAGTTCCTTTATGCCTCATCTTCACTAACCTGACTTGAGAAAAGAAAGCCCTGAATCTAATGACCCAACAAGCCATTTCTGTTCTGACACAGCCGTCTTCTAAAGGATGAGATAATGGAATGGAAGCTGTCACTCTCCTTTCTGTCACTATTCTCTCTTCACACCTGTCCTGAAACACATCTCAGTCATTAGAGGTTTCACCTCTTAAATTGAGCCTTTGCAGCAAAATTCAACTTCATCCTGGAAATCTATTCCCACCCAGGTAGTTCAACTTGAATTTTTGTGTGTTGTCACTTATTACAGCCATATGCAAGAGAGGAGAGGAGAATATAAAAGAGAATATAGAAAATAGACTAGACAAGAATAACAATGAAGTAGAATAGAATGGAATAGAATAGAATAAGAATAGAGTAGGATAGAATAGGATAGGATAGAATAGAATAGAACAGACTAGAATAAGAATAGAGTAGAATATAATATAATAAGAATAGAGTAGAATAGAATAGAGTAGAACAGAACAGAGTAGTATAAAAATAAGAACAGAACAGAACAGAACAGACTAGAATAAGAATAGAGTAGAGTAAGAATAGAGAAGAATACAGTAGAGTAGAGTAGAACAGAACAGACAAGAATAAGAATAAAAATAGAATAGAATAGAGCAGAGCAGAACAGACTAGAATAAGAATAGAGTAGAATAAGAATAAGAATAGAGTAGAATATAACAGAATAAGAACAGAGTAGAATAGAGTAGAACAGAACAGAGTAGTATAAAAATAAGAATAGAATAGAACAGAACAGACTAGAATAAGAATAGAGTAAGAATAGAGTAGAATACAGTAGAGTAGAACAGAACAGACTAGAATAAGAATAAGAATAAGAATAAGAATAAGAATAGAATAGAGCAGAGCAGAGCAGAACAGACTAGAATAAGAATAGAGTAGAATAAGAATAGAGTAGAATAGAATAGAATAAGAATAGAGTAGAATAGAATAAGAATAGAGTAGAGTAGAACAGAACAGAGTAGAATAAGAATAGAATAGAATATAGAATAGAATAGAGTAGAATAGAATAGAATAGAATAGCTTTATTTGGCCAAGTGTGATTAGATACACAAGGAATTTGTCTCCAATAAAGAAGTATTCTGTACTTGCAAAACTAGAAAACTCCAGAGTTTTAGGCTACTCTGGAAAATTCATTGGTAAGCAAGAATCGCCTCCGAAGAAGCAAAAGCAGGCCATTTGAGTACTGCTGTCAATAAAATTGCATGGATGGATCCGTGCAGAGACCCAGAGCCAAGCTGATCTCAAGGCTGATCTCTCTCTTTACCTTTTTAATGTTTTCAAGGATTGGCTGGTTTTATGCCATGCTCAAGCTGTTGCATTTGTGGCTGTTTTTCTTCCCCCCAAATGACTGGCATTGTGAAGAAGCAATTACCTCCACAATTAAAATTAGTGGTGCGTGATGAGTTATACCATCTGAGAAGCTGTGGAGGCATTGCAGGCTGCCTCTTCCCGAAAGGCTCTGTGGATAGTCCCTTTCACCGTGCCCTCGTTTCTCCATAGGCCAGCTCCAAAGGCTATCACCAATGCAGCTGGTCTTTTGAACCTCCTTAACTCGCACAGCGAGCTGCAACAGCTATAACAGCAGACTGATGGGTATTCAGAACCAACATTCACCCCAAAACAATGTTTCTCAGTGGGCTCTTTTCTTCTGCTTTATTTTAAGCATTTGTAGAGGCACCCAACTGAGCCAAGGGAGAAGATCACTCCAAAAAGCAGGAACTGCCCCGGAGGAAGGCATAGTCCCCAGATCACATCAGATCCCCTGAAACTTTCATTTGTAGTTTATCAAATCGTGACTGCAAAGCATCAACTAATCAACTAATAAAAGATGGAGAAAGCTTAAGACACTGAGCTCGTATTTGATGTGGCCATTTCTCCCTCACCTTTGCCATAAAAATCAAGACTATCATTTATGATATGGGGAGCAGCATAAAAGTCCTCCTTATGCAGCAAAAATGACATCTGTTTCTTAGTTTTATGCATTTCACAGTGGAGCACCAGAACAGACAGTTCGTCCTTTTATTATTCCAGACATTTTTTATTATTCTGTTTGGTGGCTTGGGAATGTCAGCTGAAATGGAAACTTAACCCTTTGGTTAACCCTACATAACTTAACCCTAGAGGTTTGCATCCTGTTTCTAAGCACTTGTCTAGAAATGGCTTACCTCTTCCTCTTTTCCAGATACTAGGATAACGGCTAATAGGAGTGATCCAGTTGAGTTTCCAAATCAAGGCAAAATTAACCAGTTGCTTTCTTCTGCCAGGAAAATTATTTGCCAGTGAAACTAAAATCTCTGGGTCACTAATTAAACTTATTGAGTTGTCCCAACATCTTTAACTGTGTACAGACTTCTGAACTATTTCATCCATGGACTTTGTGGTTGATCACACTCAACAAAATCCACATCATTCTGGTACAAGGCATGGTCTCCAAAAGATCTAATCGCCAGCTGGGTTTTTCCACAAAGCTGATGCACTCTGACCTACTTTGGTTTGTGCAAAATATGCTCACCCAAAACTTTTCCCTCTCCTGGAGCCAAGAAATCTCCTCTAAGTGGAGAGAAATGGACAAACAAGAAACCGAACCGGGGTACCTCATAATGCCCAGAGAAATTGCTTTGGGTTCTTAGATCACTTAGCAGACTGAAAGGCCCCCAGGTTTTCACTCTCAACTTCAGCATTGCAATTCCATTGATTTAGCATTTATTACTCAGAAGGAGGCAGAGAAAGATGCTCCTCTCAATGTCATACAGATATAAGAAGGAAAAGCCTGGTGCAGTCCCCCAAGGCTACCTTAGGAGACCTCACCATATGTTTCTTCCTTTCTTTCGAGGTCGCTGTGTGTTATATTTACAGAAGAGTTTCTGAAAGTCAGTTTTCCCCAAATTATGTTAGCAGATTGCTAATGGTCCACTGTGTCAGTTACCATATTTTAGAAATATTTATTAAATTACTAAGAGGCATAAAGAAGTCTGGTTTTACCTCTAGGATAACTAGTAACAGGAGGTGGATTTGCAAATTCTTATATTTTCCTCGTTCATACAGAACTTGATTTTATATCCTCTATAAAAATTGCCTAAGAAGCAGCGTTCATTAATAATTAAGACTGGAGCAGGCAACCTCCAAATATTTAGGAATCACATCATTCCCAAGGTTAATAGAAGTTCATCTGAAATATTTGAGTGAATCTGGCTTTAGAGAATGATGTGTTAGAAGTTCCCAACCGATGGCAGCTGCTAGGAAGCCTTCTCTTTGGGCCTGCTCTTTGCTTGTTGGGGTTTTGCCAGCTAGGCTGGAGGAGGAGTCAAGCAAAGTCTTAGTATGGAATCCTTAGGCAGCCACAAATGGCTTAAGCATGACCTCTCCCAAAATCCATGAAGCCTTATCTGGTTGTTCCCAGGAAAAGGCAACCAGTCTGATGAGATTCTTGTAGCACAGGTGTTAAACAATAAAGTTACAGCCTGGAGTTATTCATGAGTGGTTATGGTTGCTGGCACCTGACATTGCTAAAATAATAATAATAATTAAAAAACCAGATCTGTGAATATCTAGAAACATGCTTAGTGCTTAAATAAATGCCAATAAAGCTTAGTGAAAAGTCTAGATCTAGAAAAGCGACTTAATGAAATTCTACAGTTGTCAGTAATATTAAGAATTCCTTCAGGTCTCAGGTACATCTAAATAGTTTCCTTGACCACAGATTGTAATAATTATTTATTTCCATCTTCCTCAGAATAGGAATAGAGTTATTCTATGAATAATAAGCATTTATTTATCAAATGTGCATGGCTACTTGTCAGACAAAATGTGACTCTGGGTGGCACACAACAATGAAAGAAAACAACAATATAAAAACAGCGTAAGTGTAAAAAAATTAGAAACAATTATTCAAACTTTAAATGTTATTAAAGGTTAAAATATCCAAACCCATAGAGAGAATATGCTGAATCATTTTTGCACTTCACCTTCCTGGGAGTAGTTGCATTATGCAAAGTAAGAAAAAATATGCAATTTGCACATTTAATGTAACCAGCTTTTTTTCTCGACACATATTTGGGATCATAGCAACTGAATTAAAATTAATTAAAAATAAATAGTTCAGAGAAAGACAATGTAGGCTGTTACAGAAAGTTTACTTCACAGAAGGGCTGATTAGTCTATGTGGTAATTACAAAAGAATTATAAAAGAGACATTGTAGGAAGAAAAGAATCTTCGAGAGGAAAAAACAAAGACTTTGAAGGAAAAAGTTCAACTCCCAAATAATTAGGAAATAGTGGTATGCTTGTACAATAGAGTCTGCAACTGAAACTATAGACAGATATATATATATATATGTCACTGTATTTAAACTAAAATGATTCTCATGTGTATAAATTAGAATTGATTTAGCCCTCTATGGAATAGCCTATTGGTTTCAAGGGTGAAGAATCAATGAAGCTGATTTATTGTTTCATGTCTATACACAAGAATCTAGTCAACAATCAGCACTAAATTGGCACTAGATACGAGTTAATGGAATTCAAGATGGAACGGATCGTTTGTGGGAATGTAATGACTCCATGCTAATTCCTCTCTTGACTTCACCCGTAGCTCTGCTCCTTCTCCTACATCTGCCTTCATTTTCTGTATGTCTCGGTTGCAACAGCCACTGAGAGAATACGGCCATTTCTTCTGATTGGAAAGAAAGTGACTGGATCTTAATACTAAGGTTTTATCATAATATTAATAGAAGAAGATTCCCTATAAAATGTCAACTGTAATCTAGTAATCTAGTTGGTAGGCAAGTGGGAACTATATTGCCCCCTGCCACATAAAGTTTAGTGTGTGCTCTGTTAGAGAGCCGTATTTGGACGGCCTCATGCATCTAGTTGCAAAACCAGATGACAGCTGTTTGAAGAAGCTGAGGATTGCCAGCCATCAGAAAAATAATCTCCAGGGCAGGCAGCAAATGACAAGATTTATGGGCAAGACAAAATGATGCAAGAAGGGATCAATTTCCATGCTATTTCTGCTCCTCTTCATTCCTGCATGGCTTCACCTCGGATTCTCTTTGGTTCCATTTCCCCTTAAAAATCCATTGTAGTGAATATTGATCTTTTTAAAAATTTATTTGCTATGATTTTCACGCCATCTCTTCTCACAACTGTAGGTGACAGGCAGATGGGCCTCTCTTCCTTTCTGAATCCATACGGAATACATTAGAAAATTGTAAAGTTTTCTTGAAGTTGAAGAGCATTTGTATCCCAATGGAATCTGTGGGAGATGGTTAAGACTGAGGGAATGTAGTGAAGAGGGAAGGGGATACTTTCCAGAGAAAGAAGAGGCAATTCAACCAAGACTTCAGTATGAGAGAAAGAGGGAGAAGACAGCCTTCCCTAAGAGTATATTGTAGATGCAGCAAGTAGAGTGTTCAGACTAGCAAGATGTTGTCTAATAGTGTGAAAACAATAAAGAACTCAGCTTGGAAGAATCACCAAGTGCCATTTGTGGTTTTGTACATGACATTAAATTCACTCAAGTAATCCAACACCTTTAAGTGCACTTAGCCATCAACCAAGTGTGGTCTTCATATAAAGTTTTCTCCTTGTGGCCTGCTGATCCATTTGCATGCCATGGAGATGTATAGGATAGGATATGTGCAATACGCTGTTCCTTTGCAAGCAATGTTATTAAATCAGGGTTCCTGGATAAATGTAATGTACTGCCTAAGCTTATCCATTAAATAAATCATACATAGGAAGGCAGGTGCAATTTAAAAACCAGGTTCTTTATGGTTGACATGCTGTTTATCTGATGAAGTTTACCGTAAGTAGTACTTTCATAATACACAAACCCATTTAGACATGAGGTATGAGTCTTCCCACCAAAGGTGTTGCAGTTCCTGCATCCTTGTTGAATACAGATCAGGTTTAATGGCATATTTGCTGCCCTACAATTTAGAACTTGAAAAAATAATCTATCATTTGTGGCTCCTGACATCAGTTTCACTGGGAGGATAACCATAAACACACACACACACACAAGAAAGTTTCTTTCCAGCATTGATCTTCAGAAAGAACAGATCCAGTTCAGCAATTATACCACTCTCTGTAAGTTTGTTTAGCAAAGAACGGTTACAGGAATTGGGTATTAGTCTAATGAAAAGAAGGCATAGGGGAGACATGATAGCAATGTTACAATATTTGAGGGTCTCCAACAGGGAGTCAACTATTTTACAAAGCACCCAAAAACAAGACAAGACGTGTATTTCTACGCATGGCAGAAAAAGCTGCCATTTTGATTCTTAATTTCAGCTGTCTTCTTGCCAATACCTTCTTTCTTTCTTTTTTTAAAGCTTACTCTTCTGAAATCAAACTTGACTCTGATGGATTTTCCCTTAATTAAATAAGTCTTTGCCGAATTAATCTAATAAACCTGCATAAGTCTTAATCTAATAAATCTGATTTCTATATGAATAAAGCAATAATTTTCCAGAGGCAAACACAACCTATCTCCATGACTTTTGATACAACGGATAAGAAGCTTATTAAATTTAAGATTACATTCTCTCAGTCATGTCCTGAACAGAAATATAGCCAATCTGAGAATCGGTGCCAATAAGTAATGAGAGTCACTCTGGTGTTGGTGTCTATGTAGGAGTAAAATCAGTTCTTGCATCAAGAACAGCTGACTTACACTTCAAAGATATTCACAGGGAATAAATTGGGACATGAAATTGTGAACTGTGGGTAATTTTATCATCTAAGTATTTCACTTCCCACACATTTTTTCTGTTCCACAATCTCCTTTCTTTCTCCTTCCTTTTTAGAGTACTGTTTGTGCTAGTTATAGAATGTTATTATACTTGACTGAAAGGGGAAAATATACTAGAAACCAATGAGAATGAAATTTAATGACTTTTGGTACAGTAGAGCCTTTTAAAAGATATAATTGAGATGTAATTAGAGCATATAAAGATTGCATAAATATTTTACTGGAGCTAAAATGATAAACGCTAGATGTACTTCCTTAAATTGAAAATCTTTAAAGAAATCATGATCCTTTAGAGGCTGAGAACCTCTACGGTTTGAATGCTTATGCATACAGCAGTAGTAATTTGTAAACCTTTGCATATTTTAAATTACCATTCACAAAAGGTTTTTTTAAAGAAAAAAAATCCTAAGTATTAATCCATGAACACCAAAGTTGAACTTATATTCGAGTTCAGTCAATGAGACACTTTTGTTAAAATATTGTAAAATGAGTCAATAGAAAATGTTTAACAATTTTCTTTGCCAGCTCTTATTATCTATATTTTATCCCACCTTTGTTTCCAAGATACTCAAAGTAGAATTCATTGGCTTATTTCATTTTAGTTCAACATATTGTTTAATGCAATCATCAACATCATCATCATCATCTATGATTGATTGACATATTACAGATAAGTCCTCAACTTACAAAACTCACTTAATAACAGCCTCCACTTAGCAACAGAAATTTCAGGGTCACTTGTACTCACATATCAAGGACTACTTATATGGACATCATGAGAGTGGAGATTGGTCTTGAGATCTTCAATATGCAAAGAGGAGAGATCTCAATCCCATTGCTTTTAATTCTGCAGCTATGGAAAAGGAAGATCCTAACTCCAAGACAAAATTGAGATGCAATTGGGGAGTTTGCTCCACAAATGAGGGTGGTTGTTCTACTAGAAACATGGGCAAAAGAGACCAAGTCAACTTCATTCATGGCCCAAAGAATTTCCTTCACTACCAGTCAATGGAAATGAGGTTCCAACCCAAATTGAATCATGGTAAGGAGTAACACTGCATTGCTAACTTGAACTGAGGCACCCTTCCTCATTCCTTGGCATTGCCTAGTTGTTTTTGAGGTTTACCTAATAAATACTCCAAAATAATTCCTTTGGGACATTGGTTCTGTTCCAAAAAACCCGCTAACTGGACAGGGTTTCTTGGCTCATCTTGACAGCATGATATATGACAGCAGATATAAAACTTCCAGTATATTGAATTACTGCTATTATTGGTTGCTTATGTATGCTTGCAATCTTCTATTATGTAATTATCTTGCTTTGATTAGGTGCCTAGAATTTCTGACAAATTCCTTGGAGTTATTTTTTAAAGAATTATTTGCAAAGCAAATGCCAGAAAAGATGTTCCTGGTTCAAAGGATGTTAAATTGGCAGCAAAGTGGACAAAGTCTAATCCTTCTTCCCTCCCCACACCAATAAAAATCCCAAACCCTATGAAAACACTCTCAAAGTGGTGCCAATCACAAGCATCCAATGGGTTGTAGGACTAATCACGAGATTAAAACAAGACGAGCACTGATGATGTGACCTAGATGGGTAATGAAACATAGGCAAGAAAAAAACCCTCATTAAATCATCTGCTAAATATGCCTAAAAATATTTCTAAGTTCATTGATGATCCTCTGAAGGTAGCAAAGGTAAATAAGACTGCTATGGGATAAGAACTTGCAACAGTGTTGATTGAAAATTACAGTCATAATAGGAAATGACTGAGAGCACAAATATGAACCCCCCACCCTCCCAAAAAAGCATGAAAGTTTGGAGCACGCTGATAAAGTCAAACAATGATTCAAGGAAAAGGAAGCAGCACCACAACGCAACACACCAAATGATCCTAAACATTCAACATCCAAACCAATTACAGAAAATAAAATAGAAGGGCAGGAACCCTTCAAGAGAATTTTACAGACCCTGTTTTTACAAAAATGGAGCTAGAAAATGCCATTTAGCATATGGAATCTGAGTAAACTGTCTGGTCTTAAAAGTCTGTAGAGATTCTCAGTCATCAAGGTTTATAATCCTTCCATTCCCCTGTCAGAGCTGAAGAAGCTTCTTGGATGAGAAGCAAAACGTTTTCAAAAGAGAAAAAAAGAAAAGTCCAGTTGCCTTTTTGGGAAAAAGCACCTTTGGGTATCTGGTCTTAAGGACATCTGACCTGAATGTCTATGGAGAGCACCAGAAGGCAAGACCAAGAATCAACGGATGGAAACTAATCAAGGAGACTAGATGACTGCCAGGGTCCCTTCCAACTCTGTTATTCTATGTTGTAAACCCTCCAAAATTCTATACAGGCCAAATATGCCAAATATGTTCTCCACTGCAGCACAGATTTATCAAACTGATGAGAACAAACAACACAGCAATTATGGCCAATTCACACATTGCTAAAATGTGTTCATCGGTGGAAAAAATATGAGCCCGTGAATAATAATAATAATGATGATGATCATGATGATGATGACGACGACGACAACAACAACAACAATAATAATAATAATTGATGAACGAAGCAGGATGTATTTCTAGTTACTTATTAATCCCTGAACAAGGAATCTCAATTTTGCTTTGACAAAATGCTTCATTCCCTAAAGTGGTGATAAGACAATACAAGTTGCCTTACCAAGGTCATTCTTATCCTTTTGAGTCCTTGTCAACAGAAGGGGGGGTCTGTGAACAGGTAACCCATGTGCCAAGTTTCTTTGGCACCTGGAACAGCAGGTGAGATCTCAGTTGCAAAGTGTTGCAAAGAAGAGCAACACAGAAATACACTGAGGATTGTATCAAAGCTTGGCACAGCTGTGCTCTCTGTCCATAACAGACTATTATAAATTGCTTTAAGTCTGGAGAGATCTTATGTCTGGTGAGCAACAGCTTCTTTATCACAATGTCTCTATTTGCAGTTGAATGTGTACACACACACATGCACACACACACATATATATCTTACACAAAAATATCCAGATACCTCCCTCTTCAATTTTACCTGTTGAAGTGGTGACTGGAAAGAAAGGTGTTCCAGGTAACGGAAAATCAATATTTTTTTTTTGCTTGCAGCCAAATTTGCTGCAGTGAATGAAAAACCGTAACCTATTGACATTTCTGACAGAGAGCTTAACAAAAGAGCAGTTCAGGAAAATGGAGGTTTTCTCCAGACCAGCCAGAGCCCAACTGCTGAGCGCAGCAGAGAACAACAGCTAGTAAATCCTTGCCTGAATTGGAGTGAAGACAACTCGGTGTTATTAATTTTGGACAGGTGTGTTCTTTTTTTAAAAATCTAGGAAGCTGAAAATAGGTTTCTGATGAATCACAGATTTCGGACATTTCTCAGAATGGAAGAACACAATATCCATCGGTGGACTTTTAGAGGAAAGAGGTGGAAAGGATAATAGCTGGTCTCGGTGAACTGGATAAAAGTCATGGTCATATTAATTTCTCCTTTCTCTTTGGTATATAAATACAATTAAGAAGGATCCAGAATAACAGAAGCATTTCAGAGTTGTTATTTTTTAAAGGTATGAATTGGATATATGTCCTGGTACTAAAAGTAAACTTGATGTATATAAAGACAATAGCAGTCTCAAGCTATGGATCTTTACTGCCAGTTCCTAGTGCCTTAAATCTCTAGATTATCTTGAGAGTTTGACAAATAAGTATGTGTACTGTATATTATTCAGCCAATGAATACAATTATTTCTGCAGGAATCTTATTTAAATGTTCTTTGTATGGATGGATGAATAGATAAATAGACACATACAGAGAAAGAGAGAGAGACACACAGAGAGAGAGACAGACAGAGTTGGGAACTTGCCAACTAGGGTGGAAGGAGAGTCAAGTGAGGGCCTAGCTTGGAGTCATTGTGTAGCCACAAAGGGCATAAATTCAAATCCACAAAGCCTTATCTGATTAATCCCAGGAGCAGGCAAGAGTGTGGGGAGTTTCTTGTAACATAAATGGTAGATAATAAAGTTATTGACTTTAGTTATTCACAAGTGGCTTTGGTTGCTTGCATCTGACACATACACACTCACATACACTTATGCTGAACTACCCAAAGTTTGACCCCACTGGAAAAAAATACTAATAATTACTTTGTATTTGGGTAACATGGATCTTGAGTGGTCAAAATTTGTCAGGATGTGTTGGACAGGAAAGGAATATGCTTAACCACCGCAAGACTCAGTAGCAATAAATTGCTTTGCTAATCAGCAGGAATATAAATGATATCACAGAAATGGAGACAATGTTTAGGGATGGGAGCCTTTAAGGGTGAGAATAGGAGCCGGGCACCTCTGGCCTTTCATTTCTGCCCTTCAGAATGACCCCAATCTCCCCAAAATGCCCCCCAATTAAATGGCCAAAATGGTACGATCCTATAATCACGAGACCATTTCAGTCCCACAATTTGGATTCATTTGAAGAGAGACTGTAATCTGGAAATTGGAACATTCAGTCTCTCCAGCCATCCTGTTTGCATTACTACCCTTAGTTTAAAGGAGGAGGAAAAATAAATAAACCGAATTGATTGTTTGGTAATTCGTGATTCACAGACCCCCCCTCCAAGCCTCCCTTTCACGCTCATAAAATTAAAATGTAGACAATTCATGCTTATATTCTCTGACACCTGATTTTACTACCCCAAGCCTTTTTTTAACAATGTGCTTATTAAAAGAAAGCAATCCTTTATGAGAAATGTCACAGGAAATTTTCGTTTTCCCCCCACCTTGGTGGGAAAAAAACCCTCACTGCAATACAATTAAATATTTATTTATTATCTATTTTATTTTATTTGTCAAGCGATTATTAGATAACAGGTATAAGTATAAACATAGTTATGAATATATGAAATGGATACATATAAGAAAAAAAACAGTAGGATAGGGACATTGGTGCACATATGCACACCCGCTACAGACCTCTTAGGAAAGGGGTGAGGTCAATAGTAGACAATCTAAGGTTAAAGTTTCTGGAGTTTGGGGAAGAAACCACAAGAGTCAGGTAGAGCATTCCAGACATTGACTACTCTGTTGTTGAAGTCGTATTTCCTGCAATCAAGTTTGATGCAGTTTACCTTGAGTTTGTATCTATTGTGTGCTCTTGTGTTGTTATGGTTGAAGCTGAAGTATTCATTGACAGGTAGGACATTGCAATGTATGATTTTATATACTATACTTAGATCGGACCGAAGGTGACGTAATTCTAGGTTTTCTAGGTCTAGAATTTCAAGTCTGGTAGCATAAGGTATTCTGCAATGAGTAGAGGAGTGGAGAACTCTTCTTGTGAAATCTTTCTGGATAAAGAGGCAGAAGCTAAAGGACTTTTCAAGCTGTCCAGAATTCTTGAGATTTCTTCAAGATAGTTTCTTCACCTGGTATCTGTTTATCATAAATATGATGTAGGAGTTACCTCAAGCCCTGAACCCATTTCTATGACCTATCCAGATGTATCCCACCCAAAAATGTAATGCCCAGTCAACGTTTTTGGAAGAAGAAAGACATCAGCCTCACAACACAACCAAATGCAGATTTGTTATCACAATATTTTTTTCCAAAGAGTGCAGAGAACAGCAACAACGATGATTAGATGGCTGGAGGCTAAAATTTACGAAGAAGGGTTGCATGAATTGGGCATGCCTAGTTTAATGAAAAGGAAGACTACTGGGGGACATGATCGCAGTCTTCCAATATTTGAGGGGCTGCCATAAAGAAGAGGGAGTCAAACTATTCTCCAAAGCAACAGAAGGCAGGACAAGAAGCAATGGAAGGAAACTAATCAAGGAGAGAAGCAACCTAGAAATAAATTTCCGTCAGAAGTTGTAGATGCCCCATCACTGGTGGTTTTCCAACTCTATTTTTTCTGTTAAGACATCTGATGAGAGGTGAAATTGCCCATACTTGGCGGATAAGAAACAGAGTAAAACAATCTGGATTGCATCTCCTCTAGTAGGAAAGGAGACTCTTTAGCAACCTGATTTTCTGATTGCAGCCAAGTAAGGTGTGCAATTCTTTACACCTCATTCCAGACAGGTGCTTTGAGCATTTGAATTTCTCAGGGCTTGAGAGCTTGCCAAACAATCTTGGAGGGAAAACATGTTTGTTTCAAGAAATTACTGACAGGTACTCCATCAACCCTCATCACGTTCCAAAGTACCCTGATATTGTGGTGCCATTTTCACCTGCATTTTGCTTACCGGGGAAAAAGAAAAGTATTTGTTTGAGAAAATGACCAATCCATACATCTTAGCCCAATTCCGCTGCCCTATTTTAAATAGTTTAGTTTCCGGTTGTTGTTATTGTTGTTTATCACGTTGTCATATTTTCAGTGCTTTATTTTTATGTTCCTGGCCTACCTATCCATATTGATCTGTTTGCTTTTGAACCTATTGGCTGAGATAAATAGGAAAAAAAATTGATGGGATTAAAACGAGGGCAGCTAGCTCTGATCATACACGGCCATTCCTCATTTAGTGACTAGGTTCTGTTCAAACAACTATGTGAGATGGTCGCTAAGCGACTATGTAACAGAGAAAAAGTGAGAAGGAGAGACAGCGGTTACGAAAATCATTGTTTACTTCAAGGAAACTGTTTTTTCAAGCCAAGGAAGTTCCACCACAGAGTTTTCAGCTGTGATAAATGTAATATTGTGACCTTTGGGCTTATAAAGGACTATCAAATCTGGATTTGGCTTTTAAAATGGCCATTGGATCCAATCTGTTTCAACTGAGAATCCATAAATAAATCATTTCAGAGAGATAGCCAGTAAGCCTCAGCTTGAGTACACTCATCAAGGAAGCTCACTAATGTCTCTGAATCATCAGAGCTTGTGTGTGTGTGTGTGTATTTGTGTGTATGTGTGTGCACGTGTGTGCATGTGTTTATGTGTGGATCCATGCAGACAGGACCTTAATTTTTCATGAGTGGCTGGACTATTTATAAGTTTTTATTTATTATCCCACCTTTTTAATTTTTATAAATAGATGTGATGTGAAGATACCTAATACCCTTCCTCCTATTTTTCCCACAGCAACAACAACTTTGTGAGGTGGGCTGGGCTAAGGAAGAGAGACTGGCAAAAAGTCAGCCAGGTGGCTTTCATGCCTAGAAGGAACTAGAACTCACCATCTCCTGATGATTGGTCCAAAGTCACCTAGCCAGCTTTCACAGCTATGGTGAGACTAGAACTCACCGTCTGTTGTTGTCTGGCAGATGACCAAACTGACTATTATTTTTACATAATACATAATATATTATTATATGCAATTGTTTGGGTCTTGGTGAGTGTGTATTTCTTCATTTTTCTAACCAAACACTGATTCTAAGAGATAAACCACATTTAATTGGCCAACTTTGTGATAACTGCAAGGTTTTTTTTTCTATTATTCATTATGCTTTATAGTTCTTTTAAGCTGTAAACATAATAATTCACGATAGCTATAAAACATCTACTGAGCTTAGATTATGCCACTTGGCTATTAACTGCACAAACAATCCACATTCTTTGCAGCCTAAACTGATCTTTCATTCAAATGCCGCCATTCAGATTTTGAGGCCTCATTTTTCGCTGCTCAGATAAAGAAAAGTCAGTTTTAAGTACACCAGTGGAATTAAAATGTCCTTGTAGAGCTTACTGTATAGACTTCCCCCGGATCAGTGATCACAAATTTATGGTCAGTCAAGCAGAAAAATGAAAAATATGACAGAACTGTCAGGGTGATTGGGATCAAACCAGAATAGTTCAAGGTGGGTTATTTTGCCTTCTCACATACACCATTAAACATCAAGGTGCAGTTGGAATAAAAGCCATACACTTACATGCCTAGCTGGATTAAAGTGGCATTTAAGAGATTAATATTGTGCATTCTTGGACAACAAAGCACACAAGGATGCCATTGGCATGTAACCGGTCAATTCGAAGTGGTAACAGGCCAAGCTTACACTAATATAAAACATAGGAAGAACGGTTGAAGGAATTGGGTGTGTCTAGTCTGACGAAAAGAAGGACTAGGGGAGACACGATAGCACTGTTCCGGTATCTCAGGGGCTGCCCCAAGAAGAAGGGAGGGTCAAGCTATTCTCCAAAGCATCAGAAGGCAGAGCAAGAAACAACGGATGGAAACTAATCAAGGAGAGAATTAAGGAGAAACTTCCTGAGACTGAAGACAATTAATGAGCATCTTGCCTCCAGAAGTTGTGGGTGCTCCTCCATCACTGGAGGTCTTTAAGAAGAGATTGGACAACCACTTCCTGAAATATTATAAGGTCTCCTGCTTGAGCAGAAGGTTGGACTTGAAAGACCTGCAAGGTCCCTTCCGATGATGATGATGATGGTCATTGCCTAAATTAAATCTAGCCCATAAGCCTTGTTTTGCATTTCACTTATTTTGGGTTGCAGATACATCAGATACATTAATTCACATTGGAAACCTAGATCAGAGTTCAACCAAAGGAGTTATAGCACACCCCAAAGTTGGATTTTTCTCTGCACAAAGTCTTTTTTTTCTTTTATAAGACTTCTAAATCAGAATAGATTTTTACCAGCATGGACATAATGCATCAGCAGTTTAAAATTTCATTGCAGGATTTATAATTTAGGGGGCTGGCCATTGTTCTTTATGTTTATCTTTGCTTAAAGCTTAACAGTGATTTTTTTAAAGGTTTTAAAGCCATGTACCATACTCAGTTATTCATAATCAAGTAACGATATACTGGAAAATTGTAAGCTCCATGAGATCTGTAAACCTCTTGTTTATTAGTTTGTATTCTACTCTTTTTTTCCTTTGTTTCTTTGTATTTATGTATTGTCTCTAAGAAATCTAATAAAATATATATTTTATAAAAGTATGTAAGATTTTCAGGTAAGTCCAATGCTGGAGTTCAAATCTGATTGTCTGATTTTGAATCTGTCTGAATCATATCCTATGACATGAATGAAGGATGAACAGAGAATATCACACTGAAAGCATCCTAAAGCAGAAAAAAATATGCAAGAAATCCAAAGAATGAAAAGCTCTATAAATTAAATTCCAATTATGGGCACAGAATACCAATTTCCTTCCATCATGTGAGGATCTAACAAGTGAAAAAAAATGGATTGGCACACTCAGAAGAATTTTCACTTCCTAAACCAATATATCAATGAAACATAATTACTCTTCGCCGAACAGTAATACAGAAAATCTCCTCCCCTTCCTCCTCCCACTAACTGGTTCATTCTAAGTTATCACATTTATAATGTGCAGAAGTATCAGATGCTTTCTTTATTATACGATTGTTGTGCTCTTTGCCTTTGTAATGGATAACTCATCATACGCTTCAATTCTTGAACATGATTTACAACTCATAGCAGTGAATTTTAAGATATGCTACTTACAATACAGACCAGCCTAAGAAATCATTTCAAAGCAAATTACCTTTACTAATATTGACTATTGTAACAAAATCTGACCGTGCTTTACCTCCTCCCCCTGCTATGCACCTGTGAATTAGTGAGATTTCTGCATGTTTTCATACATTTTCTGCAAAATTTGGGCTTAAATCAGATTCTTTTGCTCCATTCTTTTGGTAATAGATCTTACTTATCTCTCTGCTAAGTTCATCCTTTTTTTAAACTTCTGTACCTTTGCTGAATTCTAAAATCTGCAACGTAAAATGATCAAGGAATAAGAAGAACAGACATTATGCAAAAGGCTGCAGCTATCTCAGGCTCAAGGACAGATCAAAGCGGAGACAAATAAAATTAATTCACTGATTTTCAATTGTGTGGAGGGTTTTTTTTGCGGGGGGCGGGCGGCGGTTATGCTAATGCTTAAGTGGGGCCAAGCTTGTTCCTTCTTTTCTCCCATTTGTGCAGTTAGCAAAGCAAAAACACTCAAAATACATTCAGGGCGGTTTGAGGAGGAAAAAAAAAAATCAGCTTCAGAACGATAAAAGCAGAAAGTTGCTGAGTTAAAAGGATTAGCCAAGATAACAAGGCGAAGGGAAATGAAAGATAGCAAGGACTCCCTGTTAGTGGGAAGGGAGGAGATCAAAGTTGTGTAGACATTTTCAAGCTGCAGTTCTTGAAGGCAGCTCAATTGGAGTTTAGAAGAAAATTAATGGGGGGGGGGGAGGGAGGGAAAACTCATAGTTTTTAAAAGTTGCCATAGCTACGAGGGTGCCTGAGCTCGCATCGCTGAAGATTGCGAAGTGCATCTAACAGAGTTTGCTAACGATTGCTCGTCAAAGGAAGAGTTGCGTCCATCCACGGATTTTGCAGACTAGCCCTTCACCAGCTTTTCATCCAAGAAATAGGAAGGAGGGGCTGCTTTTCGAAGCCGCTCGGGTGCTAGAGTCCTGCCTAGGTGAGCTCAAAGGCTACAACCGGAAATGACAACCCAGCTTCATTATGACTTGCCTTTCAACTAGGACAGCAAATGAATTTGCCATTTCTAGCAACTGGAAGAGCCTCAGGACATGCTGATTAACATAACACGGAGTGGATAATAAAGCATAGCCCAGAAAATTCTTCCCTGGGGACTAGCGCTCTGCTTTTGCAACAAATAGGATGTGCACACATCAAAAGCGTACATTTCTCACACACAAAAATGCGCACCATCGTAAAGCACTTTCGTAGGCTGCCCCCTCTACAGCAATTAAAATAAATAATAACAACAATACTTTGCACAACCAGTAGTCCAAAACTCAAGCAGGAAAATGCAAAGGTATCGGGTAGCTTGTCTATAAATTGTGTCTGAGGACTTCCACGAATTTGGCTTTGATGTACAAATCAGTATGGTGTTCATTAAAAATCCATGGTGGAGTTTAGTGGAAGGTATTTGTATAAAGAGATTTGGGACCTGATAAATTCCTGCACAGTTTGCAACCAACAACTTCAGTGACCCAGGTATTGCAGAGGGTGGGGAAAACGACTTAGCTGCAGGTAGATTCTGAGAGGGCAACAGAATCTGCAAAGGGAAGAGATCTACTTTCGTTTATCACCAAGTCATACAAGAACACAAAAAAGACCCCCTGTACTCATTTAATATTGCACATCGTCCTTGACTTATGGGAATAATTGACCCCAAAATTTCCTTTGCTGAGCAAGACAGTTGTTAAACAAGGGTTACCTTATTTTACGACCTTTCTTGCCACCGTTGTTAAGGGAATCACTGTATTGTTAAATTAAGAACATGGCTGTGAAATGAATGTGATTCCCTCCCCCCACTGACTTTGCCTGACAAAAGATGATTGCATGACCCTGAGATACGGCAACTGTCATAAATATAGGCCTCTTCATCCAAAGATGCTTCCATGGTCCTGTGTCCAGCATGACTATATGCCAACTATATGCTTCCCACCAAAGTGGTACCTATTGATCTACTTGCATTTGCATGCTTTCAAACTGCTAAGTGGGCAGGAGCTGAGGCCAGGAGGGGAGCTCACACCCATCATGCAGCATTCGGCTCTTGAACTGCCAAACTTTTGGCTGACAAGCCCAGTGTCTTAACTTCTAGGTTACCGTGTCCTTGTCCTTCCTGCTTGGGCAAACCTAAATTGTACGAAGTTTAGAGTGACAATCAAGGATCTAAATATGCTTCCAAACCTGAGCGATGATTTTAAGCCTGAGAATGGTTTGAAATGAGAGTTAGATTCGGACATGTTGAGATCCAAAGACATTTTTTGGGGAATAAAGGACATGAATCTGGCAGATACCCAAATTCTCCTGATGGGCAATTTGCACTTAATGATATGCTTGTGAGAATGTAGCCATTTTCCTAGGAACATGATATTATGTTCTGAAAATAGCCTCCCGGTTTATCAACAACCCCGTGCATCTCAAGAGCAGCTTCATCATAAACAGGAAGTCAAATTAACAGCAACCTGTTAGCCTTGAGTTATGATGCTCTTTATTGCAATATATTTTTAATTAGCATGTACAAGACAAGCTTATGAGATGTAGTGAAGCATGGGGCACCAAGATAGGTGCTTATGGCATTCAGTTCTGTCTGTTTGTTAATTACAGTGATATATTGCCCACTAAGCAGGTTATTAGAAACATTCAGGGGGGATATTATCTTGCCTTTCCAGGAGGCATTTGGTCTTTGCACACTGTTTAAAAGAAACATGCAAGTGTATATTTTTATATTTAACCTGCTTGGAGAACAATCCACCACCACGCCCACAATATCCTAATCTGACTCATATTGCATCCCTTCTGATTGGTTTAGTTCTGTCCTATCTAAACTGTCTTGGCTTTGGAAGAGCTTTTTTTTTTTTTTCCCGATTTATCTTTTTATACCGAAAATGCTAAGGGACAAAAAGCCAGGCTTGGCTCAGAAAAAAACTCACAATCTCTATTTTGGCACCTGTAACGCTCTGAGCGTAATGATGTTCATAGAAGGAGAATCCTCTAGGATTATTATTTTTAAGTCTTTGCTCTTTAATTCATTAATTAATGTTGACCAAGGCTAGTAAGTAATAAGGCCACACTTGGAATACAAGCAAACACAATTAAATAGGAGCCAGCAATGTGCAGCCACCACCCAAAAAAGGAAATGCAATTCTTGGTTGTATAAACAGAGGCATGGAATCAAAATCACATGAAGTAGCAATCCTGCTTTATAAAACCCTACTAAGGCTACACCTGGAATAATGAATGCAGTTTTGGTCACCACAATACAGAAAAGAGATTGAGACTTTGGAAAAAGTTCAGAGAAGAGCAACTAAGAGAATTAAAGAACTGGAGGCTAAAACCTACAGAGAACGGCTGCAGGATTTGGGTTTGGGAAGTCTAGGAAAAAGAAGGACTAGGGGGGATATGATAACAGGCTTCCAGTATTTGAGGGGCTGCCACAAAGAGGAGGGGGTCAGTTTAATTTCCAATGCACCAGTGGGCGGGACAAGAAACAATGGATGGAAACTCATCAAAGAGAGAAGCAACCTGGAATTGAGGAGAAACTTCCTAACAGGGAGGACAATTAACCCGGGAAACAGAAGTTAACTTCAGACTTTGTGGATGCTCCATCACTGAAAGTTTTTAAGAAGAGATGGGACAGTCACCTATCTGAAATGGTATAGAAGGTTGGACTAGAAGACTTCCAAGGTCCCTTCCAACTCTATTCTGATGGATTGAGTCCTTGTCTGAATTACTGGAAGTTGGGCAGGATATAAATTTAATAAATTATTGTCGGTTATAGAGTCAGCCAGATGTTTAGACTGGACCTGGTGTTTCTGTCCACCTACTGAGTCCTTCCCAAGGCACATTGCTGTTCTCAATAAGAATTGTGATTATTCATCAGGAGGGCTGTTTCCTACATGCAGCCCTTTTCCATCAGATCTCTTCCTTTCAAGGGAAAAGTATAAAAAATTCTTCCTTTATTTGGTTAGGTTCTGTGAAGAGAGCTGTAATTCACTCTTCCATCACATTTTGAGATGGAAAGATTTGATCTTATCCTACTTTTCATGTAAACACTGAAAGAAATCTTGAGATCTTTCATCCCTAACAGATATGAGAAGCACAAAGCAAAGGCTGGAAAACCTCCAGTCGTCCTGTTCCTGCAGAGAATTAATTGCTACCACTATCTCTTGATGACGAATCATTTATTGAGTGGTTAAATTATCAAAGGCCTCGATAAGTTGATAACATCTAGGTTTCCATGGTAAATCATTAGAATTTTGGAAAACAGCAGCAACATAAGCTATCTAGGGCCCATTATTCTACACAGAATATGGGCTAGGCTATATCTAAAGGTAATTATGGAGTAGAGACTTCAGCAATGTCACAGCACAGATTTGAAGGTCCATTAAAGAATAGTTATCAGGAACATGTATTAGTGCCATGAGAACTTTTATGGCTTCAAGTTGCTTGGAAAGTGATAAGCAATTAGCATCAGAGCAAAATTTCATGCTTTTATATGCATGGAAATAATAATAATAATAATAATTTAATACCATCAGACATCCACAGTTACCTATCTCAGGTCCCTGGGAAATACTCGATAAATGGATAAAAATGCCAAGTCCTGGGAATTTCCTGTTTGAGTTTCTTCGGAGACAATCAGAAATCTGCAATCGTGCACAGTTGCTGTCTGTGCTCGCCACTGGAGCACCCCGAGCCAGCTGGTTTCGGGGCTAAGCCATCCCATAGAAGTGGTGAAGAAGGGGGAGACTGTCAGCAGGGTCGAGGAGAGCCGCATCTCCCCTCCCCAGCTAATCTTTACTCCTTTTCCCGAAGGCGGCTATAGCAGTGGCTAGAAGTGAAAGAAGAGCTCAACCGGAAAAGAAAGTGCAGGAGGAAGATAAGAAGAGAAAGTTTTGGCTGACCGGGTTCAATTGAAAAGCAAGAACGTAAGATACCCTGGAATTTTAACTATAAAAAATTAACTTGTTCCTAAGGAAGATTCGGAAGCAGCGAAGGAGAGACGAAAGGGAAAGGATTTGGGTTTTTCTTTCTCTCCCTCCTTTCCTTATACTGACAGTTAAGAGAAAGTGGGGAAAAAAAATCCGCTTTGACAATAATAGGCAAGTAAGCTGGAAATAAAATGTCAAAGGGATAAAAGATAAAGATTCTTGGATACTTAAATATTTAAAAGAAGGAAAAGGAGAGAAAAAGCAAGAATAAGGCGGGATCTGGAAAATGGAGGAGACTGCCTGGAATTAAAAAGAACTCATAGCAAAACTTTAACAAGATTCCTAAAAGATACATTCTAACTGAAACTTTGCAACAAAATAATAGAGCCCTCGGGAAGAGAAAGCGAAAAAAGAAGCAAGAAGAAACAGCTTTGGATTATTTGGACTATTTGGTGATTTTTGGATTTTTGGCTATTGGATTTAAATGATTAAAATTAATTGGGTGGTTGTTTAAAAGTGTTTAAAATGGCAACACTCTGGGAAGTACTGAAAATAGAACTTAAAAAATACAAAGACGATGCATTAGAAGGAAGGGGTTCTTTTGGCTTCATATTTCAATTTTTAGAAACAGAGATCCTGAACTATGAGAAACAACAAGAAATACTTGTGGAGCAAGAAGATCGGGACAAAGAAGAAGCCATCTTTAATGATCAAGTAACCTTGTGTGAGGGAAAAACGGGGAAGTTGGGAAAGAGAGTGGAAAGTTTAGGACTTAAAAAAACAACCAAAAAAAGAATAGTTTGAAAATTAATTACAATACTAAGCATCAGAAGAGAGGATTACAGAAGAGAGAATTAGAAGCACAGTAAAGAGATATGGGGACAAAAAGAGAGGGAGAAGATGAGGGGGAAGAAGAAAAGGGAAAGAAGCTATAAAAGACAGAAACAGCATATAGAGAAACAGGGAAAAGGCATAAGAATTGGAATAATAAGCCTATTTAGAGATAATGGGTGAGAATTTAATTGAAAAAAGGACTCTGCAAAGGTACATATAGTAGTACGGTTATGTTAGAAATAGAAATAATTTTTTAGAAAATATGAGAAAATATGTGATTAAAATGATGGATAAAATACTTTTTGCAATGCAATGGAATGTTTGTTAATAAGTAAATGGAATAAGAGAGAGTGGAATTAGGAAAGGAGGGGAACACTTTGATTAACCATGAAAAATTTATAGATAAAAGTATAAATATAATTGATTTTAGATATGAGATAATTGTTTATACGTGTTCCCAAGGAAGTATGACTGTAATTGATATTAATAGAATTGAATTGGAAGGGAATGAGTGTTGTATCTATTATTGATATATATATGGCACATCTTATATATAAGATGGCGCCGCGACCGCCGCAGATGGGGGTAGCCCTGGCCCAGCTGCCACGGATGGCACTACGAAAGCCGCTGTGGCTACCGCGGTTGACGTTAGACATCCCGCGGGTGACGCCGCGACTGCCGCCGGGAAAGACATTATTGTAAATGGCACCGCAGCCACCGCGGGTGAGATTGGCCTTGCCACGACTGCCACGGATGGCGCCACAACCACCGCAGCTTTGTCTCCTACCTTATCCTTGGCTCTACCTCCAGCCTCGGCTCTGGCTTTGGCCGCAGTTGGGGGCATGGTTTCATTGGCTGTGGTGGTGGCTGGCCTTAAAGATCCAGCGGGGAGGCCTTGGCGGCCTTGGCGGCGTCAACATCACAGACGGTGGTGTAGACAATGGCGACGTCGACGGCTGACATGGGTAATGACATCAGCCCCGGCGGCGGGCCCCCCTGTAGTACCCCGAGTGGCCGATCATCGATGGCCTTGACACCCTCATTGGCAGCGATAGACCTGACGATAGTGGCCCCAGTGATGATGACCCCGGCAATGGTGGCCTTAACTGTGGCGACCCCCTTGACGGCAACGGGTGTGGTGACAACTCGAAGACCTCGACAATGGTGGCGGCAATGACGACGGCCTGGTCTGGTGGCATCTCCCGGTTTGGTGATGACGGTGGTCCCGGCGACGGTGGCCCCGTTGACGACGGTGGAAACGGCGACCAGACGACTTCGAGGGCGACGATGTCGGCGACAACGATGGGGCCCGATGACATCACCTGGTTCAGCGGCAGCAGCAGCCTCGGTAACAACAATCTTGACCTCGGATGCCTCGACAACAGCGATAGCCTCATTGGCGATGGTGGCGATGGCGGCAGAATGGGATGGAGATGATGGCTGGGCATCCTTGGGCCTGTCCTTGGTTCCAGCCCCAACGACCACAGTGTTGGCCGCAGGGTTGGCGGAGATCATGGCCGATGGGACACGAAGATCGTTCTGACCAGGCCAACCTGCCGGGCCTTTACATCGCCAATACCGGACATTGAAACTGCGGTCAGCTGAGCCGCTGAAATATTCATCTGCGGAGCCACGGACCTTGAGCAATGTTCCCCTTTGGTGTGACCCTCCGGACTTCCAAAGGCTTACCTTAAGGATGGATCCTGGGATCCCGAGAGGTGGCATGGCCATAGGAAATGTTCTGGGCATGATGCTCATTTATACCAATTTATATCCAAATTTTTATCGGGGTTAGAGAGGGCAACCAGGTGGCAGTTGGGGGAAAACCCACCTGAGACAGGGGCCAGACCGGGGGTCACACATGACCAGGAGGTCTTGAGATTAGGGGTGATTGGATCGAGGATGGGGGTTTCTTTCCGGGAGGAGGAAGGGATGGCTATTGGCACAGTCGGCGGGAGAGGCAGATATGGCATTGACAGGGGGCCTTATCATATTGTGGGAGCTCGTCCCTGCTGTTTATGGGCGGTGGTGTGCTCCGACCCCCAGGTTATATCCCGTTCCCTGGGCTATTCGAATGATCCGGCCCCGGGCCTTCGGCTGATGTTATGCAACGCCAGGTCCATAATTAATAAAGCTCCCCTCATTTTTGATTTAATTGAGGAAGGGGGAGTAGATCTGGCGGGCATCACCGAAACCTGGCTGGGACAGAAAGGGGGTGTTCCAATGGTGGAGATGTGCCCGACTGGGTTTCGGGTCTTTCATCGGCCGAGGGCCCAGGGGAGGGGTGGGGGGGGGGTTGCAGTGATTATTCGGGAGGACCTAGATCCTAGGGAATCCACTGTCCCTCAGACGACCGGATGTGAATCCCTCTTTATAAAGTGTGGTTCCGGGGTTCAGATGGGCCTATTGATCACATACCTGGCTCCCTGCTATGTGACATCGGCCCTGCCTGAGCTCCTCAAGGTTATAGCCAGCCTGGCGGTTGAGACCCCCAGGCTGATGGTCATGGAAGATTTCAACCTGCCTTCGGCTGGTGGGACCTCGGAGACTGCTCAGGAGTTCTTGGCTTCCATGACAGCCTTGGGCCTGGCCCAACTAATCAGGGACCCCACTCACACTGGGGGTCACATCTTGGATCTAGTTTTTGTCTCGGACAGTGGCAGGATGATCTTGGTATAGGGGACGTTGTTATTGAACCCTTGTCATGGTCAGATCATTCGCTCCTTAGACTAGACTTCCAGACTGCACCCCCTCATCGCAGGGAGGTGGAGCCAATATGATGGTTCCGCCCCAGGCGCCTGATGGACCCAGATAGGTTCCTGATGGAGCTTGGGCCGTTTCCCAGTGTTCGAACACATGACTCGATTGAGGACCTGGTGGCCACCTGGGATAGGGTGGCGGCTAGGGCCCTTGACCGAGTCGTGCCCTTGTGGTCTCTGACCCGATGCAACTCTCACTCGGCTCCTTGGTTTTCTGAGGAGCTGAGGGAGATGAAGCGTCAGAAAAGACGCCTAGAGAATGATTGGAAGGCCACCCGCTCCAGATCTGACCGCACACTATTGCAGTCCTATATTAGGACCTATCTAGTGGTGATAGAGGCAGCAAAGCATTCTTACTTTTCCACCCTAATCGTGTCTGCAGGAAATCGCCCAGCCGCCCTTTTTAGGGTGACCCGCTCCCTTTTAGAAGTAGGAGCGCGGGAGGATCCTCTGCAGGGATGGACTAAGGACTTTTCGAATTTCCTGCTGGACAAAATCACTCAGATCTGGAATGGGTTGAACTCTGACTGGGCAACTCTGGACGAGAGGTCGGGAGCGGAATTGGAAGAGGTCATCTGGGAAGAATTTGACCCTGTGACCCCCGAAGACATTGACAGGATGCTGGGTAAGCTTAATGCTACCACCTGTTTACTGGATCCATGTCCCTCCTGGCTGGTATTAGCCACTTGGGAGGTGACACGAGGTTGGTTCCAGGGTATTATTAATGCTTCCTTGAGTGAGGGATTTCTGCCTGCCGCCTTGAAAGAGGCGGTAGTGAGACCCCTCCTCAAGAAACTGTCCCTGGACCCAGCTTTATTATCTAATTATTGTCCAGTCTCCAACCTTTGCTTTGTAGCGAAGGCTGTTGAGAGTGTGGTGGCACAACAGCTTCCCCGGCACCTGGATGAAGCTGTCTACTTAGATCCACGGCAATCAGGCTTCAGACCCGGATACAACATGGAGACGGCATTGGTCGCATTGGTGGATGATCTCTGGATGGCCTGTGACAGAGGATATTCCTCTGTCCTGGTTCTATTAGACCTCTCAGTGGCTTTCGATACTGTCAACCACAATATCTTATTGCGGCGGCTGGAGGGGTTGGGAGTGGGGGGCACTGTTTTGTGGTGGTTCTCCTCCTTCCTCTCCGACGGTTAGCAATTTGTGTTGACAGGGGGGCAGAAATCGACCCCGAGGCCCCTGATTTGCAGGGCTCCTCAGGGGTCGGTGCTCTTGCCCCTGCTGTTCAACATTTATATGACGCCACTGGGTGAAATCATCCGTGGCTTTGGGGTAGAGTTTCATCAGTACACTGATGATACTCAGCTGTACATTTCTACCCCAGGCCACCCCAATGAAGCCATTGAAGTGATGACCTGGTGCCTGGAGGCTGTGCGGAGTTGGATGGGATGGAACAGGCTTCAGCTCAACCCAGCTAAGACCGAATGGCTGTGCTTCCCAGCACCCCAATACAGCCAGCTAGTTCCATCGCTGACTGTGGGGGAGGAAATTCTTGCCCCCACAGACAGGGCGCGCAATCTGGGTGTCCTCCTGGACGTACGGCTGTCATTAGAAGACCATATGACAGCCGTCGCCAGGGGGACTTTTTATCAGGTCCATAGGATCTACCAGTTGAGGCCCTTTCTGGATCAGGATGTACTTCACACAATCATATTCGCCCTCGTTATCTCCCGCCTAGATTATGCCAATGCTCTCTACATGGGACAGAATGCGGCCGCATGGGTGGTTTTGGGAGCTTCTCAGAGCTCTCATATTACATCATTCTTGCGTGAGCTGCATTGGCTCCCGGTGGTCTTTCGGGTGCGTTTCAAGGTGTTAGTTACCATCTTTAAAGCGCTCCATGGCTTGGGACCTGGGTATTTATGGGACCGCCTACTGCCACCATCAATCTTCCGTCAACCGGTATGCTCCCATAGACTGGGTCTCCTCGGGGTGCTGCCAGCTGGATGTCTGGTGACCCTGAGGGTACGGGCCTTCTCTTTGGGGGCACCCTCCCTCTGGAACAAATTACTCCCGGAAATAAGGATCATCCCTGACCTTCTGACCTTCCGACACACGTTAAAAACTTATTTATTTCATCAAGCCGGTCTGGCCTAGGGTTTTATGGGGTTTTTAAATTCGGTCTTAAATTGGTTTTAATCCTTATTTATAAATCCTTGTCTCATTTTTATTTATTCAACCACCTAATATTATTGTATTTTTTAATGACTGTACACCACCCTGAGTCCTGCAGGAAGAGGGGACGGTATATAAATCTTGTAAATAAATAAATAAACAATAAATATATATATTTCTTTAGTTTAAAGAACATACTGTGTATTTTAAGAATGTACCAACCAGAATTCAATTGGAAATTATGTATTACATAGAATGTTATAACTCTAAAGGCATAAATTGAAATTTAAATAAGAGTTGAATGGATAAAATTTAAAGATATAAAGGTGTCATATTCCAATTAGCAATTACAGGGGAAAATTTGTCTAATGAGAAAAGACAATATGAAATTGAAACAGGACAGATAAAGGTGTAAATGTGATGAATAGAAAGATATTAAGATTTGCAAAAAGACATATAATTGAATTTGGACGTGAGATAATTGGAAATAAACTAATACTGATGATAGAATCGAATTGGAGGGGAATGAGTATCTTATCTACTATTGTTATATGTGTGTGTGTGTGTGTGTGTGTGTGTAAGGTTTTTGAGCTGATAATTTAAATAATAAATAAGGGAGACTAGGATAGATCTATTTCGAGCTAGTTAGCTCTCTTCAGCTAGCCATACCCTTACTGGGATTCGAACCAGGGAAGTATTACATGTGAGGCAGTTGTAATTGCCACTACACCACTGGCTCTATCCTGTTCAGCTGAGGCAGGGGAATAAGTATATACTTTGTGTTACAACACCCTGTTAAGCCCCAATTAAGGGAGAAAGCATACTGCTTTCTTTTCTGTCTTTCGGCTCATCACCAGAGACCATACCGACAAAAAGCTATTTGTTTTGTCTTTGGCTTCGCGTTCGTGGTTGTGCCACATCTTCATGGTGGGCATCAGTTCCCTTCATGTATGGGTTGGGGGGGTTTGAAGCAGGTAGTGATGTAGCTGTGGTACGGCTTCTGGTCCATGGTCGTGTTTCATCTTCTGTGTGGGTGTGAGTCTGCTTTCTGCATGGAAGTGTGGTGGTAGTTTCTTGTGTGGCCCTCGTGGGTGTGGGTCTGGTGTCCTTCTTTATGTTAGGTACTTGTTTGTTAATGAGGGCGGGTTTCCAAATGGCTGGTAGGCGGGAGGTGTCATCTCGTTTATTCATGCTGTGTGGGCGTTTTTCTATCTCTATGGCTTCTCTGATTGTTCTGTTGTTGAAGTGTTCGGTTTTGGCAATAGTTCTGGTATTTTTAAAGTCAATTCTATGTCCTGTGGCTTTGAGGTGTTGGACCATGCAGAAAGCAGACTCACACCCACACAGAAGATGAAACATGACCACGGACCAAAAGCCGTACCACAGCTGCATCACTACCTACTTCAAACCCCCCCAACCCATACATGAAGGGAACTGACGCACACCATGAAGATGTGGCACGACCACGAACGCGAAGCCAAACAGCAGGATCACAGCTCACCAGCTCAAATCCCCCAGCAACTGAGATTAACCTGAGTACAACCAAACCCCCACCAGAACAGAACACACCCCCAGCCAATCAGAACACAGCCAACCCCCCAACCAATCAGAACACAACCAAACTCCAACCAATGAAAATACACCCCCACCCAATCAGAACACAGCCAAGCCCCCACCCAATCAAGTCACACCCGCACTAGTAGTTAAAAGGAAGAAGCAGCTGCAAGCTCACATTACTCTGAGAAGCACAAGGCCGAAGACACAAGCCTGAAGATGATGAATGAGACTTCATCGAAACGTCACCTAGATATTTCCAATTCTACACGGGAGAAAACCCGAAGAACCAAAGATCCATATATATATTTGTTTAAAGAATATAGTCTGTATTTTAAGAGATATAAAGATGTCATATTTTAAAATTTGTTTAATGATAAAAGATGACATGAAATTTGAACAGGCAGATATAGTATAAATACAATGCGTAGAAAGACATTGGAATTTAGAAAAAGATATATAATTGGATTTAGATATGCGATAATTAAGAATATTGAGTAAATTAAAGTTATGGAGAAAAAGTTACAATAGTAAGAAGATATGGAATAGAATATAAAGATGAATATGAAATTGAGTTTGTGTCTGTATAGAGAAGTGATAACCTGGGACCATGCTATTCTCAAAAAAGATGTTTTAATTGTATTGGGTTTTTTTTTTGTGAAAACTCAAATAAAACTTTATTAAAAAAAAAATGCCAAGTCCAGTTTAAACTTTTGGCTGACTGTGCAAAGGAGCTGTAATAACAATAACACTAAAGCACCATTCGAACAACATATTTACTAACACCATCAAGCATTAACATTATAGGCAGATAAAAATGCCAAATCCCATCTGATAAATAGAAGAGAAAGAACCAGAGAAGATCACAAAATACACAAAAACCTGCAAACAGAAATAGAACGACTGTGGCAGAAGCAAGCAAGGGTAATACCAATAGTAATAGGTGCCTTGGGTGTAATCCCAAAACATTTGGAGCATCACTTAAACACCATTGGCATTGACAAATATGCCATCAGTCAATTGCAAAAGGCAGCTTCACTCAGCTTACATCCTGCACCAATATCTGCAACACCATCAAGCCTCAACCTCTGTCTGTCCCAAGTTGTTGGGAAGGACTTGATAAATGAATAAAAATGTCAAATCCAGTCTAATCTGGGGTTTATTTTGCATTTTCCTCACAACGTGCTTCTAGGCACACAAAAGAGAGAATGCAAATAGGCTTGAAATCTGAAAATTCATGAGTAGATACCAGTTCTTTTTTTAAAAAGTGGATGGATTTCTTAAGCAAAAACAGCCTCTGAAAATGTGTAGGAAATAGTCCTCAAGAATATACTTTAGACATCCAATGAGGCAGAAACACTGCAAGTATAAAGTATTTCTCCCTGCCATCCTCATAATCAACAATGTTAACATCATCCCAAGTTTGTGGCAAAAGATGCTTTCTTATTTTAATCATGTGTACTGCACGGCTATAAATGTTCCCTAGCTCTTTATTGGGAAATAGCATGCAGACTTCAACATTTTACAGAAATTACTGTTTGTGGAACTCATCACAATTCTAAGTAATTCATTTCTGGGACCCCCTGTAGATTTATTTACCATTCACTAGCCTTGCTAGTGCTAGTAAATGAATTAAAAAAAAAAAAAAAACCTGGGAGGTGCATGGTTTTCCATCATTTGCTAGTTACCGCAATGTGGTTTCCAGAAAAAAAACAAAACAACCCCAAACAAATCTCATCTCGTTTTTCATTTAGGAAGAATCACATCCAGGTTGTGAAGATCAGGGGTCTTTAAACTCCGGTCAGCGGCCTGCCAGGAACTGCACCAGACAAGTGAGCAAAGCCCCCTCTGTGCACACATGGGATGCAGGCAGTATGTGAAACCACACACATTCACACACACATCCCCAGTTCACAGAAAAAACTGCTCTCCACAGAACTGGACCCTGGCAGCCCAAAGGTTGGAGGCAACTGACGTAGGTATTACATAACATCCATTTAAGTACTGACCAGCAGTGGGACTCAGCTCGCTTTAGTAATCTAAGTGTGCCTTTAAACCACTAAGGTATTTTTACACGCAAGGAAAAGTAAAAAGAAAGCCAGTCTTCATTTCTTAAGTAGACTCCACAGGCAAATCTTCCCAGAAATGTGTTTGAAAATACCCAAATTGTGTTAATGGTCCGTTCAAATTAAGGCTAAGAAAAAGCAAAAAAGTTTAATTTGGTTTAGGCAGCATGACCTTCAGAGGATGCCGATAATAACCTTGGGCTTGGAGCAGAAGCCACTCATTAAAAGTAGCAGAATCAGCAAAATGAGAGACCTGTAAACCAATCACGGATAGTGGATAAACCATATAGAAAATGGCCTTTGTGTTTATATCACAAACAACTTACTTGTGTGTGTGTGTTTGTGTGTGTATGTTTAGACTGCATCTCCTTACGAGACTACAAAACACATGCAATAAAACAGACCTGAAATATGAGAAAGAAAGAAAAAAATTGTTTTGAAAGGAGGAGGAGGAGGAGGAGGAAGGAAGGAAGGAAGGAAGGAAAGAAGGAAGGAAGGAAGGAAGGAAGGAAGGAAGGAAGGAAGGAAGGAAGGAAGGAAGGAAGGAAGGAAGGAAGGAAGGAAGGAAGGAAGGAAGAGTGAAATTGGCTGTTGATTTCTATTTTTGTATCGACCAAGAAAACAAATGTTTTATAAACTTGAAAGTCATTCACACAGGAGGAAATCTGGAAAGCTGCAAACCTCACTTTTGAACCCCGCTGGAAGATAGGCCACTCTCTGTATCATATTTGCAGGGGGGAATTGCCTAAGCTCCCATTCTGCCAAGATACTCGGAATCTGCTCCACTTAGTTGCTCCTTCTCGCCAAGCAAAGGGAAACAGAACCTCCATGTTGTGAAGCAGCAACAATAACAATCACATCATACATGGTGCACAGCCCTTTAGCTGTGAATCAAAGCAAGAGGAGGGGTCAAAAAATCTTCCACTCACATAAAACTCATTTAGCTTTAGTTATGGTATTAACTAAAGCCAATTAGAAAAGCCAAGGAAATTTGTTTTGTTCTAATACACTTCCTGCCCTTCACACAGTTGGTTTAATTCCTTATCATAAGACTAGGATTTATTATGCTAAATAGAGATTGGGTCGGTTAGAATGCTAGCAATTAAGCAAAAGGCTACACAGTTCATCCTTTAATTAATTTTTTCCCCATTTAGATGCTTCCTGATTCCAGGGTTGTTGTCATTTTTTAGATGCCTAGGATGGAATCTGCAGTTTCCTCCTACCCTTATTAGGGATTGTTTTATAATAGATATGACAAGATGCAAGCTGTTCCACTGATTAATTGTTCTGTCAGGAAATTCCTCCTTAGTTCCCACCCGTTGCTTCCTGTCCTGCCCTCTGGGGCTTTGGAGAAGAGTTTGATCCCTTCTTCTTTGTGGCAGCCCCTCCAATATCGGGAGATACTCTATTCATTCAACTAGACATACCCAATTCCTGCAATCATTATGTTTAGATTCCCCTAGAGCATCAAATGAAATCAAATAAATCAACACCCAGCAGAGAAAGGAAGAGGGGACATTTTCTTCAGCAACAGGAAAAAGAAGGAAAGAAAATAAGAAAAAAAAACTTGAGGGCCATTGGCCTCTTTCGTTCCTTTTACTTTTCGAGTTTCTCCAAGTTCACATTGAAGGCAACCACAATAACTCTTTCAACTGAACCAGAGTTGAACACACATGTGAAGAGAGTGAGAGAGACAGACAGACAGACAGACAGACAGAGACAGATAGACAGACACAGAGACAGACAGACAGAGGGAGAGAGAAGGAGAGAGAGACAGAGACAGACAGAGGGAAATAGAGGGAGAGAGACAGACAGACAGAGAGAGGGAGAGAGACAAACAGAGAGAGAGACAGAGACACAGAGAGACAAACAGGGAGACAGACAGACAGACAGAGACAGAGAGAGACAGACAGGGAGAGAGAGATAGACACAGAGAGAGACAGAGACACAGAGAGACAAACAGAGAGAGAAAGAGACAGAGACAGACAGACAGAGGGAGAGAGAGACAGATAGAGAGAGACAGAGAGAGACAGAGGGAGACAGAGGAAGACACACAGACACACAGAGAGACAAACCGGCAGAGAGAGACACACAGGCAGACATATCTCGCAAGTCTGTTGTGCTTGCTTTGGAATTCAAATCCCAGGTAATAAAGAGAATACTTAAATTCCTTTCTCTTTATTGCTCATATTTGCTTTTTGCTTGTTTATATATCAAAAGTCTTCCCCACCTGTCTCCCTGGGGGGGCTCTTTAAAGACATTTTGCAACATTTCTGCTGTGATGACAGTCTTAAAAAAATGACGTGCAATGGTGGGGTATCTACAATTCAAAGAGCATTGTCCTTATGTCCCAAAAGTGCTTTTTTTTCCCCAAAAGGCAACCAGACTTCCTTGTTATTGCTTTTTTTCCCTTTTGAAAATGTTTCTCTTCTCATTCAAGAAGGGGATTCTTCGGAACTGACAAAGCTTCTTGGTATGAGAAGAGAAATATTTTCAAAGGGAAAAAAAGAAAGAAAGAAAGTCCAGCTGCCTTTTGGAAAAAAACACCTTGGTCTGGACGATGGAGAATCTCCATAGAGATTATTCCCTATGGTTGATTCCTGAGGATCTGATGACTTTGTGCACCACGTTTACAAGCAGAGCCAAATGTTTCTAAGTTGAACAGTATGTAATTGCACAAACTGAGCTTCAATGGACTCCAGAAGATGGGAGAGGACAGGAAGACCTGGAGGGATGTTGTCCATAGGGTCGCGATGGGTGGGACAGGACTTCGCAACTAACAACAAATTGCACAAACAATTAAATGCAATTTGCATGCAAGATTCTTTTTTTAAAAAATACAAGGAGCTAGCCTAGGAATGGAACAGCATAAATTTAAAAGGAAGTATCTGTGCAACCTATAAATGAACTTATTTTCCATGCATAGAGTTTTGCTTCAAAATCAGGACTTTTAAAAATCCATTAGCCTCTGTAGCAGAATAACATTTTTTTTTTAAAAAATGGGGAGCATCCTCTGCTACCCATCCCCAGGATTTCTATTTAAACACTTTGGAACAGTGTACATACAACTTCCAAAAAACAAAAGATGGCCATCATTTAATTGAAGTTCTCCTCCCTCCCCCGATTAATTGCTTGCTTTTAACTCCAATTCAGTAGCTAAATTAAATGTCATCCTTTCTATAGAGGTGATATTTAGTGCAGGGAATCAAGGCTACCGTTTAAGCTCAGAATAAACAAGAGGTAGAATGCAGAGTTTACTTTAATTGCTTTTCCATGGGAACCTTCCAATTATTAGGCATAATCTATCATTATTATTTTAACCAAAAAAAAAGAAGCCTGGGAAGATTAATGTTCTCGGCCTTGAAGAGACCAAGCAAAGCTGTTTCCCACTGATGCAATTTTCTAGTCACCTGTCATCCACTCCTGCTTAAGGGGCTGCAGAAATAAAGGTGGGCTCTATGAAGAAGAAAAGCTATACAATTTTCCCAGTAAATTCCATTTTTCCCCTTCTTCCATTCACCTCTAGATGGAAATTCTAGATTGGTCCTATTTGTAAGTCCACTAGTAACAGAATGACAGAGGAATTGGAAGGGGCCTTTGAGGTCTTCTAGTCCAACCTCCTGCTCAAGCAAAAGACCCTATGCCATATTTATTTATCAGTATTTATCCAGGATGGATTTTCATCCTGGCAAGTGTCGCGTTGTCGCGGTTTGCTCGTTGCCCTTAGGTTCTCTGATCAGCCCGTAGAGCCCCCGCAGGGGTGAAATTTAGAGGGACCCTCGCGAGGGTGAGTACTTAAGTACTAGAATCAATAATTGACACAGACACCATAGTTTCTCAAGGTGAGAGAGCACGTTGTGCCCGGGGTAGATGAAGAAATCCCCCGATTGCAACGCACCACCCTCTTTTATTTTGCAGTTTTATCAGGGCGGGGGGAGCGAGACATATGTGAAGAGGAGCAAGGAAGTATAATTCTAATGGCGCCATGGCAGGATGCGACCACTGTTGTGTGCTAAGATAGCATGATTATCTATTAACAAGATTTTTGTAGTCAGCTAGTTTCTGTAACTATTTGCCTACGTGTCGTGCCAAGCTGAGTTTATCATGCAATTCCTAACTTGAGAAGGTCATTCTTAGGGCCTTAGGTCAAGAGGACTCTCGAGGTTTACTACAGGCAAGTAGATAATCAGGATGGGAAATCACTTCTTAGGCTTCTTAAAGAGACAATGAGAATTATCAGAATTAAGAGAATAACAGGTTTGGAAGGGGCCTTTGAGGTCCTCTAGTCCAACATACAGCTCAAGCAGAAGATCCTAGACCATTTCAGACAAGTGACTGTCCAGTCAATCCTTAAACACCTCCAGTGAAAGAGCTTCCACTCAAAAAGAAGATGATTAATGCAGAAAAACAAGCTGGATCACCTGCTAAACTTTGAGTTGATGGAGGAACATAGAATCTTAGAATATAGAGTTGGAAGTAGGAGGAGGATTGTTAAGGTTATGTACAATATTACAATGAAGTTATAGTCAAACTTTCACCAAGGATGATTAAGCCATGTAGAATAACTATATTGTCAACTCGAGAAGCATTCCTGACCTGCTCTCGAGTTGCCATAGGCCAGGGGGACGGGAATTGAACTTCGCAACTGCATCAAGGAACTTGCATTTCACTCAAAACAAAACGTCAAGGTCATCTCCATGGAGATCCACTGTGGCCGGAGAGACTCCTACAACCCACAAAATTGCTTTGTTGGAGAATGTGACTGAGGACACACCTTGCAGGGGAGGGCGAAACAGGGTCAGAGCTACGGTGTGAATTAAGTGAGGTCAGAATTGGCTTCTCTTGGTCCATGCCGACATGAACCTCCAAATAAATAACGGGATTTCTTTGGAACTTGGTTTGAGGCTCATGATTTAATTAGGGTAGGATATCGGTCAGAACCCTGACACATATCATTTGGGACAGGATAGGCCTTCTCAATCGATAAGACTTCTCAATCACTCCCAGAGGGAACTGGAATCTTCAAGACCCTCCACCCCCTTTCCTCACTGGGTCCATGATCATCCAAAAGCCATCTGGGGTCACGCCTAAGAACTCACATTCAAAACCAGGGAGCAGTACTACTAAAGAACCAGGTTCAGCAGCGAAATCAGCAGATCGCTGGAAAGAGAGAGAAGAAACTCTTATTCCACGGCAGCCATCTTGAAAGGGGAGCCAGAGGGATCCGGAATCGATCAGTCTCATTGCCGACGCCAAGAATTGTGGGATGGGACATGGGATGATCATGCTTGCCTTTAACCTTGTTCCAACAGGTTGGAAATTAACAACGATGAATCGCTTCAAACCTCCGGGTGATTCCTCAAAAGAGTGTATAATAATAAGGTGATTTGCTGACTGATCAGGATTCAGAAGAGCATCCCATAATCTGCACAGCGATCTTCTCCCTCTCCAGGTCATGGGACAATTGTTAAAGAGAAACAGGCTAAGCCCTCAGACATTTCAAGGAATAAATTAGTTCTAACTGAGTTGAAGCTGAAATGCATTTGAAGTTGCTGTTTAAATTCCTGTAGCTTTATTCCTTTTAGTTCAATAAATTTTATTGGTGAGAGCTTTGGGATAATCCCTATTAATATTCATTCTCTGCCTCGTTCTTTCCCACAAACATTTCATGTCTGCATTTCCCTAACATGCATTCTTTTGTGTTGTGTGTGTTCAAATACACATGCCCATTCTAGTTGTCGATTTGACCCAAAATCTACATATCTGTCTAAAAAGTAAATATGATGCTTAGAGTAGCCCACATTTTGGCAGAGAGAATTTCCCTAAGGATGAGCTCCAGCACAAGTCCACAAGTCCAAAAGTTCAGAAGACAAAACCTCTGATCCCACTGAACAACAGCACTTATTCCTTTGCAATGCTTCCCAGGCCTCTCTAAGCTGTTTACAGAGTCAGCCTCTTGCCCCCCAAAATCCGGGTCCTCATTTTACCAACCTTGGAAGGATGGAAGGCTGAGTCACCCTTGAGCCAGTGGGACTTGAACTGCCAAACTGCTGACAGTCAGCAGAGGTAGCCTGCAGTACTGCACCCTAACCACTGCGCCAGCACAGCTCTGACCCAGATTTGATCCTGCAACACGTATATTTGCCTTCATCTGTGTCTAAAAACTGTTTGTTCCAATGAAACCAATTCCTTGCCTGCTGGGCTAATGTGGGAAAGAAATCCATTATTGGTGCCTTTTTATTCACTGACAGATTGATTTATATGTATAGGTGACTCTGAGCAGCTAATAAATAAAACCATCATACAAATTAAACCCCACAAGCAACGGACGTATGATAGTGATGAAAATGGTTGAAAAGGACTTAAAGGGGGAAACTGGTCAAAGGGAAATAATCTTCAATAACATGTTATGTATTTTATTCTCTATGTCTTTTTAAAAGTGAGTAAAAATATTTGGCAGAAATGTGAGAAAAGCAATAGAGACAAAAACTGCTATGGCAAGCCTTAAAAAAATTAAGTGAAACAGTTTACTAGAGGTTATATAAGTTATGTGGGAATTGAAGTAGGGAGTGGTACAATGGCCTAGAGGTGGAGATCTCGTCTCATAATCAGGAGGCTATGAGTTTGATCCTAGGTAGCAGCAGATTTTTTTCTTTCTGGACACAATGAGAAAATATCTGCAGCAAACTCCACATTGGTGACAGGAAGGGCATCCGGCCAGTAAACATTCAGCTCCATTCAGTTGTCTAGACTCCATCCCGCAAGGGATTATGGGGTCATTAAAAGACAAAATAATAATAATAATAATAATAATAATAATAATAATAATAATAATAATAATAATAATAATAATAATAATAATAAATAACAATAATAATAATAATAATCCTCATCCTGCCAGATCTGATAATTCTAAGCAGCATTTGCAAGAAACATAGAAAGTATATACTATAATTTAATTTCCAGACACACAGTTTATACTGATATGGAGAACCTCGACATGGGGGATACACAAAGATGACAACACAGGAGAGTGAGGGAACCAGAAAAGGAGAGAACCCGAGCCGCCACCCCAGATCCAGCAGAGATTGAGTGGGCAGAGGGACAAGCCAAAGAACCAGCAGCCATACCAGGTAACTGATCCTTAAATGCCCCGGATCAGGGAACTAACCCTGGTCAACCCAGAGACATACAACTACAGAGGAAGATCCCGCCCTTTGGGGTAAAATTTGATGGAGACCTCCAGAAAATGGGATTTTTCCTGGCGCAAGTGCTCACCTACATGCAAGAATATGGGCGGGATTTCCCAACCCAGGGGTCCCGAGTGCGAGTCGTCATCCTGGCCCTTGAAAAGGTAGCAGCCAGATGGATGGTGACGCTCCACAACGTCAACGCCCCAGAATTAAGAAACCTCGATCGCTTCATGATGGCCTTACACCACCATTTTGAGGAGCCCCTTGCCAATAGAAAAACCCGCGACCGCATTAGAGTTGCAAAACAAGGCCGTCGCTGGTAGCAGAATACACCGAGGAATTTCGTGAACTGGCTGGCCGAGTCGACTGGCCAGAGGATATCCTAGTCTGTTGGTTCAAAGATGGACTAAATGATGACCTATACGCTGCCTGCCTGGCCTGTGGGCCCCCAAACCTCTTGAATGAATGGTACATGATGGCAGAGGAGGCGGAGATAGACATGACCCGAAACCAGTACTGCACTGGTAAGTCTTGGAATAGATCCCCGCCCCTGGAGAAACGGGAAGTTTTCAAACCCCAATCCACCATGACTTCAAGAATGTCTGGTTGCTTTAAGTGTGGAAAGGAGGGACACCACGCAGCAGAATGCCATTCGAAGACTCCTGCCAGAAAGCTAGACCACCCATCAGGGAGGAAACCTGCAACATCCAGCCCTCAAGGGAAGGAGACTGGCCTGAGAGGCCGAGTGGGATTCCGACCCCCCCCCAACCCTGAGGAAGAATCCCAAACACGCCGAGGGGACCTGAACCAGTCCGCAAGTGATCCGGAAGATGACCCGCTGGTAAGCAATCCAATTGAACCAATCACCCTACCCCTGAGACTGTTTATCCCCAGCCAAGGGAAAGGGGAGGAAGTTGCAGCGTTGCTGGACTCGGGATGCACCCGATGCCTAATCAAACCCTCCCTTGCAGATAAATTGGGAATCCAACTGAAAGAAATGGAAAATCCCATTGCTTTCTGCCAATTAGATGGAACTATAGCGGGGGGGGGAGCCAGCCAGATTTACCACAGAACCATTGAAAATAAGACTAGGAAATCACAGGGAGATGCTCACATTCATTGTAGTCCCAGGAATGGAAGAGCCACTAGTCCTAGGTCTCACATGGCTACGGAAATGGAATCCAAAAATAAATTGGAAGAAAGGAACTGTACAATTCCAGAGAGACGTAATATTTGCAAAAAGCTCAGAGGAAAGGATAAAGAAAGGGAAAGAGAATGCCATGACCGGACAGTCAGCTGAACCCATTAACATCCCCAATGAGTACCAGGATCTGGCCCAAGCATTTAGTGAGGAAGCTTGTGATGAACTCCCACCCCATTGAGCCACAGACTGCGCTATCGAAATCCTGCCAGGGGCTAAACTCCCAAAACCACAAATGTACTGCATGTCTCCCAGAGAACTGAAAGAACTCAGAGCATTTATCGATAAAAACTTTAAAAGGAGTTGCATTGAACCCACCCGACCAAAAATAGCTGCCCCAGTGTTATTCCAGTGTCATTTCTTCAGTGAAAGAAGAAAAGGAGAGGGGGACCGATAAAGAAATCCTTTCTTGATGTAACCTGAATATATTTAACCTTATATCGAATTTGTATACCCACACACGATACAATGGAGGAAGAAAAACCAGATGGCCAGAACCTAACACCTCTGAGAGGCACAGCCAGGAGATGAGAAGATCATAAAAATTCCACAGTGAGATGTGTCCGGGGAATCTCCAAAAAAGTCCGTTCTAAAAAGGGGGTGGGGGGAAATTAGGTATGCCCTGGAAACTGTGAGAAAGATCGTTCCTAAAGAAGGACTGGAAGGGGAATTAACATACTGGCTTTTGTTTCCCTAAATACACGTCGCGATAAGGGGAGGGGTTGTAAACTCCCTTACCTATCACTGTATGCCTGAGGGACCTCAGACGCTGCTTTGAACTCCTACATGAATTGTCAATAAAGGATTCCTTTTGATACGTTTGGTTCTCAGAAGTTCATTCTTATTGATTGAATGGGAAAAAGTTCTGTAGCCTGACAGATAATTAAGAAGTATGACAGACAGATTTAAGAAGAGAGGATGGGTATCATAAATAAATGCAGATTAGGTTTCTCCTCTTCCTCCTCCTTCCGTCCCCAGTTTGTCTTGCTGCCTGTATCTCAACTTCATCTACATATATGTCAAGATAATTTTCAAGTATTTAGAAACTTGCTGGAAAAAAAAACCTGAATGAGTTTTGTTATGGGTAAACAGAGACAATCTGCTTTAATCACTGCTGGGATGATTGAATTTTTAAAGAAACAAAAATTGGTCAGTCATTACTTTCCACAGTGTTCCATGCTGTGAAAAATGAGCTAGAAGCTTCTTTTTTCCCCTTCAGAATGTGTTTGGCATGATGAGTATTAATTTGTTGGCTCCAAACCTAGACAAAACAGTAAGTGGTCTTTGTTATAAAGAACCATTTGAATCTTCTACCTCAAGCTTCCAAGAAAGGCTCCTGAATTGATAGTTCTTTAAAATGAAATCTAGGGATATCATTCATCTGAAATAACAATGTATTTCCTTCTCTTTCCTTAAAAATCTAGTGCTTGGCTTTCCATTTTCCACATCCGCATGGAGTATTTTCTTTCTGGTATTAAAATAAGAGTCACTAATTACAGGCGCCATTTAAAAATTGGTCCCTTCTTCCCCTTCACCAAACATGCTTTCAGAAATGTCAAATTGGACATCTTGGCAGCATCAACAATTCATCTTTGAAAGGAAAAGGACAAAAATGACAAAAAAAGAGAAGATTTTGAATGAGATTTTTGAACGGTTTTTGAATGGTTGTTCTCTTTCTGAGACTGTGTTTTGGCTACAATCAGAATTTTTCCCTTTAGCATTTTCTCACAAGTGTTACTTCTCCTTTTTTCCTAGAACTTTCCTGAAAGTGCATAGTATGCCTTTGTTTCTTTTCTTTTTTTCTTTTTGGTTTAGCTGTAACAGAAGTTGATCAATGGGCATGTCACCTCTTGTCAGTCTTTGATGTTCTCTTGCAACGTTTTTCACAAGTGGTTTGTCATAGTTGCCCTCCTAGCGCTGAGAAACAGTGACTGACACAAAGTCACTCAGCCAACTTTCATGTCTAAGGTGGGACTAGAACTCACAGTCTCCTGGTGATTGGCCCAAGTCACCCACCTGCCTGTCATGCTTAAGAACTCACCATCTCCTGCCATCTATATATTATGTTTCTGTTTTGTTTTATAAAACCATACTTCCCATCATTGCAAAATCAGGCTATAAAACAAAGGGTGTCCAGACTAATGGGCCCTACGCTTTCATTGTAAGAATTATTTGCCAGAAAATATAATATCAATATTGTCCATTGCAGGACAGGACTGAAGAAAGTTTTAAACATACACACAGACTTGGCCAGCTCCTAAAATGACCAGCTGAGAGGCTGTGCATTTAAAAAAATCACTGCTCTAGAGATATACAAATTAATAAAGCCTGCAATATTAAGGATTATTTGCCAAGGTTACAGCTATTTTTTGGGAATATGTCCCCTTGATGGCGTCAGCCACAAATAATATGCTTAGCAGTTTGCCATTTTTGGAAAGAGCAAACTCAGATGTAAAAATGGCTGCCAAGTGCCCAGAAATAAATTCACAGATATGGTATGTCACGAGTAGCTAAACGACGTACTCAGATAATAAATAAATTGTTGCATCAGGCGGAGGCATTTGCCGATGAAGAACTGATCCGGAAAAAAGGAGCATGGGAGGAAGTTGCATTAAATTGTAAAGAGGACCATCAAAGCCAAACACTGATGTTGAGCAAAACAACTCTGAGTCCATTTTAGAAACTTAGCCATGTGTGTTTCTGTTGTTTCTTTTCAATCACAGTGTCTGGAAGTGGGACAGCCAAACAAAAGACATTCAAGGGGACTTTATTTATTGATTACATTTCTATATTGCAAGACTTCAATGAATCCTGGTGGCGTTCAACAGACAAAAACCATAAAACCATCCTCAGAGACCATATAAGCTCAAAATAAAGCCAGAAAAGCCAGATTAGTGAAAATCAGCAAACCAAAGGGCTGCCTTACACAGATAACCTCAACGTGATTTCCCCCCAATATGGAATAGGCCAGCCCTTTGTCTGCTTCCATCAAATCAAATTTTCCATATGTGGTGCCAGATATTAGAGAGAAACAACCCCCCCAAAAAACTTACATCAAAATGAGACCATTTTTTTTAAATCCAGAGACAATAAATACATGCAGGGAAAAGAAAACAACAACAATTCTCCCAGTTTCTAATAATCTTGCTTGTATCGGGCTACTTGCAATGAAAACATACAGTTCTTGATTTATTGCTGGTATCAGTGTCCTTGGGTTTAGAGCAGTGACCTCAATAAATAAATAGTGAATCATCTGGTTTTCTTCTAGGATATTTTTGGCCAATATGATGGAAGCCTCTTTGAAAATACTCCATGAAAACACTGGTGCAAGCCAAAATCAATTCCCCAGGGAGGTTTCCTTGTCTCAGGAGATGTTGGCCAGATTAAAAGCAGAGGCAGAAACACTAACAGGCTATTAGAGTCCTAGAAAGCTGGGTTTTTTTCCCCAGGGTGCTCCTTCGTTGCATACTTTCCTATTCCGCAGATTTGAGTGACTGAATTTTTTACTCCATGTTCTTAAATCCCTCCCTACTGAAATGCATCCTTAATTGAAGCTTTACTTTGAGAGGAAAGAATTAGAAATAAGCTGTTGCACACATCAAAATAGGAACCCTTATTCTTCACTTATGGCTATGTGTTTCTGTGCATGCGTTGTGACGTTTGTGGACATGCATAGGCAATCAAGCATTTTGAGAGGTTAAATAGGCATGTAATCGTTTGTTTGATCTTACATTTTCTGCTTCTGCTTAGCAAGAGGAACTCATTTACATATGACATAAAAAACCTGAGGAAAAACATTTTGAAGTCAAGACTTGTTTATGCTGGTGTTATGGAACCTTTGCTTTAAAAATATTACTCTTTACAACACTTTTAAATCCATCTCATGAAGGCTCGGGAAAGTATTGTATCACTAGGGTCTTCTGCATCATCTAACAACTTCTGGTTTCTTTGACCATAGACCAGTCTTTCTGTGGGGGTACAGAGAACATGGATTGTGAGCAGGGGTGGGATTCTACCAGTTCGCACCTATTCGCTAGAACCGGTTGTTAACATTCTAAGCAGTTTGGAGAACCGGTTGTTAGAAGGAATTACTGGGCTAATCCTGTAAGGAAGGCAGGAAGGAAACATTCTGGTGTTACTTACAGAAACTGCCTCTCCGTTAACCCTTATTACATTCTTGGCAGGACTAGACTTCCTGTCTCTGGAACCTCTCTGAAGTTTTTTTCCCCTCCTTTGCTGGTACTTTGCTTGTGTGGAGTGAACATTCAAAGTTACAATGGCTCTGAAAAAAGTGACTTATGACCATTTTTCACACTTACGACTGTTGCAGCATCCCCACAGTCATGAGAGGCCAGGCGAGGAGATGCGTGCCTCAATGTGAGTGATATTGAGTTGGCCACACCCAGCCAATCACATGACCACCAAGCCATGCCCACCAACTAAGCCACGCCCACAGAACCGGTTGTTAAAAAATTGAATCCCACCCCTGATTGTGAGCATGAACCATGAATTAGACTAAATATCTAATTTAGAAGTGGGTCCAAGTATTTTATTTAGAAAGGGTTTTTTTTGGAAGGTTTAGTTTGACAAAGTCTCCAAATTCCAAATTCTAGAAATTTCCTGACAGTGAGAATAATTAATCAGTGTGAAGGCTTGCTTCCAGAAGTTGTGGGTTGCTCCATCACTGGAGGTTTTCAAGAAGAGGTTGGCAGGTCACTTGTCTGAAATGCTCTATGATCTCCTGCTTGGCCAGGGGGTTGGACTAGAAGACCTCCAAGGTCCCTCCCAGCTCTGTTTTTCTGAATGAATGCATCAAGATAATTTTAAGTGCATCAGAACAATCTGGAAACTTTGGATTGGTTTGATATCCATTCAAACCCATTTTCTCTTAGGTCAATGCACAAAATACATTTAGTTATTCTAATAATGTTTGAATCAATGATTTCAATCAATGGAATGTTTGCATCCATTCAAACCGATCGCTTGAAAGCAGAAAGATTTGAGTTTTCCAAATCTATTTAATGATCCAAATTGAAGTGACAGTTCAAATCAGATTGGGGTGTGATTCACACAACGTTCACGCTAGTAGTTTGTATGTAGCTTTGTCTCTGTGTTTCTCCGTGCACGAATGATTGTATCATTCCATTATTTTCATTTTTGGATAGCATCAAAGATTTCTCAAGTGTTTGCATTGTAAAGACACATAAAACATTTCCAGATACTTGCAGCAAAATGCTATCTCATAAATCAGGGGTCTCCAACCTTGGCAACTTTAAGCCCAGAGGACTTCAATTCCCAGAATTCCCCAGCCAGCTGTCTGGAGAATTCTGGGAGTTGAAGTCTGCCGGGCTTAAAGTTGCCAAGATTGGAGACCCCTGCTGTAAATCATGTTATCAAACTGAAAAATTGTGGAGCAGAAGAACTTTTCATACATAAATGTCCATATATCACCAAAACTCATCACACATTGCCTAATTTTCTGATATACGCATAGACATTTTTGCACAAATAATGCTCATAATCTTTGCTAGACTTGTGGCTTAGAAATTAATGGCATGGTTAACCCTTTCATTAAATGTTAACAGATAAATTAACAGTTGGGGTCCTGGGTGTTCTCTGGGCTTGGTTGCTTTCTTGCAGATGTTTCACTACCCAACTAGGTAACCTCATCAGTGCTGGAGGGGAGTGGGGTGTGCTCTCTATTTATATACTGGTTTGCTTTGCCCATGTTGTTGGGAATATTCTTGGCGGAGCCTTGATTAGGAACTGAACTTGATTGGGAAACCAATGGTTTCTTCTTCCGATATGCAACAGGAGGAGGAAGATCTGACCTCCAAACCCTTCTTCTCCACAAAGCACCCCTGAGAAATTTCCAGAGTTTTTGCTTTCTTCACAGGGATAACTGGCAATTTCAAGTTATCACGCAAGGATAACCGGTTTTCCCTTTCCCTTTCTTTTCTGTACAAAACAGCACTGCAATATCAAAGGTCAACATCTTCATTGTAATCAGAAACAAAATCACATGAACACTGTGACTTCGTGACTTCCACATAATTCTTAAAAAGGCAAGATTAGATGGTGTGGCTACATTTGCTGGCTTCCAGAAATGGGCCCTGTCTACTTAAATGTCAGCTACGCTACATTATTTTACTCTAAAATGGCATCAACCTTCCAAGATATATTGCTTCCCATTTGAAGTTAGATGGATTGCTTGTTGCTGAGATGTCATGAGTGGTACAGTGGCCTAGAGGTGGAGCTCTTCCCTCACATTCTGGAGGCTGTGAGTTCGATCCTGGGCAGAGGCAGATATTTATCGCTGGGCACACTGAGAATTTATCTGCTGAATAAAACTCCACACTGGCAACAGGAAGGGCATCCGGCAAGTCAACACTCTGTTCCATTCAGTTGCCCAGACTCTACCCCACTAGGGATTTGGGGGTCATTAAAAGGAGATGATGATGAGATGTGAAGAAGCTGCTCCATAAACAGAGGAATACAGGTAATCCTCAACTTATGACAACCAGAGTTGAGCCCAAAATGTATATGAGACATTCGTTCAGTGAACTTTGCCCTATTTTACAACCTTTCTTGCCACAGTCGTTAAGTGAATCCGACTTTGCTTGTCAAGAGGTTGCAAAAGGTGACCACATGATCCCCACACACTGTGACCATCATAAATGCAAGTCGGTTGTCAAGGTTCTGAATTTCTGAACACGTGACCATGTTGGTCCTAAGGGTGAAAAACAATCTTAAGTCACTTTTTTGTTGTAACGTTCACTGAATGAACTGTTGTAAGTCAAGGACTGTGCATACTCGCAGAAAAAAATAGTGGCACTTTGGTTTTTAGCAATTTAGGGGTTCCAAAGTCATGGCCACGATCAAGACACACGTGCAAAAATTCAGTGATTCTCATGAACACGTTTGATGCGTTATTCCACACACACATCAACCTGGCTCAGCCAATCTTGCGGAAGAAATTCTGTAAGGCATTGGGTGTAGATCCTTAGGAGCCAATTCCTCCTTATGAAACAGATGATGAAGAAATAACCCCTGTCTCTTTCTCATTTTGCCCGTGCAATAATTCCTGTAAGCTGATTCTGGTTACAAAAAGGCGCACCAGTTTTGACCGTTTTATGATTCCGCACTCAACAATTGTTCTGACCAAGGCTGGGTGTGCATAAGCGCACCAACGTGCCTACCGTCCCTGTCCTATTGTTTCTTTTATATTTTTATTTTTATTTTTCTTATATGTATCCATGTATTCATAACTATGTTTTTTTTTACTTATACCTATTATCTTGTAAGCAACTGACAAATAAAAATAAAGAAATACAAATAAAGAAATAAACACTTGTTAAATCCAAAAGCCTTTTATTTTAGTTCAACGGCTGTGAATTATCGTCATTCACAGCCCGTAAGGAGTCTCAACCAGTTATAAATAGTCCCATGGAAGTCTGCCAAAGTCCTTCGGGTGGAGTCTGATAAGAACACACCTTTATCTTTTTGAAGTGCTGCGAATGACTAAAGTACCTATTAGTCTTTCAAAACCAAACGGAGCTCAAATTCACCATGGAGTTTCCAGGTTACAAACTGACCAGAGCAAACAAAGTTGCTTCCTGCAAAGGCTCCTGTCCCTTTGCTCCTCCTTTATGTCTTATGGGAGGGGCCAATCACCTCCAAGCCTTACTCCCGGGTCACCCCTTTTGCTTTAACTGCTCTTGCCTTCTGGCAGCTCTGTGCACACGCACACTGAGAATAGGCTCCCCCTGTTCCTCTGCCTCACATTCTGGAGGCTCCGGAGTCAGCACAGAACTCCCAGATGGCCCTGGCCCCATCTCTGCATCGGACGCGGATCCCTCATCCAAGCCCTCCCCAGACTCCCAGACTGGCCTATATTCTCCCCCACTGTCCGGTTCTGCTACCATCTCTGCAGGCTGCTGGTGGATCACAAGAGCAATCTGGATTAGTTGCCATTTCCAGCAAGTGGGTATGAATTTAAGCACGGTATGGTTACAAATACAACATGCAATGTCATTTTCCACTTTTAAAGTCTGTTTTCCCCCTCTTTTGCTGAGAACAAGGCCGGGTGAGAAGTTCAACTGCCAGGGTGAATTACTTATGCTTCCAACATAGCTAGTTATGCTTTTAGTTGAATAATATTAAGCATTAATCATACAAGTTAAAAAAAAAAACAACGGATGGGATTTCTCATAGCCCCAGAAAACTGAAAGCCCCAATATCTTTTTCCTTCCTGTATCTTCTTCAATCTTTCCTCTCCTTTCCTGTACAGCAAATCTTGTAGAGTGATTGCAGATAATACATTTTTGTTTATTATTCTACTATTCCATTATTTTATGCAATTTTATTACCAGCATTGCTTTCTCCTGGTGATTTTCCTTTAAATCTTTCCCAAATGTGTTTCAGATTGATACCCCAAGATTTGCTGAATCAAAGTAATAAATTCTCAGCATCAGACATGGTTTTATTATTTTATCCTACATTTCAGAGGCTCAGCAAATAAACAAAATAGAGACGCATATGTATTTTATGTCATTTAGAATCTACTGAAAGAATATAAACATCCATAAAAACAGCATACATTAAGTGGATCCTGCAGATGTTAAAATGTGTTTAAAAGAGTGAGCTATCAGCCCTAAACAGATTCCTTGATCTCCAACCCAAGAGTCTTGATCAGAAAGTTAATTTACTGATTAAGAATCAACTTCTATGCATTAAAGGGAGTTCATCAGCCTGAACATGACTAATTATCCATCACTAATGTAAACGTTTATTAGCACGTACTCAAATTTCTTGTTAATCGGTCAAAGGAAAAAGAGCAGCAACAGTTTTCTTTAAAACCTTAATTTCTTTTCTCTCTGTAGTTCTACAGGCAGGACAAGAAATAGTTTCAGTTCTCAGAATTTAAGATGACCTTGGGGAACCCAAAGATTTCAACCTTTCACTTACTTGATGTTAAGTTTACCGCTTTATAATACCTTGAATCGCTTGGAATCCTGCATCCAGTATTGGTCAGCACAATGCAAAAAAGATGTTGAGACTCTAGAAAGAGTGGCACCAGGCTGAGAAATGCCTCACCAGGATTTTTGACAATTGGCTCCACTTTATTTTATTTTATTTATTTATTTGTCAATTGCTTACAAGATAATAGATATAAGTAAAAACATAGTTATGAATACATGGATACATATAAGAAAAATAAAATATAAAAGAAACACGGTAGGCACGTTGGTGCGCTTATGCATGCCCCCTACAGACCTCTTAGGAAAGGGGTGAAGTCAATAGTAGACAGTCTAAGGTTAAAGTTTTTGGGGTTTGGGGAAGAAACCACAGAGTCAGGTAGAGTATTCCAGACATTGACCACTCTGTTGCTGAAGTCATATTTTGGTGCAGTTAACCTTGAGTTTGTATCTATTGTTTGCTCTTGTGTTATTATGGTTGAAGCTATTTAGTTTACAAATATCATGGGTAAGTTCAGTGAAATGTCTCCAAATAGAATATGAATATTAATAATACATAATTATAATTATCAGGACTAGAAATAGAACCATTTCCAGAGGTGCTATTCAACCAGTTGGCACCTATTCGGGAGAACTGGTAGCAGTGATTTGGCGTGGGTCGCAGAACTGGTAGCGACATCTGGCTGGCCACGCCCCGAACCGGTTCCCGGTCACTGAGCGGTCACTGAGCGATTACCACTTGCTTGCTTGCTCCGCCCGCCCTTACACTGCTTGCTTGCCCCACCCACATATGCTCAGCCTGCCCTCCCCAACCCACCCTATAAAAACCCGTCACCAAACTCACCACGTGGTCTTATCTGCAGCTCCCTGTCTGAGCTGATTTGAGACTGATCTACTCTTCCCCAGCGGATCTCCTACGGGACATGCCTACAGGACCAGGGAAACACTGACTGACTCGCTAGCCCCAAGCGACCAGTCCCGGCCCTGGGCTGAACCCCTGGTGTTCCTTCCCACCACCTGGCCTTGCCCCAGCTTTCAACCACCTCCTTCGGCCGCGGCCTCAATCCGCAGCCCGGCGTAGCTCCCCAAGCTGCCGTGGGTCTCTTGTGGGCCGCCCACCCCTGATGCCGGACTTCCAAAAGCCCCCAGCTTTTCTTCTCGCCGTCCGGCCTCATCCTGGGCTTCCGGGGCCCTCTGGAGGCCCTGGCCTCCAGCCTGGGGCCTCGCGTAGCTGACCAAGCCACCACAATGGCTTCCGCCACGCTGCCAAGGCTCCAACCATACTTCCCCATCGGCCGGCTTCGTCTGGCCCTTTCTGGAGCCTCCCATGGCCGTGGCATAAAGCCTGGGCCTTGCACAGCCAAGCTGCGATGATCGCTTGTGAGGCTGCTGCTGCCTGTTGCAACCGCCCCCTTCCAACCCAAGGGCTTCTAAAATCCCTTGGAGGTCCTTGCTGGCCAGGCTAGAGCCCATAGGCTCCAGCCTAGCCAGATTTGTTAAGAGAACCCACTTCCCACCCCCTCCAGCCTCCAGCAAGCACCTACCTCCTTTAGACGCCTTCTCTAGATTCCCAAACTGCTGCTGTAAACTTGTCTTCTGCCTTGCTTTTTTTTTTTTTAATTTACATTTATATGCCGCCCTTCTCCGGAGACTCAGGGCGGCTTACAGTCTATGGAGCACCATGCTAAGTGCTCGGCAATAGCTTTCATTCCATTGTATATGCCTGCTTATTACTAGGGCTTTTGCCCGCTCCCAAGCGGCATTTTTACAAAGTCAGCTTATTGCCCCCAACAATCTTGGGTGCTCAATTTACCTACCCCGAGAGGATGGAAGGCTGAGTCAATCTTGAGCCTGGTGGGATTCGAGCCTGCACTAATTGCAGGCAATTGAGCTAAGTGCTAGATGATTAACAGCCTGCACCAGTTATCAGGAAAAGGGGACCTCCAGGTGAGTTATCATAATAATGACTGTACTTCTGTGTTGCTTTTTGTTGTCTGGCTTGTTTGCCTGGGGGTTTCTTAAAGGCAGAAGGGCTGAGATTTCTGGTGCGAGGTTTTGGGTCCTTGGGGAAACAATCCAGAGTTTTTATTGCAGTGGCTTTGTCTGGGGGTTCAGTAAAAAATTGGTTTTTATCTGCAGTATTTTTGGGGGGGCTGGGAGGTATGCTCTGAAAGTTATCTACACATTAACAATGATCAAATACTAATAATATTTGCTTATCCTTTTTACTGAACTTTCCTTATATAACTGGTGTTTTCTTTTATACTTTTACATTTCTAATTTCTGTTTCTATCCATTGATAAAAGAGATCCCATGTTAAAAAGTATTCTAAGCCTTCTCCTTGATTGTTAATTCTTTAAATTTAAATTTCTGCACACTCTAATATTTTATTCATTTTCATATCTTTGTTTTTCCATTGTTGTACAAACACAATTCTAGCAGCTGTTAACACGTGTAAAATTAAATATGTATTCTACCCAACAAATTTTTTCTGGTTTTAAATCCATATGTTGCTTTACCATTGTTTTAACCATAACACCACTAACAGGATTTGAATTTGAGCTTGTATTCTGATTGGTTGTCAGACTCCCATGGGGCCATGCAGGGGCAACTCTGTAGGCTGTCCTGAGTCCCAGGCTTGGTTGAGCCTTGCTGGGTGATGATGTAATGAAAGGGCTTTGGGCAATTCCTATTATAGCTCTATCTGGAGTAGATCTTCGTTATGTAAAATAGACTGGCCTAGGCCAGAGTTTTTTGCCCATTAGCAAAGGAGGGGGGGTGAGTTTCTGCCCCTCTTGAGTTTCTACTTTTCTTTTTAGGGGAAATATTCTGGCTTTTTAAGGTATCCTAAAATATTTCATTTTCCTAGGAGAGGAGTGGGTTTTAACTTCTAACAATGGAAAACTGTATCTTTCTTGTTTGTTGGACCACATGCTGATAAGACTGTACATTGCTGGGTGAAAAAAAGAGATCCCTTCTGTTACCTTAGTCCTCACTGCCCACAGTCAAGTTCAATTAAAGCACAATATTGTCTTTTGCAGTAATAGCTGATAGTCAAGGATGAAAAGACAACAGAGTTTGACCGCTTTCTAGTCCACGCCCCTGGTCAGGCAGGAAAACTGAGGATGCCAAACTCTGAGTAGAGGTCCTGGGAAAGGTGTCAGAATAACAGAATAACACTTAGAAGGGACTTTAGGGGGAGCTCTATACCATTTCAGAGAAATGGTTGTCCAGTCTTTTAAAAATTTCCAGTGATTGAGCACCCAGAACTTCTGGGGACAAACAGGTCCATTGGTTAATTGTTCTCACTGTCAGGAAGTTTCTCCTTAGTTTTAGGTTGCTTCTCTCTTTGTTCAGTTTCCATCCATTGCTTCTTGTTTGCCTTCTGGTGCTTTGGAAAATAGCCCCCCCTTTCTTTCTGGCAGCCCCTTAAAAGTCTGTTGCCTATCACACTCTTGGGCAAAGCATGTGAGCCATTTCCTCCTATCAGTGGTCCATGAAAGTACATCTATAGTATGCAGATAATAAAGTCAAAAAAGGTGAACAACATTTTTACAGAACTATAATTTGAGGCTGAGTGACAAGGAATGGCTGGGAGGGGAGGGGCCAGGTGAGGCACCCCTTGATGTGAGTGACACTGAATTGGCCACGCCCACCCAGTCACATGACCACCCAGTCACATGACCACCAAACACGACCACCCAGTCACATGACTGCTAAACCACACCCACCCAGTCACATGACCGCTAAGCCACACCCACCCAGTCACATGCCCGCTAAGCCACGCCCACAGAACCGGTAGTAAAAAAAAATGAATTCCACCACTGACCATTTCCCATTTTGTTACGGTTCTGTTCTGGTGGATCAGGGAAAATCCAAACATGATTGCTGTGTGGAAAACACTTCACGTTCTTTCTTCCAAACTTTCTAACTTTTAGAACAAGCCATTCTAATAGTAATTACCGACAGAATTGTTTATGTTCTGTACTTTCTCTTACAGTCAACCTTGGTAGATTTTTTTCCCCCTCAATGGAAAGGAAAAAAAGGGAGAAACTTAGCTCCCTAAATCCCTTTTTAGATTAGGAAAACACAGCATTTCTCTTTAATTAACATTTTTCTGGATAACAAGGCTGGAATTCAGTTTCTCAAATATAGCGTATTGCAAATGAAAATGGTGGAAATACAATATTTTAATGCAATTTTAGAAATACATTCCTTCAACTAAATGTAATTCCTTTTTTTCTTTTTTAAAAAAGAGGAAATATATGTATTTTTACACAAGTAGTGATACATGAATAGCACATCCTTCCTGAAGAACAGGGTATATATGTGTCTACGGCAACATTTCAGAAATATACCAGCAGAAACCTTCACCCACTCAAGGTTGCAATGAAAAAAAAAGTCACCTTCATAAACAGGCACAGCCTGCATGGATATCCCGTAAGCATTAAAGCATACTTCTAAAATTAGCCTGATATTAATATGATATTTTATAATGTTCTGGTGAATATTTCTAAGTTTTTCCCTGCTAGTTTGTATCCCTGAGCCCTACCTTAGTCTCAAAAGTGGAAGAAAAGCATTTTACTGAGATAAATGGATAGCAAATCTGTAGAAGGCTCAATTCTTTTTGTCCCTCAAATTCGACAGAAATGAAAGGAAACTGACCTCACCTCATATGAATAGCATCAGATGATTTTCCAAGTCTTGGTGGGACACCAGAACATTATAACATTCAGTGCTATCAAGAGTTTGACAGAGCTAATATCAAATTTTTATTTTATTTTTCCCAAGCAGATGTATTTATTGTTCCTCACCTATATACAGAATCTTGCCAAACTAAAGCAAACTACTAGCCACAGAAGGCATATACTCTGAGAGCTATTAGGGAGGATCTGTTTTCATACTCTTTCTCCTACATAAGTTATCTGAACTCTGGAGCATTCCTGATGATAGTCCTGGACATTTCTTAGTTTCCTGGTCATCCTCACTCTGGGGTTGGCTGGACCACTCCACATCTACTTCTTTCTTACGTGCACTTAGTTTCTTGTGGTTTCATTTCCTGTTATATAATTCTTTGTTGCTTAGTAGCTATGGACTTATCTCTGAACATTAGCAAATTATATCTCTGAATGTTAGGTAACTAATAAATTAGGAATCAATAGGTAGTCCTTGACTTATGACCACAACTGAGCCCCAAATTTCTGTCACTAAGTGAAACATTTGTTAAGTGAGTTTTGCCCCATTTTATGGGCTTTCTTGCCACAATTATTAAGTGAATCAGTGCAGTGGATAAGTTCGTAACCTAGTTGTTAAGTGAATCAGATTTCCCCATTGACTTTACTTGTCAATGTTGCTAAAGGTGATTACTTGACTTTGGGACAATGCAACCGTCATAAATATGAGTTAAATGCCAAGCATCTGGATTTCGATCATGTGATCATGGAGAGGCCATAATGGTTGCTTGAAAAATGGTCATAAATCACTTTTTTCATTTGTAACATTGAATAGTCACTAAATGAACTTTTGTAAATCGAGGATTACCTGTATAAAAAGGTGTAAGCATTTTAATGAACCGGAAAAACTAATTCCCATAACTTTTATTTTTGTATTTTAGATTTATAGGCTGCCCCAATCTGTTACAACTCTGGGTAACTTACAAAATAAACAATAAAAATACAGAAGGGAGCCCAGATGAAATCAACAATCAAATATTTCATGAGGGGTCTTCTACTTATTCTTATTCCAGGCTTGAGGATGGAGTCAGATATTAAGGATTAATTCCAACAGGGCCAGGTTGAAGAGTTGTATGAATCTTCCCAGTTGCCATGTATGGCTATGAAAATTGGACCATAAGGAAGGCTGAGCACCAAAGAACGGAGGCCTTTGAACTTGGCGTGCTGCAGGAGAAGACTCCCATGAGTCCCTTGGACTGCAAGGCCATCCAACCGGTCAGTCCTATAGGAGATCAACCCTGACTGCTCTTTAGAAGGCCAGATCCTGAAGATGAAATTCAAAGACTTTGGCCACCTAACGAGAAGGAAGGAAGGACTCTCTGGAGAAAAGTCTAATGCTGGGAAAGATGGAGGGCAAAACAGTAAAGAATGAGGTGGCTGGATGGAGTCACTGAAGCAGTCGGCATGAGTTTAAAGGGACTCCAGAAGATGGTGGAGGACAGGAAGGCCTGCAGGAACGTTGTCCATGGGGTTGCAATGGGTCGGACACATCTTCGCAACTAACAACAACAACAATGAATCTTGGGCAACAGGATCCTCTGGAGAAGACCTCTTCTCCTGCTTCTCTGAAGACCAGCATGGCACTCCAGAGAAGACCTGCCAAACCACACTCTTGCATGGTCTTTCTTAAAGTTGCCTTCTTGCCCTTTTAGTTTATCATAAATGCCCTTAATAAAATGATAACGGACTTTCCTTTCCTCTCCAAAATTCAGAAGTTCCGACCTCATCAAAAAACAAGACGCCACACAAAAACTCGCAATGCTGTCACTCAGCAGAGCAATAATGGTTTCGGTAAAACCTACATAGCTCTAATAAGCCTGGGTGAGGTCAAGACAAACAGCCGCATTAATAAATAACAAGGTAGCTTTCTGGGAAAACGGGTTCACAGTCCGACAGAATGAATGCCATGCTAAAAAAGTTCTCACTGACATCCCCTATTGATTTCACTTCTCAAGTAAACTGAATTATTAGCTAAGATGCTCATGAGATGGAGGATGCCTAAACAAGGTTTAATGATTTCTAGTCTTTGGATGGAGAGGTGGGAATTTCCACTTCAGATGCAGCTAAATTATCTTAAATTAAGTCTGAAACCAAGGAATAGAGGCATTGATCTGATTAAAAAGAGGAGTTAAGACATCAAGTCTTTCTTGTTTCTAACTTTGCTCAAATCCTGTAGTCCTCCTGCTTTCTAAAATATGCTCGGTTCCCACTTTAAAGCCACTCCTAAGTAGCCATTCCTCCATGTTCAAATCCCCTTCCAAGCTGCTTGGACTAAAGCCCTGGGCTACCTTTTATGCTAGGAACTCTGAAGGGAAATTAGGCTATGTGCTGAAATATTTATTTCTATCTAGTCTGAGTCTCAGCATTTTAAAGGGCTCCATCATTTGTTTGGAAACATCAGCTTTCTTCCAAAATTCAGCGGCCCTCAAATGTTTCTGGCCTTGCAGATTGACAGTGAGGGCAGGGGAGGGAAGAGAGGGGATGGCTCATGTGAGCAGCGGGTTCACACATGAGCAGGTGCACCTGTTGTGTGCACTCACCTCTTCACCTGTCGCTTACATGGCCCAGTTCCAAATGGGCCATGGCCCAGTACCAGACTGTGGCCTGGCAGTTGGGGACCTCTGCTCAAAGGGGAATTGTTAAGCATATATGTTCATTTTAGCTGTCTTTCTCAACATCTGCTCTACCATATTCCACCCCTCCATCTTTTGCTTGAACTAGAACTCACAGCCTCCAGGTGCCTTGATCCCTAGACCAAGCTGATCTTTGCTGGTTTTCTTAGTTAACTAAGCATAGTTATCTCTGATCTGGTTGATATTCTGGTTGTGATTGAGAAAAAGAGTTTCTTTTGTTGCCTTTAGGATGGAAAGACCAGCTCCCCTAAACTGACATAGTAGACTGAAAAAACAATAGTGTCCCTCAATTTAGATTTCTTCATAGTGCAGAATTGTGTTTGTATGTGAAGTTCCGTAAGCATTTCTACAAATGAAGGTTCAGAAACCTATTTGTGAAATTGATTGTCTCGCTGGAGATTTGGCCTCTCTGTACCGAGTAATACTGTGGAGTGAATAGGAAAATGCTGGGTATACTTGGAAAGTAAAAAGAATGGTGACCTTGAAACAAAATGTTTATCCTAAGATAAACGGGTTTTTCCCAATTCTGATTTTAAAAGAAAGGATTCTTATCCCAAGAAGGATTTCATCAAAACCTTATGCACTTCATCTCATTCAACAACATGAGACTCTCGGCTCACGGAAAGTGAGAGTTACACCTCCTTAAACAAAACAGCAATATAAATGAATGAGCAGACTCTTGGATAGAAAAAGCTCAGAAGTGACATTTTCCCCTACTTTTAAAAATAGCTGCAAGAAAGTGCAATTCTTCCCACTTCACTGGAATGTAAGTTCCTTGTCAAAATACATTGTCACTGGTGGATGTCAAGGAAGAAATATATCTGCAGGGATGAGAAAAATTGAAATGGGTGAAATGGCTCTCAATAATCCAATTGTAGGAGAAGGAGTGAAAAAAGCTGGGGATGGAGTCAAAAAAGGCATCAGTCTAGAATCTCTACATAGTCACAAGCAGATGAAGTCCAACCTCCCTTAAATTCAATTGAGCCCTATCTAATTCCAAGCAGCTTCTCAATGTTAGTTGAGGAGATGATTCCTATGCATAGGTATGAGTAGCAATAAATCAGTTTAATTGCCCCTTCACATGTAGATCTGATCTTTCACACTTAACACCAATTGTCTTAAAGCACAAGTATATTTTTCCTTTGTATTTAATGCAACAAGAAAATGCTGCATTTCTGTGTTTCTGATATACGAAAATAGCTAGATTTCATTAACTGCAAATAGCGGTAATAAGACTGCATTATAACAACACAATTTGTTATTGGAAATATTCTCCCCCCCCCCCCTCTGCCATCAGTTTGGAATATTTTGATACTTTGAAAGTGGTCTCTGGGAATCAGAGGTCCTATTTATTACTCACAATCAGTTAACCCAACCCAACAGACCAATCAAGCTATGTCTTCTGCCACCAATTGAACCGATATATTCCTATTTCTTGCTAAAGGTTATGGTCATCAGTTCTAGAAATGATAAAACAACACACTGTGGGAAACACTCCAGAAACTAATATTGACTGTGCTGCAGCATTATACCATGTTAGCTTGCAAATGATATGTGCATTCAATCCTCGGCTGTATTTCATAAGTGAATAGCCCGCGATAAGGGATTCAAATTTCATGGCTAATAGGTCTGCTGATTACTAGGAATTGTCAGTATTTAATTTTAAAAAAATTACTCAGCCAAGAAGGTCATTATTTCTCTAATAGAAGTTGGCACGTTGTCCTTCACCCATTCAGTTGTCACCACATGCCTGGCATGTTAATTACCTGTCTCCATCCAAGACCAGGCACGCTGGAATTGGGTTGCTTTCTGTGGGCAGTTCTTGGGCTTGCTTGCATCCATCACGTTCATCAAAGAACCAGAATCTCATGCGGAGATATCGAAGAGAAGTGAGTGGCTAATTAGTGGAACCCAAATCAATTTTTATCACTTCTCATTGAATTCTAAGAGTCAGAGCAAATTGGCTGCCACTTCCAATAGGAGAGGGAGATGTACAACTTGCATTGATCCAGGATCCGGGGACATTAAGCACCCTCAAATATCTTCTCTCGACGTGAGGGAGGAAAATTCACCCGGGTGCGCTTCAAGGTCTTAGTTACCATCTTTAAAGCGTTCCATGGCTTGGGACCAGGATTTTTGCGAGACCGCCTCTTGCCATTATTGGTCTCCCACCGACCGATACGCTCCCATAGAGTCGGCCTCCTCGGGGTGCCGCCGGCTGGATGGCTGGCAACCCTGAGGGTGCGGGCCTTCTCATTGGGGGCACCCTCCCTCTGGAACGAATTACCCCTGGAGATGAGGACCATCCCTGATCTCCTGACCTTCCGCCGTGCGTTGAAAACCTATCTATTTCATCAAGTCGGTCTGCCTAGGGGTTTTTAGAGCTTTTAATTTGGTTTTAACCTACTTAATCTCTTATTTTTAATCTTTTTGATATGGCCAACTTATTTAATTGTTTTTAACTTTTAAATATTGTATGTGTATTCTTATATGTATTTTATCTTGGCTGTTCACCGCCCCGAGTCCCTCCGGGAGAGGGGGGTGGTATACAAATCTAAATAAATAAATAAATAAATAAATAAATAAATAAAATTAGGCAATGCTCAGGAAACAGAAAACCCTATAGCTCTGTGCCTAGGGTTGCCATTAGCATAAATATTTAAAAAACTGTACAAACTAAACTAAAATCTACAGTTTTAGAACCTGGTCTAGCTCCATGATGGATCATTAGGCAGAACCTGGGATCAAGATTGGACTAAGGGTTTATTTTACCTTACAGAGGCCTGCACAAAGCTTCATAGTTTCACAGGACTGGATCCAATTCACAGCACACAAGCCTCCTCTTGTGACTTCAGACTAACACATGTTTAGCCTAATCCAACCTGGCCTGCCAATTAGTAAATCTCCCTCATCCTCTTCTATTCCCTTCTTCATCCCAGAAGTCCTTCTCAAGTCTACAGATTTCTCCTCCTCCTCTTACTCGCAAAATAGTATATGCAACCTTTTATTGCCATGGGATAGTTATGGAAACATTATGCTATCTCACCTATGGTCACGACTATCTTTAATAAATAAAGTATTTTGGCCAGTGTCTAGGTACCTGGAATTTAGATGGATATGGATAGCTTCAGGCTGTCACATGCCCATCTCAAAGGTTGCACATAAAATAAAGCTAATATCAGACACAAGAAATCAGGAATCAGGGTTGCTCAAATGAGAACAAGTTAAACCCATGGAAGTTCACTACAAGTATCTGAACTACTAAAGGTCAAGGCAATCTGACATTAGATAAGACTCCATTGAATTCAAGGAGGGCTGGGCTTAGACTTCTTGTGGGAATGAAAGGACTCCAAACTAATGACACACTGGATTCCTGCTACAGGCTCAGCCTGGTCATCTCCTACAGCTTACACCTTACTCATTTGTTTCTGTGGGGCAGCATATTTTCCTTGTTGACCAGATGTGAATCCCTCTTCATCAAGTGTGGTTCCGGGGTTCAGGTGGGCCTATTGATCACATACCTGGCTCCCTGCTATGTGGCATCGGCCCTGCCTGAGCTCCTTGAGGTGATAGCCGGCTTAGCGATTGAGACCCCCAGGCTGATGGTCTTGGGGGATTTCAACCTACCCTCCGCCGGTGGGACTTCGGGGGTTGCCCAGGAGTTCTTGGCTTCCATGACAGCCTTGGGCCTGACCCAATTAATTAGGGACCCCACTCACGTCAGGGGTCACATCTTGGATCTGGTTTTTGTCTCTGGTCAATGGCAGGATGATCTAGGTATAGGGGACGTTGTTGTAGAGCCCCTATCATGCTCTGATCATTCGCTCCTTAGACTGGATTTCCATGCCGCACCTCCTCATCGCAGGGAGGCGGGACCGACATGATGGTTCTGCCCCAGGCGCCTGATGGACCCGGACAGGTTCCTGATGGAGCTTGGGCCATTTCCCAGTGGTCGCACAGACAACTCGGTTGGAGACCTGGTGGCCAGCTGGGATTGGGTGGCGGCTGAGGCCCTTGATCGGGTCGTGCCCTTACAGCCTCTGACCCAGTGCCGATCCCAATCGGCTTCATGGTTTTCGGAGGAGCTGAGGGAGATGAAGCACCAGAAAAGACGCCTAGAGAGTGGTTGGAGGGCCACCCGCTCCGGATCTGACCGAACACTATTACGATCCCACATTAGGACCTATTTAATGGCGATAAGGGTGGCAAAGCGTTCTCACTTTTCCGCCCTTATTGCATCCGCAGAAAATTGCCCAGCCGCCCTTTTCAGGGTGACCAACTCCCTTTTAGAAGTGGGAGCGCGGGACGATCCTTTGCAAGGGCGGGCTGAGGATTTTTCGAATTTTCTACAGGACAAAATCACTCAGATCTGGGATGGGGTGGATTCTGACTGGGCAACTCTGGATGGGGGAGCAGGGGCGGAGTTCGGGGAGGTCATTTGGGGAGAGTTTGATCCTGTGACCCTCGACAACATGGACAGGATGCTGAGTGGGCTTAATGCCACCATATGTTTATTGGATCCGTGCCCCTCCTGGCTAGTATTGGCCACCAGGGTGGTGACACGACGTTGGTTCCAGGGTATTATTAATGCTTCCTTGAGTGAGGGGTTTCTGCCTGCCGCCTTGAAAGAGGTGGTGGTGAGGCCCCTCCTCAAGAAACCGTCCCTGGACCCAACTTTATTACCTAATTATCGTCCGGTCTCCAACCTTCGCTTTGTAGCGAAGGCTGTTGAGAGTGTGGTGGCACGACAACTCCCGTGGCACCTGGATGAAGCTGTCTATTTGGATCCACACCAATCAGGTTTCAGGCCCAGGTACAGCACAGAAACAGTGTTGGTCGTGTTGGTGGATGATCTCTGGAGGGCCCGTGACAGGGATTGTTCCTCTGTCCTGGTCCTGTTAGATCTCTCAGCGGCTTTTGATACTGTCGACCACAGTATCCTATTGCGGTGGCTGGGGGGTTTGGGGGTGGGAGGCATCGTATTACGATGGTTCTCCTCCTTCCTCTCCGACCGTTCGCAATTTATGTTGGCAGGGGGGCAGAGATCCGCCCCGAGGCACCTGATTTGCGGGGTGCCTCAGGGGTCTGTGCTCTTGCCCCTCCTGTTCAACATTTATGTAAAGCCACTGGGTGAGATCATCTGTGGTTTTGGGGTAGAGTTCCATCAGTACACTGATGATACGCAGCTGTACATTTCTACCCCAGGCCACCCAGTGCCTGGAGGCTGTGCAGGGGTGGATGGGGCGAAACAGGCTTCAGCTCAACCCAGCCAAAACCAAGTGGCTGTGCTTTCTGGCGCCCCGATACAGCCAGCTTACTCCTTCGCTGGCCATGGGGGGGGGGAATTCTTGCCCCCACAGAGAGGGAGTGCAATCTGGGTGTCCTCCTGGACGTACGGCTGTCGTTAGAAGAGCATATAGCGGCCGTCACCTGAAGGGGTTTTTGTCAGGTCCGTAGGATCTACCAGTTGCGGCCCTTTCTGGATCGGGGTGCACTTCGCGTGGTCACATTCGCCCTTGTCATCTCCCGTCTAGACTATTGCAATGATCTCTACATGGGGCTCCCCTTGAAGAGCACCCGGAGGCTCCAGCTGGTGCAGAATGCGGCCATGCGGGTGGTTTCGGGGGCTTCTCGGAGCTCCCATGTCACACCACTTCTGCGTGAGCTGTATTGGCTCCCAGTGGCTTTCCGGGTGCGATTCAAGGTGCTAGTGGTCATCTTTAAAGCACTCTATGGCTTGGGACCTGGGTACTTACGGGACCGCCTACTGCCACCATCAGCCTCCCATCGGCCAGTGCACTCCCATAGAGCGGGCCTCCTCGGGGTACCACTGGCTAGACAGTGCCGGCTGGCGACCCCGAGAGTGCGGGCCTTCTTGGTGGGAGCACCCTCTCTCTGGAACGAATTACCCCCGGAGATGAGGACCATCCCTGACCATCCCTGACCTATTAGCGCACATTGAAGACCCACCTATCCCATCAAGCCGGTCTGGCCTACAGTTATTGGTAGGGTTTTTAATTGATTTTAAATGGTTTTAACTTTTAACTTTTTAACCTTACAGTCTGTTTTATCCTCTAGCCACTCATTTAATCTTTTTAATTGTGTTTTAAATATTGTATTTGATTGTGTTTTATTTGGCTGTAAACCGCCCCGAGTCCCGTTGGGAGATGGGAGTGGTATATAAAATTTGGAAATAAATAAATAAAAAGTCTTTCTTCTCTGTGTATACTTTGCTGTACTGTTGACATTGCAGAAGAGGGAGTATAATTAGACATACTCTCTAACACAAAACACATAAACTGGCACCATTCTATCATTAAATATCATCCAAATGTGTTTATTTCTGCAGAAATTATTGAAATGATCAAGAACACTGTCGACAGAGAAAGGCCCCAAATCAGGAAAACTGCAGAAAAATATAGGTCTGGTTTCATGACTCTTTATGGCGGCAATCTCAGACTTAGGTGGAAATGGGGTAAATCCAGGGGTGGGATTCTACCAGTTTGCAACTATTCATTAGAACCGATTGTTAACATTTTAAGCAGTTCGGAGAACCAGTTGTTAGAAGAAATTCCTGGCCTAATCCTGTAAGGAAGGCAGAAAGGAAATATTCTGGTGTTGCTTACAGAAACTGCCTCTCAGTTAACCCTTATTACATTCTTGGCAGGACTAGACTTCCTGTCTCTGGAACCTCTCTGGAGTTTTTTTCCCCTCCTTTGCTGGTACTTTGCTTGTGTGGAGTGACCATTCAAAGTTACAGTGGCACTGAAAAAAGTGACTTACGACCATTTTTCACACTTACGACTGTTGCAGCATCCCCACAGTCATGAGAGGCCAGGCAAGGAGATGAGTGCCTCAATGTGAGTGATATTGAGTTGGCCACGCCCAGCCAATAATATGACCACCAAGCCACGTCCACCCAGTCACATGACCACCAAGCCACGTCCACCAACTTAGCCATGCCCACAGAACTGGTTGTTAAAAAATTTGAATCCCACCCCAGGGTAAATCCGTTTAATCATTCCTGAACCCAAATGAAACACTTAAAGAGTAACCAATTCATCCATCCTAAATCCTACACCTTTGCCTTACACACTCACGTGAACTTGTTTCAGAATTTTTTTTGACTTGTCTTCCACTGGATTGATTTATGTATCAAGAAATTACCCCACAATTCCATTGAAGAAATGAAATGGGAACAGAACCTAGATAGCACAAAGAAAATGTATAAATCAAGTGGCATTTCCTTTGGTTCAATAGAGGTACTTCTCAATTTACAACTGCTCACTAAGCAACAGTTCAAAGTTGCGACAGAGCAGAGAGGAAAATCATTCATTACTCCAAGAGGTTCAACAGCTCTTAGATATTTTTTGTCTAATTTTATACTACACCGCACAAAACCTGGAAATCTTATATTTTATTTCAGGATTAATATCAGAGACTAAGAGTTGCTTATAGTGATGGTCATTATATTCAGTTTTACTAACCAGGAGTGGGGCAGCTGGAGTGTTTTATGGCTCTTTATAGCATCCAGGATCATGTGAGCACAATTCATGGATTTTTTTTGCTCGAAATAAGCATTTGCTTCTGATATCTTCCCAAAAAATGCCCTTTACTTTACAACCATGGCATTTGTTTCACAACTGCCACAAAAAAGGTAGTAGAAACAGGTCCAGTCACATGATGACCTGCTCTACAAACATCGTGACTTATGGCCACAATTGCTAGGCTCAATTACAGTCCTGCTGTAAGTTGAGGACTATCTATAACTGCAGGACTACCTATAAATACTGTTCAGTTCCTTCAATGGGTATGAATGTCCATCATTTCTTTCATCTTGGAAACCTGCCTGAGGTTATTTCTGATTCATTTTTTTATTAAAAAGGTTATTGACTGTGATTTGGACTCCCGGCATATATAATATATCATAATAATAAGACAACCAAATGAACTACTAAACTTTCCACAAGACACTAATGGGATAAAAAAATGATTGTAACCAATTTTCTACCATTTAAAACTTAGGTTTTTGATCACAGGTCTCAGGAATCATCTTTATCCTAATTACCCAACAGCATCTGCAATCTACACTATGCCATAAGTCTATACAGCTGCTACACAGCTGTCTATGTGGGCAATGCCATTCAGAAAAATCATTGGTGTAAGAGGCTTTCTCACAATCTAACTTTAGGCTTAACATCCAAAAATGTAACCATACCACCAGCCCAAAGCAAGGCACCCATTTTTTTCTCCAAGACACCCTGAATGTATACCTCAGATTTTACTGATTTGTAGTTTTAATTTGCAAGATGAAAATTACCCTTCCATTTATACTCCTCTTATGCCCACAGTGTCTTCTCGTAGAGGTCTTTTTCTATGATATATCACTTCTTTTATTAGATAGATAGAATTCTTTATTGGCCAAGTGTGATTGGACACACAGGGAATTTGTCTTGGTGCAAATGCTCTCAGTGTCCATAAAAAGAAAAGATATATTCACTAAGAGTCAAGAATCATCAGGTACAGCACTTAATGATTGTCATAGGATACAATAAGCAACAAATCATAATAGGAAACAGTCAGTATAAATCGAAAAGATACAAACCACAAAGTTAGTCCTACTGTCACAAGTGGGAGGAGATGGGTGAAAGGAAGGATGGGAGGATTAATAGTAATAGTAATGCAGACTTAGTAAATAGTTTGGCCTGCGGGAACCCTCTCCACCCACTCACGCCTTACCCGGTAAACTTGTCTGCTAAGTTGCTATTTTTCCTTTTTTCGACCATCATGTTCTGCTGCACCGGAGATTTAGATTAACTAGGAAGCAGGAAATGGTTGGATTTCTTGCTTTCTAGCTAGTCTTTAGATCTCTGGCTCTGCTTTTAAGCACAGCTGAACTTCCCTTAGGACTGAAGGTTTGCTTGCAAGCAAATTCAGTGCAGACTCATGGCAAGCAAATTTGAGAGACCGAGCTAGCCAATGGCAGATAGATAGATCACTGAATGATTCTGTGAGCAACTCAATCTGCCTGCTTTGCCTGATTTTGGGTAAAAGTTGCTCTTTTTTAAAACAAAAAATTCAATATTTACATGCATGGTGTGTTGTGAGTTAATTTTATGGGTTTGCTTGCAAGCAAATTTTATGTGACAGACTGAGCTAGCCAATGGCAGATAGATGGATTTCTGAATGAATCTGTGATTCTGTGAGCAACTCAATCTGCCTGCCTGCTTTGCCTGATTTTGGGTAAAAGTTGTTCTTTTTTATAAAAAATTCAATATTTATATAAATATTTATAATATTTACATACAAGCCATGCCCAGCCAGTCACATGACCACCAAGCCACACCCACAAATTAGGCCACACCCACAGAACCAGTTAGTGGTCCCCGGGATCTAAAATTATGAGTTTGGTGGTCCCTGAGGTCCAAAAGGTTGGTGACCCCTGACTTGGAGGACTGAGAATCTCTTTATCTTATCTTATCTTATCTTATCTTATCTTATCTTATCTTAGCTTAGCTTAGCTTAGCTTAGCTTAGCTTAGCTTAGCTTAGCTTAGCTTAGCTTAGCTTAGCTTAGCTTAGCTTTATCTCATCGCATCTTAATCTTACCTTAATAAATTAAATAAATAAATAAATAAGATTCCTAGCAAAAAACAACCTCAGTTGCGACCACACAAGGCCACTAGTGAGCAGATGTCCATATTTTCTGTGAGAGTACTTTTTTGATAAGATATTCAGCCCCCATGAAACAAAGGGTCTTCCTCCTTTTTCCCCGCATAAATGAAAGAATCAATCATCTCATTTCCCAAATCAAAAGCATAAGTTCTTTGGGCTTTGCTGGCATTTTTAATAACAAGAAGAAAACTCTATAAAAAGAAGGGAAGAGAAGCAAAGCTATTGCAATGATTTTTTTTTAACCCTTGGAGAAATCCAATTAGGCAAAAGACAAAGTTGATCATTGTTAGAGAATATAATTAATCGAAAGAAATTGTTGAAGAGAAATAAATGCTATTCCCAAAAATGCTGCTTAGGAGACTTACTGGATTATAAGAAAAGGCAATTCATTTTTTGGCCTTTTGTTAAGATTTAATTATGCCTTCCCAGAAAAATATAACAATAATAGAAAACCTTGATGGGATTCTCTAAGGTAAACTGTATCAATTTTTAATCCTGAATGCTAAAATGTAATATTAGCTATAAGTCTTCATGGCCAATGATGAGCGGCTGACATCTCTTTTAAAAGAAATACTATTTTTAATTAACCTATTGATTTCTTTGAAGGGGTTTGCTGGAATCAATAAAAACAATCACATTGAGAAGGTTGAGAGTGTTTCCCCCCCCTTCAGAAGCAATATAAATCATATTTACATTTTAAATATTAAAATTGAAAAAGAAAACTATATAGATGGGATTGAAACGCAGCAATCTTTAGGGTACCTCCACTGGAATCAATGCAAATTAAGTAGTTGGGATGGTGAGAACGACATAGTTTAGAAATAAACGATTATAGCTATGATATGGCAATGAGGACCACAAAGAGGAATTAACCACGATCTTGAATCTATCATGTTCTGAACAAGCCATGCGCCACGGCTGAAAAACCATCTCTATGAACAAACATCAGTTTTGTTAACAGAGTCCGCAGGATTGTCTGGGAGGGTACACATCCTCTCCACGACCTGTTTTCCTTCTGGGCGGGGGGCTCCGTCATACCCAAAGCAGAACATCCAGATTCAGCTACAGTTTTGTTCCATAAGAGCATCAACCTTATGAATTCACAAATGTCTTCTTTTCACTATGTATTTAAATTGGACAGAGATTAATATGTATAGGTATAGGTGTAACATACAGGTATATATGTGTGTGTGTGTGTGCGTGTGTATATACAGCATGTGTATATATATGTTATATATGTATTGGTAGATAGATACTTTCTCTTGAGAGCAGACAACAGAATTTCATTTTTAATGTGGACCAGTGTGCTCACAGTAAAAAAAATGACAATAAAAGTTTATCAATCAATCATCTATCAATCATCTGTCATTTAACATCTACTATCTCATCTATTATCTCTGTCTATCTGTCCCTTACCTACCTACCTACCTACCTATCTATCCTCTCTTTCTATCTTTCTCTCTCTCTCTCTCTCTCTCTCTATCTACCTACCTACCTACCTACCTACCTACCTACCTATCTGCTTGCTTGAATTTTGGCAGGAAAAAAAAAACCCTACCATTTTTGAAGGGGACAGACATGGACCCAACTTGTCAGGATGCCAGTTCTGTCAGATACTAAGCTATGTTTTGAGGACATGAACAAAATTATGGGGCCAAAAATGTATTCTCTCATCTGTCACACTCATTTGTTCATTCTTTTGTTCATTGGTTTGTTCAGTTTCTCTAACTGTCCATCTCAGTCAATGACTCAGGATGGCTTACAATGAAAAAAAAAAGGTACAATTAAAATACTAAAAACATTTTAAAGCAATAAAGGACAATAGAAATATCCAAAATAATAATACACAGCATCCAAGAAAGTTGGCCAGTCAGCAACACAACCAGGGAACGGGTTCTTGGCACATTCAGCACCTCAAACTTGGGAGCTCAGCCAGGTTTTATAGGGAACTTATAAAAGGCTAAGAGAGGGTTGGGGACATTCTAATCTCTGAAGGGAAAATGTTCCAATATTGATTTATTAAATTAACCAGAGGGGAATTCCCCTAAAAAGAGACTTCTGCAGATACCCTGGGCCAGAGTTTTATGATAAGCTCTGTTAGACGGATTATCACCTTTTGAGGCCAGCTTTGGTAGATGGTGGCAACGGTTCAGTTTCAGACACACTTAAACAACAAGGAGAATCTTGGTGTAGTTTTGAACCCATTAGCTACCGAGCCACATATAGGCTATTAGTAATGGAACGATGTTGAGAATAAAGACGATTCACTTAGGTGGAAACATGCAGGAACCGGTACCAAGCCCGAAGAATCTGAAACCATTTTTAAGTCCAGAATAAGAAGATAATATTTCGGAATGGCTCAGGTTGACACCTCCCCGATTCACCAGAGTATAAGAAGTGGGGAGAATTATAGCACAATCAGTTTTGTAATATTCTGTTATTGTAGCCAGTCAAGGCAATTTTAAAGTTCTGGTGGAGTCAATTCCCACTCTGACCTGCCTACTGGGAATGACACAAATGGGCAGAAGTAGCTTGTTTTTCTCATCTCATAAGACACACCTCAAGAATTTCATTCAGCTTCCAAAGATCTGATATTATCTCTCACAACCTAAAATATTTGGTTCAGGAGAACAAGCCAAAGAATGCTCCCTATTTCTATATTTCCCAGCTGGGAAAATACTTCAACCATACATCACTCACACTTTTGCATGTGCTTTGTATACAGCGTCTTTCTAGCAGCTGTAGTTATAGTTACACCCTTACCACGTTACCAGTAACAAGAACAGCAAACCACACACTTTCCAAAAACACATTGAGAATAATCTAGAGAATAACCAGAGCACTGAGCAATGAGAATTATTTATTTATCCCCTTGCCAGTCCTTTAAAACAATTTGAAGCCATTAGATCATTCAATCGCCATGTGAAGGTCAGCCTCTGATTGTCTCCATGAGTATTTCCAAAACTATTCACAATTTAAAACATTCATAGCCCTGGAACATCTCACGGTGGGTTGCAACCCACAAGACACAAGATGAAACAATAAAGCCAAGTAAAATAAATAATAGATCCAACACCCACCCTAATAAATATTGTAGTGTAATGAAGCAGCACTGAAGATGGAAAGGTTTTGGTCAGACCGTGGGTAGCTCCTGAATATCACCACAAACACCCAAATCATATTAATTGACACTAATCTGGCCACCAGGGAAGGGCGCTTCAAACCTTGGACATTCTTCGAGGGCCAGGGCTACAGAGGCTCTGATGGATGGTCTAAACAACAACTTTATTGCTTTCTTTTGCATTCTGAAGATTAACAAAGCAGGAAGCATCCTGGTCAGCAGAGCAGATGAATTCATTCAAGACCAACAGTGTGCTGCAGCCATCAAAAAAGCCAACGCAGTCTTAGGCTGCATCAACAGAGGGATAGCATCAAGATCACAAGCAGTGACAGTACTACACCGCCCTAGTGAAGCCACATTTGGAACATTGCATCCAGTTCTGGTCATCATGATACAAAAAATAAAAAGATGATGAAATCCTAGAAGGTGTACAGAGAAGAGCAACCAAGATGATTAGGCTAAAACATATGAAGGAATTGACTAGCATTGATGATGTTACCTAGTTAGGGTAAGGCAATGTCTGTAAGAAAAGAAGCAAGAGAGCCATTGGGTATATCTAGTCTATGAAAAGAAGGACTAGAAGTGATATGATAGCAGTTTCCAGTATTTGAGGGGCTGCCACAAAGAAGAGGCGGTCAACTTATTTTCCAGAGCACCAGAAAGCAAGACAATAAATAATGGGTGGAAACTGAACAAGGAGAGATTCAACTTAGAACTAAGGAGAAATTTCTTGACAGTAAGAACAATTAACATACTGTGTCCTTATCAAATTCATAAAATATTCTTTATCCTTCCCTCTCTGCCAATCATTTTACATTGCCAAAAACATTTACTCATGCAACATTTGTCATCAAGCAGGCAGATAGCTCAGAAAACTGATGGATGACTGCTTGCAAATAAATACATTGTAACCAAATTTCCCTAATTTAATTCAGAGATGCCTAAATGGACATCGTTATGAGTTGAGGTGGCTTTGTGGGGTATTCATTACCTTGAATTTATATAGTTTTTAGTATTTATTTATTTTTTTGTTTTGTTACAGAAAAGAAAATCCATTTAATCCATCTCAGAGAGCTAGTATACCAGTTAAATGGTGATACAGTCAAAAAGAAGGTAGCATTTTAAATTTCCACCTGGACTTTTCTTTTTCTTCTGTAATTATATCAGCAGGGCCTACATATTAAGCAGTAGTCAACCAAATAATTATTGTCAGATCCTGATATGACTGAAATAAAGGAGCCATAAGGCCATCAAATATTTGATAAGGAGTAGCACCATTAGTCAAAATATACCTATGAAATTTCAGCACCTTGTTGATTTTACTGTTCACCTGTCACAGGATTTATAGAAGTGACTATTAAATAAGAGGAGAGAGACATGATTTATAAGCATAGTCTTTAAAAAAAAAAAACTGTATGGAAATGTATGCCTTTTGACACTAATAAACTTGCAATCTATACGAGCCTACCATTGTTTTAAAAGAAAAAACCAAGCTTTTCGGCCTTTGTTCCCACAAATGTCCTTGAATTTCTTAGCCAAAGAAGCAAGGCATTTTCCCCCCCAGATTTATAGGTTGCCATCCATTACCAGAGTTTCCATCTGCTGCAAGCTGCTTTCAAAGAAACTATCATCTATTTATTATCGCTGCCCAAGCAGGTGACCTTGGAGAGAAGAGAGGTGTTTGAAAGGCAAAATGGAGACAGGACACACAATCTCCTTAGGTTGACTGATGGGACAAATGAAGGCTCTCATTTTGAGAAGCTTCATTAAAGTTGTCCTGTAAACCTTTTCCGTGGCTTCAGAATCATTGTAAGTCTTCAAATTTTGTCTTGTTGTTAGGCACTTCTCTTTTCCAACAGATAACTGGACTTTCTTGGTTTTTTCCCCCTTGAAAACATTCAAGAAACGTCTTCCATTCATTTATTTATGGAGGTGTGCTTAATGGTGGTCACATTGTGGTAGCTTACAGGAAGACCACGATTCACAGCTTTACAGTTCATCCATGCATATTTTCTTGAATGTACTCTAGCCTAATATAGCGCTTGAAGGCAGGACAATGGATGGAAACTCATTGAAGAGAGAAGCACCCTGGAACTAAGGAGAAATTTCTCGACAGGGAGAAGGATTAACCAGTGGAATGGCTTGCAGGTCCTTGGGGATTTTTTAAAGAAGAAATTAGATAGTCAATTGTCCATAATGGTGTAGGATCTCCTGCTTGTTCATGGTGTTGGACCTCCCAGGTCCATTCAAACTCTGTTGTTCTGTTATTTTGTTAAATTGTTAGAGAGGAGCCATCTTAACCTCTTCCAAACCAAATTATTTAAACTTTACAAGACTGAATCTGGGTCAGTCACCAAGATCAGAGGTTTACTCTTCTGAGCTTTTGAACTCATGCTGGAGCCCATCTTCAAGCAAATTCTCTCTACTGGAATATATGCTTTGGGCTATTCTATTCTACTCTATGGTATGTTACTCTATGGTACACTACTCCACTCTGCTGTACACTACCCTACTCTATGCTACCCTATGCTATGTTACGCTATCTTACCCTACCCTACGTTACTCTACTCTACTCTATCTAAACTTTGCCATCTCTTGGGCCTCTGGAAATCCCAAAGTACATTCCACGCATACCTCCCATTACTTATAAAATATAAAACCCAATATGTTGGATTGCTGAAGTTGTTCCCTCTGAGCCACTGGATTCCCACCACAACACTCTAAGCAAACTTGAAATTTGAGTTAAATTAATATTGGAAAATATGGGCCCCATCAAGGAGATGCAGCCAGGTGGGATTTGAAGAGATTTACAGAAGGAATTCCTCAAGGATTTTTTGAGTAAAAGATGTCTCCTGTGTCTCTAACGAGGACTAATAAATCCCTACATTCATTTACCATTCTTTATTTTCTTAAGGTCCCCTCTGTTAGAACAAACTTTTACTTTGGCAGCTGAAACAGTATAAATGAGGCAGCCGCTGTTTTGTCAAGATTTTTTGAAAAGATCGGATGAGTGACAGCCAGTCCTGACATGGCCAAGACTCGGCACATCTGCGTGGACAGTTCCACTTTCATGGGAAACGGCATCAATCAAGGTCAGATGAAAAACCAAATGAGGACTATTTTTTTCATAGATGACCAGCCAGCTATCAGTGTAATGAGCATCTAGCTGAAGTTCCCTGAAAAACAGCAGCAGGTGGCCAGTAATATCACAACTGTGTGAACAGCTGGCAGGTCTCCTAACATGAAGCTTTCAGTTATGCATTTAAAAAAAGCAAACTTTTGTGACAGATTTTACCCACAAGAGAGGATTTTGTTCCTTTGCACTTTATGTAGTGTTTCAGCCTGAAGTTCCTGAGGAGTGGGGAGGATGGACCAAGATTTTTTGAAGAGTTGCTTTCTTTTTTTTTTTTTAGGCTGCTTCTCTGATGCTTGCTGAGAAACTCTGACTTAGTGGAAGTGTTTTAATGAAAAAGGAACACAAATAAGAAGTGTGTGTATGTGTATGTGTATGTGTATGTGTGTGTGAAATGCCGTCAATTTAGCTGGAATATTTCTAAGAGGGAAAGGAAGAGGAGAGGGAATCAGACTTCACACAACCCGGTTTACTATGGATCATAAACCTATGGACTGATTTAATCATGCATCAATCGATGCACATTGGCTTCTCAGTTGAATTTGTCACTTTTATTTAGCTTGCTTCTTCTTCAGGCAACTTTAACCGTCAAAGCCCTGTCTGCTTGGCCTGTGTATATTTGTCATAACAAGTCTACGGCCTTCACACAATAAGGAAAAGTCCCCCAATATCCAGGACATCTCTAAAACCTTAACAATGAAATAATCTGTGATTAAAAAGTCAGTAGAAATGAAACGTTAGTCAGCAAGAATCACGTTAGCACAAAATTGGAAGAGTGATAAAATACCACCAGATGAAGTTCTGATTCAAAAAATAATGGACTGTGCTGAACTAGATAAATTCACTATGGAACTGAAAGGCAAAGAGGATCGAGAATACTATGCGACACGGGAGAGGTGGTACGAATGGGTGAAGGATAAGGATAAAAATAATGTATAGTCACAAAACAAGAAATATGTATATACAATGACACAATAACTGTTAATGGAAATGGGGAAAAAAATGACACGTTGGGCATGAAGAATGAGGGTTCCACGATTTATTGCTCATTCCTCCTATACAACGCAAGAATCTAGTCAATTAATGGCCAGCATTAATTTGGTGCTAGATAAGGAGTCAAGGCAATTCAAGAGAGGTTGGCCTTGGGATGCTGGTGGGAACATAATGACTCTAGGCTGATTCTTCTCTTGACTTTCCTTCTCCTACAAAAGAAGGCTTGTATTGTGCTGAGAGATGACTTTGAAAACAACAGCCATTATGGATGCTGCCTTTATTCCCAGATGGCCAAAGATAATAAAATATAGTAGCAATTAATTCATTATTGTTCTTTGGAAGTTCAGATACTGAAGCTGAGGCTGAAATGCTTTGACCACCAAAGGAGAAAAGAGGACTCGTTGGAAAAAATCCCAATGTTGGAAAAGAAGGAAGGCAAAAGGAGAAGATGGATGGCAGAGAATGAGGTGATGAGATAGCGTCATTGATGCAATGGACATAGATTTGAGCAGACACCAGGAGACAGTGGAGGAGAGGGTGGGCCTGGAGGCCGTGCGGTATTGGATGGGGCAGAACAGGCTTCAGCTCAACCCATCTAAGACTGAGTGGCTGTGCTTCCCGGTGCCCCGGTACAGCCAGCTGGTTCCATCGCTGGCTGTGTGTGGGGGGGGGAAACTCTTGCCCCCACAGAGAGGGCCCACAATCTGGGTGTCCTCCTGGATGTGCGGCTGTCATTGGAAGACCATGTGGCAGCCGTCGCCAGGGGGGCTTTTGGCCAGGTCCGAAGGATCTACCAGTTGCGGCCCTTTCTGGATCGGGGTGCGCTTTGCACGGTCACCTCCACCCTGGTGACTTCCCGCCTAGACTATGCCAATGCTCTCTACATGGGGCTGCCTTTGAAGAGCATCCGGAGGCTCCAGCTGGTGCAGAATGCGGCCGTGCGGGTGGTGTTGGGGGCTCCTCGGGGCTCCCATGTTACACCACTTCTGCGCGAGCTGCATTGGCTCCCGGTGGCCCTCTGGGTGCGCTTCAAGGTCTTAGTTACCATCTTTAAAGCGCTCCATGGCTCGGGACCAGGATATCTGCAAGACCGCCTCCTGCCATTATCGGCCTCCCGCCAACCGATACGCTCCCATAGAGTCGGCCTCCTCGGGGTGCTGCCGGCTGGATGGCTGGTGACCCCGAGGATGCGGGCCTTCTCATTGGGGGCACCCCCTCTCTGGAACGAATTACCCCCGGAGATGAGGACCATCCCTGATCTTATGACCTTCCGTTGTGCGTTGAAAACTTATTTATTTCAGCAAGCCGGTCTGCCCTAGGGTTTTTAAAATTTTAATTTGGTTTTAATTTTTCTTAATTCCCGTGTTTTAATCTTTGTAAAGCCAACATATTTAATTCTTTTAATTTTTAAATATTGTATGTGTTTATATGTGCTTTTATTCTGGCTGTTCACCGCCCTGAGTCCCTTTGGGAGAGGGGGTGGTATATAAATCTAAACAAACAAATAAATAAATAAATAAATGAAGAGTCAGATACAATTTAGTGACTGAACAACAACAAGCAATTAATACTAGGCTATCTCATAATACCTTTGCATGTGATCAAAATAACAAGAGAAAGTTTGGGCTAAGCATGATGGCGGAACTGAACTTTCTCAAGGTCTATCTTCAGATATCTATCAATCAAGATTATACGTTAAATTCTTTCTATTCAGCAAGGGCACCTTCCTTGACTGTGCCAATTAATTATCTCTTCTCTGAAACCCAACCGGTCTTCTACGAGCATTTCATCTTTCCTCTAGGTTGCAAAGGATCCAACATCAGTCATACAGATTTTGGCTTTCTTTTTTTATGTGTAAAAAGGCAGAAGCCCATGGACACAAATCCTTCCCTTGGCATACGTTGACACCCCTGATTCACTGCTTTAAAATTACTTCCTTATTAAATGTATTAAGCCAAAAACTACCATATGGACAGAGATAATTAAGAACTAGGAGTGAGCTTCAGCAAAGTCAGTGAGATTGACTTCTGAAGATGCATGAATAATGCATTTGGAAGTGATTTCTGGAGATTACAAGGAGATAGAACATCAGATATGTAGCAACAGAAGAATCAGTTAGCAGATTTAAATATATATATATATATATATATATATAGTGTATATATATAAACGATTATGAGTAGAAGCAGCATATCCACAAATGAAAATTCAACACTGAGTTTTCGAGGCCCAATAACTCTTCATTCACCCTGGCTTTGATTTCCAGCTTCCACTCATGTTCTGGCCCCTCTTCTACCTATCAACATGAAAACGTTGTCAGTGCAAACATGTGAAAATATGTCTATCTGGATTTCATGCAGAGATGTTTAGATTTACCAACTGATCCAGCATCTCAGTTAGATGAAATAGAATTCACTGATTGCTTCACTATTATCGATTTGAAAGACAAGAGTATGATGTGGAAACTACCTCTGGAAGACGTGGTAAGTTCTGCTAAGTAGAACTTAGAAAATGAGTTCAATTGAGGGCAAGATAACTTTACTTAAAGCTAGCAGAGTTTTGGAAGGATGAAATAAACATTGAGTTCCAATGCTAGCAAACTGAGGCACTTATTACTTGAGTTAAATGTTCCAAATATTCAGACAAATGCCTTGATTAAAGTTCATCAGCCTTCTCGCTTTGAGGAGACCATTCTCAGCCATCCAGTGGGCAGAAACTGAGTGTGTTCCTCAACCCTTGTTCTAATGCTGATTTGTTTAACAATGGGGCGGGGGGTGGAGGCATTGACTTCCATCTTCCTTTGGTGTAGTCGAATAAGATAATAGCATCAAATCTCAACTTTTTACATAATAATATATACTAGCCATTTCTATGACAACAAACCTATCAAATTGGTAAAACCCAAAATCAAAGTTTCATTTTTGTCCCACCTCGAGCATAAAATCCAAAAGCGCTTTCCAAGTAGAAACAAAAGTATTTTTTTTCCTTTGATCAAAGCTGTCAATTTGCGAATTTCTGCGAACTCCATTGGTTTCTGCCACCATTCATCCATTGTAGGAAAGAAAGAGTCCTTCCATTTTTGCACATAAAATAATCTTGCTGCCATCAACATATGTAACATCAAAGTTCCATTTTTTTCCCAAGTCTTTTTCCATGAATCCTAACATTTTCATTATAACTGAAAATATAGTTTTATTAGGAAACACATGTGAATGGAAAATCCTCCCTTCTATTTAAAATACTTCTTGAAGGAATAATTGAAGAAAAAGAACAACAAAATTTGTTTACTATACATGTGAATAATATTGAACTTACATTTGCAAGTGAAGGTCTAACTCAAAGACATTTATTTTAAATGTGAAGGTTTGGTACCACCAGATTTGGTAGTTAAGAAGGAAAGGTTTTAAGGGATTTATTTTTTCAATGATTGTTGTTTAGTGTGTACTGTCACATATAACATGCTGTCAAATAAGAACAAAATTCTTTTCACAGATCATTTATGGCGAGCGATACAACAGTATTATTTCATTCACTTAATTTTAGCACCAGAATGACGATTTCATCCCAAATAAAATATCACCTTCATAAGAGGGATTTTCTTTTAAGATTGAAATAATGAGCAATTCCCTCCATACAACCACACTGATTCATTAATGATCATATTTGTTAATTATTCATTAACCAAAATAATCCAATATAGCCATCAAGTCCAACATCTTATTGACCTCAGGAATCTAAACTGAAGCCTCATAGACATATGGTCAATTCATCTCCATTTGAAATACATCCAGTTACTCAGAAATACCTTCTAGAACTATCTGTGGTTTATACCCTTATTCGGCTTTTCCCAAACTTTTCCAACTAGAACTAATTGATTATTACCATCAATTTCCAAGTTAGCAGGATCCTGCTTGTTGGTGGATAATGGAATATCATCCAATTTTCCTGAAAGCCTTTTAGAAGTTGTCTCTGTAGTCATTCTGATTTTATAGCTTTTATCCTCCATTATTTATTTAATTTACTGTCTACTATTCCCTTCACTCTCTCCATATATTTCCTTCACTATTGGGTGGAAGGTGGAGGAATGATAGCTTTACTTTTGTGTGTACCCTTGACATGGTTCTGCAAAATATGACTTTCTCCAAATTTCACCTAGCTTTACTTTTGTGTGTACCCTTGACATGGTTCTGCAAAATATGACTTTCTCCAAATTTCACCTAGCTGTTCTTAAGCGTGAAAAAAGAAAATAACATAATAAGTGATTTTGATCACTCTTTAAGACATCAAGGCAAAGTCTACATTAAATATCAGCATGGTGTCTACGGTCAAGAACCTCTGAAGTTTAATTGCCGTGTTTATCACACAACAAGCCTTTTGACCAAGGTTCTGGCTGAAAGCACAGATTCAGAAATGTTTGCATGTGTATGATTGTGTGTATAATATAGATGCAAAGTGTTGCCATTTGCAGATGAAATGCATAAAACAATGTTTCTTAAGGCCACAGACCAACCTCCTAAGAGGTCCCAATAGAATTGAGATCTATACTGGCTATCTTAGCAGCAAAGCAGGTGGAAACTTTGAAAATAAAACCCCGCTTCTGATACAAAATTCATTCTTTGGGGGACCTGCTTATCAACCACTATTTAGTTTAGTTTAGTTTATTAGATAAAAAAGGGACTCGGGGCGGTGTACAGCCAGATAAAATAGAAACAGAGTAAAGTTATAAAGTTAAAAACAATTTAAAATGATTAAATTAATGGCCGAATATAAAATTAACAAGTATAAAAACTGATAAAAATTTTAAAATCCCAAATTTAAAACCCCACACATTATTACTGGGCCAGGCCGGCCTGTTGAAAAAACAGTGTCTTTACTGCGCGCCGGAAGGTCTGAATGTCAGTGATGGCCCGTATCTCCGGGGACAAGTCGTTCCAAAGGGAGGGAGCTCCCGCAGAGAAGGCCCACACCCTCGGGGCCGCCAACCGGCATCACCCAGCCGGCAGAACCCCTAGAAGGCTGACCCTGTGGGAGCACACTGGGCGGCGGGAGGCTGTTGGTGGCAGCAGGCGGTCCCGTAAGTACCCAGGTCCCAAGCCATGGAGCGCTTTAAAGACGATCACTACCACTTTGAATCGGTAGTGATCGGAAGGCCACAGAGAGCCAATGCAGCTCGCACAGGAGCGGTATAACATGGGAGCTCCGAGGAGCTCCCAAGATCACCCACGCGGCTGCACTCTGGACCAACTGCAGCCTCCGGATACTCTTCAAGGGGAACCCCATGTAGAGAACATTGCATTAGTCCAAGCGGGAGATGACAAGGGCGGAAGTGACCATGCGAAGTGTTAGGTAGGAGGAAAACAAAGAGGAAGAAAAAGTGACTTTACTTCCTCCCCCTTTTTTAACAGAAAGGAGTAACACAACAAAGCTTCACCCCTACTTTGAGGAAAGTATTAAGTTAAAAAATAAGAAAGATAGATAGATGATAACCACTGCGCACCACGGCTCATAACATTTTCATTTCCAAGAAAAACTTAAATGCAGCCACCGGTTTTGAAATTCCATGAAGTGTTATCACATAAAAGGGGCGTTGGTACTTACCTGACATGCCCGTTCTCTTTGAGGTGTGAAGAGCATCCAGTCATGGGAGGTGCTTCAGTCTTCGTTCTGCTAGGCTGGGCTTAATCTGCAGAACGCTCCTCCTCCTCCATGGGACTCCTCCCCAGCGTTCCCCAGTTTTGGCAAAGACTAGAGAATAAATATCCTCACCTTCAGCAAATTAAAAATGCGTTGGCCGAAACAGGACCCCACCAGATGGACAAGACAAGAAAAAAGGGTGGGGCTGGATGCTCTTCACAGCTCAAAGAGAACGGGCATGTCAGGTAAGTTCCAACGCCCCTTCTCCCATGAACTGTTCAGAGCATCCAGTCATGGGACATACCAAAGCTTGGCCTGTCCTACGGGAGGGACTCCGTCTCAAGGACCCGTTGTAGAACCATTCTGCCAAAGGAAGCATCGGCTGATGCAAACAAGTCTATCTTATAATGCCTTATGAAGGGTGAAGGAGAAGCCCAAGTTGCAGCTCGACAAATGTCAGTGATTGGAGCCTGCGTGGCCCATGCCGCCAATGTAGCAGCACTCCTTGTTGAATGAGCTTTTATGCCCCTGGGTACTGGAAGGGCTTAAGTTTGATAAGCTTTGGCTATTGTAGACCGTAGCCAATGACCTATTGTGGATGATGAGGCCTTGCATCCTTGCGTGTTGGGCTGAAAGGACACGAATAAGGCTTCCATCTTTCTGAATGAAGCTGTGCGATGAATGTATGCTCGCAATACTTGTCTGACGTCAAGCCGATGCCACTGCCGTTCTAACTCTTGGGATGGTCTGGGACAGAAATTAGGCAGTATCAGTTCCTGTGCCCTATGAAAGACAGAGTTAATCTTGGGTATAAACATGGGGTCCAGGCGGAGAACAACCCTGTCAGAATGGAAAACGCAAAGATCATGTCTGATGGACAAGGCTGCGAGTTCCGAAATTCGACGAGTGGAAGTGATGGCTATGAGGAAAACTACCTTATATGTGAGGAATTGGAGACCTGTCGATTGTACAGGTTCGAAGGGAGACTTAGTGAGCGCAAGAAGGACCTTGTTGAGGTCGCAAGTGGGATAGTGGTGAACCGGTGGTGGACATAAGTTCGTGGCTCCTCGAAGGAAGCTCCGTATGCGTGGATGATGAGAAAGAGAGAGTAAACCTTCATAAGTGATAACTGATGCCAAGGCTGCCACCTGTCTTTTCAAGGTATTGGGTGATAGCCCTCTGTCAAGCCCGTCCTGTAAGAACTCTAGGATTTGAGCCACCTATGGGGAGATGGGATCAATTTTTGACTTAGCACACCATTTGTGAAACATGGACCACGTGGCATTGTAAATGCGAGTAGTTGAGGGACATCTCGCAGCTTGGATGGTGGTGATAACTCTGTTGGACAGCTCTTCGCTTCTCAGATGAGTCCGCTCAACCTCCAGACGGTCTGGTGTAACCATTGAGGGTCCGGATGTTGAAGGGGACCCTGGGTCAGAACAACCCTGTCTGGAGGAATTCTTCATGGTGGTACCACAGAGAGACTGCGGAGGTCTGCGAACCATGGCTGTCTGAGCCAGTAAGGAGCTACCAGATCAGTTCCGCCCTCTCGTTGAGCATCTTCTGGATGACTCTGGGGATCAATGGAAGTGGTGGGAATGCATACAGAAGCCCCGGTGGCCAACGGCAATGAAGCGCATTGAAGTTCTCCGCTCCTTGTGAGGGGTATCTGGACAGAAATCTTGGGAGCTGAGCGTTGAGGTGGGATGCGAACAAGTCAATCGACGGTTGTCCAAATGCCTGACTGCCTCTTGAAAGAGGGTCGGACGGAGACGCCACTCCGACTGATCTATCATGGCCCTGCTTAGCCAATCAGTCTGAGTGTTGGAAAGGCCTGAGATGTGTTCTGCCCTGATGGAAAGCAGATTGTTCTCTGCCCAACGACATAGGCGCTCTGCCTCTCTCATGAGGGTTTTTTGACTGAGTGCCCCTCTGCTTGTTTACATGAGCCTTCTCTGATATGTTGCCGGTTAATATTAAGATGTGTTGAGTGCGTACCTGTGGAAGGAAGGTGCAGAGAACCAGGTGTATCACTCAAAGCTCCAGCCAATTGATGTTGCATGACTGTTCTGTGGTGGACCAGCGGCCTTGTGCCATGGTCAGTTGGAAGTGGGCTCCCCATCCGAACAGGCTGGCATCAGTGGTGATGGTAATTCTGTGAGGTTCCTTGAAGAGACAACCTCTGTTTATTGCAGTATGGACCACCAGAGGAGAGAAGTGAGAACCTGTGATGGTACCTTGACCTTGTATTTGGAGTTGCTTCGGCCAGACCGCTGGAACGGTAGCAGGAACCACTGAAGAGATCTAGTGTGGAAGCGAGCCCAAGGAATAATAGATATGCATGAAATCATCTTGCCTAATAACCTTGAAAGATCGGCTAAGGGAGCCCTCTTTTTAATTCTGATCTCCTTGACTAATTGATGGATGCTTTTTTGTCTGTCTGGGGACAGGAAAACCTTACCTGCTACGATATCTATGACTGCCCCTAGGTGGATTAATCTAGTGGATGGTGTTAATTGACTCTTTTTCCAGTTTATCAAGAACCCATGTAGCTGTAAAAACTACAATGTAGTCTGGGTATCTCTGACTGCTTGATGAGTGGATGATGACAAAATTAAGATGTCATCAAGGTAATACTGTAGTCTGACAGGGACACCTCGGAGATGGGCAGCCAGGGCTGCGAGAATCTTTGTGAAGGTTCTGGGGGTTGAAGCTAGTCCAAAGGGGAGAGCCACATATTTGAAGTGGTGGTTATTATAACAGAATCTTAAAAATTTATAGTGGGAAGGCTGAATGGGCATATGTAAGTAAGCCTCCGTTAGATCTATGGAAGTGAGGACGTCACCCTCCCTGATGCCAATTAGGATAGATTGCAGAGTGTGCATTTTGAATTTGCGATATACCAAAAACTGGTTAAGGCATTTTAAATCTAAGATTGCTCTCCACCCTCCTGAACTTTTGGGAACAACGAAAAGATGTGAATAGAATCCTAAGCCTCATTGCTCAGTAGCCACTGGTTGGATGGCTCGTATCTTCAATAGGTGTTGGATAGCTGTTTCCATAAGGTTTCATTTGCCCGGATCTCTGGAAAGAGGGCATGACATAAAGAAATCTAGGGGGGCGGATTGAAACTCCAGAACCTTATTGTGTCTCTAACCCAGGAATCAGACGTCGAGGAGTCCCAATGGTCCGCGAATAATTTGAGGCAGCCACCGATGGGAGTCGGGTCCACAAAGTTACCGTGGACTCCTGAAAGACCTGTTCCCAGCACCATGGAAAGATCTTTTGGGTTGACCATCCCTTCGGTACCTGTCCCCGGAGTCAGCTCTGTCTGGTTGTTGCCCCGACCGAAAGAGAGGGGGTCTCTGAAATTTGGATGGGAAAGGACCTTGATAGAAGGGCCGAAATGATCCCCTCCAAAAGGACTGGGGGTTTCTAGGGTCTGACTTTCAAAAGAGGGAAGGTAAAATTTTCTTTTTACTTCGGGTCTCAATGAGTAGCGGATCAAGGGAAGGGCCAAACAGTCTGTCTCCCGCAAGAGGAGATGAAGCTAACTTGCATTTGTGCTTAATATCTGCTTGCCAATGCTTTAACCATAACAAGCGTTGCGCTGTGACATGTGAAGTAATGGCTCTGGCGGAAAACTTAACTGCATGGAAGGTTGCATCAGTGGAAAATTTGGCCGCAGCTGTGATCTTAGCGATATCTTGGTGACCTCTAATATTGGAGCTGGGGACATGCTCTCGAAGCAGCTTGAGCCATCTGAGAGACGCCCAGTTAAAGAAGGAAGCAGCCGTGGCTGCCCTGATGGCCCATGCGTCAGATTGATGGGCTCTATGCAGGGCCAGTTCTGCCCATTTCTCCTCTGGCTTTAATGCCTCTAGTGCCTCGCTGGGAATGGAGAATGAGGATGCTAATCCTACAATGGGATCATCCACTTCAGGAGTATTCAACAACTTTAAGTATTCGGGAGCCAAGTTAAAGAATTTCCTGTCATACCTCATGGGGGCCGGGCATGCTGCTGTAGATGCTAATTGCTTCTGTACTAGGTCCGTAAACATGTGAGGAACCAGAATTACATCTGCCTGTATTATGGGTTGATTGAAAATGAGATCCTCCGGTCCCTCTTCTGACGTAGTGGTAGAGAGGGCCAATTTGTCCAGGTGCGCAGTGTTTTTGGCCTTAAATAGAAGCGATTTGAAAAGCGATTTGTGATCGGAATAGGCGCGTAAATGTGGGTTGGTTAGGAGTCAAGTCCTCATCTTCAGACATCCCCCTTTCTAAGGAATCCGCCTCTGACATAGACGGGTCACTTTCATGCACTGATTCTAATTCGCTCTTTTCCATCTGCTCCATTTGGAGCACCTCATGTGCCTCCACCTCTTGCTCCTCCTCCTGCGGCCTCTGGAGGAGCAAATCCCCTTGTGGCAGTACCTGGTCATAGTGCTGTTCCAATTTGACCAAGGACTGAACTGATTGTGCATCAAATTTGGCGGGTGCCAGCTGATCTCTGGTCAGAACCGCATGTTGCAAGCCTGCAGCGATTCCCTGCCGAATAGCCATTTCCATCCAGGCCCTCATTCGATCTGGCACATCCTCGGGGAGAGAAGGATCCGGTCGAAGACCTGCTGCAGTTGGAGTGAACGTTGCTTCAGATGTCCTTCTTATAGTTGGTGAACCAGATGGCTGGGCCTGTTGGCTCTGGGAGCCAGACTGTGCCTGGATGGGAGAGAGATATCTAGAGGGGATGGGTGGATGAGCAGAGGAGGATGGCACCAGACTGTGGGGTGAGGGAACATGAGGGGTCCTATGCGCCCCTCGTGTGCACTTGTATATTTGTCTTTCTAGTGCCCTGTGTCACCTGTTGGCATTCCTTTCTGAGGCTTTGGAAGTGCCCCTGGTCTGTTTGGATTTGGATTAGCTTCTTGAGGTTGAGGTATGGGAACCTCTACCCCCTGCCATCTTGATTTATAAAGGTTTGAGGATTGCTATATAGGCGGTTGGCACGCCCAGCGACCTGACCAGAGTGGGCAGGGCACCCTGCAATTGGATCCCCCGCTTTTTTTTTAATTAATGAGAAAAAAATACCAAGATCTATTTGAAATTGAGTCATATATGAATAATAATAACATTTATTATTATATTGCTAGTGAGATATACTGTTATTGTTCGTATAACTATTGGATTATGATTTAAGCTGTTTCCAATGTTATTACTACAAAATCTGAGTAAGTGATATATCGGATGATAGCCAATTGTATTGGAGATGCCAATCAGCCAAATTGAGAATGCCTAACGGGCTTTTGCATTGATCACGGGCCCTCAACAGCGTCCCTGCACAGGCGGACTCAGGCCCTAGGTGCTCGCTGTTGTGCCGCTGGTGAAAATGACCGTGAGGGTTAGCCAACCAGATAATTAATAATGACCTTGAATATTAAAATGGAAACAAGGCTGGAACAATTTCTGGGAGTCTCTCTTTTCTTTGAGAGCTCCCTGAGAATGAGAATTATGCCACACAGTTTGCAGATCAAATAATAATGGCACCTCCACACGGTCCCCTGCAAGGAAAATGGCGACCGGCCGTTAGTTTTGGCGCGCATGCCAGCAGCGATGTCCTGCCGTGCAAAAAGGGGTTGGAGCTATCCATCTCCCCTTGGGGCTAAACGGCTGGGAAGGGTGGGAATAGCAGGCCTTTAGGGCCTTCACCCTTTAAAATGGCATTCAGGGGGAAGGGTTGATACAACCCGAAAAAGAAGAAGTCGAGCCGTGCCGTTTAAAATCCCTCGGCGCGGATCATGTGGCAGCGGTAGGAGTAGCGGTGAAAGGGGTGGGGAAGAGCCAAAAGCTCCGTTTCGGGGCGCGAGAGGCGCTACCCAAAATGCGATCCCTGACGCTCAGATGCAGCGTTGGGAGATAGTAATAATCCCTCCCTTTTTTTTTTGGAAGCCAACCTGAAAACAAAAGACAAAACCTCCAAACCTGGAAAGAAAGGGAGTCACCTGTTTCGGCCAAGGAGCAATGAAAAGTACGACCTATCTCTTATGCGGCTGAGCCAAAACTGAGGAACGCTGGGGAGGAGTCCCGTGGAGGAGGAGGAGAATCCCAGCCTAGCAGGACGAAGACTGAAGCACCTCCCATGACTGGATGCTCTTCACAGCTCATGGGAGATTGGCTTATTTATGGATTCTGAGAACTCCAGATAGTTGAAAATACAATTGTCAGAAATGGTGTAGGGTCTCCCGCTTGGGTGGGGGGTTGGACTAGATGACCTATAAGGTCCCTTCCAACTCTGATTATCTGTTATCTGTAAGAAATTAAAATAATAAATAAATAGACCTTGGGAAATTTTGAAACTCTCTTACTGGAGATGCCTACTGAGCCTCAGTTTGCATTTCAGGAAGACACAATGACAACATGACTTTTTTTTTTTTTTGAAAGATTAGTTTTAGCCAACATCTAATCTACCTGACTCAGCTGAGGTATAACATTAGAACAGAAGAAAGAAAGAAAGAAAGAAAGAAAGAAAGAAAGAAAGAAAGAAAGAAAGAAAGAAAGAAAGAAAGAAAGAAAGAAAGAAAGAGAGAAAGAGAGAAAGAGAGAGAGAGAGAGAGAGAGAGAGAGAGAGAAAGAAAGACTCTAGGTTCCTGTAGCTGATGGAATTCAATCTGCACTGTTTCCTTACATGGCTAAATAGATGAAAGGAAGACACATTTCATGGTAAATGGAAGAGACCCAAAAAATACTTTTCAAAAGCATTTCAAAATTGAGTGTTGACAATTTGGTTTCTTGCTATAGAACTCCAAGATTTTGTAAGGTTTGTGAACAAGAAGAATCATCTCTTATTCTGATAAATAATATCCCACCTTGGCGATTCCATACAAATCCCATGTTAATTCCACTTTTGTATTGCTTTTTGTTTGCTTCCTCTAATTGCCATTTGGTTCTTATTTTTAAAAAGTACGGAGAAAATCACCTGCTGACTTACGTGCAGTTTTCCACCCAGGTACAACAGTTCTGGATATTACATTCCAATAAACAGAATTAGCTTTTCTGCTTATGCTGTAGTGTATATGCAGAAGAAAATAGTTCCGAAGAGAAGAAATAATAATTAAATCAACTTAGTGTAATTTAAGCTGTTAGGTTTCTGATCTGTTCAAAGCATTATGAAATAGCTTTTATTCTAGTCAGTAGGAAGATTTAAATGTAGTTTCATGATAATGGTTATAGAGCTTAGAAAAGCAGCATAAGCATTCCTAAATAAAATAGACTGAAAGAACATGGACTAAAATATTATGAAATACTAGGATACTTAAAAGAACTAGAATTATGAAAAATGACTTAGCTAAAAAGCAATCCTACGTTACTGAAAGTTAAGCTATTGAGAAACCAAAATGCTGATTTAATAGCAGCTAAAACATTAAGATAATTGAGAACCCAGTCTAGATAACTATGATAAAAAGATGAGAATAGGTCTAACAATGATTAAGTACAAAGTGTATGCGATACAATGATTATACCTGGCGAATTGCAACATCTGAACAAAAATGTGTAGCACTCCTAGGAGTCATTACTAATAAACTACCAGTAAATTCAGAGGACAAAGTTTTTGCCCCTTAGATTTTCATGAAAAAATCTGATTGGTTCCTTTTCACTGTCTATGACAGAAATCTCCAAATTTGGCAACTTGAAGCCTTGTGAACTTCAACTCCCAGAATTCTCCAGCCAGCCCAGGTGGAGAATTCTGGGAGTTGAAGTCCACAAGACTTCAAGTTGCCAAGTTTGGGGACCCCTGGTCTATGGAGATTCTTCACCATCCAGGTCATGGATTGTCCCAAAGATGCTTTTTCAAGAGGCAACTGGACTTTCTTTGGTTTTCCTTGAAGACGTTTCTCTTCTCATTCAAGAAGCTTCTTCAGTTCTGACTGAAGGGAAAGGAATGGAAGATGACTGCAAGGAGTATAAACCCTTCCATTCCCCACCATTCAGTCAGAACTGAAGAAGCTTCTTGGATGAGAAGTGAAATGTCTTCAAGGAAAAACACAGGAAGTCCAGTTGCCTCTTGAAAAAAAGCCCCTTTGCTTCCTTTTCACTCTTATACCATGCTCTTATTCCTATTTTTTGGGGGGTGGGGGTGGTGGTTTGGACTTTTCTTTCTCATTTTGTTTTCTAGTTGAGGGTATCACAGCTCACTGAAAATATTAAGCCGTCAAGTACTGGAGACCGAGTATCATAATCTAACAATTAAAGTCTACTTTACACGGGGCATATTGTGGTATTTCTGTCTTAATTTGCATCATGAAATGAAACTGAAGATCAAATCGGCAAACACATCAAATGTGTGAGGCATTTGTTAAGGAAATGCATCGTTCGGGCATCACCCATCTGGAATCCATATTTATGTTCCAAAGAGATGAATCAACTTTGTGTGATCAGCACCGCAAAACTGTCCAAAGTCAGGATCCTTGACAGGTGTCTCCAAAATGAAACGGTCAGCCAGGGTTGTCCCCAGAAAGCATTGTAAGATGATAAATGAGGACATCAATGCTGTTTGGTTCTGGAGTTCAGAAATGAGGGGGTTGGGGGCTTTGGCTAAAACAAAATTGCTTCAAGGAAAGAAATATGAGAGGAAACACCATTTCCTAATAATATGATCTGAGAGGCTGTCTCAGCGAAGAGCAGTTCGACCTGTTCTCCAGAGCACCTGAGGGCAGGACAAGAAGTAATAGTTGAGGACTTATCAAGGAGAGAAGCAGTCTGGAAATAAGGAGCCATTTCCCGATAGTTCATTAATCTGGTTAATTAATCCAATGAACCTGTGGAAGGGCTTCCCTTCAGAAGTTGTGGGAGCTCCATCATTGGAGGTTTTCAAGAAGAGTTTGGACAGCCACTTGTCTGGAATGTTATAGGCTCTCCTGCTTGAGCAGGGGGGTGGACTAGAAAACCTCCAAGGCCCCTTGGAGAAAGGAAGTTCATTCTTTCTCTATCTAGTTCTCTTTTGACCAGTGTGATCTCCAGATCAGGTTGCCTTCACCCTCCATAATTCCAAACTTTGTTCATTTTGGTTAAGAATTATAGCAGTTAAAGTACTCAACTTGGGAAATCTTGCTTATAAATTTGAGTCATTTTTAAGCCAGAGAAAAAGCATCCCTTTCTTACTTGATTCTGAGCAACGTCATAATATTGTAGAGTTCAAAGAAGCAAAGAGAGACTTGAAATTTGTCTTCTGCTCGAGACAACAGTTAAAACGAAAGCAATGCAGCCAATCGCTTACTCCCTGTTGGAATACATCCGTGCAAGGTACCCCATCATCTCCCTGGTTCATTGGCTGCAAAAACTCTTTTCCCAGCCCCCAAACAGGCAGGCAGAACTTGCCATTCTCTAAAGCATTGCCATGATTTCATGTTTTCACGACTCCTCCGAGAACAGAGGAAAGATATCATGGCAAGTGCCCTCCCACACAAAACCTGGCACTGCAAACAAGAAGCACAACCCACACCTACGCCTGGGTTTTTTTTTTTTAATCATCCGCAGATCAAGCGCAGACAAATCAACCGCTAGCCCCACGTAGACAGAGCTAAAATAAAAACAAAATTAATTGTTCCGCTACTACGACTCGGGCCCAACCAACTCAAGCCCGCTCATTATGTTCCTCGGTGAGGCAGAAGCAGACACAGGAGTGTTGCTAAGCTGTGTGGAGGCGTGTGTGACTTACGTGTAGTTTGATGGATCAGCAGTTTTTCAAAGTACAGCAGGTAAAAAGCAAAATGAAAGAGCAGCTCCGTCCTTGGGCATTCTGCTCCAAAGGACCAAGCTGGAAGCAACATTAATTACGGGAATGCAGTAATGGGGTACATGCCTTGGTATGCAGGGGGCGGCCCTACAGAATGCAAAGCAGGGTTCTAACAGTGAGGATGGGCTCTTTAATGTTCTCTTGCAGAGTCTTCACAAAACTGCCTGCTGGTAGCAGCATGCCAAATGCAGCCTTCCCTGCTCCAAAATGCAACAGGAGGCTTGGGAGAAGTTATTTGCTGCTAAGGGATAAGTACGGAGGAGGAGAGCGGAAGAAAGAGACACCTTTGTAAAGCTGGCTGGGATGGCCATGGCTAGAACCAAAGGCCACCTCCTGGCATTTACACAAGCTGCATGAGAGTGCACTGGCTTTAAAGCAACAACCAAGGCAGAGAGACAGAGGAGGGAGGAGGAAAGGAAGGAGGGTGGGAGAACTAAAATTGGAAGAGAACTGAGAGAAGAAAAAAAAGATGGATGGATCAGGTTATTAAAAGAACAAAGCTCTACTTGGAAATACAATTTGGGGCTCGTAAATTCCAAGGCTGCTAAGAGAACCACACACACACAAAGATCTATTGGGAGGAGAGTAATGAAAACCAATTCAAGATTATAAGTGAATAGAAGGGCAAGGGGGGGAAGTAACCAGTGCAGATGTGAGTAAAACGACATTATTGGATAAAAAAGCATGAATGGGCTACTTGCTAAATCACAAAAATCTTTATTAGGAGCATTTTAGACTTCTTAGGCTGTGCTGTTTAACAGAAACGGCAAGTTAGAGTGTGGTACATCAGTGTGTGCATGTAAGTGCATGTATGTACAAGTCCCAGGGTGGAATGGGAACCTTGTAGTTTTCCTGGCCTCAACTACAATTAGCATCACATCCAAGGAGTTGAACCAGGGGAGTTATTTTAAAAGATTTGATATGCATTTTTGCATATTTGCATAATGATGTGTTTATTTCTCTGCAAATTTTAGTTGGCAGGGAGGGAGGGAGGGAGGAAGGAGTAATATTAAATTCAAAGAAACAGGCAAAGTAAAGGATAATTGGAAGTGAAAGATAATTGCATAATTCACTGTGACTTACCACAAAAATAAATAAAAAATGAAGAAATTAATAACATTCCATTTTGTACCATTATACTAAATGTCCCTTCTGCAACTTGTTGTGTTTCATTACCCAACGAGATAACATTGTCATGATGATGTTACTGAGTTTGGCCATGAAATCTCTGCTAGAAAACAACCAAGCTCAGAGAGCACCAAGGATCCCACAGCTCAACCTTGAGCTACAAAATATTCTCTATTGATACAAATTTTATCATCACACACAGACCACGGAGGACACAAACACAGGGGCTGTTGAGATCTCTCATCTCTGCAGTTTCATGGCTTTCTAATCATAAAGAGTAGAACCTCATTTCAAATTTTGAAAAGATACACAAAAGTACCAGGGCGTTATCAGAGATAAGAAGCAGCCTGATTTCAGTCAAGGATTCTGAAGGATTATGCCAAATATTAGAGCAACATCCCTTAGATTTATAGCCTTGAGCTGGTCAGGGTTGAACTCCTGACAGTGGGCAGTGAATTAGCCTGTAGAACTGCTTTCTAAGCACTGTGCCACCATACCAGCCAAAAGCTGAAGTAGGCTTTGAAAACTAGGTAGAAATTTTTAATGAGATAACTCTTACTACAAGATCATATTTCTAGTATGTATCTAGCATATCATCCTATAATGAGTTCTCAAAGTGTACATAAGAACATGGTATTCTTTCAAAGAGTATTCTTTGAAACAAATATTCTTTTTAAAAAAAATATTTTTGTTTTATTGATTTACTGGGCTTATATGCCACGCCAATCATTACCAATTCTAAGACATTCACATTCTCCATCAGAAAGATCCTTAAAATGATACAGGGAGGGTGATAAACTGAATCCTCAATATCACAATTCTGTGCCAAGGTATAAGAAAACCACCAAGAAAAATAAGGGCAAACTATCCAGGTAACAAAGCTAGCAGAGGGAATAATTCACAGCAAGCTTATCCTTGCTTGATTTATTATCTAAGATCATTAGGGGGACAGAGGCTGAATGAAGAACAGTTGGAGGAATTGCTTATATCTAATCTAGTGAAAAGAAGGGCTAGGGGTGAAACAATAGCACTCTTCCAATATTTGAGGGGCTGCCCCAAAGAAGTGGGGGTCAACCTATTCTCCAAGGGACCTGAAAGTAGCACAAGAACCCAATGGGTGGAAACCAATCAAGGAGAGAAGCAACCTGGAATTAAGGAGAAATTTTCAGAAAGCAAAAACAATTAACCAGTTTGAACAGAAGTTGCCATCAGAAGTTTTGGGTGCTCCATCACTGGAGTCTTCTAAGAAGAGACCGGACATCCATTTGACTGAAATGGTGTAGGGTCTCCTGCTTAAGCAGGAAGTTACAGAATGCAGCATAATAAGAGCCTCAATGGTGCAGTGGTGAGAGTGCAGTATGCAAGCTACTTCTGCTGCAGCCAGCTGCCTGCAATTTGTCAGTTCGAATCTCACCAGGCTCAAAGTTGACTCAGCCTTCCACCCTTCTGAGGTGGGTAAAATGAGGACCCAGATGGTTGGGGGCAACAGGCTGACTCTGTATAAACTGCTTAAAAAGGTAAGATAAGATAAATATTTATTTATATACTGCTCCTCTCCCGAAGGACTCGGAGCGGTGTACAGCCATCCAATTTAATAACATAGAAATATACAAAAATTAAAACTAAATTAAATAACCTGGTTGTAAACAGGTTAAAACCCCACTATAAACCTTAAAATTAACCCCAAGCCTCTAACTGCCACTAAAAACCCCAATCTAAATCTAAAATCAGCCCAAGCCGGCCTGGTCAAAGAGCCAGGTTTTCAAGGCACGCCTGAAGGTCCCCAGGTCCGTGGCTGTACGCAACTCCGGAGGCAACCCATTCCAGAGGGCAGATGCCCCACAGAGAAGGCCCTATTCCTCGGGGTCACCAGCCGGCACATAGATGCCGACAGGACCCGTAAGAGACCCTCCCTGTGAGAGCGCACCGTTCAGTGAGAGGAAACTGGCAGAATGCAGTCTTGTAAATATCCTGGTCTGATGCCATGGAGCGCTTTAAAAGTTAACACTAAGATCTTAAAGTGCACCCGGAAGGCCACCGGCAACCAATGCAGCTCGCGCAGGAGGGGCGTCACATGAGAGAACCTTGACGCCCCCATAACCACCCGCGCGGCCACATTCTGTACCAGTTGAAGCCTCTGGATGCTCCCATTCGGGAGCCCCATGTAGAAGGTGTTACAATAGTTCAGTCGGGAGGTGACCAGGGCATGAATGACCGTGCGTAAGGCATCCCGATCCAAAAAGGGCCGCATCTGGCGAATCAGGTGAACCTGATAAAACGCCTCCCTGGAGATGGCTGTAATATGATCTTCCAGGGACAGCCGTACATCCAGGAGGACACCCAGATTGTGAGCCCTCCCTGAAGGGGGCAACATCTCACCCCCAATAGGGCTGTAAAGCACTATGAAATGGTGTATAAGTTTAAGTGCTATTGCTATAATGGAGTTTGAAGGGACCATAGAGTTCTTTTAGACTAGAGGTGTCAAACTCATGTCGACATGGTGGTGTCACATGACTTATCGGGATATATATATATATATATATATATATGTGGATCTTTGGTTCTTCGGGTTTTCTCCCGCGTAGAGTTGGAAATATCTAGGCGACGTTTCGATGAAGTCTCATTCATCATCTTCAGGCTTGTGTCTTCGGCCTTGTGCTTCTCAGAACTGACTCACTCTGAGAACTGACTCACTCTGAGAAGCACAAGGCCGAAGACACAAGCCTGAAGATGATGAATGAGACTTCATCGAAACGTCGCCTAGATATTTCCAACTCTATGCGGGAGAAAACCCGAAGAACCAAAGATCCACATACAAATACCCGCGAAAATCTCCGAAAACAAATATATATATATGTATATATATGTATATATATGGATCTTTGATTCTTCGGGTTTTCTCCCGCGTACAATTGTAAGTTTCTAGGCGACGTTTCGATGAAGTCCCATTCATCATCTTCAGGCTTGTGTCTTCGGCCTTGTGCTTCTCGGAGTAATGTGAGCTTGCAGCTGCTTCTTCCTTTTAACTGCTAGTGCGGGTGTGACTTGATTGGGTGGGGGCTTGGCTGTGTTCTGATTGGCTGGGTGTGTGTTCTCATTGGTTGGGAGTTTGGCTCTGTTCTGATTGGACACCAGACACACACCCACGAGGGCCACACAAGAAGCTACCACCACACTTCCATGTAGAAAGCAGACTCACACTCACAGAGAAGATGAGACATGACCACGGACCAGAAGCCGCACTGCAGCTGCATCACTACTTGCTTCAACCCCCTCCCAACCCATACATGAAGCAAACTGATGCCCACCATGAAGATGTGGCACGACCACGAACGCGAAGCCAAACAACAGGATCACAGCTCACCAGCTCAAATCCCCCAGCAACTAAGACTAACCTGAGTACATCCAAACCCCCACCGGAACAGAACACACCTCCAGCCGATCAGAACACAGCCAACCCCCTAACCAATCAGAATACAGCCAAACCCCCAACCAATGAGAACACAACCCCAGCCAATCAGAACACAGTCAAGCCCCCACCCAATCAAGTCACACCCTCACTAGCAGTTAAAAGGAAGAAGCAGCTGCAAGCTCACATTACTCCGAGAAGCACAAGCCCGAAGACACAAGCCTGAAGATGATGAATGAGACTTCATCGAAATGTCGCCTAGAAACTTCCAATTCTACGTGGGAGAAAACCTGAAGAATCAAAGATCCACATACAAATACCCGCGAAAACCTCAGAAAACAAATATTGCACCTCTACGGGGAGGAAACCCACCATCTGACCAGGACTTATGAAAAACTTGAAGAGCTTCCATTTTATGTGAACTCACATTCCTACGCAACTGCCGAGATCAAAATTTAATCCCCATAAGCTTCCAATTGAAATTCCACACCAACACAGCAGCCACCAAACGTATCCTAAAAAGAACAGAATTGGGCCTAATTAGAAATGAACTTCACACAAAAAGATTCCTCCTAGACTAAATCAACAAAGATCTCCTCACACTTCACCTCAGACTCAACAACAAGATTCACCCCGCACTTTGGGACAAAACCAAACAACTCGCTGTCTGGAGAGCCGAAATACAGACCATCCTCAAGACAGACACACACACCAACAAACTCAGAAAACTACAACAACACCAAAAACAAACTCCTCCCCCCTCACAGCCAACATGAAACAAACAGCGCACAACATCTCAGACAAGATCCTCAGTGAAACCGAAACCAATGTCCTTTCGAAAGGATTCAACTTTGCTGTTGCTCCCAAACACATCCCCACAGAAACCATCATACGCGGAGTTGAAACCAGCCTGACCAAAACCAACCCTGATGATGCTAACAGAATCAGACTCGAAATTACCAACATCCTCTGCACTAGCAAACCACCCAAAAGTGACTTATCCAAAGAAGAACAAACTGCACTATTTAACCTGAAAAAAGACACCAGCATAATAATCCTACCAGCAGTCAAGGGCAACGCGACAGTGGTTATGAACACATCTGACTACTAAACCAAGTTAACCAACCTACTCCAAGACCCCACATACAAACCCCTAAACACATCCCCACCACCTACCTAGAAAAAACCACCAGATCCAAAATAAAAGCCTCCCCCATCAGCGAAGAAATCCAGCAAAGAATCATACCCAGAGAGAAATCATCCAGATGCCCTAAGCTTTATAGTCTCCCCAAGATACAAAGAAGGAACCCCACTTAGACCAATAGTCAGCTCCATAGGCTCACCTCTACAAAACCTAGCCAAATTTTTCGCCAAACAACTACAGCCATATGCAGAATCCATCAACTCACATGTAAGAAACTCATTCCAGTTCATCGAGATCATAAAGAAACAAAACATACAACCCAGCGACCTACTAGTGAGCTTCGATGTCATATCCCTCTTCACCCAAGTGCCTATAAAAGAAGCCTTGACAGCCATCCAAAATAAATACAACCCCCCCCAAGCACATCCTAGATCTGACCAACCACTGCCTATCCAATACATACTTCATCTACATTGGACAAAAATACAAACAAATAGAAGGAGCACCATGGGATCACCCCTCTCACCTGTCATCGCAAACCTGTACATGGAACACTTTGAAACACAAGCTCTAGAAAAATATGATCACAAACCCAAATTCTGGCTCAGATACGTAGATGACACCTTCATAATCTGGCCACACGGGAAAGAAAAACTGAACAACTTCCTCACACACCTCAACAGCCTACACCCCAAAATACAATTCACCATGGAAACAGAAGCTAACAATCAACTTCCCTTCCTAGATGCCTTAGTATACAAAAAATCCAATGGCTCCCTAGGACACACCATCTACCAGAAGAAAACACATACAAACCGCTATCTGCACGCATTCTCACACCACCATGCAGCACAGATCAATTCCGTAGCCGAGACACTCATCTCCAGAACAAAATGCTTAGCCGATGAACAACACCTAAAAACCGAACTACATACTCTCACTAATGTACTAACAGCCAATGGATTCCAAAGAAAGAAGATTACTCACCTAATCCAAAAAGAAACCCCAACCAAAATTCAAGACAGAGAACAAGAAAATGGCAAGCCCTCCTCCCATATATAAAAGGCACTACAGACAAAATCAGCAAGATCCTCCAAAAACACAACATTAAAACAGCATTCTGCACAAACGGAAAAATATCCACCATCCTAAGAAACCCTAAAGACAAAATTGAGTTAGAAAACCAAGGAGTATACGAAATTCCATGCACCTCCTGCCCCATCACATACATCGGACAAACTAACAGAAGAATAACTGCACGCATTGAAGAACACAAAACTCAATCAAAAAAGAAGAACCGACCTCTTCCCTGGTCCAACACCTCAAAGCCACAGGACATAAGATTGACTTTAAAAATACCAGAACTATCGCCAAAACCGAACACTTCAACAACAGAATAATCAGAGAAGCCATAGAGATAGAAAAACGCCCACACAGCATGAATAAACGAGATGATACCTCCCGCCTACCAGCCATTTGGAAACCCACATCATTAACAAACGAGTACCTAACATGAAGAAGGACACCAGACCCACACCCAAGAGGGCCACACAAGAAATTACCACCACACTTCCACGTAGAAAGCAGACTCACACCCACACAGAAGATTAAACACAACCACGGATCAGAAGCCGTACCACAGCTGCATCACTACCTGCTTCAAACCCCCCCAACCCATACATGAAGGGAACTGACGCCCACCATGAAGATGTGGCACGACCATGAATGTGAAGCCAAACAACAGGATCATGGCTTACCAGCTCAAATCCCCCAGCAACTAAGACTAACCTGAGTACATCCAAACCCCCACCGGAATAGAACACACCCCCAGCCAATCAGAACACAGCCAACCTCCCAACCAATCAGAACACAGCCAAACCCCCAACCAATGAGAACACAACCCCACCCAATCAGAACACAGCCAAGCCCCCACCCAATCAAGTCACACCCCCACTAGTAGTTAAAAGGAAGAAACAGCTGCAAGCTCACATTACTCAGAGAAGCACAAGACCGAAGACACAAGCCTGAAGATGATGAATGAGACTTCATCGAAACGTCGCCTAGATATTTCCAATTCTACGCAGGAGAAAACCCGACATCCTCAGTCTTAAAGCAGCATTAACCATGCTGATTCATTCTCATTGCATCAGCATCTTTACTATTAAATCTCCAATACCTTAACAAACTGGATTTAAGGACCACTCCCTGCTCTCTGTAAGTGTCTGTGGATGTCACAGGATTATAGTCTCCTCTGAGTTCAGGTCTGCTCCTGCATTATCATCTTCCCAGTCTAATCTATATTTCTGAGATTTCTTGTCATCCTTAATCCATGCACTTCCCAGATCTGGCCCTTCACTCTTCTCACTTTGCTTCCAAGTAAGGTGTTACTGCTACTTATATGGTTTATATACCCTAACCCTAACATTGCACTTCCTTTCACACAATCTTGGTTCTCACTCAAAAATGAGTTGCCACAACCCCAAAATACATAACATTTCATTACCATGCATGTTTATTGATCGATGGATTATGTCTACCTAAGTTATTTATTTACATTGAAATGTTTTCCAAAAACAAACACACTATGTTCCTTCAAGGGCTTCCGGTTCACAAAATATACCATTAAACGAAGAGCTTTATGCATATTATGTATGATACTTATGAATTTTTATCATGCACTGGAAAATCACTGCATTCAAATTCCTCCTTCATCTAAGACCATTTTGCAAAACAAGTTAATTTTTTAAAAAAAGCACACCACCTTTCCTTTCAATCCATCTCATAACTTAAAGAAGAACCAGGGCTCTTCCAGATATCTTGTAGAAATGCTTACAGTTGAAACACACCCTGCAGGGTCAGATGGACTCAAAAACTAACCTGCACACTTTGGCTATCTAGGTCAACTCTCTACCTGGGATGGCAGGAGCTCCCACGTTACACCGCTTCTCCGCAGGCTGCACTGGCTTCCTGTGGCCTTCCGGATTCGATTCAAGGTGGTACTGACAGTATTTAAAGTGCTCCATGGCTCGGGACCTGGTACTTACGGGACCGCCTGCTGCCATCATCAACCTCCCGCCGCCCAGTACGCTCCCACAGGGTTGCCCTCCTCGGGGTACCGCCGCCCGGCCGTTGTCGGTTGACGGCCCCGAGGGTTCGGGCTTTCTCTGTGGGAGCCCCCTCCCTTTGGAATGATCTCCCCCCGGAGATACGGGCTATGACGGATATTCTGACCTTCCGGCGCGCAGTGAAAACCCTATTTTTTAAACAGGCTGGCCTGGCCCAGTAACTGTATTTTAGTTTTTAATTTAATTTTAATCGGGGTTTTATTAGTTTTTAATTTTTAACTCTATTTTTGGGTTAGACAGCCGGATCAATTTGGTTTAATTTATTTTAATTGTATTTATTGAGTATTTATTATATGTTTTTAGTAGGCTGTACACCGCCCCGAGTCCCTTTTTGGGAGAGGGAGCGGTATAAAAGTTTAATTAATAAATAATAAATAAATGTTATTTTTGTAATAATTGAAAACACCCCCAGTGGAGCAGAGAAGAAAAACTTTATTAGTCAAGGGAAGCTTAAACTGGTTGCAGTCTACTTTGCAACTATTAATAAACAGACACAGCCAAAGCAAACTGATTGACTCAAAAATGCCAAATCAGAATTAGTAAAATGGATGATCAGGCAACATTTCTAAAACTCCCAATGCCAAGCACAGCGACGTCTCATAACATAGTTGCTTAGAGGAGAATCATCTGACTAAAATAAAGAAAATATGTTTTAAAATATTTTTTTTCAAAGGGGAAAAGGCGTTTTCCTTATTGCAATAAACAAAGATATCCTGCTAAATAATAATACCACACTAAGCATCTTTGGGCTCCTCCCTCATCCAGGACCAGTTGCAGTCTGTGTTGACAGGAGGGGGAAGATCCAGTTTGCAGCCCCTATTTTGCTGGGTGTCTAAGAAATTGGTCCTTTCACCTCGCACAAAAGGAGGCCATGGGTAACCTGATGGTTTGGGATGATGGATCGCCACCATGCTGTGTCAACTCATAAAATATTTCTATGGTCTTTTTAGAATTGCCATTGGAAAGGGAGGGAGGAGCAGTGCAGCCGTTTGCAAAACTGAAACTGCCTTCTACAAATGCTTTCAAAGTTACCGTGTTTCTCACAAAATAAGGCCGGGTCGTTTTTAATTTTTGAGCCCCGAAAAGATGTCTTGTCATTTCAGGGGTGACTTAATTCCACTCCCTTGCATCCTCGCCTAGAGCACCTGCGGGCAGCCATGCCTTGTCACCAGCCGCTCCTAATGGGTGATCGTGGTGGGGCATGGAGAGCTCCCTACTCCCAGCAAGCACCTTTGCTGCACACCCGAGACCTTCAGCGCTCACCACTGTTGCTTTCACTTCTGCCCATGATGCCGCCGCGTTTGGAGCTGCCACTTCTGCATTTGGGGTACCACTGCCATTTGGAATACCGCCGCCGTGTTTGGAGCTGCTGCTTCCACCTTTGGAGCATTGCCGCTACGTTTGGCACTGCCGCTTCCACGTTTGGAGCACCACCTTCGCTTCCACATTTGGAGGGCCACGGCCATTTGGAGCACTGCCGCTGCTCCAAACATGTTCCAAACATGGTGGCAGCGCTCCAAATGCAGAAGCAGCAGCTCCAAATGCGGCGGCGGTGCTCCAAACACGGAAGCATCAGCTCCAAACGCAGTGGCGGTGCTCCAAACACGGAAGCATCAGTTCCAAATGCGACGGCGGTGCTCCAAACGGCAGCACTCCAAAGACACTCCAACCAGTGGCAGTGCTCTAAACGCGGAAGCAGCAGCTCCAAACACAGCGGTGGCATGGGCAGAAGGGAAAGCAACAGCAGCGGGCACTGAAGGTCTCGGGTCTGCAGCAAAGGTGCTTGGCGGAAGTAGGGACTTCTCCGCACTCTGCCATGATCACCTGTTAGGAGCGGATGGTGGCGAGGCATGGCTGCCCGTGGACACTCCTAATGGCAAGTCCCCCCTGCCCTTCCCCCCATTTCGCATGTTTTAAAATAGGCCTCAATTTGGGGGGGGGAGTGACTTAATTTCATTTTATGCCTATAAAACATGCTGGGTCTTCCTATTGGGGTGGGGTTGGAGAAACACAGTAGTAAGTAGGTGACTAAGTTTCTGCCGTGCAAAATTCTAACTGGAAAGCAGGATTGATGACTCTGAGCTATGGAAGTGTCCCATTGGAGTATATGAATTTGGATGCCCCCAGGGGGTGGGGGAAAACCAGGGTCAAGGGTGACAATGAATGAAGAATGAACTTATTTATTTGGTTTGTCAATTGCTTACAAGATAATAGGTATAAATAAAAACATAGTTATGAATACATGGATACATATAAGAAAAATAAAAAAAATAAAAGAAACAATAGGGCAGGGACGGTAGGCACGTTGGTGCGCTTATGCCCCCTACAGGCTTCTTAGGAAGGGGATGAGGTTAATAGTAGACAGTCTAAGGTTAAAGTTTTTGGGGTTTGGGGAAGAAACCACAGGTAGAATATTCCAGACATTGATCACTCTGTTGCTGAAGTCGTATTTCCTGCAATCAGGTTTGGTGCGATTAACCTTGAGTTTGTATCTATTGTTTGCTCTTGTGTTGTTATGGTTGAAGCTGAAGTATTCATTGACAGGTAGGACATTGCAATGTATGATTTTATATACTATACTTAGATCGGACCGAAGGTGACGTAGTTCTAGGTTTTCTAGGTCTAGAATTTCAAGTCTGGTGGCATAAGGTATTCTGGAATGAGTAGAGGAGTGGAGAATTCTTCTTGTGAAATATTTCTGGACTTTCTCAACTGTGTTAATATCAGATATGTAATGTGGGTTCCAGACTGATGAGCTGTACTGGAGTATTGGTCTAGCAAATGTTTTGTATGCTCTAGTTAGTAGTGTAATATTACCAGAGAAAAAGCTACGTAGGATTAGGTTAACAATTCTTAATGCCTTTTTGGCTATGTAGTTACAGTGGGCTCTAGCACTTAGATCATTTGAGATGAGTACTCCAAAGTCCTTGACAGAGTTTGGATCATCAACAAGGTATTGATTATTCAGCCTGTATTTTATTTTCTGATTTTTTTTTGCCAATATGTAAGACAGAGCATTTGTCTGTTGAAGTTGCCATTTGTTTGACCATTCTGATACATAGCCAAGGTATTTTTGGAGGGTAGTAGTATTGTCAGTGATGTTGAATAGCTTTACATCATCAGCGAAGAGGACACAGTTGCTCTTAATATGATCACAGAGGTCATTTATGTAGAGTATGAAAAGAGTTGGTCCTAGAACACTGCCTTGGGGGATACCACTGTTGACAGGTACAGAATTTGATAGGACGCTCCCAATTTTGACCATTTGTTGTCTGTTTGACAGGAATGCCTCTATCCAGTTATGCAGGTGTCCAGAGATACCATAAGATTTTAGTTTTAGGAGTAGTTTGTCGTGTTACACTTAATCAAAGGCTTTACAGAAGTCCTGATCAAATTGTGTTTTTTTGCAATGTAAAAATTGCAGATTGCAGGATATTTTTTTTCTGAAACCAAATTGTTTATTAGAGAGTAGGTTGTTTGTTTCTAAGTGGAGGATAATGGATTGGTTAATAATTAATTCCATGACTTTACTGGTGATACAGCATAAAGAGATTGGTCTGTAATTTTCAACTAGGCTGGGGTCTCCCTTTTTGAAGATGGGGATGACCGTGGCTTCTGACCATAGTTTTGGCAAGGAGCTGGTCCTGAAAGATTTTTCAAAGATTATGCTTAGAGGTTCGGCTACAGCAGTGGGTAACTTTTTAAAGAAGTAGGCACATATTCCGTCTGGTCCAATAGATAGAGATGGTTTTAGATTGCGTAGTGCTTTTTCAACATTGTCTTCTGTAAAATCGATATGTATTAGATCATTGTAGTTTTCTGTGGTTCGGCTAGGAAATACTGGGCATGATCTATTGCTGTTTATAAATACTGAGCCAAAGAATGTTTTAAAGAGGTTGGCTTTAATGGTGTCATCGTTGCAGTCTTTACCTTAGGTCCTTTCAGGGGTGGAATGGACCTTGAGTCTTTTAGTTTGTTGTTTACAAAATTGAAGAAAGTGTGGGTGGAATTGGTGTGTAGAAGGTTTTCCTCTTGTTTAATGTGATAATTGGTGCATTCAGTCTTTATCTGGTGGCATAAGTTTTTGTATCGGCTTTTGAAGATGGCAACGTGACCAGATTTGTTTTTCCGCCAAAGTGATCTCTTTTTGGATTGAAGCTTCCTTATTGTTATGGGTAATCTGTTTTTTCTGGTTTTTGGAGTTGTTATTGGTTCATATAGTTTGACGACTCTTTTGACTTCAAGTAAAAATATGTTGTAATGGTCTTCAACAGTATTGCATCCAGTGAATAGAAATTGCCAATCAAGGGATGAAAGATCATTGTCTATAACATCATAGTTGCCTTTTTTGAAGTTATATTTGGGGATCACATTGTTGTGTTGATTTTTGTGTGGACATATGTTGAGACAAAAGCCGATCATGCTGTGGTCACTGTTGGAAAAGGGTTCTTCTAAAATGGAAGGATGCATTTATTTATTGGTGGGGTCCTTGGTGCTCTCTGAACTTGGTGGTTTTCTTGCAGACATTTTATTACCCAACTAGGTAATGTCATCAGTGCACCTACCTATATCAGTAACAGGTAGCACTGATGCTTGTTTCCTAATTGGGTCATAAAACATCTGCAAGAAAACCACCAAACTCAGAGAGCACCAGGGACCCTTCAACCCTGAGCTATTAATATTCTCTTCTCTCGGTGTTTATTTATTTATTACTGGTTTTTTGAGGCCCAATTCAACATTGTGACCTTCAAATTTATTCAAATCTGTTCTTCATTTGTTAATAAAAGTGACAAAGTTCCTCCTTACAGATGATCTTTATTTATACAAAAGTCATTCCAGCCACATGCGATTCTGACATTTATTTATTTTTAATTTAACTTTCAAATCACATCCCATTCAAATGCAAAATTGGGGTTGGGCTTCACGCCCAAAAAATGAAGACCATTGTTTTGAAAGGAATATTAATCATATCACTTGCATGTTTGGCATATTCATCGTTCACATCAACTTAAAAAAAAAGATGATTTAAAATAGATAATCTGATTATATAAATGAGGTAAATTTATGCAAATAATATTAATTGTCTAAATTTGGGTTTAATGGGCTATTAGTTTTAATGGAACTTCTTCTCCCAACAGATTGATATACATACATATATACATACATACATACATACATACATACATACATACACACACACACACACATGTGTGTGTGTATTTTCTTAAGTTTTCACAGGTATTTATATGTATGGTATTCAGCTTTGTTTGGGTATTTTCCCACGTCATTATAGTTGTGCTTTTAAAGTTGTAGCGACATTTCGGCAGAATCTCATCTGCCATCATCAGGCTTGTGTATTGGGTTCATCTGTGAGTCAGGCTTTCACAGCTGTTTAGATTTGGTGCTAGCCTTGTGCTGTGTTAGAGTGGCTTTTTCTTCATCCTGATTGGTTGTGAATCTCGGTCTGTGTTTATTGGTCTTGGAGTTTGTTGTGTTCTGCTTGATTGGTGTTTCTAATATCTTCTGTCTGTTTTGTAGCATTTTTTTGTCTTGATTAGCTGGCAACATTGTGTTTCGTGTATTGGGGGCTTTTAGTGTGTCTTGGCTTCAGGTGAATGGCCAGTTATTGTTTATTAGGAAGCTAGACCCCCCACCCAATACCTCCAGCCCAAACACACCCCAACCAGCCACCCAGATGAAACCTAGAAATTTATATATAGGTATGTATATTGAACTTAAATTTCCAAATTCCTTTTTCATCCCAATTGGTTGTGTTGGTTTATTTCCTCTTCCAAACCTGTGCTTTTTTAAAAAAAATGTCTCTCATTTTGCAAAACAAAATACCCAAAAAAAAAAAAAAAAGGAATCTGGCAGATGTCTTCCATGGCTGAACATACAGTTTCCTTTTCTTCACAGAAAAAAAAAACACAATAATAAATCCTCATTGCATGATCCTTCTGGAGGATTTTGACTCATCCTGTCACAGATTATCCTCATCCTAATATTGAGATAACCAGAACAGGAGTGGGGGAGGGAAAAACAGGCACAGCTCATCTTTAAACAGACAGAAAGGCCCCAGCTTCAATTCCCAGGAGCTTCATATAAAGGCATTTTGGTAAATCAGAATTATGGAAGACTATTAGATCTAGGAGAGTTGCTCTGGCAGAAGAAATAATTATGCCAATAAAGAATTCTATTCTATTCTATTCTATTCTATTCTATTCTATTCTATTCTATTCTATTCTATTCTATTCTATTCTATTCTATTCTATTCTACTTCTGTTCTATTCTACAGTATTTTACTCTACTCTACTCTACCCACTCTAATCTACCCAGCCCCATCCCATCCCATCATATTCTATTTATCTATCCTGGCTATCCAAGTCAGTTTATATATCAAGATTGTCTCAGCTTTCCGTCCTTCCGAGGTGGGTAAAATGAGGACTCAGATTGTTGGGGGCAAGAGGCTGACTCTGTATACCACTTAGAGAGGGCTGTAAAGCACTGTGAAGCGGTATATAAGTCTAAGTAATATTGATATTTATTTCTGTTTATGTTGTCCTCACAATGAGTCTGTAGGATCAGTTGAAGAACACCTAGTGAATTTTAGGGCTGAGATTAGGCTAACCCTTGGTTTTCTCAGCCATCTTCAAATTCAACCACCTAACCACAGTTACAGCATGACACCAGTGCTCAATTTTCTTAAAATATCCCATTTAAAAGCTAACCATGGCTGTTCTTCCTTAGTGTCCCATGCATGTTTCACAGTGTGTATCCCATATTTACTATCCTGGATCGTAAGGAGAACTTCCAACACCCTTTCCAGAGATCCTGTTACAGAAGATGAATTGAGTGGCTTGAAAGACAAAGAATCAGAACCATTTGTAAGACTGCAACCCAGAAGATTTCTTTTCAAGCAAGAATCTGGTCAATTAAAATCCAACCCTAAATTGGCACCAGATAAGGGTCCATGGAATTCATAAAGGATTTGACTTGGAAGGATGTGGAAACACAACAACTCTAAACTGATGGTGCATTTTACTCTGCTCCCCACTTCTGCCTGCCCTTCTCCTACCTACACAAAGACCATCTTCAGTGATGGAAACCTTAGTCTGAGGAAGATCCTTCCCAGAAATACTGATAAAAAGTCTAGATTGCAGTCTCTCTGGAATCACTAAAGTCTGTCTTTTCTGAGACAATTCAGAAACAGTTTCATATTTTCAAATGTTTGTACATTGTATGCTTGCCATTGATTTAACTGGTGATGTTGTTATTATGCATGCCTATATTATTTTTTTAAAAAAATCTCTGTTGCTGGTTTTATCTACGGCTTGATTGTCATTGTTTATTCTATATTTTTAGCTTCATTGTACATTACCCAGAAAACTTGATTACAAAGCACTATAAAACAAAAAGTAATAAAATAAGGTAATAAGGAAGGAAACAAAGATAAATAAAATGCCCCTGGTGTCTCTTTCACTCTTCCCTCATATCTTTGGACAAATAAAACTTTCAACAAACTTTACACTAATTCTGCATATCTTTTTTTACTAGTATCCAATGTAAGATCTGATCCATTGATCAACCCTTGCCATTCTTGTCTCCCTTTAAAACAAACAGTCGTTGACTAACAAACACCAACTGAGCCCAAAATTTCTGTTGTTAAGCGAGACAGTTCTACACGAATTTGGCCTCATTTTACAACCTGTCATTTCAATTATTAAGTGAATCACTGTGGTTGTTAAGTTAGTAACAAGGTTGTTACTTCCTCATTGCCTTTGCAGGTCAAAATGTTGCCAAGCATCCAAATGTAAGTCACGTGATGGGTGCTGTAATGGATATCAATGTAAAAAATGGCCGTAAGTCTCTGTTTTGTGGTGCCGCTGTAAACAGGTCACTAAATGAACTGTATTTCAACTCATAAAATATTTCTATGCTCTTTTTAGAGTTGCCAACAGAAAGAAAGGGGGGAAAGGAGTTTGCAAGAGCAGTATGGCAGCTTGGAAACCGAAAGTGCGTTCCACACATAGTTTTTCAGAAGATAGTAACTAGGTGACTGAAGTTTCTGCTGAGCTAAAATCTAACTGGTGAGCCTGATTGATGATTCTGGGCTATGGACGTGTCTCATTGGAGAATATGAATTATGATATACCTGGGGGTGGGGGGAAAACCAGGGTCAAGGGTGACAGTGAATGATGTGTCTCAGAGTCAGCTACACCCAGGCAGTGCTGACATGTTAACTCCTAATAAATCCTTTTTAAGTTTTGGAAGTTTGGCTTGAGACTCATGATTTAACTGGGGTAACTGCCGGAATCCTGACACTGTTGTAAGACAAGGACAACCTATAATAAGGTACAAATAGAAGTGAACCACAGGTTACCTTTTAAACATAACTGAATATCTACTAAAGGTCCAGTATGAATGAGAAAATTAATTTAAATACAAAATGCTGATGTTTTTTTGACATCATCCAAATATTGCATTAAATAAATCACTCGTGGTAACGATAGAGAATTTTCCCATAGAAATTGCATGGTGTTTATTTTCCCTTTCAATTTTATGTCGTAGCAATTCTACATAATAATTCTAATAATCTATTCGTCTTCTTATGTCAAATCAAGTTATCTTCCCCCCTCCTTTTCTTTTGGCATATTACCATTCTTTATCGCATCAACTTTTTAATATTCATTTATTTGTTTTTGTTTTTTTTAAATCTGAAAGTATTAGTGTCCTCTAAAAGTATTGTGAAAAAGTTGCTACGAATATGGTGGGGTATGTGCCTCCCCAAAATATGTTCCAAAAAGAGGAAGGAAGGAAGGAAGGAAGGAAGGAAGGAAGGAAGGAAGGAAGGAAGGAAGGAAGGAAGGAAGGAAGGAAGGAAGGAAGGGACAAATGAACAAAAGTAAATGAAATGTTAGTTTTAAAAATAGGTAAAAATGGGAAAATAATTGGAATAATGATTTATTCCATGGATAGTTGTCTTATGAGAGGCGCTAGGGATGTAACTGATGCATTGATCTAGGAATGAGAGGAGCCCTATTTGCCTGACTAAAGTCCACTTGCTTCCTAGGTCAGCTGCCAATCAGAAAGCATCATCTTACAAGATCCATCATCTTACAAGACACCCTCAAAAATAATCAGATTTCTCCTTCTTAAGAGTCCTAAAAGCTGCTATGCCCCAGTTGTTCATGAGGGTACAACGGGCTTCACTGCTTTAATTATTGTGTACTTTACTCCCTTTAACACTGATTATATCTATCAAAGTAATTACTCAGAAGGAGAATTAAAGAAGAGCCCTTATCTGGTTGCTTAAAATGGATGTAGTAATCCCGAGTGCAGAAGAAGCTTGTAAACGTGTGGAAGTAAGGAAAACCGAAGAGGTGAAGGATTTTGATGATTGTTTAGAGGTTTTAAAGGAGGCCAGATGAAAGGGCATTTCTGCTCCTTCTATTTCCATGTGGTGCTGCTGTTGCTAAGGAAGGCTTATGTGACGGATTTGCAAAAGGGGCTCCCAAAACAAAAGAAGATCCATTCAATCCATGTAAGAAAGTAAAAGCAAAACAAAAATGATAGATTATCAATCTTCTTCCGTGTGCCTAAATGGCATTACTATGAGAAAGATTCCTTTGAATCATGAAGAACTCCTGATGATATTCCAGACAACATGGAAGACATTTCCAGCAGTCAACCTCCAAGGATAGATGAAATAGATGACAGATAGGTGATAAATGATGATGATAGATAGATAGATAGATAGATAGATAGATAGATAGATAGATAGATAGATAGATAGATGATATATAGATGAAAGACAGACAGACAGACAGACAGACAGATGATGATAGATAGATGGTAGATGACAGATAGATAGATAGATAGATGATAGATAGTTAGATGATAGATAGATAGATAGATAGATAGATAGATAGATAGATAGATAGATAGATAGATGATTGATAGATAGATAGATAGATAGATAGATAGATAGATAGATAGATAGATGATAGATGATATATAGATGAAAGACAGACAGACAGACAGACAGACAGATGATGGATGATGGATGATAGATGATAGATAGATGGTAGATGACAGATAGATAGATAGATAGATAGATAGATAGATAGATAGATAGATAGATAGACAGACAGACAGACAGACAGATAGATAGATGGATGGATGATAGGTAGTTAGATGATAGATAGGTGACAGATGATGATGATGATGATGATGATGATGATGATGATGATGATGAAGATAGATAGATAGATAGATAGATAGATAGATAGATAGATAGATAGATAGATAGATAGATAGGTAGATAATGGAATATAGACAGGATAGATAGATAAAAGACGATAGATAGATAGATAGATAGATAGATAGATAGATAGATAGATAGATAGATAGATAGATAGATAGATAATGGATGATAGATGATATATAGATGAAAGATAGATGGATGGATGGATGGATGGATGGATGGATGGATGGATGGATAGATAGATAGATAGATAGATAGATAGATAGATAGATAGATAGATAGATAGATGATAGTTAGATGATAGATGATAGAGATATGATAGAAAAATAGATACAGTAGATAAATAGAGATAAGATGATAGAGATAGACAGACAGGCAGGCAGATAGGTAGATAGGCAGACCGACCGACAGATAACCAAACACACATACACTCAAACGTAACCACTCATTTACCATGTAATTATGATGAGCTATTAAGTATCAGATTTTACATGGAGATGCAGAGGCCAGATCATTTTTATTTATAGATTTAAGGTCTGGCATGTGAAACTTAAGATAATACAGCCACTAAAAAAATTATAGAATTCCAAGATGGCGACCGGAGGATGTCGGGCTGAGGAGCTCCGCTGCCACGGCCAAAATTTGGGGTAAGTCCCCCTCCCCCGGGATCCTCACCTGTGGCAGGGGTGGCAAAAGGACCCGGGGGGGGGGTGTGGCCCCGAGGAGGCCGTGGAAGTGCGGAGGAGGCCGTGGGGCCGTTGGACTGCCACCGGGGCTGCCGCTACCACCGTTGCTGCTGTCGGTGCCGCCGCTGAGGCCGGGGCTGCCGCCGCAGCTGCTGGGGTTGCCGCCGCCGTCATCGGTGGCCGTCATCGCCGCTGCTGGGGCTGCTGCTGCTGGGGGTGGTCGTCGCCGCTGCTGGGGGTGGTCGTCATCGCTGCTGCGGGGGCTGCCGCCGTCGTCGCGGGGGCCGCTGAGGCCGTTGCCGAGGCCGGGGCCGCTGCCGCGGCCGCTGGGACTGTCGCCGTCGTCACCGGTGTGGAGGAGGCCATGGGGAGGCCGGAGGAGATCGTCGCTGAGGCTGCCGCCGTTGCCGCAGCCGTTGGGGTCGCTGCCGGAGCTGCCGCCGCTGCCGCCGCCGCTGCTGGGGCCGTTGAGGCCGTCATTGCTGCCGCTGGAGCCGTTGCCGGCGCGGAGGAGGCTGTGGGGAGGCCGGAGGAGGTCGCCGTTGGAGCCTCTGAGGCCTACGCCGCTTCCGCTAGGGCCGTTGGGGCTACCGCCGTTTGTCGCTGGGGCCGCTGCTGTCGACGCTGCCGTCGAGGTTGGAGCCGCCGCTGGGGCCGTCACCGGCGCGGAGGAAGCCATGGGGAGGCCGGAGGAGGTCGCCGTTGGGGCCTCTGAGGCCGCCGCCGCTGCCGCTGGGGCCGTTGAGACCGACATTGCCGCCGCTGGGGCCGCCACTGGTGTGGAGGCCGGGCCCGGGACTGGTTTCAGGGCCGGAGCCGCTGCCGCCGAGGGCTCTTTGGGCCTCTCGGGCGACGGGGGCGCTGTTTGGCCAGGCATCGGATATGGTGCCTGGCAATTTCCATCAGGCCCAGAGATGTGGGTCCCGTTTGGTTTGGCCTTTGCCTGGTCGATGGCAGTCAGGGAAGATCCAGCCAAAGACACAGACATTGACATATTCCTCGAAACATCTGTGGGCCCTGAGATATGTCTCCCTGTCTCAGAGTTGGCCCTCTTACCTCTCCAAGACTTATCTCAAGGACGGATCTTGGGATCCGGAGAGATGGTGGGGTCGCCGGAAACGTGGGAGGGAGGGTTGTTTAAAATTTTTAATTAGATTTTTAAAGGGGTTAGGGTTGGCCGGGCGGGGGTTGGGGGACAACCTGCCTGGGGCTGGGACCGGGTCGTGGGTTAAGCGTTGCCGGGAGGGTTTGGGGTCGGATGGGGCTGTATTGAGGATGGGGGGTTGTCCCAGGGAGGGTGATTTTAAAGCTATTAGTACGGTGAGCGGAAGAGGCAGATTTGGCAGTTATAGGGGGCCACATTCTGTTTTGGGAGCGCGCCCCCGCTATTTGTCAGCGGTGGCGTGCTCCGACCCCCTTGTTATGTCCCGTTCCCCGGGGGGTCTGAGCGATCGGGCCCTGGGCCTCCGGCTGATGTTGTGTAACGCCAGGTCCGTTATTAATAAGGCCCCCCTCATTTATGATTTGATCTGTGAGGGGGGAGCGGACCTGGTGGGCATCACCGAGACCTGGCTGGGCCCAGAGGGGGGAGTCCCTCTTGTGGAGATGTGCCCAGCCGGGTTTCAGGTTTTTCATCGGCCGAGGGCCCAGGGGAGGGGCGGGGGTGTTGCGGTGGTTATTAAGGAAGATCTGTGTCCGAGGGAATCCACTGTTTCTCAGACGACCGGATGTGAGTCTCTTTTCGTGAAGTTTGGTCCCAGGGTGCAGGTGGGCTTGTTGATCGCGTACCTGGCTCCCTGCTATGCGGCATCGGCCCTGCTTGAGCTCCTTGAGGTTATAGCCGGCGTGGCGGTTGAGACCCCCAGGCTTATGGTCATGGGGGATTTCAACCTCCCTTCTGCCGGCGGTACCTCGGGGATTGCTCAGGACTTCATGGCTTCCATGACAGCCATGGGCCTGACCCAGTTAATTCGGGACCCTACTCACGTGGGAGGTCACACCCTGGATTTAGTTTTTGTCTCTGATCAGTGGCAGAGTGGTCTGGGTGTAGGGGATATAGTTATAGAACCCCTGTCATGGACAGATCACTCGCTCCTGAAGCTCGACTTCCGTTCCGCACCCCCCGACCGCAGGGAGGCGGGGCCGCTTAAATGGTACCGCCCCAGGCGCCTGATGGACCCTGATAGGTTCCTGATGGAGCTTGGGCCATTTCCCGAAGCTCGCACACACGACTCGGTTGAGGGCTTGGTCACCACCTGGGATAGGGTGGCTGCTGGGGCCCTTGACCGGGTCGTGCCCTTGCGGCCTCTGACCCGGTGCCGATCCCAAGTGGCTCCTTGGTTTTCTGAGGAGCTAAGGGAGATGAAGCGCCGGAAAAGACGCCTAGAGAGTAGTTGGAGGGCTAGCCGTTCTGAGTCTGACCGAACACTTCTACGATCTTATATTAAGACGTATTTAGTGGCGATAAGGATGGCGAGGAGGACTTACCTCTCCACCCTTATTGCGTCCACGGAAAACCGCCCAGCCGCCCTGTTTAGGGTGACCCGCTCCCTTTTAGAGATGGAAGCGCGGGAGGATCCCTTACAGGGACGGGCTGAGGAGTTTTCTAGGTTTCTGCAGGACAAAATCGCTCAGATTCGAGACGAGCTGGACTCCGACTGGGCATCTCCGGGCGGGGGGGCGGGGGTGGATATCGATGAGGTTAATTAGGTTGAGTTCGACCCTGTTACTGTAGAAGACGTGGACAGGGTGCTGGGGGGACTGAATGCAACTACCTGTTTGTTGGACCCGTGCCCCTCCTGGCTGGTCTTGGCCACTTGGGAGGTGACACGAGGCTGGTTCCAGGGTATTATAAACGCTTCCTTGAGAGAGGGGCTTTTACCCGCCACCTTGAAGGAGGCGGTGGTGCGGCCCCTCCTCAAGAAACCGTCCCTGGACCCAGCATTGTTATCAAATTATCGTCCTGTCTCCAACCTTCGCTTTGTTGCGAAGGTTGTAGAGAGTGTGGTGGCCCGTCAGCTCCCCCAGTTCCTGGATGAAGTGAGTTATCTTGACCCCCTCCAATCGGGCTTCAGGCCCGGGCACAACACGGAGACGGCGTTGGTCGCGTTGGTTGATGATCTCTGGAGGGCTCGGGACAGAGGTTGTTCCTCTGTCCTGGTCCTGTTAGATCTCTCGGCGGCTTTTGATACTGTCGACCACAGTATCTTATTGCAGTGGTTGGAGGGATTGGGGGTTGGAGGCACCGTGTTGCGGTGGTTCTCCTCCTTCCTCTCCGACCGTTCGCAATTTGTGTTGACGGGGGGGCAGAGATCGTCACCAAGGCCCCTGCTTTGTGGGGTGCCTCAGGGGTCGGTGCTCTCGCCCCTGCTGTTCAACATTTATGTAAAGCCGCTGGGTGAGATCATCCCTGGCTTTGGGGTGGAGTTCCATCAGTACGCTGATGATACTCAGCTGTACATCTCCACCCCGGGCCACCCCAACGAAGCCGTCGAAGTGATGACCCGGTGCCTGGAGGCCGTGCGGGGTTGGATGGGTCGTAACAGGCTTCATCTCAACCCAGCCAAAACCGAGTGGCTGTGGTTTCCTGCGCCCAGATACAGCCAGCTTATTCCTTCGCTGGCCGTGGGGGGAGAGGTATTGACCCCCGTGGAAAGGGCGCGCAACTTGGGTGTCCTCCTGGATGTGCGGCTGTCTTTGGAAGAACATATTGCAGCCGTCGCCAGGGGGGCTTTTTATCAGATTCGTCTGATTTACCAGTTGCGGCCCTTTCTGGATCTGGGCGCACTTCGCCCAGTCACTTCCGCCCTCGTTATCTCCCGCTTGGATTATTGCAATGCTCTCTACATGGGGCTCCCCTTGAAGAGTCTCCGGAGGTTGCAGTTAGTTCAGAATGCAGCCGCGCGGGTGATCGTGGGCGCCCCTCGAGGCGCACACGTAACACCACTTCTCCGCAGGCTGCACTGGCTTCCTGTGGCCTTCCGGATTCGATTCAAGGTGGTACTGATGGTATTTAAAGTGCTCTATGGCTCGGGACCTGGGTACTTACGGGACCGCCTGCTGCCACCAACAACCTCCCACCGCCCAGTACGCTCCCACAGGGTCGCCCTACTTGGGGTACCGCCACCTGATCATTGTCGGCTGGCGGCCCCGAGGGTGCGTGCTTTCTCTGTGGGAGCCCCCTCCCTGTGGAATGATCTCCCCCCGGAGATACGAGCCATGACAGATATCCTCTCCTTCCGGCGCGCAGTTAAGACCCTATTTTTTAAACAAGCTGGCCTGGCCCAGTAAGGGTCTATGGGGTTTTAAGTTAACAGGGTTTTTTAAATTTTAATCTCATTTTAAAATTTTTTGGGATGCAGCCACATCTATGTTTAATCTGGTTTTAAATTCTATTTAATTTTGTAACTTTGTATTTTATGTATTTATTAGGCTGTACACCGCCCCGAGTCCCTTTTGGGAGAGGGAGCGGTATAGAAATACGAACAATAAGTAAATAAATAAATAAATAAATAAATAAATAAATAAATAAATAAAAGACATTCAAATTCAATGCTTTTCTTAAACTGCTCATCCTCATGTCTCCTTGTGTCTGGTCTCATGGTGTAGAATCTGCTGATAACAATTCTGAAGTTATCTTTTGAGAGTCCTGTCCCATCTAGTGCAGTCTTGTGCTGTTTTTAAAAAAATATTTCAGGGGTTGCCAAGTGTTTCAGCCTGGATAACATCAGTACTGAAGGGAAGAAGAAGAGTCTCGTAGAAGAAAGTAGAGGGATGGAATTAATTTATAAGATGGACTAATAATCATTCTATATTTTGTGTATTATTGATACAGTTTGATTGAAAGCCACTAGGATGAAGGTATTTTCCCAAAATTTTTTGAAAATTACAGTTTGCAACCGCAGAAAACTCCACCAGGAAGTTTATCCAATCACTTTGAACCCCACATCTTCTGCACAGCTTGTCCAAAAACAAACTGTAAGCTAAAGTTTGTTTTATTAATTAATTCAATACATTTCCATTTCCTGCTTACCTTCTCCACAGCTTAGGTAGTTACCAAGATCAAATGCAAATCTTTCATTAAACTTAAAAGCCTGTAAATCAATATACCACCTTTTTTTTTAAAAAAAGAACCTACATCTGTTCAAATTGCCTACAGCAAAATAAGCTTAGAAGTCAAAAGTCATTTTGGAATAAAACATATCTTTGCCTGCCAGATGTAGAATTATTTAAAACCATAGATAATTCAAAGGTCTGAGAGTTGCAACTGAAAAGCAGTAACTATTAAAGACGTTTCCAGTTTTTATAGTACAGATAGGCTGAGTTCTCATGACATGCAGTTAAAGGTTTAATTAATATTGTAAATTTGTACCTGCTAGGCTGGGTCAGATTCAAATATGATGAGTCTTTTTATTATTTGGAATATTGCATGCAGTAGTTCGATCCTGACCAGCTCAAGGTTGACTCAGCCTTCCATCCCTCCGAAGTGGGTAAAATGAGGACCCAGATTGTTGGGGGAGGGGGCATATGCTGATTCTATAAACCATTTAGTGAGGGCTATGAAGCACCGTGAAGTGATATATAAATCTAAGTGCTACTACTGTTTTATATAGATCTTTCATTCAGAGGGCTTTGGATCAAGCGGTTGGTTTCTGCAAACCAACAGAATCAGTTGCAGGAACTGGATATGTCTAGTCTAGTGAAATGAAGGAAGAGTGGGGATGTGATAGCATCTTCCAATATTTGAGGGTCAGCCACAAAGAAGAGGAGGTCAACCTATTCTCCAAAGCACTGAATGCAGGACAAGATGCCATAGATGGAAACTGAGGAAGGAGAGAAGCAACCTGGAATGAAGGAGGAACTTCCTATCACTGAGGACAATTAACCAGTGGAAGGGCTTCCCTTCAGAAGTTGTGGGTGCTCCATCACGGGAGGTTTTCAAGAAGAGACTGGATAGCCATCTGTTTGAAATGGTCTAGGGTCTCCTTATCTATGGTCTATGCTCAAAGAACATTTTAGTTCACCCCTAACAAAGAAAATTATATTGTTTCCAAAGCAAATTGAACAAGCCGATTTTCTTTGGGTCAATGTATGCCATTTGTATAATTATTGACACAATTTCTGTCATTTCTGGTTTGTTTGTTTGTTTGTTCAGTTTCTATGGCTGCCCATCTCAGTCAATGACCTTAACCTCATTTCTATAATTGCACCAATGGCATCAATTATCCAAGTGATATAAATTACCACAAATGAAACAAATAATATCAAGCTACATGGCTTTGCATTTGATGGACAGCTCAATGTCACAGAAACAACTTCCTCCCAATTAAGCTTGTAAAATTAAGGGTTTTACTGTGTGAAGAAAATAAAGAATATTACAGACCACACTGTTCGGATTTTGAAAAATGCTTGTCAAAAAAACTTGAGACTCCAATGTTACAATGTAAAAGAGAATTAAATAATAATAATAATGTGCCATTGGCATATGACACGAGAAAAACTTTCTAGCATGTATAAAGGAACTGCAAATCTGTGCTGAAAAGGTGGAAAAGATGAAGGGTCATTTTATCATGCCTGGTGGAATTTTTCCTGAAGAATAGAGGGGAAAAAAAACTTGTGATTTATGAGTTTGATTATTAGAAAAAGTGTAAAATATGGCAAAAAAGGAATCGTGATGTACCCTCAGAGAGAGACGGTAAAATATAAATGCATTCATAGCTGCTAGAAAAAAAGCAGGAATTGCTTCTTTATATGTTTTTTTCTTTTTCCTTCTTTTCTCATTTCTTTTTTATTTATTTAATTACCACTTTTCTTTATTTGTTCTTTCTTTAAAGTTGTATGATCTTTATTCTAAAAATTATTTCAATAAAAGCATTATTATTAATAAGAATTTTAAACCCTAGGGAGTGTCACAAGAGGAAATCTAATCATTTAACTATCTGGGCTTCAAATTATGTGGTTTTTATAGATTGTAACTAGGTTTGCAAAGTAAAATGAGAAATTAACTGATATCTAAAGCTATTGTTGTAAAAGTGTGTCATTCTCCTCACAATTGGTCTCCATCAATAGTTTGTCCGCATCCTACTGGCTGAAAATTGAATAGGTACTTTTGATGCCATCTTCTGAAATCTACACTCCAAGAAGGAACACAACCACTTGTTGCTGAGAATTGTTGACACAATTGTGCAGAAAAGAGCAACAAGGATGACTAGAGGGCTAGAGACTAAAGCAAACAATGAACGGTTGCAGGAATTGGGTATGTCTAGTCTAATGAAGAGAAGGACTGGGGGGTGATGTGATAGCAGTCTTCCAATATTTGAGGGGATGCCATAGGGAACAGAGGATCAACCTATCCTCCAAAGCACCTGGAGGCAGGACAAGAAACACCAGATGGAAATTTAGGAAGGAGAGCACTAACCTAGAAGCGAGGAAAAATTTCCTGACCGTGAAAACAACTTGGGGAACGGCTTGCCTTTAGAAGTTGTGGGCGCTGCATCACTGGAGGTTTCCAAGAAGGAATTGGACAGCCATTGTCCAGAAGGGTTTCCTGATTGGGCAGGGGGTTGGACTTGATGACCCCCAAGTTGCTTTCCAACTCTGTGAGTCTGTATTCTGATGAGTTGCATGCCAACTACACAAGCCAGAAAAAAAAATATTTCACAGTAAATTCATGTGTTTCATTTGTGTGGGTTTTTTCCCCCTTCTCCTGCTTGTGTTAAGCAACAGGCTGACTGGTCCAAATTGTTTGCCATCTGCCTCTTGTTCTAGGAAGAGTTAAGTTTGATATTGGGCTGTTTTCTTTTTCCCTATACATATGATGATAACTAACTGGCATGATGCAACTTACTAATCATCTTTCCGTGTTGGGATTCCTGCGCAGATCTATAAATATATGTTGACATTGTTAGGCAATTGCCTCACTACAATGTGTTGGGTGTGCTGGTGACAAACCAGGCAGGCCACATTTAAATGTTAACTCTTGGAGAACAGCATCTAAAAACAGCTTCTTCCACAGTGAAGATGTATCTGACAATGTTAGACACAGGAGAAGCAGCAGAAGGTTGCATTAGTGGGTATATCAATCCATCAATGAGAATGGAGCTGGAAGGGACCTTGGAGGTTTTCTAGTCCAACCCCCTGATTAAGTAGGAGACCCTATACCATTTCAGACAAGTGCCTGCCCAGTCTTTTCTTAAAAGCCTCCAGTGATGGGATACACACAACTTCTGAAGGAAAGACCTTCCATTGGTTAATTGTCCTCATTGTTGAAAGTTTTTCCTTAATTCCAGGTTGTTTCTCTTCTTAATTAGTTTCCATGCATTGTTTCTTTTCCTGCCCTCTGGTTCTTTGCAGAATAAGTTGATCCCCCTTTTCTATGTGGTAGCCCCTAAAATACTGGAATATTGCTTCTCATAAATTTATACTATAAGAGTATATATACTCATTATATTGATAAATATTTATATGAGTATAAATACTCATACAAGAGTATTCATATGGGAATACTGCTTTTCCTTTGTGGCAGCCCCTAAAATACTGGAGCACACTTCTCCAACTATATTCAAAATTATCTGAAGTGAGTAAAGCAGAGCAACCCTGCTTTACCCCAAGAGTGACTTCGTGAACAGGCATTTTGATAGGAGATTTCTCTTTTCCCGATTTGTTTTTAAACTGAATTAAACTATGGGCAGATTAACTTTACTACAGAATTAGAACATAGAATCATAAGGTTGGAACTGACTTCAGAGATTTTCTAGTTCAACCCTCTGCTCAAAGGCAGAACTTCTGATACCATCTCAGTTAAATGTTGTCAGATCTATTTTTGAAAACCTCCAGTGATGGAGCAGCCACAACTTCTGGTAGCAAGCTATCCATTGGTTAATTGTTCTCACTGTCAGGAAGTTTCTCCTCAATTCTAGGTTGGATCTCTAATGATTGTCCACCCATTACTTCTTGTCCTGGATGCTTTGGAGAATAAATCAATCCCCTTTTCTTGGTGATAACTCCTCAACTACTGGAAGACAGTTATCATGCTCCCCTTAATCCTTCTCTTTGATAGTTGATAGTTAGAAAGTGTTTCTACTCATTATCTCATAGATGCATATGAAAGAGAATCTACCTAGTGCCACCAGCTTCACCAGGGGTTCAACATACAGTTAATATATTTAAGAAAAAAATAGAATAAGACACATTTGTGGCTTCCCAGGAGCCACAATCCTTCCTCATTGACATAGACACATATTGACACAATCAAGGGACAACAATAAACCATTAAAACAACAGCAAACATTAAAACAACAGCAAACATTAGCCAGATCAAAGGCACTCCATACCCAAGTCATAAGAATGCTATTTATTTTCAAGATGATGGCCACAAAAAGTGAGAGCTCTATTCTGAAAAGCAGAATCTGGTAAAAGCTTCATGTAATTGACTTGTCAATCTTGGAAGCTGCAAAGCTCACCCATTGTTATTTCTGTTCTTTTCCACAAGATAAATCCCTCCTTTTGTGTATCCTACTATATTATTTGAGCTCAGGGAGGGGAATTTAACAAAAAAAAATAACTTAAAATGTGCTTAATTTAAATCAGTAAATTGTACCTATCTTACTGAAGTACAATGAAATGTAAAGTCACAACTGATGAAGCTTTTTGGATGAGAAGAAAAACAGTCCAGCTGCCTTTTTAAATAAAGCATTTTTGAGACAACTAGGACCTGGATGACTGAGAATCTGTCCATAGATTTTGCCCCACTTTTCTCTTGAATAAATTTCATTGAACTTAATGGAAATTTTGCAGAAAACAGTTCTGTCAGCTTATTTGTGAATCTTTGGATGTTTGGAGTTATATCCCAATAATATTACCAACATTTACTTCTATAAGGTTACAAATTAATCTCTGGTTTTAAAATCTTCACTGACTTTCGCAGCAATAGATTTTAATGCAATGCATATGGAAGAACTCAAGTTAAAATAGACTGATTTAGCTGTTATACCCCTAGGTCCATGCACTGGCCATTGATGGGATTATGGGTTAGAAAGATATTTTTCCCAACTGAAGGATCATATGACCATATAAGAAATGTTTATCTAATTCACACTTGTCAACCATGTGAAAGAATCTACCGTATCTTTGTAGATCCTAGAGTTTTCCATGTACTGTCACTCATGTTGTGGGAACTGTGTTCCAACCAGAAAGCAAAGTACCTTTAAACTCACAAGGGCATAAAAAAAATTCTCTGACATCTTTTTAGGATCTAGTTTATCTCGCTCACAAAACCATGCACATCCTGAAGACTGCAAGAGAGCCAGCCCAGAGAGAAATGTCACGGCAATCTCCCAAACTCCTTCACAATGAAAAGGAACCACCCCCCCCCCATGTTCAAATCCAAAGTGCAGATGCTATCACTAGGGAAGGAATGGAGATTGAAAGTACACATGTTGTATCTATAAATCTGTCATGTTTTATGTTCAGTTTATTAGAAGCAAAATAATTGGTTGGTGCACACCTATAGGGAAAGCAAGATCCTGAATTCTGTAATAGTTACACAAAGACACAAGTCCTTGCAATTCACTAACACATCGAGAAAAATATTTCTACCCCTCTCTGTTGTGCTTAATCTTTCTTTACAAGGTCGTGTTCAGTAGTGGGATGTTTTCTTACTTTCTTTCTTTTTTAAAAAAGAAGGTTTCCAAAGTATGGCATGATGAATTCCACCCAATCACCCACGAAACCTGGTTATTATTTATTTAATCGCATTCATATAGCCACTTATCTCAAGGGCAGCATACAATAGTCAGTAAAAATAATGCATAAATAAAAAATAGTAATTTAAACATAGGTTATAATGATGTCAGTTTTAGAACAAATTGTGGAAAGCTTACAAAAAACTCATACTTCATGATTATGATTTCCCCAAAGCTGCTAACAATGAAGAGACAATACATCTCAACCCAAAGTCTAAAAACAAATCGGGATATTTTTTTTTCTCTTTCAATAGGATTTATGTAGAATGATATTCTTTTGAAGAAAAAAAATCCACCTTTGCATATATATATTCAAGCTGTATAAGAGATGCACACTCAATGGGTCCAATTGAAGGAGAATACAAGGATGCTTTCAAAGGGTTGGTGGTCTCCATACCTTGAAGAAGACTAAGCAGTTTGGCTACTGAAGTAATTTTACGGAGACTGTCAGGTGCAAAGGATTAGCAGTACCATATGTTACATCGCAGTTCAAAGATTTAATGCTCAAAAGTCTATGCACAAGAATCTGGTCAATTAAAGTTCAATACTAAATTGATACCAGATAAGGGTCAACAGAATTCAAGAAGGGTTGAACTAGGACCATTTGTAGCAATGTAATGACTCTAAGCTGATGACACACTTAATTCCACTCATCCACCCCGGCTCTGTCTGCTCTTCCCCTACATCAGATTCTTCAGTACAGCAAAACTGTCTTGCTATTTTACATTGTTGTAATTGTATAAGGATGCAAAATATCCAACATGCACCTAAAACTTCCTGCTGACAATCAATGTACCTTCCTTTGTTATCATGGTGTCAATCCAGAGGTAGGTAGCACTTCTCACTTGCCACATGAAGTGTTGGGCTAAGACAAGAGAAAAGTGCATTTCGTACAAAATGTTTCATTTCAAACTTAGAACAAAGCAACCGCCATTGCAAGGCACTCTGTTATGGTAGCTCGAGTTATCTCTGGCCCATTAAAGCAAACATCGCTAATCTGGGCACATTTAGTCCCAGCCTTGAAACAATGCTGTAAGGACGCACGTTGGTTTCAGTCGCTGAACACTTAAAGCGACCTGTTTGGATAAGCGGAACAGCATGTATTTTCCTATACCCAGAATGCTTAAAACCGCCGTGATACACAACACATCATTCATTCATTCTCCCAAGGTCAGAACAGAATAACAAATTTGATTCTGCCCTTGAAAGACATCTCTTGGAAGAAATTCAAAGCGGTTTTCTCTGAATCAAGGAACAGATACAATGGCTGCTTCAAAGTATTTTGAACGTGAAGTTCATATTATACGCAAAATGTATGTTTCTCATACGATGACAATAACCATAATTGCACACCAATGTACCATAATCCATAAAATGTGGGTGTTTGATTCAGCAGTGATTGCAGTACTCTTAACAGAGGTAGAGAAAGCGGGTCAAATAAAAGATAAGGTCAATGCTCCAACATCAGTTTGGGAGTCAATTCTCATCAGAAGCATTGACAAGACTATTATTATAAGACTATAATAGTTCATTTACTATTTTGGCAGAATGGTTATTACTATCTTGACAACACTTTATAACTAGTTTACTACCTTAATACATTTATATTAGAAAAGGTAATATATATCCTACCAAGAACACAGGAATCTTTAATATTCTCTTATCACTACAAGCTTGGATTACTCTTATATCCCAAGCTCAGGATGCCTTCACTAGTTGCTACATATCTCGTTGTCCAACTAACTGGCATGAGTTAACAACTAGCAATAGCCCTTAGATTTACATGCTGTTTCACAATGCTTTATAGCCCTCTCTAAGTGGTTTACAGTGTCAGCCTCTTACTCCCAACAATCCATTTTATTCACCTTGGAAGGATGGAAGGCTGAGTCAACATTGAGCTGGTCAGCATTGAACTGCTGGCAGTTGGTAGAATTAGCCTGCGATACTGCATTCTAACCACTACACCACTAAGGCTCTAGATAATAAATGATAGATGGATGGATGGATGGATGGATGGATGGATGGATGGATAGATAATAGATATATCATAGATAGCAATAGCACTTAGACTTATATACCACTTTATAGAGCTTTGTAGCCCTCTTTAAGCAGTTTCCAGAGTCAGCCTCTTGCCCACAACAATCTGGGTCCTCATTTTACCCACCTCGAAAGGACGGAAGGCTGAGTCAACCTTAAGCCAGTCAGGATCAAGCTGGTGGCAGTGGGCAGAATTAGCCTGCAATACTGAATTCTAACCACTGTGCCATCATGGCTATTGGTATATAAGTCTAAGTGCTATTGCTATTTAAAGAAATAGATTGTATTTGATCCTGTGTCTGTTGGGATCTTAGACCTAGGTTTTGAGTCTTAATTCAACCAAGCAATTCAAAATGCTGTGCTCAGCCTCCAAAACTTTATATGTCTTCCACTGCATATCTCAAGATCACCTTCTCCAAATAAAATTGATCCATGCAGGGAGTTTCTCAGAGAAAAGCTGTTTCTTATTCTGCAAGCACATGAGGTAACAGAAGGTGAGGTCAAGAAGCTGAGGTCAAACCATAGCCTTTCTTTCTAAGAGAACTATGAAGAGCTCAATCTGGAAATTAGATTGGGGCCCCCAAGGAAATAGCTTTCCAAAAACCGACGAAAGCAAAAACTGAGTGTTTTTCAATCAATGTTCTGTGTATTTCTATAGGAATTGTGAGTTTATCACAATTTTACAACAATTTAGTGGTTTTGTATCTAGGACAATTTGTATTCTGTAATTAATTCCCTATAGAAGTTTTAACTGATGATAGGTTCTGCTGTTTTAAGCTATCTTGAGTCTGACTGAATTTGGGCAGTAATATAAACAAACAAACAAACTACCCCCCCTCTCTCCCTCCTTCCCTCCCTCCCTCTCTCCCTCTCTATCTGTCTATCTAGTTATCATCTCACTATTGAAGCAATTTGCTATATAATGCATGGAAATGCCAATACGATTCGCATGAAAAAATAGCCAACACGAAACACAATATTATCTTCAAAGGAAAACCTTTCAAAATGTGAATTTATGAATCAAAAGTCCCCATTCTAATATACTGTAGCAAAATATCAGTGTTAATAGACCATCATGTAACAGAAGCTGGACACAACAGTCAGCATTTCCATTCAAATAATGCCCAGCAGTAGACCTCCATTGCATATAAAGCAGTCCAGATAAGCCTAAGAAATAATGACCTTATTTGCAATAGTCATTTCAAAATGATTCCAGTATACAAATTACATTTCAATTGATCAACAATATCTGCATACTAATATCTGGACCCAGATAAATGCAAAAATAATAATTCATATTTAGCAGACATTCAGAAATGAACATCTTTTTCTCCATAAATGATCCATTATATCAATGCTATCTTACATATTGCTTAATAAGTGGTTGATTTTTTTTAAAAAAGCTGAATGCTTGGATTTGTATAAACATGAGGACAAGAATTATTGCCAGACCATAGATAACAGTAGGAGCACCTATCAATCCAATTTGTATTCCATTGCCTGAAAGACCAGAAGATGTAGTAGCTGAATATCAAAATAATAGAGTTGGAAGGGACCTTGGAGGTCTTCTAGTCCAACTCCCTGCTCAAACAATTTCATTTTAGGCAAATGGTTGTCCAATCTCTTCTTAAAAACCTCCAGTGTTAGACTACCTACAACTTCTGGAGGCAAGTCGTTCCACTGATTAATTGTCTTCACTGTTAGGAAGTTTCTTCTTTTATTGGCAAAAAAAAATCATAAAATAAAATACAGGCTGAATAGTCAAGACCTTGTTAATGATCCAAACTCTGTCAAGGACCTTGGAGTACTCATCTCAAATGACCTAAGTGCTAAAGCCCACTGAAACTACATAGCCAAAAAGGCATTAAGAGTTGTTAACCTAATCTTACATAGCTTTTTCTCTGGTAATATTACACTAATAACTAGAGCATACAAAACATTTGCTAGATCAATACTCGAATATAGCTCATCAGTCTGGAATCCACATTACGTATCGGATATTAACACAATTGAGAAAGTCCAGAAATATTTCACAAGAATTCTCCACTTCTGTACTCATTGCAGAATACCTTATGCTACCAGACTTGAAATTCTAGACCTAGAAAACCTAGAACTATGCCGCCTTCGGTCCAATCTAAGTATAGTATATAACATCATACATTGCAATGTCCTACCTGTCAATGAATACTTCAGCTTCAACCATAACAATACAAGAGCACATAATAGATACAAACTCAAGGTGAATCGCACCAAACTTGATTGCAGGAAATATGACTTCAGCCACAGAGTGGTCAATGTCTGGAATACTCTACCTGACTCTGTGGTTTCTTCCCCAAACCCCAAAAACTTTAACCTTAGACTATCTACTATTGACCTCACCCCTTTCCTAAGAGGTCTGTAGGGGGCATGCATAAGCGCACCAACGTGCCTACCGTCCCTGTCCTATTGTTTCTTTTATTTTTCTTATATGTATCCATGTATTCATAACTATGTTTTTACTTATATCTATTATCTTGCAAGCAATTGACAAACCAAATAAAATAAATAAAATTAGTTCTAGGTTGCTTCTCTCCTTGATTAGTTTCCATCAGTTGCTTCTTGTCCTGCCTTCAGGTACTTTGGAGAATAGCTTGACTCCTTCTTCTTTGGGGCAGCCCCTGAGATATTGGAAGACTGCTCTCCTGTCTCCCGTCGTCCTTCTTTTCATCAAACTAGACCTGCCCAATTCCTGCAACCGTTCTTCCTATGTTTTAGCCTCCAGTCTTCTCATCATTGCTCTTCCCTCTAGAGTCCCAACTTATTTTTTTTTTATTGTGGCAACCAAAACTGAAAGCAGCCACATCTTAGCATGTCAATCACTTATTGGTCTATGAGAAGTGAACATTTTCCTTCTCCGTGAATGTTGATTCTAAAGTCAGAATCTGTTTCTTTGTTTTTAAGGTAGCCAACTGGATTATTGTACCTATTCCACATCTCCCAATATCAAGAAAGGAAACGTAGAGCATTTGATGTGTTCCTTCCAGTACAACTTCACCCCAAAATGAAATTTCAAAGGAAATACAGAGATGTGGAGAAAATAAAGAGCCAGTAAGATGTTCCTCCCGAGCAGAAGTTTTTTTTTTTAATTTTTTTATGCAAGGTTTGCACTTCTTTAGAGTGTTACATCATCATAAAAACAGGGCCAAATCAAACCTCAGCTTCCCATTGATCATTTCCTCTCTTGTGTTTGGAAAGCTAAATGCACTTGTATTTCTAAGCAGCAGTATAATTGCTTATAGTAAAATACAACTTGGCAATAATTTACATCCTAAGATTGCAAACACTTATGTACAGCCATAAACTTCCTGGCTTGGTCAGCTAATGCAACCATCCCCATAGCTCCGATCTGCATAGGAAATTGCCCTTTGAAATCGTAACGTATTTGTTTAAAGTAGGCTAAAAGGAGCTGTGTATATATATATATATATATATATATATATATATATATATATATATATATATATATATATATATATATGTTTTTAATCAATGCAGTATATATTCCCACTGTCACTTTCCTGCTCACAAATGCTTTCATAACAAACAAGACAAAATCCCCCTCCAGTTGATCTGGATGCAAACATTTAATTTGGAATTTATTTGGAGAAAGGATTTTATTTTTGCCAAGCTTTGTAACTGGGGCTCAAGCTGGAACCACAATCAGGATCGCAAAACAACAAAATTATATCACAAGTTACAGTTGAATGGTTACTTTCACCCAAAAAGTTATCCTTTGCATCAGCAGTCACAAATGCCACGGTTTCATAAGATGATTCTGGAGCCATCCACAACAAGGCATCAAAAAAAAAAGTTCATTAAGAAGACCCTCAGAGCAACTTTATCGAGAAAATGATCTTGGAAATGAGAAGTTCAAAGAAGAGAATGGCAAAGAATTGTTTGAACACATATTCAGGCCAGGGTGTTTGATTTCCGGATATCTTTTCCTCTGAATCAGTGCTTCACAAACCTTCTGCACTGAATAAATGCTAGAAAACAGAGGAACCAACCAGCATTATGTCTTTAAATTTCTCCACTTGGAGTCCATTTTTTCCCCCAAATCAAATCATCTTCATTAATGGCATTCATGGCTTCCCATCTTCTCCTTTTAAAAAGATGGAATACCAGTTTAAGTATTGTTTTACTGCATGAGGGAAAGGGCTGACGTGAGGAGTGAGATCTGGTCTGGCCAGCAAACTACTGGGATCTTCAAAGAGGAGGATGGAGGAGACTGAAAATCAATAAAGGAGGTTTTTATTGTAGCTCAGGGTTGAAATGAGGGGTTCTCGGTGTTCTCTGAACTTGGTTGTTTGTTTGCAGATGTCTCATTACCCAACTAGGTAACAGTATCAGTGCTAGAAGGGAGTGGGAGCGACTGAAAATTGTACAGAGATATCTATGTAATTGGTAGTTTGAAAGCCCATTGACAGTAGCACCATTTTGAAGGTGGACCTTCAGACTGAAAAATCACAAATGCCTGCGCTGAAGCTCCTTTACTACTCAGGTGCTTGGAGGGGGAGAAGGGGGAGAAAAAGCCAATGTGCCCCCAAGATGCATACTGAAATCCAGAAATCCAGTTGTCAGAATCGGACCCATTCTTTATTGCCAATCAAAGAAAAAATACTGAAAAATAAATGGGTTAGATTCTGATAATTGTTGATAAATAATTGTTGATAAGTGTTTGAGGATTTTCGTACCAACCTTCAAAAGACTTTTGAAAACTCTTTCATTTTGCAACACATGGATAGACTTAACCACAGTTTCCACTGGGAAACAATGAGCATCCCAATGAGCAGCCAAGACCAAAAATGCTAGGGAGTTCCTGGGAGCCTGACACTCAGACAAATCAGCCATCATAAACAACATCTACATATTCTGCAAAAGAGAAAATCAACAAGCCAAAAAGGGAACAGAGACCCAAACACCTCCCCATCAGCAATTCAATACTCGGATGAGTAGAGATTAACACCAATATTAACATCGGACCAACAATCAAGAAGTAAGCAATGTCCCAGTCAAGGAACTGCCGAAGAAACCAAGAGCAAACAGCCCAACCAAGGGGCTTGGAAAACCAACCACACCAACACTGTCAGGGCAAGCCACTAGAATATAAACTGGGAGCAAATCCTACTCCTTACTAGCACTGATGATATTACCTAGTTGGGTGATGAAACGTCTGCAAGAAAACAACCAAGCTCAGAGAGCCCCAAGGATCCCTCAGAGATCTGAACATTTGGACCAACAGCCTGTTTGAGCATTTGGCTTTGAATAAGAGCAATTCTCTCACCATTCAGCACCAATCCTGGTTCCCCTCCTTTAACCTATCAGGACTGCCCCACCTATAGCAAGGTGACACATATTTATGAGTGCCAGAATGGGACAGGATTTATTACTACCTGAATTTGGCTATGTAGGCAAAACAACAATGTTGGTGCATTTCCCAGCCAGGATCTATTTGTAACCATGACAAAACAATTACAGTGATCTATCGCAAAGCAGTCCATTCACAGCTTGATCTGTCAATTATTGCAGTATAAAAGATTTGTTTTGATTGATAGGCAATACACTTTAATACAAAATGGCATAAACCCTGTGCAAGCATATTCTCTGCTGGTGTGTCAAGAAATAACTACCTTCAAATATTTTTGAAGAACCTATCACATCAGAAGGCACCACCTATCTGACCCTTGGGGACCTCAAAAAAAAAAAAAGTAGTCTGGAATTCAACTCAGGAAGGTTTTATTTTTGAATTACATTAGATTATCTCTAGATTATAATTACCTCTGTTAGGACTAGAGTAGCCCCGTGGAGAAATGTGCAAGAAATAAAATTAATAATCATAATTATATAATTACTGCTCTGATCTCATAGTGGTTTAAAAAATAAACAAAACCCAAAATAATTGTTTTTAATTTTTAAAATCTGGTCTGTTAGGCCCTAGAGTGAATCGAATGCACTAATATTGCAAGTATATTTGTAATAGAAAACAGAGAGATTCTTTGTATTTATAACTGGAAATCAAGCCATTTTAACCATAAGAAACTTAATTGGATTAAAATAAGTAGGTACAAAAAGTCATTTAGCCTAACTCTCTATATCATTAGGTACTGACAAGGTAGCTGCATAATAGGGGTACCCAAATTCCTGTTAGATATTTTACTAACAAAAAGAATTAAGATGCCATTTAATTATAATTTTCCAGGTTATTAACAACAAGCCAGCATGCCACCAACAAGTATGCTAACAATTACATAACACAATAGGAGTTTAAATTTAAACAAGAATTGCTCTATACACAATACTCACCATAGTATATATAACCCCATATGCAGTCTGGTTTTTAAGGGCCCATGCATGTCCTTAAATATTGTTATTAACAAACATATAATTCTCTTTATTATTATTTTGCCTTTGGCTTCTTTCTTTTATCTTTTAGGTATTTTAACCTCTGTTAAATTTGCCTCATTTTCTTTTTTCGTTTCATCAATACAAGCACACAACATGGCAATAGCAATAGACTTATATACCACTTCACAGTGCTTTACAGCCCTCTCTAAGCAGTTTACAGAGTCAGCCTCTTGCCTCCAACAATCTGAGTCCTCATTTGACCCACCTCGGAAGGATGGAAAACTGAATCAACCTTGAGCCGGTCAGGATCAAACTACTGGCACTCAGGAGTGAGCAGAATTAGCCTGCAATACTACATTCTAACCACTGTGTCACCATGGCTCACACACATTGTCATATACCCAATACTTTGATGTCAGTTACAGGGATTCTATTAAACTTTCAATAGAAAAAGAACCCAAAGAATTTTATGCTTGTAATATTGCCATCCTAAATTATAATTAATATTGATAGAATGCTTTACCGGCCTTTCTATTTTCCGTATTTTAGCCTAAATAATGGAATATTCATAATTTCTTGTCGTATCATATAAAGATCACTTTACTGATAAAATGCAATCTATAGAACAATATAATAAAAATCCAAGGAATCCAAGCCAACAATGAGGATGGGAAGATATCTGAGCAGGGCAGTGATATCCTAACCTTGATAATGTTTGAAAGTCTGTTTCCAGCTAAGGATACCTAATTAAAAAAAATACATACATTATGAGAAGATATATCTAAAATTGAATGTATTTGAAGAAATGGTTTGCAAAAAAATATATATGTTCAGTAAAGGACCAACAAGCATCACTTTCCTGTGTAATCTTTCCTTACTGTAGACATATAAGCAAAATGTGGGTTAGAATAGAATAGAATAAAGCAGAGTAGAGTAGAGTAAAGTAGAGTAGAATAGAATAGGAGAGTTGGAAGGGACCTTGGAGGTCTTCTAGTCCAACCTTCTGCTCAGGCAGGAAACCCTCTATCAATTCAGACAAATAGCTATCCAATTGCTTCTTAAAAACCTCCAGTGTTGGAGCACCCACAACTTCTGGAGGGAAGCTGTTCCACTGGTTAATTGTTCTAACGGATAGGAAATTTATCCTCAATTCCAGATTGCTTCTCTCCTTGATTAGTTTCTACCCATTGCTTCTTATCCTGCCTTCAGGAGCTTTGAATAGCTTGACCCCCTCTGTGGCAGCCCCTCAAATATTGGAAGCCTGCGATCATATCACCCTTAAGTGCTTCTTTTCCTAAGACTGGACATGCCCAGTTCCAGGACCCGTTCTTTATCCGTTTCAGTCTCCAGTCCCCTAATCCTCTTTGTTGCTCTTACGTTCCTTGATGCTTTCTGAGCTTGGCTGTTTACTTGCAGACATTTCATTACCCATCTAGGTAACCTCATCAGTACTACCTAACATGTAGATTGATGGTATTACCTAGTTTGGTAATGAAACAAGTAACCAACCAAGCTCAGAGAGCACCAAGGGCTCCACGGTTCAACCCTGAGCTATAAACATTCTCTTCTTTTCTGCTTGCAATGATTTTCTACTTGCAATGTAACACACAAAACTGATGCTGTCTAGTATGCTGTTTTTTTTGTTTTTTGTTTTAAATACCCCAGCCATTTTAAAGACTTTTGGCACAGCAGCAGCAGCAGCCTTGCCAGCCTCTTGCTTTCTCCTTCCATTCATGTTCTTGCAGCCAGCCAGGAGAAGAAATGAAGATGGGCAGAGATCTCTCTCTCTCTGATGAATTGGCAGGTGGTGGAGGAGCAGCAGAAAGCCAAAGGAAGAAGCAGAGGAAGGAGCCAGCAATCTGCAAGCCACGTGGATGACGAGTGGGCTTCGACCTTGAGTGTATGAATGGAGAGGATCAATCCACCCACAATATCAATAATGAATGCTAATAACTTTCCATAAATACCATCGGTTCCTGATTCGCACGCTGGACAGAAGGGAGGAGAAAAAAGGCCAAGTCAAGCGAAGAAGACTTAAAACGGAAGGACTCTCTCAGAGATGCCTTTCAATGCTGGGCTCTAACAGGAGCCATTCCAGCCTAAGGACCCTTCAAAGGTTGCTTTGCCTCCCAGAGTTTTAAGCAAAATCCAAGGGCTTCAAAATCCTGGGTACTCAAGTCCAACGCACAGGAAGAGTGCAAGGTTGGGGGAAACGAAGAGGCCCCAGTGGGTAGCAGCTCCTTCATCTGCTTATCCCACCCTCCTCTTCTTGAGGAAGGAGGCTCCCTATCCTATGTCCAGCAGAAGCCTCCACAAGGCCAGGTTCTCTGCTTCAGAAGAGCTGTGGATGACCAAAGGTGTTTACTTGCATGCAAGAGGAAGGAGGCAACTAAAGCGTGATTAAAAAAGAAATACATCCCATATTATTTGCACTTTCAGAATTGCACTTCCATGCAGCCCTTCTGGCTCTAATACAGTGATTTATCATTGCCTTCTTGCAAGTTTCTTTTTTTCTTCCACTTCCATGAGAGGCCTAGTGGCCCCCATTGAGCAGGCCCAACACTATTTTCCTTCCTTCCTTCCTTCCTTCCTTCCTTCCTTCCTTCCTTCCTTCCTTCCTTCCTTCCTTCCTTCTTTCTTTCTTTCTTTCTTTCTTTCTTTCTTTCTTTCTTTCTTTCTTTCTTTCTTTCTTTCTTTCTTTCTTTCTTTCTTTCTTTCTTCCTTCCTTCCTCCCTCCCTCCCTCCCTCCCTCCCTCCCTCCCTCCCTTCCTTCCTTCCCCCCTCCCTCCCACCCTCCCGCCCTCAGACAAGGTCAGCTAAATGCTATCAACTATTTCCTTTATTATTAAATGCACTTCAAAGAAGCAATACTTATTCTCATAAAAGATTTATTTTAAAGGAAAAATAATAAGATTGGTCTTTGTATGTATATATATATATATATATATATATATATATATATATATATATATATATATATATATATATATTAACCACTTTTGAAAGTTGAAGGGTAATGGAGAATAAAAAGTTCAATTTAATGGATCATGCCGGGGAAGGAGTATCCATTACAACTGAATGTGTATAATCTGTCATGTGTGTAACTGTGTAATTGACATTTTTACGACATTTGCATCCATTTGCATCCCTACAAAAGTGACCTAAAAGGCATAAAAATGTAAATTAAGCAATTAAACAAAAGATGTAAATTACATCAATTGTCTGGAATGCCTGAATAAAAGTGGACTTCTCCATTAGTTGGGAGTGAAAAGTCCAAAAAGAAGATTTTTTTTTTCCCGGTTGTGTCTGAAGTCTGCTAAATGGTATATTGAATACTGTGATTTTTTTCTGGTACCTTTTAATATTACTTCATGCCCTTTAGGGGAAAAACACAAGATAGATATGCAATTATTTTATTATAATTACTGCTGAGTTTCAAAGTACCAGAATAGGAAAAAGTCTGCATCAAAAAGGTGATAGGAAAGTAATAGACTAATTAATAATAAAGCCAATAATTAGGTCAGTGCTGGCTTGGAAACCTGAGAAATCTCATTTGAACTCTAGAATCCCTCAATCTCATAATGAATTGGATTTTTGGGGGGAACAATCTCAAACTATCTACAGATTCCAGAAGACTTCAAAAATAACTTGGTGAAGATTTTACCACAGAATGTGGTCTCACAACAGATCTTATAACATTATCAGCATGGCCCTTTTATTTTTCCAGCTCTCTTGATTTGAATTATCTGACTCAAATAAAATATTAAAATATAGAACATAGAATAAAAGGTTTGGAAGGGACTTTAGAGATCTTCTAGTCAAACCCTCTGCACAAGCATTACATCATTCCAGACAAATGGCTGCCCAATCTCTTCTTGAAAAAAAATAAAATAAAACCTCCATGGTTGGAGTACCGATAATTTCTGCAAGGCAAGCGGTCCCATTGATTAATTGTTCTCACTGTCAGGAATTTTCACCTTAATTCTATGTTGGATCTCTCTTCAATGAACCTCTTGTTCTGCCATTATTTCTTGTTCTGCCCTCAGTTGTTTTGAGGAATAGGCTGAACCCCCTCTTCTATGTATTGGAAGGCTGCTCTCCTATCTCCCCTGGTCCTTCTCTTCCCTAGACCAGCCAGGCCCAGTTCCTGCAACCGTTCTTTGTATGTTTTAGCCTCCAGTCCCCTCATCATCCTGCTTGCTCTTCTCTGCACTCTTTCCAGAATCTCAGTGTCTTTTTTGTATCCTGTTATTAGTATTATTATTCTCTATTACGGTATTAGGAAATTTTTTTACCATTCATAAAGCTGTTATTGTATGATTTTCTACACTTTTCTTAAAAATAATTGTTCTGATCAAGGCTTTCTGAGACCGTAATTAAGCACACACTTAGTTAAAACAAGTCTTGTTTTATTTCCATGCTGGGAATTATGTTCATTCCCAGCCTGAAATGAATCCCAAACAAACCCTTCAAGATAAGTACCCACCTTTCTCTCCTTTGAATTGTCTGCCAACAACTAAAGTGGCAAATGAACTATAAAAAACCAAAGTACAAAGTCCACACAGAGCTTCAAGGATTAATCCGAACAGAGCGAATGACTTTGGTTCCTGCAAAGGTTTCTTCACCTTTGCCTGTCCTTTATGCCTTATGGGAAGGGCAATCACCTCCAAGCCTTACTTCTGAGTTGCCCCTTTTGTTTCAGTTACTTTCGCCTTCTAGCAGTTCTGTGCATGCACGCACTGGGAACAGGCTCCCCTTGTTCCTCTGCCTCACTGCTGCCAGACTCCGGAGGCTCCGAAGGCAGCACCCCACTCCTAGATGGTCCTGGTCCCATCTCTGCACTGGATGCAGGACCCTCATCCTAGTCCTCTCCAGACTCCCTGACTGGTCCCCGTTTTTCCCCACTGTCTGATTCCACTGCTTGTCTGCACTGGCTGCCAGCGAACTACAACAATAATATTCATTACTATGAAAAATACAAAACCAATCACAGCACAGTATGGTTTTTTAAAAAAAGAGAAAAGAAAGGAAAAAATGTTTTCTTATAAAGGTGCTCCACAATATTCAAGTGGTGCATTCTGATATGTGAAAGGAAGAATGGCCAAAAAAAACCCCTCAGCTACCCCACCAGAAATTCAGAGACTGGGGCTCCAAAACAAAGTTACAGAAAAGGCAGCAGGAGAACAATCACAGTGGGGCAAACATTTATTTATTATGGAACAGTTTAAAAATAACACGAGCTAACAATTACACTTTTCTGAACTCAGGCAAGAAAATCTGTGGAGTCCAGATGTCATAAAATGCTGAAAGAGAAATGGAAACAGGTCAACACAAAAGCCCCAAATTCTAATACTGGAAAGACGGAATAAGATAAGGACTTCCTTGAGTATTGTCAATGTAGTTTCTTAGCAACACTGATTTCCCAATGCTTCTTTCCAGCATAATTTTAATTTCACATCTAATAACCAGGCTATCATGATAGTCCATATACTATCTTGGCCTGATCTTGCACAGCTCTTCTTAGCCAAGCAAAGGTAAAAAATGTCACCTAAGCAAGTCAATCAATCGAAATAGAGCTGGAAGGACCCTTGGAGGTCTTCTAGTCTAGCCCTCTACTCAAGCAGGAGACCCTATACCATTTCAGACAAGTGGCAGTCCACTCTCTTCTTTAAAACCTCCAGTGATGGAGCACCCACAACCTTGGGAGGCAACTTAATTGTCCTCACTGTTATGAAGTTTCTCCTTAATTCCAGGTTGATTCTCTCCTTGATCAGTTTCCATCCACTGGTTCTTGTCCTGCCTTCAGGTTCTTTGGAGAATAGGTTGCCCCTCCCCTCTTTTTTGTGGCAGCCCCTCAAATACTAGAACACTGCTATCATGTCCCCTCCCCACCAGTCCTTCTCTCTTCTAGATTGGCCATCCCCAATTCCTGCAACTATTCTTCATAGGTTTTAGTCTTCAGGCCTCTAATCATCGTAGTTGCTCATCTTTGCACTTTTTCCAAAGTCTCAACCTCTTTTTTGTAATGTAGTGACTACAACTGGGTGCAGGATTCTAAGTCTGGTCTTACTAGGGATTTATAAAGCGGTACTAATACTTCACACGATTTTCATTCTAAACCTCTGTTTACACAACCCAGGATTGTATTAGCTTTTTGGCTGCTGTTGCACATGACTGGCTCATGTTTAAGTGATTGTCCATTAAGACTCCAAGGTCCCTCTCAGTCAGAAAGGGAAGAAATGAGATCTCTTTTTAGGTTTTCCACACAGGAGTAACCAGAAGACACAATTTTTCTCTGATTTGTTTCTCACATTGGGTCTTTAATCTATGTTTAAGATATTTTTTCTAGACCCAGGAACAATGAAACTCCAAATGTCTTTGGAGTTGTTTTTTCCAAAGTCCTCTTCCAAAGAGATTTAAATTTATTGCTTAGGAATAATGAACAAAACCAAGTTCCCACACCAACTATTGTTAAAAATGAATCAGCCAGCACTAAAAGTGTTTCTGATAGTCAAGGATAAGGATTTGGAAATTTAGACTGCGATGAATCTTGAAGTTTCCCTTGTGTAAGCATCTGTATTTGAAGGAGGAATGGAACAACTCACCATGACCAACTCACCACAAGGCAATTGTCACTGTGCAACAATTCAACAATTCAAATTAATTATTTAACATAGTTTAATTTTTTTAAAAAAAATTGTCATTCATATTTCATTTTGTCCCTCATTTGGCATCCTTTCTTTAATGATTGTATTCCACTATTTCTTCAATATTAGTGTGAACTCTTGTCCCACAGTGAATTGGCTGAGGTGATTTGTCATAGACACATTTTATTATTTATTTATTTATTTTATCATATTTTTATACCGCTCCCTCTCCCAAAAAAGGGACTCGGGGCGGTGTACAGCCTAATAAAAACATATAAATACATTATAAATACAATTAAAAATATATTAAACGCGACTTTCCGGCTGTATCCCATCAAAACCAAATACAACAAATCAGGGATCTTAGATAAAAATTAAAAGTTAATTACTAAAACCCAATTTAAAACCAAAACCCATTCATTCGGCCAGGCCAGCCTGCCTAAAAAGTAGGGTTTTAACTGCGCACCAGAAGGTCAAGATATCCGTCATAGCTCGTATCTCTGGGGGGAGATCATTCCATAGGGAGGGAGCTCCCACAGAGAAAGCCCGAACCCTCGGGGCCGCCAGCCGACAACAGCCGGGTGGCGGTTCACCCAAGGAGGGCAACCCTGTGGGAGCGTACTGGGCGGCGCGAGGTTGATAATGGCAGCAGGCGATCCCGTAAGTACCCAGATCCCGAGCCATGGAGCACTTTAAATACCATCAGTACCACCTTGAATCGAATCCGGAAGGCCACAGGAAGCCAGTGCAGCCTGCGGAGAAGCAGTGTAATGTGGGAGCTCCGAGGAGCACCCACAATCACCCGTGCGGCTGCATTCTGGACTAACTGCAACCTCCGGAGACTCTTCAAGGGGAGCCCCATGTAGAGAGCATTGCAATAATCCAGGCGGGAGATAACGAGGGCGGAAGTGACTGTGCGAAGTGCGCCCAGATCCAGAAAGGGCCGCAACTGGTAAATCAGACGAATCTGATAAAAAGCCCCCCTGGCGACGGCTGCAATATGTTCTTCTAAAGACAGCCGTACGTCCAGGAGAACACCCAAGTTGCGCGCCCTTTCCACGGGGGTCAAGACCTCTCCCCCCACGGCCAGCGAAGGAACAAGCTGGCTGTATCTGGGCGCAGGAAACCACAGCCACTCGGTTTTGGTCGGGTTGAGACGAAGCCTGTTACGACCCATCCAACTCCGCACGGCCTCCAGGCATCGGGACATCACTTCGACGGCTTCGTTGGGGTGGCCCGGGGTGGAGATGTACAGCTGAGTGTCATCAGCGTACTGATGGAACTCCACCCCGAAGCCACGGATGATCTCACCCAGCGGCTTTACATAAATGTTGAACAGCAGGGGCGAGAGCACCGACCCCTGAGGGACTCCACATCGTAGGGGCCTCGGGGCCGATCTCTGCCCCCCCGTCAACACAAATTGTGAGCGGTCGGAGAGGAAGGAGGTGAACCACCGCAACACGGTGCCCCCCACCCCCAATCCCTCCAACCGCTGCAATAGGATACTGTGGTCGACAGTATCAAAAGCCGCTGAGAGATCTAACAGGACCAGGACAGAGGAACAACCCCTGTCCCGGGCCCTCCAGAGGTCATCCACCAATGCGACCAACGCCGTCTCCGTGCTGTGCCCGGGCCTGAAGCCCGATTGGAGGGGGTCGAGATAACTCGCTTCATCCAGGTACTGCGGGAACTGACGTGCCACCACACTCTCAACAACCTTCGCAACAAAGCGAAGGTTGGAGACAGGACGATAGTTAGATAACAATGCTGGGTCCAGGGACGGTTTCTTGAGGAGGGGCCGCACCACCGCCTCTTTCAAGGCGGCGGGTAACAGCCCCTCTCTCAAGGAAGCATTTATAATACCCTGGAACCAGCCTCGTGTCACATCCCGAGTGGCCAAGACCAGCCAGGAGGGGCACGGGTCCAGCAAACAGGTGGTGGCATTCAGTCCCCCCAGTATCCTGTCCACGTCCTCCACAGTAACAGGATCGAACTCAACCCAGTTGACCGCACCGGTATCCACCCCCGCCCCCCCGCCCGGAGATGCCCAGTCGGAGTCCAGCTCGTCCCAGATCTGAGCGATTTTGTCCTGCAGAAACCTAGAAAACTCTTCAGCCCGTCCCTGCAAGGGGTCCTCCCGCGCTCCCACCTCCAGTAGGGAGCAGGTCACTCTAAACATTTGATGGAGCATCTGAGAGACTACACTGATTTCCAAACTTTAATCTAAGATATCTCTGGTACAGAAGAACCTAAAGAGGTTGGCGTCCTTCAGAACAGCTCCAAGAAGTCATGCATGGAAGGCAATCTTCTTTTTTTAAAAAAAAAAAAAAGTCCCACTTGTGAAATTGATTTGTATGTGTTTATAGCTGGTCCCTTGCTCCTGCTTTCCAACTCATAACTTTTATGAGTTTTCAAAAGGATGTACCCAATTCGTATAGTGTCCTTTTCCTACCAAACTTTCAAATAGCAATATTTGCAAAAACCACAAGACTTTATATATACTGTATATATATTATTGTACTCCACCCCAGGATGTGATTTGACAAAGAAAGATTGGGCATAGAATCCTTTCAAATAAATGAGTATTTAAATGGTAAAGTTAGAAGGAAAGGAAAAATGTGAGTCTGGTAACTAAATGGAAACTTCTATTAGAAATCATTCTTGGTTGATGCCAGAGAAGAACTGCAAGTTGCAACCAAGTATCTCCATTTATAAGGAAAAATAACATCCTCATATGAAAAAAATAACGTTCTCCATTGGAGATCAAATGTTGACATCAGAAAAGACCTTCCCTACCATAAATATGCTTCTTCACAGATTGAAAGCTGAAGAACTATTTTTTTGCTCTACAAGAAGTAGTTTTCTAAATTGTGCTAAAAATTATCCCATCCACAACACAGGCTTCAAACACTCAAGCAAATTTACATCATCATCATCATCATCACATCAAAATGATTTCAACTTCTGGTTGATGACAAGGTAAAATACAATAAAATATTCCTGGTAAAAGGAAGGAAGGAAGGAAGGAAGGAAGGAAGGAAGGAAGGAAGGAAGGAAGGAAGGAAGGAAGGAAGGAAGGAAGGAAGGAAGGAAGGAAGTCCACAAAATAATACCAGAACCCCAAACAACTCATAAAATCAAACCATAAAATAACTTCCAAAAGGCCACTATTAAGCCTTCATGCACCATTAAGCAAACTATGAAAATGGAGCTACATTATTACTAAGCAATTTAAATAGCAAATATTGGACGGGTGATTTACCTATATTTTTTCAATTAAACACCCAGAAGAGAGGCTGTTTAGAAAAGCCAGTTCTTCCCATTTACTCTTGTAAGATGTGAGAAAAAGCAGGTTTGCTCTAACCCCAATCATTTATTTTCCTAGCAGACACAGAATAACAGTCAGAAAGGACTTCAGGGGTCTTCTAGTCCAGCCCACTGCTCAAGCAGGGGACCCTCTACCATTTCAGACAAATGGCTGTCCAGTCTCTTCTGAAAAACCTCCACAACTTCTGGAGGCAAGTGGTTCTACTGGTTAATTGTCCTCACTGTTAGGAAATTTCTCCTTAGTTCCAGGCTGCTTCTCTCCTTGATTCATTTCTATCTGTTGTTTCTTGTCCATTTTCTTTCAGTCTCTTTTGGTGTCCTCCTGCTTTGATATCCATCCTGCAAATTCTAAATTAACTGGCAATACAAAAATTTCCAAAAACAATCAGTGCTGTGAGCAGGATGCCCATAAAAAGAATACCATGAAGGAAAAGAGAGGAAGGTATGCTCAGAGCCAAAAACCGGGGTGGATACCTACAAGATGGCTCATCAACCAGTGTAGATCCCCATGGAAATGGTTGGAATTGGAAGCTTTCCTAACCGGTCTGAAGGAGCTCTTGTTCCACCAGAATCCAAACAGCCTTCACATAGTGAGAGCAGTAGGTTGGCATCTATTAATAGTCATAAAGAAACTGAGTACAGAATTGCCCAAGGGAGCATGAGAAGTAACGACCATGTAACAATGGTTTTCTTTTTCATCCAGCATGGACTATGGATTTCTTAGAAGAAGAAGATTAAGAAATGGGACATCGAACATTTTTGGGTGGTGTACAAAGTCTAGCTCCCATTTCATTTTTAGTGACCGATCAAAGCCCTTTTAAATGTAGGAGTTGACCAGGCTGAGCCCGAGGGTGGGGTCAAACATGCCATCAGTCTTGAGTCCCTTTGTATCCAAAAAGAACTAAGTCCAGCCCACTTTGAATTCCATTGAATCTACCGCTAATTTGCTTTGATAGTTAGTAGTTCAGATTCTTCTTGCAATAAACCCATTGGAACTGCCTGGATTTTCTGATTTTCCTGCATCTGACGTTAATGTTATTTCTCAACTGGGGTAAAGGAACAGAAAGACCAGAAAACACAGCCCAACAAAATATTAGCTAAAACAGTGGCCTTGGTCACTTAACCAGGAACACTGTGGTTGGGGGAAGCCCTAGTAGGTTCCTACAGTCAGAAACTGGGCTATTTCTTCCTCCTACCTCTGCCCTGCTTGATGTTCTCCATGTGTAGAAAAATAAACAAAATTAGATCAAGATTCAATTGTGGTTTCTTTGGAGGGATTTCTTCTTAGAGTCTCCGCGTCTCAACAGCAATCAATGGTGGCCCACTTCCACACGTTCATGAATAAATCCCTATCTTAAATTTTAAATTAAGTACACATTTGCTCGAACAATTATGTCTAAAAGCTTCCACTGCTTTTAAAACAATAGGTTAACTCAGGTGCCATGTCTCTGAGACACTTTTATTCTTGAGGGCTAAGACGAAGAAGGAGCAAAATATCATCTTTCATATTTCCTAACAATACGGTACATGATAGCTGTTGCTTCCTTCAGTACTTAAAGATAAATAGGTTAAAATGACAGCTCACTAGCTATTTGTTTCAGTTAACTTTACTGGAAGAAATCAAAGTATTTGGAATAGAGAATATTGATTTTCAGCGTTCACTAGGATGGAATTCTTTTTTTTATATACAGTAATTATGGGTCAAAATCCTGAAGAATTGGTGGATGCCAGATTTCAATAAGCTTAAGATAGCAACTTTTATTATGTCCACCAAACAATTAAGTTTTCCATGGTCCTTCTCTGATAGCTTCTGTACAGTTCTCAAATCAGGGAATTTGATGGAGAAAAAATATAATGATAAAAATTTTTTAAATGTTCTTTTCATCTATGGCTATTTCTTACCATTTACTTATACAGATTTTACTTTATTATTTTTAAGTTTTGGTTGTTGGATGGGGAGAATTAGATACAAATTTTGATAATTTGTCTGCCAGTTCTGCGATATTCAAAACAGCAATCTAAGTAATGCTATAGGCTGTTTCCATTTTTTTTAAAATATATTGACATTATAAAGTCTTAATTTTTTATTGCCAGATTAAAATGGCCAATTAGAACATAAAAACAACTGAGTGTTCATTGATTTTTAGGAGAAATTAAATGTAAGTTGACACTAGTTCTGGTTATCATTTATTTTCATAAACTACACATGAAAGAGCAAACCACTATTAAATATGCATATTATACTAAACTATGGCTTAGCAGTAGGTTGATTTACAGAAAGTATTATCTGTTTCCCTATCCCACTTGTCTCAAAATCAAGACACCACAACTTCTGTCAGATTCAATTCACTATGTCAATGAAGTTGGCTTTTTTCTACAACTGGAGCAATTCAATTGGCTCAGCAAACCACAGCAAAAATTCAATACTTTATTTAAATGGCATCAGTTGTGGCTAATCAAATATGGGAAGTCAGAACTTCCGGATTTTTCTTTACAGTTTTTGACATTGTGTATCATTGTATTGAGAAGATTAAACACATTTTTTTTTTACATCGGGGGGTGGAAAAGCAGAAGCTAAAAGGACAGGCATGTTCTCTTAGGTGTGAAGAATTTGGTAAAATTAAGCAGAGCCAAAAGATTTATGCATCCAGTCAATCTGACATTTGCTTTATTCACTCGGTAAAACATTAACCATCAAAAGAATTAATTTTTTACAGTTGCCAGTTATTCTGAATAAAATCACTTTTCATATTAGTGCCACTGAAAGCTCCATCAACAGTGAAGTTTCATACAAACAGCGCTTTCCGTTTTACTACCAGCTCTACCTTCTCAATCATCCTTGCTCCACTTACTACCCTCAACCTCGAAGATTACATCTAACGCCCGAGATTTAGAATCAAGAATGTGGGAAATGTTTCAATATTAAGGAGAACTCGTGAATCATCCAAAGCCAGAGCCAAAAGTCTAGGAGTGTCTCTGATGAGCTTTCCTTGCAGTGGAAGTGGCAGCCCATTCTATGAACATCGGGGTCAAGATAATACATTCATGAGTAGAATAGGAGAATGAGTAGAGTAGTAGAAGAATGAACCTGCCTCTTAATTATGGTCATTGGGTCCAGTGATGAGGGCACAGTCCTAGCCATGACTAAAAAATTATACTGGTGTCAGTTGTAGTTTATTGTATTGTATTGTATTGTATTGTATTGTATTGTATTGTATTGTATTGTATTGTATCGTATCGTATCGTATCGTATCGTATCGTATCGTATTGTATGTATATATGTATATATGTATGTATGCATGTATTAAATTTATTTATTAAATTTATTGCCTGCCTATGACAGGGTAACTCTGTTGCATTGTTTCAAAGACTCAGCACAATTTATGTACAAGAGCACAAAGGGTGGTTTATCTCCAGAGACCTTTGCTTACTCAGATTTTTAGAAGGAGTAATTAAGGAGTTCTTTTCAGTCTACAAAAAGAAAAGAAACATGACTTTCAAATGCTACCTAAGCTCTAAAATATTGGACCTGGTGCCATAGAAACATCTGTGTTTCTTTTATGGATTTATAAACATTTGCTACTTTGGATTATCAAGGTGTCTTCTGATCTTTGTTCCTTCTACATTCTCTGCACAATAGGAAGAATGATGAATATCTTATGCAATCGGAGTTTAAAGATAGGTTTAAAAATTAGGCTTGGATGATTTCTTTTATATCTATATATAAGATTTGTTCCCTCCCCCTCTCTCTCTCTCCCTCCCTCTCTCTCCTTCTCTCTCTCCTTCTTTCTCCCCCCCTCTCCCCCTTCCCCTCTTTCTCCTTCTCTCCCTTTTTCTCTCCTGCTCTCTCTCCTTCTCTCCCACCCTCCCTCCCTCTCTCTCTCTCCCTCTCTCCTCCTCTCTCTCTCCCTTTCTCTTTCTCCTCTTTCTCTGTCTCCTTCCCTCTCTCTCCCTCCCTCCCTCTGAAACATTTAAATTAATCAAAATACAATGCATGCATTGCAGACTTCTCTGACAGTTTCAATAGCCAGAAGAGACTTCAATGCAGGGAAACTGTTTCCAGCTCTTTGATCAAAATTGCTTTTAGGGGGCATCTCCTGGTGTGTGGCTTCAAAGAGCCATCCCCAGAAGCCTTTGTCAAAGCAAAGCATCTCTTCAAAACTTTGCACAGTGCTAATCATTTACACTTAACCTTATTACAGAGTTCAGGTACAACAGAACAGGACAGAAGTAGAGTCTATCATCCGAAAGGAGGAAAAGAGGACCAGAGCTAGGGTGTGAAAAAAGCTTTCCAACTGACATGTCTGCACAGAAAGAGAACAAACACATCTGGGACACATGTCCAAAACATGTCTGAAACAAAACCAAGGATAAAACTTCGACAGATCAGTTTAGGCATCGGATTTTAGATGATTGAGTAGATCCAAGTTGCCTTAGTATGCAACTCCCTCTGTGCGCTTAGAAAAAAAACCTATTAGATTTTCCTCTGTGTAAGTAAGCATGAGGGCTAGACTCTAAATGAAAGATAAATTATTTGCTGGATAGCTAGATAATTAATTGATTAGTCTTACGGCCATATCATGCTGAATAAGTAAACCCTCCAAATGTGCTGAAAATGGGCTTGAGAGAGCTGGTTCCAGACTGATAAAAATCAAGAAACTCTAAAGAACATCCAGCTTCAATTTTCTTTTAGCAGCAAGAGAGCCACATCTTTACTAGTAGATAGGAAATCTCTGAGAAGGAAAATCAGGGAGACGATATTATTTATGGAAAGGTATATTGGTTCCCAAGTGAAAATTGTTCACATATATGAATTATTACACTCCTTCCCTTTCAATTCAATAAATCACTTCCGGTTTGGGCTGTTGTCAAGGACCAAATTGATGCAGCGGGTTGTTGCATTTGTCACAAGAAGGGGGCTTTAGGTGGAACCATAAGAAAAAAAAGATGGCAATCCAACTTCGTGGCACAGGTGATGTCCCAAAGGTGCTTTTTTTTTTCACTGGACTTTCTGGTTTTTCTTTGAAGACATTTTGCTTCTCATCCAAGAAGCTTCTTCAGCTCTGAGCTTGGATGACTAAGAATCTCCATAGACATAGGTGATGTCAGGGTTCCAACGGATGCCCTAATTAATTCATGAGCCTGGAGCCAAGTTTCAAAAGAAATCCAAAAGAAATTCAAAATAATATTTATTAGAAGCAACATGTCGGCACTTTTCCCAAGTGCAGTCGGCTCTGCCCTACATCATTTACTGCCCACCTGTGACCCTGTTTCCTGCTCCTCCCAGAGTGTGTCATAAATCACATTCTCCAACTACGCACTTTCTCGGGCTGTAGAGATCACACCTATCTGGCTGGTCCTGGTAACCTGGGACACAATCTGGAGAAAGGAATGCTTGGAATGTGCTTCTGGTCATAGCAACCAAACTGCCCCCCTCCTTCTTATGACAACTCTAGAGCAAGCCAGGAATGCTTTATGAGTTGACAGGTGATGTTCTACATCTGTGAATGGCAAAAGTGCAAAGAGGAGGGGATAAGTCATGTTGCCCACGTCCCTTCTGTGCCCCTTGGGTCAAGGCTCTGTGCTCAACAACACCTTGTGTGGACAGTCCCTGGGAAATTCTCTTGCCTTTGAGAGGTGGTCAATGGGATAGATTGTAGAAGAGATCAAAACTTCACTCTATTCTTTCTAGACCAGAGACAATCACGAGTCAAACCAAATGCGGTGGAGATTCATAGTTGTCCTCTTCCTGAGAGGAGAAGATACTTAGAGGAACAAAGGAACAAAGCCAGCAGGTTATACACATCTCTGCAGTCTATGGGGACAGAAATGCTCAGAGGTAGGGAGGCTTAATCTTACTTTAAAAGCTAGCTTTTATATCATTTTTAAAGCACCCTAAGTGCTGAGAAAGCTGTTTCATTAACATAGTGGAATACTGTATTTTTTCCTACCACAATTCATCTTCCCCAACAAAGCTGAAAAACTACACAAGAATCTTGCAAGGCTTCTTGCACGCCTCTAAGGACAACTAGTTAGAGGACTGCTTTGTTCGTTGCAAAGCAGCCCTCTGGTAAAGGCACATTATCTTATCTTTATTTTAACTTGTGCAAAGCTAAAGCAATTTTTGATTACATTGGACACCTACTTTCCAAGGAAAACCTTCAGCAACCTCAACAGGGGTCCTTGGTTCTCTCTGAGTTTGGTGGTTTTCTTCCAGACCTTTCATAACCAAATTAGGTAACATCATCAATGCAAGAAAACTGCCAAGCTCAGAGAGCATCAAGAACCCCTTGAACTGCAGATATTCTCTTCGATCAAATAGATTCTAGCTCGTAACTTTAAACCAGAAAACAACAATTTGGGTTTTTCTAGGGTTAAAACTGCTTCGTTGACTCTTTCCATCCATATCTTCAATGCAACCTAAGGATCTTATAAGAGGCACTTCGTGTTTGAATAGGAAACCTTTCCATGGTGCTTTTTTAGAGGCTTTCTCAAAAGGAGGAAATACAGTCTCCACAGGTTGATGCATTATGTTCCCAGTAGATTTCTTTGTTAAGCTTTTCTAAGGGCATTTCATAAGAAGTACCAAAAGTTATCTTTAATCAGTTTGGTGGCATACAGAGTGCTTAAAACATTCAGCTGAGCTAAAGAGAAGCTTAGTGGTTTGTGAAATACGATATTACAAGTGACTGGGATTATAACAAACTGCGTGGAATTTGACAGATTCTTCCCCTCCCATCCACCCATCTATAGGGAGAAAGTACTATATTCTAAAACATTTGAGAGTAATTCATGGTTGATAAAGACCCAACCCAACTCACCAATTCATGTCTCTAGTTCCTACAAGTATATTTCTGGTAATATTGTATGTTAAGTGGTGGCGCGCTCTGACCCCCAGGTCATCTCCCGTTCCCTAGGTTGTCCGAACGATCCGGCCCCGGGCCTTCGGCTGATGGTTTGCAATGCCAGGTCTGTTGTTAATAAAGCCCCCCTTATCTCCGATTTGATCACTGATGGGGGGCGGACCTGGTGGGTGTTACTGAGACCTGGCTGGGCCGTGAAGGGGGTGTTCCCCTGGTAGAGATGTGCCCAGCTGGGTTTCAGGTTTTCCATCAGCCGAGGGCCCAGGGGAGGGGTGGGGGGGTTGCAGTAATTATTAAGGAAGATCTATGTCCTAGAGAATCCACTGTTCCTCAGACGACCGGATGTGAATCCCTTTTTGTGAAATATGGTTCCGTGGGCCTATTGATCACATACCTGGCTCCCTGCTATGTGACTTCGGCCCTGCCTGAGCTCCTCGAGGTCATAGCTGGCTTGGCAGTTGAGACCCCCAGGCTTATGGTCATGGGGGATTTCAACTTGCCTTCAGTTGGCGGTTCCTCGGGGATAGCCCAGGAGTTCTTGGCTTCCATGACAGCCTTGGGCCTGACCCAGTTAATTAGGGACCCCACTCTCATTGGGGGTCACATCTTGGACTTGGTTTTTGTCTCCGGACAGTGGCAGGATGATCTAGGTGTAGGGGACGTAGTTGTTGAGCCCCTGTCATGGTCTGATCATTCACTTCTTAGGCTCGACTTCCATACTGTATCCCCTCGTCGCAGGGAGGCGGAGCTGATATGATGGTTCCGCCCCGGGCGCCTGATGGACCCGGATAGCTTCCTGACGGAGCTTGGGCCATTTCCCGGTGCTCGGACACATGACCCGGTTGAGGACCTGGCCGCCACCTGGGATAGAGTGGCGGCTAGTGCCCTTGATCAGGTCGTGCCCTTGCGGCCTCTGACCCGATGCCGATCCAATTGGCTCCCTGGTTTTCCGAGGAGCTGAAGGAGATGAAGCATTGGAAAAGATGCCGATCCAATTGGCTCCCTGGTTTTCCGAGGAGCTGAAGGAGATGAAGCATTGGAAAAGATGCCTAGAGAGTGGTTGGAGGACCATCCGCTCCGGATCTGACCAAACACTATTGCGGTCCTATATTAGGACCTATTTAGTGGCGATAGAGCTGGCGAAGTGCTCTCACTTCTCCACCCTTATTGCGTCCGCGGGGAATCACCCAGCTGCCCTTTTTAGGGTGACCCGCTCCCTCCTAGAGGTGGGAGCGTGGGATGAACCTCTACAAGGGCGGGCTGAGGATTTTTCGAATTTTCTCCAGGACAAAATCACTCAGATCGGGATGGGTTGGACTCTGACTGGACAACTCCAGAAGGGGGACGGGGGTGGAGTTTGGTGAGGTTATCTGGGGGGTGTTTGATCCTGTGACCTTCGAGGATGTGGACAGGATGCTGGGTGGGCTTAATGCCACCACATGTTTATTTGACCCGTGTCCCTCCTGGCTGGTTTTGACAGCCCGGGAGGTGTCATGTGGTTGGTTCCAGGGTATTATAAATGCTTCCTTGAGTGAGGGATTCTTACCTCCTGCCTTGAAAGAGGCAGTGGTGAGACCCCTCCTCAAGAAACCATCCCTGGATCCGACCTTATTGTCTAATTATCATCCGGTCTCCAACCTTCGCTTTATGGCGAAGGCTGTTGAGAGTGTGGTGGCACAACAGCTCCCCCGGCACCTGGAGGAATCATCCTATTTGGATCCATGCCAATCAGGCTTCAGACCCGGGAACAGCATGGAAATGGCATTGGTCGCGTTAGTTGATGATCTCTGGAGGGCCTGTGACAGGGGTTTTTCCTCTGTCCTGGTCCTATTAGATTTCTCAGTGGCTTTTGATACCGTCGACCACAGTATCTTATTGCGGCGGCTGGAGGGATTGGGAGTGGGAGGTACCGTGTTATGGTGGTTCTCCTCCTTCCTCTCTGACCACTCGCAATTTGTGTTGGCAGGGGGGCAGAGATTGACCTCGAGGCCCCTGATTTGTGGGGTACCTCAGGGTGTTCTTGCCCCTCCTGTTCAACATTTATGTGAAGCCGCTGGGGTAGAATTCCATCAGTACACTGATGATACTCAGTTGTACTTTTCTACCCCGGGCCACCCTAACGAAGCTGTGGAAGTGATGACCCGGTGCCTGGAGGCTGTGCGGGGTTGGATGGGGTGAAACAGGCTTCAGCTCAACCCGGCCAAGACCAAGTGGCTGTGCTTTCCGGCGCCCCGATACAGCCAGCTTACTCCTTCACTGGCCGTGGGGGGGGGGGAATTCTGGCCCCCACGGAAAGGGCGTGCAATTTGGGTGTCCTCCTGGATGTATGGCTGTTGTTAGATCATATAGTGGCCGTCGCCAGGGGAGCTTTTTGTCAGGTCCATAGGATCTACCAGTTGCGACCCTTTCTGGATCGGGACGCACTTCACACGGTCACATCCACCCTTGTCATCTCCCAGCTGGATTACGCCAATGCTCTCTACATGGGGCTCCCCTTGAAGAGCACCCGGAGACTCCAGCTGGTGCAAAATGCGGCCGCGCAGGTGGTCTTGGGGGCTCCTCTGAGCTCCCATGTTACACCACTTTTGCGCGAGCTGCATTGGCTCCCGGTGGCCTTCCGGGTGCGATTCAAGGTGTTGGTGACCACCTTTAAAGCGCTCCATGGCTTGGGACCTGGGTATTTACGGGACCGCCTGCTGCCACCGTCAGTCTCTCGCCGACCAGTGCGCTCTCATAGAGCAGGCCTCCTTGGGGTACCACCAGCTGGATGGCTGGCGACTCCGAGGGTTCGGGCCTTCTCTTTGGGGGCCCTCTCCCTCTGGAATGAATTGCCCCTGGAGATGAGGACCGTCCCTGACCTGTTGACCTTCCGGTGCGCACTAAAAACCCACCTATTCCATCAAGCCGATCTGGCCTAGAGTTATGTGAAATGGTTTAAATTCGGTTTTTAAATGGAATTTAACTTTTTTAATTCCCCACTTTTAACTCTTAAAGCCAATCTATTTAATCCTTTCAATTTATTTTAAATTATTGTATTTGTATTTATATGTTTTTATCTGGCTGTGCACCGCCCCAAGTCCTTAGGGAGAGGGGGCGGTATACAAATTTGAATGAATAAATAAATAAATAAATAAATAAATAAATAAATAAATAAATAAATAAATAAATAAGTGAGGATCCGTTTTTGTAGTGATTAAAGATACTGGGTTAGAGATGGCAGACTAAAGATTCAAGTCCTGCCTTTCCAAGAAACCAGTTGGGGGACCTGGAGCCAGTCACTTTCTCCTGGCCCTGAGAAGAAGACAATGACACTATTTCTAAAATGGTTACCGAGAAAACTCTAAGGATTTATCAAGATTGACTTGAAGGCACTTCAAAAGAAATAAACATTGTATGAAGTTGAACACAAGGCATTGTGCTAAAAAAAGTAAACAAATAATACTTCACACTTCTGATCTTCTCTCTGTGCATCTGTGTCCAACCACACTGTCAAAATAGGCCAAGAAATCTCATAGGTCCCCAGGGGAAATCGCTCTTCATCTGAACCTCACCACTACCCAGTTTAACCCTCCTAATGCCTGGGGAGAGGATTGGTCCAATGTGCCTGGCTGCTAGTCATCCTTCAAGTCACTTGTCTTAGCCTGCCTTGCTCTGTCTGTCTGTCTGTCTGGATGAAACTGAACGGAATTGGATGGGATATTGGAAGAAGAGCCTCAGTGGGGATGGAAAGATTCCCCTTTGTAAGAAACTGATGGAGACAATGTTGTTTTTGCAAATAAAGCAATCTTGAAGAAGTTCAGTAGGGTATTGGGATGTTAACGGTAAAACTTTCAAGACTGGAAAACTGAAAGAAACTATTATTCCGATAAGTGAATCAGCTGGGGTAATCGAGCAGATTGGTTAACAGTTTTAACCACACCTTCTAATAATAATATAGGGGAGAAATTAATTAATTGCTTGCCTCAATTTATTACGCTTATGTTGAAAGGATTGAAAGGAAACAAGAAATATAGGTTAAGATTTTTTTTTTAAAGGGGGACAAAAGGTAGTCGGGAAAAAGGGGAATTGGGCAAAAGGTGGGGAAACAGATGAAACCTGGGGAAATCCATGCAGAAACAGGCATTCATTCGGGGGAGATTGCAACCCTGCAGTTTTTGTCAAAAGGGGGCTGCAGGGGGAGGATTTGTGCTTTGGGTGGAGGGAATAAAAAGTGGGAGAAATGTATTCCTCGGAGTGCCTACCAGTCAGCCACCCGCTCTTGCAAGAATGTATTTTACTTGCAATAAACTCTTTGCTGCTTCACTTCCTCACTCTTGTCAAATTTCTGTCTGGGGAGCACGAGAATGATCTCCATTAGCAATAGCAATAGCCCTTAGACTTATATAACATCTCACAGTGCTTTCCAGTCCTCTCCAAGCAATTTACAGAGTCAGCTTATGGCCCCCAACAATCTGGGTCCTCGTTTTACCCACCTTGGAAGGACGGAAGGTTGAGTCAACCTTGAGCCTGGTAAGATTCAAACTGCCAAATTGCAGGCAGCAGAAGTAGCCTGCAGTATTGCACTCTAACTGCTGCGCCACCATGGCTTTATGTTATTATTATTAATAATAATAATTACCTAGTTTATTATCTCATTACCTAGTTCCTTAAAAAATCTGCAGTAAGCAATGCCAGTGGCAATCACCTGGGTAGCTGAGTTGGACTTCCTGTTAGGAAACTTATTTATTTATTTATTAAATTTTTATACCACCCCCTCTCCCAAAAAGGAACTCGGGGCGGTGTACAGCCTACTAAAAACGAACAATATATACAGTTAAAAACAAATTAAACAGAATTAATCCAGCCGAAATCCCATTAAATACAAAATATTACTAATAAATTTAAAATTTAAGGATTATATTAAAATTTAAAACCTAATTAATTTAAAACCCCCAAAAAACCGTTTACTGGGCTAGGCCGGCCTGTTGGAAGAACAGGATCTTTTCTGCGCGCCGGAAGGTCTGGATGTCGGTAATGAAATCATTGCCGTACCCCTGTAGATGTTTTGTATATAGTTATGTGGGTTTTGTGCACATGTTTGACTTCTCTTCTGTCATGTTTCTCATCATGCGCTAAATAACAGGCCAAGAGTGGCCCATTGTTTGAAAAAAAAAAGTAATCCAAACCACTTCATCTTAAAAACCAAGGAAGATATTTTATATTTATGTCTTGGGACAACAAAGTATACCACAAAGCCTTAATCTTCAGAAGAACACTTAAAAGGAAAAAAATTCTCTGAAATCTTGGCTACTCTCATCACTCCCATGCTACAGGAACTCAATTCTTCTCCCAGGCCCTCAGCTGTGGAGGATGGATATGACTGCAGATGGTCTTGGGTGTTGCCAGCTGAATCAGGCATTATTTAAAACTTTGTTCTTCACATACATTGTTCTTATTTATATTGCATTTCAATTTTACATCTGATATTCTGAATGGCTCAGAATCCTTCTGGAATCAGGAGATATCTACATCCAATAAATAAGCTATTCTTTCTTCTACACATTGCCTTACAAATTTGAAATATAGTTTCCCATCTAAGTTGTCCTTGCCTTCTCATTCTCTTTCTCGATCTTAATCAGTTATTCAACACATTTACAGAATCAGCTTCCTACAGTAGGAACAACGAGGACGTTCCGAGGTCAAACCCCAATTCAAAATAAATTCAAACAACCCAATTTTTTACCATCCATAGAACAACTGTTGAGGACGCTCAAAGCTGTCTTCCCCTTTTTCAGTACTGCTGTATTAATTTAGGACTGACCAATGAGTTTAGCCAACACAACTGTCTGCAATAAGCAAACATTCAGAGGCCAAGAATAGATCTGGAATTGTGCAAAGGTAGCCGGCTTCAGCAAGTTATACCATCTAAACCTCAACCTGCCTTTTAAAACTGCACATATTTCAGCAAGTTGGAACCCAACAGGAAATGAGATTTAAAAATTTGCTTGAAAAATAATCTCCAGCACAGTAATCCCAATGTAACATAATTTTAATTATCAAGATATAATCTCACTGTATCATTTTATACAACTGTCATTGAGGGGAGGGACATAGATAAAGCTCTATGATAAATCTGCAGCTGCTTTCAAATTGTGTCTGGGATGCACACCATGGAGGCTGGGTATTGCACACAGTATCCCATTTTTTCCTACAATGTTTTTATTTTAAAGAACCTTGTTGTCAGGCTACGGAACTTCTTCCCATTCAAACAATAAGAATGAACTTCTGATAACCAAACTTATCAAAAGGAATCCTTTATTGAGATGAGACAGTCCAGTAGGAATTCAAAGCAGCGTCTGAGGTCCCTCAGGCATACAGTGATAGATAAGGGAGTTTAGAATCCCCCCCCCCCAATCCCAATGTTTACTTAGGGAAACAAAAGCCAATATGTTAATTCCCCTCCCAGCCCCTCTGGGAGGGGATCCTTCTCTTTTAGGAAGGTTTTTTCTCATGTAGCTTTCCCAAGACGTACCTAACTTCCTCCCCCATCCCCTTTTTAGAACGGACTGTTTTTGGAGATTTCCCAGAGCACTTCATTGTGGAGTTTTATGGACCCCTCATCCCCTGGCTGTGCCTCTCAGAGGTGTTAGATTCTGGCCATCTGGCTTCTTTCCCCCCCATTGTATCATGTATGGGTGTGCATATTCGATATAAGGTTAAATATATTCAGGTTACATCAAGAAAGGATTTCTTTATCAGTTCCCCCCCCCCTTTCTTCTTCCTCTGAAGAAATGACAGATACACGGATCTGACACTTGTTTTCCAAAGCTTTTGTAGCACTGGTTCCTCCTCTGCTTAAATGCATCAGGAAAAACCACCCAGGATGGATTTCTGCAATCAGCTGCCAAACGTATTGCTCACATTAGCATAAACACAGCACACTGGTCAGAAAGGGGACCATCTGTTGCATTTCACCTTTACTGTCCCCATCGGCTCAGTTACAGAATAAGAATAACAGAGTTGGAAAGGACCTTGTAGGTCATCTAGTCCAACTCCCCGCCCAAGAAGGAGACCCTGCACCATTTCTGACAGAGGGCAGTCCAGTTTTTAAGCGAGTGCTCAAACAAACAAACAAATGGCAATTTCAAATCTCAACAAATAAATTCTCTGTCCTACATATTGGCAAAAAAAATCAGAAAATAAAATACAGGCTGAATAGTCAAGACCTTGTTGATGATCCAAACTCTGTTAAGGATCTTGGAGTACTCATCTCAAACGATCTAAGTGCTAGAGCCCACTGTAACTATACAGCCAAAAAAGCGTTAAGAGTTGTTAACCTAATCTTACATAGCTTCTTCTCTGGTAATATTACATTACTAACTAGAGCATACAAAACATTTGCTAGACCAATACTCCAGTACCGCTCATCAGTCTGGAACCCACATTACATATCTGATATTAACACAGTTGAGAAAGTCCAGAAATATTTCACAAGAGTTCTCCACTCCTCTACTCATTGCAGAATACCTTATGCCACCAGACTTAAAATTCTAGACCTAGAAAACCTAGAACTACGCCACCTTCGGTCTGATCTAAGTATAGTATATAAAATCATACATTGCGATGTCCTACCTGTCAATGAATACTTCAGCTTCAACCATAACAACACAAGAGCACACAATAGATACAAACTCAAGGTTAACCGCACCAAACTTGATTGCAGGAAATACGACTTCAGCAACAGAGTGGTCAATGACTGGAATACTCTACCTGATTTTGTGGTTTCTTCCCCAAACCCCAAAAACTTTAACCTTAGACTGTCTACTATTGACTTCACCCCCTTTCCTAAGAGGTCTGTAAGGGGCGTGCATAAGCACACCAACATGCCTACCGTTCCTGTCCTATTGTTTCTTTTATTTTTCTTATATGTACCCATTTCATGTATTCATAACTATGTATATACTTATACCTATTATCTTGTAAGCGATTGACAAATAAATAAATAAAAATAAAATAAATAAATAAGAGTCAACAACAGTTTAGGCAGGACGCAGGATGAATGAGTGACTATTTCAAAGCCAATCTTTAAAATTTTACTTAGAACATAATGCCTATGAACAGACTGGTTGGTTTTCTCATGCTTCGCTACCCGTGATCAATAAGCTATAAGATAGGAAAGAGTGAGAATGACTTGTGGAAATGACGCCATTCTGGAAACAGAGTTCTTTATGAAAAAGGAAAACTAACCCAAAAGATGTGCGTGTGTCAACAAGGAGGAAGAGTCTAAACCTGGCCTTAAGGAGTTACAAGATCAACGAGGGACATGTTGAAGCCTACAATTCCTGAGAATCCCTATTTGAAGATCCATGTTGAATAACAGAATAACAGAGTTGGAAGGGACCTTAGAGGTCTTCTAGTCCAGCCCCCTGCTCAAGCAGGAGACCCAATACCATTTCAGACAAAGGGTTGTCCAGTCTCTTCTTATAAGCCTCCAGTGATGGAGCATCCACAACTTCTGAAGGCAATCTATTCCACTTATTGTTACGAAGTTTCTCCTTAATTCCAGGTTGATTCTCTCCTTCATAAGTGTCCACCCATTGCTTCCTGTCCTGTGCTCAGGTGCTTTGGAGGTTAGAGTTCCTCTTTCTTGAGTCCAGGGTGTGGATATAAATCCCCATCAAACCAGCCTATTGAAATATTATCTACTTTAGAGGCCATCCCATTGTGGCAAATGCTTCCCTCAGCAGGAGATACTGAGGCAGATCAAGGGCGCATTTTTATTAAACTTGGCAACTCTAAAATCCTATGTGCCTCCAAGCAATTTTTTCCCTATCTCATTTGAACATTTATCGAAGAATTGCCTGCGCACAATTCCCAGAGGGTTAATGCTTCAAAGATAATCCAAAAGAGATTTGCTTGCAAAACACTTAGAAAACCCAATTCGTTTCAAAAAGCTGAGCAAACGTTCTTAAAGAAAGGAAGGGAAGGTCTAAACTTTGGCACCGAGTTCTACCTAAAAGGCTGCTGAGGTGAAGACGGGAGTTTCTCAGGAAAAGCAACTTCTGAGAAGGTCAGGGTGGACTCCCCATTTGGCGGACAATAAAAATGAAACACGCCAAACTGACATTTGACACATTCAGAAACAAAAGGTGTAAAATATGCAATAAATAGGCAGAAGGGAAGAATACATCCTCTTTTCAATTTGGATACAGGGTTGCATTAAACAAAAGAAAAATCCAATATTTTTTGGGGGGTGGGGGGGTGGGAATAGCATGGTTCACGTGATGCAAATTCATGCTTTCTATTGGAACTGAGACCCACATAAATACCCAGGAGCATTTCTGACCTTTTCTCCTGGTCTTGATGGGATTCTCACCACCAAACAGCCTTTCTGGTCTGGGAAAAGCCCAGAGTTTTCTCCTTACAGAAACTGAAGATCAGTCACCCATCAGGGGAAGCCCTCTTGCTACGATGAACATTATTGGCTCTAATGCCTAACCGTTCCCTCTCTCTATCTTTTTCTCTCCCCCCCCTTCGTCTCTCTCCCTCCCTCTCTCTCTATCTCCCTCCCTTTCTCTCCCTCCCTCTCTCTCTGTCTCTCTCTCCCTCCCTTCCTCTCTCTCTCCCTCCCTTCCTCTGTCCCTCTCTCTGTCTCTCTCTTTCCCCTCTCTCCCTCCCTCTCCCTCTCTGTCTTTCTCCCTCTCTCTATCTCCCTCCCTTTCTCCCTCCCTCCCTCTCCCTCCCTCTCCCTCTCTCTCCCTATCTTCTTCTCCCTCCCTCCCTCTCTCTCTGCACTGGAGAAAACGTGCTGCTATCTCTTCTTCTAGAACAAAGAAAGCAGCAACCGAGGGAAGCAAGAAATGGGATCATAATAGTTTGATGCGGTTAGAGCAGCCAATTGCCTCTCTCGACTCAGAGGGGGAAATTATCTGGGGGTGAAAGGAGCATCCCTTGCATTAAGGAAAGAAATGCCTTTCCTTGAAGAGATGCTCAGGGCTTCACCAGGTTGAGAGGCCATGGAGCAAGTTCTAACGGTTGCAACCATTCGTTCAGTGTCTGCTTGAAGTTACATGGCAATGGGGGGGGGAGGGAAACTGAACATTTTTCACATGTACGGCCATCATAGCACCCCCTGGGGTCATGTGGTCCCAATTCAGGGGCTTGGAATCTGGGGTGTCCTGGGTAGCCATGTCCGATTCCCCTGGGCAAACTTCTGAGAACGGGGAAGCCAGATTCCCTAAACCACCGTGTGGCTAATTTAATGACTGCAGCAATTCACTTAACAATGGTGGCCAGAAAGGTCGTAAAACAGGGCAAAGTGCCCTTTACAACTGTCTCACTTGGCCATAGAAACGTTGCCTTCCACTGTGGTCATAAGTGGAGGACTGCCTGTCCCGTAGGGATCCCCGTGGTTGCCTTATCACAAAGCAGGAGCCGCCGTTTGCTCGCAGATGATGGGAAGAAGGCAGAGCTCATGTTGCCCGGCTCCCTTCGATAACTCATGCCCAGAATGAGGCTAAGGAAGGGACAGAGGAAATGCAACTATGCCAATAAATCCAACATGGACAGGACCCCTTCTGGCTACAACCAGCCTTCCTTAACCCTGGGACAGAGAAGGAAAGCAGGAGGGTGGGGTGGCTAAACAAACGTTTCTCTTAGACGGGCAGGAAAATGCCTCCTAAACACACTAATGATCAACCACCTCCAACCTATCCTTTCTGCATGGAAATTTTACAGGGATCGTCCACTTTCTGGCCCTGCCTTCGCTTTCAATATTTTTAAACGAAGGGGCGGAAATTATCATACCAATTCAGTGCAGTTTTCTCTCAGCAAGATTCCCACCAAGAATCTCATTTCTTTCTAACAAAACGACTCACCCATCTGGAAAGGGCATTAATTCTCCATTCCTATCTTGAAAATAATAATAATAATAATAATAATAATAATAATAATAATAATAATAATAATAATAATAATAATAGGAGAGGGAACGTATAAAAGAAAATGACCCTATACACACACTCACACACACACAAACACACATTAAGTTGCATTTAGGAAACCCATTAGCCATTGCTATTACTGGAAGGATTCAATGACCAACAGTCTGAATAATTTCTTGTTCTACAAATGGCAATTCCCACGCCCCTATATACTATACTCCAAGTAATTTGATGAGGAAGGAATCACTAAAGTAGTTTTCAAAGTACATTGGCCTTCTTAATTTAAGTTACATTCAACTTAGAACCAAATATAAAGAACTTCTAAGTACTGTGAGCATCGACTTCCAAACACAGCACGTGACTGGAAAAAAAAAAAAAAAGAGATGCTCCCATTATTTTAGTGACCAGAAGTATACCACCCGAGAATTAGATTGGATAATTTATTCATGCCGAAGGTAGGCAGTCTGACGCTGTCCAATTGATGCAGTGGTTTGTTCCAAACATCCAGTCGGCAGGGATGATTCGGTCCGTAAACCACCTTGAAGGAAATCTTGAAACTGAATATTCATACAGCCTTCACATTAACCCAGCTGACACCAAGGCACGTGTTTGTGAAGACGGAACATAATTGCATCCTGTAAATACAATGGAACATGGCAAAGATTTGACCCAACACAGGCAAACCTTCTTGTACTTGCCACGTCTCACAGGGCTAAAATGCAAATTGGGATTGTGCTTGCAGGCACCAAACAAGGTTCAGAAATACAATGGGGTCGTTTTCTTCAGCAGGTCTTTCGCTGCAAACAGGCCTGGCCCGGTGCAGCAAACGGATTCTAGATTTAAAGGCGGTGCAATACAGTATGAAGTATTTTAAGGGAAGGAATAATACACCTCATGTGGTTTTACTCTGGGCGGGGAGAAGGGAAATACTGAAACTGCCGAAAGCAAGGTCATCCGGAGACTTTACAATCCAAGCCAAGATAAATCATCCTCAATTGATTTCATTAAGACCCCTGATTGTATCATAGAAAACAGCCACCCTGCATGGGTTTAAATCACCTCCAAATGAAATAATGAGAAATAACCTTTGCTGGGTCCATAAAGAGACCACAGCAAACTGCAAGGAAACTGGTCTGTCTTTGTTCAGGCACTTTCCTTTACGAGTCCTAAGGAGGATCCAATCTAGCTAATTTAATGGTTTGCAATTCTGCAGTGTTACAGCCCCTCTAACTGGTAATAGCCAGCAATCAAATCTCAGCTTCTAATGAGCCAGATTTCTGGAGTAGCTAGCAAAGGAAGGGGACTCCCAAACTGTTGTGCGTATATAAAAACAGACATTCACACTGCCGAGATGTCAGAAGGACAAATACATTATGTTCACTTGTATGTTGTTAGAATACAGAGAACTGACAATGACTATAGGACTTTTGAAAAGATTTACACCTGGCATTGGAACAGCAGGATGCTTTTAGTAGGAGTCCAAATTTTAATTAAAAATAAAAGCTGGGTTTTGATGTGAAGACCTTGAAAATTTGTGGTTGCATGTTTGCATATTTGTTCATGTATTCGAGGTTTACAGTAGATGTGTCCAACCTTGGCAACTTTAAGACTTGTGGACTTCAACTCCCAGAATTCCCCAGTTGCCATGTTGGCTGGGGAATTCTAGGCGTTGAAGTCCATAGGTCTTAAAGTTGACAAGGTTGGTCACACCTAGCCTATAGCCACTCATCTCAAACAAGTGATTCTGGACAGCAAATAATCATAAATTATATAGTATATAGTCAATCCCAAATAACTACCAACATTTGAAATATATTTGCATATTTAAGAAGCAAATAAGAAGCAAACTAAACATTTATATGCTTAGCCAATGTCAACACATCAGCCAAATTGTAAATTTGCATACAGAATCAATATCAAACTGTTTTAAATTTACATGCAGGGCTGGTACTGTTGGGAGAAATATCCATCTGGTTCAGTTCCAAGCTGGAAGAAAGACACTGGAAACATGGAGGCTGATTTGGAAGATGGTTTATTGATGAAGCAGAACCACATGGATTCTGGGCAGCTGACCACATGGACTGGAGAGTGAGGGGTTTTTACATCTTCTCTTGGGCTTTGCACTTGAGCTTCCTGTTCCTGAAATTTGGACTCTGATGCAATGTCCTTAGGAGATTGTGCAATGTAGTGAGCTCTGCTTAATCCTCTTATGTCCTGTAGGATCATGTCTTAATCCCATCATTCTGGAGCTGAATTTATTTTGTAGATAGGATAACTTCACTCCAGCTTACTTATTTTTTTCTTTCAAGTGAGGCTTCCTAGAAACACAAAGGTTGCTCAGGAAGACTCTGAATGGACAGCAAAAAATCTCTAAAATTGGTTTCAGCCTGAATTTATCCATCCTAGTTTCAAAGCAGGGTGGAGAAGCTCAGTTTTTGCTTGTATATTTATATTTCTGTATACTTAATATTTATATTACCCTGTTTTAATAAGCCTAACTCGTATTTAGGGTCATTTTTCCTTCACAGGTGGTTACAGTGATTACTGCTGCCCCCATTTTATTTAGAAATAAAAATGCCGCCTCTGTTTCCAAAACAAAATTCCCCCCACCTGCAAACCCAGAATGCTTCTTTAAAGCAGGAGACTCCAAACTTGGCAAATTTAACACTTGTGGACATCAACTCCCAGAATTCCTCAGCTGGCCATGCCGAGGAATTCCTGGAGTTGAAATCCACAAGTCATAAAGTCACTAAGTTTGAAGAGCCCTGATTTCAAGGAACCATAGCAAAATTCCTGTTTTCCAGGATGTGCACAAAGAATCCAACATAATGCACATAATATGTATATGCCATTTAGCCCAATCCAGGACCATAATGAAGTTTTGATTTTATATATGGCATTAATATAATTGTCAAGTTTATCACTATAGCTAGACATGCAGCAATATACTACAGAGAACCATTTCTGCATTTTTCTTAATATAATTCAATATCACGTTCATAAAAAGTAACAGTAACATTTATTCTCCAAATATTTCTTCCCCGAATTATGTATCAATTAGGTATGAATTTGAAACAGAAGTTAAAGCTATAAGAGGACAAGAATAAATCATATGAGTCAAAAAAACTTTTTTGATGTAATATAAGAAATTGTGATGAAGTATCTAACAGACCCAGGCACAATGTAGGAGGAAGTATGATAGTTACAGGAAGAAACAGGGCTTAGATTCCCTTGACCTTAATTATATCCAATATAAGCTTCGCTGGAGAACTGCTCTGTGCCCCAAGATTTTGATATGATGCCCTACAAGCAATAAATATATATTGTTTGAGAAGTCTAAATGATTTTGTTTCTTAAGTATACCTATTAGAAAGGGCTTAGTAGAAATCTAATGTCCATCTCTCTGGATTTCAGTTGGTCCAAAATCTACTCCAGGACCTGATATATTTTATGGGTAGCCAAAGTCGCTTTTGAATTTGCTGTGTGATTTGGATCTGAAAAAACATGAAGGACTGTCCATCCAAGATTCAGATCAACCCAGATGCACTTGACTAAATCCAATAGCTGAACTGATTTGGTTAATCACTTCAATGGGGGGGGGGGAGGGTGGACTGGAAGACCTCCAAGGTCTCTTCCAACTTATTTGGTCACTCTGTAAAGGGCAATTTCCCCTTTTCAGATGGAATCCTCACCTCACTCTTAAATGCAACTAAGATGGTCAAAGCAGGGAAGCACTAAGCCTCCTATCGGAAATGATAACACAGAAGTGGTAGTGTTCAGACATCCAATGTCACAGGTGAAATGGGGAACTATTAAATAAACATAACATGACACATCTTGTTCAAGGGTTGGGTTCGATAATCAGCCGAACCCCTTTCCAAGATATTCCATTCCCTTCTCTTACAATATCCTCATGATGCTCAGTTCCCATTAGTCTCTTTTGAATTAGTCACCATTGCGCCTTAAACCACTGATGCTCCTCCATATAAAAATGATAATGTTTCCTCAACTCCAGGTGATTTCATGTACACTTCCTTGTAATTTTCCTGCCAAACACTACACGTATGGTTTGATGGATTTTGGCTGATCTCAAAAGGCTAATCAGGGTTAGATCTGAGTTAGTGCTTGGCTGGGAAAATGACAAGAAATCTCAAAGTGGATTGAGAAATCAAAAGAGGACTCTAGAAGGCTACAGAAACATTTTGTCCATACAGAAAACTTATAGGGACATTTTTGGGAGCCAGTACAGATGTTGCATCACCTCTGCTGTACAAGCATACTCTGTTTTGTTTTATGACTTAGACAAACAATGTTTTGGCTACCCAAATAGCAATAATAATAACACTCCAGGTTTAACAGCCATTGATAAAAAGAACAAATAGTGGACATGGCCAGCATTTGGAGAGTAGAAGAGAAAGAACTGCAGAAAATCCCAAAATATAAAGAACTGCAAATAGGTTCTGAACATCGGTAGCAACAGAAAACAAAGATGGAACCAACAGATTGCCTTCCATCTTTGCTTTCTGTTGCTACCGATGTTCAGTTCCTATTTGCAGTTCTTTATGCAATCCGAACACATCTGGAGCACCACTTGAACACTATTGGCATTGACAAAAACAACATCTGTGTATCCAGGTCCTTGGGAAGGACTTGACAGGTGGATAAAAAATCTAGATCCAGTCTAAACATAAACAAAAGTTGAAGCATGGATCTCTCTCTCTCTCTGTATACAATTAAAATGCTTACAGAGAGTTGGGGAAAATTCAACAAAACACAACTTTAAACATCTGGATCTTTTGCTAACTTGGAGAAGAGAGATCTTGCCCAACTTAAGCACATGAATACCACAAACATTGTCCCTCTTGCTTGGTTGTTTTCCTGCAGATTCTTTTGTTGCTGAGCTAGCAAGAGAGGGGAACAATCAAGCTCAGAAAATACCAAATACCCAATAACTTTGTTGCATCATAGAAGACATAAAAATTGTATCCAGATCTCCTGTTGATACCATCCCAAACTGTTTAATTCTGCAAGTAGGCCACAACATTCTTGGGCGAAGGCTTGAAATATACATATAATCCAGCACCAGCAGCGAAAATTAATACATTTTTAATAGGTTAATGTTCCCAGAACCACCTCCAGAGGAAGTGGGAATTTTCTGCCATGTTGGAAAACCTTGAAACCATTAAAAGCGGAAAATCCCCAAGCCTTGCTAGAACATTAGGTGAGTCTTGCAAAGAATTTAAAGAAGTATTAATATCAGAATTTTTATTTTTGTGCAAGACACTTCTCCAGAACTTGGAAACTGTTTTTAAAAAATCTAACTCTGATGCTTAAACTGGGTAACAATGTTCAGGAACTGGCCTATTCTAGGCCTATCTTGATACTTAATGTGGTCTGTCTATAAACTCAGTATTAAATTATTAGTCAACCACAAAATTATCGTAGTTCAAATCTGATTTCATTCAAAATTGAAATAAATCTACACCATCAGGAAACCGTTAAATATAATACACAAAGTAGCAAATTAATAAGCTTTCACTAGTTATATGTTCCAAAACATTTTTGATTGTCTATACTAGAATTCTTAATGTGAATATTAAAGAAATTTTAATGTAGGGCTGCTTTTTCAAGATGACTCAGCATATTTATGAAGCAAGTAAAGCACAGCTAAATCTGAACAGTTATGATCCTATTATGATTTTAAGGCATGCTGAGCAGAGCTACTCATTTCTGTTATTCAACCTAGCTATATAGTAGCATTGGGAATAGTAAGGGGAAATGTCACTTTAAGATGTAGTGAAATCATTGTGAAAAATATTGTCCAAAATAATTTATGTGCAGAATTCTAATATTGATTATAATTATTTGCTTTCCATTGATTTCAGTCTCTGTTTGGTCAAGACAGAAGACATTTTTCAAGATATTATTAAAGGAAGGCTCCAACTAATTAGTTGGCATTTTTCAGCAACAGTGAAGAGAGCATGACTAAGATCAGCAAGAATCTCAGTTTGTTGTTTGTTTGTTCCAGTCTAGTTTTACAGAGAGCCTATTTGGTCTAATGCTTAAGGCATTAGAGTTAAACAACTGGAGATCCTGGGTTTAATCCCATCTAAGCCATGAAAGTCAACTTGGATGACTTTGGGTGAATCACCAGGAGACAATGAGTTTAGTTCCGCCTTAAGCACAAAAGCTGGCTGGGTGATTTTGGGCCAGTCACTCACTCTCTCTCTCAGCTCAACCCATGTGATGGGGAAAAATAGAAGGAGGAAAGTGTGTTAGATACATTTGCTGCCTTGAGTTATTTATAAAAAGAACAGGCAGAATACAAATAACTATTTTAAAATACCCCTCACACTAAAGACAATGCATTATCTAAAACACAAAATATTTAAAACCTGTGTTTTGGGCTTGTCATTCCAAGAAGGCAACAACAATGCCCTCCAGATATAATGTTTGTATTTTGACTCTTCTGCTATGCTTTTCAAAGTTCAGCCATTTCTTTTGAAATCCCTTCATCCACGGTGAGGATTTACATTGCCTAAAGGATGGAGAAATAAAGATGGCAATTGGTTCAAATCTTAGTGGCTCTCAAGTCATTTCAGCAGGGAAGCAAATAAACTTGGTTAAAAAACAAGCAGATTTTCATCCTAGACTGGAGTGCCAGCTTAGCTCAGTTTCATTTCAATGGTATTCTTAAGTGTGCCATTATTCAATTCCCTCACTAAATCATTTTTATCATTATTTTTATTATTATTCCTTGAATGAGGGTTGAGAAGTAAACTTCCTTTGGACTACCCAACCAGCAATTTCAAAACCCCACTAAGATCCCCTTTTGTGTAATATGGATTCTTGTACACATATTTGATTATCATTGTTTGGCACCTTGTCAAAAGATCTGGAGTTGTATCTGGACGCAGTAGGAATGGACAGAATTTCATCAGTGGTAGTTGTATTACTTGGAAAAACATTGACTTTATGACAGTATCTTTAATATCCTAACTCTTAGGAAAGTTCCCATAAACAGAAGTACCAAATCCAGTCAAAACTCTCTAATGGACTGCGTGGATATTGTTATTATTTTGTTGTTGGGGAGCACGAGCAAAAGTCAACTTTCTATTTTTGCATAAAATGACAGTGAATGACAGCAAATCTCCAAATATTCTTTATATTTTGTAAACAAACATCAATTTTAATTTCTGGAATCTCAGTCTATTTTGGCATTTCTGCGTTATATGATTCAGCAGGGCTGCTTCTCCTGTAGGCCATAAATTTTGCAAGTGTAACCATTCTCACCCTGTTGATGAATTCTTGCAAGGGAACTAATATAAAGATAATATTTCAGCTTTGTGTACCAACAAAATCAACAGAGCACCAAATATACTGAAGGAAAATGTATCTCCAGCAGTTAAACTCCTAAGTAAATAAACTATTTTTGTTTGTCTTTGCTTCATAATAATGTATTAGCTTTATATGCCACCAAACTCTGAGGGACTTCCAGAATCATTATCAGTTTAAGTAATACTTTATACTAGCTGCAATAATGTTCAGGGGAAAGAAAAGCAAATTATAGCTTCTCTCATCTAAATAATGCAGGAAAATATTTGGAAAATCAGCAGAGAAGATGCAGAAATATGTACTGCATTCAGTGATATCAGCATGGAACACAAGAGGTGTTTCTGATTGAAATCCAATGATCAATTCTTAATCAACAATGAAATGATCTGGCAATTAATCTATGGAACTGAATGATGCTTCCTTCAGGATATAGTTTCTGGAGAGAGAAAAAATTCCTTCAGTTTTTATCAATTGCTGTATAATAAAGACAAAGACCTAAATACTCTCTTTTTACATCAATGTTTCAAATCCCATTTGTTGAAGTTCTCTGCTGATACAACAACAGTGATTTCTACTACAGATCTCCGCCCTGTCCCATTTCTCCTCCAAGCCATAAACTGGAGCTAATGCCGGCTGGCGGCTCCGAGGGTGCGGGCCTTCTCTGCGGGGGCTCCCTCCCTCTGAAATGAGCTTCCTACAGAGATACGGGCCATCACTGACCTATGGGCCTTCCGGCGCGCACTAAAGACCCACCTTTTTCAGCAGGCCAGTCTGGCCTAGTCCCATTAGTAGGGTTTTAATTAATTTTTAAATCTTCATTTTGAATGGGGTTTTATTGGTTTTATTTTTTAATTTCAGCCGTGCATTTAATTCTCTTTTAATTCATTTTAAAATTTATATCGATTGTATTTTATTATGGCTGTTCACTGCCCTGAGTCTCTATTTGGGAGAGGGGGCAGTATAAAAGTTTTAATAATAAATAATAATAAACACTGAAATTGTTGCTGCTCAAAAGGATGGCTGTGCCTGGAAAGCACTCACAGCAAAAGCACTTGCTTTTCATGTCCATCCAAGGTCATCAGGCCTGCTAGATTTGCACTGCCAAGGTCAAAGCTGAACATGGTTTTCTGGGTGAGGCTGCAAGATTAGGAACAGTGTAGAGGTGGGATTCAGTTGGTTTTGACCAGTTCTGGAGAACCGGTAGCCGAAATTTGGAGTAGTTTGGAGAACTGGCCAATCCCACCTCTAACTGGCCCCTCCAACCCCATCTCTTCTCTGCCTCCCATTGAGTCCCAGCTGATCGGCTGGGTCTCCTTTGGTTGCCCTGCACAGGAGAACAGAGCTGGAAAGCAGGTTAGTGGGGTGGGGAAGGAATTTTGCAGTAACCTTCCCCTGCCACGCCCACCAAGCCAAGCCACACCCACCAAGCCACACCCACAGAACCAGTAGTAAACAATTTTGAATCCCACCACTGGAACAGCACTGGGCCAGCTTGTCTGCCATTTGCCACACCCATCCATCATCCTGGCCATGTTGCAGCCAACTGAGTGTACCTGAATGCTGATGAACAGTTGGGCTTGTAGCCCCTTTAGACTTACTATGCATGCACCTGTTATATATTTATTGTTTTTGTCCGGCCTATTTGCCCCAACAACCAACACGGAGGTGGCTGCAGACCTCACACAGAAATAAGATTGAAGCAAGGCAGAAAATACTTAAAGCAAACTGTCAAAATATATTCCAGTTGCAGAAGGAATCGAAATCAAACACCACAAATCCTCAAAGGCTCACCGAAAAAGCCAGCTTTTTCTTGACTTTTTGGAAACACTGGACTCTTGGGAATAAACAGGAAGGTATTATTATTCCAGAAAAATGGAGCGGCAAAGACCTAATTGGCATTCTATGCAAATTAGATTCCCCAAACATAAAAATCCATCGGGATCCTTCCCATCCAGATATTTATGAACAGGCATAAACTGGTGAGAGCTGTTGAACTATTCCAGTGATCACTGTCTAGTTCCATGAAACTGTTGTTGCCAAAGTTTTTATTTTTTACATAATGCATTATTTGTGGTCTGAAAGCTAAGCAGCCTTAATGCTCATTGCTTGATTATTTTCACCCTGTACATTATGGATCAGATTACTCTCCTCCACTTCCTGCAGAGAACCTTTAAACCATTACCAGACTGTCTCCAAAGCAGGACAAAAGGAAAACATTGTTAGCCCAGGGAAAATGACAAACATTAACCATAAGGATGGGATACAATTTTGACTGCATGTCAATTGCAGTAAATCAAATTCAGGGTTTGCCCATTTAGACCCATTTACACATAGAGTGTTACCTTCTGAACAACTCAAAAGGGCCCATGGTACCTTCAAATGGACAGGGCATTCTTGCACCATGAAATTATCTGACCTAGACCGAGAGATTCTGCTATGGAAGAACATAAGAAGATAAGAGAGCCTCTAAGGCCTCTCAGTGGACAGGGTTGTGTTTGCTGGTGTTGACTGTAACTTCTTGTCTCTTCACTGTCCAAAGTGGTCAGAGAAAAAGCAAGGAGGAAACTCAATAAAGGACCATCTTCCTCCTTCAAAACACTTCACAAGATGACATGGGGGAGAAACCAGCCTTTCTCAGTTAAACACCACTTTGAAGCCCCACAACATGCCTTCGAGACTCAAATTCATTAGAGTGTTGACAAGTTAGATAGATATCCTGACCCCGGAATCACCTGAATTTTCTACAAATCTGTGGATCAAAGCAGGATGGCACATCTTTCTTTTAATAAGCAACTGAATCTCTCTCAGAAAACCCACCCTTCCCCCTTCTCTCTTTCCTTGGGTCTCTCCTTGAGTACAAAAGTCCTTTAAATGTGTCAAAAGGGGGAGTGAAAGAGGCATTCAGTTAAGGCAACAGCCTACAAAGGAATCGTGGAGGCATTAGTTAGCCTCTGCTAATCTGCGAAAACTATCACCTGATATCACAATAAAAATATTATCCTTTTAATAATACAAATCAGTTGGTGCCAGAAGATTGCACAGGTTGATTACAAACAATGACATGACAAAGTAGCAACAAGGGTGCATTGGAATCTCTACAAAAAGGGCCATTGGTGCCTTCCCCCCAAATAGACAAAAATAGAAAATAAAAAAGCTAAAGAACTTTGGGACCTTAGAATTCAAACCTGTCACATAGTATCCCAAGGCCTAACTATTTTCGATAGGAATGAATGACCAAAAAAAATTAGTCTGTATAGTGGGCACTGCAGCACCTGGAGACAGCAGAAGGGAAGAAAAAGAACTAGAGAAAATCACTCAATATAAAAACCTGCAAATGGAAACAGAACGACAGTGGCAAGAGAAAGCAAAGACAGAGTCCCATTAGTCACAGGAGCTGCAACCCCAAAGCATCTGGAGCATCCCTTGAACACCATTGGCATTTGACGAGATCCCCACCTGTCAATTGCAAGAGGCAGCTCTACCTGGAACAGCTTCCATCCTGCAACAATACTGTACCTGTGACAACATCAAATGCCCACATCTGCCTATCCCAGGTCCTTGGGATAAAAATGCGGACTCCAATATAAACATCTGGCTGACTGTGTCAACAGCAACAACAACAGCAACAACAACAATAATAAAAAATAATCAAACCTTTGGAAGAGAAAGGGAAGAAAATCCATGTGCCCTAAATAGTTCCTTCCTTCCTTCCTTCCTTCCTTCCTTCCTTCCTTCCTTCCTTCCTTCCTTCCTTCCTTCCTTCCTTCCTTCCTTCCTTCCTTCCTTCCTTCCTTCCTTCCTTCCTTCCTCTCCCTCCGTCCCTCTCCTTCATTTAATCTCATATTCTATTTAATCTCCTGTTAATGATAATGCAGAAAGTGTCGTGTGTTTAAACGAGGCCACTTTCTGATGAATTTGCAGTTCTTTGCATTTCCTCCCTTGCTAAAGGCTGGCGGTGGGGGAAGCAGAGGAGGGGAGGAAACCTTGAGACCCAATCTACAATGGAAAGAGTGGCATTCGCAAAGCTGGAACAAAGAGTTACTTGCAGATCCTCCGAAGGCTCCTTCACCCGCTGGGTGCAATGAGGATGTGGGTATGCATCCTTCTGTGGGGGGCAGAAGAGGAGCCAGGGGAGGGGTGCAGCAGGCTTCCTGGCAGCTGACAGTCCTACTTCCAGCAGTTCCCAGCAGGTCCTCCCTGGCCGAGGGTAGGAAACCACCACTGCTCTGTCCGTCTTGGAGATGCTGAAGATATTTATTTGTCTTTGAGGAGAACCGGAACGGGCAGAGTTTTGCACGCCCAGTCTATTCTTTGAACATCGCCCCACCTGCTGTCCTGTGGCTCAAAGCTTCAGAAAAATTGGGGCACCGGGGAGGGTTCTCCACTTCCCTTTGCGTGATGCCAGAAAGGGAGACAGCAGGCTGGGCTAGCGGAGGGAAAGTCTGAACAAACACCAGCCAGGGTTTCATCCTCTAAAGAAAGAGCGTCTCTGCCCCTCCCCTTCCTCAGCCGGATCAAAGGAGCCCCTCTCAAAGGGGAAGATGGAGTCACCTGCTGGACACCTGCTCAGGGACCACTGCTAGCATCCTGCCTGCCGCCTCCTGCTCCTTCGGCTGGATCCTCTCTCCAACCCAGCGGACGGACGGGTTTTGCCTCTGTTCTCACACCACAGCCTCTTACGCAGAGGGCTCCCCCACCCCAGGTTATGAAGGACCAGCTTTAAGCTGTGGTTGAGAGAAAGAAAAGCCCACCCACTCACCCACTGAAAGGGAAGGGGCTGCGGGGGCCAGGAAATAACCTTGGAGCAGAGGGTTCCCTTGGATCCAGTTCTGGAAAGTGAGAAATGGAGAAACTCAGCTTCTCACTAAGGTATCTTACTAAGGAAAGGATGGTGAGATGGTAAGAAATACGGGGAGGGGGGAACACATATGGAATTTCGCCCTCCCCCTCCTCTCTCCCACTCTCCTTGAAATAGAGCCCCCCCCCGGTTTGTGTCCTGGATAACCTTCACAAGGTCTTGAAGCTCCAGTTCCAGTTTCTTTTCAGGTGAAAGAGGGAGTAAGAGGGAACTGTATAAATGGAAAGCCCAGGTGAGGGATGCAAATATGTCAGACCCCTCACCCTTCAGGGGGAGAAAGAACCCTCTCTACATCTATTCACCTTCACCCCTGTGTAGTAAGATTCCATTTACATCCCAGCAAGAAGACAAAGTGGGACCACGGAGAGCTGTTCCATACATAGATGGTATGCATGGAGCATGTTTGCCTGTGCCAGTGCAGAACTGACAGTCATGAATCTAAAACAGTGGTGCTTACAAGGGAGAATAGGAAAGGCTTTCGGAAGGAAGGAAGGAAGGAAGGAAGGAAGGAAGGAAGGAAGGAAGGAAGGAAGGAAGGCTAAGAAGACCATGCAAGCCCTTTGTCCAAGATTCTTGAGCACAACTCTCATTCAAAGGCACTTCTTCACGCCTTCCCTTAACTTCTCCCTGCCCTTCTCCAAAGTCACCCAACAGCTGAGGCTAGCCTTCCTCCTCTAAAGCCATCGCATTCTCCCATCCTAAGACTCTGGGGCAAGGCTCAGCCCTCAGATCAAAAGTACCCACCCCACTGGCAGCTCTCCTCTGGCTTCAGCCTGGGGATCATTTCACCCTTGTACCAAACACAGAACAAAAGGGGCGCCGTCCCCATCTGGGTCTCACCCTGTGAAGGAAACCCTCCTCGGACGGTCTCCCTCTCCATCGCAGCCACCGAAACGGCCAGCCCCAGAGGAACTTCCAAAGACCCCCTGGGCCTCCTGGCTTTGAAATCCAACCCTCCCACCTCCCACCTGCCAAGCGACCAGGTCCACCTGGGGAGAGCCCTTCCAGGCCAAGGCAAAGCCACAGAGGAGCCACACAAGAAGAAGGAGAGGAGGAGAAAGAGGGCGGGAGGAAACCGAGGCAAAAGTTTCCCTCTGACTTACGGTATTTGGGGCTGGAGCTGGTCTCCGGCGGGGCGGCGGTGGTGGTGCTGCTGGCCTCTTGGAAGGGGGATAAGGTCCAGGAAGGAGCCGAGTCCTGAAGATAAGTCTTGTACGACGAGGTAGTGTACGCCGCAGTGGGCCAGGCCGGGCCAGGCGGGCTCCGAGGGGCGCCGGGCGGCGGGCGGGCCAGGAGGAGCGTGGTGCTGAAAGGGACAGCGACGGCAGCCGTGGTGCTGCCGGTGCTGCTGCCGGCCAGGAGCGTCGGGGGCGCCAGCGTGTGGCGCGCCGTGGTGGTCCGCGGCGGGATGGCCCGGATGGGGCCCCGGGTGGCCGGGAAGCGGGTGGGCGCCTTGGTCATGGTGGTGAGGCGGGTGCTCATTCGGTTGGGCGTCCGAGAGGCGGCGGCGGCGGCGGCGTCCGTGCCGGGCGAGGCGGCGGGGTCCCCGCCCTTGGGCGGCGTGGTGGGCTGCTTGGAGAGGAAGAAGGGGTCCTGCTCGATCCCCTTGGAGTCCATCAGCTCGGTGGGCAGGTACTCCTGCACGGACCCCACCACGATCCACTTGAGCAGCATCAGGCTGAGCCCCAGGCCCACGAAGCCGATGAAGAGGGGCACCACGCACAGCCACGTCTGCTGCCGGTTCCACACCAGGCAGTCGCCGCAGCGCAGCTCCCGGCCCGCCGCCTCGGGCCCTCCATCGCCCGCCGCAGGGCCCCCGCCCGCCGCCGCCGCCCCCGCCGCCCCCTCCTCGGCAGCGGCTGCGGCACCCGGCGGCGAGGCGACCCCTTCGCTCATCCTCCTCGGCGCCTTTCTAGCCCTCCCCCGGGGGTAAGCAGCGGCATCGAGGGCGGGGAGGGCGCAGCATGCGGAGCGGCGGGGAAGCGGGGAGGGGGTGGCCGGTGGGGAGGAGGAGAGGAGCGGGAAGACCCGACGGCAGCGGGGTGGGGGAGGCGGCCGCAGCCGGCAGGTCCCCGAAAGAGCTCGCCTCCTTTCGATCCGGAGAGCGCGACACCCCGCCCGCCCTCTCAGCTACATCTCCGCGCATTCACACGACCGCTGCTGAATCAGCTGGAACGCGCGAGCAGCTCTCCCCACCTTCCGTCGCCGAGCTCGCCTCCTTTTCCCGGCGATTTCCCGCCCCCTCCCGGGCTCCTGGATTCCGGATCCCCCCCCCCCCCCCCCCCACACACACACCGCCCGCCCGCCCGCCCGCGAAATAAGGAGAAGGCTCTGACAAAGCCCCCAATAATCCTGGGCGTCCTTGGCCGAGCGGGTGCCAGGAAGCCGCGGCTTTCAGGCGGTAACGATCCGGGCCGAGGAGGGGCTTCTCCCTTTCTTTCCAAACCAAGATCCGCAACCAGCAGCCATCCGGCGCCCCTTTCCCCGAGGAAGAGAAACGCCTCTCGGGCAGCCGGTCCTTCTTCGGGGCGACGCTGCTCCGATCCCCGCCTGCCGGCGTTCCTGCCTCCCTGCTGCCCCCCTTCCCGAAGCGACCAGAGCTCTTGCTAGTCGGCAGCCCCGCCGCCGGTCCTTGGGCAGCGCTGGCAGAAAGGCGAGATCGAGCCGGAGGCGGCAGCAGCCTGCAGGGGAAGCCCAGCCGCCGGCCCCGGGGCTGCTGGAGACCCGGCCGCCCCCGGCATCCTCGCCGAAGCCGAAGGGGACGCGGGTTTGGCCTCCTGACAAACCAAGCACGAAGCGGCGGCGGCGGCGGGGTGGAGGGGAGGGGAGGGGAGGGGGGTGCGGAGTGGGGGGAGGCAGCTTAAAAAAATCCCAGCCAAAAAGAAACCACACAGGCGCGCTAGCAGCTCCGAAGGGGAGGAGAGGCAGGCACGCGCCCGCGCCTTCCCACGCGCGCGCACCCCCGGGATTCCAAGCCCGTGCCAGGGCCGGCCTGCCCAGCTTTCCCTCCCCTGCCTTTCCCTTCTGGCGAAGGCGGCGGCGGATTCCTGCCGCGCGGAGGAAGGAGGGGCGGGGGGGAGAGAGAGAGAGGGCGAAGGAAGCGGGGGGGCCCTCCCTCCCACTTGGCTCCGAGGAGGAGGAGGAGGAGGGTGGCGGGACTGCGGCCCCCGAAGCCACCGGGGTGCCACGCGCTCCCTCCGGAGGAAGAGATGCGGAGCTGGGCCGGGGGCCGCTTCCCAGCCCAGGAGCCCGCTCGGCGCTCCTGCGGCGGCAGGGCAGAAGCAGCGCGCGGTCGCCCGCCCGGGAATGCGCGGCTCTCGTGCCCGGGACCGCGCTTGGGCAGGCGTGCCCGCGCGCACGGGGAGGGCTGCATGGGCAGAGGGGGAGTGGGGTGGGTGGGTGGGCCAGCAGCCGCTGGTCTTTCGGCGCGGGATCCCTCCGGCAGCCGGGCGGTTCCTCCAGACCCGCCCTGTTCTACTGGGGCCGGTCGGAGCGGAGGAAAGAGCTGCGCCCCGCCCCCCAAGAAAAAGGAGAGCGAGAAGGAAGGCGGAGGTTTCTCTTTTCTGGCGCGGGGGCTCCGGCGAGCCGCTGGGCAGTTTTTCTTCGCCGCTACCTGCTCAGGTGCCGTCCCTGGCAAAGCGCCGCCCGCGGGGAAAGCCGCCTCTCCTCCGCCCGCTCCGCTTGGCGAGGGCATCTCTCTCTCTCTCTCTGCGGAGCAACCGGGAGCGAAGCGCCGCGCGGACTGGGCGCCCTGCTCTCGGCTGCAGTCGGAAGGAGAAGGGGGCGGTTTGGAGAGTCCCGCGCGGCTCCGGGGAGACTTCAGCCTGTCCCGCTCTTGGGCTGGAGGCAGGAGGAAGACCCAACATCGCGGGCTGTGAGCGAAGGAAGACGTCGCCCTCTCGGTGCCTACTTTGGGGGTCAAGCCGAGATGCCGTCTCTCCCCCCCCCCCACTCTCGGCGCTGCAATGGAAATCTAACCGTCCGAAGAAGTGTGCGCGACGGGTCCGCCGAGGCTAGCTATGCCTTGCCTTGAAAGTTCTTCCAAACGCCTGAGGAATTAAGAGAGCATCGATGGCGTAATTAATCCCCTTGGATGCACTTTGAACCTTCTGGCCAGGCAGCGGGTGGGGGACGGACGATGCCGTCCTTTAAAACGCGGAATAAAAAGAGACGCAGAATGATGGATCGCCGTGTCTGAGCAGGAGGTGAAGTAGCATCAATAACAGTAACAGAGGACGAAGAAAGGCAGTCTAAACCAGGGAGCCCCAAACTTGGAGACTTTAAGACTGGTGGACTTCAACTCCCAGAATTCTCCAGGGCTGGGGAATTCTGGGAGTTGAAGTCCACCAGTCTTAAAGTAGCCAAGTTTGGGGGCCTCTGGCCTAAACGCTGTGACTGGGAATGAGCTCAGCAATGCAGAGTTATTCAGGATTGATAAGATTTCCCACCTGGTCTTGGGAACCCGGCATGGTTGGGGGCTGGAGGGAGAAAAGGGCTAAAGTTCAGCTTTTGGGACAAGGAGAATTCTTGGCTGGCAAAAACTGTGCAGAAGAGTCCATTGATGGGACAGCAGCAACCTCTAACAAGGACCTTAATGTGGTGGGGAAGGAGTGATGGCACCAGAAACCTCTTTCACATGGAGACTGTCAGTAACAACCATCTAGCCATCATTGCCTTTGTGACATAAGCCCTGAAGGGCAGGGTGGTTCCATGGCCTTTGTCTCTCCATCCCTAAGCTATAGCACCAGGACAGGGCCAGGATGGTTTTATGAAGATAATACAAGGCAAAATTCCCTCTGGTGCACATTTTACACAGAAAAGAGGCTTATTTGCTTCCAATATGAGACACCTTTTTTTTAAATCAAGATGAGATGAGGGATGGTTTTATTTACCAACAAAAGAAAAAAATAGAATCGAACACAAAGCAGCCTTGTGTCTCATCGTAGACACATTGATCAGCTCATCTGCCAACCTCTTAGGTAAATGGTGGATATGGCCATGTGTCTCTGAGGGATTGGAAGAGAAATGTTACAAGCCCTTGTGAGCCCAAAAACTTCGCCTAAAGGCTAATAAAACCTCCCTCATTACTATTAATTGCTATCGTGTACAAAGGGATCAAAGGAAAGTGCACCAGAGACAAGTTGATTTAAAAAAATGTAGAGTTGATCTACAGAACCATGTTGTCCCCGTGTAAATATGTACCTTTAAGCTCAAGGGCAGCGTTCTGTATTCTGTACAGTGCTGGATTTGTCTTCTGTACAGATGCAGGTAGATAAACTCAACAAGACATCCATAACAAAGTACATTTATTGGTTCATCAGGTATCCTCGTAACTCACATTTGTGACAAAGTTCTTCTTTAATGACCAATCCTTTGCATATCTGTCTTGTAGATAAAAAGATGATTTATCTTCTATCCTTTTTCCCTCATGTTGCTGGGATAGAAGTAAAACAGTTACCAGGAGTCCGTGAGTTCAGCCAAGAGTGAGGAAAACCTCCTTCAACCCATGGAGGGTCAATTTAGTGACCAATCAGGATTACAGATGTGGTCACGTGCCATGGACTACATTTCCCAGGATACCTTAACTCCATTTACCATGATACATTCCCTTAAGGGGACAGCTCACAATTGCTACCTAACTATCCAATTCCCATACACTGGCTGGACAGCATAGGCAGGATCCAAGCAGACATTGGCCAGATAAAATACCAGTTGCGGCCCTTTCTGGATCGGGATGCGCTTCGCACGGTCACCTCCGCCCTGGTGACCTCCCGCCTAGACTATGCCAATGCTCTCTACATGGGGCTGCCTTTGAAGAGCATCCGGAGGCTCCAGTTGGTGCAGAATGCAGCCGCGAGGGTGGTAATGGGAGCCCCTAGGGGCTCCCATGTTATGTCACTTCTGCGCGGGCTACATTGGCTCCCGGTGGCCCTCCGGGTGCGCTTCAAAGTCTTGGTCACTATCTTTAAAGCGCTCCATGGCTCGGAACCGGGATACTTGCGAGACCGCCTCCTGCCACCATCGGCTTCCCACCGACCGATACGCTCCCATAGAGTCGGTCTCCTCGGGGTGCCGCCGGCTGGACGGCTGGCGACCCCGAGGGCACGGGCCTTCTCATTGGGAGCACCCCCTCTCTGGAATGAATTACCCCTGGAGGTAAGGGCCGCCCCTGATCTCATGGCCTTCCGTCGGTTACTTAAAACTCACCTATTTTGGCAGGCCGGACTGGCCTAGGGGTCTTCTAAATTTTAACCTGGTTTTAATCTCTTTTAACTCTTGTTTATATTTTTAATTAGAGCCATACTATATTCAATTTTTTAAATTTTAATATTATCATGTTGTATGCTTTATATGTGTTCTGTATATGTATTTTATTGGCTGTTCACCGCCCCGAGTCCCTTTGGGGAGAGGGGGGCGGTATATAAATCAAATAAATAAATAAATAAATAAATAAATAAATAAATAAATAAATAAATAAATAAATAAATAAATAAATAAATAAATAAATAAAATAAAATAAAATAAAATAACCCAAAGAAGCAGTGTGTGATGGGAAGATGTGGCAAGACCTGAGCCATAGAGTTGGATGCAATTGAATCATCATCATTTTCTTCTTCTTTATCATCACCACCACCATCATCATCATCGTGAACTCACAAGGACCTCCTATTTCTACCCCCAGTTCCACTTGCCTTTTCCCTCCCTGCCCCCAAAGTGGTGCTTTCTAACTTGGGCTGATTCAAGCCCCACTGCCCAGTTCGCCTGAGGTTCTTCATGCCATTGTTGGCAACGTCTCCACCCCATTTGACCCCCCCTTTGCACCCCTTCGTTCCTCCTGGCCACTGTCTTTCCACAGCAATTTTGGTCCTGGGTTTCAGAACTGTCTGCTCAGGGAGGGACTTTTATTAACTTAAATTGATTAATTAAATTAACTTTTTTCTTCTTCATTTCACCAGCAGACCAGCCAAAAGCTGTTGCTTCTTTCAACGTTTTACAAAGCCACCAAAACAAAGGATGGATCTTCCTTTTTCTTCTTTTGTTTTATCCTTATCCAGGTGAAATTGATGAGTTCTGTCACTTCCTTATTCCAGCCCAAGGAAAGAGAAAGAATCATAAAACTATGGTGTTATCTCATTTAAGTGGCTCAACAGTGGATGCCTGGATGTGCCAGACTGATAGATGTCAAGGATGAGGGAGAGATACCTAAACATCTAATCATAAAAACTCCATGTTCCAGAAGAGCCAACCATGGAAAGGAAAGCGACTGGTCTTTCCCTCTCCAGACATGAGGAGAAGATGAAAAGAAGAATGAGAATCCACCCACCAAGGGCTATGGGGAGAATTGAAAACCAGACAGAAACCAGGTTATCTCTAGGCCTAAAAAGAGAAAAGGCTGAATTCTGAAAAGCGATTAGTAAATTGACCTCATCTCTAATTGGTTTACACACAGAAGTCAAACAACTCAAATTTGTAATGATAAAAAGTCTGAGATCATTATAGCAGCACACATTATATTTGTACAATGGGTTGGTACAATGGGAAATTAATATGGATGGATGGATTTTGGAGGGGAGAGCGGACTTGGCGGGTGTTACCGAAACCTTGTTGGGCCAGGAAGGGGGTGTTCCCCTGGTGGAGATGTGCCCAGCAGGGTTTTGGGTTTTTCATCGGCCGAGGGCCCAGGGGAGGGGTGGGGGGGTTGCGGTGATTATTAGGGAAGATCTAGGTCCTAGGGAATCCACTGTCCCTCAGGCGACCGGATGTGAATCCCTTTTTGTGAAGTGTGGCTCTGGGGTTTAGATGGGCCTATTGATCACATACCTGGCTCCCTGCTATGTGACATTGGCTCTGCCTGAGCTCCTCGAGGTCATAGCCAGCTTGCCGGTTGAGACCCCCAGGCTTATGGTCATGGGGGATTTCAACCTGCCTTCGGCTGGGGCCTCTGGGATTGCTCAGGAGTTCTTGGCTTCCATGACAGCTTTGGGCCTGACCCAATTAATTAGGGACCCCACTCACATTGGGGATCACATCTTGGATCTGGTTTTTGTCTCTGGACAGTGGCAGGATGATCTAGGTATAGGGGACATTGTTATTGAGCACCTGTCATAGTCTGATCATTCGCTCCTTAGGCTGGACTTCCATGCCGCACCCCCTCATCACAGGGAGGCAGGACCGACATAATGGTTCTGCCCCAGGCACCTGATGGACCTGGACAGGTTCCTGATGGAGCTTGGGCCGTTTCCCGATGTTTGCACACATGACTCGATTGAGGACCTGGTGGCCACCTGGGATAGAGTGGCGGCTGAGGCCCTTGATCGGGTCATGCCCTTGCGGCCTCTGACCTGGTGCCGATCCCAATCGGCTCCATGGTTTTTGGAGGAGCTGAGGGAGATGAAGCGCTGGAAAAGACGCCTAGAGAACGGTTGGAGGACCACCCGCTCCGGAACTGACCAAACACTATTGCGGTCCCATATTAAGACCTATTTAGTGGCGATAAGGGTGGCAAAGCATTCTCACTTTTCTGCCCTTATTGTGTCCACAGAAAATCACCCAGCCGCCCTTTTCAGGGTGATTCGCTCCCTTTTAGAACTGGGAGTGCAGGAGGATTCTTTACAAGGGCAGGCTGAGGATTTTTCGAATTTTCTACAGGACAAAATCACTTAGATCCGGGATGGGTTGGACTCTGACTGGGCAACTCTGGATGGGGGACAGGGGCGGAGTTCGGGGAGGTCATTTGGGGAGAGTTTGATCCTGTGACCCTCGAAGACGTGGACAGGATGCTGGGTGGGCTTAATGCTACCACATGTTTACTGGATCCGTGTCCCTCCTGGCTGGTATTGGCCACTCGGGAGGTGACACAAGGTTGGTTCCAGGGTATTATTAATGCTTCCTTGAGTGAGGGGTTTCTGCCTGCCGTCTTGAAAGAGGAGATAGTGAGACCCCTCCTCAAGAAACCAACTTTATTATCTAATTATCGTCCAGTCTCCAACCTTCGCTTTGTAGCGAAGGCTGTTGAGAGTGTGGTGGCATGATAGCTCCCTCAGCACCTGGATGAAGCTGTCTATTTAGATCCACGCCAATCAGGTTTCAGGCCTGGATACAGCACGGAGACGGTGTTGGTAGCATTGGTGGATGATCTCTGGAGGGCCCGTGACAGGGGTTGTTCCTCTGTCCTGGTCCTGTTAGATCTCTCGGCGGCTTTTGATACTGTCGACCACAGTATCTTATTGCGGCAGCTGGGGGGGTTGGGCGTGGGAGGCACTGTACTACGGTGGTTCTCCTCCTTCCTCTCCTACCATTCGCAATTTGTGATTGGCAGGGGGGCAGAGGTTGGCCCCGAGGCCCCTGACTTGCGGGGTACCTCAGGGGTCTGTGCTCTTGCCCCGCTGTTCAATGTTTATGTGAAGCTACTGGGTGAGATCATCCGTGGCTTTGGGGTAGAGTTTCATCAGTACGCTGATGATACTCAGCTGTACATTTCTACCCCAGGCCACCCCGACGAAGCCGTGGAAGTGATGACCCGGTGCCTGGAGGCTGTGTGGGGTTGGATGGGGCGAAACAGGCTTCAGCTCAACCCGGCCAAAACCGAGTGGCTGTGCTTTCTGGCACCCCGATACAGCCAGCTAACTCCATCGCTGGCCGTGGGGAAAGAAATTCTTGCCCCCACGGAGAGGGCACACAATCTGGGTGTCCTCCTGGACGTACGGCTGTCATTAGAAGATCATATAACGGCTTTTGTCAGGTCCGTAGGATCTACCAGTTGCGGCCCTTTCTGGATCGGGATGCACTTCGCACGATCATATCCACCCTCGTCATCTCCCACCTAGACTATTGCAATGCTCTCTACATGGGGCTCCCCTTGAAGAGCATTCGGAGGCTCCAGTTGGTGCATTATGCAGCCACGTGGGTGGTTTTGGGGGCTTCTCGGAGCTCCCATGTTACGCCACTTTTGCGCGAGCTGCATTGGCTCCTGATGGCCTTCCAGGTGCGATTCAAGGTGCTAGTGGTCATCTTTAAAGCGCTCCATGGCTTGGGACCTGGGTACTTATGGGACCGCCTACTGCCACCATCGGCCTCCTGTCGGCCAGTGTGCTCCCATAGGGCAGGCCTCCTCGGTGTGCCGCTGGTTGGACGGTGCCGGCTGGCGTCCTTGAGGCTGTGGGCCTTCTCTATGGGAGAACCCTCCCTCTGGAACAAATTACCCCTGGAGATGAGGACCATCCCTGACCTATTAGCCTTCCAGCGTGTGCTGAAGACCCACCTATTCCATCAATCCAATCTAGCCTAGAGTTACTTGTAGGGCTTTTAATTGATTTTAATTGATTTTAAATGGTTTTAGCTTTTTAACCCCTTTGATTGTTTTATCTTTCAGCCACCTATTTAATCTTTTTAACTTCATTTTAAACATTGTATTTATGATTGTATTTTTATTCAGCTGTACACCGCCCGGAGTCCCGTTGGGAGAGGGGGGCGGTATCTAAAATTGATTAATAAATAAATAAATAATATTGTATCTTTTGGACACCAAGAGTGGCAATCAGATGTAGGCTAGCCTGCCTCAATTGTGTTCTCTGCAACTAACGGTTGTTAAAGTTGGACCTTAAAAAAGCAAGACAGGAAGAAAATCAATTTGTTTGAGCTGTGATGCTGGAGGAGACTCCTGCATCTTTCTTGGACAGCAAAGGGAACTAACAAGCAAGTAACAGGCATGTCACTGGAAGGCAAAATCACAAAAGTCTGTCTCACTTACTTTGGCCATGTCAGGCAGGGAAATTCACCGGAGAAAGCAATTATGTTGGGAAGAGTTAGTGGTAAAAGGAAACCAGCCCGTCAAAGAACACGGTGCCTGGACACCGTCAAAGCTGACACCAGCCAGCGCATAGAACAACTCAAAGTAGTGCAAGATTGGAAGATATGGAGAGAGCTGGCCCACAAAATTACCAAGAGTCAGATCTGACTGAATGGATGATATCATCATCCTCATCATCCTCATCATGACCAAGAAAAGGAGAGAGTGGGTCTATGATAAGTAACAACGTATAACATGGTCTGACATTGACTCTGCCTCTACTTTCCCGGTTTTTAAAGGTTTAGCTCATTCTACTTTTGAATCTTGTTGGAGGGCTTTCATTCAATCATTTTACTTTTTCCTCCGCTCGCAATTCTGATATTATTTCCAGATAACTTTCAAAAGGATTTAGATCTATTTCGTTGTCCATCTTTTTTCACAAGAAGCAGCACTGTCGAGTGTTTGATCCTTTCCTTCTACCTTCTTTATTGTTATCTGAAAGTCCTTCTGTGCCCAAGATATTGTTCTGCTTGTGATGCTTTTTTATTATTAGCCTGCAATACTGCATTCTAACCACTGAGTTGTGGGGCACAGTGGTTAGAATGCAGCATTGCAGGCTAATTCTGCTGACTGCTGACTGCCTCTGTAAGAGGCTGACTCTGTAAACTTAGAGAGGCTGTTAAAGCACTGTGAAGGAGTGTTGAGGTCTAAGTGCTATTGCTATTATTCAAATAATGACATATTTGTGTCCAGTTCAGCAACTCGGTCCTCAAAGATCAGGTGGCTTGCCTTGCAATCAATATGTATATATTTGGCATGCTTTGTTGTTGTTGTTGCTGTTTTCTTCCATTTTGAGTAAAAAGTTGACATGTTGAAGGGAAGGAACTTTTTTTGTTTTAGTTGACAGTACAATTTAAAAATACAAGCAAAACCTGAAATTGCTCCTGGTCAAATTTCTAGTCAGCTAGTCATGTTCTTTCCAGGAGCTTTGATTCAGTTTCTTTACTCCATTTTCTCATTCCCTTCATATTCTATAGGTATTAAAAATGCTAAGATTACTGTATATATTATTAATATTACTAATTGCAACCCAAAATCAAGCCGCTACAGATTGAATGCTTATTCACTGAAGATTATGGTCTATAATCCACCAGGCTGGGCTAATGTGGCTTGGTAAATATATATATATATATATTTAATTTCACAGTCTAGTTCCAAGAATCACTGATCAAAAGTTGCTCAACTCTTTTCTGTAGGAAGAGGAAAATTAAAACCTACTGTTTCTTCTGCTAATCTTTCTAATCAAGAGAGGTAGTCCTTAACTTATGACTTGTTGCCCAATGACCACTCAAAGTTACAACATACCTCTCCAGAACTACTTTATGATCTGCTTTCAGAGTTAGGATGGCTGCATCCCTCTTGAAGTCACATGGTTGCATTTTGGGCAGTTGGCAATCAGCTCACCTTTACGTTTGCAGTCTCCCAGGATGCACATGACCAAGATTGGATGGGTTTTTGGTAGTTTCTAGTGTACATACTTCCAGTTTTACCCAAGGACACCCATTGGGAAAATGGATTTGCTTAATGGCCACCATGTTTGCTTAATAGCTGCAGCATTCACTTTCATGACTGTTCCATTCATTTAGTGGCTGCTGCAAAAATTGATCCCAAAAATGGGATATGGCCTTTACTTATAACTGCAATGACTTATTACTCTAGTTCCATGCTCAATTATGGTCGTAAACTGAGAAATTACCTGTGCTACATACTTAAAATGGCATTTTCTTGGACAGGTTTGTAGCCTTTTAAATCTGTAATATGTACATTTTCTTTCACACATCTTTCTTGGGATGCTTTCAAAATAATTTATGAGATTCCTGATTGGCCTGTCTTCCGGCCTCCCTCTTCAGTTCCTGAACCAATGGCTTATATATTAAGAAGTGCTTTTTTCTAAAATATTTTGTTGGATTGTGTAGGCCAGGGGTCCCCATACTCGGCAACTTTAAAACTTATGGGCTTCAACTCCCAGAATTCCTCAGCTTGTTGAGGAACTCTGAGAGCTGAAGGCCACAAATCTTAAAGTTGCCAAAATTGGAGACTCCTGGCCTGGGAAACAGAAAGGCACTCAGAGTGGTTCTACTATCATTCACAGGAGTAAAGGAGGAAGAGGTGAGAAAACGCAGCCAGGGTTTCAAGATTTGGTTACTATAAATAAGAGTTCCAATGCAGCTTGTGGACTCTTGTTTCCTGGCTTGGTCTACATCAAAGGGCTTGCATAAGCCCCGTGCAACTCATTTTTGAAATAGATCACTCAAGTTATATCTGCAGCCACAGACTCCAACTCTAGTGGGTTTTATGGATGGCTCTCTGCAGCCTCCTTGGCCATAGTGTGGAAGTCATTGATTACTGCCATTTTTTGGATGTCCATTTTGGAAGCCACATTGAAAGCAGATGCTCTCATGCTGCCACATTTTGAGCCTGGAAAAGTGGGAGGGTGGAAGTTCTTGGGGTATATGTAGTTAGACAAAATAACATTCTTTTTGTAGTTTAAGGTCACGCTATTGTATGCATATGTGAGGGAAGATGTTCAGTTGGGACGGATGAGGATTGGGGCATGTGATGTGATGATGGGTGTTGGGAGTTGGAATTGTAGTTTTTGATTATTGCAAGGAAGCCCGGAATTTTCAGATTTGGGATTCCCCCAGTTGTGCCAGTTACTATCCAAATAAAAGAGAACTTTTGAGTGACGTCTGTCTCAGAGTTATTGGCTGGGGGGGAAGTTTGATGGAATACTGACACCGGGTTATTTTTTTTCGCAACTCCCTGGACCAGCCTTTGGAGGGCATCCATAGAAGTCCTAACTAGATGTATCCTGGGTTAGTTTCTGTATCCAGGGAAGGACCTCCACATGTCATAGCAAAAAGTAAAGGCTGAGTAGATAAATCTCACAGGGAAGTTCTTCCATCTTCCATCAGAGTATGGCCCAAATATTTATTTATTTATTTATTTGTTTGTTTGTCAATTGCTTAGAAGATAATAGGTATAAGTAAAACATAGTTATGAATATATGGATACATATAAGAAAAATAAAATATAAAAAAAATAATAGGACAGGGACGGTAGGCACGTTGGTGCACATATGCACACCCCCTACAGACCTCTTAGGAAAGGGGTGAGGTCAATAGTAGACAGTCTACTACTAGTTTTTGGGGTTTAGGGAAGAAACCACAGAGTCAGGTAGAGTATTCCAGACATTGACCACTCTGTTGCTGAAGTCATATTTCCTGCAATCAAGTTTGATGCAGTTAACCTTGAGTTTGTATCTATTGTGTGCTCTTTTATTGTTGTGGTTGAAGCTGAAGTATTCATTGACAGGTAGGACATTGCAGTAGATAATTTTATGTACTAAACTTAGATCGGATCGAAGGCGGCGTAGTTCTAGATTGTCTAGGTCTAAAATTTCAAGTCTGGTGGCATAAGGTATTCTGCAATGAGTAGAGGAGTGGAGAACTCTTCTTGTGAAATATTTCTGGACTTTCTCAACTGTGTTAATATCAGTTACGTAATGTGGGTTCCAGACTGATGAGCTGTATTCAAGTATTGGTCTAGCAAATGTTTTGTATGCTCTAATTAGTAGTGTAATATTACCAGAGAAAAAGCTATGTAAGATTAGGTTAACAACTCTTAACACCTTTTTGGCTATGTAGTTACAGTGGGCTTTAGCACTTAGGTCATTTGAGATGAGTACTCCAAGATTCTTGACAGAGTTTGGATCATCAACTTATTGTGTCACTTGAAGAGGAAGGACACAATACAAAAGCCAATTTGGTCTAGTGGTGAAGGCACCAGGTAGAAACCAGAACATTGGGAGCTCTAAGCCCACCTTGAGCATGAAGGCCACTTTGGGCCAATCACTGGGTAACTGGGAGTTCTAGTCCCTGATGTTGGGCCAGTCATTCTCTCTCACATTGTTGGTGTAGGAAAAATAGGAGAAATAAGGTGTATTAGGTATGTTCTCCTCCTCCTTTCATTTATAAAAATAATAAAGATGGGATTTAAAAAACAAAAAAAACAAGTGCTATATAGTTTTTTTGGGCGGTACAGCCCTTTCCCCTGACCCCTATTTCTAAGGGAGCTGAAAATAAGAAGTAAGGGAGCTTCCTTTAACTATGTCCTCTTTTTCTCCTGGCTCAACCCATCTTCCTTCCTTCCTTCCTTCTTTCCTTCCATCCATCCATCCTTCCTTCCCAGTTAACAAAAGCCCTTAGACTTATATACCGCTTCACGGTGCTTTTACCGCCCTCTCTAAGCAGTTTACAGTCAGCTGTTGCCCCCCCCCCACAATCTGGGTCCTCATTTTACCAACTTCAGAAGGATGGAAGGCTGAGTCAACCTTCAGCCAGTCACGATTGAACTGCTGACAGTGGGCAGAACTGCATTGTAACCAGTGGGAAGGAAGGGAGGGAGGGAGGGAGGGAGGGGTGAGGAAGGAAAATAGCAATAACTCTTATATACTGCTTCACCGTGCTTTCCAGCCCTCTCTGAGTGGTTTACAGAATCAGCCTCTTGCCCCTAACAATCTGGGCCTCATTTTACCATTTCAGAAGGATGGAAGGCTGAGTCAACCTTGAGCTGGTTAGGATCGAACTCCTGACAGTCGGCAGAATTGGCCTGCCATACCGCAGTCTCACTACTACACCACCACAGTCCTTCCTTCCTTCCTTCCTTCCTTCCTTCCTTCCTTCCTTCCTTCCTTCCTTCTTTCTTTCTTTCTTTCTTTCTTTCTTTCTTTCTTTCTTTCTTTCTTTCTTTCTTTCTTTCTTTCTTTCTTTCTTTCTTTCCTTCCTTCCTTCCTTCCTTCTTTCCTTCCTTCCTTCCTTCCTTCATCCATTCCTTCCTTTTTTCTTTCCTTCTTTCCTTCCTTCCTTCCTTCTTTCCCAATGATCACCTGATTCTGAATGAGCAGCCATTCAAAGAAACAGCCAATTTGTTTTTTTCTAAATAAGCTCTTATAAACTTTTCCTTTTTTAAAAAAAACAAAACCACTTCCTTCTCCTGGCCAGTGTTTCCTGCAGCTCCCTGCACAATCATAAATCCTAGCTCGTTTCCCAAAGCACCCCTCCCTGCCTAGTATTGTCAAGGCCGCTGCAAACAGCAGGTGTGGAACACAAGTTGTTTCCAAGCGAGACTTCCGGTGCCATGTTCAAGAGGAGGGTGGCAATTTGGCCGGTTAGCAAGCTGCCAGTTAACATTATGTCAGGCTGGCACAGGTGGCACAATGAGTGACAGTTCATTTCAGGCCCAGGAGGGACGCCTGCTATCTAAGCCCACCAAATAAAGACAGAATATCAATTTGGCAGCCGTTCAAATGGAGGTTAGAAAAATAGACGAGGAGAACCGAATGCCCCCTTCCTGGAACCAGCTATGGTTCCAATCCTCTCGTCACCCCTCCCTCCCTCGCTCTCTTCTTTCCCCCTCCCAGCCTTAGCAAAGCTCTTTCTCGGTGTCTCTCAAACGGCCTGCAGAATATTTCAGATGGTTTGCTGAAGCCATGCCAGGAATACAGCGCATCTGTATGGGCGAGAGGAGAAGCTTTAGTTGCCAGAAATAATAGCGGGAGCAAGGAAGGGATAATGAAGAAGCAACAATCAAAATTCAGACAGGGATGTGCTGGGATGCTCTTTTGAAGGGTAAAATTACTCTGCTGACAGTGGAACAAAGAAGCAAATCTCCCCATCACAGCTGGGAAGTGGGAACTGGATATCTGTCTCCTCCTCCTCCTCCTCCTCCTTCTCCTCCTTTTCTTCTCTTCCTCCTCCTTTCCTTTTGCACAGAATTCAGATACTGGAAAAACAGAAATATTCTTTATCTGAGACAATGATCTCCAGAAGGGAGGACCGTGGGAATATTGTAGAAGAAAAGATGAAGACAGAAGCAGGAGTTTCTCTTCTTCTCTATGGCCATCACGTCCAGCAGAATCTTATCTACTTTGTGTAATAAAAAGGAAGATGTGTGGTTTGTGGGCTTCAAAACCTATTGCATTCCAGTTTTATCCCTTAAGTCTACATCTCTGAAACTGAGCAGAGTTCCACCAAGCATAATATATTAATATCAATCAATTTACAAAATAAACGTACAGAGGAAAGGTATAACCTGCTTTAGACAGTTGGTCTTAAGATGATGCTAAAAGTAAGCTTAATAAAAATGATTGCTGTCTTGTTCATACAATAGGCTTCCTCTGAGAGTGGAATTTTATTTTTCTTTGGAGAATAGACCTGATCATACAAAATATCTAGTCCTGAAGAAAAATGCAAGAGAGAATTCCAATTCCTACCAGGGCACTATAATGGGAGGGTGGATTATTTTTTTAATGTCATTTATTTTAGTGAAATTTTGACTTGCCTTAATACCTCTACAGCAGGGCGTTACAAAGGAATCACATTAGTTTCTCTGGAGACATCTACTTTTCTGCAAAAGCTTTATGATAAATGACAGCCTTTCTCTTTCGTCTAAGCAATACAACATCACCTGGCATTTGTGTATGTGTCTGCTATTTCATGGCGAAAGCTAAGTTTGTTTGTTATAACCTGGAAATGTTTTCGTACTGTACATTTTTGTATGAGGTGGACTCCAATCTCACTAGTCCAAAATAAATACGATTTTAACCAGTTTTTGCATTGCGTTGAGTGTAATTAGAAAACTGATCTATTTGAGGCTTGTAAACTGTAAACTTCATACCTGGTGCCTGCATGACCCAAGCAAATACTACCACCCTGATATTTGTGTCAAATATTGAGACTTGAGCTGCTTTTAATGTTCTCTTAAGTCTAATAAGGGATACCATCCTTCTCTTACAAACTTAAGGTGTGTGTGTGTGTGTGTGTGTGTGTGATATTTTAACTTTCTCTTGGCCAATCCCTTTTTCCAAGAGGTCTACTGTAAACGATGCTTATTTTGGGGTCCTTGTGCTCTCTGAGCTTGGCTGTTTTCTTGCAGACATTTCATTTCCCAACTAAAGGTATGTGGTTTCCTCTCTGTTTATATAGCAGGTGGCTTGCTGGCAGCCATCAGCAGGCACATAGAGGAAAATTACATCTACATACCACTCAAAAGAGACAGTCAAAAAGCTAAAACCACAATATCTTCTGACCAGCAATCACTACCCAGATTAAACAGAGATTAACACCAAGCAATAAACAAAACCCCAATCAAGGAATTACCAAGTCAATTAAAAAAATCAGCCTAATCAAACAACTACCACCAACACTGACAGGACAAGATAAACAGAAGAGCAAACCCTACTCTGAGCACTGATGACATTACCTAGTTGGATAATGAAACATCTGCAAGAAAACAACAAAGCCCAGAGAGCACCAAGGAGCCCACAGTTCAACCCTGAGCTACAAAATATTCTCGACACTTCTTTTTATAATAGTCTATTTGGACTGCAACAATTGGAGTGACTGACAGGGGGCAGCAAAGAAATGCAATGCCGTGGTCTTTGCTGCCATCTAGTGGCTCCCTCGACCTTTATAGCAGCTGCTTCCTCCCAGAGCTGTATCCTGGTTATCTGTATAATATGTAACTGTTGCTATCATATAGTTCTAATGACAACGAATCATTGAAAGTTGCCAGGAGTGGGTTAATAGACAGCCAGACAGTGGGTGGTGATTTTGAGTTTGTAGTATCTATGAGACCTTTATTTTGACCAATGCTTCAGTGCCAACATTACAGTATATTATCTTCCCTATGAACTGAGGAAGTGCCGCAATGGAAAAATTAGCAATAATACATCATTAATAGCAACAGAAGTAAATATTAGGTTTATTTCTCTTTGTTATAGCAGTCAACCTGTCTTGTCCCTAATGACATGCACTGGCCTGATGAGAGGTAGAGAAAATATAACTCACAAAGAAACAGAGTTATAACAAGATCAACTATAGTAATAATAATATAATATAATGATATGATTTTGATCTATGACTTATCACTTTATTGAGAGATTATGCACCAGAGACAAGTTTCTTGTGTGTTCAATTACACTTGGCCCAATAAATTCTATTCTAATTCTATAAGGTGTAAGGATCAACATAGGTGTCTATATTCACTCAGGAGTCAAACCTAAGAGGTCCAGCATTTCAACATAAGAAATGAGGGATCCCTGTCAAGAAACTAAAACAAGAAAGCAATTAATCAAGTCAAAGGACCAATCAAGATCCAAGTGCTATAACAGGTTTATGATGGGTTGATACCAACCATAACCATATCGTTAAGAGAGGGGAGTGAGGGAGGGGGAGAGAGTTTTGTTTAGTGGTTAAGGTGCCAGGCTAGACAACGGGAGACTGTGAGTTTAGTCCCACCTTAGGCACAAAAGCTTCCACAAATGAAGGTGGGAATAATGTGTTCTGGGATAATGTTGCAGGATCCAATCTGGGTCGGTCACCAGAACCAGAACTTTAGTCTTCTTAGCTTTTGGACTCATGCTGGAGCCCAACCTCAGGGAACTTCCCTCCAGCAGAATACGTGCTTTGGACTGTTCTGTGTGTGGCATTGACAAGGTGCCTGTTGTATGTGGCCCTTCAGATGTTGATTGGGGTTTTGATGGCTGGCTATTAAGTCGTTGGCTGTTGTTTCCTTCTGCTGCCAAGTACTTAGGAGGCCCCAGGATTTGGCAGCACAAGGAAACCACAGCCAACGAGTTAATAGCCAGCCATCAACACCCATAATATCGCACAGAGAACAGCCCAAAGCACACACTCTGCTAAAAAGACTTTTTGTCTGGAGTCCAAAAATTTGGATCCTGCAACAAAGGGTCAATCACCAGGAGACGGTGAGTTCTGGGTCTCATCTAAGTCACAAAAGCCAGCTAGATAATGTAGGGCCAGTCACTCTCTTTTGCCCAACTTACCTCAGGGGTTGTTGTTGTGGGGAGAATAGGAGGAAGAAGGTGTGTATTCACAGTTCGTCGTAAAAATAATGAAGGCAGGATACTCATCAATAAATAAAATTACATGAAATAACCATGCATTAACTAGAAGCATTTAGTGTACATCAGGCAAGTCAGATTTCCTCGTTGCCATTTTACTGTGGGTTCATATGTGCATTTCCTGAAGATGAGACATGTTTCCACAACACACACACATACATCTTCTTACATTGCAAAAAAGGGGCCCAGCCTCTTTTTTTGAGTTAGAATCAGGTATGTGTGTGTGTGTGTGTATGTGGGGGGGGGGGGGGGGATTAAGCATTTTCCAGATGTGAGCTGCAAACACCTGGAAAACTGATAGCAAAGATTTAGAACTGTACCAGATTTTTTTGCAAACAAGTAACAGCTCTCTAGCAGAGCACGTTTCCTGAGCTAAACTATCTCTCTCCTTTCTTTGAGAACGTAACTAGAGCTAACACTACAGGACCTGTGAAAGAGGAAGATGGAAGGCAAAGTGAGCTCTGATCCCCAGCAGTTTCTTTCTTTATTCCAGAAATGATCAGCTCAACCCTCCCAGGACAGCTAGTGAGAGAAACAGGAAAGCTCTTGCCCTAGCAACTCAGAGATAAATTGGGTTCTTGCTTGTTGCTGAGATTTCGGTTACCTAATCTCTTTTCTCTTTCAATAAATCTGATTAGAGAGAGATCTCTGTGAGAAATTTGTTTTCTGCGACGAGAGCTTGACATCTTGTCAGAAGTATCATCAGACAGATCCGTGACATGCAGCTTAGCTGGAGAATCTCCATGGAAATCGAGCACGTTGGCCAAATGTAGGCTGAGCCACGATGCTCAACAACTTTGCCATCTCAAGTTTCATAATTACACACATCAGTGTGTGCATTTCGGTTCCTGATAAAACCATTTTTCCCTCCCTCCCTTCCCATACTTTAAAAGCGCTACGGTTAAACTTCGCTTGTCCTGAAGAACTCGGCAGTGATCTAGATTTGAGGGCAAACTGTGAGTCAGAGCATGTGGGCTCCTACATAACACCTTTCCCAAACACCACACACACCTTAAAAACCAAAGCTGTTTTTTCTCCAAGTTCCCACATCAGCTATGGAGGTTGGTATACAAGTCCTGGGGGGAGGGAAATGCAGAGGCAGGAAGAGCCAGGATAAAATGCACACTCCAAAATTATTTGTATGGTAAAAAAGCATTACGGTTTCTATCGATTTTCAATCAGTTTGGTATTAATGCCTGGCAGTAACATACACAGACCTTGTTCTTTGAGTCTTCTTATGATGTATTCATCACTGCTATAAGCAAGTTCATCCACTGGTCCTTCTCTTCATCAGTCCCCTTCCAACTTCCCCAACTCACTGCTAAATAGGACTTTGCATCGTGTGTCCAAAATACAACATTCTAACCATGGGCACGTGTGTCCTGAATGAAAACTCTGCATTAATTTGTACCCCTGCAAGCCTCAGCATATTTTCTCCTCCTTTTCTTTGTCCTCATGGGAACTTGGGAGGGTCAGGTCTGAGACAGGATCTCAAATTACATTTCTGACCCAGCACAGATTTCTGTTACTATTGTTTTCAAAGTAGCTCTTCCTTCTGCTCCTCAAGAGTATTCCTTCTACCCATTATAATAGAACATTTGGGTCCAGAATGGGTATTAGGATCTAGATGTCAAACAAATCAAAGGATCTCACAGCAAGAAGAATTCGGTGAAGCAGAAAATCATGGTCACAGAGCAAGACAGCAAAAGACTGAATGCAATTTGGAAACTCATCTACTGAAAAGGGTTGCAGTCAAGTAAACTGGGATATAATATGCAATCAGTAACTGAAAGCTAAACCAACTTCACTACAAGAAAGCCCTGACATTTTGAATTGCATCTGAGTCTTCTTCAGGGCTGCAATGAAATTTAACCTTGGCATAAAGAAACCACCAAAACACACAGAATAGCAAAATAGTTTATTTATTTATTTATTTCTGAGTTTTATATACCGCCCTTCTCCCGAAGGACTCAGGGTGGTGAACAGCCAACTAAAATACAAGTAGACAAAGTATAAATTATTTAAAAGAGAATTAAATACTAGACTGTCCCAAATCTAAAAACCCCAATTAAAATCAATAAAACTTCATACCCCGTCCCAAGTAATCTAAAAACCCCATTTAAAATCCCATTAGTCAGCTCAGGCCGGCCTGCTCGAAGAGCCAGGTCTTCAGGTCACATCTGAAGGCCCTCAGGTCACTGGTCGTTCGTAATCCAGGGGGCATCCCATTCCAAAGGGCGGGTGCCCCCACAGAGAAGGCCCTATTCCTCGGGGTCACCAGACGACACATAGAAGGCGTCGGGACCCGGAGGAGACCCTCTCTGTATTCACCAATACACACGATTTAGCTCCCAATGCAAGTGTGTGTAGAACCACTATCTGTTATGTAACTAATTAGTGTGTTCGACCTTATGCAGGTCTTGTTCTACATTTGTTGAGTTGTGTATGGCTCCAGGGTGGAGGCAAGACCCAGGTAACACAATATGCATTCTGATATTGCAACACACACTCTTCCCTTTATGTATCCGAGTGTGATTTCATGATGCACGTGAGGGCAGGAGGTGCATTGTGACCTCACAGTACACCCTCTTTTTTTGTCTTTTTGGCCTCATCATGGCTAGCTGGAAATGTCTACAATGCCAGTATAATTGCCAAGGCAATTATAAGTGCTGATAGGTCACTTGGAATTTAGTAGGTTTTAATAAATAATTGCAATTGTAGCTGTAAAAATCTGTAGTGGTCTTGCTTTCAAGACAGTAAAGAGGAACTACAATGAAAGGGAGTCATATAGACAAGAAAGCAATTCAAATTAAAATGGAGCCAGGGAAAAAAACCAGACAATGTTTGAATCCTTGTGTTCTTTGCTTAATCTATCATCCATTCATTCACTCATCCGTCTGTCTACCTAGGAAACTTTTCTGCATTATTATTTTTGAATCATCAGAATTCAAATTATCTTCTAGCCTTTCCGGAATATAAATAGCAACCCTTGAAATTATTATTTTATGTAAGAGTAGGAACATCTGTGTGTAAATGAATCACTCACTAATGCATACCTGTCAAATTTTGAAGAAGGAGACAGGAATAGTCTTAGCGCTAAACTCCCGGTCCTTTCCCAGTGAGGTAAGTTGTGGTGCTGTATACTCCTTTCCATGTTTGTATTGTATTCATTTGCTCTTCCATCCTGCATGAATTGAAAACAAAGGTACAAAGATATAATTGTCCAATAATGTGTCAGCCATTGTCAGCTGTAACATTATGAAATGATGTTTTAATATTCATGTGCATGGGCTTATCTGCTGGAATGCATCTGCCACTTTGCAAGATGTTCCATAAACTGAAGCAGACTCAGGAATTTGGGAAATCTGCAACTCATCCAAAGGGATGTGAACAAACTAAGAATCTTACCACAATATTCCTATTATCTCAGGTTGAAGGGGAGGGGGAGTTGACCCAGATACGTTGGAACGAAATGGATGCAGAAAGATTATTTATAATAGATGTCGTCGCCAATCATCCAAATGTTGGGTAGCAAGAGGGGACAGAGGTCAGCTCTACAACCAAACAAATTGAACTTATGTCTGTTTTTTTATCTGACAATGTAAGCAGCAGTACCTGCAAGAAATGGTAATGACATCAAAATAATGACATCCCCAGGGTGATGTTATCACACATGAGACTACGTGCATGCCAATAGCCAATGCAAGTACTTAAATTGTGACACTTGGCTAACAATGTTGTCGTGCATGCCTCATTATTTATCCTCCTTCCCTTGGCTCACAGTTGTAAGAGATGCTTCATACCAAAATACAACTTACCATTGGAAATCTAGCCATACCTGCTTTTAAGATAACTTACTCACTATTTTTAGTAAGTGGGTTTATAGAATCATAGGATCAGAAGGGGCTTTGGAGGCTTCTTATTCAACCTCCTCCTTGGGCAAGAGGCATATCATTCCAGACCAAGGCCCTTCAAACTTGGCAAGTTTAAGACTTGTGGACTTCAACTCCCAGAATTCCCAAGCTAACATGACTGAAGGAGGAATTCTGGGAGTTGAAATCCACAAGTCTTAAAGCTGTCAAGTTTGAAGACCCCTGTTCTGGACAAAAGGTTGTCCAGTATCTTGTTGAAAACCTCCAGTGATGGAGCACCAACAACTTCAAGCTCTTGTACTGACTAATCGTTCTCGCTGTCAGGAAATGTCTCCTTGGTTCTTTATTTCCCAATAGGAAGTGTTGTCTCCTATTGAAACAACCTGATGCAAATCCTTGCCTGTGTATCAGCATAGGAACATGGCTTCAAAGGGAAAGGCACATAACCCGGGCCAGCTATCTGTTCCATTTGTGTTCTTAAACTGACCCTGTTTTTCCAAGATCAGATAGTCAATTCTCTTGGGTTGAAAATGAAAACAGAGTGTCAGCTTTGGAAGCCATATTGACACCAGACGCTTCCACACCACCACTTTCTTGAGCCTGGGAAAATGGGAGGGAGGAATTTCTTGGCATGTAGTAGTTAGACATAGTAGCATTCTTCTTCTTAAGTCAAGGTCATGTTATTTCTGCACCTGGTGGAGAGGATGTCTCAAGTTGGGACGGATGGGGATTGGGGCATGTGATGTGATGATGGGTGCAGAGGGTGGATTTGTGATATTTTTACTTATTGCAGATTCGGTTTACTATCCAAATAAAACAGAGCTTTTGAGAGGATGTCTGTCTCAGAATTATTGGTTGGAGTGGAGATTTTCTGGAATGCTGACACAGAGCTTTTGAGCATAGTTCCCAAAGAGATTTATGTTTATTTTTAAGGGTGCCCTGTTCAGGAAGGGAAACTCTTGAGTTTGGGAGTCATTAAAGGATGGATTCACTGGTGCACCAATATGGTCTTTCTAGGCTTTCTACTCTTGGGGCTTAATGGAAAGAGGATCAGGTCAGAGAAGCAATGAGGGCTATTGTAGGTTCAGAAGATCTTTTTCCTAAGGGGAGAACCATCTGCTTGGGCTTATGTATCTCTGGAGGATTCTGATGAACAGATTAACCACCCAGGTTACGCACGATGGAGGTGTGAGAAGCAAGGAGAAATAGTGGTGGTAACAGTAATGTCGCTGCTAGTAATAGTCTTTCTCTTTCGTTGTAAATAGCAGTGTGATAAACAGCCCAAGTCTAAGTTGGGCTTCTCCCTTTGGGAGAAAGTCTAAGTTACTTTCTCCCAATAGGAGAAACATGGTGCAGTTCCAGGTCCTCCATCTAGTAGACCTTTAGTTCTTGAGGTCTTGCCTTCCCAAACCTTTGCCATGCCTGCCTCTCTAAACCTCAATGATTAAGCAAACGAATAGATTAGACTCACAGCAGATTAAACAAATGGTTTAATCTATCGCAAGAACTCAACCCAAGCTTTATGAATTGAACAGTTAGTAGTGTGTTTTTTTTAATACCCTAGTTTGCCTTTCCATTAGGACATCATTTATATTTTGTTTCTTGCTTTCATTCCCATATCCAGAAGCAATAGGACAGAAAATTAATTTTATGACAAATGCACTGCAATTAGGATGCTAATTAGAAGAAAAGGCATGCTGGGTGAGCATTTTCCTAATTCCATTGTGCAGCAATAGTCTCTGAACAACAAGACAAGACACCCAACTTATTACACCATTTCCCTTCCCAGATACGCCTAGGAAAGAGCTATTCCACATGTGCATCATTGGGCTCATTGAGAAAATTTACCCAGGTTCTAACCGGTTGTAACTGGTAGGCCCTACTAGCCCCTTTTTCTTCCTAACCCCTTACCCTTTCAGATGTGCTCAAATAGGACTTTGCATCATGTGTCCAAAATATGACAATTCAGCCATTGAATGTGCCTTGAATGACAATTTTGGATTAATTTGTACCACTGCAAGCCTCAGTGTATTCTGTCTTCCTTCCCTTTCTCTTTGTGAGCCCTTGGAAGGGTCAGGTCTGAGACAGTATCTTAAATTATGGACTCAATGGGACTCAATGGGAGGCAGAGAATAGATGGGGTTGGCGGGTCAGTTGGAGGTAGGATTGGCCGGTTCTCCAAAGTACTCAAAGTTTTCACTACTGGTTCTCTAGAACCGATCAGAACCAGCTGAATACCATCACTGGAATTTAGACATGAAACAAATCAAAGTATCTCAGAAATATTAGCTGAAGCAGATAATCGTGATCACAGAGACCTTTCAAACTTGTCAAAAGCACACACACACACAACCTCGGCATTGCAGCATCACAACGCAGGTTCCACCCTTTCCATATATGGGTGCAAAGTTTCATTGTGAGTACCAAAGGAGCAGAGCTTTTCCCTTGATTTGCTCCCTTCCCAAGGACGCTTAGGGACTACTGAAGCTTTCAGCGGGAAAAAAACTGCCTCCCATCAATTAACTGCAGGCCCAAATGAAAGTCTTGATAATGGAGGTCAAATAAGTGAAAAGTCCTCTCCCCCTTTTCTGCATTGCAAAAATGACATGTAGGCATTTGGTTGTATGTTGGTAGCTATCGTCTGAATTTTTTTCTGAGAGAAACCCATATTTTAAGTATTAAAATACTTGAAGGTTTTTGTTTTTTGTTTTGCTCTGGAAAGGGAGATATTATATTTGTCATCCCAGTACTATTTTAAGGGTTTGTCTCCATACTGACATCCAGCTTGGCCACTTTGGGGTGGTGGCATCAGCCACCTCAATGTGAGCGCTTTCTGTAACTGTGAAATTCACCACTATCATGAACCATCTATTTATAATGTTTAAAATAAACACCATGTCTGTTCTACATGAGCTTATGCTTCAAGTAAATGACAAGCATTTGCCAAATGTTTTCTTTCTTTCTTTCTTTCTTTCTTTCTTTCTTTCTTTCTTTCTTTCTTTCTTTCTTTCTTTCTTTCTTTCTTTCTTTCTTTCTTTCTTTCTTTTTTTCTTTCTCTTCCTCTTTCTTTCTATTTCTTCTTCCTTTCTTTTTTTTCTACCTATCTACCAACCTACCTTCCTACCTACATCTAACACATGGGATACTGACAATTAAAAAGAATCACAGTAGGATCACTAAATCATTCATCTATCTATCTATCTATCTATCTATCTATCTATCTATCTATCTATCTATCTATCAATCAATCAATCAATCAATCTCTCTCTCTCTATCCATCCATCCATCCATCCATCCATCCATCCATCTATATCTATCTCTCTGTGTATGTGTGTGATTTTTTAAGGAAGGAAATTGGTTCTGATCTGATTGTTGAAACTGATTCATTTTTAAGTACAACGTGAATATTATACATTCGTGTTTATATCTACGTAAGCCACTGATGTTGGAATTGATTGTGGCCAGCTATAAACTCAACCAATCAATGTGTCAAATGCAGAGTTTTGTCAAAGCTGGAAGCAAAACATTGCCCAGGGTTTTTTATAATGCTGAGTCAACAGAATCAAGATTGCCATGGGTGAACACACTTGCAGGTCATTTTAAACAGATTTGTTCAGACGTGCAGGGAAAATAGTGATGTTGTGTAAGTACCCACACAAATGAATGCACATGTATGTTTATCATTACATAAGCACACATCCTGAATAATTCAGTTAAGTGGACCTGGCTGAATCTTTCTCTCTCTCTCTCTCTCATCTATCTATCTATTTATCTATCTATCTATCTATCTATCTATCTATCTATCTATCTATCTATCTATCTATCTATCATCTATCTATATCTATCTATCTATCATCTATATTATCTATCTATCATCTATCTATCTATCATCTATCTATCTATCTATCTATCTATCTATCTATCTATCTATCTATCTAGCACTATCTTTCTATCCATCCATCCATCCATCCATCCATCCATCCATCCATCCATCCATCCATCCATCCATCATCTTCTAATTCTCTCTCTGTGTGTGTCTTGCTCTCTCTCTCTCTGTCTCTCTCTCAACCTACTTGCCTACCTACCTATCTATATTTTAGCTCAGCCGAAGTCCAAGTTGTCAGTTCTCAAGTTCATACAGCAAATATTCCTGTTTCAACAGTAGCCAGGCACAAAATGTTTTCACGCACGGCTACAGCAAAAGCCAGAAGTGTGAACGGAAGGTAGAGTGACATTTCAATCGGTCAGGCCTCTTCAGAGCCCTTGCAGCTGTCACAAGTGCAAATGTGCACACACACACACACACACACACACACACACACAACACATACACACACACGCAAGAGGAATGTGAAATGTTTACAGTGTAGTACATCTCTTTGTGTAGGAGTGTCATTATGCTTGGCTGCTATATAGCGTGATTTGACAGCAATCAAAAAAATGCTCCTGATGATTTTACAGCAAAGCAGGCCCATTTTCAGTGGAGGGATGTCAAAGATGAGACTTTGTGAAAGCCAAGGTGGTTTTCTTTCTATTTAATGCAACAAAGGGAAAGTTAAAACAATCCCTCTGGCTAGGAATAATAGCCATTGGTTGCACAAGGGTCGCTTGCAGGACTTGCTTGCAGGGAGAATTTCTGAGCTCTGTGCCTTTTCAAGAAAAGTGCTAAGCCTGTTTCTTATGGAACCTTATGGTCCATTTTGAGGTCCTTCCTTGTAGTCCACATTCATCCATGGTTACAGCTCCCCATCGTTCCTCTTAGCCAGCAATCGCTTTTATGGTTGCCACCTCTTTCTCTCCATTCAAATTTCTCAGGCCTTCTGGTCATTACAAGGCCCTTTCACAGGTTCAATCTCCCCTCTACAAACATTCCCATTTGTGTCACATGAGCACTTGTCAGTTGGTCGGTTGAAGAACTTGGTTTGGTTTAGCTACATGAGCTAAGATTTCTTAAAAGGGGCTGGACTGGAGGAGCTCTCAGGACACTTAACGCCTTTGTATTTACCAATGCAGGAGAATATTTGTAGCTCAGGGTTAAAATGAAGGCTCTTTGATGCTCTCTGAGTTGGGTGGTTTTCTTGCAGACGTCTCATGACTCAACTAGGTAACATCCTCTATGCTAGAAGGGAGGGGGGGTTGAGGGCAGGGGGGTGGGGGGAGGAGGAAGAGAACTGTGAGGTCCTTAATGCTCTCTGAGCTTGGTGGTTTTCTTGCAGACGTTTCATTACCCAACTAGGTAACATCATCAGTGCTAGTTGTCAGCTGGTGCTCCATTCAATATCCAAGAAAGAAACACTTAAACTCCATTTTGTTAGAGTAAAGATATCTTTTACTGGAAATCAAAGTGGTAGCAACAAAGGAATTCTGAATCTGAAGAGATGAGCGCGAAAAACACATATACAAAGTGATGGCAACGTTCCCACCCCCAACAGTCCATATTGCTCCTCCAATGAGGAAGTATGCATAGCATCATGTGGGCATCTTCAGGTGGTGATGAGGCCTCTGTCCGTTGACCTTGGCATAGTTTGATAAGGAGTCGCAGTTGCGCATAGCAAGGAATAGAAAAGCAAGGAATAGAAACTTAAGTAAAACTCCCCCTCCCCTAGAATACAGTTTCGTTTCCTACACACTCCAGCACGCTTCCCAAATATATCATAGCCCATTTCCCCCCTCCCGTTACTTATGGCAGCCGAAAGATGCAAAGCAGAGAAAAAGAAATAAAGGAAGAAATCTTGAAGGCTGACATTCGGCCCTCCTGAAAAAAGACGTTAGTCCTAGAAAATATAAGAATAAAAGACAAGATATTACAAACAAATAACAACAGCACATTTGTTCAGGGTTTATCAGGATACATGGTGCGGAACGCCTGCACCAATCGGGGGGCTCTAACATCTCTCTCGTCTACCCATTCAGACTGGGAAGAAGGAAAATGCTTCCACGCAACCAAATATTGGAGTCGACCCCGCTTCTTCCTAGAATCCAAAATTTCTTTAACTTCAAAATGTTGTTCACCTTCAATGAGCAATGGCACAGGGGGGGCTACCTGAGTAGGCCTCAGAGCAGATGTACGTTCAGGTTTTAACAAACTAACATGGAAAACAGGATGGATCCGACGGAGAGTTTTTGGCAATGTCAATTGGACCGCCACAGGATTCACAACTCGTTCAACCGGAAAAGGTCCCACATACTTAGGTCCAAGCTTTTTCGATTTCTGTGTGGTCTGCAAAAATTTGGTAGATAAAAACACTTTATCACCAACTTGGTATAGTTCCTGTGGACGTCTCTTTTTATCTGCAAACTTTTTGTGAGCTTGATGAGCATCATCCAATGCCTTGCGGGCAACTGGCCAAGTCATCTGGAGATGCCTTATCCACTCATCCAACGAGGGAATATTAGTTTCCTCTTGCGGAAGCTCGGGTATGGGTACAAAGTCTTGACCTGAGGCCACTTTAAACGGAGTGAATCCGGTGCTGCTATGTACCGAATTATTGTATGCCACCTCAGCAAAAGGCAGTAAATCAGTCCAATCATCCTGTTGATAATTAATGTAATACCGCAGATACTGTTCCAGTACCGAGTTAGTTCTCTCGCAGGCCCCATTGGTTTGTGGATGATGGGCGGAGCTTAACCCCTGGGCGGAGCCTAGTAACTTCAGGAACTCTTTCCAGAAATTTGAGGTAAATTGGACACCCCTATCAGAGATTATGCGTTCAGGGACTCCATGTAGCCTGTAGATATGCAGAATAAACAACTTAGCTAACGTCTTCGCTGACGGGATCTTCGCGCAGGGTATAAAGTGTACCTGTTTGGAAAACAAATCTGTCACTACCCAAATGACTGTATTTCCTCCACTGTCAGGTAATTCTACAATAAAATCCATGGAGATTTCCTTCCATGGGGCCGTTGGTCTAGCCACGTTCTGCAATAAGCCTGCTGGTTTACCAGGCGGCCTCTTAGCCGAAGCACAAATAGGGCAACTAGCGACATAGGTTTCAATGTCCTTTTTCAACATGGGCCACCAAAATTGCCTTTTGACCAAGTGTAGGGTTTTCACGAACCCAAAATGTCCAGCAGGTTTAGAATCATGAGCTTGATGTAAAATTTCGTGCCTTAGCTTTCCCGGTACATATAATTTGGCCCCCACCCAGGCCAACCCATCTCTGATAGTACAGTCATTCGAGTGGGTCAGGAACCAATCATCCAGTTTTAGAGCTTCTTTCAATTTTGCCGATAAATCGTTTGACACATCAACCTCTTTTTTCTTCTGAGCTCTGGTAACCATTGGAGCTGCCAACTGTTCGGTTGGGATGATAGGCCTTATCACTTCCTGGCGGGCACTATTATACTGAGGTAATCTGGACAAAGCATCTGCCATGAAGTTCCTCCCCCCGGGAATGTACCGCAAAGAAAAATTGAACCGCTTAAAATGTTGCGCCCAGCGAACTTGCTTGGGAGACAGTTTCCGAGGTGTTTTCAGAGCTTCCAGATTTTTGTGATCTGTCCAAACCTCAAAAGGGTGTTTGGCTCCTTCTAGGAAATGCCTCCACGTTAACAAAGCCCATCGAACTGCAAAAGCTTCTTTTTCCCAGATGGCCCATCTTCTCTCGGTTTCAGTTAGTTTACGGGAGGTATAGGCGCATGGTTGCAGGTATCCCTTTTCATTTACCTGAAGTAGCACCGCTCCAACGGCTACGTCACTTGCATCAGCTTGGATTACAAACGGAACGTCCATGTCTGGGTGCTTAAGTACGGGTTCAGCAGCAGACAGACGTTTCAGTTTCTCAAACGCAGCTTGACATTCCATGGACCACTTCAATGGCGAACTGGGCTTCGGTTTCACCTCCCCCTTGGTTTTAAGGAGATTCGTGATAGGCATCGCGATCTTCGCAAACGCAGGAATAAATTGACGGTAAAAATTTGCAAATCCCAAGAAGCTTTGCAGTTGTTTCCTGGTACGGGGAGGGGCCCATTCCAAAACCGCCTGCACCTTCCCCGGGTCCATCTCTATGCCGTCGTGCGATATGCGATAGCCCAAATAGTCAATTTTCTCCTGGTGAAATTCACACTTTGACAGTTTGGCATACAACTGGGCCGCTCGAAGTTTCTCCAGGACTGACCGCACTAGTTTCACATGCTCATCACGAGTCTCTGTGTAGATAAGAATGTCATCAAGATAAACTAACACTCCTTTGTACAAATGCTCTTGCAACACTTGGTTTATCATTTGCATGAATACCGCAGGCGCCCCCTGTAGGCCAAACGGCAGGACGTTGAATTGAAAACACCCCATCGGACAGTTGAAAGCAGTCTTCCATTCATCCCCTTCCTTGATTCGGATTCGGTAGTATGCCTCTCTCAGGTCGAGTTTTGAAAAAATCTTTCCTTTAGCGAGGTGGGCCAGCATGTCCTTCATCAGGGGAAGGGGGTACACGTTCTCCACCGAGATGGCGTTCAGATTCCTATAGTCCACCACCAAGCGTAAGGAACCATCTTTCTTTTCCCGAAACAACACTGGAGCCGCCACCCGGGGCCTAGCAGGTTGGATGAAACCACGTTCTAAATTTTTTTCAATGAACAACCGCAATTCCCCTAATTCCCGTGGGGTCATTGAATACAGTTTGGGTTTTGGGAGTTTCACTCCTGGCAAAAATTCGATACTGCAATCCGTTGAGTGGTGAGGGGGGAGCTCATCCGAGGCCTTCTCACTGAACACCTCCTTTAAGTCCCAGTATTCCTCTGGAATTTTCTCCTCCCCTTTCAGAGTCTCGGTGCCAGTAGAAGCCAACTCTATGGGAGCTTTGGGTCTCCGCTTGGATTTCCCTTCCTTTTCCGGGGGTTGGTCTGTGCGTATGCGTAGTAATCCCCTCCTCCAATTAACATGGGGGTTCCATTTCCGGAGCCAAGGCAAACCCAGTATTAAGGGGCGCTCCATCCCAGGGGCCACAATAAAACACAGAGTCTCTTTATGGTTCCCCATTGTCATCTCCACTGGCTCCGTTATAAAATGAGCAGGTCCACCCCCGGCTACCGATCCATCCAATTGGCAAAAAGCTATGGGCGTTTTCAGAGTCTTTAGCCTTAATCCCAGCTTCTCTACCATCTTTGCACTGATTACGCACCTTGTGCATCCAGAGTCTAACAAAGCCAACATGTCCCCTTCAGCCCTCGATGTGGATACCCTTAATCTCACTGGAATGGTCATAGGGCCCTGGTTCGGACTTACCAGTGCGTCGTCTTCCAGTTCGGATTCACTCCCTTCAGAAGAGGTTGGAGTTCCCAACCCCCCTCTTTTTAGAGGGGTGACCTCTACAACCTCCTCCGCTTTTAGCGCCGATCCACGAGGCGTGGCTGGAGGCCTCTCAGACCTTCTCCCTCCTCCTGGCGCCCCTTTCGGTTCCAGCTTGGCATGGCAGTCTGCAGCCCAGTGGCCCTCCTTCCCACATCGGAAACACGCTCTGGTTCTGGGTTTTGCCGCTGGTCTTCCCTTCAGGGGTTTTAAGGTTTCTTGAGGCCTGGTAGGGGGGGGATTCCTCAAGACAAAGCCCCCCCGGCGTCTGTTTCGGGTTAGGTCAATCTCCACCTCTGCTGCCAGCATGTACCACTGCTGCAGCTCCCCAGGGTCTCTTCTGGCCACGCAGCATTGATAAACATCTTCATTTAGCCCATCCTTAAAAGCCTCTATCAGGGCTCCCTGGGACCAGCCGCGGATATGGCACGCCAGCTCTCTAAACTCCTGGGTGTAATCAGCTACTGACCTTCGCCCCTGATTTATGGTTTTCATCCTGATTCTAGCCTTGCGTTCAGCTAGGGGATCTTCAAATCTGGTGCGCAATGCTGTCATGAACTGGTTATAATTCAGCAGTTGAGGGGCATTATCATTATGCAAAGTCACCATCCACTTTGCAGCCGTTCCCTCCAAAGCCCTGGTCACACACCTGACTTTGGCCGCTTCTGAGGAAAAATCCTGCCCATACTCCTCCATGTGGCTCCAAACTTGTGCTAGGAAAAACCCCAATTCCTGGGGGTCCCCTCCATATTTTACTTCCAACGGAGGCACTCTTGCAGCTCTACGCCTTCTGGCAATTATCCCCCCAGCCGGGGGGCCCTGTGCTGCTGCTGCTGCCTGTTGCGCTGGCCCAGGTTGATTTATGGGGGTGGCTGCCCTGATTCTTCTGCCTGGGGTTACCTCCCCCTCTTCCCCCTCGTACCTTTGATCAGCTGGAACCTCTCCGGCAGCTTCATGTGAAAATTGCTCGGCTTGCATTAGTGAGAAACCTCTCCGTTCCTTCTCCTGCCATGGTTCATCTTTCCCTCGGCGACGGGTCGTGGTCACTCCTGGAGGGGGCCTTTCCTCAGGATCTTTCCAACCGACTCCCAGGGACCATTTAGGCTTCACAGCTGGGGTTTCGTCAAGACTTAGCTCAGCTAAGAAGTCAGTCTCTTCTGCTCCCTCCATCAGCAGGGATCCAGGTCCTCCAGTCGCTCCCTGGCCTTCTCGGTCACTGGCTGGGCTAGACATCGTTTGTTAGCAAACCCCCTCGGAAGAAAATTTGGGTTTTCTCCGGGTGGGCTGGTAAAAGCAGATTCAGAATAATGTCAGCTGGTGCTCCATTCAATATCCAAGAAAGAAACACTTAAACTCCATTTTGTTAGAGTAAAGATATCTTTTACTGGAAATCAAAGTGGTAGCAACAAAGGAATTCTGAATCTGAAGAGATGAGCGTGAAAAACACATATACAAAGTGATGGCAACGTTCCCACCCCCAACAGTCCATATTGCTCCTCCAATGAGGAAGTATGCATAGCATCATGTGGGCATCTTCAGGTGGTGATGAGGCCTCTGTCCGTTGACCTTGGCATAGTTTGATAAGGAGTCGCAGTTGCGCATAGCAAGGAATAGAAAAGCAAGGAATAGAAACTTAAGTAAAACTCCCCCTCCCCTAGAATACAGTTTCGTTTCCTACACACTCCAGCACGCTTCCCAAATATATCATAGCCCATTTCCCCCCTCCCGTTACTTATGGCAGCCGAAAGATGCAAAGCAGAGAAAAAGAAATAAAGGAAGAAATCTTGAAGGCTGACACTAGTCCTGAGATGATAACTAGCATTGATGATGTTACCTGGTTTGGATAATGAAATATCTGCAAGAAAACAGCCAAGTTAAGGGGGCACCAAGGACCCTTCCATTTTGCATTTATATCCATGGCATCAAACACATGCAAACCTCATAAAACCATTCCCCCCCCCCCACCCCCACTAACAGTGTGTTCCCAAACTTTTCTCATTGGCAAAATGTTCAAATCTTGTTAAATCATGGTCTCCTACAGCTAAGTGCCAATTTTGATTGCACCATTCATACCTGATCAATGTTCAATCAACTACTGCTGAAAAATCCTCAAGAATTGTTTTACTGTCCCCCCTCAATGGAAGAAGAAGATCTTTTGCTAACCGTGAAAAATTGTTGGATGGCATAAGATGTCTCCATAAAGGAAAACAACTCAGGGTTGAAATGAAAGGCCCTTGGTACTCTCTAAACTCAGTTGTTTTCTCGCAGACATTTCATGACCCAAACTAGGCAACATCATTGGTGGAGCAATGATGATTTTACCTAGTTTGAGTAATGAAATGCCTGCAAGGAAGCAACCAAGCTCATAGAGCACCAAGGGCCCTCTGACGAAGATGTCTTCTCCATCACTTTTTCCATCTCACTAAATTTCTAAACTTGATGGGAGCAGTTGGACATCCTGAGCTGTTCCGATAAAGGTCCCCTGGCAGAACCTTGGACAGGTTTATTTATTTATTTTATTTGGTTTGTCAATTGTTTACAAGATAATAGGTATAAGTAAAAACATAGTTATGAATACATGGATACATATAAGAAAAATAAAAGAAACAATAGGACAGGGACGGTAGGCATGTTGGTGCGCTTATGCACGCCCCCTACTAGATCTCTTAGGAAAGGGGTGAGGTCAATAGTAGACAGTCTGAGGTTAAAGTTTTTGGGGTTTGGGGAAGAAACCACAGAGTCAGGTAGGTAGAGTATTCCAGACATTGACCACTCTGTTGCTGAAGTCGTATTTCCTTCAATCAAGTTTGATGCGGTTAACCTTGAGTTTGTATCTATTGTTTGCTCTTGCGTTGTTATGGTTGAAGCTGAAGTATTCATTGACAGGTAGGACATTGCAGTAGATAATTTTATGTACTAAACTTAGATGGGACCAAAGGTGGTGTAGTTCTAGGTTTTCTAGGTCTAGAATTTCAAGTCTGGTGGCATAAGGTATTCTGCTACGAGTAGAGGAGTGGAGGAGTAAAATATTTCTGGACTTTCTCAACTGTGTTAATATCAGTTATGTAATGTGGGTTCCAGACTGATGAGCTGTATTTGAGGACTGGTCTAGTAGTGTAATATTAAAATCTACGTAGGATTAGGTTAACAACTCTTAATGCCTTTTTGGCTATGTAGTTACAGTTCTACAGCTCTAGCACTAGAAATGAGTGCTCCAAGGTCCTTGACAGAGTTTGGATCATCAACAAGGTCTTGATTATTCAAGCCTGTTTCCTTCAGTCAACATTTTAAGGCCAGTAATTTGCTAGCAATGATAGCATCAAATAAAGTGCAAGGCAACTTTGAAAGCAATGCAGTGATTCAGCTCTTAAGAGGAAGACCGGAAGAAAAAGGGAGGATCAGAGAGCAGGAATATGCCAAGTTCCCAAAACTGCTATCACACTTCCCAGAACATTATTGCCATGAATGGGCAAATCATTAAGATGAAGATACAGCCCTTAATGAAATGAACACTTTGTGTCAGCTCAGAAATTGAATGATCACTTGTGATAAAAATGTAAAAGAGGAATGATGTGCTAGCATAACAGCTCAGCCACAGTTTTTGCAGGCGGCAGCCCAGGACTGACAGGGGAGCATTGAAAGGAAGAGTTAAAAAGGGAAAATTTACTCAAGTGTGCCCGGATAATGGCAAGTTAACTAGCATTTATAGAGTGTTGGGTCTTTTATCAGGGACTAAGACAAACATCAGTGATGATTAGCAATTATAATATAATAATAACCGAGCACTAAAAGAGTCTGTCAATTATACCATCTGGAATGGATTCCCGCAATAACTTGTATTGCCATATGATGGTCACTCAAAGGGACTTATTTTAAGAAAGGAGGAAGGCAGATTAATTGGCAATAGGCCCATTAATGGGGGTGACTTTGCAGGATGAGCAGAAAGAGAGTTGAGTCTCCTAGGCAACTAGCTTCTCGAAAACAAGGTCACCCAAGATGAAACACACGGCTCCAATGCATGTAAAAGGATGTTCTTTCCCGAAGAAAGTTAGCAAGGTCAACAGGAGGAGTCAGAGGCGGCTGAGGAACTCACTCACCTACAACTCTACAAGATCATTTCAGGACAGAACGGATAGCAAAACTGGCTCCTCTATTTGGGCTGGGAAGGGTTAATTTCTTCTAAGTTTATTTTGAGAATGCAGGAATAGGTTTCGAATGGCACTGCTGCATCCCCCAAACTGGAAAGGTAGAAATCTCACATGAATGGCCTGCTCTCTCTTGTATGTTCTTCTTCTTTTAGGTGTGAGAGGGGATTATCCATAGGCCTAGGCACAAGGTCAAGGAAAATCAAAGAAGGTTAAAGAAGATCAAGGAACGAAGTCAAGGAAAGAAGCTCCAGAAAAGTTAACCCAATGTTTTTCTGGGGAAGGAAGGAAGGGGAAGGAAGGGAGAGAGGTCAAGGAAGGAAAGAAGGAAGGTCAAGGAAGGAAGGAAAGTCACAGAAGGAAGGTCAAGGAAGGAAGGAAGGAAGATCAAGAATGGAATGAAGATCAAGGAAGGAAGGTCAAGGAAGATGAAAGAAAGAAGGAGGGTCTAGGAAGAAAAAACAAGGCATGAAGGTCAAAGAAGGTCAAGGAAGGTCAAGGAAAGAAGCTCCAGAAAAGTGAAGGAAGGAAGGAAGGAAGGAAGGAAGGAAGGAAGGAAGGAAGGAAGGAAGGAAGGAACTTGTCTTATAGTGGCATTAAGGAGTAGATAACTCAAAGCGTTTGCAATTTTCAGCTATTGTGAATTACCCAAAATGTGAAGATACTGAAGCTTTATAATGAAGTGAGCAGATCAAAGTTATGATAAGGCATAATTATAAAACCTCCATAAGGTCTGCATAGAGATGTCCATATAATTTGTTAAGCTAAGACTCATGTATAACTTAAAATATGTGAATTCCCAGGAGGGAGGGGCTGCATTCCAGGGGATCAAGAGTCAGAGAAGTTTTTAGATAGTCTGGTTGGGAGGAGCAGAGGTAAGGGGTCCCCAGAGTTTCTCAGATACATCTCTCATTATTCAAGTAGTTGCTTTAGTTTGGCCAGATTCCTATCTATGACTGAAGAAGAGTACAGGAAACTGCTCAGAAGTAATTTATATGGGTCTTTCTTGAGCTTAGGGGCCTGCCAGTGTCATACCAGTGCCTTAATTGTTTGAAAGATCAAATTAGATATTTGAAAAAATTATCCAAAATGTTTCAAAGTGTTGGATGTTTGCATATACTAAACAAATTTTCTAAAATGAATTGACTCTTCAAACTCATCCAGGGTGATCATTTGATTTTAATGACTCAAATATTAGATGTGAGTCAACCATTCAAAGCACATTCAGAATGATTTATACCTTCAATGAATTAAGTTTCTTCCACAAAGCCCCTTGCTCTGTAGTTGATTGAACCTATTTCTCAAAATATCTAAAGCAGCAAAGGTTTCACAGAAATCTATTCATTATAATTAATAACACAATCATCAATACATTTTTAACAGTAAGATTTGCTGACATTCTTTAAGCATTAGAAATCATTCATTTATTATCCTTCCTTCCTTCCTCCCCCCTTCCCTCTCCACAAGATTTAATTTCCCAAAATTATCAAAAAACCCACAAATAAGACTATGATGAACCATAACTAAACCCATAACTGCCAAACAATTTAATAAGGACTATTTCTGTCCTTGCCCCAAACATCACCAGTGTAGTGGTCCAGATAACCATGGAGAATATGTTGTTCTAGAGAGAAGGACAATGATTGAATAAATTAATCTCGGGGTCTCTCATTTCTTTTTGATTGGTATACATCTAATCTATCTGGTTTTACATTTTGCAATTTGTAAATAAATAGCAATGGTCTTGCCTTTAGCAATTGTGAATTGCCAAATCTTCGGCTTCCAGCTTAGATAATCGTTGAATTTCAACTCAGATTCTAATTCACCACCAATTACATCCATAGCCTTGTCTTTTCACAAACTTTCTCAACTCTGTTTCCATTCAAATTCAAGAAGCATCCTTCTTCATACATTCTATCACACTGTCTGTTGAAATCCTGTCAAATCTCCAAGCTAGAGAGATACCCTTCAAACTCCAAATCATATTCAAACCCTCTGTCAGTTTCTCTTCACCTTACTTGGCCTTTTCTTCCTGGTTACATTACACTTATTCTTCTCCAATCTGCCATTTAGCAAGGTGTAATGTCATCCCCATCTACATCACAGACACCATTTACCAATTATCTGCAGTACACAATGATAGGGTCTCAAATGTTTAACCATCCCAAAAAGTTACAGTTTTCAGAGCCTGGAACAGGGTATTCCAGAACCCACAGCAGACAGTCTCATTTGGCTGATGGTGGCAGGTCTTTGAGAAAGCGAAATAAAGTCAAAACCAGCCAAGAATTGGAGCGGAGACCACAAGGAGATGACATGGCTGAAAGTAAGACTGAGTAATGGCGTAGTCTCAAAGACAATGGGTTTCTTGGGAGAAACATTTCTGTGAAAACATTTCACTTCTCAACCAAGAAGCATACTTATTTCTTGGAGGTGGTCATCAGTTCTTGAAGAACTGAATAAGCTTCTTGGATAAGAGGTGAAATGTTTTCAAAGAAAAAAACAGCAAGTAAGTTCAGTTAACTTTTGGAAAAAGCACCTTTAGGAGAACGATGACCTGGATGATGGAGAATCTTCTTTGACATTGAGTAATGAAGCGATTTAAACACACACACACACACACACACACACACACACACACACACAAATCCCAGTGGAGTGCACTTCCATCTTGCTGCAAACAGGACTGGACATGGACATATTCACATGAGCCACATGAGTTGTCAAGTTTCACTTGATGGACCTTTACTGCAGCCTACATCCACATGTGTTTATATACCCTTTTCTATGAATAATCAGAATCTGGTTTTCCCTTCTTTTGCACATAATAAAAAAGCAAAACTGAAAACTGTGAAAAATTTAGAGTGATCATGAGGCTGATGTTTGAGGTGGCCATTTTACGTCATTTTACATCACTATGGCTCATAGAACTCCAGGAGAAAAGTGGCTTGGAGTTAGATGACTTTATGTATTTTAAGAATAAAAGCCTTTGGAGGAGAGCAAAAATGGAACTCCTCCTCAATACTCATCTAAGCCACTAATATTCCCCACAAGGAGATCCATATTTGGGGAGGGAGGAATAATTCAGCTGCCTTAGTTACAGAATAAAAGAGTTGGAAGGGATCTTGGAGGTCTTCTAGTCCAACTCCCTTCTCAAGCAGGAGACCCTATACCATTTCAGATAAGTGACTGTCCAGTCTCTTCTTGAAAACCTCCAGTGATGAAGCACCTACAACCTCTGAAGGCAAGCTGTTCCACTGGTTAATTGTTCTCACTGTTAGGAAGTTTCTCTTTAATTCCAGATTGCTTCTCTCCTTGATTAGTTTCCATCCATTGCATCTTGTCCTGCATCCTCTGGTGCTTTGGAGAATAGGTTTACCCCCCTCTTCTTTGTGGCAGCCCCTCAATTTTTGGAATACTGCTCTCCTGTCATTCAAAGTCCTTCTTTTCATTACACTAGACATACCCAATTCCTGCAAGTTAATGGTGACTAATTAATATGTTCATGTAGTTTTCTTGGAAGAGTATGTATGCCCTTCTTTGAAGAAGAATTCACAGTTTTCCTTCCAGCCTTTGGATCCAAAAACAGAACCCAGCCAAGGTCAGCTAGGTGTTACCACTTATTGCAACATGCTTAGAAGTAACTTTCCCCAAACAGACAACTACATATGGAGGTTCAATTAAGCTTACCTAGAACTTAGAAAGGTGAGAAAGGAAAACTAGCTATGATTACTTGGGTTTTCCTTAGCCTATGCAAACATGCAGAAATTTGAAAACTGGGCTTTGAATAAGTGTGGGAACTTTCATCATGTGCCATGTCAACATTTCATCATTGGATGACACTAAAGATCATTCAATCAGAATAGAGAAGGAACGGACCCTGGAGGTCTTCTAGTCCAACTGGATAATTGTCCTCCCTGTTAGGAAGTTTCTCCTTAATTCCAGGTTGCTTCTCTCCTTGATTTATTTCCATCCATTGTTTCTTGTCCTGCCCTCTGGTGCTTCGGAAAATAGGCTGTCCCCTGTCTTCCTCGTGGCAGCCGCTCAAATACTGGAAGGCTGCTGGGCTGACAGTGGGTGGGTCTTGCAATCTTTCATACGTATCAATAGATCTGAGGATGTAAGCAAGGACTGAACTGCCAAGAGTTCTGGCTGTTTCTCTGTTTTCTTTGGCAGAAGATTAAAATGGGCTGATCTAAGCCCAGAAGCTAGGAAGAGACAGAAATTCTCAACAATTGGTATTTTATTTATTTATTTTATTTGGTTTGACAATTGCTTACAAGATAATAGGTATAAGTAAAAACATAGTTATGACTACATATAAGAAAAATAAAAAAATAAAAGAAACAATAGGACAGGAAAGGTAGGCACATTGGTGCGCTTATGCATGCCCCCTACAGACCTCTTAGGAAAGGGGTGAGGTCAATAGTAGACAGTCTAAGGTTTTTGGGGTTTTGGGGAAGAAACCACAGAGTCAGGTAGAGTATTCTAGACATTGACCACTATGTTGCTGAAGTTGTATTTCCTGCAATTGAATTTGGTACGATTAACCTTGAATTTGTATCTATTGTTTGCTCTTGTGTTGTTATGGTTGAAGCTGAAGTATTCATTGACAGGTAGGACATTGCAATATATGATTTTATATGCTATACTTAGATAGGACCGAAGGCGGTGTAGTTCTAGGTTTTCTAGGTCTAGAATTTCAAGTCTGGTGGCATAAGGTATTCTGCAATGAGTAGAGGAGAGGAGAAATTGTAAATGGTATAAGGTTTTCCTGCTTGATCAGGGGGCTGGACTAGAAGACCCAAAATTACAGAATTACAAAAGAAAAGCCCAAATCTGCTCCAATTTCCAACAACCCAGCAACAGAAATTCAGGGCAGAAAAGTTCCTTCCCTCTTGAAATGGATCCACATAGATGTAAAGATGTGAAACCGCAATACCTCATTCAGATGTATAATAACATATTACAGTACAATCCATCTCTTGTGTATTACACTTGGCAAGCATTATTGTCAGTGTTGAATATATATTTTGTGTATATTCGTAGATATTGTACCCTCAAATTGCAAATGGAGACGTGGGTACTCTATTTTTTATTTTCATCTTTAAGTGCTTTGGTTTTATTGCATTGCAAACAGTTGCTGGGGTGCATCCACACTTTTGTTGTACTTGTACAATAAAGTTTTGTTTTTCTATTCTATTCTATTCTAAATCGGGTGGATCCAGAGCTAATTTTGAATTAATGCAAACTCAACATCTGAATGTGGCCACAAACATTCACTGCATTTACATGAAGTTCAAACGTCACCTTGATCTTAGCTCTAAGGTATATTAACTTTGGCAAAAATGAACATAGCTTTTATTCTCTGAAACGGGCTTCGCATAGAGAATTGGTGAAATCCATATTTGGACTGGCATCCAAAGATACGAAGTTCTATGTAATCTTTAATGTTGGTTGAAGGTTGGGTGACTCTACTCAAGAGCAGCAACGTTTCTCAATGAAACTGACCTCTCATTATTTCATGGTCACATGACCATATAGATTTCTATGCAACAGTAGAAGCTGGTTTCCTGTTGTCTTTTTAAAGCTTCCCAAGGCTTTTGTGATCCTTTCCCATACAAATGCAAATCAGTTTGACCTGACTTCATTTCTGGAGAGCAGCCAATGTTGGCTGAGTCCTGCCACCTTATGGAGTATTTGTATGGAATAGAAAAAATCTTAATGGCTGAACATTTCCTCTTCGGGGAATGCTATTCTATGCCACCTTCTTAAAACTCAACTCATAAAAAGCATTATTTATGAATGTGAATACTCTGTTGCTCCCTGGGAGAATGATTATAGGTGTTGCATGTCTTTTTCTGCTATGCCTGTTCAGTGTAGGGGAGAAGAAATTGGCATTGTATAACTAACAGATGTTGGTTTCCTCTGAATACTTTCACCTCAAAAACGACTTTCACAAAAATATACCTGTACAAATACTTCTGATTTAGAAAGATAGTATTTATAGTCAAGGGCATCTTTAGCTTCAAAAATAGTCCTTCTGCAGTATGGTGTAGAATATTTGTGTTCATGATTTAGAGAAGGGAAGAACAAACTTGGCAATTTTTAAAACTTGTGGACTTCAATCCCCAGAATCCCCCAATTCCACAAGTCTTAAGGATGGACACCCCTGATTTAGACAAGGCATGTATTTCAGGTCATTTTATTCCAAATATCTCTAATCTGGTTCATCCCTCATGTGATGGAAACAGGCATCCAGAACTAATCACAATGACATCACAAACATCAGGGCATCATTGCTCAAATGATACAAATTGTACAAGATAAATGGGATATCACTTGCCAACTCTCCTTTTGTTAAGAAAGTATTTAACCTTTGTTAAGAAAGTAAAATTCTGAAGAATCATAAATGTTCTCTCTCTCTCTCTCTCTCTCTCACACACACACACACACACACACACAGAGAGAGAGAGATGCACACTTTACACACACACTTTTCTATTCCTGCATAACTGAGGTATTTGAAGCCCTGGATACAGATATATTCATATTGGGATACAGCTGTGAATTTGGTAAATAATTAAAGTCTGCTTGATACTGTGAATGTTTTTGTGACAGGAATATGGCGTTTTCTTGAGAAAATAGACATTAGAGATATGTTTTGTGCATCTTCATGTTGGGTTACAAAGACTTTCTTCCAGAATGGATGGTTTTCAGGAAACCTAATCATCCATCCATCCATCCATTCAATTTCTACGGCCGTCCGACTCAACCAAGTGACTCTGGGCAGCTTACAAGTCTAAAATCCTGAAATTTAAACTATTTAAAAAAGATTAAAGCAATAAAAGCATCCACAAAATGAAAGAAAAAGACAAAAATTAAAATAAAAGCCGGGCTATGTTACACCTGCACTGTTCTTCAGAGAAACAAAGGGAGGCACGGAGACAATTACGGAAAAGAAACGTGAACTGAAACTTGTAATAAAAGCAGGCAGGTAAAGAAAGTGAGTCGAGAAAGCATGTCGAGTGCTGGAAATAGCAAGAAACTTCCCTGAACCTAGTGTGAGTTGGTGAAAAAAAAAATGTTCCCTTCTGTCAGAGTTTCAGATGATATAATGACAGGAAGGAAGCCTCAAAAGAGATCTATTCTCCCCAAAGTGCAGCTTTCACTTTGGAAACCGGAATTGTTCAGATCCCAGAGAATTCAAACTGAGCAAATTAACCACCATTCAGAAAACATCCGCTATGATGTCAGGTTTGAGAGTTTGTGGGTCTGTGGGTCTTTGTGTGTCTGTGTGATAGGCATTATAATCGGCAGACATCATGACTGAGCAGAAGGAACTGAAGTGGAAATCTTTTTCATCTGATTTGTTCCTTTGTTTGTATCCTGCCTCTATTATTTTTACAAAATGCCTCAGTATATACCTGCCTATGTCTTGCCTTTATTATTTTTTTGTAAATAATTCTAGGTGGTGATCATATCCAATACTCCTTCCTCCTCCTACTTTCCTCACAACAACAACAACACTGTGAGTCGAATTGGGTTGAGAGAGAGAGACTGGCCCAAATTCACCCACCCGGCTTTCCTGTCTAACGTGGGACTAGAACTCACCATCTCCTGGTGCTTGGCCCAAAATCACCCACCCGGCTTTCATGCCTAAAATGTCGGCCACTTTCTAGTGTGGTGCCCAATAAATTCTGAATTTACAGAGGCTTCAATTTTGAAGGTTCCCAGTCCAGAACACCTAGAGGAAAAAAATTAAAAAAGCCACCCGTTCTTTCCATTGGGCTCCAGCCAAAGAAAATCAGCCCTAAGTACAGACAGCTATTCATGTGGGTGCATTGTTTTAATTTCATTAGGAATTACCCCAGAAAGTGTTAAATTTCAGGAGAAATTCTATAACAGTTTTATTCCGTCTGGTAAACTGACAAGATTTTATTTTCTTGCCATCCACACTAGACTGGGTTGTTTTTCTGTGTCATATAATATATGTGGGCATATGCATAATATTTGTATTTATTTATTTATTCTGTCATGTTTATGTAGTGTATTTTGGAGGTGGTAACCCTTTGAGGACTGTGTGCAATGAAATTTCATTTTGATGTATGCCGATTATTGTGCATTCAAATTGACAATAAAGTTATTTTTAAGTGTTAAGTTATTCAAAGTCTAAATTGTGTTACATTTTCATTAAGTTTTTTTGTTAACCTTCCTAATATTTGATTGATCATTATATCTGATGAACACCTAACTCTGTCATGTTATTTCTGATTCCTGAGCCTTGCATGCAATGGGCTTCATTCTTGAATGGGCCCATCTCAGTTTTTTTTCCTCCTTTCTGTATTTAAAACAAGGTAATAAAGCTTTGATCCCAAAGCAAAAAAAAAAATTGAAAAAATTGATTAAGAGATCTCCAGGACCTTTGATACTATATTCTGAAATAGGGTTAATGATGAAATACTTTACCAACACTTGCCTATCTGGTTTGGTTCTGCAACCCAACAACCCAATAAGATAGACACAGACTTCAGAGAGTAATTAGGACTGCAGAAAAAAATAATTACTACCCACCTGCCTTCCATGGAGGACTTGTATAATGCACGAGTCAAAAAGAGGGCTGTGAAAATATTTACAGACTCCTCACATCCCGGACATAAACTGTTTCAACTCCTACCCTCAAAACGACTCTATAGAGCACTGCACACCAGAACAACTAGACACAAGGAGAGTTTTTTCCCAATGCCATCACTCTGCTAAACAAATAATTCCCTCAACACTGTCCAACTATTTACTAAGTCTGCATTACTATCACTATTACTCTTCTCATTACTCCTATCACCCATCCCCTCCCACTTGTGACTGTAGGACTGTAACCTTGTTGCTTGTATTGACTGTTTCCTAGTATGATTTGATTGCTTATTGATCCTTATGACTATTATTAAGTGTTGATTCTTGACTCTTGATTAATGTGTCTTTTCTTTTATGTACACCGAGAGTATTTGCACCAAGACAAATTCCTTGTGTGTCCAATCACACTTGGTCAATAAAGAATTCTAAAAATGTCTAAATCACCAACGTCTGGTATTTGGGTTGAAAAAAACAAAACTAAACATAAAAGACAAAAGTGCTCCATTAAATACAAAAATCACTTCTCGTGTTGGGAAATTCTCCAGAGAAAATCCTGTTCTTTTCTTCTTATGCGGAGGGATTGTGGGGAACCTGTTCCTTTTTAAGCCACTTGATTCCATCACTTTGTGAGAAAGAGATTCTGCAATTGTGTGAGTTTTGGTATTACTAACTTTGAGCAAAAAAGGTATTTAAAGAACATTTTGGTCAGCCATGAATAAGATATAAGATAGATGGTTTATAAAGAAGATTTGACAAAGTCTCGGGGGATAAGGAGACCTATCAACTCTGTTGACTGTGGGATTTTTCCTTGTGCCAAGTTGAAATACTCTCCATTCTTCCTTGATTCAGCAAAATATTCTACTGGCTAAATTAACTTCTTTGATTAAAAAAAGAGAGAGAGAAAAAATCTGCATTTATGGCTGCCTGGAAACCCCTTTTGAGTGAAGCAGAAAACAAAGCTATTTTGACTTGTATTTGTGATGATTAGGAAAGAAAATGCATCATAGAAATAAAGTGAGTGCTGTATTGTAATCATAGAATAAAAAATGACTTTGAAATCATATTTATATTTGTAGCAAAGGGAACTGAAAGCTTCTTCCTTCTGTCCTTTTTTATCCTTTCTTTCTATGCTTTGGATTTTTCTTTCTTCTCCCACTTTTATCTCTCTCTGCCCTTTTTATCCTTCAATAGTTTCAGTTAGTTTGATGTTAGTTTTTAAAACTGTTAATAAAAATTCATGGAAAAAACGTGTTGCCCTTGTCCAACTGACATATGACAAAGACGTTAAGTTACAGATTTGGGCCTGAGCACTTGAGAGAAGGAAACAGGTGATTTTCAACTAGCTTTGAGCGTGGGGATGTTTACAGGATGCCCAGAAGCATCCAACTTTCATGCCTACTCTTCATTTTGAAAGCTTAAACAAATTAAATCTTTCCAATATTGGCCATTTTACTTCTGAATTTCGGTAGCAATCAATCTTTGACCAAGGACCAGTAAATTATCAGCTGTTGCCTCATGCAGCCACACAACCCTTAGATACTATTTGGTATTTGATTGTTTTGTATTTGAGACAAGGAAGCTCTCCTAAGGATGATATGATTTTCTTAGGTTTGGGGTCCTGCTAGTTCAGGTTGCCTTTTTAAACCCAAGATAGAGGAGAATATTTGCAGCTCAGAGTGGAAATGAGGGGTCCTTGATGCTCTTGGAGCTTGGTTGTTTTCTTGCAGACATTTCAATACCCAGCTAAGTAATGTCATCAGTGCTAGAACAGAGTGGGGTTTGCTCTCAATTTACGCTCCAGTGGATTGTCCTCTCTGCATTGGTTGGGGTAGTCTTGAAGGGTCTTTGGTTGGGTTGTTTCTGGTCAGCTTACTTGGCAGTTCCTTGATTGCGGTATTGTTTGCTTCTTGATTGTTGGTCTGATGTTAAACTTGTGACCAACAATCAAGAAGTAAATGGAATATTGCATGCAGTCTTGACATAGGCAACCCCCTCAAGAAGTGGCTCATATAATGGTTTTAAACTGCATCCAGTTTTGGTCAGCATGATAGAAAAAAGATGTAAGGATTCTGGAAAGATTAGGGGGCTGAAGACTAAAGCATATGAATAATGGTTATAAGAATTGAATATGTCCAGTCTAGTGAAAAGAAGGACTAGGGGAGATGTGAATCTTTCGGTGTCTGAGGGGTTGCCACAGAGAAGAGGGAAGTCAAGCTATCCTCCAAAGCATTAGAAGGAAGGACAAGAAACAACGGATAGAAATTGATCAAGGAGAGAAACAACCTGGAATTAAGGAGAAACTTCCTAACAGGGAGGACAAATAACCAGTGGAATGGAAGTTGCCTTCAGAAGTTGTGAGTGCGCCAACACTGGAGGTTTTTAAGAAGTGACTGGACAGCAACTTGTCTGGAATGGTATAGGGTTTTCTGCTTGAGCAGGGGGTTGGACTAGAAGACCTCCAAAGTCCCTTCCAACTCTGTTATTCTATGTCTGTATCTAAACTGAGTCCAGGGCTCTGCTATTGACAGATAATTTGTTTTGCATGCCTATTGAAGGCAAGTGATAAATGGGCAGAGAGTGTGAGACTGTGCAAAACAGTTTCGGAAAATTAGAATCAATGCATTTTATTGCAATCCATAACCTAGTCAGGATAGATTGCATAGTGTGAGACAGACTACATATTATAAAGTTGAGCAACTTTATAATATGTAGCTGTCAGATTGAAAACTGTTTTCTGTGGGAAAAAGAAAAGAGACAGGTACAACTCACCAGAAACACAGGAGGATATGTTAATCCAGTCATCTGGAAAATAAAAGAGAAAGATTCTTCATTTTGCTAAAAAAACAACAACAGAGTGCTAAAGCATAATTCAGACAAATAGTTACAGAAATATACATGTCTACTCAGAATTAAGCCTTAGTGTGTTCACTCGTCTATGCCCTAGCAAACTAAAATTACTGGATTGTATCAATACATTGTGTATGTGTGGAAATAAATACAGGAATAAAATGCAATGTCAATCCATAGAAAATGAAATACAGTTATATTGTTGAACCATCATTTGTTCAGAGACTGTTCACAGTTACAACAGAATTGAACAAAGGTCACTTACAACCAGGTCTTGAAGTTGTGGCTGTCGCAGTGTCCTCAGAGTCACAGGATTGCAAACCCTTGGCAACCAGCTCACAATTATAACATTGTAAGGACCCATGGTCACATGACCACGATTTGTGATCCTCACTGCCATCTTCCGACAGGCTAAGTCACTGGGAAAGCTGGCAGGAAGTCAGAACTGGTGAACCCATGACTGGGGGATGCTAGGACCACACAGAATTCATCTCACGAGGACAACTAGGACTACCACAACTGCTATCATAAATGTTACATTATGTGCTAATCCTTTCTCTCTCCCTCTCCCTCCCTCCCTCCCCCTCTCTCTTACACACACACATACACACCCCTGTGGTTTAGTGGGTTTATTAATATCCCCCCGCAGCTCCCTTCACCAAAATCCTAGAACCGTCCCAATTAAGTCCAGCTACAAGCAAACCAATGCTAGTCCACAGAGCAATGGCCAGTGAGTCCACAAGTCTCCCAGACAAGATAAACCCATCAGGAAAAATTAAATCCACAAGGCAAGAAAAGTCCAGAGTTCCCAAGGCACGATCCAAAGACAAGGCACGGGGTCAATCCAAACCAAGGCAAGAATCACAATGAAGAGAAAACACACAGCTAGGGAATGAACACGTTCCCACCATCGCTTCCTTCTCTCTGCTGTGCTACATAGGCAGCTTCTGGTGCAGCCCATCAAGAAGGGTGAGGCTGCCTCCTTGGGAGTAGTTGGACTGACCTTCTCTGCTCCTGCCTTTTCTCTGCCCTGCGTGTCCTTGGATCAGGTGCAGAAGGCAGGTCCTCTTCCTCTTTGCTGACCGGCTGCAGCTGTGTGCTTTCTCCACCTGGAGCCTCAGGGCTATTCTGCTGAAGCTGGGCTTCAGCCAAATCCCTCTCAAGTGGCTGCTTGGAGCCACTGACCAACTCCCTTCCAGACATGCCTGGGATTGGTTCATCTTTCTCCAAGCTCTGGAGAGATAACTGGGGAAATGTCTGTGGGGAGTCATCACACATCGTGGTTTACGGCTACAGTATTTAGCTATTGTGTTGCCAATCCCAATAACCATTGCTAACAAGGATTACTTCTACTAGAATGAAGAGTCTCTTTTTGGCCTTCCTCCTTATATGCTAGGCTTCTGTATCTTTAGGAAAGTCCAATTCCTCTCCAAACCTACAAATATTTGACCCCGAGACTTTGAAATGTTATTATGCAGGTGAAGGGCTTCCTACTGAAAAGTCATGAGTGGTGAACACTACAGGGAAGAAAGAAATCCATGCCATGTTTGTTGGTTCAACGGTTGCAGTGCAAGTTGACGGACATGTTCCAAAATGGATGGGGCCATGACCTTTAGCAGAAACCAATTTATGCTTGAAGGAATACCTTTAGCCTTTTAAGCTGCTACAGGTGCCTTTTTTTTTTTTTTAAAAAAAAGAGATTTCAAAGTGGGTCAAAACTTTTGAACGTAGCGTGAAGGCCACAAACTGAATACTTCTGTCTCATATGTGTCACTCTTTTTACAGAAAAAAAGAGATTGCATCATATAATGCCTTAGGTATAGTGTGGCATTTTCCTTCTGCTCCCTATTTTAGGATTACTTTGCATATTGCGTATTCCATAATTGATGGCTTTGTTATGTAGTGATTGAAATAATTGAGCGATTCAGCCATTGCAAGGCAATTTTCACAGAAATGTTTTCTGACAGAATGCAAGATCAAAGAATTCTTTGAATGTCTAGAGCAGGCAGTGATTCTCAACTTTGGCAACTGTGTGGACTTCAGGTCCCAGGATTTCCCAGCCGGCACTTAACCTGTACAGAATAATTTCCAATGGTGAAAGAAGACACCGAACAACACCTCTCTGTGGGCAGATTTAATGCACGCAAAACCCCAGGATTCTTATCTTACCTGCAATTCCATTGGTCTGGCATACTCAGAATGGATTCATAGATGAAAGCTGGACATGGGAAAAAGTAGAGCCTGGTGTAAGGTATCAGAGATTCAACCCTCACACTCTGAATGTTCATATCATATCAGATATCATTGGTTTCAATAGCATGGCCAACATTCAAATACTATCCTTTGAATAGCCGAGAGTAGAGTCTTTCAGCATCCTTATCATAGAATTATAGAATCCCAGGATTAGAAGGGACCTCAGAGGTCTTCTAGTCTAAGCCTCTGCCCAATAAGGCAGGAGTCCTTATACCATCCTGAAGAAATGGTTGACCCATCTTTTGGGAGGTTTTTTTGAAAATCACAAGCAACACAACACCCAAAATTCTCGAAGACAAGCTGTTCCCCTGGTAAATTGCTCAGTGAGGTTGTGGTTATTCTTCTTCCTGTACAGGGCAACTCTCCCAATCAGACAGAATGGCCATTTTTAAAAGCAAACTGGCCCGACCACTGATGGAAAACTTCATATATGCCCTGTGTAAGCAGTTGAAAATGACATGCACAAGTGTGCATCAATTTATAAGATATATTAATCTGCGAGGGCTATCACGTGACAGAAGGGTGAATTCTCCCAAGCGATATACACAATCACATTAAATCCCTTAAGATAGAACCATTTTTCCCCTGAGGAGGAGGAGGAGGAGGAATTTTGTTAAATGCACAGATCTGCCCCTTATACTTAACCAGGCTTAAAAGGAGTTGCCCAGGATGTAAGTAAGCTTATTTACATCACACATCTCTTTAGAAATCCCTCTTTAGAGGATGCTTAAGATACAGTGTTGGTTCTCTGAGCGATCGGGAGTAGATTAGCAAGAATTTTGCACTCTAAATCCCACTGCTGAGATTAAGAAGAAAGCTGCCATGTAGCGTGCTTATTTTGGGGGTAGGGTGGGGTAGGTGCCTTCAAATCAGTTCTGACTCCTGGGGATTTATTTATGTACATACAGTATTTATCCAAGGTAGTCCTCAACTGACGACTACAATTGAGCCCCAATTTTTCGTTGCGAGACGGTTCCTAAAGTCGAGGGAGAGGGACTAACTCGCCAGAGGTCGCCCAACTGGCCTCCAGACTAGACTTCACAACCTCCTGGTTTCTAGCCTGATGCCTTTAACCACTAGACAAAAATGCATCGAAGGGAAGGGAAAGTAAATATTTCAGGGCGGCAGGGCTGTAAATAAAACATGTGGTCCTGGATCCATGAATCCTCAGTATGTTTGTACTTTGACTCTTCTGGGAGGGAGTGGAGAGATTCTAGAGAATAAAACAGAAGCAAATAAGATCTCGTGGGGCTTAAAAGGGCTCCCCAGGCACCTTACTTCTTGTGGCAGCTTTTGCTTTTTTGATTCCAAGGGTGTTAAAAGTCCTGCCGACGATTCTTATACTCTGAAAGATGGGGGAGGTGATAGGCGCTTGTAAATTTAATTTATCGGAGATGCAGTGTGCTACTTTGGGTTTGTACCGATGTCATAATTCCAGCTGTCAGTCTGTCAGTCGAGAGATATTGTCCTCTGACACACTTACGTTTTGCTGCCTTCTGTGCTTTGTTTCTTGGTCTTCTGGTCCTGCCCCAAATCCACCTAATTCTCCTCAAGCCCATGGAGCTTAAGTCCTCCCAATCCTCTGATCTCTTTCCATCATCATTTCAATTCCAGCATTTCCTGACTAGCCCAAGACGGAGGCGTAAAGGCCCCCAAGAGGCCTGTACCCTCTTGAACTTCAGTTGCATTTTGTCTGATCCAGAAGATGCTTGGGTCAGCCAAGCACAGAGGAACCGTCTGCCCAATGCATTCCCCGGGCAATAAGGAGACAGAAATTCTTTAGTCTTTGGACTGCCGATTCATGCTTCTTTAAAGGTAACGCTTCTGCAGACGTGCACCTCATATTTTGCGCCTGGAAAAAACAAATACCCCACAATGGTTTGGCACACAGGTTTTCTGCAGGAAATGCTTGATAGAGAAATGTGATTCTTGTAGCTCCAAATCAATACTTCTCTCTCTGGATCGCTGCTTCTCAAGCCCTTTTGAGATCTTTGTGTAGATCCGGGCTCTCCAAAAGCTACACATTTCTCAGCCGCAGGCAAACATTTGAAGAACTCATTTTGGTGGATAAATTGTGGATCCATGGAGAAGCCTTCCTGCCCCTTTTCTGCAGCTGATCAGCACTCCCACCCATTCTAAATGTTCTACAGTGGACAATATAGTTTTCCTGGGAAAGTGTTTTTGGTGCAGAATTTAACACACAGAGTTGAATCAGGGTTTTAGCTTTTCTCGGGGAAGTTTGAACCAGAGGCTATTTAACTTGGCTTTCTAAATTCTCCCTCATCACCAGTTGTAAAGGATTACAATTGCATTTGATGTCTTTCCTTCTTTCCAATCAATGTACAGTATATTCCAACTGTGTTAATGAGAATGAGCGTTTGTTTCAAAATGTGTGTAGGAAAATGGCTATTTTTCTTGGACAGGATGATCTCGTGATGTCATTCTTGGATGAGATGTTACAACTTCCTGTGTTTCTGGTTTGAAAGTGACACCAGGAGAAAACCCATGGATTCATTCCAGGTATGGTACGCTCGGATCCAACTTTTGCTTCAGTGGAAATTCCCTTGGTTTTGGGAGGCTGTAGCCCGAATATCAAGTTGCATTCATCAAGAAGCCCTCATTTCTAGTTGCCAACTTCATTATAGCATTATGAGGATGTGATAGGAAGAAATGAAGTATTTGAAAATGGACTTGAGGAATCACCTCTCACAAAGAGTCAGCTCCAACCTCAAGGATAAGAGTTGGGGGAAATTGGGGGATTCTTTTATATCCAACTTCTAGTTTTGGACAATTTAACAGCTGCTGGGTGGAGCAAAAGTGTGACATTTGGTTCCTTCAGCCATACCCCACTTCTAGTATCACATGACTCCGGGTGAGTGTTGCACAGATAAATATGTCCCTTTTCCTGAGTATATATATGTGCTAATCCTTATCTTTGTAGCTATTTATTTATTTTATTTATTTATTTGATTAGTCAATCGCTTAAAAAATAATAGTATAAGTATAAACATGAGTAAGAATACAGAAAATAGGTACAATAAGCTATGAAGAAATCAACCCACTTGGAACAGTTGGAAGACTTCTAGAATCCTGTCTCATATCTTTCCAAGGAGGAGCTTATCTGAAACCAGTTGGTGGCCAATTTGTATTGTGTTGATGTAGTAATAATTGTAGAATGCCATCTTAGGGTCAGATCCTCCTCCTTCTTTTCCTCCTCCTCCTCCTCCTCCTCCTCCTCCTCCTCCTCCTCCTCCTCCTCCTCCTCCTCCTCCTCCTCCTCCTTTTCCCTCTCCCCTTTCCTCTCTCTCCTCCCACACCTCTTCCTCCTGTTCCTTTTCTAAAAATAGCCATTAAGTCACAACAGAATGATTGACATTCCATTACCAAATGCTAATGGCATCGATGTGAGATTGGGATGTCATTAAGAGTATCCATAAACATGTATTCCGAGTCTCTCTTATAGATATAGAAATAAAATAAATGCAAGATTTGAACACTAAGTAAAATAGCAGTGAATTTGACTGAAGCACTTCTCACTTACTTGTTTTAAAATGTATTAAAAATCCTAAGTAAAAAGCCAGTTGAATGTGACTAAAGCACTTCTTGCTTATACTTTTTAAAAATGTATTAACATTTGATTGTATTTTATTCTAAATGTTTAATAAACCAGGGATTAGATCAGCAGTTCTCAGTCTTCTTAATGCAAACCATCACCTCATTATGGAAAATCTTTTTGAATCAACTTTTATGCATGCGAATTTTTGAACGCATGCCAAATAAAAGCACCCATCCATTTTTTTTTTTAAAAAAAAGTTCTACACAACCTATGTGTTAAACGTTCAAAGAGAATCAGTTCACGCTGACATCTTGTAAAAGTGCCACTATTTAAATTCAGAGAATGTGACACTATACAAGGAAGCTTGTGAAGAAATTAAAAGCAATATCTCCCTTCAGCTGCATTCAAGTGCTTCTATCTATCTGTGTTCTCTCTCTCTCTCTCTCTCTTTCTTTCTGTTTCACTTTCTCTCTCATATAGAAGGAATTTGTAATGCCTTCTTCTGGGTTCTTTTTTTTTTTCCTCTCACTTCAGGGGTTCCCTTGAGATTTCCTACTAAATTATACCCAGGTTGAATCCTATGGCATCTTTATTGAGATAGCCAAGAGCAAAAGGTATTAAATGTAAAAAAAAAAAAAAGGATTGAACATTATACGGAAGAAATTCAGAATATTCTACTATGTATCATTTCCCATTGCTCTATGGAGCATGGTCCACCATCAATGACCTGTGGTCCGTACTTGAACCAATGAAGGAAAGGTTTGCACTCTTTTGCAGCGGTGGTTTGACTGGGTTTTGTTTTGGGAAGAGAATTTCATCCACACCCCAGACCCAAAGAGATTCAAAAACCTTTCTGGATGTGAAATTGTAATGGTGAAGAGAACTTTCCATCTCTTTATATAACCAGGGATTGAGTCCTTAGGCATGACCTTCAGGGCTTAGTTATGTAAGAGGAATTCAAGTCTGACTGGTCATGCATTCAGAAGAGTTAAATTAATCTATCAAGCTTCAAGGTGAAAACTGAAGTAGCAAATATGAATGAAATGACTTTTCCAATAACATGATCCTGAATTCTCTGGCCATTTGCTCAAATGAAATTAGAAATGTCTCACAATGTGAGATCTCTCTCTCTCCCCTCCCTCCCCTTTCTCTCCCCTTTCACAACAAAAGTAATCCTGTGCAGGACACACATTTAAGGGCATTTGAACGGCCTTTGCAACTGATTCATAGTTTGACACACCTGAGATCAAGGATGATGGGGAACCTCCCTAACAGAAGCCATGGATGGCTTGCTAAGGTGCAGCTTCCATGCCATATGCAAAGAGCCCATTTGGACTAGTGACACCCAAGTTCAGAAAGGCAAGCAAGCTAATGTTGATTTTCCTCTGATTTTCGAAGGCATGAATGGAACAGGAAGGAAATGGGGAGCTAACAGCCACTCAGTCAACATTAAACACTTTCCAGAGAAGTGATCAGGCAGGATTTCGGTCCTTCTTTTCTAAATTAATGGATCGTTTGAAACTTAAGAGTGCTTGTTTCAAATCGCCCTGCCTTAATGTAAATCAATCTCAGAAGGAAATAGGTTTATTGCACTTCAGGAAATTTCTGTAGAGGCAGCAGGTCCCCTTATATTCTAAAAGACCTCTTAACATCTTTACTATGTGGGGCAGCCACTCATTTCCCACTGAACTTTACAGAGCCAGGATAATCAGGAAGCCATTATGCTGTAGGAAAATATTGATTCAGTCCAATGAATGGTCTATTTTATCAAGATTATTATTATTGTTGTCGTTGTTATCGTTGTTGTCATTATTTTGTCTTCTATTCATTAAGTGTGAAACTCAGTCAACAGAACATTTAAAAATGTATCACAAATACCAGTGACAACTTCTTCATCTTCTTCTGCTCCTCCTCCTCCTTCTTCCTCCTCCTCCTTCTTCTTCCTCCTCCTTCTTGTCATCATCATCATCATCATCATCATCATCATCATCATTATTATTATTATTATTATTATTATTATTATTATTATTATTATTATTATCATTATGTCTTTGCACCCAATAGGTCAAAGTTGGCTTTATATCATTGTTTCTCTACCTTTTCTTCCTGCTGTTTACTTCTTACTCTTTTACTGCTTTAGGTGTCCCGGGAGATACACAGTTCTGGTTCTAATCACCATTGTTATTTTATCTTGTTGCAGGTATTTCTTTTGGGCTGTCTCTCCATCTTCTTCTGGGTCTGCCTCATGTCCTTTCACCTTCTCCTCTTCTCGTACATGCCTTGTGTGGCCTGGCATTGCAAGACATCCTTCCCCAGCTGAGGAATCCACATTATTTGCTGCTTTTGTACACAATTTGAGATGGGCTCCGTGCCAGTTCTTCTTCTTATGATCTCATCCCTGGAATAACAACCGCCTTGTTAAAGAATGATGTGTTTGAAGAATGAAGCCATGAGTTTGACCAGGGAGGGTGTACTAGCTCTGGTTTCCCCTTGTTTTCCTCCCCCAATATTTCTTTATCATCTATCTTCTTCTCTGCCTGCAGATTATAATCCATATTTATAAACATGGTGGAACCCACCAGTTAGTTAGCACTAATATTCCAACCGCCACTGGGATCAGATGCTTATAACCTCAATTTTGTCTCCTGCTGTTTTGGGCAAACCTTCTGAAAAGGACATGAGTGCTGGAGTCTCGTGATTCCACCTACCTTGGTTTCCTTCTGAGAAGCTCTCAAAGCAGATGTCAGTCAGCCTTGGTTGTGCTTGTAAAAAAAAGATAAGCAACTGTTTCGTTTTATCTCCAGGAGTCATTTATCTCCAGGTGGAAGCTCTCACTCCCAAATCACATTTAAGGAGGCTCCACCTCAATCTCCACCCTCAATTCCAAAGGTCCCTGTTCCTCCCTCCCCAATGACATCATTTCCTGTTGACAGGGTCTATGGATGAACCTCAAGGATCCAAAGGTGGGAGGCATGAGAAAGGATAGCATTGCATGATGTAATTGGGCCACAATGATTCTCTTCAAACATTGGTCTCTGAATCCACACACAAAAAAACCCTCAGTGCTAAGAAAACTGTACATTGAAAAGCAGGTGGCCTTCAGCTGGAGGAACACTTTGCATTAGGGGGGGGGGGATGCTTAGTCTTTTCAAAGCACATAGTGGTGTGTCACCCATCCAGAGATGGCATTCAGCAGGTTCTGACCAGTTCTGGAGAACTGGTAGCAGAAATTTTGAGTAGTTGGGAAAACTGGCAAATGCCACCTCTGACTGGCCCCTCCAACCCCATCTCTTCTCTGCCTCCCATTGACTCCTGGGTCTTCTTTGGTTGCCCTGCACAGGAGAAGGGAGCTGGAAAGCAAGTTAGAGGGGTGGGGAGGGAAGGGGGATTTTGCAGTATATCCTTCCCCTGCATATGCCCACCAAGCCATGCCCACAGAACTGGTAGTAAAAAAATTGAATCCCACCACTGTACCCAAGATCGCTCTGAGGGCCACCTCTGGTCCTTCAGCAGCTGCAAAGAAGCTAAGCAATGGAAAGAAATGGAACGGTTTGGCTTCCGTCCTAGAAGCAGGGCCCTGCCTGCTCACACCCAGCTGATGTGAAGAAGTTGCACAATGCCACGCTCGGGCCAAGGGGTTGGGGCTGGAAAGCTAAGCAGAATTAGACCTACTTAGTCCTTGGGCAAGAAACCAGGAAAGTACTCCAGAAATATGATGGGAGATAACAACAATAACCGGGGACAAAGCAGGGACAAAATAATTTTCTATTGCTACCAAAGAAACAATTAGCATTTCTTATTTCTGCTCTGATTTGGCTAACAACAAAAATAATTGGAACATCCTACATCAAATTTTCCAGCTAAAATAGAGGTTTTCAATGAAGATTTTTTTCAATGAAGAATTTGACTGGGATGGTATAAAATCTCCCTGAGCAGGGGGTTGCAGTAGAAGACCTCTGAAGTCCCTTCCAGAATCCCTATGATTTTAAAATTCCTAAACTTTCAATGACAGTGAACTAAACAGCAACTCCTCCGAAACATTATTTTACTTTTTGCATCCACAACAATAGCAGCAGTGTCGCATCTATAAACCTCTCTGTTTTCCCTTCTTTAAAACCACATTTTCAGTAGAAAGAATGGCTTGTAACTCTTTCCATTATCTCATGAAAGACATTTTGTTCTGCCTTCTCTGTGTGTGGCAGCACCCCAGATCAAGTCTAAGAAGAACTCTTATCAAGGCATCCTAGCCATCCAAAAGATTTAATAATAAAATGAGAGGGATGGTAAATGTGAGGCATTAATTATCAGGACATCCATAGATGCACAAAAGTTGAGTTCTGCCAGTTAAGAGGAAGGCTAATAGGATTCAAGGACAGCCATTCATGCAAAGGAAAGGAAAGTTAATAGCAAAGTGCAGGAGAAGATGTAAATAGTAATGAGGTTGGCGTGTAACTGTCATGACTTCATGACAGAGGGAGTCATGTTGCTTTCAGCCATGCTCTCCCCTTTGAGTTAGCTGGATTTTCCATATCAGGGAAACACTAGAGTAGGGGTCCCAAAGGGGCTTTTTCCACGGGGCAACTGGACTACCTGGTTTTTTTCTTTTGAAGACATTTCACATCTCCTCCAAGAAGCTTCTTCAGCTCTGACTGGATGGTGGGGAATGGAAGCATTTATACTCCTTGTAGACAGCTGGTCATTTGCATCCTTTTAGCAAGTCATTGAGGCCACTTGGAAGTTTTAGGGTCCTCAGGGTCCACACACATTTGCACTACACAGAGTGTTTATTCAACATGACCAGTCACCTGGGCTTTCCAGGAAGTTCTGAAAGCTTAGCTACGAGTCTTGACTGCAGCAAACCTTCCTGCTACTTTATTCCCATTGTGGTGGGTAGAAAGGTCCAAAATCACATCAGCTGTGGATGCTGGAGTAACTCTTTGAAGGACACCTCAGTTGTTAATCACAGTATCTTTGTCAATGCTGGTTAACAGACTCATGAAGCTAGAATGAGACTTTCAAAAAGAGATTGGACTGCCACTTATCAAAAATGGTGTAGGGTCTCCTGCTTAGGCAGGGGGTTGGACTAGATGACCTACAAGATCCCTTCCAACTCTATTTATTTATAAATCTGAATGGACCTTAGAATTCATCCAGTCCACCTTTCTGCTGAGCATAGCATCCACTAAATCATCTCTCTGACATCTCACCATCCAAGCTTCACCTGTAGACCTGTAGTGAAGGAGAATCTGACATCTCACCATCCAAGCTTCACCTGTAGACCTGTAGTGAAGGAGAATCTGTTTGATTGTGTAGACAGGAAGTTCCTCCGTATGTCCAACTTGAACGTCTTTCCTTGAAGGATTCATCAAATGGTTCTGGTCTTCCTCTCTGGGATGTATAAGGTAGGTCCATTCCCTCTTCGATGACACAATCTTTCTGATACTTCTGGCAAAAAAATAGAAGGAAGGAAGAATGGAGCCAATATGGTAAAGAAGAAGCTCAGAGGAGAGAAAAGGTAGCGAAAAGATCACAAAACTTTATTGGACCACAAATTGGTGGAAGACTAGCTGTTCAATGCCCTCCACCCCATGAAAAAGCATAGATGCCTAGGAAATCCACTTTCAGGTATAAGGAAGGTAAGGAAAGGACAGAGGGGAAATAATGGAGCATTTGTTATTGGGGAGAAAAAAATCTTGTCCAGTTCAAGTATGGTTAAAGAAACCGTTCTCTTATTCAGCAAGGTATAATCTGTGCTATTTTAGTTCTCTGTCCTAAATCTCTTTTGAGTAACTTTATTTTGCAAAAGTAGGAGACTCTTTCATGATTTTTTTTCTTAATAGTGAAAATTTAACATGCACCATGGAGAGTGGGGGCACTCAAGTAAATCTCTTTTTTCTAAGGAGGGTGCTTCCTTTACTGCACAGATTAGAGCATCTGTCTTAAAGCAGCAGGTGGCTGGCCTTCAGTTTCCTCGTCCTTCAAGATAAGAAAATCCCAGAGTTCCAGAATGAAAACCAGAGAATATTTATGCATCTTTAAATCTGCCAGCATGAAGAAGAAAAATCCACTGAAGTTTCTTCTATTTCCTCTCCAGCCTTGATTTTAACTTTTTCTGATGAATGGCATGAACTGACTGTTTGCAGCAATCCAAGAGGAAACAGTTTTCAAGGTACAGCTCTATATTTATTTAAAAGAGATTTTTTTAAAAAAATTCTACTCTTTGGCTTAAATATGTCCAACAGCCCTTAGACTTATAAACTGCTTCACAGAGCTTTACAGTCCTCTCTAAGTGGTCTTTTGATTCAGTCTCTGTAGAGATTATAGGGATGCTGTGACTCAGTGGCTAAGACGTTGAGCTTGTTGATCAGAAAGATCGGCAGTTCAGCGGTTCGAATCCCTAGTGCCGCGTAACAGAGTGAGCTCCCATTACTTGTCCCAGCTTCTGCCAATCTAGCTATTTGAAAGCATGTAAAAAATGCAAGTAGAAAAATAGGGACCCCTTTGGTGGGAAGATCACAGTGTTCTGTGCGCCTTTGAAGGCGTTTAGTTATGCTTGCCACATGACCATGGAGATGTCTTCGGACAGCGCTGGCTCTTTGAAACAGAGATAAGCATCGCCCCTAGAACCGGAAACAGCTAGCATGTAGGTGCAAGGGGAACCTTTCACCTTTACCTGTAGAGATTTTGAGATATCTGATGGTGTCCAGTAACAAAACGACACAGGTTGTCCTCAAGATACAACTGTAATGGAGCCTGCTCATTTTGGTCGCAGGTTGCATTCGTTGTTAAGTGAAATATATCACTAATAACTCCACCCCATCCCTGCTCTCCCCAATGAAACATGTTCATTTTAAGTGGAGCAGTTTTTTTAAAAAAATATTTTATTTTATTTTATTTTATTTTATTTATAAAATTTGTAGGCTTTAAAATAAAATTTATAAAATTTATCTCAAGGTAACTCTGGGCGGATGTTCAATCTATCCGGATAGAGCAGCCCAAAACTGAACTAGTTGCCACCTGCTTGAGCAGGGGGTTGGACTAGAAGACCTCCAAGGTCCCTTCCAATTCTATCATTCTGTAGATCTGCCCGAAAATTACATAACTAAATATATATGCACATATCACACACATACACACACAGAGAGAGAGAGAGGGAGGGGGGGAAGTATTTTGAACCGATCAATTACTTCCCCTTTAGAAAGGAGTCACACTGAGTAAAAAGATATGTTATAGAAAATGGCTGAGTGCAGAGAGTGCTCAACTTACAAGAGTTCATTTAGTGACCGTTCAAAGTTACAAAGGCACTGAAAAAGGTGACCGAGGTCCATTTTATGGCCATGTAATCAGAATCCAGGCATGTCCCGGGGTTACCACTGTTTAGTAGCGGCAATAACGGGGCACACACGATTAGTGATTCAGGTCTTCTTGTTTATTTGCAGGAACACCGACTCGACTCGGCGGCGCGGCAGCCCTTCTTTTAAAGGGCTCCCACGCCCAAGTCAGCCAATGGCGGGGCGAGGATCTCCCGCCGGAATGTAGACCGATAACAGTAAGTATTTCAAATATATAAAAAATAACCAATCCAGAACACCCCTCCCTCCTTGGTCCAGTCTGACCAATCAGGAGCCGCGCCTATGTTACGTAATCACGTAGATAGGCGGGGCTCCTGTGGGCCCGACTGGACTTGCGCGGTTCAGTTGCGTCGTTGCTACTGGCCGGTGCGGAAGGACCTGTTGCTCCTCTCGCCTCCGGCCCTGGAAACTTCGGGCAGGTCGAGCCGGCTGCGTCACTACCAACGGGCCTACCTAGGCTAGTTGATGTGGCCATGCCGCTCCCTACCCGGTCTGGATCATCGTCGGCCCTGTCAGATGTTTCAACGGGACGTTCTCCAGGATCAGGTGCGTAGCAGCGAAAACCGACCGGAGCTAGATTTGAGGGTGTGTGTGTGTGTGTGAGTTAGGGCGTCATTGTTTGTTAGTGGGCTTGCCTTTTCTTGACTGTTGGGTGGTTGCTCCCCTTCCCCCCCAGGAAAATCGCAAGGTCTGGCAAGGGTGCGAGTTCTAAGTTGGTCAATGTGTCGCTTCCAGCTTCTGCCATCAGAAGTGGTAAGCCGGTATGAACGTGGTCCGGTTAGATGTGTGATGGTGGCTGGCACCCATAAGGGGTGCCCTACTAGGTTTTTAGCGTAAACTAAATCCCCAATTCGGAATGTTCGGACTCTGGTTGAAGAATCTAGAGGCTTGTCTGTAGAGTATGTAGGGTGTAGTCTATCTAAAGGGGAACGTAATTTCCTCCCCATAAGTAATTCAGCAGGAGTTTTGTTAGTAGTGCTACTAGGTGTAGTGTGTTGGATAAATAATAATTTGTCGATGCGTGCTTGTATAGGGCCCTGGTCTAACTTAAGAAGTGTCTCCTTGGTAAACCGGACCATGCGTTCGGCTCGTCCATTCGCTGCCGGATGTGCCGGCGCGGTTAGGGCATGGCGTATGCCCAAACTTGCTAAATAACCCTCAAATTCTGTAGCCGTGAATTGAGGGCCGTTGTCTGAGACCAGGACGTCTGGTAATCCGTGGGTGGCAAACCAGTGACTGAGCTGTCGTATGACAGCCTCGCAAGAGGTTGATTTCATTAGGCTTACTTCTAGCCAGTTTGAATAAGCGTCCACCAGAATCAAGAAAGTATGCCCCTTGGTCGGACCCGCAAAATCTATGTGGATTCTAGACCAAGGGCCCCTAGGTAGATCCCACTCAGTGGCTGGCGCCTTTGGGGGTGAGGGCCGGGATGTCTGGCAGGGCTGGCAACCCGCGACCCAGTCGGTAACATCCTTGTCTAACCCAGGCCACCATACATAACTCCTGGCTAAACTTTTCATTTTCACCACCCCGGGGTGTCCCTCATGCAATAGTCTCAATATGGGATTTCGAAGTTTTAGTGGAATGACCACTCGATCCCCCCACAGTACACAACCCTTTAGCATGGAAAGTTCCATTTGTCTCTGTTTAAATGGTTTGTAATGTTCTTGTAAATCAGAGTCTGGCCATCCCTTTATGATCCACCTACTCACGGTATGCAGTAGGTGGTCGTTAGCGGTTTCGTGCGCGATGTCTGCTGCTGTCATCGGGAGGTCGGGCAGGGTTTCAATCAAAAATGTTGAGGTGCTGGGGTTTGGTTCAGGATCAGTGTCTGGTAACGGGCAACGACTTAAAGCATCTGCGTGCGTGATGGACGGACCCGGACGGTAAGACAAGGTGTAATTGTAAGCGGCAAGGAACTCTGACCATCTTGTCATTCTGGGTGATAAAATGTGAGGAGTTGGTTTGTCTCCCGCCAGAATACCTAGTAGGGGTTTGTGGTCGGTGATGATAGAAAATGGTCGGCCATAAAGGTATTCATGGAAACGTTTAATACCAGAAATTATGGCTAGTGCTTCCTTGTCCAGTTGACTGTAATTTCTTTGGCTTTTAGACAGGGTTTTTGAATAGAAGGCAATCGGAGCCTCTCTGCCGTTAGGTAGAAGGTGGCTCAGAACAGCTCCGATCCCAAAAGGCGATGCATCACAAGTTAATAACAATGGCAAAGTCTCGTTATATTGTATTAGTACCTTTGCTGAAGTGATCATGTCTTTAATTTTGTTAAATGCTGTTTCTTCCCGATTTCCCCACTTCCACAACGTGTCTTTGTCCAAAAGTCTATGCAAGGGTTCCGCCACCGTGGCTTTCTGGGGCAGAAAAACATGATAAAAGTTTATTAACCCTAGGAAGGCTTGTAGGTCAGCTTTGTTAGTTGGGGTGGGGGCATTTTTGATGGCACGGGTTTTTCCTTCTGTTGGGTGGATGCCGTCGCCATCGATTTGGTATCCCAAAAATTCTATTTTGTCTGTGATTAGGGTGCATTTGTCTTTTTTGACTTTTAAACCAGCCTCAGTAAATTTGGTAAGCACTTTTCTTAGGCGGTCTCGCAGTTGCAATTTGGGTTTAGCTGCAATCAGGACGTCATCGAAATATGGGATGACTCCCGGAATTCCTTGAAGGAGGCGTTCCATAAGAGATTGAAAAATGCCAGGTGCCACACTAACGCCAAATTGGAGGCGATTACATTTAAAGGCGCCCCGGTGTGTCACAATAGTTTGGGCTTCAGCTGTTTTTTCGTCAACGGGCAGTTGCTGGTAAGCCTGAGCCAAATCGAGTTTAGCGAAAATTTTGCCGCCTTTGATAGAATGTAACAAGTGTTGTACGACAGGAACGGGGTATGCGCTCTGTTGTAATGCATGGTTAAGGGTCGCCTTATAGTCCCCACAAATACGAACCGACCCGTCCGCTTTTATAGGGGTCACTATAGGGGTCTCCCATTTAGCGTGGTCAATTGGTTCGAGGACCCCTTGCTTGACTAATTTATCCAGTTGTTCCTCTATTTTTGGCTTTAAGGCAAAAGGTACCCGTCTTGCCTTTAGTCTAATTGGGGCTACCTTAGGGTCTATGTTAAAAGATATCGGGTTACCCCGGTACTTGCCTAATTCTTCGCTGAACAGGTCCTGGAATTCTTGAATGAGGTCTGCCTCCCAGTCAGCGTCTGTAATATGGTTGATACCGGTCATCCCTATTCCAAGCGGTTCGAACCATTCCAGTCCTAAAAGGCTTGGTCTGTTCCGGTCAACAATTGTTAGGGGTAGAATCTCAGTGTGGTTTTTGAAGGTTACCTGGAAATGTCCAATTCCTACTACCGGAATTTTGTTTCCCTGGTAGTCTTTAAGCGTTAAGTTCTGTTTGTCTAGTTCGCTTCGCCGTATGTCTGGGATCAAGTCTTTGATAGTGTCCCACGAGACCATGGAAAGGAATGATCCCGAGTCCACTTCCATTTCACAATTTTTTCCTTCAATTCTTACTTGAACGTGGACTTTTTTAACGTTTTTTGTATTTGAGTGTCCAATTATTACTGTTTGGTGAGTTTCTTCTTTCTTGTAAGATGACTCCTTAAATTTTCTATTCCTTCCTTCCTGGCTCCAACGGCTGCTTGTTTTCTTTTCTTTCTCTCTTGGGGGAGGACTTTCTCTCCGCCTGGGGCTGTAGCTTGATCTGGCTCTGCATACTCTTGCAATGTGCCCTTTCTTTTCACACTTTCTGCATATTGCGTCTATGAAACGGCACTCTGATCTGGGGTGGTTTCCACCACAACGGTTGCATTCAAAATCAAACCGCCTGTTTGCCCGCTCTTTTTTCCCTCTCCCGGCTTTTAGGTGGCAAACCTCGTCTTCTTCACTACTGGTCTCAGTTTCCAGATCCTCGTAGTGTGTTGAGGTTTTTCCCCGTTCGCCTTCAGCTTTGGTGGCCTCTTTGGGATTGTGGTGTGCAGCTTGATTAATCTGTTTCATTCTTGCCGCCGATTTGTGAGCGGCTTCGGCTGCGGTGGCTTCTTCAATGGCCTCTGTGGCTGTTATCTTGGGTCGGTTTAGCAATTTACTCTGCAATATTGGATCTTTTAAGCCTAATACGATCCGGTCTCTCAGAGCCTCGTTGAAGTCCGAGAATTCGCACTCCCCTCCTATTTCTCTTAAGTCTGCCACGAAGTCAGCGATAGGTTCACCTTCTTTTTGATTCCGGAGGTAAAACTCATGGCGCTTAATCAGGCAGGAGACTGTGGGAGCGTAGTGTTTTCGCAGGATCTTTTCTAGCTCGGGCCAGGTTAGCGTTTTGACATCGATTGGAGACGCTAACGCCTTCGCCATCCGAAAAACGGCTTGGCCGCAGTGGGTCAAGAAAACCGCTCTCTTCCGATGATCCGACACTCCGCTCAGATCACTACTCTCCAAAAACATGAGGAAACGGTCCACATACGTCTGCCATTCCTCCTTCGCCGGATTGAATTTCTCTGGCGGGGCGTTGCTTCCGGACATGATGCCACTCGCTCTCCGCCGCTATTCACTCTCTAAACGTGTTGCCTCGATCCCACCTTCGTCGCCAGTGTTTAGTAGTGGCAATAACGGGGCACACACGATTAGTGATTCAGGTCTTCTTGTTTATTTGCAGGAACACCGACTCGACTCGGCGGCGCGGCGGCCCTTCTTTTAAAGGGTTCCCGCGCCCAAGTCAGCCAATGACGGGGCGAGGATCTCCCGCCGGAATGTAGACCAATAAACAGTAAGTATTTCAAATATATAAAAAATAACCAATCCAGAACAGCCCACCAGTTGGTGACCACTGGATTAGGGCTAAAACATACAATGAATAGTTGCAGGAACTGGCCATGACTAATCTAGTGAAGAGAAGGACCAGGGGAGACATGATAGCAGTCTTCCGATATTTGAGGGGTTGCCATTGACTCAAGCAATACACTATTCAGAAAGCACATGGATATGAAATGAAAATGCATATATATATATGTAGATAGATAGATAGATAGATAAATAGATAGATAGATAGATAGATAGATAGATAGATAGATAGATAGATAGATAGATAGATAGATAGATAGATAGATAAAGCACTGCAAAGGTTTTTGACCATGTCCAGAAGCTTCTCCAGCACTAAGGAGACCTGTTTATAAGGCAGCAAAAGGAAGGGAAAAAAAATTGGGTGGGGGGGGTGTCCAGTGGCTTCCATTTTGTCCCACTCATGCCCCACAAAATGGCGGCCACATTTGAATGGCTGCAGCAGGGCCTGGGGGGAAACCCTGGCCTGCCCTCCTTCCACAACCTGAGGCCCAGAGATCTTCAGAAGATCAATGTGGGGCCTATGGGGAGGAGGTCCAAGCCCTGCAGGCCTTTTGGTGGGGTGCCATAAGGTCTGCTGCAGCCGTCGCAACTAGCACAAGTGAGCACAAGTAGCATTTTTGAGGATCGGACATAACTCCAAATAATCATTCAATGTTATGTTGTCCCTGGAATGTTTCCTCTATCCTGAGTGAAGGAAATGCATCTGTGCAACATTGTTATGGCTGCAATATCTGCTTTTTTAGAAAATGGGAGGGGGAAAAAAAGCAAAACAAGAGAGGCAAGGATGATAATCATCATCATCTTTTTTTCCCCCCAAAGCAAGACATTTGTCTGACCCACAAAACGTGCATATTCAGAGGAAGGGAGGCCAGCAGGGAAGGGAGAATAAAGAAAGGAATTCTGCTGAAGGATAAAAATTCAGAATGAGGATAAAATGAAGTGATAGGAGCAGGGGGATATAAAAAAGCAGGGAGCATTTCTAACCGACTGGCCCATATTTTTTTAATTTTTATTTTGGCAAAGCTCTTGCTTAAGGATTGCATGCAACATGCAAACTCAACAACCCTGGCCAGATTGCATACTTTAAGTGAAGAGAAGCTGTCAAAATTTCTGCACAATGCGAGTCAAAAAGACACATTTGCATTTAATTTGTACCACACAGCCCTTGTACAGCCACGGCTTAGCAAAGCCCGTTGAGGAGGGACTTGCGCACATTCTCACACAAGAACACCCCCTAAACCACCCTTCATCCATCCATCACTGTCTCTTACATTTTATTTTATATTCTGTTTACATCCCCCAGCATTTTATTCCTACGAATAAAGAAGGGTGGGAGGGAAGTGGAATTAAAGAAAGGCAACCTGTTTTTGTTTCAGTGCATGCTTGCTTTTCTCTTTTTTTCTTCCCCAGCCTTTCCAAATGTTGAATTATTCACAGTCCTGTGTGAAGACCCAGTTTCTTACTATAACGTTTTTGAAGACGCTCCTGCTTCTTCCGAGAGAGAGTGACGGAAACACTTTCAATCAATCAGCACATTGCTTATGGTAATTGATTGGGGGAGCCCAGAAAAGAAATGAAGATGTTTACGCATCTCAGGTGCATGCCCATTCTTTTAGACATCAAGTATGCTTTGATGCAAAAGCTCATGATTTTCTCCAAAGCCTAAGGGCATTCATTTCTTAAACAGGAGTGATATACTAATATTCAGCAACTCTTGTAGTCTTAACTAAGTCAAATGTGATGCTTTTAAACCCTAGGTCACTCATAATCATGGGTTCCAAGAGTTGAAATCACATCTCAAGTGCCACCTCACCCCAATGGGACTATCTGATGTGCTCCAAAAGAAGGGACTTACTGCAGACCTCGTCTGTGAAGGAATTTCAGCTGGTGGAATGAAGGAAAAGAGGATAATTGAATAGCAGAGCCAGAAAGTACCTTGGAGGTCTTCTAGTCCAACCCCCTTTTCAATCAGGGGACCCTAGACCATTTCAGACAAAGGACTGTCCAATCTCTTATTGAAAGCCTCCAGTGATGGGCCACATTCTGGAGGCAAGCCCTTCCACTGGTTGATTGTTCTCACTGTTAGAATTGATAGGTTCAGTGTTCCCACTGTGGAAAAGAGCCTTTCCCACCCTCTGGAACATTCCACCCTTGGAGGGATCCCAACTTCTGGCCTCCTAAAAAAAGCCCCTAAAACTGGTTTTGTCAGTTGTCTTGGGACTCCGAAATGGGCACTCCATGCTAGAGATGGTTGATGGGATGAGAAGACCCCACTCTTATGCTATCCATCTCTTGATCTTAGTTCTTATGTAACTCTTTTTTTAAAAAAAATAATTGTTTATATATATATATTTATAAATAAAATAAATTTGTAAGTTATCTAGAGGCAGCCTTATATATTTAATAAATAAATAAATTAGAGTTGGTGGCATTTAGACTTCTGCTGAGTGCAGGAACTCACATTAAGCGTCTCAACAGAACTCAACAGCCTAAGCCAGAAGTCTCCAAACTTGGCAACTTTAAGACTTGTGGACTTCAACTCCAGGAATTCTCTGTGCTATGCTGGCTGGAGAATTCTGGGAGTTGAAGTCCACAAGTTTTAAAGTTGCCAAATTTGGGGACCCCTGGCCTAAGCAGAGGCACATCACCTCTTTAGGTCTTGGACCCAATCTTAAGCTGCTTGAAATTTTAGGAAGCCGCTTCCCCGCTCCCAGATAATTTTACTTATAGTAAAATTTAATTTACTATAAATTATAATCTATTGTTCCATGTCCTTTCTTCTGGAATGATACAGAGTAAATTTTCAAATACTCTGAAATTTCAGCAGCGTTCATGAGCCCAATTTTTAAAGCTGCCATACTATTAGTAAATTCATTGATAAAATCATGAATATTATTAATATCTTTCTTCATAGGGGTATTACTAAACATTGAAATTGGAGACTCAGAGTGTCCAGATAACCCTGCATAAATAACTCCATCAAATAACATGTCAATGATAGTTCACATTGCTTGCTTTATGTTGCCGTGGTCCATGTAATAGGGGAATAACCCAGGCAAAGAACATATTGAGGGGTCCTTGGTGCTCTCTGAGCTTGGTGGCTTTCTTGCAGATGTTTCATTACCCAAAGCAGGTAACATCATCAGTACTAGGGAGAACACTGATAATGTTACCTAGTGTGGGAAATGAAATATCTACAAGAAAACCACCAAGTTCAGAGAGCACCAAGAACCCCTTATTTCAATCTATAAATATTCTCCTTTATTGGTATACAATATGTTGCAAATAGGTTTGTATGGATTACCCTGAAGTTATGTCATCATGCAGAACACTTGACACCAAGCAAAATATTAAGGTGGAAAGATAAGGAAATTAAACAAACAAGTAAGTCAGTCTTGGATTGATTGATATCAGATATCAGAAGATCAGAGGTCCACACAAGTTCACTCCAAGGAACAAGACAGCAGACAATTCCTTGCTTTTTAGTTCCTTCCTATGAAATTCCCAGATATTAAAACAAAACAAAACTGATCCACTTAATCTAAATCTGGCAACTGTCTCTTCCCACGGATAATTGTTTGGTGCTTTTATGAGAATTTCCTGTTTCACACACGCACTTTCTCCCTTCCAAAATGTGTTAATAACATCGAATGGATTTATGGCGCTGGTTTGCCATGGGAGATTTAGTCCAGGGAAGAGCAAACGGGCAAACCTGGATGATGACCTTTAAATATCATCTGGAGCACAGTTCATTCCAGCAGTCTAACAAGTAAGCCAAGAATGTTTGGTGTGACATTAAGAGCAGGTTGCCAGATGTCTTGGACAGACCCAGAGAGAGAAGTATTAAGAGGTTCGCCCTGATGTCCAGAGCAGCCATCCTCCTTAGGCACATCATTCCAAAAGAGGAAAGATATTAAAATTAAACAGCAGTCTAAAACGGTGATATGCTAATGTTCCCTCTTAAGGGCTGTCATCCGATCTTTTCTTCCTGACAAGGCTCACAATGCATCATTCTCCTCTAAAGAAAAAGAAAGAAAACCCAATGCAGATTTTTCTGTTCTTTCCCCTCTTCACTTAGTTCGCTCTCTCTATGGCTTGAAAAGACACAGGGGGTCTTTTGTCTAAGGGCTGCTTTTGCCCATGGTATACAAATGGTGGAAGTGGTATATTTATTGCACTTCCAAGAGTAATTTGTGTTACCAGATGCTGGACATAAAATGAAATAAAAGTGGAGACTTTCCTAAGAATCCCAGAGAGGAACAACGGAGAAAAGATAGATGAGGTTCATTTTGAGAACAGGGTCTTCCATAAAAATAGACACATCTCTTTGGTTTCCTCCCCACCTTTTTTTTTTTGGCTTTGTAGAGTCTCATTGTTTCATCTACCTAAATGTAAGAATCCTTAAGTGAATAGCATCCAACGTTTCCACATTTAAAGATTCATTCACTCATGCACACACAAAGAAATTCCATTTGAATGTTTAGGAAGTTCTGGGAAATGGAGGTTGCACAGGTTGTATTGGATTTGCATAGATGACATTGATTTCTTATTTTTGAAAGATAATCTACCTGTATGTTTGGAGATATGTTGATACTTTTTATTAAAAGGAAGGGCCTGTGGTTAGCTTCCTTTGAATGTTCCAGTACAGGGCTGTCAAACTCCTAGCTCATGGGCCAGATGTGTCATGTACTGGCCACACCCGTGCCCGGTTTAGTGAAAGGGAGAAAAGTCCCATGACGATGCGGTGATGATGTGAATTTGATACCCCTGCTCTAGAATGATGATTTATGTTCTCATTATCAATGACACTAATTGTGTGGTTGTGGTAAAATCATATATTTTCTCCAAAAAGACTTGTATAACAAGTAAAATTGCTGGGTACATACTGTACACAGCTTCATGTAGAAAGTTGAGGGGATTTTTGGAAGATAAATCTTGTGAGCTATCTCTGGTTGTGCTTCTGTTTCAGCAGTCCAAAAGTTCAAAAGTACACAATTCCTTTAAGCCTGAGAGCATATGCACCAAGACAAATTCCTTGTGTGTCTAATCACACTTGGCTAATACCATTCAAAAAACCACCAAAAGCATTTTCAACAATACTGACAAGGCAAGCCACTAATATATAAATAGAGAGAAAACTGCATTCTTTTCTAGAAACTGATGATATTACATAGTTGGGTAATGAAATGTTTGCAAAAAGATAAGCTCAGACAGCATCAAGGAACTCTCCTCCTCCTCCTCCTTTCCACAAACCCTACTCTCTTCTAGCATTGATAATGTTACCTAGTTTGGTAATGAAATATCTGCAAGAAAATAACTGAGCTCAGAGAGCACCGATCCCACAGACTTCTTATACAAGAAGTCTCACCACTAAGAACTTGGTATGTCTCACCACATACCAAGCTATGGGGAGAAGGTTGAGTGGATTTTTTGGAAGATGCAGCTTATAAAAATACAGGTCAGGATAAGTCTGATTTGATTTATCAGTGTATTTTGGGAATATATTTCCAATCTGGCAAATGTATGCGCCAAGTTTTATTAGAAATCCATTTTAAAAGGTGGCAGAGAAATACAGAAATACAGAAAATAGAGTGGAACGCTATCAGATTGATCAGTACAAGTAACTATATGACTTTAAAGTGAGTTGAAACAGCACAAGGCCAGGCAATCTACCATCTAATTTCCACATTGCTTAAACCACTCTCCATTAAGTTTATAACAATAGTTTTATTATATATCCCATCTTGTCATCAACTGCAAACTAAAACATCTGATGGATAATATCAATATTATTATCCGATAGCAAGCCACAGATTATCTCAGTGGGTGTCTTAGCAGCCATTTTCCTAATCAATGGAGGGAGAAATCTCTCTCTAGGAGTAGATTTATAAAATCAAACATAATGAGCAATGTTCTCCATGTATGCAGTATCAGAAATGCAATCTCTTTCGTTAGACTGGAACCACTGCATATTCGCCGTCAGGCAAGCTGAAAATATAACTTGATAAAAATTTGTCTTCGAGCTGGGTTATAATGCTGTTTCTAAGGAAAAGCTACAACCATATTTAAATGATCACTATCTTCTAGAAATTGACTTAGCGGTATAATCCTCTTACTACCTCCATTTTTGAGCAGGTATACCTGTCTTCAATATGAAATTTATTATTGTTATTGCTATTCAAGATGTGATGGAATGTAATGAGGAGGTGGATCCCTAGGAGGGATGGGTCTAGCACAACTTGCCATGGCCAACTCAACACAGCCATGGCCAACACATCACAGCCAACTTGCCATGTCGCCGTAGAACAATAGTTATACTAGTACTGAAGAAATGATGGAATAGAATCTTTAAAGAAAGGAGCCAAAAGGAGGGACAAAATGAAATGTGAATAACAAAAATGTAAATAATCTTTTAGTTATTTAAAATAATTACATTGAATTGTTGAATTGTCCTTCAGGTGAGTTGTCCCATGGCGAGTTGGCCATGGGGAGTTATCCCATTCCCAGGAGTTCCCGAATCCATTCCAGAGCAATAAGAGGCACAACTCAACTCAGATATCATGAGTGAGAGAAAGAGGGTGAAGACAATCTCTCCAAGCAGAGTATATTGTAGATGCAGATAACAGAATGTTCAGTCTTGCAAGATTTTTGTCTAGAAGTGTGAAACAATAATGAACTCAGCTTGGAAGAATCACCACATGCTATTCTTGCTTTTGGGGGTGACACATGGTGACAGTACACAGTAAACATGATTTTCTAAAGACAGGAAGACCAAAAATCTCAAAGAGAGACTATTCTCTGACTTAATCATACCGTTAATGATTAATTAACAAGCAGGAGCTACCAGGAAACAGAATGGAAGTGTTATGCTAACCACCCAATCTAAATGGGCGAGATAAAGACATAAATGGATGGAAATGAAATAGAGTGTCATGTTAGAAAGACAGGATGTCATCACTGAGATTGCTAGGTATATCTCAGATCCCTCTTAATTGGCAATAAACCTCAGTTTTCTTACATTCCTTTGCATGGAATATTTTTGGATATGACCCTTCCATGGCAGCCTTGGTTTGTTTGTTCTTTTGGCGGCATTAACCTTGATGTCCAGCATCTGTGTTTTCCATTGTCACCTCTCTACGAGGAAACCACTGAAACCTTTAAGGTTCCATTGGGTCAATAATCCATTAAAAAAAATCAAACTACCTTCATTGCTTCTTATACAGGTTCTTTGGGAACTATCTAAGCTATTGTACAAATAAAATCCACACACCTAAACATGTGCTTAATTGAGTATGCTTTAAAATCCCCAACTACCCTTTTAGTTTGACAGGAATGGACTCTGGGTTCATACAAGATTTAAATACAGTACATTTACTTCAGTGTCAAACAGGCTCTTTTTCAATAGCAGCATAAATAGACCTCATAGTAAAATCAAGGAACGTGGTAGTCTAAAATCAAAAAGAATGGGAAACCTTAAGGCAAGGGGTTGCTTCCATTCTGCAAAGCTCATGGCCTGCAGAGGAAGAGAAACATAAGATGCTGCCTTGGCATTTTTGGAAGCATGAGCAGCATTTAATTGGTGATCACATGTTGCTATTATACAGGAGAAAGCTCTTTATTAGAAAATTTCTTCTAGTTCACAGGTCACTTTGCAAAGCAATAAATGTTTAATTATATTGACCAATTTGGTTTTTTAACGGCTCTTTGCACAGCAAAATGGGGGATGGAGGTGGAGGACAAAGAGAAAATTCTGAATATATGGTGGTGCAGAATAGTGCTGATAAAATAGTCTTCAGCCAAGGTATCTAATCAGCAGAATTGTCTGATAAGGGATGGATTGTCCCACCATATAAAAGTAAGTATTTCAAAACAAAGGCAAAGGACCTTCCAAATTGACTACTGGGGATCATGGACAGGGCTATTTCACCAAAGTATAAAAAATAATAATTTTCTTCATGGATATGTCCTAAATATCTACCTTTGTCCCAAAGGTGTTTTTTCAGAAGACAGCTGTTTTTTTTGCTTCTTATCCAGAACTGAAGAAGCTTTTTGGATGAGATGCGAAAAGTCTTCAAGGAAAAAAAAACAAAGGAAGTCCAGTTGTCTTTTGGAAAAACACCTTTCAGACAACCCTGCATTTACTTCCTGTTTCTACTGAAATGATGGTGGATCATGGCCAGTTTGGTCCATGACCTCATTTTGATTCCATTGAAGTCTGATCTTACTGACCATTCTGTGCTATGTTACGATTTCAGGGATCTGGACTTGGCGCAGTTACCATGGTTATTCTCAAATCTGTAAGAGTGGAGCCAATGTGCAGCAGCTGAAGCAATGTATAAGAAACCTTATATTGGTATGAGAAGAATTCATGGAACCAAGAACCAATGAATTAAGATCCTCCTGGTTCTGTTTTGCTGAAGGTAAGCATTCTTTGTCAATGTGACTCCATGGATCTAATTTTGAAACTAAGAAACCTGCTTCCAAGAAACTAAGCCTGCCATTTCATCTCTCCAGATGGAAATTCTCTAGCAGCCTATATTCATTTTCATGCATACAACTTAGATGAGTCCTCAAAATATTTTCTCTCATTTGTTCTTAAATTATGATCCAGTTGTGGAGTGATTGCATTTAAATGACTTATAAATATTACTCCGCTACTCAACTCATTTTTATCTCAGTGGTAATGCTACCCTTTTCAGACATCTAAAAAAAAAAAGGAAAAGGAAAATAATAAAGAAATTCCAACTTGTTTTCACTCCTTGCATAAAGGTTGCCATTTGAGAATTCATCAAATTAATTTTCTTTTATATTGATTTTTTTATTATTATTCTGGCAATTACCAAGTAGACACACACTGAAGGTTAAGTAGATTTTGCTCGTGGATGAGTTTAGTCCAAAACAGACTAGGAGACCTTGGGGGATAAAAGAAAGAATAAGATCCATTTTTTTCCAGCGTATCCACAAATGTATTCTGAAAATTGAGAGTAAAGATTTGTAGGAAGTTTATTAAAATATTTTTTTTAAAAAAAAAAACAGAATACCTGCTTTCTGACTCCTGAACTGATATTTGGCAGGGTTGAATTTTCAGTCTTTCAGACAACATCAAAATTTTCATTTTCAATAAAAGAGTAAAATGAAATAAAATGGCAGTGCCTACTTTCCATGACAACAGATTTCTGAGTCTCGGAAGATGGGGAAAAATCTAACTGAAAGTTCATGGCCCTAAAATGTTATTGCCATATTAATTCTATTAGATATTATATGTATACATCTCACGTCATTTATAAACTATGAGATATAAATTAGAATGGGAGACTGATTCTCCACTATTCAGTTTCCTCAAAATTGGTTCAATAACAAGCGTAATCTCTTTGCCAGGGAAGCTGTAAAATTCAAGAATGAGACAACTTATATTTCGCGATGTGCTTTAAGGATTTTCTGAATTTGGAAGATTGATTTTTGTGCTTTTAGTCTTTGATCCTTCCTATCAAAAACCATCAGTTTGCTATGTAACAGAAGCAGTCAAATTCTGTTTTGCTTAGTTCGATTTGAGTTCAGGTTCCAACTGAGTTTCGTTTTAAGCTTTCTACGGTACCACCTACCACCCTCCCCTACCTCTGTTTTTTATTCTTTAATTGTATTTTTGTCACATTTCATGTCAATGTGCAAACTCAACAGTGGTCCATTTCAAAGTGAAAATAGAGGTCTAGGAATATTTGATTGGAATTGGAATGTTGAGGTTTTAAGGCAAAAAGATGTATTTGTGTTTATCTGAAAGCCTCGTTGGCAGGAAACTGTACCAGCAAAAAATGGCCCCTCCTTTCCTGCCTTTACAAACTCAATCAGAATCAGAATAGAGCTAGAAGGGACCTTGGAGATCTTCTAGTCCAACCCTTTGCTCATGGCAGGAGACCTGTATATACCATTTCAGTGGCTATCCAGTCTCTTCTTTAAAACCTCCAGTGATGGAGCATCTACAACTTCTGAATGCTGCTCCACTGGTTAATTGTTCTCACTGTTAATTCCACGTTGATTAGTTTCCATCTGTCATTTCTTGTTGTGCCTTCTGGTGCTTTGGAGAATATATTGACCCCCCTCTTCTCTGTGCCAGCCCCTCCAATACTGGAATACTGCTATCATGTCCCCCCAGTCCTTTTCTCTAGACTGGCGAGACCCAAATCCTGCAACCGTTCTTCCTATATTTTTGTCTGCAGGCCTTTAATCATCTTACCGTATTTTCCGGCGTATAAGACTTCCGGGCGTATAAGACGACCCCCTAATTTTATAGTTAAAACATAGGTTTAGGCCTATATTCGCTGTATAAGACTACCCCCCCCCACTTCCGAGGCAACACCAGTTCTTTTTTAATTAAATTTTTAATGAACATACCGTCAATCTGAGCAGACTTTTTACAGTGTAGATTCGGGTACAGAACATTGTATAATTTGCATGCATAAAAAGCCTGCTTGGATTGGCTGAGTTAGAGAGGCGGTCCGAGCAGCCTTGCAGTGATTGGTGCAGGATCGAGTTGGAAAATTCATTTTGTGGCAATATCCAGACGATTTTCGTTTAGCGGCATATCGAAACGTTTTTCGGAATATACTCGGCGTATAAGACGACCCCCGATTTTCGGTTGACTTTTTTTGTTTCAAAAGTCGTCTTATATGCCGGAAAATACGGTAGTTGCTCTTCTCTCATCATCTTTTTTTTATAATGTGACCAAAACTGGATGCAGGATTCCAGGTGTGACCTTACTAAGGCTTTATAAAGCACTACTAATACTTCACGTGATTTGATTCTATGCCTCTGCTTATACAACCAAGGATGGTATTAGCTCTTTTGACTGCTGCCGCACATGGCTGGCTCATATTTAAGTGACCAATATCCAGTTACTCTTCATCATCTGACTTCCCTCCAAGTCAATGCCACATTTTATATTCTCTGAAGATTGCCTTGCCATCTCAATTCTTAGACCCTTTTGTTGATCTCATGAAAACCATTGTCTGCACCTCATTATCTCACCATCCCCCCTTCATTAATATAGTTCTGCCAAATCAGAAAAGTGGGACTTTCTCTTGTTTTATATATGTGGGACTTGTCCTGTCAGCATTAGTGGGAAGGATCGTGGTGGTTCCTTGCCTGGACTGTTGTTTATGGCCGGCCTGCTTGTCTGAAACTCACAACAGCCCCATCTCTATAGAATAGAATATAAGAGAAGAGAAGAGAAGAGAAGAGAAGAGAAGAGAAGAGAAGAGAAGAGAAGAGAAGAGAAGAGAAGAGAAGAGAAGAGAAGAGTTGGGAGTGACCTTGAAGAAGTCAAAGATTTAGGAATCCATTCTGAACAACACAGCCATACAAAAGCGAAATTGAAAATCCAAAAAAACGTATGGTTTGGGAGTATAAGATTGACAAATATGATTGTTCCATATCAATAATTCCCTTTGAGTTCTTGACAGTGAAAAGTTAGGGCGTGGAAATGGTCCTGGTTGTTTTAGCCAAAGAATTGAAGGCATAAGAGAAAATAGCTTGATCTCCTTTGAGCCTGGATGTGAGCAGGAGTGCTTAGAGATACTTACTTAACACACACACACACACACACACACACACACACACACACAAAGGTCCCCCCTTCTTTTTAATTTTGCTGATCTGGCAGATACATAATTAAGAGGGTTTTAAAGACTTTACAAGTTAAGAGGCATCATTTGAAATCTCGAAGTCATTGGCCCATTTCTGGCAAGAACAGAGTTGATGAGACCATGTTGCACCCAGAATCCTGCTTAACTAAACAGATATATGCACACATGGAAATGAAGGATATTGTCTTCCCCCAAAACCACATTTATGCATATCGAAGCAATTAAGAGAAGCAAAATTCCTTATTAGCTATTTAAGTCCCAGCTAAAGGGGTGTGTGTGTGTGTGTGGAATATCCAAACCTCTTCCCTGCTTTGCCTGGACAAGCTTTTGTCTGCAAAGCTCAGAAAGCAATCCAGTTAGGGGGATGCTTATGCTTGTGCTTTGCATGCATCCTGATCCTGGAACAGACATGCCCCAGGTTTTCCTTCCCATTCTGTCTAGGAAAGCAAGAGAAGAAAAAGAAAGGAAGGATGGAAGGAAGGAAGGAAGGAAGGAAGGAAGGAAGGAAGGAAGGAAGGAAGGAAGGAAGGAAGGAAAAGAAAGAGAAAGAAAGAGAGGAAGGAAGGGAGGAAGGAAGGAAGGAAGGAAAAGGAAGAAAGAGAGAGAGAGAGAGAAAGAAAGAAAGAAAGAAAGAAAGAAAGAAAGAAAGAAAGAAAGAAAGAAAGAAAGAAAGAAAGAAAGAAAGAAAGAAAGAAAGAAAGAAAGAAAGAAAGAAAGAAAGAAAGAAAGAAAATTAATTGAGTGTTTGCTGGAATCTGATGCATGCAAAAATTTAACAACCCATCCTTTTCAGAACAAGCTGGATAATTGCGAGATTTCAAAATTCCACAGAGGCATGTATCGAGTAAAGATCCTGTACTGATTTCTGCAAAATTGAAGGTGTTTCAGGTTGTCACTTCCCTGCTGCTGTCATGCAGTTCTAAAGGAGGGGGGGGTAAGCATCAGCTATGGGGATAATTATGTGTTTTATGCTTTTTCCATGTGCTAAACACAGGGAAAGTGCTGCATTTGTTTTGATCCTATGCTAGAAAACTGGACACAAATGGGATTTGGGATAGGCAGCTTTCTCAACCAACCCAAGGAGATGTGGACTGCCTATGAAACCCGCAGCCAGCTGGAAAGTGGGTCAGGCAGTCCTCAAGGCAGCCACATTTCCAGTTCAATGGAAAATGTACATCAGGGGAAAGCCAGGTACAAATCCCCAGATAAATGTTTTAAGAGAGAAAAGCTGTAAATCCTTATTAAGATAATGCATCTCAACCCAAATCCAAGACATCTTAAATTATAACCCCCAATGTATCATGATATGAGATTCTAGGCTCTCTTAAGTATTCCTAGTCATGGTTATATTTATTCTTATGTCAGGGGGAGCAATCTTGATGAGGCTGGAGGTTTCACAAGGGGTGAACATGTTTTCAATAGCAGGGCAAATCCCGTTCTATCCCAAGACCTCTGCATGGTCCTACCCAAATATTTTCCCTAGTCCAGGAGTTTTACAAATCTTGTGCTGTGAATTGATTTGGTGCTTGAATGCCTCTGTAGAAATACCGCCATGTGCCATGAAAGCCACCCATTGTTCAGCCTTAGATATTTGATGCTAACAAACGATGGGAACTCACCAAAGAGTTGCATGCTATGTGACAGAAGAATTAATTGTCTGATACAGCTACTGATGGTCTATTAACTCTCTGTTCCCCTGCGTCATAGGGCGAGGACCTTTTGCCCACGGTATTTCTCCTTGACCTTCTTTAGTTCTTGCCCCTCTAGTGGATCAAGAAGGCAGAACAATTTTTAATGAAATTTAGTTCTGCACAAGTTGGTTCTCATGGAATATTTCATAATCAGAATGAAAAACCTCCGATATACTTTTTGCATGAGACTGAAGGACTAGAGGGAAAATGAATAACGAAAAAAAACGATGGGTTTGGGATTTTGGTAATCGTTGAGGAAAAGAGAATTATGCAAATGTTTACATTTGTTGCATAGGAAATCAGAAGGTTCTTCTATTTTTTTTTCAGTCCACATTTAGGAGCAAGATTGGTCTGTAATTTCTTATTTGCTGTCTGTTCCTTGTATATAAGTGATACGTATGCCTCTGTCCATGTCTTCAGTATTTTAGCTTGTTCTAAAGCCTCATTATACAAATCCAGCATTAATTCTTCCAATAATTCCTGAAATTTTTTATAGAGCTCTGATGGTACTCCGTCTGGTTTTATTCGCTTTTTGTTTCCCAACTCCTTCTTTAATTTCTTTTCTAGTTATTTTATTATTTAACAAATATTTTTCTACATCCGATATTTTTCCTGGGTATATAAATTAGAAAAAAAAATTGGCCGATCACTTTCTTTTCATCTATCTGGGAGCATAATCTCCCATTGTCCTCTCTTAAGGCTACTATTGTTCTTTTTTTCCTGTTCCTTCTTTAACTTGTGTGCCAACCATCTCCCTGGGTTTTTTTCTTTTTCACTTCTTTCTTTCTGCACCTTTGTTTTTCTCTATCCATCCTGTTTCTGCACTTTATTAAAACATAGAATAATAGAAGGGGCCTTGGAGGTTTTCTAGTCCAACCCACTGCTCAAGAAGGAGAACCTATATTATTTCAGACAAATGGCTGTCCAGTCTCTTATTAAAAACCTCCACTGATGGAGCACTCACAACTTCTGGAGGTACGCTGTTAATGGTTAATTAACAAGCTGTTAATGGTTAATTGTTCTCAAGGTCAGGAAATTTCTCCTTAGTTCTAGGTTGCTTCTCTCCTTGATCAGTTTCCTTCCATTGCTTCTTGTCCTGCCCTCTGGTGCTTTGCAGAATAGGTCGACTTCCCTCCTCTCTGTGGCAGCCCCTGAAATATTGGAATGCTGCTATCATGTCTCCCCTAGTCCTTCTTTTCATTTTTATAATTTTTATAGTCCAATAGTTAGTGATGCAACATTTTGGAGCATTCGTTGCATTCTTCCTCTAAGCATGATGATCTGACTGTTTCACAGAGTTTTGATAGTATCCTGGAAGTAAATTTTCTCATTTAAGAAGTTTGTTTATAGTCATCTGACTATGGTTTAAAACAAGGGTGGGATTCAACAGGGTTAACTACTGATGATTTGATGATTTACGAGGTTCGGTAATTTACGATGTGCTTTGCCTGCACGCTGCACTCGCGCACCTGTAAATTGTCATCAACACGCTGCGTGCAGAGAAACAGCCTTTGAAACAGCACTTCTTTCTTGCTTTTTAAACTGCAGCTGTGCCTTACACGGCAGGTGAAATTGAAAACGCAGGAAATAAAGGTCAGGTAAGAGCCCGGGCAGGTAGGTAGGCAAAAACATCAACAGACATAGAACCGGTTCTATGTCTGCTGCACTTCAGAGCTACTGGTTCTACAGAAGTGGACAGAACAGGTAGAAACCCACCCCTGGTTTAAAAGAGGAAATATTTTGCATGCATAACACTCTCGGGCTGTGCAAAAGCTTTGATTCAAAGATTTGTTTTAAAGGAAATCCAGCTGAATACCTGTTCAAGCTGCATCTTCAAGCTAATTCAATGGCTCTGATCAAATCAGATACATTTGAACCAGTACAATAATTAGATGTTTTATCTAACTCACTTTTGATATCACTGAATCATCCGTCTGAATTGAAGCCATCCTGAAGTTCAAACTGACGATTCAATTCAAGTTATATTGACTTTTCCATTTGAATCAATGATTCAAAGAAAGATAATCCACTCATCAATTGGATGATTTAAATAGGCTCTTGAATAATTAGCGCACTCAAAAAGGTTTGAATACAAAAGGAATAAGTGTTCTGAGACATTCTTCATATCAAATGACATTTTCTAATTACTATGTTTTCTTCATAAGAAAAGCAACATATTTTTCTTTTCTTCATAAGAAAAATAATAGATATAGGGAAGAGTAGTTCTATTGATTCATACCCTGCTTTGTTGAAAATCTATTATAAACATATTAGAAGAAATATTAAAATGCCACCTTAGAAAATATGATTTTAAAGCTCTAAATGTTATTACAATTATCTATTCCGATGAAAAGATGATGTACTTCAATTTAATATTGGAGTCCCCAAGAATGATTAAAAAAAAGGAGGAAAAATCAGCTTTCATATTCTAAGCCTAGTGTTTCAAGAAGCAGTGGCATTTAAATAAAAATAAAAAATAAAAGAGAGAGGGAGGGAGGAAAGGAGCTGGGCAAGTCAAAACTGTAATTGGAATTAATTGCTTGTAATTTCCAAAATTAATTGAGCAGTATCTGCAAATGAGTATAATTCCATCAACCTAGACGCGCAGGTTCCTCTGCTGACTTAACAGTGAAAATAACAACCAAAATCCTGGGTGCATTGAGGTGGGTGGGAACTGCCCTAAAGAAGGAATAAACATGAACGTTACTGTAATAGGAAGTGAAGACAAAGAAGACTTTGCTTCAGATGATGGCATGGAGCAATAGATGGAAACTCATCCAGGAGAGAAGCAACTTAGAACAGGGATCTCCAACTCCTGTTATCCAGCCAGCAAAGCTTTGCTGACTGAGGAATTCTGGAAGTTGAAGTCCACAAGCCTTAAAGTTGCCAAGGTTGGAGACTTCTGACCTAGAACTAAGGAGACATTTAATGCAAAATAACAGAATAATAGAGTTGGAAGGGATCTTGGAGGTCTTCTAGTCCAATTCCCTGCTCAGGCAGGAAACCCTACGCCACTTCAGACAAGTGGTTATCCAATTTCTTCTTAAAAACTTGCAGTGTTGGAGTATTCACAACTTCTGGAGGCAAGTTGTTCCACTGGTTAATTGTTCTGACTGTCACGAAATTCCTCCTTAGTTCTAGGTTGCTTCTATCCTGCATTAGTTTCCATCTGCTGCTTCTTGTCCTGCCTTCAGGGGCTTTGGAGAACAGCTTGACTCCACCCACCTTGTGTCAGCAAATATTTATTTATTATTTATTTATTTTATTAAACTTTTATACCGCTCCCTCTCCCAAAAAGGGACTCGGGGCGGTGTACAGCTACTAAAAACACATAATAAATACGGTCAATAAATACAATTTAAATAAATTAAACCAAATTGATCCGGCTGTCTAACCCAAAAATAGAGTTAAAAATTAAAAACTAATAAAACCCCGATTAAAATTAAGTTAAAAAATAAAATACAGTTACTGGGCAGGCCAGCCTGTTGAAAAAATAGGGTTTTCACTGCGCGCCGGAAGGTCAGAATATCCGTCATAGCCCGTATCTCCGGGGGGAGATCATTCCAAAGGGAGGGGGCTCCCACAGAGAAGCCCGAACCCTCGGGGCCATCAACCGACAAACGGCCGGGCGGCGGTACCCCGAGGAGGGCAACCCTGTGGGAGCGTACTGGGCGGCGGGAGTTGATGATGGCAGCAGGCGGTACCGTAAGTACCCAGGTCCCGAGCCATGGAGCACTTTAAATACTGTCAGTAACCCTTGAATCGAATCCGGAAGGCCACAGGAAGCCAGTGCAGCCTGCGGAGAAGCGGTGTAACGTGGGAGCTCCGAGGAGCACCCACGATCACCCGCGCGGCTGCTTCTGGACCAGCTGCAGCCCTGAGACTCCTTCAAGGGGAGCCCCATGTAGAGAGCATTGCAATAATCCAGGCGGGAGATGACGAGGGCGGAAGTGACTCGTGCGAAGTGCAGATGTATTACAGGAAATATAAAACAATAGTAGGAAATAATAAAATCAGAATACAGGATTGTTATAAGTGGTATGAATTGTTTTGGAATTACTCATCAGACAGAGTGTTGTGGCGCGATGGAGAGGGGGAGGAGAGGGAGAAATGGAAAGAGAGATGAGCTAGCGCATGAAATGAGATTAGATGGAAAGGATGAGTATTTCTTTGACTCAGAAGAAGCAAATTGTGGCCTTCTGCTATGCTTTATACCCTCGTTACAGCTGTGTGGTAACAGCTTTTCCCAAAAAGTAAGACCCAGAAGTCGTGCAGCCACCTGAAGCGAAGCCAAACAAGACATAAAAATGCACGCACCAAGCGAGATCAAAGTTGTATAAATAATGAATAAATCAATCGGTGAAGGTTAAGACACCCTTCCAGTAAGCCAAGAGAGTTTGGGTGATCTTTTCTCTTTGGGTTTGCTGAGATGGTGACACCTGGCCATTACGATGATGGATAAGCCTGGTCAGAGGGGTAACCACCCATGTAAATTCCTCTGTTGTCACTTGAGGTGGAAATGCATAGCAAGTGCCTGCATCCAATCAAGCACAAATCAGGTGCCAGAAGAGTGTATTTGTCAATACTGGAGCTTTAAGAAGACAATCTGTAAGAATCCCACATGTGGCTCATTTCCTCTGGCAAGCTACACCAGAGAGAGAGGTCGGCACTGCTGCGGTTCCAAGAGGATACTTAAAACAGCCTAGAAAAAATATTTTGTTTAATGCTGTAGTTAATATTTCTTCTGGGTTTCTAACTAAAATAAATTGTTCTCCAAGGATTGAGGAAGAAGAACATTTGATGAGATCTTTGGTGGATGTGGGATTTTCTAATCTGTATATAGTTACAAGCACTGGTTGCAAATCTAGCCCAGTTCACATGGCATGCTTGACTAGATTAAGGAGGGGGTGTATAATGTGTTGCAGAATCATCAAGAAGAGGCAATTAACTCAGTCAACAACATCCAGCTTTCATGTTATATTTAACATGAAAGGAACTCAGGTCATGCATGAAAAATCCTGCCACCCACTCGGTCATCTTATAGGAATGCCTAGCATCTGTCAACCAGCCTATGTTGTATGTCTTCTGAGAAAAACAACTAAGGACAAAGAGCAATTGAAACCATAAGCCTCCCCAATAAAGAACTTACTCTGAAGATCTACCAGGCCAGAACACACCTCTAAAACTTCAATCGTTTGATTTCATCACCAAGGAAATCCAAAATGGAGAAAGATCTAGGAGTAGTGATGAAATGCGCCAAGGTTCTCCTGGAAGAATTCATAGGTAATCATATTGGGAAAAGAAGTTGTGTGGATGCTTGGCGCTCCTACCTTGTGGACTGCTCCAGGCCTCGGTTCTCTCTCCTTTTCTTCACCTGGGTGAGGTGATCTGATGATTCCAGGTGAGGCATCATTAATGTGTTGATGATATCCAGATTTATATCTCCACTCCAGACTGCCTTGGCACGTTGCTCCAAATAAAGACTAAAAAGGTGGTTGAATCTGGTTAAAAAGGAAGAGGAGGCAAACGGGATGCAAATGTGGTAGAAATACAACAGTCAGTAATATGACAAAGTGAGGGACTGAGACAGCATTGATAGTGCTCTTACATGAGCTCTGGCAGGAGAAAGAGGGAGCAGTGCAACCATCCTTGTTCTTCTTGATATCTCAGTGCCCTTTGATACTACTAATGGTGTATCCTTCTGGACCAGCTTTGAGCATCAGGGGTGGGATGCACTGTGCTACAGGAAACCTGTAGAGATTCTCAGTCATCCAGGTCATGGTGCAGCTTTGGGACAACAATGACCTGGATGACTAAGAATCTCTACAGACTTTTAGCTATTGTACAATTTGAGATGGACACCTTTGGAATAGTGTGGGAGTAGGAATGGATTTCCAGAGAGAAAAAATGCAGAAGGCAGGAATTAGGAGCACCACTCAGGTGACCCTGAGGACACAGAGAAACCTCCAAGTGGCCTCAAGGACCCTCAAAGAGGATGCAAATGACCAGCTGTTTGTAAGGAATATAAATCCTTCCATTCCCCACCATCCTGTCAGAGCTGAAGAAGCTTCCTGGGTGAGAAGCAAAACGTCTTCAAAGAAAAAACAAGAAAGCCCAGTTGCCCCTTGTAAAAAAAAGTGCCTTTGGATGGTTATAAATATATGAAATGGATACCAATAAGAAAAAAAGAAACAATAGGACAGGGACAATAGGCATGTTTTGGTGCGCTTATGCATGCCCCCTCCAGACCTCTTAGGAAAGGGGTGAGGTCAAGAGTAGACAGTCTAATGTTGAAGATTTGGAGGTTTGGGGAAGAAACCACAGAGTCAAGTAGGGTATTCCAGACATTGACCACTCTGTTGCTGAAGTCGTATTTCCTGCAATCAAGTTTGGTGCGGTTTATCTTTAGTTTATATCTATTTTGTGCTCTTGTATTGTTTTGGTTAAAGCTGAAGTATTCATTGATAGGTAGGACATTGCAATATATAATTTTATGTACTATACTTAGATCAGACCGAAGGCGGCGTAGTTCTAGGTTGTCTAGGTCTAAATTTTCAAGTCTGGTGGCATAAGGTATTCTGCTATGAGTAGAGGAGTGGAGGACTCTTCTCGTAAAATATTTCTGGACTTTCTCAATTGTATTAATATCAGATATGTAATGCGAGTTCCAGACTGATGAGCTGTATTCGAGTATTGGTCTAGCAAATGTTTTATATGCTCTAGTTAGTAGAGTGATATTACCAGAGAAAAAGCTATGCAGAATTAGGTTAACAACTCTTAATGCCTTTTTGGCTATGTAGTTACAGTGGGCTCTAGCGCTTAGATCATTTGAGATGAGTACTCCAAGGTCCTTGACAAAGTTTGTGTCATCAATAAAGTCTTGACTATTCAGCTTATATTTGATTTTTTGATTTTCTTGTCAATATGCAAGACAGAGCATTTACTTGTTGAGATTTGAAGTTGCCATTTGTTTGACCATTCTGACACATAGTTGAGGTCTTTTTGAAGGGTAGCAGCATTGTCAGTGGTGTTGAATAGCTTTACATCATCAGTGAAAAGAATGCAGTTGCTCTTAATATAATCACAGAGGTCATTAATATAGAGTATGAAGAGAGTTAGTCCTAGAACACTGCCTTGGGGGACACCACTGTTTACAGGTACAGGATTTGATAGGACGCTCCCAATTTTGACCATTTGTTGCCTGTTTGACAGGAATGCTTCTATCCAATTATGCAGGTATCCAGAGATGCCATAAGACCTTAATTTTAGGAATAGTTTGTCGTGTACCACTGAATCAAAGGCTTTACAGAAGTCTATGTAAATTGTGTCAATTGCTTTGCCCTGACCAAGTTGTGTAGTCCATATGTTTTTACAGTGCACGAGTTGCAGATTACAGGACAGTTTCCTTCTGAAACCAAACTGTTTGTTAGAGACTAGGTTGTTTGTCTCTAAGTGGAGGGTGATGGATTGGTTAATAATTGATTCCATGACTTTACAGGTGACGCAGCTTAAAGAGATTGGTCTGTAGTTTTCAACTAGACTGGGGTCTCCCTTTTTGAAGATGGGGATGACTGTGGCTAGTGATCATAGATTTGGCAAGGAGCTGGTCCTGAAAGATTTTTCAAAGATTATGCTTACAGGTTCGGCTCTGGCAGTGGGTAGCTTTTTTAAGAAGTAGGCACAAACTCTGTCCGGTCCAATAGATAAAGATAGTTTTAGATTGTGTAGTGCTTTTTCAATGTTGTCTTCTGTAAAATCGATATGTATTAAATAATTATAGTTGTCTGTGGTTCGATTAGGAAATATTGGGCATGATCCATTGGTGTTCCACTTGATATTGATAGAGGGGAGACATCCAGCCTCCATCCCTACTTTGTGAAGTTCCCTAAGGCTCAGCCCTCTCGCTCCCTATTCTCCTGTCTAATATCTGCATGAGGCTGAAGTATCATCAATATGCTTATGATACCCAGCTGTCTATCTCCATCCTGGGTTGCCTGAGCAATGCTATGGAGGTCCCATCTCAGTGCCTGGAGGCTGTTTGTGGATGGAGTACAACTCAACGCAAGCAAGACAGGGTGGCTTTGGATATTTGTACCTTCCACTAACAAGGTTTTTCCACCACTTGTCCTGGATTGGGTGTTGCTGCCCCAGACAGACCAGACATGGTCTTGGTGGTTCCTTGACTGGGCTGTTGTGAGTCTCAGATGAACAATCTAACAGTAAACAACACCTCGAACATGACTATGGCAATGTGCCCTATTTAAAGCTACTCTTGAAGATACCCAGGAGCGTCAATGGCTATAAAATGTTGGACAGGCTGCCCTAAACATTGTAGAATATTGGGGGCTTGATCTGTAAGATGCTTGTTTCCTGAAGCTGCTGATTCCAAAGTCCTGAACAGATTAGAAGATGGGAAAGTAAAGGATTACCTACTTTGGTACCAATGTATCCAGGAGATCAGCAAGAAATGGACTTGTGAAGATGGTTTCATTTTCCAACATTTGTTATCAGACACATCATGAGGACTTCTGGGTTTCTCCCAAAGTGTGAGATGTGATTCCATAACATTTCCCCCACTCCCTGGTTTTAGGCAGAGCATCAACTGCTTCCTCTTCAGTTACTTCTTTTCAGTCTGAATTAATAGTGATCCAAGCTATTTTTATCAGAGTTTAGTTTTATTTTCTTCTTCTGGTAAGCCTCTTTCATGCCCTCTGGGAAGAAAGGTGAATGCAAATCATACATATGTATGAATAAATAATGCAAACTATCTTTGCAGCAATAACAGCAGTGTCTCCCTTCCACCCGATGTGACATACTGTAAAGTAGAAATTTACAAATAGCTTTCAAAAGAATTTTGAGAGAAAAATCTGAGCACTTGGAAGATTTTCATGCTTCTTACCACAAGAAAAATACTGCTGGTGCCTGAGTGCTTTGGAGAGCCAGAAGTACCGTCTACATCACATTGGCATCAAGTGTTCGGATGGAGGCTGGATTTTCACCCAGACAGTGAATCAGAGACCTGGACCCGAAATGCTACTGTTACAGAAATGTATCTAAGACAACACAAATAAAATGAAGCTGAGTTGTTTTTCATATAGCTGGTGTTTCCCCAACCTTGGCAACTTTAAGATGTTTGGACTTCCACTCCCAGAATCCTCACTGGCTGGGGAATTCTGGGACTTGAAGTCCATACAACTTTGAAGTTGCCAGTGTTGAAAAATACTGTTCTGTAATGTGAAATGCCAGAGAACAGGACAAGAATTACACAGGAACCAACACTATCCCTTACAACATCTTGTTTATGTTTAGTAGTCCTTTCAGCTTCCCCACATCTCTTACAAGTTATTTCTGCATGAGAATATAATTTTGTTCAATTGTCAAACACAAATATACTAACCACTCACACCTCTAGTTTGAGGGGTGTAATCTACCAATACATTGTTTCGCTTTGCAATCTAAAATCTAGATAGCTAGATAGCTGGATGGATGGATGGATGGATGGATGGATGGGTAGTATTTTCTAACCGCTTTTCATCAGAGATGGCAACAGATTTCAATATCTCATGCATGCATGCACATCCACGCAAACACACAATCATGTTGTGATAGATCTCTCCCAACATCTAGCTGACACTGATCCATGCCAATAAAAGATAAGTAGAAGAGGTTTATCCTACTAGATGGCAATGCAGAATTATGCCTGCGCCAGGCTGGATTATATTTCCTCAACTGTCTTTGCCAGCCCAGCAAAACTCCTGAGCAAATCCATATGGGGTGATGTTCAGGTTCCAGAGCAGAGGAGGAAGGGCTGAGTCACTGAATCCCAATGGGTTGACTCACAAGACAACCACAGCATAACAGTTGGTGGGCTGTGGCTAAGCTGCCTTCTTCTGCAGATATATTCTGTAACATGTTTTCTAATTTAGTCTCTATGCTAAGCCTGTTTTGATAGATTTTTGTCTCCCTTTTAATGCCACACTTAACATTAGTTGGGGTGATTGGGAGGGACATTCCTAACAGAACCAAGCTGAGTTTTATACATAGCCTATGAATTGATTTACAAGATGTTTTGCAAGCAAAAAAAAAACCCCATGCACAAAACCCAGTGCAACACTTATTTATACAGGGACATTTTTCTTATCAGTAGTACCCTTCTGTGCAGTGGGAATATAGTTTTCATCTGCTTAGATCCCATTTGTACTTCTGACTGTTGTGTCCAGGCAGTGTGTCTTGTGAGAAACAGTGACATCATTTAAATGGAAACTTGGCATTTCATGGCTGAAAAGAACTTCCATTTAAATATCTACTGAGGTTAAGCTAGCAACTCTAAACGTTGACATAAAAAGCCAGCTGAGCAGAGCGAGTTCGCTGTTGAATATAAACACCATAGAGATCCCAACCTTATTTATTTTATTGCTTTTTAATTAATAAATCAAAGAGCAAAAGAAAAAAAGAAAAAAACCCAAAATAATAGTGATAGTGATGGCGATACATTGTTAAAGAGAAGGAAGTGTGTAAACATGCTATAATGAAAAAGCAAAAAAAATAAAAATGATTAAGAAACATATGTCATTATAACAATAATCACTTACCATTCTCTATATACTTGTTTAATGCAATATGACAATGAAGGGAAGACAAAAATCTATCAAATAAGACTTACACATTTATGATACATTTATTCAGCTACCTTTTAAAAAAATTCTGTATAAATGACTCCCATACCGCATTATATCTATCCATACAAAGTCTATATATATAGAGCATTCCAAGCTGTGCCTCTTTTATATGTGCATTGCCACACAAACACACACACACAGAGACACACACACACTTTCAAAAGGGGCAAGAGTGCCCCATCTACCACCTGGTCGATGTTGATGTTCCCCTCATGGAAAATTCCCCATGAAAGTCTTCCCTAAGTCATGGAAGTTTGGGAAGCCAGGAAGACTTCAGAACACTAGCACAATGAAAAACATTTTCCTGTCAGGCATTTATTGCAATTGTGAATAACTAAAAGGAAAAAGGATAAAAAACTGAAGGAGAGAGGTAGAGGCAGAGCTGGGGAGGAGTTAAATGAGATATTAATCTAGAATCATTATGTAGTCACAAGAGAATTAATTCCAATTTCCCTTGAATAACATTGCCCCTTATCTAGTGTTATCCAGGTGTAAACCATTAAGTCTGAGAAGATTCCTGGGCATTAGCAATAAATCAGTATTTTGGGATTTCTGAGTGTGGACCTGGTTTTTCATGCCTCACAAAAACCATCCAAATATAAGAGTGATCATCTTTTCATTCCATACAGCATAGCCAGCTGCTTATTGGAATTCTATAAGCACAACGCAAAGGCAAAAGTTTTGTTTTTCAGCAACTAGTATTGATTCCGAGTTGTGTGTCCTCTGACTATGGGATATTGACTTAGCCATCATGGTTAATTGCTGGTGAAGTGCCCATCCTTCATGTCAGTGTTATCTCCTTTCACAGGAAGCCAGTGGCCATTCCCCATCTTGTGATAGCAAACTCCTTTATTTATGTCCTGGCCATTGAAGCATTGTTCAGGTCTGCAGAAGAATTGCAATTATATAGAGTTGTATACACTTCTAATATATGTATATCAGAGGAAGATCAAGCAGAGGAAGTGCCAAAGCAAAACAAGTCCCTGCATGGGATTTATCACCAAGAAATAGCTGAAGGAGCAGACACAACCAGTGACGGGAAAGTGCTGGACTAAAAGACAGCACTGATCATAGCTGCACTAGAACACCAGGTCCATTGAAGCAAAAGTCTACCACCACTACTAAGGCAGGCAGGTGCAGACTATGCAGAGAGGCCTCAGAGACAGTCCAGCACTGAGGGGCAGGGTGTAAGATGCAGTCAGGAACAGCATTCAGGTGAGCAGCACAACCAAGCAGCTGATTCTATGCAGGAACATCCGCACCATTTGTGCTGGGGCCAGACTCTCCCAAGTCCAGAAGGGAGATTCTACAGAAGGTTTTGGAGAATGACGGGACGAAGATCCTGTAGGACTTCCAGATCCAGATAGATTGACAAGTACCAGGCAATCAATCAGTAGTAGAGAAGGACCAGAGGAGAGTCGATAGATGTACCAATGCCAAGTAACAGCAACATCAGAAAGAAATCTGGGAGAGGACTCAAGACTGACAAAGTCACATAAAGGTGAGAAAGGAAGAGAGAGAGAGAGACAAAGACAGAGACAGAGGAGGGAGGGAGAAAAAGATGATAGTAGGTAGGTAGATAGATAGGTGAGTGGGTGGGTGGATGGATGGAGGATGGATAGATAGATAAATAGTTGATAGATAGATATAGATAGAAGATAGATAGATAGATAGATAGATAGATAGATAGATAGATAGATAGATAGATAGATAGATGAGAGAAGTATGATTCTACTGTATGCATGTATGAATATTACAATACAATAAAAGTATCAAACATTAAAATAAAATCATAAAAAACAAAAGTTAGGAAACAAGTGAAAAAGACAATAGATTATTATTTTTACTTCCGCCATTCTTCCTATCAGGCAATTGGAATTTTATTCTCCCCATCCCTTTTTAACTCTTTTAAGTGTCCAAATCCATAAGTCATTAGTTCCCTCTTCTTTCTTGCTTCTTTCCACAAAATGAGTTCATGCCAAAACCTCCCAGGCAGCTTCATTCTGTCATGTTCCCCAGGAGAAGAAGGGATTCTTGATAACAATGGACCTCTGTTGCAGAGAGAGGAGCAGAGATCAGGCTCTTCAAATTGATGAGGAAGATGAGCTGCAAAGGACCACACCGCTATAAATAACTGTGAGAAGAAAGCCAAGAAACCACCTCCTTGTATCTATCTCTGACTTCCATCTCCACCCATTTTCTTTGCTCCGTAACAAGGAGCTTTCCAAATTTCTGCACTGGGAAAAAAAACTGGAGTCTGTGCACACAAGAAGGATCAATGTGTGTCTTTTTTCCCCATTCAAACTCATTGAATTCATCCAACATGGATATCTCAAAGTGGGCTAGCATTTTCCAGCTATAGCCTGATTTGAAAATTAGAGCTGATAGCGAATCAGAATCAGAACTTGGCATTACTTCTTATCAGAGGGGCTAAGAAATTCTCCCCGCTCCCCAAGATCTCCTGTCCATCAAAGATTTAAAGATGTCAGTGTGGGCAAATTGCTGCTTTAAGACCAGCCACATTGAACATCTTAAATTGTGGCCTTTGTCTTGAACGTTGTTTAATCCCCAGACTGGGTGAACTTTCTTTTTTCCTTACAGCTTTTCCATCTGAGTGATGGTTATGGATTGTGAAAGAGCAATGGGTCCTCTCCTTTTAGAAGCATTATGGGATGCTTTCAAGATGAAAGGAGATTACGCAGAGACGTTCCACCACTGGTAGCATTTTTAAAATCTTCAAAGAGCTGCATAACTATTAAAAATGCAAAATATCATTAGGAGGTGGTTATTTATTTATTTTTTAGCTTCCATGCATATTGCTCTTCAAAAAAACCCAGAAAGATGGGTGAAATGGAGCCTAAAGGGCTGTAAGTATGAAGGATGGCATTCAAAGATTGGGAATCTCTTTGTGTAATCCTTACTGTTTGACTTTGGGACTCTGTACCTCAGACACATCTTTAGGGGTTTTATCTGGGGTGACAGATTGTAAAAGAGACAGCAGAGTCTCTGTAAATAGACATGTGTGGATTAAGAGCTGGTTTACATGTAAAACAACTACCACAGTTTAGTGTTTATCAGAATACTTGTTGAAGCAGGCACCAGGACACGTGTATCTTCTTCTCCAACCCTCTATTCTACTCAAGTTTTTAATTGGCGAGTTCACTGAATGGAAAACTCTTTCATCTGTTGTCTTTTCAACCATGAATGAAATTATTTGCCAGCTTTTTATTCTACTGAGCCTTTTTACTGCCCCAAACTCCGAAGGGCACTAACTTTAGAATGCTGCAATGCAATCCCCATAGAACTTTTGATTATCTTACACATTAACAGTCTCCTCATTTCTGCCATAATATTTAGAAATAGTGGCAATCATCGATCATTAACTATATGAAGATGTAGACAATCCTTGGAGATTATGAAAGCAAACTTTTGTTTTCTAGGCTTGGTATAGATAAAAGTCTTGATGACTACATGGGATATTTCATAGGGTTTCCTTGCAGAAATGGCCAGGAGGTTTATGATTGTTTTTCCCCCAGGATTTCTTTTATCACCTACAGCTCTGAGGATTCCTGTTGATCTCTCTCCATCCAAGCACAACCCAGATCTGACACTATTTAACTTCTGAGTCCAAGGCTCAGCCAATGCATTGCCCCCTCTGACAATGGACATGCTGAGCATACAGCGACTGGCTGCTTAGATACGATTCACTTTTCTCCAGTCAAAATTGGTGCACAAACAACACCATTATTTGGAAAATGTGCCTGAAAAAACATATGATTTATGAAGTTACATCCAAACTTGTTTTTTTTAATACGTTCTAAAAAAAGTGCTAGCAACATGAAATTTATCTCACTGTAGTAGTTCATGCAACAATAATAACATCAGGGAAATTTGTACTAAATAAAAAAAAGTTTCATGGAGAATTAATGTTGACGCATGGTCATGTACGTTAGGGAAGGGATTCATAGAAAAAACTCTGGGTATTTGGAAAAGTTGGAAATGACAAGAAATAGAGAAAGAAAGAAAGAGGAATGGAGAGAGGAGGAAAGAAAGAAAGAGAGAGAAAGAAAGAAAAGAAAAGAAAAGAGAAAGAAAGAAGAATGTAGAGAGAAGGAAGGAAAGAAAGAAAGCGAGAGGGAAGAAAGAAAGAAAAGAAAAGAAAAGTGAAAGAAAGAAAAATGTAGAGAGAAGGAAGAAAGAAAAGAAAGGAAGAGAGAGAGGGGGAAGGAAGGAAGGAAGGAAGGAAGGAAGGAAGATGAAAAAAAGAGAGAAAAGGAAGGGAGGGAAGGAGAGGAAAGGAAAAAGGGAAAGAAAGGAATTTCCAATATAGTAGAATGCTGCCCTATTAACAAAGGCAATGAAATGACTGCCCATTATATTGATACAAATGACATGATACTCCAGCTTCAGGGACTGAAAGAACCAACGCTAACGAGAGGGAGAATAAGAGACCAGCAAAGAAGTGAAAGAAGATTGGGTCAAGAACAAGAAGGCCTTCCTCACCTCTTCCACAAAGAGAAGCCAGGTGGGTCGGGTTGAACCTTGCAGCCTGGCAGCAATAGGATCAACTTCCCCATGGCCTCTGGCCACTGCCCACCTGTCCCTTGCAGCTCTTCTCTTCCAAAGAGTGGAAATGAGGCTCCCTTCCTGGGGACAAGATGCCTTTGCCAAGCCTGCCTCCTCTGCAAACAGGGAAATATATCCCTCCCTGTTGTGGTGGGGCCAATGTTTGCGTAGTAGACCCAGGACTGATTGAGATGGAGAAAAGAGAAGGTGAAGCCCTGAGTGTCATTAGCAACAAACAGAGCAGAACTATGCCGCCTTCGGTCCGATTTAAGTATAGTATATAAAATCATACATTGCAATGTCCTACCTGCCAATGAATATTTCAGCTTCAACCATAACAACACAACAGAAAACAATAGATACAAACTCGAGGTTAACCGCAGGAAGTAAGAAATGTGACTTCAGCCACAGAGTGGTCAATGTCTGGAATACTCTACCTGACTCTGTGGTTTCTTCCCCAAACCCCAAAAATTTTAACCTTAGATTGACCACCATTGATCTCTCTCTCTCTCTCTCTCTCTCTCTCTCTCTCTCTCTCTATATATATATATATATATATATATATAGATATATAGATATATATATATATATATATATATATTCACTCTGAGAAGCACAAGGCCGAAGACACAAGCCTGAAGATGATGAATGAGACTTCATCGAAACGTCGCCTAGATATTTCCAACTCTACGCGGGAGAAAACCCGAAGAACCAAAGATCCACATATATATATATATATATATATATATATATATATATATATATAATGGTGTTTCAAAATGGCGGCCGGAGGACGCAACTGTGAGGAGCTCCGTCACGGCGGCCAAATTTCGGGATAGTTTCCCTCCCCCCGGGTCCCCACCAGTGGCAGAGGTGGCCAAAGGACCGGGGGGGTTGGCGATCCCGGAGGGGCCGCGTGGAGACGTTGAGGCTGGAGCTGGAGCCGCCCGGGCGATCTTCGAGCGGCGGAGGCCCTGCCGTGGCCAAGTTTCAGTCGCCGCGACTGATGTTGGGCGGTGTTGGCCTTGGAGAGGTGGCAGAGGTGATGACAGAGCCTGCAGTGGGGTCGCCAGTGGAGCCGCTGTTCGTGGCCGCCTGGGCCGCCCGGGTTGTTGCTCAGGCAGGCTTCGGGCGTTGGAAGCCCTGCCGTGGTTGGCTTTTGACCGCCGTGGCTGGAGTCGGGTGGTGGCGGTCTTGCTGCGGCCGGGCATAGGTGAGGCTGCAGGCCACAGAGTTTGGAGAGACGGGGCCACCGTTGGGTGGTTACCCGGGCGGTTTCTGGGCGGCAGTGGTGTGGACGGCCGTGCCGTGGCTGGACTTCGCCATGGCGGCTGTCGCGGGTGGCACCGCGGTGGCCTTGAGGGGCGTTGGAGAGGTGCCGCAGAGGAGAGGACTTGGCAGCCATGGTTGATATCTTACCCCGACTGGGTTTTGGCCATGGGATAGGCTTTGCCCGTTGTGACTGTCATGGGCGGCACCGCGGTGATCGCACGGAGAGGAGCCTGCCCCTGGCTACCAAGGCGGCCGTGGGTGGCGCCACGGTGGCCTTGGATGACATCTGGCCTCGGTCGTGGGAGAGGGCTTGGAGTCCCCAACGACGGTGGCGACGGTGCCCTCAGCGGTTGGGACTTCCTGATTTGACGGCGGTGGCGGCGGTTCCAGTGGCGGCGGTTGTGGCTTCGGTGGCCCCGACAATGGCGGTGACTAGCTGGCCACAGGGACAACAATGTTTGATGCTGTCCCCTTGGTGTCGATGGCAGAGGCGAGGACGGTGGCCAGGTGGGTCATGGACGTTACCTGAACATTTTTGGACCCGGCCTCGGTCCCGACCAGTGGGGCCTCTGCGTTGCTGGCGTCGGTCAGTGGAGGCCCAGCTGAGGGTGCCAATAAGATATTCCTCTGAAGACCTATGGGCCTTGAGAAATGTCCCCCTTTCTCTTAAGTGGCCCTCTAGACTTTCAAAGACATTTCTTGAGGACGGATCCTGGGATCCAGAGAGATGGTGTGGCCGCAAGAAACGCTTGGGGGAGGGTTCTTGTCTATGTAAATTTTTATCTAGATTTTTATTGGGGTTAGGGAGGATGGCCAGGCGGGGGTTGGGGGACAACCTGCCTGAGGCTGGGGCCAGGCCATGGGTCAAGCATTGCTGGGAGGTGCTGGGGTCGGATGGGATCATATTGAGGATGGGGGGTTGTTCCAGGGAGGGCGGAATACAGTCTATTGGCAAGGTGAACGGGAGAGGCAGATTTGGTGGTTATAGGGGGCCATATCCTGTATTGGGAGCACGCCCCCGCTGTTTGTGTGCGGTGGCGCACTCCGACCCCTTTGTCATGTCCCGTTCCCCGGGTGGTCTGAGTCATCGGGCCCTGGGCCTTCGGCTGATGTTGTGTAATGCCAGGTCCATCGTTAACAAGGCCCCCCTCATTTATGATTTGATTTGTGAGGGGGGAGCGGACCTGGAGGGTGTTACCGAAACCTGGTTGGGCCAAGAGGGAGGAGTTCCTCTGGTGGAGATGTGCCCACCTGGGTTTTGGGTCTTTCATCGACTGAGGGCTCAGGGGAGGGGTGGGGGGTTGCGGTGGTTATTAAGGAAGATCTGTGTCCTAGGGAATCCACTGTTTCTCAGACGACCGGATGTGAGTCCCTTTTCGTGAAGTTTGGTCCCAGGGTTCAGGTGGGCCTGTTGATCGCATACCTGACTCCCTGCTATGTGACATCGGCCCTGCCTGAGCTCCTTGAGGTCATAGCTGGCTTGGCGGTTGAGACCCCCAGGCTTATGGTCATGGGGGATTTCAACCTGCCTTCTGCCGGCGGGGCCTTGGGGATTGCTCAGGAGTTCATGGCTTCCATGACAGCCATGGGCCTGACCCAATTAATTCGGGACCCTACTCACTTGGGGGGTCACATCCTGGATCTGGTTTTTGTCTTTGATCAGTGGCAGAATGATCTTGGTATAGGGGATGTGGTTGTGGAACCCCTGTCATGGACTGATCATTCGCTCCTTAGACTCGACTTCCATTTCACACACCCCTGCCGCAGGGAGGCGGGGCCGATAAAATGGTACCACCCCAGGCGCCTGATGGACCCAGATAGGTTCCTGATGGAGCTTGGGCCGTTCCCCGAGACTCACACACATGACTCGGTCGAGGGCTTAGTGGCTACCTGGGATAGGGTGGTGGTTGGGGCCCTTGACCGGGTCGTACCCTTGCAGCCTCTGACCCGGTGCCGATCCCAAGTGGCTCCTTGGTTTTCCGAGGAGCTGAGGGAGATGAAGCGCTGGAAAAGATGCCTAGAGAGTAGTTAGAGGGCCAGCCGCTCTGGATCTGACCGAACACTATTATGATCCTATATTAAGGCGTATTTAGTGGCGATAAGGACGGCGAGGCGGTCTTACCTCTCCGCCCTTATTGCATCCGCGGAAAATCGCCCGGCCGCCCTGTTTAGGGTGGCCCGCTCCCTTTTGGAGGTGGAGGCGCGGGAGGATCCCTTGCAGGGACAGACCGAAGATTTTTTTAGGTTTTTGCAGGACAAAATCACTCAGATCCGGGATGAGTTGGATTCTGACTGGGCATCTCTGGGCGGGAGGGGCGGGGGTGGATTTCGGGGAGGTCATTTGGGATGAGTTTGATCCTGTTACTCTGGAGGACGTGGACAGGATACTGGGGGGGCTTAATGCCACCACTTGTTTATTGGACCCGTGCCCCTCCTGGCTGGTCTTGGCCACTTGGGAGGTGACACGAGGCTGGTTCCAAGGGATTATTAACGCTTCCTTGAGAGAGGGGCTTTTACCCGCTGCCTTGAAAGAGGTGGTGGTGTGGCCCCCCTCAAGAAACCGTCCCTGGATCCAGCATTATTGTCGAATTATCGTCCAGTCTCCAACCTTCGCTTTGTAGCGAAGGTTGTTGAGAGTGTGGTGGTACGTCAGCTCCCTCAGTACCTGGATGAAGCGGTATATCTAGACCCCCTCCAATCGGGTTTCAGGCCCGGGCACAGCACGGAGATGGCGTTGGTCGCGTTGGTGGATGATCTCTGGAAGGCCCGAGACAGGGGTTGTTCCTCTGTCTTGGTCCTGTTAGATCTCTCAGCGGTTTTTGATACTGTCGACCACAGTATCCTATTGCGGCGGTTGGGGAGGTTGGGAGTGGGGGGCACCATTTTATGGTGGTTCTCCTCCTTCCTCTCTGACCGCTCGCAATTTGTGTTGACAGGGGGGCAGAGGTCGACCCTGAGGCCCCTATTATGTGGGGTGCCTCAGGGGTCTGTGCTCTCGCCCCTGCTGTGCAACATTTATGTGAAGCCGCTGGGTGAGATCATCCGTGGTTTCGGGGTGGAGTTCCATCAGTACGCTGATGACACTCAGCTGTACATCTCTACCCCGGGCCACCCCAACAAAGCCTTCGAAGTGATGACCCGGTGCCTGGGGGCTGTGCGGAGTTGGATGGGTCTTAACAGGCTTCATCTCAACCCGACCAAAACTTAGTGGCTGTGGTTTCCTGCTCCCAGATACAGCCAGCTTATTCCGTCGCTGGCCGTGGGGGGAGAAATTTTGACCCCCATGGAAAGGGCTCGCAATCTGGGTGTCCTCCTGGACGTACGGCTGTCTATAGAAGTTCACATTATGGCCGTCGCCAGGGGGGCCTTTTGTCAGATTCGTCTGATTTACCAGTTGCGGCCCTTTCTGGATCTGGACACACTTCGCACAGTCACTTCTGCCCTCGTCATCTCCCGCTTGGACTATTGCAATGCTCTCTACATGGGGCTCCCCTTGAAGAGTGTTCGGAGGCTGCAGTTGGTCCAGAGTGTGGCCACGCGGGTGATCTTGGGAGACCCTCGGAGCTCCCATGTAACACCGCTCCTGCGCGTGCTGCATTGGCTTCCTGTGGCCTTCCAGATCCGATTCAAGGTGGTATTGATCGTTTTTAAAGCGCTCCCTGGCTTGGGACCTGGGTACTTACGGGACCGCCTGCTGCCATCAACAGCCTCCTGCCGCCCAGTGCGCTCCCACAGGGTTGGCCTCTTCGGAGTTCCGCTGCCTGGTCGTTGCCGGTTGGCGGCCCCGAGGGTGCGGGCCTTCTCTGTGGGGGCTCCCTCCCTTTGGAACGATTTGCCCCCAGAGATACGGGCCATTACCAATATTCAGACCTTCCGGCATGCAGTAAAGACCCTGTTTTTCCAACAGGCCGGCCTGGCCCAGTAACGATTTTTGGGGTTTTTAAAACTTGGTATTTAAATTTTTTTAAATTTTAAATTTTTTATTAGTTTTATATTTTTTAATTGTATATTCGGTCTCTAATGTAATTGTTTTTAATTTGTTTTTAATTGTATATACTGTTTTTGTTTTTAGTTGGCTGTACACCGCCCCGAGTCCCTTTTTTGGGAGAGGGGGCGGTATAGAAATTGAAAATATATATATATATATATATATACACACACACACACACACACACACACACACACACACACACACACACACTGCTCAAAAAAATAAAGGGAACACAAAAAGAAGACATCCTAGATCTGAATGAATGAAATATTCTTATTAAATACTTTGTTCATTACATAGTTGAATGTGCTGACAACAAAATCACACAAAAATTATCAATGGAAATCAAATTTAGCAAGCCATGGAGGTCTGGATTTGGAGTTACATTCAAAATTAAAGTGGAAAAAACACTACAGGCTGATCCAACTTTGATGTAATGTCCTTAAAACAAGTCAAAATGAGGCTCAGTAGTGTGTGTGGCCTCCACGTGCCTGTATGACCTCCCTACAATGCCTGGGCATGCTCCTGATAAGGTGGAGGATAGTCTCCTGAGGGATCTTCTCCCACACCTGGACTAAAGCATCCCCCAACTCCTGGATAGTCTGTGGTGCAACGTGGCATTGGTGGATGGAGCAAGACATGCTGTCCCAGATGTGCTCATTTGGATTCAGGTCTGGGGAATGGGTGGGCCAGTCCATAGCATCAATGCCTTCATCTTGCAGGAACTGCTGACACACTCCAGCCACATGAGGTCTAGCATTGTCTTGCATTAGGAGGAACCCAGGGCCAACCGCACCAGCATATGGTCTCACAAGGGATCTGACGATCTCATCTTGGTACCTAATGGCAGTCAGGCTACCTCTGGAGAGCGCATGGAAGGCTGTGCAGCCCCCTAAAGAAATGCTACCTCACATCATTATTGAACCACTGCCAAACCAGTCATGCTGGAGGATGTTGCAGGTAGCAGAACGTTCTCCACAGTGTCTCCAGATTCTGTCACGTCTGTCACATGTGCTCAGTGTGAACCTGCTTTCATCTGTGAAGAGCACAGGGCGCCAGTGGTGAATTTGCCAATCTTGGTGTTCTCTGGCAAATGCCAAACGTCCTGCATGGTGTTGGGCTGTAAGCACAACCCCCACCTGTGGACGTCGGGCCCTCATACCATCCTCATGGAGTCTGTTTCTGACCACTTGAGCAGCCACATGCACATTTGTGGCGCACTGGAGGTCATTTTGCAGGGCTCTGGCAGTGCTCCTCCTGTCCCTCCTTGCACAAAGGCGGAGGTAGCAGTCCTGATGCTGGGTTGTTGCCCTCCTACGGCCTCGTCCACATCTCCTGATGTACTGGCCTGTCCCCTGGTAGCGCCTCCATGCTCTGGACACTACGCTGACAGTCACAGCAAACCTTCTTGCCATAGCTCGCATTGATGTGCCATCCTGGATGAGCTGCATTACCTGAGCCACTTGTGTGGGTTGTAGACTCCGTCTCATGCTACCACTAGAGTGACAGCACCACCAGCATTCAAAAGTGACCAAACCATCAGCCAGAAAGATAGGAACTGAGAAGTGGTCTGTGGTCACCACCTGCAGAACCACTCCTTTATTGGGGATGTCTTGCTAACTGCCTATGCTTTCCACCTGTTGTCTATTCCATTTCAACAACAGCATGTGCAATAGTGTGATTGACATGGAGTTACATTGTGTTGTTTAAGGGTTCCCTTTACTTTTTTGAGCAATATATATATACATACATATGTACATACATACATACTTTGGTTATTCGGGTTTTCTCCCGCGTAGAATTGGAAGTATCTAGGTGGGAGAAAACCCAAATAACGAAAGATCCACATACAAATACCCGCGAAAACCTCAGAAAACATATATATATATATATATATATATGTATGTGTGTGTGTGTGTGTGTGTGTATGTATGTATGTATATATATATATATATATATATATATATATATATATATATATATATATATATATATATATATATATATATATATATATATATATCTTATATGTATCCAAGTATTCATAACTATGTTTTTATTTATACCTATTATCTTGTAAGCAATTGACAAATAAAAATAAATAAATCAAATAAATAAATAAATAAAATATTTGTCTGCAGCCCTCTAGCATCCTTTCAGCAACAACCCAATAAGTTCTTATATGGAAACAAAATTCCACAGCACTGACTCACAGACTTGCTTATGAGGACCAGTATCAGCTTTCAAAAGGCCTTACCATCCTTTTGATGTCCGCAGCCACCCAAAAAATGTATTCTAAAGTTCCTGAAAGGTCTGTTTTCACCAAGGTGATATTTTTCTCCTTCATTTTGACTTGTAATACAAAAAAATCCATCTTCGCCTCATCTTGGCAACTAGGCAAATATTTTCTGTGTGAGAAAGTGAATGTTCAGCTCTGATCTGTGATTTCTGGTCCTCATACTCTGCAAGAGGAAAACATCTAAATCAGGGGAGGGCAATTAATGTTGCCAAAGAGCCCATGAGAAATGGGGACTCTTGTGGAGGGCCAACACCAAGGGGGCTGTGAAGGTGTGAAGGCATGCACATAGTGCACATAATTAAATAAATAAAAAATAGAAGTTGCCTTCAAAATAAAATAAATACACTGTGAACACCTGTTGAAGAAATGAAGTGTGTGTATATATGATTGTGTATTTCTTTGCTTCTTGGAGGAATCATTAAAAGAGGATGCAAAAGAAAACATCTCGGATCTACATGTGTCCAGAGTTGAATTCCTACCTTCAACAAAAAGCTAAGGAGGACCAGATGTGGTTCGTACTTGGATGGGAGTCCAGATTTTGAAGAGAACATCCCAGCAAATCCAAATTCGGTACACAAAGAAATCCTGCATGGAGAAAAGTTTCTGCTATAAAATTCACAAAGCCTTCCCAGCAATTCTATGTAATACTGAAATTTTGTCCTTAAAGCCCTTTGGTTCAACCTTGCAAGTTTTTAATCTCTTTCAAATGAAAATTAAACCATTTTTATTTAATTGATTTAGGCTAACTCTTCTTTTAGACCTTTTGATCATGACTGAAGAAGAATCACAGAATCCAAGGATATTAAGTCCTATGTGTTTCCGTGGCAATGAAAGATGATAGAAGTGATCGTATTCTCCTTCCCTTCCTTCCTCCTCCTCCTCCTCCTTTTTCCTCCTTCCTTCCTTCCTTCCTTCCTTCCTTCCTTCCTTCCTTCCTTCCTTCCTTCCTTCCTTCCTTCCTTCCTTCCTTCCTTCCTCCTCCTCCTCCTCCTCTTTCTTCCTGTTTTCCTCACCTTTTCTCACAAGGGGGTTCAGTTCTGGTACACCTGCTGTTGCCATAGTAACCTGAAACTGCTCATCAGATAGGATGGTTGCTTCTGACTCATTCCTCTGATCCTCTCCCTCAGTTTCAAAATCTAAGGGCAGCTTCGAAAAGCAACTAACACTTGGAGCCCTGGAAACAAACAAGACAAACACAATTGGGAGGGCTGTAGATCTTGAATTCTGCTGAGAAATAACTAGGTCCCTGAAGCCTCTGAGCTTTCAGAGGCTCAGATGGGCTTTACCTCAAAAGCTTTTCCAATCACAAGGCAGCAAAAGTCTTTGGTACCGAAGAAGAACAGGTGCCCTTTAGGCAGCATTTGGTTTCCCTTTATTTATTTAGTGAATGTTATCACCTCCCTGAGACCGAGTCTTCATTTAACATAGGTTAAATATCTTTCTTTCTTTTTTTCAAAATAAACATACTTAGGAAAAAGGAGAACTAGCCAGAAAACAATATTGATGTAACCATTACCAGGAGACTTTTTTTTCAATAGCATGTCAAAGATCAAGGGCTTTATTAAAATCAAATGTATAAGAGAACACATAACTCTTAATTTCAGACATGGCACATGAATACCCCCTAATGCATCTTGTGAAATTGATTCCATGGTGAGAAACCTAACACATCATATTTAACTCCTCCTCCTCCACGTTATGAAGTTATAGCCATCCAGAGTCAAATATTTTAAATGGAAGTCTATATAAAATGAATTAATGAATGAACAAATGAGCGAACAAACGAATGAACAATTGAATGAATGATTCATTCAATCATTTAATCACCTCTCCCACTGAATCCTATTTGAACAATGAAATGATTGCGGGGGAGGAGAATGATGATGATGATGACTATCAAAGATGATTTGGGTAGATGTATCTATATTCTTATTCTTCTTTCAATGATCAACCCAAATTTATGCCACTCTCCCTAAAGTAATAGATTTGCCTCCTTTATTTTTCTCCAGGTAATCCCCAGAAGATGTGTCATTTGCATTTAGCATGCTGCCAGATTAGTTGTTGATTCATTGTTGAATAATTGGCATTGGTATTCAGATGTTTAATTTATTGCATCCTGCTTTTTATCATCATGATTACAAAACTTTCTAAAAAGGTTGTTGTTTTTTTAAAATCAGCTGAAAGTTTTATTGCATATGATTAAGTGCTTATAAACTAAATGGATATTGTTTCCCTCCTGCGAAGCAATATAAAAATAGTTTTTTTTAAATTCAAAAAGACCACTTTTTTCCATTAAAAAGCCCATTTAACAAAAAAACCAGTAGGACTTCAAAAAATAATGTATTGCTCTTTCCTCATCTAATTCAATATTGTGCTGGGTAGCTTGTCTATATTAACAACCTGTTTCAATCTACGTATGACCCCTTTGTGCTGTTTTCTTTCAATGTTTCCAGTTCTTTTTCCTTTCTCTTTCAATTTCTGCACCAAAGATAATATAATACTTTATATTTGAGTGCGACCATCAACACGAGAATTTCCTTAAAAACGGTAAGGTCATAAGTAAATGAATGTGGACAACTCTACTTCAAATTAAGGGACTAAGCGGGTCATAAAAAGGGAGTTTTAGTGTGGAATAGGCATAGGAGCTAGCAGAACACTTATACTCTCTCAAAGAAGTACTTTCCACATTTCCAATCCCTGCATTTTTTTCAGGCAAAGTCTTTTATTTAACCAAGATGGTTAGTTTCAACATCTTGACCAGTTCTATTAACTTCACCATCCACTCTTCCATTGTGGAATCTGTAATTCTCTCCATTTTGGCGCATACAAAACTACAAATTGCCATTGAGCCAGTTTGATCCAATGCAGAAATGACCGACCTTGGTAACTCTAAGACTTATGGACTTCAATTCCCAGCATTCCCCAGCCAGCCTAGTCCTTAATCCCTAGTGCCATCCCCTTCCCTGTCTTTTTCTTCCTTCTTAATCCTTTTGCCTGGTTTCTTATATATTTGTTGTATCTTTTGCAGAAATTTAATGCCTATTAAGAACTGCTAGAGACAGCAGCATCTCAGGCATCTCAGAAATGGAAGACGCTGCTGGTCCAAAAGTTGTTAACAAATGTTGGAGCTGATGAATTTTATACTTGACAATTCCATGTGGACAAATTCGCTTCCTTGTTTTCCAAACATGCAGCCTCACCACATTATGAAAGGGGATTTCATGGGCAACCCACACCACTTCCATGGCATCCAGAGCAGCCGAGGAGCAAGTCACCTCCTGTCCTTCTCCTTGTCTTTCTATACATCCAATTTGTTTCCCACATAGTGTTGCTGGAGGGTGAACATCACCTTTAAAATTGCTTCCCTGTAGTTATTAAAATTAAAGTAGCTACACCCCAGTTAGGGAGCGTACATATCGTAACAGGTTGCCAATGAAATTGAAGAGTGAGAGAGATAGCTTTGTAGTACTTTTGCTTTTTAAATCTAGTTGCTTTTTTCTGAAGGCTTCCAGTTTTTGTTTTCCAGGTGTGGGTCATATTTTCAGCATACTTTGATTTATTTATTTTATTTTTTACAAAAGATTAATACATTAGTTCCCTACTGGCCTATAGACTCATTTTAATTTGCGTCTTCAAATATTAGTTTGCATTCGTACTTCCTTACATTGGTTGTAAACCACCCCCAGAATCTCCTGACGGTGAATGGGCAGCAAACAGGTAGTTCTTGACTTACAATAGTTCTTGACTTACAATAGTTCATTTAGTGACTATTCAAAGTTACAATTGCACGGGGGAAAAAGGTGACTTATGGCTATTTTTCACATTTACAACTGTTACAGCATCTCCCTGGTCAAGGGATCAAAACTCAGCTGCTTGGCAACTGACTCATATTTACTTGATTGCTGTGTCCCGGAGTCATGCAGTCCCCTTTTTGCGACCTTCTGAACAAGTCAAATGTGGAAACCAGATTCACTTAACAACCATGGCAAGGAAAGTCGTAAAATGGGGAAAAACTCAATTAATAAACGTTTCAGTCGGCAACAAAAATTTTAGGCTCATTTGTGGTCTGATGTTGAGGGCTATCTGTATAAATTTAACAAATAAATTAAATTAGAACAGGAGTCTCCAATCTTGGCAACATTAAGCCTTGCGGACTTCAACTCCCAGAATTCCCCAGCCAGGCTTCACGTTGCCAAGCCTGGAGACCCCTGAATTAGAAGACAAGGGGAAACTGGTGCAAGACGCACTTTGGAAAAGAAGCGTAGCACCCAATAAAGTAGAGTCATGTTTCCGGCCCTTGTAGGTTGTAGCCCATGCCCATAGTATCAGATGCTGGATCTTTAATAGTCACTTGTGCTGCCTTGTTCCTATCTTCAGTTTTTGAAGAATAACCTCTGATGGAATGTTCTTCTCCCCAACCTTTACAGGATTCTGACATTGCAAGTTGAGGTTGGGGGTCATTAATAGTTCAGACAACTCATCTGGAAAAGACGAAGTTCTCTGCCTTAGAGATCTTCTTGTGTAATGCTTCTTGGAAGTTTTAGATTTTCAATCATTTTGTTTTCTAAGCTTCCCAAAGAGGAGAAACTCATCCAGCAGGGTGGGGCAATTCCCCAAAAGAGGAAAGGATCTGCTTCTAGGTGTTCTGACCTAAAGCTTGGCTTCTCCTCGGAACTGCAACTTGCCAAAGATTTCCAAATTTTTATTATTGATGTAGCAAACTTTATATTGTTGCCCAACTCACAGACATATGACTCATGGTGGTTTACTATATTAAAAATCCACAATGTAAAAAAAAACCCCATAACCCCACCCCCAGGGCAATAGCAAATATTTCAATTAAGGCAGCAGTTATTTCTTCCTTGGTTCATTTTCTAGGTGTATCAAACATGACCAAATTTTATAATGTAGAGACCCCACAATGAAGAGACCCTGACTCATAGATGTTTCTCATGCATACTATATCAATGAATGAATCAATCAATCAGAATAGAGTGGGAAGGACCTTGGAGGTCCCACTCCTCAATCGGGAGACCCTATACTATTTCAGATAAGTGACTGTCCAGTCTCTTCTTATAAACCTCCAGTGATGAAGCACCCACAAAATCTGAAGGCGAGCTGTTCCACTGGTTAATTGTTCTCACTGTTAGGAAGTTTCTCCTTAATTCCAGGTTGCTTCTCTCCTTGAATAGTTCCATCCATTGTTTCTTCTCTTCTGGTGCTCTGGAAAATAAGTTGACCCTTTTCTTCTTTAGGGCATCCCTTCAAATACTGGAATACTGCTATCGTGTCACTCCTGCTCCTTCTTTTCTCTAGACTAGCCATGCCCAATTCCTGTCACTGTTCTTTGTATGTTATAGTCTCCAGTTTTTAATCATCTTAATTGCTCTTCTCTGCAAATTTTGGATGGCAAAGTTTGCAGAAAAGAGCAATTTTCTCTCAAAATATGGATGACACATTTTGTCATCCATATTTGATTGCAAAGGGTTGACCAATAACTAGGAAGAGCTAGGGTCTTTTGTGACATGTGACACCATGTGGACTTCAGAGTTTTTTGTTTTTTGTTTAGAATACTTTATTAGCCAAGTGTGATTGGACACACAAGGAATTTGTCTTGGTGTAAATACTCTCAGTATACATAAATAAAAGGTACATTCATTAAGGATCAAGAATCATAATGATAGTCATAGGGTACAATCAACAATCAAATCCTATTAGGAAACAGTCAATATAAATCGTAAGGATACAAGCAACAAAGTTACAGTTCTACAATCACAAGTGGGAGGGGATGGGTGATAAGGAGTGATGAGAAGATTAACAGTAATAGTAGTGTACACTTTGTAAATAGTTGAACAGTGTTGTGGGAATTATTTGTTTAACAGAGTGATGGCTTTCGGGAAAAAACTGTTCTTGTGTCTAGTTGTCCTGGTGTGCAGTGCTCTATAGCATCATCTTGAGGGAAGGAGTTGAAACAGTTTATGTCCAGGATGTGAGGGATCTGTAAATATTTTCACAGCCCTCTTTTTGACTCGTGCAGTATACAGATCCACAATTGAAGGTAGGTGGGTAGTAATTGTTTTTTCTGTAGTCCTAATTATCCTCTGAAGTCTGTGTCTGTCCTGTTGGGTTGCAGAACCAAACCACACAGTTATAGAGGTGCAGATGACAGACTCAATAATTCCTTTGTAGAACTGGATCAGCAGCTCCTTGGGCAGTTTGAGCTTTCTGAGTTGGCGCAGAAAGAACATTCTTTGATGTGCTTTTTTTATTATGTTTTTGATGTTAGGTGTCCATTTTAGGTCATGTGATATTGTAGAACCTAGAAATTTGAAGGTCTCTACTGTTGATACTGTGTTGTCTTGTATTGTAAGCAGTAGGTAGTATGGGATGGTTTCTTCTAAAGTCTACCACCATTTCTATGGTTTTTCATGTGTTCAGTTCCAGATTGTTCCGGTTACACCACGAGGCAAATTGTATAACCTCCTGTCTGTATGCAGATTCATCGTTGTCTCGAATGAGACCCATCACTGTTGTGTCATCAGCAAACTTCAGTATTTTAACAGATGGATCATTTGAGATGCAGTCATTGGTATATAGGGAGAAGAGAAGTGGAGATAGCTCACAGCCTTGGGGGGCCCTGTGCTGATGGTGCAGGTATTTGGATGTGATTCCGCCTAGCTTCACCTGCTGCTTCCTGTCTGTTAGGAAGCTTATGATCCATTTACAAGTGTGTTCAGGTACCGCTAGTTGGTTTAATTTACTTAGAAGAGTGTCTAGAATGATGGTATTGAATGCTGAACTGAAGTCTACAAAGAGGACCCTTGCATAGGTATTTGGAGATTCAAAGTGTTGTAGGATGTAATGCAGATCCATATTAACAGCATCATCTGTCTCTGTCGATCTATTTGCTCGGTATGCAAATTGCATTGGATCTAACAGCGGATCCGTTTTCAGGTGGGACAGCACAAGTCTTTCAAAGATTTTCATAACTACAGATGTTAGAGCAATTGGTCTGTAGTCATTCAGTTCCTTGATGGAGAGCTTCTTTGGCACTGGGATGATGGTAGAACGTTTGAAGCAGGAAGGAACATAGCACATCTCTAGTGATCTATTGAAGATTCGGGTGAAGATGGGGGCCAATTGCTCAGCACAGACTTTTAAGCAAGAAGAAGTTATCTTGTCTGGCCCTGATACTTTTCCTGACTTTTGTCTGTGTAATAGATCTTTCACTTTTTTTTTTCTGTGATCACCAGAGGTTGTGAGCCCAATGGATTCGGGCCAGTTGTAGCAGGCTTGGCTGTTGTTGGTGTGTTTGAGATGTGGGTTGTGGAGATAGGTGGCTGTAGTTTCTTTTCAAACCTGCAGTAAAACACATTCAGGTCATCTGCTAGTTGTTGATTTCCTTCTGCCTGGGAAGGAGGTTTGCTGAAGCCTATGATGTTTTTAAGAGTTTTCCACATGTTTGCTGGTTCATTTCTTGAGAATTGATTCTTTAACTTTTCAGAGTAGCTTCTTCTTGCTGCTCTGTGTCGCGTTGTCGCGGTTTGCTCGTTGTCCTTAGGTTCTCTGATCAGCCCGTAGAGCCCCCGCAGGGGTGAAATTTAGAGGGACCCTCGCGAGGGTGAGTACTTAAGTACTAGAATCAATAATTGACACAGACACCATAGTTTCTCAAGGTGAGAGAGCACGTTGTGCCCGGGGTAGATGAAAAAATCCCCCGATTGCAACGCACCACCCTCTTTTATTTTGCAGTTTTATCAGGGCGGGGGGAGTGAGACATATGTGAAGAGGAGCAAGGAAGTATAATTCTAATGGCGCCATGGCAGGATGCGACCACTGTTGTGTGCTAAGATAGCATGATTATCTATTAACAAGATTTTTGTAGTCAGCTAGTTTCTGTAACTATTTGCCTACGTGTCGTGCCAAGCTGAGTTTATCATGCAATTCCTAACTTGAGAAGGTCATTCTTAGGGCCTTAGGTCAAGAGGACTCTCGAGGTTTACTACAAGTCCTCTTTTCTTTGTTTTTAAGGTGCCGCGATATCCGATTCAAAATATAAGCCTTTCTCCTTTGGAGTATCATAGTGCTTGGATAAGGACATACCCTCCGGGACATCCCGATCTGATTGCACAACCTCGTTCAAGGGCAGGTTATCAGTGTCGTCATCGGAACATAAGTGCAAAAGCGGAGCTTTGCACTCCTCAGTTGGAATTGCCATATATACATGATTTTGCATTAAGAGATTAAGTTGCGCAGCAGCTTTAGCTTCGGCAATAGCATTTAAACTACGTTTGATCATTGAAATAAAGATAGGTAATAAACAGGGTAGCAAAGTTGGACCAATTAGTTATGACATGGGTGATGTTAATTTCCTGGGCCTGCCACGGCCATTGTTCCCCCATCGTAGTTCCCCCACACACAAAGCAATTTTTAACTTGCAATGATTTAGCAATAGTCTCTGCAAGGTGTACAAAGGTGTTGCGCACCTCATGTGGTACGGTCAGGTGAGTCAATTTTGCCAATTCCGAATAAACAGAATGAAATAAGGAGTGTCTGGTTGAGTCGATGGAAATTTTGCTTACTATTATTTTGATGGCTACTGAAGGGTTGGTTCCTGTCCCATCAATACCCAAGCCATAGTCATTGTCAGTACCTTTCCATGTTTGGAAGGAAAGCCAATTTTCCGGTACTGGAAACGTGAGATTGATGGGATTGCACTGATGTTGCATACAGTTGGGATCGGGAACTCTAAGACGGGTGATATAGAGTTTTTTAAGGTTATCCCTCTTGGGTATGGTGTCGGGTCACACTGTGAGCCCTCTGGATTGAAAGTCCACACATTTCCATTCATTGCAGTAGGTGCCTTTGCCACAGGGGTCGTGTTGATTTGAAATTCTGGCACAGATGTACTTTTCGTTGCTGGAATATGTCCGTTGCCAGACAAGTGAGCCGCATTCGTTTGTGCCATAGTCCATGGCTTCGCAGGCATCAAAAGTGACCGATTGGGATACCTTCGGATTATAAAAGTCATGATTGACCAGTGTCTTTTTCGATGAGCCGGCTCCGACAGTGATGAGGATGTTGTAGCGATGAGTGGGGCCTGTGGGGTCATAACAGGTTTGTTTGTTGTTATCTTCACAAATACTATACGTCGTGCTATTCCACACACAGGTGTGCGTGGATGGTTTGGTGCAAATAAAATGAGTGTGATATATTAATGTAGTTCTGATGGTCAGCCCCTGTTGAGTTTTTTGCAAGCAGGGGGTGCAATGTTTGGCATCTTGAGAGGTGAGTGCATTTCGTGTCCTCCGTTGGGGGGGGATAAACTTTTGTTGTAGGGATAATGTCAGCCGAGAAGAAGTGGCAAAGCCTCGTACCATTTTTGTAATTTCACATTGGTATAGACCAAAGTCTGAGAGGGTCAGATCTGTTACTGAAAGATGAGTTGCTCTAAAATGATAATTGATGGTATATTTGGGTGAGTCTTGTAGATGTATGGTATTGTTGAAAAACCAGCGCCAGATGATTCCCTTTTTCTTGATTGGAGACCTCTGGTAACAGGAGAGGGCCTGAGAGCGAAGATGCAGTGCTCCCTCATTGTTGTAACGGTGCGTGTGAATCAAGGAGTTGAATTTAGGATGTGGAGAGGACTCGAGAAGCTGTCTACGAATTCGTTGTCCGCGGAGCGGTGACCAGGAACCAGGATAGCGGTCAGGGAGATGGGAGCCAGGTGCATCCCATAGGCAGCTGGTGGTATCACAGGGAGGTTGGCAGCAGGAGAAGTGGCGCACCAGGGTATGGGAAAAAGATTGAGGAGAAGATTGAGACAAAAGGAGCCAAGAAAGAAACATAGAGGGTAGTGGGGGGCGAGTTACAAAGAAAATGGAAAAGAGATAAACTGTATGATTGAAGGATTGACGGGAAGCAAGAAAGCCTAAGCAGGAATAAGGTCCCACAGTATTCGCAGTGACATAAACATGTAGGTAGACCCGACAGGGTTGGTAGCCATACAGAAGAGAAACGTGAGGTGAGGGACGCAAGGCACGGCCTTGATGTTGAAAGGCATAATTACAGGCGGAAAGAGATATGTCTTCAAAGGTAAAGGTTACGCGTGTGAACGGAGGGGCGAAGATAACAGCAGGATCAGCCCGAAACTGAGAAAAGACAGGAGATATCAGAATCAGAAGGGCTAGGAGAGGAACACTTGTCCTTAGCCTCCCCATGATAAGGTCGAACACAGCGCGCAGGCACCCAAAGAACACGATCAGGAAGTTGAACAGCAGCGTATCCTTTGCCCCAAGTGATCAGTTGCACAGGTCCCTTCCACTTCGGATCTGGAAGTTGCCTGAAATAAACAAGAGGTCTGGAGGTAGGGACAGGAGGTGTGGTAAAGTGACGAGAAGCAGCCGTAGAAGAAGGAGAGCCAGTAAGATTCAGAAAGTTCAAGGTATATAAACATACATTTAACACATTCTGTAACGCTGGGAGGTTCGGGGGGCGTACGCCTTTTTTCCCCATGTATCGATCAAGGGCCGTTTTGAGTGTTAAATTTGCTCTTTCCACAATAGCTTGGCCTTGGCTATTAAATGGAATTCCAAATTTGTGTACAATGGACCAATGATGACAGAACTCCGAGAAAGAGGAGCTCGTGTATGCAGGACCATTGTCTGTTTTTAAAATTTTTGGACATCCCAGTGTTACAAAGGTCCGAATGCAATGATTGATAGTGTTTTTAGTAGTCTCCCCCCTTTGCAGTGTGGCCATGATGAACCCAGAGTAAGTGTCTACAGACACGTGAATATACTTCCAGGGCGCAAAGGATGGATACTGAGTAACGTCCATTTGCCATGTGTCACAGGCCTCGGTGCCTCTAGGATTTACTCCTTCTGGGACACTTCGTGCCTGCAGACTACATGTAGGACATTGTTGAACAATTGCCGCGGCTTCTTGATGAGTAATTCCAAATTGTCTCACCAGAGCCTTTCTATTTTGATGAAAATAATCATGACTTTCTCCTGCTGTTAAGGTGTTATTCTGCAGGATTGGTAACAAATGCAACTTGCAGGCCTCATCTGCCATGTGATTGCCTTCTGAAAGAAATCCGGGCAGATGCTGATGGCTTCTGATGTGGGCCACAAACAGAGATTCTTTCCTTTCCTTCAATAGGTCTTGTAACTGTAAAAAAAAGCATCATTAAAGGAGAAGGGGTTGCAGGAGAAATGTAGGCATCAAATATATTCAAGGCCAATTGTGCCACATACAGACTATCAGATATTACATTAATTGGCTGGTTGGGAAAAAGTGTGAGTGCCATATTGAAGGCAGACAGTTCAGCCTGTTGAGCAGAAGGTTGTGGTGTGGTAAGTTTTTTATGCCATTGATTGTCAGTTTGCCACACACAAGCCCCGATGGTTTTAGAACCATCAGTGAATACAGTAAGACAATCTTTCACTGGTTGTTGTACTAAAGGAGTCTCTAGAGTGAGCGGAATTGTTTTCAGCACTTGTATGCGTGGGTCTGGTGGTAGATGGCAAGAGACATTCCCTTGCCACCCTTCCAACGCATCTTGTAACGCATCAGAATTTTGGAAGAGTGGTTCCCATTGTGTTAGTCTGCAGGGAGTGTAAAGCGTGCAGATATCCACACCCATCAAGGCTCTAGCTCTTTTCCTCCCCCGTTCTATAAGAAGAGCCATTTGTGCAGCTCTTGTGATGATTGATGCTTTTGGGGTATGAGGAAGGTGAATCCACTCTAAAATGTGTAGCTTCTTTGAAGTCGAGATTTGAACGATGATTGCTGTAAGGAGTGTGGGTGTGGGAAGAAGCGCCAATGAGAGTGCATGATTGTGTAATGAGCGGTCCACCCAATGGGTATGCAAGGCGCTGTTGATTTCTTTAAGAGCATTAAGCTGTTGCTCATTCAGCCAAATGAGATCTGCTGGATGCTTAAGGCCGACCAATGCTTGAAATAATGGCGAGAGAGTATGAGTTGAAATGGAAAGATATGGGCGTGCCCAATTGAGCGTGCCCAGGCATTGCTGTAACTGAACCAAGGTTGCAGGTTGAGGGAGTGTGAGAAAAGGAAGGTGAGGTGAAGCTGTGGAGGCTAAAACCTTGTGTCCTAAATATTGTAACGGATAATGAGACTGCACCTTTTCTGGTGCTACATGCAGTCCTGCAAGAGCAAGGAGAGAGAGAAGACATGGAAAAGTTTTACATACTGTACCTTTAGGACCATCAGCTGCAATCAGGATGTCATCCATGTAATGATACACTAAAAATTCAGGAAATTTGTCCCGATAGGGTTGTAAAGCTTTATTTACAAAATATTGACACATCGTAGGAGAATTGAGCATTCCTTGGGGAAGAACTTTCCATTGATATCTAGCTGTAGGTTTAGAATTATTAAACTCAGGAACGGTGAAGGCAAATAGTATCCTGTCCTCTGGTATCAGCGGGATGGAGAAAAAACAATCTTTGAGGTCAATGATTATGAGATCAAATGTTACAGGAATTAAATTTGGATTTGGAAGGCCGCATTGCAATGGGCCCATAGGTTGCAATATAGCGTTCAGAACACGGAGATTCTGTAGGAGGCGCCATTTGCCACTTTTCTTTTTAATTACAAACACTGGTGTGTTATATGGGCTGGTAGATGGTTCAATATGACCTTCTGCCAATTGTTGTTGAACGAGAGTGTGAAGTGCGTTTAATTTTTCTTTTGTAAGAGGCCATTGATCAATCCAAACAGGAATATTTGATTTAAGAGTGAGAAAAAGAGGAGAAATAGCCATAATTCAAGGTATGTAGAGAGAAGTGTGGAGTTGAGATAGCAGGTCACGGCCCCACAAATTGCAATGTAATGGAAGGACAAAGGGTTTAAGATAAGCAGTCACAGAGGAATGAGGCGTAGAGGCAGTAAGCCAAAGTGAGCTAACCTTTGCTGCCTGCGCTCCACCGACGCCTTGTACTGAAGTTGTTTCAGCAAGGGGCCAAGAGGATGGCCACTCAGAGGATCGAATGACAGAGATGTCAGCTCCGGTATCAATCAGGCCAGCAAAAGATTGGCCATTCAGCAATATGGTTAACATAGGTTTGGAGGCTTGAACAGATTGCTGTAGAGCAAACAAAGAAGGGGGTTCAGGAGAGGGAAAAAGAATGAGAGTAGCCACAATCGTTCCCGCTTTCAGGGAAAAGCACCGGTCGCCAATGGCAGCGAGAGAGAGATTTTTCAGAGAAGAGGAGTCGTACAAAAAGGGTGCAGCGACTACGCCTTCAATGGTAAGGGAGGAGTTAGGTATGAGCAAAACAGGCAAGGAAGGCGGAAGTGGCTTCAGAACAGTGATAGAAAGAGGGAGAGTGAAGACCGAACCAGGATCATCATAAACGATGTCCTCTGTCAGCTGTACAGGGAAAGAAGTAGGTTGTAAAAAGGAAAGAGAAGAGGAAAGAGAAGCTTCAGCCTTTGTAGCGGGGTTAGCTGAAGACCCCATGCTTAGTTTTCCGATTGCTGAGCAGGAGGAGGGTTAGAGCGACATTGGGAAGCCCAATGAAAACCTTTTCTGCAACGAGGGCAAACAGTTTTTGGCTTGGCAGCATAGGGTGCAGTACCCCGAGACTGGCCACGAGGCGTTCCAGAGCGGTTTGCAAACGGTTAACGAATGAAGAGTAAGACTCGTCAACCTCCTGCACTACCTTCAAAAAGGTGTGTGTGGATTTAGAGTCTGAGTCATCCACACGTTTCAGGGCATTCATCGCACAAAGATGAATGATTGCAAAGGCACGGCGAGGGCAAGTTTGTTGCTGAATCAGGGTGGAGTATAATCCGGTTCCCTTTAAGTGATCAGCAATGACCAGATGAGGGAGGCCTCGTCTTATTTCAGCATCTACTAATTTTTCATATTCAGACTGCCAAACAACATACTGGGCAGGAGTCATAAGCATAGAAAACAACATCTTCCAATCATATAACAGCATTACAGTGTTAGCAGACACGAGAGAATCAAGCATGCCACGAGTGTAAGTGGATTGCAGTCCATACATATTTACAGCCTCTTTTAAATTTTTCAACACTCTTAACTCTATGTTGGTATGAACAGGAGCGCCAGGGGCTCCCGGAACAAGAGTCATAGGGTAAGCAGAAGGTATATCACAAGATTCTAAGGTGAAGGAAGGAGAAGCCAGGATAGCAGTAATATTTCCCCCCAATGGATGTGGAGATGGAGAATCAGTAGGAATAGGAGAGACAGAAGGAGAGGAGGGCTGCAGACGATTGTGCGGAGTGTCAGAGTGAAAAGGAGGGGCAGAGGCAAGCTGAGGAATATCATCCGAAGAGGCAACAGATTGGTAAGGTGGGGGAGAAGAATCAAAGTGAACAGCAGGAGGCTTAACAGTTTTAGAGGCAAGAGATAAAGACTCGGGGAGAGAGGTGGAGGGGTAGATAGTATTGAGCGCAGCCATTATCGCACGCCAGGACATAAGAATGTCCGGTGGAGCTCTGGGGACATCATACAGATATTTTCCCAAGCGTTCCCACGAAGTGCGACGCAGCGTGCCCTCAGCCGGATAAGCAGGACAGTGCTGGTCCACATAAAGCAAGAAGGAGGTGATAGATTTTCTAGACAAGGTATATACAGTGGTGCCGTTAATTTTCTGCAAACAATTAGCCTTCTTCACTAAGTGGTAAAGTTCGTCCCTATGAACTGACGAAACTTTGGAGAGTGAGGAGCCCATTACTTACGATTGTACAGAGCCTTTGCCAGGTGCGTAGCAACGGGAGTGAAGGCAGCGCACCTCTAGACAGAAGTCACGCCGTGGAGCTGAAGAAGGGAGAGATCCCGGACGAGCCCCCAGTTGTCACGTTGTCGCGGTTTGCTCGTTGTCCTTAGGTTCTCTGATCAGCTCGTAGAGCCCCCGCAGGGGTGAAATTTAGAGGGACCCTCGCGAGGGTGAGTACTTAAGTACTAGAATCAATAATTGACACAGACACCATAGTTTCTCAAGGTGAGAGAGCACGTTGTGCCCGGGGTAGATGAAAAAATCCCCCGATTGCAACGCACCACCCTCTTTTATTTTGCAGTTTTATCAGGGCGGGGGGAGTGAGACATATGTGAAGAGGAGCAAGGAAGTATAATTCTAATGGCGCCATGGCAGGATGCGACTACTGTTGTGTGCTAAGATAGCAGTGATTATCTATTAACAAGATTTTTGTAGTCAGCTAGTTTCTGTAACTATTTGCCTACGTGTCGTGCCAAGCTGAGTTTATCATGCAATTCCTAACTTGAGAAGGTCATTCTTAGGGCCTTAGGTCAAGAGGACTCTCGAGGTTTACTACAGCTCTGATCTCTCTTGTTAATATGTTTCTGGCCTGGTTGTATAGCATTCTATCACCTTTTCTGTAGGCTTCCTCTTTGGAATGATGTAGCTGCTTAAGTTTAGCTGTGAACCAAGGTTTCTTGTTACTATATATTTGCAGGTTCCTTGTTGGTACACATAAGTCTTCGCAGAAGCTAACATATGATGTTACAGTATCTGTGAGCTCATCTAGGTCTGCACAGGCATCTTCAAAAACATTCCAATCAGTGCAATCAAGGCAGGTCTGGAGTTTCAGCTTTGCCTCATCTGACCAAGTCTTCACTGATTTAATTGTTGGTTTAATGGTTTTAAGTCTTTGTCTGTAGGCAGGTACAAGGTGAATCATGCAGTGGTCAGAGTGTCCCACAGCTGCTTGTGGTAAAGACCTATAAGCATCTTTTACTGTTGTGTAGCAGTGGTCTAAAGTATTTTTGCCTCTGGTGGGACAATTTACATGCTGGAAATATTTTGGGAACTCTTTCCTTAAATTTGATTGATTGAAATCTCCTAAAATGATGGGAAGGGAACCTGGGTGTTTGGCTTCAGCCTCCATAATTTGATCAGCAAGAGTTCGTAATGCCTTTTTTACACAGGCTTGTGGAGGAACATACACAGCTATTAGGAGAAATGAGAAGAACTCATGTGGAGAGTAAAATGGCTTGCAGTTGATGTGTAAAGACTCTAAGTTTTCATCACAAAACTTATATATTATAGTTATATCCTGAAACCAGCTGTTGTTGATATATAAGCATAATCCTCCACCCTTTGTTTTACCCGATGTCTCTTCAATTCTGTCTGATCTAAATGCCTGAAATCCTGGGATGTATATGGTGTTGTCCCCATGAATTTGTGAATTATGCCAGGTTTCAGTGAAACAAAGAACAGCTGAATTATAAAAATCAGAATTCCATCTATTTAAAAGATGAATTTCATCCATCTTGTTAGCCAGTGAGCGTAAGTTAGTCAGAAAGATTGAAGGGAGAGGAGTTTTTTTTCCCCCCATTCCTTAGTCTGTTTAAAATTCCCACTCATTTACCTCGTCTCCGGCATGGTCCCTTCTTTGCTTTCTTTGTTGTAATTCATAGCACCGGGGAATTGGTTAGAATCTGCTCCGTGTTTGCAAAGACAGGTGGGGTAGGGAATCAGAAAGCTGCTCCTTAAGGAAACATTGCCTAATTCTTAGCAGATGGTCTCGTGAGTATGTAATCCATAGTGAATTGCAGATAATAATAAGGAATAAAGAAACCATTAGAGAGCAGTTCACCGAGGCAGCCATCGTCGGTGCCATCTTGAAATTATTTGCACCAATGTTATATTTCTTTGTTACTGCAGTGAAAGGAAACTAGCATTGAATTCCTGGGAAATAATCATACCAACTCTAATTAATTTCATTTAAAGGGAAATAAAAATCAGATCAAGTTTAATTGTTGCCCAGGCCCTCCTGACTCTTGGAGATGCTACTTCAACCTTCCATTTCATAGTAAGATCTTATGTCTGGAAAAGATTGCTTACCTCTGTCTTCAAGGATCAATATGATTTCATTATGATAAATGTATGCATGAAAATTGCATGTCAAAAGTGCCCCTCGAGACCCAAAGTTTATTTTACCTGAGCTGCAGGATAAAGGTAGAAATCCCACTTAATTAATCTGTAACTCTTCTAGAGAAAGGGATGACATGTCTCAAGCCAGGCATCACCCATTTATTACATTGCACCTGCTCTTTTGGGATCTGGAGTCAATGCTGACACGAGAACAAATTTTTGAAGGGATGTTTCAATCTGTCGATCTTTCAGTCGAACCCTTCAGTTCATGGAGATGCCTCCAAGGAACCAAGCCAAGCCGGGGGCTTTATGGTGCTTCATAGTCTTTCAGGATGATTTTATTAGAGACGATGTTACAACTTTAGTTCTATGTAGAGGGAATGATGGGGGGTGTCAGTTGAGAGGCATTGAGCAAAGTGGCCATCTGATTAGGTTTGCCACCCCCTAAACTGTCTTCCAGCATTTTTTTGCAGAAGCAAGACTCTGTCACTCAATTTGGACTTCATTTCATGTCGTCAACTTTGGGAGACGGCTTCCGTTTTGCTTACTACTGAACTGATGGAATGTTTCTTCATTGGTCTTGTCAGTGCAGCTCAACTCTCCATATTCTCACTATGGGCTCAAGACTGACCAACCCACTATTCACTTTATTTATTTTATTTATTTATTTTTATTTGTCAATTGCTTTGGGGTCAGCATTTACTTTTACATTGCCATCAATCAATTTGCCAACCAAACAATCTACCAACCAATCAACCAATCCAACATGCTACAATAGATAGCATGCTCTTCTCAAACCCACACAGCTTTCCGAAAAGCCTCTTTTCTACATTATTCTGAAAGTGTAATAAAGAGCGGGTGGTCTGGATATCCAAGGCTAAGTTGTTTCAAAGATATCAGAATCATCCCTGAGAAGATGAATCTAAAGTTAGCATTCTCTCAGAGAGGGGGGCCTTCCTTCCTTCCTTCCTTCCTTCCTTCCTTCCTTCCTTCCTTCCTTCCTTCCTTCCTTCCTTCCTTCCCTTTCTTTCTTTCTTTCTTTCTTTCTTTCTTTCTTTCTTTCTTTCTTTCTTTCTTTCTTTCTTTCTTTCTTTCTTCTAGTTGCCTCTCTCACTCTAGACAGCTGACAATAATAAAAACATTTCAAAACAACAAAACCAACAAAAAAAACCCCCTTCCAAAATAAATATACCCAGCAGCCGAGATACTTGTACAGTGTACAATAAAACCATGCATAAAATGCATTCAGGGACCCAGGTTTGGGAATACACCCAGATTTCTAAAGCCACATGAAAGGTCAACAGGCATGGGGGCATTCTAATATCTGGGGGAGGTGGTATATTCCATAGAGCAGGACCTACTGCAAAAAAGGTGCATTTCTAGTCCTCAACAACCAGCAATCTTTGGCTGACTGGAACTGCAGCAGGCATATGTAAAACTAGGATTTATCCCAGGGGTCTCCAACCTTAGCAACTTTAAGACTTGCAGACTTCAACTCCCAGAATTCTGTGTTACAGGGACAAGCTATGGTGTGCCCGTAATTACCTGATGTTACACAACCTGAAGTTCCTAGGTCACCTTCAAGGGCAGACTCATGTAGAGTGCATTTCAATAATCCAGATGTGACATGACAAAGCATGGTGGCTATGCATGTATGTATATAAAAGAACAGATGGATTTATTGTGGAAATAAAATGTAAGATATTTTAAAAAGGAATTATCCCTGCTGGAAAAAGAGTGGGCAGTTATATTTCTTCCAGAAATAGCAATAACACACAAAACCCACTAAGGAATCCAGATTTTTTTTTTTATTTTTTTTTAGTATTTTCCCCAGTCATGTTCTACTGATTTTTAATGAAAACACTTAGGTTTATTGAGTTAAAAAAGCTTAACAGATGTTTAATGGTCCCATCAAGTCATTAATTCCTACTTCCGGTTGAACAATGTTTTGTCAATCAAGCTTCGGTTAAGTGAAAACAGTTGATTATTTGAATGCTCCAATCATGCATATTTTATCATTTTGGGGAGGAAAAAAAAGCTTGACAAATTATGCTAGCTGTGAAGCAGCATATGTCTTATTTGAAGCAGATGTGCTGTACGGGTGAAAACCATAGCATTTCCTAATGACTGTGCTGCTTTCAACACACAACTGCAGCACTGGAGTTCCTCAAGTTACAATTGTTATGTGCTTCTTTCTTTGGGATATATTTGAGAAAATAACTTGGCTTCATTAAACATGCATCAAAAAAGAAAGCGGAAAGGAAATACAAACACAGTTCTGTCTTCTTCCTCCCCCTCCCCCTCTTCCTCTTCCCCTTCCCCCCCTCCTCCTCCTCCTCATTCCTCTTCTTCCTCCTCCCTTCTCCCTCCTCATCTAATCATTTTCTACTTGTTTTACTGGCATCATGTACTGTATAATGTAACTATATTAAATAAATCCCTTCCTCCTTGTTAAAAATCTATAGCTTTTATGATCTTTCAAAGTAATCTCTAAAACAAATTGTAATACCTGAGGCTCTTAATCCTTCCTCATAAATTCAGTGTTTAGCTCCATTATCCATGTTTATTCTTTCTGTGTACTTGTTTTTTTCCTCCAGTCTTACTCCAAATACCTAAAAACTGGTGTTTGTTTGATTCATATATTTTACAAACTCTTCCATTAACTATAGTTTTGCATGAATTTTCATTCCACCCCCCCCCCCCAACAGTTAAATAAATTGATTTTTGAAAGCACCTCTAGTTCAGACCATGTAATGGCCTACAGTAATTAACCAGGTAGCTGAGTTCATGGTAGCAAGGTTATAATTACTAGATCTTGATTTCTGAACCACGGGAGGTCACCAGACAGAACTAAAGAGATTCAAGAAATTCTAATTATAAATAGAACTGGTCTAATTTCTCTCCTACTCCTGCTTTTTCAACACCTAACTTTTCCAAACTCTCTCAAACATCACAGCAGAAGCTCTTGCTATTGGCTTAATCTCTAATTTAATCATCTCCAATTTAAATTTTGTTGGGATTCATCCAGTGGTGAAATTCAAATTTTTTTACTACCGGTTCTGTGGGCGTGGCCTATTTTGTGGTTGTGGCCTAGGGGGTCATGTGACTGTGTGGGTGTGGCCTATTTGGCGGGCGTGTTGGAAGTTAAAACCCACTCCTCTCCTAGGAAAATGAAATATTTTAGGATATATTAAAAAGGCAGAATATTTCCCCTAAAAAGAAAGGTAGAAACTCAAGTGAGGCAGAAACTCAGCCTCCCCACCTTTGCTAATGGGCCATTACTCTGGCCTAGGCCAGTCTATTTTACATAACAAAGATCTACTCCAGGTAGAGCTGTAATAGGAATTGCCCAAAGCCCTTTCATTACATCATCACCCAGCAAGACTCAACCAAGTCTGGGATTCAGAACAGCCTACAAAGTTGCCCCTGCATAGCCCCATGGGAGTCTGACAACCAATCAGAATACAAGCTCAAATTCAAATCCTGTTAGTGGTGTTATGGTTAAAACAATGGTAAAGCAACATATAGATTTAAAACCAGAAATATTTTGTTGGGTATTCTATTTAATTTTACACATGTTAATTTGCTGCTAGAATTGTGTTTGCACAACAATGGAAAAACAAAGATATGAAAATGAATAAAAAATATTAGAATGTGCAGAAATTTAAATTTAAAGAATTTACAATCAAGGAGAAGGCTTAGAATACTTTTTAACATGGGATCTCTTTTATCAATGGCTAGAAACAGAAGTTAGAAATGTAAAAGTATAACAGAAAACACCAATTATATAAGGAAAGTTCAGTAAAAAGAATAAGCAAATATTATTAGTATTTGATCATTGTTAATGTGTAGATAATTTTGACAGCATACCTCCCAGCCCCCCAAAAAAATACTGCAGATAAAAACCAATTTTTTACTTAACCCCCAGACAAAGCCACTGCAATAAAAACTCTGGATTGTTCCCCCAAGGACCCAAAACCTCACAACAGAAATCTCAGCCCTTCTGCCTTTAAGAAACCCCCAAGCAAACAAGCCAGACAACAAAAAGCAACACTAAAGTACAGCCATTGTTAAGGTAATTCACCTGGAGATCCCCTTTTCCTGATTCCGGGCAGAATTAACCACCATGATAGGAAAGACAAAAGACCCAGGCCAGAACAAAAGCAGGGCAATCATGAACACTGAAACCCATGATCCATCAATCAGGCTCAGTTAAAAAAACCAGCTTTAATAATGACAAAGTGTTATACGTTTGGTTACTAATTTTCTCAGAACTGCACTTCACGTAAAATGTCCCCTGGCCTGCATGCTGCAAGCATCAATATCAAAAAATGCTCGGACATGTTGTTATGTGCCTATAAATTAAAGCAATATTTTTAGATTTTTTCAGCTGTATCTGCTTTGTGAGTGTGTGTAACAGCAGACCCACAAAACAACCCAACACACTCTCTACACAACTGAAAACTACACATACACACTCACAAAACAGATACAGCTGGAAAAATCTAATTCTTTAATTTATAGGCACATAACATTTCACACAATTTAAAAGAACTTCCATACACACACAATGACAACCTCACAAAGCAGCTGATTTCTAAAAATAGAAAAGCAGCTAAAATTTCCCAAATTTTATATGACTATTTTTTTAGGAAAAAAATTAACACACTTACTGTTTTTTTAAATCAGGGGTCTTCAAACTTGACAGCTTTAAGACTTGTGGACTTCAACTCCCAGAATTCCTTCTCCTAGTTTGAAGACCCTTGTTTTACATAAAGGGATTTCAAACTTGGCAAGCTTAAGACTTGTGAATTTCAACTCCCAGAATTCCTCCTCCAGTCATGTTAGTAATTCTCGGAGTTGAAGTCCACAAGTCTTAAGCTTGCCAAGTTTGAAGACCCCGGCCTGCCCTGATTTAAATGAGTAGGGAAAAAAACTACTTACCCAGTTGAAGAATGGTAGAATCAGTTGCTCACAGAGCAGGAGATTGCAGCAGCAATTCAGGAATCAGGAGAAGACCTCTGAAAGAGGTAGATGCTGGCTGGAGGTGGGAGGGAAGTGGGTTATTTTAAAAGGGTTTCTTTCTTTTTAGAAGCCTTGGGGGTGGGGGAGAGAATCGCGATGGCTAGGAAGGTTCGGAAACGGGTGGGCAGCAGGAAGCAAGCACCGGGAGCCAGGGAGGAAGTCAGGAACCAGTTTGGGGCATGGCCAGGCAGAATCGCTAACAGTTCTGCAAGCTACACTAAATTCCTCCTAACGGTTCACGAGAACCTCCGTGAACCGGCTGAATATTGCAGGATTCATCCCAATGTTATTGTTGCAGGGTTTAGTTTCATCATAAAGTGTGTTTTGCAGATCAGGATTTCCAAATATCTATCTAGATGACTTAGTATGAATTACTGAGTGTGGTTGGAGTAGTAAAATAAAAATAGTAAAAAAAGTAAGTCTCTTCTATGTTTTGACGGGATCCTGCTTACATATCCTTTGATGAACACAGCAGTACCCAGAGACAGACAAATGGAAGAGAAAGAACTGGATTAAAGTCACAAAATACAGGGACCTGCAAGTAGAAGTAGAATGACTGTGGCAAAAGCAAGCAAAGATAGTACCAATATGAGCGATGGTGGCACAGTGGTTAGAGTGCAGTACTGCAGGCTACTTCTGCCTGCTGGTTGCCTGCAATTTCACAGTTCAAATCTTATCAGGCTCAAGGTTGACTCAGCCTTCCATCCTTCCAAGAAGGGTAAAACGAGGACCCAGATTGTTGGGGGCAAGAGGCTGACTCTGTAAACCACTTAGAGAGGACTGTAAAGCAGTGTGAAGTGGCATATAAATCTAAGTGCTATTGCTAATAGTAATAGGTACCTTGGGTGCAATCAATTGCAAACAACTGGAGTATCACCTGAACACCATTGGCATTGACAAATTCACCATCAGTCAATTTCAAAAGGCAGCTTTGCTTGGAACAATTTCCATCCTGCAACAATATCTGTAACAACATCAAACAACTACATCTGCCTATCTCAAGTCCCTGGGAAGGACTTGATAGGTGGATAAAAATGCCAAATCCAGTTTAAATCTTCGGTTGACTGTGCAACAAAACGTAATATTAATAATAGGGAAAAGCTCACAAATTAACAACCACACTATTGTGCAAGGTTGTAGCAGATCTTGTGTCTTTTTCCCCTTCTTCAACAGTGGTTTCCATTCTCTGCAGAGTTCTCAGTAGCAACATTTCTACAGCTCAAAGTGTATTTCACACATGTAGACACGGTAGGAAAGACAAATAGAATAAACTAATCTCCAGATATTTAACATTGAAGGGATAGACAAAGCTGCCATGTTTAGCTTTGCTCAGTTTCTTTTGTGCATGTGATTTTTTTTTTTATTTGTGTTAGACGGCTCTATTCCATTTTTTAAAAAATTTAAAGGATTCAAACATCTCCCTCCATTTTTATTACTTTATTAGTGAACTATTTTCACTAATTAGTTTATTGTAGCCCATCATCCTGATTATTCCAAAGCACAAACATACATGCTTTCTCCTAGTATATCCATTTTTTTTTCCTTTCAAGAAAAAAAAAACCTCTTTTATATTTGAGTCACCCTCTGGAAATTCCAGTCCAAAGTGATCTGTTCCATAACCTCGGAAAGTAATGTAATATAATACAGAGCCAGTTTGGTCTAGTGCAGGAATTGTCAAAAATCATGTCATCACGGCATCATCACGTGATATACCAGGACTTTTTTCTCCTTTGCTAAACCAGGCGAGGGCATGGCCAGTGCATGATGCATCCGGTCCGTGGGCCAGGAGTTTGAAAGCCCTGGTCTAGTGGTTAAAGTGCTAGCCTAGGAACCAGGAGACAGTGAGTTCTAGTACCACCTCAGGCATGAAAGCCAGCTGGAGGATTTTGTGGACCAATCACCAGGAGATGGTGAGTTCTAGTCCCACTTTAGACACAAAAGCTGCCTGAATGGCTGCCTTAACCATGAAAGCCAACTCTCTCTCTCTCTCAGTCCAATCCACCTCACAGCATTGCTGTTGAGGGAAAATAGGAGGAGGAAGGAGTATGGTATGTGTTCACCGCTCGAGATACTTATAAAACAATAGAGGCAGGATAAAAATTTAATACATAAATAACTGCGAGTATCAGAGCTTAATTTTCCATCAATTTTTGCACTTTTGCCCCCAAAATATGTTGTCCTTGTTCAGGGATTGAAATGGACCATTCTCCATGTCTATATGTGCTCACTTGTATCATTGTGCGCATGTGTGTTTGTGTGCACACAAATGCTGTGTAAACACAATGAGCCCAATTTAAATCTAGGTGCTTAACTCCATCCGATTCCGAACCAGAAAGCAGCTTCTGTACCAAAAGACCTCCTCACTCCTGCCCATGCAATTTATAGACAGACACATTTAAAAACAAAACAAAAAAAACCTTCTGCTTGCATCTTTATGATGTCTCTCCACCCTCCGGGCGATGCCTCGCTTTGAAAGGGAGCTCAATCCATCCCTTAATCAGCTTGCTCCAAGTCTGGCCAAAGGGAAAACTCTCCTGGCCTGCAAAATGGAAGTTGGAAGGCGGCCATTTCTCTGACAAGTCATCTCAGGCACACATCTCCATCGCTCACAAAGTAGCTTCTCTCTGCACTCGGAATCACAAAATGATGGATTCACATTATCAAATGAATATATATATATATATATATATATATATATATATATATATATATATATATATATGTGTAAGGTTTTTAAGCTGATAATTTTAAATAATAAATAAGGGAGACTAGTATAGATCTATTTCGAGCTAGTTAGCTCTCTTCAGCTAGCCATACCCTTACTGGGATTCGAACCAGGGAAGTATTACATGTGAGGCAGTTGTAATTGCCTCTACACCACTGGCTCTCTCCTTATCAGCTCAGGCAGGGGAATAAGTATATACTTTGTATTACAACACCCTGTTAAGCCCTAATTAAGGGAGAAAGCATACTGCTTTCTTTTCTGTCTTTCGGCTCATCACCAGAGACCATACCGACAGAAAGCTATTTGTTTCGTTGCCTTTTGTTTACATGTGTGTAAGGTTTTTAAGCTGATAATTTTAAATAATAAATAAGGGAGACTAGTATAGATCTATTTCGAGCTAGTTAGCTCTCTTCAGCTAGCCATACCCTTACTGGGATTCGAACCAGGGAAGTATTACATGTGAGGCAGTTGTAATTGCCTCTACACCACTGGCTCTCTCCTTATCAGCTCAGGCAGGGGAATAAGTATATACTTTGTATTACAAATCCGAATCCCAGTAAGGGTATGGCTAGCTGAAGAGAGCTAACTAGCTCGAAATAGATCTATACTAGTTTCCCTTATTTATTATTTAAAATTATCAGCTTAAAAACCTTACACACATGTAAACAAAAGGCAACGAAACAAATAGCTTTCTGTCGGTATGGTCTCTGGTGATGAGCCGAAAGACAGAAAAGAAAGCAGTATGCTTTCTCCCTTAATTAGGGCTTAACAGGGTGTTGTAATACAAAATATATACTTATTCCCCTGCCTGAGCTGATAAGGAGAGAGCCAGTGGTGTAGAGGCAATTACAACTGCCTCACATGTAATACTTCCCTGGTTCGAATCCCAGTAAGGGTATGGCTAGCTGAAGAGAGCTAACTAGCTCGAAATAGATCTATACTAGTCTCCCTTATTTATTATTTAAAATTATCAGCTTAAAAACCTTACACACATGTAAACAAAAGGCAACGAAACAAATAGCTTTCTGTCGGTATGGTCTCTGGTGATGAGCCGAAAGACAGAAAAGAAAGCAGTATGCTTTCTCCCTTAATTAGGGCTTAACAGGGTGTTGTAATACAAAGTATATATATATATATATATATATATGATGTTTGTGGCCTTCCTTCTTTTCTTTTTGGAATTTATAAATGCCCCACTACCACTACCACCCCTTTTTTTTTTCTTTTTTTTTTTACTGCAATTGATCCTGGCAAGGTTTGTTTGGCTATTGTCATTAATTAAAAAAAAAAAAAAACACGGAAGTACCAGGAAACCTATATTCCACAGCAGCTGAGATTTCTTTTCTCTCTAACCTCCCATTTGAATAACACAAATAATAAAGCAGTTTTGGACTAGCCCCTCCCCCTTAAAATTGGGTTGACTGTTGGGAAAATGTCATCACTTCATAGGATAAATTTAATTGCAAATGGGTAGTTCAGACCAAAGATCCACATACAAATACCCGTGAAAACCTCCGAAAACAAATATATATATATATGTGTGTGTGTGTGTGTGTGTGTATGTGTGTGTGTGTGTAAGGTTTTTAAGCTGATAATTTTAAAATTATCAGCTTAAAAACCTTACACACATGTAAAGAAAAGACAACGAAACAAATAGCTTTCCGTCGGTATGGTCTCTGGTGATGAGCCGAAAGACAGAAAAGAAAGCAGTATGCTTTCTCCCTTAATTGGGGCTTAACAGGGTGTTGTAATACAAAGCATATATATATATATATATATATATATATATATATATATATATATATATATATATATATATATATTTGTTTTCGGAGGTTTTCGCGGGTATTTGTATGTGGATCTTTGGTTCTTCGGGTTTTCTCCTGCATAATATTGGAAGTATCTAGGCGACGTTTCGATGAAGTCTCATTCATCATCTTCAGGCTTGTATCTTCGGCCTTGTGCTTCTCGGAGCAATGTGAGCTTGCAGCTGCTTCTTCTTTTTAACTGCTACTGGGGGTGTGATTTGATTGGGTGGGGGCTTGGCTGTGTTCTGATTGGGTGGGGTGCGTTCTCATTGGTTGGGGGTTTCGCTGTGTTCTGATTGGTTGGGGGGTTGGCTGTGTTCTGATTGGCTGGGGGTGTGTTCTGTTCCGGTGGGGGTTTGGTTGTACTCAGGTTAGTCTTAATTGCTGGGGGATTTGAGCTGGTGAGCTGTGATCCTGTTGTTTGGCTTCGCCACATCTTCATGGTGGGCATCAGTTCCCTTCATGTATGGGTTGGTGGGGTTTGAAGCAGGTAGTGATGCAGCTGTGGTATGGCTTCTGGTCCGTGGTCGTGTTTCATCTTCTGTGTGGGTGTGAGTCTGCTTTCTATGTGGAAGTGTGGTGGTAGTTTCTTGTGTGGCCCTCGTGGATGTGGGTCTGGTGTCCTTCTTCATGTTAGGTACTCGTTTGTTAATGAGGGCGGGTTTCCAAATGGCTGGTAGGCGGAAGGTGTCATCTCGTTTATTCATGCTGTATGGGTGTTTTTCTACCTCTATGGCTTCTCTGATTATTCTGTTGTTGAAGTGTTCGGTTTTGGCGATAGTTCTGATATTTTTAAAGTCAATCTTATGTCCTGTGACTTTGAGGTGTTGGACCAGGGAAGAGGTCGGTTCTTCTTTTTTGATTGAGTTCTTGTGTTCTTCAATGCATGCACTTATTCTTCTGTTAGTTTGTCCGATGTATGTGGTGGGGCAGGAGGTGCACAGGATTTCGTATACTCCTTGGTTTTCTAACTCAATTTTGTCTTTAGGGTTTCTTAGGATGGTGGATATTTTTCCATTTGTGCAGAATGCTGTTTTAATGTTGTGTTTTTGGAGGATCTTGCTGATTTTGTCTGTAGTGCCTTTTATATATGGGAGGAGGGCTTTGCCATTTTCTTGTTCTCTGTCTTGGATTTTGGTTCGGGTTTCTTTTTGGATTAGGTGAGTAATCTTCTTTCTTTGGAATCCATTGGCTGTTAGTACGTTAGTGAGAGTGTGTAGTTTGGTTTTTAGGTGTTGTTTATCAGCTAAGCATTTTGTTCTGGAGATGAGTGTCTCAACTACGGAATTGATCTGTGCTGGATGGTGGTGTGAGAGTGTGTGTAGATAGTGGTTTGTATATGTTTTCTTCTGGTAGATGATGTACCCTAGGGAACCATTGGATTTTTTGTATACTAAGACATCTAGGAAGGGAAGTTGATTGTTAGCTTCTGTTTCCATGGTGAATTGTATTTTGGGGTGTAGGCTGTTGAGGTGTGTGAGGAAGTTGTTCAGTTTTTCTTTCCCATGTGGCCAGATTATGAAGGTGTCATCTACGTATCTGAGCCAGAGTTTGGGTTTGTGATCATATTTTTCTAGAGCTTGTGTTTCAAAGTGTTCCATGTAGAGGTTTGCGATGACAGGTGAGAGGGGTGATCCCATGGGTGCTCCTTCTATTTGTTTGTATTTTTGTCCATTATAGGTGAAGTATGTATTGGATAGGCAGTGGTTGATCAGATTTAGGATGTGCTTGGGGGGGTTGTGTTTATTTTGGATGGCTGTCAAGGCTTCTTTTATAGGCACTTGGGTGAAGAGGGATATGACATCGAAGCTCACTAGTAGCTCACTGGGTTGTAAGTTTTGTTTCTTTATGATCTTGATGAACTGGAATAAGTTTCTTACATGTGAGTTGATGGATTCTGCAAATGGTTATAGTTGTTTGGCGAGAAATTTGGCTAGGTTTTGTAGAGGTGAGCCTATGGAGCTGACTATTGGTCTAAGTGGGGTTCCTTCTTTGTGTATCTTGGGGAGACCATAAAGCTTAGGGCTTCTGGATGATTTCTCTCTGGCTATGATTCTTTGCTGGATTTCTTCGTTGATGGGGGAGGCTTTTATTTTACATCTGGTGGTTTTTTCTAGGTAGGTGGCGGGGTCTGTGTTTAGGGTTTGAATGTGCTGGTAGTCTGTTGTTTTTCTAAATGTAGATGCATTTTGTTTTCTGTGGGTCTTTTTTCAGTAAGTATCAGTTGTTCTCTTTGGATAGTTATTTGGGTGTTTGCTAGTGCGAGAGCTGTTTGGTAATATTCGAGTTCTGATTCTGTTTGCATCATCAGGGACAATCAAACCCCCCACCGTAACAGAACACACCCCACAGCCATCAGAACACAGCAACCCCCCCAACCAATCAGAACACAGACAAACCCCCAACCAATGAGAACACACCCCCACTCAATCAAGTCACAACCCCAGTAGCAGTTAAAAGGAAAAAGCAGCTGCAAGCTCACATTACTCCGAGAAGCACAAGGCCGAAGACACAAGCCTGAAGATGATGAATGGGACTTCATCGAAACGTCGCCTAGAAACTTCCAATGCTATGCGGGAGGAAACCCAAAGAATCAAAGATCCATATATATATATATATAATATTTTAAAAAAATATTTATTCTAGTTCTTTCATAACAGGATATAGACGTTCTCAACCTGAAGTGGATTCTGTTAAGTCTACAGATGCATCCATGCAATTTTGTTTCCAACAAGGCAGATATAATGTGCCATTGTCTTCTGGAAGAGTTGTTGTTGTTTAACATCTCCATCTCGTCTTCAACCTTGAGATTTGCAGGGTTCTCCTATCAACATTCTGAATCGGTCAGGTCCTGCTTAGCATCTAAGTTCAGTAGGATGCTCCAGTTTCAGTGACTGCCAGTGTTAAGAAACTTACAGGTAGAATAAGCAGAAAACACACCTGTGCATGCCAACAGAAGCTCAGGTTTGAACACTGAGATACTTGGTGCTCTCTGAGCTTGGTTGTTGTTGTTTTTTGGCAGACATTTCATTACCTGACTAGGTAACATCATCAGTGCTAGGAGAGAGTGGGGGTTGCCCTTTCTTTATGTACAAATGGTTTGCCCTGTCAGTGTTGGTGGGAGTAACCTTGGAGAATGCTTGACTAGGCCGTAATTCAGAGTTTGCTTGTTTGTCTGAGTTGGTCGATGTTTGATTCCTTTACCACACTCCCTCCTAGCCCTGATGATGTTACCTAGTTTGGTAGTGAAACATCTGCAAGAAAGCAACTGTGTGCAGAGAGCACCCAGGGCCTCACAAATGTGTGCATCTTTGCATTAATGGAGTAATTGATACTAATGATAGAAGGAGGTCCTGCTTCTGATGGTACATAATCTTGCTCTTGTTCTTTCCATTGGTGGTAATATTTATTGTTCTACACTGAGAAAATATAGATCATTAGATGTCTAAGGAGAGTCTCCGTCCTCCAGGTCATAGGTTGACCCAAATGTGCTTTTTCAAGAGGCAACTGGACTTCCTTTGGTTTTCCTTGAAGCCTTCCCCTGCAAGAAGCTGAACTGAAGAAGCTTCTTAGATGAGAAGTGAAATGTTTTCAAGGAAAAACAAAGGAAGTACAGTTGCCTAATAATGACAGCAGATTCAGGGATGTCTACATTCTCCTCCATGCTGCAGCGAGAGCCCAGGATGGGTATACTCCTTCTTATGATGTCATTTAGCTGAGTCTGTACTAAGATATAAAAGCCAGCCCCCGGAAGGAACCCCAGCTTTTGGCTCAGCTTCTTTTAGTCAGTAGCTGTGTCTCTGAAAGTGTCTGATAGTACTAGCAATAAACAAAGGATCTTCAGGACTTTTTTTCCCCTTGCTTTAGCAGCTTCCAGGGATCTGGGTAGCTGCTTTTTCAGGAGAGCAGGGCTCTCTGTCCTGCAATGTTGTTGCCAGAAGGCTATTCAGGCAAGCTGGGCAGCATCTGAGACCTCCCCCATGTCTGCAGCCTGCAGCTTAAGGATCATAAAAACGATCGGGAAAGCTGATAACAGCTCCAGCCAGCTGATTGTGTGGGCGGCTGTGCTTTCTTCTGCTGACTTTGCTCGGGGCTCCTTATAGCCTAAGGAGCGATTCTTCTATCTCAGAGCCTGTTTTCCCTAGTCAGCAGCCATCTTGGATTGAAGCCTTCCACCACGAGGTGAGCGGCCATTTTGTAAGCCCGGGGGCCATTTTATACCCTAAAGGACTTATTCTGAGTTTCTAAGCAGCTTCTTCCCAACTCAGGAGCCTTTCCTTCTACAAATGGATCAGGATAAGGCTCAGGCAGAGCTTCCCCCGCCCCCAGTGGATCAGTCTCTTAAGCCCAACAAGAGAAAAAGAAGCAGGCAGTGCAACCAATCAGTCCAGAGGGAGCTGGCTTCTAAAATCAGAGCTAAGGCTCTAGCCTCTAAGAAGGCAACTCTGGCTGAGTTGAGGGCAGAAAAGTGCAGACATGCGGCCTTAGACAGGCAGTTTAATAGAACAATTCAACAGATGAGAGGACAACTGCAACAAGTTTCAGGTGATACCCATGGGCCCCAGCCAAGCTCTCCCAGAGGAGGAGAAGTTATTCATGAGCCCTTTCTTCCTCCATCCTGGTCTCCCGGGGCCTCTGCAGAACAATCAGATCCTCAGGATCTCAGCAGATCTGGGCCCTATTTCCAACAGGCTTCTGGGCCCTATGCCCACCCCTTTCCTCCAGGCCTCAAGCTTCTTCTCAATCTAGGCCTGAAGCCACCTTCACTCCCACAGCAGCGGGCCTTCAGCCTTCGGCCTCTACCTTTGAGCATAGGCCAGGGGATATCCAAGATGTTATTTCATTGGCCGTTAGACAGGGATTGGCTGAAGGCTTCAAGCAAATTCTTCGACCTCTGGAAAGGGTTCAGTTCCTTGCCTCCTCACCCTGAATTTCACAGGCCCCAGGACCTCAGGGTCCATTCTTCCCTACCAGAATGGGGGGAGGCTGATGAGGAGGGAGGGGCTTCACCATCTAAACACAGTTACTCCTCTCGTTCAGAGTGTGAAAAGGGTGAATTTTATGACAAAAACCTTTCAGAAGAAGAAGATTCTTGCCCAGAGCAGACATGGCTCTTTCTGTAGCTCACTAGCAGCAGAAAGTGGCATGTTTGCTGACTAAGCTGGTAAAGCTTAGGCCACAGTTTGGAAGGGCGACTGCATGTGTGTGCTATGGATTCTCCACAGGGGCAACCTCCACATTGGTCTTCAACCCTACCCTTTTCAGGCCATTACTCAGAAAGGCCTTGGTCACTGCCAAGCTGTCGCCAGAGGAAGTGGCTCCTGAGCCACAAGGAGATCCCTCTGGCCGAGGAGACTCGCTTTTCTCCAAGCCTGTAGCGCATGCAGAAGTTTTGCCTTCTCCCACATTGTTTCTGGACATAGTCAAGGAACAGTGCGCTTCTCCTTTGGCAGGGGGGTGGAGGTCCTTGCCTTCTTCTCTGGATAAGCGTTTTTACGTCAGTGCAGCTCTGGACAATGCCCTAACAGTGCCTTCTGTTGACATTCCGGTTGTCGCCTTGTTCTCATCCTCTGGCATTCCTACTGAGCCAGAAGATATCCTGAAACCGGATGATAAACGTTCCGAACAGACCCTCAAGCGCAATCACCAGGCCGCTGCATGGGCTGTTCGGGCTTCAACAGCAGCATCCTTTTTCATGAGGTCATCCATACGGTGGCTTCGCCAACTCCAGAATAGATTGCCTGCTTCTGATCTCCGGTCTCCCCAAGACCTCAACTAAATTATTGCAGCTGCAGAATTCACTGCAGATGCCACTCTCAATTCCGCTAAATTCGCATTTAGGCCATGGCATCTTCAATAGCAGCTAGAAGACTTTTATGGCTCCGAAACTGGCAGGCGGAGTCACGCCTAAAATGGAAGTTAGCTTCAGTTCCCTTCATAGGCGATAATCTTTTTGGCGATGCTCTGGAGCCTTATCTCATTGAAACCAGAGATAAACGTAAAATTCTCTCTTCCTCTTGGAAGAAAGCCGACTATCGCCCAGCTCCTTATCGCCCTCCTATCTTTCAAGCAGAGACCTCCTCCCGCTTCCCTCGCTCTCAGAGGTCGTACTCCCAACGCCAAGACCAAGGTGCAGAAGCATCTGTCAGACAACAACCTTCTGCTGGTAAACGGCCCTTTCAGGGCGGAGAGGGGTCATTCCTTCCATCGCTCTAAGTAATCCCTCGTTCTCATCACCCATCGGAGGTCGCCTAGCCTTCTTTGCCTCCAAATGGGAGGAGTCAATGACGGACGCCTGTGTCCTCAGTACTATTATGTCAGGGTTACAATTGAACTTCGTAACGCCACCCCCAGAAATTTTTTTTTTGATCTGTCCTGTCTCTCGGGACATTTCAAGGCAATCCCTCATGAATCAGGCCATTCAACACCTTCTTGACATCAGGGCTATTCAACCTGTTCCCTCCTCTCAACAGGGACTTGGATTTTACTCCCGCCTTTTCATCATTCCTAAGCCTCGGGGGGTGGGGGTGGCGAGCCATCTTGGATCCCAAATTCCTCAACCAATCTGTAAAATACAGGCGATTTAAAATGCAGACTCTGCATTCTATTTTAGAGAGCATTCGGGAGGCCGACCTCCTTTCTTCCATTATCTCATGGAGGCTTACCTCCACATCCCCATTTGGCCTCAACATCTCCAGTTTCTCCGTTTCTGTTATCAGAATGCCCATTAACAGTATCGAGCACTTCCCTTCGGTCTCTCATCGGCTCCAAGGGTCTTCACAAAGGTTCTGGCAGCATTGGTGGCATCTCTGTGTTTTGTCCCAGTGAGGATCCAATGCTACTTGGACGACATGTTGATTCTGTCCTCCTCCATCCATTCGGCCCACCGGAATCTGCAAATTACCCTGTCATGTCTCCAGAGTCACGGGTTTTCCATCAACACCAAAAAGAGCCATCAAATCCAGCGATCACTCAGTTGTTGGCGTTCCACATCAAACAGGAAGGGTCTCCTGTTTAGGGACCCAGACAGGTTAGTGATAACCGCCAGTGCCAGCCTCCTGGGTTGGGGTTCCCATATGCAGGACCAGATAGCTCAAGGCGTTTGCTCCAGGTCAGAGCATACCTTCCCATAAATTGGTTACAGCTCAGAGCCAATTTCTGGCTCTCAAGCATTTCAGACAATTGGTGACCGGCTCTCATGTTTTAGTCCTTACAGACAACATGGCCGCAAAGGCTCATGTCAACCAGCAAGGGGGGACGAGGTCCAAGGCCCTCATGAGAGAGGCTCAACAGTTGGGGTTATGGGCAGAGAGTAGCACCTGTTGTCAATCTCGGCGGACCACATCTCCGGGATCGACAACTCTCAGGCCGACTGGCTCATCAAGAGCCTAGTCGATCAGACAGAATTGTCCATTCCTCCGTCTCTATTCAGGGACTTTTCCCTCAGATTCGGAACACCGGTTGTGGATGTCTTCTCCACTCCTCAAAACGCCCAAGTCACCAGATTCTTCACCAGGTTTTCTTGCCAGGGAGCGGAGGGGACCAAGGCTCTTTGGTGCAGATGGCCCAAGGGTCTCCTCTACGCCTTTCCCCCGCTTCCCATCATTCCGGCAGTAATTCGGAAGATGTTAGTGGAACGAGCAGAGCTCCTCCTCCTGGCACCCTATTGGCCAAGGAGGCCCTGGCTTGCGGACCTGGTCAACCTATCTGTGGCTTCTCCTTGGAGGATCCCAGCCCATCTAATCTCTCTTCACCAAGGGGATTTGCTCCATCCAAAGCCCCAGTGGCTCAAGCTGACAGTGTGGCGCTTGAGCGGTAGTGGCTAGAGGAGGCTGACCTTCCAGAAAAGGTCATCCTCACTATCCTGGCGTCTCGCAAACCATCTCTGATGCCACCTGGAAGGTTTTTTCCCGATGGTGCCTTAGAGAGGGTCTCTCTCCTGCTTTAGCCCAGTTGGCAGAATTCTTAGATGCCTTCAGGATGGTCTGGAGAAAGGTTTGGTCCCCAACTCTCTATGCAGGCAGGTAGCAGCCCTCTCCTCTGTTCTTTCATGGGGTTCGCTCCCTTCCTTAAAGGTCCTTAATGCCCTTACGAAGCCCCCCTTTGAACCTCTTAGAATAGTGTCTCTCCGTTTCCTGACCCTGAAGGTAGTGTTCCTAGTTTCCATCACTTCAGCCAGACGGGTTTCTGAGCTTGCTGCTCTTTCCATCAGACAGGACCTTTGTTCCTTTCACAATAATAGGGTTGTTCTCCGTTTGGTCCCCTCATTTATTCCAAAGGTTAACTCCTGGTTTCACAGGTCCCAGGACATTGTGTTGCCTGACTTCTGTCCCCTCCCGCACCATGACTTAGAGTGGCAGTGGCATACGCTAGACCTAAGAAGGGCTCTTAGAATATACATTAAGCGCACTTCCTCCTTCAGGAAGTCGGAAGCCATGTTTGTTTCCTTTTCCCCTTCTCACTTGGGGCACAAGGCCTCTTCTCCTACTATTAGCAGGTGAGTCAGGACTTCCATTGAGCAGGCCTACAAAGCTGCGGCCCTTCCGGTTCCCCGAGGTCTGACGGTGCACTCTACCAGAAGCGCAGCCACTTCTGCTGCCTGGGCGACCCAAGCATCCTTGGAGGAGATTTGTCGTGCAGCAACTTGGACATCCCCATCTCCTTTCATCAAACACTGCCGTCTGGATGCCTTTGCCTCGGCGACTGCAGCCTTCGGCAGACGGGTGCTTCAACGAGTGGTTCCACAGTCAGTATGATAAGCCGGACAAGGACCTGCCCGTGGACATGCAAGCTTTGCTATGTCCCATCCTGGGCTCTCGCTGCAGCATGGAGGAGAATGGGTGTTGGTAGAAGTTACCGTGAACGCCCTTTCTATCTATGCTGCAAGAGAGTCCAGCCCCTCCCTTGATTCGTCCGGAGAGAGTAAGACATATTTCTGTTTTCTTTTTTTGCTTTCAGAGACACCTTTCAGTCTGTCAAGTATCTTCGCCAAAACTGGGGTTTCTTCCGGAGGCTGGCTTTTATATCTTAGTACAGACTCAGCTAAATGACATCATAAGAAGGAGTCTACCCATCCTATCCTCTCTTGCAGCATAGTTAGAAAGGGCATTCACGGTAACTTCTACCAACGCCCATTCTCCTCTTTTAAAACAGCCTCCTTTTTAAAGCTTCTCTTTTGCTTGTTTCCCTGAGTGATCATTTGGATTTTGATTGATCAATTGATTATGCACCATTTCAGCTTTGGCTCTTATTGACCACTGACCATATATTGTAGACATATTTTCTTTCAGGTCAATTGGTCCCTAACTCGGTCCTTCTTACGGCACACCTGTTGCCATTGCAACTGGATCCATCCATCTTGCTGCTGGTTCTCCTCTTCATCTCTTTCCTTCCAGGTTATTTTGGATAATAGAATAACAACTGCAAAATGTTATCAGGGGACCCTGAAGTTCTGTGGCGAGGACTTATATTCCAGCTCAATGCTTCTCAATTTCCAGTTGTGCTCCAGTATTGCCAGCACTCTGAATTTTCACTCATGGGTACGCTGCTCTTTTGCAAGCAGCCTTAGCCACCCAAATACTTTGAGGCACTGAGGCAGGGTAGAGGCCTACCTTTTAATGCTTTTGTTTTGAAGATGCCTTCTGTAGTATTTCTGGGAAAGATTAGATCAGCCCTAATATCTTCTAGAAGAGACTTTAAACCAGGTCTTACTGAATTGTTCCCTTTGCTCAGACATTCATACCGCTCTTTTTGTTTAAACTAACACATTGTGCATATCTGATATATTTTATATTTGCTTTTTGTTAAAAGCTACAGTGAAGGCTTTTACTACCAAAGCCAGGTTTTGTATCGTGATTTGTCAAATGATCCTTTAGGCACAGGGGTAGTGCAAAGTTTGTCAAGCTCTGAATTATATTTAAGCCTTTCCCACAGGTTTTTCTTTTCTTTTTCTTTGTTTCTCCCCTCCTTCTTATTCTGGTTGTAGTGAATATTTGATTAATGGACTGTTAAAAATGATTTGCTCAAAATCTGTTGCAAAACACTTCCAGAGGTGACTGAAATTGGTTAGGCTGACCTCTCTTCATTTCATTATTATTATTATTATTATTATTATTATTATTATTATTATTATTATTATTATTATTATTATTTCAAAGAAATCAACAACTATCTGCACCAGGGGTCTCCAACCTTGGCAACTTTAAGACTTATGAACTTCAACTTCCGATCTACACGATGCAGAGGAAAATTTGAACTGTTTGGGCTGCATTTGGAGTCATCTCATTAAAAGAGCAGTGAAACAGAACACTTCTTCACTGCAATGAATGAAGAACAAACATTTCTCACCTTAGGTACATGGAGTTATTTTTATTCCTTGCCTTTAATTGTCTCCTAGGGATGAAGTTACTATGCTAAAAAAGTATAGAACATTCAAAACTTTAAGATAATCAAACATTTCTGACACTCTTATCTAAAGGGAACATTGATAGCTGTATATTGGTTGTAACCCTAGTTCTAAGGAAAAATTAGCTGGAGTAGAGACACTGTTTTTCTTCCTCCCCACCAAAAAAAAAATAAACCTATCATTTTCTTTTTACTATTAGGAATGGAAATAAAATAACTATTTCTTTTCCCTTGCAAATAACCACAGAGATAGGGGAGGAAGAAGTGGGAGAAGGAAGATAGATAGATAGATAGATAGATAGATAGATAGATAGATAGATAGATAGATAGATAGATAGATAGATAGATACTTATAAATTATTGATAATCATGTAAAAGTTTGATTTATGGTCCTAAAATAGTTGAACTGAAGGATCCATTACAATGAAGTGATCTTAGTGAAAAGAGAAACCATAATTCCAATTTTATACTTAGATCATTAAAAAGTAGTCACTGCAGGACCATCCTTGTATTTTATTTCAGGAGTCGGCAACCCACAGCTCTGGAGCTGCATGTGGCTCTTCCATCCCTCTGCTGCGGCTCCCTGTCTCTGGTCAGTGAAAGGAAAAAGGACGCTGTGCTAGGAGGAGACTCTATAGTAGGGGAACCAGACTTTCGGCCAGCTCCAGAATTGAATGGGGGGCTTCCAGTTAGGACCTTTGTGGCTCTTTGAGTGTTTAATGTTGCCAACCCCTGATTTAGATGCTGCAGCTGCCCATGTGTACTTTCCACTAGCTATGATACAACGGGCAATGATTACCCATGAGCTACGAAACCAGGTTCAGAATTTCCTTTTGGACATATAATGACCTGAACTATTTGGGAGGTGATGACGAAGATCATTAGAGGAGATTTTCCTGCTCCACAGAATCATAAATTTGTGCTACCCTCCCGCTTCGTACAGCAACATAAATTAAAACATCCCCAATGGTGGTGGTGGTTTTTTTCCTGATGTTGAATTAAAATTTACTTTCCTAAACCTTAAATCCATTATTTCATGTCCTTCTCTCCGATGTGATGGAGGACTACACCTGGGCTCTTATCTTACCCTTTGGTTCCTTCTATTTCTGTGCAATTCCACAGCATTACAGCTTTCATGATGGGGTCATTTTCAAATGGCTTTTCTATTCAGTAGAACGTAACTTCTGTAACACTTAGGATTCATACTGATCTCCATGTCTTTTAGGTACCTTCTGAAGACTTATTTGAAGATCCTCCAGTAATGGAGCACCCACAGCTTCTGAAGGCAAGCTAGTCTACTGGTTGATCGTTCTCATCGTTGTCCTCATTAAATCTTCTCATCCACCTCACTCTATTCCAGAACTTGGGAGAAAGGAAAATCCAAGTCTTCGGATATTTTCAGAAGGTTAGGATGATAGAAGCTGATCCAGACTTCACTGGGAAGATTCTTCCACAAGGTAGGACCAAGACTGAAAAGGCACACTTCCTAGATCCCATAAGATAGTTATGTTTAAGGAAGGGAGATAAAGGGAGATAAAGTAATAGCCTTCACATTGAATTGCTCCCAGAAGCAAACCAGGAGCCAGTGTAATGTGTGCAAAAGGGGTGTTATACACATAGGGAGAACCAACCATCCCTGCATGTGCCACCCCATTCTGGTCCAGTTGTAGCTTTCAGGAAATCTTAAGGTTAGAGCACATTGCAGTAATGCAAAAGGAAAATGACTGAGGCATGAGAGACCATGGGTGAGGGCTTTTGCATCAGGAAAAGATGCAATTAGTGCCCCAGAAGAATCTGTGCAAAGGTCTCCCGAGCTACAACTGCCACCTGTGGCACAGACAGCAGCCATGAATCCAGAAGGACCTACAAGCTGGGCACCAACCCAGTTCTAGTCTGTGCAGTTTTTTTGGCAATATTTTTGGAATCTGCCTCCTTGCACAATTTTTTTTTAAACTTGCTCTGTTGGTCATGTCTGTAAATATCTTCTGTGTCACTGTCACAGCAGTACCCTTATCATTAAGTATACAGGCTGGAAATGACACTCACGTGCTTATGGCAGCTTATATAGATACATTAATCCCCTAACTGTTATTTCTGAAACAATCTCTTATCAGATAAACTTAACACCATAGCTTTCAGCTTGTAGTTTCAAGATATGAACTCTGGTTCTTGCTTTAAACAGAAAATATATCTTTAGTCAGTCCTTCCTGAAGTCTCTGAACAGGAAGCCAAGATGCTGGGGAAAGTAAACTTGTTTAGATAAATTAATTACCTGAGCAAATTCAAAGTTATGATTAGTGATGGATTCCTATACAACTATTCCAGATGTTGACAAGATCAGGTCTACTTGTGGATTAGGGTAATGGATGTCCTACTCATGTGGCTTGCTATGTTTCTTATTGATAAAGAAGCAAGAGGTGTATGTGACCAATTTTGGCTAAAATGGAGAAAATTGAAAAATAGGAAACTTGTTTCTTTAAATTTATCATTTCCAAAATGGCTGTCAGTGGTATATGAAAACCATCATGAGATTTTGTTTTTTTTCTATTCTTTGGGCACATTTTTCCCCCTTAAACTATTTTTTCTGTAATCATTTTTATTTGGATTATCGGAAAAACTGGAATCTATCAGAATGATCTATGTAGTCCATCTTCCCATAAGAGAGAGAGGGGTGGTGGTGGTGCTATATTATATGATACTTTTATGGAGTGGAATTTACATGACTTCATCCTTCTGGGATGTATTATCTCCAAGATAACAGAATTTGAAGGAACCTTGGAGGTCTTCTAGTCCAACTCCTGCTTGAGATGAAAGACCTATACCATTTTAAAAAATGTTTGTCTGATCTCTTCTTGAAAACCTCCATGGTTGGAGCACCCACAATTTCTGGAGGCAAGCAGTTCCGCTGCTAATTGTTCTCACTCACAGAAAAAATTCTCCTAGGTTGGATCTCTCTTTGGATAGCTTCCATTCATTAGTTTCCATCTATCCAGCCATCCATCCAGGATGGGGAAATGGGGGAAAGAGATGCTGCCTAGAGAACAATGAGATAAGTGTATGGGTGTGTGGAGGGGAGGGCAACCCTCAACTTCATAATGGGCTAAGAAAGATCCATCCTAATTCATCAGGCTATAAAAACAGAGGGCAGGAGATTTGTTCTTTTAAACTTCCAAGGCTCTGTTAATACGGTCTTACCGTCAAGTAGAATTAGTTCATCTGTCTTTGTTTCCTGGCTGGTCCACTTGAGAGTCTCCCTTTGAGAACTTCAGGGAAGGTGGACTGCATGTGTCATTTTATTTCTCCCTTCTAAGAATGAAACAGAGCAGCAGCATTTCAAAGGCTCCTAGTCTCCTAAGTCTAAAATGCAGAGGTTCATCATTTCAGTTCCTGGAGCCACAGATTGATTGATTCCATTTTTATGTCACTCATCTCTCCTATAGGGTGACAATGGGAAGTTAGAAACACATAGGATAATATCTATCCCCAATTTGTCCCAAAGGTACTTTATTTTTTCAAGAGGCAACTGGACTTTATTTTTCCTTGAAGACCTTTTCCTTCGTATCACAAATCACTAGTTGAATACTTCCCAAGTGTTTAGGACTGTGTGATGTATCCGCGGATTATGCGAGCAGATCCCAGTAAGGTGGCCTTCCGCAGCTGACCAATGGTGATCTTGTCAGCGCCAATTGTTTTCAAGTGCTTGCTTAGGTCTTTAGGCACAGCACCGAGTGTGCTAGTACCACTGGAACCACTTGCACTGGTTTATGCCAGAGTCTCTGCAGTTCGATTCTCAAGTCCTGATATCTGGTGACTTTTTCAAGTTGTTTCTCATCGATTTTGCTGTCACCAAGTATGGCAATGTCGACGATCCACATTTTTTTCTTCTCCACAATCGTGATATCCGAGGTATTGTGTTCCAAAACTTTGTCAGTCTATATTCAGAAGTCCCACAGTAGTTTTGCATGCTCATTTTTGACCACTTTTTCAGGCTTATGATCCCACCAGTTCTTTGCTACAGGCAGATGGTAGTTGTGACACAAGTTCCAGTGGACCATCTGAGCGATTGTGTTGTGACATTGTTTGTAGTCAGTCTGAGTTACTGTCTTGCAACAGCTCAGTATGTGATCAATGGTTTCATCCGCTTCTTTGCAGAGTCTGCATTTGGGGTCATCAGCAGATTTTTCTATTCTGGCTTTGATTACATTCGTTCTGATGCCTTGTTCTTGGGCTGCAAGAATCAGGCCTTCTGTTTCTTTCTTAGTGTTCCATTGGTCAGCCATTACCAGGTCTTTTCCTTATCTACTTTTCCTTGGATCTTTTCAAGGAACTGTCCATGCAGTGCTTTGTTACACCAACTGTCAGCCCGAGTTTGCATTGCTGTTTTTCTATATTGGTTCTTGGTTTGCTGCACTTTGAGCAGCTTCCTCTTGTTGACCTCCATCAAAGCTGATTCAACACTGTCTTTCACATAATCTGCCAGAGCGTGCTTCTCTTCTTCGACTGTCTGCTTCACTTGCAAAAGTCCTCTGCCGCCTGCTTTTCTGGGCAAATATAGCCTGTCAACGTCACTACGCGGGTGCAGCACATAGTGTATGGTCATCAGTTTTCTTGTTTTCCTATCCAGGCTGTCCAGCTGTGCCTGTGTCCAGTTTATGATTCCAGCAGTATATCTGATGACAGGTATGGCCCAGGTATTTATAGCCTTGATGGTGCTACCGCCATTCAGTTTGCTTTTTAGAAGTTTTCTGACCCTTTGTGTGTATTCTTTGCTGACCACATTTTTCACTTGCCCGTGCTTGATATTGTCCAGCTGCAGTATGCCCAGATATTTGTAGGCTTCGGGTTGGTGGCACTTGATGATTTGTCCATTGGGCATTTCAATTCCATCACTTTCTACGATCTTCCCTTTCCTCAGTGCTACTGTGACGCATTTGTCCAGGCCAAACTCCATGCTGATGTCAGTGCTGAAAATTCGAACTGTATTGGTCAGTGACTGGATTTCAATTTCTGATTTTCCGTATAACTTCAGATCATCCATGTACAGCAGGTGAGAGATTTTTTGTGAATTTTTAGCAGTTTGATAACCCAGGTTAGTTTTCTGTAAAATTGTTGACAGGGGGGTTATGATGATGATGAACAGCAGAGATGACAAAGAATCACCCTGGAAAATCCCTCTTTTGATGTTGACCAGTCCGTAGCTTTCACTTCCAATAAATAGTTCTGTTTTCCAGTGCTTCATCGCATTTGCAGTGAAAGTACCAATGCACTTGCATATTCCGATGACATCCAGGCACTTGATAATCCAGCTGTGCGGTAGTGAATCAAATGTTTTCTTGTAGTCAATCCAAGTTGTATGCAGATTTGTTTTTCGGATTTTGCAGTTCTCTAAAATCATTTTGTTGATCAGGAGCTGATCTTTTGTGCCTCTGTTTCCTCTTTGTTTCCTTTCTGCTCTACTGGCAAGATGTTATTTGCTTCTAGGTAGTCCTGGATCCTGTCAGCTATGATGCCAGTCAGCAGCTTGAACATGGTTGGCAGACCCATTATTGGCCTGTAATTTGTAGGTGTTGCCCCTTTTGCTGGATCCTTCTGTATCAAGTAGGTTTTCCCAGCTGTTAATCATTCACTGATGTTTCCTGTCGGCAGCATCTCACTGTATTGTTCAGTCATTTTTCCATGCAGGCTGGTCAGGTATTTGAGCCAAAAGCCATGCAGTTGATCATTGCCAGGCGATGTCCAGTTAGTTCTTGACTTTTTTCACCTCGTTGCTTATCATTTCAGTAGTTATTTCCAGTTGGTCCATTTTGTTCTTGGAGAATTTCGTCTCAAAGTCTCTGATCCACCCAGCATTTTTGTTGTAACATTTCTCAGTCTCCCATAGGTCTTTCCAAAACTGAGTAGTTGCCGTTTTTTCAGGTTTTTCAATTTTCGTATCCCCTGTCTGATTCAGACTCTGATAGAACCCTCTTTGGTCTGATTGGAACAATTGATTTTGTTTGTACTGGATGACTCTGGCTTCATATCTTTCAATTTTTCTTGCTGTTGCTGTTATCTGCTGCTTCACAATTTCCAATGCTTTGTCAATTTTTCTTGTGCTGAGCCCATATTTTTTTAGCAGATGTTTCTTGATCTTGCTGTTCTTCAGCTTTTTCTCCTGTAAATGCTTCAAGTTGCTTGCATCTGCTCACAGGCTCTTGATTTCAACTCCAATCTGATTTTCCACTGTGGTTTTCCAGTCAATTTTCTAGGGGGCTGCAGCTGTTGAATCCCAGTTCTTCTATTACTATGACTGCTATACTGTAGTCAAGCTGATTTGTTTGTTCAATTGATGTTATCTGGACTGCTGCAAGTGCGTAGTTTGCATCTGTCATCAATGGCACCAAATGTTTTCTAGGCACAGTCTTCAATGTTGGAAGCCTTCTTCTTTCTGCATTTGTTGCAGCGTGTGCCATGATTTTAGCTTTCAGTTCTTGCTGCCTGGCGCTGAGTACTCCTGGTGTTTCAGTGATGACCTCAGGCCCTTGCTGATCCTGTTTTTGCAAAATATCTGCATTTTCTTTGAATTCAGGCTGTTCAGTTGCTCCAGATGTTATTGGAGTATTTTCTGCTGCCACTTCAGCAGTCTGCTGTTCAGCAGTCTGTGTTCCCATTTCACAATTTTTCCATATTTCTTCAAGTTCGACTTCACTGAGCACTTTGTTCCGAGTGATGAATCGTCGTTGATCAGCTAATCGTAATTCAGTTATCCTTGAGTCTGGATATTCTTGTTTCCATAACTTGTACATCCTTTTTTGGTAGCCTCGTTTTTCTGATTCTGCTTTGTAGTAGCATTTCATTACAGTGCGGCTCTCTGACATGCTGTATTTCTGCCACTTCTGAGGTTGTTCAGCTTCCAGTAGCCCTGCAGGCCCATGCCCTGGTTGCTCAGCTATGGGACCCGTAGCCTATAGCCCACTTGTCAATGGATGCCCAGGTTTCCCAGCACCTGACATGGTCCTTGTTAACCCGGGCGATGACCGAGCCAGTATAGGCTTCGTTCAGTTGTGTTTCACCATGATTCATTGCATGGGTTGTTGGGTACACTCAGTTCTGTTCCTCGGCCTAGACCTCTCTGGCATGGTGGGACTTGCTGGTAGTTTGTACTACTGCCAGCACAGTCTCAGCTTCATTGGAACAGTTAAGCCCCACGCCACGTCAAAGCGGCACCCCGTGGGGGGCTTATTATTGTTGTTGTTGTTGCTGTTGTAGTTGTAGTTGTTGTTGTTGTCATCATTGTTGTCATTGTCGTTATTTTTCAGACTTCTTGTTTGCATCTTTTAAGACCATAAAGGAAGGGGGGTAATTAAGAACTTTGGGATGCTAATCATCAAATGAGAGCCAGGAAATAGATTAAAAATATATTAGCTATTGCCTCTACTAGCATGAATCTAGCATTATTTTATAGCTGTGGTACACTTACATTGTTAATATATTTACTCACAGAAAATTGAATGACCAGCTGGGGCCTATTTATGTGGCTTTCATGAGCTATATAAATAAAACCTATTCAGCCATGTTGCTATTATCCTTTCTTCCTTTTTAAAAAAAAACATTATCTGCATATATGATACATAAACCAGTCCAGAAAGTGCCCTTAATATTTGCAATGTTTCCCTATGGGTTTTCTCTGGATTTGCATATCTGACCTGTAATATAAATCTGGACATCAAAGAACTTGAGATGAAAATCACCATGAAGAAGGGAGACCGTTTGGTGTAGGGATTAATGCATAAAGCTAGGAGATGGTGAGTTCTAGTCCCACTTTAGGCCTGAAAGCCAATTGGGTGACTTTGGGCCAATCAGCAGGAGACTTAGTATTCTAGTCCTGCCTTAGCTATGAGAGCCAATTGGGTGACTTTGGGCCAGTCCCCTCTTTCAGTCCAACCCACCTCACAGAGTTGTTGTTGTGGAGAAAATAGGAAGAGGAAGGCATGCTGGATGTTCGCCGCCTTGAGTTATTTATGAAAATAATAAAGGTGGGATACAAATAAATAAATGAAATAGAAAATAAATTAAAAAGAAAATATCTGATACATGGACAAATCCAATTTTTTCTTCTTCTGTTTTGGCCAGACAGCCTTTGAGGTTTTTTATGCCTTTACTTGCCAAAACTGTGTATTTCCAGGTTCTATAAAATATTTCCCAGAACTTACAATAAAGAGGGAAAAATGCACATTAATTAATAAAGCATGTTTTTAAAAAATACGTCGGAGTACAAGAAAGAACTTGTTCCTCCAATGTGTTCAACTGGGTCAATGGAGGGAAAACTAATGTGTTGATTGATATGGTCAAATATGTAGAGATTTAGCCTTATACAGATTTGGTTATTCACAGGTTTTTCTTATGAATAGCCATGTCTGACAACTTTTGACCATCAAGATGGTCCCTAAAAGTCTTTTGGAGCGAGGGGGACATAATAAATGTGATGATGACGATGGATGACCCACTAAAATTTATATCTATGGCTGTTTTAATTTTCACCATTGTAGCAACTTGGACAGGAAAGAAACCAGGCTGGGATAAGAACTTTCCCCAATTCCATTCTATAGATTTTTGGGAGGATGGGGTGGGTTGTGTATGTCCAGCTTGATAAAAGGAAATATAATCAGGTTAGACATCATCCGTAAAACTATATTTTGAAAACACTTACTCTATCTAATAAAGTAATTCAGAGTATTCAAATATAGCTACATACTTTAAATCTTTAATACAGGGTCAAGTCTATTTAATTAAGTTTAATATGATTTCGGTCAACTTTTTTTAAAAAAAATCTAATTCAATCAATTTTGGTTTTTCTCCTAATCCTACCAAATTCCTGCTTCTCTTCTTAAAAGCCTCCAGTAATGGAGCACCTACAACTTCTGATGGCAAGCTGTTCCACCAGTTAATTGTCCTCCCTGTTAGGAAGTTTCTCCTCAATTCCAGGTTGCTTCTCTCCTTGATCAGTTTCCATCCATGGTTTCTGGTGCTTTGGGAAATAGGTTGACCCCTTCCTCTTTGTGGCAGCCTCTCAATACTGGAAGAATGCTATCATGTCCCCCTAGTTCTTCTTTTCATTAGACTTAACATACCAAATTCTTGCAACCATCCTTCATATGTTTTTGTCTCCAGGCCTTTAATCATCTTAGTTGCTTTTCTCTGCACTTTTTCCAAAATTTCAGCATCTTTTTTATAACGTGGTAGCTAAAACTGGATGCAGTATTCCAGGTGTGGCCTTACTAAGGATTTATAAAGCAGTACTGATGCTTCAACTGATTTTGATTCTATGCCTCTCTTTATACAACCATGGATTGTATTAGCTTTCTTGGCTGCTACTCCACATGGCTAGCTCATATTTAAATGATTGTCCACTCGGACTCCAAGATCCCTCACACACTGACTGGTTTTGAGCCAGGCTTCGCTTAATCTGTACCTTTGGTTTGTTCCAATATATCCACCTGTAATAGATCTTCCTAATTTATTAGTGTAGATGTGTGGTGCACAGCATCATTTTCTTCCTAACTGAACTTTTCACGTATAAAAGAAGAAGGACTCTTTCGGAAGTAAATAATAAAAAATGCATGCATACTAAAAATCCACTCAGGATCCACTCCATTTTTTTTTCATATTCCTCTTTCTTTTTCTACTTTTCATGCTCTCATTCATGAATAATTGAGTGGGAAGACTTGCTCTGAATAATTTGAAATATTTTCCCGAGCTACAAAACCTTACAATGGCACTATGAAGTTGCCTCCCTTTAGTCGCGTTCGCGCATCATACTCTCCGTATTTACTGAATTAACTCATTTTCTGAGTTGGCGCAATGCAACAAAACCTAATTGAACCAAACTAGCTGGGGTCACACAAAACATTGAGTTTCAAAGAAAACCAGGCAGGTTTAATCTCAACTGAGCTTAGAATGCACGGATGAATGTGAAGCTTTTTCTTGACCCGATCGTCCAGAGAATCAGACTTAACTGTCTCTCAACCTTTCTGAATCCATTTTAATATGTTTCTGAAATTGATCTTGAAACACTTGGTATTTTCAATATCTAGCCACATATCAGAATCTTATGAGCAAGGAGTGTATTTGCAGGTGTATAGAATTCACAAAGGAACATCAACTAATTAATATTTGTTCTTTGTAGCCAATAACTGAACACTGGGAGTTGATAGCCAATCTGTAATTGAAGGAGGAGAAGGAGGAGGAGGAGGAGGAGAAAGAGAGGAGAAAGAAAAGGAGAAGGAGATTGGCTACATTTTTTACATGAAAGACTGGTTCCTAAGATCCTCTGGGAATGTTGGATCAAGGGCTCTCATTGGGCATCAGTAGAATACCAACCCTGCTTCATTAGCCACACCTGGGAATGACAGTTTAAAAGAAATGCATGCTGAGTGCGGCAGCTTCTGCGAACAAATGTGAGTTTATCTTGTGTTTACTTTGGTTATCTGCGTTCCTGGCATCTTCCAAACCAGGTTGAATTACTGCCATTCCTTCACATCTGCAATTCCTTCTCTTGTCCTGCTGGATTAATTACCTCATTTTTGCCTTGATTGGACTTATAGTTTCAGTTTTTGTTGACCGCATTTTGGACTTTATTCTCTGCAGCCAAAGGCTGTTCCTGGCAGAGTTTTTTCTCCAGCCCAGAAGGTAACAGGACATTGGGGGCAAAGTTGGAGCTAATAAAGGGACTCCTACTTATTATCTGACTGTGTTGCCTTTGTGCCATGCCCCTTTGGGTCATCACAGGAGAGGGATTTAATGGAATTCCTAAGCTATAGATTTAGCCATACACTAATTGCATACACTAATTAAGACGCTATCGTATTCTATTGAAGATCTGTGGGCTCTGAGATATGTCCCCCTGTCTCAGGAATGGCCCTCTAATCTCTCTAAGGCCTATCTCAAGGACGGATCTTGGGATCCGGAGAGATGGTGGGGTCGTAGGAAGTGTGGGAGGGAGGGTTGTTTAAAATTTTTAGTTAGATTTTTAAAGGGCTTAGGAGTGTCCGGGCGGGGGTTGGGGGACAACTCGCCTGGGGCTGGGACCAGGCCATGGGTTGAGCGTGGCCGGGAGAGTCGGGGTCCGGATGAGGCTGTATTAAGGATGGGGGGGGTCTACCGGGGAGGGTGAAATTAAAGCTATTAGTACGGTGAGCGGGAGAGGCAGATTTGGCGGTTATAGGGGGCCACATTTTGTATTGGGAGCGCACCCCCGCTGTTTATCTGCTGTGGCGCGCTCCTGACCCCCTTGTTATGTCCCGTTCCCCAGGGGGTCTGAGCGATCGGGCCCTGGGCCTTCGGCTGATGTTATGTAACACCAGGTCCGTTATTAATAAGGCCCCCCTCATTTATGATCTGATTTGTGAGGGGGGTGCGGACCTGGTGGGCATTACCGAGACCTGGCTGGGCCAGGAAGGGGGGAGTCCCTCTGGTGGAGATGTGCCCAGCCGGGTTTTGGGTTTTTCATCGGTCGAGGGCCCAGGGGAGGGGAGGGGGGGTTGCGGTGGTTATTAAGGAGGATCTGTGTCCGAGGGAATCTACTGTTTCTCAGACGACCGGGTGTGAGCTCCTTTTCGTGAAGTTCGGTCCAGGGTACAGGTGTGCCTGTTGGTCGCATACCTGGCTCCCTGCTATGCGGCATCGGCCCTGCTTGAGCTCCTTGAGGTCATAGCTGGAGTGGCAGTTGGGACCCCCAGGCTTATGGTCATGGGGGATTTCGACTTGCCTTCTGCCGGCAGTGCCTCGGGGATTACTCAGGAGTTCATGGCTTCCATGACAGCCATGGGCCTGACCCAGTTAATTCGGGACCCTACTCACGTGGGAGGTCACACCCTGGATCTGGTTTTTGTCTCTGATCAGTGGCAGAGTGATCTGGGTGTAGGGGATATAGTTGTAGAACCCCTGTCATGGACTGATCACTCGCTCCTGAAGCTCGACTTCCGTTCCGCACCCCTCGGCCTGCAGGGAGGCGGGACCGCTAAAATGGTACCGCCCCAGGTGTCCTGATGGACCCTGATAGGTTCCTGACGGAGCTTGGACCATTTCCCGAAGCTCACACACACGACTCGGTTGAGGGCTTGGTCGCCACCTGGGATAGGGTGGCTGCTGGGGCCCTTGACTGGGTCGTGCCCTTGCGGCCTCTGACCCGGTGCCGATCCCAAGTAGCTCCTTGGTTTTCTGAGGAGCTAAGGGAGATGAAGCGCCAGGAAAAGACACCTAGAGAGTAGTTGGAGGGCTAGCCGCTCTGGGTCTGACCGAACACTACTACGATCTTATATTAAGATGTATTTAGTGGCGATAAGGATGGCGAGGAGGTCTTACCTCTCCACCCTTATTGCGTCTGCGGAAAACCGCCCAGCTGCCCTGTTTAGGGTGACCCGCTTCCTTTTGGAGGTGGGAGCGCGGGAAGATCCCTTGTAGGGGCGGGCTGAGGAGTTTTCTAGGTTTCTGCAGGACAAAATCGCTCAGATCCGGGATGAGCTGGACTCCGACTGGGCATCTCTGAGCAGGGGGGCGGGGGTGGATATTGGTGAGGTCAATTGGGTTGAGTTCGATCCTGTTACTTTGGAGGACGTGGACAGGATACTGGGGGGGCTTAATGCCACCACTTGTTTGTTGGACCCGTGTCCCTCCTGGCTGGTTTTGGCCACTCGGGAGGTGACACGAGGCTGGTTCCAGGGTATTATAAATGCTTCCTTGAGAGAGGGGCTGTTACCTGCCGCCTTGAAAGAGGCGGTGGTGCAGCCCCTCCTCAAGAAACTGTCCCTGGACCCAGCATTGTTATCAAATTATCGTCCTGTCTCCAACCTTCGCTTTGTTGCGAAGGTTGTTGAGAGTGTGGTGGCACGTCAGCTCCCGCAGTACCTGGATGAAGCGAGTTATCTCGACCCCCTCCAATCGGGTTTCAGGCTCGGGCACAGCACGGAGACGGCGTTGGTCGCGTTGGTGGATGATCTCTGGAGGGCTCGGGACAGGGGTTGTTCCTCTGTCCTGGTCCTGTTGGATCTCTCAGCGGCTTTTGATACTGTCGACCACAGTATCTTATTGCGGCGGTTGGAGGGGTTGGAGGTGGGAGGCACCGTGTTGCGGTGGTTCGCCTCATTCCTCTCCGACCGTTCACAATTTGTGTTGACAGGGGGGCAGAGATCGGCCCCGAGGCCCCTACTGTGTGGGGTGCCTCAGGGGTCGGTGCTCTCGCCCCTCCTGTTCAACATTTATGTGAAGCCGCTGGGTGGGATCATCCGTGGCTTCGGGGTGGAGTTCCATCAGTACGCTGATGATACTCAGCTGTACATCTCCACCCCGGGCCACCCCAACGAAGCCGTCGAAGTGATGACCCGGTGTCTGGAGGACGTGCGGAGTTGGATGGGTCGTAATAGGCTTCGTCTCAACCCGACCAAAACCGAGTGGCTGTGGTTTCCTGCGCCCAGATACAGCCAGCTTGTTCCTTCGCTGGCCGTGGGGGGAGAGGTTTTGACCCCTGTGGAAAGGGCGCGCAATCTGGGTGTCCTCCTGGACGTACGGCTGTCCTTAGAAGAACATATTGCAGCCGTCGCCAGGGGGGCTTTCTATCAGGTTCGTCTGATTTACCAGTTGCGGCCCTTTCTGGATCTGGGCGCACTTCGCACAGTCACTTCTGCCCTCGTTATCTCCCGCCTTGACTATTGCAATGCTCTCTACATGGGGCTCCCCTTGATGAGTCTCCGGAGGTTGCAGTTGGTCCAGAATGCGGCCGCGCGGGTGATCGTGGGTGCCCCTCAGAGCTCCCACCGTAACACCGCTTCTCCGCAGGCTGCAATGGCTTCCTGTGGCCTTCCGGATTCGATTCAAGGTGGTACTGATGGTATTTAAAGTGCTCCATGACTTACGGGACCGCCTACTGCCATCATCAACCTCCCGCCGCCCAGTTCGCTCTCACAGGGTTGCCCTGCTTGGGGTACCGCCACCTGATCGTTGTCGGCTGGCGGCCCCAAGAGTGCGGGCTTTCTCTGTGGGAGCTCCCTCCCTGTGGAATGATCTCCCCCCGGAGATATGGGCCATGATGGATATCCTGACCTTCCGGCGCGCAGTGAAAACCCTATTTTTCAGACAGGCCAGCCTGGCCCAGTAATGGGTTTGGGTTTTTAGATCTAAATTGGGTTTTAAATTGTTAAATTTTATATTTTTAACTTTTAATCTATCCCTGATTTTATTTTTCTAAATTTCTTAATTGGATGGGATGCAGCCGGACTTGTTGATTTAATATATTTTTAAATTGTATTTAAATTATATTTATTCTAGTTGTATGTTATGTGTTTTTAGTAGACTGTACACCGCCCCGAGTCCCTTTTTGGGAGAGGGAGCAGTATAGAAGTTCGAATAATAAATAAAATAATAATAAAATAAATTGTAACTTTTTTATTTTTTACTGGTGTTCTTTAATAAAATGAAACATTCTAGAGTATGTTTTTCCACCTAGGCCTAACTTTACTTGAGAGGCAGCTAAGAAACAGACAGGAGAGTCTTGTCTGTACATTTTTCTTTCATCATAAACTCAGAGATTCAGAGCCATGAGTTGGAAGTGAGACCAACTGGAGAGTTCAGGGAAGATTGTAACACAGAACGAAGAATCCAGATTTTAAGTGAAGTCTTAAACAGTCCTAATGAGGGCTTTCACTGAATATGGAATAGACTAATAATGTGCTTTGTTTGAATCTTTCTATGCATTTATGATGCATGCGCATGCCAAGATCTGTTCTAATTTTCTTGGAATGATACAATACAGTTTGTAGCTATGAAAAATAGGAGGGATAATGCCCGTGTTAAAGACAGTGGAGGGCTTTTTTAAAACCTTAAAACGTTCACGGAAAAGAACTTAGAAGCTAATTGCAAAAAGTACTAGTGCTGAAATGATAGCATGATATTTATTTTGAACCTCCTCTGAATTGCAGTGTGGAGTGGTTCGCGGAATTGCCTACTTATTTTGTAATACAGGCCCAATTCGAGAGAAGGTTGCTTGTGGATGTCAAATAGCCATGGAAGCTTCAGTGCTTGAACGTCAACTTGCTGCATCTGCCAGAGCAAATGCAATTTGCAAAGCATGCAGAAATCTGTTACCTTGGGAGACACATGTTTATTTCATGTACAGATTTCACATCTCTTGAGATACATTGGTTCTCCATGGAAAGTTAGTTCAGCTTGCTGGAACAGCTTTAACACCCACCCTTTTCATCTCAACAAATCTAGCTAAAAGAGAACTCCCCAAAGATCACACTTGAAAAGGGTCCATCCAGTTCAGGTGATCATAAAAAAAAAAAAGATGTAACGATTAAAAAAAATCACTGGAGAAGCTCAACATGATATTGTAGATATTCGTAAGTGATTATCAGCATTTGAACGTATCTCTTCTGAAAACATGGATGTATTTTAAGGGTGTAGATGCAACATAGCAAAAATTATAGCCCTTAGACTTATATACTGCTTCACACACCCCTCTAAGCAGTTCACAGAGTCAGCCTATTGCCCCTCCCCCTCCCTCCCCAGCAATCTGGCTCCTCATTTTACCGCCTTGGAAGGATGGAAGGTTGAGTCAACCTTGAGCCTGATGAGGATTGAACTGATGGCATTTGGCAGAATTAGCCTGCAATGCTACATTCTAACCACTGTACCACTACAGCTCTTAACTGAAACGATATGCTTATCTAAGAGCCTTTTCTGAGTTAGCATTTGATAGCTTTGGGATGATCAAGCATTCACAATATCTTAGCAAGCAATGACCCATTGTTCATGTATAACCTATTCCTGGTGTATTCCATCTTTGTTGCAAAGCTTTTAACATCCCCAAAGGCTTTAGAGCTACCCTTAGCAGATCTCTGGGGCATTTGCTGAAATAGCATAATTGCATAGCCGAGCTGTTTTCCTCTACAGTGTGAACTTGACTTTCTAGAAGAGCACCATTTACTGCTTCCAAGACCAATTAATTTGATGATCCTTAAAAAAAAAAGAACAGAGAATCAACATGAACCTCACTTAGAAGCAATCAGGCCCTTATGTGAGAACTAGTTCAGAGTCTATCATATCAGTATTGTGCAGAGTCCACGCTATTCCTGTGAATACTTTTTAAATGGAATGAATGAACTGGGAAGATTTTTCATGGGGAAAAAATGAGACTATTCTAAGACTCAGCCAAATGACACTTGCTAAAGGCTAATGAGATCTGTGAGACAAGCCAATTGTTCATCATTAACCTGAACTAATGATTCATTTTTTATTAGGACTGCACACTTTAATTTGTTTAATCAGTAGATTAATCAACCAGGCTTCGGCTTGATTAATTGTCAAGACTGAGACTTAATGGCAACGTTATTTTACTTTGGAAGAGATTTTCTAGGTTCCTTAGCATTGTTTGAAAGATACGAAAATATTACATTTAAACATTGAAAAGGATCTTTTTAATGCTTGCAACTTCTTTTGCCTGTTTTATAATGGTATTTCCAATTGCTCAAGAAGCTATGTAGTCATCCCAGGCAAAAATGTACAATTGAACTGGCTAAAAGAAAAATGAATTTCAACCACAAAATCACCTCAGTGATTAATTAAGCTTATCTTTGTTAATATCTTAGCTTATTTGAATATATCAACTAACTAAAAGATACTTGTTAAGCATACAGGGTAGCCTGACATAACAGAAATTTATTTTTCTAGTGTTTTCTACATTTATCATGCTCTTGTTGAAAGAAAATTACAGATAAAACAGAATAGAAAAAAAGTTTATTGTAATAAATAAAATCCAGATTGAATTACTTAAAAATTACCTCTCAGGATAGACAAAGAAAACAGTTATTGATAGTTTTAAATATTTTTTCATCTATTTTAATAGTAATTTTATTAAGAATTATAATATCAAAGATTAAAAGCTAAAATAAACTAAAAAGGAACAATAGAAAGTACAGAAAATAAAAACTAGAAATGGGAAAGAGAAAAAAATAATAAAAGAAAAGAAACATATAACTAAAGGACTTCCCCTTCCTCACCACAAGTATAACAATGTTAATAGCCTGTCACCTTCTCTTAAACTATAATAATTTCCCCCTATATCCCATCTCTTATTTATAAACAAATCCTCAGTTTCATCATTAATCCTCACTTAATGACAAAAAGTCCATTAAGTTACCAGAGGTAACACTATTTAACCTTGATCAAATAAACCAACTTTATATTCCTTCCTTTTACTTTTAACAATCTTGATCTTACTTCAAATAATGTCCTATAACTTGTTTTATTATGCCTTTGTCTCTTCCCACAATATTCTTCAATGTTTTAACAAGTCTCTTTTGTAATTTCGATATAGGAAAGTTATCAGGTCACTCTTTTGGTTTTTATTTGTGTGTCCCTTCTAATTATGTCTCACTGGTTGAATTTGCATTGCATTTGCATAGCACCAGGGGTTGCTGGGAGGAGTGGCTCAACACAAGTGGGTCAAGCTGGCAACTTGCGCACTAATGGCATGCAAATCATACAACTACAAATCTACTAGTAACATCAAGTTCACGTTTGTTATTTTCTTTAAAATGTCTGGTTCAGTTCAGTGCATCACTTGTTTTGCAGCTGTTTTTCACTGAACTCTTTTTTTAAGTTTGGATACTGTCCTATTAATAAGCAGATTGCTAGTTTACAGGTGGCTTGTCTAGAGTTTGTGCTATTGAGGATGAAATCAGTTGGCAACCCAGCCAGTGTGTTCTATTGAGCTGCCCTGCTAGCAGCTTCTGTCTTCCTCAAAGAGCCTGCAGGAGAAGGCCAGAGAAGGACAATGGTTGGATCTGGCAGATTCAGAGCAGCGGACCATAAACATGAAGCTTTGGGACATGTCCCTGTACATAGATACAGAACTTTTCCTGAACTTAATGGAGACACTACGGTGGCAGGTTCAGATGTTTGTGATGATTGGTGATGATGATGATTCAACTGAGTAGGGATTATGATCATGAGGAAGAAAATGTCCTGGATAAGGGAAGGTATGAGTCAGGTTTTGTAACATAATAATAGAGTAATAATAATAATAATAATAATAATAATAATAATAATAATAATAATCAGAGTTGGAAGGGACCTTGTAGGTCATCTAGTCCAACCCCCTGCCCAAGCAGGAGACCCTACACCATTTCTGACAGATGGGAGTCCAATCTCTTCTTGAAAGTCTCAAGTGACGGCGCTCCCACAACTTCCGAAGGCAACTTCTATTCCATTGGTTGATTGTTCTCATTGTCTCATTGAAATAAAATTTCTCCTTATTTCCGGGTTGAATCTCTCCTTGATCAGTTTCCATCCATTGTTCCTTGTCTGGCCTTTGGGTGCTTAAGAAAATAGCTTGAACCCCTTCACATATTGGAAGACTGATATCCTTTCTCCCCTGGTCCTTCTCTTCACTAGACTAGCCATGCCCAGTTCCTGCACCCATTTTCATATAATTTTACTCTCCAGTCTCCTAATCATCCTGGTTGCTGTTCTCTGCACTCTTTCCAGAGTCTCAATACCTTTTCTTTTATATCATAGCAACCAAAACTGCATGCAGTATTCCAAGTGTGGCCTTCTAAAGTGGAACTAACATTTCACTTGAACAACCATGTGAGGTGAGCTCTGCTCAATGACAGGGCAAAATTGAATGCAAGGATGGGAGGAATATAAGTATGCAATGGTATTAGGATAGATTAGCTGCAGAAATTAATTTTATCCTGTGTTTACTTAAAGTGATTCTTTTCATGGACATTCTCCACAAAACCTGATTCATAACAATATGCAGAAAAGTTCTAGCCAGAAAGTTCAATTCTGCATAATTCAGTTCCTCGTCTCTATAAGTACAGGCTCTTCTCTTCCACTCAGTGGAAAAAAAGCATTAACTTTTTCTGTTTATCCTTTGGCGTTTAATGTTTAACACTATAGTTATCATTGTTGTAGTTATAATTAGAGTTATTTTGGATATTCCTATGCTTTTTATGATGTCAGTCTATGACCATAATAAACTAACTAACTTATATATTTAATAAAACTGCTTTTATGCAAAAGGAAACGCGGAGACAAGCAAAGAATGAGCAATGGAAGTTTTAATGTTCAAAGGTGTAATTGGGGAATATATTACATTGTCAGCATGCAGCTATTATAATCAAGTCTAATGATTCAAGTGTCAAAACACTCAAGCTTTTTACTGTACATTAATTTGAAAATAGCTATTCTGATTGGTTTGTGTACATACAGGTGAGACAATGCAAAATCTTTAAAGTACTGAACAACCTTTTTTAAAAAATAAATAAATAAAAGCTGCCTGAAGGAGAAATGTGCAGCTGGAGAAGCCTTGAGAAGGGATCCTAATGAAGATTCTGCCAAACACTCTAATTTGTGTCTTAACACAATGGTTGAACTGATTACTGTTTCTCAAACATTAAGCATGTCTTGTCTAAAAGATGAGAGTAAATATGATCATTTCCCAAATTGTCTGTCTTTGCATCTTTAGTTTAACTGGGTTTGGAGATCCATGTACTCAGATTAAATACTTTACAAATGAATGAATGTGCTATTTCAGTAAGACCTCAAGCCTTTGTCTGTCCATCCATCATCTGTCTGTCTGTCTGTCTGTCTGTCTGTGGTTAAAGGACTTGAAAGGGAAAAAGACAAAAAATACAAGTGACTTTGAAAGTTTTTTTTTAAGCTGCTCTCATAGCCAAGAACCACATGCATAGTGAAGAATGGCAGAGTATCATGGGATAAATGATCACAAAGTCTTATTTAGATCATGTTCAAAGCAAAATCAAAATTCTGATTCTGATTCTTTGTAGACTGCTTGGATCTTCATTTATGGACACTGTTTATGCATCCAGGAAGAAATGCTACATTTTTTCATCAGAGAAAAAGTACAGATGCAACTGTAGGTGTAAGATAGGTGAAACTCATCTTTTCTCTTGATTGAAACTCATTAAAGAGGGGACAAATTTCCTGCTCCTGATTTTCTGTTTAGCAAATTTTTCCTTTAGATTTCAACATTCATGGGGGCTGGATTATCTTCCCGCTACACAGATTGACAAGATGGGTCTGAGTGAGAGATCATATTCAGGGATTCCTTTAAACCTTTCAGGTCTACAACTTTTGGGATGAGATTTCTCCTCACAGCTCTAGCTCCCAAGAACCAACACCTTGACAGGTACAGAATGATGCCAGCCAAACCAACCTACAGATAAAAGAGAGTTTTGGAGGAAATATATTGAAAAAGTGAAGAAAATAGGCAAGGTCAAGTTCTTACTACGCTCTGTTCTATAGTAAGGCGTCTCCAAACTTGGAAATGTAAGACTTGGGGACTTCAATCCCCAGAATTCCTCAGCTAGCCATCATAGCTGGGGAATCCTGGGACTTGAAATCTCTGAGTCTTAAAGTTGCCAGGTTTGGAGGCTCCTCTTCTAGAGCATGATCTTCTTCAAGGCCATCAAAGGTGAAATATTGTTGACGTTGAGCCATTCAACCATCAAACCGTTGAATAAGTAAATGCAGCTAAGTAGCAAGGAGCAGAAGTATAGCTTTCTTTTCTTTTTTTGTAATGTTATACTATCTCAAACCGAAGTTTGGAGAGGAAACAAAAACTCTATTGCCCATTTTAATATCCTCTGGTTGAGTTCCTGTACTCCATCATAGTAAAAATGCAATCACAATCAAAGCACACAGCAATATTAGCAGAATAAATGATCACTTGGGTTAACTACCCATGGCAAAAAAAAAAAAAATATCCAATCATCAATTGCTTCCACTTGCCATTGATTCTCACGAAACGGTCTGGATATTCATCAGTAATACTCACCTGAATGGCAGAGTTTCTTCTTTTGACTTGCCTTTCCATCAAATGAAAGCATGTCATGTAATCACATCTACATTGATACTCTGAGGAAAACAAAAATACTACAGCCATCAAAATTAAACCTCCCTCTTTCATCACTGAGTCCAGATTAGCTATCTTTATAAATATTGTATTTCCGTACCTAGTGCATTATAATCAGCCTATTGAAGAATGCATGGTCCTTTAATCTTCCCAGCCCGGTATCAGATGGAATTTTCTTGTTTTTGTAAATCTTGTTTTCTAATTTTCCAGCACCTACAATCTCCCAATAAAAGAGAATATTTGTAGCTCAGGGTTAAACTCTGGAATCCTTGGTGCTCGCTCTCTGAGCTTGCTTGTTTTCTTGCAGATGTTTCATTTTCCAAACATCACTAATGATGGTGATGCTACCTAGTTTGGTAATGAAACATCTGCAAAATAACCAATCAAACTCAGAGAGCATCAAGGACCCTACAGTCCTCCACCTCCTCCTCCTCCCTCACTCCCTTCTAGCACAGATGATGTTACATAGTTGGATAATGAAATGTCTGTAAGAAAACAACCGAGCTCAGAAAACATCAAGGACCCCTCACCTAGAACCTCAGTGTCATGACCCTGTTGGAGTCTGACTCCGAAGGAGAGATGGAACAGCTGACATGGAGTGGGAGTGTGGCTCTGGTGGTTATGGAGGAGACTGGGGAAGTGCACAGTCTGGATGGGCATTCTGAGGAAGACCCAGGCCCATCGTAGGGCATGCAGGGAGGAGTGGATAAGGGAGAAATGTGAGTGGCATGGTCTATGGGGGAGGAAGGGTCCCTGATCCCCTCCATGGGCTGCAGCTGGGAGGACTGGTTAAAAGGACAAACTGTGCATGGCAAAGTTGCTGGAAGCAAAGTGTGCATTCTTCTCAGAGCTTATCTGTGTTTTGGCTTCCTCCCAACTGTGGTTGCTGCATTATCTGGTAGAAGTCTGCAATTAATCATCCTTTCCTGCTGGAGTAATTCCTTCAGTGTGGTGTGTTGGGTTTTTTATTTACTTTGGGGGCGGACTGCATTTACTCTCTCCGTAAACTGTTTTCTTTAAGAGTTTGATATCCAGCCAAGGATAATTGGACATTGGGGCCAAGTTGGAGGCATTAAAGGGACTTTCTTTTATTTTTGTGACTTGGTTATTTTTGTGTCATGCCCCGGGTCATCACATTCCATTTACGTTTACCATCTTTAGATTCCCTGCCTTTGCCTGGAGCTTTAAAACTGGGAAGCAGGGAAAAAAAATCTTTTCTCATCAAGTAACACAAATGAAGGATGACTGTTCCAGGAATGGTGGACTTCAACTTGTTTGCCATGTCTCGGCCAGGGCAAAGCTTTAAATGTGCAAGTCCATTTCATCTCCTTTGCATTTAATGGACCTTATTGTACATACAGAAGGGAGAATATTCTGCCATTTTCTGGGAATATACAGTATGAATGAAATCAAAACCTCCTCACCTCCCAAATTAAATCTGGAATTTAGAATAATCCTTCTAGGTGTGCTCCAGCCACCATGTTGTTCTGCGTATCAGGAACTATCCTTCAATAGAAAATAGATTTCCCCGCTCATTTTGCAACCTCATCCCACTTTGGCACAGCTGCCAGATGGTGCCAAGCAGATTTTGCTGCTTCAGAGAGCAGCTGAATTTTAACCAGGTAGTTCTGACACCACTTGCATCTCTTTGATGGCTTGTGTCTGTGCTTGGCATTTGAAGCCCACAGCGGAATAACGATGTGCTCAAATTATCGCATCTTCAAAATGCAGGGTGGATTCTGAACGATTGGGGTAATCGTTGTTTCTTGTATGGAGAATGGAGCCATTTGTTTTGCATTAGGAAATTTTCTCCAATTTAGTACTAGACATTCACATACTTGTCTTCTTCTTTGTGATGGCATCGACAGGATAGAAGAGCACAATGCAAAGTGGAGAGGACTTCTTAAAAGTGTTTCCTTGCTGGGAACACCTGCCTGCTTTCTAATGGCTTTTCATTGTATTAATTCTCTCCTAAGCTCTGGGGCCGTGTCCCTGGTTTTGTGATATCCATACCACAGTGAATGCTCACACCTCTTTCAGTCTAAACTGCTCACCCGTAGTAACTCACACAGCTCTCCCCCTAAAGAAATGGACCAATTTTCTTGATCCTGCAGTGAAGATTTAAGAAGAAAGAAGATGGGCAGACAGAAAGGAACAATAACCTATCTCTAAGGCCAATGGTAGAAAGATTCTCATTCTTTGGTTCCGGCCTTTTCATTTTCATTTCATTCCAGCCATAATTAAAAGCTGGGCAGCTGTGACATGGCAGAAGACGGTGTCCAATTCTTGCCTTGATGAAAGAAGATTGGAAAGTTTGAGATCGTCTTCCTGACTAAAACCGTTGGGACTTGTTTTTAATATGCTGAAAGTAGGGAAAGGGTAGCCAAGACAGTTAGCCAAGAAAGGAAAGAGAAACTTTTATTCTTGCCAAATCATCTCAGTTAATTCCATCTTAAAGGGCCCTTAGCAGCTTTGTTCCTTGCCCAGGATATAATGGAAAAATTTCATTCAATAGTGTCTCGAAAAGAGAAAAAGTCCCTTGATGAGTTATCAGTGACAGAGAAATAAAAGAGCATTTGGATTTTCTTACAGCATTTATCCTTCTTACTTGACCTTAAATATATAGAGAAAAGTGTTACAAGCTTGTTTAAATAGAATTCTCTCCTCTCCTTTTTCCATATTCCTATGTGTACCTTCAAAACCCAAGCAATACAAAGGTATGATGGAGATTTGTGCTGAAATTCAGCTGAACTAAAGTACCACTCTCTTGTTATGAGGGACCTTCCACTCACCTGAAGGTGTAAGCTCGTATTCAATGCAATACAGTTTCCTTGCAGGTGACCTGTCTCAATCTGAGTTGAACATGTAGAGCTGAAATTGAGCAGGGATCACAATTCTTAGGCCCAAATCTGTTCTTTCACCCAGTCACCCTCAGGCCTTCTATATAATTCCTGAAGAAGTCCAAGATGGATGGATGGATGCAAAGATGGAGTTGAAACTTTAAGAATGCCTTCACTTTTGATAAGTTGAATGTGGAGGCTATCAACTGATTTTATTCATAAATACTGTAAATGGAATTTATTCTCATTTTTCTAGTTCCTCTTGAAATTTCAGGTACTGCCAAAGAACAAGCATGTTTCTACTCATGCCAGGATGTTGGCTTTTTATATGTAATTTGATATGTCGGCAAGTGTTAATAGATTCTAGCAAATATAGTTTCGAATCCATGCCTTTGAACTCCATAAAATTGATCTGGTTTGTTTTATGCTTATGATACTCTGATTTTTCTTCTGTGTTTATAGTGTAATTTGCATTATTCTAATCGGTGGATTGATAGCCACCATGGTTGGTCCTCAGAGAGAAATAGCAGAGTGTGCATTTTTAATAAGATGTCTAGATTAATAAACAAATACATATATTAGGCTCTCAGGGCAGGTCTGGCATTTTGTGTTGCACGACTCTAAAACTGGAGCAGAAAAAAAAACACCCTGCGGTTTAATCCCTTTGATGTAATCACACCAAGATTGCTTTCCCAACTCCCAAGTCCTCAGTCCCAGTGAACTAAATCAACACAAATGTGAAGCAAATGTATGTGTTCCAGTTTTGTAATTAAATTTGCAAACTGGAATTTGAATACCCTAGTAGAAGGATGGCTGGATTTGAGTTTTTTTCTCTGAAGGATGGGTCAGAGGAAATGGCCTTGAGGAGCAAGAGGAAGAACTGTTACCAAGGCAATGGTCAAAGGGGGGAAAAAGTGGGGGGGACTCTGAATCCAGGTCAAGAAACCCTCACTGATTGGGAGGGAGTGGAGAAGCACATTAAGATTTGCAACAGTCTGTTATTACTTGTGGGACCGCCTACTGTCACCATCGGCCTCCCGCCAGCCAGTGCGCTCCCACAGGGTGGGCCTCCTCGGGGTGCCGCCGACTGGACAATGTCGGCTGGTGACCACGAGGGTGTGGCCTTTCTCTGTGGGAGCACCCTCCCTTTGGAATGAACTACCTACGGAGATGCGAGCCATTGCTGACCTGCAGGCCTTCCGACGCGCACTAAAGACCCACCTTTTCCAGCAGGCTGGTCTGGCCTAATGTTATGAGAAGGGTGCTAAATTTTTAACTAAATTTTTAAATTTTTATTGGATTTTATTGGCTTCATAGTTTTTAATTCAGCCATTTATTTAATAACTTTTAAATTTATTTTAACTTTGTTGATTGTATGTTTTTTATCATGGCTGTTCACCACCCTGAGTCCCTTTTTGGGAGAGGGGACAGTATATAAACTTAATAATAAATAAATAAATAACAGTTTTGAAGTAAAAGCAGTGATTATCTACCTTGAAGAGCTGACAGCTTGTTCATTCACTCCTGGAGGTCCTGAGGCACATATGTTATTGGTTAGGACATTGGATTAGGGTATGGAAGACCAAGCTCAATTGTTCCCTCAATTATAGCTGGAAAGTCTTCTACATTAGTGATATACTGATTGTGGGGTCCCCGGTGCTCTCTGAGCTTGGTGGGTTTTCTTGCAGATGCTTCATCACTCAAATTAGGTACCATAATCATCTAGCACTGCTGATGTTACCTAGTTTGATAATGAAACATCTCCAAGAAAACCATCAAGCTTGGAAAGCTCTAAGGAGCTCACAGTTCAATCCTGAGCTCCAAGTATTCTCCCTTACTGGATTGCTTCAGCTGAATGTATGAAAATAAGCAGAAAATAATTTCTGAACTTTGTTTCTACCAGGAGCCCAAATAAACCCCTTTTCTCTGTAAAATGCCTGTCCCTTTATGCAGAATTGTTCCTGGGGCGTGAGTGGGAAATCAAAGTGTCACACATATTGCTGCACACATATTAGAGTGGAATCTTGAAAGTTCTATACATTGTTATCCTTTATATCCATTTTACACAAAGGCAACTGAGACTGAATTAAAAACGACTTTCTGAAATCCATCTCGCAGTTGCCTGGGAATGAATAATGACTATTAGATTCCCAACCTCCAGTGGTGAGCTTTGACACCATTTGATATAATAATAAATGTATTTCCCTTCCCTTATGAATAACCGTTCTGTTTCTGTACCAAAACAGAAACACTGCCATAAAGAACTCTGTTCTGATTCATTATTCATGCTTTAATCTTTTGGTCCACATTTTCACAGTGATTGTGAGTCACATTGACTAAAAGGGTTGTCATCTACGGGTACATATATCCAATATGTTTATTCCTCAGTGAAGATTTGAGTTGTTAAATGTCTGTGGAGATCCTCAGCCCTCCAGGTCATGGTTGTCCCAAAGGTTCCTTTTCAGAAGCCAACTGGACTTTCTGTTTTTTCCTTCAAGGCATTTCACTTCTTAGCCAAGAAGCTTCTTCGGTTTGGGCTTAATGGTGGAGAATGGAAATATATCTCCTGCAGGCATCTGGTTGTTAGTACTCTTCTGAGAGTCATTGAGGCCACTTGGAGGTTTATCTGTGCCCTCAGAGTCACCTGAGGGGTGGAAATGGGTGTGGGGCCTTCTTGGGACTGCTGAAAGGACTGTGTGGTATACAGGAGATAGGTGATATCGAATCTCTCCCCCTCTGTTGACAGAAGACTGTTCAATTTTAACACAGATGATATCTATGGACCGAGAGGTCTACTGGTTTGAAACAGAGGTCAAAGAGGCCATCTACATTAAGACTGAGCAGCCCTCTCTCAAATGGGAAATGTGGAGGGGGTTGGCTTGGTGAGAAACAATCAGTAAAAGTTAAAAAAAAACATCTTGCATGAGAACTCTTGCAAACTTGTCCCATACTGTTCCCCCCCCAAAAAACAACAACAACAACCCTCCATGGATGCCAAGAATCAAACTCAATGAAAGAAGACAAGAATTGGCTTTTCACCTACATATAGAGGGGGAGTCACTATTTGACACATTCACCAGCCATTATACCTTCATACCTTTATGAATCCTTAAATCCATCTAAAACTTTTAAGGGCTTAATAAATGCTTTGCCTCTTAAGAAGAATGAATCCCATTCATCTCCCTATGCCTTTTCACCCTGATGAGCGTTCAACTCTCTACAGTTAAAAATGCAACCGAAGGAAGTATAATCCCAGTTCATTTCCTGAACAATGTGTGTACAGAAACAACATTTATCACAATAACAGCAACGCACATGGTTGCTTGCTGGAGCTCCTGTTTTGTGTGAGGAAAAAATTATACTCCAGTTTCCTAATCATCTTTGTTACTCTTCTCTGCACTCTTTATAGAGTTTCAACATCTTTTTTTATATCATGGCAACCAAAACTGGATGCAATATTCTAAGCATGGTCTTACCAAGTCATTATATACATTCCTTTCTGTAGAATTAAGAAACAATTCCCAGATCTAGAAATTGCAGACAATTTCATTCAACAACAAATGCAGTCAAAATATGCATGATCACAGTTGACGTGATCATCCATCACATTTAAAAAATAATTATTTTGTTTTACAATTATATATCTTACTGGAACTAAGTTGGACATTTGTAGCCCTGAGATCCCAAACAGAGATCAAAGAACAAAGACAATCTGATGACAAAGGCCATGGAGAAAAGGTTAAGAGATTGAACTATGTCAGTAAAAATGAGAATTTGGACATGGCAAACTGTGACATGGTTGCTAAAGATCAGGTGGGTACATGTAGGCATAATATTTCCCGGTGCTCAAAACGAAGCCTCGGATGTGATGCGGTCTGAGTCACGCTTCCCAACCTGAGCCCAGCAGTGAATCCCCAAAACTCCTGATATTTCACAGTTTCAAGCAAGTCCTCTTGCTTGACTTGGCAGAAAATCCTCTGACATGGCTCACTAAGACTGGAATATCTACTACAGGCAAGAATGAAGCCATGCACAAGTCCTACCATTAGTTTCCTACTATCAACACAAAGATGTAGAAGATTTCAGCATTCTCAGGGGTTTAAATTCATGACTTCTTCCTCCTACCCCTGTGTATTAGCAGATATTTCATGGCGATCAGTCTTCAAATGAATAGAAATTGCATGGCTAGCCAGTAGTTATCACTAACTTGAAAAGCACTAGTTCTTTCTCACAACTCTCAATACTTCTCTCAACTTTGAAAAGTGTTGTTTTCAATCCCTGCCTAGTTCTGCAAGATCAAGGAACCAAGAACTAGTCAGATTTCAGTCAAGAATCTGCAATAGGGTTATGGGATAACCCTATTTATCCTATAGGGATAAACAATAATGCTGGGAATTCTAAGAAGAGTTTCCTACCCTTATTTATAGTCAGCTATTTAAACATGAAACTTTTTAAGACTCCTCCCTCCTCCTCTTCCTCCCAAAATTGTTTACCATATGGAGTGGATTGGACCATGTGTTGGCTGCTTAGGTTCAATCTCCTTTCCAAAGTATTTGAGAGAATACTTTCAAATGAAATCCTTATTAAATCTCTGCATAATCCTATAGGAGCCCAAAAGTATAATTCTATCTCTGTTTACGGCATACACACATTGATTATGGAAAAGAAGCTAAAGGTTTATGACACCAGTTGGGCTGATTTTTTATCTTTTTGTAGAAATATTAATTTTCTCTATCCTTTGTGAATTGAACTCTGCAGGGCACTGACATTAATCCATGGGGGTGAAGAATATCTATTCATGTTCTTAGCTTCTTGCAACCCACCTGGAGCAGGATTTCCATTTCTTCTTCCTGGTTTCATGTGTACTGGGGCTGGAGGTGCTTGAGGAACGATTATAAGCAACTGTGGAGGTGGTTAGTAGTATAAAGTTTCTGGGGGTGCCGCTAACAAGTAGGTTAGCTCAGTCACTTAATGGTGAAACACTGGTGAAGCAGGTGCAACAGCAACTCATTTTCTGCATCCTTTGAAAAAGCACACCTTCCTTCTCCTGTCCTGACCACTTTTTACAGAGGGACATTTGAAAGCATCCGGTCATCGTATTGTATTACTGTGTGGTTTGAAAGTATTACTGCTTTGGACTGGAAGGCTGTGCAGAGAGTGGTGAGGACAGTGGAAAAGATTGGACGTGCACTTCCTTCTATCCAGGACATGGCATGCAAGTGTTGTTTGACCAGGATCTTCAGTATTGTCAGGGACTCTACACATCCTCTCCATGACCGGTTTTCTTTCCTGCCTCCTGGGAAGAGACTCCCAGGGGTGGGATTCTACCAGTTTGCATCTATTCGCTAGAACCGGTTAACATTCTAAGCAGGTCAGAGAACTGGTTGTTAGAAGAAATTATTGGCCTAATTCTGTAAGGAAGGCAGGAAGGAAACATTCCTTTCTGTGGGACCGCCTTCTGCCACCATCAGCCTCCCGTCGGCCAGTGCGCTCACACAGGGCGGGCCTCCTTGGGGTGCCGGCGGCTGGACGATGCCGGCTGGAGGCCTCGAAGGCGCGGACCTTCTCTGTGGGAGCACCCTCCCTTTGGAACGAACTACCCCCGGAGATGAGGACTATCCCTGACCTCCAAACCTTCCGGCGCGCACTGAAAACCCATCTTTTCCATCAAGCCGGTCTGGTCTAGCGTTATTAGTAGGGCTTTTAATTGATTTTAATGGTTTTATTTTTAATTTCTCTTGATTCATTTTATCTTTCAGCCATCAATTTAATCTTTTTAATTCTATTTTAATAATTGTATTTATATTTGTGGTTTTTTATTCGGCTGTACACCGCCCTGAGTCCCGTCGGGAGAGGGGGGCAGTATATAAAATTAATAAAATAAATAAACAAATAAATTCTGGTGTTGCTTACAGAAACTGCCTCTCCGTTAACCCTTATTACATTCTTGGCAGGACTAGACTTCCTGACTCTGGAACCTCTCTGGAGTTTTTTCCCCCTCCTTTGCTGGTATTTTGCTTGTGTGGAGTGACCATTCAAAGTTACAATGGCACTGAAAAAAGTGACTTATGACCATTTTTCACACTTACGACTGTTGCAGTATCCCCACAGTCATGAGAGGCCAGGCGAGGAGATGCGTGTCTCGATGTGAGTGATATTGAGTTGGCCACACCCAACCAATAACATGACCACCAAGCCACATCCACCCAGTCACATGACCACCAAGCCACACCCACCATCTAGGCCATGCCCACAGAACCAGTTGTTAAAAATTTGAATCCCACCTGTGGAGACTCCGTGCTATCCGAAGCAGAACAGCTAGATTTTGTAATGGCTTTGTTTCATATAGCACTTGGCTCGTTAACTCTCAAGACTCTTTTTCCCCCTTTGTGTTCAAAATGGGCTGTGATCGATATAGATTTTGGTGTCATTTTTGTATAACTTGGCATTTTTGGTGCTGCTGCTGCTGTTATTATATTATTATTGTTATCCTTGGGATGGGGACATTGTTCAGAGGGTGGCTTTCCTTCCTTCAAGAGCAAGGGGCATCGGGATTTCATTTTAATGTGTGCCATTGTGTGTATGTGGGTGAATGACAATAAAGTTACCTTAACTTATGTCATCGTCTTATCCTACTTTATCTTATCATTACCATGGGGGAAGAAATCTCTGTAGTAGTATGATGCCAAAGGTTTTGCCAAGAATTTTCTCCATGCCAAAATGAGTGAGAACACTTCCCAAGATCTCAGTTTGGCATTGTTGCCAGAGTGATTCCTTTCGTAGGTTTAAGAAACCTGTGTATGATTATGATCTAGTTGTTTTGAGTGTTGGCAGATTTAATGGCACAATAGCTGAACCCTTCTGAAAAATTCTGTATCTCTCCAATCTCTTTGGCGTCCCAGAAAACATTTCAGATTTTTTTGTTGCTCTTACTGTATATTGTTGTTTTCCCTAGGAAGGACTTCTAATTCTATTTTAAATGTTGTTTAATCGGATGTAAATGGTTCAGGAAAGGAAAATGTTTCCACTAATGTACTTTTTCTACAGTGAGCAGTGAAGCGATTAATAGTTATATGGACCACAAATAGGTAGAATGTTTTGAATGCAGAGGTTGGTTCTCATATTTTTAATGTTTGTTTCAATAAAGAGAATATGGTCGATGCATTTATTCTCTGTATCTTTCCACATTGCCCCTTGAAATGCACGGCTTATCTTTTTTGCTATATTAAGAGACATAAATGTTGCAATTCTTTACAGCCAAAGCAGCTGCCAGAAGACCATTGAGGGGCATTTCTCAAAATCCCTACAGCTAGACAGGCCTATTCAAACCTCACAGCTTCTACACCAAAAGATTGCAATGTCCATTGTACTAATTGTGATGCTGAGCAAGGGACTTAGGCTGTGTGCAAGTACAGGTTGACACATCATACAGGCCATTTGATTAACTAAGAATTATTCAGGGTAGAAAATCAAGGTGTCTTGAGTGTTTTGCCAGAATTAGCTCAATAGACACTTTCAAATTAGCAGAGGAGGTGTTTCACAGATAACCATAGAATCATGGATCTCTCTTTGATAGGTTTCCATCTGTTACTCTTGCCCTCAGATGCTTTAGATCAGAGGTCCCCAAATAGCTGACTGAGGAATTCTGGGAGTTGAAGTCCATAAGTCTTAAAGTTGCCAAGTCTGAGGACCCCTGCTTTAGAGAATAGGTTGTCATGGCAGCCCCTCAAATATTGGAACACTGCTCTCAGTTCTTGCAACCATTTTTCATATGTTTTTTAGCCTCCAGCCCCCTAATCACCCTGGTTGCTCTTCTCTGAACTCTTTCTAGAGTCTCAGCATCGTTTTTATGTTATAGCGACCAGAACTGGACACAGCATTCCAAGTGTGGTCTCACCAGTGCAATATAGAGCAGTATTTAAACTTCACATTATCTTCAAACGATGCCTCTGTTGATTCAAACAACAACTGCATTAGCTTTTTGGCAGCTGCAACACACTTTTGGCTCATACTTAAATTGTGGTCTACTATGATTCCCAGATCATTCTCACAGTTGCTACCATTGAGCCAGATACCCCCTATTCTATACCTGTGTATCTGTTGTTGTTGTTGTTTCCTTCCTATGTGTTGCACCATACTTTTATCACCATCGAATTGCAGTTTGCTGGATATATGATTACACTCTTCCTTGGCATTTCTCCCTTTTTCCCAATATTTTTCTATTTAGCATCTATACCATCGCACCAGCAACAGGAACATCTTTAAAATCCCAGCTAAAGAGAGGGTTTTTTTAAAAAAACAACTTTTTTTAGAAAAAAACTCTTTTTTTTTTAAAGCATCTTCAAATATAATAAGTTGGCAGCTTTACCCTGAGCTGAATGGAGGTAACCAAAACAGTAGGAAGCTCACAAAGAAAAGTTTTTTTTTTAAAAAAATAGAAGAATTGAAGAAGATTTAAAGAAAATCTTGTATTTTCAATACAAGTATTTTCAATAATTCCCATGTAATTATGGGAAAAAGGAAGCAACCTTAGAGGAATTCCTTCTTCATCAGCCATGATCCAATGAGAAGGCAAAGGAGGAGACCAAGAAAGGAAAGAAAAGTAAGCTCCTCCTTCACACAGTTGTTTTGTTGTTGTTGTTGTTGCTGCTGCTATTATTATTGTTATTATTATTATTTCCACTGGATATTATATCCCCCATAATTCACAGCCTGACATCCACTCCAGCGCCTGTGCATTGGAGCCAGGAAAAGACAAAGCTATAATGTAATTTCAATATCGTAAACTGCTCCCACCCAATTGTTCACATCACTAAATGTTTAAAGTCTCATCCCAACATCTGACCACGTTCAAGAAGGAAGGAGGGAAAATGATGATGTTCCAGGATTGTTTGTTTTGGAAGATTAATAGGCTGTCAATGGTAGGAAAGAAAGAACAGTTGGTGTCATATTCACAAGCATCCTCATCAATGAGATGAGGGGAAAAGAATTTGAGATGTAAATAATCTGAGCATGCAAAGCCTTTACACATCCCAATATTTCATCTTTATAATTTCTATTTGAAGTCAGGATACTCAACCGTATCTTTAAATATATATTAGCATTGCCCTTCTTCCTTCCTTCTTCCTTCCTTCCTTCTTTCCCTCTCCCTCCCTCTCTCCTTTCTTCCCTCCTTCTTTCCTTCCTTATTGATTGATTGATTGATTCATTCTGTGGTTTCATTTCTCAAATATACTGGTTGCACAGCTAATGTTGCATATGCTCAGCTCCATGTTGGCAATAACTCAGGATATTTTTCAAGGGCAAGGAGAAAAACATGTTTATACACATCCACACCTGTTCCTACAATTTGTTTTTTAAAACCGATAGCTTTAAAATATTCAATGTGCTAGAAAAATCCACTTTGGGACCTGCATATTTTCAATAGAGGTGATAGTAGTCTTCCAGTACTTGAGGGGCTGCCATAAGGAAGAGGGGGTCAAATTATTCTCCAAAGCACCAGAGGGCAGGACAAGAAACAATGGATGGAAACTCATCAAAGAGAGAAGGAACCTGGAATTAAGGAGAAACTCCCTAACAGTGAGGGCAGTTGACCAGTGGAACAGCAGGAATCATGGATGCTCCATCACTGGAGGTTTTCAAGAAGAGACTGGACAGTCACTTTCTGAGATGGTATAGGGTCTCCTGCTTGAGCAGGGGGCTGGACTAGAAGACCTCCAAGGTCCCTTCCAGCTCATTCATTCATTCATTCATTCATTCATTCATTCATTCTAAATAACAACCTCTCAAAGACGAGGATGAATTAAAATAGGGCAGAGGGTGTCCTTGTTGATGTTCACCTTGCAAATCTCAGGGACCAGAAGGGGGCAAAATTCAGAATGTGGCTTAGCCAACCTTCTCAACGTTTTCTTTTGTAATCTACTCCAATCCATTCTGAGCTCCAATTTTCTCTCATGCCACAATACTCCTCTCCGGGTCTGGTGCTGACCAAATGCAGTACGTGGGGATAAACCGCTTTAGGGTTCACTCTGACAGACTCTCTGGCTGTGATGGGCCAGTCTGTGCCCAGTGATCCTTCATAATGTGTACATCTGCTTCATTCAGAATCACTGTGGGAGAAATGGCCTTTAATCCTGCTGTGAGCTGGTAATTCTGCTATTCCTCTTGCTGAAAAAAATTCAGAGTGACACCAAGAATCTGCCTAGCCAGAAGGAATAAGAAATGTCACACCTTCCTTGTTACTGCCTCATCGTGTGTTAGGGTTGGTTGCTAAAATTAAATTTCCTCAGCCTCCTTTCTATTTACTCCATTGCCCACCCTTCATCATTTGACCAGGTTCATGTTCTCTGAATCCTAAGAGGCGATGCCATGCTTTCTGAATCCTTGACAATGAGATCTGTTCTTGTTCTCAGGAGCAAAAGCATTAAATTAGGGCTAATAGTTTTTCCTTCTGCCTAAGGAAACCTTCAAGCTGAGTTCCAAATTCATGATCTGGAGCTGCTTAAGAGGTCTCAGCACTCCCTTGAAACTACACATCTTGGACAACTGCTTTTGTTTTAAACTATTCAGGTTTTTTTTTTAGCCTAGATATGCCCTTACATTGGATGGATGGATGGATGGATGGATGGATAGGTAGATATGGATCAATGAATGGATAGATAAATAGACGGATGGATGAAGGAAAAATGGATGGATGGATGAATGGATAGATAGGTAGGTAGGTAGATTGGATAGATGAATGGATAGATGGATGGGTGGGTGGATGGATGGATGGATGGATGGATGTTCAAATTATGGCTGTATGACTGCATTTTTTCATTTCGTTCTTGTAACACCGTAGAATCAGAGTATTATAGTAGCACCTATGCAATCTTGCCAGCTGTTAAAAGTGAAGCCTAGGCTGATGTTTGATTTGGAGATCCAGTCTTAAAGCAGTTGTACTGAACTGACTTTCTAAACTAATGTGAACTTGAACTGGATTCCTCTGACTTGATCTGGAGGATTCTTAGTTTTCAGCATGTCCTCTCTCTGTATTTTTTTTTTTTTTGGGGGGGGGGGGAGGAGGGAAGAATTCTGATCAAGTCAACCGAATCTTGTAGTTTGATTCAAAGCTCTAAATTGGATCATTCCTAAAAATAAATTTGAATTGCTGAATTGGATCCATTTTCCCAAATGATTATATGAAATAAAACCTGATTGATTTTCATTGATTTATTAAATATATATAGTTTGCTGTAGTGCTTAAAGCTACAAGCTAGAAACTGGGAGATCATGAATTATAATCCTACTTTAAGCAGAGAACCAGTTGGGTGGCTTTGGGCCAGTCCCTCTCTTTCAGCCCTGGAAAACTGCTGAAAACCTGCCAAGAAAACTGCAAGGCAAATGCCAGAAATCAGCACTGACTTGTAGGCAAAATACATGCATGTGTGCATACATACATACATGCATGCATGCACATATCAGAGCCTTGAAAATGAATAACATCTACCCTTCCACTTCTCCGTAAAGACGCCCAACTTCAAAGCAACCTCAGAATAAAACCAAAGTAAAACTCACGGAAACGTGCAAAAAGCAGAAGAACAGCTTTTATAAAGAGAGAAACTGAAATGCCCAGGAGAATAAAGACATATGATTGAATGAAATGGACACATTTTCGATATGATAATTTCATAATCTGTTATCGGATAATAGATTGCTGTATATGCTTCCGCTTTGCCATGCTTTCTCTTTAATCTCTTTTGGCACATTATGCTTAATGGAAGCAAAGTTTGGAATTACGGCTTTAGTTAATTGCCATTAAATCTGTTTAGGACAGGGTGTTTTTTTCTTTTCACCCTTAGAACACTAAAGGGACTTCTCTGCCCACGGATTTCCCTCTTAGAGAGGGAGCACAATTATGACCCTTCTCTTCCTTAAATCCATATAAACAAAACAATGAAGGAGTAGCCCACCCTTAAAATTAATGGAATTGAAAGAATTAGCACTATGGCACATTTAGCAATGGAGCAATAAGGAACAGGATGCAGGTAGTCCTTGACTTACAGCCACAATTGAGCCCCAACGTTTCTGTTGCTAAGTGAGACATTTGCAAAGTGAATTTTCCTCCATCTTATGACCTTCCTTGCCCCAGCCGTTAAGTGAATCGCTGCAGCTGTTAAGTAACCCAGTTGTTAAGTGAATATGGCTTCACCCTTGATTTTGCTTGTCGGATGGTCACAAAAGGGCCCTGGGACACTGAAACCATCATAAATATGAGTCAATGGATTGATGGTCTCCGTGACCATTGGGGATGCTGCAACAGTCCTAAGTGTGAAAAACGGTCATAAGTCGCTTTTTGGGGGGGGGCTTGTAACTTTGAATGGTCACTAAATAAACTGTTGTAAGGACTACCTGTAAAATGGGACACCTTATTTAAGGATGCAGGCTTCACATGAACAGGGAGATTACTAGCTATAAGCACCTCTTAGTCCATTGGCTTGGCTTACCTAGCCTTGTTTGATTGAACTCTCCCTCTGGACTGAACTGCCCACCTGGCAGGTAGTTTTGTCTGTTATTCTTGATACCAATACAACTAACCACCTGAAGGCAGGAGAAGAAGGAAGGGGTGGAAGCTTGTTAAAGAGGGGTTCGACTTGGAACTAAGGAGAAACTTCCCGACAGTGAGGACAATTAACCAGTGGAATGATTTGCCTCCAGAAATTGTGGGTGCTCCAACATTGGAGACTTTCAAGAAGAGATTGGACAGCCACTTGTCTGAAATGGTATAGGGTCTCCTGCTTGAGAAGGGGGTGGACTAGAAGATCTCTACCCCTATGTTCTACATCAGAGGTGGTATTCAGCTGGTTCTGACCAGTTCTGGAGAACCAGTAGTGGAAATTTTGAGTTGATCGGAGAACTGGCCAATCCCACCTCTGACTGGCCCTGCCAACCCCATCTCTTCTCTGCCTCCCATTGAGTCCCAGTTGATCAGCTTCGTTGGTTGCCCTGTACAGGAGAACGGAGCTGGAAAGCAAGTTAGAGGGGTGGGGAGGGAAGAGGGATTTTGCAGTATATCCTTCCCCTGCCACCCCCACCAAGCCACGCCCACCAAGCCACACCCACAGAACCAGTAGTAAAATTTTTTGAATCCCACCACTGTATCTACATGATGCTATCAGGAAAGCTAGTTGAAATTGGCAAAAGAATCAACATTCCAGCTCCTCCATCAAGACAGCAAGATGTTCACAGGTTACAAACAAACAAACAAGCCAATAACTCAGAGCTACTCAGATCCTGCATTGAACAGAACAGAATAACAGAGCTGGAAAGGACCTTGTAGGCCATTTAGTCCAACCCCCCTGCCCTGCCCCACCCAAGCAGGAGACTGTGCATTGACTCCGTTTCCTTGGAGAAGACAGTAGCAGGCACTTGTTAAGAAAATTAAAAATCTTACTTGACACAACAATCAGACCCACAAAAAATTCAAAACTATAGACCAATATCACTTTTAAATGTAGATTACAAAATAATGGCCACAATATTGGCGGAAAGATTAAAGAGAGTATTAAGTAGAATTATCCACACTGATCAGAATGGCTTCCTCCCCCATAGGCAAATAAAAACAAATACAAGAACCATCATGGATATATTAGAATATTATGAAGTATATACAGCCAAGACAATGGCATTGATATTTCTAGATGCCCACGAGGCATTTGACAACCTGAATTGGAACTTTCTTATTAAACAACTGATAGGCATGAAATTTGGTGAAAATTTTATAGGATTCATTAAGACATGCAAACTACAAAAATATTAATAAATGGGGAAAATATAGATACCATAAAGATAAATAAGGGAGTAAGACAAGGCTGCCCCTTAACTCTCCTGTTGTATGTGTTGGCAGAAGAGACTCTCTTAGTACAAATTAGGCAAAACCAAGAAATTACAGGACTGAAAATTAAAAAAGAGGAATATAAACTCCAGGCATTCTTCGATGATATGGCATTTACATTAGAAGAACCCTTAGAAGCGAGCCCTATACTACTAAGAAAAATAGAAGAATATGGAAAGGTGGCAGGGTTAAAAATTAACAAAGAAAAAACAAAAATGTTAACAAAAAACTGTACAAGGAAGCAGAAGGAAGAACTAGCAAATAAATTAGGTATGCAGGTGGTAAATAAAGTAAAATACCTAGGGATCTGGTTGACTGCTAGATGTTCATTGATTAAAAAAGATAACTATGATAAGTTAATAACACAAATAGTTAAAGATTTAGATAATTGGGTCAAATTGCAGTTATCGCTATTGGGATGTATTTCAATAGTAAAAATGAATATTTTGCCAAAATTGTTGTTTTTGTTTCAAACAGTGCCAGTCAAGTTGGAAAAGATTTTTTTTGTAGAATTAAACAAATGTATACCTAAATTTATATGGCAGAGGAAAAAACCCAGAGTGAAATATACATTATTTTTTTTTAATTTTGATTTGTCAATCGCTTACAAGATAATAGGTATAAGTATATACATAGTTATGAATACATGAAATGGGTACATATAAGAAAAATAAAAGAAACAATAGGACAGGGACGGTAGGCACGTTGGTGCGCTTATGCACGTCCCCTACAGACCTCTTAGGAAAGGGGTGAGGTCAATAGTAGACAATCTAAGGTTAAAGTTTTTGAGGTTTGGGGAAGAAACCACAGAGTCAGGTAGAGTATTCCAGACATTGACCACTCTGTTGCTCAGATGATGGTCTCAGGAAGAGCAAGCTCCTGGGTAACTTGGATGTTATTTAGATGTAAGGGCTTTTTATAGAAGATAGCAACACCACTTCCTCTATGAATTTCATGATCTGATCAGTAAACATGATAATCTCTTACTGTCATAATGGAGTCAGGGAGAGATGCGTTGTTCACAGACAAATATGATGTCAAATTTAGCCATATTTAGTAAGAGGAAAAATTCAGGTTTTTTATTCATAAGGCTTCTTGCATTGAGTAGCTTGCATTTAAGGCCAGCTGTAGTTGGAATTGAGGTAGTTAGGGGCGTGCATGCCTAATCTTGGGTGATGGTGGATTGGTTGAAATAGGGTTGTGGTTGAAGGTTAAAGCTGAGTTGCAGGTTGTGTGACTTACTTTTGATACAGTCAGCACAGTAGTCAATGTACAGGTCCTTTTCTCCATTGTCTAGACGTTTTTTGAATTCTGTGTGGAGTATACGAGAGTAGGCACGTTGCTGTACGGTTAGGTCAAGACGAGAACAAAGGTTCTTATGGTTGGTGTTGCTTTTGGTGAGTGAATTTATAGTATGAATGAATTTACATTTGCTTGATTAATTTTTGCAAATGACCCTGCAGAAGCGTGGGGCCACAGTGCCGTCTCTGTTTTTGAGCTCTCGGCCAATGCGGGAAATATCAAGTATTTCATCAGGGGAGATGGTTGATGCTTGATAATCACTGATGATGTTTCGGACAGTTGTGACGTCATCATTGTCATTGATGTCCTCTAGACCAAATAAGATGGCATTTGGTCACTTCCATTCGCGCTCAACAGCTTCTCTGATGAGGATTATTACAGGATGCCAAGAAAAAAGGAGGATTTGGCCTTCCAGATTTTGAATTATATTATGATGCTGCTATAGTAAACTGGCTTAAGGATTGGGTTAAATTAGAAAATAGAAGGTTGTTAGTATTAGAGGGATTTGATCTCCAACTTGGTGGGCACACCTTCATGTGGGATGGAAAATCTAATCAACATTCATATTTCCAAAGGCACCATGTAAGAAATATGTTGTTTAAGATCTGGGGAAAGATTTTAAAAAACCACTACCCAAAGGTTCCATTGTGGCTATCTACTCAAAAGAAGCAATCATTCATGGACAATCCTGGAAAAAAAAGACCACGATCGGTTACAAAGACTTGGAAGTAATAAACAATAATGAACTACAGTAGGAAGTAGCAAAAGACTTCACTTCTAAAAATGGAGCATGAATGTAGCCCACCCATCCTTTAAAGCAGCTATATCTTAAAATAATCAGTTTGCAGCCAGGTGCTTCCTTCAATTTCCATGGATTCCAAAGCACCTTTTTTTTTCCAGTTGGAATTCAAAACCCTCCATTGTGCTAGTATAATGAGGTAGGATAATAGACCTGAAACATATGGGGGGCAGAAAAGGTGGGGCCAAAATGGGCTGTGGGTGGAGCTGAAGAAAAATGACCTTGCCTGTCAGAGTGTTTGCAGCGTGACTACCATTATGAGACAACCCAAGAGCAAAACACAGCACACAGAGACTTAGACATTTAACAGTGGTTTATATATAACAGTTATATACATACAGGTACATACTGTATACGTGGTAGGCAAATACCTTCTTAGCTCTACACAATACTCTGCTCTGGATACCAGACACCAGGAAAGAGGACAAGCCCTCTAATGGCTGCCTTTATGTAAACACCTCTTAAAGAGATAGAACCCATCCCCAGTCTTAAAGGGAAATAGCAATAGCACATAGATTTATGTATTGCTTTATAGAGCTTTCCAGCCCTCTCTAAGCGGTTCACAAAGTCAGCAAATTGCCCCCAACAATTTGGGTCCTCGTTTTACCCACCTCGGAAGGATGGAAGGCTGAGTCAACCTTGAGCCTGGTGGGAATTGAACTGCCAAATTGTAGGCAGCTGGCTGCAGAAGTAGCTTGCAGTACTGCACTCTAACCACGGCGCCACAGAGGCTCCTTTGCCATACCCATGCTATGCTGATTCTTCTTAGTGCATCAGCCTATATTACATCAGCTTCACTGCTGGTCGGCTCTTAAATCCCAAGACCTTAACATTGCCCAATAAGTGGTCATTTTTCCCCCATGAAAGAAAGGACAACTTTTGGGAGTTTATGTTTGGGAGGAAAAGTCAAATTCATGAAGAAATGCATAATGTAGCATAGACTTGTATTTTAATTCATTAGTTTTCATTTATTTGTTAAATTCATACACCACCCTTCTCACTACCAACTGATCTCTTATTTTGGATTAATAGGAGGAGAGTAAACCACAATAAATTCCAAGAGGCAACTGGACTTTCTGGGGTTTTTCTTTGAAAATGTTTCACTTTTCATCCAATAGCTTCTTGGATGAGAAGTGAAACATCTTCAGAGAAAAACAAAGGAAGTCCAGTTGCCTCTTGAAAAAAAAACCACCTTTGGGACAACCAGGACCTGGAGGACTGAGAATCTCCCTAGGCAACCAGAACTGACCTTTTTCACATCCACTGTTTTCTCCAGGGGATGGGACAACTGCCCATTGACAGAATTCTTCCATTTATTATGTATTGCACTGTCCTCTTTCACCTCTATGACTTAAAAAGCACCCATAGATATAAATCTGGTGCCTTAAGATTATTTATTTGTTCAACACAGGAAACATTTTCTGAAAATTGTGGCTGGCATTTTTTTTTTTAAAGTAAATTCTCTACTTTTCCCCCCACTTTAGAGATAAAGTCAATGGAAGAACTAGATGTCTTGAGCACAGTATAATATTTGTTGTGTGGATTTGACACACATTTTATCTCATTTTCTTTTCCCCAACCAGCCCTTCTTCTCCTTTGACTTCCAATAATCTCCACCTTTTATTTTGAAATAACCCTGGCCATTCCATCTCCTCAAATAAATAATTCATAGTCGTCCTGTCATGTAACATGTTCTTTTACTATCATCATCATAAATTGCATAAATACCTTATATGATGCTATTTATGCCCAAGGTTCTTTGTCACTAAGCTTCTCAGTTATGTGACTTTGAATCCTGCTTGATAAATTTCTCCAAGTCTCGTATCAAAACAAAGCAGAGAAACCAAACATCTTCATACAATAAATCACTACACACCCACACACCCACATAAACACACACACACAAAAGCAAGGAAAACTAGCCCAGGGAGTTTTCAAATTGCAGAAGGAGATGCTGGGAGGGTCTAAAATGAAGAAGAAAGTGATTTCTTGTGACAAAGACTGATCAGTTTAAATCTGATGAGCTCCACATTTAGTCTACAAAGAGGATTAATACATTGGGAGCTCCCCAAAGGAACACACAAATCTGCCTTAACCACACACCACAAAGTAGGCTTTCCACATTTTCAAGCTACTAAATTGAGGCAAAGATTGGGACTGCCAAATTTGCATAGGCAAATCTGTCTGTCTGTCATGCCCCTGTCAGAATCTGATTCAGAGGCAGAGGCTGAGAAGCTGACTGGAAGTGGGAGTGTGGCCCCATTGGCTGTGGAAGAAACTGGGGAAGGGCACAGTCCGGCTGGGCAGAGTAGGGAAAAGGTAGAGCAAGGGAGAAAGAATTCAGAGGAAGACTCAGGCCCACCTTCTCTTCATCCTAGGGCACGCAGGAAGGAACGGAGAAGGGAGCAATGTGGGTTGCATGGCTTATGGGGAGGAAAAGGCCCTGATTCCCTTCATTAGCTGCAGCTGGAAACACAGTGTTTAAAAAGGGAAGCTGTGTGCAGTAAGTTGTTGGGAGCAAATCGTGAATTTATCTGGTATCATTGTGACTTATCAGAGGTGAGTTTTGCCATGCTTTCAAGTCTGCAATTCCTTCTCCTGCCCTGTCAAGTTAATTACTGCAGCTTTCTTTGTTTGGATTTTTAGTTACAGTCTGTATGTACCTTGTTTTGGACTGAATTTTCTAACAGTTCCTGGGAGAGTTTTTCTCCAGCTGAAGGTAATCAGGACATTGGGGGCAAAATTGGAGATAATAAAGGGACTCTTCTTGCTTATTGGACTGTGTTGCCTTTGTGCCACGCCTGCTTTGGGTCATCACACTATCTATCTATCTATCTATCTATCTATCTATCTATCTATCTATCTATCTATCTATCTATCTATCTATCTATCTATCCATCCATCTTCATAAACATTCTTTCTCTTCCTTATCTATCTATCTATTTTAGAAACTGCCTATCTACTCACTGAAAGACTCTGCATGGCACACTAATAAGAAATACATTTCTCTCATAATGAGTAGTTGAAGCTATGAAGATGCCGATAATCTTACTGCTTATGAAAATTTACTATATATGAAAACTTTAGAACATTTCTGAACATGAGTATTTTTTACAATGACTTATAAAGCCACTATAATGAAATAATAGATGGAATTATGATAGCATCAAGGAAATGAGAAGAATGAAGGGATATTCACACTGTGCCCTGAGCACTTGCTTTTTATTGTTGCCTTGGGCTAATCTGAGCTACCCAAAATAAACAAGGCAGTTAGATTTTTTTTTTGTTGCTTATTAATCTTTTTTCAAACAAGCAACAAATAGATAAAATCCATTTGGCAGAAATGCAAAGTGCTCCTTCATCGAACAGTGATGGTGCAATTTAACAGGCACAGCTTTTCTTTTAGTCTTAAACAGAAGGCATGTGAAAGTGAAATTTCTAAGTTGGGACTTCCACCGCCTTCTTTCAAAATGTTGGAGAAAAAGTAGAAAAGGAAACTGATGTTGAATAGAGTAGAGTAGACTAGACCGGACCGGACCAGGCTAGAATATGGAATAGAATAGAATAGAATGGAATGGAATGGAATGGAATAAGAGCAGAGTAGAGTAGAGTAGAGTAGAGTAGAGTAGAGTAGAGTAGAGTAGAGTAGAGTAGAGTAGAGTAGAGTGGAGTAAACAGAACAGAATGGAATAGGACAGGACAGAACAGAACAGAACAAAACAAAATAGAATAAAATACTTTAGCCGTGGTGGCACAATGGTTAGAGTACAATACTGCAGGCTACTTCTGCTGACTACTGATTGCCAGCAGTTCAAATCCCACCAAGGTCAAGGTTGACTCAGCGTTCCATTTTTCCGAGGTCAGTAAAATGAGGACCCAGATTGTTGGGGGCAAGAGGCTGACTCTGTAAAAATGCTTAGAGTGGGCTGTAAAAGCACTGTGAAGCAGTATATACAGTAAGTCTAAGTGCTATTGCTATTTATTTGATAATAGTGTGATTAGACATACAAGGAATGTTAGTTCATTGTAGTTATCTATGGGAATTCTAAGATCTTGTTTTAAAACTTTTATTTGTCCTGGGAAGTGATGATGATGATCACAATACTTTTTGAAGGCATCCTGTTGCCAGAAGCATTGCTAACAAACCACGATGATGCCAAACTTTGTATAACACATCCATCACAATGTCACTGTAGAACTGGCAAGAGTATTGTGCTGTTATGCTCACACACAAACACATGTTGTTTTATTAAGGCTTCCTTAATAAAGATATTCTTTTATTGGCCTAATGTGATCGTGCATAAGTATTCAATGTACATACAAACAACAAAGTAATATGATCATAAGATACCAATGGGAGTAGTAATAGGAAAGATGAGAAGGATAATAGTAATACAGCCCTACTACATGGTTAGATATCCTTAGACATAAGACAGTGTGGTGGGAATTAGATGTTCAGCAGAGGGATGGCATGAGGGGGAAAATGTTTTTGTATCTAGTTTTTTGGCATGCAATGCTGTATAGCGATCACCTGTGTGTTATGTACAGTATAATGCACCTTATTTTAATGTGTATTATACATAAGGTTAACATATTCTGACAACTGTAGCTTTTGGTGTGAAACTGCAAGTCTTTTGTCACCTCTCTTCTTTCCATTATTTGAAGCAAAGGGTAAACCTTGAAGAACATGCAATTTGGATTTGACAGCTCAACAAAGAAATTTGCTCAATTTATTTAGCCATAGCAAGAGAGCTAAAGCTACCTATGATGCTGTCATTTCTGAATTGCACTCTTTCATTTTCCTCACCAATACAGGGGAAATGACTTATTTTAGGACAATTGTTCTAAAGCAATTTCCATTTTGCTTTTTCCTCTTTTTCCTGGGTGGGAGAAGTCTGCAGTCTCTATATGTCTCAGCCCCGTCCCCCCCCCCCCCCCCCGTATGTGTACACGCGTGTGTGTGTGTGTGTGTGTGTGTGTGTGTGTGTGTGGCATTTGTATCTATGGGTCATGTGTTCCCAGCAAAAAGTAGGATATAAAAGCAATAAATGAGTGAATGTTACCTGATACTTTGATGAAAGAATTGAAAAAGTAAATAGAAGATGGAGGGAGGGAGGGAGGGAGGGAGGAAAAAGAAAGGAAAGAAAGAAAGAAAATTTTGTTATACACACTATACTAATGAACAAATGATTTGGGTACTTAGAAGAAAGGTCAAATTAAAATAATTCAATTTTTGCTTTTAATTCAGTGTTGAGTGGGGGAAATCACATTTGTTGTTGTTTCCTAATTAAAGTTTAGGGATTTTTGTTTGGGTTTTTAACATTATTTTATATTTGGTTTATTCTATGCCACCCACTCTATAAATGTAACAAAATAAGAGGAATCAGTCAATAAACGTCTTAAGACTATGCAACATTTTGGGGCCATAGCTACACAAGTCCCATCTACAAGCAGAGGGGAAAGAGGTGATCTTGAAGCAAAGACACAGCTGTTTTGAAGAACTGCAACCATGTTTATATTGTATATTATATCCTGCCTTATTATTTTTACAATTAACTCAAGGTGGAAAACGTCCTTTTGGAACTGAAATGTTGCACAGCCCTTGTATTTATAAAGAGAGTCTCATTCACACAGGGCTTAATCCCAACCCAAATAGAGATGACCAAATGGAGAACTCATGAATTAGGCTCTCCCAAGTTTGGAGTAATTTTGAACTGAACCCTGGGAGTTAGTGTTATTCAGGAATATGAGCTCTTGTGGTCTGGAAGGAACACAAAACATCTTTTTTTTTCCTTTTGGCTCAGCCAAGTAAAATGCAGAAGCTTGATCTTCTGTTATTGCCCGACAAGCAGCTCAGTACATCCTGCATTGATTGTCTGACTGATTGATTAATTAGGTGCCATCAAGTCATTGTCAACTCCTATTGACTACATAGACAGATTTGTCCAGATCGGTCCCTAATATGGTCTTCCAGGTTATCCATCACTAGAAGACAGGTTGTCGTCTTCTCTTTCCTCCCACCTTTTCTAATATTAGTGTAGGAGAAGAAGAGCCAGGAGGTGGAGTCAAGAGAGCAATCAATCTGGAATTGTTATGTTGCCACAAGCGATCCAAGTCCACTTCCCCCCTCCCGAATTCTGTTAACTCTTATCTAGCACCAATTTAGGGCTGACCATTAGTTAACTAGATTCTTGGGAGAGTGGGGGCTTGAGCAATGAATCTTCTGGACTGGATGTCAACATTTGATCCTGATTCTTAACATGTGACAATTAGAGACTCTTTTTTTCCAGAGTTAGCTCTTCCCATAATGTGTTCAGAATAGGATAATTTGAAACCTGGTCATTTGTGGCTTGAGTGAGAATTCTGAGTTGATTTAATCGATTCATCCTGAAACAATAGATCATTCAATAAGAATCTTCAGTCCACATTATGATTAGCCTTGATAGGAATAAAATGTGTTACCTAATAAAGGAGCTCAGGGTTGAAAGGAAAGGTCCTTGGTGACTTCTGAGCTTGGTGGTTTACTTGCAGAGGTTTCATTAGAAAAGTAGGTAACATCATCAGTGCCCATCACACAATGAAACATCTGCAAGAAAATGAGAGAGCACCAAGGACCCCTCAATAAATGTGTTTTCTCAAGTTTTCTCTTTCAGTCCTATGGTCTACCTCATAGAGTTGTTGCTGTGGGAAAAACAGCTATTTAGGGGGGAATGCAATGTACTTTGAGGTCCTGGAGAAAAATAGGGTACAACTCTATCATGTAAATAAATAAATCCCTTAGACAACAGACTGGGATATAGAAAAGAGAAAGAGGTAAGTAGAGAACGGCCATTCATAAATCTTAGCTTGCTTTATTAAGTATTCACCAGCTTTATTTAAAGGATTTGAGATGATTTCAAGGAAGTTTTATTATGCCATTTTCATATTCCAGTGTTATAATGTTCGATCTGGATTTATTCCTGTCTCTTCCCTACTGTTTTTAGAGCACTATACTGGAAGATGACAGGTGCCTTAAATAATAAAAAGAATAATATTAAAAAAAAGTTAAATGCTCATTTTTGCTGTGGGCATAACATAATCTACGACTGGGCTTTTATGGCTTTTAAAATTTTATTTGTTTGTGCATAACGAAGCAATATAATGCAAATTTAATTTATCCTGTTTGGGTTTTCTCCCTTTGTTTTTTTCGGATGTGAACATGCATTATGGATTTCATTCTACTATTGATGACTTTCTCTCTTTCTCTCTCTTTTTTGGATTTGATAATAATAAAAGGATTAATTAAAATTTCCTTCCAGGTTCTTTATTATTTTCTTCCTGTGCATTTCAGCCCTAAGAAAACTTGCATATACTTAGGGTATTTATTTTGTAGCTGCTGCATTCCTGGCACCAAAGGTCACTTCAAAATGTTGTCTCATTACCCCAAACAGATCAATCGAGAAAACATCTACCTTGAACCAAATAAATGGAAAACCTGGGTAAAAACTCATTTATTAATTACAGCTTTCTGAAACTCAAAATTAGCTGATATTTACCTGCCTTTCTGTAGATGTCTAGTTATATTGCTTAAATGGCCTATGCAATACTGTTGAGATGAGGGAACCCATAACACTTAGCTTACCACAACAGTCTCGGGAGGCCATTCAGAAAGAAATGAAGACATGCCCAAAATGTAGACATTTGCTTCTTCAATGGGATCAGAACAATGGACTAGGAATTCTTGAGTCTATCCAGATGTATTTTTAAGTTCATAAGGTCACCTCATTAGGTGGTCAAAATGTGATGATATAAGATCTGGTTTATATGGGGATGGAGTTGTGTCACAAAGATCCAACTGATGTCAATTTTGACATAAGCACACACAAATGATATCAACAAACGATGAAATTAAGCAAGGAGAGAAGCAAGCTAGAACTAAGAAGGAATTTCCTAACGAGGAGGGCAATCAACCAGTGGAACAGAAGTTGCCTTCAACCATTTGCCTGAAATTATATAGGGTCTCGGGGTCGAACTAGAAGATCTCTGAGGTAACCTTCCAACTCTATTATTCCATGTTCTCTATGTTCATTGGGTATATACCTAAACTATATGGAGACATTATTTATGCAACAATGATAAGGAAAGTCTGAGTGTGGATGTTTGTGTGTGAATAATTTTTTTTCTGATTTGCTCTGTTTTGAGTTCCACAGCCATTAGATTAGTGGATTAGCTTTTTTCTGACAGATATGATAGTTTTCAAAACAATTTTCTTTTTCACAGTCTGTATTACCAGTGAATATTTTAACATTGAAATGACAGTGCAATTTTAATGGGATTGTAACAGTGGGGGTTTTTTCCTGCAAAGTTTTATTGATTTGTAAAGAGATCTTGCACATAAAACACAAAGAGGGAGGGAGGGAGGAAAGAAGGAAGGAAAGAAATAAGGAAGGAAGGAAGGAAGGAAGGAAGGAAGGAAGGAAGGAAGGAAGGAAGGAAGGAAGGAAGGAAGGAAGAAAGGAAGGAAGAAAGAAAGAAAGAAAGAAAGAAAGAAAGAAAGAAAGAAAGAAAGAAAGAAAGAAATTACATACTCATTTCAATAAGCACATGTGCATTAATGAAACAGACTCAAGGGGGAAATTTCTATATAAGAACAAAAGAAAATCTTTAATAAAAGAAATGCCTTGTGGAAACTATATCAGGTTAAACCAGAAGAATATTCCCACAAGGTGAATTTGTAAGTTCATATCACTAACGATTCTTAAAGGACCAAGTAGACAAAATGAGCCCAGATAAATTAGTTAGCTGATAAATAAATAGATTAATACCTGAGTTCCTTATCAGGCATTTTATAAAACCCAGCAGAGCCTTATTGTTAGTTGTGCTGAGGTGATCTAATTTCATATTTCTTTGAGTCAGGGAGCAGACAGCATTGCAGCACAAATAAAGAGGCAGCAGGAATATGTTCCTACCATAATAGAGTGCAATGGCCAGAACTGAAGACTCCAAAGGCTGTGCAAGAAATCTGCAACTCCCTAAGGACTTAGCCAGTCCCCCAACAAAAATATATATATAAATATATATGCATGTGACACATGAATGATATATAGGTGCATGCATGGGTGTCCCAGGCAGAAGACACAGTCTATAAAAGGCAGGGAAGGGACAAAAACATACTACTTTATTAATTAAATTAATAGCTACTGTTTAAAATTAATTGCCTACAAAATAAGGTTTCATATTTAGACATTAATTGGCAAAGCAGAGAAAAAAATGACGTTGTATATTCAAGACATTTGAAAGTTGTGTTGTTCTAAATCAATCTCTCGGTCAATCTGCAAATTCAAATTTATCCTTCTTAGGGTGTTGATTTCACTAGGCACCCATTTCCATGCAATTATTTGAAGATGGAAAATGATTCAGGATAAATGAAAGGATTGTTGTTTAATGAAAAGAAGGACCAGGGGTGACATGATAGCAATGTTCCAATATTTGAGGGGCTGCCACAGAGAGGAGGGGGTCAAGCTATTCTCCAAAGCCCCCGAAGGCAGGACAAGAAGCAATGGGTAGAAATTCATCAAGGAGAGAAGCAACCTGGAAAGAAGGAGGAACTTCCTAACAGTGAGGACAATCAACCAGTGGAACTGGTTGTCTTTAGAGGTTGTGGGTGCTGCATCACTGGAAGTTTTGAAGAAGAGATTGAACAGCCATTTGTCCGAAATGGTCTTGGGTCTCCTGCTTGAGCAGGGGGCTGGACTAGAAGACCTCCAAGCTCCCTTCCAACTCTATTATTCCGTTATTCTTGTTAAATGTGGTATTTTGCAAACCTTCATACATTTGCAACCAAATGATGGGAGAGCGAAAGCAGTTGATATTTTTAATAGTATTAAGATTTCCTTAGCAAGGCTGCTGAAAGTGGATTAAGAAAAAGAAGACAATCTATGCAAAAAAAAATGGTTTATGAGAGGGAGATTAAATTCTGTAAAGAGAGTCAGGGATGATTATTTTAAAAACCGCATGGAAAAAAAAATCCCCAGAAAGATGCTAAAAATTGTAAGTTTGACAAAACTTTGGAGGAAGACATTAAGACATCTACCAAAAACATCCCAAAGCTTAGAAGGGTTTTTTATTGGGGTGGAAGGGTGGGGAGTGTGACAATAAAAAAAAGGGAGATGAAATATTTTCTTAGCGTTCCCCAGAAGAAGAAAAAAGAAATACAACTCAGAAACAAATTTCCCAGGAGTGAAGGCACACATTCCAAACAAAATTGAGCATGGAGTCGAACAGATCCTTAGGAAACGAAAACAGCTGTCGGCTGGCAAAATGCCCAAGGCTGAAATAATAGATCACAGCAAGAATTGATGTGGCTTATATCAAACAAAATTGGGCCCCTGTCTAAGAGGATGACAGTTCATCCCAATGAAATGAACGGGCTATAAGCTCTTGGATCCACTGATTTTTTTTTTTTTTTTTGGGAGGGAGGGTGTTTGTGTGAATGCAATAGGCAAATCCTTTCCAAAGAAATCAATGGATGTAGCACCATTTAGACATCTGGTGTTGGCACCAAAGTTTGAAGCTTGCCTGCCTCTCTCGGTTGTCATCTAGCTTCTGTCCGATTTCTATGTCTACCTGTTATTTAACTGAATCAAATATGGTGTGAGTAAAAAGAAGAGACAGAAATGGAATTCAGCACTGCAGTAGCCTCCAGCAAGAATAGATAATTGTCAAGAGACTTACCGTTTAATTAAGGGAAGAGCATGAATTCTCTAAATAGAAGATTGTGTGTAATAAATATTACTGAATTCTCTTTAACACTTTAAATCATTGGGCACAAATAAACCACTGTGTAAAGCCCTTTCCTCCATGGCAACTATAGTTAGTTTAATTATGATATATAGTCATAATTACCTTATCATTGTAGGCAAGTCTTTATTGTTTGCATTCTCTAAATTAGAGAGGGATTATAAGGGAATTATTTCAGATCTAATGGGTCACAGCTTAGAGAAGCTGTTCTAATGATTGCAAATCAGCGAAGGGTGGTGTAGTAAGAGAATGATTGGGAGTGACAATGCAATAATGATTCAGTTGTGTGAATGAGTAAAACAATGACAAATCAAAGCAAATTAGTTTTCACCAAGTTCAGTGTCTATGGAGCTTCTCAGTTTTCCAGGTCATGGTTGTCCCAAAGGCGCTTTTTCAAAACTGGACTTTCTCTGTTTTTCCTTGAAGACATTTCCTTTCTCTCCCAAAAAGCAGAACTGAAGAAGCTTCTTAGATGAGAAGTGAAATGTTTTCAAGGAAAAGAAAACAGTTCAGTTGCCCTTTGAAAAAGCACCTTTGGGTATCACCATGTCCTGAAACACCATTCATCGCATCCAGTGGTGGGATTCAAAAATTTTAACTACCGGTTCTATAGGCATGGCTTGGTGGACATGGTGTGGCTCGGTGGGCATGGCAGGGGAAGGATACTACAAAATCCCATTCCCTCCCCACCCCACTAACCTGCTTTCCAGCACCATTCTTCTATGCAGGGTAACCAAAGGAGACCTAGCCGATCAGCTGGGACTCAGGAGGCAGAGAATAGATAGGGTTGGCAGGGCCAGTCAGAAGGGGTCTTTGCTGGTTCTCCCAACTACTCAAAATTGGTGCTACCCGTTCTCCAGAACCGGTCAGAACCAGCTGAATGCTACCTCTGATGGTATCATTTTTATATAATAATAGTTATGGTGCTCCAGTCATGATACTGGATAGCTCATAGATTCTTCCTACTTCATGGATCCATCATCCATGTGACATGAGTAGGTAGATCTGGAACCTATCCACAGCATATCAGAATCTTTCTGGTACTGGTCTTAAATTGATCATGTTTATACAAATCCTGAGAAAGGTTGTGTCATGCCCCTGTCAGAATCTGATTCAGAGAGGGTGGCTGAGCAGATGACAGAGAATGGGAGTGTGGCTCCAGTGGCTGTGGAAAAAACTGGGGAAGGGCAAAGTCCGGCTGGGCAGAGCAGGGGAGACCTAGAGCAAGGCAGAGGGAATTCAGAGGAAGACTCAGGGCCACCCCCTCTTCATTCTAGGGCACCCAGGGAGGAATGGAGAAGGAAGCAATGTGAGTTGCATGGCTTACAGGGGAGGAAAGGGCCCTGATTCCCTTCATTAGCTGCAGCTGGGAACACAGTGCATAAAAAAGGAGGTATTAAAGGGAACTTTCTTACTTATGTGACTGGGTTGCCTTTGTGCCACGCCCCCAGGTCATCACAGTTTGGCAGTTATAATGTCCATCAGAAACACCCAATGTGAAATTTCAGCCAATGCAAAGGTAAAATCTTCAGCCGGAGTGGTGAACATCTTGAATGATGATTCAGCTCACGGGCATCCAACTGTTAGCACAAATATGTTGGTTTCCAAGATTGATTTTTATTATTATAGGCAATTCTCGACCTGACAAACACAACTGAGCCCAAATTTATGTTGTTAAGTGAAACAGTTGTTAAGTGAATTTTGCTGCATTTTGTGACCTTTCTTGCCACCGTTGTTAAGTGGATCACTGCAGCCATTAAGTTAGCAATACGGTTGTTCAGTGAATCTGGCTTCTACATTGACTTTGTTTGTCAGAAAGTTGAAAGAGATGATCCCATCACCCTGGGAGGCTCCAACCACCATGAATATCAGTCAGTTGCTAAGCATCCAAATGTTGATTGTATGTGACTGTAAGTATTCTGCAAGAGTCGTAAGTGTGAAAAATGGTCATAAGTCACTTTTTTCCAGTGCTGTGGTAACTTTGAACAGTGACTAAATGAACTGTTGTAAGTCAAGGACTACCTGCATTATTCTGTCCAGAGAAACATAGAATAATTGAGATGGAAGGTTACCTCAGAAATCTTCTAATCCAACTGAATAGCTTAATTTATTTGAAATAATAAATGACTTAGAATGTAATTGAAGGGGAAAATACCAAGCAGAACCTGGTCTAAAATGCATATGTGTTATGTAGTTGTTAGGAAATTATTGTTACTAATTTTAAGGTAATAATTAAAAAGTGACTATATTGTGATAAATCGTTATTATGAATTAAAGAGGAGTTAATGAAATGATGTATAAGACAAAGGGGTGGTACACTCAAATTAGTAAATAAAGGGGAATTTTTTGAATTATTAGAATTAAGATGGAACTTTTGGAACAATGAAATAAGAATACTGATGAAATTGCAAATGTGACAGACAAAAATATAAAGTATAATGAATAGGAGGATATGAGAATTATTTAAAGTAAAAGAAATAAGTTAAGATATGAATAGAAAATATATAAAATAAGTTTGAAGAATATAAGAATATCTAAGAAAATTTACAGAAAATATGAAATGTAATGATATGATATGAAATCAAATGTGAAAGATGAATATGTAACTAAGATAATGTTTGTATGGAAATGTGAAAACCTGGAACCAGGCTGTTCAACAAAAGAGATATTTTTGAAATATAAAAATAAAAAAATTTTTTTACAAAAAAGAAAAGAGGTCTTCTAATCTAACCCCCTTCTCAAGCAGCAGACCCTAGACCATTTCTGACAGAGGGCAGTCCAGTCTCTTCTTAAAAACTTCCAGTGATGAAACACCTACAACTTCTGAAGGAAACTTCTGAAGGAAATTTCCCCTCAGTTCCAGGTTGCTTCTCTCCTTGGTTAGTTTCCAACCATGGCTTCTCATCTTGCCTTTTGGTACTTTGGAGAATAGCTTGACCTCCTCGTTTTGGTAGGAGCTTCTCAAATATTGCAACAGGGCCATCATGTTACAGTGAGGAAAAGGAAGTCAACAGTGGAATAAGAATCTTTTCTTTAAAAAATGGGTAAGGCTATAAATGTTGCAGCTAGGGAAAAATTAAATGTGGATGTGGTTTGTTCATGGAGAGCTTGCTTAATGCCCTACAAAGATTGCCTTTGTCTGGATGAATGTCTTTATTGCTTCATTACACATAGAAAGGGATATAACACATTTCAGGGCTAAAAGGACAGAGTGTACTTTAAGTGTGCCTGAAAGATAGAAGACGATTGATTAAAAGGGTACATGGGTGACAGCGAGCAATTATTGGAAAGTAAATATAACAGTATTCTAATGTTCAGGGGGGTCAGTCTAGTTTTTCGTCATTCACAGAAAGATATCTGGAAAATAAAGCTGATGTTTTTTTAAAAACCTTTTGCTGCTTCACAGAAAGTCAAAAGACTTGAATCATTGAATGATTTGTGGGAATAAGGATCCAAGGATTGTTCCTAAATAAGAGAAATAAAATAAGGGCCTGGAGACTGAAACATATAAAGAACAGTTGCAGGATTTGGGTTTGGCTAGTCTAGAGAAAAGAAGGACTTTTAGGGGGGACATGATAGCAGCCTTCCAATATCTCAGGGGCTGCCACAAAGAAGAGGCGGGGGGGGGGGGGGTTCAGCATATTTTCCAAAGCACCAGAAGGCAAGATAAGAAAACAATGGATGGAAACTAACCAAGGAGAGAAGCAACCTGGAATTAAGGAGAAACTCCCTGACAGTGGGGACAATTAACCAGTGGGAGGGCTTCCCTTTAGAAGTTGTGGGTGCTTCATCACTGGATGTTTTTAAGAAGAGACTGGACAACCATCTGTCTGAAATGGTATAAAGTCCCCTGCTCAAGCACTGGACTGGAAGACCTCCAAGGTCCCTTCCATCTTTATTCCGATTAATAATTAGTTAATAAGATACAAGTTGTTTGTGACAGGAATAAAAGAGAAGCTTAGCATTGAGCAGGAAATAACAAAAGGACGTGTGCAATATCTAGGTGAGTTGTTTAATATTTTTCAAAACAAGGTTAGGCTTATGTGGTTATTATAAATGTGTTACTTACAGCAGGAACATGTAGATTTGTAGGCTGAGATGCTGAATGATTTGCAGTGAATATTAGACAGATTGTATAATGCAACAAAAGTATGGATTTGAGAATTAATAGAATCAGAGACAGATGGGGAAGATGGGATAAAAACTGGCAAGTTCATCCTTTTTTTTAAACCCTGAAAGAAGTTGGCTAGAAGACAAACTAAGTGACTGATATGAAAGATGTGATTTAGCTACATGTAGAGAGAATTGATATAAATCAAATCCTAAAGGGACTATACGTGGGAAGAGTAAATGGGCTGAAAGAGAAGAAGGTTGAGAATATAGAATGCAGAAGGAATTCTGTTTTGAAAGGGACCTTGGAGGTCTTCTAGTCCGGCCCCCTGCTCAAGCAGGAGACCCTCTTCCATTCCAGACAAGTGGCTGTCCAATCTCTTCTTAAAAACCTCAAGTGTTGAAGCACCCAGAACTTCTGGTGGCCAGCTGTTCCACTGATCAATAGTTAGGAAATGTCTCCTTAGTTCTAGGTTGCTTCTCTCCTGGATTAGTTTTCATTTGTTGCTTCTTGTCCTGCCCTGTTTGGTGCTTTATAGAATATCTTGACTCCCTCTTCTTTGGGGCAGCCCCTCAAATATTGGAAGACTGCTATCATGTTCCCCCCTAGTCTTCCTTTTCATTAGACTAGACACACCCAATTCCATCAACCGTTCTTCATACTGTTGTAGCCTTCAGCCCCCCAATTATCTCTGTTACTCTTCTCTGTGAGAAACTTTAAAAAGGAATGTGTGTATATGTATGAATGTAAGAGAAGCAAGGGTGCTTTACAAGGGTCGAAAGACATGGACAAGTGTAGAAAATGGAGTTGGTGTAAACCAGATGTTAGATTTCCCTTCCTCCTCCCTCTCTGATCCTCTGCTTTTCATTCCTTTTGATGATTACTTATTCATTTTCTACACCATGCACGAAGCTGCTTACCCTGAGAGGGTAGGGAAGTGAGACTCTGAGTTAGGGCATAGCTGTGGCAGACTTTATGGTGCCCCAATTCCCAAAAAGCTTTTATCAGGATTTATAAGTCCACAAAGCTTTTAGAAAAGTCCATTCCAGAAGTGGTGGTGTGTGTGTGAAAGATGCTCTTTGAACCTGATTTTATATATTATATATATTTATATTTATTAAACTTTTATACCGCTCCCTCTCCCAAAAAGGGACTCGGGGCGGTGTACAGCCTACTAAAAACATACAATAAATACCCAATAAATACAATTAAAATAAATTAAACCAAATTGATCCGGCTGTCTATCCCGAGAATTCAGTTAAAAATTAAAAGCTAATAAAACCCCGATTAAAATTAAGTTAAAACTAAAATACAGTTACTGGACCAGGCCAGCCTGTTTAAAAAATAGGGTTTTCACTGCGCGCCGGAAGGTCAGAATATCCGTCATAGCCCGTATCTCCAGGGGGAGATCATTCCAAAGGGAGGGGGCTCCCACAGAGAAAGCCCGAATCCTCGGAGCCGTCAACCGACAACGGCCGGGCGGCGGTACCCTGAGGAGGGCAACCCTGTGGGAGCGTACTGGGCGGCGGGAGGTTGATGATGGCAGCAGGCGGTCCCGTAAGTACCCAGGTCCCGAGCCATGGAGCACTTTAAATACTGTCAGTACCACCTTGAATCGAATCCGGAAGGCCACAGGAAGCCAGTGCAGCCTGCGGAGAAGCGGTGTAACGTGGGAGCTCCGAGGAGCACCCGATCACCCGCGCGGCTGCATTCTGGACCAGCTGCAGCCTCCGGAGACTCTTCAAGGGGAGCCCCATGTAGAGAGCATTGCAATAATCCAGGCGGGAGATGACGAGGGCGGAAGTGACTCATCCTCTGAGTGATGAGTTTTCCATGAAACCTGGGTCCACTAGAGAGAATGTAGTCCTAACCAACTTGCTAACCACAAATGTAGTTGAGTGAAGAAGTAATTGCAATGTGTTAGTCTACAGCAGAGCTGTCCAAGATTGGCAACTTTAAAGACTTATGGACTTCAACTCACAGAATGCCTTTTTTCCCATAAGGAATCTGAGTCTTCTCCTCCTCCTTCCCTTTGTTCTGTCCTCCCTTCCTCCTCTCCTCTTTACTCCTCTCTCTCCTCCTCTTTTCCTCTCTCCTCCTCCTCACCTCTCTTCCTCTCTTCTCTCCTCCTCTTTTTCTCTCCTCTCCTCTCCTCTTCCCTATATTGAGATTATACAGTGTGTATGATTCCCCTCCAGAAGCGATGAAAGGGTTAGAAATTGCAGTTGCACAATTCTCGTTTAAAAAGAAAAGAAAATCAACAATTGATCCTTTCTGGGGCATAGACAAAAAGAGGAGAAGGTCAAAGAACACGAGGCAGACCCAGAAGAAGATGGAGACATCATCAAAAACACACTACAACAACATAAATTAACAATGGTTGAGGCCACCAGATGAGCAAAAACCAGAATGTTGTATCTCCCTTGACACCCAAAGTGGTAAAAGAGAAAGGGAAGAAGAGAAAAAGATTCTTTTTAGAGAAAACCCTATTTTAATTAAAGTATAAAGACAATCAAATGAAACCCCAAAGCTTATTTTCTCTCCTGTCATAATAAAACGAGAACGAATAAGCAAGCATAAACTTGCCATCTGTGGATCAGAATGACAATAAGAAAATGACTGAAGTTATTTATGTATCTCTGTGTCTGTGGACACACTTGCGTTTCAATAATATCTTGATTGCTAATTTCATTTCCCAAGTAGATGGTTTTCCCTCCTCCCAAAAGAATCTTGCTTTCTCTTGCCACCAAAAAAGCCACTGAAATTGGTTTCGAAGCAGGTTTAGCCAATCGAAAAGCAGCACATAAATATTCACCCGTTTCTTTCTGAAAAGGAAAAAAGAAAATCAAAACCTCTTTCTAATCCATTGTTATTTCTGACAGGGTTGAAGTACATAGGGGTAACAATGGGGAAGAGTTCACTGCTATCTCTCCATCTCAGGCATTCATGTATCCATGCTTGCTCTTTCTTTGAAAGACACACACACACACACACACACAGACAGAGACAGAGACAGAGAGAGAGAGACAGAGAGAGAGAGACAGAGAGTTTGGTCAGGGATCTGGATGCAATCCCTCCACAGTACCGCACACTCATTGCTAAATCTCTGTCTCTCTCCCTCTCCTTCCCTCCCTCCCTCTCTCTCTCTTTTTTTCCCAGTCTGGATCCTTCTGTTTTTTCCATAAATCAAATTTTGCTGCACTGCATCTTTTTTCTGAAGCTGCTGAAAAGGATATTTGTAGAGTTGGAGTGAAAGAGCAGGATTTACACCGCATGGCAGCTGCAACCTTAATCATCATTGACTCCTAAATCTGTCACATTCACACACTCAGATAAACTGACAAAAAACGGTGTGTGGTGCGACTTTGAGCTATTTTCAGCTGAACTGAACAACAGCCACATTAAAACAAATGTATTATATACAGGAGCTGTACGTAAAATCCAACAACAATCCAACAGGAAAAACTAATGCATGAGTTGGATTCTCTCTCTCTCTCCCTCCCTCTTTCTCTCTCTCTCTCCCAGGTGAAATTAGTGCACCATGTGAAAATATGGGGATCTGCTCAACATCAAATATAGCCACCTATTATTCTGGTAGAGAAAAAAAAAAAAGATTTTCATGCTGTTTTCAAATTTCAATTTCCGTTTTCAATTTCAGACTGAGTTGCCTATATAGCCAGTAAATTATTTTAGCCCTACAGCTTTTAAGAAAAAACCACAGCAATGAAGACTAATATTATGACCTGGTTATCAATCTATTGAGCAAGAAAATTGCCTCGTTAACCTCATTAGGGTGGAGAAACACAATGATAGGAAATTTTGGATTTCACAACAGAGACTGGCATGAACCAGAACTAACAGGACGTGCAGAAAAAAACATCTTTTCGTCAATGAATCCCTAAGTCAAGAAAAGTGCAGCTTGCAAAATAGGCTTGGAAAGCCCAAATGACAATATCGGTGAAATAGGTGACCCTCTTGTCCAATGTAGGGGGCGTGCATAAGCGCACCAACGTGCCTACCGTCCCTGTCCTATTGTTTCTTTTTTATTTTTCTTATATGTATCCATGTATTCATAACTATGTTTAACTTATACCTATTATCTTGTAAGCAATTAACAAATAAATAAATAAATAACCAATCCATTTTTACAAAACGCTCAAATTCTCCATGGATTCAATATTGTTGACTCCCATGTGTAGCATCAAACGGCAGATAATTTCTGCAAAAATCCAGCTGTTGCATCAACTATCAACTATGCAGGACTCCAAATGATGTGTTCTATTTGAAGTTATCAAATGGTCTCACTGTCCCCACAAACTGAATAACATTGACTGAGTTGAAGCCACCTGGTGAATAACCGAAGCTATGTTAGCAACAGCCAATGGAATTGGTGGCACCTAGAAACACGGGCAAAAGGCATGTCATCAAGAAGGCTAAAGACCTAAGGGGGAGAATTGTCACTCAGGACGAGAACAATTGACCAGAAGAATTGAGGAGTATGCTGAGTTGAATGAAATCACTTGAAAACGTCTCCTCCTTTTCCAAAGAGAACAAAAGGCTGGAGAAGACAAAACAGGACCTAACATCTGGGTGGAAAGAACCTTCAAGGTCCCCGTATCAGACAGCTCAATCACAATAAAGAGCAAGGAGTTGCAGGAGACTTTTCTCCTAAATTACACCCTGACAGCGTGGAACAAACGGACAGCTTCAACAATCTGAGCACTGGCGACTCGGACATAATTCCAGCAGAAGTCAAAGATGACACAGTTTTAAATATGGCACAGCTGTGGGCCTGGAGAAAATCACTGGAGAAGTTCTAATAGGTAAAGGCAGGAAACGTTGGCAAAATTATTTCTCTCCCCTTACAATAAAGGAGATGGGAGAGTGTGGGTGAGATGATTAGAGAGCTTGGATGTTTTCTTGCAGATGTTTTGTTACCCAACCAGGTTACATTATTATCAACAATGCTATCACCAAAGACCTCTCAGATAGGATGAGTTCACACAAGCTTTACAATTTCAAAAGTAAGTTAAGGGCAAAAGAAACATATTCCACCCATGAGATTTTCTTTTTCTTCTTCTTCTTTGTCTTCATCTCCTCTTCCTCCTCCTTCTCCTCCCTCTTCCTCTTCCTTCCCCCCTTTCTCCTCCAAAACAAAACAAGGTAAATGCTCTTTCATATTGAATGGGAATTGGTAGGGAAAAAAGGATCAAGTATTTTTCTACACTGTATTACCAGATTTTGACATTGATCAATGGGTCATTTTTAAATTACTCATATCTGCACCTTTGCACATGTGCAAAGAAAAGCAATGGATGTCTCTTTCATTTATTTTCTAGATTTAGCAGAAGTGTTGTTTCAAGTGAAAAAATGTGGAAGAAAGCTATTTAACTCATAATTGTTTTCTGTGGGTGCGTAGTTGCAGCATACTCCGAATCATCACCAGAATAAACCAAGCCAACACCCCTTACTCATCTGTTCTCTAACAGAAGTGCCTCAATCTGTTGGTATCAAATGCATCTTATCAAATGTTCTGGTGAAACCTTTTAAGCATGAATTTAATTCTCAATTAGCCAAGGTTGAAAATAGACAGTGTTGACCTGAAGAACAGTGTAAGCAAATTCTAGGGTGTTGGGTTTTTTTGTTCCTAAAACAAATGAAAACATTTGTTCTCTTTGTTCAGTGACATCTGCTGTCATAAGGTGACTCACCTCCATAAAACATTAAAACAATACTGTAAACATTATAAAGAACACCATATCAGCCAGTTTGGACAGAGGAAGGAGGAGGAGGAGGAGGAGGAGGAGGAGGAGGAGGAGGAAGAAGAGATGTAGAAGAGGGGGAGTGGAGGAGGAGAAGAAGAAGGAGAAGATGAAGATGAAGAAGATGAAGAAGAAGGAGGAGGAGAGAAGGAGGAGAAGAAGGAGGAAGAGGAAGAGAGGAAGAAGAGGAGAAGAGGAAGAGGAGAGGAAGGAGAAGAAGATGAAGACGATGAAGAAGAAGAAGAAGAAGAAGAAGAAGAAGAAGAAGAAGAAGAAGAAGAAGAAGAAGAAGAAGAAGAAGAAGAAGAAGAAGAAGAAGAAGAAGAAGAAGAAGAAGAAGAAGAAAACGACCTTATGGTTTTCAATAATAATAAAAAAATAGACTGTGATCCTACCAGTGATGGATTGGATCACAAAAATTGTAAGCAAAGACAATTTTCCATGAGATCTTGAAGAGTAGCCATTCAGCTCTGTCATTGCTCACGATGGTTATGCTAGCCAACAGCAGATGGAAATTACAGTTCATGGAGACAGCAGGACTTACTGAATCTTCTGATTTTGTCACCAGGAGAAATGGTTTGTTAAACATGTCACCAGTCACAATACTTGACTCATGCAATTGCATTCAGTACCACCAGGTCACAAGCAGTGTTAAGCTGAATGAAGTGTGAACAGCAAGTCTACTTTCTGATATGACACTAAAAAGATGTCTTTTTAGACAAAAAAGGGAAGATGCCTCTTTCTAGGGCACAAATATTGCCCAAAATTGTTATAGGTTGAGAACAATTATTCAAGACTATAGTTGTACATGTTTAAAATATGATGACACTAAATATAATGCAGTTATATGTTTTAAATACTCTGAAGCAATTAACTGGGTTCTTACAAACTCCTCTCACTTTTTGCTGGCTTGTTTGTTTGTGAGATGGCCTTTTCAGATTTTCTTACCTTTTGGACATTTGCTTTTGTAAAAAAAAAGTTCTTAAAAAGAAAATAGTCTCTTTAATGTGTACAGTAAATTAGACAAATTGTACCTCCTTGTGTATATAGATATGCATATAGCTATACAGATATATATTATCTCCATCCTTGGCTGACAAAATTATAGAGTCTGTATAATTCTATCACTTCGAAGATCAAAGTCTTAACTATTATATTAGGAGGTAAATCAAAAATAGGTTCAATTTGGATTAAAACATCAATGTTGATATTTTGAAAATAGATACACTGCTTCAATTTATCAGTTGTTTGGGAATCAATATTTAAAATGCTATTACACTGAATTCCAAGTATAAGACATCATTTTTTGTCATGCCACAAAGTCTTTGTATACTATTCCAGTATACAAAGACTTTGCAAAGACTTCTGAAATTAGTTTTAAGTGCAAATTGATATTCAGATCCATCTTATACTTGCAAGTAAGTGCAGAATTGGTATTCGTTTATTCATTCAGTCCACCTCCATTTAATTGAGGAGTTTGCCTGATTACAGGCTGTGATAGTTAAGAGCCAGAACAAATGCAATAGTATATTTATATGTGGAAGAGGGATACCAATTACATGTAATTGTTGTATGACCTTGATTCGGTCTTTACCTCTTTAGCCGCCTTCTCACAATATTGTTGTGGACAGAGAAATGGAGAAGGAGAAATAGTGGGGAAGAGAGAGAGAGAGAGGGAGGGAGGGAGGGAGGGAGGGAGAGAGAGAGAGAGTGAATAAAGTAAAATCTCTATCTTTCTATCAATCTGTCTGTCTGTCTATCTATCATCTATCCATCCATCCATTCATCCATCCATCCATCCATCCATCCATCTAATTATATTATCTAATTTATCTAATTTTACATCCCTATCTCCCTCAAAGAGTAACTCTGGTCATATAAAATAAAACCCCAAAATATAAAACAGTATATAAAAAAAATAAAATTTATGATTTTAGAATTATACATTTTTAAGGAGGCAAGAACAGTGAAACCTGTTAAAAATTAGTGGGTAAAGGCAAAGAGAGGGGTCTTGTCCAGTGCAGGTAACCATGAAGTGAAGGGAGTTCAAAGGAATACAAGTGCATTGCCTGCTAACACTCTCTTACAAGAATCTGAACTACTAATAGTCAAAGCAAATTGGTGATAGATAAGAGTCAAAAGAATTCATTCTCTTGGACTTCGATTTCTTGTGGGCCTGAAGGGCCTCAAGGCTGATGACATGTTTGACTCTGCCTTCGGGCTCAGCCTGGTCATCTCCTACATATCTCATGGCACCAATCAACTCCATCACTGTATGCTCCTTTAGGCTTCTCGCTCCTATACACAGAGCCACGTTTTAACCCTCTTTCAGAAGAGTGGGGTCCCACCTCTCTTCTGGAGGAAGAATATTGCATAGGGTAGAGGCTCTCTTCCTAGATCCCACCAATTGGAGTTCTTTAACTATCATGTTCTGCAACATACCTTCCCTGCCTGAGACAGGTGGGATGGGCCAAAATCAATTAATAAATGAACAATCCATCATCTACTGAACTTTGTTCACCCTTTGCCAGGACAAGCACTGGGGTAGCTCCCCAACCTAGGTGCCTCCTTGGGTGTATGGACTTCAGCTCCCAGAATTATCCTTCCTGTTGGGTCAACTCCTGAGAATATCAGGAGTTGCAGCGGACACCTTGAGAAGTTGCTCAATGCCTTGCTACTCTGGGAACATCTTCTTGTTCAGGGCCCCCCTGTCAGTGGTGGGATTCAATTTTTTTTACTCCCGGTTCTGTGGGGGTGACTTGGTGGGCGTGGCTTGGTGGGCGTGGCAGGGGAAGGATCTACTGCAAAATGCCCCTTCCCTTCCCTCCCCACCCCACTAACCTGCTTTCCAGTTCTGTTCTCCTGTGCAGGACAACCAAGGGAGACCCAGCTGATCAGCTGGGACTCAATGGGAGGTAGAGAAGAGATGGGGTTGGCGGGGCCAGTCAGAGGTGGGATTGACTGGTTCTCCGAACTACTCAAAATTTCTGCTACCGGTTCTCCAGAACTGGTCAGAACCGGCTGAATGCCACTTCTGCCCCCTGTGCATTTCCCCCGTTACAAGGCAGAAACCAGAAGGAAAAGCACAAACCTTCTTCCCATCTGCTACTGCAGAAGGAATTGCAAGAAAAATCATAGTGACGGGATATAAAGGGCTTGAATATCTGTGGAGAAACAGAAGAAATCAAAACATTCCTTTTGAGACATTTCACACACACACACACACACACACACACACACAATTAAATCCCCATTCTTCTCATTAATTTCACTAACTGGGGATTGGGAAATTGCAGATATTAGAAACTGTATAAGGTATTAACTGTATAAGGACCTGGGAACTTACGGGACCGCCTGCTGCCATCATCAACCTCCCGCCGCCCAGTACGCTCCCACAGGGTTGCCCTCCTCGGGGTACCGCCGCCCGGCCGTTGTCGGTTGACGGCCCCGAGGGTTCGGGCTTTCTCTGTGGGAGCCCCCTCCCTTTGGAATGATCTCCCCCCGGAGATACGGGCTATGACGGATATTCTGACCTTCCGGCGCGCAGTGAAAACCCTATTTTTAAACAGGCTGGCCTGGCCCAGTAACTGTATTTTAGTTTTAACTTAATTTTAATCGGGGTTTTATTAGTTTTTAATTTTTAACTGAATTTTTGGGATAGACAGCCGGATCAATTTGGTTTAATTTATTTTAATTGTATTTATTGGGTATTTATTGTATGTTTTTAGTAGGCTGTACACCGCCCCGAGTCCCTTTTTGGGAGAGGGAGCGGTATAAAAGTTTAATAAATAAATAAATAAATAATAAATTTAAAATGTCAGAATGTCAGCACTGGGTCTCATAGCACCTCACTCAGGTTCTGAAGAGGAACCACTGATAAACACACTCCGGGTTCATTTTTTAAGTCAGCTCTAGTCGTTTAATTGTCATGTTGCCCTTGATCTTTGCCAAAAAGTAAAACACAATTACTTGCTAATCATATTCTCCTACCGTATTTTACCAGCATCCCCATAATATACTCGGGAATTATCTAATTTATATCTCGTGTCAAGTAAGTTTATTTTTTTAAAATTTTAATAAACATTTATTTGACATACATTTAAAACAAACAAATCAACATACACACACACACACACATACACACACACACATATGTAGATTTTACAGCATATATTGAGCAATGGTTAATTTTTTTCTTTATCTTTATCATTGACGTAATCTACCTTGTTACAATAACTCCTTTGTTCTTTTAATGTTTTGATTTCTCTATATAGTTTGTGATTAAATGCATGTCTTCTGTCATTTCCATAACTTATCCAAATATCAGATATTACCTTTCCTTTAACCACTCATACCAAATGTTCCATATTTCATAATAGTCACTATCTTCTTTATTTTTTAACAGTTTGGTTAGGCTATCCATCTCAGCGCATTCATGTATTTTTTTAATTACTATATCTTCTGAAGGAATGGAAGACACTTTCCAGTTTTGCGCTTAGGTTATTCTAGCCACAGTTATGATATGCAAAATTAAATATTGGTATTTTTTCTCCATATTTGAGTCTATCATACTTAGTAGAAAGGTTTTGGGTTCAAGTTTTAAATTTTGTTTTGTTATATTTAAAATCCAATTTCTAATATTTCTCCAAAATTTCTGAGCACATGGGCAAGTCCACCACATGTGAAAATATGTTCCTTGTGCGTAGTTATATTTCCAACAGTTGGGTGGTAGGTTGGGGAACATCTTAGCCAGTCTCGCAGGAGGTAGGTGCCAGCAATAAACCATTTTATATAAGTTTTCTTTATACGAGACTGACATACTTAATTTGTAATTTGTTTGCCAAATGTGCTCCCACTTATCTAATTCAATACTATGACCCACGTTTTTAGCCCAAATTATCATAGATTCTGTAGCTGTTTCTTCTTTTAATTTGTAATCCAAAAGATATTTATATGTTTTACTAATTGCTTTCTTTTCCTCTCCTAGCCATATTTTATCTAATTCTTGTGGAGTCATATTAAAGCCAAATTGTTTTCTATCTTTTTTATAATGGGTTTTTATTTGTGCAAAGGGCCACCATGCTATCTCCTTTCCTTGAATTTGTATTTGGTTCCTATTTTTAAGCTCTCCAGTGTCATATAATAAATCTTTATACCTAGCAATATTTTCATAATCCAATACATTTGGATGTGTGACTGCTTCCAATGTACCTGGAAGCTCCTGCTGGTGTCATCAATGACAGCAACTTCTCTTCTCTGGATCTCTTTTTCAATTGTTCCTGCCTCCACCATCCCAGTTGGTAGAGTTGTCTTCTCCAATCGTTCACACCTTTGTACGGTATGTCCAAAAGATCCAAGCTTCAGCTTCGTTCTTCGTGGTTCCAGACGGCAGTCTAGCTTTACTTCATCACATATTTGACCATTGTTTCAGTACCACAATTCAGTGGCATTCCCCTCCCCGCTTTCATCCCGCATTCACAGCCGTGTGTTACAGCTTGGGCAACCAACCACACATGCTTTATTATCAGAAGGATGTCTCTGTGTTTTAATATTTTATCTAGATCTGTCACAGTCTTCCTTTCAAGTAGCTCTTTATTTCAGGGCTTCTGTCACGATCCTGATGTATTTTTTTATTATTATTTTTGAGCCCAGGAAGATAAAAGCCTTACCAATTAGCAAGAGGAACTTATGTCCCTTTAAGCTCAAACAGTTTTCTAGCTCTGCCTTAACAGCAGGTGGGCTGCAATGAAAGTGGTGTTAAAGATGCTTTCAATTTCCAGCTAAGGATATGATATTCAATGAGATACAAAAGTGGTTTGTCATTGTCACCACTGATCACCAGTCCTGGGCCGGCTCTTATCATTCCCTGGCCTGGTGCTCTAAGTTGCAGGCATTTATTGTAATCTCGTGACAGCCTGCTTCCCCCATTTGAACCCCTGGGTGATTCCTGCTTAGGCTGTGACAATTTAACCTTCCAAATGCTCTAATTCCAGCCTCTATTTTCCTTGAATCTAATGTATTTTTAAGACAGGCAATTTCCCCAGACAAAAAAGAGCTTTTTCTGAACAAGAAAACACTGCTAAAGTTCCATGATTTTCTCTTAGCATTTACACTGGAAATGGGAAATGCTCTAATAATATATTAAGGGAAGCCGCTGCAGTTTGAAAAGTGAAAAAAAAAGGAACAGAGAGACAAAGGGGGGGAAGAATCATGAATGGCTCCTGCCGAGCCATTTTCAAAGCTAACAAGGAAGACAGAAGGCAATATTCAGATTATCTGAGGTGGGGAAACAGTAGTGCCTCTTAGTGAAATTTAGCCAAGAGTGTGACACAGCTGCCAAAACAGCCAATGCAGTTCCGGGCTGCATCAACAATGGGCTAACATCAACATCAAGAGAAGTGGTAGTGCCACTTTATACCACACAAATGAGGCCACACGTGGTATACTGCACCAGTTCTGGTCACTGTACTATAAAAAAAATTCCAAAGTCCTAGAAAGAATGCAGAGATGAATTTAACAAAATTGATAAGGAGTCTGAAGGCTAAATTATATGATGAACAGTTGAGGGACATACATATGTCTAGCTCAGGGGTCCCCAAACTTGGCAACTTTAAGACTTGTGGACTTCAGCTCTGCTGGCTGGAAAAATCTGGGAGTTGAAGTCCACAAGTCTTAAAGTTGCCAAGTTTGGGAACCTCTGGTCTGGCTTATCAAAGACAAGGACTAGGGATAGAATGATAGCAGTCTTCCAGTTTTGGAGGGATCACTACAGAGACAAGGGGGTTGATCTATTTTCCAAAGCACCAGAAGGCCAGACAAGAAACAATGGATGGAAACTGAGCAAGGAGAGAAGAGGGGGTCAACTTTTTCTCAAAAGCACCTGAGAACAGGACAGGAAGTAACAGTTGGAGGATTTTAATGAGAGTCCCAACCTACAACTGAGGAGAAATTTCCTGACAGTGAGAACAATTAATCAATAGAACAATTTACCTCCAGGAGTTGTGGGTGCTCCATCGCTGGAGGTTTTCAAAAGCTCTTGTCTCCTGCCTTGAAGAGGGGTTTGGAATAGAGAACCTGCGAGGTCCTTTCCAGCCCTATGATCTTGACTGACTTTCCAGTCCATATTCCCCAACCACCCAAAGGGTCTGAAAATAAAATAGTGTAAAGCAACACAAGAATCATATGGCAACCCACAGAAAGGGGTTGCATAGAGCTCTTGACTATTTATGTATTTATTTGTCAAGCATGAATTAGATAATATCTATATGTATAAACATGATTATGAGTACATGAAATGAATATGAATAAAAAAGGAACATTAGGACAGGGATGGTAGGCACGTTGGTGCGCTTATGCACGCCCCCTACAGACATCTTAGGAAAGGGATGAGGTCAATAGTAGACAGTCTAAGGTTAAAGTTTTGGGGGTTGGGGGAAGAAACCACAGAGTCAGGTAGAGTATTCCAGACATTGACCACTCTGTTGTAAAGCACTATAAAGTACTAGGTGCTATTGCTATTGCTGTTGCTGAAGTCGTATTTCCTGTAATTGAATTTGGTGTGGTTTACTCTGAGTTTATATCTATTGTGTGCTTGTGTATTGTTGATGTGGAAGCTGAAGTAGTCATTGATGGGTAGGACATTGCAATAGATAATGTTATGTACTATGCTCAGGTCGGACCGAAGGCGGCATAGTTCTGGGTTGTCTTAAGCCTAAAATTTCATGTCTGGTGGCATAAGGTATTCTGTTGCAAGTAGAGGAGTGGAGGACTCTTCTCGTGAAAAATCTCTGGACTCTGTAAATTGTGTTAATGTCCAATATGCAGTGCGGGTTCCAGACAGATGAGCTGTATTCAAGAATTGGTCTAGCAAATGTTTTGTATGCTCTAATTAGTAGTACCAAATTACCGGAGAAAAAGCTTTGCAGGATTAGGTTAACAACTGTTAATGCCTTTTTGGCTATGTAGTTGCATTAGCACTTAGATCATCAGAGATCATTAATCAGGCAGGAAAAAAAAAACCTTCCCTTCTGGCTTCTTTGCATATTGATCCTAAGGGCTCTTCTGTGTCTTCTGTCCTGCTCTGTTTGTCATAAAGAAGGTCAGGTTTCCCAACACCAACTTTCTTGCTTGGCTCTCAGAATTCCCTGCTGCTTAGCCATGAATGGCTACACATTTGCAGGCTCTTGTGCTCTTCTGTGTCTGTGTTTGTGTTTATGTTCTGCTGCCATTTATCTTGAGGTTTTGCTGCCAAGGAATTCACAGCTCTTCACCCATTTGGTTGCTGGCGGTGAGTGGAAAACCAAAATGAGTGATTAGTGACTTGATAAAAAGATTAGACAGGACCTCATTTACATCTGGATCATGAATGCTGGAAGGGATGGGTAACCATCAATTAAATAGTCTACAAATTGCAGGGTGGATTTATTGACACAGGAGCATGAATTCAACCCTATAAAAATGGAATCTGTTGGTGGTACCTAAACTCATCTAGTTGGTTGGATAATTCTAAAATTCTCAGAGCTTCCTCCTCCTTAGCACTTCCAAGCTAGGCAGTTATATGAAATAATCATTGTGGATCAATAAATGATACAGTAGATGATTGAAAAAGATAGATAGATAGATAGATAGATAGATAGATAGATAGATAGATAGATAGATAGATAGATAGATAGATAGATAGATAGATAGATAGACGGGTGGATGGATAGATGGACGGATGGATGGATGGATGGATGGATGGATGGATGGATAACTGATAATACATAATCAGAGTTGAAAGGGATCTTGTAGGTCATCTAGTCCAACCCTCTGCCCAAGCAGGAGATTCTACATTTCTTATAGATGGGAGTCCAATCTCTTCTTGAAAGTCTCAAGTGATTTCGCTCTCACAACTTCTGAGGGGAAGTTATTCCATTGGTTGATAGTTCTCACTGTCAGAAAATTTCTCCTTATTTCTAGATTGAATCTCTCCTTGATCAGTTTCCATCCATTATTCCTTGCTTGGCCTTCAGGTGCTTTGGAAAATAGTTTGCGCCCTACATCTCTGTGGCAGCAGCCCTTCAAATATTGGAAGACTGCCATCCTGTCTCCCCTGATCCTTCTCTTCACTAGACTAGCCAGGCCCAGTTCCTGCAACCGTTCTTCATATGTATTAGCCTCCAGTCCCCTAATCATATTGGTTGCTCTTCTCTGCACTCTTTCCAAAGTCTCAACATCTTTTTCATAGTGTGGTGACCAAAACTGAATGTAGTATTCTAGATGTGGCCTTACTAAGGCTTTATAGAGTGGTATTAGTCTTATAGAGTGGTATTAGTCTTATAGAGTGGTATTACCCTTGATCTTGATCGTATCCCTCTGTTGATGCAACTTAGGATTGCATTAGCTTTTTTGGCTGCTGCTACACATTGCTGGCTCCTATTTAGCTGGTTGTCCACTAAGACTCCAAGATCCCTTTCACAGTTACTGCTATTGAGCCTGGTTTCACCCAGTCTGTATGTGTCCTTTTTGGTTTTCTTGCCTGGTGTACGACTTTACTTTTCTCTACATTGAATTTCATTTTGTTAAATAAATGATAGATAGATAGATAGATAGATAGATAGATAGATAGATAGATAGATAGATAGATAGATGATGGAAGAGAAAGGGAGGGAGGGAGAGAAAGAATTAATGGCAAGAATTCAGTTTCACAGACCTTCCTCTGGATTTCATGTCTCTCCTGATTTCCTGATGTTCCTTTTTCTCTACATCAAATGGGACTGCTACAAAGCTTCATCCATAAATGGTCTCCTATGATTTGCTTAGAATTGCTTGCCTGTATCATCAAATGTGACCCAGGGAAACTATATATTAGGCTGATTATTTATTTATTTACTTATTTTTTGTCTTTGCAACAGTCTTGGTCAAAATGGTCCCCACCTCTGTCATTAAACAGACATGAAAAGTGCAGGTGATGTTTTGGTAAGCTTATGACAGATCAAATTAATAGAGCCAGCCAGTTGGAGAAACTTTGCTATAAGATTAGCCTGGCTGAAACATTCTTTGATTCCGTTTCCCAGCATGGTTGAGCTTCTTTGACAACTCAGTTTTTCTCCATCATTTCTTTTCAACAGCTCTCCATGCGATAAATATTGCTTTCTTAAAGGTCACTGTTGGCATTGTCACTCTGATGGACAAGTCCCCCAGATCCCTGAAGGGAAAACAAACATGGCAGTTTAGAAATGCTTGTTCATATTGATGCTTGGTTTCCTTGTTCTCCCACAGGGTTGCAGGTAAATGAGAATTGTTAAATGGCATTTGTATAAGAAAATGTTGTGTGCAGAATTGATGGGCAGGAAGATAAGCTGTCTTCAGAGATCACTTCTTGTAACCTGTGCAAATAATTTCTTGGTTATGCTGGTTAAATGTCCACCAAACCTCAGAAGGGTATCAAGGCAACCATGTTGTGTCTTCAAGCAGCTCTGGTTATTGTATTTAAAGCTTTGACCCAAAGAACAAAGTCCCTATTAAATCTTGTAGAAGTGGTTGGCCATTGTTTTCTAGTAGCATTTCTTGAACTTCCCAGAGGGTGACCCGTCCAGTTGCTAAACTTTACCAACTCTGCTTAACTTACTTGACCATGGTCAAGTAAGTTGCTGCTTCTTTGGACAATGGTGAACCTTTGTCGTTTAGGCAAATAAATGAACAAAGAAAAAGAAAGTCCAGATAAGCATTCATTTTCCATGGATATCATTTCAACAATCATGATTTTTGAAGGCCAAAGTTTAGTTTACCATTCATCTGATTTAATGAATCAGACGAATTGCTCACCTCTTTGTGGCAGTCTTTGAGAAGATAGGTATTTCACTGTATTTCAGTTTCTTCAGCTCCATTCAATTTGCAACCTCAGTGTATGAGTCTGTTTATTTTTATTAGCATATTGCTTTTTAAAGAAGAAAAAAAAATCTGTTATTTGAACACATTAGCATTTCAATCCTACAAGGTTATTGTAGGTTTGTACGAAACAGATGAAAGCAAAGTAGCCTAGGATTATTTTTTTAAAAAAACAAAACAAATAAACTTCTATAGGGAGGGAGAAAGGTATGAGAAATTTATCCAGATTTGAACCAGGAGAGAGAGAGAGAGAGAAAGAAAAGTCTCAGGAATTTTACAGTTACCCACCTTTTCTATATTACAGATTTTAATGATGCATTGCAATGAAACTAGCTTTTTAAAAAATTGGCTTCAAAGTAGTTTAATTCATTTAACAGGAAGTGTTTTTTTAAATTCGTTTAAAAAAGTAAATATAATACAAATTTAAAGAAAAAAGAACCCAAAGAAACATCAAACAAAAGTGACAACCAAATAAAAGGAAGGAAATAAAAGAAGAAAGGAAAGGAAAAAAAAAACAGAAAAAAGGAGTAGCTTCTAATTTTCTTTACAGCAAGTTATAACTAGATTTATATTTTATCCTCTCTCTTTGAGATTACATCATGGCCTCCTTCTTTCCATATTCTATATTTTCTAGTCATCATACCCATAAATCACAAATTCATTGATTTTTGTTTTTAGCAAAAAGCCCATAAAGGTTTTCCAGTTGGTAACAAATATAATCTCACATTTTATTTTGTCCCTCCTTTGGCACCCTTTCTTCAATCATTCTCTTTGACTATTTCTTTGAGGTTAGTGTCTTGTCCCATGGTGAGTTGTTCTCTGGCAAGCTGTCCTGGGCCCCCATGAAACAGAGTTGGAGATTGACAAATATTAACTTGACAGCTTGGATGTTGTCAAACAACAACAGCAAAAAAGACAAAGAAATCCTTAGACATTGGCAAGTTCATGATACACTTATAAGTCTGGAAAAACCGAACTTCTTTTTCTAACAAGCCAGAATGCCTTTCATCCTAACTCATTTCTCCCAGTTCACCATTATTGGTTTATGCAATCGACATGAATGTGGAAGCTTTTATCTAAAAGTATGCATAATTCTTTATTCAATAAAATGTTGAGATCAAAGATAGTCTTCTATAAATCCTTTCTCCTCCAGATGAATGATCTTCTAAGCCAAATAGCAATACCATCATCTTGTGATATATTTAGATAGATCATGGCATTGATCATAGCTAAACCTGCCTGATGGCTGATGGTTTTCTAAAGTATTTTTGACATCCATTCTGTTGCTTTTAGAATAAAAGACAATTTCATCACACAGAGCTTATTTGAGATAGGAACAGTTCAATGGAGGAGAAGAAGAGATAAACAAAATAATTTGGGGAATTCTCAAACTAGATTCGTTTTGGTCATCTTGAAGAGATTTTGTCTTTAAATGCAGATAACTTTCTTACTTGTTGGGATGTTTAATCCCATGAATGTTAATGTCACTGACACCAATATAGCACTTATTTTTGTTGAAAAGATGATGTTTTATGGATTTCTCTACAGATAAGGGATGAAATTTGAGATAAAGAGATGAGTGTTTCTTATCCTAGAAGGATTAAACAGTCACTAAATTTGTTTATACTTATTGGGATGAAGATTGGAAATCCCTTCTCTCTCTACTTTTCTCTTTCTTTATCATATTCATACTTTGCATTTTCTTCTTAATTTTTTATTTCTTTTTTGTTACACTTTTTACTTCTTCCTGTTTTCTTTCTTTAGGTTCAGTTGGCATTATATTTTACTATCACAATTAAAATCCTTAATTAAAAAAGACATACCTATCTAATTATTGTCCATTCTTGTGGATAGGAAACTGGGACATTTGGGAAGGTTTGCTCGGTGGTGGAAATCTTTCTTCTTCTGCCTCTTTTCTGAACTGTTGATGCTGTTCTGCAGAGAAGTCAAATCTATCTGAATCAACAAAGGCATTCACAGAGTAATTGCCATGGACACATTTTAAAGATTAAAAGTTTGGAATGCATCAATGTTTTCTCACGCATCAGTGATTATATTTGCCGTTGACATCTGTGGATACTTGGTTTTGACAGTTGAAGTTTTATAGCTGGTTGTCTTGTTTAATTGAGATTTGGAATTTGGCAGCATTTGGTAACTGACATAAAGGTCTCCAGCAATGGAAAACATACTACCTTCCAGATGTTAGAGTATTTATTTATTTGTTTATTTATTTAAATTTATATACCGCCCCCCTCTCACAAAGGGACTCGGGGCGGTGAACAGCCAAGATAAAATACACATATAGAAATACATATACAATATTTAAAAGTTAAAAGAATTAAATACATTGGCCCTTTAAAAAGATTAAAAATAAGGGAATTAAGAAAGTTAAAACCAGATTAAAAGCTCTAAAAACCCCTAGGCCAGACTGGCTTGCTGAAATAAATGAGTTTTCAACGCACGGCAGAAGGTCAGGAGATCAGGGATGGTCCTCATCTCCAGGGGCAATTCGTTCCAGAGGGAGGGTGCCCCCAATGAGAAGGCCTGCATACTCGGGGTCGCCGGCTGTCCAACCGGCAGCACCCCAAGGAGACCGACTCTATGGGAGCATATCGGTTGGCGGGAGGCCAATAATGGCAGGAGGTGGTCTCGCGAATATCCTGGTCCCAAGCCATGGAGTGCTTTAAAGATGATAACTAAAACCTTGAAGCCATCCGGAGGGCCACTGGGAGCCAATGCAGCTCGCGCAGAAGTGGCGTAACATGGGAGCCCCGAGGAGCTCCCAACACCACCCGCGTGGCTGCATTCTGCACCAGCTGGAGCCTCCGGATGCTCTTCAAAGGCAGCCCCATGTAGAGAGCATTGACATAGTCTAGGCGGGAGATCATCAGGGCGATGGTGACCTTGCGAAGCGCATCCCGATCCAGAAAGGGCCGCAACTGGTAGATCCTACGGACCTGGCCAAAAGCCCCCCTGGCGACGGCCGCCACATGGTCTTCCAATGACAGCCGCACATCCAGGAGGACACCCAGATTGTGGGCCCTCTCTGTGGGGACAAGAATTTCCCCCCCCCCCCCCCACAGCCAGTGATGGAACCAGCTGGCTGTACCGGGGTGCCGGGAAGCACAGCCACTCAGTCTTAGATGGGTTGAGCTGAAGCCTGTTCCGCCCCATCCGACACCGCACGGCCTCCAGGCACCGGGTCATCACTTCAACGGCTAGAGATGTACAGCTGAGTATCATCAATGTACTGATGGAACTCTACCCCAAAGCCACGGATGATCTCACCCAGCGGCTTCATATAAATGTTGAACAGAAGGGGTGAGAGCACTGACCCCTGAGGCACCCCACAAACCAGGGGCCTCGGGGCCGACCTCTGCCCCCCTGCCAACATGAATTGCGAACGGCCAGAGAGGAAGGAAGAGAATCACCGCATAACAGTGCCTCCCACTCCCAACTCCTCCAGCTGCTGCAATAAGATACTGTGGTCGACAGTATCGAAAGCCACCGAGAGATCTAATAGGACCAGGACAGAGGAATAACCTCTGTCACAGGCCCTCCAGAGATCAGATGAGTATGATGAGTACAATTCTCACCATCCCTGGCCATTTGCTTCTCAAGTTCAGGCAATTAAGAATCAGAATCCTACCACATTTTCAGAACAATATGCCTCCCAAAATATATATAATGCATGGAACATATTTGCCAAGCAGTTTTTAATCAGGTCAAGGACATTGACAAACATCAACCTAGATTAAATCTATAGCTTTCTTGTCATTAACCTGGACATTTAAATTTGCATTCGACATGGGCCTTTGAATATTGAAGTTCTTTTTCATATCGTATTCATGATATGAAATTCCTATCATATTTCATTTCATATCTAAATTGAACTCAAGCATGTTGCCTATACATGTAAAACAATTCCATTTTTGCTCTTTTATTTTTATTTTTTTTTAGTTTCAGGAACCTCTTTTCATTTTCTTCAGCAACTGTCATTGAAAGGGACATTTTATCTCTGATCCTTTGGACATAAACTTTCTCTCTCTTATTGCAGCAGCTCTTTCAAACTGTCTCTCACCTTTGTCATGAGCCTTGAAACATGTTGAATGTCTTAGAATGTTTTAGAGATAGTCCTCAGCTTATGACCACAATTGAGCCCAAATATTCTATTGCTAAGTAAAACATTTGTTAAGTTGAGGAGCCAAAATTGTTGGGGGCTCTATAAACCCTTTAGAGAGGGCTGAAAAGCATGTGAAGCAGTATATAAGTCTAAGGCTCTGGCTCTGGCTAAATGAGTTTGTCCCATTCTACAACTTTCTTGCCATAGTTGTTAAGTGAATCGATGCAGTTGTTAAGTGAATCTGGCTTCCCCACTGACTTCGATAGATAGATGATGGATGGATGAATACATAGATAGAAAAATAGGTTGATAATCAGACAGACAGAATAGACAAATTAATAGAAAATAGAAAGCTAAACGTGTTTGGATCATTGGATCCAATCAGACAAGCACTGATTTGAATTAATAGGTATATAATCTGTAATCTTTAATCTTGAATAACTATCATTTTGTTCAAGTATGTTTACCAAGAAATGACGTCTCAAAACACACACTTAAATTTGCCATGAATTCATAACCTTCACATTTTCCCTATTTAGAAACAATACCTTGAGTCTTTGGTCTGACATTGATGTATATTGTGGAAAGTTTATTTGTATTCACTTGGGTGTAAGAGCATCTAGTGCTGAAGAAGACACCTGTGAGTCTTGGTCAGTCCTAGAGGAGATCAACCCTGACTGCTCTTGAGAAGGCCAGATCCTGAAGAGGAAACTCAAAATACTTTGCCCACCTAGTGAGAAAGAAGGACTCACTGGAGAAGAGCCTAATGCTGGGAACGATTGAAGACAAAAGAAGGGGATGACAGAGAATGAGGTGGCTGGCTGGAGTCACTGAAGCAGTTGGCGGGAGCTTAAATGGACTCCAGAAGATGGAAGAGGACAGGAAGGCCTGGAGGAACATTGTTGGCAATGGATCAGACAGGATTTTGTGACTAACAACAACAACAGCAACAGCAACAATGACAAACAGTATCTAATTCAGGAAATGCATTTTTGTGTAAATGAATGTAGGGGTTGACTTTATTTCACATTGTTGAATGAAAGCGTCTAAACTGCATTGACGCTGAAGCTGGACTTATCTTGACTGGGTGTGTCTTCACTTAGGAATAGGCCAATATGGAATAGAATCTCTTTCCTAGCTTGTACTCAGATAATATATTATGTTTAGACTTCTAAATATATTTACTAGTAAGTAAATGTCTTTGAGCTCAGTACAATTTATTTGCAAACATAGAATTAAATGAATGTAGGGGTTGACTTTATTTCACATTGTTGAATGAAAGCGTCTAAACTGCATTGACGCTGAAGCTGGACTTATCTTGACTGGGTGTGTCTTCACTTAGGAATAGGCCAATATGGAATAGAATCTCTTTCCTAGCTTGTACTCAGATAATATATTATGTTTAGACTTCTAAATATATTTACTAGTAAGTAAATGTCTTTGAGCTCAGTACAATTTATTTGCAAACATAGAATTAAATTGGATTCCATGCCCACCTTTAGATGCCCTTTGGATAGAAGAGGAGTTGTGCTTCTCACAGTTTATGACCATGGAACTTATTTGCTGTTGCAAACTACTTGCTTCTGTTATATGCCCATAAATTTGCATGAAATCTCATCTTTGGAAAATGGAATTTGTCTGTCTGCTTTTGAATTAAGTATTCCGAGAGTGTACAATAAAAAATTTCAATTTCATAAACCCTAAAGGGATTAGAATGTTTGTGGATTTATGTTGTGGTTCTGTTAGATAAGTAATCTGTCGTGAATGATTTAATTATCTTGAGTGAAGTGTCTAAAATTGAAAGGTTTGAAAAACTACCTTTTTAATCTTTTAAAATATTACTAAAATGTTCTTAAAATGCAATTGTGATAAGGCAGCATGCACCAACTTGAAAGGTAAATACATTGTGTTAAATATTTACATAGGTGAAGAGTTTTTAAAGACCTTTTTTTGTAAAAGAAAAATACATCACTAGTTTAATATGCATTTGTCAGCTCTTTAATTTAGATAGTTCATAATAATTGTTCATCCCTAGTAATACAGTTTATTTGTTGGAAATCATAGGGAACATAAGGTACTTGAGTGAATTTATTCTTTAATATTGCAAAATTGTCATGCATGAATCTCTGTTTAATACAGTTATAGTCCTGACATTTTGCCTCTAGCAGTCTAGAATAAACAGAAAAGGTAAGAGGGATTGATGAATGGGTGGGTGGGATAAAAGGATGGAAGGATAAATAGAAGGATGGGAGGATAGAAGAATGGGAGGATCAATGGAAGAGTAGAAGGATGAAAATATAAATAGATGGATGGATGATTTTATTTTGAAAGAGTTATCCAAGACTTTTCATAGAGTAATGCAGCAAAAAGGAATATGATGTAACAATGTCTTAGTATCTTCTTATTATAGGGCCATGCGTGGGAATAAATTAGTTATTCCCAAACTGTTGTCCCTATACAAGGACAGCAACTTATCAGTTGTTCAGACAAAATTCTCAGAAGACATTTCATGTTGCAGTCACAAACTGGAAGACCTGAGGTTGAGAAAAACAAAGGAGGTTAACTGGTTGCAGGAATTCTTCCTATCTCCAACTCCATTCAAGGCTTAGCGCTCCACGTTGGGAGCAGAGTCAGTTCCTGACAAATGATGATGTCGCTTATCTCTTAGCCGTCCAGGTAAGGAACTGTGGGAATTGGTGTCCAAGGACACAAACGCTCAGGGGGAAAAATGTAGAAAAATAATTGAAGCCTTCCTGAAAGAATTTCTCATGACCATTTTCAATCGAGTTTGTGACTTCTTTGGTAACGCATGGCTTGATATTCTTGTGCATCTTTCGTTTGCTTCTGCAGTACAATTGATTCATCTGATTTTCTTTTTTTACCCATTTGAGAGACCTGATTGTGGCTAGAATTTACATTTTGGGGGAGACACCTGGAAACTGACTCTCATTTTGAGGTCAGACTGACTTGATACTTCCCCATTTGTGATGACTGTTTGAGACCTGCCTTTCACAGAGTAGCCAGAAGGAGACATCTCACCCAGCTTCTGACCCTCACGGTCTGAAAAGCCTCTAAATTCAATCCCACACATTAAGTCCTATCTGATTTCCTTCCCTATTGAGTGGAAGATGCCAGGATGTTCACAGAGTGAACACCTGTCTCACAATTACATCTTAAATTTGCTTCTAATGACCTGAAGGGTAGTCATTTATGGGTGATGGCAGACTTTTTTGATTAGAAAAAGTGCACATGTACATATTTACATGATTTAGGGGCCTCAGCACTCCATAATATTTGGGAGTGGCTGACAACAAGAAAAGCAGAGCTTTTGCTGTTCTGCTGTGTTGCTCTTAAATTGTAGATTATATTTCCTTTGAGACCTGAGTTTGGTTGTCACCTTCCCTGTTTTTATAGAATATAAAATATTCTTTATTGGTCAAGTGCGATTGGACACACAAGGAATTTGTCTCCAGAGCAGAAGCTCTCAGTGTACATAAAAACAACAGTGATGCAAACATAAATCATAAGACACAAACAACAAAGTGATAAATCATAAGAAACCAATTGGAGATGGAAAGAAAGTCTTTCTTCTTCTTCTTCTTCTTCTTCTTCTTCTTCTTCTTCTTCTTCTTCTTCTTCTTCTTCTTCTTCTTCTTCTTCTTCTTCTTCTTCTTCTTCTTCTTCTCTTCTCTCCTCCTCCTCCTCCTCCTCCTCCTCCTCCTCCTCCTCCTCCTCCTCCTCCTCCTCATCTTTTACTATTTTGTATGTTGAGGTAGATAAAAGCAAAGTTAAGGTTGCTAAACGTGATTGCTAAAAATCACCAGGAATCCTGAACTACTTATAGAGTGTTGAATCAAATTCAAGTAGACATTCAGTGACATTTTGTTATAACCACACATTGTCAAGATGATTTCTATTTCCTGATAGGATGAAAACCAGAACATAGTTCCCAGCCTTCTGTTGGAGGTGATTGCTGTCATACTAACAGAGAAGAAATAAAATCAAAGCAAAATGAAATGCAAGATTTGTGGACAGTGAAAATTTTCTATTGATTATGAGCCTTCACAAAACAGTTGTTGGATGTAATAGGCATTTTTGCATGGATGAGCTGATTTATTCATGTAAGGCCTCTATGCCTCAGGCAGTAGAATCTTAATACAATCTTGCTCAGTTGTGTCATCCAAAATTGGATTTCCTTTTTATGTTTTGCTTAGGAATTGCCACTTGGAATACCAGTCACAGTTTGTCCTGTTGAAGTGCTTTCATTCTTTCCTGCTCTTTTTGCTATACTCTGCCATATCTCTGAAATAATATTTGAGGTTTTTTTTTTCCATTTCCAGAAGTGGTTTGCCATCTAGTCCCACTTTAAGAACAAAGCCATCTGGGTAATCTGGGACCAGTCATTTTCTCTCAACCCTAGAAAAGAACTCATGGTCCCCTGACTGCTGGCCTGGCTTATCCCACTGCCTGAACTGGTTCCCTCTCTTGAAGATAGTAACCCCAATATTACATGATAAGATAAGACAATATCGTGCAGACGAGAGATAGTTTAGAAAGCAAAAATGGAAAAATAGGATCAATGGCATTTTAGAATTCATTAGCTTATTACCTTAGAATATTAGTAATTTACTATATTAATATTAGTAAATATTACTAATTTAGTATTTTTGTACTAAAATTATAGTATTTTAGAAATGTAGCAATTTATCAAAATAGCTTTTCAGCACTGTGGTATTTCAAATTTGCATTAATGTTGTATTCTGCTTTGTATGATCATGATTTCTGTCACACTCTACATGGGGCTGAAGAGTATCTGGAAGCTTCTCTTGTTAAAAAAAATGCAGTGGTGTTTCTAGAATATCACATATTGTTCCTTGGTTCCTTGAACTGAATTGGTTGCTAGTTTTGCTTCCAGGTTCAATTCAAGGTGCTGGTTTTGACTTTTAAAGCACTTATTGGCAGTGGGCCAGGTTATTTGGGGGAACCACTTATACCTATCTATCCCATCAGATTTGGTAGAAGAGCTATGTTATGACTCCCATCTGCTAAGAAGCTAACACCTGGTCTTACCTAGGAGAATGCACTTTTCTGTCACGGCATCTGCCTTAGCGAACATCTCCCCAAAAGTGAGGTTGTCTCCATGCTAACATTCTGAAAGTCGCTCAGAAGGTGGTTAGGCAATCAGACCTGAAAGGACCCAAGTGATAGCTGAGTTGTTGTGATGGCTCCATTGATGTTAATATGTGTTGCCCTCACATTGCCTTTTAACCACATTTGTGTGTGTGTGTGTGTGTGTGTTTATTATACACTATCCAGAGTCACTTTTTCATAAAAAAGCAGCTATATAAAATAAATAGAAATAGATAAATAGATGATAGATAGATAGATAGAGATAGATAAATAGATGATAGATAGATGATAGATAGATAGAGATAGATAGATGATAGATAGATACAAAGTTACTGTTTTTTTCGGTGGTGGTGGCTCAGTGGTTAGAATGCAGTACTGCAGAGCTACTTCTTCTGACTACCAGCTGCCTGCAATTTGGCAGACCGAATCTCACCTGGCTCCAGGTTGGTTCAGCTTTCCATCCTTCTGAAGTGAGTAAAATGAGGACCTGGATTGTTTGGGGCAAGAGCCTGGCTCTGTAAACTGCTTAGAGAGGGCTGTAAAAGAACTGTGAAGCGGTATATAGTCTAAGTGCTGCTGCTATTCTTCCTTGTTTCATGAAATTGTTGCTGTTTGAAATTCAACATTTCATCTGTGAGTGTAAAACTGGGTTTGCGGGCTCTGCAGAAAAAGACACATTCATTGGTGCCTGGTTCGCTCTCCATGGTCCTGTCTCTCACCTCCAAAAATGTTAACAGATAAATCTAAAACTATTGAATATTTTAAAGGTTGTCACAGCTTTTTAGTTCTGGCTCTCCCCATCTGAGCCATCTCTGGATGGAATAACAGAGCGTAGCAGAAAAAGCATGAAATATGTGTGGCAGGAACCAAGGAACACATGGGAAGTTTTAACACAGACAAGCTGCCAAGATACGTTTATGAAGAAAATGCCTTGCAAAAGAAAAAGCAGATCCTGAAACTTGTGGAAATTCAGAAGCTGATGACACCAATGGGAAAGAAAGAAGTCCTGAATGCATTGAATAACTTTGCACTGAGGCATGTTGGAAACCTTTCAAAGTTATGCCTGGATTCCTTTGAAACCATCTCAAATTTTTGCCCTGGGAAGAACCGTTCCATCTATGTTCACTTTTGCTCTAGGCAACATACTCTGCTTCCTGTGGATGTACGAAATCTGGAATTTTTCCCTCTGAACTTATTGAAATGTATGGTTTCTCTCCTATTCTGCAGGTGTTACAGCTAAAGATAGAACTCCCAAATTCACTTCAAAGTTTATCTAATAAAAATAAGTCACATAGCTACATCTACATGTACAGCACAACTATATCTATATTCTATGTCTACATCTATGGTATATTTAGATCTAAATCTAATCTAATCTATGTCTCTGTGTTTGTGTGTTTATATGCGTGCATTACTGTGAAGCTGTGAAGAAAATGCAGAAATAGAAAGTAATAATAACAGAATAACAGAGCTAGAAGGGACCTTGGAGGTCTTCTAGTCCAGCCCACTGCTCAAGCAGGGGACCATTTCAGACAGATGGCTGTCCAATCTCTTCTTAAAAACATCCAGTGTTGGAGGATTCACAACTTCTGGAGGCAAGTTGTTCCACTGGTTAATTGTTCTCACGGTCAGGAAGTTTCTCCTTAGTTCCAGGTTGCTTCTCTCCTTGATTCATTTCCATCCATTGCTCCTTGTCCTGCCTTCAGGTGCTTTGGAGAATAGCTTGACTCCCTTTTCTTTGGAGCAGCCCTTCAAATACTGGAAGATTGCTATCATGTCACTCGTAGTCCTTCTTATCTCTAGAAAAGATTCTGCAATCATTCTTCATGTGTTTTAGTCTCCGGGCCTTTAATCATCTCTGTTACTGTTTTCTGCTCTTCTCTCTAAAATAATAATTGTTTTATAGGTTAAGTATTTAAATGTTCACATGATCAGGAAGCTACTTGTCACTACCAACCCTCAGTGAGATGTGAATGTGTGTGAACACTTGAAATATTGTATCTGTTTTTTTGTTGCCACAATATAAAAAAAGATGTTGAGACTCTAGAAAGAGGGTAGAGAAGAGCTAACCAAGGGAATTCGGGGTCTGGGGCTAAAACCTGTGAAGAACAGTTGCTGGAATTGGTAGGTCTAGTTTAATGAAAAGAAGGATCAGAGATGACATGATAGCAGTCTTCCAATATTTGAGGGGCTGCCCCAAAGAAGAGGGGGTCAAGCTATTCTCCAAAGCACCTGAAGGCAGGACAAGAAACAACGGGTGGAAACCAATCAAGAAGAGAAGCAACCTAGAACCAAGGAGACATTTCCTGACAGTGAGGACAATTAATCCATGGAATGGCTTGCTTGTGGGTGCTCAATCACTGGAAGTTTTTAAGAAGACACTGGACAACCATTTGTCTGAAATGGTACAAAGTCTCCTTCTTGAGCAGGGAAGTGCTTTAGAGCAGTGGTCGCCTACCGGTGGGCCACCCACCGGTGGGCCGTGAGAAAATTTTGGTGGGCCACAGAAAAAAATCTCACTCCCAGAGCACCCCCCCCAAAGCAATTAATCCAGGCTGTGCAGAAACACAAGGCTGCTCAGCCCACATTGCCTGCGGGAGCCCTCCCCGCCCACTCACTCCTTACCCGGCAAACCTGTCTGCTAAGTTGCTATTTTTCCTTTTTCCGACCATCATCTGTTCTGCTGTGCCAGGAGATTTAGATTAACTAGGAAGCAGGAAATGGTTGGATTTAGATCTCCGGCTCTGCTTTTAAGCACAGCTGAACTTCCCTTAGGACTGAAGGTTTGCTTGCAAGCAAATTCAGTGCAGACTCACAGCAAGCAAATTTGAGAGACTGAGCTAGTCGATGGCAGATAGATAGATCTCTGAATGAATCTGTGATTCTGTGAGCAACTCAATCTGCCTGCCAGCTTTGCCTGATTTTGGGTAAAAGTTGCTCTTTTTTAATAAAAAATTCAATATTTATATAAATATTTATAATATTTACATACAAGCCATGCCCAGCCAGTCACATGACCATCAAGTCACACCCACAAATTAGGCCACACCCACAGAACTAGTTAGTGGTCCCTGGGATCTAAAATTATGAGTTTGGTGGTCCCTGAGGTCCAAAAGGTTGGCAACCCCTGGACTAGAAGACCTCCAAAGTCCTTTCAAGCTCTGTTATTCTGTGAATGCTGGCTTAATTACAGATACCAATTTATGAATCATATGGATCTATCAAATCTTGAAATTGGGATCCAAGCCACTCCCACCTGAAGATGAAGAAAAGACAATCTTCCATCTCTCTATCTTGTATCTCACCTAACATTTAGGAGCACAAAGTGGTGCACAGAGTAATCCCTCCTTTTGTTTTTTTTTTATTTTTCACACAGAGAGACACACAATCATACTTGCATGAAGGGCCAGGATATTAGTGAAACCTGATATGCCTGGTATTGTGAGAGATATTTTGCCTTGGCTATAGTTGGTTGATTATTCTCATCATTTTTAACTTTATGTTACACTGATATTGATTTTATATGCTTGTCAATGTATTGTTTGTTAGCTAAGCAGAATTATAGGGTTAATATCGACCACTGGATCGGAATCGACCCCATTAGCGATGATAGAAACATTGGCCTGGCGACCTCAGGGTCGGCGATATCGACGACATCGCTGGGACGTGACGACATCACCCTGCTCAGCGGCGACAGCAACCTCAATGACAACAATCCCGACCTCAAAGACCTCAACGTCGACAGTGACAGGGTGGCCTTGTTACTGATGATGGCAACAATGGCAAGATAGGATGGAGATGACAACTAGACGTCCCTGGGTCTATCCTAGGTTCCAGCCTCGACATCAACAGTCTTGGTCACAGGATTGGCGAGGGTCATGGTCGATGGAACACAACAATCATATAGACCGATACCAACCTGCCACGCCAACACCGAACATTAGAACTGCGGTCAACCAAATCATTGAAATACACATCTACAGACCTACGGGCCTTGAGGAATGTCCCCCCTTCCCTAATTTGGCCCTCCGGACTTCCAAAAGCTTACCTTAAGGACAGATCCTGGGATCCCAAGAGGTAGCATAGCCATAAGAAATGCTCTGGGCATGGCGCCCATTTATACCAATTTATTTCCAAATTTTTATCGGGGTTAGGGAGGGCAACCAGGTGGGGATTGGGGGAAAACTCACCTAAAATAATGGCCAGACCGAAGAACACACACGACTGGGAGGTTTTGGAATCGGGGATGGTCAGATCGAAGATGGGGGCTTCTTTCCAGGGGGAGAAAGGGATGGCTATCGACACAATTGATGGGAGAGGCAGATATGGCATTAACAGGGGGCCATATCATACTGTGGGAGCTCGCCCCTGCTATTTACGGGCGGTGGCGTGCTCCGACCCCCAGGTTATGTCCCACTCTCTGGGCTGTTCGAATGATCCGACCCCGGGCCTTCGGTTGATGTTATGCAACACCAGGTCCATTATTAATAAAGCTCCCCTCATCTATGAATTAATTGAGGAGGGGGGAGCAGACCTGGCGGGCATCACCGAGACCTGGCTGGGACAAGAGGGGGGTGTTCCCCTGGTGGAGATGTGCCCGGCCGGGTTTTGGGTTTTTCATTAGCCAAGGGTCCAAAGGAGGGGTGGGGGGGTTGCAATTATAATTATTCGGAAGGACCTAGATCCTAGGGAATCCATTGTTCCTCAGACGACCGGATGTGAATCCCTGTTTGTGAAATGTGGTTCCGGGGTTCAGATGGGTATATTGATTACATACCTGGCTCCCTGCTATGTGACATCGACCCTGCCTGAGCTCCTCGAAGTTGTAGCCAGCCTAGCGGTTGAGATCCCTAGACTGATGGTCATGGGGGATTTCAACCTACCTTCAGCTGGCGGGACCTCGGAGATTGCTCAGGAGTTCTTGGCTTCCATGACAGCCTGACCCAATTAATTAGGAACCTTACTCACACTGGAGGTTATATCTTGGATCTAGTTTTTGTCTCAGAACAGTGGCAGAATGATCTGGGTATAGGGGACGTTATTATATTATTAGCCCTTGTCATGGTCAGATCATTCGCTCCTTAGACTGGACTTCCAGGCTGCACCCCCTCGTCACAGGAAGGCGGAGCCAACATAATGGTTCCGCCTCAGGCACCTGATGGATCCGGATAGATTCCTGATGGAGCTTAGGCCATTTCCCGGAATTTGAACACATGATTAGGCTGAGGATTTGGTGGCCACCTGGGATAGGGTGGCAGCGAGGGGCCTTGACCGAATCGTGCCCTTGCGGCCTCTGACCCAATGTCAGTCTTGCTCAGCTCCATAGTTTACTGAGGAGCTGGGGGAGATGAAGCGCCGGAAAAGACGCCTAGAGAGTAGTTGGAGGACCACCTGCTCCGAATCTGACTGAACACTATTACGGTCCTATATTAAAGTGTATTTAGTGGTGATAGAGGCAGCAAAACGCTCTTACTTTTCTATCCTTATCGCATCCGCAGGAAATTGCCCAGCTGCCCTTTTTAGAGTGACCCGCTCACTTTTAGAACCGAGAGCACAGGAGGATCCTCTACAGGGATGGACTGAGGATTTTTCAAATTTCCTGCTGGATAAAATCACTCAGATCCGGAATGGATTGGACTCTGACTGGGCAACTCTGGATGGGGGGTCGGGAGTGGAATTGGGGAAGGTCATCTGGGAAGAGTTTGACCCTGTGACTCCCGAGGACGTGGACAGGATGCTGGGTGGGCTTAATGCTACCACCTGTTTACTGGATCCGTGTCCCTCCTGGCTGGTATTGGCCACTCGGGAGGTGACACAAGGTTGGTTCCAGGCTATCATCTACGCTTCCTTGAGTGAGGGATTTCTGCCTGCCACCTTGAAAGAGGCGGTAGTAAAACCCCCTCCTCAAGAAACTGTCTCTGGACCCAAATTTGTTATCTAACTATCGTCCAGTCTCCAATCTTCGCTTTGTAGTGAAGGTTGTTGAGACTGTGGTAGCACGACAGCTTCCCCAGCACCTGCATGAAGATGTCTATCTAGATCCACACCAATCGGGCTTCAGGCCTGATACAGCACGGAGACGACATTGGTCGCGTTGGTAGATGATCTCTGGAGGACCCGTGACAGAGGTCATTCCTCTGTCCTGGTCCTGTTAGATCTCTCAGCGGCTTTTGACACTGTCGACCACAATATCTTATTGCGTCATCTGGAGGGACTAGGAGTGGGAAGCACTGTTTTGTAGTGGTTCTCCTCCTTCCTCTCCAACCGTTCGCAGTTTGTGTTGACAGGGGGGCAGAGATCGACCTCAAAACCCCTGATCTGTGGGGTTCTTCAGGGGTCAGTGCTCTCACCCCTACTGTTCAACATTTATATGAAGCCGCTGGGTGAGATCATCCGTGGCTTTGGGGTAGAGTTTCATCAGTACGCTGATGATACTCAGCTGTACATTTCTACCCCAGGCCACCCCGACAAAGCTGTTGAAGTGATGACCCGGTGCCTGGAGGCTGTGCAGGGCTGGATGGGATGAAACAGGCTTCAACTCAACCCTCCACAACTGAATGGCTGTGCTTTCCGGCACCCCAATACAGCCAGCTAGTTCCATCATTGACTGTGGGGGGGGGGAACTCTTACCCCCACTGACAGGGCACGCTATTTGGGTGTCCTCCTGGATGTATGGCTGTTGTTAGAAGAACATATCGCGGCCGTCACCAGGGGGGCTTTCTACCAGGTCCGTAGGATCTACCAGTTGCGGCACTTTTTGGATCGGGATGCGCTTCGCACAGTCACATCCGCCCTCATTATCTCCCGCCTAGACTATGCCAATGCTCTCTACATGGGGCTGCCCTTGAAGAGCACCCAGAGGCTCCAGCTGGTACAAAATGCGACCGCGCGGGTGGTTCTGGGGACTTCTCGGGCTCTCATATTTCACCACTCTTGCGCGAGCTGCATTGGCTCCCGGTGATCTTTCGGGTGCATTTCAAGGTATTAGTTACCATCTTTAAAGCACTCCATGGCTTGGGACCTGGGTATTTGCAGGACCGCCTACTGCCATCATCAATCTCCCGTCGCCCAGTACGCTCCCATAGAGTGGGCCTTCTTGGGATTCCGCCGGCTGGACGGCTGGCGACTCTGAGGGTGCGGGCCTTCTCTTTGGGGGCGCCCTCCCTCTGGAACAAATTGCCGCCAGAGATGAGGATCATCCCTGACCTTTTGACCTTCCGGCGCGCGTTGAAAACTCACTTATTCCATCAAACTGGTCTGGCCTAGGGTTTTTCATTTACTTTAAATTCGGTCAAAATTGCTCTTAGTCCTCACTTTTAAATCCTTGCCTCATCCCATTTATTAAACAACCAAATTTTATTCTTTAATTATTCCAATTATTGTATCTTCAACATATTTCTAATGTCTGTACACCGTCCTGAGTCTCCCAAGGAGAGGGGGCAGTATATAAATCTTGAAAATAAAATAAATAAAATAAAATAAATAATATGAGCAGCGGTATAAATTATCCAAATAAAATAATATAGACATGCGCCCATACATTACTGGACTTACAGGATTGGAGATTAAAAAATAGCAATGGGTAGCAAATATATCAAAATATATATTAAAAAGGAGTATTCTTTTCTAATAGGATTCCTTTGTTTCTGTGCCTTATAGAGCTATCTTGAAAGATAATGCCTAAGACAAATCGGACTGGAACAAGTAATCCAAATGAATATAGCTGATGATATAACAGAGACACAACAAGGGAGAAGGTTGACAATGAACTATTGCAACAATTAAACAACCAAACTTTAGATAAAAATAGCACAGTGGGAATAAGAAGCAAAATTTCTGAGCTGTTGCATTAAGCCACAGCTATAAATACGTGTTATTTTGCAGCTTCAGGGAATGAATTGGAAGCTGCACCATTCTCTAAAGCATCGGATATAGTAGATTTTTTTTTATACATGCTAAACAGGGAGACTCCAATTATTGTACAATGTTTGATAGTTTTAGCTGGTAAATGAGGGAGAGAAACAGATGGTCACCTTTGGAACATGACAATAAGAGTGGACTACGTTGAACTGTCTTATGTCCTTGTTACTGCCACAATTTGCATTCTGCAGCAGATATTATTGTAATTCTGAAGGGCTGGTACACTCTATATCTCTCCATGGGCAATAGGTTTTATTGGCAGTCCTAGTTTGATTCCACGGTTAAGTTCCAAAAAAGTCTTTTAAAAAATAACTTCTCTACAAAATCTAGCTTTGCACATCCACCAAATGTATCTTGCAAAGGTGATCAGAAGAAAGTAAACCCATGCAGGGCAGTCCCATAGTTTCTCAAATAGACTGGGATTCCATTGTTGGTACAAAAATTGACAGCATTGAGCAGGTGAATAGAATAGAATTCTTTATTGGCCAAGCACGATTGGACACACAAAGAATTTGTCTTGATGCAAATGCTCTCAGTGTACATAAAAGAAAAGATACAAGAATCATCAGGTACAACACTTAATAATAGTCATAGGGTACAAATAGGCAAATAAATCATACTCGGAAACAGTCAATAAAAATTGTTTGGATATAAGCGACAAAGTTACAATCATATAGTCACAAGTGGGAGGGGATGGGTGATAAGGAGTGATGAGAAGATTAACAGTAATAGTAGTGCAGACCTAGTAAATAGTTTGACAGTGTTGAGGGAATTATTTGTTCAGCAGAGTGATGGCGTTCAGGAAAAACCATCCCTGTGTCTGGTTGTTTTGGTGTGCAGTGCTCTATAGCGTCGTTTTGAGGGAAGGAGTTGAAACAGTTTGTGTCCAGGATATGAGGGGTCTGTAGATATTTTCATAGCCCTCTTTTTGACTCGTGCAGTAGACAGGTCCTCCATGGAAGGCAGGTTGGTAGTAATTGCTTTTTCTGCAGTCCTAATTATCCTCTGATATTGAGAATGGTAAAAAGATTGGGACCTGGATCTGGTTTGTATTTTATGAGACACTACTAGGGATTATAAAGTGGTCTAGATTTATAAAGACTAGCACAGAAAAACTGGAAGAAAATAAGGGCAAAACATTTCTGTATAATTGATGAGAATATTGATTGCGCTGAGATGTCTACCAATAATTGGGAGGCAGCTTTGTATTATTTTTCTTATGAAGTCAGCAAATATTGCACAAATTACCTTGAAATAATAAAAGGGGTCCAGGTTAAAAAAAAAAAAAAACCTGATCTTGTCTGGGCATGGAAGATAATTGCCCAGCAGAATATCTCAAGTTTTTGGATGGTCTGGAAGTCAAGAACATCTTGGAGGAAGGTCATGGTAAGTCATTTCTGTGTGGCTGTCAAAAAATTCTTGGGCCACTACATATAGTCACCAAACTCCACCTCCAATCAGAAATGGACTTTGCCTTTTATCAGGTTTGATAAGTCATAGATCCCTTCCTGAGTAAAAAGGAGCTAAAATGGAGAAGCACTGAAAAATATTTTGTTATGAAGGCTTTTTAAGAAGGAATGGCTACTTCAACTAGGGTTCGAATCTTCATTGAGCCTTACTGTTGAATGGGTTCCAATGCATATTCCACTCAAATATCCTTCTGATGGACCAAACACAAAGAGGATGTTTCAAGAGGGTTTAGGACAACTGAACATGGCCAACTCATGCAGCCCTCTGGACACACTGATCTCACCACGGTCAACCCACCATGGCCATCTTGTTGTGGCCATCTTGTCACAGGACAGCTTGCCATGGAACAACTCACCACAGACAATTCCATCAGGATAAGTCAATGCAATAAATGTTATCCACCAGTGTTGCTTTGACATTATTTCCATTGACAAAAATTGAGTTATCCCACATAGTATTATCCATGGAAAATTGTCCCATAGCAAGTTAGCTGTGGTGAGATGATTGCACCAGGTTGGCTGTGGCAAAATGACTGTGGCAAAATGAAGATGGTGAGTTGGTTGTGGCAAGATGGCACGGCAAGATGGTTACAGTGAGTTGACCACAGCAACCTATCCCATTCCGGCTTTGAGATGTTCAGATAAACCAATTAAACAGTGTTAGTTGTGAGATTGGAAGCACCTTTTCTTCTTCCTTCATTTCTCCTGTCAGATTGTAAACTCTTTGGGATCAAGAACCATATTCTGGCATCTTAACTGAAACAAAGAATTAATTACATGAGCATCAACTTTGGAACAAATAATTCCTAGCCCTTTCACAAATGGATTGATCACTAATATCCTCCCCTTCAGAAATTTGTACTTAGGACATGCTAGGAAATCAAAGTCCCAGCGTCTGTTTAAAAGTCTCAGGGAAAATTCTTTGCATTCTCACCATGTTCCAGTGAGATGCTTTGGTCAATGCTATGACCCTCTCTATGAAAACATCACTAGTTTCAGGGAACAAGCTTGCATTTTTATACATTCTTGGGCATCCCACTTCTAAATTCAAATGGCTAAAATTTAATAAAGGAAAGAGATGATGAGGAATTTGCCTAAGGGTACAAGAAACAGCTCTGGTGAGAAGGATTCAACGGAGTTTCTTTGGGCCAAAGGAAGCATCCATCGCTTTCTTAGAAAAAATGAAAGTTAAAGTGGAATAAATACATGGATTCAAACCGTTTAGTACTTCTAACTCACTCCTGACCTAATTAAAATCATGAATTCTATGATGGGAGAAGGGGGCGAGATGCTGTTTCCATTCTCCACTTGGACATTTTTGGGAGGAAAGACTTGAAAAGGTGAACTAGATGATGCATATTTATTAGTACCATCAAAATGCTCATTGAGTTCTCCAACACTGGAGAACTTTAAGAAGAGTTTGAATAACCATTTATCTGAAAAGTTTCCTGCTTGAGCGGGGCGATGGACTAGAAGATCTCTAAGACCCCTTCCAACTCTGTTGCATTCCCCCTTGCACATAATAATTGCAGGGAATGACTTCTGCAGTTCACCTGAAAGCTGGGGTATGTGTTTGAATGACAAGAGGGAGAATACCTCTGAGCATGTGCAGATGTCTCCAGAGTCAAAATGATGGTGACCATGGGGAGATTGCAGCTCCAGACAGAACCAAGTACGCTGCCATTTGGACTATTTTTAAAACTTTTAAAAAAATCATATCCAATTCAAATATTCAAAAGATCTTGCACACAGAACATAGAAGAAGAAGGTTGGAAGGGACCCTGGTGGTCTTCTAGTCCAACCCCCTACTCAAGCAGAAGAATTCCTATAACATTCCCGACAAATGGCAGTCCAATCCCTTCTTGAAAACCTCCAATGATGGAGCACCCACCACATCTGGGGCAAACTCTTCTAATGATCAATTGTGCTCACTATCAGGAAGTTTCTCCTTAGTTCTCTTTGTGGAACATCCTGAACTCAGAACCCTGAAGAAGGGACCTGTGGGAAAGAAGGAAGCTATTCAGGACCAAATACTTTCAAAACATGGAACTCCAGTCTCCAGAGCAGAATGTAGAAATCCCAGTTCGTTAAAAGGGTAGAATTGCTTTTTAAACAAATCCCTGCCCGGGACATAGAAAATCTGAATGAATTGCATCTTATCTTCGTGTGATATAATTTGCCTAGTTTTTTTTATTAGTATACAGATGAGACATTAGGATGGCAATAATGGTATTGAAAGTAACTGATACTCTGAATGGTAGTTGGAAAGAGGCCGGTCTGGTTTGGGATAGTGAGTCTTAACTGGACTCTTTGCTATTTCTCCCTCCATCCCTTCATCCTTCCATCTCTCCCCCCCTCCAGCCAATTCATTCAACACCACCTGCCTGTACAACAAGCAGGTATTAAGGTAGAAGAATTTGGGTCAAGAGGTGGCAAATTGACCGATGTAGACATGTAGCCATTGTGGAACCAGCTTTGACCCCTTCCAACTCTATAGTCAGATAGTGAGATAAAGGAAGAGTCTAAAGAGAGGATAGCTGGTTTCCTTCTTTTTACAGCTTCAATTCTTAAGTGTGTTTCGACACAAACACTTCCGGGAAGGCGACGTCTGATTTCTATGAGAATGCCAAGGCAGAACTGTGCCACTGTCACAGGCTGCCTGCTATATTGCCAATGGATCCTGTAACGATTAAAAACAAGCACAGTCATGCCTTACAGTCACCTTGCACTTCTCGTTAAGTTTCCTGGCATCTACTATTGAGATATTGCCCAGATAGAATTGTCCTGCCCTTAGGAGCATTCAGGGGCCTGTTGGTGACCTCTGGAGTTTGCTGTGATCTGTTTGTGATGCACAGTATTTGCTTGGTGTTTTTTTTTTCCTCTCTCACACACACAATTCTTTCTTTCTCTTCTCTCTTTCTCTCTCTCTCTCACACACTTTTTCTCTCCTCTCTTTCTCTCACACACATTCTTTCTCTCTCTCTCACACACACACTCTTTCTCATGCACACATTCTTTCTCTTCTCTCTCTCTCACACACACACATTCTATCTCTCTTTTCTCTCTCTCTCTCTTTTTCTCTCTCTCTCTGAGAGAGACAGAGACTGTAAAAAGACAGAAAGACAGAAAGAAAGAGAGAAAGATCCCTAAATGAAATGTTTAATGCACAACATTCAAGAAAAAAGAAACATTTAATTCAACAAGAATCCTAAGCAAAATACATTGCAAGTTTAAGTCAGTCCATCACTGCACGTATGTATGCTTTTTTTTAATCAGCAGTTTCCCAAGGTTTCTAAGATGATAAAGTGATGCAATTTTGGGGGGTTAGCATAGGAACACTAAATGTGACCTTTGTTTATTAATGCACCCAAATTCAGAAAAATATAGATCTTGCCAAGAGCCAGATTGTCAATCAATATGCTTAGGTATGAAAATAATTTAGGACAGAATAGATGATTCTTTACATTTCAGCCATGAATAAGTTTGAGAATTGGTAGGCTGCTACTCTAGAGGTTCCAACTGATTGACTTGGGGGTGATGAGGATTTACTGCTTTTAAGCAAAACAACCAGCATATTGTTTTGAGATTTCTTGAAAGCTGAAGTTGAATCAAATATAAATTAGGTTTGGAAGTGAAAAGTAAAAGGAAAGAAAGGATAACCTAATATCCTCATAGTTTCTGGAAGTGATTCATAATTAACAAAGTAGGCAGGATGCAGAATTTTAGTTCACTGAAGTGGATCTGAATGAAATAATTCCCAAAGACTAATTAAATATTAACAACCTCCTGGGGGTGGGAGGGAAACCCAGTCACTTTGGGTTTCAACTTGGTATACAGCTTTTTTAGTAATGCTCTTTTTGTGAGATACCAGTATACCAAGTGATTTCATTTTTGTTAAGATATTGATTAGTGAACAAAAAGAAAAAAAGGGTTTGATTAGATCAGGTTTCCTGTTGTTGTTGTTGCTGTTGTTGTTATTATTATTGTTGTTGTTATTATTATTATTATTTGCATAGACAAATGAACCAACGAGATGAAATTGTCCATATTAAAATCATCCACCGCAACATGATCCTTCGTATTTTGGTCATTTAAGGACTTCATAATGCTATCACAGAAATGTAAACGGCAGTCTTCAATTTTTGCATTAGGTCTTGGAGTCTGCATTGTGTTCATCCTGCTTTTTGAGATCATCTAAGACCCCGTTCAAGTCAACCAACTGAGTCAGAAGTGGCGACAGAAGAGAATATTTGCAACTCAGGAGTGAACCGTGAGTTGAACCCTGAGCTCAGAGACCCCAAGGACCCCCAACTGAATCAAAAGTACTGGTTTTATGGAATATTTCTTTCCACAGAATTCAAAAAGATGGTTCTTTATTTCCTTATATAATATTTCATACCCATCTTAGAGGTGATCTGAATGTCTGGAGGCTCTTCAGGATTTTATTTAGAATCTGACTTTTTTCTTCCCTTCTGCTTACAGTGATCAGGCAAAGTTTCAACTCTTCTCTCTTCAGACCCATTTAGACTGTTGCCTATTTTTGAGCATTAACACCATGTACATAATCAAAGAAATTGTGCTTTTATTATCAGCTGCCTTCCTTTGTGCTCGGCATGATGCTGCATTAAAATCTGACCAATTCCTCGTAATCCTAATCCCTGCATTATCCCTGTTTGCCTGGGATCTCGCAAATCGTTAATTGGGGGTGGGGAGAGAGATGAAAGAAACAATAAAGGAAAAATGGCCATGAAGTGAGCCATGTGGGAAAAGATGGCTCCTCACAAACAAGGAACCATCTATTTTGAGAGCTATTTACCCTTTGGCCAATGAAACAGCTTCTTTTGTTTGAAAATAATTAAAATGGGAAGATATTGGATGCTGCCCCATCTTCAGCCCTCTGGTTTAACTAGACTGTAGTGATGTACGTCTCACAGAAGATGGCAATATTCATCTTTTTTAAAACCTTCATGGAGATGTTCTGTAGGAGCCAGTGATCCAGATAATACCCTTAAAGTAGCACTGGATCCTTACAACTCTCTACAGTTTATTATTTCCTTCATAATAGGATTGGATTCCCTCTCTCTCTGTCTCTTCCCTGTCAACTATCATCTATCATTCCATCCAGCATCTTTTCCAGCATCTATCTATCTATCTATCTATCTATCTATCTATCTATCTATCTATCTATCTATCTATCTATCTTCTCTCTTTCTCTCTTCTATCTATCTATCTATCTATCTATCTATCTATCTATCTATCTATCTATCTTCTCTCTCTCTCTCTCTCTCTCTTCTATCTATCTATCTATCTATCTATCTATCTATCTATCTATCTATCTATCTATCTATCTTCTATCTATCTAAATCTCTCTCTCTTCTATCATCTTTCATTCCATTCAGCATCTATCTAAATATCTACCTATCTCTATCATTTATCTGTCTATCTATCTGTCTATCAAATTACCTATCACTATTTATCTACACATATAGGTTTATATTTTATTAATGAGATATATTAACAAGCCAATTTATAAGGCACATCCAAACGTACACAACCAATGCCCAGCGAAATGCAAGGCACAAATACCCTTTTTGTAATAAATTTGTGCACAATAGGACAATCAAAGATACAGAATAAATTTTGAAATTTGAAATCGCACAAGCTAAAATGGATGGAATCACCTTCTATCCAGAGGCATTTATATCTTCAGAGACATAAATTTATTTGCTATTGCATGGCTCTTACTTTTAGTCAACTGCAGCCTACAGTAGATCCTGTTTCCAAGTCACCGTGTCCACCAAAAATTCAAACCAAAGAATAGAATGGAATGGAATGTAGGGGAGGGGAGGGGAGGGGAGAAGGGAAGGGAAGGGAAGGGAAGGGAAGGGAAGGGAAGGGAAGGGAAGGGAAGGGAAGGGAAGGGAAGGGAAGGGAAGGGAAGAGACAAGACTGTGAAGGTCTTCTAGTCCAACCAACTTCCCAAGTAGGAGACACTATTTCATAATTTTTCATCCATTGCTTCTTGCTTTGCCTTCAGGTGCTTTGGAGAATAGCTTGACCATTTTTCCCCCCCTTGTGGCAGACCTTCATATTTTGGAAGGCTGCTATCATGTCACCTTTAGTCCTTCTCTTCATTAAAATAGTCATACTCAACTCCTGAAACTGTTCTTCACATGTTTTAGTCTCCAGCCCCTTAATCATCTTTGCTGATCTTTTCCGCACTATTTCTAGAGTCTCAACATCTTTTTATATTGTGACAACCAAAACTGTATATGTGGTCTTACCAAAGTAATATAAGATGGAAACATTTTTTTTTCTATTTTATTTAGAAGGAAGTCCTGGACTGAGGAAACAAAACAAACAAATAAACAAACCCCTCTTCCCCTGAGGAAAATGCAGCAGCAGATTAATTCTGCAACTGTTGCCATGAAAACTAAGTGCCCATCTCCACAATATTCACATATTCATTTGAATAGCTTGATTCAAATAAAATTTTATATCTTTAATCACGAATCTGCATTAATAGCTTCCAGGCTCTGTGTCAAACTAGATTCCAATAGTGTAAAAACCCAGCGTTTCTGTGCTAATATTTCATTGTGCAAAACTGCCTCTAAAATCCTCTTTAATTGTTCAAGCCAGGGTGAATGAATAAAATTTTCTAAAACATGTTGATCTGGATCTAATCTATCAGTTCACTGATTATTAGTATTTACAAATACCATTTTATTTCCTTCTGAAACCAGGGGCTAGACTGCAATTGTTTTGGACAGGGCTAGAATTAATTTCTCTCAATCTGTGACCCAAAGTAGCTACAAACCAACAATTTATTTGTGCAACAATTTGGTTTAATTTGTGTGCAATACCCACTTATTTTATTTTTGATTTACCTTCTGATTACATTGACTGTATAAATGATTGGGATTTGATTTACCTCAAATTTCCTGTTAAAGGCACTGCTAGGGCCCTAATTACCTTTATAAGCGCATTTCATGTTATTTCTTTCCCTTTGAAGTTTCAGCCTCCCTTGTCTGGAGCATCAGCTGCATCAAACCCCTTACATCATCTCTAATGATTCTCGTTTCATTTCCTTCCCATAAATCTCTCCCTCTAATTACTTGGGCTTGCTGAGGAAACAGCTGTGCTAAAGAGTTCTGATTTTCTAGCTCTAATAAAATGGTGTTTAGCCATTCTTCTACTCTTATAGCATCACAACAGAACAGAATAGAACAGCAGATGGGATGGGACCTTGGAGGTCTTCTAGCCCAACCCCCTCTCAGGCAGGAGACCCTAGTCCATTCCAGACAAATGCCTGTCCAGTCTCTTCTGAAAAACTCCAGTGATGGAGCATCCACAAATTCTGGAGGGAAGCTGTTCCACTGGTTGATTGTCCTCACTGCAGGAAGTTTCTCCTTAGTTCTCTCTTGATTAGTTTCCATCCATTGCTTCTTGTCTTGCCTTCTGGTGCTTTGGGAAATAGATTTGAAAATGAGATTTGAAACTGTTTAAAAAAAGATGGAGGATAAATCTGGAGGACAGGAGAGGTGAATAACCTCCTCCTCCTCTTCCATTGCAAACCCAAACTTCCTAATCCAAACCCGCTACATCTCCTAGGAATTGGATAAAAGCGCAGAGAAAATATTATTACAAAGAAAGAAACTTCACCTACTCCCTTTGCTACTTTATGAAGGAACTCCATTCACAAGAATTTTATATATATATTTTTCCTCCCTTGGGAGGAGAAAGAATAGAAGGAAAAAAGGCATTAAAAAACTCCTGTAGACAACATTTCTAGCATGATACTATTAGAAAGATTCAAGCAAAATGTTCAGAGTCTAAAAATTTCACTTTTCCAGCTATCTGCAAAGCATGATCCATTTTTCCCCTCTTGCTGCCAACATTTTATACCTTCCTCTTTTTCCCACTGTTCCCTGGAATGCACATATGTGACCATATGGTTCTTATATCTCTCATGAGCAGTGACATCTTTTAAAATCTTCTCCCCTTACTCCACGTTACAAAATAATTACATCTGAAGCTGTGTTCCTGTTAGAGGGATGGCAACCTTGAGAAATAATTTAGACACTCAATTCCTTTCTGATTTACTGTTGCATTTAAATATATTTCCATATTTATCACAGTTTTCATGGAGGTGAGATATTGAAGGAAGTGCAGAACATTAACACCGAATAAACTAAAGCTGATTCACATCATAAGGAAGAAAAGGACACCATTTAGTTCCATTTTTATAGTACCTTTGTGAAAAACAACAAATTCCAAACAGCTTGGAAAACAAACAAATCCACCCTTAGCTCCCATCTTTGTCTATCTTACAATTGGCTCTCCTTGATTAATCAAATAATTATTTAGCTGATTATTGTTATGAAACTACTTAAAGCTTTCAACTCATGCTCTGCATCTTGCCCTGAACCATAGCACATAGTAAATATCCTGCATTAAGGTGTGAGATCATAGCGCTGTATCATTCCTAGTCTATAAAAAATGTTGCTATGAGTTGAGTTGAGGATAGAGATGTTTCATATTTTCTTTTGCTCCAGATTTTTCCTCCACCATTTTTTTAAAAAATGTTTTAAATCTCATTTTCAAATCTATTCTTCACAGCACCTGAAGGCAGGACAAGAATAGAATGGAATATAGAGTAGAGTAGAGTAGAGTAGAGTAGAGTAGAGTAGGGCCTTGGAGGTCTCTAGTCCAGCCCTCTGATCAAGCAGGAGAACCTATACAATCTCAGACAAGTGACTGTCCAGTCTCTTGTTAAAAGCCTCCAGTAATGGAGCATCCACAGCATCTGAAGGCAACTTCTGTTCCACTGGTTAATTGTCCTCACTCCTCAATTCCATGTTGCTTCTCTCCTTGATTAGTTTCCATCCATCATTTCTTCTCTTGCCTTCTGGTGCTTTGGAGAATAATTTGACCCCCTCTTCTTTGTGGCAGCCCCTCCAATACTGAAATACTGCCATCACGTCATGTCACCCCTAATTCGTCTTTTCCTTAGATTAGCTAGACCCAAAATCGGCAGCTGATCTTCATATGGTTTAGTCTCCAGGCCTTTGATCATCTTAGAAGCAACGGATGGAAACTAATCAAGGAGAGAACTAAGGAGAAATTTCCTGACAGTGAGAACAATCAACCAGTGGAACAGCTTCCCTCCAGAACTTGTGGATGCTGCAATGCTGAAGGTTTCTAAGAAGTAATTGGACAACTATTTGTCTGAAATGAGATAGGGTTTCCTGCTTGAGCAGGGGGCTGGACTAGAAGACCTCCAAGACCCCTTCTAACTCTGTTAAGTCCCTCCTTGCACACAATAATTGCAGGGAATGACTTCCAAGATCCCTTCCAGCTCTATTATTTTATGTTCGGTATTCATAGCATTTCACACCTGTTCTTTATAATTTAGTGGATTCATTGAGTTCATAAACTGATCCTGGCTAATATTCATTTTATATTATACTCTATTTTGGAGTAAAAAACCTGCAGTCTTTATTCAGCCTCTAAATGAAGCTGAACAACAACAAAAAAACCCTCCTTCAATCTGTTTCTCCATGCTACATTTGACAGGCATGATCTTGTTGTTCAGATCCTTTCCTAGCAGTCCTGGCATTGTTTAGAATGGATCATTCAGGATCTGTGCAGAAGGAAAGCAAACCAAAGATAAAATAGATGACATTTCTATGCCATAATCACATAGTCTTTACCTGTATCTACTTAAACTCTGGACTTGTAGAAAGCTATCTTACGTTGAAAGTTTGCCAGTTATATGACTGATCCAGTCTGCGCTGCATTTTCTAAACTGGGGAGCAATTTTGGTTGAATAGTTTAAATGAGTTTTTCCTGGAGATCCTGCAGAGATTTAACTTGGGATCATCTATGTTGTGTGAAGCCTGGGTCTTTGCACTAAGCTACAGGTCTTCCTGTAGGTAATGTAAAATAACACAAAGACAGAAGCAAGCATCTTCAGTGCTTGACAATGCAGAAAATGAAGTTAAACACAAGGTGGAAATGTATTATGGGATAGAGCCATGTTTCTAAGTTCATCATCATTATGTTGTGTCTTCACTACCACCTGGTTTAAAATCAGCTTAAGGGGGATATAAATAAGGGGAATGCTGTTCTCACTTAGCTTTAAAATCTATTTGTACTAGCTATGCTTTGTTTATTCAGATTGACCAGGCTGCTTGATCCAATAACTTCTAATTAGGGTTGTTTTTTTTCAAAATTCTCAGTGATTAGCCTTCCTTCCTTCCCTTCCCTCCCTCCCTCTCTCCCTCCCTTTCTTTCTTTGCAAACACTGTTGAAAGAAATATCCTTCTGGATTCAGTTCCAAGTGGGGAAAAAGATACTGGAAACAGGAGGCTGCTTGGAAAGTTTAAAGGTGTACAGGGCCACATGGCCTGGAGCTCCAGAGTGAGAAGGAAAGATGATCACATGCTTCAAGGTAAGAAGAGAAGGGAAGAAGGGCCAACCAAGATGCTGAGAGACCCTTATATAATCTCTGTTGGGCCCCACCTTAGTGTTTCCTGTTCCTGTGCAAGAAATGAATCCCATTGGTTTTCAGACTCCCAGGGGCTTAATTTTGTAGGCCTGGTCTGGACCACATGGCTTCACCTGAATGCTGGCTAATGCAATCTTCCCAGAACATGTGGTGAGATGGGTAATCCTATCATTTCCTGAGGGCCATCCTTAATCCCATCACCCTGGAACTGAAGGAGGGGCAGGGAGCTGCAGGAAGCTGCTTTGTCTTTAAAACATATTTCTCCTTTTCTCATCCAGGGAGATATAATATTCTGCCTTTTAAATATTTCCTAGGCTATTTCAATTTTCTAGGAGAGGGGTGGATGCTAACTTCCTACAATACATATCATTTTAGAAAAGGAATATCTCTTTCGCAGAGTAAAAATGAATGTTCCAAGAAGAGGCTTCTTAAGATACATGTTTTTAAAATAATTGAAAAGAGATATTTATTTATATATTGATCAAATTTATTTTCTGCCCATCTTGCGGTTTGGGCAACTTTGAACGACTGAATTATAGATGTATGCTTTAAAATATCCCTTGATATGCTTTTATTATATGAAAATGTTATAGAATTGATTGACTGATACCATCTATTAATCAAGATGTTTTATTTAATGTTTAGAAAAAAATCAGATTAAACCATAACAACCACCTGAAAAAAAAGAGTCAATTACATTTCTCTGTCTAGCAATATATGCTAATTTTACTGTTTTAATTTGTTCTAATTGCTTCGTATTCACTCTTTGCTCACTGTTTTCATAGAGTTTATCACTAGCTGGAAATCTCTTATTGGTAGCCAAGCTAAAGAATTGGGACTTGCAGGAAAAGTAAACAAAAGTGTATAATTGCATACCAGAGTGAATGTTTTGATTTGCTTGCAAAGAAAACAGGGGGTAGAAATGTCATTGCCAGTATGTTGGCTGCATAAATTTCAGATAACAACAACAACACTAATAATACTAATATTAATAATATTTAACTGGTTCATTGATAGTGCAATATCAGTTGATGCACAAATTGAAGAGAAACAGCTAGCAAAAAATAATAAAATGTCATGATTTGCAAATTGAAGTTAGCAACTGTCGAGGAAGTTACCAATGGTTGTACCAATAGTACATAGGAGCCCTTGGAGTGATACCTGAAGGGCTGCCTAGGTGCAGGGAAAATTTTAATTTATCAGACCTGAATATCCTGACTTTGCAAAAACAAACCAACCAACCACCTTACTCTGAACTGTTTATATACTCAGATGTTACCTTAACAGCTCTTTTAGATCCTTGGTTAGGACTTGAACTGTTAAGTTTTTACCAGTCCCAGACTGTGAATCGAGCTGAAGATTAAATAATGGCAATACCAATAAATAGGCTATTTAAATATCATAAGAAGCATGATGTCTTAGCGATTAAATATGCTGGATCAGCTGGAAAGCTTACAGCTTGGGTTAAAGATCCAAGCGCCGTGTGACAGGGTGAACTCCCATTCCTTGCTGAAGCTCCTGCCTACCTAGCAGTTTGAAAGTAAGAAAATGCAAGTAGATAAATAGGTACCACTTTGGTGGGAAAATAATAGTACTCCACATGCCTTCTATGTATGTATAGTCATGCTGGCCACATGACCACAGAAAATGGCTCTCTTGGCTAAGAAATGGAGATGAACACCACTCTCTAGTGTCAGACATGACTTTACCTTTATGTAAATATAATTTAAATTTTGACAAAGGCACACTTGAAAAATTATGTAGAGGGATATGAGTATAATTTCCAAAAAAAAAAAACCGGAAAAGGAGGCACTTCTCCTGAGGATTCATGGTGAGCAAGGCAGAGGTTCTTAATATCAGGTTCTTCTCTAGATAAATTACCCAAGGTTCTCTGAAATTAGTTCAGAAGGACTGAGTCTTGATAAGATGAGCAATTTCTTCAGATAAGTTCTGAATATTGAAAGCTTATCGCTGAATTTTATTAATAGCAAGAGTGGGTGTAATGAATGTGGAGGTTCTTCCCAAAGTAAAGCCTCTTGATGAATTTCTGTAAGCATTTTGTTCAATGTTGCAAAATATCTCGTGGGAGTTCTAGACATCTCTAATAATAAGCTGATTTTTTTCCTTTAAGAAAAGAATTGTTGTAGAGGCAATGTTACTGAGAAATTGTGAGCGATACAATTATATATCTCCTAATACTTCTCTGCACTACATAGTTCTAATACATAAGGAAATATTGATTAAACATATTTCTGGCTTGAAAGGATATATTGGTTGCTGTCCCATGGGATATCATGCTGTACATCACAATAATTCTAATTATTCCTGGAATTTAGACCTCCTACTTAGCAGGAGAAGAAACATCGAGGAGTGTCAATCAAAAACAGACTATGGGGAAAAGAAAATGTCTTGTTGTGAGGCTATGATGATAACGATGATGAAGATGATGACAGAAATGAAAATAATTTAAATCAGACAAAACAGGGGAGAGATGGGCCAAGCGAGATACAAGCCAGAACAATGCAACATGGTTATATTATTTATGTGCATTAATATCACATTCATTTCCTTCATTTCAGAACTGAGAGTGGCATCAAAGAAATGCAGTAGTTGATTAATAGTGGCCCATCCACAGCCAAGTATCCATGTGACTTTTCCAGTGGGGAAAAACCCAGTGGGCTCTTAGGAGGAGAGATCAGGAAGGCTGATTGAAAGTCTCCTACATTGTTAAGCATCCTGAATCAGGAACTTCCAAACCCATCTGGTTACTAATGAAAAATCAAAGATAAATTACTGAGGAAAAATTATCTTGTTTGCCCTTGGAATCTGGTCCCTTTTGTCACACTGTCTAGGGAGATCCATAGAGATTTTGCTTCGTGAGACCTTAGACAATACCATTGACATGCAAATGGTAGGCGACAGTGGGAAGCAGCTTCTATAAACCCCGATCTTTCTATAAAACCCTGCTCTATACTCCCATAGCCTCAGAAGCAGCCAGAAGGTGGCCTGTGGTTATCTTAATTACTCGTGGTTTAGAAGAAACAAAAAGCAATGCTACCTTTGAAGCTGTTGCAGAACCTCCAATACTAAACATTTCTACATACATACAAAACATTTGCTAGACCAATACTCAAATACAGTTCATCAGTCTGGGACCCATATCATGTATCTGATATTAACACAATTGAAAAAGTCCAGAAATATTTCACAAGAAGAGTTCTCCACTCCTCTACTTATTGCAGAATACCTTATGCCACCAGACTTGAAACTCTAGACCTAGAAAACCTAGAACTACGCTGCCTTTGGTCCGATCTAAATATAGTATAAATGCTAAAATACTAAATACTTTTTCACTCTACATAAAAGGAAAGGAAAGAAACAGAACCACAGCAAAGCAATCCTGATTCCTTCATTGCTGAGGGAAAATAGGGAAATTAATTTAAACTTGTCAATTCCATTTTAACTCGCTTTATCTGCGCAAAAAAAGGGAGAGCTGCATAGTCGAACTTTCTCTACCGAACTGAATCTCAGGAGCTAAAGGAAGGGAGGGGCAACAATTATCTCCAATTAAAAGAAATGAGTTGGGGAACACCACTTCTATTTTATTAACACCCTCCTTGGGTCAACTTCATGAGATCACTTGAACTCAGCTCAAAGAAAACATCACTAAAGCAACGAATGGACGTGAGATTAAATGTAATATGTGATATTAAAGGGTATCATTTCGCTCCTTAGGCTGGACTTCCAGGCTGCTCCTCCCCATCGCAGGGAGGCAGACCAAATACGTTGGTACTGCCCCAGGCGCCTGATGAATCCAGATAAGTTCCTGATGGAGCTTGGGCCATATCCCGACATTCGAACTTTGAGTCGAATCCGGGGCTTTTGGTCAGGTCCGTCGGATCTACCAGTTGCGGCCTTTTCTGGATCGGAATGCGCTTCGCACGGTCACCTCTGCCCTGATGACCTCCCGCCTAGACTATGCCAATGCTCTCTACATGGGGCTGCCTTTGAAGAGCATCCGGAGGCTCCAGTTGTGCAGAATGCATCCGCGAGGGTGGTAATGGGAGCTCCTCGGGGCTCCCATGTTACACTACTTCTGCGCACGCTGCATTGGCTCCCGGTGGCCCTCCAGGTGCGCTTCAAAGTCTTGGTTATTATCTTTAAAGCGCTCCATGGCTCGGGACCGGGATATCTGCGAGACCGCCTCCTGCCATCATCGGCCTCCCACCGACCGGTACGCTCCCATAGAGTCGGTCTCCTCGGGGTGCCGCCAGCTGGACGGCTGGCGACCCCGAGGATGCGGGCCTTCTCATTGGGAGTACCCCCTCTCTGGAATGAATTACCCCCGGAGGTGAGGGCCATCCCTGATCTCATGACCTTCCGTCGTTTACTTAAAACTCATCTATTTCGGCAAGCCGGACTAGCCTAGGGTTTTTTTAAAAATTTTAACCTGGTTCTTAATCTCTTCTAACTTTTTGTTTTATATTTTTAATTAGAGCCACGCTGTATTTAATTCTTTTAATTTTTAATATTGTCATATTGTACATGTGTTCTGTATATGTGTTTTTATCTCGGCTGTTCACTGCCCCGAGTCCCTTTGGAAGAGGGGGAGGTATATAAGTCTAACTAATAAATAAATAAATCATTTAACAGTCCTTAATGCTGTGACGATCAAGGTACCTCTATAAAGGTCAGGAGGCATTCTATCAAATGGTTTATTTTATTTATTTTTATTTGATTTGATTTGTCAATTGCTTACAAGGTAATAGGTGTAAGTATAAACATGAGGAACAGGAAATAGGTACAAATAAATGGGGACAAAAGGACAGGGACAGTAGGGACGATTGTGCACTTATGCATGCCCCTTGCAGACCTCTTAGGAATGGGGTGAGGTGAATAGTGGATAGTTTGAAGTTAAAAGAGAGGGGTTTAGAGGATGTAACAATAGAGTCAGGTAGTGCATTCCAGGCATTGACCACTCTGTTGCTGAAGTTGTACTATCTGCAATCAAGTTTGGAGCAGTTAACATTGAGTTTGTATCTATTGTGTGGTCTTGTATTGTTGCGGTTGAAGCTGAAGTAGTCATTGACTGGTAGGACATTGTAGCAGATAATTTTGTGTACTATGCTTAAGTCCAACCATAGGCAGCATAGTTCAAGGTTGTCCAAGCCCAAAATCTCAAGTTTGGTGGTGTATGGTATTCTGTTGCGAGCAGAGGAGTGTAGTACTCTTCTCATGAAGAGTACTACAAGAGATGCTCGTTATGCCTCTCAATTTGTTCTACCTGAGATAAGACTTGATGATGATGATGATGATGATGTTATCCATTCAGCTGTGTCCAACTCTTGGTGGTTCTATGGGCCAGGTGTTTCCATGTCTTCTGATCTTAGAGTTGGTGAATCACATAGCAATTGTTGGCCCCTGCCCACGTATTGTTCTCTAACAATTTTCCAGCCTTCTGTAGTCTTACAAGAGATGGGATCATTGCAACATCATTGATCATCTTGAGATCTGCCATACAATAATTGATGGCTGGGGGTCTGCTTTGCATGTTTCTGCTCTAGGGAAGAGTACCTGAAGTACATTGAAGAAGATCTGGAGAGGCGACATTGCAACTCTTGGCAATAGCAGAAGAAAAAGAACTAGAGAAAAATCTCAAAACACAAAGACTTGCAAATAGAAGTGGAATTACTGTGACAAAGGAGAAAGAAGTATCTGAAGTGATAGGTGCCTTGAGTGCCATCCCAAAACAATTGGAGCACTACTTGAACAACATGGGCATTGACAAAATCCCCATCAGTCAACTGCAAGAGGCAACTTTATGTGAAACAGCTTTCTTCCTGTAATGATACCTTTGATATTATTAAGCGACAGCATCTGCCTATCATAGGTCCTTGGGAAGGACGTGATAAGTGGTTAAAAATGCTATGCCCAGCTTAAACATCTGGCTAATTGTGTGTGACCAACCATAACAATAATATCAATGTTTATACAATATACTGGGCTTCACACATGCATTGTTAAAAGAATGTATTATAGTTGCCATGAAGAATAAATGTGCTTCTGAAATAACTTCTTATCACACCAGCTGTCAGTGCTCTCTGACCATTCTTCTAATTGCAATTATGTGAGTTCTCCAAAGCAAAGTCACAGCATTTTTAAAGGCACATTTTGATTCCCAATGGAGGGGAACCTTCTCTGATAGCCCAGTTCAATTATTTATAACCCTATCTGTTTCACAAGCCACCACTGCCCCATATGACCCTTTTTTTTTTAATTTAAAAAAAGGGGGATTTGGTCATTTGTACATCCACTTAGGGGTTGGAAATAAAACTTTACACGAAAAACTTAAGTGGATATCACTTAGCAATTTCTCATTGACATCAAGTCACATTAAAAGAGAATGTAGCACAAACTGCTGTTGATTACTTTAGGCAGTCAACAACTGAATATATATGTAGCCTCTGAAGCCAGCATTATACCAGGAAGGGGAAAAAGCTATTTATGGCTGTTAACTTAATTGGATATGAAGTATTTGTTTCACTATTCCTATAATAAAATGGTTTCTCTTTTTTTCTGAACGATGCAATTTGTCACAGAACTCGAAGCCAAGCATCATATCAATTTTAGGTAGCCAAGAATTAAATGATTGGGAATAATTGTCACATTAATCTAGAATAGAGAAATCAACAATTATTTTTGGTAAATTAAGGCAAGAGCTCTTAGCAGACATTTAGACTCTCTTTGGCAATTTGGAGGATAATCTTGTTCATTAACACTCAATACAAAAGCCTCTTTAAATTATGCATTTTTAAAGAAAACTACAATTTACTATCACATGAAGCATTAGCACTGCCCATTAATGTTTAATACATACATTATTAAATTTTTGACTTTGGGGAATCTTCAAATAACTTGAACAGAGAGAAAACACCATAATAATATTTTATTTCCCTCCTTTTTGTCTAATACCCTTTACTCAAAATAGAATTTTCTGTAAATCCCAGGGATTTAAACATTAGTATGCAGAGAAGAGCTCCAGAGTTTGTCCCGAGGCAGCCAAATGTATTTGCATGCAAGGCAGAAATGCTATAAATTCTACTATTCAGCCATAGCTGAGATGGATACTAAGATCAAGAATTATGTTACGTTATATCTGATCATTGTATATCTTCATCAATAAGAGAGGATCGCGATGGCTCAAGAGATTAGAATGCTGGGCGTGTTGAATGTTTGAGACCAGTTGCTGCCCTGGGGAAGGATGAGCTCCTGCCATATGCTGCAGCTCCTGCAGATCCAAAAGAGGCAACCACAAGTAGATTAATGGGTACCACTTCAGCAGGCAACTTCATGGGGACATTAGAGGAGCTTCAAACTGGACATCTCTCAGGCAATGGTGATATCACTCACAAATCCTTTCACCACTGAAGCATTTCCGCTTCACAGAAGGAAAAAAAAATGATGAGAGTTACTGGTGAATCCTAAGCATTCCTCATTCTGCCCAAAGGTATTCAGGGGATGTGAAAGATTCATTCAAGTTCAGCCAGTAAGAATGAGGTAAGAACTGCTGAGAGTAGAGGTCCAACTTAAAGCATCCTTGGCTAGTTTCTTCTTAAGTAGAAAAAGGGAAGAGAATCCTGCTACTCATTTGGGGTCATTGGTGACAGGCTCAAACTGTTCCCATTGTAAGGAAGGTTCTCTAACTTTTGGTTAGAATCAGTTTATTGGAAGTTTTGTGTCCTGAACTCTGAAATTTGAGAGGATAGCTCTTGACCTCATTTTAGGTACCACTTTCAGGTCCTTAAAAGTGCTACTGTGTTTCCTCCCACAATCACCATCTTTTCTAAAAATTAAGGTGCTAAGCACTTTCAGTAGATCTTAGTGCTGAACATCTTTGTTGCCCTTCTCTTACTGCTGCAACCAATTTTTTTAAAAATGCTGAGCATGCCAAATTTATCTCCAGAAATTAAAAGCAGAAAGGGCTCTAAATATTTGCTTAATGCTTATAGGTAGCTGTTTCAATGAAATTGCTAAGCAGACTCTGGTTTATTTGTATCTGAGAAGGTAGCAGCACATGGAGGACCTTGTCTAAACTCAAAGCTTAAATTGGGCTGGGTCTAGCTAATTCTATTGTAGGATATTGCCAACGAATTCCATGATGATAGGCTATAGTGGGAAGTTGAAACATTCAAGAGGAAACAGTTCTATATCTATTGAAAATAAAATTTAATGGGAATATCTGCAATGTCTCCAAGAATTCTCATTATCAACAGATCATAAACACAACATCAAAAATAAGAAAACATTTTAAGCCAGATCATATTAGTTTAGCTGGCATAGTGTAAAAAGCAGAAATGTCTAAGCACATAGAGCAGGAATTTACATTTCCATGCATGCAACTGACCATCAATTAGCCTGAGCCTTGAGAGTGAAGATGAATCTTAGCCAACCTACAAACCCTGCTTTCTAAATCACTTACTCTTTAAACGTCCTTATTGGGATGATCAGACTTGACAGTTCTTTTCTAAGGACTTTTATAGATGAGACATTTGTGATACAAATATTATTTTCCTACCTGTATTCCTAATATCTCTTGTGGTTTTACTAAGCCAACATGTGTCTGTGTGGATCATTCATTGGTCAAGAAGAAATTAGATTTGTTATTTTTGAGCAGTTTAATCTTAATCTTATACTGTGTCATTTAGATTCTCCGTGAACACTAAAGTGCTGAAACTAGCTACTTAAAACCATCTAAGGCTCCTGAATTCTCTTTTTAGCAAGATGCCTTCTTCTTCATAAGGTCAAAAAGTTCCACCTTATCTCCCTCTTTTCTCAAATGAAGGACATTTATAAAATAAAATAAAAATCTGGACCTTCCCTTAACAAACTGAGCCCCCTTTGAACTTTTGAGAGACTTTTCCCAGCTTCATCTGTCTGCTAAATACCAATTTCAATGAATACCCACTCATGGGTACCATTGAAATGAATTTCTTAGGTCTGTTTGCAGGTAATACTTTTATCTTAAACCTGATAAAATATTACCTGGGTTCTTCCCCCTTGGCCATTGAAATAATTTGTAAAGTCTTGTAAGTCTGACTAATAATAAATCTGACAGTGTGTGAAATGTTACACAGCTTGGCAATTGAAAATCTTTGAAATCCTATGATTATAGGGAGCCCTTTCAATGAAATCACTAGGTAGACCATGGACATCAATCAGCCGTCTGCATTTCATCTATTTTATGCTGATCATTATTTAAATACTCCTTTTTATTACAAGATGAGCTGTTAGGTTTTGATTGTAACTTTGTGCCATCAGATGCATATTTTTACAATGTCTTCCATGAGGTGGTAGCTTGAGAAAGGAGGAAGAAAATGAGGGTCTTCTCTAACTTTGGGAGTAGTTCACAAATTACAGGTGTGGAAAACTACAGTGAAATTGTGAACTACAGTGAACTTTCTTTGCATTTTGTTCTAGGGAACAATCACTCCATGACAAAGTAGAGATAAATGGGGCTTCTTCTTAATGTCCCACAGCCCAGGGTAGGTTGCCAGTCTTTTCATAAAGTCTTCAAAGTGTTTCCCAAATGTTTCCAAAATTTTATCCCAGGTGTGTCTCTAATATGAACCTTTATGTTGCTCCCAATCTTTGAAACTCTGAATGCAAGATACTACCAAGGATAAAATTTCACCCCCAGCACACCCCTAACCCTAACCCTACATTCACTCACATTGATGGTGCTACCTAGTCAGATAACGAAACATCTACAAGCAAACTTCGGAGAGTCTGAAAGGATTTCATAGAGAGTACATGATTAGCACAGAAAATAAATTTGGGTTTCCTGAAGAATTTACAAATTGAGCCCAGATTATACATGTCCCTTTCACATCTAAAATAAAGATGGTGGTATTTTTTTCCCCTTCATTCTTCCATATTATAAAGTGAATATCCATTTTCCACACTGATTTTTAATATTGGTTTGAAAGTTGTAGCTCCTGCTGTTGGATTATGATACCTGTGGTTCATATCTTAATTTTTTTAGAATAATGATTAATACTATATGCCACGTGTGATTTAATACTATATGCTACGTGTTATTTATTACATGCCAGTATTTTACAAATGTGTTGGAATAAATTGCAAGATAGTCAGTAACCAGTTTGAAAGTTAAACTAAGGCCAATAGATAACATCTCTTTATGCATTCATTATCAGTTTCCTGTTTTATTGAGTGCATCAATTATCTCCAGATTCTGTTAATAGTTTGCAGATTGTTACAGTAATTTTAAGCAATTATTAAATCCATGTTACAAAACCCCCTTTACAATTCTTCTTTATAAAATTACAAATTTTGGTTGGTGAAAAATCAATTTGACATGCAAACTTTAATGGCTGGATGAAATAAAGAATTAGATATCTTATTTTTCACAGACAATGGGAAGAGGCATTAACATCAATAACCAAAATGTCAGCAGAACTTAGATTACATCTTATTCAACAAAAATAATAATTCACACTTACTGGACACCATTGCATTGGTAGAGAACGAGCTTAAGTAAATCTTGCAATGAGAATAACATTTCATTTAAACTTATGTTTGTACAGCATCCATTTGTTCCATTTAGGAGAATGTTATTACAGGTATAAATTCAACCTTGAGACAAGATTTAATATTCTCAGTTGTTCATATTCCTTGGAGCTATGTTTGGGCACAGAAAGTGGATTCTCCATGCCCTATTTATAGCTAAAAGATTTATTCTTCAGCATTGGAAAGATAAATACATGACTTCAACGACAAGCTAAAGTTCTATAGAGTCTATGTTATTAGCAACTTATTAATAAATCACAATCTGTATTTACTCGTTATGGATGATTGTAATGAAATATGGATATATTGTATGTCTTCTATCTTTTGTTTTGTTTCTTTTTTTTAATGCTTTTTTTCAAGAGGCAACTGGACTTTCTGGTTATTCTTTACCCTGACCTGGATGATTAAGAATCTCCATGGACTTTTTTAAAAAATATTTATTTTATATCATTTCTTCTTTCTGACTTTTGATGGTTATTTCTTCTTTCTTCCTTTAGATACACATGTTCCAGAAGAGGAATGAATGTCTATGGAGTTCTCTGGAACTCCACCCTGTAACATTTGATAGGGCTCTTCTACTGCTGTCCAAACTTCAACAGCAAAATCACAACTTTTTTGCATGATTGTCCAGAGATTTTAAAGGAATAGCAAGAAATGAACAAGTTGATTAAACCTCCAATCAACTTAGTGCACTCATTTAATCTTAAGAAATTCCACATTATCCACGATTTATTTATTATTTATTTATTTGTTCATGCTTCTATACCGCTCCCTCTCCCAAAAAGGGACTCGGGGCGGTGCACATTCAACAACGAAAACAGTACAGGTAACAGAGATGAAATAAATAAAAATCTAAAATGGATAAGAACAACACCCAACAAAAAGATTATCTAAAATTTAATTTAACCCGAATGATTAAAAAAACAAGAGCCAAAAAGTTTTGCCAAGGTGGACTGCTGCCATTTCCATTGTCCCTATAGCCTGACAGGAAAATAAAGATGTCCTTTAGATAAACAAACTAAGGGGAAAACTACTTATGCTCATTTATCTTATCTGCTGATAAAAACAAACATCATTGGAGCAGTACTCACTACTTGTGAAAATAGTGTTATTCCGTGTAAAAACTGCATTGTTTTCTCCACACAATTTTCTCACATCCACGGAAATGGGCCATGAATTAAGCAACAGGAGATGCAGGTGGTGTGCAAGGAGGTAAGAGACATCTTAACTTGTTAATCCAGAGGGGGTGGGGGAAAGGGATATTTTCTGGGACACAACTGGTTGAAATTTTTGAGAAGTGATTGGGTTTCCTATGTGTGCAGGGGGTTGGACTAGATGACCTCCAAGATCCCTTTCAACTCTCATATTATGTTATTGAGATACACAAGAGTGATGAACATATCAGATAATGGTGTATGAGCTCACGTCTTCTCAGACCTTCCTGAAAACCTCATCTTCTTAACATTCCTTGGAGCCTTGAGATTTTGCCCTTATGGTGCATATCTTAGCCTCTTCATTGCTTTGGATGTGAATAGATCCTCTTTTAATAGCAGTAGCCCTCAAATTTATATATCCCTCCATAGTGCTTCACAGCTCTCTCTAAACGGTTTACAAATATCAGCCTATCGCCCACAACAATCTGGATCGTCATTTTACTGACCTCGGAAGGATCGAAGGCTGAGTTAACCTTGAGCCGGTCAGGGTCGAACTCCTGGTTGTGGGCAGAATTAGCCTGCAATACTGCATTCTAACCACTATGTCACCAGGGCTCTCTACCTTTTCACAGCATCTCAACACCCAAATGTATCAAGCCCTTGTCTTCACAACCTTCCATGATCACAATACATCAACATGTACATTGTTTTTAACAAGAGGTTTTAATAACCTGCTCTAAGTTAACAACAGTCTCCTATAAGAACCCTTTAGCACAGCCCTAGACCCATTCATACTCACACTAATGCCAGGTGCAAGAAGTCAAGAGCCAGGATAGAGTTCAAAAGTACTACAAGTTCAGTTCATGCTACCTATACACAAGAATCTGAACTACTAACAGTCAAGGAGAATTGGCACCTGGTAAGAATCAGTGGACTTCAACAGGGGCTGGAATTCGGTCTCTTACAGGATGTAGAGATTCCAAACTGATGGTTCATTTGACCCCACCCTCAGCCTAATCATCTCCTACAGCTGTACTTTTAAAAGTCTATGGAGATTCTCCATCATCCATCATGGTTGCCCAAAGGTGCTTTTCCAAAAGGCAACTGGACTTTCTTGGTTTCTTTCCCCCCCTTGAAAATGTTTCACTTCTCATCCAAGAAATTTTTTCAGTTCTCTGAAGAACTAAGGAAGTTTCCTAGATGAAAAGTGAAATGTTTTTAAGGAAAAAAAACCAAGAAAGTCCAGTTGTATTTTGAAATAGACCTTTAAAAATATACTCACAGGCATTTTTTTCTGTGTTTATACATTATTTTTAAACACAAACTACCCTTTTAATAGTTTCCCTTTCCAATTCTTTTCTAAAAATGTTCATTATTCCTAATGAATTATTCCATAAGTCTAACTGGAAAAGAGCCAGCTTGACATTATTTTATCCTGCTGCCCTCCATCTGCAGATATTTTCCTACAGATCCATGCTTCTGACTTCCCTTTGCTGTATATTTCCGCAAAGACCGAAATCCAGTCCCAGCCAGCTTCTCTCAGTGGCTTTTCTGTCATCCTGGCTGATGCATTTTTTTTTTTAGCATTGCCATTCCGGATTTCGTGCACAGCCCCAATATATCATGGATGTTGTAGTATTAAATGTGTGCATAAATATGTGCATAATAAATTTGTGAATATAATGGTGTTCCTCTAAATGGAACTGCAGCCAGGCATGAACCGAATGAAAGAAAGGACACTCTTATAGATTTATGGCTTAGCAGTAAATTTGGAGCAAAAATTCTAAACATCTGAAAATATCTCAGTGTGTGTTGGGGGAAAGGTCACTGCAACATTTCATTAACTTTGAGCGAAGCTTTGTAGATATCAAAAGGTTTTGCCCACTCTCCGAAGAAAAGAACCAAAGTCCTTGTTTAGCAGGATAAACCAGGGTAAACCTCCCAGAAATAATGAACCTGACATTTGGAACATGGCTCTTGAAAGGACATAGATATGCTGCTAATTTTAAAACCCAAATATTCCAAATTGTTGCAGTACATCGTGCACATAAGCAGAAGAATTCACAACATTGTGTGTGTGTGTGTATCCTTAATGTATTATTTCCCTCCTTTTCACCATAACCATAAAACAAACACCAAAAATATGAAATGTGAACACTGTCATAGCCTATCAGCAAAATCTGCTGGTCAACTTGGTTAGGCTATAACTACATCTATAATATGGAGATATTTTGTTTTTTAAGCAGTACTCTAATTTCTGTTGCAACTCTGTGCATTAAACTCCACTTGAATCAAAAAAATCACAGAGGTGATTTTTCTGTCTGCATTTGCACAGACAGAATATGTTATGAAGCCTATCATTTCAGGTTCTGGAGGACTGAATTTCAAGCAGGTGATTTAGTTAGGAACATTAAATTCTGGGATGCACCACCAGCAGGAAAAAAAGAAGTCCTAATCCCACTGTATAAGGCTTTAGTCAGACCCCATTACAGTATCCAGTTCTACAGATCTCACTTTAAAAAAAAATATTGATAAGATTGACCAAGTCCAGAGACAGGAAACAAAAATGGTGCAAAGGGACAAAACATATCAGGAGAGAGATTGGAGGTGCTGGATATGCATAACATGGACAACAGAAGAGAAAAGGGGGCCATGATTAAAATCATTAAATATATTAAGGGTGTGAAAAAGGTTCTAGAAGGCAGTATTTTCAATATTAAAAAAAAAATCAAGAAGACAGGGCATAAACATCAAACTGACAGAAGTAAAGTTCAAAAGTAAGAAAGTTAGAAAGCATGACTTCATAGAAACAGTAGTGGAAGCTTGGAACCCAACTTCCAGTTGAGGTAGTGAATCAATTATCAGTCAATCATTATCACATGCTTTGGATAAATACATAGAACATAGAATTATAGAGTTTGAAGGGGCCTTGGAGGTCTTTTAGTTCAACCCTCTGCTCGAGCAGAAGACCCTATACCATTTGGTTGCCCAGTCTCTTTTTAACAGCCTCCAGTGATGGAGCATCCACAACTTCTGAAGGCAAGCTGATCCATTGGGTTAATCGCCCTCATTCTCCTTATTTGTAGATTGGTTTCCTGTTTGATTAGTTTCCATCCATTGCTTCTTGTCCTGACTTCAGGTGCTTTGAAGAATAGCTTGTCCCCCCTCTTATTTGGGGCAGCCCCTGAGATATTGGAGCACTGCTATCATGTCAACCCTATGTCAGCCTTCTTTTCATTAGACTAGACATACCCAATTCCTACTACCATTTTTCATACGTTTTAGCCTCAAGCCCCTGGAGATGATGCCATGTGAAACATATGATTCACATGTCCATCATTTGGGGAAAAAATAATTAAAAATAAAAAGAAATTCAAAAAGCAGACTTGATGGACTGAGAATCTCCTTAGACACTCCTTCATTTTGTTCACCCAACAACTACAAGCTACCCAGTGAGTTTCCTGGGTTGATGAGCTCTGTTGTTGCCTCTCATGGAGTAACTCCAAGGTAGACTGCCTCTTTACACCTCCCTCTACTCTATGCCCTCATTCCACCACACACACTCCCACCTAAACATAACCCTCAAGTCATTATCTTGATGACTTGCCCAAAGGAATAGTTAAATAAGATTTGGTACCATGGAGAGATCCACATAGGCCTTTTTGTCACTTTTAAGCCCTTTCTGCATATAAGAGGATCCAATCCGGGTTTGAACAATCCTCTTCAATCATGCTTGAATCCTGCAACATTCTCCTGGGTTACTTATATTTGCCTTTATTCTGTGTATAATGCTTTTATACAACATTGATGAGATTTCCTTAATTTTAATTGGAGGAGATATATACTGTCCTTCAAGGGTTAGCAATGGTCATACCTGATAGCAACTGATCAGTTAAGCCACTGAAGAAATGAGGGAACTCATCTAACCTTAAACTAAATAATAACTTGTGACCTTTTGTAAAATACTTTGGTAATAATAGGTTTTCTTTCAATAATCTTATTAAATCCTCTAATTCCATGCTTCTTTGATTGGAAAAAAATATTCTTCTGCTTTAAAAAAAGTCTATTGAAGGAATGGCTAGAGAGACAAAGAATTGGGAACTAGTAATTATTTCTACATTTCTAAAATTAATTTTAAATATAAAGTTGTGATGGAATATATCAATTTCCTAGTGATAACGAAAAACATTGTTGAGACAGATAAAGAATATAAAGGTAATTATATTTATTTTACTGAATGTTCAGTTATTCAGAAGGTTATTTGAATTCCTAATAAAATGAATTAATCCTTTCAGTGAAATGTATTAAAATAATATTTAAAATCTGCTATTCTTCCGCTGCAATCAGAGTTTCATCTAATCTTAGGTTTGTCTAGTTAGATTTGTTATAGTTACCCATAAATAAAACAGTATTTCAAATTGTGCAACAGGAAATGAAAGTGTAGAAGAAAAGTAGAACTTTTTAAAAAGAATAATTGCTTTAATTGCAGCAATTCTAGTAAAGTACAAGATTTACCTATTTATTGCTGTTCAGTTTGACAGACTGTAATTACTTCCCTTGTTTAGTTTGAACAAGAAGAAAAGTAATGCCTCCTTCCCATTGAATTTGAACACATCTATGAAAATAGAGAATTCCATCTCTAATTTTCGACTTTCACCCAAACTGCATCAAGAAAGATTGTAAAATAGGGTGAAACTCACTTAACAAATGTCTCGCCTGGCAACAGAAATGTTGAGCTCAATTGTGCTCATAAGTTGAGGTCGTTACCTGTATAACAAATAATACATAATAAATAAAAATAAAATAGCAGAAGGCTAATCAATTCCAACTTCTTTTGCTCAATCTTTGCTCTTTCAACTCCTGGCAATTGATTTCACAGCTTCCATCTATTCAGCTACTAACCCTGCTTACTTTTTTTGTGAGCATCCAATATCTGCTAGATTGGGGCTCATTTTAAGCATGAAGTGAATATTTGGTACCTTTGATCTATAATTTAGAAACACATCCTTGTTCCTGGTTAGAGCCGGTAAGTAAATGAGGCAGTAACAGAGCTATTTGCCGGGATAATTATAGTGATGGGCAATCCCTTTTTCTTCTGAACCAATCAAGCAGTAACAAGGCTTTCCATTTTCAAGTACTGTTTGTGTCAGATTCCTTTGAAAGGTATAGAAACAGAAGTGGAGCCAGTCACTCAAAAATAGCTGTTTCATTAACCAGAGTAAAGAGGAAACATACAGTAGGTTGGATAAACAGAAGGGGACTTTTGATTTTCATTTGTTAATTTTAGAGGAACCTCGGAAAGTGGGCTGATGAGATACAGTCACCAAATTGATTGAAAAGAAAAAATAATGCAGAAAAATAGAAGAATGGGGGAAAAGACTGTGGCTTACCATTTTAATAGTTGTAGGACAGGAAGGAGATCTAGAAGCTAATGGGCTGCAGAATGTTTGTTTGTTTAAGTCCTGTGTGTTTAAAACATTCATGGGAGAGGATCCATATCAGGTGGAACACAGACTAAGACAACTTGATAAAAATAATGTGTAAATGGATCCCCCTGTTTCACAACCAGCTAATTGGCCCCAAACAGTGAACATTTTACACACAGCTTTTCCCAGCTGAATTCCAGTACTCACCTCAATACTTTAGAAATCCTTCTTGTAAAACAAACCTAAAGATGTTTGGTATCGAATGCAAATTTTGTTTGAGGTACAACAGCAACCTTTGATTTGTTGATTTCACCCCATGCTTTTCATCCTATTTAAATGAATAACAGAGTTGAGGGGGACCTTGAAGGTCTTCTAGTCCAACCCACTGCTCAAGCAGGAGACTATAGCATTTCAGACAAGTGGCTGTCCAGTCTCTTCTTATAAAGACCTCCAGTGATGAAGACCCACAACTTCTTGTGGCAAGCTGTTTACTGATTAATTGTTCTCACTGTCAAGAAATTTCTCCTTAGTTCTAGGTTGCTTCTCTCCTTCATTAGTTTCCCTCCTTTGTTTCTTATCCTGCCTTCAGGTGCTTTGGAGAATAGCTTGACTCCCTTTTCTTTGTCGCAGCCTCTCAAATATTGGAACAGTGCTATCAGATCACTCCCTGATCCTTCTTTTCACTAGATTAGACATGCACAATTCCTGCAACAATTCCTTCATATGTTTCAGTCTCCAGTCCCCTAAATTAGATTTATTTGTCATCTAATGGCTTGTAGCAAAACTCGAAGTAGATTGTAACCAAGATACCACTTCGAACTTCGATAGCAACAGTGTTTGGCTTCCAAAAACTTATTATGATATTTGCAGTGCAAAATGTGTAAATTCCAGGAATCAACCAGAAAAGCAGCAGTGAAAATACATAGATACATTTTTTCCCTCTATGCTAAAGTGCTGGTGGGTATATAAAAGTCATTTAAAATGTTTTCAGTGATTGTTTTAAAAGTCCAGCAAGCTCAAATTTTGTAACATCAGAATTTGCAAGGCAACCAGTTCATAACCAGTATGAAAGAACCTTTCACAAAACACAAAGAGCTTTTTAAAAAAAAACAAGGGTTAATTTTCTCACCAAAATGCTTTGTTTGTTCTTGTGGGTTTTTTTTATAAGCATCTGTGAGCTATAGTATATTGTCCAACTTGGGCAGATGATGCTACCTCCATCCCTTTAAGCTTCAATAACTTCCTCTCAGCTTGTTTATTTCTTACAATTTCAAATGAATTAAAACCAGCCAAATTCAACCAAAAGTATTGATTTATTTATTTTCATCTGTGAATATGGCTCTTTCCGAGTGCCGTTTTCCTGCTTTGTGCTTCTGTTTTTGTCTACTCGCTATGGTTTAAAAGGTTCTGGCTTTGCCACTTGAAACACTCTTCCTAGGGTATTTGCATTCACACATAAAAAGCAATAAACTGGCAAAATAGTTTTATTAGGCCTCCTGCCCACGTCACCTCTGTTTTTAAGTGCCAAGCTTTAAGCTCTCAAGTGGAAAGTGCAATTTGTTTGAGAGGGGGGAAGGACATTTGAAAGCTAAAATATATGCCTGTCAGTTTTCCCATGTGGGCCATCTTAATACAGCAACCGTCAAGGAATTGTAGGTATTCGTAGCACTCCCACAGTTCCAGGAAGTTAAAACTGCAACCATCAGTTTTATGTTAAAGCTGGCTTTCAGCATTCCATCATATTATTGTGCAACTAGGTGTAGATAATGTCTCCTCCAAATAGATCTCACTGATGTTATGGATAGAACCATGTTGTTTTCTTAGCAGCGGTATGGAAGTTAATTCTCTTTTTGCTTTATTTTATTCCCCCCTCCCCCAGGCTATTTCTCTACCTACCATCTGCGGGGGAGTCAAGAAAGGCAGCACAACCTGTGATCAAACCCCTGCCTTGTTTTTCTGCGCGGAGTCCTTGGTGCTGCCTGAGCTTGGTTGTTTTCTTGCAGATGTTTCACGACCCAGCTAGGTAAGATCATCAATGTTAGAAGGGATTGGGATTTGCAGAGAGGAGGAGGAGGAGGAGGTGGTGGTGGTGGTGGAAGTGAAGGTGGAGGAGGAGGAGGAAGAGGAAGAGGAGGAGGAGCATTGTGGGGTTGGTAAAATGAGGACCAAGACTGTTGGGGGCAATATTCTGACTCTGCTCAGTGTACAAAGCACTGTATAAGTGCTATTGCTATGTAACCTCCTTGATACATCTCTCTACCAGGGAAATAATATTTAGTTCTGGGTGCTGCAATGGGTTTTCAAATCTGGTGCTTTGTCTAATCTCTGTAGAAACCTTCGTGGCGATTACTGAACGTTTGCAAGGCAGACACTTGATAGAATCTTAGAAATCCTGTTTTAAATTTTTTTTAAAAAAACAATCTTCCTAAAAACCTGTCTAACAAATGGTTAACAGATCCACTTCTTGAACTTTAAATTAGCTGTTCTGGCTTGCCCTCATTATTTCAGATTTTGCTCTATAAGGATTTGCCATATTTTTGAACCTTTCTGTCAAGGATTCTAACAGTTTTTTGCCTATTGAAGCAGCCCTGTGGGGTAGATTGGACTGAGAAACAAGGATTGGCTGAGCTCATTAACTTTCATCCTATGAGATACAAAATAGAGCCATACCTTCAGTTATGGTTGTTCCCAAGCTACAAATTGCTTTCTTTCTGATTTTCCTGATTTTGCTTGGGATTGTGATTTTTTTTCCAGCATAGCTTCAGGTGATGGAAAAATAGAGAGTTATTAAGTCACTAGCCCCATCATCTGTCATAAATGATTTCAGTTTAGAGCAGGGGTCGCCAAACTTTTGGAGCTCAGGGACCACCAAATTCATAATTTTAAATCCCAGGGACCACTAATAGGTTCTGTCGGTGTGGCCTAATTTGTGGGTGTGGCTTGGTGGTCATGTGACTGGCTGGGCATGGCTTGTATGTAAATATTATAAATATTTATATAAATATTGAATTTTTTTATAAAAAAGAGCAACTTTTACCCAAAATCAGGGAAAGCAGGCAGGCAGATTGAGTTGCTCACAGAATCACAGATGCATTCAGAGATTTATCTATCTGCCATCAGCTACCCCAGTCTGTCACATAAAATTTGCTTGCAAGCAAACTCATAAAATTTGCAAGCAGAATCACAAAATTAACTCATGTATGTAAATATTGAATTTTTTATTTTTAAAAAAGAGCAACTTTTACCCAAAATCCGGCAAAGCAGGCAGGCAGATTGAGCTGCTCCCAGAATCATTCAGTGATCTATCTATCTGCCATCGGCTAGCTCAGTCTCTCAAATTTGCTTGCCCTGAGTCTGCACTGAATAATAGAACCTTCAGTCCTAAGGGAGGCTCAACTGTGCTTAAAAGCAGAGCCAAAAATCTAAAGACTAGCTAGAAAGCAAGAAATCCAACCATTTCCTGTTTCCTTAGCTAATCTAAATCTCCCAGTATAGCAGAACAGCTGATGGTTGGAAAAAGGAAAAATAGCAATTTAGCAGGCAAATTTGCCGGGTAAGGAGTGACTGGGTGGGGAGGGTTCCCGTGGGCCATGTGGGCTGAGCAGTCTTGTGTTTCTGTGCAGCCTGGATTAATTGCTTTGGGGGGGGGGGTGCTCTGGGGATGAGATTTCTCTGTGGCCCACCAAAATTTTCTCACAGTCCACTAGTGGGATGTGGCCCACTGGTTGGCGAACGCTGGTTTAGAGAACCTTGGTACCGGACATACAGCATTCAAATACAGTGGGAAACCAAACGTTATTTTAAGATCAATGGACACTGAAAAACAGCAGGAACAGAATTTTAAATGAGTGCGCATGTGCCAAGATGGCGGCCGGACGCTAGTTGCGAGCTCTGCCGGCCGTTCTGCATTCCAGGTCAGGCCTGCTCTCCCTCCCGGGGCCTTTCGGGGTAGGTGTTGGTGGCTCGGGGGGGGGGGAGGTTGGCATGGCTGTAGGAGTGTGAGAGCGGTCGGCGGGGTGGCCCGGGCGGCTGAGTGGGAGACCCGGGCGGCGGACAGGATTATCGGCGTTTTTACTTCTTGCTGTGCCCGTTCCGCTTCACTTACTGCGCTGTTTACCACTGCTTAGTCTGTACTCAGACTGGCCTGGTATCAAACTGTCCCTGCCAGCCTACTTTGTCCTTCCTCGCCATGCCTTGGTTCTTTGAGTAAAGATGGCTTGGGCCGGTGTTTCGGCTGGCGCTTTGGCGCTGACGAGGCTGCCGTCCGGCTGGGCGGGGCCAGTGTTTTCAGCGCTGGCGTTCAGGGCTCTGGCGTTTCCAGAGCTGGCATTCAAGGCTCTGGAGATTGGGAGTGACTCGATGGCTATTTGGAGGCCCGGATCTGACCGCGACCGGCCTTGCGGCCTGGGCCCTGGTTTTGCGGGCTGGGTTCGTGGTGGCAACAGCAATGGCTTGGAGGGTCGGGGCCAACACCGATGGGTTTGCCCGACCTTTTGGAGCGGCCGGCTTTGGGGCTGTTGCCCCGGGCCTGGCCGGCCCTGCCAGGAGTTCCAACGACGTGGAGAGGGCCAAGAGCGGGTTCTCGATGGCCTTGGTGTCATCTGGTGGGTCCGGGTTCTGAGAGAACGACTGCTCCAGCGGCGGGATCCCAAGTGGCGGTGGCGTCCTTGGCTGGTGTGGCCCTGCCAGGGGTGGAGACGGTGAGGGTGGCCCGAAGACCTCGCCAACGGCGACGACGTTGTCATCGGTGGCCTGGCCTGGTTCTGTCTGGCCCAGCGGCGGGGGTGCCTAATGTGAGGATGACGCCGGCCCTGGTGACTAAGATCAGAACTCCGGTGTTGGCAACATCATCAACTGGAGCCTTCCCAATCTTGTTTTTATCAACACTGGCGACGATGTCGAGGACAGGGGTTACGATTTGTTAACCGGGATATCTGGAGGGGTCAGCCTCGAACTGGCCCCTCTCCTCTTCAACCTCGACTTCAGTTATTAACAACTGCATCTGCTGGATGCCGTGTGGCCTGCCCGATTGTATACTCAGCGGCAGACTTGAGGGCACTCAGGAATGTCCCCCTTTCCTTGAGGCGGCCCCCTGACCTTTCTGTGGCATACCTCGATGATGGACCTTGGAATCCGGAGAGGTGGCACATTCAAGGGAAACGCGCCCAATTACGTTTATTTATTTCCAAATTCTTAAAGGGATTAGGGAGGGTGGCCAGACAGGATTTAGGGGACAACCCTAAATCAGCCTCTGGTGGAGATGTGCCCAGCCGGGTTTCGGGTCTTTCATTGGCCGAGGGCCCAGGGGAGGGGTGGGGGGGTTGCGGTGATTATTCGGGAGGATCTGGGTCCTAGGGAATCCACTGTTCCTCAGACGACCGGATGTGAGTCCCTTTTTGTAAAGTGTGGTTCCAGGGTTCAGATGGGCCTATTGATCACATACCTGGCTTCCTGTTATGTGACATCGGCGCTGCCTGAGCTCCTCGAGGTCATAGCCGGCCTGGCGGTTGAGACCCCCAGGCTGATGGTCATGGGGGATTTCAACCTGCCTTTGGCTGGCGGAGCCTCGGGGATTGCTCAGGAGTTCTTGGCTTCCATGACAGCCTTGGGCCTGACCCAATTAATTAGGGAGCCCACTCACATTGGGGGTTATATCCTGGATCTGGTTTTTGTTTCTGGACAGTGGCAGGATGATCTTGGTGTTGGGGACTTTTTTGTTGAGCCCTTGTCATGGTCAGATCATTTGCTCCTTAGGCTGGACTTCCAGGCCACTCCCCCCCATTGCAGGGAGGCGGACCAAATACGTTGGTACCGCCCCAGGCGCCTGATGGATCCAGATAGGTTCCTGATGGAGCTTGGGCCATGTCCTGACGTTCGAGCACACGACTCGGTTGAGGACCTGGTCATCACCTGGGATAGGGTGGCAGCTGGGGCCCTGGACCGGGTCGTGCCCTTGTGGCCTCTGACCTGGCGCCGCTCTCATTTGGCCCTTTGGTTCTCTGAGGAGCTGAGGGAGATGAAGCGCTGGAAAAGATGCCTGGAGAGTATTTGGAGGACTACTCGCTCCGGACCCGACCGAACACTATTACGGTCTTATATTAAGACCTATTTAGTGGCGATAAGGGTGGCAAAACATTCTCACTTTTCCACCCTTATTGTGTCCACAGGAAACCGCCTAGCCGCCCTGTTTAGAGTGACCCACTCCCTCCTGGAAGGGGGAGCACGGGAGAACCCCTTGCAGGGACGGGCTGAGGACTTTTCGAATTTCCTGCTGGATAAAATCACTTGGATCCAGGACGGGTTAGACTCTGAATGGGCAATTCTGAGTGGGGGGTCGGGGGCGGAATTTGGGGCAGTCATTTGGGAGGAGTTTGATCCTGTGACTCCTGAAGACGTGGACAGGTTGCTGCGGGGGCTGAATGCTACCACATGTTTATTGGATCCGTGTCCCTCCTGGCTGGTGTTGGCCACTCGGGAGGTGACACGAGGTTGGTTTCAGGGTATTATTAACGCTTCCTTGAGTGAGGGATATCTGCCCGCTGCCTTGAAAGAGGCGGTGGTGAGACCCCTCCTCAAGAAACCATCCCTGGACCCAACTTTGTTATCTAATTATCGTCCCGTCTCCAACCTTCATTTTGTGGTGAAGGTTGTTGAGAGTGTGGTGGCACGACAGCTTCCCCAGCACCTGGATGAAGCTGTCTATTTGGATCCATGCCAATCGGGCTTCAGGCCCGGGCACAGCACGGAGACGGCATTGGTCGCATTGGTGGATGATCTCTGGAGGGCCCGTGACAGAGGTTATTCCTCTGTCCTGGTCCTATTAGATCTCTCGGCGGCTTTCGATACTGTTGACCACAGTATCTTATTGCAGCAGCTGGGGGGGTTGGGAGTTGTTATGCGGTGGTTCTCCTCCTTCCTCTCTGACCATTCACAATTCGTGTTGGCAGGGGGGCAGAGGTCGGCCCCGAGGCCCCTGGTTTGCGGGGTGCCTCAGGGTGCTCTCACCCCTTCTGTTCAACATTTATATGAAACCGCTGGGTGAGATCATCTGTGGCTTTGGGGTAGAGTTCCATCAGTACGCTGATGATACTCAGCTGTACATCTCTACCCTGGGCCACCCCGATGAAGCCGTCGAAGTGATGACCCAGTGCCTGGAGGCCGTGCGGTGTTGGATGGGGCGGAACAGGCTTCAACTCAACCCATCTAAGACTGAGTGCTGTGCTTCCCGGCACCCCGGTACAGCCAGCTGGTTCCATCGCTGGCTGTGGGGGGGGAAACTCTTGCCCCCACAGAGAGGGCCCGCAATCAGGGTGTCCTCCTGGATATGTGGCTGTCATTGGAAGACCATGTGGCGGCCATTGCCAGGGGGGCTTTTGGCCAGATCCGTAGGATCTACCAGTTGCGGCCCTTTCTGGATCGGGAAGCGCTTCGCACGGTCACTTCCGCCCTTGTAACCTCCCGCCTAGACTATGCCAATGCTCTCTACATGGGGCTGCCTTTGAAGAGCATCCGGAGGCTCCAGCTGGTGCAGAATGTGGCCACGCGGGTGGTGTTGGGAGCTCCTCGGGGCTCCCATGTTACACCACTTCTGCGCGAGCTGCATTGGCTCCCGGTGATCCTCCGGGTGCGCTTCAAGGTCTTAGTTATCATCTTTAAAGCGCTCCATGGCTCGGAACCAGGATATTTGCGAGACCGCCTCCTGCCATTATCGGCCTCCCACCGACTGATACGCTCCCATAGAGTCGGCCTCCTCGGGGTGCCACCGGCTGGACGGTTGGCGACCCCAAGGATGCGGGCCTTCTCTTTGGGGGCACCCTCCCTCTGGAATGAATTACCCCCGGAGATGAGGACCATCCCTGATCTCCTGACCTTCCACCGTGCCTTGAAAACTCATTTATTTCAGCAAGCCGGTCTGGCCTAGGGGTTTTTAAATTTTTTAATCTGGTTTTAACTTTCTTAATTCCCTTATTTTTAATCTTTTGAAAGGGCCAATATATTTAATTCTTTTAATTTTTAAATATTGTATATGTATTTTTATATGTTTATTTTATTTTGGCTGTTCACAGCCCCAAGTCCCTTTGGGAGTGGGGGTGGTATATAAATTTAAATAAATCAATCAATAAATAAATCGCTTAACATCTTGACCTAAATTTGTCTTGGCTCAGAATTCCAAGAGTTGTAAATACAAATATGGGAACACTCTTGATGGATTTAGATCAAGGCTCAGTCTAACTTTTTGTTTCTCACAATAACAAACCAAGTAGTTCTGGGCTGCCAGAACTAGCAGGAGATACTTACTCATCTCTTGGACTTGTAGTCCAGCCCCAAACCTTATGCAATGCTGGGTTTCAAGATTAACAGGCCTTGATAGACCATCCATCTCTCAATCCTTTTTCAATGACATCCATGCTAGTGGCCCTCATCAGGTAGCGATGTTTGCCTGAGATTATTTTTGGGCAGTTCTGCTTCTTCTAAATGTCCTGAATCTCTTTCCACTCAACATCATTAAAAGATTCCTGGCCATAATGTTTTAAGGAAAGGATACTTATTTCTCTATGTCTATTTTCTTAGGCCTCTCCTGGATTTATTTACCATAACCATGCTCCCATCCTCTGTCACCCATTCCTGGCTAAAGTGTCCCATTCATTCATGTATGTGATTTAACTTCCTGGTCAATTTGCATGCATTTCTGGTACTTCTGACTATATTGTATCTCTCTTCTTCCACCATGTGGCAGCCAGTAATACTAACTGATAAAGAATAGAGAAACCATGTGGCAGTTGGCAAAAGGAGTGTAGGTTGTTTTCTTCTCTTCACATCAGGGGTGGGATTAAAAAAATTTAACCACCAGTTCTGTGGGCATGGCTTAGTTAGTGAGCATGGCTTAGTGGTCATGTTATTGGCTGGGCATGGCCAACTCAATATCACTCACATTGAGGCACGCATCTCCTCGCCTGGCCTCTCATGACTGTGGGGATGCTGCAACACTTGTAAGTGTGAAAAATGGTCATAAGTCACTTTTTTCAGTGCCATTGTAACTTTGAATGGTCACTCCACACAATCAGAGCACCAGCAAAGAAGGGGAAAAAAACTCCAGAGAAGGTCCTGAGACAGGAAGTCTAGTCCTGCCAAGAATGTAATAAGGGTTAACGGAGAGTCAGTTTCTGTAAGCAACCCCAGAATGTTTCCTTCCTGCCTTCCTTACAGGATTAGGCCAGGAATTTCTTCTAACAACTGGTTCTCCGAACTGCTTAGAATGTTAACAACCAGTTCTAGCGAATAGGTGCGAACTGGTAGAATCCCACCCCTGCTTCACATCCCTGGGATCTTGAATGATTGGGTTTTTACATGTATAAGTGTTCACGGTTAAACACATTCACAAGAACATCTTGACATATTTCACCAAACAGCAAAAATGATAGGTGTGTGTGTGTGTGAGAGAGAGAGAGATTGGGAGAGAGAGAGGGAGGGAGGGAAGGAGGGAAGGAAATATAATAGGTAGGGTGGGTGGATGGGTGGGTAGGTGGATGGATGGATGGATGGATGGATGGATGGATGGATGGATGGATGGATAGACAGATAGATAGATAGATGATAAATTGACATGGATAGTTAAATGATAGATGAATAGATAGAGAGATAGATAGATGAGAGATAAATAGATAGATAGATAGATAGATAGATAGATAGATAGATAGATAGATAGATGATAGATAGTTAGATGATAGATAGATAGATAGATAGATAGATAGATAGATAGATAGATAGATAGATAGACAGACGATAGACAATAGATATAGATAGATAGATGATAAAGAGATAAAGAGATAGATGATAGTTAGATATTCAAATCAAGCCATTGCTTGTTGGATCATGGGATGGATGAAGTGACAGAAGATAAAACATGACAAGACAGATGTTCTATTGTAGAATTCAATGCTATAAGATTGGCTTCACCTCATAGTTGCATTCCCTAGAAAGAACTGGTCCATGGTCTGGAACTGTTCTTGAACCACAACACTTGCTCTCCAGATCAGAAAAGAAAACAGGACACAGAAGTACATTTGCATAATTACAGTTAATATATTGCTGCCACTGTTTCTCTGATGGTCATTGCTGGTAATAATGCAATTATGTATGGCTGATTGTGCCTCCACTGCTATGCAATCTATATAGGCTACACTTGAGGACAATCTGAAAACATCAATTAGTACTAAATGTGGTAGATAGGTGATGCATGAGATTAGAAGCATATTACATCTGTTTACAGAGACCTGCATTAGTTAATAATTGTTTTCCAGACAGGAGTTAAGATGTTGTTTTTATTTCTAGATAATTAATTATTTTAGGATTTGATTATCTGGATGAGCAGCTTTCTTGATATGAACCTATCTAGGCATTATTCAAATGTTGGACTCTTGTCCTAAGAGAAGCTGTTCAACTGTGTTGTTCTTAAATTGTAGGATATATTTGCTTGGAAGTTTTTTCTGCTTTTATAGGAAATAAACTTCTTCTTCTTCTTCTTCTTCTTCTTCTTCTTCTTCTTCTTCTTCTTCTTCTTCTTCTTCTTCTTCTTCTTCTTCTTCTTCTTCTTCTTCTTCTTCTTCTTCTCCTCCTCCTCCTCCTCCTCCTCCTCCTCGTCCTCCTCGTCCTCCTCCTCCACATTTCCTTTCCTCCTCTTTCTCTTCTTGCTATGGTGACTAACTTTCATTTATATTTATATAAGTGACCAAGGAAAAGATGTAGACGCAAGATACAAAGACTTGCATGGATGTGTGCAAACTTACACAAATGGCTGATTAAATCAGACCATGTGAATCAAGGCTGTCAGGCTTACGTGAATGAGCAACTGGTGACTCAGAATTAAGTGGCTTAGTGAAAGGTTGCATGTGTTCATACACAAATTGTAGGTTACAAAAGATCACAAAAGCCTTTTTGAGAATGCATCATCTATCTGACACAACCAAACCCCAAAACAACTGGTGCATTCTTATGCGGTACATATTTGATTGTTAGAAACTCTATAATAACCCTGAAAGGCAATTACTCTGCAATATTACCAATTAAATCAATCAGATAATGACATATCACATTATTCAGAGAAGAAGAACGATACAATAAAAATCCCATGTAGGAAAGGCTTATTCAGAGAAATTAAGTAACTTCATGCCTTGGCACTGAACACACAATGTAATAAGTACTTTTCTGGTAGACCTGGGTGGTTATTATTTTTTTAAAAGATTAGCTTCATTGTAGATATTTACAGCACAGTCCTAGGCTTGTCTAATCAGAATTAATGTCTTCTGCAATTATATGAACTTGTATTTATGGTTGTTGTCTTCACTTATGTTTAGGATTCTGCACAGATCCAGATTCAAACAATGAATAGGTAATTTAGAGTAGACAAAGATGCAGAAGTGATACCTCTCAGTGCCCTACACATGTTTCCACTCTACCTTTGGCAGCCATATTAGTTCATTTTTTGAAATGCAGCTTTTTTTAAAGGATTCAGCAAGAATGAGATAAGAACTCGTGTGTGAGTCAATGAATTAATTTTGTAAACCACCCAGAGTCTGAGCTGGGCAGCAAATAAATTAAATAAACAAAGAAAGAGACTCCTCAGGCACATCAAATCCCCTTTCCCTTTCCCACAGTTGATAGCTCCTTTAAAAGATCCTATCAGCCTATGGGTGTTAAAATGAAAAGTTCTTGTCCTGACTTGATGGAGCCAAAGCTTCGCCAATATACTGGAGAGCAATCAACATGTTCGTTGTTTAGATAAAAGAACTGAGCATGAAAAAATGGGGGACCAACCTTGAGAATATGGAAGAAGTTAAGGTAAGGAATCTATGGAGATTTTCCGTCATCCAAGTCATGGTTGTCTCAAAGGTGCTTTTTCAGGAGGCAACTGGACTTTCATGTTTTTTTTTTAAAGGTATTTTGCCTCTCATTTATTTTTATTTTTTTATTTATTTTTGTCAATTGCTTACAAGATAATAGGTATAAGTAAAAACATAGTTATGAATACATGGATACATATAAGAAAAATAAAAGAAACAATAGGACAGGGACGGTAGGCACGTTGGTGCGCTTATGCACACCCCCTACAGACCTCTTAGGAAAGGGGTGAGGTCAATAGTAGACAGCCTAAGGTTAAAGTTTTTGGGGTTTGGGGAAGAAATCACAGAGTCAGGTAAAGTATTCCAGACATTGACCACTCTGTTGCTTCTCATCCACGAAGCTTCTTCAGCTCTCATTCTATAGAGATTCTCCATCATCCAGGTCACAGTTGTCCCAAAGGTGGTTTTTCAAGAGGCAACTGAACTTTCTGGTTTTCTTTGAAGACATTTCGCTTCTCATCCAAGAAGTTGCTTCAGCTCTGAGATACCTCCGACACCCTAGATAATTAATATCACCATGATAGATTAAGCAATTTACATCTATACTTTCTCTCAAGGATGCTAATATTTTTCTTTCTTTCCTTCCTTATTTAAGTTAGTTTGTAATATGGCTCACTTTGTGGATTAGATGCTGAACTGAATCTGGTCCAGCCACTGAATCCAGTTTCTGCCTTTCTAGCTGGCCAGTCAGTTAATAGTTTTGCCCTCTCTCCAAAGCCCTTCCTCTATAGTAGAATAGAATAGAATAAGAATAGAATAGAATATAGAATAGAATAGAATAGAATATAGAATATGGAATGGAATGGAACAGAATAGAACAGAATAGAAAATGAATAGAATAGAATAGAATTCTTTATTGGCCAAGTGTAATTGGACACACAAGGAATTTTTCTTGATGCAAATGCTCTCAGTTGATAGAAATGCAAGAAAGAGGACTTTTGTACTGTTTTTGAAGACAACATCCTTGTAAGTATCTGTAGAGATTCTCTGTCATCCAGGTCATGATTGTCCCAAAGGTGCTTTTTCAAGAGGCAACTGAGCTTCCTTGGTTTTTCCTTGGAGACGTTTCACTTCATTTGAAGAACCAAAGAAGCTTCTTGGATGAGAAGCAAAATATCTTCAAGGAAAAACAAAGGAAGTCCAGTTGCCTTTAAAAAAAACACCTTTGGGACAGTCCTTGCAAGATAATTTAGGATCTCCAAAGAACACAGTGCCCCATTAATGGTGAAATAAAAATAAGGACACAGGCCACCAGCTTTCCAAGATTATGTGACGTTATTGTCCTCAAAAGCTCTCACTTCACTCCATGATCCCAGGGTTTGTTTATGTTCAATCTAATTATGTTCAATCTAGCTGAGCATCAATCCTGCTTGACATCTCAACTGCACAAAATAATGCAAATATGGGAAATAAACAGGATTTGGCTACCTACTGATAAACAGAATTTAGATAAAATGGAACAAATTTTAGATAAAATGGAACAAATTTTTATTTTGCTCTGACATCATCCAAGCATTTTTGTGACTGGCATCCAGACAATAGATTAGCAAAGCAGTCTGCATTATCTCTGACATTTAAATGTTGCCTTCACTCAAAGATGTTTGCTAAATTGCTAAAACTTTTTTGCTCTGTTTCTCTTTCTCTTTTTTTTAAAAAAAAGAAATGATAACATCTCCCATAGGTTAAGCTTGGCATCAGGATCAGGAGTCTTCGTGATTTCACAGAGATATCGATGTCATTTTCTTGTCCGCTACAATAGTCACTTCCTCTATGGATTTTTTCCTTCCAACTTTTCAGTCCAGCCAGGATATTTTTTTAGGGTCTCTTATCCAAGTACTAACAAGATCTGATTTTTTGTAACTGTTCAAAAATCAACTAAGATTGGGTGAGTATTATTCCACTCAGAAATATGTTGCTGAAATTTTGTGGGCACTTCTCCTGTTAAAATGACTGATTAAAGCTGTAGCAACTGAGCTAAATAAATACATACCATTACATTCTGACATTTGGTTTGGATGTAACTGAATTGATTTCTTAATTCATTTTTGTCCAATGGGACAAAATTTCCTTCTTTCTCTCCTTCTTTCCTTCTTTTTCTTTTCTTTCTTCTTTCCTTCTTTCTTTTTCTTCTCTTTCTTCCTCTCTTCTTCTCTCCCTTCCTTCTTTTCTTGCTTTTTCTGTCTTTCATTCTCTCTTTCTCCCTCCCTTCCCTTCCCTCCCTCCCATTGACTATTTGGCAATTCAAAAAATTCATTTCTTCTGAATCAGTTACTTAATCTTCCCTCTCTCTCATTCTCCAAACAATTCTACTCAGTCAAATACACTTCAGAAAAGAAAATACACTGCTCAAAAAAATAAAGGGAACACAAAAGTAAGACATTCTAGATCTGAATGAATGAAATATTCTTATTAAATACTTTGTTCATTACATAGTTGAATGTGCTGACAACAAAATCACGCAAAAATTATCAATGGAAATCAAATTTAGCAACCCATAGAGGTCTGGATTCAGAGTTACACTCAAAATTAAAGTGGAAAAAAACACTACAGTCTGATCCAACTGGCCTCCACGTGTCTGTATGACCTCCCTACAATGCCTGGGCATGCTCCTGATGAGATCGCGGATGGTCTCCTGAGGGATCTCCTCCCACATCTGAACTAAAGCATCCCCCAACTCCTGGACAGTCTGTGGTGCAATGTGGCATTGGTGGATGAAGCGAGACATGCTATCCAAGATGTGCTCAATTAGATTCAGGTCTGGAGAACGGGCGGGCCAGTCCATAGCATCAATGCCTTCGTCTTGCAGGAACTGCTGACACACTCCAGCCACATGAGGTCTAGCATTGTCTTGCATTAGGAGGAATCCAGGGCCAACCACACCAGCTTATGGTCTCACAAGGGGTCTGAGGATCTCATCTCGGTACCTAATGGCTATCAGGCTACCTCTGGCGAGCACATGGAGGGCTCTGCGGCCCCCTAAAGAAATGCCACCCCACACCATTACTAACCCACTGCCAAACCGGTCATGCTGGAGGATGTTGCAGGCAGCAGAACATTCTCCACGGCATCTCCAGACCCTGTCATGTCTGTCACATGTGAACCTGCTTTCATCTGTGAAGAGTACAGGGCGCCAGTGGTGAATTTGCCAATCTTGGTGTTCTCTGGCAAATGCCAAACGTCCTACATGGTGTTGGGCTGTAAGCACAACCCCCACCTGTGGACATCAGGCCCTCATACCACCCTCATGGAGTCTGTTTCTGACCGCTTGATCAGCCACATGCACATTTGTGACCCGCTGGAGGTCATTTTGCAGGGCTCTGGCAGTGTTCCTCCTGTCCCTCCTTGCACAAAGGCAGAGGTAGCGGTCTTGATGTTGGATTGTTGCCCTCCTATGGCCTCCTCCACATCTCCTGATGTACTGACCTGTCTCCTGGTAGCACCTCCATGCTCTGGACACTACGCTGACAGACACAGCAAACCTTATATATTTATTTATTTTATTAATGTTTTATACCGCCCCTCTCCCGCAATGGGACTCGGGGTGGTGTAGAGCCAAGATAAAACCACACAATAAATAGAATTTAAAATAGATATTAAAAAGAATTAAATTAGTGGCTGAAAGAACACAATAAAACAAGATAAAAAAGTTAAAATTACCAATAAATTTAAAAATTTAAAACCCTAGTAATTGATACTAGGCCAGACCGGCCTGTTGGAAGAGGTGGGTTTTTAGTGCACGCCGGAAGGTTTGGAGGTCAGTAATGGCCTGCATCTCTGGGGGTAATTCATTCCAGAGGGAAGATGCCCCCGCAGAGAAGGCCCGCATCCTCGGGGCCGCCAGCCGACATCGTCCAGCTGGCGGCACCCTGAGGAGGCCCACCCTGTGGGAGCCCACTGACTGGCGGGAGGCCGATGATGACAGCAGGCGGTCCCGTAAGTACCCGGGTCCGAAGCCATGAAGTGCTTTAAAGCTGACTACCAGCACCTTGAATCGTACCTGGAAGGCCACTGGAAGCCAGTGCAGCTCGCGCAGGAGCGGTGTAACACGGGAGCTCCGAGAAGCCCCCAAAATCACCTCCCTGGCGACGGCCGCAATGTGATCTTCTAATGACAGCCGTACATCCAGGAGGACACCCAGATTGCATGCCCTCTCTGTGGGGGCCAGAATTTCTCCCCCCACAGCCAGCGATGGAATGAGCTGGCTATATCTGGGTGCAGGAAACCACAGCCACTCGGTTTTGATCGGATTGAGACGAAGCCTGTTAAAACCCATCCAACTCTGCACGGCTTCCAGGCACCGGGTCATCACTTCAATGGCTTTGTTGGGGTGGCCTGGGGCAGAGATGTATAGCTGAGTTTCATCAGCATACTGATGGAATTCTACCCCAAAACCATGGATGATCTCGCCCAGCAGCTTCACATAAATGTTAAACAGCAGGGGCGAGAGCACTGACCCCTGAGGCACCCCACAAAACAGGACCCTCGAGGCCGACCTTTGCCCCCCTGCCAACACGAATTGCGAGCGGTCGGAGAGGAAGGAGGAGAACCACCGTAACACGGTGCCTCCCACTCCTAACCCCCCCAACCACCACAATAAGATACTGTGGTTGACAGTATCAAAAGCTGCTGAGAGATCTAACAGGACCAGGACAGAGGAACAACCCCTGTCCCGGGCCTTCCAGAGATCATCCACAAACGTGACCAACACCATTTCCGTGCTGTGCCCGGGCCTGAAACCCAATTGGAGAGGGTCTAGATATACCGTTTCATCCTAGTGCTGAGGGAGCTGTTGTGCCACCACACTCTCAACAACCTTCGCCACAAAGCGAAGGTTGGAGACCAGACGATAATTCGACAACAATGTTGGATCCAGGGACGGTTTCTTGAAGAGGGGCCTCACCACCGCCTCTTTCAAGGCGGCGAGTAAAAGCCCCTCTCTCAAGGAAGTGTTAATAATCCCATAGAACCAACCTCATGTCACCTCCCGAGTGGCCAAAACCAGCCAGGAGGGACACGGATCCAATAAACACGTGGTGGCATTAAGCCCGCCCAGTATCCTGTCCACATCTTCCAGGGTCACAGGATCGAACTCAACCCACATGACTCACCGAAATCCGCCCCCCCCCCCCCCAGAGATGCCCAGTCAGAGTCCAGCCCATTCTGGATCTGAGTGATTTTGTCCTGCAGATATCAAGAAAAATCCTCGGCCCGTTCTTGCCACAGCTCGCACTGATGTGCCATCCTGGATGAGCTGCGCTACCTGAGCCACTTGTGTGGGTTGTAGACTCCGTCTCATGCTACCACTAGAGTGAAAGCACTGCCAGCATTCAAAAGTGACCAAACCATCAGCCAGAAAGGATAGGAACTGAGAAGTGGTCTGTGGTCACCACCTGCAGAACCACTCCTTTATTGGGGATGTCTTGCTAACTGCCTATGCTTTCCACCTGTTGTCTATTCCATTTGCACAACAACATGTGCAATTGATTGTCAATCAGTGTTGCTACCTAAGTGGACAGTTTGATTTCACAGAAGTGTGATTGAGAGTGACTTGGAGTTACATTGTGTTGTTTAAGTGTTCCCTTTATTTTTTTGAGCAGTGTATTTCAAATGGCATGAATACGTCTGAAATGCCCCGAAACACTTTCACAGAAGCTAACCACTTTACGACTTCAGCAACAGAGTAGTCAATGTTTGGAGTACTCTATCTGACTCTGTGGTTTCTTCCTCAAACCCCAAAAACTTTAACTTTAGACTGTCTACTATTGACCTCACCCCTTTCCTAAGAGGTCTGGAGGGGGCGTGCATAAGCGCACCAATCGTGCCTGCCGTCCCTGTCCTATTGTTTCTTTTCATTTTTCTTATAAGTATTTATCTCATGTATTCAAAACTATATTTATTCTTATACCTGTGTCTTGTAAGTGATTGACAAATGAAATAAATATTAAAAAACCAACTCTTTACATAAATCTTTGAACATCAGCTGCTGGACACTACAAACAAAACTGGGATTCATTACATACAACAAAAGTGTTTCAACTTTTTCTTTCCACAACAGTCCAGATGAAATTTATGCACTTGTTATTTCCATCAGCAAAATAATTTATTTCCATTTACAAGTAGAGAAACCACTATTCCAAGCCACATAATAAATATTTGTAAGAAATCTCTCTCTCTCTCTCTCTCTCTCTCTCTCTCTCTCTCTCTCTCTCTCTCTCTCTCTCTCTCTATCTATCTATCTATCTATCTATCTATCTGTCAGATGGTGCTCCATTCAAAATCCAAGAAAGAAAATTAATTAATTAAAGAAAAGATATTTTTTACTGGAAATCAAGTGGTAGCAACAAAAGAATTCTGAATCTGAGAAAATGAGCTCATAAATCACATATACAAAGTGATGGCAACGTTCCCATCCCCAATAGTTCAATTGGCTCATCCAATTAAAAATTGTGTATAGCATCATGTGGGCATCGCCAGGTGGTGATGAGGCCTCTGTCTGTTGACCTTAGCATATTTTGATAAAGAGTTGCGGTTGTGCATAGAATAGGATACGGTAGAAGCCTTAGCAAGAATCTCCCCCGCCCAACTTATACAGTTCTGTTTTGTAACACCTCCAGCTCGCTTCCCATATGAAATGCTGCTTCAGTTGTGCAGATACCTACACCGATAGATAGATAGATAGATAGATAGATAGATAGATAGATAGATAGATAGATAGATAGATAGATAGATAGATAGATAAACTATTTCCTACAAATATTTATTATAGGGCTTGGAAAATACATTTATGAAAGTGAGATTCTTTTACTAGGAATTGTTATTTTTATTACAAAATTTTAGGAAAAATGAGTGCAGTCAAGTCAAGTTACAGCCTATCAGACTTGTCATTGGAGAAGCAAATGTATCTTGTCTACTAACGGATTACCAAAGTGAGATCATCCCTGGGGAATTAAATCATCTGAAGTGTGATCACTCTATAGGATAATAGATTTTCCTTGATTTGAGAAGCAAGGATAAAAGGAACTTTCGACTGATGGGAAAATCATTTCCGTTTACTGCCCTCTAATTAAATCAAGCAAAATGGTATTATTCATGAGATAATGAACTCAATCAAATTGTTTTTGACACATGTTCTTTCCTGTTATTTGCTCACCTGAAAAGCCGGTTAGTCACAGATGGGCCTAATGGTTATGATGACAAATCACTCTCCGTGGAATAAAATAAACACTTCCACTTTATTTTTGCAGGTCAAAGGGGGCATTTTCAGATCCATATAAGAAACAACATTCTGCTCTCCTGCTTCAATAACAGTGGGTTACTGGTTTTCCAGCCCCTCTGTATTTAATATGAATTGGAAACATCAGGAGGTTAAATATTACTTAGCAGTAGCACCATCTAACTGAATTTTGCAAAGCTAGAAAAAATAAGGAGGGTTAGGGCTACTTAATAGAATAAGAGACCATCAATAAATTAATCATTCTAATTGCCAGAACATGTCTTGTTTCCAGTTAGCATCCCAATATCTTCCTGAAGTCGATATTGCCATGTGGAGTTCTCTGGTATTCTGTTGTTGTTTTAACTATGAAAGGAGGTAGAAGAGGAAGGGGGAGAAGGGAGGAAGGAAGGAAGGAAACCAATGATCATAGCAGGAAGAGTGTTCAATTGAGATAAAAAGATGACATCAAGTCTTTAGAATTTTAAACATACTTCTTTCAACAATTTCCTGTGGATCCACAGTGATCAAAAAAGGCTTTCTCATCCGCACCTTTCACCATTGATCACCACAATCTGTCTCTCACTAGCTTCCTTTCGTCAGTGGCAGACTGGACTTTGGGACTGCCATTAAGGAAACGGCAGTCTCTTGCTTGTTGGGCTCTGAAGGGTTTCTCTTTACTGTAATGGGAGTTGCCTTCCCCGCACTACAGCTCGAGTTTCCCCACACCAGCATGTTTCTCTTCGGGATTCATGCACCCTGAGGGATTGCACCAACAGCAAGAAGAGGCAAGAAGAATCACGAGCAGACTTCTATGCCTCTATTTGTCTCCGCCTCACCACCGGAAATCTGATGGAAAATATTTGGAATGCCCGAAATTAGGGAAGCTATTTACTGCACCGGCAGATGCTGGGAAAAAGAAAGGGATTGCAGTGTATGTGAAAGAGGACATGAAAGTAGAATCAATATGGTCAGATCCTAATGGAAGAACTCTGGTTTTGCAGATCTGGATTAATGCCATTCCAATCCTTTTAGTGGTAATTTATGCTCCAAATGGAGAGCAAAAAGAGTTTTTCAAAAATTTATATGGAAAAATAGTAGGAATGGAAAAAAGAAATATTTGTATCATAGGGGACTTTAATACTATTGCTGATTATCAAAAAGTCCATAGTATTGCCATAGTATTGGGGGGGGGGGGGGGGGAAAGGAGAGAGAGAGCTTCCAAAAATATGTATGGAAATGATGAGGGAGTTAAATTTGATCGATATATGGAGAAGGTTAAACCCTGAGAAAAAACAATTTACATTTTATTCAAATCCCCACCAAAAAAAGGGCCTTGGTTGTGCAGGCTGTTAATCATCTAGCACTTAGCTCAACTGCCTGCAATTAGTGCAGGTTCGAATCCCACCAGGCTCAAGGTTGACTCAGCCTTCCATCCTCTCGGGGTAGGTAAATTGAGGACCCAAGATTGTTGGGGGCAATAAGCTGACTTTGTAAAAATGCCGCTTGGGGGAGCCAAAAACCCTAGTAATAAGCAGGCATATACAATGGAATGAAGGCTATTGCCGAGCACTTAGCATGGTGCTCCATAGACTGTAAGCCGCCCTGAGTCTCCGGAGAAGGGCGGCATATAAATGTAAATTAAAAAAAAATATGGACACAAATTGACATGGCATGGATGAATGGGGAAATAGCAAATGAAATAAAAGGGATTGAAATATTACCTAATGAATGGGCAGATCATAATTCAATCCAGATAATCTGGAAAGGTAGGAAAAAACCCAGGAAAAGATGGACATTAAATATGCAGTTAATTGGAGAAAAAGAATATATGAATAAACTTAAGGAGGAATTACATTATTTTTTAAAAGAAAATAATAATGGACGAAACAAAACACCTGGGATACAATGAACGCAGTAATAAGAGGTATAACAATCTCTTATAATACCAAAAGGAATAAAGAAAAATATGCCCAGCAAAACAAATTACAACAAAAGTTTAAAGAATTAGAAATTCAACTACAAAGTACTCCAAAAGATTCAAGATTGCAAAACCAGATGACAATAACTAAACACAAACTGAATTTAATTGAACAAGAGAGAATGATTATAAATTTGAATATAACTAGACAAACTTACTTTGAGCACGCTAATAAGCCAGGGAGATGGCTGTCCTATAGACTTAAAAAGGGGGAAGAAAAAAGATGGCTTTACCAATGAATAGATGGAAATGGAGACACACAACAGGGGATAGAACAAAAAAAAGAAATTGCCCATAAGTATTTTGAAGACTTATATAAAAAGGAAGAGGTCAATGAGGATAGGATAAGAAACTATTTAGATAAAATGAAGGATAAAGTAATTGGGGAAGAGGTGAAAGAATTACTAAACAAAGATATTACTTGGTCTGAATTGAAAACAGCAATAGAGAACCAGAAAAACAATAAATTTCCGGGACCAGACGGGATCCTGGGGGAACTATGCAAGGCAATAGGTGAACTAATAAGATCCCTTATGGTGGAAGTTTTTAACAATGTTCTATTGGCAGCCAGAATGCTGGACTCATGGAGGGGCGCATTGATTTCGCTGATCCCTCAAGAGGATTTGGATTCCCGACATATACAAAACTATAGGCTAATTTCCGTGTTAAACACAGATTATAAAATATTTGCTTCTATTGTTGCAAACAGATTAAAAAGAATTTTGAATGATCTTATTCATCAAGACCAAAATGGATTTCTCCCGAATAGACAAATTAGGAATAATTTAAGAATAGTACTAGATGTTCTGGAATTTTATGAAGCCCATCCCGAAAAACAAATAGCCCTTATGTTTTTAGATACGCAGAAGGTCTTCGATAACTTGAACTGGCAATTTCTAATCCAAAGAATTTATAGTATGAACTTAGACAAAATCAAGACATAAAAGGATTAAAGGTTAAGAAAGAAGAATATAAGCTGCAAGCATTTGCAGATGACATGACTTTTTTTATTGAAGAGCCAATTGAAAGAGGACAAAATGAATTAGAACAATTTGGAGTAATTGCAGGATTAAAAATTAATAGAAACAAAACAAAATTAATGACTAAAAATCTAACAGGAAAACAGAAGTTAGAATTAGAAAAGGTCATGGGATTTCAAGTGATAAAGAAAGTTAAATACTTGGGAATATGGTTGACAGCACATTGTAAAACACTAAAGGAAAATAATTATGACAAACTATTACAAAACATAAAGAAGAATCTAGAAACATGGGGTAAACTGCAACTCTCATTATTAGGTAAGATTGCTACGATTAAAATGTCTATTCTCCCAAAATTTCTTTATATATTCCAGACAATACCAATTAAAGTACACAAAAAGTATTTTGAAGAACTTAATAAAATAATCACAAAATTTATTTGGCAAAAGAGAAAACCGAGAATAAATTTAAAAGCAATACAAGATATGAGGAGCGGGGGGGGGGGAGGAGTGGCCCTTCCAAATTGGGAGTTGTATTATAGTGTGGCCTCCTTAGTATGATTGAAGGAATGGGTGAATCTAACAAACAAGAGAATACTAGTTTTAGAAAGCCATGACTTACAGAGAGGGTGGCATGCTTTTTTATGGGCTATCGGGAAAACCACCCAGAAATACTTCCACAGATACTTAATTAGAGATGCATTACTGACCAACTGGAAAAAGGTAAGGAAAAAACATTATTTAAAGATACCAATCTGGATTCCAACAATGGAAGTGATGATCCACCCAAACAATTTAGACATTACAAAGATGATTAAATACAAGGATTTATTGGATGCGCCGCTGGGTGAGATCGTCCATGGTTTCGGGATATAATGATGATACTCAGCTATACATTTCTACCCCGGGCCACCCCGACGAAGCCATTGAAGTGATGACCTGGAAGCCATGCGGAGCTGGATGGAGGTCAACAGGCTTTGGCTCAACCCGACCAAAACTGAGTGGCTATGGTTCCCTGTGCCCAGATACAATCAGCTTATTCCATCGCTGACCGTGGGGGGAGAAATTCTGGTTCCCACGGAGAGAGTGCTCAATCTGGGAGTCCTCCTGGATGTACGGCTGTCGTTAGATGATCATATATCAGCCGTCACCAGGGGGGCTTTTTATCAGGTCCGTAGGATCTACCAGTTGCGGCCCTTTCTGGATTGGGGTACATTGCACACAGTCACCTCTGCTCTCGTTACCTCCTGCCTAGACTATTGCAATGCTCTCTACATGGGGCTCCCCTTGAAGAGCATCCGGAGGCTTCAGCTGATGCAGAGTGCGGCTGCGCAGGTGATCTTGGGGGCTTCTCGGAGCTCCCATATTACACCGCTCCTGCGCGAGCTGCACTGGCTCCCGGTGGCCTTCCGGGTGTGATTCAAGGTGTTGGTGACCATCTTTAAAGCGCTCCATGGCTTGGGACCCGGGTACCTGTGGGACCGCCTACTGCCACCATCAGCCTCCCGCCGGCCAGTGCGCTCCCACAGGGTGGGCCTCAGGGTGCTGCTGGCTGGACGATGTTGGCTGGCGGGCCCCGAGGGTGCGGGCCTTCTCTGTGGGAGCACCCTCCCTTTGGAATGAACTACCTATGGAGATGCGAGCCATTGCTGACCTGCGAGCCTTCCGATGCGCACTAAAGACTCACCTCTTCCAACAGGCCGGTCTGGCCTAACGTTATGAGAAGGGTCTTAAATTTTTTAACTCAATTTTAAAATGTTTATGGGGTTTTATTGGCTTCAGCCATTTATTTAATAACTTTTAAATTTATTTTAACTTTTCTAATTGTATGTTTTATTATGACTGTTCACCGCCCCGAGTCTCTTTTTGGGAGAGGAGGGTGGTATATAAATAAGATAAAATAAAAAAATAAATATTCGCTAAGGATTAATTGTTTAAAAAGTATAAAACAAGGTTGAAAAAAGGTCCCGCAAACTGTCAAGGACAAAATGGTTTTTAATTGTTTTCTAAACTTGTCTCTTTCATTTTTCTTTTTTCATTTCTTTTTTCTTTTTCACATTTATGTGTATGTTGTTTGTCTATTTTAATGGTAAAATTAATAAAGTTTATTTTTAAAAAAAAGAATTTTAAATATAAATCTGAAAAAGCCAGCTTATTTTAAGAACCTTCACACACCTATGTAACAAATATTTCTACAGTATTAACAGAGGCCAAATATCTTTTGTGCTTTGAGCAATGGGATTTGGGATTTTTGTAAGCATATCTACTGCAAAGATCAATTTAATTTGTTATACAGCATGAGGAAGGAAATGGGCCGAGAGCAAAATTGTTTTGCAGGGGCAGAATTATATTTCAGTTTTCAAAGATTTGTTTCCTTTGTTTTATTAGTAGCACCTATTGCAGCTAATGAAAGAACAGAGTGCTAAATCTGGACATTTGCAGTCATACTTTCACCCTGCTGTTTTTCTCTGCAACAACAACCTTGTGAGGTGAGTTGGGCTGAGAGAGAGAGAGTGACTGGCCCAAAGTCACCCAGCCAGATTTCGTGCCTAAGGTGGGACTAGAACTCACCATCTCCTGGTGATTGGCCCGAAGTCTCCCAATTTTTATGCCTAAGGTGTATTGGTATGTGTGAAAGACCTTGGGAGAGGGGACAGCAGTGAAGAGCTGCTGCTTATGGAATGATCAGATAAAAGACAGCATAGCCCACAGTGGCCTAATGGGTAGAGAAAGAGGCTCACGAAGGACCCTCCCTACTTTCTCAGTCTGTATAGGAAATGGCGGGAGATTCATACTTTCAAACTTGCAAGATTCTGTTCGTGTCGCTTTATAGTAAAGTAGAATTGGTTATGTTTCCTGTCTGGTCTCCCTGGCAAGGCTGACATATACTGAAAGCTAAACACAACTGGAACGTGTCCTCCTAATTAAGCTTTGTCCTGAATCAGAAACTCCCCCGTTGATACATTTGTCCCTGTTCTCCCAGAAACCATTAGTGGTGTCATTATCGTCTCAAATATAGAACCAACCAGGCTCAGATCAAATGGTGAGTGTTTGCATTTCCTGGAGAAGCACGAAGATCAGCAATTAAAATGCAGCCCAGATGGTCTTGGCCAATGACAAAAGCCTCATTCATTTGCATTAGTCAACTTGTACCTAATCTGTCCTCAAATGTAATAAGAACAAATGTCTTCCAGTAGAAAAGAATAATCAGCAATTAGCCTTTCTTTTTATATTTTCCCCTGAGAATGTTAACCTGTCTGTAAATCAGCAGAGCAAGTTAGCACTCCAGTTTTTGTAACCCACAAACTAAGGATTAGCTAGAATTTGTTTGGCATCAGCTGCCATCTGATTTTAAAACCAGGAAATGTCTTCAATACCCCTGGTGCAAGCCTACTTTCCATAAGTCCCAAATCCAGAGAAATCAAGTGATGTTGACTCTTCATTTCCACCCCAGAGGATGAGACAACCAGCTTCCTGTATGTAATCCATCACAGATGCTGGAATTAACTTTGATACTGCTGGGAATCTAATCATATGGACAATAACTTCATCCACCTTCAAGGGGACACCTCAGTCTGTTCACAGCTAAGAAGCAGTGCATGGAACTACATCTGAAGGAGATCTCTCCTACAATAAATTTACATTTACTGACAAAGAAAGGGAGACTAATCAAGAAATCAAAAGACGCTTGCTCCTGGGGGGGAAAGCTATGGCAAATCTAGACAGCATACTCAAAAGCAGAGACATCATCCTGCCAACAAAACTGCGTAGAGTCAAGGCTCTGGTTTCCCAGTTGCAAAGTATGGCTGTGAAAGTTGGACCATAAGGAAGGCTGAGCACCAAAGAATGGAGGCCTTTGAACTCGGGTGCTGCAGGAGAAGACTCCCATGAGTCCTTTGGACTGCAAGGCCATCCAACCCATCAGTCCTAGAGGAGATCAACCCTGACTGCTCTTTAGAAGGACAGATCCTGAAGATGAAACTCAAAGACTTTGGCCACCTCATGAAAAGGAAGGACTCGCTGGAGAAGAGCCAAATTCTGGGAATGATGGAGGGCAAAAGAAGAAGAAGGGGATGGCAGAGAAGGAGGGGGCTGGATAGAGGCCCTGAAGCAGTCGGCGTGAGCTTCAATGGACTCCAGAAGATGGAAGAGGACAGGAAGGCCTGGAGAAATGTTGTCCATGGGGTTGCAATGGGTCAGACATGACTTTGCACCTAACAAAGCATACATCTATTTCAAACTATTTAGCTCTCATCAGCTAGCTATACCCTTCTGGGATTCCAACCCGGGATACTTACATCTTAGGTAGATGTTTTAACCTCTAAGCCACGGACTACCCTTGTTTTGTTGGCTATACCAGGGGAGAAATTATTAGGGCAACCTGACAACCTATTTGGGTAGATGAGGTTACCCTGATAAAAAACACTTAATCCCTCCTGGAAGTAAGAAGGGACTAGGACGAAGGTTCGTTTATTTATTTATTTTTATTATCTATTTGTCAATTGCTTACAGGATAATAGGTATAAGTAAAACATAGTTATGAATACATGGATACATATAAGAAAAATAAAAAAGAAATAATAGGACAGGGACGGTAGGTACGTTGGTGCACTTATGCATGTCCCCTACAGACCTCTTAGGAAAGGGGTGAGGTTAATAGTAGACAGTCTAAGGTTATTGCATCTATTGCTTTGCCCTGATCGAGTTGTGTAGTCCATATGTTTTTGCAGTGTAAGAGTTGCAAATTGCAGGATACTTTTTTCTGAAACCAAATTGTTTATTAGAGAGTAGGTTGCTTGTCCCTAAGTGGAGGATAATGGATTGGTTAATAATTGATTCCATGACTTTACAGGTGACGCAACATAAAGAGATTGGTCTATAATTTTCAACTAGGCTGGGGGGTCTCCCTTTTTGAAAATGGGGATGACCGTGGCTTGTGACCATAGATTTGGCAAGGAGCTGGTCCTGAAAGATTTTTCAAAGATTATGCTTAGAGGTTCGGCTATGGCAGTGGGTAGCTTTTTTAAGAAGTAGGCACATATTCCATCTGGTCCAATAGATAGAGATGGTTTTAGATTGCGTAGTGCTTTTTCAACATTGTCTTCTATAAAATTGATATGTATTAGATCATTGTAGTTGTCTGTGATTCGACTAGGAAATACTGGGCATGATCCATTGCTGTTTACAAATACTGAGCCAAAGAATGTGTTAAAGAGGTTGGCTTTAATGGTGTCATCGTTGCAGTCTTTACCATTTGGTTCTTTTAGGAGTGGGATGGACCTTGAGTCTTTTAGTTTGTTCTTTACAAAATTGTAGAAAGCACGGGTGGAATTGGTGCGTAGAAGGTTGTTTTGCGATTGCCCTCAAGATGCCTATCTTGATGCTCCTTTGCTTTCTCTTGCCACAGCTGTTGTACAGGAAGTCCTTGGCTTAGAACAATTCATTTAGCGATCGTTCGAAGTTACAACATCACTGAGAAAAGTGACTTATGACTGTTTTTCACACTTATGACTGTTGCAGCTTTCTAACTTAATAACCACAGTGATTAATTTAGCAAGTGTGGCAAGAACAAATGACCTCTTTAGCCACATAAATTTGGAGCTCAATTGTTGTCGTAATTCGAGGACTTCCTGTATTTCTGTTTGCAGGTCTCATGATTATTACCATTATTATTATGTGAGCTTTTTACATTTTCCAAATTGTTTATCTCGATTTGAATCCAAATTGCATGATGCCCAAATTGTAATAAAAAACTAACCTTTTTCCATGCTGCCACACCGTAATCTTGTGAAGGAGAGGAACGTGATTGAGTATTTTTTTCCCACTTCCTTCTTTGTTTTGTAAATTGGGCATTAAGTTTGCTGCCATTTATTCACCTAATAATTGGCCGGTCTTTTTTTGTTGCAATATGTGTTGCTGTGGCAACTCTTTCTCTGATTCCTATTTGCTTCTATAGTTATGTCCAGATAATTTGGCAGTTACAAATTCAGAGTTGTTCATCCCCGCTTAAGTAAGGCTCTGTGTTTCTTAATGCAGAAGTGGCAGCTGGGAAGGTTGCAAATATTTAAGAAAGAACAACACGTCTATATTTATCTGAACGATGCCAAATCAGAGGGACTGGCATGTCTTTTCCAACAGCAGAAGGCAGAATAAAGGGTTGGGGTGAGGGGGTTAAGACCCATTTGCTTAAGAAATTACTTTTTATTCCATAGAAATCCCAGCATTAATGGGGTGATTCCAAGAAGAAAAATCTCAGCTCCTGATGGTTTCATGGACATACGCATATAATAACAGAAAAGTCATTCTTTTGTTATTTACTTATTTTGTTTGCTTCTGTATTTATGTTCTAATTTCAAGATCCAGGCTATATACAGTATTTTTGATTGCCTGGCCAAATCAGTCCTAGCCTTGTGAGATAAGATAAGGTGAATTTTCTCACCAAGAAGGTCTGTTGAGAGAAAAGTTGTCCTTTACATTAAAAAGTGAGAGGGTTTGTGTTTGTGATCTCTCTCTCTCTCTCTCTCTCTCTCTGTTGCAGAGGAAAATACATCTGTATTGGAGTTAGGATTCCTTCCTGAGTTGCAAACCAACAGGTATTTCCTTGCAGAATTATTTAAACAAATATGCCAAGATGGATACGTTGGTTTTAAAGCCAATTGATGAATGCCTTGTGGCATCTTAAAATAGTTTTTGCATCTTTTGCCCCCTCAAAAAGTCTTGAAGGTTGCCTTTAGTAATTGTTATTCTAATAGCTGGGGTGAAATGTGGGGAGTTATTAAGTGCATGGAGAATAATCCCTCTAATTATGCTCAATTAATTAAATATAATTAAGTTTTAAATTAAATCAAACTCAGGTTTCGTTTACTTTCCTGCATTTAGCCACTTTTTTTGGTTCTGATTTTTCCACCCTTAATGGCCAAAAGTTCATTTGAAAGCACACATGAAACATTGTTGAAAGTTATTGGTATTAAGAATAAAGAGAAATAAAAGGCAATGAATGTATGATCATATGAAAGGTTAACTGTAATAAAGCTGCAATTAGGAGGAGAGAAATATTCCATGACTGGATAACTCGCGAGATTTTAATTTATCTTAATTTCCCAAATGCCTTTTTGGGAATGCTAAAATATGAACTAGATACTTAAATTGCCCGCTGAAGAATATACAGGTAATCCTCAATTTATAACCAGTCATTTAGTGACCATATTACAATGGTATTGTTACAATCGTATTGAAAAAAAAAAGAGTTATGATCTTTTTTTCACACTTCTGACAGTTGCAGAGTCCCGTGGTCATGTGATCAAAATTCAGACTCTTGGCAACTGACTCATATTTATAACGGTTGCAGAGTCCCAGGGACAGGTAATAAAAGGAGCAAGACCGTTTCCCCATCTAGAGCAAATGAATACAATGACTAGGACTTGCCAACCCTGGGCTCCATCATAATAGTTGATGATGGACCTACAGCAAAGCTTGTAGTCCCATTAAGATGGTAATGACAATGATGAAGACAATAGCCCTCACTGTTATACAGAACATAGGATAATAGAGTTGGAAGGGACCTCAGAGGTCTTCTAGTCCAACCGCCTGCTCAAGCAGGAGACCCTATATACCATTTCAGACAAGTGGTTGTCCAGCCTCTTCTTAAAACCCTCCAGTGTTGGATAAGTCACAACATTTGAAGGCAAGCCATTTCACTGGTTAATTATTCTTACAATCAGGAAATTTCTCCTTAGTTCTAGGTTGCTTTTTTCCTTGATTGATTTCCATCCATTGTTCCTTGTCTGGCCTTCTGGTGCTTTGGAAAATAGCTTGACCCCTTCCTCTTTTCTTTGGCAGCCCCTCAAATGGCGAAAGACTGCTCTCATGTCTCCCCTGGTCCTTCTCTTCCCTAGACTAGCCAGGCCAAGTTCCTGCAACCATTCATCATAAGTTTTAGCCTCCAGTCCCCTAATCATCCTGGTTGCTCTTCTCTGCTCTAGAGTCTCAACATCTTTTGTGGTGACCAGAACTGGATGCAGATACTCCAAGTGTGGCCTTACTGAGGCTGTGTACAGCACTACTAGAACTTCATGTGATCTTGATTCTATCCCTCTAGATCACATATGAAGTGATGGTATGATAGATCTGAGCATTTGCTTCCTATGAATTATTGTGCAATCTTTATTTCATTTGGGCAAACAGGTTCAATTTATTATTTTCATACTGAGTGACAAAAAATAAAAAATAATAATTTCTCTCCTTCAGATTTTCAAGGGAAACTATTGCACAAAAGAAAGTCAAAGCAGGGACATTTTAAATTGTAACATCATTTCTTATATTTATTTTATTTATTTATTTATTTGTCAATTACTTACAAGATAATAGGTATAAGTAAAAACATAGTTATGAATACATGGATTCATATAAGAAAAATAAAAAAGAAACAATAGGACAGGGACGGTAGGCACGTTGGTGCGCTTATGCATGCCCCTAAGACCTCTTAGGAAAGGGGTGAGGTCAATAGTAGACAGGCTAAGGTTAAAGTGTTTGGTGAAGAAACTACAGAGTCAGGTAGAGTATTCCAGTCATTGACCACTCTGTTGCTGAAGTTGTATTTCCTGCAATCAAGTTTGGTGCAATTAACCTTGAGTTTGTATCTATTGTTTGCTCTTGTTTTGTTATGGTTGAAGCTGAAGTATTCATTGACAGGTAGGACATTGCAATGTATGATTTTATATACTATACTTAGATAGGACCAAAGGCAGCATAGTTCTAGATTTTCTAGGTCTAGAATTTCGAGTCTGGTAGCATAAGGTATTCTGAAACGAGTAGAGAAGTGGAGAACTCTTCTTCTGAAATATTTCTGGACTTTCTCAACTGTATTAATATCAGATGCGTGATGTGGGCTCCAGACTGATGAGCTGTATTCGAGTATTGGTCTAGCAAATGTTTTGTATGCTCTAGTTATTAGTGTAATATTACCAGAGAAAAAGCTATGTAAGATTAGGTTAACAATTCATAACGCCTTTTGGCTATGTAGTTACAGTGGGCTCTAGCACTTAGATCATTTGAGATGAGTACTCCAATATCCTTGACAGAGTTTGGATCATCAACAAGGTCTTGACTATTCAGCCTGTATTTTATTTTCTGATTTTTTTTGCCAATATGTAGGACAGAGCATTTATTTGTTGAGATTTGAAGTTGCCATTTGTTTGACCATTCTGATACATAGTCAAGGTCATTTTGAAGGGTAGCAGTATTGTCTGTGATGTTGAATAGCTTTACATCATCAGCGAAGAGAACGCAATTGCTCTTAATATGATCACAGAGGTCATATATGTAGAGTATGAAAAGAGTTGGTCCTAGAATACTGCCTTGGGGGACACCACTATTGACAGGTACAGAATTTGATAGGATACTCCCAATTTTGTCCATTTGTTGTCTGTTTGACAGATATGCTTCTATCCAGTTATGCAGGTGTCCAGAGATACCGTAAAATTTTAGTTTTAGGAGTAGTTTGTCATGTACCACTGAATCAAAGGCTTTACCGAAGTCTATGTAGATTGCATCTATTGCTTTGCGCTGATCGAGTTATGTAGTCCATATGTTTTTGCAATGTAAGAGTTGCAGATTACAGGATAGTTTTTTCCTAAAACCAAATTGTTTATTAGAGAGTAGGTTTTTTCTTATATTGCCCTAACATGCAGCTTTTCTGCATCCATCATCATTGCTTACCATGCACAAGATCATTTTTAATCTCATGAATAATTCTTCTTTCTAGAAACCACATTTTATTTTTATTTTTCAGGAGATAATGCTGTTCTCTAATGGTGCTATCGGTCCTTTCCAGCTTCTTTAGAAGAAGAACGCAAATATCAGGGCAATTTTTTTTGTTTCTTAGGCTTGCTGATGGGGGAAAAGATTAATCTCAGGAGCCCAAGATGTGCAGGATTTGCTATACAATGATCGGGTAAACTTTTTAACAGTCAGACATCTTAAATTACACTGGGAGAGCATATTGGCAACCTTAAACACATCTATAAGAAATTGCAAGAATTTCATTAGTGGGCCTTTGAGTAGATAAATCCTCCAGTGAGGATTTAGCAGGAGCATGTCTTCCTTTTGCTCCATCAGTAAGTATCGCTCTATCACTAAGTTGCACTCTGAGCTTGTGAAGTGCACAGATTCATCGGTTGTGGAAAACTGAAAGCAGAAAAGTGTCTTTTTCAGCCTTGGAAACTTGGAACCAAAGGACCTTCTTCCTTTGGTCTTGGTGCTTCCTGAGCTTGGTGGTTTTCTTGATGTTTCATTACCCAACTAGGTGGCATCTTCCATGCTAGAAGTGAGTGCGGCTGGTGGAAAGAGAGGAGGAGGACTGTGGGGTCCTTGGTGCTCTCTGGGCTTGGTGGGCTTTTTTTGCAGATGTTTCATTACCCAACTGGGTGACATCTTTCATGCCAAAAGCAAGTGAAGTTTGTGGAAAGGAGGAGAAGGAGGAAGAAGAGGGGGAGGACTGTGAGGTCCTCAGTGCTTTCTGAGCTTGTTTGTTTTCTTGCTGATGTTTTGCTACCCAACTAGGTAAATTTTTCACATGATCATTGCAGCATCCCCACTGATCACCTGATCAAAATGTGGCTGCTTGGCAACTGGCTTAGTGGCCATATCCTGAGGTCACGTGATCACGGTTTTGTGACCTTTTGACCGTTAAAGTCAATGGGGAAGCTTAACCACTTAACCAACATCCGCCGAACTTAACAACTGCAGGGATTCACTTAACCGCTGTCTCAAGGAAGGTTGTAAAATGGGTCAAGATTCATTTAACAACAGTTTCATTTAGCAATGGAAATTTGGGGCTCCATTGTAGTCACAAGTTGAGGACCTCCTGTACAAATAAGGCTTCAAACTGAAGCATTTTAACAGATTAAAATAGCTGGGGAAACGTTTCTTCCCAAGAAATACATGCTGAGGTTTCCTCCAGTCTTCACCCACCATGAAAACAGTGGATAATTTATTTAGTGTTTATGAGACCCAAAATCAAAGGCAAACCTCTCCATCCCACGCTTGCTTCCCTCTATTCAAGTCATTTTAATGCAATCACTGTTATTCAAATCTCAGTCTAGTAATTAAGCAAATTGCTTTAGATAGGAAAATGTGATAAAAAATATCTACCCTCTAATCTCCAATAAAGCAAAATTTGATTAAAAACAAAGGCAGGTCTCAAAACTCCTCGCCGACTATGGAAATTAACCTCTCGGCACCTTGCGATATAATAATGTGCCTGACTTTGTGCAGAGGCCTATGCGCTTCCTCATCATATAATATACATATATATTTTCCCCTTCTGTGTTTCTGCTTAATTACTCCTTGGAAAGATCAAAAATGTATTTTATTAGTTTCATTTGGTGCCTGCAATGTGCAAAGGCACCAGTGAATTATGAAACATGCAGCTCTATGATAATGAAAACTTCAGCGCTCCATAAATGGCTGCATAGTTTGATAATGGCATTTTGCATTTTGCAATGGTTTCTTTTGCCTCTTGTTAGCCAACCAAACCCTGTTCAAAGTCAAACTCACTGGGATAAAAAAGCTATTTCATGGTTGACATTGACAGTTGTCCACAACATTCATAAGCTCTAATTATTTCCTTTAGTATATTTGAGAGGGGGATAAGCTGTTGTCTATAATGCTAAAATATTCCCTATTTTGGGAAGACAGGAGGGCAGAAATTCACCTTATCAGGATCAAAACTGAAAAGAAGCAATGGCAATCAAGCCACCATTAATTCTTGTGGAATATTCTTCACTGTGGAACGAATTGGAAGGATAATCACTAGGATTCCAAGCTGAAATGCCAAGCTATTGATCTCCATTTAAATTAGAGTTGCCCATTCATTATTTATTTGTGAGTGGATGGTCCAAAGCTTTTTTTGAACCTGGAGTCACCTCAGATTAAATAAAAGTGGGCAGATGGAGTGGAGGAAAGAGAGAGACAGACAGGAAGAAAAGGACTAACAATTGTCAGAATGCCAGAAGGACAATACTTTTAATTTCCTCTTAGAAATAAGGGCTTGGAAATTGGGAGTGTTGGCTGGAGGCATGGGAATTGCTTTCTGAAGACCCAGGTTTTCAAGAAAAGGATCCATTTGGATACTCAAACTTCAAGATGTCAGAAGAGCAACTTGGTGAAGAATTTATACGATCTAAAGAGAAAACACATGTCGCAAGCAATCCATAGAAATAAAATTACTGAATAGTTTATAAAATTGTTTTTTAAAAACATATAAACAGAAGAAGAGCCCCACTGAATCAACCCAAATCCCATATTTTACAATAATGTATTTTATCAATAATTTATGTGTATGTTCACTGCCTTGAAATGCCTATAAAATAATAAAAGTGAGGTGAAAATCAGTTAATCAGATCAATCAAATGAAAGACACAAAGATGGGAAGGAAGGAAGGAAGGAAGGAAGGAAGGAAGGAAGGAAGGAAGGAAGGAAGGAAGGAAGGAAGGAAGGAAGGAAAAAAGTGGAAAGGAAGGAAGGAAGTAGAAAGGGAGAGAGGGAAGGAAGGAAAAAAGAAAGATGTATGAATGTTTTATTTGATCAGTCCTAAATTTCTTCCAATAAATTTCAGGGCCTGACGCATAGCATGTTGTCAGAGCCAAATAAATAAATAAATGAATCAATCAATCCCTTTTCCCTGTCCCTTCTTCCAGTGCAAGAAAAGAATTTATCAATCTTTTCTAAACATTTTTTCTAGGAGAAACAGATCACAGTTGTAGTTATCCTCATCTCTACTTCAGTTGACTGTGTCACATCTTGTTTCAAAGATGGTGATCAGAAGTACCGTACAGTGTACGTCTTGCAGTCGATATCTGATGCTGACATACCTTCTTTTTCACATTCCTCAAGGCTTAGTTGACTTTTTCGAGGAAGACTGGTCACAGCCATGTACAGAATATGAAGCAACCAACGTGACACAAAGTAGTTTTAAAATATGTTACAAATGTGTGTAGCAGAAAGACATCTTGTCAAACCTGGTTGGTGTTCAGTCATTAAGTCATACCTGACTTTTTGCAACCCCATGGCCACAACATGCCAATGCCACCCGCCATCCTCCACTGTCTCCCAGAGTCTGCCCAAACCCATATTCATTGCATCAATAACACCATCTAACCATCTCCTAGGGACGCAGTGGCTCAGTGGCTAAGACGCTTGTCGATCAGAAAGGTTGGCAGTTTGGTGGTTCGAATCCCTAGCACCGCGTAATGGAGTGAGCTCCTGTTACTTGTCCTAGCTTCTACCAACCTAGCAGTTTGAAAGCATATCAAAATGCAAGTAGAAAAATAGGGACTCCTTTGGTGGGAAAATAACGGAATTCCGTGTGCCTTCGGGGTTTAGTCATGCCAGCCACATGACCATGGAGACGTCTTCGGACAGCGCTGGCTCTTCAGCTAGGTAACGGAGATGAACACTGCCCCCTAGAGCCGGAAATGATTAGCATGTATGTGCCAGGGAAATCTTTACCTTTAATCATCTCCTCCTCTGCTGTTTCCTTCTCCTTTCACCTTCTATCTTTCCCAACATCAGAGTCTTCTCCAAGGAGTCCTCCCTTCTCATCTGGTGGCCCAAATATTTGAGCTTCAGCTTTAATATCTGTCCTTCCAAAGGACACTCAGGGTGGATTTCCTTTAAAATCGACTGATTGGATCTCCTTGCAGTCCAAAGGACTCCCAAGAGTCTTCTCCAATAATACCAATTCATACTAGTTGTGTAGTACCTATGGGATTTCCCAAATAGTTGTGTGAAACCTAGTTAAATGAGAGGCTGGTAATATTTTGATGCAGTTCCCATTTCCATCAAATAATCCCAGAGACAAAACACAATGGTACTGAAGCCAATGAACTGATAATGAATCTCAACTACTTAATTTGCTTATTTTTTCAAAAACGCAAGACACAAAAATACATTAGACAATTTGCATGAAATTGTGTGCTGTGTTCAGGACCCGGAAATTCAAAATCCCTGTGCTTTAATATTACTTACCAGCAGCTTCAGAATGTCTAAATGACAACCATCCTATTGGCTAAACCAGCAAAGAAAACTCCTGGGACATCTTTTTTTTTACCAAGAGTAAAATTTTACTGAAGTTTCCATATGGGTACAGAATTAGAAAAGCCAATTCTAACCATTTCACGTGCAAACAGCATAGGAAAACTTTCCCTTTTCACCTGGTCCTCCCATTGTCCATTCATCCAGCCAATCCATACATTCGCTTTGTTTTGGGAATGGACTCTCCACCTCAGACGTTTCCAGCCAATGGAGTGCTGGATTTATCTCAGGTTTTAAGTAGGACCACTTGTATTCCTTTGGCCTTCCCAGTACCTCCCCCTGCATTCCAGTTCCTTCCCTCTCCTCTCCCATTGCTGCTGCCGGTTGGAAGTGGGCTTTTCTTAGCAAGCCAACCAATCATGACGCTAATCCACTAGTCCCCAAATTTAACCATCTCAGAAGTCAGACCTTGTGTATCATAAATTTATCTCTCGATTTTCTGCATAGGAAAAGCTGAAGGAATGAATAAAAGAATGAAATCGTTTGCACAGAACGGTGGTTTCCCCCTGCTCCCATAATAATCTCAGTAAGCATGCAAAACATTCAAAAGTTTATAATGGGGAAAAGGTTGGTTTAAATAAAAGAAAGTGAGAGAAAATTGCAGAAAAGTAGAGACGATGCTCTCTTAAAGAAATAACCCAGAGTGCTACTAGTTATTTTCATTCTCATTTCTAACATTCTTTAGATATTCTTCTGAAGAGAATGTTTAAATTAGCAATACATTTTCTTTTCTAACACATAGCATAGAAATATTTTTTTCTTGTTGCTGGTTTTTTTTCCTTCTTCCTTGCCTATCCTATTTTCTAATCACTACAGTTGGGAGGGGAGGAAATCTGATAAATTGTAATGGGTTTGGGGAGAGGACAACAAAGGCTAACAAGGGAGCTAGAAAAGGAGGATAGATGGAGCATATTTCACCTTGAGGAAAGAAGATTGAGGGGAGATAGGATGACACTTTTCAAGTACCCATAAAGTGGGGAAACCAGAAAAAGCCATGACAGAATAATGAGCCTAAATAATAGAAATACTGAACTCACTTGAGCATTGGGGGGAAAATGTAGGAAGCTCAAACCACGAATAGGCAAACTCACTAGGATGTTTGTGTTCTGGATAGCCATCTGTCAAAGATATTTATTTTGAATCTTTACCCTGAGAGAGAAAGCATACCTTATTTTTGATAATGTCATCTTCATTCTAGTTTCGACAGTTTCTTCATTGTCTGAGCAAATACATTGCAGACCTGTGTCATATATGATCTACAGTCTTATTATCTAAAGGAAAGGAAACGCTTTGCTACCTACAGCTTGGAAAAACAAATTATAGATAGGCTCCAGCATTTTAAAATGTACATACTGGCCTTGGTAAGACATCACTAGGAATAGCACGTTTTGTTCTGCTCACCACGATATAAAAAAGGTGTCGAGACTGTAGAAAGAGTGCAGACAAGAGCAACAAAGATGATTAGGGGGATGGAGGCTAAAACATACGATGAACAGTTGCAGGAATTGGGTATCTCTAGTTTGGTGAAAAGAAGGACCAGGGGAGACAGGATAACAGTCTTTCAATATCTCAGGGGCTGCCCCAAAGAAGAGGGAGTCAAGCTATTCTCCAAAGCCCCTGAAGGTAGGACAAGAAGCAATGGGTGGAACCTAATCAAGGAGAGAAGCAACCTAGAACCAAGGAGACATTTCCTGACAGTGAGAACAATCAACCAGTGGTACGACTTGCCTTCAGAAGTTGTGGGGGCTCCATCACTGGACATCCATTTGTCTGAAATGATATAGAGTCTTTTGCCTGAATAGGAAATTAAACTAGAAGACCTCCAAAGTCCCTTTTAAGTCTGATGATGATATAAAAAAGAAGGAGGAGGGGGAGGAGAGAAGGAGGAGGAGAAAATATACAGAGACTTTTTGACTTACAATCATTCATTTAGTGATTGTTCAAAGTTACAACAGCATTGAAAAAAGTGACTTGTGATTGGCCATCACACTTACGATTGTGCAGCGTTTTCAGCCCTGGGATGGAGATTTGGGCAAATAAGCAATTAGCATTTTTGGTGGGGTTGAAGTATTTTTGAGTGATCTGGCTAGTTCCTTTTTTTAATTTCATTTCTGTCTTGGCTGCCATCCGAAGGGCGATCCACCCAACCAAGGATCAAGAACGGAGCCGTAAGCGTCACTAGAAGGAGTTAAAAAAACCCAAAAAGCCCAGATCTGCCTCTTCGGTTCTAATGGCTTGCCCCTTGACATGAAGTAGGAGATCAATATGGAGGCGAAGGCTGCGGCAATAAAAATGCAAACATTTTCCTGAGGAATATTGAAGAGCTGTCAACAAAGACAGTTGTCTTTGTTTCTTCTTTTTTGTAAAAGGGAAGACAAGAAGAGAGTTCTAGACATTTCCCAAAGCTGCAAAGGAGCTCGCTTCAATCATCCAAATTAAGAGCTCCTTCTACCTCCGGAAAGTCAAATAAACTAATTTTCCTTCTCTCCACTATGGAAGGAGAAAACACAGGGAGCCTTAAGAGATTGAGAGAGAAAAGCTTGATCACTAAAGAAGAACCACGTTGGGGGGAATATGGCAAATTATACAGTAGAGATATTCCTCAGTTTGCAACAGTTCGTTTAGCGACCATTCGAAGATAAAACGGCGCCCAAAAAAGTGAGTGATGGCCGTTTTTCACACTTACAACCATTGTAGCACACACGCACGCACACACGGGACTCACATTTATGACGGTTGCTGTGTCTTGGGGTTCAGGGGGTCACTTTGGGGGAAGCCAGATTCACTTAACAACCATGCTACTAACTTAACTACTGCCAGGATTCACTTAACAACGGTGGCAGGAAAGATTGCAAAATGGGGCAAAATTCACTTCACAAATGTCTCACTCAGCAACAGAAATGTTGGGCTCAATTGTGGTCGTAAGTTGAGGACTACTTGTATGAGGTAAAAGAAGAGATAAGCTCTACTTTAATTACACATTACATTTGTCATTGACAAAGTTACTTTATTTTTTTCTCTTTCACACACACCCTTCTTTCTCTCTCTTCTTTCTTTCTCTCTTTCACACTCTTCTTTCTCTCACACACACATTCTTCTTTCTCTCTCTTCTTTCTCTCTCTCTTCTCTCTCTCTCTTTCACACTCCTCCCTCTCCCTCCCCCACCTCTCTCTCTTGGCTTATTTTTCTGTCATAGCAAAACTGATGGATAAATAGGGAACATTTTCAACTGCACATTTCAGATCTTTTAAGATGATATTGCATTGTAAAGTTTTGGGGTGGGGAAAATGCTTCTGTGCTTGCTGGAAAATTGTGGGTTTTATTTTTTTTATAAAAAAGACACAAACTTATAGCAGCTTTAGAATATTTTCAGTTATAAATCCAAATAGGATTTATACTGTTATCTTTGCAACCCGTCTTATCACAAATTACTTTAGCCTCTCATTCCATCGACAGTAAATGAAACCCATGATTGCATTTCCCTCCCCCCCAAAAAATGCTGATCTGCAAAATTAAGTTGGAGAAATTCAAAGTCTATAGAATATCATCCCTAGTGTAGGGTATTCACATGCGCATTTGATCACGCGCACGCTGGAGGGAATGGAGCAGCAGCTGTATCATTCCTGTTGCAAACATGAATTACTTCCTTATTTGGGTCAGATGTCAAGATGTCATTTCATAATTGCAATGGCATTGCTCCCATTGGAAGATTCAATGGTGACTGATGTTGTTATGTTGAGATTTCAGCTTGCGACAGGCAATGTAATTGTACTCCCCATTAGGAACTGGTGAGAATTTCATTCAGTTTATCTCTTCAGATCAGGTCCCTCCCTGAGGGAGATGGACAGTTGAGAAATATGAAATATAAATAAATAAATGAAATCCAGCCTGAACGGCTTGGCTTCAGAAATTGTGAATGCTCCATCCCTGGAGGCTTTTAAGAAGAAGCTGGAGAGCCATTTGTCTGAAATAGCATAGGGTCTCCTGCTTGAGCAGGGGGTTGGGCTAGAAGACCTCCAGGGTCCCCGTCAACTCTTGTTGTCCTGTTATTCATGATAGAATGGAGGGGAAGAGTTGTCTGTTGGTCCCTATGTTTAGCTGAGAGATGTTTCTAAGCAAGACGAAGATTTGTGTGCTTTGTTTTAAAAGGGCTACTTTCAAACTCCTACATCTTCTTCCCCCATATTGGTGGTGTTGAAGGAGAGTTGCCATCTGGGTGCCCAGAAGACACATTTTGTTTTAACAGCTACATCACAAGTGGTCTTCTTCCCTTAGAATGGCTGGACTTGCTGAATTTGGCTAGGTGAAGATCTTTCCAAGGCACAATCCCACTGGAATTTAACCAGAAATGTTGCCTTCTTTGTAGACTACACACTCATCAATGCAAATGGAGTCTTCTCTGCCAGCCTGTCCGATGGCTGACTGTCAATTTTAATCCATTATTATCCTCCTAGCTCTTGTCTATCGCTGCTGGGGGAAGGCCTCTTCCACCTGTTCCCAACCCACACGGTCCCGAGCTTCCTTTGGCCAGCTGGCTCCACCATAGTTGTTGATGTCATCCATCCATCTTGTTTTAGGCCTCTTTCGTGGATGCTTTTGATCCAGTGGGATCCATTCTACGATGGCCTTGGTCGACCTGCCATCAGTTCTTCTGGCTATGTGACCAATTTCAATTCCTGATGGCATACTTTCCTTTTCTCTTTCTCTCTAATCCATGCACACGTCTTTCTATCTTGTCTTGCGATGCCGAGCATGTCACTTCCCATGGCTCTTTGTGCCACTTGTAGCCTTTGTGAGCAGGCTGTATCTGGAGGAGATATGTTTTTCTCTTTGGTGAGTTGATTAAACCTAACCTGCCTCTTTTTCAGGTTTATTTTCAAGCCCAACGGTTCTCCCACTTTGTGCAGCATTAATTACAAGAGGAGAAATACTCAAGACATTTTGAAATTTGGAATTATAAACCGCCAAGGTTTAGCAACTGTTTGAAGTTAGGACGGACCTCCTGCCAAAGCCACTTATGACCCAGTTTTGAAGTTTGGATGCCCTACCCCTCCAAGCAGGCACATATTGCATTTTGAGCACTTGGCAATTGGTCTGCATTTATGACTCCTTACAGCACCCCACAGTCACAATTTGCGACAGTTTTAATGGCAAAAGGCATCTACTTCCGTTTCCCAGCAAAAAATGTCCCGTAGTAAACAGTGGATTCACTTAACAATCAGGGTGTTTGCTTAATGACTGCTGCCTTCACTTAATGACAACCTCAAAAAGGTCATAAAATTGGGTCCTATTACAACTTACAACTGTAAGTTTAGAACTAGCTGTAATAGGCCAGCCAGAATGTCAGAATACCACTATATACTCTGGAATTAGAGCTACAAAATATTTTTCTCCTAAAAGGCAGTCCTCATGCACAAAGAGGCCATCTCTGCATTATATATTAAATAACTACATCTATCTATCTATCTATCTATCTATCTATCTATCTATCTATCTATCTATCTATCTATCTATCTATCTATCTCTATATACATTTGAAAAACATTTCTCTTTAGTTTCCCTTGCCTCATTGACAAGCAAGGTGATTTAAATTGCACTTCTGCAGAGAACGTTCCAGCCTAAGGGGCAATGTAATCTTTATTAACATTTTTTTAATTAGCTTTTTTCCAATTAACTGGGCAGGAATATGAAAATTAAACTATTAAAATACAATCATTCAAATGGAACTTAACTTACTTCAAAGTAAGCATGTGTGGGATTTGAGCCAAACAGTACCATTCCATGCATGAAGACTTAAAAGTAAATCCCATTGATTTACTTCTGGAGGTATACTCCCAGTTGAATACATGTAGGATTGTAACTTTAATTGCAGAAATGAAGAAAAGGAGGAAAAAGAATGGAAGAGCGGGGAGGAGGAGGAGGAGCAATGCAGAATTCTTGGTGTTTTTTGTGCTTGGTTGTTTGCTTGCAGACGTTTCATTACCTGTCTAGGTAATGTCATCAGTGCTAAAAGGGAGTGGGATTTGTTCTCTGTTTATATACAGTAACTTTCCCTGCCAGTATTGGTGGGATGTGTGTGTGATTTTTCACCCTGGTGGTTCTTTGATTAGGATATTGTTTTCTGCTACAATGTTTTTCTGGTATTAATCCCACCTTATCTCACTGTTGATTTGCGGAGAAGATGTGTTTTCGTATTTTTGTTTCCTTCTTAGCTTTTTTATTGTGTCTTTTGAATGGTGTGTAAATTTGTTTACCTCTGTGTGTCTATTGATGGCTGGTTTGTCTTCAGGCAAAGCTTTCAATAATTCCGTAACATTTTTGGAATTAGCTAGGTCTTGGATGCTCAGTTTCCCAGCTGAAACTATAGTTGAGTCTGTCTATGTATTGTGACCTTCAAGAGTTGACACCATGTCCCTTGTCTGCTACCTGGTGTTCATGAATGAACTCTGCTAGTCTTCTGCTTGACTGTCCTACACAGTAGCCATTATAGTCTTTGCATTGCATGGCTCCTATTTTTTCTTCTTCTTGGGCTACTTTATCTTTTAGGTTTACATGTTTTGGAGAGATTCAGTTGTGTTGTGTGGTACAATGAGACTTTGTGGGTAATACAGGAAGCCCTCAACTTAGAACTACAACTGAGCCCACTCCACAAACCCCACTTCCTTCTAGTACTGAAGATGTTTCCCAGCATCCATGAGAAAACAACCAAGCTCAGAGAGCACCACAGTTCAACCCTGAGCTCTATATATTCTTTTCTATCAGAAAACAGGCACTTAGTTCATTTGTTATTCACATTTGTAAATGATTTTGCATTCCCTATAAGTAACACCATACTGGCTTCATGGGAGACACAATTGCCAACTCAAAATGACCCATGAATTTCTTGATTCATGTAGCAACTGAGAATCAGCATATTGTCAACAAACAACCAGCATCCAGCATCAAGGCCGAGAAGACAGGGCAACAGATGCATTAAAGAATGGGAAGAGTTAGAGAAAGAAGAACAGGAATTAAATTACAGTAGAGGTAAAAGAGAATTGTCTCTTAATATTGACAGCAAGCAGTCAATGCTTTCTGCTCTACCGTGTCAAAAAGCTTTATTTATTAGCTGTGCTTGATATCTCAGAATCTTAAGCTGACTTTGAACTTACAGCCCAAGCCAGCCATGCCAAGATGAGTATCAGGGAATTTCTGATATGGTCCTGTCTGACAAGGAGGACTGAAGAGGAGTCTCTCTAATCTTTGTCCAAGATAAGTCTTATCTTCAGGTCTCCATATTAACCTCTTTTGTGATAAGCTATATTTTCTCGGAGGCAGAGTTATAAAATATAATGGAAGTTTGGCATTCAGAAATCTCCCTTTATCCAGGCAGCGTACTTTATGACCTCATTCTAAAGGACGATTCTGAATAGTGTCCAATAATTGAACAATAGACAGTTTAGGATAGACAGTAGCTGTCAATACTTGACAATGGAGCTATGGGTACTGGTTGTCACCTTTAAAGCCCTTCTTGGCTTGGGCCCAAGTTGTCTGAATGGCTGTCTCTTCCCAGTTACATCCACCTGACCCCCCTCCTTAGAAGGCAGGAATGCTGGGAATGTCTCTTAAGGAGGTCCATCTGGTGGGACCCAAGAAGAAGGGCCTTCTCTATGGTGGCTCTCTCCTTTTGGAAAATCATACCTGTAAGAGATTAGACTGGCTCACACTTTGACACTCTTTCACAAGGCCCTGCAGATCTGGTTCTGCCTATGTTCCCAGGGAACTTAGAGTGGGATGGACCTCATAAAATGACTCATTTGATTGTGTGTTGTCGCCAGCAGGTTGGAGGGTAACTGTTTTTTATTCTTTTATATTGGATGTTTTAATTGTTTGTAAGCCACTCAGTCACTGAGTGAGTAGGCGGCAACATAAATATTTAGATAGATAGATAGATAGATAGATAGATAGATAGATAGATAGATAGATAGATAGATAGATAGATAGATAGATAGATAGATAGATGATGGATGGATACTGTAGATAGATAGATAGATAGATAGATAGATAGATAGATAGATAGATAGATAGATAGATAGATAGATAGATAGATAGATAGATAGATAGATAGACAGATAGACAGATAGACAGACAGACAGACAGACAGACAGACAGACAGACAGACAGACAGACAGACAGACAGACAGATAGATATTGTCAGATCCATGTATCTGTCATTTCTTCAGTGGAAGAAGAATAGGGGGGAGGAAAATGATAAAGAAATCCTTTCTTGGTGTAACCTGAATATATTTAACCTTATATCGAATTTGTATAACCCACACATGATACAATGGAGGGAGAAAAGCCAGATTGCCAGAACCTATCACCTCCGAGAGGCACAGCCAGGAGATGAGAAGATCATAAAAATTCCACAGTGAGATGTGTCCAGGGAATCTCTGGAAAAAGTTTATTCTAAAAAGGGGGTGGGGGAAAATTAGGTATGTCTTAGGAAACTGAGAAAGATCATTCCTACAGAAGGGGTGGGAAGGGAATTAACATACTGGCTTTTGTTTCACTAAATACACATTGAGATAAGGGGAGGGGTTCTAAACTCCCTTACCTATCCCTGTAAGCCTGAGGACCTCAGACGCTGCTTTGAACTCCTACATGAATTGTCTCATCTCAATAAAGGATTCCTTTTGATACATTTAGTTCTCAGAAGTTCATTCTTGCTAATTGAATGGGAAAAAGTTCTGTAGCCTGACATATAAATAAGGAAACAGTTCCAAAAGGATGCTTTGTACTGGGGGGGGTAGGGAAGAAGGTAGATATCTGATCCTGGGTATATGCCAAATGCTGCATGTAAATTAAAAACTAGGATGCCCAAAATAGAGGAAAAATGTGAGGTCCCCGATACTCTCTGAGTTTGGTTGTTTTCTTACAGACGTTTCATTACCCAACTAGGTAACATCATCAGGACTTAGAAGGGAGTGGGATTTGCTCTCTTTCTATATACAAGAGATTTGCTCTATGAGTGGGTGGAAGTGTTTTTGGTACTTGATCAATTGATTCCTTCTCTGAGTTGGTAGTTTCTTGATTGGGGAATTGTCTATTTCTTGATTGTTGGACTCTCAGCCTAGGAAAGAGACAACTTTCAGAAGCCACTTTTGAAAAAACTTGCCAAGAAAACTAGGGACTTATCCAAACAGTCTGGACAAAATTGACACAAAAAGTTTAATGTTCATCATTTTGCAATTATATCAATCTCTTCTGTTCTTCTTAATCTTAATTTTAGTATTCAGAACCCTTACAAAAAAGAACTTAGTAAGTATTGTGTGAATAATGCCAACTTTTTACATTTTGTGCTTTTCACAGTATTACTACAATAATGCTTGGTGTTTCTATTTATGTTTGTCCTGCATTGGTTTATGACAGAAATGTGTGTGTGTGTGTGTGTGTGTGTGTGTGTGTGTGTTTACATTGTAAATTTACTAGCACTATTATACAGTATTGGACATAAATCTTTTAAAAATTAATAGGAAGCTTAAGAAACCAAAAGCTAAAGGCAACACTTAACATTCTCTCCTACTAAATAAATCTATTTAGATTCCACATGTTTACATCCATTTAGATACCAATTAAAATAGCCCAGGGTATGGCTAAAACAGGATATAAAGCATATTTAAGAATTTAAAAGAAATTCATCTAGGTTTCTGTGGCAACAAATGGAATTGATTTGCTAAAACGAATATTCTCATAACATCAGCAAGCACCAACAAATTATTTCTCAGATTAATTGTTTCTTTGCCCCCCACCCTCACATTGGTATAAAATGTATGGCTCAAATGTTGGATTTCCTTGAGGTGGGAGCAAAAAAAAAGAACATGGCAACACATGCAGTACCTTGAAAAGAGTTCAACAATATTAATTGATTCATCAAAAAAAAAAGCTAATTGAAAGACAACAGGCCTAAATTGCTTTTGGAGCTTAACATAAAGTGGTTCATTAATTTTAGCCATATGAAATAGCTAGTATTATGAAAGGACATCACACATTACTACCCCTCCAGGAAATCATTCACCCATTTTTAACGTAGTTATACAAGAAGTGCCCATTTGGAAATTGCAATGAATATCCAGATTGGGAAAGGAAGCTGGCAAGAAGTCAATGTTGCTTAGATGAAAATGTTGCAAGACTTCTTCAAAGTTGACCATGGAGATAATAAAAGGAGGATAAGATCAACCTCCCTAATTATAGGTGTGATTCTATGTGAGTTGGATTCTCCAGAGTGATGATGAGATAAGATCATGGGCGTGATCTAGATAGTGCAGAAAATCAGATTATAAGGAAGGCTATATCAAAACCAGAATGTAATAACCCCAAAGGAGCTTTTCCAAAAAATAATAATAATAATAATTGGATTTTCTTGTTTTTTTTTCTTTCAAAAGTGGACTTTCTGGTTTTTCTTTGAGCAGCGAAACATCTTCAAAGTCCAGTTGCCTCTTGAAAACTTTGGGACAACTCTGACCTGGATGCCTGAGAATCCCCATAGCCATTCCTTTGAGCCATTCTTTCTTCACTTCTAATTGTTAGAACTGAAGAAGCATCTTGGATGGGAAGTGAAACATTTTCAAAGGAAACAACCAAGAAAGTCCAGATGCCTTTTGAAAAAGCATCTTTTGAGACAACCATGACCTGGATGGCTAAGAATCGGGATGGTTGAGAATGTGCTAGAGAAAACACAAGGTTCTCCTTTATTCTGAGTCCATGTTCATCTTCTGCCATTTTGGATAAGCTGACTGGCAGAGATTCTTCCAATGTTGAGACATAGGTTCTTTCCTCACACACTTGGAGAAGCTGAAGAAGACTGAAGCCAGGCCATTCTGTGATCTACAAGAATGAAAGATAAGAATTGTGTCTGGCGTAGTCTTTGTACTAAGATGCATCACTAAGCTTGAATAATAGGACCTATGGATGGATCTTTATAGAAGTTGTCAGAATCCCACCAAGTCACTCCATAGCTGAAAGCAGTTCGTAATGCTATCCAAACAAGTACTCTGAATAAAACAGTTCTACATTTTTCACCCTTTGGTTGACTTCACAATGCACATGGTAGAGTTGGTTAGAAATTCTAGCTTAATATTGTTTACAAACAATGTCTCTGTCCCAAGAAAGCAGAGTGAGTAGGAAGTGCAGCAGAATAAGAAGGAGAAGGAAGAATATAAGTTGTCCCAACTTCAATGGTTTCAACTTTGTGGTCTGGTATCACAATCAAACATCACAAAACTGATCTTGAATGACCCATATGGAGTTTGATAATATCAGCCAACAATATGTATACTCCCTATTCAAGATCACATTGAATTTCTTCAATCCATCCATTATACCTTATTCCCAACATACTTTATGATTTTTTTGTTTGTTTATTGATATCCCACCTTTACTGTTTTTACGAATAACTCAAGGTGGCAAACATACCCAACATACCTTCTTCCCCCTATTTTCACCATCACCACAACCCTGTGACCTATGCTGGGCAAGGAAAGAGGGACTGACTCACCAGTTTCTGGCCTGGTGCCTCAACTACTAGACCAAACTGTCTCTCTCTTCTCATTTTAGACAGAATGACACAAAAAGGTAGCCAACATTAAAATCAGGCCATCATAATATTTCTTTTTCCTCTTTATTTTTTTGGTGTCCTATTGAATAATGCAAAAATGAAAACTGAAAGAGCAATACGTTCCTTGTTACAAAAACTACAACTCTTTGGAATATTTGAAAACGTGTTTTAGACAAATTCTTTTTCACACAAACCGCGGAGTTTTGTTATTCACAGCAAAGGAAGCCTCCTTCCCATTTTTGACATCCATATTCTGTAATGTTCTTGATGAATGAAGCAGAAAAGGATGCATTCACAAAACAGAGAAAGAAAGAAAGAAAGAAAGAAAGAAAGAAAGAAAGAAAGAAAGAAAGAAAGAAAGAAAGAAAGAAAGAAAGAAAGAAAGAAAGAAAGAAAGACCTCCAATGTGTTATGGCAATCTGCATGAATGAAGGGAGGAGTGTCAGTGAAGAGCCCCACCCTTGAAAGTCTCTTTTCATCAACTTCATTTTCACTCAATCCATCACACACTTAATTTTCTCTGAATGCTGAATGTTTTTCCCAGGAAAAAAGAAAGAAAGAAAGAAAACACTATTTGCTAATTTGCAAAGACACATCAACATGCTTAAGAGAAAGGAGCCACGAGACTTGCTTGTCCGCTTCTTTGCCAGTGGAGAAAAATAGCAATTACGCCAGAAAGAAGATGGCTTTTAAAGGTGGGTCTCCTTTCACCCCAAACAACAGTATGAGTTTCTCTGGAAAAATAATCTCACCCAGATGAATGAAACTGTAATTGGGCAATCCACGGGAGATGGAGTACCTGTGCTATTGGGGGAGGGCGGGTTTATGAGCGTGTAATCAGACTCTGCCTCTCATGCTGAACTTTCATGCTTTAATTAACTTCTTCCAACAAAGGTTGCAAGCATAAACCCAGCAAATGTTCAGTAACAAAGAGGACGAAGGCAAACAGTTAGCCACGATTCAGCCTCATGCTGGGAATTTGGCAAGGCAGGCAGAGAGATCGTTTTCAGGACCCTGGACAGGGCCCAGGAAGAGAAGGACTTCTTGGCCTGATGTCTTCTGGGCTTCGTTAATGCTGCTTAAGATCCTTCTCCAGCTTTATACCTTGACTGAGGAATTATTCCAACACAATTAAATGAGCACATTTGCCCTTTCAGCTCCTCCAGAGAAGCAAAATTTCAGCACTGTTACATTGACTAAATGAAATGAGAAATCTTTGAAGTCAACCTTGAAGCTGCAATACAGATGATCAGAATGTGGTTCCTGGCCTTTTGCTCAATGCTTTCTCTGACTCACTAAAACATGATCCTGTCCTTTCCTTTCTTTGTCCACCTCTATGGGATCATGGCTCCTGTCAGTGAAACAAGGATGTAGGCTACCAAGGGCATGTTTCCAATTCTGGATTTGTTTCTAAGGAAACTTATGGACAATGAGGACAATGAAGTCAAGCTACGCACTCATAAGTGCCATTGGTGATCTTACACAATTGATTTTTTTTCAATTGAAAAAAATGAGTTGAAGCTTCATTAAGTCACCAACAAAAGCAGTACATTTTGCTATGAAATGGTAGTTTACCTGTATTCAATCAATTCAAGGTTAACTGAACACAGAATAGAGATAGCTGATAATTGGAGGCAGCACACACACACACACACACACACACACACACACACACACACACACAAATGGTATCCCTTGTAATAATCTTTCCATAACTAAGCATTCAGGAGTTTTTGTTGCTGTACCGTTAAACACTTTATATGCCACAACACTATTTATTTCTCTAATGCTACTGTCACTGCTGAATGTCATTCTATGAAGAGATGGGCAGTCTTTAAATATGACAGATAAATAGAACATAGAATAATAGAGTTGGAAGGGACCTTGGAGATCTTCTAGTCCAACTTCCCACTCAGGCAGGAGACCCTAGACCATTTCAGACAAATAGTTGTCCAGTCTCTTTTTGAAAACCTGCAGTGATGGGCCACCCACAACTTCTGAAGACAAGTTATTCCAATGGTTGATTTTTCTCACCATTAGGAAATTTCTTCTTAGTTCTAGGTTGGATCTTTCCTTAGTTAGTTTCCATCCATTGTTTCTCATCTTGCCTTTTGGAAAATACCATAGTTTGATCTCAACATCTTTGTAGGAGCCCCTCAAATATTGGAATGCTGCCATCATGTCTCCCCTAGTCCTTCTTTTCATTAGACTAGACATATCTGTAGCCGTTCTTCATACCTGTTAGCTGCCAGCCCTCCAAAAATCAAATGAAGTTTTAGTACTGTGTTTCAAAAGCCTTCATAAGACCACACTTGGAGTACTGAATCCAGTTCTGGTCATCACAATATAAAATCTAAATATATATATTTTTATATATTTTATATATAAAAAAGATGTTGAGGAAAGAGTGCAGAGAAGAGCATCAAGAATGATCAGGGGGTTGGAGGCTAAAGCATATGAAGAAGAGTTGCAGGAATTGGGTATGTCTAGTCTAGTCAAAAGAAGGATTACTGGTGACATCATAGCAGTCTTCTAGTATTTGAGGGGCTGCCATAAAGGGGAGAAGGTCAACTTATTTTCCAAAACATCAGAAGACAGGACAAGAAATAATGGATGGAAACTGATCAAGGAAAGAAGCAACCTAGAACTAAAGAGAAATTTCCTGACAGTGAGAGCAATCAACTACTGGAATAGCTTGTTGTCAGAAGTTGTGGCTGCCCCATCACTGGAAGGTTTCAAAAAGAGATTGAACAACCATTTGTCTGAAATTGTATAGAGTAAGGGATTGGACTAGAAGACTTCCAAGGTCCCATTCCATTCCATTCTATTTTATGATCTGTGTTCTACAAATACACCATAAAAAGTATCTTTAGTTTTTTTAAAGACACGTAGAAAGCAATATTGCCCGAGCCAGTATGATAAAAGAGCAATTTGTTCATTTATTCCTCATCCTTGGATCTTAAGACAACATCTCTTCGATGAAAATTGGGTAGAGAATGAGCAGTGGAACCTCACTTCTAGTGAACTTCCACAATGGAAGGTAGACTTAATTCTGGATCTCATCAATCCTAGGTTTAAGCACTCAAAGCACTCAGGTAATGTAAGTTTATCCTGATATTTTCATGAATCAAGGTCAGCATAAATTACTTAAAAGAATATAACAGAGTCAAAATATTAGTCTAATCTATATGGACACCAGGAGAATAGCTTTCAAGGGAAACTTCAATCAAGTCTAATTTAGTTAACAATAGATCATCTAAAAAAAACCTCAACATAAAGCTTTTTAGAAATAAATTCCAGTTTGGAGTTTTTAATGGTATTTATTATGTGTGTTACATAATCATTTCTTGCTGTCAAAACAAAAACATTCAGTTTTATAAATTAGAGGAAATGGATCGTGTTTTTCTGTTGCCAGCATACTTTATTTACAAAATAACTAAGAAACCAAAAAAAACAGCAGTACCATCCTACTAAGCAAGCTAAAGAAACTATAATGAAAGATGAAGTGGAAGTAAAACTCCTCCCCTGCACACATGCACAGTAAAACAGAACTTCACAAGACGCTCATATCTTGTTACTATGGAGACGTAACCAGTCCAGCTTATTTTGTAAACATCTGTGGCAAGCTACTCAGACAAACAAAAACAAACGCAGTGACACTTGCAATGGTTTTTAAAAAAACATTTTTTTAAGAAAATAGATCATTATTCATTGAGTATGAATCCCACTGACAGATTCACCCCCACTTGCTGATTATGTAGAAGTGCAAAACTCTTTTCAAAGACTTTTCAAAAATATATCTTGAAGGTATACATTTTGAGGATGTGTTAATAAACAGATTACTTTAAACAGATGGTGCAATTCTATTCACATATAGTAAACACGGTGTAAACATTTTACACATTTCATTGCAGCAAATATTTCAGTCAAATAAATCTCATGGAATAAATATACTGTAAAGAAAACAGTTTTCTTTCTCTTGCATTACATTAAAACTTTCTCTGATGTTAACGGACATCAGAAGGATGGGAAATAAATTGTTAATTAGTTGATTAGTTGGGTTATAAAAACACACAAACACACGCAACCCAACTTCTTAGCTAAAACAAGTTTTAGAGTCAAGCCAGGTTGAAGGGGGAGTATCTCAGAAGTTGAAAAGGAGAGGATCTCCTCAAGAGACCAAACCAATATAACTAAGTCAGATAGTAGAAACTGAGAGACAAAGTAATGGTCAAGAAAAAATGAGGACACAAATAAAAATAGAGTCTATGGTGGAGTGAATTGGAAACTTCTTTAAAAAAAAGAACAGAAAAGAAAAAAAAGAACAGAAAAAGAAGCGCAGAATTGCATCAGAAAAGAAATGAGTTGCTGTACACATTTTATACAGGGAGAAATAAATCTACTTCTCTTCCACCATCTTCCATATTTTCTTTTTTGGAAGGTGTTGCTTAATTTCACTTTGCTTTTTAATCTGAATTACCTCACATTAAAAAAAGGTTGATGTTTGAGTTCAAACTCATGTCAACAGCAACATTTTCTATTTAGTTGTAATATTGTGGAGCACGGTAAGACTTAAAGAACCTCTAAAGTCCTTAATGTAGCTCAGAGATCACCAAGGATCCCACAGTTCATCCCTGAGCTACCAACAATTTCTTCCATTAGAAGAGAAAGATCTATCCCAAACATAAGACCTAACATCTTTTTACGTGTGCACCTAATATAAGCCCTTCCCCCAAAATAAGCCCTACTTAAAAGCCTGTGCAGCTGGCCAACTGCCCATTTCCTATGGTTGCTTATGGTGCTGTGCCACAAGGCAAGACAGGGTAGTGGTGGAACTGTCTCATGCACTCTGTGCCGGCTTCCCTCAGGGCCCCTACAGCCAAGCCATCCATGCCCTGACACCTGCCTCACAGTGACAGCATCAGCCACCATGTGTAGTAGGAGCCACGTGGCCACTAGGCCACTTCTTCTTCTTCCTCATGGCCACATTGGAGCAAGAGGCTGAGCGGTGTGCTGGTGTCATGGCCATGAGGTGAGGCAGCTGTCAGGGCATGGATGGTCTGGCTGCGGGGGCCTTGAGGCCTTAAGCAGGTATGGGGTGCGTGGGGCAGGTCCACCCCCCCACTTCCTGCCTTGCTGCAAACAAGCAGAAGAAGTGGGGCCCCATTCATGGAGGGAAATGAGACCCTCCCGAAAATAAGCCCTAGTACTTATTTGGTGGCCCAAAAGAAAATAAGACCCGGTCTTATTTTTGTGGAAATAACTCTGAATGTGAATGCCCTCATCAAAAATCAAAATATTTTCACCATAAGGGCAAGAAAAATGGGAGGGAAGATGGAAGCGGTTGGAAAATGTTGATGCTTGTTTATTCAATCCTGTATTCCTGCCCTGCCGAAATTGTTTCTCTAGAAATTCAGAATAGAAATTGCACATTGGTGACACAACATCCCACATTCCAGCTATGGGCTTTAATTGTAAGATTCGTTTTGAAATGAAAACCCCAATACAACCTAGGAAATTTAAAAAAAAAATGTCAAAGTGGAACATAATAGAATTGCACTGAGACATTTTCCTTCTTCCATCCATATAAAAATGAGATTTTTCAAAAATATCAGTCACCGTGGTTGACAGACGTGTAGGCAATTTGGCAATCCTGTCCAGAAGAGGAATAATATGTGAACTAGCTTTAAGCAAGTATGAAGTGGTGCCTTTAAAAAAAAATCACAGCTGTAATTTCATCTTTAGTGGTTTTTTGGTATAGCACAAAGTAGCTAAATAGGAGAATACTGTCGATTAGATTTAAATTTTGTGATGGGCACAATAAGCACGATTTTAGACAGCTTGTGGGTAGAAAGATCTAACAGCATGAATACAGTACAACTACAATTGACATTTTGGATTATCGGTGTAAATATTTGTGTGTGGGGGGGGGAGTTAATTTGCTTTCCTCTCATTCTCATTCATCCACAGTAACTTCATCATAAAAAAAAATAAATGTTACTGTCTGCATAAACTGTCTGCACGGCCTCATGGATAAACCTTGTTTGAGTCTCTCCATATACAGTAACTAATCGATTACTATTACTATTGTTATTGTTAATTGCTTATTTTATGGACTCATTCTCTTATGGAAAAGTGAAGCGAAAGATATATATTAAATACAATATTATAATAGCCTACGCGTGTCATCATAATAACACGAAATGGATCTCAGAGTTAAATTCTGTATTTTTACCCTTTTGCTTGGAGTTATGATTTTATTCTCCAGTCTTGCTGTTTTTCTACATATCCTAACAGATGGACTGGAAAGTAATAAGAAATGAGCATTCTTTCAGAATTCCTCATCTATCACTTTATTGAAAAGAAAAGGGATGTGGTAATTAGAGAATGAAGAATATCTTAATTAAGAACATAGCTTAAGCCCTAGGATTAGAAGGGCCAACTTTATTAGAATGAAAATCTATGACATTTCTATTTATCCTGTTTCTCTATCCTTCCTTCCTTCCTTCCTTCCTTCCTTCCTTCCTTCCTTCCTTCCTTCCTTCCTTCCTTCCTTCCTTCCTTCCTTCCTTCCTTCCTTCCTTCCTTCCTTCCTTCAAGCTTTGGTATCATTTTTCAATGCTGCTGCTGTTATATTACTATTGCTAGGGTTAGGATTATGGTGACATTATTTAGTGGGTGGCGTTCCTTCTTTTGAGAACTTTCCATCAGAACTTAGTTTTAATGTGTGCCGTTGTATATACAAGTAAATGACCATAAAGGTTATCTTAATCTTAATCTAATCTAATCTTGTTTGTTTGTTTTGAAGCTATACATTACTGTATCTACATACTATGTATTTAATTTTGCAGAAAGATGTCATATTTATCTTTGTATAATGTCAGCCTCTGGGATGCACTACAAGGCACAATCAAGTCAGGGACTGCCTAAATGTTAGTATTAAATGGTATTTATTTGTAGCTTTGTCTTTAGGGACTGAGATAGCAAAGATCATCCTAGTTAGCTAGCTCAGTTCTTCATAGATGTTACGCTGTGAGTCAGTGGTGGGATTCATTTTTTTTATTACTGGTTCTGTGAGCATGGTTTGGTGGGTGTGGCATGGCTTGGTGGGCATGGCAGGGGAAGGATAAACTGCAAAATCCTCCTTCCCTCCCCACCCCACTAACCTGCTTTCCAGCTCCATTCTCCTATGCAGGGCAACCAAAGAAGACACAGCCGATCAGCTCAGACTCAATGGGAGGCAGGGAATAGATGGAGTTGGCGGGGCCAGTCAGAGGTGGGATTGGCCGGTTCTCTGAACTGCTCAAAATTTCTGCTACCGATTCTCCAGAACTGGTCAGAACCTGCTGAATAGCACCTCTGCTGTGATTGCATGTACCTCACATATCAGCCTTCCTTTCCTACATCAAACACATTCAGGATCCCTTGATTAAAAAGGAAAAAAAAAACTAAACTTAACAAGCAAAGCATTAACACGGAAAAATTTAGTGTCTAGATACCTTCTAGAAGTCATCAAAAAGCACACACGATTTTTATTTCACAGAAAAAAATGTGAGAGCTTTTTTTAAAAAAATCAATATACATATCAATCTCAAAATTAATCCCTCATTTAAGCGAGGAGTAAAGATCGTGCTCTGGATGTGACATCTGCTCCTGTGCCTCTTAAGCCTGGTCCCTTTTCTTTTTGGACTGGTTTCTAAGATTTCAGCTTCTGCCTGGAACCGAATATTGCCTTCCTTTGCCATCTGCAACTCCGACGTAAGGCTTGGATTTGATTGGTAGCCAGCTGAGCGTTACAGCCATCTGGGACTAATGACCCAGACTGTCCACAGATTTCTCTGGAGCTGAGTTGGGCTTTGAAAAATGCAGACTAGGTGGGTTTTTTGTATGATCTGTATTTTCTCTTCTTTATTGTGTTATATCTATGAATAGTCTTTGCCCTATATAGTGAGAAGGAGCTCTTCCCTCCCTTCTTCACTCCTTCCACCCTTTCCATTTCCTTCCTTCCTCCTTCCTTCCTCTCTCCCCCCTTCCTTCCTTTCTTCCATCCTTTTCATTTTCTTCCTGCCTGCCTGCCTGCCTTCTTCCTTCTTCCCTCTCATCCTTCCTTCCTCACTTTCCTTCTTTCTTTCCCTCATTTCTTCCTTCATTTCCTTTCCATTTCCTTCCTTCCTTCTTTCCCATTTCCTTCCTTTCCATTTTTTTCCTTACTATTTGCCTCCTTCCTTCCTTCCTTCCTTCCTTCCTTCCTTCCTTCCTTCCTTCCTTCCTTCCTTCTTTTCTTCCTCCCTCCCTCCCTCCCTCCCTCCCTCCCTCCCTTTCTTTTCCCAATAAAAGATAAGCTAAACTATTGCCCTATGGTGAGCTGGTGAACTTGTCTGTTTGCCCAGGGGGCAGGACAGTAATCAGGAGGGAAAAGTTGGGTGCCAGAGCAGAATAATTACACAGAACTGCTTTCACCTAGCAAGATATGCAAACAAACAAGAGCTTGTAGGTGGGAATTTGTAATGTACACAATTTGTGCTGTTCTTGACGAAAGTTGGCTATGATATTAGTGAAGAAAGTGGGGGGAAAATGTGGAAGAGACCCAGCTTGGTCTAGTAGTTAAGGCATCAGGCAAAAAATCAGGAGGCTGTGAGTTCTAGTTCCACTTACAGCATGAAAGCCAGCTGGGTGACCTTGGGCCAGTCACTTTTTGTCAGACCTAGGAAGGAGGCAACGGTAAACCAATTCAGAAATACCTTGGCAATAAAACTGCAGGGGCTTGTCCAGTGAACAGAAGGAAAAAGAGATAACTTTGAGGTGCAATATGAGGATGTTTTTTTTTTAATAAACTATCCTTTACTATTTTCTTTGCAGTTAGCATTTTTTGGAGTAAAGACACATGAATTAGATGATTTGATCTTTTCAGTCAGAAGTTAGACTTTCCAAATGTCCTTGGCCATTCTAGATGCTCCTTTTCTGGGGGCCTATTCACACATTCTATGCACGGCCTATCTTTTAATAATCCAGCATTTTCCTGCTGAAAGTTTTGGTCCCATCCAAAGCAATACTTGACTGGCAGATTATAAAACCTCAGTGGTGTTTGCCATAGTTCACTCACCTGAGAATGCTAACCAAAGAGCTCTCTCTATAGGGGTTAAAGAACTGACAGTATATGAGTGGAGCTGTGCAGCTGAGCCCATGTTCTGCTGCTCTGTGTGTGTTAAGCGAACATTGTTTTTACTTCAGCAAACAAAAATATGATGTACATGTGCAGCATTTTCTCCAGGCTGCCGCAATCCTGGTTCTCCCTGTGTGTTGGTAGCAGTTAATACAGAAGCACGCCTGACAGGAGGACAGTCCTTCAGCATCTTGTTCGGTTAAAGATGAACTGTTGGGATTGTAAGGAGAAAATCTGGGCCAACAGAGGCCGCGCACGCATTTCCTGTGCATTAGAGATAGATTCAGTATTTGGATGCATATGCACATGTAAAGGGAGAAAAAATTTACTTGTCTAGGATATTTGCAGCAGAGAGGTAGAATGTTGTTTACCAAGAGTCCCTGCTGGGAAGATAACATCCTTGTAGTCCAATGAAATAGCTTCTGTCACTCCCTGGAGTAATTTGAGATGGCAAGAGAGCCTGAATTGTGCATACATCTCTCTCTTTATCCAGAGGAAGAGAGAGGGGGGAGAGGGAGGGAGAGAGGGAGGGAGAGAGAGATTTCAATCTTGATGTATTTGTTGCTTGAGTTTCCTTTGATCATTTTCAGAATCAAAAAAATAAACAGATACAAATAAGGAATTTAATATTCTATCTCGTTGCTGTTGTTGTTGTTGTGCAATTGTAATCATCAGGAGCCAAATGGAATTCAGAAGCTGTGCTGACTCAGTACTTTGCTTTCAAAGTTACAAATTATAATCCTGCCACTATTGACTTGATAATCACTGATCATTTCTGAATCAGTATTCCTATGGGATGCTATACTATTCATCATCAGCAGTAACTTTAAAAGATATTTGATCGCGTTCATGCAGCGCTTATCAGAGCTGTTTTACCAAAGAAAAAAAAGAAAGTTGTTGATTACAAACACCAAAGAGTTGCCCTCCTTCTCATCTAGACTCCTTTCTTCTAAATCAGAACTGGTTTTGATTAGTTTCCTAGAATTCCCTTCCCAAAGGTACGCAGCCACTCCAGGTTCTCACACAGAATGTAGAACAATAAAGTTGGAAGGAACCTTGGAGGTCTTCTAGTCCAACTACCTGTATAGGATCACCTGAGATTCTATATCATTCTGGACAAATGAACTGTCTATATGAATGAACTTTCTGTAGTAAGAAAAATGTCAAAAGCTGCAGCACAAAAATACAAAAAAGAGTTTGAATGGGAGATCACACTAATTGAACTTTGTAAAAAAATGATTACAAGAAGGTTAAAATAACCTACTTCTGGATCCAAATATTCTGCAAAGAAAACACTCCATGCCTTGACTTCACAGTATGGATCTGCTCGATAAATTATTTCTAAGTACTGACAGGTTTGTTGTATTCATTTTAAAAAATGACTGAACACTTAGAAACCATGTCAGCTGGGTGTTAGGGTAAAACAAGGACACTTGGCTTCACAAATATAAGATAAATGATTGTCATAATTTGAACAGAAAGGTCTTCCTATAAACCAATCATGCTCTTGTAAAGGATTTGTCAGTCTTCAAAAACCAAGGAAGCCATGCTGGGTTGCTTCTAAGCAGTTTCCTTTATGATTCCTCACGTACAGACAGGAATCTTGCGGTTAAAAATCCTGTTTTATATAAAGCACCACAGAGCAAACAAAGAGTACAGTCACTATGTGCTTTACTGCTCAACTATTTTAACTGTAACAGGAAACTACGAACAAAAGATCATAGAGTATATACCATAGATCCAAATTTGTAAACACTGCCATCTACTGGCTGAATGGTACTATAAATATTGCATAGAAATACATTCCAACAATGAATTCAAACATTTGCCAAACTAAAGCAATTACTTGTTTGTGGATTATTCTCAGTCAGGTCACAGTTGTCCCAAAGGTGTTTTACAAAGGGCAACTAGATTTCCTTGTTTTTTTTCTTCCCCTGAAAATGTTTCACTTCTCATCCAAGAAGCTTCTTCTGTTCTGTTCCAATGAGACTTTACTAAACTTTGCTGTCTCTCGGTCCTCTGGAATGCAGCCACTCCCTTCTGAGAATCCAGACTACATTCCACCACATCAATTGAAGGGGAGAAATTTCAGACACAACTTTTGAAAGAGCTTTCACATTCAAATTTGCAGATTCTCGCAGAAAGAGAAGTGATTTGAAAATACAGGTAGTCTGCATTCAGAAGACTGGAACTTAATGTTCTTCTTTGACCTCAGCATTACTAATGGCCATGTCAACCATGGGGCATGCCTCCAGGATTCTCATGACTGTGCAGTGCCCAACATTCGGTCCATATGGAGTGTTTCTGAGCATACAGGATTGCAAGGGTAGCACCTCTTTCCCACACTTTAAACCATCTGCATAATTTCCTGGAATCATGCAGCGACTATAGAACCAGCTGCCTTAAGGCACAGATTGTTATCTTTAAAATATCATCCTATCACAAAGAATAAAAAAAATTGAACTGCTAGTGTAACGAAAGGTGATCTGGCAATATGGGGTGGAAGCACAGCTTCACAGCAATGCTTTGAAGTCTGGTACATTTTAAGGACTTAGGTTTCTTAAGCACAAGCAAAGTTTCCATTCCAAAGTAGAAATAGCCATAGCCCTTAGACTAATATACCACTTTACGGTGTTTTACGGCCCTCTCTAAGTAGTTTACAGAGTCAGCCTATGGCCCCCAACAATCTGTTCCCTCATTTTATCCACTTCGGAAGGAGGGAAGGTTGAATCAACCTTGAGCCGGGTGGGATTTGAACTACCAAATTGCAGGCAGCCGATAAACCTGTATTGTTCAACTGGACCATAATGTTTTATTAAGGGTTAAGTATAAACATGATCCATATCCATGATGTTGATATGTATTTAATAATAGGGCCATTCTAGAATCTGAAAAAAAAACCTCCATGCAAATTTACAGGCAGGCAGCCAGACAAGCAGATATCTAGCATGCACATCTGGTGTGCCATTATATGCATCAGTCTCTAATATTAGCCATTTTGGTATATGACCTACTGCAAAATATGTACTATATAATTGTTATAAATATATATGGGTTTTCTTAAGGGGCATTTGAGCCTATGAACTATGAACAGTGCAAGATGTGAAACATTCATAGCAAATATGGACCTCCCTTCCTAAAAGCTACTGACCCTCAGACAATTCAGTCTGTTTCAGGTTTAAAGTCTTGTGGGGGAAGGGGAGGTATATTTTATATGAGTAAAACAAGCATGAAAGCAAACAAAACAGGGCCTTGGTGGTGCAGGCTGTTAATCATCTAGCACTTAGTGCAAGCTGCCTGCAATTAGTGCAGGTTCGAATCCCACCAGGCTCAAGGTTGACTCAGCCTTCCATCCTCTCGGGGTAGGTAAATTGAGGACCCAAGATTGTTGGGGGCAATAAGCTGACTTTGTAAAAATGCCGCTTGAGGGGGCCAAAAGCCCTAGTAATAAGCAGGCATATACAATGGAATGAAGGCTATTGCTGAGCACCTAGCATGGTGCTCCATAAACTGTAAGCCGCCCTGAGTCTCCGGAGAAGGGCGGCATATAAATGTAATAAAAAAAAAAAAAAACTTCAGCAAACTAAGTACTGATTCTTTAAAAAAATCATCAGTTTTTCTTTTCAGTAAATATACAGCATTAGTGTGACCCAATGTCTGAACCACATATTTTTTTACTCACTGCTCAAAACCATAGCAGCCCATTATTCTTGTATGCCCTGGAGTTCTGTAGATGCATTAGGAATACAAATCACAGAATTTCCTATCAGCATGGCCCAAAGTAAAATGGGATACAGTTGTAGAACGCATTCAGAATTTCCTTAAAGATGATTACAAGCTACATAATCTTGTACAATATTGGAGTGGGTAACATCATACCCAATTAAAACCGCAGCTGTGCTTTGTTCAGTTTGCGTGTGGGTAAGGTGTGTTTCGTTGTAAATTAGCCTTCTTTTCATCTATCTCTTCTCCTTGTTCTCCATGCCAGGTTGCTTGGAGAATATGTGCAACACATATGATGAATGGAAGCACTTCCTGCCTGCATGCATGCCTTGATTGTCTTTGTGAAAACAGAGGAGCCAGTGAATTTAGCAAGTGATATATATGCAGATCGTAAGAGACAAATGGAGGGAAGAACCAAGCGAGCCAAATCTCCTATTACAAACACTTCATACCAATGTCAGCGCTGTCCTTGGTGCTGATGCTTAACATCTCTCAGCACTACCAATGTCATGGGTAAGCCACAGTTTTCCTTGGCTATCATGCTAAGAAAATGTCCGATCTCCACCTCTGGCAGTTTAAACACGTTTAGAAATACACCAAGGAACTGGACTTGGTTTTCAGCAGCTTCTGGAACATTTCCTCTTTTTCCTTTCTAGATATCTATCATAATCATAAATATAATGTTTTTTTTTTATAAAGAGGCATGTATTTTTTTTTTTAGAAAAACAATAAGAGAATGGAAACTAGTGCAAGTACACAAATCTGATTAGCAGATTTAATTCAGAAGGTTTGCCCTGGAGGTTATCAAGCTTCCTCAAACACTTTGAAGAACCAGAGGGAATATAATTAGGGCTGTCATACCTGGATTGCAAACTATATCCGACCATAGGATGGAGCCAAGGGGTAGAAAGTCCATGTCTCTTTGCTGCCATCTAGTGGTCATCTGAAGTATTGAGTGCAAGGGTTCTCTTAAAGCTGGGCCCACAATGCCAAAGCTCTTATGGTCTCCCTAAATTTCTTGGTCTCCCTAGATTTAAATTTATGTATCTCAATCGTCCTTACTCTGTGAAGAAAAAAAATATAAGGTGAGATATCTGAAGCTGGATGTGATTTCTTCTTTTTCTTTCATCAGATCTCCTTGGCTGCAAGTTTCTTCTGAAGGCATGCTTCTGTTTGTGATCAGTTTGTGTCCAGAGGTGTCAACTTTTTTTTTTTTTTTGCAGCAGAAATTAGTTTCTTGAGGGTGTTTAATTTCAGAAGCTGATGTTAAAAATTCAACATGCAGCTGAAATATTCAAAGGCACTCCTATTAAAACCCAAACAGGAATCTAATATGATTTCAGAGACATGTTTTACAGCCAATTAGTTTTACCTGTGCATGCCGTTTGACCCTCACTGATGACTAAAGGTAACTAGATGAGAGTTCATCAGAAAATCTGACTACTTGAACTGGAAACCATGAAACAAAACTGGGAAGTGAAAATAATATTTCAGGAAGAAGGAAGGACAAACCACCTATAAGAAAACTCCCTAGCAATGTTCATAAAGTCCCTGGGAGTCTATTTAGTGGTTTGACGATATCAAATCAATCAATAAACATTATACTCTATTTTCAAAGCATATTTTACCCTCTTAACATCCTTTTACATACAGGTGAAACTCGAAAAATTAGAATATCATGCAAAAGTTCATTTATTTCAGTAATGCGACTTAAAAGGTGAAACTAATATATGAGATAGACTCATTGCAAAGCAAGATAGTTCAAACTGTGATTTGTCATAATTGAGATGATTATGGCTTACAGCTCATGAAAACCCCAAATCCACAATCTCAGAAAATTAGAATATTCTGAAAAGGTTCAATATTCTAGGCTCAAAGTGTCCCACTCTAATCAGCTAATTAAGCCATAACACCTGCAAAGGGTTCCTGAGCCTTTAAATGGTCTCTCAGTCTGGTTCAGTAGGAAGCACAATCATGGGAAAGACTGCTGACCTGACAGTTGTGCAGAAAACCATCATTGACACCAAAAGAAGTTGGATGTTCCCAATCAAAGCACATTAATAGAAAGTTATGTGGAAGGGAAAAGTGTGGAAGAAAAAGGTGCACAAGCAGCAGGGACGACTGCAACCTGGAGAGGATTGTCAGGAAAAGGCCATTCAAAAGTGTTGGGGACTTTTACAAGGAGTGGATTGAGACTGGAGTCAGTGCATCAAGAGCCACCACACACAGACGGATCCTGGACATGGGCTTGAAATGTCATATTTCTCTTGTCAAGCCGCTCCTGAACAACAAACAACGTCAGTAGCATCTAAAGACAAACAGAATTGGTCTGCTACACAGTGGTCCAAAGTCCTCTTTTCTGATGAGAGCAACTTTTGCATCTCATTTAGAAACCAAGGACCCATAGTCTGGAGGAAGAATGGAGAGGCACACATTGCAAGATGCTTGAAGTCCAGTGTGAAGTTTCCACAGTCTGTGTTGATTTGGGGAGCCATGTCATCTGCTGGTGTTGGTCCACTGTGCTTCATTAAATCCAGGGTCAACGCAGCCATCTACCAGGAGATTTTGGAGCACTTCATGCTTCCTTCTGCAGACAAGCTTTATGGGGATGCTGACTTTTCCAGCAGGACTTGGCACCTGTCCACACTGCCAAAAGCACCAAAACCTGGTTCAGTGACCGTGGGATTACTGTGCTTGATTGGCCAGCAAACTCGCCTGACCTGAACCCCATAGAGAATCTATGGGCATTGCCAAGAGAAAGATGAGAGATATGAGATATGAGACAGAACAATGCACAAGAGCTGAAGGCCGCTATTGAAGCATCCTGGCCTTCCATAACACCTCAGCAGTGCCACAGGCTGATAGCTTCCATGCCACGCCACATTGAGGCAGTAATTGCTGCAAAAGGGACCCAAACCAAGTACTGAGTACATATGCATGCTTATACTTTTCAGAGGTCCGATATTATTCTATGTACAACCCTTGTTTTATTGATTGCATGTAATATTCTAATTTTCTGAGATTGTGGATTTGGGGTTTTCATGAGCTGTAAGCCATAATCATCATAATTATGACAAATCATGCCTTGAACTATCTTTCTTTGCGTGTAATGAGTCTATGTCATTTATTAGTTTCACCTTTTAAGTTGCATTATTGAAATAAATGAACTTTTGCACGATATTCTAATTTTTCGAGTTTCACTTGTACTTGTTTCTAGATGCACATTCTTATTCCAAAAATTCTAAACAATGCTGCAATAATATTCAATTGCCAAGCAGGAAAAGCAGGTCTTGAGACATAAAGTTACAGGAAATTATCCTCATGATTAGTTTCCAATTTCCTGACTCTCAGATTATTATTTGTTTATTGGTTTTTTTTAAGTTGTCATAGATAAACATAATACTCATATCTAGCCACTGTGATATAACTCTGTCTATATATCAATCTAGGTCCTCGAGTCCCAGCCCAAAGGTAAATGGAAAATAAGGAAAGGAATAAGAAGGATCTTTGTGAAATATCCTTCTTATTCCTTTCCTTATTTTTATCTACCATAAAAAAACTTAAAGATGACCCCCAATAAATCTTGCAGGATTGACTTGATCCTCAAATGACTCCTGGAGACTTCCATTGGTGGACAGATTGCCCTAAAAGCTGTCTCCACATAACCCTTGGGAGGTGGTCTACAGGCCAGAATACCCCAAATGCTTGAGTTGACCTAAGATGACCTCTAGAGGCTCCCCCAAATGAACCTTCCAAGCTTGAGTTAACCCCCAAATTAATGTTGGAATATTTCATTAACACCAGAATAACCCCCTATCATTTTTCTTCCATTTCTAGTTTTCTTCCACCTTTTTGTATTTTAGCTGTCTCTTTTTTTCTTTCTTTCTTTCTTTCTTTCTTTCTTTCTTTCTTTCTTTCTTTCTTTCTTTCTTTCTTTCTTTCTTTCTTTCTTTCTTTCTTTCTTTCTTTCCTTCCTTCCTTCCTTCCTTCCTTCCTTCCTTCCTTCCTTGCCTCTCTCCCCTTCTCCCTACCTTCCTTTATATTTTAGTTTGTAAAACTTTCAATAACCTATTTCCTTCCTTCCTTTTCTCCCTCCCTCCCTTCTTTTTTTTAGTTTGTATTCATTTTACTCTTGTTTGTAAAACTTTCAGTAACATTATATTTTTAAAATGATGCTTTGTGAACCAGCCTGGATGATTAAATTAAGTTTGGGAAAGGTGACAGACCATCCAAAGAAGATCCAGATCTAGAGGAGGATCGGAGCATTTTAGAATTCTTTGTAACTTTCTATTGCGAGGCCATTCGATTTGGCAAGCAGCCCATTTTTCAAACAGGGGAATTTTAGGACTGATAAATAAAAGCCATTCCATTCCGAAATGGACACAGTAAGCACCTGCCTTTGTAGAAGGGGAAGGTGGCTTCAGTAATGTAAATGCCTCTAAATTTTCTCCAAATTAAGATATATGAGGAAAAATAAATGTGACCCACAGAAAGGATTCTGGCAGGCAAAGTATAGCCTCCAGCTGCAGTTTCTTTTTTTCATTCCTTTCCTAGATTGAAATCTGGGCGACTTAAGGTTGTTATTTTAAAGGGCTGATTCAATAAATGGCACCTTCTTTTTAACTTTCTGTTTTTCAGCAGCAGTAACGCTGCTCCGTATTATATAGAAATTGCCCTAAGGGGAAAATAATTTTTGCTTTGTGTGTACAATCCTTTCCCAGTTTTTGAAACAGCTACATTGCTGGACTCAGATAATGAAATCAGCATAAATAAAGTATCCTACACTTTATGATTATGTATATATGTATGTATGTATATGCATATGTATATATACACACACGTGTGTGTGTGTTGTTTGTGTTTGTATGTATATGTATGTTAGGGAGAAATGCTGATCTCTTTGTTTTGTTGCTTTTGCACAAGGCAGCCATCCCTTGCTCAGTGCATAAATTAATCAGGTTATGCACAACTTCCCATGCTTCACTTTAATGATGTTTCAATCAAAGCAATCAAATCTACTTTGAAGCAAAAGGCTGAATTGAGGTCACACTTCCCTTCAACATGATGAATCAAAGTTACTAGGCTGCTCCAATCCTTCTGAGAATGGCCTGGGCACACACAGAGGTGCCTTTCCACCAGAAGGAAGTGAATAGCTATCTTGCCATCCTGTTTCCTTTTGTCCAACTCCAGAATATTCTGATGAACTTCTGGATGATGACAGACAATGACCATTGGACTGTGGCTCAGAAGAACCAATAGAGGCAGAATTCCTGACTTTAGAAGAGAAGATGGACCAAGATATGTTCATTGAAAGTACTACATTTATGCGGAGGGCCTCCTGCCCTCCATTCCCATCATCTAGGAACTCTTGGACCACAATTTGCTTTGGAGCAATCCCTAAGCATGCTGAAGATTGAAAACAATGATTTGGATGAGAAACAAGATGTTTTCAAAGAGGGGGGAGAAAACCCCAAGAAAGTCCACTTGCCTTTTGGAAAAAGCACCTTAGGGACAACCATGACCTGGATGAATGAACATCTCCATAAACATTGAAAACAGCCCTTTGAAAAACATTTGGAGTAATTGCATTGCAGATATCCTACCTGAAAAGAAGACGTGCCTTGGATAGGTTTTAATAGGAATTATTTTGGTCAATTTCACATCATTTTGTGTATGAAACAGAAATGATTTACCCAATACTGTTTGCAGGAAGGAACTTTTGATTCCTTCTTTATGATATCTTCATCAGAACTATTCTTTAATTGCTAGCAGGGGCCAATAAAGCTGGATGTTACTGAGACAGGAGAGCTGCCTAGAGACTTACAATCCTTTGCCAATTCCTGAGAGTTCCTGAGGCGTCTGATTATGTTGGGATTTCTAGTGACTACTTCTGATTTCTATATTGGAAACCACTAATATGCTTTCTTTTAATGGCCCTGTAATCCCTTGCATCAGGGTGGAGTCAGGGAGACTGAAGGGAGCTGAGTGTTTACTGGCCAGATGTTCTTCCTGATGCCTACATGGAATTCACAGCAGACAATTACTCATTGCAGCTAGAGAGAGAAATAGCTGCCTAGGATCGAACTCAGAGCCTCCTGATTGTGAGGTGAGAGCTCCACCTCTAGGCCACCATTAAAATTCTCATTACCACTTTAAAAAGATGTAGCAATAATATACTAAGTGCCTACCATTCCTGCCCCAAACAAATTGAAACTTAGGTATAAAAGAAAACAAAGGGGGGAAGGTAGAAAAAAAGAAAGGAAAAATATAAAGAAATGACTTCTAAACAATTTTAATTAAAAGTACAATTTATAAGTTATAGTACAATTAGTTAAAAATGCAGTTATATTTTAACCTCTCTCTCTCTGTAACATGACATCGTAATTCTCATATTTCTATAATTTATCCTGTCTAATTGTCATCCTGCCCACCTAGCAGTTTGAAAGCATACAAATGTGAGTACATAAATAGGTACCACTTTGGTGGGAAGATAACAGCATTCTGTGTGCCTTTGGTGTACAGTCATGCTGGCTACATGACCATGGAAGTGTCTTCGGACACTGCGGGCTCCCTTGGCCAAGAAATGGAGATGAGCACCATGTCCTAAAGTCAGACACAACTGGACAAAGAAATCTTTATCTCTTTAATCATCATCAAGTGTCAATAGTAATTGTGGTCATCAGTCCGAGTACTATTCCAGCAAGACCAATGAATACTTCAATCATAGCTTCATGATCCCTACTTACAAAATGAATTTAACCACTGTTTGAAAGCACACCATTTCAGTTAGCTCCTTTCCAAGGTTCTTTATAGAGGTTCTGATACATAATATGCTCAAAAATAATTTTGTGATGATTAATATACAAAAAATGATAGACATGGGAATTGGGGACAAGTTTGTGAAGTTCTCAGAGCAATAGTTTTGGAAGTGGTTTAAATTCACTTCATAGGGCAGAGAGAATGGAGACACCCAAAGTCAACCAGCTGGATTCATAGCTAAGACAGACTGGAACTATAGCCATGCTGTCCATTCAGATTTACAGTTTTGGCAGACAAGACAATTTCCCTTCATCTCTACAGTGGAAAAAAAATAAGAAATAAAAATCTCAAAGGCAATGAAGTAAAGGAAACCAATATCTGGTTACAGAGTTTGAAAAAAAAAGATTCTGCGAGAAAGGAACAAGTAAAACCTGGGTATGAAATGAATTGAAACTGAATTTATTTGCATTGAGAATTGAACACAATTCGCTCAGCAAGAAGACAAAGAACATTGGATAAACAATAGAAAATAGAACAACTCCCCCAAACATGTATGTATCTTTTTAAAAAATGTGCTTCTATTGTTCAGCTTTCAATCACATTTATTTTCCCTTAACACTATTAACAAGATTCTTTCTACTTCCTCAGTTTTGGTTATTTCTTAAATGTGCTAACCATTCAAATGTATTCAGAAGTTCAATGGGATTTATTCCCAACTGAGTAGAAGATTGCAGCCTAAATCCTTCTTGTAAAAGGATATTTCCTTACATATAATCTTATTTAGAGGATAATTTACACAATTTAGCATGACAATGTTGGAGAATAACAAATATTGCATACATTCTGAATCAAAAGAACTCACTGATTGGATTCAGATTTAGTTCTGCTTAAGGTAGATCTCTTGTAATGGACAGGACTTAGCATTTAGTCACAACTAATTGGCCCATTGATTTCAATCAATTGTCAGGCTACGGAACTTCTTCCCATTCAAACAATAAGAATGAACTTCTGATAACCAAACTTATCAAAAGGAATCCTTTATTGAGATGAGACAGTCCAGTAGGAATTCAAAGCAGCGTCTGAGGTCCCTCAGGCATACAGTGATAGATAAGGGAGTTTAGAATCCCCGCCCCATCCCAATGTTTACTTAGGGAAACAAAAGCCAATATGTTAATTCCCCTCCCAGCCCCTCTGGGAGGGGATCCTTCCCTTTTAGGAAGGTTTTTTCTCATGTAACTTTCCCAAGACGTACCTAACTTCCTCCCCCACCCCCTTTTTAGAACGGACTGTTTTTGGAGATTTCCCAGAGCACTACATTGTGGAGTTTTATGGACCCCTCATCTCCTGGCTGTGCCTCTCAGAGGTGTTAGGTTCTGGCCATCTGGCTTCTTTCCCCCCCATTGTATCATGTATGGGTGTGCATATTCGATATAAGGTTAAATATATTCAGGTTACATCAAGAAAGGATTTCTTTATCAGTTCCCCCCCCACTTTTCTTCTTCTTCTGAAGAAATGACAGATGCACAGATCTGACATCCTGCCCTCCTTTAAAAAACAGATAGGTCTACCTGGAAAACAAAAATCATGCGTTACATGTGCAGTTCAGGATGGTTTATCAGGGTATTTTAGGTGGAACTTTCGTAGTAATGTGGGTGCTTTCACATGTCTTTTGGCTACCCACTCATTTTCTGAGGAAGGAAGGTGTTTCCAAGCTACTAAATATTGTGTGGATCCACGGTAAGTGCGTGAATCAAGGATGTCTTTAATTTCAAAATGTTGTTCCCCATGTATCATGATGGGGGTTGGGGGTGTGGGAAGTTGGGGTCTGAGGTTTGAAGTGATCTCCGGTTTGAGCAAACTACAGTGAAATACTGGATGAATCTGCCTAAGAGTTTTTGGAAGATGAAGCTCTACCGTCACGGGGTTGATAATTCTGGAGATGGGGAATGGCCCAATGAATTTTGGTCCTAATTTCTTAGAAGGTTGTAATGATTTTAAGAATTTTGTGGACAAATATACACGGTCTCCAATCTTGAAAGGTTTAGGTTCACAGCGTTTTTTGTCTGCTTGAGTTTTGTAAACTGCTCTAGCTTCCTGTAGAGATAATCTTACCACTGGCCACATGGCTTGTAAATTATCCATCCACTCCTTAAGGGAGGGGATTTCAGGTTCTTTGGTGGGTAGTTCCGGCATGGGGTTGAATTCTTGGCCCGTGGCTACGTGGAATGGGGTGAACCCTGTGCTACTATGGACTGAGTTATTGTATGCTACCTCTGCAAAAGGAAGAAGGTCAGTCCAATTGTCCTGCTGGTGATTAATAAAACATCTTAAATATTGTTCTAATACACAATTCATTCTCTCTGATGCTCCATCCGTATGGGGATGGTTTGAAGACGATAATCCCTGGGTGGAGCCTAATAGGTTTAAAAACGCCCGCCAAAATTTGGATGTGAACTGAACGCCCCTATCTGAGATAATTTGTTGGGGGGCTCCATGAAGGCGATAAATGTGTATTAGGAACATCTTTGCCAATGATCTGGCAGTTGGGATCTTTTGGCATGGAATAAAATGAACCTGTTTGGAAAAAAGATCAGTTACAACCCAAATGACAGTATTCCCAGCACTTTCGGGAAGTTCCACTATAAAGTCCATAGAGATCTCTTTCCAGGGAGCAGAAGGGTCTGCTACTGTTTGTAAAAGTCCAGGATATTTTCCTTGTCTTCTCTTTGCAGCAGCACAGATGGGGCAGCTCGCAACATAGTTTTCAATGTCCTTCTTGAGGGACGGCCACCAAAATTGTCTTTTGATGAGGTGCAGGGTTTTTACAAAACCAAAGTGTCCTGCTATTTTGGAGTCGTGGCAGCGTTTCATGAGTTCCATTCTCTGGCTTGCAGGGACATAAAGCTTATTTTCTACCCAAGCCAGTTCATCTTTGAGTAAGCACATGTTTCTGTTAGCCTGGAACCAATCATCTTTAAGTAGTGCCTCCTTAAATATTGACGTCGTTGTGTCTTCAGTCAGGGATGATATTTTTTTCTCTTGTGCCCGGGTGATTACCTTGGCTGCTAGTTGGGTCGGTTGGATCATCGGTTTTATAACTTCAATCTTTTTGCTGTTGTATTGGGGTTTCCTGGACAGTGCATCTGCTAAGAAATTCTTTCTCCCAGGAAAATATTTGAGAGTGAAATTAAAACGTTCAAAATATCGAGCCCACCTTGCTTGTTTTTCGGAGAGTTTCCGTGGATTTCTCAGAGCTTCCAGATTTTTGTGATCAGTCCATACTTCAAAGGGGATTTGGTTTCCTTCCAGGAAATGTCTCCATGTGAGCATTGCCCACCGCACAGCATATGCCTCTTTCTCCCGTACGGCCCATCTTTGCTCGGTTTCCGTCAGTTTCTTAGATGTATAAGCACATGGTTGTAGTTGACCACTTTTATTCTTTTGGAGGAGGACTGCCCCAACTGCAACATCACTGGCATCTGCTTGGATGACAAAAGGTTGTTCGGGATCTGGATGCTTAAGGACTGGTTCTGCTGCGAACAGACGTTTGAGTTTCTCGAATGCTGCTTGGCATTCCATTGTCCAGATGAGGGGTTGCCTAGGTTTGGGTTTCTCCCCCCCCTTCGTTTTTAGCAAGTTCGTGATAGGGAGGGCGATGTTTGCAAAAGCTGGAATGAATTGGCAATAAAAATTTGCAAACCCCAGAAAGCTTTGCAATTGTTTGCGTGTGTGGGGTGGATCCCAGTCCAATACAGCTTTCACCTTCTGTGGGTCCATCTCTATTCCTTCATGGGATATTCTATACCCCAAATAGTCAATTTTCTCTTGGTGGAACTCACATTTGGAGAGTTTTGTATATAGTTTAGCGTCTAAGAGTTTTGTGAGGACTGCACGGAGTAGCTTGATGTGTTCTTCCATCGTTTCCGTGTAGATTAAAATATCATCAAGATACACTAAAACCCCTTTAAATAAAAATTCATGAAGGGTTTCATTGATCAATTGCATAAACACTGCAGGCGTTCCTTGCAGTCCAAAAGGGAGCACCTTAAATTGGTAGCATCCCAATGGTGTGTTAAAAGCTGTCTTCCACTCATCCCCTTCCTTTATTCTGATGCGGTAATATGCCTCCCGTAGGTCTAACTTTGAAAAAACTTTTCCTTTCGAGAGGTGGGCTAACATGTCCTTCATGAGGGGGAGTGGATACATATTTTCTATGCAAATGCAGTTCAATTTTTTATAATTCACACAAAGACGCATGGAGCCATCCTTCTTTTCACGGAATAACACTGGGGCCGCTATTTTTGGTCTGGCGGGTTCGATGAAACCCTGCTTTAAGTTTTTATCGATAAATGCTCTGAGTTCTTTCAGTTCTCTGGGAGACATGCAGTACATTTGTGGTTTTGGGAGTTTAGCCCCTGGTAGGATTTCGATAGCGCAGTCTGTGGCTCGATGAGGTGGGAGTTCATCACAAGCTTCCTCACTAAATGCTTGGGCCAGATCCTGGTACTCATGGGGGATGTTAATGGGTTTCACAGACTGTCCGGTCATGGCTGATTCTCTGTTCTCTTCCCCATTCTTTATCCTTTCCTCTGAGCTTTTTGCAAATATTACATCTCTCTGGAATTTTATGGTTCCTGTCCTCCAATTTATTTTTGGATTCCATTTCTGTAGCCATGTGAGACCCAGAACTAGTGGCTCTTCCATCCCTGGGGCTACAATGAATGTGAGCATCTCACTGTGTTTTCCTAGTCTTATTTTCAATGGTTCAGTGGTAAACCTGGCTGGCTCCCCCCCTGCTATGGTTCCATCTAATTGGCAGAAAGCGATGGGATTTTCCATTTCTTTCAGTTGGATTCCCAATTTATCTGCAAGGGAGGGTTTGATTAGGCATCGGGTGCATCCCAAGTCCAGCAACGCTGTAACTTCCTCCCCCTTCCCTTGGCTGGGGATAAACAGTCTCAGGGGTAGGGTGATTGGTTCAATTGGATTGCTTACCAGCGGGTCATCCTCTGGATCACTTTCGGACTGGCTCAGGTCCCCTCGGAGCGTTTGGGATTCTTCCTCAGGTTTGGGAGGGGGTTGGAATCCCACATCTACCCGGCCCCTCAGGCCAGTCTCCTTCCCTCGAGGGCTGGATGTTGTGGGTTTCCTCCCTGATGGGTGGTCTAGCTTTCTGGCAGGAGTCTTCGAGTGGCATTCTGCTGCGCGGTGCCCCTCCTTTCCACACTTAAAGCAGCCAGGCATTCTTGGAGTCATGGTGGATTGGGGTTTGAAAACTTCCCATTTCCCCAGGGGTGGGGATCTTTTCCAAAACTTACCAGCACGGTACCGGTTTCGAGTCATGTCTATCTCTGCCTCCTCTGCCATCGTGTACCATTCATGCAAAAGGTTTGGGGCCCCACGGGCCAGGCAGGCAGCGTATAGATCATCATTTAGTCCATCTTTGAACCAGCAGACTAAGATATCCTCTGGCCAATCTACCCGGCCGGCCAGGTCACGAAATTCCTCGGTGTATTCTGCTACCGGGCGACGACCTTGTTTCACGACTCTGATGCGGTCCCGGGCTTTTCTATCAGCAAGCGGGTCCTCGAAACGGTGACGCAAGGCCGTCATAAAACGATCTAAGTTTCTTAATTCTGGGACATTGACGTTGTGGAGCGTTACCATCCATCTGGCTGCCGCCCCTTCAAGAGCTAGGGTGACAATTCGCACCCGGGACCCTTGGGTTGGGAAATCCTGTCCATATTCTTGCATGTAGGTGAGCACTTGTGCCAGGAAAAATCCCAATTTCTGGGGGTCTCCATCGAATTTTACCCCCAAGGGCGGGACCTTCCTCTGTAATTGTATGTTTCTGGGTTGGCCAGGGTTAATTCCCTGATCCGGGGCGTTTAAGGGTCGGGTACCTGGTGTGGCTGCTGGTTCTTCAGCTTGTCCCTCTTCCCGCTCAATCTCCACTGAATCCGGGGTGGCGGCTTGGGTTCTCTCACCTTCTAGTTCCCTCGCTCTCCTGCATTGTCGTCTTTGTGCATCCCCCATGTCGAGGTTCTCCAGGGCTTCCCTCACTAGGCGATTGATGTACCGTCTCATTCGGTCATCGGCTGGTGGCTCCTCATCCCATTCTTCCTGATTCGATAGGGCCTCTAGCTCCAATTTCCACACGGGTTTGCGATTTCCTCGGGTGAGGGTTACTCCCCTGGTTCTTCCATTCCAGGTGTCTCTCTTTCCTACACCTATAGACCACCGGGGCTTGGTGGAGGATTCGCAGGCAGCCTCGTTGTCTTCGATGGGGCACAATGAGTCAGTATCTGGCTGGGTAACTGTTGACGTTTCTCCCCAGCATTCGGCTCCCCCTTGCTCCTTGCTGTATTCAGACATTTTTTTCTTCTCTTGCAGGTTCCCCTCGGTAGAGTGAATTGTTTAAAAAAAAAAATTCCTCTCCGGGTTGATGTCTATTGCAGACGCTGCTTTATGTCAGGCTACGGAACTTCTTCCCATTCAAACAATAAGAATGAACTTCTGATAACCAAACTTATCAAAAGGAATCCTTTATTGAGATGAGACAATCCAGTAGGAATTCAAAGCAGCGTCTGAGGTCCCTCAGGCATACAGTGATAGATAAGGGAGTTTAGAATCCCCCCCCATCCCAATGTTTACTTAGGGAAACAAAAGCCAATATGTTAATTCCCCTCCCAGCCCCTCTGGGAGGGGATCCTTCCCTTTTAGGAAGGTTTTTTCTCATGTAGCTTTCCCAAGACGTACCTAACTTCCTCCCCCACCCCCTTTTTAGAACGGACTGTTTTTGGAGATTTCCCAGAGCACTACATTGTGGAGTTTTATGGACCCCTCATCTCCTGGCTGTGCCTCTCAGAGGTGTTAGGTTCTGGCCATCTGGCTTCTTTCCCCCCCATTGTATCATGTATGGGTGTGCATATTCGATATAAGGTTAAATATATTCAGGTTACATCAAGAAAGGATTTCTTTATCAGTTCCCCCCTCCTTTTCTTCTTCCTCTGAAGAAATGACAGATGCACGGATCTGACATCAATCCTCTGGAACATGGCGAATTTGAATCCATTGTTTCTTTCAGGCAATGTAAGAACTTGTCTATCCCATTGAATTTATGTAAATGACTTTTCATCTGACTTTTGGGTATTGTTTTAATAGAATCATAGGACCGGTTCATCAAAAAGTTCATCAAAGTCTTCATATTCAGCTCCTGTTCAGTGTGGAAATTCATTCTTGGTAGCTGGATACCCTTTTGTCACTGTTCAAATGGTTATCAAAACTAATGTTGTGAGAGCTAAACTCTTCCTAGTTATAAAATAATTTCTCCTCCTTTTCTCTTCCTCCTCCTCCTCCTCTTTTTTTCTTCCTCTTCCTCCTCCTCTTCCTCCTCCTTCTTCTCTTCCTCCTCCGCCTTCATCTACTTCCTCCTCTCTCCTCCCTTCTCAGCTTGAACAACTAAATTGACCTTCATGCCTTTGGGGACTCTTCTAGGAAAATATATAATGAAATATGAAAAAAAACATGTGTTCTTCACTCACCTGTCCCAGGAACACCCCCTCACATAGCCCTGCAGTGTTTGGGGGAGAGCAGGTTTGTTAGAATATAGCAAAAATACCTACAAAAATATGAAATAATGCATTTTGGAATACATTTCTCTTAGAAATAACTGTCATCACAATCTATTGATTCTTTCTTTCGTGTAACTTGGCCAGAAATGCAGCCTTAAGTGTAGATATTAAAAGGCCAATTTATCATTGCAAACATAAGTTGAAAAAATAATGGTCGAGAATAAGAATTAGAATGCATGAATAAGATTCCGTGGAACACACATGTCTCCTCACCCACTAATTTCCAAAACATCTTAACCAAAACATCTTAACCTAAAACTCTGCTAAGGTTTTGTGGGCTGAGATGAATATCAGATTTTTTTAGGACTTAATAATTCTTCATTGCTGCCAGAAACCAATCTGACATGAGATGCACCTTCTATAAATCAGATTTCAAATCAGTTCTCCTGCTCTGCACAGTTCCTCTTGAATCCCTTTCTGGTTTGACAATTTTGACTCATTTTTACATAAAGAGAAAATGTGTGACTGTCCTTTGTCTACCAGATACTCTACTTTGATTATCATTTTTCATTCTTGACTTTACCTCTAAGCAGCAGTAAAATCTATAGAATCTCTTCTCCTTACAGGCTGCCCTGAAAACTAATTGTATCCAAAGGCTCTGAAAGAAGCTAGACAGAAAACTCCTTAAAATATGGACTATTTTGCATATGAATAAATAACAGTATAGTCAAATGATAGATTAATAAGGATATTAATGTATTTAGGAATATTTGATAGATAATATGAGAATATATACAAGTAATTGTAAGTGATGACTATGAAGTGGATGCACAAAAAAATTTGTAAACCAACCGACACACTGTATGTGAGTAAGTGGAAGATGGCTTGAAGTTTTTATGTTGTGTTTGTGTATGTTTGTTTAAAAAATAATAAAATTTGTTAAAGAAAAAGAAAAAAGAAAAGAAAACTCTTTCTGTGTAAAAAAGCTAAAGCTTTCTCTTGTCCAATTGTGTACTGACTCTTGGGAACGTGCTCATCTCTGTTTCTCAGCCAAAGGATCCAGTAGTGTCTGAACATGCTACTGCTGCCATGACTATATGTCGAGGTGCACAGAATGCTGTTACTTTCCCACCAAAGTCGTACCTATTTATCTACTTGCATTTGCATGTTTTCGAACGGCTAGTGTTGTGGCCCACCGGTGGCTGACAGAGCTGGCAGCAGAGTCAGACAGTAGTGAGGAGGTTGGGGAGGAACCTTGGCTGGCTCTGGAGGCTGAAGAAGGCTTGGAAAAGGGCTCTGCATCAGAGGCAGAGATGGGGCCAGGGCAGGCTGGCAGTCAGCAGCTGCTTTTGGGCTCGGATAGCAGTGAGGTGGGGGAGCTTCTGGAACCAGTTCCCAGCCTACGCATGTGCAGAGCTGCCAAAAGGAAGGAACAATTAAGAACTCAGGGTCGACATGGGAGTAAGGCCACAGGTGGAAGGTGAATGACCCCTCCCATAGGGATTAAGAGAGGAGCAAAAAGGGGAGGGGGCTTTTGCAGGAAACAACTCGTTAATTTGTTCATTCGTTTCAGCCTTGTGGAGATTTATCTGTGTAACCCAGCCCTTCCCTGTCAGCACTGTGTGGGACTATTTACCGGGCAGCTTTCCAAGATCAATAAGGTCTGAGCTAATTAGTATACCTTTGCAAGACTATTTACCAAGCCATTGGCTAAATGTGAATGCACTAAATTCACATTAATTTTAATAAAAGAGGTTTCAGCAGGACTCAGAGTTAGCTTAGTGCTTTTTGGGGAAACCTAGGACAGAACAGCTAGTTTGGCAGGAGCTGAGGCCAGGACGGGAGCTCACCCCATCATGCAGTTTTGAAACGGTGCATATTTTCCTCGCTTATGGAATGTTCATTATCCATACCTACCTCTTGAGAAGAATGAATTCCAAAAAAGTGGAGCCGCTTATGAAAAAGATCTATTATTCTCCTCAGTTCTGCACAGATTCCATTTGGTCGAGGTAGTTTTGCCTGAAACAACCTCTACACCATTAAGGATTTTGGAAGGAATGACCACCACTTTGAAGTGGGAGCAGAAATCTACTCTTACATGCTTTATTTCTTTTTCTTATTGCTTATTGAAAGTTTTTGGGAGGCAAACCCAAGGGGTCCTTATGAACCAGAGATAATTGATGTGCTCCAGGCTATGAGAATCAAAAGCCTGAGGAGGTAACTGAAGATAATAAGGATCTTCAGTTAACTTGTTGTTTTTCTCTGCTTCCGTGGATTCACTGAAATGCCGCTCCAGTGACAAGTGACACCTAGATCAATTGTCCCTCAGCAGTGTCATAATTCTGACTGTCCTTCAAATATAACCACACTCAACAGCAGTGAAATAATTGGTGGACCTTGTCAATAACCGCCTCACACATTCACACTTGGCTGTAAGGAGGGAGGTAACACGAGGCTGGTTCCAAGGCATTATTAACGCTTCCTTGAGAGAGGGGTTTCTACCCGCCGCTTTGAAAGAAGCGGTGGTTCGACCTCTCCTCAAGAAACCGTCCTTGGACCCAACATTACTATCAAATTATCGTCCTGTCTCCAACCTTCGCTTTGTTGCGAAGGTCGTAGAGACTGTGGTGGCACGTCAGTTCCCGCAATACCTGGATGAAACGGATTATCTCGACCCCCTCCAATCGGGCTTCAGGCCCGGGCACAGCACTGAGACGGCGTTGGTCGCGTTGATGGATGATCTCTGGAGGGCACGGGACAGAGGCTATTCCTCTGTTCTGGTCCTACTGGATCTATCAGCGGCTTTTGATACTGTCGACCATAGTATCCTATTGCATCGGTTGGAGGGGTTGGGGATTGGAGGCACCGTGCTTCGATGGTTCTCCTCCTTCCTCTCCGACCGTTCACAATTTGTGTTGACGGGGGGACAGAGATCGACCCCAAGGCCCCTACTTTGTGGGGTACCTCAGGGGTCGATGCTCTCTCCCCTGCTGTTTAACATTTATATGAAGCCGCTAGGTGAGATCATCCGTGGCTTTGGGGGGAATTCCACCAGTATGCTGATGATACTCAGCTGTACATCTCCACCCCTGACCACCCCAACAAAGCCGTCGTAGTGATGACCCGGTGCCTGGAGGCCGTGCGGAGTTGGATGGGTCATAACAGACTTCGTCTCAACCCGACCAAAACCGAGTGGCTGTGGTTTCCTGCTCCCAGATTCAGTCAGCTTATTCCATCACTGACCGTGGGAGGAGAGACATTATCCCTTGTGGAAAGAGCACGCAACTTGGGTGTCCTCCTGGACGTGCGGCTGTCTTTGGAAGATCATATTGCGGCCGCCACCAGGAGTGCTTTTTATCAGATTCGTCTTATCTACCAATTGCGACCCTTTCTGGATCTGGACGCACTTCGCACAGTCACCTCTGCCCTCATCATCTCCCGCTTGGACTACTGTAATGCTCTCTACATGGGGCTCCCCTTGAAAACTCTCTGAAGGTTACAGTTAGTTCAGAATGCAGCCGCGCGGATGATCATGGGCGCCCCTCGGGACGCCCACATAACACCTCTTCTCTGCTGGCTGCACTGGCTTCCTGTGGCCTTCCAGATTCGTTTCAAGGTGGTACTAACAGTTTTCAAAGTGCTCCATGGCTCGGGACCTGGATACTTACGGGATCGCCTGCTACCACCAACAACCTCCCGCCGCCCAGTACGCTCCCACAGAGTGGCCATGCTCGGGGTACCATCACTGGATCGCTGTCGACTAGCGGCCCCGAGACTACGTGCTTTCTCTATGGGAGCACCATCCCTCTGGAATTGCCTCCCCCCGGAGATACGAGCCATGTCAGACATCCTAACCTTCCGGCGCGCAGTTAAGACCTTGCTCTTCAAACAAGCCGGTCTAGCCAAATAAAATCATTGGGGTTTATATTTATATTTTAAAATTTTAATAAGGGTGATTCTTAGCCATCTTAGATTATTTATTTGATTTTCACTTCTGTTATCTGTATTATCTTGTTTGTTGGATGTACACCGCCTCGAGTCCCTTTTTGGGAGAGGGAGCGGTATAGAAGTACGAATAAATAAATAAATAAATAAATAATAAGCAAGAAATCATATATATATATATATATATATATATATATATATATATATATATATATATATATACTTTGTATATATATATACTTTGAGCTGATAAGGAGAGAGCCAGTGGTGTAGTGGCAATTACAACTGCCTCACATGTAATACTTCCCTGGTTCGAATCCCAGTAAGGGTATGGCTAGCTGAAGAGAGCTAACTAGCTCGAAATAGATCTATACTAGTCTCCCTTATTTATTATTTAAAATTATCAGCTTAAAAACCTTACACACACACACACACACACATATATATATATATATATATATATATATATATATATATATATATATATATATATATATATATATATATATATATATATATATGTGGATCTTTGGTTCTTCGGGTTTTCTCCTGCATAGAATTGGAAATATCTAGGCGACGTTTCGATGAAGTCTCATTCATCATCTTCAGGCTTGTGTCTTCGGTCTTGTGCTTCTCAGAGTAATGTGAGCTGGCAGCTGCTTCTTCCTTTTAACTACTAGTGGGGGTGTGACTTGATTGGGTGGGGGCATGGCTGTGTTCTGATTGGGTGGGGGTGTGTTCTCATTGGTTGGGGGTTTGGCTGTGTTCTGATTGGTTGGGGGGTTGGCTGTGTTCTGATTGGCTGGGGGTGTGTTCTGTTCTGGTGGGGATTTGGTTGTACTCAGGTTAGTCTCAGTTGCTGGGGGATTTGAGCTGGTGAACTGTGATCCTGCTGTTTGGCTTCGTGGTCGTGGTCGTGCCACATCTTCATGGTGGGTGTCAGTTCCCTTCATGTATGGGTTGGGGGGCTTTGAAGCAGGTAGTGATGCAGCTGTGGTACGGCTTCTGGTCCGTGGTCATGTTTCATCTTCTGCGTGGGTGTGAGTCTGCTTTCTGCGTGGAAGTGTGGTGGTAGTTTCTTGTGTGGCCCTCGTGGGTGTGGGTCTGGTGTCCTTCTTTATGTTAGGTACTTGTTTGTTAATGAGGGCGGGTTTCCAAATGGCTGGTAGGCGGGAGGTGTCATCTCGTTTATTCATGCTGTGTGGGCGTTTTTCTATCTCTATGGCTTCTCTGATTATTCTGTTGTTGAAGTGTTCAGTTTTGGCGATAGTTCTGTTATTTTTAAAGTCAATCTTATTGACTTTAAATCCCACAGCAACTAAGACTAACCTGAGTACAACCAAACCCCCACCAGAACAGAACACACCCCCACCCAATCAGAACACAGCCAACCCCCCAACCAATCAGAACACAGGCAAACCCCCAACCAATGAGAACATACCCCCACCCAATCAGAACACAGCCAAGCCCCCACCCAATCAAGTCACACCCCCACTAGTAGTTAAAAGGAAGAAGCAGCTGCAAGCTCACATTAACTCTGAGAAGTACAAGGCCGAAGACACAAGCCTGAAGATGATGAATGAGACTTCATTGAAACGTCGCCTAGATATTTCCAGTTCTACACGGGAGAAAACCCGAAGAACCAAAGATCCACATACAAATACCCGCGAAAACCTCCGAAAACATAGATAGATAGATAGATAGATAGATAGATAGATAGATAGATAGATATAGATAGATCTTTGGTAATTCGGGTTTTCTCCTGTGTAAAATTGGAAGTATCTAGGCGACGTTTCGATGAAGTCTCATTCATCATCTTCAGGCTTGTGTCTTCGGCCTTGTGCTTCTCAGAGTAATGTGAGCTTGCAGTTGTTTCTTCGTTTTAACTGTCAGTGGGGGTTGCTTGATTGGGTGGGGGCTTGGCTGTGTTCTGATTGGTTGGGGGGTTGGCTGTGTTCTGATTGGCTGGAGGGGTATTCTGTTCAAGTGGGGGCTTAGTTGTGCTCAGGTTAGTCTTAGTTGCTGTGGGATTTGAGATGGTGAGCTGTGATCCTGCTGTTTGGCTTCGCGTTCGTGGTCGTGCCACATCTTCATGGTGGGCGTCAGTTCCCTTCATGTATGGGTTGGGGGGGTTTGAAGCAGGTAGTGATGCAGCTGTGGTATGTCTTCTAGTCCGTGGTCGGGTTTTGGCGATAGTTTTGGTATTTTTAAAATCAATCTCATGTCCTGTGGTTTTGAGATGTTGGACTAAGGAAGAGGTCGGTTCTTCTTTTTTGATTGAGTTCTTGTATTCTTCAATGCGTGCACTTATTCTTCTGTTAGTTTGTCCGATGTATGTGGTGGGGCAGGAGGTGCACGGGATTTCGTATACTCCTTGGTTTTCTAACTCAATTTTGTCTTTAGGGTTTCTTAGGATGGTGGATATTTTTCTGTTTGTGCAGAATGCTGTTTTAATGTTGTGTTTTTGGAGGATCTTGCTGATTTTGTCTGTAGTGCCTTTTATATATGGGAGGAGGGCTTTGCCATTCTCTTGTTCTCTGTCTTGGATTTTGGTTCAGGTTTCTTTTTGGATTAGGTGAATAATCTTCTTTCTTTGGAATCCATTGGCTGTTAGCACATTAGTGAGAGTGTGTAGTTTGGTTTTTAGGTGTTGTTCATCGGCTAAGCATTTTGTTCTGGAGATGAGTGTCTCGGCTACGGAATTGATCTGTGCTGGGTGGTGGTGTGAGAGTGTGTGTAGATAGTGGTTTGTATGTGTTATCTTTTGGTAGATGGTATGTCCTAGGGAGCCATTGGATTTTTTTGTATACTAAGACATCTAGGAAGGGAAGTTGATTGTTAACTTCTGTTTCCATTGTGAATTGTATTTTGGGGTGTATGCTGTTGAGGTGTGTGAGGAAGTTGTTAAGTTTTTCTTTCCCGTGTGGCCAGATTATGAAGGTGTCATCTACGTATCTGAGCCAGAGTTTGGGTTTGTGATCATGTTTTTCTAGAGCTTGTGTTTCAAAGTGTTCCATGTAGAGGTTTGCAATGACAGGTGAGAGGGGTGATCCCATGGGTGCTCCTTCTATTTGTTTGTATTTTTGTCCATTGTAGGTGAAGTATGTATTGGATAGGCAGTGGTTGGTCAGATCTAGGATGTGCTTGGGGAGGTTGTATTTGTTTTGGATGGCTGTCAAGGCTTCTTTTATAGGCACTTGGGTGAAGAGGGATATGACATCGAAGCTCACTAGTAGGTCGCTGGGTTGTATGTTTTGTTTCTTTATGATCTCGATGAACTGGAATGAGTTTCTTACATGTGAGTTGATGGATTCTGCATATGACTGTAGTTGTTTGGTGAGAAATTTGGCTAGGTTTTGTAGAGGTGAGCCTATGGAGCTGACTATTGGTCTAAGTGGGGTTCCTTCTTTGTGTATCTTGGGGAGACCGTAAAGCTTAGGGCATCTGGATGATTTCTCTCTGGCTATGATTCTTTGCTGGATTTCTTCGCTGATGGGGGAGGCTTTTATTTTGGATCTGGTGGTTTTTTCTAGGTAGGTGGTGGGGTCTGTGTTAAGGGGTTTGTATGTGGGGTCTTGGAGTAGGTTGGTTAACTTGGTTTGGTAGTCAGATGTGTTCATAACCACTGTCGCATTGCCCTTGTCTGCTGGTAGGATTATTATGCTGGTGTCTTTTTTCAGGTTAAGTAGTGCAGTGTGTTCTTCTTTGGATAAGTTGCTTTTGGGTGGTTTGCTAGTGCAGAGGATGTTAGTGATTTCGAGTCTGATTCTGTCTGCATCATCCGGGTTGGTTTTGGTCAGGCTGGTTTCAACTCCGCATATGATGGTTTCTGTGGGGATGTGTTTGGGAGCAACAGCAAAGTTGAATCCTTTCGAAAGGACATTGGTTTCGGCTTCGCTGAGGATCTTGTCTGAGATGTTGTGCACTGTTTGTTTCATGTGTGGCTGTGAGGGGGGAGGAGTAGAAAACATATATATATATATATGGATCTTTGATTCTTCAGGTTTTCTCCCGCGTAGAATTGGAAATATCTAGGCGACGTTTCGATGAACTCTCATTCATCATCTTCAGGCTTGTGTCTTCGGCCTTGTGCTTCTCAGAGTAATGTGAGCTTGCAGCTGCTTCTTCCTTTTAACTGCTATTGGGGGTGTGACTTGATTGGGTGGGGGAATGGCTGTGTTCTGATTGGGTGGGGGTGTGTTCTCATTGGTTGGGGGTTTGTCTGTGTTCTGATTGGTTGGGGGTTTGTCTGTATTCTGATTGGGTGGGGGTGTGTTCTGTTCCGGTGGGGCTTTGGTTGTACTCAGATTAGTCTTAGTTGCTGGGGGATTTGAGCTGGTGAGCTGTGATCCTGTTGTTTGGCTTCGCGTTCATGGTCGTGCCACATCTTCATGGTGGGCGTCAGTTCCCTTCATGTATGGGATGGAAGGGTTTGAAGCAGGTAGTGATACAGCTGCGGTGCGGCTTCTGGTCCGTGGTCGTGTCTTATCTTCTGTGTGAGTGTGAGTCTGCTTTCTATGTGGAAGTGTGGTGGCAGCTTCTTGTGTGGCCCTCGTGGGTGTGGGTCTGGTGTCACCCACGAGGGCCACACAAGAATATATATATTTGTGTTATATATGCTCAATGTTTCCATGCTTCGCTACAAAGCTATGTGGTGGGGCTTAGTGTTTGGGGAGGAAAATAGGAAGAGAAAATTCTGCCTCTGCCTACCAGAATTCATTGGTATTCATCTGGCTAGTGTCCTGTCAGTGTGTGAGAGAGTAGAGGGCTGTTTGGAAACTGAAACAGTAGTTGCTGTGTGAGCAAGAAGGAGACAGCAAGGAGCCTGCGTGTGGCTTAGCTCAACTGTTCCGTACTAAAGATGCTTGGTGCTCTGAAACTGAAATGGAAACTCCTTTCCTTCACTTGTGTTTTGCATTTGTAGGTGGGGAGGAGGGGAATCAGAGCATGTTAATAATAATTTCAAGAGGCTCTACCTCCGTTACGGGTAGCCTTCAATTCACAACTGGGCCCAAAATTTAGCAAAAGTTGCAAAGTGAAATGGTTGTTAAGTGAATTTTGCTCCATTGTGCAACCTTTTTTGCCACCGTTTTTTAAGTGAATCACTGCAGTTGTTAAATTAGCAAAACAGTTGTAAAGCAAATCTGGCTTCCCCGTTGACTTTGGCTTGTGGGAAGGTTGCAAAAGGAGATAGTTATAGAGTCGGTTGCCAAGCATCTGAATTTTGATCATGTGTCTGTGGGAGATGCAGGAATGATCATAAGCGTGAAAAATGGTCATAAGTCACTTTTTTCAGTGTAACTTTTTTCATTGTAACTTTGAACGGCCACTAAATGAATTGTTGCAAATTGAGGACTATCTGTGTATGGTTTTCTAGGTATTTCTAACATAATACAATGAAAGAAAGGTCATAAAAATGGGTCAAAATTCTCTTAATGATGGTTTTGCTTAGCAAGAGAAATTTTGGGCTCCATTCTCGTCGTACGTCAAGGATTACCTGTTCACATAATTCATCCCCAAGAAAGTGTTTAGGGCACGGAGAGTCCCGTTTAAAGACAAATTGGTTTTTGCAACTCAGTTTTCTGTTTACTGAGATGTAAATTCCATTAATTTTTTTAGACAGGCTTTGCTTCCAAGGGAAGACACATAGTATGGCCAGATTAAAGTTCTGTCCAATTTTACTGTGACATTCCTTGAATTAAACCACTTGGGAATGATTTTTTTAAGTCAATTGTAAATATCTGGATGGATATTTCTGAACTCTGCAAAAACTTGTTTTGAGGAGGGATCATAAGTTAAACAGGATATCATGTAAATGCCAAAAGCTGATGAATTCTTTCCCCCATTTTTCAACAGAAAAACTGGTCCTATTTCTAGTGCTGTAATAACAGCTTTGTACTTGGATTTCGATAGATAGATAGATAGATAGATAGATAGATAGATAGATAGATGATAGATAGATGATAGATAGATAGATAGATAGATAGATAGATAGATAGATAGATGATAGATAGGTAGGTAGGTAGATAGATAGATAGATAGATAGATAGATAGATAGATAGATAGATAGATAGATAGATAGATAGATAGATAGGGGGATGAATGGAGATAGATAGATACACACACATATATTTGTTTTCATAGATTTTCACAGGTACAGGTATGCAGGTCTTGGCGTGTTTGGGTCTTTTCCCATGTAAGATTGAGAGTATCTTGGTGATGTTTCAATGAGGTCCCACTCGCCATCTTCAGGCTGGCGCTTTTGGCTTCGTGCTTGTGCAAGCAAAGCATGATCAGAGCTGCCGTCTCTCTGTAAATACTGGTGGGAAGGTGTGGTGTGCTGGCTCTGTTGTAAGTGGGCTGGTTGGCTGTGTTGTTATTTCTTGATTGGTTGATGGAGTTGATGTTTGCAGATTGGTTGGCTTTTTTGTAAGAATCTGTGTGGCTGAGGTGCTGGCTGTGTGTCTATCAGCCTCCTGTGTTGTAACTTTCTTTCTTTCTTTCTTTCTTTCTTTCTTTCTTTCTTTCTTTCTTTCTTTCTTTCTTTCTTTCTTTCTTTCTTTCTTTCTTTCTTTCTTTCTTTCTTTCTTCCTTCCTTCCTTCCTTCCTTCCTTCCTTCCTTCCTTCCTTCCTTGTAGTTAGAATGCAGTATTGCAGAAAAACTCTGCCCGCTGCCAGGAGTTTGATTCTGACTGGTTCAAAATTGATTCAGCCTTCCATCCTTCCAAGGTCAGTAAAACAAGGATCCAGATTGTTAGGGGCAATAATGCTGACTCTGTAAACCACTTGGAGAGGGCAGCAAAGCACTGTGAAGCGGTATATAAGTCTAAGGGCTATTGCTAGAGCTATGTCTCTCCAGCACCACTACCTAAAAATACGATCCAATTAGCCAGACAATGGGATGGCTAGACATGTATTCTGCGATAAAAGGAAATTGACAGTTCTGATCACCGCTTTCATCCCCTCCTAAATCTGTTCTGATCTTTCTAATTCCCTGTTACTGTGCCTCCCCACCCCACTTTTCAAATCTTTCAACGACGGAGAAAAATACAGTTAATAGACAATACGATTAAATGTCAGGCTATGAAAAATGAGAGTCAGGATTTTGAAGACAAATGAAATAGCAGAAAATGGTGCAGACAAGAAAGGAATCCAAATTATGCAAATGTATTCACATGGGCATGCACACACACACACACCAAGTCCAATAGAGGAGATTATTTTCATTTAAGAAAGCGAACAGGGAATGGATACAGATTAACTCAGTTTAAGGTTTACACAATAGATATTTATTTCTTAAATTGATTTTACACGTTAGAGCCAAGCAGGAGATGGCCTTTATAAACAGCTCAGGAAGATATAAAATATGCCTTTAAATTCTCATATTCAGGAAGAAAAGACCATCCTTAGGCAGGTCCTCTTAGAATCTGACTAATTAATTCTGCAAATTTTTTTCAGCTATGATAAAACTTAGAGAAAGAACTTTGCACAATGTCACATTCATTTTCTCTCTCTCTCTTCTTCTCTCCCTCCTTGGTTTTCAATGTCCTTATGAGGCATATTCCAGTAAATAATTCAGAAAGATCAATTGATAGAAATATGGACAGGCAATAGATGAAATGGATAGAAGCTAGATAGACAGATATATTAGGGAGATAATGAATAATAAAAAAATTAATAAAAAGACACACACACACACACACACACACACAGAGATGAATAACAGGAAGGGATAGCTAGATAGATGGATAAATAGGCAGAAAAAGACAATATCAGGTAGAAAGATTATATAGATAGTTGGTGATAGATAAATGGTAGATTAGATAGACAATCTTTATTGTGGCTAAATAATTAAACATTCAAAATGTTTCATAGTCTGAATATGGTACATAAATTAAACAGTAACTAAAGACAACAGAAGATTATCCAGAGCAATCAACACGGGGAGGATTTGTTGTTTCTCTGACATATTCATGAATCTTCTTGAGTGTTTTCAGTTTGCTCTTTAGTGACACATAACTTTAAATGGGCTCTTTCAATTATTTTTCCAATTCAAATTTTGATAAGTAATCAGCATCAGCAAAATTTTCAAAACCTGAGTTTTGTTTTTAATGCTGTAATGGAAATTTAAAAAGTGAACTTTTTTTTTTAGTGCATTGTTAGAGGTCATTCGTGCATTTTAATACTAGTAAAGGACGATATTTGTATCCCAGGTTTGACATGAGGGCTCCTTCTTGCTCTCCGAACTGGATCGTTTTCTTGCAGATGGTTCACAACCCAAACTAGGTATCATCATCAGTGCTAAACTCGTTTGGATCATGAAACTTCTGCAAGAAAACAAGGAAGGTCTGAGATTGCCAAGGACCCCACATGCATTTTAGTGCTAAGCAGATGATACTAAGAAAAGGTGAGATGGATAATTTGGTTTATTCTGCTGAAGATTGTGCCCCAAAAGGAGGTGTCGCCACAAAAATATGAAGATCATGAAAATAGCAATTTTCATCCATTGAAGAATACAAAAGAATCGCTTACTTATATTCCAGAACAAATAAAATAGATATTTTGTCTCGAGCTGTGGCCACCCAGACAGAAGGACGGAGAATTTCCCCCAAAAATGCAGCAAAAAAAAGAGAAAGAAACTTGAATGCCACTAATTCATTTCAATTCCAGACTGAGATTAATTTATACTGCTAAAACACATAGACCATTCCTATGTTAAAATGCCAGAATGATGAGACAAACTTTATGTCCTCGGAGTAAAAAATGTCAAAATTGTTATTGACATTCTGGCAATTAGCAAACTGAAATGGAGTGGAGTGGGTTACTGTGGATCATCAATATGAGATTTTCTAACTTGGACATGAAAACAAACAAAAAAAGAACTGAATTATTCAACGTTATTAACATCACTGTGTCAAAATTGGAAGCAACCCAAAGCATGGTAGAATGATCTCAACACAAGTAAAGAGCATGGCAATCAATATTACAGTGATACAAGTCTATAATGCAATCACAGATGTTAAAGCTGAACAGTTTTATTGCTTTTTGCAACACCTCATTGATACAATAGCCCACCCCAAAAAATCATATTAGCTATGGGAAATTAAAATCTTACTGCTGGAAGGGAAAACTCTTATGGAAAATTTGGCTTCGGAAGACAACCATCTAATACAGTTCTGCTAGAGAAGATTAAGTGTGTAGAGCAAATAACTTCTAACAACATAAGAGGTGACTCCTCATACAGACACCACCGGCATGAAAACATAAAATTTAAATTGACTGTATATGCTGTGAGCAAAAATGGAGAAGCAATGGTAAGTCAGCAAAAGAAGGACGAGAGCTCAGATGACAGACTGATTCTTGCCAAGTTGCAGCTTAAACAAAGAAAATGAAATCATAGGACCAACAAAAAAAGGACCTCAGAAACATCCCTTGTGATTATGTGGTGAATGTGAAAAATGGGTTTCATGAGTTTGATTTGATAGGTGGTGTGTTTGACAAAACCTGGACTGAAAAGACTGACAGAACAAATAAAAACATCCCTATATGCAAAGGAAGAGGAAAGTTAAGTGGCTGCAAAAAACAATATAAACAGGAAAGTTGCAACAGGAGGAGGAGGAGGAGAGGAGGTGGAGGAGGAGGAAGAAGAGGAGGAGGAGGAAGAAAAGAAAGAGAAGGAGGAGGAGGAGAGGAGGTGGAGGAGAAGAAAGAGAAGGAGGAAGAGGAGGTGGAAGGAGGGGGAGGAGGAGGAGGAAGAGAGGAAGTGGAGGAGAAGAAAGAAAAGGAGGAGGAGGAGGAGAGGAGGTGGAATAGAAGAAAGAGAAGGAGGAGGAGAGGAGGTGGAGGAGAAGAAAGAGAAGGAGGAGAAGGAGGAGGAGAGGAGGTGGAGGAGAAGAAAGAGAAGGAGGAAGAGGAGGAGGAAGAGGAAGAGGAAGGAGGGGAGGAGGAGGAAGAGAGGAAGTGGAGGAGAAGAAAGAAGAGGAGGAGGAAGAGGAGGTGGAAGAGAAGAAAGAGAAGGAGGAAGAGGAGGAGGAAGAGGAAGAGAAGGAGGGGAGGAGGAGGAAGAAGAGAGGAAGTGGAGGAGAAGAAAGAAAAGGAGGAGGAGGAGGAAGAGGAGGTGGAAGAGAAGAAAGAGAAGGAGGAAGAGAAGGAGGGGGAGGAGGAAGAAGAAGAAGAGGAAGAAGAAGAAGAAGAAGAAGAAGAAGAAGAAGAAGAAGAAGAAGAAGAAGAAGAAGAAGAAGAAGAAGAAGAAAAGGGGGTGGGTATGGCATTATCTAGATAAGCAATAAACCTGGATTGCAAATAAGTTGAAGAGAGCAAAGATGGGAAGAAAGAAGAGATGCATTTAAGGAAATAAAAAATCCAAAGTAAAAAAAAATCTAGTGCTGAAAGACAAAATGCTGCCTAAGAACTTTACAAGAAACACCCCTTCCTTAATTTTAGTGAGCGAAACAAAATTTTGGTTAATGGTCAAATATCATCACGGTTACAAGAAGTGAATGTCTCGCTCTATATTGCATTAGTGAGGCCACTCCTGGAAAACTGCATCCAGTTCTTTATTACCATGACACAAAAAAGATGTTGATGCCTGAGAAAAAGTGCAAGAGCAACAATGATGATAAGAGGCTAAACTATATGAGGAACGGTTAAGAGAACTAGACATGTTTAGCCTGAGAAAGAGAAGACTTAGGGGAGACTTAATAGCATCTTCCAATACTTGAAGGGCTGTCTGTCTTAGGGAAGAGGGAGGTCCATTTTTCTCTCTCTCCATAGCCTCTGAGGGCAGGAAAAGAAGCAATGGGTGGAAGGTCATCCGAGGGAGATTCAACCTGGAAATAAGGAAGAATTTCCTAATAGTCAGAACTGTGATCAGTGGAAGAGATTGCCTCCTGCAGTTGTGGGTGCTCTATCACTGAAGATTTTCAAGTAAAGGTTGGACAACCATTTGACCCAGATGATATAAGGAGCAGTGGTGGGATTTAATTTTTTTACTACCAGTTCTGTGGGCGTGGCTTGATGGGCGTGGCAGGGGAAGGATATACTGCAAAATCCCCCTTCCCTCCCCACCCCACTAACCTACTTTCCAGCTCCGTTTTCCTGTGCAGGGCAACCAAAGGAGACTCAGCCGATTAGCTGGGACCTAACGGGAGGCAGAGAAGAGATGGGGTTGGTGGCTCCAGTCAGAGGTGGGATTGGCCAGTTCTCCGAACTACTCAAAATTTCCACTACTGGTTCTCCAGAACTGGTCAGAACCAGCTGAATCCCACCTCTGATAAGGACGCCTGCCTTGAGCAGGGGGGTGGGAACTAGAAAATTTCCGAGGTCCCTTCCAACTCTATGATTCTATGATTTTACGAACTTAAGTCTGACATTTTGGAAAGTCAGATTCAATGTGCCTTACAGAATCCTGCTAACAAGAAAGCTGCTGGATTGTTCCATGCCAACTAAAATGTTCAAAATCTCTCCGTGGGATGCAATTTCGATTCGACTTGCTCTTTGTAAGCAGGTACGGGAAGACACAAGAGTGCCATTGAAAAAGATACGGTTATATTCCAATACTGGGAGGGAGAAAGGGTGCGGTCCAAAGCCTTTTCAAGCCAGCAATCAATTGCACTGATCTCACATACTAGAAGAAAAGGCTCCAGATATTGCAATCTAACTTTCAGATGTACCGACAGACGTCCAAGATACACAGAGGCTCCCAATATCATGTTGCTGACATCCAAGGGATAATGAAAAGTCTAGTTTTGCTTTCTTGATTACACAAAGGCTTTGGTTTATATAAAACACCACAAAATCTGTATCACACTGAGATTGGTACGCTGGATCCCTTTATCTCTCCTATGAAAAATGGGTATGTTCGCCAAGACTATGGACCAATGAATACTTTGAGTTTGGGAATGACTGTGCTAAATGTGTGTGCTGTAATATTATTTCTTTCTTAATCATACTTGCATCTCATCTCCTGCAAACAGTTGTTCTGGTTACTAATATTAGTATCATAACCTCTCTGAAGCAGCTCATCTTTGAAAATTTGTAATGTCAATGTGAGCTGAAGTAAGAGGTTAATGCAAACACATCCAAAAAGCTCATGTTCATTGCTGATGCTTCTTTCTTCTAAGCAGAGAAAATGAAAAATGTTATTCCAGCAGCTGGGTTAAGCATAACGTGTTATTTGAGTGTGTTATTGCTGGCTTAGGTTACCTGTGGTCCTTCATCAGAAGAAACTGAGATTTTGCTACTTGGTCAATGTGGTTTGGAAGTAGGGGTTAATTGGGCATTTGCCTTAAAGAACATCACCTAAAACTCCATCTAGTCAAAGTTATGGTTTTCCCAGTGGTAATGTATGGCTGTGAAAGTTGTACCATAAGGAATCCTGAGCATGAAGAATTTTTAATTGTGGTGTCGGGAAAGATTCTTGAAAGTCCCTTGGACTGCAAGGAGATCAACTCAGTCGATCCTGAAGGAAATCAACCCTTCTTTGGAAGGACAGGCACCAAAGCTGAAGCTCAACTACTTTGGCCATCAACTGAGAAGAAGAGGACTCCTTGTAGAAGACCCTGATGTTGGGAAAAATGGAAGGAGAAAGGAGAAGGAGGATGAGATGGTTTGATAGTGTCATTGACACAATGCACATGAATTTGGGCAGACTCAGGGAGACAGTGGAGGACAGAGGAGTCTAGTATGCTGTTGTCCATGGAATCACGAAGAGTTGGACATGACTTTGCAACTGATCAGCAACAACAACAACAGCTTAAAAAAAACATAGTTACAGTAAGTAATCTTGTAGTGCTTCTGCACTGCAGGGGAAGCAGCAGACTTGAGCATGTCTAAATTCCCCATTTCCTAGAGCTTAATTAGGGAGCATGATGGTTCAGTGGTTAAAGATGTTGAGCTTGTCAAGTGGACAGCTGACAGTCCAGGGGCCCCACAACAAGATGGACTCCTGTCTTGGCCTCAGCTCTTGCCCACCTAACAGTTCGAAAGCATGCAAATATGAGTAGATTAATAGGTACCACTTTGGTGGGAAGGTAACAGAGTTCCACACAACTTTTGTTTATAACCATGCTGACCACATGACCATGCAAATTATCTTCAGACAATACGGGCTCCCTTGGCAAACAAACAGAGATGACCACAGTCCCTAGAGTCAGCCATGACTGAAGAGGGAACCTTTAGACTTAATATAACTGGGAAGAAAAGTGATTATTTGGACATTCATATAAAATAGTTGAGCATGGACATTCCAATAAAAGGTGCTCTATTAGAACCACAGACTTTGAGTTGTGTAACTATGCGACCACATATAGTTCCTTATAGTTACAAACTTGGGGTGTTGCAAATTATTCTGAGTCATAACTGAATCCAAGGTTTTAACTCATACACTCACTGCTACATCACATGAACTCTGTTCTTAATCTGTGCTGCACAGGTTTTGGACTATAGCTCCCATGGGTCTCAGTCAATACTGACCGGAAAGGATGCCAACTCAATTACAACTCAAGCATGTCAAGTTTGTGACTGAGGAAACTGTTTCTTTGCTACGTAGCCAACTTGATATCTTCAACTGGATCACAAAGAAATGACGGACTAGAGAAAGACTTTCAGGAGAGCCAGAGCTCATTCGTTGTCTATTTTTACAACTGACAAGTAGAGGCCTGTATTATGCCCTGTATTTATTCAGAATGGGACTGACGCAGTTTGCAAGACATTATTCTGCAGAGTTGAATTACTGAGCCATTCGGATGATAATGTCTCCTCATTTTGAAATGATACAAACAAACCTGATTTCTTTCTTATGGTTGAATGAAGAATGCTAACCAGCCACACTGACTCTGGCAATAAAAAAGTGACCTTGATATAAACAGAGGGCTGAAGAGAGAAGGGGAAACAAACCCAAACCACATCCATGTGGTATTCTACAGAAGTTATCCCGCCCGCCCCTCCCACAAATTGCAACCTGCTCTTTGATTTCAGGTGATTCCTTGTTTCTCCTTCTCCTGTCTGGGAGCTCTATACAAAGAAAAGATCCTGCAATAATCTACCATTTTATCCCTGAGCATTGGATGAAAATACGTCTATAATCAAATATTAGAACACTGCTCTCATTAACTAGGGGTGACATGATGACAGTCTTCCTGTATTTGAGGGGCTGCCACAAAGAAGAGTTGGGGGTGTCAACCAATTCTCCAAAGCACTGGAAGGCAACACAGGAAACAATGATGGAAACCAACCAATGAAAGAACAACCTGGAAGTAATTTCCTGACAGTGAGAGCAATTAACCAGTGGAACAGAAGTTGCCTCCAGAACTTGTGGTGGCTCCATCACTGGAAGCTTTCAAGAAGAGACTGAACAGCCACCTGTCTGAAATGGGATAGGGTTTCCTGCATGAGCAAAGGATTGGACTAGAAGACCTTCAAGGTCCCTTTTAACTCTGTTATTCTGTTAATCCATAGCATAGCTTCAGTGCCATAAAAAAAGAGTTTTCTATTGGTTCCCAAATATGCCTGTAAATTGTAGTTGTGGGAGAAAAGGACATTTGTAACACTTCTATTGAAATATACCAGGGAGACGGAACTCCCTAAATGAGAGCTGAATGTTATTAAGAATGGATTTAAGGGAAGGGCTTGATCGTGTCAAAAGCGAACCAGCTACTTCTCCAAGGGAGTCTGAGTTTTGAGGGAGTAGTTTTAGATATTTAAGGATTGAAATTTAAGAAATGTAAGTTCTGCTGTCTCACCTTACCACCAGGGGTGGGATTCAAAAAAAATTAGCAATCAGTTCTCTGTCCGGTTGCTGGATGGGCTTGGCCTAGTCAGCCTGTTACATCATGGTGTGGGGGGGTTGCTTTTGCCCTCACTGGGCTCTGGAGGTTTTCCTTGAGCCTCTGGGAAGATGAAAACAGCCTCTCCCAGGCTCCAGAGGTGCTCTGAAGGCTGGAGATGGGTCCATTTCTGGAGTTCCTAAGTCTCCCGAGGCCCATTTTGTGCCCTCCCCAGACTCCATAAGCTTTCCACAAGCCTCCTGGATGGTGAAAACGTCCACCTCCAGGCTTTGAAGGCCCTCCAGAGGCAGGAAACAGGCCCATTTCCAGCCTTCCAGAGCCTCCGGGAGGCCCATTTTCGGCCCTCTCTGAGCCTCCACACAGGCCTTCTACTTACCTGGGGTCCAAAACGGGCTGTGTGGACACTCCAGGGAGGAGTGACATGGGGTGGGCGGAGCCAGCCAGTCATTAGAACTACCAGTTCAGCGAACCAGATGTAAAATTAACACCCGGTTCGCTTGAACTGGTCTGAACCGGCTGAATCCCAGCCCTGCTTACCACCTACAGAGTATCAACCTGGCAACTAAAGTTCCAAAGGGTGCACAGCAAGCTTCATACACAATCAGCTTAATGCAGTGACACAGCGGGGTGCGCATCAGCCTGGCTCCACGCCAAAGTTGTTATTTTCCAGCAGTTCTCCAAGCCAGGAAGAGCACGGCTTGTCATGCAAAGCCCCCGCTGGGATTGTCGGGTCTGACATTCATGAAATCTAACTTTTTATTTGTAAAATGGAAGAAATGGCGGAGACATAATAAATATGGATCTTCCTATTACCATTTCCACACCACCACCCTTCAAGGCAGCCCTGCAATTTGCATGTCATTTCCAGGCTCACATCACACAAAGCTTCACTGCGTCTTTGGGATTTGAGAAGCTCGGCAGAAATGTGACGTTGGAAGCAGCTCACAATTCCTGCTGCAGCAAATCCCCGGAGAGCAGGATTGTGCTATTCGTCCCTCAGAAAAGCCTTGTGGACCCTGACATGATCCAGTAAAAGCACACAGCTCTTCCTATTGGCTGATTACATCATCATCATCTTCATCATCATCATCATCATCATCATCATCATCATCATTATTATTATATCCTTAGTGAGATTTACAGCCTTTGGAGCTGGTTGGTATCTCAACAGCTCAACTCCTAACCAAGGACCTAAGAACTGTTCAGGTAGTGTCAGAGGATATAAACTGTTCCAAGTAGGGTTGTATTTTGTAGAATCGGGGTATTCAAGTCTGATAAATTCAGGATTTCCAAATAGCGAGGCAGCCCTTTAGATATTGCTCCAAGGGCTCCAATTACAATTGGAATAACACACAATTTCTTTTTCCAAAGTCACTCAACTTCAATTTGTAAGTCCTGATACTCTGTGATTTTTTCTTACTGCATGCCTACAATTTGTGCATCACAGGTATTGCAATGTCAATGAACCAAACCCTTTTCTTCTCAATTATTGTTATGTCAGGCACGTTGTGGGCCAACTGCCTGTCAGTCTGAATTCTGAAGTCCTACAAGATCTTGACTTTTTCATTCTCCAGAACCTTCTCAATCTGATGTTCCCAGTAGTTGTTACTATACTTAAATCCAAACTTTTGGAATAGTTTCCAATGAATGATTTTAGCAACTCGATTATAGTGTTCTAAATAGTCAGTTTGTGAGATTTTGCTGCATCCACTGATTAAATGATCTATCATCATCATCATCATCATCACTATTATTATTATTATTACTATTATTATTATTATGGGTTTGATCTGCATTAGATATCTAAGATTTCAAGAAGGTAAGATCTTAGTAGGATCTGAGATTTGTGAGTCAACTAATTGATATGCTGTAATAAGAAAACCTCAGACCTTTTGTGGCCTTCCTTCCCTCCCTCCGTCCTTCCTTCTTTCCCCTTCCCCTTCTCCTTCTCTTTCTCTCCTTCCTTCCTCTCATCTCCTTCTCCCCTTCTTTCCTTTTCTTTATTTTTCTCGTTCTCCTCTTTCTGACTCTGAAGAATGACTTGCTGAGATTGAGTCTTAGCTTGGTTGATCTTATGGTCATCTAGGTTTCAGAAGTCCAGCTCTGTAGAAGCCATTTTCTTGTAGCTCTCCAAGGTACTGTAGATTGATTGACCTCAAGACTTAGCAAGATGGAGTAGGCTACTTTCTCAGCATGGATCATCTGTGATGTTTGAAACAAAGAAAAAAAAATATTTCCAGGCATTTTGCCCTGGCCACTTTGGACAATATCTATGTTTCTTGCAGGAATGGCTTACAATACTTAACTTCCAGGATTACATGAGAAAAATAGAATGTAAAAAAAAAAAACAGAAGTTATTTCACCAAAGTGTTAATTGAAGCTTGCTCTACCACTGACAAAATTGTTTGGTTTTTTTCCTCTAAAATCCAATGAATATTCATTTTTTGTTTCTTTTTCTTCTCAACAAGGTGGCAAGCATTCAGATACTGGGGCAGAAAGACAGAAGGAAATTAGGATAACATTTTTTTAAGCAATGGTTAATGATTTCACTTGATCATTTTTCTCCAAGCTAATGATCTATCTGAGCCAAGATTAAAAAAATTATGGCTTCGCAGAAGAACAGGTGCCACCCTAAAACCCACCTCCCACATGGCAACTTAAAATATTAATAAAGGAAAAATCATCTAGAAACATTTAATTTCCAGTGGTAATAATTACAATTAAGTATGAAAATCATTCCCGGGTTTCAAAGTTATTCCATTCAGAGTTAATTATGGCACATTGATTTTTCCATTACTGTGGCTGCTGATTAAGCTCCAACTAGCTGTGCTACCTGGCCTGACTTTAAATACTTCCAGGAAAAAAAGAAGAAGAAGCAAATTGTATTACAACATTAAAAGGAATGGGGAAGGGTGAAAGAGAAAAAAAATTGACAGGATAACATTCTGCAAGGAAGAGGGATCCAGATGTAAAATTCACTATATGCCAGGAAAAAATTGAGAACTACAGTCAACATGTAATAGGAGGACCAAGCTTCACATGATGGATCATCCACTAAAAAACAATATGTCCCCATTTTGGGAAGGAGTGATTCCTCTAAGACAAGGGTCTTCAAACTTGGCAGGTTTAAGATTTGTGGACTTCCAATTCCCAGAATTCCTGAGCTAACATGACTGGAGGAGGAATTCTGGGAGTTGAAGTCCACAAGTCTTAAACTTGCCAAGTTTCAAGGCCCCTGACTTAGAGAAATGTTACTGAATAAAAAAGTGTCCTTTTGAAATGGAGGGAATCTAACAATGCGTATTAGAAATTAGATAGGAAAGTTACAAGATTTGGCAACAGGAAGATAAGCAGCTGAAAACACAAGGAAGGGCAAAAGGACACGAAGGGCTTAAGGAAAGTAGACAAACAGAACATGTGGATAAAAGCAAGATAGAACTCCCAAAAAAGTCACCAGGAATGAAGGGGGGGGATCTTGATTTATTTTTTTACATTGTTGAACAGTTAGTGGTGTGGAACATTGCCCCCTTACAGAATGAGGTAAAAGCTATAAAACTATTCAGACCGCTGCTTTCTGGACCTCACATGCTGTATAACGTCACATCAGCATATGAAATTCCTTCTGGGTTTCAAGTTTTACATTCCTTCTATAGTTATTGGAAGTTCCTTTATTTAGATCATGATACTGATTTTAAGTCTCATGCTTTCCCTTTTTAATGGAAGAGGCTCCTGATCTGGAAAATAATTAAATCAATTGAAGAAATTCTTCCAATAGAAAATTATGGCAATCCACATAAATAATGGAATTGGCAAAGGGAAATTCCTTCCTATTGGCTTCAAGGACAGAGAAAATATCTTTCCTTCCTCCCTCCCTCTCTCTCCCTCTCTCTTTCATATATCTGTCTGCCTACCTACCTCTCTAACTCTGTCTAATCTTCCTTCCTTCCTTCCTTCCTTCCTTCCTTCCTTCCTTCCTTCCTTCCTTCCTTCCTTCCTTCCTTCCTTCCCTCCCTCTCTCCCTCCCTCCCTCTCTCCCTCCCTCCCTCTTTACAGATCTTGATTGCCTTGATGTAGCTCTGTAATACAATGCTTTCACCTCCGGATTTTTAAGTCTTTTGAGAAGGCAGCAAAGCCGGTGTATTATCTTCTTCCTCAACCTGAGCTTTCATTCAAGTGAAATAACACAAAAACCAAGACAAGATCAAAATATTCTTTTCCATCTGAGAGAAGTGAGATTTTAATACTTATGGAATCTATCTCTGATTTTCTCTCTTGCACAGAATGGCAGAAATGACCCTGAATTTTATTTCATTTTTTTTCTTCTTCTGTTGAAACCAAAATGCTTGAGGCAGAGAGAGAAGATGAAATGGTTGTGGAGATGACATGAGTTTAAAATGGCTATCTCTTTAAACATCCCATGCCTCTCCGATCCAAAAATAATGGCTTAATTTCAGAGAGATGAGCTGCCCCATTTCCATATGTGTGTGTGTGTGTGTGTAGATAGATATAGATATACACTAGATATAGATAGATATACAGATAGATAATCTTCCTCATTTGAAAAACAATGAGTCAGCCAATTTTTAGACACTCCTTTTCTTTGTATGAATTAATATAACAAAGTTCTCTGACAATTTTACTAGGACAACTTCCCAACCCTTTCATCCCACGCCATACTAGATTTAGAAATGATTTTATTCAACCTTATACTCTCCTCAACCGATTATTGGAGCCAATTAAGGAGACTCATGAAATCTCTCTTTGACACTCTTCAAAATGGACTATTTAGGACATTAGATATTTTATTCCCTCTCACTCTTTATCTCTAACCTCACTAGCTAAATTATCTCAATAAAGTTTTTCCAATTGGAATAGGGAATTTAAGTAGTTTTTTTTAATGGGTATGTCTTGTTTAATATAAAACAGGACTAGAGGTGACATGATAGCAGTCTTCCAATATTTGAGGGGCTGTCATAAAGAAGAGGAAGTCAAGCTATTCTCCAAAGCCCCAGAAGGCAGGACAAGAACCAATGGATGGAAACTAAGCAAGGAGAGAAGCAACCTAGAACCAAGGAGACATTTCCTGACAGTGAGGACAATGAATCAGTGGAACTGCTTGCCTTCAGAAGTTGTGGGTGCTCCATCACTGGAGGTTTTTAAGAAGAGATTGGACAACCATTTGTCTAGAATAGAATGGAGCAGGGAATTGGACTAGAAGATCTTCAATGTTTTTTCCAACTCTACTATTCCTGTTAATGTTGTTGACTCCCGCTACAGATATATGTATTCAAAACTATATTTATTCTTATACCTGCATCTTGTAAGCGATTGACAAATCAAATAAATACTAAAAAAAATATCATTTTATTATTTTTTAATGAACCATCTGTTACCTCTAGGTGGCAAGGAACATGTATGTGTGTATATACACACCTACATAAACTTACACCTATAGAAAAAACCTACATGAGGGGTCCTTGGTGCTCTCTGAGCTTGATGGTTTTCTTGCAGATGTTTCATTACCCAAACGAGCAGGTGAATATATACATAGGTCTCCTTACCTCTCTTGGACTTGTTCAACTAACGAAGAAATTTTATCTACTTGCCTGAAATTTTGCAGGTAGTCTAAACTCCTAAAAGCATTTGCAGGAGTGACATGGCTGAATCAATAATTTCAGTTTCACTGAGAGAAGGTAATAGCTTAAAGGAGAAGGCTACCGTTGTTGGTCCTGAAGGGCCATTTTGTCCTCCTTCTGAAGGGGGAAACCATAAGAAAACCAATGCTTGGGATAAATTGGCCTCCTGTCTTTATTTCTTCCATCAAAACCAAAGGAGTTAATGAATTCTAATTGAAATGGCATTGGTATCTGATGGAAAGCTATTTTCTTTAATGAGACTGTGTCGTTCTTCTACCTAGGCATCACTGGGCCATTATTTAGCCTGTCCTCTTGGCACCAGGAATAATCAGTCTTAAAAAGATTGGAAAGTTACTTGCAAATAGATAGCCAGTGAAAACTGATGATCCGCTGGTCTAAATTTAATTAAGTGTGTATTAAATTAGGGAATTTTTTTCCCATCATGAACCTTTCATTTCAAATCGGGGATGTTTTAAATAGATTTGGATTTGCACACAGATGCACACCCACTGTGATAGCATTATACTAGTGGGTATTCTAAATCAGTAACCAGAAACAACCAGAAGCTTAATTTGCATAAATATAAATGCAATCCTCTGGCAGACATTTATTTTCTGGCAGACATTTATTTTCAGTCATTATAAATCCAGTGAGAACAAGATTTGGAATACATCTACTTGTTCTTCACACTAATGAGCTTATCTGCTAGGTTTGGAGGGAATGTTTGAAGAATGGAACTTGCACATTTCAACTTGATTAGCACTGATGGTGTTACCAACTTTGGATAATGAAACAACTGCAGAAAACAACCAAGTGCTCCTCAGAATGAACCTTATTCTGTGACACATGTTTCCCTTCCCTTTGTAAGGCCACACCTGGAATCCTGCCTCCAGTTTTGGTCACCATGTTACAAAATGATGTTGAGACTCTGGAAAAAGTGCAGAGAAGAATAACTAGGATGATTAAAGACCTGGAGTCTAAAACATATGAAGAACGATTGCAGGATTTGGGTATGGCCATTCTAGAGAAAACAAGGATTGGGGGGAACATGATAACAGTATTCCAGTATTTGAGGGGCTGCCACAAAGGAGAGGGAGTCAATCTATTTTCTAAAGTACCAAAGGGAAGGATAAGAAACAATGGATTGGAACTCATCAAGGAGAGAGAAGCAACCTAGAAATAAGGAGAAATTTCCTGACATTGAGAACAATTGATCAGTCAAGGGCTTGCCTTCATATGTTGTGGGTCTCCAGAACTTTTGAAGGCAAGAAAGAAAGAAAGAAAGAAAGAAAGAAAGAAAGAAAGAAAGAAAGAAAGAAAGAAAGAAAGAAAGAAAGAAAGAAAGAAAGAAAGAAAGAAAGAAAGAAAGAAAGAAAGAGAGAGAGACAGAGAGAGAGACAGAGAGAAACAGAGAGAAAGACAGAAAGACAGAAAGAAAGAAAGAAAGAAAGAAAGAAAGAAAGAAAGAAAGAAAGAAAGAAAGAAAGAAAGAAAGAAAGAAAGAAAGAAAGAAACCTTTCCAAGAATGGCATAAAACAGAATGAAGAAAAAATATATCTATCTTCATACCAACAAGGCAAATAAATAGTATTTTACCCCAAGTAAGGAGTGTGAGAGAAATATTTTCCCCTCTGAAGTTGATATACTTGAAGTAGTATATATTTATAACCCACAAATTCACCTTCTCTTTGCCATAGTCAATCTTGTCATAGTAATAACAAGCTAATCAATGAAAAATTGGCAATCCCTTCCTTTTACAGAAGACAATGTTGAAAAAGCACTACACAATCTAAAACCATCTCTATCTATTGGACCGGACAGAATATGTGCCTACTTCTTAAAAAAGCTACCCACTGCCATAGCCGAACCTCTAAGCATAATCTTTGAAAAATCTTTCAGGACCAGCTCCTTGCCAAAACTATGGTCACAAGCCACAGTCATCCCCAACTTTAAAAAGGGAGACCCCAGCCTAGTTGAAAATTACAGACCAATCTCTTTATGCTGCGTCACTTGTAAAGTCATGGAATCAATTATTAACCAATCCATCATCCTCCACTTGGAAACAAACAACCTAGTCTAATAAACGATTTGATTTTAGGAAAAAACTATCATGTAATTTTCAACTCTTACACTGCAAAGACATATGGACTACACAACTCGATCAGGGCAAAGCAATAGACGCAATCTACATAGACTTCTGTAAAGCCTTTGATTCAGTGGTACACGACAAACTACTCCTAAAACTAAAATCTTACGGTATCTCTGGACACCTGCATAACTGGATAGATGCATTCCTGTCAAATAGACAAAAAATGGTCAAAATTGGGAGTGTCCTATCAAATTCTGTACCTGTCAATAGTGGTGTCCCCCAAGACAGTGTTCTAGGACTAACCCTCTTCATACTCTACATAAATGACCTCTGTGATCATATTAAGAGTAACTGCGTCCACTTTGCTGATGATGTAAAGCTGATGTAATACTGCTACCCTTCAAAAAGATCTTGACTATGTATCAGAATGGTCAAACAAATGGCAACTTCAAATCTCAACAAATAAATGTTCTGTCTTACATATTGACAAAAAAAAGTCAGAAAATAAAATACAAGCTGAATAGTCAAGACCTTGTTGATGATCCAAGCTCTGTAAAGGACCTTGGAATATTAATCTCTAATGATCTAAGTACTAGAGCCCTCTGTAACTACATAGCCAAAAAGGCATTAAGAGTTGTTAACCTAATTCTATGTAGCTTTTACTCTGGTAATATCACACTACTAACTAGAGCATTCAAAACATTTGCTAGACCAATACTTGAATAGAGCTCATCAGTCTGGAACCCACATTATGTAACTGATATTAGCACAGTTGAGAAAGTTCAGAAATATTTCACAAGAAGAGTTCTCCACTCCTCTACTCATTGTAGAATACCTTATGCCACCAGACTTGAAATTCTAGACCTAGAAAACCTAGAACTACACCGCCTTCAGTCCGATCTAAGTATAGTATATAAAATCATATATTGCAATGTCCTACCTGTCAATGAATACTTCAGCTTCAACCATAACAACACAAGAGCACACAATAGATACAAACTCAAGGTAAACCGCACCAAACTTGATTGCAGGAAATATGACTTCAGCAACAGAGTGGTCAATGTCTGGAATACTCTACCTGACTCTGGTTTCTTCCCCAAACCCCAAAAACTTTAACCTTAGACTGTCTACTATTGACCTCACCCCTTTCTTAAGAGGTCTGTAAGGGGCGTGTATAAGCGCACCAACGTGCCTACCGTTCCTGACCTATTGTTTCTTTTATTTTTCTTATATTTACACATTTCATGTATTCATAATTATGTATATACATATACCTATTATCTTATAATAATTCTAATTCTAAAATTCTAAAAAAAAATCTAAAATATTCCAAACCAGCTTCCTAAAAGGACACCTGGCTCCTGGAGCAACCCAAATATAAGCTGAACAGGTGCTGGGCAGTTTGTTTTCAAACATTGGGTTTTGGCAACCAAAGAAAAAATAGAAAAGGAAATCCTGATATTTTTAGGATAACAACTTCACATCCTCAAAAAATTGGGCAGCTCCATGGTTTTCTTAAACTTCATATTCCTAAATCCCAGCATGTGTTGAATGTCAGTGACATCTTCTTCAAAAGCATTGCCTATCCTCTTCTGAAGGTTGAAGGTGTAATTACCATTGTTGGACCAACTCAAGATAACTTTTGATGGCCAATCTGATTTTATCTCTATCAACGGTGCTCAATCAACCTTAAAAGCTCTGTCACTTTTCTACAGTGGCTATGAAGAACTCCTTTTGAAAGGTAGGAACTCTGATGATGAAATTCACCCATTTCATCTCAAATCCTGCTCTGTATTATTGAGCCTAACTATTTTGCCAAATGTTTCCAGAACTGGGGGGTGGGTGGAAGCAAGTCTATGCCAACATATTTTATTTTTTAAAAAGTCCAATTGAAATGCACGCTGCAGAACATAACCTTTTACACATTCATACACATAGTAGCAGTGCTTTCAAAGATTTAGGTGGGGGAAAACAACACTGATAAACATGATTACCAAAGCATTAATCAGAAATGGCAAGCTCTCTGGTTAGCTTTTTGCAACAATCCTGACATCCAATTTTCCCCCCCATACTCTTGTAGATAACCTTATCTGATGCAGCAAAAACTGACTGACAAAGAAATCTCTGTCTTGAAATGAACATACTACTCTCAAATCCATTAAGATCATCTGTCACATCGATCGGGTGATTGCAAAGCATCTTTATGGAGTTAGATTTTTTTTTCCCATTTCTTTTTTTACCCTCAAGACAGATGCATCAGGCTGCTGCATGATAAAGTGCATTTCCATACATACAAGCTTCTACTCCCTTTTTGTTAAAAGAGATCTTTACGTGTATCACGATATGGAGCATATGCGGTTCTGAATCTTGTTTGTGATAACATTCAATGGCTGACCTATATTATATTGGTTCCTTGCCCAGCTGGAAAGGGGAGGCTGATTTTAAATATTGTTGGCTGCACTTCATAAGGGTTTAAAGATCAATCACACCAACACTGATTAACTGTTTTAAAGAGGAAAAAGGCAACAAATATATCACAGCCGATGGAGCTCTGAGTTGCCCTGCTTTTAAAGGTAGTAATACTGTGTAATGTGGCTCAGGAGTTTGAACTGGGACAACTCACTGTGGGACAATTCAAGAATTCAATTTAATAACGTAAAATAATTTTAAAAATATTTTTAATTTTTGTCATTCACCTTTCATTTTATCCGTCCTTTTGCCTTCTTTTTTTAAATTGATCTATTCCACCGTTCCTTCAATATTAGTGGTAACTCTTGTCTCATGGCGAGATGTCCCGTAGCAAGTTGGCCATGGGGAGTTGGCCAGGAACATGCGTATGTTTGATTATATGTATGGCAAGACAAAGACCCTGCATGGGATCATGTCCCGTTTACAGAAAACTGAGGTGGAAGACATTGGGAAGTCCTACCAGTGGTTGGAAAGGACTGCGCTAAATGACAGGCACTGATCACAGTGCATCAGATCAATCAAACCAGGGATCTACTACAGGATCCATGGTGCAGACTATGCAGAGAGGCCTCGAAATGGTCCAACACATAGTGGTAGGGTGTGAGCTGCAGAGAGGAATAGCAGGACAAGAAGCAAAGGATGGAAACTAATCAAGGAGACAAGCAACCTCGAAATAGAGAGAACATTCATGCCAGAGAGAACAAACAACCAGGGGAACAGAAGTTGCCTCCAGAAGTTGTGGGTGTTTCATCACTGGAGGTTTTCAAGAAGAGACTGGACAGCCTCTGTCTGAAATGGTAATAGAGTCTCCTGCTTGAGCTGGAGACCTCCAAGGTCTCTTCTCTGTCTCTGTTTCTATTTCTATTATTTCTAGTCTATTTATCATGATTTTTGCTTGCTCCAACTTTGTTTGAAAGAGAGAAGTCTCATCTGAAAACTGAACCTTTGCTCCAAACGTTGTGAGGTGAGATACACACCCAGAGCTAATTATGCCCAAATCCCTTTTATGTTTTATTTTATTAATTTATTTATTTAATTTGACTTATCAATCGCTTACAAGATAATAGGTATAAGTATAAACATAGTTATGAATACATGAAATGGGTACATATAAGAAAAATAAAACAAACAATAGGACAGGGACGGTAGGCACGTTGGTGTGCTTATGCACACCCCCTACAGGCCTCTTAGGAAAGGGGTGAGGTCAAAAATAGACAGTCTAAGGTTAAAGTTTTTGGGGTTTGGGGAAGAAACCACAGAGTCAGGTAGAGTATTCCAGACATTGACCACTCTGTTGCTGAAGTCGTATTTCCTGCAATCAAGTTTGGTGCGGTTAACCTTGAGTTTGTATCTATTGTGTGCTCTTGTATTGTTATGGTTGAAGCTGAAGTATTCATTGACAGGTAAGATATTGCAATGTATGATTTTATATACTATACTTAGATCGGATTGACGGCGGCGTAGTTCTAGGTTTTCTAGGTCTAGAATTTCAAGTCTGGTGGCATAAGGTATTCTGCAACAAGTAGAGGAGTGGAGAACTCTTCTTGTGAAATATTTCTGGACTTTCTTGACTGTGCTAATATCAGATACGTAATGTGGGTTCCAGACTGATGAGCTGTATTCGAGTATTGGTGTAGCAAATGTTTTGTATGCTCTAGTTATTAGTGTGATATTACCAGAGAAAAAGCTATGTAGGATTAGGTTAACAATTCTTAATGCCTTTTTGGCTATGTAGTTACAGTGGGCTCTAGCACTTAGATCATTAGAGTTGAGTATTCCAAGGTCCTTTACAGAGCTTGGATCATCAACAAGGTCTTGACTATTCAGCCTATATTTTATTTTCTGATTTTTTTTGCCAATATGTAAGACAGAGCATTTATTTGTTGAGATTTGAAGTTGCCATTTGTTTGACCATTCTGATACATAGTCAAGATCTTTTTGAAGGGTAGCAGTATTGTCTGTGGTATTGAACAGCTTTACGTCATCAGCAAAGAGAATGCAGTTGCTCTTAATATGATCACAGAGGTCATTTATGTAGAGTATGAAGAGGGTTAGTCCTAGAACACTGCCTTGGGGGACACCACTGTTGACAAGTACAGAATTTGTTAGGACGCTTCCAATTTTGACCATTTTTTGTCTGTTTGACAGGAATGCATCTATCCAGTTATGCAGGTGTCCAGAGATACCGTAAGATTTTAGTTTTAGGAGTAGTTTGTCATGTACCACTGAATCAAAGGCCTTACAGAAGTCTATGTAGATTGCGTCTATTGCTTTGCCCTGATCGAATTGTGTAGTCCATATGTTTTTGCAGTGTTAGAGTTGCAGATTACATGATAGTTTTTTGTTGCCATTAAGGCGTAACATTCTGCAGTATATCAGTCCACCGAGCCTCGCAAGGACAGAGAAGCTTTCCACCAGAGCAGAGCAATTTGCAATGAAACCGAGCAATATGAGATTTGCTTCACAACCTTGAAGCTGTTATAGTGACTGCCAGCCTAAGCAGCCTCTGAACACAAATTAAGTCAGAAGCAGCTGAAGAAAACCCCCGGCAACCAAGCCAATGGTGGGGAAAGCATTATTCCTCCCCTTCTGCTTCTCCTGACTTGGCAAAGTTAATGAGTTTATTGGGCCACTCTGAGCTCTTGTTCAATGCAGCAGATAAATTGGCTGCAATGCCTTAGCTTGAGCGGGGAAAATAGCTCGTGGCCTGCAGTGGTTCATTTGCTTTTAATGACTGTTCAGTAGAGTAGAGTCAGGCAGATGCAGTCTCCTCCAGGACTGGTGGCAACACATTGGAAAATGCCCCATCGCAGGCCTTTTGCCTGCAGTGAATCAAAGATGGCAAACGAACATTATGGCGTGTTGAATGGGTGGAGATTTGATAGCTTTGCTGCCCCCTTTTTGAAGGGGGGACTAGAGAGGGCCCAAGATGGCCTTCAGGAGATGGTGCACTGATGGAGAAGAGTGGGTCTGCGTGCCCCCAATTCTCAGTAAGGCGCAATCGGAACATCTTGTCACCAGTGGTGGGATTCAACCGGTGTAACAACCAGTTCGGTGAGTGTATGTACGGTGCATTTGAAAAAAACCTCTAAAACTTACCTTCTACTGCAGCCCTGGTGAGTAAAACAGCTGAGGCATGACAATCCGCTCTGCCACACCTATCAGCTGGGCTTCAAACAAAGGAAATATTGTATTAGCTTTTTTGGAGGCTGCCGCACATGGCTGGCTCATGTTTAAGTGATCATCCACTAAAACTCCATAATCCCTCTCACAGTTACTGGCATTAAGCCAGATTTTGCCTAATCCATACTTGTATCTTTGGTTTTTTTTTTTTTTGCCTGCAACAATTGTGTAGTACAACTGTGTTGTTGCGACTGCCATCTTCACCTTTCTGGACCCACTAAAGAATCTCATGTTGAGGCACTCAGAGTTTCTCCTGATCACTTTGAAAGCAAACACAAAGATACATTTATAAAGTTTCAGAGAGATTCAAAAATTGTACAATAGACATTCCATGATTCTGTCTGAAAAGACATTTACGTAGATGGTGATAATTGACAAAGAATCATATTCTTAGTATAACAAGAACCAGAGGCTAAATGAGACTGCAGCTATAGATTCATTTAAAGGTTTTTCAGTTCTGCAGTTTCTCCCATTTTAAATGTCTATTGATCGAAGATAGCTTCAGTTTTCCAGCAGCTATCAGCAACAACAACGAAAGAATCAATTTCTTGCATTCTATAAAACTGAATTTATTTCCTACATTTTGCAGGAGAAAAACCACAAAACAGAACACCTGCAGCCTGGCAATCCTGCCCTTTGGCAATCTCAGATCCTGCTGGAGTCAAGCTGTCTATCTCTGCTGTGTGTAGAAGAAAGCCAGCAAAGGGTTAAGTTTGGCAATTGATCGATAAAGAGTCCAGCCCCAGATGCAGATATAAACCCACAAGAAGATGAATTTGCAAAAAATCAGTAAATGGAAACCGTGGCTACAAACAAGGCATTTTAATATCTAGCTCAAAGCCCATCTTAATTAAAGCGAAGTTTGAAAAGAAGTCAACCTTCTCTTTATTAGTCCTACAAACGAACATATACTGTAAAAGAATGACTCTGAGATATCAAAATGAAAAGTCAAGATTTAATAGAAAAAGATACAGGTAAAAGCACACTAAGAAAAAATTGAACACTAAAAATAAAATTGAGACATTGCAAAAAGCATCTCCTCTTCTAGGACTTCAAATGCTATTTCATACATAATTTTCTTTGGCCAAGCTTACATTTTTAAAACAGAAACGTCAATGCTTATTGTAAATTTCAATGGAATTTGGAATTTGCATCAGAATTTCATTTTAATGTGTGCCATTGCGGACACAGAAAAATGACAACAAAGGTTATCTTACCTTATTTTATCTTATCAATCTTCTTATCATATCTTATCTTAAATTTCAAGGCAATGGTTGAATAGCTCCAATGCATAATTTTGAAAACTAAATTGTGTTAAGCTTTAAAGGGTAAAGGAAGGACTGCTTTTCCCATGTTTCTTTCTCATTTCACCTGCAGCATTTGGTCTGCTCTCTAATAAAGAGTGATGGACACATTTAGAAGCAAAGATGAAAAACAGAGAATGGTGCTATAAGACATGAAATGTATCTATAGATCTGGGAAGCTTGTCAATAATATCAGGCCTTCCATAGTCTAGTTTTCCCTCAGGTTACACTGCAAAAGCAGATCTGTTTTATCCTTTGAAGGTGACTCCATCAAATCAATGAACAGCAGGAGTGTGAAGAAATCCAGTGTTTCATATTGTTGTCTTTTTCTGCTTCGAAATCTCCTTCTTTGTTGACTTAGTGATCAAGGAAAGCCAAGGAAACCCCATGTAGAGATGAAGACCTGTTGAGGTCTATTATCACCTTGAACAAACTCAATGTTTTTTATTGGTATTTTATCGCCATCTGAGGTTGCTCATAGGGAGCAAATTCACTTCCATTAGGTCCGTGGGCAAGCACATTCGATTCTTGTCATCTCCTGCTATGTGTGGGGAGATCCACTCCATCTGAAACCTCGGCGAATGAAACAGATCAATGGGACAGTTTAGTGTAATGTAGCTTCCTGTGTTCCGTTAAAGAATTTACAATAAAGGTTTCAGGAAAGCAGTGTGGAAACTACAGATTAGTGAGCTGGAAGAGAAGAGCAAGAAGAATGATTAGGGGTCTGGAGGCTAAAACATATGAAGAATGGTTTGAATGAATTGGGTGTGTCTAATATAGTGAAAAGAAAGACTAGGGGTGACATGGTAGCAGTGTTCCAATATTTGAGGGGCAGCCCCAAAGAAGAGAGAGTCAAGCTATTCTCCAAAGCACCTGAGGGCAGGACAAGAAACAATGGATGGGAACTATCCATTACAGAGATAGTATAATCCTTTCCCAACACTGCCTTTGGGGCGGAGCTCCTTGCACCAGAGCGTGCAAGTCAATGGGGTGATCCTGTGGGGCCTCGCCTCGAAAGTGGCAGCAGGGGGATTTTTTCTCACCCCTGAATTGTGCTCTGCAGCTCACCTCCAGCACCCCCCTGCTGCCTCTTAGCGCCCCACTGCCACCCCCCTTGCCTCTCAGTGCCCCCCTAAGGCATCCCACTTGGGGAACCACTGTGTTAGAAGGTTGTTGTGCAGGAAGGAAGGCCACAGTTGCATCTGAGCCTTTGAAAAGTCTGCACTGAAAAAAAAAATCAATTCAATTTAAGCACAGAAGAAATGTTTACCTTCCCTCTTGATGTGAGCATTTTCAGATCAAAGATTTATGGCCTCACTTAGAAAATGACATGGCCAAGTTGGCAGTTGGCCCTTCCCAAACTCTTAGGTGGAGATCTAAATGCCATGCCAGAGCCAAATTATTCAGACCACTGTCTAAAATGTCCAGCATTGCCCGTCAAACAATAATGAAGTTGCTTATTTGGCATCCTACCAATCCAAAGAAGAAAAATAATCATGCAGGGTTTTGTTTGCCTTGATATGTCCGTAAATTAGGTCTCTTGTGATCTAAACATCATTAAGAGTAAGGGCAGGCCATGTTTGTCTTCACATATGGTCAGGGATTATATTCAGGATTATTGAATATCTCCTCCTCCTCCTCCTCCTGATGGCTAACATAGAACAGAATTAAATGATCCTTGTTAGGGAGTAGGGGATTCCTTGTTCAAGAGATAAGACACAACCTTTTGAGATTCTTCCAAAGCTTAATCCATGCTTCACCTCCAATGAAAAGATTCTCATGATAGATTTTCCCAGACCCAGACCCACACACACACACACACACACACACACACAAATCTTTCCTCTAGTCCTGACGTAGTTTACTCTCTCCTTGCTATTAACAACACCCAAGTGAAACTCTAGTAGATCCATGGCCCACCTTCTTAATAATGAATAAAGGTGATGCATTGTACGAAGCTGCCTTAATAATTTATACAGTAATATCAAGGAAAGACTAACTGCAGGAGTGTGGAGAAAATATATTGCCCTGGGAAATGATTTTTAGCTGCATTGATGCTATAACACTAAAGTTAAGCTCTGAGAAGCCTGAGCATTAGAAATGTAAAGGTTTAATAGTATATACAAGTGTTTTCCCTCAGTCGCATGTAAGTTATGTTTTTGAAGCTCTAACAATTTACAGTTCCCCTCTGCTAGCTCTGAGGGAGAGAGGAAGTAAGCTTTAACAACAGTCGTAACAACTAATGCAAACTTAAAGTAGAATGAGAAAGAAGAAAGAGAAAGGAAGAAATCAAGGAAAAAGTTATAAATGCAAAAAAAGAAAGAGAAAAGAGAAAAAGAGAGAGAGAAAAAGGAAAGAGGGAGGGAGGGGGGAAGGAAGGAGGAAGGAAGATAGGCAGTGAGATGGGAGAGAGGGAGGAAGGAAATAAGATAGGAAGGAAGATACAAAAATTAATTTCTGATCTTCATTCTTCATATTAGTTGCATACAGTAAATTCAATTAAATTTTAACCTCTCTCTCACAAAGGCTATGACATGACTCTCTTCTTTCTGCAATCTATCCTGTTTAATCATCAAAGTCATGAATCATAAGTTTCTTTTTGTTTCTTTTTTTACGCAAAAAAAATCCCTAAGGAATTTCCAGTCACTGATAAATGCAGACACTTCTCTGATCAAACAAGCCAATTTAGCCATGATGTCACCAATTCAACAATCCTTCCTCCGTTTTTAGATATTTCCAAACCTTTCCATCTTCTTCATGTGTAAAAGGCAGCAGTTCTCAGTTTAAAACGCGTATCCCACATCTCTTTCATAACTATTTTTTTTTAAGCCATCAGCCTCTGGAGGAAAAGTTCTGCTTTTAATTGAATGTTCAGCTTTGCATCTCTGGAAAGCATTTGAAGCCTCAGGTTTTTTAGCTTGTGAAGACCTTGTTGCTCTCTGAGCTTAGTTGCATTTTTGCAGATGTTTGTAAACCTAGTTAAGTAATGAAATGTCTGTGTGAAAATCGCCAAGCTCAGAGAGCAGCAAGGACTCCACAGTTCAACCTTGAACTATAAAAATCCTCTTCTATTTTCTAGTCTAGCATGCAGGATAACATGCCCCTGCTTGTGGTTGACGTGCCCAACATAAATCTGAAGTGCCCTTAAACGTTCTTGATAAATGTTCTGCTGTCATATACCAACACCATATATCCTTTTATAAAAATTCTCTTAAGATTATACAGAATAACAGCATTGGATGGAACCTTAGAGCTCTCTTCTAGTTCAACCTCTTGCTCAGCAGGAGACCCTATACACAATTTCAAATAAATTTACATAATTTAAATTTCAATCCTTTCAACCACACATTGTTTTACACAGTACTATCTCCCATTGCTACATTATCACCACAATTTTTAGCCCATTGATCATACATTCTCTGATCTGTTCTTCTTCTGTTTGAAATTTCAATACAAATATTTTAGTAATTATATGTTCATCATTTGTACATAATTCTATATTGAAGTCTGTCTTGCAATGTCTGGTATCATCAACTCTTTTTTCTACTTTCAATGTTTCTGGTAACTGCAAATAAGAAAAATCATAGAAAATTATGACCCCATTTTCACTCTTGATTTTATTTTATATTCCCTTTGGTCGAATTCTAGTGTTTTGTGATCACTGCCTCTGCTAACTTTGCTTAGAATCCCTTTTTTTGCTTCTATTTGAAAATGAGGGAAGAAAACAAAGAAAATAGATCTAAGAAAGAAATACTATTTTTGATAAGAGCAATTTGAGGTGACCACCAATAAAAATACATAAATAAGTTAATTAAAGATTCCTTGAAAATAAGCCAGGAGTTTTGACTATGCAATGCATATTAAGCCATTGTAAGTCAGATTTTTAAGGGGAGATTGGACAACATTTGCCTAGAAGGCTATAGGGTCTCCTGCTTGAGCAAAGGGGTGGACTAGAAGACCTCTGAGGTCCCTTCCAACTTTGTCATTCTATTATTCTGCAAGTCAAAGGGATGGTTGTAAAAATGTGATTGGGTTTTCAACCAAATTAAATTAAATATCAAATTAAACTAAATATTAAATTACATTATTAAATTTCTATCCAATCACCTTGGTATATAAAGAAAATCTGCTTTCTATATTTTACTAGAATGAGGGGAAAAGTCTGTTTTTCTTTTCACACCAACTCATTTTATTCCACCCAGTTAAAACTTTACGCCTGTTTTAATGCCAAGAACGGAAAACGGAACAGTAAAGGGTGAAAACTTAAGGGGCGGGGGGGGGGGGGGGGGAATTGGAAACAATGAAGGAAGCCAGACTACAAAAATGTAGCCTAGCAACTGAATGATGCTGTCAACATAACTAACAAGATGTAATGCAACTAACAAGATGGTTAAAGTTATCACAGGCCATTAGCTCATGTCTGCCTTTAAATAATGCAGAGAGAACTTGGCTACATTTTGTATAAAGGTTGAATGCATTCCTGAGAATAGAAGGGGACATAGAAATCAACTCTGCGACCTGGAATTTTGATAAACCAGGCTTATTTTGCACATCCCCAGAAAAGTCATGCATTGCAAGACATAGCAGCCATTTCAACTGCACTGAAACTAAAAAGGCATGACCAAAGATGAGCTTATTATTATTTTTTTACTCACTGAAACCTGTTCTTTAAAATCTTAAAGCACCCTTAAGATTTTCGTGAAGGCCAAACCCATTCCAATGTAGTTTAGTCAAAGCTATGGTTTTCCCAGCAGTGATGGCTGGCTGGGAGAGTTGGTTGGACCATAAGGAAGGCTGAGCGCCAAAGAATTGATGTTGTTGGGGTTGTGGTGTGGACTCTTGAGAGTTCCTTGGACTACGAGGAGCTCCAATCAGTCGATCCTAAAGGATCCTAAATCCTGACTGTCCTTTGGAAGCTGAAGCTCAAATACTTTTGGCCGCCAGATGGGAAGAGAGGGCTTCTTGGAGAAGACCCCAGATGTTGTCATTGATGCAATGGACATGAATTTGGACAAACTCTGAGAGATAGTGGAGGACAGGGTGGGCCTGGCATGCTGTGGTCCATGCACTCACAAAGAGTTGGATATGACTTGCCAACCAACCAACCAAACAAAAAATCTCATTCCAGTTTCCCAACCATCTGCATTCCATAAGAAACTACTTAGAGTCTTTGGAAGGGAAAGGAAGGGAAGGGAAGGAAAGGAAAGGAAAGGAAAGGAAAGGAAAGGAAAGGAAAGGAAAGGAAAGGAGGGGAGGGGAGGGGAGGGGAGGGGAGAGAAGGAGGGAAGGAAGGAAGGAAGGAAGGAAGGAAGGAAGGAAGGAAGGAAGGAAGGAAGGAAGGAAGGAAGGAAGGAAGGAAGGAAGGAAGGAAGGAAAAGAGAAGGAGGGAGGATCAAGATAGGTAGTGAGATGGGAGAGAGGAAGGGAGGAAGGAAGGAAGGTTGTGAAACACTACTCTGGACAATACAGTGAACTGAATAAGGCAGATATTAATGTAAGAGGTTACCCTGATTATAATACATTCAGCATTCTCAATACTTCAGCTCTCAGAGTCTATTAATTGAGACACTGACAGCTGTGTAATGTCTTTGGATTATTCATTTGCAAACCATTATGTCGAATTGACTATCTGCAACATTTTATTTCGTTCTGTTTCTAGGGGCTAGTGTATCAGAATGAAAATATGTGTCCTTAATACGTTCAATTGATTAAAAAATATGTGCCTTCCCCAATCAATAATGGCCTCCATCAATTAAGTGGATTAAACTACTGATCACTGAACCCATTAAAACCTGCAGCCCAAATAGTTTGGAACTCTGCTTCCCATTCGCTTGGATCGAACCCTTCTCTTCAACTGTTTAGATGTTGCTATCAGTTTTGAGATTGACTGATGAAACTATTAACAGCAAATCATATTCATAATGGCCCAGCTTGCAAAGCTGTTAATTGGATCCTACTTGAAATGCCACAGAGTTTTATCTTGCAGTTTATAAATAACCCAAGATGGTGAACATACCAAATACTCCTTCCTTCTATTCTCCTCACAATAACAACACTGTGAGGGGTGTTGGGCTAAGAGACAATGTCCAAAGTCACCCAGCCAGCTTTCCTGCCTAAAGTTACAAGCCAGCTTTTGCCTGAAAACAGACAGTGAGAAGAATCACACCATAATCTCCTCCATGACTGGTTCTACCTAAAACGACAATAATAGTAGCTGTGAGAGGTTTTTTTTTTTCCAAAATGAGTGTAAGAAATGGAATAGACACTTATTGCCCCATACGAAGACCACAAATCAGTGAACCGAATGCATGGGCTGTGATCAATCTTCCTGTGCATTCTTAAGAAGTCTTCTGACTAGTCACAGATAATAGAATTCTCTCCTGAACTCAGAATTAGTCTCCTAAAATCTTTGTAGGACATCTTGAAGATATTGACCCCCCCACAATGTGTATTTTGTTTATGATTTGTTGTGACTTCTAATCATAAATTGAAACCTCCCAGGACTTTTGTATGGAGCCATCCTGCAAGGAACTTCATTTTATAGCAGTCTAGCACCATCGTGCGTTCTGTCTAGAGCACTGCAATTTTATTGGATTTTTTTTTTCCATTTTTTAACAAGTTCCGCTATCCTGCCATCTGGGTAATTCTGTAATTTTTTTGTTCCAGTATTGAGTCTTTACATTTACTTTTCATTGCATAGGAAAGAGGTAATTGTTGAACTTATATCACTTTCTACATTTTGATCTTTCACTTACCAGACACAGGGTTTACTCATAGACAAATTTAGGCAACTCTGGAGAATAGTCAGTGGCAGCAAAATTACCAGATCTTCTCCAAAATCAGAGATGGTAAAGGAGATTTGGGATTTCCAGCCTTTCATCTTTCAATATAATCATCATCATCATCATCATCACCAATCATCTAATTTACGTTCAATCTTTCTGACCAGAAGGCTTTGAAAGTAGTTGGAAATATATATATTTTCAGCCCTTCCTGATGCTTATGCAGACAGCAGACAATATCTGGCACTGCCTATAATCAAACTCACAGCCTCCTGATTGTAAGGCGAGACATTGCTCTAAAGTAGCTGATAGTAATATTTTTAAAGAAAAATTAAAACAGATGAAATGCATCTTCAAAGCAGAAAGAGAAAAATATGTTTGAAGAAATCATATTCTATAGCTATAAACGATGCTGCGCTTCAATGGTTGGATGGCCTAGACATTGATATTTGAACATAGATCTTTTTTAACTTTGATATGTTATTGTGCTTTACTAATCTAGGTGAAATGTTACTATATTTTGCTAGTCCATGTAGGATATGCCATACGCTAAATAATACCTTATTCCATCCATCTGTGAAACTGAACCCCACTTCTTTGTAGCACTGATGATGTTATCTAGCTGGGTAATGAAATGTCTGAAGAAAACAACCAACTCAGAGGGAGACCCATAATTCTCCTCCTCCTCCTCCTCCTCCTCCTCCTCCTCCTCCTCCAACCACTCTCCCTTCTAGCACAGATAATGTTACCTAGTTTTGGGTCATGAAACGCCTGCAAGAAAACAAGCAAGCTCAGAGAGCACCAAGGACCCCAAATTTCAACCCTGAGCTATAAATATTCTCCTTTATTGGTAATGTGAATATTCTCCAACAAATCACCTTGACGCAACATGTGCAACCTGATAGTTTGCAGTACATTTTGTATCCATTTCGAGCAACTGAAGCATTCAGCTTCTCAATGAACTTCATTTATGAGCTAGTTTTCCTTTAAGCCATGAAGAACAACAATGGTGTGGTTGAAGTATTGTATATAGATACAGTTGTTCCGTTTGCAGGCAAAATTGAAAGAAATGTAGTAGCGTTTGTGTGCTTCTAAAGAAATACACCAGGCTGAGACTTCCTTTATTTTGCCTCTTTTTTTTCTCTCTAACAAAGATTGACATTCTATACCTTGGTTTTTGTCGTGCTTTTTATTTATAACTGTTTGGTCTGGCATTATGAAAAATGTGTGTGTATGTGTGTGGTTGGGAAAAAAAATGAATACAACCACAATATAATACTTTTTTTAATTAATTAAACATTTGAATTATATTTACCCTCCTAAGAAATGTAGCATTTTGTTACTTGCTATTGTGTATGTAGATTTGCAAAAATACTACCCTTCTATCTATGCTGAAACGCAAATCACATACTTCAAATTATCCTTCCTATTCACCGTGTTAATTTCCAAATTTCCTTTTATAATTTGAAGGCAACTCCATTGAATTCAGTGGAACGCAGCCATGCTAAAATGTTTGCCAGTACCTTTGCTTTGTTAATGAATTTTCCTCTCCTTGACAATTTAAAACTAGCAATTAAAAGAAAAAGAAAAAAGAAAAACCATTTTGAAGGAGTGGATAATCCATGATTTGCCAAGCTGCCTCATAAATTGTGGTTCAAAGCAACAAGAAAGTTCCTTGCTCCGTCTTTAGCTCCTTTGTGAAGAAAATTGAAATAAACATTTCATAGCAGGAGATGCAGGATGAAAAGAAACGATTTTTCAAGATCTTAGTTTACCACCCGTTCATCTAGCACATCCAAATTAGACTGTACAAAATTTAAGGGGAGCCAAGTGATTCTTCGGCCTTAAAGCTCAATCCTAAAGTTCAACCTCTGGGTCAAGTTTATAATGGGGGATTCATTGCAAAATTATCTTTTATAGATTTTCAGTTGATAGACATGCAGAATGGCTAAGAGAGGAAATTACACCACGTATAATTGTCACATTCCTTACAGCCAAAGTCATTTTTCCAATAAATATTTGAATATAGAATAGAAGTATTTATGTGTCTGATTTACTGATGTTAAATTCCTTTCATCTTGGTATGTTACAGAGGAAATTATATAAACTGCAGACTTTCAAATTCAGATAGGTCAAAGAGATGCATACAATCTTGTACCTGTCAACATTAGTAAATTAATTAAAAACAATAAATATATTTGCTTTTTGGTGTGAACTTACCCACTATGTACTTTCTAAACATTAGCCAGGAGTAAGTGTGGGCAGAACTTTGACCGGAGCCCTCTAGCAATGACCAGGGTTGTCATCTACAAAAGAAACGTTCCAGAAGAGAGTAGTGGCAAGCGATCTCCAGAAAAACAACATGGATGAAAGCTCCAATTGAAAGAAACTTGGCTTACTATAGTTTCTTCTGACTTGGCTAGAAATCCCAGGGAGGAGGAAAATAAATGATAATCCTCATGAACACCTTGCGTTTTATTTGGTGCTATCACCTCCGGGAGAAGAGTTGTTCATTTAGGTAAGAGGAGCATACAACGATGGTTAGTCTATGCTGGAATGTAGGGCAGATACAGTCTATGCAACCAATTGGGGAAGAGAACAAAAGCTAAGGAAAGAGAGAGAATGGTGGCGGTGGCTGCTGTTGAGGTTGTCATCCTTTCGTGTCTGACTCTTGGTGATTCTGTGGGCCAGGTCTCTCCACAGCTTCAGAGCTTGCGTTTTCCCATGCTCTGGTTGGCGTCAGTTTTGATGGCGTCCAGGCACCATGTTCTTTGCTAGCCTGTCTTTCTTTTACTGCTAACCCTTCCAATCATAATTGTTTTCACCGATGGATTCCCCTGCATGGACATGGCCAAAATAAGTGGGACACAGTTTTGTGATTTGGATGAGAATGACGCCACATCAGGGCAAATCTAAGCAAGACCAAAATCTGGTCCTTTCGCCAAGGACTTTCCATCTAAGTCAAAACATAAACAGATCCTTGCATTCTAAGGCATCGTTTAAAGACGCCACAACGAAGTTTAGATTTCCCAAATTTAATGAAATGAAGATGAAGAGAAGAGAAGAGAATACAAAGGTGTTCCTCCAAAAATGCCAGAAAGGAGGTGTGTATCGACCCTGCACAAGCCAGATTTCAGGGATAAAAAGCAACACCAATTAAAAAAAAAAGCATTTTGCAGGATAGCCACATCATAAAATGTAAACTTCCTCCTGGCAAACTTTTCCCCGTTTTGTTTCATGTTTTAAGAGCCACTCAATTGTAAATCTTACGCGACTCTAGAAAATATGACTTTACTTATTTACACATCTGAATTAACCATGCTGGTAATTAACATTAGTCACCATGTTGTATTGCTCTCCGGAAAGACAAACTGGGTGTTTTCATTGAGAGAGAAAACAGAAAATCACAGGCAAGGCTGTAACCGAGACTGTAAAGGTGTAAAGGACAATCGAGGATTTTTTCTTCTTTCTTTTCTTTTCCGTGTGAAAAAGGAAAAATTAACCACAACATGTTTTCCTTTAACACTGAAGGGAAGAGGATTTTTTTTAAAAAAAGGAACAGAAGTTTAAACAAACAAAAGGAACATTTATTGAATGTTTCAAAGTAACACAGGAATACAGGTAGCCTTTGACTTACAACAGTTCATTTACTGACCGTTCGAAGTTACAACGGCCCTGAAAAAAGGAAATTAGGACTGTTTTTTCACACTTATGACCATTGCAATATCTCTGTGTTTACCTGATCAAAATTCAGACACTCAGCAACAGAGCTGGCTCACATTTATGGTGGTTGCGGTGCCCCTGGAGTCATGTGATGCTCTTTGGCGACCTTCTGACAAGCAAAATCAATGGGGAAGCCAGATTTACTTCAATTGTGTTGCTGTTGTGGCCCACCAACAGACTTGGACAGTGAGGAGGTTGGGGAGGAACATGGGCCAATCCTGGAGTCTGCGGAAGGCTCTGACGAGGGCTCTGCGTTGGAGGCAGAGATGGGGCCAGGGCTGTCTGATAGTTATCAGCTGCCTTTGGATTTGGAGTACAGTGGGGCAGAAGAACAGCTGGAGCCTGTTTCCAGTGTGCACATGCGCAGAGCTGCCAGGAGAAGGGAACAGCTAAGGAATAAGGGTCGACTTGGGAGTAAAGGCTCAGGTGGACGGTGAATGGCCCCTCCCATAGGGAATAAAGAGGAGAGAAAGGGGAGTGGGGTTTGCAGGAGATAATTAGTTCATTAGGGTGAAGATCTGTTCCTGACTTCTTGCCAAGTAATTGCTGTTACAGCGTGGCGTTTGGAAGACATTGGCCTGACAACTCTCCCAGCCTGATAAAGGTCTGTAGTTGTGAAATATCTTGAAAGAGTGTTGGCTGGGACTTTGCTGGAGAAGAATTCATTGTAAACTAAATAAAAGGGGTTTATCAGGATGTGGAGTCGGGTTCTTGCTGTTGGGGAAGCCTAGCTCAGAACAGATGCTGACTTTAACAACTGCAGTGAGTCACTTAACAAACTGTGGCCCGAAAGGCATAAAATGGGGCAAAAGTCAAGGGTCTTGCTTAGCAGCAGCATTGTGGTACTCAATTGTGGTCGTAAGTCAAGGACTACCTGTATACGATACCCCGTGATTAAAAGGGAAAATGCATAAAAGAGTGAACAGGCAACCTGTCTTGAGCATTTGCAATCCTAACGTTTACTTGAGAACCAAGTCTCATTGAAATCAGTGGAGCTTACTCTCAGGTAAATCAGCTTCTGGCTGTAGCCTTCAGAACAGGAAATGCTCCTTGATAAAACTCTACAGAGGCAGTAGCTAGCTTGCAAAAAAAAAAAAACCCACAAATTAAATTAGAGTACAGTTAGCATTGCATTCACATAGCTGGCTTCCCAATCCAATTATTCTGATTTAAAGGAAGAATGCAACATATTTTTCTAAAGCTCGCAGTGGAGAAATTGCATTTACATTGTGCCTTTTTATAATGTGAAATGTTTGGACAATCCAGAGTGGGCCTCTAATTTAGAAGGATATAAATTGGGTTCCTGAAAATCACAGCCTGCAATTTTTTTTTTATTTTTTATTTTTGTTATTTGCTTCTCTATAAATCTCCTCCCGGAATTAGAAAATGAACTGTAGATCTGGTCGGTATTGATCTATTGTTGCATTCATAACAACACGGAGACCGGGAGACGGTGATTAATCACAGCTGCAACCTCCAACCGTATCCTGAAAGGAAGGATACGTGGAAGGAAAACGTTAAGAGAAAAAACAAAAGTGAGCTACAAAGCAAGATCTGGCCATTAGGGATATGGGGATCAACTTGGATCCGGTTTGCACCCACAAGGCATTTTGCAAGGACACACGGGTATACCTTGAACCCTGTCCTCTGCTTTCAGATCAGGGGCTTTTGTGCATGTTAATCACCGAAACCTGGATACACAACAGCCCTTCCAAAATTGAGGCAACTTACACCGGACGAGGGCAGGATGGGGTCAAAGGACATCACGTATACTGTCGCATCATCATGTCCATTAGGCAGTGTGAAGTTGCATAATTCACATCATTGATGGGGCAACGATATTCTAATATATGGGGCATTGCATGAATTTTTCATTTCATTGTTATGCATGAAAACTGGGGTTTCAGAAGTCTAGCACCTCTGGGTATCCAAATGTTTGGCATGTGTTGGATGTGAAATTCTTCTCCTTGGAAGTGAGACCTTGATGGATCAAAAGCTCTTACTCGTCAAATTTTTTCATATGCATCCGTAGCCTGCCTGCCTTCCTTCCTTCCTTCCTTCCTTCCTTCCTTCCTTCCTTCCTTCCTTCCTTCCTTCCTTCCTTCCTTCCTTCCTTCCTTCCCTCCCTCCCTCCCTCCCTCCCTCCTTCCTTCCTTCCTTCCTTCCTCTCACCAACCCAACTCCTTTCTTTCTTTCTCTCCCCAACCCAATCCATCCAGCCTTCCTTCCTTCTTTCCTTCCTCTTACCAACCCAACTCATGTCTTTCTTCCTCTCACCAACCCAACTCCTTCTATTCTTCCTTCCTTCCTTCCTTCCTTCTTTCTTTCTTTCTTTCTTTCTTTCTTTCTTTCTTTCTTTCTTTCTTTTTTTTCTTTCTTTCTTTCTTTTTTTCTTTCTTTCTTTCTTGAGTTTAAAGAAACATAAACTAATACAAAGAAAAGGGAAGAAAGGAAATAATATGGAAGAAAGGAAATGACACAAGTGCAAAAAAAGAGAGGCAGAAATAGAAATAAGTTTTCAGTTTCTTTTGCGGCAAATGTAAGTTTGATTGCAAAATTATCCCATACTCTATGCTTTCAAAAAAACTTCTCTATTTTCTATTATCAAATGTCTTCCTGTCAAGATTACAAATCAAAAGCTTATTTGTTTTTAGGTTCATATAAAAAGGCCATGAAGAGTTTCAGTCAGTCATAAATGTAGATATTGTCTTTTCTCTAATCAAAGGAGTCAGTTTAGATAATCTCCGCATATCCCATCATTTTCATTAACCATTCCCCCCTTACTAAAAACAAGTTAAATATATATTTCACTGCAATTCTGTGATCTTAAATAAGAAAAAAAGGGGGGAAATCAATATATGGAAGTGTTATCTGTCTGCAAAATTCTGGATCTAAATATATTTCTTCCTTAACTGCAAATGAAGGACTTGTCGTTTTTATGAAGCAAAATCCTGGCATGTTGAGATATTGAAATGGCTCTTCTTATCATTTAATGTTCCTGTCTTCTGGTCCCATCACTCTCAAAATGTTTCTTGCATAGCCCAGTGGGATGAAACAGCACTTGGTTACGCTTCAGTTGGATCAGCACTTAAGTTAGAGTCCATTCCTTGACTGAATATGGAATTTGGTACTCTGAGCTCTTTTGAACGATTTAAAAGCAAGGTGAAATCACTCAGATAGTGTAAAGAATCCATTTTGCAAAGTGTGTGTGTTTGTGTGTTTAAAATATTTCATACAGTAAGGTTGATCCTGATTAGCAGTTCAACAGCAGGCCACTGGAAAATCCCAGAACTGTAAACCATTTATATAAGATTGGGATGTCAAAGAAAGTCCTTACTTGAAGAAGAGAATAGTAAACAATACATAACTCTGTCTGGGACTTGAATTGAGGTAGTCACCAAACGTGAAACTTGTACCAAGGACTTCTTTACTATTAAAATAAGCTCATTTCAATATTGTGTAATATGTAATAAGTAGAGAAAGGGGCTAGAAAGGTGGGGGGGCGGCACACTAACATTATGTAACCTGTGGCTGGAGAGATTATAGTATGCAATAATACTTATATAATAATAAAACAAAATTGCCCTCATGATATAATTATGAAATCTGGGCTTAAAAGGAAGGGAGGGAGAGAGGAAAGAAGGGAGTGAGGGAGGGAGGGAGAAAAGAAGGAAAGAAGGAAGGGACAGAGGGAGGAAAGAAGGGAGGGAGGGAGGGAGGAAAGAAAGGAGGGAGGGAGGGAGGAAAGAAGGGAGGGAGGGAGGAAGAAAGGAAGGAAAGAAGGAAGGGAGGGAGGGAGGGAGGAAAGAAGGGAGGGAGGAAGGGAGGGAAGGAGAAAAGAAGGGAGGGAGGGAGGGAGGAAAGAAGGGGGAGAGAGAGGAAGAAAGGAAGGAAAGAAGGAAGGAAGGGAGGGAGGGAGGAAAGGGAGGAAGGGAGGAAGAAAGGAAGGAAAGAAGGAAGGGAGAAAAGGAAGGAGAAAGGAAAGGAGGGAGGAAGGAAGGAAGGAAGGAAGGAAGGAAGGAAGGAAGGAAGGAAGGAAGGAAGGAAGGAAGGAAGGAAGGAAGGAAGGAAGAGCACCGATGTACAAGTCACCGATAGTGACAAAGTTAGAATTTTGAATATTTCTTTGCTGCCATCTGATTACCATGGCTTTTGCAACCCAGATCTGGTAGCCCCAGTGAAGCACTTTTTGGTATAGAAGTAACATGGACTTTAAGCTCAGTGTTTACAATGCATGCACAGTTTCTAGCAGCTAACTATAAGCTTTTTCCAGATATTAGAACCAAGATGGCAGGGTGATGAAAAACAAAGCAATTCAGCCTCTTCAAACTGTACTGTATTGTTGTGTAAACATGTGGTAATGGGACAATTCAGTCAAATCACCATTAAATCAGTCAACCCATCCAAGACGTGCATTGTCTTATCAACATAAGACAATGGTCTACTGGCATTGGATAAACATCCAGAGTCAAGTTCTACTACTGGTATGTAGATTGACAGTATATGAAAACCCTGGGGCAGCATGAAAAACTAGATAGATTCATTGCTGTTTATTTAAAAGGAGGTTAGAAACAGCCATAGCACTTAGACTTATATACCGCTTCACAGTGCTTTACAGCCCTCTCTAAGCAGTTCAAAGAGTCAGCCTCTTGCCCCCAACAATCTGGGTCCTCATTTTACCCATCTCAGAAGGATGGAAGGCTGAGTCAACCTTGAGCCAATCAGGATTGAACTGCTGGCAGTGGGCAGAGTTAGCCTGCAATACTGCAGTCTAACTGGGAAGGAAGGAAGGAAGGAAGGAAGGAAAGAAGGAAGGAAGGAAGGAAGGAAGGAAGGAAGGAAGGAAGGAAGGAAGGAAGGAAGGAAGGAAGGAAGGAAGGAAGGAAGGAAGGAAGGAAGGAAGGAAGGAAAATACCAATAGAACTTAGACTTATATACTGCTTCACAGTGCTTTACTCTAAGTGGTTTACAGAGTCAGCCTCTTGCCCCCAACAATCTGGGTCCTCATTTTACCCACCTCGGAAGGACGGTTGGAAGGCTGAGTCAACCTTGAGCTGGTCAGGATTGAACTCCTGACAGTCGGCAGAATTAACCTGCAACATTGCATCCCAACCACTGCACCACCATGACATGTACCACAGTCAAAGAAATAAGAGTTATAAACAATTTATGTGAATGTGAATAAATATGCAAAAAACCCTCCCTCTTTTCATCCACCAAGACCTGCTCGGCATTATACTGATGTGAATGGATATAACCTTAAATCTATTTTTGACATTATCAGATTGCTAAGAGCACTTTTAATTATCATATTTTGAACAGATTATACAGCATCATAAGACAGTGGTGCGATTCAACCGGTATAACAACCGGATCGGTGAGTGCGTGCTTTGCGCCTGCGCTCCACATTTCAAAAACCACATTTTCAGCTCTAACTCTTACCTTCTACTGCAGCCCCTGTGAATAAAACAGCTGAGGTGCCACAAAACCGCTCTGTCCTGCAAATCAGCCATGCTCTAAAAATAACAAAATAAAGCACAGGAAAGATCAGGTGTGGGTGGGCGGGGCCAAATGCTCACTGGAACTACCGGTTCACTCGAACTGGTCCAAACTGGCAGAATGCCACCCCTGATCATAGATCTCTGGAAATATATATAGCATGCTAGGAAAAGTAGAAGGAAAGAGGACAGAATAACAGCAGAAAAGTAGACAGACCTGGTTGCAGTGACAATGGATAAACCATTGAAGGACCACATTGGGTTCAGATCATCCTGTAGAAGGTCTGTCTTTGTGTCTTCTGAGAATTAACACAGACCTGAAGGCACATAATCAACTAAAAATCACTTTTATGGGACTGCTAAAGGGTTTCAGGACTTTCTGTTGAACCTGTTATTCCTACTCATGTTATCAAGTTTATAACTATCCATGCTTAACGTTCTTCTGTGGAAGTCAGGGCTTTGCTGGAAAAACTCAAACAAACGAAAAAAATAAATAAATAAACAACAGCCTAATGAAGGAACCACCAAGAACACTCCAACCAACATTGACAGGGCAAGCCACAAGTACATAAACTGAGAGCAAACCCGCTCCCTTCTAGCACTGATGATGTTACCTAGTTGGGTAATGAAGTGTGTGCAAGAAAACCAGCAAGCTCAGAGAACACCAAGGACCCCAAATTTCAACCCTGAGCTACACATATTTTTTTCCTATCTTTTCCTATTCAGAGGTTCACAAGCAGAGAAGATTATAGTAGGTCCCCCTTTGCGTATTCATAGCTACTGCAAGGGAGCAGCTGCCATAAGGGTGCATTTAAATGCAAGTGAAGGTCCTTGGAGAACTTATCAACTCCCAAATGTGCCTGATGGAATTTGATGGTCTTTGCTCAACAAAAATCTTTTCCTGGGCTCTTGAGAATGCAAAGCTGCTTTCTTCAGCATAAAACTTTTTTATTTTTAAACTGCCTTGCGTTCTGGACAATTTTCTTTTACTTTACAGCCTAGTGAAGCTAGACTCATTCCTAAATACTTCAGAGTGGCACACCAGATTGGTGTCACATTTTAACCTGCTTTGATTTCTGATGGAAACTCACTCAGCGTACTAATAATTCTTTGACCCAGGGAGGCAGAAAAAAAACCCAGACATGAAGACAGCCTGACTTTGTGCAGCACAGAGAACCTGATACCTGAAGACATCATCATCATCATCATCATTGATCATTTAATAATTGTGAACCACCCTGAGTCCTTAGGGAGAGGGGGCGGTATACAAATTTGAATAAATAAATAAATAATCAGTGGATGCAGCAAAATCTCACAAACTGACTAACAACAACAACAACAACAACAACAACAACTGATTCAAAGATGGTTGTTGGACATTTCATTACCCACTGAATTTGCCCCACTCTCTTTCAGCACTGATGATAGCACTTTGTTGGGTAATGAAACATCTTTAAGAAATGAACTGAACTTAGAAGGCACTAAGGATCCCTCAATAAAGGTAAAGGTTCCCCTGGCACATCCATGCTAGTCATTTCTGGCTCTGGGCGGGTGGCAGTGCTCATCTCTGTTACAAAGGCAAAGAAGAGCCAGCGCTGTCCGAAGACGTCTCCGTAGTCATGTGGCCGGCATGACTAAACGTCGAAGGCACACGGAACAGTTACCTTTCCACCAAAGGTGGTCCCTATTTTTCAACTTGTATTTTTATGTGCTTTTGAACTGCCAGGTTGGCAGAAGCTGGGACAAGGAATGGGAGCTCACTCCGTGACGCGGCACTAGGGATTCAAACCGCCGACCTGCTGACCTTTCTGATTGACAAGCTCAGCGTCTTAGCCACTGAGCCACTGCGTCCCCACAATAGATACATAATATAATAATAATTATATGTATATGTGTGTGTGTATATATACACACACATATGTATGTATGTATGTATGTATGTATGTATGTATGTATGTATGGTATTTAGGTTTCTTTGGGTATTTTCCCACGTCTTAATATTTGTGCTTTTATTATAGCGACGTTTCGGCCGAATCTCATCTGCCATCCTCAGGCTTGTGTATTGGGTTCTTTTTAATCTTGTGTGTCAGGCTTGGCAGCCATTTTTTGTTTGAATTTGGTGCTGGCTTTCTGCTTTATTTGAATGGTTTTTTCCTCATTCTGATTGGCTGGGAGTCTAGGTCTGTGTTTATTGGTCTTCGAGTTGCTGTGTTATTGATTGGTTGGCAACATTGTGTTTTGTGCATTGGGGTTTCTTAGTGCAGCTTGGGTTCTTGTGAATGGCCGATAATTATTTATTAGGAAGTTAGGTTTTATTTGGGTAGCTGGCTGGGGCGGGTTTGGGCTGGCGGTATTGGGGGGGGGGGGGTCTGTTTGTGTCCAAGTGTTTGCCTGAATTGTGGTATAGAGATTTCACAAACAAAAAAATCTCTCTCTATATATAAAATATTATTATAATGTTATAATAGATAGAATAGATAGACACATCTATCCCTCAATAGACGTGTCTTTTCAAAGCTATGCAGTCTCTAGGAAAACTTTTCAAGAGCTATGGATTTGCTGCTATGTTTTGTCAATTCCATTTATCATTGAATTTATAATCACATTTGTTTATGGAAGAGCCTTCCATCAATTAAATGAAACCAAAGGCCAAAAGCAGAATGCAAAATATTTCCATAAAGTCAGTATCAACATTAGAAACAAGAGCAACAAAATAACATCACATCAATTAGTGAAACCCTGGGGGAAAGCAATGCCTTCTTGCCTTTCCCCTATAATTTTATGAAAATAAGGAGCTGATGTATCTCCCTGGATGGAGCATTCCATATTTCCCCCACCAAATCAGGAAAAGAAATCTTCTGAATATCCACAGCTCAGTTTTGGCAAATAGAACAGCCTCCAAAGAACCTCTCCTGATGATCTAGCTGGGCTGATACATAGCCACAAAGGCTGCCCCTCAGAAAGTATATTTATTGCAGAATAGAGATTTGGAAGGAACCTTCTAGATCTTCTAGCCCAACTCTCTGCTCAAGCAGGAAACCCTGAGCCAGAATTGAAGAAGTTTCTTGGATGAGAAGCAGAACATTTTCAAGAAAGAAAGAAAAAACCCCAAGGAAGTCTAGTTGCTTTTTCAACAACACTTTTGGGACAGCCACGATCTGGATGATGGAGAAGTTCCATAGACAAGAAGCACAAGAACCATTTTTTTTTGCCAAACCAGTGGTTTTCTTCCTTCCTAACACACATTCTTCAAACAACCAAACCAAGATTGCATGGATGCAACTAAGTTAGTGATAATAGCAAAGATAACTGACTCTGGAACAAGATGCCAGAGTTGCCCTAATTAAATCATGAGCCTCAAGCCAAGCTTCAAAAGAATCCAAAAGATTTATTAGGAGCAACATGTCGGCATTGTTGGGGGCAATACGCTGACTCTGTAAACCCCTTAGAGAGGACTATAAAGCATTATAAAATGGTATATAAATCTAAGTGCTATTGCTATTAACCTAAATGAAGCCAACTCTGGCATACGTAATTTATAGTCACCTGTGACCCTGTTTCCCGCCTCCCCCTGGGTGTGTTATCAATCACATTCTCCAATGAAGGATTTTCGAGGGCAGAAGATCTGGTAGCCTAGCTACAATCTTTATAGGATAAGCGTGGAATGTACTTCTGGTTTTAAACTGCTGTACTGCTCTTTCAGACACACACATACCCCTCTTGTTTATGGCAACTCAAATACAGGCATAGGAATGTTTTATGAGTTGATACTCTACAAGATAAAATTTGAGAGGTCTGATTCATAAATGGAAACAAATCAAGGAGAATGAAGGAGAAATTTCCTGCCCATGGGAACAATTAACCAGTGGAACAACTTGCCTCCAGAAGTGGTGAATTCCCCAACACTAGAGATTTTTAAGAGGAGATTGGTCCATTTGTCAGGAATGGTACTATGGGGTCTTCTGCTTGAGCAGGGGATTGGATTAGAAGACCTCCAAGGTCCCTTCCAACCAGTGGTGGGATTCAAAAACTTTTACTACCGGTTCTGTGGGCATGGATTGGTGGGCATGGCCATGTGACTGGGTGGGCGTGGTTTTTTTTGCAGCCCCCACCCATTTTTGGAAGCTTCCTAGCCTCAGAGAAGCCTCGGGGGGGGGGCGTTTTTGCTCCCCTGAGGCTCCTCTGGGGCTCTGGAAGGCCAAAAATGGAGGGGGGGTTGATCTCCTTCCTCCATTTTTGGCCTTCCTGGGCCTCAGCAAGGGGAATCCCGGCACAGCTGATCTTATCTACAGCTGATTATCGGGACGGGAAAAAAAGAAAGAAATACCTGAGGCGAATGTCAGGCAGAATGTGAGCGAGCATCAGGCGGGAGGGCGACCCAATGGGGGGGCGTGGCCAGCCAGAACTTATTACCGGTTCAGTGACCAAAGCCAAATTCTTGCTACTGGATCACCCAATCCGGTGCGAACCGGCTGAATACCACCACTGTTCCAGCTTTGTTATGCTGTTATTCAGGCCTCTAGTGATGCATATTCTTTTCATAAACAAGATTGTAACTCAGCTAAAAATGCAATCGGATGCCAGGAGGTAGTTAACATAACAAGGTGCTTAAAAAATGGAAACAAAAATGGTAGCTGAAGGAATGGAAGCACCGGGAGGTTAAAGTTTTCAGATAGCAGCCCAGCTGAAATAACATTAGACCCCATTTTTAAAACCTTTTATTTAACCTAAAGAATCGATTGTGCCTTATCTTATCCTCTCTACCTCTTTATTACACAACCCAATATGTATGTAAATTAATCCAATCACTAAGGTTCATCTTCTCGCTCTCATTGACTGCTACGTCCTATTGCTTGATTCATGAGTAGGCGCAGTTTTAATTGCAACCTATCAAATAAAGGGATAATTTGTCCAAGTCTATAAAGAGGATATCAGGCTTCTCTGCTCTGTCTTTGGGTACCAGACCTGCCATTAAACAATTTGGACTTCACCCTCATGGTATGCTGCTCTCCAGCCCAAATATACCCTTCAAGTATGTTCCTTTATCAGGAATTGTGTATATCTTCATTTCAACTTCAGTTAAAGGAGAAGAAAGCCAACCAGCTTCCACAATAAGATCTTGAGCCACTATTTTTAAGAACTAAAGCTGGAGGATAGGTGGTTTTTTTTAAATTCTGAACTTCCTGGATTGAAAACCAGGGACAGCCTGGGATGAACCTTTAGAAGCTGTTATGGATGAATGTGAGAAGAGTCAGCCAAAGGCAAGGAAACAGAAGAAAGCTAACTGGATGTCAAAACAAACAGACCATGGAAATTGTCAAGCAAAAATAAGAAGCCAAAGGCAAGAGGAAAAAAAAAGTAAGGACTTAACCAAGAGTTCCAGAAAACTGTTAGAACAGACAAGAAAATGTATTTCAGGAATAAAAATATAAAAAATGGATATATACAGGAAATGTCCAAATTTGTCTATCTGTCTTGTCCTTCCACCTGCCCATCGATCCATCCATCCATCCATCCATCCATCCATCCATCCATCCATCCATCTTTACCTATAATCTATAAACCATCTATCTATCTATCTATCTATCCATCCATCCATCCATCCATCCATCCATCCATCCATCCATCCATCCATCCATCCATCTCATCATCTGTCTATCTGTTTGTGTTTCCAACATCTTAATCTAAGATCTCTTAACTCAGAAGGTTACAGCTATAAATTGGTTTGCTAAAAGATGGCAATGGACATGTAAGTAATGGATTCAAAGAAATTCAAACAAAAATGTGAGGAATATATTGAAATTCTGTACAGTTCAAATATCAAAATCAAACACACCTTATGAGAGATTCTTTCTTTAAAAGGAAGTTATATTTGCCCTCTGGACATTACCAAGTCAGACTATAAGAACTGATGAGAACTTCCATATTCCAAAACCCCAATCATTATACTGCATACTTATCTTTTTAGATGAGAATCATAGAATTTAGCAGGTTATCTTGATTTCTCTTTCAAGCAGGCCACATTAATGCATATTTCAATTTCTTTTTTGCACACAATTAATAATGAATGAAATCATATTCATAGCTGATAGTTCATACTTCTCCAAGTTTGACTGATTCCAATAGACTATTTTCTTTGCTGCTGTCTGCTTCTAAAGAAAGCAACTATTGAAGAAAAGGAAGGAGAAGGAGGATGAGAAGAAAACAAGAATATTGTTTCCCTAGACAATACTAAAATCGTCTTCGTATTTAACAATGTAAAAATTGGATCTCCAGATGCACACCAATATTGCTGTTCTATTTTGAGTGGTAAATCTGCAGGAGGAAGTCATTAAATGTTCCCCAGCTTTCCCACCCAACCACCCCCCAAATTTTTAAAAAAAAAATATAGGAAAGTTCTGCTGAAATTTAGCTACTGTGTTCAGAGGTGCCATTTATGCCTTGAAGCACATAACTTTGTTTTCAAAGATTTCAGGTTTCTCTGTCTAATTATCTCACGATGCACAACTATTTCTATCTTTCCTATATGTTTGTAAAGGAAATGACAATTTCTACATTGGCATTCTGTGTGCCATTGAATCACAGAGAAAGATATTGAAAATTCAGATTGGAGACTGAAGGCTAAACCTGGCCACTTTTAATTATTTAACGTCTGATTGAACTCTTTCCTTACAAAGCCCTCTAAATTTAAATCTACTGTGGGAAGCAACCTCTCCACCTCTTGTAGAGAATGAAATATTTTGAAGAATAGTAAAACAGGTAGAATATTATATTTCTTCAAAGGAGAAATAGAGAAAACATGTTCTTAAAGGCAGAGGGCAACCCCAGTCTTCCTGCATAGAAAAACCACCTCCAGGAGATGCCCGAAGAGATGGATGTCTCAAAGGGACTTTTTCAAGAGGCAACGGGGCTTTCTGTTTTTTCTTTGAAGACATTTCACTTACCATCCAAGAAACTTCTCCAAACATCTTCAAAGAAAAACCAGAAAGTCCAGCTGCTTCTTGAAAAAGCACCTTTGGGATAACCATGATCTGGATGAGTGTGTTGTGGCCCGCTAGTGGCCAGCAGAGCTGGCAGCAGACTCAGACAATGAGGAGGTTGGGGAGGAACATGGGCCAGTCCTGGAGTCTGGGGAAGGCTCAGACAAGAGCTCTGCGTCGGAGGCAGAGATGGGGCCAGGGCTGTCCGACAGTTATCAGCTGCCTTCGGAGTTGGTGATCGTGGGGCAGAAGAACAGCTAGAGCCTGTTCCCAGAGTGTGCATGCACAGAGCTGCCAGGAGAAGGGAACAGTTAAGGAACAAGGGTCGACTCAAGAGTAAAGCCACAGGTGGACAGTGAATGGCCCCTCCCATAGGGAATAAAAGAGGAGTGAAAAGGGGAGTGGGGCTTGTAGGAGACAATTAGTTCATTTAATTAGTGTGAAGATTTGTTCGTGACTCTCAGAAACTCCTGGCCAAGTATTTCCTTGTACAGTGTTGTGCTTGGAAGCTATCAGTCTGGCAGCTCTCCAAGTCTGATAAGGTCTGTGGTTGTAACTCACCCGTAAAAGACTGTTTGCCGGGACTTTGCTGGATGTGAAGGAGAGGAATTCACATTAGTCTAATAAAAAGGCGTTTTGTCGGACGAGGAGTCTGCTTTGTGATTTTGTGAAGCCTAGGTCAGAATAGAGTGAGATTCTCCATAGACATTTAGAGATGGATATTTTATGCCCATTAAGAAATCCGAGCCAATCTATTCACAAATAAAACATCTTCAGCTCCAGGGTGATGGGATTAAGAAGGACAGGACTTGATCTTTAGGACACAAACAGATTAACCCACCACCATTAGAACAGCAAAAGACTCAGAGCTCACTCCATTGCACAACCCCCTGAGCATCTCAGAAACTGTATAAAAATCCTTGCACTCATCAAACTAATTTTTCAGTTGTCCCAGAACCACATGCTGGTTCTGCTCATCAATAAACGGAATCCTTCTTTCCAACCAGTCTCCATTTTATTCCCAGCCCCTTTCTCCTGGCTTGGAATTGCACCAGATGGATTTTTCTTCCTACACCTGGAATCCTGCATCTAGCTTTGGCCACCACATTATAACAAAGAGGTTGAGACTTTGGAAAAAGTGCAGAGAAGAGCAACTAGGGTGATTAAAGGCCTGGGGGCTAAAACATATGGAGAATATTTGCAGGAATTGGGTTTGGCTAGTCTAAAGACAAGAAGGACTAGGGGGGACATGAGAGCAGAATTCTAATATTTGAGGGGCTGCCACAAAGAAGAGAGAGTCAAATTATTCTCCAAAGCCCCAGAAGGCAAGACAAGAAACAATGGATGGAAACTAATCAAAGAGAGAAGCAATCTGGAATTAAAGAGAAATTTCCTAACAGTGAACCGCTTCAAGTTGTAGGTGCTTCATCACTGGAGGTTTCTAAGAAGAGGCTGGACAACTACCTTGTCTGAAATGGTATAGGTTCTCCTGCTTAAGTACGGGGTGGACTAGAAGATCTCCAAGGTCTCTTCCAGCTCTATAGTGATTGGATAATTGATCCAGTTGAGTAGTGATGTAGCCTAGTATTAAACTAGTGTACCTAATTCTTTGTTGCTCTTTTCAAGATTTAGATGAATCTGCTTCCACCCATATTCCCTTTCCCGTTTTTTTTCTGCCCACAAATTTTTAAAAAAAGGAAGGTTATTTTTTTTTATTACATTGTACATGCAATTTCATTTCCTGGATCTTTATATTTTTGCAGCTTAACATTATGAGTCTGCCTGTGAAGGAAACATATCGCAGAAAAAAAATAAATTGTAAATATAGCTTTATGGCTCTGTTCGATATTTGGAGAAAAAAGTGAAATATTACACAGGGCTGCAAAATTACTTTGTCAATGCTGTGTTTCTTCTTCATCCAAAATTTAATAAATAAACATACCATCGTTCAGAAACCAGGTTGCATCAAGGTGAGGAGTGATCATTTTCAGTTTATCACCAATGTTTGCTTTTGATATTGTTTAATTGATCAATAGTTTAAAATAAGGTATAAACCAATTGATTTGTAGGGATTATGTTCTATCAAATCAGTGTCAACTCTCAGTGAACACATAGATTTCCCCCCCTGGACAATCTGTCTCCAACCTAATTCTTCAAGGCCTTCTTGACTGCACCCATTGCTGCTATAATCAACCTTGCTGTGGTCATCTATTTCCTCTTTTTCCTTCCACCCTTCCCTGCTTTGTAGACTTCTCTAGAGAGCAAGGTCTTGGCCCAATGCACCTAAAGTATCGGAATCAGAGCTTGGCCAGTTGCACCTTGAGTGAAATCTCTGGATTGGTTTGGAGATTATGAAGATTCTCAGTCATCCAGGTCATGGTTGTTTCTAGGGGTGGGCTTCAAGGGGTCCTCTGCCTGGTTTCTGGGTGGGCATGGCCATAGTGGGCATGGCTTAGCTGGCCTCCTGCACCTTGGCAGGGGGGTTGCCCCCCCGGGCTCCCAAGACTCTCTGGAACCGGAACCAGATGTGTGCCCTGCACTTACCTGCATCCAAAATGGGCCATGTGGGGACTCCTGGGAGGGGCAGGGCAGGGTGGGCGGGGCCAGCCAGCAGTGGGATTGGGGGGTTCTCTGAACAGTGCAGGATCTTAGCTAGGGGCTCTCCTGAACCCCTGCTAGTCCCCAGCAGCCCAGCCCTGGTTGTTCCAAAGGTGCTTTTTCAAAAGGCAACTGGACTTTACTTTTTTCTTCTCATCCAAGAAGCATCCTCAGTTCTGACTGAATGCTGGAGAATTGAAAGGATCTATATTACTTGCAGTCATCTGGTTTATAGCACTTTGAAGGTCAGTCATGGAAGAAACATCTTCAAGAAAGAAAGAAAAAAAAAAAACCCAAGGCCCAGGTGCCTTTTGAAAAAGCACCTTTGGGACAATTGGTTTGGAGAGTATCTGCCTCTTCCATTAGGTTGGATGGGTGGGCCTAGGACCTTTCCTGACCCTAGTGACTGGTGGGACACCATCTATGCTGAGGTTTGTTAGGTCCTCCTCATACTGGAAGACTTGAAGAGCTGGCTCTTTTTGCAAGTGTAGCACAAATCTATCTATATAAAAGCGAAATGCCCCTCACGCATCATCACAAAATCTCCAGAACCGTAAAGCCTACAAATTTAAATTTTGGCACCTATATTCCTCTTGGCTTCTAGGTGCTCACTAAGACAGGATTTTTGAAATGACCCTCAGAGCATTTAGATATATTATTATTATACACACACTGTGATGCTAAGAAGTTCTACTCCCCTTCCCCACCTGAAAAGAAATCTGTTCCAAATGCAAAACACAACATTCAACACCATATTCAACACCACAGACAATACTACTACCCTTCAAAAAGATCTTGACTATGTATCAGAATGGTCAAACAAATGGCAACTTCAAATCTCAACAAATAAGTGCTCTGTCCTACATATTGGCAAAAAAAATCAGAAAATAAAATACAAGCTGAATAGTCAAGACCTTGTTGATGATCCAAACTCTGCCAAGGACCTTGGAGTACTCATCTCTAATGATCTAAGTGCTAGAGCCCACTGTAACTACATAGCCAAAAAAGCACTAAGAGTTGTTAACCTAATCCTACGTAGCTTTTTCTCTGGTAATATCACACTACTAACTAGAGCATACAAAACATTTGCTAGACCAATACTCGAATACAGTTCATCAGTCTGGAACCCACATTACGTATCTGATATTAACACAGTTGAGAAAGTCCAGAAATATTTTACAAGAAGAGTTCTTCACTCTTTTACTCGTTGCAGAATACCTTATGCCACCAGACTCGAAATTCTAGACCTAGAAAACTTAGAACTACGCCACCTTCAGTCCGATCTTAGTATATAAAATCATACATTGCAATGTCCTGCCTGTCAATGAATACTTCAGCTTCAACCATAATAACACAAGAGCAAACAATAGATACAAACTCAAGGTTAACCGCATCAAACTTGATTGCAGGAAATATGACTTCAGCCACAGAGTGGTCAATGTCTGGAATACTCTACCTGACTCTGTGGTTTCTTCCCTAAACCCCAAAAACTAGTAGTAGACTATCTACTATTGACCTCACCCCTTTCCTAAGAGGTCTATAGGGGGCGTGCATAAGCGCACCAACATGCCTACCTTACCTGTCCTATTGTTTCTTTTATATTTTATTTTTCTTATATGTATCCATGTATTCGTAACTATGTTTTACTTATACCTATTATCTTTTAAGCAATTGACAAATAAATAAATAAATAAAATAAACAAGCAGAGGAGAGGAGTTTCAGTTTCCGTTTCAGTTTCATAGCACCAAGCAGCTTCAGTACAGAACAGTTGAGCTAAGCCACTCCCAGGCTCCTTGCTGTCTCCTTCTTGCTCACACAGCAAATACTGTTTCAGTTCCAAACAGCCCTCAACTCTCCCACACACTGACAGAACGCTAGCCAGATGAATACCAATGGATGCTGGTAGGCAGGGGCAGATTTTTCCTTCTTATTTTCCTCCCCCAAAACTAAGTCTGACCACATAACTTTATAGCGAAGCATAGGTATCTAGCTAGTGTTTAAATATTTCCTGAATTACCACCCTTGATAGCATTTGACATTCTGTGATGTGTAGATTTAAATATTACAGAAGTGTCAATTATTATTTGCCAGTGAAATGGATTACTATTTCATAATTTATTGCCGTTGACATGCAATGATGCTTTATATTTGAGAGCAGTCTTAAGAATGTGACATATTTTCGTGTTAATGGTTGTTAAAATGAGAAAGGAATGGCATCCCGTTTCAAATGCTGAAACACTCACATGTTGAGATGTAACAAGTTCTTTTCCATCTTGAATAGGAAGTGGTTATTTTTAATATCGGAGAATTAACACGAATTGTGGGCATTCACTGCCTGACATTTCTAAAGTTGCTGTTGTAATTATAGCTCAAAATTAATCAAGAAGGAGATGATTCTTTGTGAATTTGTGGGTTTTTCTTTTACACAGCAAGATCCCAAACAAAAATATGTACATTGGGAGAGTGCATTTTAATTGGTGGCTATGTTTCAATTAGGATTGGCACACAGAGTCCTATGAGACTCTAGAAAGAGTGCAGAAAAGACCAATGAAGACGATCAGAGGGCTGGAGGCTAAAACATATGAAGAATGGGTGCTGGAACTGGGTATGCCTAGTTTAAAGAAGAGAAGGACCAGGGGGGACATGATAGCAGTCTTCCAATATTTGAGGAGCTGCCCCAAAGAAGAGGAGGGTCAAATTATTCTCCAAAGCACCAGAAGGCAAGACAAGAAACAATGATGGAAATTAATCAAGGAGAGAAGCAACTTGGAATTAAGGAGACGTTTCCTAACAGTGAGGACAATTAACCAGCAGAACAACTTGCCTCCAGAAATTGTGGGTGCTCCATGACACATCTGGACAGAGACTGGACAGCCATTTGTCTGAAATGATAAAGGGTTGGACTAGAAGACCTTGAAGGTCCCTTCCAACTCGGTTATTCTGTTACATAGGCATCTTTCTTTCATCTGGCCAAGCATTCTGCAGCATGATTCTTAACAAGCTACAGTATGCAAAGTGATTTATTTGCATATGTAAATCAACCTTTAAGAATCAGCAGGAGACTTTGCAATGCAGGGGTCTTCAAACTTGACAGCTTTAAGACTTGTGGACTTCAACTCCCAAAATTCCTCCTCCAGTCATGTTATCTCATGAATTCTGGGAGTTGGAAGTCCACAAGTCTTAAGCTTGCCAAGTTTGAAGACCCTTGTTGTAATTATTTGATTCCTAGTATGATTTGACTGCTTATTGTACCCTATGACTATCACTAAGTGCTGTATCTGATGATTCTTGATGAATGTATCTTTTCTTTTATGTACACTGAGAGCATTTGCACCAAGACAAATTCCTTAAAAATACTAAATAGCCTGGATTGCACACTAGCTAACCTCAATTTGGCCTCACAGACCCTGGAAGCTAAGAGATAGGCAGGTAGTAACCATAACCTTGGAAATGGGCAACCTGTAATTTAAAGGTTGTGAAGAATGTAGAGGCTTGTGCTTACAACCTGACTGTAAGCTCACAAAAAGTACATCAAAATACCTGAAAATTAATTGGCATGAAAAATTGGATACTGTTTTGAAAACCCTAACCTAGACCTTCATGGTTGAAAGCTTTTGGGAGCCACTGAAGGAATCCTCTTTTGTTGCCTCTTTTTCAAAGCCTTTCCCTTTTGCATCAGAAAAATTAAAAGCACCCATCAAGTCTCCCTGATCTGATCACCTTTGTCAAAACTCTCATGTGTTTTTTTAAAAAAAGAGGGATTGTAGGAAGTTAGCACCCACCCCTCTCCTAGAAAATTGAAATAGCCTAGGAAATATTAAAAAGACAGAATATTTCCCCTAAAAAGAGAAGTAGAAACTCAGAGAGGCAAAAACTTTGTCAATGGGCCATTAAAGCCTGAGCCAGTCTATTCTACATAACAACAGATAGGATTAGCCCTCAACCCATCTCACCACATGGCATTTGGGAAGATTACATCAGCCAGCACTCAAACAAGCCTGGGATACAGACAAAGCCTACAAAGTTAGCCAAGACCCCTGCCCCCTGGGAGTCTGACAACCAGTGGGATACATTTCTTACACAGGAACAGGAAACACTAAGGTGGAGCCCAACAACGATTATAAAACCCAAGCACTCTTAGCAACTCAGCCCTTCTTGACCTTCTCTTCCTTTTCACTCTGGAGCTTCAGGCCATGTGGTCCTGTCCACCATTAAACCTTCCAAGCAGGAAAAAAAAAAGAATTCTAATGTCTCAGGTCAAGAAAGAATGTCAGTAGGTTCGATTTGAGCTCTATAAAGTTCAGCCAGATTCCCAGCAGGATTCCAAATCTGACTAAAACGTACTGGTGGACAATGAAGAATGTTCTCTCTTCTTAGCAAATAGTCCCCAGGAGTATTTGTGGGCCTTTTTAAACATAAAATAAAACCAGTGCTCATCCGGTCGAACTCAAGATCATGCAAAAGACGTCAGATTGTCATGAATGTGTGCATGTGTAATGTTGAATCAAACAATTTGAAGTATTTTTCCTGCAGTCTTTAACTAAATTTACTGATCGGTACTTCGAGGTTTTGTGGTTGTTGTTTTTTTGTTTGCATTTTACAAGTATATATTATGGGAAATGATTTTTTTATAGCCTTGATCATTAGCTGAAAAGTGATATTGCTTGCTGCAAATGTATTCTTTAAAAAAAATTTTTTTTTCACATGGCTGTATTCGGCAGCTTATAAAAGGGGTCTAAAGGTTGGCATTGCTTCCTAATATGATTCTTCTGCAAACAGATGGTGCATTTCCCCCAGCTATCCTTGGCCTTTTCTCTTTTTTAAAGCTTTGCCCAACTCACTTATCACAGAGTTATTATTTATTTAGCGTATGGCACGTGTTAGCCAGGGATCACTGAGGTGGCTGGCTGGCTGGCTGGCTCTGTGAAAGGGATTTTTTCAGGTGGTCTTATCTTTACCCAAGGGATGCCTGAATGCTGATAGGCAATGTCCCTGTGCAGTTTATTTGCTCACGGGAATTGAACCACTGAGCTGACGACTTCAGCAGTGCACAAGCTCAGTGTCTTACCATGTGAGCCACCGCAGCCCCCTACTTGTCCAAGAGATGATCTTCTTAAATGTTTCACACAGATGATGGTATTAAGAAACAACCAATGGACACCTAAGGTCAAATTTAGTACTCTACTAATTTTGTGAATCTACTGAAAACTTTGCTTGGAGCTTTTTGGCCAATCTTTGAAGAAGCTGAAGATGCATTTGTCAACACATAAAATATTTATATGGTCTTTTTAGAGTTGCCAACAGAAAGGGAGGGGAGAGCAGTGGGCAGCTTGCATTCCATAAATGTTTTCAAAGATAGTTTCTAGGCAACTGAAGTTTCTGCCATGCAAAATTCTAACTGGAGAGTATGATTGATGACTCTTGGCTACTGATGTGTCCCATTGGAGAATATGTATTATGATGCACCCAGGGGGTGAGGGAAAGCCAGGGTCAAGGGTGACTATGAATGATGTGTCTCAGAGTTGGCTACACCCAGACAGTGCCGGCATGTTTACTCCCAATAAATCTTTAAGTTTTGGTAGTTTGAATAGAGACTCATGATTTAAATGAGAGTAACTACTGGAGCCCTGACAGCATTGCCAATATGTCATCGCCCTGGATGACTGGGAGATAATTGCAATGATTTATCTCCCAACTTCGCCTACCATGCAAGTTCTCTGCTTTCTTCTGCCCCCAGGAAGCACATATATCATTGGTCTTGGCATCTAAGTTATGCACGCAACCTTGTCTGGTCTATTCATTTTGACCGATACAATTTGCAGGAACTGGATATGTCTAGTTTACTGAAAAGAAGGACTAGATGAGATATGATAGCAGTTTTCCAGCATTTGAGGGTTTGCCACAAAGAAGACGGGGGTCAACCTATTCTCCAAATCATCTGGAGGCAGGACAAGAAACAATGGATGAACAGTAATCCAGGAGAGAAGCAACCTGGAATTAAGGAAAAACTTCCTAATGGTGAGAACATTTAGTTAGAATTTATGGGTGCCCCATCACTGGAGGCTTTCAAGAAGAGACTGGACAATCACTTGCCTGAAATAGTATAGACTCTCCTGCTCAAGCAGGGGAGTTGGACTAGAAGACCTCCAAGGTCCCTTCCAACTCTGTTATTTTATATTCTATGAGTATTCCACACTAGCAGAAATGTCAACTCAAAAAAAATTCCTATTCCTGTTTTAGTAGTTGCCATAAAAAAGGGGAGAGAAAGGAAATCTGGAAAAGCAGTTGAAAGCAAAAGTACATTCCAAATCTTATCTTTAAAAGGTTGTAACTAAAATACCAGAGTTTATCCCGCAAATATGATTTAATTGGAGAACATGATTGATGACACACAGCCTGTGAACGTGCTGAATTGGAGAATCTGATTTATGACACACCCACGGGGAGAGGGGGAAACAGGGTCACAGGGGACTGTAAATGATGTGTGCTAGAGTTGGTGTCATGCAGGGCAGGGCCAGTATGTCGTTTCTAATGAATCCTTTGAAGTTTTTTTTGAGGTTTGGCTCCAGAATCATGATTTAATTAGAGCGATGGCTGGAATCCTGACAGCAAATATGGGTTTCTTATAAAATATTACCTTCTTGCAAGTAGCTAAGCAGGAGGTCATCCAATGTGAGTTGGGTGAGTCCTGAAAACCCAGTTCTATTTCCAATCTCTTCTTTCTCCCATGACATGTATTGTTATTTCCCCCAGGAAGTCATGAGGGGCTACCGTTGTGTTGCCAGGGTCCTCTGTAGCCCGGCACATTGGGCTGCTCGAGAAAAAAGGAAAAGAAACTTCCAAGTGAAAATGCCACGCATTTATTTCAAAGGGAGCCAGGAAGCTGTATGGAGACTAATTCGCAAGACAGAATTACATGTAACTCTGCCATGAGCAGGGTCTCCCAAGTGCCTCCTGGATCTCTGACAACTTTGTCAGAATGACATTGGGCTTCTTAGGAGAAGTTTTAGAGGACGTTTCTGAAACGAGTTGCAATAATTGTTCATGATCTGTAGGAACCGATAATAAAAGAAAAACAAGAGGAATATAAAGTGAACGAAAATGACTTCCACACTGAGGTTGGGGAGGAGAGAATATTATTAGTGGAGGACTGGATTATTCGGAAGAGAGGGTTGCTATAATTACAGCAGAGAGCTGCTATTGTGAGCAGAGATTTTTGCAGAATGGCTGAAAATTCATTTCATCCAGAAAATTAAAAAAAGGAAACTAATTAATAAGGGAATAATACATGGAATGGATGAAAAGAAAAATGAAAAGCTGTATGTAAAAAGTAAAGGATTAGATAGTTTTAGTAGCTGATCCCTGTTTAAAAGGCTGTCACAAGTGCTCTAAAATGCACCCCTCCCTTCCTCCTTCCCTCCTTCTCTTTCTTTCTTTCTTTCTTTCTTTCTTTCTTTCTTTCTTTCTTTCTTTCTTTCTTTCTTTCTTTCTTTCTTTCTTTCTTTCTTTCTTTCTTTCCTTCTTTCTTTCTTTCTTTCCTTTCTTTCTCTCTCTCTCTCTCTTTCTTTTCTCTGTCTCTCTCCCTCTCTTTCTCTATTTTTCTTCCCTGTATTTATTTATAGAGTCTTATTCATCAAGCAGAAGCCACAGATGAAAACGTATGTCTTAAGAGTTAATATATCCTTAATGCATTCCAGAGACTTTAACGTATAGTAGAAATACAACTGACAGTATATTGCCTTCTTGGTGCAAAGGTTTCTACTATCCCCTTGAGTCCATTATTAAGAAGCAGGTGAAAACTGGGGAGGAGGAGACAGTCTGATGTCCCTAGGGACAGTTAAATTTCAGGTAGCCCCTGCCTTTCACCTTTCAATCGCTAGGACTTTCAGTGGCACAATCCCCTGTGTTTTGAAGGGGACATATGTCGAAAATATCCTGCAAATTCCAAAGCCTTTAAGAAACACTTAAAAATGAAACCAACATTCTTACCAGTTCTCCCTAGGAAGATAATAACAAGTAGAACAAAATGCGGGCTCTGATGATGACTTTGCATCATCATGATCAATCAATCATCATCATCATCAACATCAACATCATCACCACAATTGTCTTCTTCTTCATCCACTGTTCTGACCCAAGCCTCATTCAAAGCAAACAAACACCAAACAGAGATAAAAGCAAAACCCCTTTAATGCTTCTCTGTGAATTCCGTTCATTCACAGTAAAACGCTTTTAAAATTAATTGTCTCAGATAAGAACCAGCCTTGCCAAGGTTGTGCAAGGCTGCCAAGAACACTAGATTAAATTGCAAGGAAATAATCAAAACCAAAAGTCTCCAAACACAAACCAGGATAGTCCGAACTTCCACAAGACTTGAAGTGCAAGAACTTCTTTGCTTCCTGCAAAGAATCCCACCTCTGAGGGCTGGCTTTTATCCCTTAAGGGAGGGGCCATCACCTTGCAGCCTTACTCCCAAGTCACCCATGCTTCTGCAGCTGCTCTTTTCTTCGAGCAGCCCTGAGTGCACGCACACTGGGCACAGGCTCCTCAGGGATCTCTTCATCACTGCTGCAGCCTCCACAAGCTCCAAAGGTAGCACTCCACTCCCTGATGGTCCTGGCCCCATCCCTGCATCACACGCAGGCCCCTCATCTGAGTCCTCGCTCTCTGAGACTTCAGCCATCCACACCTGCTGGTGGCGAACCACAACAGCCTCCCTGGCAGGGCAGCCCCTATACTCTGCATAAAGATTGTGTGGCCATCAGCCAATAAGGGGCTGGTCCATTTTTGTACCACTGCATTGTTGCACTGCTATGAGAAGGTAGGGGTGTTCTCAGTAATAGTGACTTCTCTGCTTTTGCTATTGTTCAGTTGCTAAATTGTGTCTGAATCTTTTGTGACCTCATGGACCTCAGCACACCAGCCCCCCTGCCTTCCACCAACTTCCAAAATTTGCTCGAATTCATGTTCTTGCATTGATGACGCCATCTCATCCTCCACCATCCCCTTCTCCTTTCGCCTTCTATCTTTCCCAACATCTGGTTCTTTTCCATGGTGGCCAAAGTATTTGAGCTTCAGAATCTGTCCTTCCAAAGAACAGCCCAGCTCCTTTAGGGCTGACTGATTTGAATGCCCTCCTACGTTCTCTCCTAACTGAATCTACACCACAGACCTAGTATTTAGCAGTGTGATGAACTGGGAGAAAGATTGCCATCAGTCCCCAAGGAATGATAGCTTCAGCTATTGTAAGGAACACCAGAAAAGAAGAGCTGAGTTTTGACAAATAGCTTAAACATTGTTATCCCAGGGTGGTGGTGGGAAGGTTTAAGGATTCAAACTTGTTCAACTTTTTCTGTGCAAACGAGATGACTAAAGTCACACCCTCCTTTTGCCAATTTGAGCTGTGGGGCTGGAAAAGGCTCCTGCATAGTCCTTGGACAACAAAAGTGACTAACAAATAAGAACTGGAGCACATATAATCAGACATGTGACTGGAAGGCAAAATCACAAAACCACATCTCACTTATTTTGGCCCTGTCATGTGGGATAACTTGCTGGAGAAAGCAATTATATTTGGAAGAGTTAACAGTAAAAACAAAACCAGGCTGCCAGAGAACACAGTGGTTGGACACCATCAAAGCTGACACCAGCCAACGCATAGAACAACTCAAAAAGTAGTGCAAGATTGGAAGATGTGGAGAAACCTGGACCACAGAATCAACAAGAGTCAGATGCGACTGAATGGACAACATTATTATCCTCATTATCATTTTGAGGGAGTTTTTCTGGCAGAGAACTTGGGGAGAAAACTGGATCAGAAGTAAAAGCAAAAACATTCTGTATGGTAAGTTTGTCCATATCATGACAGTGATTGTCTCATCTTGGAAAAGTATGCAAGTTACAACAGAGAAAGAGAGAAAGGGATGTGAATTAATATTGTGGAAAAGTTTTATTTTGGAGTGTGGTGGCTTCCAAAGCAAAACAGAAGTCTACAGATAATTTAAAAACAATTTTACACCATTTTAATTCAGGTCCAGGCAGGTTCACACCTGATGTGTTCTACAACTCTCTGCTTTGCACTTGAGCTCCTGAAAATAGACCTCAAAATATAACAGCAAGAATGCAAACCAGGATAATGTGGAAAGAAGCAGGATTTATTTTATGCCTGGCCACATTCCCTGAGCTTGACAAAAAGATGGGGAAAAAATTAAATTAATGCAATTATCACAGTCACTTAAAGAAGACTCACAGCTGCAAATCTGGTCCACAAAGCAGGTATCTAGATGTTTTCAGCCATTTTCATAGGACTTTCTGTTGGGCACTATGAAAACCGTGTCATTTACATGAGTGCTAATTAATTTTCATTTTATTAAGCTACTTTAAGCCTAGAAAGCATGGTCCCAAATCATTACTACAGTAATTGAGTATACAAAATTATTTCTCTGCCATAATAGCTAAAGTGCCTGATAAAATTGTTTGGAAGCAAGAAAGAGGCTGTAATTGTTGAGAGATAGCAAGAGAGAATTGTGCAAATGTACCAATTGGGTTCTCTAACTACACTTTGATAATTTGTGTAGATTGTGATAAGACCACACTTAGAATATTGCATCCAGTTTTGATCGCCATGATATAAAAAAGATATCAAGACCCTAGAAAGAGTGCAGACAGGAGCAACAAAGATGTTTAGGGGACTGGAGGCAAAAACATATGAAGAACGGTTGCAGGAACTGGGTATGTCAAGTTTAATGAAAAGAAGAATTAGGGGAGACATGAGAGCAGTGTTCCAATATCTTAGGGGCTGCCCCAAAGAAGAGGGAGTCAAGCTATTCTCCAAACCCATGAAGGAAGGACAAGAAGCAACGGATGGAAACCAATTGAGAAGAGAAGCATCCTGGAACTAAGGAGAAGTTTCCTGACAGTCAGAACAATTAATCAGTGGAATGACTTCCCTCCAGAAGTTATAGGTGCTCAATCACTGGAGGTTTTTAAGAAGAGATTGGAGAACTATTTGTCTGAAATGGTACAGGGGTTTCTTGTTTGAGCAGGGGATTGGACTAAACCTCCAAGGTCCCTTCCAATTGTATGAATTTGTTATTCTTTTGGTTTGCTTTGGTTTACAGCTGCAAATATGAGTGAATGAGAGGGAGGGAGGGAGGGAGGGAGGGAGGAAGGGAAAGAGAGAGCTCTAATATTGGGATTATCAGAAAAAGCTTACTATGTCTGTACTTTCTTGAAAAGGAAAGAGAAAGGTCCCTGTTGATAACCCAGTTTGTATGTGTGATATATATTTAATTTTAGAATAATGGATATCACTTTTTCAGATGTTACTTTTATAACCCCTGTTTATCTGACATTTTGTCAAAGAATGTCTGAACTTTTCCTTTTGAAATGGGATAATTAGGAAGTGAATATCTAAACAGAAATTAAATGTTTAATGCCATCTCTTAATGGACTTAGAACAATCAACCAACATTATGAAGGGCAATGAATGATATTGAATGAAAGTTGGCCCATGTTTTACGATCTAAGCCAGTCCTATTTGCAAAGATGCAAGATACATTTTCATTGTCTTTGCACTTAGTTTAGCCACATAATAGCTCCCCTCTTAAAAAGTGAGGTCTGTCCAACAAATGAAACAGTAGTGAAATCAAATGTATGGATAACAATTCCAAAGATTTATATGTATTAATATGATAATACTTCACTGTACTCAACCTTTTAATTGAAGGAAAAAGAAGGTAAAAGTCTCCCTCTCTCCCATTCTCTCTCTCACACACCCAGAAACACACCCAAACACACAACTCCCCCAATCTTCAGATAATTGGTCAATGCTTCAGCCTGTATTGTTATCCAGTGAGCAGCAGTAACAAAGGTGTAGGATAAGCATTCAGATTGACAAAATCGAACGACAGAACCTTTGGCATTTCCAAAATGACACACAAAATATTTGCTGTGCAGTTTGGAAAGGGATGGGATGGAGAAGGAAGTTGGACAACCTCTGGATTTCAAGGGGTCCTTATTTGTCTTCCAAAAGTTTCACAAAAATGTTCACACACCCCTGCTCAAACAGGAGACCCTACACCATTTCAAGCCACTGGTTGTCCAATCTCTTCTTAAAAGCCTCCAGTGTTGGGGCACCCACAACTTCTGACGGCAAGCTGTTATATCAGTTGATTGTTCTCACTGTCAGGAGTTCTAGATTGCTTCTCTCCTTGATTAGTTTCCACCTGTTGCATCTTGTCTTGCTTTCTAGTGGTTTGGAGAATAGCTTGACTGCCTCTTCTTTGGGGCAGCCCCTGAGATACTGGAACACGGCTATCATGTCTCCCCTAGTTCTTTTTTTCCACTAGACTAGACATACCCAATTTCTGTGTATCATCTTTGTTGCCCTTCTCTGCACTCTTTCATCTTTGCCTCAACATCTTTTGTATATCATTGCAACCAAAACTGAATGAAACATTCCAAGTGTGGTTTTACCATAAATCTATGAATTCCTAAAATCCCTGTCCCAAATTTTACAAAACAGACAAAATTATTTCAATGTGTTTTCTTTATTGCCTGTTTTCCAAACTGAAATGATGCACTGGATGATCATTGAACTGTATTTAATGTATGTTGCATGAATAGATACTGTATCATTGTGTCATACAAATGTAAATCTTCACAAAGCATAAAGTGGAAATCAAAATGAGATTGAAGGACAAAAGGGATAATCAGATTCCCAAACAGTGAAAGATATCAACACTAAAGGAAGTGATATAATGAACTGCAAATAAAACCAACATCTTCAAAGGTGGCATTGCAATGTTGATGGAATATGTTGGAACCAAGTTATTGGTGAAGGTGGACCTTAGTTATAAGTGAGTTCTCTTTTGATTTATGACTTGTGAAAGAACCATATTTTGTTCATCAAGTGAAATAAATAAGATTTGTGTTTTCTTTCAAGCAAGCTCAATCTTACTTTTAAGAGAGCAGGGAGGCAGAAAGAAATAGACCAGTTAAAGACCACACAGTGAAGCTGAGGTTTTCAAACTTTCCTAGCTCAGGGTTGGATATTGGGGCAAAAACCTCTGAGAGATCCTTCAAAAAGCTGATAACATTTATTATTTGACATTTCTGTCTTGATTTTGAAGTTTTGAATTACTTCTCTTGTTCCAAAACAGGATAAGGTTTTGCTGAGTGATTTTAGAAGGAGAAAGGTAATTTTTTTCCTGGTTAAAACATAATGTTAAACTCACTTTAGAGTTGACATTCCAATTTTCATACACTTCCTGGCTTTAAATAGCAGAAACTGCTGAGCTGATTGGATTGAGAACAGAACCAAAAAAAAAAAAATGATTGAATGATTTTTAGGCTTTCAAAAAGTCACTAAATTATCTATTACAATTTCTCCTCACTTCATCAAGATCTGCAATCAGAAGAAGAAGAAGAAGAAGAAGAAGAAGAAGAAGAAGAAGAAGAAGAAGAAGAAGAAGAAGAAGAAGAAGAAGAAGAAGAAGAAGAAGAAGAAGAAGAAGAAGAAGAAGAAGAAGAAGAAGAAGAAGAAGAAGAAGAAGAAGAAGAAGAAGAAGAAGAAGAAGAAGAAGGGATATACTCTTTTTCATGGCAAACAATAGTCTAATTGGGGACTGGGTAAGATGAATGTTCTCAGAGATCTCTAATCGTGTTCAGAAAGTCTTAGCTGCATAAAAGTTTCTAAATGGACCTACAGAGATCTATGGAAGCAATTTGGATCTCCATTTTTGAGTTGTGTTGGAACAGAATGATTGCATGCTGCTGTCAGTCCAAAGAGAATTGGACAGCTGATCCCCATTCTTGCCTGCAAGAGAAATATAATAAATCTAAAAATGTGAATGCATTGATGGCAAATGTTCTTGCCATCATTCCAGCCATGACTAATTAAGGTTTAGCAGCTCTGTCCTTCATGCAAAATAGGTACTGTTTGAGTTTAAAAAAAAAAACAGGAAATTAAAAAATTATGAATCCATTTACAGAGCAATAAAGCTTATTTATTAATGCAACAGTGGGGAATGGAATGATTCAATATGGATTAACGGGGCATTCATTGACTGTTATCTTTTTTGTAATGGGTTACTCAATTTGTTAGGGAAATGAGGACAGTATTGTTTTCAGCTCTTTAACGGCTTATCTGGCTTTTTTGTCACTTTTGTCTTTATATTTCAAAAATCACTCTCCAATATGGAATACCATGCAAACATCAAATAAATTAAATCAGTCAAGGAAGGCTGTATTCTTGAGATGATCTCAATATTCAGTATTTTCTCCCTTGAATGAAGGATCTGTGAAGTCTCTGAAGACATATATAAAAATTTTAGTTTCCAGGTAGGGGTGTTAGCTTGTAATAAACCTGTATTCATTTGAACTGCCTGGACTCCTGATTTCTTGTGTTTGACAAGCCCCTCCCTTTTTAAAAAAATAACAACAGCATGAGGGATGGAGAAGAAGGTATACATAGCTGCAGGGGTGGCTACGGGGGTTCGAAAGGGGTTTTTATTTTATTTATTTTTATTTAATTTGATTTGTCAATCACTAACAAGATAACAGGTATACGTATAAACATAGTTATGAATACATGAAATGGATACGTATAAGAAAAATAAAAGAAACAATAGGACAGGGACGGGAGGCACGATTGGTGCGCTTAGGCACGCCCCTTTGGGACGTTTGGGAGGGTCCCTAGCTAGGATTCTGTGCAGTTCAGAGAACCCCCAAATCCCACTCCAGGCTGGCCCCGCCCACCCCTCCCCACCCCTCCCAGGAGTTCCCATGCAACCCGTTTTGGATGCAGCTAAGTGCAGGGCATGCATGAAGGGGAGGGGGGAAAATGGGCCCCCCAGAAGTTTGGGAAGACTGGAAACGGGCTTGTTTCCAGCTTCCAGAGTGTCCGGAGCCCTGGGAGGCCATTTTTGCCCTCACGGAGGCTCGGGGAAAGTCTCCGGAACTCAGGGAGGGCAAAAAGCCCCCCCACCATCATGGTGCAGGAGGCTGACTAGGCCACACCCACCATGGCCACGCCCACCCAGCAACTGGGCAGGGAACCCTTTGCTAAAATTTTTGAAGCCCATCCCTGCATACCTTGCACCAGCTAAGAACAAGGGACACTTTTTCCAGCCTGTAAATGGAGAGCAAAGGTGACAGGACAATTTTCACCCAGGACTTTAATTCAAACCCTTATAGATTGTCATCTCAGATCTATTAGACTGGGGTAGCAAAGAGACCCAAAGAAAGGCATTAGCTGAGATTGTGCAAATATTCCATTTAAGGATTTGATTTAAAGGTGACTCAATCAAATACTTTCTTTGACCTGAATTACTGAATGGGATCCCCAGTGCAGTTGGAACTGTCACGTCAAATTCGAGTTTCTGGAATGGATTTAACCATTCAGTTTAAATCCAAATTTCTTCATTTCAAGGCATTCAATTCAGCTCGCAAGGTGGATTGGATCAAAGGTCATCTGGATACCCTTAGTATCAAGATAAATCCATAAGATTTACTGATCCAGTTCAAGAAAAGACATTTCTTTCTTAGGGTTTGGTGATATCCACTAACTTAAGCAGACTGGATACACTCCGTGATAGATGAACGATTAACTTAAATTGGCAGATAACAATGGGAAAATTATTCTTTTCTCAAGAACTATAGATCTACAAGTCATGCATAGATGTATCTTTTGGCAGTGTACATCCTAAATGAGCAAAACCTTTAATTCACCCTGATTCCCATGATCCTTCACTGATTGTATCATTTATCTTTAGATGTCTTTTACACGTGTATTAATGGACTGTTCAACTGCATGTATCTGCTATCTGATATATATGTATAAAATCAGATGCAAACATTTTGCAACACTGTCCTGATACAATAAATACTTCTAAGTGCATTTTCTTTCAAAGTCCACATTCCTAAATGAATTTTAATATAAAACACACATTTTGCTATGCTTTTTAGATCACTGCTTGAGATGAAAAATGGCTTTATGAAGCTCAGGACAATATAAAACCTAAAAGGATTATTGAATTCCATTCCTACCAGTTGTCTAGAAGGTACAAGTCAATTTGATTTTTTTCAAAATGGGGACTGAAGAAAAATCTGAATTTAAATATCATAAAACACTCCGAATCCTTTCAAAACATCTCCTAGGAAATGGAGAGCAAATTCATCTCCAATCATGAAAATCCAACCCGAGAACAAGAATTAATAGCTTACATTTCCTAATTCCTCTGCTGTAATCAATCTTGTTAAATCTACATTACTTTGAGCACAGAAAGCAAATCGCTTAAGCCTTCTGCTATATATCAAAAGAGCTCAATGTCATTAGTAGGACTCTATAGGAATTCTAGAAAATTCCTGAATGGCCCCATTAAATACAATGTGAAATCATGTTTGCACTGCGACTTCCTCTATTGATTAATGATTTTAAAAGCAAACAACATAGGAAGAGATAAATGGAAAATATCTTTCTTTCATAAGGGACCAGAAATTCAGAACATATTTTATAGAGTAACCATCATGAGGTTATTAAGTCTACAGAGCTGCTCATTTATGTTTGCCTCCATGTAAGGGCACAGCTGAAGAGTGCCTCTTGTCTAAATTGATTTCAAACTACTTCTGAAGAGTCCATTGATTTTTAACTTTTGAAGACTTCTTTTGATCATGACGAAGTGGGATGTTCTGTAGGAAATACATGGCAAATGGAAGAAGATTTTGAGTCAATATTCAGACCTGGAAGAAAATATTCTGGCATCAGGCATGAAGGAAAAATCTCTCCGCTCAAACTGATCCATGGTTTGTTGCTTTATCAATGATTAAAAATCCAGGCAATTGGTTCTTTTGGATCCAGAGACAATAAGCACACCAGTAAATAAAAGGATTTTAGGTGTTATTCTTAGCTCAAGCAAACAGATTGAAAAGCATAGCTTACAAAGCAAAAATACCAAGGAAGATAGTGCTGAAATCTCTTACAATCCACCAGGAGCTCATTTCATCTTCAAAAACAACAACAACAACAACAACAACAAGAAAGTCCAGTTGCCTCCTAAAAAAGCACCTTTGGGACAACCATGAGTTGGATGATTGAGAATCTCTACAGACTTCAAATATGAGGGAGAAATCAAAGTATGTCACTAGCTCCTTCCAATAATAATGGGTTTCCCACATTGCCTCTACCTTGGTGCAGTGTTAATTCTCAACAAGCTTGATGGTAATACACAGCCCTTCAGACAAGCTGGATCCATTAGCTTCAAAAACATGAGGAACCTTCTGACTGAATAGAACATAGAATAATAGGGTTGGAAGGGACCTTGGAGGTCTTTTAGATCTAGAATCAAGGCAACATATGGTATATAAAAGAGTAGCTTTTTAAACTCAAAAGTGATGGGCTGGCATATATAAACTCCAAGAAGACAGCACTGAACATGGTTTCTCGGAATCAGGATACAGGATGTAGGGGAGAACTATTTGAAGAGAAGCACCGTTCTCTTTGCATTAACTGAAAAAGGTTAGGAATGCTCTTCCATCTTGAAATGGCCGTTATATATTTGGGTTCCTTGTCCCAAAGGGGCTTTTCCAAAGGCGATCGGACTTTCTCACGTCCTGGATGACTGAGAAGCTCCATAAACATTTGGGTTCCTTCTACACCACATTGTCAGTCAAATTTCTATCAGGGGTGCCAGGTTCGGGCAGACCCGTTGCTAACATTATGGCTGGTTTGTCCAACCACCAAATCCCACTCCTGGCTGGCCCCACCCATCCCTCCCAGGAGTCTCCATGTGCCCCGTTTTGCATGCGAGGTAAGTGCAGGACCCACAAGGAGGCTCGGGGAGAGGGAATAATGGCCTCTGGAGCACCCCCGCTTGCCATGGTGCAGGGGGCCGATTAAGCCACGCCCACAATGGCCACGCCCACCCAGCAACAGGGCAGGGAACCCATTGCTGAAATTTTTGAAGTCCTGAATTCTATGCATATTGACTAAAGATTCTCAAACGAAGAGCAAAACGAAGTTGGACACATAGCAATGCTGCACAACAACATCTATTCTTCAGAAAAAAAATTAAACTACAAGTAGCAGAAAAAAGCGGTAGCAACTCTTCTGAAGAAAATAATCCTTAATGCAATAAAAGCTAACCAAATTGCCTTGCTAGTTCTCTTCCACATGAGATCCCTTTCCAGAGAGAGGATTGATTTATTCTGGGTCCATAATTTCATTCCTTCCCCGGGTAGTCCAATGATGCATTTTTAATTTCATCAACTGGGCCTCCCCTCTCCTCCTCTGTGCATGTAAACCAGTAGTCTGGGCAAGGACTACATTTTCAGCCCAAGGATAAATTTATGCAGCTCACGGAGAATATCATAGCCTCCGTGCCTTGCAAATATCAATATGTGTACTATTATTTCTATTTTTAAAGAGCCAGGTCAAAATAAAAAGCAAAACAATACCGAGTGATTCAGAGGGAGCTTCAGTGATGTGCAAAATGAGGCCAAGGCGAAGATATTAAAACAAGTCAACTGAAAGAGAACACACTGATGGTGTGTTCTCACATCACATTGAACAGGAAATTTAAGCAACAAGACATGCATGCAGAATTTGCAGCTAATTTGTTCCTTTTTTCCCCACATAAACACATAAACAAGCCTATTATGGATAATAAATTGCAAGTCTGGATCTGGAATTATTTTACAACCAAACAAGGAATAACCATAAACCAATTTTAACCCAGGGTATTTTTTTTTTTACTATAACATCTGCCATGTTTGATTTCAATTAACCTTAATCCTAAAGTCTAGAGAAAAGAAAGACTAGGGGTAATTTCTATGCCTTATGGGGTATCTAGTGGCTAATACCATATGCATTATACCAATGCTGGGATTCAAATGTTTTTACTATTGGTTCTGTGGCTTGGTGGGCATGGCATGGCTTGGTGGGTGTGGCTTGGTGGGCATGGCATGGCTTGGTGGGTGTGGCTTGGTGGGCATGGCAGGGGAAGGATATATTGCAAAATCCCCCTTCCCCCCCCACCCCACTAACCTGCTTTTCATCTCTGTTCTCCCATGCAGAGCAACCAAAGAAGACCCAGCCGATCAACTGGGATTCAATGGGAGGCAGAGAAGAGATGGGGTTGGCAGGGTCAGTCGGAGGTGGGATTTGCCAGTTCTCTGAACTGCTCAGCATTTCTGCTACTGGTTCTCCAGAACCGTCAGAACCTGCTGAATACCACTTCACATTGGCTCTGCCTTACTATAAACATTGCCATTAATCCAAGCATAGTGAATTCAGAGAACACCATTTTCATAACAGTAATCAGGACGTAATTGTGTTGTAATCTAGTTGTACAGGTTAGCCAGGAACATGAAGAAATGCACAGGGGCAGGGTTAAGAGAGAAATCAGCATTAATATGCATGTGTTTATATTTACTCAGAAGGATTTTCAATTTGATCTTAATGACTGCAAAGCACTCATAGAGGTTTACAGGAAGGGTCTTGCGTAAACACAGGTGGCTGATTACTTTGTGGTGATTGAAAGCGTCAGAAGGTAGAGAAGGAGAGAATTCTCTGTTATGAATCTGTGCTCATGTTCTAGGCCAGGGGTCGCCAACCTTTTGGACCTCAGGGACCACCAAACTCGTCATTTTAAATCCCAAGGACCAGAGACCCTGGGAAAATCCCCCAAAAAGTCTGCAGGAAAATTCCCCATCCCATTTTCCTACCGATCGATCATTCTTTATTTGGGATCACAGGATACCATCTCCAGCTCCATTCTCAGGGGGAGAGAGGGAGAGACTTTTGGCTTCATGCAAGGAAAGCAGCAGAAGCAGAGAAGTCTTTCTTTCCCTCCCCCAAATTCCGCCAGAATTGAGTCTTTGTGAGATTTGTCGCGCCAGTGCAGCCTTTTGGAACAGGATACCTTGCAGGGTCCCAAAGACTCATTTCTGGCAGAGTTTGGGAGAGAGAAAGAGAGACTTTTGCTGCTTTCTTTGTGTGCAGAAGAAGAAAGAGGTGGAAAGAAGCAGCCCTGTGGCCAGGCCAGGCACGTGGGGAAGTTCCTTCTTCTGCCCTTTCCCCCCTCCCCTCACTACCTTGTGTTGTTTTCAATGCAAGTGACACAAACCTTGTGTTCCCAAGGGCCATGTGGGCAGCACAGCCTTGTGTTCCCACGCAGCCTGGATTAATTGCTTTGGGGGAGACATTTCTCTGCGGACCACCAAAATTTTCTCATGGACCACCAGTGGTCCCCAGCCCACTGGTTGGCAACCATTGTTCTAGACCACACTATATTTTTTTTATCCTCACTAACAGGAGTGCTGGCATTTTCCTTCTTACTTGCTCCAGCTCCCCTCAATCAAATGGTGTCATCTTTTGGGAGTCAAGAATTGTGCCTTCTTTATAGAAGCACCTATCTTCTGGGATGAGGACCCCTCAAGAAATGGGCAGCTTCTTCCCCAATGGCATACATTAAACTTGTCAGCTGGAAAGCTGATAAGTCAGGTTTGAGACCTGAGCTCCATGTGATGGGATGAGCTCCCATTACTTGCTCCAACTCCTGCTCACTAGCAGTTCGAGACAGAGGTGGTCTTCAGCAGGTTCTGACCAGTTCTGGAGAACCGGAAGCAGAAATTTTGAGTAGTTTGGAAAACCAGCAAATACCACCTCTGACTGGAGATTTTATAGTATTCTTCCCCTGCCACACCCACCAAGCCACACCCACAGAACTGGTCATGAAATTTTTTGAATCCCATCACTGACTTGAGAGTATGTAAATGCGAGTAGATACATAGGTACCACTTTGGTAAGAGCATTCCTCAGCAAGCATATAGTCATGCTGCCCACATGACCATGGAAGGGTCTTCATACAAGCTGAATCCCTAGGCTAAGAAAGAGACATGAGCGCTGCTCCCTAGACTTGGACACAACTGGACAGGGGAACTTTTATCTTTAGGCAGACCTGCTCAATTCTGAGTTAGGAAATCTCTATCTCTGATGTGAAGCGAAACCCAAAAACCAGGAAGTTGTATTGAAATTTGAAGCCAGAATCTATGATGTAAGAAGGGTTGGGTCACAGCATTTTCTTCCAGACTACTGTCTACGTGCCACAAAACAGGTCCAAATAGTCTTTGTTGGTAGGTCTACATTGAAATGTTGCCAACTACATCCTGGGTTTGCAACCCACCCCGTAAGCGAACGTGATCACCAAGGAATTGCAATGTGTCCTTCCCATTATCCTAATGAAATACGTGTCTTGCAATAAAATAATTTTCTCATCTGTATTAGTTAAAATGGTTAATTGGCCTATTCAGCCATTATTGATTTTCCCCCCTATTGTCAAGTCGAGGGAAGTTTTATTACTTTGAAGCTGAACTTCCAACAGAAGTGTCTTGATCAAAATGTTGATTTTGGGGGTGATGATAGGAGTCCAACTCGTAGTAAGCCTCCTGAGCCTCTTTTTGTTTTGTTTTTTATATTTCAATAGTTGTGGTGCTTGAACATTTCTATGAAGAGAACTGCTATGAAAAGAACCACGGGACATAGAATATAGAACATACGTGCAAATTAAGTGCAAATTGATATTCAGATCAATTTTATACTTGCAAGTAAGCACAGAACACAGCATCTTTAATTGCACATACTAACAAAATAATGACTATATTAAGTGCCATACCTTATGATTCTTGATGAATGTATCTTTTCTTTTTCTTTTTATGTACGCTAAGAGCATATGCACCAAGCCAAATTCCTGGTGTGTTTAACCACACTTGGCTAATAAAGAATTCATTCATTCATTCATTCATTCATTCATTCATTCATTCAAATAATGCTTAGGATCATCCAACACCCATTAGAGTCCTATATGGAAGGAGGAAGTCCAAAAACAAATACTACATTCCCTACTACTATCTATTGTCTGTCTGTCTGTCTGTCTATCTGTCTGTGTATCAGCTATCTATGCCTATTTCATTTATCTATACTCAACCTATCTAGCTATCTGTCTACCATCCATCCATCTACCCACCCATGGATTCTTGATTTACCTCTTGGAGGATTAAGTCATAAAAATAATTGTAAGAAATAATAACTGTATATTATTATTATTTGAATAGCTAGGAGTCTTCTGGAGGTTAAAACAAATTGAAAATATGCATTTGGGCATACATATTTGTGGGTCAGGAGGATCCTCCTTGTCAGAAAGGGTGAGAGTCAAGCTTGGAGGAATTGTGACTACAGCTTCATCACATCCAATCAGGTTAGAAACTGTATCTGGATTGCTACCAGAGGAATAAATCATACGCCTCATGGCATGTTGAATCTTGCTTATCTATAACAGAAAATGACACTGTTTTATTTAAGCTCTGCTTTACAGAGCCAAAACAAACACCCCAGGAAAAGGTTTTATTATACAGTTTCATATAATGTGATGCTGTCAAGGAAAATAGCTTTCTTTTTGGAGTTTTTCAGTAAATATTAAAAATGCTGGTTCTCTTTCCATTCAATTTCTAATCCCTTTCTGCTCATTCCCACCAGCTTCTATTGATGGTGAACCTCCTAAATTTGCATAGTAGGTTTTCGTGAACCCTTAGTCTTCTAGAAATATATGGATTAAGTTCCTTCAGATTCAACATTCCTTGAGTTGAAACCAGATCCCGGAGACTGCATGGATAAGCCCATGTTGCCATCCAGTTAAGGATACAAACATGTTTTGTTGATGTTGTTTTCTTCTGGGATTTTTTTTCCTATGTCCCAAACTAGCTGCCATGGGACCTGTAATGTTCTAGACATCTTTCTCCAAAACATTAAGCCAGCTTAACCTTCCTTACTTAGCGGAGTAGAGTAGAGGGTAGGATAGAGTAGAAACAGAGAAAAGGAAATAGAGGAGAGTTTATAAATTGTTTAGTCTTACAACCTTATCAATAAAACAAAATAAAAATAAAACACATTTTCTGATTCCAAGGTAAAATAGATAAAGGAAAATAGAATGGTAACATACATACACGATAATACAAGGAGTCAGCAATCAGATAAATGCATCAAAATAGAATACCTTTTAGATAGAATACCTTTATTGTCACTGCATTCCACGAATACAATGAAATTTGAAAGCTACTCCAGCACAGTGCCTCAAACACCACATCACAATCACACTACAGAGTATTTAAAAATTAAAATAATTAAAATGATAATAATAATAATAAAAAACCTAGTCTAAAACCTATCTAAAACATATAGTAACTTAGATAGTTTAAAAATGCCACTATAGGACTAAATCACAAATGCACTGTTTGATTCAAGACAATTATTGCCTTGGAAAAGAAACTGTTTCTCAGTCTATTAGTCCTCATTTTAAGACACCTTATAGGGTGCCCCATTTTTTATATATTGTGCTCTTAGCTCAATCTCCTTAATTATAAGCTTAGCAGTTCTGCTTACAATATGTACAGTACATTAGAGCCCAGGAGGAAATAAGACCAACTGAAATTCAGTTCCCATTGAGCTGTTTTTTCCCCCAATAGAAATGAGAAGCATCTAAGTCCAAAACAGGCATATTGTTGTGGTTCGCTGGCAGCCGGTGCAGATGGCAGTGAAATTGGACAGTGGGGAAGAATGGGGACCAGTCTGGGAGTCTGGAGAGGACTTGGATGAAGGTCCTGCATCCAATGCAGAGATGGGGCCAGGACCATCTGGGAGTGGGGTGCTGATTCCGGAGCCTCCAGAGTCTGGCAGCAGCAAGACAGAGAAACAAAGGGAGCCTGTTCCCAGGGCGCGTGTGCACAGAGCTGCTAGAAGGCAATAAGCTGCTAGAATGCTGCAAGAGCAGCTAAGACAAAAGGGGTGACTTGGGAGTAAGGCTTGGAGGTGATTGCCCCTCCCCTAAGGGATAAAGGAAGTACAAAGGTAGATAAACCTTTGCAGGAAGCAAAGTTGTTCACTCTGTTCAGATTAATCCTTGAAGCTCTGTATGGACTTTGTACTCTGGTTGGTTTTTTTTATAGTTCATTTGGCACTTTAGTTGTTGGCAGCAATTCAAAGGAGAGAAAGGTGGGTACTTATCTCAAGGGACTGTTTGGGACTCATTACAGGCTGGGAATGAAAATAATTCCCAGCACTGAAATAAAGCAAGAGTTGTTTTAACTAAGCGTGTGCTTAATTATAATCTCAGGAAGTCTTGGTCAGAATACATATAATAGCCAAACAATACATGTGTACAGGGTACCTGCCTATGTGTAAGCCCTTTCATGATATGGTGCAGCCATCATGGGTTATTTCATCTTTCTTATAAATCTGTTTTCAGATGCCATCTGCAAGTGGTAAAGTTGGACTTCCCATACAGCCTCATGCTACTTACTGAGCTGAGGTAAAGAAGGCGCCTCTTTAGACAACTCTCTTGATGACTTCATGGACATATCCATGGTATTTTATTGGAGACAGAATGGACGTAGTGTTTGATTTCCTTCTTCCAGTGCAATATTTCAGTGCCATATCCAGAATAGGAATTGCTGCTACTGAGACTTTTTCCCTCTATGTTGCTGGTGATACAACTGATTTACTAGTGGCCATAGATTGGAGCACACCCTACTCGATGGCAGGGCTATGACTTCCTAACCCCGTCTCAAAAGCAGTGCCAATTTATAGCAAGCAGAAACGGCGTTTTTTTCGCTAAATCATGAAGCTGAGCCTTCAGCAACAACAGATGTATAGCAACTGAATGCCACTGGCAGGTTCTCATTAATAAAATCAATGAAACCCACTCGGGAGGTTTTGTTTCATTATTATTAGCTCACTCACAAAAAAGCATGGCAGGCAGGTAGGCTCACCTGATGACATTTGCAACTTTGTAGCAAAAGAACTTCCCAGCAAAATAAGGTGCAATGGATGTGTCACCTGAAGCAAAATAGGTCACACATTGTCTAAAGCAGGGGTCTCCAACCTTGGCAACTTTAAGACTTGTGGACTTCAACTCCCAGAGTTCCTCAGCCAGCAAAGCATCAGGCTCACATCTGGGAGTTGTGATGCTCCGATCTTGGATGGCTATGTTTTATGGAGTGCCTTTCACCATGTATTTTGTGAAGGTGGAACTTGTTCTGCTGTCAGGCACAAAAGACCAGGTCTTCCCCACGTGGGAAGATCCAATTAAACTGATTTATTGGTAAAACACCTATGCAGAGGAATCTTCTCAATTCATGGTTGGCATCCGCCTGGAGATAGTTCAGGATTGATGGAATTCAAGGGAGGTTGGACTTAGTTTTTTTTTGTGACCATGTAGGAATTCTAGGCTGGTCCTCTTTTGATTCCACCCCTGACGACAGGGTGAAATGCATCATCATTTTTGAGTCTCTCCATCCCCGTAACAGGTGTGAGTCCAGCTCCTCTTGAAATCTGTCAATTCTTATCTGGCCTTGATGGTTAGTAGATGAGATTCTTCTCTATAGTTAGCAAAAAAATAGAATGATCGTGCATTGGAACTCTCTCTTGGTTCCTGTTTTCTTGCACCTGGTGTTAAGTTGCCCTTTAGAAGCTAGACTGGGAACTTTGTCTTGTTACAAGGCAAAACCAAACTGCTTGAATTAATACATTCTGATATTTTGCAAGCAACATGCAACTGGGTATTTTATTTGCATGAGAAGCAGTTTCAGTGGATATCAGTTTCAGGGTCAAGAGTAGCAGGAGTCGCACAGGAAAGCTAATTTCCAGTGAACTTAGGATGAACTTAAACCATCACATCCTTCAGAGAGGAAATTCTGACTAATATAGACTAATATTTTTTTTTCTTTTATTTTTGCATTTCATGGAAAAAGTCATTTTTTTTAGCTACAGGCATTTGCCCTGCATGATTTGCACAGATATTTTTTTCCAGTGAGGCTATTAATGCAAGAGATTTTGTTTAGAGAGCCAATTTGGTCTAGTAGTGAAGGCACCCGTCTAGGAGATTGTGAGTTCTAGTTCTGCCCTAGATGTGCAAGCTGATCTGGTGACTTTGGGCCAGTCACCAGGAGACTGTGAATTCTAGTCCCACCTTAGCATTAAAGCCAACTGGATGTCTTTGAGACAATCACCAGGAGATAACGGATTCTAGTCATACTTTAGACATGAAAGCCAACTGGGTGACTCTGGACCAGTCACCAGATGATGGTTAGTTCTTGTGCTGCCTTAGGTGTGAAAGTTGGCTGGTGACTTTGGGCCAATCCTTGTCTGTCAGCCCAGGGTGATCGTTGTGGGGAAAATAGGAGAAAAAGAAGTACAAGAGAAGCCTATTACCTTGAGTTATTTATAGAAAATAATAATGGTGGGATAAAAATAAATAAAACAAGATAAATAAAGTTAGGTGAAGAGATGACTCAAAAGCCCCTCGTGGCTTTTGTGGCTACGGGAAATTCCACTTTCTCCCCTTCTCCTCCCACTCCTACTCCAGCCCCTAAGCACTCCTGCTTGGGCAGGGGGTTGGATTAAATGATCTACATGGTCCCTTCCAACTCTGTTCTTTTGTTGTTGTTCTTGTTGTTGTTGTTATTATATCCTTTATCCATTAAACATGAAACTCAATCAACTGAACATTGAAAAATGCATCCCAAGTACCAGTGTCTGGTGCTAATGGTTGCTGCTGGTTGCTGCCAATGTCCTAGGTGTATCAACCAAGTACTTTCTTAAGATGTACGATGTTCTTAGTAGCCCAGGGTTTGTTTGTTTGTTTGTTTTGCAGTTCTGCTGGTGTTATTGCAAGAAGCTGCAATTTCTTGATGTATTTTATAAAATTCTTGGGCATGGTACCAAGTGCCCTGATGACAGTGGGTATCACTGTATTATTGTTATTATTATTACTATTATTATTATTACCTTTTAAGTCAGTACAAGCCATTGCCAAGAGTGCACTACACCCTGCTGTTCTTCTTTTCCAGTTAGAGAACTGATGATTTGATATTCCAAACACTTGCCCTGTCTGATTTCTAGATTCTAAATGAACAAATGAGCTAAGTAGTTGGAACTGACAAGAAAATGCAAGTATTTAATCACTGGATATGAAAACAGACACATTAGCAACTTGATTCGATCTACAATGCTCCAGTGCGGTGTTGAATATATTCAAAATTGATATGCTTGCATGTATATAATTTAATGGAATATGCAGACTATAAGATTACAAACATTTAGGCATCCATAGTTGGACAGAGGGTTGAGTTTCAGGCATTGTGTTAGATATCAGACAGTACCAAAAAAACTGGGGAAGGTGGGAAACCCACCAGCTAAATTAATCAAATACTTTTGTTACAGAGAAATGAATGTCCTGGTTTTGCTTCTATTTTATTTTATTTTTTTGCAGCATTGGTTTGTAGAAAACACGTGACCAGCATCAACCTCTGCAGCAAAAGAAAAAGTTGACGGATTAATTTCGATTCTCTTCTCTTGCCAGAGATCTGTTGATTTTAATTTCTCTGCGACGCAACTTGTCACAAATATTTCTGCTCTTTTTCTCTGGGCTGCTCTCCTTCGGAGGGGCCGTGCTTGGAATGCAATTGAGGCTACAGGATCATCAAGCATATCCAAGCAGCCTTTGGAAGGGCAGTTCATATAATCAGCGGAATCAAGTCATAAAGCTTTTGTTCCCCTAGGATTGCAATCATTTCACGCTGAAGATGGAAAAATTAAGGATACTTATCTGCATCGTTTTGCTACGTGTGAGCAAAGGTAGAACAAATGCTGCCCTGAATCCTTTTCTAAAATGCTATTTCCCCCCCCTGCATTTGGAGGAGGTGCGGGAGTATTTCATCTGTAGTCCCTCCAGGAGCATTGCAAATGGGATTTCTAAAACTCTTAAGTTTTAATATTGCAACTTATTTTTTTAACCTGTCCCTGTTTTTAAAATGTGTGACCCCCACCCCACAAAAATCATCTCTTTCATGCTTGTGACAATGACCCTTGAGTTTGACAGACACCTTGACTTAAGGACAAGATTCTTGCCTTCAATTTAATTGTGTGGATTTGAGACCACATTTGTGTGCATATTGTGTGACGCTGCTGAATAGCGCAGCAATGGATGATATTTGCTATGAAGCCTCTAGCACTGAGAATTTTATTATCTGGCATAGACAAGAAGATAAATCAATTGATTTGCTTGTGTTCTTTTGCCTACAAGAACCATGTGTGATATATTAGATCGGGGTGTCAAACTCACATCATCATTGTGTCGTCATGTGACTTATCACGACTTTCCCCCCCTCTGCTAAACTGGGCTGTGAGTTTGAATCATCATCATCTTAATTTAACAACCCCTTAATCCCTTGCACGGTGGAGTCTGGGCAACAGAAACAGAGTATTTTAGTGGCCGAATGCCCTTCCTGTCACCAATGTGGAATTTTGTTCAGCAGATATATTCTCAGTGTGCATTAGACTAAGAGGAATGAGTGTGCCAAATCACTTCTATACTTCCATGGATGGCTGAGGTTGAATCCAGATCTCTTCTATCCCAGTCCAATAATTCAAGGACACGATGGTGCCTCTTCTTTGGGAGAAAGTATTGTTTGAGTTGAATTCAGCTCCTGGTGACTTTGTGGATATGGACATGCAGCTTTCTCGGGCATGTCATGAAAGTACTTCTTCTGGAATTCCAGATGTCTTCCAACTAACTAGATCTCAATATTATCATTTGTGGAGGAAGTTTGTGAAGAACAGAAGGATGTTTTCATCAGTGACAGCTGATCAGCTGAACCCCTAGAGCAAAGAAGATTGTAGGAGAGTTTTGGAACAGACCCAAGTAGAAGAAGGGTCTAGAAAAGCTGCTCCAGAAGAAGAAATAACATAAAAAAAACACATAACCAGTTGCTATGCAGAATTGTTACAGATTTATATTGGCCTTCCTTTATCTGATGGTTGGCAAGGCTTCCCTCTCAATACATTCCTAAAGGATTGCAAGAAAAGGTGGAATCCTAGTGGACGATCACTTAAATACGAGCCACCCAAGTGCAGCAGCAGGTGAAAAAGCCAATACAATCCTTGGCTGTATAAACAGAGGCATAGAATCAAAATCAGGTAAAGTATTAGTACCACTTTATAAAGCCTTAGTAAGGCCATACCTGGAATGTTGCCCCCCTTTTTGGTCACCACATTACAAAAAAGTTGTTGACACTTTGGAAAAAATGCAAAGAAGAGCAACTAAGATGATTAAAAGAAGAAAAAATGTATGAAGAATGGTTTCAGGAATTGGTTATGGCCGGGCTAGAAAAAAAACAAAAGACTAGGGGTGATTTGATAGCAGTGTTCCAGTATTTGAGAGGCTGCCACAAAGAGAGGATCAATTTATTTTCCAAAGCACCAGAAGGCAAAACAAGAAGCAATGGGTAGAAACTAATCAAAAAGAGAAGCAATCGAGAATTAAGGAGAAATTTCTTAACAGTGAGGACAATTATCCAGTGGAACAGAAGTTGCCTTCAGAAGTTGAGAGCGCTTCATCACTGGAAGTTTTCAAGAAGAGACAGTCATTGTCTGAAATGGTATACAGTCTTCTGCTTGAGCAAGAGATTGGACTAGATGACCTCCAAGACCCCTTCCAGCTCTATTCTGATTGATTGATAAATTGTCAATACCATTCAAGATGTGGAGAGATAACACATACATACAAAAAAAAAAAACCACCTGCTCTTCATGGAGCCAGCTGACTTTGCCGAAAAAATGCTGCAATTTTTTTATCAAGCCCTTCGAGACGTATTTATACCAGAAAATCCTAAGTGGGTTGCACAGCAGTAGACCCTTTGAGAGTAGCAGGCAGGCCAATTTACATTTGATAGTAATTCTTCTAGCTGGGTTGAGTGACTTGCTAAAAGCTGATTGTTGAAGGAGAGAAGGAAGAGGCGACAGATATTTTCTCCAGTGGGGAAACAAACGCAGCGGAATATGAATTTCATTTGATTCTGAACTGTGTGTGTTTGTAGATGGTTTGTGCAAGGATGAAGAAGAGGAAGAAGTTTTGGAACTTGACAATGTCAGGCAGGTGAAAGGGAAATTCTTATTTTGAGCACACTTGGAAAAGTGAGTGAACTAATGGCGTTATCGATAGCTAAATGCAATGCCTGGACAAAGCTTGGAAGGGACCTTGGAGGTCATCTAGTACAACACCCTGCTCAAGCAGGAGACCCTCTACCACCACAAAAAGGTGTGTTAACTAACAAAATAGGATGTATAAATTTCCTCCTAGATTTGATGTACTGTGACAGTTCTTCATCAGGCCAGATGTGTGAAAGACAAAATCCTCTTCGGACTTAGAATCCATTTTTTTTATTTTCTGATTCAATGCAAATCATTTTTTTTTAAAAAAAAATAAATGAAATAAAAATGCACAGCTATTTGCAGGATACACATTATTCCATTTGCTGAACATTCTATAAGCAGAGTAAAAAGTTAACTTCCCTCTGGAGCCAAGCAAATCAGAGAAAAGCAACATCCACACAGTGATTTCAGAGAAGGCTGTTTCTCAAAAGGAAATGAATTGCCGCCATTCACTGTGAACTCGAGAAGGAGCGAAAGTATCAAGAAAATCATTCCAAAAGTAGAGGATTCTTTCTCTGCCTCATTTCCCTCATGTGGAAATAAGGATTATGACTGTGCAATGATCACCTCATATGTCTCCAAAATAGGAATAGAAGGTATTTTAAAAGTACCAACCAAATGCTGAGGGCTTGAACATGTAAATAAACCAGTCTTTTCCTCTGCCATTTAAATCATTCTTGCAAAAGAAAAACAATAATATTGTCTTCACTGTCAGTATCATCATTAATCGTCATTAATATTTTCATCATCATCAATATCAATGACATCTTCATCTTCATTGTCAATGAATCCTTTTGCAAGAGAACTATAAGTTCTTCATTGTCATCATCATCATGATCAACATCATAACTATCATCATCAATATCTTCTTCATCATCATCATCAAGATCATCATCACCATCATCACAAGATCATTATCAACATCATGAAAACCTTAATGAACATCATTATTGTCTTTATCAACATCAATGACATCATCATTGCCAACAACAAATCATTTTTGCAAAATAAAAGCAACGACATTGTCTTCATTGTCATCCTCCTCAACCTCATCCACATCATAACTATCAACATCAAGAACTTCATCATTATCTTCATCATCATTATCAACATCATCATCAACCAGTCCACAATAGAAAACGTCCTCTCATATTGCATTACAGTGTGGTATTATTTATTTATTTTATTTATTCCAATTTATATACCGCCACCCTCTCCCAAAAAGGGACTCGAGGCGGTGAACAGCCACAATAAAACATAAGTTAGAAATGTTAAAATAGATTTAAAATTAATTAAATAATGGCTGAAACCAATAAAACCCATAAAAATTTAAAATTGCATTAAAAATTTAAGACCCTTCTCATAACGTTAGGCCAGACCGGCCTGTTGGAAAAGGTGGGTCTTTAGTGCGCGTCGGAAGGCTCGCAGGTCTGCAATGGCTCGCATCTCCACAGGTAGTTCATTCCAAAGGGAGGGTGCTCCCGCATAGAAGGCCCGCACCCTCGGGGCCGCCAGCCGACATTGTCCAGCTGGCGGGACCCCGAGGAGGCCCACCCTGTGGGAGCGCACTGGCCGGCGGGAGGCCGATGGTGGCAGTAGGTGGTCCCGTAAGTGCTTGACAGCCATGGATAGAAAGACTACAGAGGGTGGTGAGCACAATACAAAATATCATGGGCTGTTTCCTGATACCACTAGTGACATCGCTAGGGCTCACATCCTGGTCAGCCCTTCTTCCCTCTCCTGCCATCGGGTGGGAGATGTAAAAGCAGAGCCAGCCACACCAACAGGCTGAAGAACAGTTTCTACCTGTGGGCTGTCAGACTCCTGAAGGAAAATAACTTCATGTCAACATAGTAATTTAGACTTGCAGGGCCGTCGCATTGTGTAATGAGTTCACATGATGTAATAAAATTGTGTGTTTGTTAGTAGGATTCACTGGATTAGGGATTTTCTATCCTCACTGTGACTTGTGTTGGGGAGGAGTGCACGAAGGGAGGTTCAGCCAATCTCATTGTACATAGGTTGTACTCGGACAGTAAAGGTTGATTTGATTTGAACAACAACATCATCAACAACAACAAATCATTTTGGCAAAAGAAAAACAATTGTGTTTTCTTTGCTGCCATCATCACCAACATCAACATCATCAATATCTTCTTCATAATCATCATTATCAATATCAATCATCATCAATATCACATGTGAATCATACAAAATTTTGAAATATCACAGTCAGTATATCTCCCCAAATCAAAATTCATCCCGATGTAAATATACTGTATATTAACATTATTAATAAAGGTAATAAATAATAAAATACAATGGTTACCCTTTATTGTAATGTTGTGCAAAGCTCTTTTCTTGAGTTAATCAACAGTTCCAACCCAAGATGTATTTATATTTCCAATACTTTACAAGAACAATCCTACCAACTAACCATAAAACTAAAATGATTCTCTTATGCTGGATCAATTTATATGCATTAAAAAACAGAAGATAATCAGCTAACACAGAATTGATCACTGAGTGGATTTTCCAGGTTCTTCAAAAACTGTTAACCAAAACCATTGGCAGAAAAAGGCAGTTTCATGCAGCATTACGGCAGACTACAAAGGTTTGGTCTGTAGTTTGCAAATGCGTGCAGAGAGAGGTTGTAGTGGTTGTACATAGTGTAATTGCTAAAGGAAGAATTACAAAATATATCTGCATAGTTTTGATCTGTTTAGCTATTTTTTTCTTTCTCTGGTTACAACTGTATCACTTTCTCCTTCTTTGTCATGCTTGCTCAATGTTATTTGCCCAACTTTTGTAACTAGGTAAATAACATTGGCAGTTTCTTGGCCATAAAAGAGCCACAGGATTTTATTCATGAGCAAATTGGACATTCCCATATTTATTAAATGTCTGTGACATTATTGGAAAAACTGGATAATTCTAATAATTCAGGTAGACACATTAAGGCGAAGGAATTCAAGGAAAGAAGAAATGAAGAAAAAAAATATATCAAGCAGAATGGCAGCAAAATATGTGCATATTTCTATGTTCTATAATTATATTGCCCCCTCTTGTTCATTTACCTATTTATATTTAGAAAATTTATATGGCTGCCCACTCGCTCTCACTGACTCTGAGCAGCTTTAAAAAATACCATCAATTACCAGCAGAATTATAAAATGTATCTTCGATTTGTTTATCTATTTATTTCTTTTTTAAAAAAGAAAAAGCTTTTTCAATCAAATTTTTGGGACCTTTCAAAGTTTTAAAAAGTTCTTCAAAGCTGATGTTCCTTTCCCTTTGCAAATGTGGACCGAGAGAGGAGATATAAAGAAGGGTGTGCTTCAAAAATGTTAGCAAAGGGTTCTCTGTCCAATTGCTGGGTGGGTGTGACTATGGTGGGTGTGGCCTAGTCAGCCTCCTGCTCTATGGTGGGGGGCATTTTTGCCCTCCGCGGACTCCTGTGGCTTTCCTTGAGCCTCTGAGAGGATGAAAATGGCCTCCCTGGACTCTGGAGTTTCTGAAATCTGGAAATGGGTACCCATTTCTGGCCTTCCTGAACTTCCAGGAGGCCTGTTTTTCATCCTCCCGAGCCTCCATGTGCGCCCTGCACTTACCTGCATCCGAAAAGGGCCACGTGGGGATTCCTGGGAGGGGAAGGGAGGGGTGGGTGAGGCCAGCCAGGAGTGGAATTTGGGGGTTCTCCGAATTGCGCAGAATCTTAGCTAGGGCCTCTCCCAAACCCCTGCAGACACCCAGCAGCCCATCCCTGGATATAAATCAGGGATGGGATTCAAATGTCTTTACTACCGGTTCTGTGGGCGTGGCTTGGTGGGCGTGGCAGGGGAAGGATACTGTAAAATCTCCAGTCAGAGGAGGTATTTGCCAGTTCTTCGAACCACTCAAAATTTCCACTACTGGCTCTCCAGAACCAGTCAGAACCTGCTGAAGGCCACCTCTGATATAAACCCCTTTAGATGAATAAATAACACCATGAAAATAAATAACCTCCATATCATTCATTTGGACAGCTTGATTTTTTTTAAGAGAGAGAGGTTCAGGTTTGGATAACCTGCTCAGCTCCATGGTAATGGAGACAAAGAATTGCTCAATAGCAGTTCTTCTCTTGATGGCTTTGTTAGAGACTGACGCTTAGCTAATTACAGTTGGGAAGACAGAAGTGACACGAAACAGAATGCTCTGGTCTAATTTACAGCCGTGGTCCAGTGATGTGCGGGTGTGAAACTCAAAGCCGAGCACGGCAAGCATCTGAAAAATATCTACTTATGCAACAGCGGCTGTGATGGGACTTATATATTAAGCCTGAAGCATCATTGCTGGTGTGTTACTACGGAGGCATAAATGTGCAAACAGATCCATATTTCATTTACTTTGACCCTGGAGGGAGGAAAGGAAGGAAGAACATAGCTTACCCACACAAAAATTGCTCATAGTCTAGGCATATTCTCGTACTTGCATTTTCATTTTTAACCATGAAAAATTCCAGATATTTTGCATAATTGATATCTTTATCAATTATGCAAATACATGAGCAAAGATGAATAAATAGTTCCTGGAATATGGATTGGCCCATAGAAATAGGTCATAGTTTAATCGTTTATGGAGATTCTCAATCGTCCAGGTCATGGTTGTCCCAAAGGTGCTTTTTCAAGAGGCAACTGGACTTTCTTGGATGAGAAGTGAAATGTCTTCAAGGAAAAACACAGGAAGTCCAGTTGCCCCTTGAAAAAAATACCTTGGACCAATCATAGTTTAATTGCTAATGTCCCTGTAGAAAACAATAATTTCTTCCCTAAACATCTAATTTCTCTGTCTTTCTTCAAGTATGGTTTCCAGAATTGGACTCAGAATTCAAGATGGAATCTGACTAATGCAGGTACCATGGACAGTTATTTTCCATGACATAAAAATATATATTTCTGTTGTTCCTGCCCAAAATTGCATTCTTTGCATTCTAGTCACTTGGATGACTTATATTCCGTTTGCAATCAATGCTGATACATTTTGTTTTTCACATACTAAGTAACCCCTGTGCTATTGCTATATAGGTTGATTTTTATCACAACATCTCTATTCATTCTAGGCACAAACTCTGCAGTCATCTCTCTCTCATCTCTCTTTCTATATCTATCTATCTATCTATCTATATTCTATCTATCTGTATATCAATCTATCTCATGTATTTATTATCTATCTATCTATCTATCTATCTATCTATCTATCTATCTATCTATCTATGTTCTATCTATAATCTATCTATCTATCTATCTATCTATCTATCTATCTATCCATATACACGTCTATATATCTCATATCTAGAATGAACAAGATGTATATATATATTATATATATATATATATATATATATATATATAATATATATAGCTCACATCACTCTGAGAAGCACAAGGCCGAAGACACAAGCCTGAAGATGATGAATGAGACTTCATCGAAACGTCGCCTAGATATTTCCAACTCTACGCGGGAGAAAACCCGAAGAACCAAAGATCCACATATATATATATATATATATATATATATATATATATATATATATATATAATCATCATCATCATCATCATCATTATTACAAAGCATACTAATGGTATCAGAGATGCAAAGGATTCCCTGGAGGACAATAGCTCTTTTGAAGGAACAAACCACAGGATCAATAAGTAATTCCTGAGCTTATAGATGATGGAACTAAACCGGGTGATTCAACCACAGTTGTCTTTGATCAACTACTGTAGCTTTTAAATTTATGCTCATATGCTCTTTCTCTCGTCAAGGTAGCAGCAATGATAATGGATATCCCAAAATCAATGATTAAGATTCACTAGCCTTTTTCTACTGTCAGCCAAGATTGTTTTGAAGTGGCTGCCATCTGTCATTAAGACAGAGAGAAAAATGAAAGAAATGATCTATGGAACATTTGCAAACTGGGAAAATATCAAAAAGGTGATGAAGCGAGCATATTGTTTTCAGCCATTGGAACAGTAAACATACCCAATAACTCCAACTCTATTTGCTATTTTCTCTGATTGCAAAAGTAAAACTAGACTCTCCTAAGGAAACAAAGCAGGATGGATGATCTGTGTGTTGAGATTCCAAAGCAACCCAAGTTAACCAAGAAATGAATTGGATCAAGTTTAGTTGGTCTCCATTCTGCTGAATGAATGCTTCCCCAAATCAATCACCTTATAATAACTAATAAAAATTACTGTGGGATCCAAAGTGTTGCTACATAACAGATGAGCCCGTAAGATGTCTTTTAAGAGTGTGTTGCAAAAGATGAATAATAGTTGAAAAGAAAACCCCAGAAGTTACAAGTCTGCAAAATGAATGAATAAGAAAAGTGCTTGTGTAGGTGCTGACCAGGCTGATCTTGAGGGAGGAGTCTCATGTGTCATCAGTCCTGAATTTCTTTGTGTACACAAGAGATCTAAGTCCAGCCCATCTTGAATTCCTTTGACTCTTATCTACTGCCAATTTGATTTGACCGTTGGTAACTCAGATGTTTTTGTTGGACTATAAGGAAGGCTGAGCGCCAAAGAATGGAGGCCTTTGAACTCGGGTGATGGAGAAGACTCCTGTGAGTCCCTTGGACCGCAAGGCCATCCAACTGATCTGTTCTAGAGGAGATCAACCCTGACTGCTCTTTAGAAGGCCAGATCCTGAAGATGAAACTCAAAGACTTTGGCCACCTCATGAGAAGGAAGGACTTGCTGGAGAAGAGCTGAATGCTGGGAAAGATGGAGGGCAAAAGAAGAAGAAGGAGATGGCAGAGAATGAAGGGGCTGGATAGAGTCACTGAAGCAGTTTGCGTGAGCTTAAGTGGACTGCAGGAGATGGTAGAGGGCAGGAAGGCCTGGAGGAACGTTGTCCATGGAATTGTGATGGGTCGGACAGGACTTTGCAACTAACAACAACAATTCAGTTTCTTGTAGAAATCACAAAAGTGCTTTTTCAAAAGGCAACTGGACAATGCTTTGTTTTGAAAATATTTTGCTTCTCATCCAAGAAGCTTCCACAGTTCTTCTTGGATGAGAAGTGAAATGTCTTCAAGGAAAAACAAAGTCCAGTTGCCTCTTGAAAAAGCACCTTTGGGACAACTATGACCTGGATGACTCCATAGACATTTGTGTAGAAAGTGTTAGCATGCATTAAAACTGTATTCACTTGAACCGTCTTGGCTCCTGATTTTTTTATGCCTGACAACTAGCTTACTAAGGACCCAGTAAACATGTTGATTACCTTACGGACTGCAATGTATATATTAAGCAGAGATTTATTTATTGTTTCCCCTCCATTGGAACCCACTGGTCTAAGTACTTCAGTAAGGTTTGTGTCCTCTTTGCCACAAGTGAGAAGATTGGCACCATAGCTTTTCTATTTTTGTCCTCCTGGTTGCTCTGATGCTATTCTGATTGTATCCCATGCAATATGATCTTTGGTTTTCATTTGATGAACCATTTATGGAAGGAAAAAGACAGTCTTGAATGGAATGGCATTAACTGCTTGAAAAAGTAGGCAACTCAAAATAAATATCAGACATAATTCACAGCCGGTATCTCCTCCAAAATTATCATCTAGCCTAGATATCAATGTAGAATGCTTAGCCATTTTACACTTTCTCAGCTGGATTTCTGTAACTTTAATGTAAGAGCCATGATTGGAAAAGAGAAGTTCACTGTTCGTATTAATTGAAAGGTTACCCAGAAATTGATTCCTTTCACACTAAGAAAGCCCAATCAAGATGTAACCTCGTGTCTATTTTAGAAAAGGAGAATAATTTGTACTGAGCATCTCTGTTCCTCTCATTATTATTATTTGAACATAAATGAGGATTTTTATAGAACTTTTCATGCAGAGGGAAAGCTAGCCAAACGAGAAAGGTGTTGAAGGTCTGAGTGAGAAGAAATGGACCAGTGAATTCATTAAGCTGATGATTTCCTCTGAATATCCACCTGAAACAGGTGGGCTTATTATAGCTGCTACATGTAAGAAACGAATGCAAATTAACAGAATAACAATGTTGGAAGGGACTTGGAGGTCTTCTAGTCCAACCCCCTGCTCAGGCAGGAAACTCTATGCCATTTCAGACAAATGGTTGTCCGGTCTCCAAAGGTTGTGGGTGCTCTCATTGGAGCACCCACAACCTTTGGAGTCAAGCTGTTCCACTGGTTAGTTGTTCTCACTGTTAGGGAATTTCTCCTTAGTTCCAGGTTGCTTCTCTCCTTGATTAGTTTCCATCCATTGTTTTTTGTCTTGTCTTCTGGAGCTTTGGAGAATAGGCTGACCACCCCACTTCTTTATGGGAACCCCTTGATATGCAGAACACTGCTATCAAGTCCTCCCTAGTTCTTCTAGCTATACATTCTATATGAGATATACTAATTTGGTTAAATTGATTGATAAATTGATAGATTGATGCATTGATCTTCGTATTCACATATTCATGAACTTTGGTTTTCCACAATTGCCAGACATTGGATTTTAGAAGCAGCCTAAACACCACTCTCAATATATTTCTTTAGACTTATCAAGATCCTTCATTTTTCCCTGAGGTTTCTCAAAAAATAGAACAGTGAAATTAATTTCATTTTTCTTGCGCCATGGACTTTTTCCCTTGATAGTCCATGGCACACTCCTTACTCGCTGTGGTTTTGGCTGGCCTTTGTAACAGGCTTAGTTTTTATCCACCAATGAAGTTAAATGAGATCCAAGGAGAAAAAAAGGCATATTTGTCTGCGTGATGGATCAAGTATGGAAAATCCTGCTCATTTGGGAATTTGTTTCACAGTGTAGTTGTGAATGTGTCTGAGGATTATACATGTTGGGTTTTTAAAAAATCAACACTGTGTGTTTTAATCTGTTTAGTTCTCTTTCTGGATTTGTAATTTGGAAGCAGGCTGTTAACTATTTCAAGATGGTGTTTATTTCTTTTGTGCATTAAATGCTTAATCTGTCATGGCTGGGGTAGTTTTTTTAAGCAACCAAAAAGTGTTTGCTTATTTTTGAGCTATGGCATTAACCTGAATGGCCTCCCAGCTATAGCATAATTATCAATGGAATCAAAGATATTTGATTAATTTGCATCCTGAAAAAATAAACAAAGAAACAGATCAGTGATTCCTGGAGAACAAGAAACATATGGTGTAATGTTCACCAGGGACTCTGCAGTGAAATAATACAATAGCAACAAACATATTGACACTAATCCCCAAGGAAATAAATCCAAAGTCTTGAAACAACAAGATTTAAACGATAAATTTCATTTTCTCCCAGAGAGTTATGCCAAAAGTCTTTGGTTTTTTTGAAGACTTTGCTTTTCAGTTAGGGACCTCTGGATTGATATATTTACTGCACTGAGTGTGGTGGAATGTAATCTGGATTCCCAGGAGGGAAGGGTTGGGAGACAGCGAAGCTTAGATAGTTTGGCTGGGAGGAAGAGAGTCAAGTCAATTCCTCTCCAGAAGTTCTCACGTGGTATACTTTCAATGACTCAAGTAGGTGTTTTAGTTTGGCAAAATTTCTGAGGAACCATAAAGGAAACTGCTCAGAACTCATTCTGCATATCTTCGTTACTTTTTAGAGCCAAAACATCAAGTACTGTAGGTTTTCCTCATTACTCAGTGAAAAAAGTTTTAAGTAGAAATCCTTTTTGAAAAAAAAAAAATATAGACCTTTGATTTTGGGTTAGGGGCCCAAAAAATTTGAAATAAGATTCAAATTCACATCATCTGCAAATATTTCTTCTACCATCTGTCTTAGCATTCTTAGCAACGTAAAGAAGCAGTTGCAAAAGATTGTAAAAACATAATGCTGCCCATGCTCTATAGCACATCGTTTTGGGCAGGAATGAAGAAATTCAGTCAAACAGTCCTACCACCACCATCATTGCCATCTTTTGGAAACCTGAATCCAGTTTTGGTCACCATACTACAAAAAAGATGTTGAGACTTTGGAAAAAGTGCAGAGAAGAGCAACTAAGATGATTAAAGGCCTGGAGACTATAACATATGAAGAATGGTTGCAGGATTTGGGTTTGGCTAGTCTAGAGACAAGAAGGACTTTTAGGGGGGACATGATAGTATTCCAGTATGTGAGGAGCTGCCACAAAGAAGGAGGGGTCAACTTAATTTACAAAGCATCTGAAGGCAAGACAAGAAAGAATGGATGGAAACTACTCAAGGAGAGAAGCAACCTGGAATGAAGGAGAAACTTCCTAACAGGGAGGACAATTAACCAGTGGAACAGCTTGCCACAAGAAATGCTTGGTGCTCTGACACTGAAAGTTTTTAAGAAGAGACTGGACAGCCATCTATTTGAAATGTTATAGGGTCTTCTGCTTGAGCAGGAGATGGACTAGAACAGCGGTTGCCAACTGGTGGGCCGCGGCCCACTGATGGGCCATGAGAAAATTTTGGTGGGCCGCAGAGAAATCTCACCCCCAGAGCACCCCCCCAAAGCAATTAATCCAGGCTGCGCAGAAACACAAGGCTGCTCAGCCCACATGGCCCGCAGGAACCCTCCCCGCCCACTCATTTCTTACCCGGCAAACTTGTCTGCTAAGTTGCTATTTTTCCTTTTTCCGACCATCATCTGTTCTGCTGCACTGGGAGCTTTAGATTAGCTAGGAAACAGGAAATGGTTGGATTTCTTGCTTTCTAGCTAAGCACAGCCAAACCTCCCTTAGGATCGAATGTTTGTTTGCAAACAAATTCAGTGCAGACTCATGGCAAGCAAATTTGAGAGACTGAGCTAGCCGATGGCAGATAGATAGATCACTGAATGATTCTGTGAGAAACTCAATCTGTCTGCTTTGCCTGATTTTAGGTAAAAGTTGCTTTTTTAAAATAAAAAATTCAATATTTACATAGCATGGTGTGTTGTGAGTTAATTTTGTGACTTTGCTTGCAAGCAAACTTTATGTGACAGACTGAGCTAGCCAATGGCAGATAGATGGATTTCTGAATGAATCTGTGATTCTGTGAGCAACTCAATCTGCCTGCCTGCTTTGCCTGATTTTCGGTAAAAGTTGCTCTTTTTAATAAAAAAAATCAATATTTATAATATTTACATAGAAGCCATGCCTAGCCAGTCACATGACCACCAAGCCACAAATTAGGCAACATCCACAGAACCAGTTAGTGGTCCCTGGGATCTAAAATTATGAGTTTGGTGGTCCCTGAGGTCCAAAAGGTTGGTGACCCCTGGACTAGAAGACCTCCAAAGTCCCTTTCACCTCTATTCTGATTGACTATTGATTGATTGATTAACATTCATAAATAGACCTATCACTATACGTGAGTTTCCATAATATGGAAAAGGTTTTGTCTGTCATTGTTCTGATGCTGACAAATTCACAGTCTTCTCCAACTCTGTTTTGATTAAAGACCCTTTGTTGAGAAAATTGTTGTGAAAAATCTGTTCTCCGTGCATTTTTTTGCCTCATTCTCAGGGGAACAGAACTCCCACTTCGATCTGTATTTGATGGAAAAAAAATGCATGTACAGCCCACCATACTAGCTCTTGTGTTATGATTCTTACTGACTTGTGTGCTTAATGATCTGAAGGTGTTCTCTTACTTGACTGAGCTTTAAGCATCTGGATTGTTTAAAAATACAGTAAAATTGAATGAATATGAGTAAAGTCTTTGGAGGTTTCACCTCTGCCAATGCATTTATTGATTTCTATCTTTTCATTAGTTAGAAAGAAGTGAACAAAATATGTTTTATTTTAATTACCCAACAGTTGTGCGCAAACATTGACTTCACTATGTCAAAAGGAAGGTTGTTAGTCTTGATTAAAAGTTGTGCCTGGTTTCTTTTGAATTAGACTATCCCGCTTTTAGGTTTCTGGTCTAATTAGGAAAGCACATTTCAGAATACATAAAACTCATTTTTTTAATTACCCTGTAATCCCTTAATATGGGGTAGAATCAGGGTGACTGGATGGAGATGAGCATTTACTGGCTGGCTACCCTTTCTGATTCCTAGATGGAGTTTGCAGCAGATTTTTTATTCTTTTGTGCCTAGGAGAGAAATATCTGCTGCTACCTCAGATCGTACTCTCAACCTTCCTAGTGGGAGGTGAACATCTTCACCAGTAAGCTGCCATACTGCTCAATGTTTCAGAATACATGAAAGTGAAAATATAGCCCGTTTACAACTCATGAAAGCAACAGTTTTCTAAGGGCTGCTTTAATGAGTCACTCACAGGAGCTGAGCTTCTTGATCAGAAAGGTCAGCAGTTTGGCAGTTCGAATCCTTAGCGCCGCGTAATGGAGTGAGCTCCTGTTCTTTGTCCCAGCAACTTCTTCCAAATTAGCAGTTCGAAAGCCTGTAAAAAATGCAAGTAAAAAAATAGGGGCCCCTTTGGTAGGAAGGTAACAGTGCTCCATGTGCCTTCGGCATTTAGTCCTGCCAGCCACATGACCACGGAGACGTCTTTGGACAGCACTGGCTCTTCGGCTTTGAAACGGAGATGAGCAGCGCCCCCTAGAGTCAGAAATTGGTGCAGGCTGTTAATCAGCCTTGGTGATGCAGGCTGTTAATCATCTAGCACTTAGCTTAATTGCCTGCAATTAGTGCAGGTTCAAATCCCACCAGGCTCAAGGTTGACTCAGCCTTCCATTCTCTCGGGGTAGGTAAATTGAGGACCCAAGATTGTTGGGGGCAATAAGTTGACTTTGTAAAAAATGCCGCTTGGGGGGCCCAAAAAAGTAATAAGTAGGCATATACAATGGAATGAAGGCTATTACTGAGCACTTAGCATGGTGTTCTAAAGACTGTAAGCCGCCCTGAGTCTCCGGAGAAGGGCGGCATATAAATAAAATTAAAAAAAAATGACTGGCATGGACAATACTCCTTTGATCACCATTTGGAGATTTGCCTCCTCAAACTGCTTTATTGAAAAGCTAGTCCTATACACAGATAAGTGACACATGAGTAGCAGAGTAGGAGATGAAGGAGGCAGCAGGGATTGAAATAAATATAGTCTTGTCTTTGAAAAAGGTATGAATTAGTAAAAGAGAAGGGTTGGGTGTAGCCATATGATTACCAGCACCTCAACCATTGTTTTTCTTGCATCCCTCCATATATTACACAAATTTATTTTTGAGTGCACTGCAACATTTGAAGAATTTTGGAGGAGGAGGAGGAAAAGAAGAAGAGGAAGAGGAAGAGGAGGAGGATTTAATCAAGTGAACACCTACATAAACAGAAAATAGTATCGATCCACAATTAAATTTCTCACCTAAGCGAGATCTTAGTTTCTCCTTGTTTAGCCACAATTAAACACATAAGATTCTGAGAATATGAGTAATAAATACATTCAGATTTATTTTGAAATTACATATATTTTAATTATTCATATCATCGAGTGTGCTGCCAACTCCTGTCACTGAATTTATTTTCCACATTAAATATTTCATTACAGAAGGTTAACATTCTACAATAGTCAGCATTATAGCCATCTCAGTACATGTTTTGGAAGCTTGAACCCCAGCAGCATCTCTTCAGTTTATCTTGACAGCCTGATATATATGAATGCTGATATGCTGCTAAACGATCATCATAAGCTAAAGATGATCAGGGATTGACCGTAATCATCCCTGAAATATTTTAGTAACTAATATTTTTTTAAGGTGGAAAGCATGCTGAATTTAACCACCTAGCACTACAGAACACTAACTACAGATTCGCTAAAACATCTGCCTAAGATTTAATCAAATTAAGAATGGCATTTGTCTCTCTCCGGAATTTAATGACTTGTCTTGCCTCTTCTATGGGAAACAATTAAAGCAACTTCCCGTGACACATATATTTCCCAGCTCAACCCTGGAGAGAAAACAAAAGTAGTGATGCTTTCTCAGAGCTTCCAGAAATACAAATTAAAATTCTTAAATAAGATTTGCAAGCTTACTTAATCCTCAGCTATGCTTCATGAAACTCACTGCCACGGCTAAGTATTTAGCAGCGATTTGAGGTTAAAAAAAACAACAACCCACAAAAGATTGTTTATTCCAGCGATGAATGCAACGCGCTTTTGAAGAGGACAATGAAAGGAGTGAAGATTTTACCTTACATGAGAAACGAAGAAATATCTCACAATGCAGAGACAATCAAGGAGGTTTAAAGAGTAAGGTTACCCATCAAATAAACATTGTGTAATAACTTAATTCCCCCTTCCCCCCAGACTCTTGTTTAATGTTGCAGGATCCTGGAATAACATAATTATTTAATTTCAGTTGACTACCACAGGCCAGTAAATATAAATATGAATTCTCTATTTTCTTCAAAATAGGTAGTCCTTAACATACAACAACAACGAAGCTCCTAATTTCCATTGCTATCCAGTTGTTAAATGAGTTGGGCCCTATTTTTTTGCCACAACTGTTAAGAAGATCACTGCAGTTGTTAAGTGAACCAGGTGGTCATTAAGTGAATCTGGATTCCCCCAATGACTTTGTTTGTCAGAGGCCAGCTGGGAAGGTCACAAATGGCAATCACCTAACCCTGGAATAGTGCAACCATCATAAACATATAGAATAGAATAGAATAGAATAGAATAGAATAGAATAGAATAGAATAGAATAGAATAGAATAGAATAGAATAGAATAGAATAGAAGAGAAGAGAAGAGAAGAGAAGAGAAGAGAAGAGAAGAGAAGAGAAGAGAAGAGAAGAGAAGAGAAGAGAAGAGAAGAGTTGGAAGGGACCTTGGAGGTCCAGGGGTCGCCAACTTTTTGGGTCTCAGGGATCACCAAACTCATAATTTTAAATCCCATGGACAGAGACGCTGGGAAAATCCCCCCAAAAGCCTGCAAGAAAATTCCCCACCCTGTTTTCCTACTGATCGATCGTTCTTTATTTGGGATCGCAGGACACCATCTCCAGTGGAAGTAGTTAAACCTAGCCCTAGGGTCTGCCTCAGTTTACCTTCTCCAATACGCAACTGAGTCGGAAGATCATTTAAAAGCAGTTAACGTTAGGGGACCCTGATAAAATGGGATCTCTCCAGGGGGTGGGCTGCTACCGGTTCGCGCTGGTTTGGGCGAACCGGAAGTTAATTTTACACCTGGTTTGCCTGAACCGATAGTTGCAACAACTGGTTGGCCCTGCCCACCCCTTCCCTCCCAGGAGTCTCCATGCAGCCCATTTTGGATCCCAGGTAAGTGCAGGACCCACACAAAGCTCAGGTAGTGCAAAAAGGGCCTCCCAGAGGCTCCGGAAGGCTGGAAACAGGCCCATTTCTGGTCTCTGGAGAGCCTCCAGAGCCTGGGGAAGCCATTTTCGCCCTTGTGGAGGCTTGAGGAAAGCCTCTGAAGCCCAGGGAGGGCGAAAACAACCCCTTGGTGGTGCAGGAGGCCAACTAGGCCACGCCCACCATGGCCACGCCCACCCAGCAATCAAGCAGAGAACCAGCTGCTAAATTTTTTGAAGCCCACCCCTGGATCTCTCTATGAAAAAGCAAGAGCCCCATATTTCTCTCCTTTTTTACAGTTAACACAACAAAGAAATTGAAAGAGGAACATTGATTGGACAGAATAAAAGTCACCTCCTCTTTGCATGGGTAATCAGTTACATGTAGTCAAACATGTTACATATTTGCATCCCATAATATCACACATGTTCATTAAATGAAGTCTGATTGTCAGAAGGGGTATAATTGTAAGGAAAAAGGTTGTCTGGAGTTTATAGAAGAGTTAAACCAGACCCCAATTTGTACTAACTTTTTCTTATCTGGAGCTAGTCTCCAGCTTGTTTACCAGTTTAGGAATGTTAAAAACTAATAAACCTGAACATCATCTAAAAAGAGGGAAAATAAATCAAATTAAAATGTAAAGTAACTGTTAGTGAACCAATTACAAAACCTATGTCAAAAGCTCTAACACATCGGAGCAACCGCTCACCCACTCTCCCTGCTTCTCTCCACTTGTCTCACAATCATCTTCCACAGATAGCAGAGTGACCCATTCTCCAATCCTGATAAAAGCTGTTAAAAGCCCCTCTTGCAAAGAAAATCACACGTTTGTGTGCTCTGCTGTTCACTGGCTACAAAATGGGCAATTCTTAACTGAAACGACTTCATTTAAACATCGTAAAACACCACCAAAAAATAGGAGTATTTTTTCTTCTTAATCCTGTATGTTTTTGGCTCTTCCGTGATGGAGCTCATAAAGTCCAGCACAAGAATGGTGTTGAACCAGGAAATCTGAAAAAGTGTAGAAGGGTCTTCTTTGAGGTACAGATCCATTTAGCCCAATCTTTTGTTATAGGGAACGTGGTGACTCAGTGGCTAAGACGCTAAGCTTGTTGATCAGAAAGGTCGGCAGTTCGGCAGTTCGAATCCCTAGCGCCGCGTAACGGAGTGAGCTCCTGTTACTTGTCCCAACTTCTGCAACCCTAACAGTTTGAAAGCATGAAAAAAAATGTAAGTAGAAAAATAGGAACTTTGGTGGGAAGGGAACAGTGTTCTAGTGCGCCTTCGGCATTTAGTCCTGCCGGCCACATGACCACGGAGACGTTTTCGGACAGCGCTGGCTCTTCTTTGGCTTTGTAACGGAGAGGATCACCTCCCCCTAGAGCCGGAAATGACTAGCACGGATGTGCAAGGGGAACCTTTACCTTTGTTATAGGCCCCAAAGGTACTTTTTAAAGAGGCAACCGGACCTTTTTTTAATTTTTCCTTGAAGATGTTTTGCTTCTCATCCATGAAGCTTCTTCAGTTCTGACTGAGGAGTTCTTCAGTTCAGAAACATCTTCAAGGGAAAAAAAGGTCCAGGACAATCATGGGACAACCATGACTTGGATGGCTGAGAATCTCCACAGACTTTACTTACAGTGTTTAAAACCTGCCTTTAAATGACATCGTAATAATCTGGAATTTTTAATCATGGGGCTGCCATAGCGAACATTCCTCCCAATGAGGTTTCACCCAGTTTCTCCATCATCCAACAGTTATTATTCTTTTGGTGGCTGCGTAGAGGTTTAGACTGGATCTGGCATTTTTGTCCACCTCTTCAGTCCTTCCCAAGGATGTGAGAGATGCAGATGCTGTTATTTTATTTGTCACAGAATGTAAGCTGTTCAAAGTAAATGGGCTTTTTGCAATTGACTGAGGTAATTTTTTTTTCAGTGCTGATAGTATATTATTAATCTTTAGAAAACCAAGTTTCCTTTGAATAAATTATCTTCTCTTTTGTGATGTTTTAGCCTCGCTGCCTTTTATAGTTTAACTTCTGTTGTTTACTGGTATTTATATTTATGTTTGCGATTAGTGCCAGCACTTAGTTAACCTCAACTGATCTCAAAAAGTTAAGAACATATAATTTTGTGGATATATATTACTCTCTTTCTACTGTATGCTTTTTTCAAAGAAATATACAGTTGATACTTATTGTGCTTATGAACTGCCACCCCGAATCAAAGAAAGACATATGAAATTTATTACAATGCAAGCAGCAGGTAAGAAAATTAAGAAATGTAAGAAAATTCAAGACAACAGGGAAAAAGAAAGAAAGGATAATAATAATAATCATTATGTATATTATATTATTTTATAGCTACATATCACAACGGTCCCCCCTTTTTTTACCTTATTGCTAATTAGCTACATTTTTGCTGATCTGGTTTAGTCATACAACTTCTTGGCTTTTGTATGCTGCAAGATGCCAAATAAGGAGTTTTTCACAAGAATAGGATAGGGTAGGATAGAATGTAGACTAGACTGGACTAGAACAGAACAGAACAATGGAACGGAACAGAACAGAATAGAACAGAAAATAGGGAATGGAATGGAATGGAATGGAATGGAATGGAATGGAGTGGAGTGGAGTGGAGTGGAGTGGAGTGGAGTGGAGTGGAGTGGAGTGGAGTAGGTAGGGTAGGACAGAACAGAATTGGAATTGGAATTGGAATTGAACAGAATAGAATTACAATTAAATAGAACAGAAGTGGAAGTAGAACTAAAACCGGAACAGAAAAAAAAACAGGAACAGAATAAGAATAGAATTAGAATAGAACAGAACAAAATTGGAATTAAACTTAAACAAAATATAATTACAATTAAATAGAACTAGAGCTGGAAGTGGAAGTGGAATAGAACAAAATAGAATTAAAATAGAACAGAACTGAATTAAAATAGAATTAGAACAGCCTGGAGGATAAAACGTATAAAGAATGGTTGCAGGACTTGGATTCATCTAGTCTAACGTAAAGAAGAGTTAGGGGTGACAGGATAGCAGTGTTCCAATGTTTAAGGGTCTGCCACAGAGGGGGTGGGAACAACCTATTCTCCAAAGCACTTAGGGAAGGAAAAGAAGTTAATTAAAGAGAGATCGAAAGTAGAAACAAGGAAAAGTTTTTGGCAGTGGTTTGTTCTCCAAGCTTGGTTCAATTTAGCTTCTGAACGTTTTGTTACCAGGTTAGTGTCATCTGTGAATTTCCCCTTCTATTCCATTAGCTAAGTCATTTATTGAAGATATTGAAGAGTGCTGGGCCTAAGATGGAAGAACCTTGTGGTACCCCACTGCTTCCTTCCTTCCATGTAGAAGTACTGCCACCAAGGACTACTCGTTGAGTACAGTTTGTTATTTATTTATTTATTTATTTATTTATTTATTTATTTATTTATTTATTTATTTATTTAGTCAAACAATTATTAGATAACAGGTAGAAGTATAAACATGGTTATAAATACATGAAATGGATACAAATAAGAAAAAGAAACAATAGGATAGGGATGGTAAGCATGTTTTGGTGCACTTATGCACACCCCGTACAGACCTCTTAGGAAAGGGGTGAGGTCCATAGTAGACAGTCTAATGTTGAAGATTTGGGGATTTTGGGAAGAAACCACAGAGTCAGGTAGAGTATTCCAGACATTGATCACTCTGTTGCTGAAGTCGTCTTTCCTGCAATCAAGTTTGGTGTGGTTTATCTTTAGTTTGTATCGATTTTGTGCTCTTTTATTGTTTTAGTTAAAGTGGAAGTATTCATTGATAGGTAGGACATTGCAATATATAATTTTATGTACTATACTTAGATCAAACTGAAGGAGGTGTAGTTCTAGGTTGTCTAGGTCTAAAATTTCACATCTGGTGGCATAAGGTATTTTGCTATGAGTAGAGGAGTGGAGGACTCTTCTCGTAAAATATTTCTGGACTTTCTCAATTGTATTAATATCAGATACGTAATGCGGATTCCAGACTGATGAGCTGTATTCAAGTATTGGTCTAGCAAATGTTTTATATGGTCTAGTTAGTAGAGTGATATTACCGGAGAAAAAGCTACGCAGAATTAGGTTAACAACTCTTAATGCCTTTTTGGCTATGTAGTTACAGTGGGCTCTAGCACTTAGATCATTTGAGATGAGTACTCCAAGGTCCTTGATAAAGTTTGTGTCATCAACAAGATCTTGACTATTCAGCTTATTTTTTTTTTATTTTGCCAATATGCAAGACAGAGCATTTACTTGTTGAAATCTGAAGTTGCCATTTGTTTGACCATTCTGACACATAGTCGAGGTCTTTTTGAAGGGTAGCAGCATTGTCAGTGGTGTTGAATAACTTTACATCATCAGTGAAAAGAATGCAGTTGCTCTTAATATAATCACAGAGGTCATTAATATAGAGTATGAAGAGAGTTGGTCCTAGAACACTGCCTTGGGGGACACCACTGTTGACAGGTACAGGATTTGATAGGACGCTTCCAATTTTGACCATTTGTTGCCTGTTTGACAGGAATGCTTCTATCCAGCTATGCAGGTATCCAGAGATACCATAAGACCTTATAGTCCATATGTTTTTACAGTGCAAGAGTTGCAGATTACAGGCCAGTTTCCTTCTGAAGCCAAACTGTTTGTTAGAAAGTAGGTTGTTTATCTCTAAGTGGAGGATAATGGATTGGTTAATAATTGATTCCATGACTTTACAGGTGACGCAGCATAAAGAGATTGGTCTGTAATTTTCAACTAGGCTGGGGTCTCCCTTTTTGAAGATGGGAATGACTGTGGCTAGTGATCATAGATTTGGCAAGGAGCTGGTCCTGAAAGATTTTTCAAAGATTATGCTTACAGGTTCTGCTATGGCAGTGGATAGCTTTTTTAAGAAGTAGGCACAAACTCCAGTCCGGTCCAATAGATAGAGATGGTTTTAGATTGCGTGGTGCTTTTTCAACATTGTCTTCTGTAAAATCGATATGTATTAGATCATTGTAGTTGTCTGTGGTTTGACTAGGAAATACTGGGCATGATCCATTGCTGTTTACAAATACTGAGCCAAAGAATGTGTTAAAGAGGTTGACTTTAATGGTGTCATCGTTGCAGTCTTTACCATTTGGTTCTTTTAGGGGTGGGATGGACCTTGAATCTTTTAGTTTGTTGTTTACGAAATTGAAGAAAGCGGGGTTGATATTGGTGCGTAGAAGGTTTTCCTCTTGTTTGGTGTGATAATTGGTACATTCAGTCTTTATCTGGTGGCATAAATTTTTGTATTGGCTTTTAAAGTTGGCAACGTTACCAAATTTGTTTTTCTGCCAAAGGGATTTCTTTTGGATTGGAGCTTCCTTATTGTTATGGATAATCTGTTTTTTCTGGTTTTTGGAGTTGTTATTGGTACATATAGTTTGATGACTCTTTTGACTTCAAGTAATAATATGTTATAATGGTCTTCAACAGTATTGCATCCAGTGAATAGAGTTTGCCAGTCAAGAAATGAGAGATTGTTGTCTATAAGATCATAGTTGCTTTTTTGAAGTTATAATTGGGGATCCTGTTTTTAATGGTGATTATGGTGAGAACATATGTTGAGACAAAAGTCAATCATGCTGTGGTCACTGTTGGAAAAGGGTTCATTAACTTGCATTCCCTAAGTTGAATTCAAACTGTTGCAGAAGATGAGATCGAGGCAGTTGTTAAGTCTAGTATTGTTGGTTACTAGTTGTTCCAGTCCTAGTATGGTAATGGCATTGTACAGGGTTGTATGAATGGGTTCAGATGTACATTCATTTAGTGTCCAAGGTAAGTTGAGGTTACCAAGAAAAATGAGAGGGTGTGGGCAGGAGGCAGCCCATGTCAGTAATGAAGTTAGCTTGTTTGCATGAATTATATCATAGTCAGGGCCACAATAGCAAAGTAAGAAGCGGATTGAGAAGTTTAAGGACAGTTCACAGATGATGGTCTCGGGAAGAGCAAGCTCTTGTATAATTTGGATCTTTTTTAGGATTAGAGATTTTTAAAAGAATATAGCAACTCCACACCTCTATGGATTTCGTGATCTGACCGAAAAACTTGATATTCTTTTGTAGTGGTAATGGAGTCTGGAAAAGATGCATTTAACCACATCTCACAGACAAATATAATGTCAAATGTGGCTGAGCTTAGAAGGATGAGGAATTTAGTAACTCCATAATAATAATAATTGCTCGAAAGGCACCCCCGTCCCCAAAATTGTATTAAAAGCAATATATTCCTTTGTTAAATGGCTATTAATTTCCAAAAAGGTGGAATGACCCACATTTGTGACACCACTGAATTATTTTCACCCAGTGAGTCCTGTAGTTTCTTCCTCCCTTTAAAATAGATTTATAATTGTTAGTTAGTTCTGAATAATGGATTCACTATGATGGATTACATCAATGACAGGCAAGGAACTCATTCATCATCAAGCAATAAATCTAAACATAATCTATCTCTAGATTTATAATTACATTTCACTGAGAATGTGGCAATTCCAGCCACTGGAGTTCCTTTTTTTTTCTTTTTAAAGTTATTTTATGCATGGTTATTTTTGTTTTGTTTTGGGAGCTAATGAAGGAATGGTTGACGTTCCTTAAATGCAACAATCTGGAAAAAAGCAGGAAGAACATGGGGGGAAAATCCCCGAGAAAGCTTCTTTTTTTAATTTTAAAAAGGTTATTTTTAGAGGGGGAGCAATGAATAGAAAACAGAAAACAACTGTTTCAATTCTTCATATGATACACTGGGCAGGACAATTTTGGAAACCCTGAAAAGCCTGACTAAGTGAAAATAAGACATTGCAAAAAGTATTTTTCTTCACCAACTCTGACGAATAAGCTAATTTTAAACAACAGCCTGATCAAGGAACTACCAAGAGCCAACACTGACAGGACAAGCCAATTGTATACAAATAGAGAGCAAACCCCACTCCTACAAGCACTGATGAAGTTACCCAGTTTGGTAATGAAATGTCTGCAAGAAAACAACTGAGCTCAGAATCTTTCTCTTTCATGACAGGATACCAAGAAGGTTTCACCCTCTGGAGTGAGGCGAGAGGTATATAAATTTAATGACTAAGGAGAAACAACTCTAAAAAAGAGCCCTAAGGTTTTCCACATAGCTAACGATCACGTGCAACATGTTTTCTTTTCATCCCTCTTGCTAAACGCATGCACGGATCAACGTCTGCTTCTTTCATGAGTGAGGTTTAGGGAATAAAAGACATCCAATAAAGGAAAGCTATGAATTATTTTTCTGAATTTTGCAGGGGGCTCTTCTGCTCTCATGCCTCAAGTCCATCCAGCCCGCCCCTCAAAAAGAATCACAAATAACCTTTTTCATATAACAATCTACAATCCTTTTACCCAATCAATTTTGGAAAAGTAGGCACCATTGGGGGATTTCAACAAAGGCATTTTCCCCCATTTAGAAAGTTAGTCTTTGTTCTCTCCATTTGGATCATTCTCTAAAAAGCCCACTTTGGATATTTAGCATGCATAAGAAAGATAATATCTCTACTAATTGCTGAAAGTGAAATCTCCCCAAAGAATGTGCATCTTATTGCTGCTCATTTTTCAATTTCATGAGCTGTGACTCCTTTTTATATTATTTTTTGAAAGCACCTTTACAACTGTATCGCTTTTATAACCTATAGCCTTTCCTTTGACAAGTGCATAGAATACAGATCAGTAGAACACACTGGCAATGAAACAAAACATTTAGAAAGGCACTTTTTATTTCATCTAACCATGTCGACGGTCATCGCTGTTGCAAGAATTCCAATGTTCCTTTTGGAGATGTGGTTGCTGTCAATTTGATGCTCTTATACAACAGGCCAAGGGAACCCGAAGGATTAGGCTAAGGAAAGTGAAATTGGCCTTGTTGCTGTTAGTTGCGAAGTCATGTCCGACCCATTGCGACTCCATGGACAATGTTCCTCCAGGTCTTCCTGTCCTCTATCATCCTCCAGAGTCCATTTAAGCTCACACCAACTGCTTCAATGACTCCATCCATCCCCCTCCTTGTCTGCCGTCCCCTTTGCCCTCAACCGTTCCCAGCATTAGGCTATCCTCCAGCGAGTCCTTCCTCCCTTCTCATGAGGTGGCAAAAGTCTTTGAGCTTCATTTTCAGGATCTGGCCTTCTAAAGAGCAGTCAGGGTTGATCTCCTCTAGGACTGACTGGTTGGATGGCCTTGCAGTCCAAGGGACTCATGGGAGTCTTCTCCTCCAGCACCCGAGTTCAAAGGCCTCCATTCTTTGGTGCTCAGCCTTCCTTATGGTCCAATTTTCACAGCCATACATGGCAACTGGGATACTACAAGATATTAAAAGAGGAGATCTTCATGCATAAGGCATCAGATTAGAAACCAGAGACACTGACTATGGAGAATCTCCATGGTTGTCTCAAAGGTGCTTCCCCTCCACAAGAGGCAACTGGACTTTCTTTGTTTTTCTACAGAAATGTTTCACTTCTTCACCCAAGGAGCTTCTTCAGCTCTGACTGGATGGTGGGGAATGGAAGGATTTATACTCCTTGCAGACAGCTGGTCATTTGCATCCTTTTAGAGGGTCATTGAGGCCATTTGGAGGCTTGTCTGTGTCCTCAGAGTCACCTGAGTGGTGCAAATGGATGTGGAGCCTTCTTGGAATTGCTGAAAGGACTATATTGTAGACTGGAGATAGATGAGGTTGTGTCCCTCCCCCTCTGTTGAGAGAGGGGTGTTCAATTTTGGCATAGATGGCTTCTTTGGCCCCTTTTTCAAACTAGCAGTCCTCTCCACATTTTGAACACAAATTGAACAATCCACTGTCAACAGAGGTGGAGGGATATGACACCATCTATCTCCTGTCTACAACATGGGTCCTTTAAGGCAGTTCCAAGAAGGCTGCACACCCATTTACCCAAGTGACCCTGAGGACATAGTCAAACCACTAGGTGGCCTCAACGACTCTCTAAAAGGATGCAAATGACCAGCAAGGAGTATAAAACCTTACTTTCCCCACCATCCAGTCAGAGGTGAAGAAGTTTCTTGGATGAGAAGCAAAAGTCTTCAAAGAAAAATAAATCCAGTTGCCTCTTAGGGAAAAAACACACACCAGGAGATGGTGAGTTCTAGTCTCACCTTATACAGAAAGCCAGCTGTGTAATCTTAAGGCCAATCACTTTCTCTCAGCCCAAAGAAGGAGGCAATAGAGAAACCACTTCTGAAAAGCATCCCAAAAGCGCTTTTTCAAAAGGCAACAGGACTTACTATGGGTTTTTATTTTCCCCTCTTGAAAATATTTCACTTTTCATCCAAAAAGCATCTTCAGTTCTGGAAAACCTTGCTCAAAAACCTGCAAGAACTTGCTCAGGTAGTCTCCAAGAATGGGACATGACTGAATGGAAGAAGAAGAGGAAGAGGAAGAGGAAGAGGAAGAGGAAGAAGAAGAAGAAGAAGAAGAAGAAGAAGAAGAAGAAGAAGAAGAAGAAGAAGAAGAAGAAGAAGAAGAAGAAGAAGAAGAAGAAGAAGAAGAAGAAGAAGAAGAAGAAGAAGAAGAAGAAGAAGAAGAAGAAGAAGAAGAAGAAGAAGAAGAAGAAGAAGAAGAACATAATCCCCAAATTATCCATGGAGAATTGACTACAAGAAGTAGTCAGAATACCAAGGGTATGGAAGGTGGTACAGATAGAATGCTAAAGCTATGTAAATGGGGTGAATGGCGATAGAACTTGACTAGGCATATTCTAGCACTGTTGAAAAAGGAATAAGCACTCTTTGGTTGCAGGAGGACAACAGTCTGGATTAGGCCCATGAGAATCATCTGATGAGAAGTTTTGTGCCTGTGGATCTGTATCCTGAAAAAGTAGTAGTACTAGTAGTGGTGGTAGTAGTAGTAGTAGTAATAGTAGTAGTTTGGTTTGCCTCCCATTACTAATAGCATAGAATCCCTAGCAGATTGCTACTATGGAATATAAAGTGGAAAAAAAGAACTGTTTTTTTTTATTAAAAAGTTTTTAGTTTTTACGACAAACATACTAACAAAACATAAAAAACATAAAACCATCTTTCAATTATATGCATACAGTGTGTCAGTTGGTTATAATCTTTTGTGCTAAAAAAGAGCTGTTTTATTTTTGTAGCACACCCACCATGGAAGCAGAGAGCAAAATCGAGGATAAAAAATAAGCAAGATGTGTAAAAATGGTGTTTTTTTTAATGTAAAAACTTTTATTTGTGGCTTTTTTTTTTGGCAAGCAGTTCTGGCTGCAAATCATCCAGCAAGCAATTACTTTAAATACAAGAACACCTCCTGTTTAGTAATTCTACTATAAATATCATGTTCATCGTCATCAAGGGGAAACCTCATTATATTTATTCTGGATTTATGCCTACAAAATAGCCATGTGGGAGAAAAGGGGAAATATATGGAACACAGTTTCCCAAGGTGCTGAATGCGTGAATTCTCAAAACTCCATTTCATTCTACTGCCTGTATTTATTTACTTTTTTCCTGAGAATTTCCCCCCTCTGCTTTGATAAACCTGAAGAAATATTGCAAAGGTCAGAGGAGGTAGGTGAAAATTGTCCTGACTTGAAAATAATGGATCTCTCCTGAATTTGTTTAATGTTTGAGATACTCAATACATTAACAACCCCAAACACCAAAACTCTTTCTGAAACTGTCTTGGGAAATGCATTTTGCATGCACAAAACTCCACCCATCATTTTGCAAATGCATAAATTAAGTTGCCATTTCCCCCCTTCCTCCCCCACCAAAATAAAATCCACTCCTGAAAATAGAGTCATATGTCAAAAATTATGGATGTGGAAAACCCTTTGCTATGGATAACGAAGTCTGGTCTGTAGTATCAACTGTGGATAATTGAAACTGGATAATGGAACAGAAGAAAAATACAAGAAACGATTTTAATTTTATGCAATAGGGAAGCAAATGCTTTGCTTTCATCCTGCAGGGACAGGATTGGGATGAAAGTAACTAATAAATTCCTTTACATTCCTAGTGCTAAGTTTATTCTGACTAGTTAATTCATCACTCATCATTCCATTTGATCCACTCCTTCTCCCTCCTCCTCTCCCTCCTCTTCCTCTCTCTCCCCCTCCCCCTCCTCCTTGCTTTCATCCTGCTTGGATGCCATTGGGATGAAATTAACTAACAAATTATTTACATTCCAAGTGCTAAATTTATACTGACTAGTTAATTCATCATTCCATTTGAGTCTTCCTCTTTCTTTTCTTTTCTTCTTCTTTCTTCCTCCTTTCCTCTTCCTCTTCCTCCTCTTCCTCCTCCTCCCTCCTTTTACCACTTTGAGTGTCGAAGGACGTGCAGACTTCTGTTTCTTTTCTGGTAGCCTCAGTTGTTGTACTGATGCTGTTGTATCCATCTGAATAGTATGCATTGCATATATACTGTATGAACATGTAGGGCAATGTAGGGGTGTCAAAAAGATCTGAAATCACACTATTGGCATAGTACTGACTCACTTCTGTGCATTATCCTTCCTCCACCGGTCCTCCCTGCTCTGTTCAACCCCCAAAATTACAATCTTAGGTCATAGAGGAAGCAAGGAGGTTATTTGCTCCAATTCTCAGGATAGCATTTGTTCATGATCAAGACCGAGGTTAGTGTTCCCAGAAACTTGGCATCAAACATCCCAGGGAGTACTTATCAAAATTTACAGAAGGAGAGATAAAATATCTGATTCACGAAGCAGTGTTAATGCATCCATTCCTATGCATCCTCATGCAAAGGAAATCCAGTGAAATTATTTTCTGATAAGCATACAGAAGCACAACCTTAAAAAGCAGGCAGGAAATCTTCCATCTATGACAGAACAGGGCAGACTTTTGGGCATCATTTTCAGTCTCTCCACTGTGGATTTTACTGCATGTGATTTGGACCACAGTGCAAACTAGCATGCCTATGCATCAGAGGTGGGATTCAGCTGGTTCTGACTGGTTCTGGAGAATAGGTAGCAGAAATTTTGAGTAGTTCGGAGAACCGGCAAATCCCACCTCTGACTGGAGATTTTACAGTATCCTTCCCCTGCCACACCCACAAAGCCACGCCCGTATAACCGGTAGTAAAAAAAAATTGAATCCCACCACTACTTTGCATCTCAGTGTATGGTCTAAGATCGAGTTTAGTGTGCAGTGCTTACATGATTTTAGATTGTTCTACATCAGTCTCCCTGCCTCTCTCTCTCCCTCCCTCCCTCCCTCCCTCCCTCTCTCTCTCTCTCTCTCTCCCTCTCTCCCTCTCCACAACATTTCAACATCTTTAAGCACCTCAGGCCTCCAAAGCAAATAATTAATTGTACTTTGTATGAATTTGCTGATGTCAACATGTCCTAGGGCAGAATCAATAGCCTTCAAAGAAACTTGCTGCTTGCATCAAAAAGTCAAAAGTATGATAGAGCTAGGCTAGGCTATAGACTATAGAATATGAGAAAGGACTTGGAGATCTTCTAGTCCAACTCACTGCTCAAGCAGGAAACTCTAGGTCATTCCAGACAAATGGCTGTCCAGTCTTTTCTTGAAAACCTCCAATAATGGAACCCCCCCAACTTCTGAAGGTGAGTTGTTTCACTGGTTGATTGTTCTCATCATAAGGAAATTTCTCTTTAGTTCCAGGTTGCTTCTTTCCTTGATGAGCTTCCATCCATTGCTTCTTGTCCTGCCCTCAGGGGCTTTTGGGAATAAGGTTGATCCCCTCTTCTTTGTGGCAATCCCTGAGATGTTGAAAGGTTCTGCTTACTATGCAAAGTGCCTGTTTTGGATGTCTCTGCAATGGTGTGATGTACATAGAAAAGAGGAGGGGTTTGCCCCAGGGTGCTGCAACATAGTTTTGTTAGTTGTATCCTTTTGTACGACTTCCCCTCTTCAGACAATCCACATTCTAGAGCAAACCTATCAATATAACTGGAAAAATCAAATGTTATTTCAATAAAAATGTACAATTCTACATAAAATACAACTCATAGGTTGCCCTTTTGTCAGGAAGAGTAATTTGGCCTCTTAGTGAGCGAGCTCAGTTTTTTCATGTCTTACATGCCATAGCTGGCCTTATAAGAAATGTTGTACCGCATGATGAAAAAGTCAAAGGGTCTTCTAAGTTGAGCTCAGTGCCTCTTGGCTTTCTGAAGATGGCCCTATTGCTTCCTCGCCAAGAGAATGGAAGAGTTTCCCATGGTCTTCTAAGAGGATTTAAAGAAAATAATATTTTCCAAGTTTAGCCAATAGTCCTATGTTGAGATGACCAAGAGAGTCAAGGTTGGATGAAGTTAATGAGATACTCCTCAGTGATGAAGCAATACATGGATGATGATATGATGAAGGTGATGATATCTATTCAGTCATGTCCAACTCTTGACAATGTTATTGGACCAGATCTATTCACATTTTCTGACCTTGCACTACTTCTTTGAGTTGCCCCATGCTCTGGCTGCTATCAGCTTTGACAGTGCCCAGCCACTTGGTGGTTTGGTTTCCTTCTATCGCTAACTCTTCCAAGCATAATTGCTATCTTCAGTGAAGTCCTTTGCACGGCACGGCCAAAGTCAACTTCGTGGTTTTTGGCTTCTAGTGTCATGTCTGTGGTGTTCTTCCCTCCAGTCCTTACTTGTTAGTCACCTTTGCTGTCCAAGGAATATTCAGGAACCTTTTTCAGCACCACAGCTCAAACGGGTCAATTTTCGACCAATGAATGGAGTTGGTGTAAAATACATTTAGTTATGTTTCTTTCCCCTCAACATTTTTTCTTTTTAATTTTTTGCTTCTTTCCTACACCTTGCTCACCCCAGAAGGAAATAGCATAATGGATATTTAAATATGTATTTACACTCTCACCATAATTCCTCTAATTAAAATTAGGGTTTTAGACCTCTTTGTGGTGATGCTTCATCAAGCCATTAGTTCTTACTATCCCCCACTTAAACCTGTCCCAGATTTAAGTGACTACCTAATTAACAATTATCTTTGGTAATTAGACACCTATGAAGGAGCATATTTTTAGCTCAGGACTGAAACGAGAGGTCCTTGGTGCTCTGTGAGCTTGGTTGTTTTCTTACAGATGTTTCATTACCCAACTAGAGAACATCATCAGTGCTAGAAAGGACTGGGATGGTGGTAGAGGAGGAGGAAGAGGAGGGGAAGGAAGAGGAAGAGGAGGAGGAGGAAGACTGTGTGGTCCTTGGTGCTCTGTGAGCTTGGTTGTTTTCTTGCAGATGTTTCATTACCCAAACTAGGTGCCATCATCAGTGCTGATAGGAAGAAGAGTTTGCTCTCAATTTATATTCTATTGTCTTCTCCTGCCAGTCTTGGTGGGGATGCTCTTGGAGGTTCTTCAGTTGGGCTGTTTGCTGTTGGCTTCTTTGACAGTTATTGGATTGGGACATCGCTTACTTGATTGTTGGTCTTGGAGTAAACATCTGCTGATCTGCGTGCTGTTGGAGAGTCTTTTCATACCCTTTTGGCTAGTCGATTCTCTCTTTTGCACAGCCTGTAGATGTTGTGTTAATGTCTATGTGTCTATTGATGGCTAAATTGTCAGAGTGCCAGAGTGCCATTAGAGACTTTGTTATCATGTTCTGTCCTGGCCTTTTTTTTTCTTTCCATCCAGGCTTGGAGAATATTGATTCTGCTCTGGTATCTGCGTTTCCCCATGAAATATTCACATGCTGGCATGAACTAGCTCAGCAGTAGAGATAAGCTCCAGACGATTAAGGGGAGGGCAAGGATGTTAGTGTAAGGAGCAGACTTTTCCAGACAACAGAAATTACCACAACACTCAGGGATCTTCTCAACTATTCAGGAGAAATGCTGTCTGGTTGCACAGCAACCGTCTTGGCAGTGTGTGTATACCTCACTCTCTAGAAGGGCAATCACCAATGAACATTCATCATCTTCACAGAGAAACACAATCCTATCTCGTATTCGTTGTGTTCTGCCCCTGGCAAAGTTTATACAGAGCCCAGGCAGATGATCTGATAGATTGGACTGTCCACCAGGACTTCACGAAATACTGATATTCTCAGTGTGGCTCTAAGGGTTTCCAAATCTTCATTTGTCTTTCTGACCCCCTTACTCTCTGCAAAAAATCCTACCCGGTGCATTTGGAGATTGTAAGTAAGATTGAGCGCCTTAAAATATTATAGCTAAGCTTCCCCCTGTATACCAAGAGAAAACAAATGTGAAGGGTCTATCTTCTCACTTCCCAAAGACATCTAATCAAAATAATATCTCTCCCCCCCATCTCTTTTTCATACACACACACATACACACACACACACACACACACACAGAGGGTCTAAGATTAAGGGAGATATGTTAGCAGTGTTCCAAAATTGTTGTACATCTTTGTTCTACAAAGCAAACAAGCAGTTTGCATTCGGAGCAGAACCTTTCAATATCTAAAGGGCTGCCTCAAAGAAGAAGGGGGTCAACCTATTCTCCAAAGCACTTAAAAGCACAACAAGAAGCAATGGATGGAAACTAATCAAGGAGAGAAGCAACCTGGAGACAAGGAGACATTTCCTGACAGTGAGAATAATTAATTCGTGGAAAGGTTTGCATTCAGGAACTTTGGGTGCTCCATCACTGGAGGTTTTTAAGAAGAGATTGGACAATCATTTGTCTGAAACAGTACAGGGTCTCCTGCTTGAAAAGGGAGTTGGACTAGATGACCTACAAGGTCATACATACATACATACATACATACATACATACATACATACATACATACATACATACAAAAAAAAATACTACCAGTTCTGTGAGCGTCGCATGGGAAGGATACTGTAACATCTCTACTCAGAGGTGGGATTTGCCAGTTCACTGAACTACTCAAAATTTCTGCTACCGGTTCTCCAGAACTATATGAGTGTTTTCTTATGTTTTCGCAGATATTTATATGTATGGTATTTAGGTTTCTTTGGGTATTTTCCCACATAATATTTGAGCTTTTATTATAGCGACGTTTCGGCCGAATCTCATCTGCCATCATCAGGCTTGTGTATTGGGTTCTTTTTAATCTTGTGTGTCAGGCTTGGCAGCCGTTTTTTGTTTGAATTTAGTGCTGGCTTTCTGCTTTATTTGAATGGTTTTTTCCTCATTCTGATTGGCTGGGAGTCTAGGTCTGTTTTTATTGGTCTTTGAGTTGCTGTGTTTTTGATTGGTTGGTAACATTGTGTTTTGTGCACTAACAAACCCCAATGCATGTATTTTCCAGGTAGGTGGTAGGGTCAGTATTTAGAGGTTTGTAAGCGGAGTCTTGGAGTAGGTTGTAGTCCAATGTGTTCATCACAACCGTGGCGTTGTCTTTGTCTGCATCCCCACTGAAAACATTATATGTGGAGTTGAAGCTAGCCTAACCAAAATTAACCCAGATGTAGCCAGTAAAATCAGACTTGAAGTCACCAACATCCACTGCTCCAGCAGTCCACCCAGAAGCAACTTACACAGAGAAAAACAAAAAACACTTACCAACTTGAGGAAAGACAACAACACAATCATTCTCCCAGCAGACAAAGGCAACACCACGGTTGTGATAAACACATCGGACTATTAATCCAAACTATCCAACCTACTCCAAGACCCCGCTTATAAACCTCTAAATACTGACCCCACCACCTACCTGGAAAAAACCACCAAATCCAAAATAAAAGTCTCCCCCATCAGTGAAGAGATCCAGCAAAGAATCATCCCCAGAGAAAAATCATCCAGATGCCCTGAACTCTATGGCCTCCCCAAGATACACAAAGAAGGAATACCACTCAGACCCATAGTCAGCTCCATAGGCTCACCTCTACAGAATCTTGCCAAAATTCTCACCAAACAACTCCAGCCCTACACAGAATCCATCACCTCACATGTACAAAACCCTTTCCACTTCATAGAAACACAAAACCTACAACCCAGTGACCTACTCGTGAGCTTCGATGTCACATCCCTCTTCATCCAAGTACCTATTAAAGAAACCTTGACAGCCATCCAAAACAAATACAACCCACTAAGCACATCCTAGATCTGACCAACCACTACCTAACCAACACATACTTCATCTACAATGGACAAAGATACAAACAGATAGAAGGAACACCTATGGGATCATCCCTCTCACCTGCCATCGCTAGCCTATACATGGAACACTTTGAAATCAATGCTCTAGACAAATCCGAACACAAACCCAAACTCTGGCTTAGATATGTAGATGACACTTTCATAATTTGGCCACAAGGGAAAGAAAAACTGGACAACTTCCTCACACATCTCAACAGCCTACACCCCAAAATACAATTCACCATGGAAACGGAAGCCAACAAGCAACTTCCTTTCCTGGACATCCTAATTTACAAAATACCCAGTGGCTCCCTAGGACATACCACCCACTTGAAGAAAACACACACCAACTGCTACTTAAATGCACAATCCTATCACCACCCTGCACAGATCAACTCCGTAGCCAAGACCCTCATCTCCAGAACCAAATGCCTAGCTGACAAAGACCACCTGAGAACAGAATTACACATCCTCATTAACGTATTAATTTCCAACAGATTCCAAAGAGACACAATTACCAACCTAATCCTAAAGGAGATACCCCCCAGAAACTGAGACACAGAACAGGACAACTGTATCGCCCTCCTCCCCTACATCAAAGGAACCACAGATAAAATCAGCAAAATTCTCCACAAACACAATATCAGGACAGCCTTCAGCACTGACGAAAAAATAGCCAAAATCCTAAGAAACCCCAAAGACAAGATCCAGCTAGAAAACCAAGGAGTTTATGAAATACTATGCAACAATTGCCCATCCACATACATTGGACAAACCAACAGGAGAATAAATGCATGTATCGCAGAATGCAGTCAGAAAAGAAGAAAATTCCTCCTCCCTTTTCCAGCACCTTAAAGCCACAGGACATGAAATTAATTTGGACGGAACCAGCTTAATCTCCAATACTGAACACTTCAACAAGAGAATAATCAGGGAAGCCATCAAAATAGAAAAACACCCCCATAACATGAATAAATGGGACAATGCCTCCCGCCTACCAGACATTTGGAAACTAGCCTTTATCAACAAATGAGTCCCAGTCACAAAAACCAACACTGGACCCAAAACAACACATGACGCCACCACAAATCTCCCTCACCAGATTCAAACCCAAACCCACCCTATAGATGAAAGGCAACCACCATCCAGAAACCAGACCAAGGCTGCATCACCAGCTGCCACACACCTTGACCCCCAAACCAAGCAAACTGACACATGCCATGAATACAGAGCCTGGCCTCAAACTCAGATCCAAATCAAAACCCAGAACCCATCACAGCCACCCGCTCAGGATATCACATCATAGAACTCAGGAGGCTACACGATGTTGCAACACAGCCAATGACCCAGGAGATTACAATACAAGACCCAGGAGGTCAAAACATTAGAACTCAGAAGGTCATCACGCAGCCCATTACCCAGGTCGTTACAACACAGGAGGCTGATAGACATACAGCCAATACCTCAGCCACACATGTTCTTAAGAAAAAGCCAGCCAATCTGCAAACATCAACTCCATCAACCAATCAATAAATGACAACCTCCCCATCAGTATATATAGGGAGACAGCAGCTCAGATCACCCTTTGCTCACACAAGTACAAAGCCGAAAGCACCAACCTGAAGATGGCGAATGAGATCTCGTCGAAACGTTGCCAAGATAGTCTCAATCTTACATGGGAAAAGACCCGAACACGCCAAGACCTGCATACCTGTACCCATGAAAATCTACGAAAACATTATATATATATATATATATATATATATATATATATATATATATATATATATATATATATATATATATATATATATATATATATATATATATATATACTTTGTGTTACAACACCCTGTTAAGCCCCAATTAAGGGAGAAAGCATACTGCTTTCTTTTCTGTCTTTCGGCTCATCACCAGAGACCATACCGACAGAAAGCTATTTGTTTCGTTGTCTTTTCTTTACATGTGTGTAAGGTTTTTAAGCTGATAATGTTAAATAATAAATAAGGGAGACTAGTATAGATCTATTTCGAGCTAGTTAGCTCTCTTCAGCTAGCCATACCCTTACTGGGATTCGAACCAGGGAAGTATTACATGTGAGGCAGTTGTAATTGCCACTACACCATCTGGCTCTCTCCTTATCAGCAGAGGCAGGGGAATAAGTATATACTTTGTATTACAACACTCTGTTAAGCCCCAATTAAGGGAGAAAGCATACTGCTTTCTTTTCTGTCTTAAAAACCTTACACACATGTAAAGAAAAGACAACGAAACAAATAGCTTTCTGTCGGTATGGTCTCTGGTGATGAGCCGAACGACAGAAAAGAAAGCAGTATGCTTTCTCCCTTAATTGGGGCTTAACAGGGTGTTGTAATACAAAGTATATACTTATTCCCCTGCCTCTGCTGATAAGGAGAGAGCCAGATGGTGTAGCGGCAATTACAACTGCCTCACATGTAATACTTCCCTGGTTCGAATCCCAGTAAGGGTATGGCTAGCTGAAGAGAGCTAATTAGCTCGAAATAGATCTATACTAGTCTCCCTTATTTATTATTTAACATTATCAGCTTAAAAACCTTACACACACACATAAATACATACATACATAAATACATACATACATAAATACATACATACATGAATACATACATACATGAATACATACATACATGAATACATACATACACACACACACACACACACGTGTGTGTGTGTGTGTGTGTGTATCTTTGGTTCTTCGGATTTTCTCCCACGTAGAATTGGAAGTATCTAGGCGACGTTTCGATGAAGTCTCATTCATCATCTTCAGGCTTGTGTCTTCGGCCTTGTGCTTCTCAGGAGTAAATATATTTATACAGAGAGAGAGAGAGAGAATTCTGGAGAACTGGTAGCAGAAATTTTGAGTTGTTCAGAATTAAATATTAAATGACTTTTGCTCAGCTTCATGTCAATTAACCAAACTGCACCTCTTCTATCTCCAGGCATTTTAAATCTGGGAGTGATTATTAAAAAAATACATTAACTTTGCTCACAGTACATTTATTAAATCATTATCACAATTTTGAAAATAGGCCTAAGACGCCACTCAATTTCTGTCAAATCCCGGCTAGGCTTTGAAATAGAATCTGATCTTTAAGGGGACCGAAGATGACTCTTCGGTTCTCTACACCAAAATAGAAAAAGAAAGCAGAGGTGGGATTCAGCAGTTCTGACCAGTTCTGGAGAACCGGTAGCGGAAATTTTGAGTGGTTCGGAGAACCAGCTAATCCCACCTCTAACTGGCCCCACCAACCCCATCTCTTCTCTGCCTCCCATTGAGTCCCAGCTGATCAGCTGGGTCTTCTTTGGTTGCCCTGCACAGAAGAATGGAGCTGGAAAGCAGGTTAGTGGGGTGAGAAGGGAAGGGGGATTTTGCAGTATATCCTTCTCCCTGCCATGCCCACCAAGACACGTCCCCAGAACCGGTAGTAAAAAAAATTGAATCCCACCACTGAAAGAAAGCACATCTATAATATTTATCTGGATAGTTTCACAGGGATCATAAGGTGCTAAAGAACAAAGTAAAATTTATTTCATAAAGAGACATTCTCTCAATCCTTGTATATATATATTTATATATTTGTTAGGGGTTTTTTTGAGCTGATAAATAATTAAAGAAGGGAGACTAGGATAGATCTATTTCGAGCTAGTTAGCTCTCGTCAACTAGCCATACCCTTACTGGGATTCGAACCAGGGAAGTATTACATGTGAGGCAGTTGTAATTGCCATTAGGCCACTGGTTCTCCTCCAATCAGCCGAGACAGGGGAATGAGTATATATTTGTGTTACAACACCCTGGTAAGCCCTAATCAAGGGAGGAAGCATACTGCTGTCCTTTTCTGTCTTTTGGCTCATCACCAGAGACCATCCAGACAGAAAGCTATTTGTTTTGTTGTCTTTTTGTTTATATGCGTGTTAGGTTTTTTTTTTGTGTGTGAGCTGATAAATAATTAAACAAGGGAGACTAGGATAGATCTATTTCGAGCTACTTAGCTCTTGTCAGCTAGCCATACCCTTACTGGGATTCGAACCAGGGAAGTATTATATGTGAGGCAGTTGTAATTGCCATTAGGCCAATATTTATGTATTTATATACTGTATTTTCTGGCGTATAAGACTACTTTTGAAACGAAAAAAAGTCAACCAAAAATTGGGGGTCGTCTTATACGCCGAGTATAATTTTCCAACTCGATCCTGCACCAATCACTGCAAGGCTGCTCGGACCGCCTCTCTAACTCAGCCAATCCAAGCAGGCTTTTTATGCATGCAAACGAATTTTCCAACTCGATCCTGCACCAATCACTGCAAGGCTGCTCGGACTGCCTCTCTAACTCAGCCAATCCAAGCAGGCTTTTTAATTAAAAAAGAACTGGTGTTGCCTCGGAAGTGGGGGGGTAGTCTTATACAGCGAATATAGGCCTAAACCTATGTTTTAACTATAAAATTAGGGGGTCGTCTTATACGCCGGTCGTCTTATACGCCGGAAAATACGGTATATATTTCCTGGCAACCCTATGAAAGCGATTTGTCATTGTTTACTTTTGTCCAAAAACTCTGGAATCATTTCAAAATACTCTCTCATCCAAGTATTAATTTGGTCCAATGTTCTTTAGCTTTCTGAGATCCTACTTTATAAGTATTGGTCAATGTCTAATCAAACATGTAACCTGAATTTGAGCAAAGAGAAAACAATCATTCTGTTCAAAGAACAAAATTAAATAAATTATGTCAGGTAAACAGTGTTAAATTGTGTTCTTTTTATATTGAAAAGCAAGCCCTAGTTCAGGCCACCTAATTATTTATGCTAATGGGCTGCAACTATCAAGTGCTAAACGAAGGATAATTTTAAAATCTAAATTAATTTGTGCTTTGCTTTGTCATATTTTTAATAAGCAACTCCATCAAATTCTTTGCAGAATTAATTACGAGATAGAAAGGCCTTTTAACAAACAGCAGTTTTAATAATGAAAGGCTTGTTAATAATTGTTAAACTCCAAACTATTAAAATTAAAACATTGCAGAGCAGGAACTGTTATCTCTTTTAATTTTCCATCTCATTCATTTATTGTTTTAATATTAAAGTGATGCTTTTTGACTAGAGTGTTGGAGCATTAGTCATTTAAATTCAAATGAAAGCCTTTTTAAGAATATGAAGTTGCAACAAATCCTTAAAGTTTCTTCCACTGAGTGCATCTCATGACAGTAACTTCAGTAGTTTGTTCTTGGGCTCTCAGCAAAAATCTAACCCCCTCCTCGAAAAATTAAAATATTTCAAAAGAAATGACAATACAGAGGTTTTAAAACACAAACCACACACTTTGCATTAAAATGTATATGCAGGTGATATCACAAAAGACCTATTTCATTCTTAATAAACCTTAGTAAGAGCACACTTGGAATACTGCATCCAGTGTTGACCACCCCATTATAAAAAAAAGATTCTGAGACTCTGGAAAGAGTGCAGAGAAGAGAAACCAAGATGATTGGGGGAGCTGGAGGCTAAAAAATACAAAGAACGGTTGAAGGAATTGAGTATGGCTAGTCCAGTGAAAAGAAGGACAAATGGTGTCATGATAGCAGCATTCCAATATTTGAGGAACTGCCACAAAGAAGAGGGGGTCAATTTATTTTCCAAAGCACATGAAGGCAGAACAAGAAACAATGGATGGATTTAAGATCAGAGAAGAACCATTTTTTCCTGCTGTTATGATACATTATTATTTTCCCATACTTTAAACCCCAAACAGTGGTATATAATAAGACATTTGTTCATCAGAGGTAGAGACAGACAGATAAAATCTCTTTTTTTACAACAGAGGTCAAACTCTTTCTGAAATACAAATTAAACTTGAAGTCCTTCTTGATTCTGTGAGAAGAACACTGACTAGGTAGAACTTTTACAAATTATGGAAACATTTCTTCTTGAACTATGTAGAGTGTTGATTGTCTGATCCTTGAGGAATCCAAAATTGGATCCCTCCCCATCTTAAAAAAACCCTGAAAAATAGATTAGTATCTCAAATGTGAATATTTTCCTCTCCCTTCAAAAACAAAAACTCAATTGAAATGGGTGGGCAACTAAGGAAAAAAAGATATAAAAGAGCAATCATACACCAATCTCAACCAAAATCCCATCTATGTGGACATGCCTGGTGGATGGAAGATTGAAAGAATGGAACAGAGAGAGAAAAATGAGCTGGAAAAACACACACACAAATTAGTGCAAGTATAACATCAACAGCACAAATAAGAAGCTCTTGAGGATGTATGCTGAATTCTTGAGGAATTTCTTGTGCTTGAAACAAGCACAGAATGAAGGACCATTTTACTCTCTCACTGATTAATATGGCAAAGCTCATTCTCTGTTAATGATGGACTGCAGACATCTTACTTTCTTTATAGATATGGAATTATCTGCTCCTAAAGTACCTTTCACTTGTTCTCCAGGGCCACAAGAGATTGATAATCTTATTTTATTGCAAGTTAAAATACACACGCCAGCCTTAGAGAGAAACTATTTTGGGTGTGTGGGTGTGTGTATGTCTCCTATTGAGACTTATTATCTCCAGCCCTTTCATAGAGTAAAAATTGATGTTGTAATAGGTCGTCCTTTTCTCTAATATTTATTAAGTGCTGTTGTTTTTCTTTTAATTTATCACCGATGCAAAATAGAGTCATTAGTCCAAGTGCTATTTTGTGCATTTTAAAAATAGCTTGGAGAATCTCGGAGTTGTGTTTGTTAAAATGAAACATATCACGCATTGTGATAAATTCAGCCTTTAAAGAAAATTAGCATGAATGGAGACCAGACAATGAGATACCGACAAGAACAATTCATTAGGCCACAAATAACACTGTTCGTTGGAAGCCAAAGTTTGACTCTTCCTGGTGCAGACGTTGAGAATGTAGAAAACAGAAAGCAGCGACATCAACCTGAAAATATGATTCTCAGTCAATCTTTCTCATCCTGGTGAGAAATCATCAAACGATAATGAAGCAATTGCAAATGTAATTAAACAGAAGAAAATTTCATTTGGACAAGGGTGTGCTTTATTATTAGGAAAAGTGTTGGGGTGTGTGTGTATGTGTGAAATTACTTTGGAATTGGGTATGTCTAGTGCAATTAGGATATTGAAAGCTCTGAGAGGCAGTAGCTCTCAGTGCTGGCTTTGCTTGGAAGTATCCATACTCGCTGTTGCATATTTCTTGGTACCTGGAATAAAGTGAAGATTTATTTAGTGTGAGTCTCGGCTGCTTTTTCCAAATAGGGGACCAGGAGACCAGAGGCAGCTGAGAAAAAGATTAGGAGTGACATAATAGCAGTCTTCCAATATCTCAGGGGCTGCCCCAAAGAAAAGGGAGTCAAGCTATTCTCCAAAGCTCCTGAAGGCAGAACAAGAAGCAATGGAGGGAAACTGATCAAGGAGAGAAGGAACCTGGAACTAAGGAGAAACTTCCTGACAGGGAGAACAATTAACAACTGGCCTCCAGAAGTTGTGGGTGCTCTATCGCTGGAGGTTTTCACGAAGAGACTGGACAGCCTTTTGTCTGACATGGTAGAGAGTCTCCTGCTTAAGCAGAGGGTCTCTTTCGAGTCTGTTGTTCTGTTATCATATTTGGTCATGAACCGCCAATCCACCTATGCCATCAAATAATTTTTGGGATCACATTTCTTATACAGTTTAATTAATTAATTTATAAAAATGATGAGAAAGTCGCATTTCAAGCCCTAAATTTTCTATCCACAGGTCAACAAAACTGAAAAGGAGAAGTACTGTATATCCTTGAGTATTTCCTACCAGGTATGAACATCTGCTTCCAAGGTTGCCTTGGGGAAACTTGGTTAGCAGTTTGTAGTCCGTAGTATTTTTACATGACCTGTACAGAGATTAGAATTTTACAATTCCATGCAGTGACAAGTTTTCAACTGGTCTTTACAAAGATTTTGCTGGCCTTTGACCTTTTAAAGCTGCTATTACAAAAACGGCATGGATTTTGACTGATCGATTAAAAAGATATCATTTATGTTCAGAGGTGTAGAGTTTCTCTAGAAAGTTTGTGTAGGTGTGTACATGCATGAAGGGTGTGGTCAAAATGTAGAGATAGTGCCACAATGCTGCGATTGAAATTCAACACATTTTTATGTGTGCCACATGTTTCCTGCATGACACACGTGAGAAATGTCAATTCCACTGCTGTGGCTGCCATTTTCACTCTCCCCTATTTTCTGCAAAACCCGCCTGTTACTAAGATAAGCCAACCATGAAATAAACCTGCCCCATGTTAATTCTTCTCCCACAAATGCAGTTGTGGGTGGGATGAGTGAAACCAAATGGCAATTGAGGAAAAGAACCAGCAAAACTCACTAAAAACAAGTAATTCCCCAAATTATTCAGGACATGAGCAGTTGGCTTCAATGAATTGCCTTTCTGTGCTAATAGGGCAACAGCTTTTAAGGCTATGCTTCCTCCGAGGGATGAACTCCAAAAATACATGTTTTTTTTTTCTTGTCAGAGGGCAGAACATAAACTGCCAAGAATCTCTGTTGTCTTGGCAACTCAATTCAATCTGAGACTAATTCAGGGCTGGTAAAGACAGCATCATATTCCCACAGAAAATTAGACCGGGGTTGCATCCCTAGAGGGTTCAGTTTACACAGTTTATCTCATTAAATAATCCATTTGCAAGACTTCCTGCATTCGTTCCCAGATGTGCTGGAATGGCAAACCTCATACCACAACTTTGTCCTCATTAAAAAAAAGAGAAAGAACGAAAGAGAAAATCTGGTAGGTGAAACTAAAAGAACAAGAATGTTCCATCGGGTCAACTCCATTGGAACTCTCTAAATGTGCTTTTTAAAATGTGTGTGTGTGTGTGTGTGTGTGTGTGTGTGTGTATCTATATCTATATCTATATCTATATCTATATCTATATCTATATCTATATCTATATCTATATCTATATCTATATCTATCTATCTATCTATCTATCTATCTATCTATCTATCTATCTTATCTCTATATGGATTTTTGGTTCTTCAGGTTTTCTCCCGCGTAGAATTGGAAGTATCTAGGTGACGTTTCGATGAAGTCTCATTCATCAGTTGGGGGAGCATTAGTGAGCTTCAATGTCATATCCCTCTTCACCCAAATGCCTATAAAAGAAGCCTTGACAGCCATCCAAAACAAATACAACCTCCCCAAGCACATCCTAGATCTGACCAACCACTGCCTATCCAATACATACTTCACCTACAATGGACAAAAATACAAAGAAATAGAAGGAGCACCCATGGGATCACCCCTCTCACCTGTCATCGCAAACCTCTACATGGAACACTTTGAAACACAAGCTCTAGAAAAATATGATCACAAACCCAAACTCTGGCTCAGATACGTAGATGACACCTTCATAATCTGGCCACACGGGAAAGACAAACTGAACAACTTCCTCACACACCTCAACAGCCTACACCCCAAAATACAATTCACCATGGAAACAGAAGCTAACAATCAATTTCCCTTCCTAGATGTCTTAGTATACAAAAAATCCAATGGCTCCCTAGGACACACCATCTACCAGAAGAAAACACATACAAACCGCTATCTACATGCACTCTCACACCACCACCCAGCACAGATCAATTCCATAGTCGAGACACTCATCTCCAGAACAAAATGCTTAGCCGATGAACAACACCTAAAAACCAAACTACACACTCTCACCAACGTACTAACAACCAATGGATTCCAAAGAAAGAAGATTACTCACCTAATCCAAAAAGAAACCCCAACCAAAATCCAAGACAGAGAACAAGAAAATGGCAAGCCCTCCTCCCATATATAAAAGGCACTACAGACAAAATCAGCAAGATCCTCCAAAAATACAACATTAAAACAACATTCTGCACAAACAGAAAAATATCCACCATCCTAAGAAACCCTAAAGACAAAACTGAGTTAGAAAACCAAGGAGTATACGAAATCCCATGCACCTCCTGCCCCACCACATGCATCGGACAAACTAACAGAAGAATAAGTGCACTCATTGAAGAATACAAGAACTCAATCAAAAAAGAAGAACTGACCTCTTCCCTGGTCCAACACCTCAAAGCCACAGGACATAAGATTGACTTTAAAAATACCAGAACTATCGCCAAAACCGAACACTTCAACAAAAGAATAATCAGAGAAGCCATAGAGATAGAAAAACGCCCACACAGCATGAATAAACGAGATGACACCGCCCGCCTACCAGCCATTTGGAAACCCGACCTCATTAACAAACAAGTACCTAACATGAAGATGGACACCAGACCCACACCCACAAGGGCCACACAAGAAGCTACCACCACACTTCCACGTGGAAAGCAGACTCACACTCACATAGAAGATTAAACACGACCACGGACCAGAAGCCGCACCGCAGCTGCATCACTACTTGCTTCAAACCCCCACAACCCATACATGAAGCGAACTGACGCCCACCATGAAGATGTGGCACGACCACGAACATGAAGCCAAACAACAGGTTCACAGCTCACCATCTCAAATCCCCCAGCAACTAAGACTAACCTGAGTACAACCAAACCCCCACCGGAACAGAACACACCCCCAGCCAATCAGAACACAGCCAACCCCCCAACCAATCAGAACACAGCCAAACCCTCAACCAATGAGAACACACCACCACCCAATCAGAACACAGCCAGGCCCCACCCAATCAAGTCACACCCCCACTAGCAGTTAAAAGGAAGAAGCAGCTGCAAACTCACATTACTCTGAGAAGCACAAGGCCGAAGACACAAGCCTGAAGATGATGAATGAGACTTCATCGAAATGTTGCCTAGATACTTCCAATTCTACGTGGGAGAAAACCTGAAGAACCAAAGATCCATATATATATATATGTGTGTTTGTGTGTGTGTGTGTGTGTGTGTATGTGTGTGTATGTGTGTGTGTGTGTGTGTGTGTGTGTGTGTATATATGTATGTGTATATATATATATATATATATGTGGATCTTTGGTTCTTCGGGTTTTCTCCCGCGTAGAATTGGAAATATCTAGGTGACGTTTCGATGAAGTCTCATTCATCATCTTCAGAAGAACCAAAGATCCACATACAAATACCCGTGAAAATCTCCGAAAACATATATATATATATATATATATATATGGCTCCACACTCATGTAACCAACCCATTTTTTTTTACTTTTTTTTGCAGCAGTCATTAAGGAAATTAGAAATTAAAAAATCCTTACATTTCTTCTTTTATTTAAAAAATAAATGAGATACAAAGATACCTGGGTCATTTAACCAGAGTCATTGTTTTTGATAAAAGCACTGTTGATGAATTTCAGTAGCTCTGTAAGGAATGCAAATGCAGCCTTTCTATGCATGATAATATTCCATTAGTCTAGATTTACCTAGGATTCATTCATTTCTGCATGACCTTTTTGGGGTCAGAGTGAGACCATAGTACCGGTATACTAATCCTGGGGAGTGGAAAGTGCCAACCTTCACAGACATTTGCTTAACAACAAATAAAGCTTCAACAATTGCAAAGTAAATGGGGCAATGAGTTGTGTTCTGACCTAGGCTTCACCAAAAACACAAAGAAGATTCCTTGTCCCGATAAAACCCCCTTTTATTAGGCTAATGTGAATTCCTCTCTTTCACATCCAGCAAAGTCCTGGCAAACAGTCTTTCAAGATATTTCATAACTAAACCTTTATCAGGCTGAGAGAACTGCCAGGCCCATGGCTTCCAAGCGCAATGCTGTACAAGGAAATACTTGGCAAGGAGTCTCTGTGAAACTTAATCAGGAAATGGTCTTTCCTCCAGAAATTTATTTATTTATTGCAAATTTTATATACCGTTCCCATCTCCCAGCGGGACTCGGGGCAGTTTACAGCCAAATAAAAAACAATCCAGTACAATATTTAAAATACAATTAAAAAGATTAAATGAGTGGCTGAGGATAAAACAAACTGTGACGTTAAAAAGTTTAAAAAGTTAAAACCAGTTAAAATCAGTTTTGAACAGTTGGTCCAGAATGCAGCCGCACGGGTGATTGTGGGTGCCCCTCGGAGCTCCCACGTTACACTGCTTCTCCGCAGGCTGCACTGGCTTCCTGTGGCCTACCGGATTCGATTCAAGGTGGTACTGATGGTATTTAAAGTGCTCCATGGCTCGGGACCTGGGTACTTACGGGACCGCCTATTGCCATCGTCAACCTCCCGCCGCCCAGTACGCTCCCACAGGATCGCCCTACTTGGGGTACCGCCGCCTGGCCGCTGTCGGCTGATGGCCCCGAGAGTTCGGGCTTTCTCTGTAGGAGCTCCCTCCCTATGGAATGATCTCCCCCCGGAGATACGGGCTATGACGGATATCCTGACCTTCCGGCGCAGTGAAAACACTATTTTTTAAACAGGCTGGCCTGGCCCAGTAACTGTGTTTCGGTTTTTAATTCATTTTAATTGGGGTTTTATTAGTTTTTAATTTTTAATTGAATCCCTTGGATGGACACAGCCGGACCAAATTGTTTAATGTATTTTTAATTGTATTTATTGTATATTTATTGTGTGTTTTTAGTAGGCTGTACACCGCCCCGAGTCCCTTTTTGGGAGAGGGAGCGGTATAAAAGTTTAATTAAAAAAAAAAAAAATCAATTAAAAAGCCTACCAATAACTCTAGGCCAGATGGAATAGGTGGGTCTTCAGCATGCGCCGGAAGGCTAGTAGGTCAGGGATGGTCCTCATCTCTGGGGGTAATTTGTTCCAAAGGGAGGGTGCTCCCACAGAGAAGGCCCGCACCCTCGGGGTCACCAGCCGGCACCATCCAGCCAGCGGTACCCTGAGGAGGCCTGCTCTATGGGAGCGCATTGGCCGACAGGAGGCCGATGGTGGCAGTAGGCGGTGCCGTAAGTACCCAGGTCCCAAGCCATGGAGCGCTTTAAAGATGATCACTAACACCTTGAATCGCACCTGGAAGGCCATCGGGAGCCAATGCAGCTCGCGCAGAAGTGGTGTAACATGGGAGCTCCGAGAAGCCCCCAAAACCACCCGCGCGGCCACATTCTGCACCAGCTGGAGCCTCCGGATGCTCTTCAAGGGGAGCCCCATGTAGAGTATTGCAGTAGTCTAGGTGGGAGATGACAAGGGCAGATGTGACCGTGCGAAGTGCACCCCAATCCAGAAAGGGCCACAACTGGTAGATCCTACGGACCTGACAAAAAGCCCCCTGACGACGGTCGCTATATGTTCTTCTAATGACAGCCGTATGTCCAGGAGGACACCCAGATTGCGTGCCCTCTCCGTGGGAGCAAGAATTCCCCCCCCACAGCCAGTAATGGGGTTAACTGGCTATATCGGGGTGCCTTCTCCATCACTGGAGGTTTTCAAGAAGAGATTGGACAGCTATTTGTCCAGAATGGTATAGAGTCTCTTGCTTTGAGCCGGGGGTTAAACTAGAAGACCTCCAAGGACCCTTCCAACGCTGTTATTCTATGTTCTAAAACTGCAGGGACTTGTCCAGGCAGTCTTCAAGAATCAGACATGACTGAACGGAATTAAAAAGGAGTCAAATAATTACCAAAGCTTTGGAACCATAAAATCTTAATAGTATGGTTAAAACAAACAAGCAACATCATTATATACACATACAAACAAACGAAACAGCGGAGGGCGAGGTGTTTCTGGAGAACAGCCAGAAGCAATTAGCTTGTATAGATTGAGAGAACAATGACAGCCTCAGAATTACTACTTACTTGTGCAAACCCACATTGCGTCTTGACGAGGGGATATTAACTGAAGCAGAGTTTTCCTAGGTGTTGTAATCAAAGGCTGATTAAAAGGTAGTGCTGCTTTAAAATTCCTCCAGAGGATAAAATAGCTGCACGTAGCTGGAAAAGAACACATTTGTGATACGATCTTTAAATGCAGAAGAAGAAAAAAATAGCTGCAAGGAAACGTGCATTGATCCCAGCACAAAGAAGGAAAGGAAGAGAAGATAGATACATCATGAGCAATGGACTAGGACTGGAAGACTCACTTCCTCTGAGAGGAATGCTAAATTGGAAAAAGTAAACGTTTAAGGCCTCAAGGATAGATTGAGCTCTTAATTAACATGCTTCCCACTCTCTTTTTTATAACAATTTAAAGTGATAAAGTAAAAAAAAAATACACAAAGATTCAAAACTGCCAGTAAAACTTGAAAACTCTAACTGTAGCAAAGCACTAATTCGGAATTATTGGAGTTCAGATGCTTATAGAGATTCGCAGTCATCCAGATCATGATTTTTTTTTTCAAAAGAACTGGATTTTCTTGTTTTTTTTGGGAAGATAAATCTCCAAGTGGCCTCAACGACCTTCAGAAAGAGTGCAAATGACCAGACGACTGCATGGAATATAAATCCTTCCACCCTCCGCCATTCAGTCAGAACTGAAGCTACTTGGATAAGAAGGAAAACATCTTCAAGGAAAAATTAAGTCTGATTGAAAAAGTACCTTTGAGATATTGGATTTCAGTAATTCAATCCACATTCTTTCTTTCTCCATCCTATTTTTTAAAAGCTGATAATGCTTTACAATCTGTATTTCATTAGGGCTATTAAAATCCAGAAAACACCTTAATGGTATTAAGGAAGTATAAACTGTGCAGTCTTGTTTTATTTATTGATTTTATTCTAATTTCTATGATTATTGTCCAGAGTTAGGGCTAGGGCTATGGTTTATTGTTGTTGTTATTGGTATTATTGATATTATAGCTACTTATTTTTTTTACTTCTTTAAAGCAAAAATGAATGGAATTTCCCCTATAAAATGACAAAATTGACCCCTAGAGGGCAGGAAAAAACAGTTTTCGTTGCCTCTTTGCTGCCATCTATTGAGTTTATCTGGAACTTCTGGGTTTTATATGTTTTATTCCAAATACATTCTTGAATTACATTTGGGCAGGGTTGCGGGGTATCAGGGATCTTGGGGTTACATGTAAATGGATGGAAAAGGAGGCCCTTCAACTCAACTTCAACTTCTAATGACCTCACAGCCACATCCCAAAGTTGCTTTTTCAAGAGGCAGCTGGACTTCGTTTTTTCTTTGAAGATGTTTCGCTTCTCATCCAAGAAGCTTCTTCAGCTCTGCCTGGATTGTTGGGAATAGAAGTATTTGCAGGCAGTTGGTCATTTGCATCCTTAGTTTAGTCGTTGGGGCCTCTTGGAGGTTTATCTATGTTTTCAGGATCTCCTGAATGGTGCAAATGGGCATGGAGCCTTCTTGGGACTGCTGAAAGGACTGTGTTGTAGACTGGAGATAGATGATAGCAATAGTATGTAGACCAGTGGTGGGATTCAATTTTTTTTACTACTGGTTCTGTGGGTGTGGCTTGGTGGGCATGTTGTGGCTTGGTGGGTGTGGCTTGATGGGAGTGGCAGACAAAGGATACTGTAAAATCCCCATTCTCTCCCCACCCCAACCTGCTTTTCAGCTCCATTCTCCAGTGCAGGGCAACCAAAGAAGACCCAGCTGATTCAGCTGGGACTCAATAGGAGGCAGAGAATAGATGGGGTTGGCGGGGCCAGTCAGAGATGGGATTGGCTGGTTCTCCAAACTACTCAAAATTTCCACTACCGGTTCTCCAGAACTGATCAAAACCTGCTGCATAACAGCTCTGATGTAGACTTACAGTATATACTGTTTTACAGTGCGTTACAGTCCTCTCTAAATAGTTTACAGAGTCAGCCTCTTGCCCCCAACAATCTGGCTCCTCATTTTACCCACCTTGAAAGGATGGAAGGCTGAGTCAACCTTGAGCCTGGTGAAAATTCGAACTGCCAAATTGCAGGCAGCTGGTACTCAGCAGAAGTAGCCTGCAGTGCTGCACTCTAACCACTGCACCACCATGGCTCATGATGATGTTGTATCCCTCCTCCTCTGTTGAGAGAGAGCTGTTCAGTTTGGGCAGAGGTGGCCTTTTTGTCCAAAATATCTCCATAGATACTCACCGCCATATCTATTACCTTCTTCATGGGGAATAGCAGTGATGTAGTAATACCTTATGAAAAGATTTTCAATCTTTTTTCTCATGCTGGGAGTTAATTTCCCAAGATTAAAAAAAAATAGATTTATTAAGCCAATTGAAAATATGCATTATTCATTGATTGATGAGGGTGGGGGAAGAGAAAATACTGGCCTGAAATTATCCTTGAATTGTAACAAAAGGTAGTTGGATTCTTTTATATATAGTTTCATAAAGGTAGATTTTTCAATAAGGAAAAAATCCTTTGGGGAAACTGAGTTAAGCATTCCTGCTCTCATCTCTCTCTGGGTTTAGGACAGTTGGTTCTGCTACACGTGTCTCCAATCATATTTTAATTTAACTGATTTTTAATCTCCATATGCAATACCAATTTAGATCCTCATTGGCACTCAGGCATTCTATGAATAGTAAGTCAGACTGCTTTGGAAAGAGTCATTTTAAGAGTCCAGAATCTTACCCAAGCAAAGCAACAGCTCACTAATTTTTTTTTCTTCTCTTTCAAAAATATTTATTGAAGTTTATCCTAATATAAAATTCAAATGGAACTAAAGGCAATAAAGGAACAGAGAAGAAAAAAGAAGGTGAGGCAGAGGTTAAAGGAGAAAGGAGAAAAAGTAGTGACTTTCAACTTTTTTCAGGGTGATAAAGTGATCTACCTCTTGAGATGATTGAGTCCATCCATTGTCCATTATCTATCTATCTATCTATCTATCTATCTATCTATCTATCTATCTATCTATCTATCTATCTTTCTATCATCTATCTATCTCTATCATAATCATTATCTATTTCTTCTTCATCACAATTATCTATTATCCATCTATCTATATCTACTGTATATCTATCTATCTATCTATCTATCTATCTATCTATCTATCTATCTATCTATCTATCTATCTATATCTATCTTTTTTCTTCTTCATCATCATTATCCATCTATCCATCTAAGCTATCATGTATCTATTCAATTTGTATATCGTTAGCTGCCCATCTTATGCAGCATAACTTTGAGTGGCTCACAATCTGTTTTTTTCTCTTAAAAAGAGAAAAGTTCTTAGACCCAATACATTTTCAAATTTAGCAGAATTGCCAACATTCCAAACAGCATAGAATCAAAAAAGCTGAGCTTGGATACATTTTAAATAAATATTTTAAAGATAACAAAACATTTTTACCATTGAGTATTTCCTTTAATTGGCCAATAAATGTGCCTGCTGCAGTTTTGATTGCACCTCGCAAACTTAAGCCAAGTTATAATGGTACCTTGTCCATTCAATAAAACAAAAGTTAAATGGAAGATTTGAAATTCTGCTGTCGAGGCAGCATGAAACTCAGCACTGCCTCCCAATGGCTTGTGAATATTTGATCCATGTCCTACTTAACATTCGGTAGGACCTGACATTTTCTTCTAGGGAGAGCATCCATTTCTGAAAGTGTTCCACATTTGGTAAAAGACAAAAATAAAGCCAGGAGGAAATAGCTGGGATGGAAAATTAAACTTCATCTGGGTTTCTCGGTAGGAAGCTAATGGTAGGCCAAATGCACTTGTCTGAAGAAGACAAAAATGTTGGAACATCTGAATTCCTTCACATAGGACAACCTCCATAGGGGGCCAAATTGGCCTTAGGGGAGAGCTTACAGGGTAGAGTGGTAGAGGGAGAGAAGGTTTATCTCAACTGCCAGCTTTCCAATTTAGCAGACAAAGGAGGTTTTGTAACGTTCTATTCTGCCCTGGAGAGTCATGGATTTTTAATTAAAAGCCAATTCCTAAAAGCTTCCAGTTTCAAGTGCATCATTCAATTTCTCTTTCGCAGAAAAACCAAACCATTTTAGACACAATATTCTTCTCCTCCCAGATAGATCTTTTTAAGTACCTTCTTCTTTTCCCCTGATGGATTCTTTCTCAAACGTAATATCTGAACTGTGTAGGTAATGTTTTTTTGTTCAAGTATAAAATTTTACACATGGTGTAACCCAGAGAACATTTACACACAGGTAAGGCCAGCAGAATTCAGAGTGATTGATTCCGTAATGAGCAAGCCTTCATGATCACAAGCCAAGATATTTCAAAATAGGTAGAGTTTGCTATCTAGGCTGTAAGTAAAATAAAAATGAACAAAGATGATGCAATAGGTTTTCTACCTAAATTCATGCTTGGGATTCATATGGTAACTTCTACTTCTTCTCCTACTACTTCTTCTCCTACTACTTCTTCTCCTTCTCCTCCTCCTCCTTCTTCTCATATTCCTGCAGGTGCAGATCTGCTTTTTTGGGATTGATATGGTAAATATACCTCCTAAACTCCTAAGAGATTTTTTAAATTAGTGAATCTATTTCCATTTCATTGCCTATGTTAACCATCAGGTCTTGTGATGCTTAATAGTTACTGTTGCACAGTTAAATATTTTGATAGCTTTTGTCGGGAGTAAAAGTTGAAAAATCTGTCCAAAGATGTAAAAAAAAAACCTGAAAATTTTTCAGATCTGGATATTAACAAGGGTGGGAAACGAGTCACTTGACTTAATGCTGCATATTTATGAATAATCATTTCAGAGCTGAGGATAAAATGTGACCTAGGCATATGTTTCCATAGAAATGTTGCCCTCTCCACTGGATTGTCTTTCTTCCAATTACATTCTGAGCAATAGTTTTTAATCTTTATTCAGTGCAATAACAACAATTCAGGAGAAAAACTAATGCATCCGTATTTCAGTGAAGAATGATTTTCTGTTGGCAAAGGACTTTAGCTGATGATTCCTTGATATATAGTGACACGCTCCTCAAATACACATTCGCTTTTGGACATTCCTCAAATTCCCAATGCCACCCAATGTATTCAGCAAGTTTTCTTCATCCTCTCTTCCTTTAGGAAGAAAAATATAGCATCTAAATGTGGGACTTATATAAATATAAGATCTTGTTTCTATGGATGATTTTCAATCATCCAGTTGATTTTTGTGTGCTTTTTCAAAAGGCAACTGGACTTAGTCTTTGTTTCACTTCTCAACCAGCATCTTCTTCCATTCTGACTCAGAACTGTAGATGCTACTTCATGACTCCATGGACCATAGCACACCACACACACCCTGCCCTACACTGTCTCCTGCACTTTGGCCAAATTCATGTTCATTGCATTGATATTTAACCATCTGATCCTCTATCATCCCTTTCTCTTTCGCCTTCCATTTTTCCAAACATCAGGGTCTTTTCCAAGGAGTCCTCTCTTCTCATTTGGTGGCCAGACTATTTGAGCTTTAGCTTCAGGATCTGTCCTTCCAAAGGACAGTCAGGGTTGTCTATAGAGCTTTTCAGTCCTCCAGGTCACGGTTGTCCCAAAGGTGCATTTTCAAGAGGCAACTGGGGCTTAGTGGCTTTTCTTTAAAGATGTTTTGCTTCTCATCCAAGAAGCTTCTTCAGCTCTGACAGGCCCCTTCCATTCCCTATCATCCAGTCAAAGCTGAAGAATCTTCTTGGATGAGAAGCAAAACATCTTCAAAGAAAAACCAGAAAGTCCAGTCACCTCTTGAAAAATCAACTTTGGGACAACAGTCAGGGTTGGATTCCCTTAGGATGGACTAATTGGAACTCCTTGCAGCCAAAGGGACTCAAAAGTGTCCATTCTTCTTGTTCAAAATAGCTCCTTTTTCCTGCTTTAAAATATAGTGCTTTGTTCCATCAACAAAGATTACAAGGCAGCTTACAATAAACATCCACATTTAACCATTGAAAGCATGCTTTCAATTCAGTGCATAAAGCTAGCCTTGATCCCAGGCACAGCTTAGTACGATGGAAAACCTAATAAATTTCAGGTTGCAACTGATTATTTAGAAGAAGCCAATTTTCTCCACCTCCCTCCTCCTCCTCCTCCTCCTCCTCCTCTTCTTCTTCTTCTTCTTCTTCTTCCTCTTCCTCCTCCTCCTCCTCCTCCTCCTCCTCCTCCTCCTCCTCCTCCTCTCTCTCTCTCTTCTTCTTCTTCTTCTTCTTCTTCTTCTTCTTCTTCTTCTTCTTCTTCTTCTTCTTCTTCTTCTTCTTCTTCTTCTTCTTCTTCTTTTTTGACTTGGCATTTCTAAAACTTTTTTTTACCGATTGAGAGTGCATCTGTAGCAGGAAGCAAGACTGAACTAAAATGGCAACCACTCTGACCAGAGGAGTCCGTTCTTTTGAGGAAAGATAGAAGAAAAAGACTTTAAAATCAGAAACAAAAAAGAGGGCGGGGGGAGGCTTCAGCAGAGAGCCTAAGGCAAGGAAGAGGCAAGGAAGAAGAGACAAAGAAGGTTAAGGAATGGACAACCAAATAGCCAGAGGATGGCAGGAGAATCTGACAACAAAGAAGGGGACAACAGCTGAAATTCAAAGTGATGGGTTGTGGATGGGGTGTGTGTGGAGGAAAACTAAGCTATTCCACTGGTTCTTTACTTAAAATTCAGCTCCACATTTATTTTGCAATATTTTTATTGTTGTTGTTTTTTTGCCAGAACTGTCAGAGACAAAAAGACATTAATTATCTTTTATTGGCATGTTTATTTCTTTGCTTTGAGCTCTGATTTCCTTTGCTTTGAAATCTGTAATCCTTTAAACAATGATTTGCATAACATGGTTTCTTTGCAGCTGTATAACAAGTCAATTGACCTGATAAAACTTATGGTAAAAACTGACTGGTAAAATCAATGTTTTCTACTGGTAATGTGTTTCTAAGTAGAGAATGTAAGTATGATGTCGGGACCTCATTTTTCTTTTATATGCTTTAGCCCTTGTTTCTTTTATATATATAAAATTGCATCTATTATTTTAGTGAAAGATTTTTAAGAAGATGAATAAAAACAGAATTCAAACTAATATAAAGTAAGAAAAAAAAAGAAATCAAAGTGAACACTAAAAGTGCAAGACAGGAAAAAGAAGCAAAATAAAAACAGAAAAAAAAATCAAATTTTCTTTTCAGAGGTTATAAGCATCATTAGCAATTTACCTGTAACTCTCTTTAAGTTTAATGTTAGATTTATTTGACTTTTGGGTCATTTTTTTCCCTTTTTTGTACATACATTTTTTTTCTTTTTTGCTGTTAGTGCTGGATGTATGTTTTTCTATTTTTCATTTTGTATTTTCCTCTTGTTGATAAAACAAAATAAATATTAAAAAAGAGAGACGGAGAATCCATCAGTTGTTTTTTAATTTTCTTTTCAGCCTCCAGTTGGGGCGGATTGTGTAATGTTTAATATTAGATTTATTTGATACTTTTTACAGTGCAGATGTAATTTTGGATGGTCATTAAATGAACTGCTGTAAGTTGATGAATACCTGTAGTACCTAAACTTTCTCCATAGGTCCCTCATCAGAGTCCTTACTAGAATTCTTGAACATCTTAACAAATCACATTTTTTTCCCCTCTGCTGGCAGTAGCACCAGGGAGACACCTGAGTTCTTTCAAAACCTCCACATCTTTTCCTAAATTGGCCCCTCTGGCAACAGAACCACCAACCAGAAGGTGGCTTCTCCATTTAGATACCTTACTCACCACACATGGCTGATTTGCAATACCTGATTCTGATCCTCCCTTACCCAGGACAACTTCTTCCTCACGGTCCACAATCTCCTCTCAGCTGAGTTGCCATTGTTTATTTATTTACTTTATTTGTTTGTCAAACATGTACAATTACAAGTATAGGTATGAACTTAAACATGAACCAAGAAAGTAAATACAGATAAATGGGGACAGTGAGACAGGGACGGTAGGCACACTGGTGCGCTTATGCATGCCCCCTTTAAGGACCTCTTAGGAATGGGGGGAGGTCCATGGTAGACAGTTTGAGGTTGAAGCTGTCAATCACAAACAGCTGGACCTGTCACCATATCCCTATTAAGTTCATCAAAGGGGCTATAACTGTTGTGCAGGGACACACCAAAAGCTTCATGTTTATAGTCCACAGCTCTGGCACTGCCCAGATCCAACCATTGTCCACTCTGCCCTTCACCTGTGGGGTCTTGAGGAAGACAGAAGCTGCTAGCAGGGCAATTCAATAGAATGCACTGGCTGGGTTGGCCAGCTTTCATCCTCAATAGCACAAACTAAAGACTCCAGACAAGCAGTGTGTCCATGTAAACTAGCAATCTGCTTACTAATAGGACAGTATCCAAACTTTAAAAAAGAACCACAAAAAAACAGCTGTAAAACAAGCACTGCATTGAACTAAACCAGACATTCTAAAATAAGTTAGCAATAAGGCAAGGACTTACCAGGGATGAACTTCTGCTATTTTCAAACTACTGATGTTTAAGACTACACTCTTGCTCAGGTGAACACTTCTGATTAGGAGATCATATTCTCTTATAGTCTTCCTGCTTTAGAATTTTAGTCGTACAATACACACACTGTTAGCATGATGCACTGGATATACTCCCAGTTTTCTCCAACTTATGTGTTGAGCCACTTCTCCCAGCAACCTCTGGTGCTATGCAAATGCAACCAGTGACTCGTTATCAGTCATAAAAAATGCATACAACAGCATACAGAAACATGTACACCTTCCAAAAATGATGGTGTCCATTTAAAATCATTTCTATATTTTTATTGAATTGTTTATTTATTATATTGGCTGTTCTGTCTTCCTTTTTTCTGGATTCTGATTTTTTTTTCACCCGCCTTGGGAGTGGGAAAGATAAAACGAGTGACTATTCTAGTGGAAACAAACCTTCTTGCAACAATTACAATTCAGATACTGCTCTTTCTAAAGTGACTTTTCCCTTCCGTTTATTTCCATTTAATCAAAATTGATCATTAAGCAGATGATAAGCCATATATTCCAATTACGTTCGCATAGCCGTTCTTTCCCCCGATGCATATAAAAGGATGATTTTCCAATCCATTAAGGAAGGAAAGGTGAACTACACAGAGACCAGATACAAAGCTCCAGCCGTGTAATTTGAAGTATGAAGAGAAGAGGAAATATTCAGGCAGTCACCCACCCAACTCCAGAGAGTGGCAGCTGGTAAAAGATTATAAAGGCAATTTTCACGAGATTTACTGTAAGCCGGTAAAGTCTAAAATGACAGGGGCTGAAAATGAAATTAAACCTGGCTGCACATCAATGGTGATTTTGTTTTCAGAAGCTGTGAACTTTAAAATGAATTAAGCAGAGAACAAGCTGAGATAGCGAGGGGACGTTAGGACAAACGAAGGAGTAAACTCAGGGGAAGAATTAAGCAAAGGTGGAAGAAAGCAGCTGCAGGGAAGTGATTTGGAGAGAGAGTGACAGAGGGCCTGGTGTTCATTTATAATTAACACAAAGAGGAGACATTATCATACAGACCGAAGAGCATTTCCGGGTGTATTAAGACTATGTTGCTGTATCTTTCTTCGAGGTATCTGCAAAATGCAAATGCTTTTTGCAGACCAATTTAAGAAATGTCGCTGTTTAAGAATGTAATGAACATCTGAACATAACAAGAGGCAGGACAAGAAGCAACAGATGGAAACTAATCAAGGAGAAACAACCTGGAATTAAGGAGAAGCTTCCTAACAGGGAGGACAATTAACCAGTGGAACGGAAGTTGCCTTCAGAAGTTGTGGGTGCTCCATCACTGGAGGCTTTCAAGAAGAGACTGGACAATCACTTGTCTGAAATGGTATAGGGTCTCCTGCTTGAGTTTAGGGTTGGACTAGAAGACCTCCAAAGTCCCTTCCAACTCTGTTAAACAAATTGAATGGGGAAGCCAGATTCCCTTAACATCCGTGTTACTAATTTAACAACTGCAGTGATTCACATAATAACGGTGACAAGAAAGGTTGCAAAATGGGACAAAACTCTCTTAACCAATGTCATGCTTAACAACGTACATTGTGGGCTCAATTGTGATCATAAGACAAGGATTAGCTGTATGTAGTATAAATATATGCAAAGAGTATATCATTAGCTGAATTATTCGTGTATCTGTTGCTTTTGAATATATTGCTAAAATATAGCAACAGCTAAAAAAAATGTAAAATGCAAAACCTGTACAAAAGATACTTCAAAATAAAGAAAAATGCAAGCTACCATGAAGAGTCAATTATGGAACAGATATATAAGACCAATCCTGTTTTTAAACATGAAATTAAACTTAGCCCTTTCAGAAACATATTAATTGCTCCATTATATCAGTAGGAAGCCGGTTCAAAGGTTAGAACTGAACACACATCTTTTAATTCAGGATTTTAAACCCTGGTGTTTCAAGAAGGAATGAATTCCAAGCTCTTTATAACCAATAAATTCCAAGCTAAGGCAATGCAGATTCAAAGATGATTTTTCATGTCTTTAAAGTTTGCTTCTCTTTGCAAATTATGTTTAACAGTTTAACAGAGTTGCACGTTAATAATGAATATCGCTCTAAAGAAAGCAAAGCGGGAAGAAGTTCAAATCAGATTTCAACATCTCCTCAGTTAAAGGTAGACACTCAAAACTTCTTAAACATTTGAAAAAGTGTATTCTCATAAATTGCAGGTAGTCCTTGAATTACGACCACAATTGAGCCCAAAATTTCTGTTGCTAAGTGAGGACATGGGTTAAGTGAGTTCCACCTTCCTTTATCAACTTTCTTACCAGAGTTATTAAGTGAATCGTTTTAAGTGAATAATACGAGTGTTAAGAAAAATCTGGCTTCCCCACTGACTTTGCTTATCAGAAGGTTGCAAAAAATATAACCTCAGGACACTGTAACCATCATAAATATGAGTCATTTGCCAAGCACTGAATTTTGATCATGTGACCACAAGGATTCTGTAAATGTGAAAAACGGACATAAATCACTTATTTTTAGTGCCATTGTAACTTCAAACTTTCACTTGACAAACATTTGTAAATCGAGAACTGTCTGTAATTGAATTTTAGGACTATAAGAGATTTAATAAACAGATACACATATTTAGATGGCATATTTCAGTTCTTTATTCTAATATCCATCATAGTAATATGATTCAGATCAGGGTTTTTTTTAAAGCAGCTTTAGCGTCTTCCAGAACATATTCTAATAAATCAAATAATTTGGAAGTTTCAAAAGTTCCAAACCTTTGCAATCTTTAAATCTGGAAATATCCCAAAGGGACAATTTTTCATGTGAGACTGAAAGTAAGCTTCTATCCCAAATTTTTAATGCAGGAAAATCTGTCAAGAACCAGGTTCCTGTCACAATATCAAAGGAGGGAAAGAATATCTTGTAGCCTCCATGGTTTTTGAAGTAGCTGAATTCCAAACTAAAACCGAAGTGGTCGAAATATAAATGGAGAGAGGTTGTCAGATCCATGTATCTGTCATTTCTGCAGTGAAAGAAGAAAAGGGGGGGGGGGGGGAGACTGATAAAGAAATCCTTTCTTGATGTAACCTGAATATATTTAACCTTATATCGAATTTGTATACCCACACATGATACAATGGAGGGAGAAAAGCCAGATGGCCAGAACCTATCACCTCCGAGAGGCACAGCCAGGAGATGAGAAGATCATAAAAATTCCACAGTGAGATGTGTCCGGGGAATCTCCAAAAAAAAGTTCGTTCTAAAAAGGGGGTGGGGGGAAATTAGGTATGCCCTGCGAAACTCTGAGAAAGATCTTTCCTACAGAAGGGCTGGGAAGGGAATTAACATATTAGTTTTTGTTTCCCTATATAAACATTGAGATAAGGGGAGGGGTTCTAAACTCCCTTACCTATCACTGTATGCCTGAGGGACCTCCTATAGGAATTGTCTCATCTCAATAAAGGATTCCTTTTGATATCTTTGGTTCTCAGAAGTTCTTATTGATTGAATGGGAAAAAGTTCTGTAGCCTGACAGAGGTTATTGGTTATTGCTTCTCTTGGAAGATGCAGTGAAAGAAAACCAGGGTATAACTGAGGTAGCAAGTCTAACTGTCAAGACCATAAATTAAGTTATAGCCCAGAAGATTTATTGCTCAAGCCCATGCACAAAAAAGTTGTCTACTAAAGTGAAATTCTACTAAAGTGAAAAGTCCCATTAGTAGGGTTTAATTTTTAAATCTTCATTTTTAACGGGGTTTTATTGGTTTTACCTTTAATTCAGCCGTTCATTTAATTCTCTTTTAATTCATTTTAAAAATTTTATTGATTGTATTTTTATTATTCACCGCCCCGAGTCCCTATTTGGGAGAGGGGGCAGTATAAAAGTTTTAATAATAAATAAATAAATAAATAAATAAATTAGTGACAGATAAGGGTCAATGGAATTTGAGAGGACTTGAATGTAGGCTATTTATGGGAACACAATGACTCTAAGCTCATGAGTTGTTTAACTCCACCCCTCCCAGCTCTGCCTGCTCTTCTCCTACATTATCTCATACAAAAATTTTCATAATATAATTCATTTGCTTATAATGCCTAGGAAGAATTAACACAGGGATTCATAACTTTCAGGAATTTTCAACTATTCATATACATGTACACACACACACATACACACACATACAAATTTAAGTCAAAGTATTTATGGTGTTTACATCATCAAACAAGATGGTTCTTCTAGCAATAGTTATTCCATGGTATTGAACAGAATATGTAGAGTAACAACAACAAGATCTTCTTACAGATTTCTTCATGTACTATAGATCTAATTGGAATTATGTTAGATTTATTCCAGTTGAGTGAATTAGCTCACAATTTATTCAATAACAACAAAAATAGCATTATATTCTTACTTCTAGTAAGAACTAGAAGATCACCAGAATAAAATAGCAATTTTCTTTTCATACCAGCCATAATTGAGCACAGGATGTCCTTTGATTGTATAATAGAGAAGACCAAGGCTTCCGTGAGAAAATAAAGTTGAGGAACAATCAAGAGCATCCTCGCTGAGTTCCAAGAGGCATCTAAATAAGCAAGGAAATAATTTAATTTGTAATCACTCCAGTTGATTGGTTAAGAAAACACATTATAAACCAATTGATAAAAAAAGAGGAAAACCTTTCCATACCAAAGCGTGTTCCAAGAAATTAATTTGCACCATATGAGGATGCATGGTGCAGCTAATTCAATCTTCTGATCTTGGAAAATCCTAAGAAGTTTTTTTTTTTTAACTTCATAAAAAGCTGCTAAACCAGTGTGTTGTAACAGTATTAATTGGAAAAAGTGTTAATTTGTGAAGTCAAATTCCTACCCTTTCTTTTGACGACCCTTCATTATTCAAGTACTATGCTATCCCTGTCATTACAATCTAGAAACCAAGAGTTTACCTGAATGTCTATGGAGATTCTCCATCATCCAGGTCTCGGTTGTCCCAAAGGTGCTTTTTTTTCCAAGAAGCAACTGGACTTTCTTTGGTTTTTCTTTGAAGGCATTTCAGTTCTCATCCAAGAAGCTTATTCAGCTATGATTCTATGGAGATTCTCAGCAGGGGTGGCCTTCAAAAATTTCAGCAAGAAGTTCTCTGCCCAGTTGCTGGGTGGGTGTGGCCTATGGTGGGTGTGGCCTAATTGTCCTCCTGCACCACGGTTGGGGGGGGGTGTTTGTCATTTTCACCTTCCTCAGGCTCCTGAGGCTTTCCTCAAGTCTCTGGGAGGGCGAAAATGGCCTCCCCCGGGTTCTGGAGGCCCTCCAGAGGCTGGAAAAAGGTCCTGCACTTACCTTGCATCCAAAACAGGTTGCATGGAGACTCCTGGGAGGGTCGGGGTGGGAAGGGGAGGGGAGTGGCCAGCCAGGGGTGGCATTTAGCAGTTCTCTGAACCAGCCATAACATTAGCTATGGGTTTTCCTGAACTCGGGAGAACCCATAGAAGCTCACCTCCAATTCTCAGCCAACCAGGTCATGGTTGTCCCAAAGGTGCTTTTTATTTCCAAGAGGCAACTGGACTTTCTGTTTTTTCTTTGCTTCTCATCCAAAAAAGCTTACCATAGCTTTCTTCTCTATGTACAGGTACTCCTCAATTTGAAACCATTCATTTAGTGTTTCATTCAATGGCACTGGCAAAAGTGACTTAAAATCAGGCCTCGCCTTTATGACAGCATCCCTGCAGTCAACTTGACTCAAATGCTGGCTCCTGGCAACTGGTATATATTCATATGATTGCTATTCACAATCTTCCTACTTTCCTGACAAGCAAAGTCAAAAGGAAGATGCTTTCATATAACAACTGCATCATTCACTCAACAACGGCAGAGATTCACGTAAATATGGCAAAAGTAGTCATAAAATTGGGTGCAACTCACTTAACAACCGCCTAGCTTAGCAATGGAAATCTTGGCACCAATTGTGATTGTACAGTGAAACTCCTTTTTATTGTTGCATGAGTCATGTCCAACCTCCAATTAAAGCATCACAATGGTTGTCCAATCTTTTCTTGAAGATTTCCGGTGATGAAGCACCCACAACTTTGGAAGGCAAACTGCCATTGATTCATTGTTCTCACTGTCAGGAAATTCTTCCTTAATTCCAGATTGGATCTCCCTCTGAAGGTGCTTCCAATCACTGAGCAAATTTCAGGTGGCTGATTCCAGAGGGAATGTTGGTGACCTTGATGGAGCAAAGACACAGATTATGTTAGCCTTCAAGATTTCTTTCCTTTGCTTTGCATCTTTTGGCTGTCATAACTAACAGAGGGGAGGAGGGATGAAATAGTTATGGGAAGTGAGCTGGAGGTTTAACAAAACAGAACTGTATAAGTTGTGTGGGGAGGGAGTTTCTTGTTTATGCTTCTTTCCTATGCTATGCGCAGCCTCGACTCTTTATCAAAATATGTCAGGGTCAACGGACAGATGCCTCATCACCACCTGAAGAGGCCCACATGACATTACATACAACTTTTAATTGGATGGATAGTTTGAACTATTGTGGGTGGGAACATCGCCATCACTTTGTATATGTGATTTACACACTCATTTTCTCAGATTCAGAATTCCTTTGATGCTACCACTTGATTTCCAGTAAAAGGTATCTTTTCTCTAATTAATGGAGTCTAAGTATTTCTTTCTTGGATTTTGAATGGAGCACCAGCTGACAGATTGGATTCTTTAGAAAAAGCAGAACAATTTTATGAGCAATATTTTGGATCCCAAGAGGAAATGGGAATAAGTGATAAAGAAGAGCCAAAATTATGAGAAGGAACGATGGAAGAGAGGAGCATACAAGAAAATGAAAATAAAAGAGATCGCGAGGAAATGGCAATAAGAAAGGGAGCAAGAGGAAAAGAACCAAGGGAAAAAATAATGACTAGGACGACAAAACCTATCTACAAATGACTATGGAAGAAGCAATCAAATTAATGTCAATCAATATAAATGGACTGAATTCACCAACAAAAAGGAAAAGGATTTTTAATTGATTAGAAAAATTAAAATTAGATATAATTTGCTTGCAAGAAGTTCATATAAAAATCAACATATGAAAACACTGGACTATCCTAAAATTGGGAAGTTATATACTTCTTCACCACAACAGATCATTGCTTGTGCTTGAATAATGTTCAAATGCTGTTATTTTACCCATGTGTCAGATAGTGCTCCATTCAAAATTTCCAAGAAAGAAATACTTAGACTCCATTAGTTAGAGAAAAGATACCTTTTACTGGAAATCAAGTGGTAGCAACAAAAGAATTCTGAATCTAAGAAAATGAGTGTGTAAATCACAAATGCAAAGTGATGGCAACGTTCCCATCCCCAATAGTTCAATTGGCTCCTCCAATTAAAAGTTGCGTATAGCATCATGTGGGCATTTCCAGGTGGTGATGAGGCCTCTGACCATTGACCTTGACATATTTTGATAAAGAGTTGCGGCTGTGCATAGCATAAGAATCTTCCCCCCACAACTTATACAGTTCTGTTTTGTAACACCACCACAACAAGGAATAATGGATGGAAGTTCTTCAGAGGGAAGTCTAACCTGGAAATAAGGAGGAATTTCCTGACAGTGAGAACAATTAATTGACAGCACAGCTTGCCTCCCAGAGGTATGAATACGCCATGACTGTAGGTCTTCAAGAAAAGATTGGACAACCATTTTTCTGAGATGGTATAAGTCTGCTGACTTATAGCTGGAAGGGGTTGAACTAGAACAGGGGTCGCCAACCTTTTGGACCTCATCATTTTAAATCCCGCAGTCCAGAAACCCTGGGAAAATCCCCCAAAAAAGATCTGCAGGAAAATTCCCCGCCCAATTTTTCTACCAATCGATCATTCTTTATTTGGGATCGCAGGATACCGTCTCCAGCTCCATTCTCAGATGGAGAGAGAGAGAGAGAGAGACTTTTGGCTTCATGCAAGGAAAGCAGAAGAAGCAGCAGAAGTTTTTCTTTCTCTCCCACAAACTCCACCAGAAATGAGTCTTTGTGAGACTTGTCACACCAGCGAAGCCTCTTGGAGTAGGAGGCCTTGCAGGGTCCCAAAGACTCATTTCTGGAGGAGTTTGGGGGAAGAGAAAGAGAGACTTTTACTGCTTTCCTTGCCTGCAGCCAAAAGTAGAAGAAGAAAGAAGTAGAAAGAAGCAACCCTGTGGCCAGGCCAGGCACATGGGGCACGTAGGGCAAGTTCCCTCCCTCCACCCTTTCCCCCTCCCCTCACTACCTCGTGTTGTTTGCAAAGCAAGCAATACAAACCTTGTGTTTCCACGGGCCATGTGGGTGGCGCAGCCTTGTGATCCTGTGCAGCCTGGATTAATTGCTTTGGAGGATGCTTTGGAGGTGACATTTCTCTGCGGACCACCAACTTTTTCTCACGGAGCGCCAGTGGTCCCCGGCCCATTGGTTGGCAACCTCTGAACTAGAAGACCTTCCAGCCCTATGATTCTATAAACAGAAGATAACAGTTATCTTCTTTCTAAAGTCTTTGATGAGCCTTGAATTTGATTATTATTGTACAGCCCTTGAGGATTATTTTTTAAAATTATACTGTATTCCAAAAAAGAAAAAAAAAGCTGAGATTCCTAAGATCATCAAAGAGAACTCTTATGGCCCCATTTCCTTTATCTGTAATCCTCTTTGGCATTTATTTTTAATGATGATGATGATGATGATGATGATGATGATAATCTGCATACAACTTGGATTGACTACAAGAAAGCATTTGATTCACTACCGCACAGCTGGATCATCAAGTGCCTGGATGTCATCGGAATATGCAAGTGCATTGGTACTTTCACTGCAAATGCGATGAAGCACTGGAAAACAGAACTGTTTATTGGAAGTGAAAGCTACGGACTGGTCAACATCAAAAGAGGGATTTTCCAGGGTGATTCTTTGTCACCTCTGCTGTTCATCATCACCATGACCCCCCTGTCAACAATTTTACAGAAAACTAACCTGGGTTATCAAACTGCTAAAAATTCACAGAAAATCTCTCACCTGCTGTACATGGATGATCTGAAGTTATACGGAAAATCAGAAATTGAAATCCAGTCCCTGACCAATACAGTTCGAATTTTCAGCACTGACATCAGCATGGAGTTTGGCCTGGACAAATGTGCCACAGTGGCACTGAGGAAAGGGAAGATCATAGAAAGTGATGGAATTGAAATGCCCAATGGACAAATCATCAAGTGCCACCAACCCGAAGCCTACAAATACCTGGGCATACTGCAGCTGGACAATATCAAGCACGGGCAAGTGAAAAATGTGGTCAGCAAAGAATACACACAAAGGGTCAGAAAACTTCTAAAAAGCAAACTGAATGGCGGTAGCACCATCAAGGCTATAAATACCTGGGCCATACCCGTCATCAGATATACTGCTGGAATCATAAACTGGACACAGGCACAGCTGGACAGCCTGGATAGGAAAACAAGAAAACTGATGACCATACACTATGCGCTGCACCCGCATAGTGACGTCGAAAGGCTATATTTGCCCAAAAAAGCAGGCGGCAGAGAACTTTTGCAAGTGAAGCAGACAGTCGAAGAAGAGAAGCACGCTCTGGCAGATTAAGTGAAAGACAGCGTTGAACCAGCTTTAATGGAGGTCAATAAGAGGGAGTTGCTCAAAGTGCAGCAAACCAAGAATCAATATAGGAAAACAGTGATGCAAACTCAGGCTGACAGCTGGTGTAACAAAGCACTACATGGACAGTTCCTTGAAAAGATCCAAGGAAAAGTAGATAAGGAAAAGACCTGGTAATGGCTGACCAATGGAACACTAAGAAAGAAACAGAAGGCCTGATTCTTGCAGCCCAAGAACAAGCCATCAGAACGAATGTAATCAAAGCCAGAATAGAAAAATCTGCTGATGACCCCAAATGCAGACTCTGCAAAGAAGCGGATGAAACCATTGATCACATACTGAGCTGTTGCAAGACAGTAACTCAGACTGACTACAAACAACGTCACAACTCAGTCGCTCAGATGGTCCACTGGAACTTGTGTCACAACTACCATCTGCCTGTAGCAAAGAACTGGTGGGATCATAAGCCTGAAAAAGTGGTCAAAAATGAGCATGCAAAACTACTGTGGGACTTCTGAATATAGACTGACAAAGTTTTGGAACACAATACCTCGGATATCATGATTGTGGAGAAGAAAAAAGTGTGGATCGTCGACATTGCCATACCTGGTGACAGTAGAATTGACGAGAAACAACTTAAAAAAGTCACCAGATATCAGGACTTGAGAATCGAACTGTAGAGACTCTGGCATAAACCAGTGCAGGTGGTTCCAGTGGTAATGGGCACACTGGGTGCTGTGCCTAAAGACCCCAGGCAAGCCCTTAAAAACAATTGGCGCTGACAAGATCACCATTGGTCAGCTGCAGAAGGCCACCTTACTGGGATCTGCTCGCATAATCCGCTGATACATCACGCAGTCCTAAACACTTGGGAAATGTTCAACTAGTGATTTGTGATACGAAACCCAGCATGGTTATCTCATCTGCTGGGTATACTGTCATGATGATAATAACAATAATCTGAAAATTCAACAGTATTAGTTTACATAAAGAATGCAACGAAATTTCATTTTAATGTATGGTGTACATTCAGAGTGACAATAAAGTTAGTTATTCTATTCTTTATTCTTAGTCATAATTAACTCTTGTTAATTGGAAAATGAAAAAGAAGAAGAAATTCTAATGTTTTCAATAAATCTGAAAGATAACAATCTAAACCAAAACAGAATAGACACAACTAAACTCTGGACAAAATCCAATGAACTCTTGCAAATTCCAGTAACTTTTTTTCTTTCTCGGCATGAATACCACAAGGCTCATGAGATGATGCTTTCCATTTAAAAGAAAGAAAACAAAATAATACAGAAGAGTTAATTATCCTGCAAGCTAGGGAGACACTTATCCTTAGTCTAAGAAGTTGTGTAATGCTGAATAATAAAGGCATCCCACATAGGCTTAAACAAAAACAAAATTAAAGGAATTTCCCTAAATGCTTTCTCTTCCAAAAAGTTAACTCAAAATTTCCATCCAAAGAATCGCATTGAAGAGAAGTTCCTCCAAGGGACCCAAGTTTCATCAATATGCAATTGAAATGCCTAATTGAACCCTGGAGAATGCCCCTTGCCCAGGCTCCTCGAATGCCAATTTCATTAGTCAAGGACATGCACTTTTCAAAAAGGCAAATCACTTGTTAACACGGAAATGTTTGAACTGGAAAGTTGGTAGTTTCTGAGACGATAAACAAGAAGGCAAAGTGGTTGCGTGCAATGGCTCCATTTAGATTTAGACTGGCAAGTGGGAAGCTTAAGGGATTTCGAACCACCTCCTAATATTCCTTTAATTTATCATTTTCTGCTGCTTCTTGTCCAGACTGGGGATTGGGATGTTTAGCAATGTCTGCTACAGAATGGAAAGAAAAAGAAGCAGAACAATATCTATGGAGACTCTCAGTCATCCAGGTCATGGTGGTGCCAAAGGTGCTTTTTCAAAGAGGCAACTGGACTTTCTGTTTTTTCTTCTTTGAAGACATTTTGCTTCACATCCAGGAAGGTTCTTGTATGAAAAGTGAAACATCTTCAAAGAAAAACTAGGAAGTCCAGTTGCCTCTTGAAAAAACACCTTTGGGACAAGTAGAATGATAATTTATTAAATCACCCAATTCCCTGTGACCCACAAGCCTTCTCTTCTTTTGGAACTTAAGGTGGTCATTTCTACAAGCAGACCAAGGCACCAGGAAACACAGTAAGCAATAGGAGCAGAAGTGTCAGCTTGGTTCAATTTGAGTTTGCAACTCAGTTGTTTTTCAAATAGGTTTGATATCTGTTGGATGTCTGCATCAATTCAGAAGAAATGTGTGCAGAAGTTCGTCAAACAGCTGAATCCAGCCTGATCTCCAAATCAGTTGAAGAGTGCTCGGCTTATTTGCTGTATCAAATCAATTTGGCAACTCAGTTCCAATATTCTGTTTAATCAGTGATTAGGTTAAGACCCCTTTTGCAATCACAAAAAATAGTAAATCTAAAAATAAACAACAACTCAGGGCTATTCTGAAACCTCCGTTGGCTTCGAACAAGGGAACAAATCCTGAGACCTAGAAAATACTATGGTTTATTTCTGGGTTGTTGCAAACTTCTTGGAAGGATTAATAACTTTGGTTCTTGTGTACAGGGCCATCATTTCATTCAGGGAAGCAGCTGGATTTGAGCCTCCACTCATTAGTTATCCAATTTTGCATCCAAAGAAATGGAGAAATGCTTGTGGGTTGTTCTAATTTGGTTTGCATTGGGCTCCAGGCGCCTTAATGCAGTTGCTGAATGAAGTTGGCTTGATGATGAAGTTGGCTTGCTGAGCTAATGTTCTCCCTTTTTTTCTCCCTTTCTTTGCCAATAATCTTTTGTTTGCTTATTTTTTAGAGGGAGAAAACATTCACAAGCTGATTGAGGTGACACTTTGAATCTAGGTAGATTCTAATTGAGATTTGAACTATATATATTATATATACACTATCTTGATATTATAGAATATTATATTCCAAAGAGCCTTGGTGTCGCAGTGATTAGAATATAGTATTTCAGGCTAATTCTTTCCTGACCAGTTCAAGGTTGACTCAGCCTCCTGTCCTTCTGAGGTGGGTAAAACAAGGACCCAGATTGTTGGGGGCCAAGAGGCTGACTCTGTAAACCACTTAGAGAGGGCTGTGAAGTCTAAGGACTATGGCTACTTCTATATGTTATGGTAGGATATTACGGAATACCATTTTCAGAACAATCCTTCCCAAATACTCGAAATTGATAACGCAAACAATGAAGCAAAAAATGGTGCCCCAAATTTTCAGACAAACAATCATCTGTTGAATGTGTAGTTCCGGCTTTATTATGTCCCCATTTTGCTTCAAATTCCAGTTCACTCTTTGGGGATGAGATGGAGGCAAGAGAGCTGAAAACCACAGGAGCCCAATCTCCAAGGGATGGACTTTTTAAAGTATATTTCATGGTTCTCTTGGTTTTTCTTAGTCATTACTTCAAAGCTAAGAGTAGGACATAATTTTAAATGTATATCATGTTGTGTGCGTGCAGTGCACACACAATGAGCTCTCTTCTTTTGAAGGTAGATATTCTAAAACAGCCTTAATGCATCAACATTGTCATCATCAGCCATTCAATCATGTCCAACCCAGTGCTGGTATTCTACTAGTTCGGCCCGGTTCTGGTGAGCCGGTAGCAGCGATGAGCATCAGAGACTGAACCGGTTCTCTCCACTTCTCTGCTGTTGGGCCCACCCAGCCTCCCATACTCACTTTTATCCACTGAATTTGAAGCGCAGCTGCTTTGCATGGCACAGAATAGTGCTGCGCAGCAGCTGCCGAAGTGACTGGGATCATGCAAGAGCTAGAGCCTCTGCGCCTGCGCAAAGTACGGGTTTGGCACGTGCATGCACACCAAGTGTGTGCACATGTGCAAAGCACACCCGCCAAGCCACAACCACCAAACCAGTGGCAAAAATATTTGAATCCCACCACTGGTCCAACCCATGTCCATGCTATGGACCAGCGCTCTCCATGCCCCTCTATTTTGCCCTGCCTCCTTCAGATCAGACATGGTCACATCAGTGTCATTCTTTATAGTATCCAGCCAGCGGGTGCTAGGATGACCCTGTCATGCTCCTGTTGGAGTCTGAATCCAAGGAGGAAGACGAACAGCTGACAGGAAGTGGGAATGTGGCTCAGTTGGCTGTGAAGGAAACTGGGGAAGGGCAAAGTTTGGCTGGGCAGAGCAGGGAGAGGTAGAACAAGGGAGAGGGAGTTCAGAGGAAGACCCAGGCCCACCCCCCTCTTCATCCTAGGGCATGCAGGGAGGAATGGAGAAGAGAGCAATGTGGGTTGTGTGGTTTATGGTGGAGGAAAGGGCCCTGATTCTCTTCATTAACCACACCTGGGAAGGGAGTTTAAAAGAAATGCATGCTGAGTGCGGCAGCTGCTGGGAGCAAATGTGAGTTTATCTTGTGTTGACTTTGATTATCTGTGTTCCTGGCGCCTTCCCAAGTGGCAACCCATTTACTGCCATTCCTTCACATCTGGAATTCCTTCTCCTGCCTTGTTAGACTAATTACCTCATCTTGCCTTGATTGGACTTACAGTTACAGTTTTTGTTGACCACATTTTGGACTTGAGTCTCTGCAGCCAAAGGCTGTTCCTGGGAGAGTTTTTCTCTAGACCAGAAGGTAACCAGGACATTGGCGGCAAAGTTGGAGCTAATAAAAGGACTCCTACTGATTATCTGACTGTGTTGCTTTTGTGCCACGCCCCTTTGGGTCATCATAGCCCCCTCTCCTTTTTTCCCTAATCACTCCCAGCATGATAGACTTTTTGAGTGAGTCAGTTGAGACATGATCAATGTATGACAGCCTCTGTTTGGTGATCTTGGCTTCAAGTGATATTTTTAGTGCAGTTCAGTCTAGGACTTCGTTTGTTTGTTATTTTGGTAGTCCATGGGATGTGTAATAGCCTTGGCACACATGCCATGACATGAACATAATCATTTCATTGCTTTTTCTTCAGCACTTTGCCCTTCTCCTATATCCTTATTAAGATAAGGCAACCAGGACTGCATAGCGAGTTGAGTTGAGCACATGGATAATTGCATTAAAAGTTGAGCAGGATCACATTCAGATCAAAATATGAACCCATCAAACTCAGATATTTAAGATAGAGTGAACAAGTTTCCAAACTTCAGAACCTACTTTTAATATTGGAAATGTTCCTTTGGCTATAGATGTTCGTGTTCTTCCTTTCTCTGCCTTGTTACCTTTAGAGAAATGCAATTAAAAGAAATTCCATTCCTCTACTCACCACCACAAGAAACTGAATTTCAAGAGGAAAATAAATAGACAACGCCCAAATTTTGGCTGTCTTAAATCTTGAGTAAGCTGTATAATAAGTACGCTGAATAACAAGTTCAGTTAAATCTGGAAACAAAAATGCACTTAATTGCTAAATTTATTTCATTTCTTGGCTGCCTTTTTCCCTGGAAGCTCAAAGGTCATGTACATAGAACATAGAACATCATCAGAGTTGGCAGGGACCTTGGAGGTCTTCTAGTCCATTCCCTTGCTCTAGAAGGACATATTAACATATATGGATATTCTTTGCCATATTTCCAATTTAGATTGGTTCTAACTACCAACATAATCAATCTGGAAATTCTGATCTGATATGAAAGATTTGCTCCTTGGGAGTAGGGTTCATACCATTCTCCTCCTTCTCATGAGTATGTCTGTCTGGACTTCTCCTGTCTTGCCTCAACCCATCATCATTCACATGTTTGTCTAGAGTCTGAAAATGGTTCTGAGTATAGTTGAACCTCGGGTCATGAATGCTTCTGACCATGACCAAATTAGGTGCCGACCAAAAAAATCCACTAAATGTTTCTCTCGGGATGGTGATTAAACACAGCCATGGCAATTTTCCCTGCTGCGGTGATTTTCCCTTCCGCACCAATTTTTTTTGGTATGTGCATGTGCAGTCAGTCTTGCTTCTGGTTATGACCAAATCAGGTTGCGACCGAAGTCCTGGAATGGATTACGATTGTGACCAGAGGTTCCACTGTACTTACCTCAAGATAAACATGTAGCTCCATCATACACCAGCCAATTGATGAGATTGACCAAAGCATACTTAGATATGGTGAGCAGGGCACTAACCTATCTGTTTGCTAGCATATGGCCATATACTACCTCATACTTTCATATGATTCATGAGAAGAACATGGAATATAGAATAATATGGCTGCAGGATAAGAAGGAATCTAGAACTAAGGGGAAATTTCCTGACAGAAAATTAATCAGTGGAATGGCTTGTCTTCAGAAGCTATGTGGATGTTCCAACATTGGAAGTTTTAAGAAGAGATTGGACAACCATTTGTCTGGAATAGTGTAGGGCTTCCGGCCTGAGCAGAGAGTTGGACCAGAACACCTCCAAAGTGTATATCAAAGTGTTGATATAGTGATAATAATGTTGGGATTTTCCCCCTTGCTATAATGAAAGAAAACTCACTGGCCAAGATTGTGTAAAAGAGAAAAGTGAATCTCTAATTATAAAGGAAATGGGAAATCTGAGGGAGAGGAAGCGATATAAGTATGTATTTCATACTTTGGATTTGTGCAGCTTGGCATCATCATTTAACCTTCTCCCTATTTGTATGTATGTGTGGTGTAAGGCGAGGTTATTTTTAGTTCAGCAGTTCTGTCTTTCGCAGAGTATGTTGTTTAGCTGGCTGGCTCCTATGAATTGCAGGAGGCTACTTATCTGTAAGCTCCTTCACGTATCCCATCTGTTCCCTGCCTGTGGCACAATGAGACCTCGGCTGCACATTAGCAAGGCTGCATGGATGAATCATTCTGCTTTTTCATCTGGGAGACATCCTACAGGCTGCTTTGGTTGGCTTCTTGAGATTAGCAACTGGAAATGGAAAATGCAAAACTGTTCCCAAGTTCTTACTTTGGTACTAATTTTTTTTTTAAAAAAAAAAACTACACTGTTATTATGAGAAAGCAGCTATTCTGATTTCCTTGAAGCAAATGGCTAATCTAAAGAAAATAAGAATTAGGGGTGACACGATAGCAGTATTCCAGTATTTGAGGAGGGTTAGAAGAGGAGGTTAAATTATTCTCCAAAGCACCTGAAGGCAGGAGATGAAGCAATGAATCTCTCCTAACCAAGAGAGAAGCAACCTAGAACTAAGGAGAAATTTCTAAGGAGAACTAAGAAGACAATTAACCAGTGGAACAGCTTGCCTCCAGAAATTGTGGGTGCTCCAACAATGCAGGTTTTCAAAGAAGAGACCAGACAGCCACTTGTCTGGAATAATATAGACAGAGAGGCTTTCCCAGCTATTAATGATCTCACTACAAAAGTTGGTTTTCTGTCTTGAAATGAAGGCGTCTGATTTACAATATCTGCTACCCTGTAATAACACAGTTGCTTTAATAAGTCAAAACTCCCACTTTAGATATTCTCTGTCCCTTCTGATAGTTTCCCCTCTGAGTAAAATCAACCTCCTTTTGTACCACATTTGTTTGTTTGTTTGGCTCTTATCAATTTTGTACCCTGCCATACTAGCATCACATTTGCAAGAGCCACTGCTGGGCCTGTTTAACATTGTTTCTGTTCACAATTATTAGTCCTTTGTTCTATGAGAATTGCACTAAAGAGCACCTGCTGTTTTTGACGTTTTTCCTTGTTCTTCTTATGAGTTCCAATCCTTAGACCGTTTGAGCTAATGTTTCACTGCTTACAATTTGTGCATTGCAACCAATATGCCATTTCAGAAGTAAATGATTTAAGATATAAAATGTTCTGCCTGCCTGCAAACCAAAACTAGTTTCTATACTTAAACACTCTTTTTCACAATTATTTCACCTTTTTTTCAAGGTCAGTTATCATTCTACGAACATCAAGTCTGGGTATTAGCTCACCTTTTTAAAAAAAATAGTGCACCATCCAAAGCTACTAATTCTAACTGAAACATTTTAAGTACATTAGGATATTATAGTCACCAGACCTACACCATAGAGTTGTTAAATCAGTTTGAAAGTGCTTGGTTTTATTAGGTAAACCACTTTGGCATTCAGATTGAACTTGAAAGGCTGAGCCAATCAAATTACATTTAAGTCAAGTCTTCACACCAAATCTTCTTAAAATACCCCAGTGATGGAGCACCAGAGGTGGCATTCAGCAGGTTCTGACCAGTTGGGGAGAACCGGAAGTGGAAATTTTGAGTAGTTCGGAGAACTGGCAAATACCAACTCTGACCGAAGATTTTACAGTATCCTTCCCCTGCCACGCCCACCAGACCACGCCCACAGAACCGGTAGTAAAAAAATTTGAATCCCACCACTATGAAACACCCACAGCTTCTGGTGGCAAGCTGTTCCATGGTTAATTGTCCTCACTGTTAGGGAGTTTCTCCTTAATTCCAGGTTGTTTCTCTCCTTGATTCGTTTCTATCCATTGTTTCTTATCCTGCCTTCTGATGCCCCTTTCTAAGTTAACCCTTTCCTCTTTGTGGCAGCCCCTCAAATACCGCTATCATGTCATCCCAGTCCTTCTTGTCTCTAGACTAACCAAACCCAAATTCTACAACTATTCTGCACGTTTTTTGTCTCCAGGCCTTCAGTCATCTTAGTTGCTCTTCTTTGAACTTTTCCCAAAATCTTAACATCTTTTTTTGTAATGGATGCAGTCTCCAGGTGTGGTCTATCGGCAAAACATAATTGAAATAAGTGGGAATGGAGAAAGTTGTTATCCTAGACTTAGGCCACTTAGAATTACAAAGATCATCACTAACAACTCTTGTAGAACATGACATGATTGAGTTTCCATATCATTATCATTGCTACTGAATCAACTGAGTTGACCTCCAAGGTACCTTCTAGCTTTGTTATTGTGTTATTCATATGTTCTTCAGAAAAAGCTATCAAAATGTAAGCCTTTATGTAAGTGAAAGGGTATCAGCACTGGATAGAAAGCTCTTACATAGACATTTAAGCAACTCTGCAGTTGATGTTCATGTAGTGGAACCCCCGTGTAATAAAAACGTTATTCATGTCAACAAAAGACTATTTAGGCACCATTTCTGCAAATAAGATTCTGCGGTCAAGAAAACAGGGGAATATGCAAGACTAGAGTCCTAAAATAAAATTATAAGGCCTAATTTTCATTCTAGGAAATGGAATTGGCAAAATTGTAATTGAATGTTACTTTCTTAATTAAGGTCATCCAACGTATCCCAATGCTATGCAAAAGAAAACTAATGCTCTGCTATCACCAATCCCAAAAGCATTTAATGACTAGTGCTGTAGAGTAGAGAGAAGTTTTCCATTTTCCCCACATAACTGTCAGTTTAAAAAAGTAAAGATTTCAGCAGTGCAAGTTGCTGAAGCCATTGGTTCTTTTTTTTTTTTAATAAAGTGTTGTACCCTCTTACAACAACAGCCAGGATTAAAATCTTGTTCCGGCTCCAGAGGATAGGGAAAACTAGTTTTGTTCCATCCAGCTTGGTTTTTGTTATATACCAATTGGATTATGGAAATTCATTGTTTGAAGCTTTGCAATATGTTTACGGAATTCATAGAACAACAACAAAATTGAAGCAGTGAAGAATTAAATTTCCCACCGGTATGAATGGAACCCCTTAACCTTCTCAGGAATTGCTGTTGTAATCCAAATATAAGTTCACATGCATTCATCTGGTTGCCCACCAAAAGTCAAAATAGCATGAATATCTGCTTGCTTAAGAAATTAGCTTTTTATTACCCAATTTTGCTAAATACCTTCAGGAATATCCTTTATAATCCTATAATTCAAGTGGATTTACACCATTCCTTCTGACTTTTGATAGAGATTCTGCCCCAGGGAGATATTCTCATTTGTCATAAATAGATAATGTATCAACCCCATAGAGATTTCTGTTTTACTGTTTTCTGTTTACAAAATTCTTTGAATTTCCGAGTTTAGTGTGGAACAGAAAGTGCTGTGAAAATAGGAATGGATCGAATGTTGATCTCACATCCAATAGGATTGAATTGACAACCAATGTGGCTCATTCTAATCCCAAATTAGAGAATACCAGAAAATCTGGAAATCATTGGGAATTCACAATGATTGTTATCATTGCTATAGTTAGGCCTACTTGGCTCCATTATCAGTTGAGACGGTCACCTTCAGATTTTGTTCCATTATAGCACCCAGTGTCTTTTATTACTAACCATATTAGCTGGGATTGTCTACCATTTATCTTGGGAATAACATTTCTACGCATGTGCAAGGCTTTTCAAGGGATGTAAAACTGCCTTTTGCAATTGAAAGATGGTGAATTTGTCAATTCCGGTGGTGTTCAAGTGATGTTCCAGTTCTTTTGGACTTGAGCCCAAGGCACCTATTACTATGGATACTATTTTCTTTTCTTTTTTAATGTTAATTTTATGTTTTGTGATTTTCTCCAGTTCTTTCTCTTCTCTTCTGCTGTCTCCAGGTACTGCCATGTCTACTATACAAACTTTTTTGTTTTACTGCTTAATAATAATAATAATAATAATAATAATAATAATAATGGTTCATCACACAGTCAGCCAGATGTTTAGACTGGATTTAGGCATTTATCTGCCTATCAAATGCTTCCTCAGAACCTGAGATAGGCAGATGCTGTTGTTTGAAGATATCATCATCATCATCATCATCATCTCAATCATCTACGTCCTGATGAGACATAGCCAGGCACTCACTACACTATGAATATCTCTGTCATGGGTGAAGTGGAATTTTCAAGATCTGCCTCACTTATTGAACTTTCCCATTGAGTTTTATAAGGAAAAGAAAAGAAGGAAAGAGAGGAGGGCAGGGCAGAAGAGAAGGGAAGGGAAGGGAAGGGAAGGGAAGGGAGGAAGGAAAGCTCTTACAGCTCTTCTGTAATAATCAGTTTATTACAGAGTCTTACAGAATAACAGGGTTGGAAGGGACCTTGTAGGTCATCTAGTCAAACCTCCTGCTATCCCATTTCTGACAAGTGGCTGTCCAGTCTCTTCTTGAAAGCCTCCATGACTTTTTTACTTTACTTTATTTAAATTTATATACCACCCCCTCTCCCAGAGGGACTCAGGGCAGTGTAGAGCCAGATAAAAATATACATATAAATACACATACAATAATTAAAATGAGTTAAAAGAATTAAATAGATTGGCCATTATCAAAAGGTTAAAAATTAAGGGATTAAGAAAGCTAAAACCATTTAAAATCAAATTTAAAACCCTACACGTAACTTTAGGCCAGACCGGCTTGATGGAATAAGTGGGTTTTTAGCGCACTCCGGAAGATCAATAGGTCGGGGATGGTCCTCATCTCCGGGGGTAGTTTGTTCCAGAGGGAGGGTGCTCCCAAAGAGAAGGTCTGAACCCTCGGGATCGCCAGCCATCCAGCCGGCGGCACCCCGAGGAGGCCCGCCCTGTGGGAGTGCACTGGTCGATGGGAGGCCAACGGTGGTAGTAGGCGGTCCTGTAAGTACCCAGGAGCCATGGAGCACTTTAAAGATGATCACCAGCACCTGGAATTGCACTCGGAAGGCCACCGGGAGCCAATGCAGCTCGCGCAAAAGTGGTGTAACATGGGAGCTCCGAGAAGCCCCCAAAACCACCCACACGGCCTCATTTTGCACCAACTGGAGCCTCCAGGTGCTCTTCAAGGGGAGCCCCATATAGAGAGCATTTGAGTAATCTAGGCGGGAGATGACGAGGGTGGATGTGACCGTGCAAAGTGCGTCCCGATCCAGAAAGGGCCGCAATTGGTAGATCCTACGGACCTGATAGAAAGCCCCCCTGGCGACGGCTGCCATATGGTCTTCCAACGACAGCCGTACATCCAGGAGGACACCCAAATTGTGCACCCTCTCTGTGGGGGGTCAGAATTCCCCCTCCCCTTCATGGCCAGTGATGGAGTTAGTTGGCTGTATCGGGGCGCCGGAAAGCACAGCCACTCGGTTTTGGCTGGGTTGAGCTGAAGCCTGTTCTGCTCCATCCAACCCCGCACAGCCTCCAGGCACCAAGTCATCACTTCCACGGCTTCATCAGGGTGGCCCGGGGTAGAAAAGTACAGCTGAGTATCATCAGCGTACTGGTGGAATTCTACCCCGAAGCCATGGATGATCTCACCCAGCGGCTTCACATAAATGTTGAACAGGAGGGGCGAGAGCACAGACCCCTGAGGCAGCCCCACAAATCAGGGGCCTCGAGGTCGATCTCTTCCCCCCTGCCAACACAAATTGCGAGCGGTCGGAGAGGAAGGAGGAGAACCACCACAACACAGTGCCTTCCACTCCCAACCCCTCCAGCCACTGCAATAAGATACTGTGGTCGACAGTATCAAAAGCTGCCAAGAGATCTAATAGGACCAGGACAGAGGAATACCCCATGTCACGGGCCCTCCAGAGATCATCCACTAATGCGACCAACGCCTTTTCCGTGCTGAACCCAGACCTGAAGCCTGATTGGCATGGATCCAAATAGACAGCTTCATCCAGGTGCCGGGGGAGCTGTCATGTCACCACACTCTCAACAGCCTTCGCCATAAAGTGAAGGTTGGAGACCGGATGATAATTAGACAATAGGGTCGGGTCCAGGGACAGTTTCTTGAGGAGGGGTCTCACCACCGCCTCTTTCCAGGCAGGGAGCAGAAATCCCTCACTCAAGGAAGCATTAATAATGCCCTGGAACCAACCATGTGTCACCTCCCGGGTGGCTAATGCCAGCCAGGAGGGACACGGATCCAGTAAACATGTGGTGGCATTGAGCCCACCCAGCATCCTGTCCACGTCCTCGAGGATCACAGGATCAAACTCCCCCCAAATAACCTCACCGAACTCCGCCCCCGCCCCTGCCCCCGTCCAGAGTCGCCCAGTCAAAGTCCAACCCATCCCGGATCTGAATGATTTTGTCCTGGAGAAAATTCGAAAAATCCTCAACCCGCCCCCATAGAGGTTCATCCCTCACTCCCACCTCTAAGAGGGAGTGGGTCACCCTAAAGAGGGCAGCTGGGCAATTCCCCACAGACGCAATAAGGGCGGAGAAGTGAGAATGCTTCGCCATCCTTATCGCCACTAAATAGGTCCTAATATAGGATCGTAATAGTGTTCGGTCAGATCCGGAGCGGGTGGTCCTCCAACAACTCTCTAGGCGTTCTGAAGGCAAGCTGTTCAATTGGCTGATTGTTCTCACTGTTAGGAAACTTCTGCCTATGGAACATGGAGAATACAGAGATCGGGAGAGCATGGAAGTCATCAAGGTCACTGCTGCAGGTGCTGCAGAAAGAGACAGACTGTTCCCATATCAAAAGAATGTCTCATGCTTGGACAAAGTGATCATCCAAGGGTGGGAAGAAAGGGAAGTTATTGTTTAACTAGGCAAGCGTTTGCACAGGGAAACCAGAATGGGTTTTGTTTCTTCGGTACCAACATGATGTATTCAATAAAGTTTTACTTTTGGGAATTCAAATCTCCTGAGAGTGTTTTCTTCTTTGGGGTTTACTAGTCAGGCATTTGACAATTTCTTCTTAGTTCTAGGTTGCTTGTCCTCAGTTAGTGTATTTCGAGGCACTCAGAACTCTAAAAGTTGTCAGCCATCTATCATTGGAGGTTTTCAAGAAGAAATTGTTCATCTGAAATGGTCTAGGGCCTCCTGCTTGAACAGGGGGTTGGACTAGAAGGCCTTCAAGGTCCCTTCCAAATCTGTTGTTTTGTATTCTGATATTCTCTCTATAACGACTCATCCACCCTTCTTAAATCAAGGCCCTGTGGCACCTGATTGTGTTTTTAACTTTTGGTTTATTGTTTTTTTTTCTTTTCTGTGTGGTGCAAAGAAAGTTAGCAAAGCAATCAGGAGGATGAATGGGAGAGGATTAGCTGGGTGATGATTTGTTGTGGTCTTCCATTGATTGAGAGAGTGACGGATGGCTCATGGGAAACACCCAGCATTGTAAGAAAGTGATGGAGAAAAGATTTGGATGCTAGAAAAATAAAAGAGAGAGAAAGAAAGCTTTCTTTTTGGCTAGGTGGCTGGCATGGGCTTGAGTATGTTGGATGACTCAAAGAGGTGACCAGAACATTAGAGCAAAGCATATTTTGTAATAATTGGTAGTAATGACATGTCCATAAATTTGTTTTCTACAACCATTTGTGCTTAAAATAACGAACATTGGCTGGAGACCTGTTTCACCACAATAACACCGAAAGCCTGACTTGATATGGGTAGAAAGCAATGTATTCAGATGAAGTTTTCCAAGAGACCATTGTAGAAAATTGGAATTTAGTGTCCATAATAAATATGCATTGGGTATATAAAGAGAACTTTAAGAAGTCCTGGGAACACTAGATCTATGAATCTATCTTCTTGTCGACTGAGATTGGATTGTCTTGTATACAATTACACCAATGATATGACTTAATTTTGAGAGAATTCCCTTCAACGTAGAGAAAGGCAAATCAGCACAGTTGTTGAACTTCCTTGCAATTTCTTTGATGTCTAATCTAACCACCTTGAATGAAGACCAAGTTTTCATATAATTTGAGCCCAAAAAATACCCATAGCAAAAACTGGCAACTCTTCCATCATCCCACATTGTGTTTGATCAATGATGCTATCTTTTGACTTAAAAGCTCAACCTCTAAAGGGATGAACGTTAATCTCAGGCTGTTTTTTCCCATATGAAGTGGAATATTGTTCTTTCCAACACCCAAAGAGCACCCCAATTTTTTTCCAGCTTCACACTTGTGTTGGGGGAGGAAATTCTCAGCCAAGTCAAGTTCATTATCAACAGATTGTCTCCTCCATCTATCTTTGTCACAAGCTGACATTAAAGAAGAGAAAGATTCTTTGGGTGTGCATGCAAATTTCTCAGCAGCCCCTAAATCAGGATTCACAATGAGCTATCTGTGGACACTAATGTGCCATCTGATTTTTTTTTAAGATTGATTTCTATAGGTCTGTCTTGTCTGACGAAATGGAAAGAAGGCACATTTGAAAGTGTTTCTTTTGGGATCTCACATTGATCTCATAAGAAGTCTTACAGAATTGATGTGACAGATGACTCAGTCCTGAGATTTGGTAATTGGGCCCAATTGGGTCAAATTGAGTCAACCATCACAGGAAGAATGGGTGCTGGAAAGTTTTCAAGATCTATTTACTGACTCTAGGGGGCAGTGCTCATCTCCATTTCCTAGCTGAGGGAGCCAGCATTGTCTGAAGTTGCTTCTGTGCTTATTTGGCTATCATAATTATATGTTGAGGTGCAGGGAATGCTATTACTGTCAAGTGTCCAATTAGAGAACCCAAAACAAGGAAACACTCTTGGGAGAATTGAATTCCCAAAAGTAAAACTTTTTATAGGATACCCCAAGTTGGTACTGAAGAAACAAAACCGGTCAAAATGCTTGTCAAGTTAAACAATGACTTCTCCTTCTCTCCACCCCTGGGTGATCTCATTGTCCAATTATGAGAAGTTTTTTCGTTATGGGAACAGTCCGTCTCTTTCTCAAGCACCTGCAGTGATGACCGTGATGGCTTCCATGCTTTCACACTCTCTGCATGCATTCTCCACATTCCGTTCCCCCCTTCCCTCCCTCCAGTTCATTGGCAAGTTGAGAAGCATTAAGGATTGAAAGAAGCAAAGTGGTTCAATCTTGACAGTTACTTTCTCACAGAAGTGCTACCTATTTATCTACATGCATTTGCATGCTTTCAAACTGCTAGGTTGGCAGGAGCTGGGGCAAGTAATGGGAGATCATCCAATCAGATTCTTGGGTTTCGAACTGACAGCCTTCCAGTTGACAAGCCCAGTGTCTTAACCGCTATGCCACTGAGCTCCCTACAAGATCTATTTACTTTTGGATATATAGCGAGGCTGCAAACTTTGCAGTGCCAAGCTATTAAGATCTGTCTCTTCCATTAAGCGTTAGGGACCATTTAAATGGGAAATCCCTTTTGACTGTTTTATATTTGGCATTTATGTTTCTTGTGTTGTGGATTTTTTCCCTTGATTTATTGCTTTTGTGCTGAACGATGTGAATGCTGAATCATCCTGGTTAAGTTGGGCAGTCTTTAAAACCTAATTAATAAATATGCATTCTGGGAATGAGTCGGGGCCTTTTCAACAGCTATTTTTAAAGGACACTCACAACAATGTGTTCCCAAATATATTTTTAATGCCAAATGTTAAAGCAAAATTTGCCTAGTCCTGCTTTAAGACATAATCTTCAACCTTTGTTGAATAAGAAACCTCAGCTGGCTGTAAGCCCACTGTCAGTTGTTTGTTTGGAATTAAACCTCAAAAGCAAGTGCCCCTTATTTTGGCCATGTCATGCTGGAGGAATTCACCGAACAAAAGCAATTATGTTGGGAAGACTTTGTAGCAGTGGTGGGATTCAAATTTTTTTACTACTGGTTCTGTGGGCGTGGCTTGGTGGGCATGGCTTGGGGTGTGTGCAGGGGAAGGATACTGCAAAATCTCCATTCCCTCCCCACCCCACTAACCTGATTTCCAGCTCCATTCTCCCATGCAGAGCAACCAAAGAAATCCCAGCCAATCAGCTGGGACTCAATGGGAGGCAGGGAATAGATGGGATTGGCGGGGCCAGTCAGAGGCGGGATTTGTTGGTTCTCTGAATTACTCAAAATTTCTGCTACTGGTTCTCCAGAACTGGTCAGAACCTGCTGAATACCCACCTCTGGTTAGTGATAAAAGGAAACCAGGTCATCAAAGGACACAATGGCTGGACATCATCAAAGCTGACACCAGCCAGAGCATAGAACAACTCAAAGACATAGCGCAAGATCAGAAGAGGCGGAGAGACCTGGAGAATTGCCAAGAGTCAGACATGACTGAATGGATGACATCATTGTCATCTAGAGCAAAACCCATTTCAAGCAATGGATGGTCATCATCTAAATTTAATGGTAGCTCCATGGGCATCCTTTTTTTAAAAAAAGCTTCCAGATCATTTCCCCTCTTTTGTGCTTTGTAAAGCACAAAGCCAAGATGGAAACCCACAGGGCGAACTGAAAATCAGGATGATAAACCAGATTAAGCCATTTCATGTCTATGTCGCCTCTGCCTCTGTGACTCCCTTTTAAATCATTTCCCCCATCTGCTAAGCAGGGAGTTCTCTCAGATAATGACAAATATGGCAAGCACTCAAGAAGCAAAGAAAAGAGAGTGTGACAGCGCAATTCCCTCAACAACTTTATAGGAAGGAGATTATATGCCTTCTTCTGCCTACTTGCTTTCTCGAAAACCTGTTTTTCAGGCACATTTCCACAAAGGTGAGAATTACATTTCTGGCCAGTGAAGTTGGAGAAGCAGGAAGCTTTATGAGAATCTCAGCCTGAATCCCTTGCTTTGTTCAACACTGGGGCTAAGCAGCCTGAACCCTGATTGTTTCATTTTCTGTGCCAAAACAGAAGTTCATCTTGTAGATCACAAATTAATGTGGGCATCAACCCAGGGATGCCCACATTACTGGTTCACCCCAGTTCAGGCGAACCAATTGTTAATTTATGGCTGGTTCAACGAACCGACAAATCTCACCCCTGGCTGGCCCTGCCCACCAGCCCTGCCCCTCCCAGGAGTCGCCATGTGGCCCATTTTGGATCCCAGGTAAGGATCAGCTCTGTACTGCAGGGATCTAGTTTTGCCCCAATATGAGGATAAAAGAACTAAAAGAGACAGACTTTAATGGCTCAAGTCATAGTGGACAACAGGACATTCTAGACAGTGATGACAAGGCCAAATATTTTCTCAGAATTGAGGCAAGGCTTCAGAAGAGCCCAGAATTAAAATTTCAGTGTTTAATGCGATTTCTTTGTTCCTAACTTGTTGTGTTGGAAGCACAATAATGTATAATCTATTGCATTTGAATCACCCTAATGATTCACTGATGTGACCTAGCTGAGTAATGAAATATCTGCAAGCAAACAACCAAGTTCAGAGCTCATCCAGGACTTGACAATCACGATGAAGTTTTGCAGATCTAACCTTTTTCTGTACATTATTCTGTCAACCAATTCTCCTCCTTACCAAAGAAATAGCTGTCTGCCCTAGCCACTTTTCAGTGGATTTCAAACCAAGCTAACAAGAATGAAAGAATCAGAATTTAATGAGAAAAGAATCTGCAAAAGAAAGAAAAAAATAGCTTACTGTATTCCTGCTGTCATAATTCTTCATTGACTTTTAACAAAGGAATAGGAAAATTCAAAGGCAGAAGAACACTAACATAACAACACAAGAGCAAACAATAGATACAAACTCAAGGTTAATCGCACCAAACTTGATTGCAGGAAATACGACTTCAGGAAGAGAGTGGTCAATGTCTGGAATACTCTATCTGACTCTGTGGTTTCTTCCCTAAACCCCAAAAACTTTAACCTTAGACTGTCTACTATTGACCTCACCCCTTTCCTAAGAGGTCTGTAGGGGGTGTGCATAAGCACACCAACGTGCCTACCGTCCCTGTCCTATTGTTTCATACATACATACATACATACATATATATGTTTTCATAGATTTTCACAGGTACAGGTATGCAGGTCTTGGTGTGTTCGGGTCTTTTCCCATGTAAGATTGAGACTATCTTGGCAATGTTTCGACGAGATCTCACTCGCCATCTTCAGGTTGGTGCTTTCGGCTTTGTGTGAGCAAAGTGTGATCTGAGCTGCTGTCTCCCTATATATACTGGTGGGGAGGTTGGCTATGTTGTCATTTCTTGATTGGTTGATGGAGTTGATGTTTACAGATTGGTTGGCTTTTTCTTAAGAACATGTGTGGCTGAGGTATTGGCTGTGTGTCTATCAGCCTCCTGTGTTGTAACGACTTGGCTAATGGGCTGTGTGCATATATATATATATATATTTATATGTATCCATGTATTGATAACTATCAATACACCTATTATCTTGTAAGCAATTGACAAATAAAAATAAATAAAGAAAATAAAAATAAAGAAAATGAACTGCAGAAGGGGACAACTGACTACTCAGGCCAAAAAACTCTTCTTATTAAACTTTTCAGAGCCTTTCAATCAGAACTGACTAAAGTTTCAAAAATCACAACAGTTTTTTGGGGAGGGAGGAAGTAGAAGAGTAAAGACCTTCCTAAACATCAAACTGTATCTTTACACTACCTAAAATAAAGCTGAGATTCAGTTCCAGATAGAAACTTTTTAAGAATGCTTCTTAAAAAGTGAAGTTTGCTTCAAGTTGACTTGGTGTACCTTAAGATGCATGTCCATAAAATTTTCTTGGCTCCTATAGAACAGTGACTGGGAGTTGTTTTCTTCCAGGATTTTTTCCCCCAGCTTCCAGTTTTATCCTACAAACCTAGGGGACCTTGTGGTTCCTGTTCCAGATTTGCTTAGGTTCTGAGATCATCCAAAGTTTGCTTGGAATAAGTGTTTAAATTTTCATCCAGGGCTATAGAATTAATTGATCACTAGATGGCAGCAGAGGTACAGGGTGGCTCTGGAGGACGAGGTGGCTCAGTGGCTAAGACGCTGAGGTTGTCGATCAGAAAGGTCAGCAGTTCAGCGGTTTGAATCCCTAGCACCATGTAATGGAGTGAGCTCCCATTACTTGTCCCAGCTTCTGCCAACCTAGCAATTTGAAAGGTAAAAAATGCAAGTAGAAAAATAGGGTGGGAAGGTAACAGAATTCTGTGCGCATTCGGCATTTAATCCTGCCGGCCACATGACCACGGAGATGTCTTCAGACAGTGCTGGCTTTGTAACGGAGATGAGCACTGTCCCCTAGAGCAGGAAATGACTAGAACATATGTGAGAGGGGAACCTTTACCTTTAGAACTAGGAGGTTTTTTTGGGTATCATTTTGCTGCCCTCAAGTGGTCACATTTGATTTCTGTAACTCACATCTTCAACCCTGCTGTCTCATTCAGCTAGTTGCCTTCCAAAAATCCATGTTGAGATACTTACAGTTTAGGGCCGGTAGACATCTGAATTTTCTCCTCTTGTGTTCTCTTTCTCCAACTCTTCTCTGACCCCATAAATCTGTCTCAACAGAGAGGTCTCCAAACATCGGGAAAGCAAAGGAAGACCCTCACTCATTTTTAGTTCTCTCCTTAAGCTTAATTTTCAGCTCTTTAAGCTGATTTGTTTTCATCAAAAAAGGGACAGAAGGGAGGGAATTGACATCACTGGAGAGAAGGAAAGCCTAAATAAGCATCGAGTGTAGGCTGCGTTCCACAACTCAGTCACAACCCAACATAAAATTCTAAACACTGACACTTCTTTCTTCCTATTACCTTTGAAACCAGGGACTCTTTTTTTTCCAGCAATGTTGAATGTTGCATCTTTCATGGGAAGATGCTCCCAATGGAATTTGGGAGACCTTCATCACTTGAGACTTTCAAGAAGAGATTGGACTGCCATTTGTCAGAAATGTTGTAGGGTTTCCTGCTTAGGTGGGGTGGGGGGTTGGACTAGATGATCTACAAGGTCCCTTTCACCTCTGTTAATTTGTATCAATCTGTAACACTGCCATCATTTCCCTGGTTCCTGGATGTCTCTGGAGATTCTCCATCATCCAGGTCATGGTTGCCACAAACATGTTTTTTTCCCAAAAGGCAACTGGACTTTCTTGGTCTTCTCATCCAAGAGGATCCTTCAAGTTCTGAAGTTCTGAAGAACCATTTTCAAGAGAGGAAAAAGCCCAAGAAAGCCCAGTTGCCTTTTGGGGGAAAAAACACGTTTGGTAGAAGCAGTGATGCTACTAGGAGAATCTCCCACCTTGAAATCAGCAGCAACGGCGTCTGGTACGTGTCCCTGTGAGGTTGAAGTCTAGGATTTTCCATTCTGTTTTTCAAAAGGTGGCAATTTGCTAACATCACCCAACAATTATTCTCATCCGGTCGCAGACAATTTCCGATAATAGGCTCTCAGCAGGAGGTTTTGTAGATCCCTAATTGCTCCCTAGGACAGAAAACACCACATTTACTACTATTGTATATATATTTATATATTTCTTTTAAAAAAAGAAGCAAACATCCCTCCATAACATCTACCTTTCAAGTTGAAGTTCAAACGAGGAAACCAAGGCCAATAATGAATTTGATTTACATTTTAACCAGCACATTAAATCTTTTAATTAACACTTGTAAATGATATCACAGTAAAAGGACGGCTATTGTTGGAAGTCTCTCCTTCTCCCTCTCTCCCTCCCTCCCCTTCTCTCTCTCTCTCTCTCTCTCCTCTTCACTAGTCGGTTGGTCCTCTGAACACAAGGAAATTAGTCAGCAAAGGAAAGGCTTCACCCACATTAGTAAACTTGGTGTCCCCGGCTACCGCAGAGGGCTTAATTGGTGAGCAGCTGCCCTTGGGAAGAAAGAACGCATTTCTTAAAATAACACAGATGGGTGAATAACTTTGCGGAGGGGAAATATTAAAGCTATTTTCTTGAAAATTGTTTTACGGGCATTAATTGGCACTGAACGTGGAACCTAATTTGAACAATTTTGCATATGAACCTTACTTGGAGGACTCTGCGTGCATGAAACTGTGCTCAGCCTGGTCAATGGGGAAGGCTGAAAGATGCATTTTGGTATGTTCTGCAAGAGTTCTACATGGTTCAGAAATAGATTGTTCATAAATTTGCAGTTAGGGTTGTAGAAGATGACCAGGCTGAGCCCAAGGGTGGGCTGGCTGGCTGGATGGATGGCTTGCATGCTTGCTTCCTTGCTACCTTCTCTCCCTCCTTCCCTCCCTCCCTCCTTTCCTTCCTTTCCTTTCCTTTCCTTCCTTTCCTTTCCTTTCCTTTCCTTCTCCTTCCTTTTACTTCCTTCTCCCTCCCCTTCTTCCTTCTTTCCTTTCCTTTTTTCCTTTCTTTCCTTCCTGCCTCCTTCCTTCCTTCTTCTTCCTCTTCTTTCCTTCTCTTCCTTCCTTCCTCTTTCATTTACTTCTCCTCCCCTCCTCTTTCCTGTTCCGTGTTCTTCTTTCTTTCTTTCATTTCTCTCTTTTCTTTTCTTTCCTTTCCTTTTCCTCGCCTTTCCTCCTCCCTTCTTTTTTTCTTTCTTCTTTCTTCCTTCCTTCCTTCCTTTCTTTCTTTCTTTCTTCTTTCCTCCTTCTTCCTTTCTTTCCTTTCGCTATCGCTTCCTTCCCTCCTCCTCCCCGTTCTTCTCTATTCTTTCTTTTCTTTCTTTTCTTCACTTATTTTTTTTTTTTCTTGCTTTTTTTCATTTCTTCTTTTTTTTTATTGTTCTTACTTACTTCTGCCTTCCTTCTGTGTTCCTTCCTTCCCTTCCTTCCTTCCTTCCTTCCTCCCTCCCCTCTTTCTTTATTTCTTTCTTTTCTGTCTTTCTTTCTTTACTATTATTTCTTCTTTCTTTCTTTCTTTCTTCCTCCCTCCCTCACCACCTGCCGTCTTTCCTCCCACTTCTGTTCCTTGTGTTTTGTCTTCCTCCTTCGCTTCCGTCCTTTCCTTCGTACTTCCTTCCTTCCATTCCTTCGTCTTCCTCCTCCTCCCGTCTTCCTTCCTTCCTTACTTCCTTCCTTCCTTCCTTACTTCCTTCCTTCCTTCCTCCATTCCTTCCTTCATTCATTAATTCATTCTTTCTGTAAAGTATAAGGATGCTCATGGAAACAAATCTACATAAAGTAGCACAGAAAGCTGACCCAAACTTGGGGTAGCACTCTAGCCATCTGTAATATATTTCTCCTAGTGTCGCTTGCAGTTGCCCTTGATGAATTATATTCTGGGAGTGAGAACTTAAATTTGAATTGATATACATGCTAATACATAAAATAGAAGATAGTTTTATGTTTTGTTTGTATACGTTGTCTTAAAATAAAAACTTAAAAAAAATATTTGAGTTTATTTTGATCACTCAATGGATGAAAGCCATGTGCCCATGCCAGCCAGCCAGGAAACACAATGA